>CM051828.1:59095347-61595347 GCA_028451465.1 Erethizon dorsatum
AAATCCAGATGTCAGTCTTGGATGTTTTCTTGCTAGCTCATTTTCCATGTCATTCTGTCTTCCTTTTTCTGTCTCTCTCCTCTTTGTCTCCCTTTTTTCTCTTTCTCGCTGTTTTCTTGCTTTGGTAGAAGCCATCTGCCATTGTGTAAACAGACCTGTGTGGAGGAGCCCCATATGGCATGAAACTAAGGCCTCTGTCCAATAGAAACTGAGGAGGCGAGCTGCCCCCCACCGTACATGAATAGGTTTGGAAGTGGGTTTTATAAGTGAGCCTTGACATTACTACAACCCTGCCCTGAGGGCTGAAGTATAACCTCATGGGAAATCCTAAATCAGAATAACACAGCTACATTTCTCCCAGACTCTGAACATGAACCATTAGTGATAATCAATGCATGCTACTTTAATTTACTTTGTGGCGTAAATTTTATACTGTAACATATAACTAACACAGCAGTAGTTTCTCTCTGACATATAACCAAGATTGATATTGTTGAACCACAGATTTTGTATGTTTTAAGCTTCTCAGATAATGAAATGTGTTTCTCAATATACCGTATTTGATAATCCCTTACACAATTATCCTTAATGATCATTAGTAGGGACAGATTTTTTAACTTTAGACAGTCAGTGGCTTTACAATAGGATCTTAATGTCTTTAATGTGCTTTTTCCCAGCTTCTAAAGAGAGATTGTGCTTTTTGCTATCCCTATTTACCATTTTGCTGGTTCTTTGTTAAATATCTCTTCAAGTTCCTTGTTCATTTATCTGCTAGGATATAAAACTTATCCCCTATTAATTTTAACTTTTGGACTGTCACATTTTGGTCTTCACATGCAAGTAAGTTTCAGCATGTGATATATGGCATGGGTTTTTTTCATCTATATAGGTATCCATTATTGAAAAGTTTCATATGTTTTGTTTTTGATTAGCAAATGCCCTCAGGTCTAAAGCAGTCTTGAAGGACTATCTCCTCATAGATTTTTGGTTTTATGATCTCTCATAGCTAGTTAGCTTTTGGAAAGCCTTAAGGAGAATTTAATAGTTCTCATCTGTGAATTTCATAAAGTATTTTTTATTTGTTGTCAATGAAAGACCTGGTTTGCATTATTTAATCTACCATACCTAGAATAAATTTCTACTCTTAAAATTAGATATTATCTAGTTTGTCTAATTTCAGGGTCTATTAGCTTCAGAGCCCTTTTCCATATTAATCGAATAGTAGAAGAGATGTCACCAAAACTCAACTTCTTTCTTGTTGAAAAATCACTAAACATACGTTAGATACATAAATTCAATTGACTGTCAAAAAATTACTAGGCATATTGTCTTTTACAGTTAGTCCCCCACTTACAAACTAATTCTTTTTTGGGAGAACATTCAGAAGTCGAATTTGTTCGTAAGTCTGACAAAATGAGTCTTATACATATTTGACACAAATATATAATGTAAAGCCAGAAAATCTAAACACACACACACAGAAATATTGTACATTATCACACTGTATAGGAAGTACACAGCAGCACAACTGTGACAATGTCCAGCAGATGTGTGAGTTACATCAGTGATTTGTTTGCTTCTTTGAATGTTCATAATGCCAGGTCTGTTCATATCAATGAAAGTTCACAACTTGAAGATTTGTAAATTGGGTACTTACTGTACAATTTAACTATTCATATGATAATGTTGACTAGCAAACCAGCCCACAAGTGTATTAACATGATATTTACTCCTGCAGATGAGCCTTTTTGGCCTGGCTCTAAACTGCAGGTGGTTCTGAAAATCACCGTGTGTCTTCATACTCTAAGGACATGCAGGAAAAGGACTAGTAGGGCCAGTTAGTCTCCTGCCAATTGTATTTTAAGCTTTTAGGTACATTTTAAGCTTCTTGTTTTATTTCTCCCAACATCCTTTTGACCAAAGCAAGACTCATAGACTTTAAAGCACTGACAAACCTTAAATGGAAGGAACGTAAAGTTATGTGGCAAAGAGTGTGCACTCAGTGCGGTAAAGAATCAGGCTAATAACTCGATCTCTCACGTAGTCTCCACACAAATATACACTTATGTGAAAAATTATGTCCCTACCACACCAACTCATTTTAACCAATGCATGGTCACTACATGGGTCAGCTTCCCACTACTATGACAAAATACCTTAGAAAATCAACCAAAAAGGAAGAAATGATTATTTTAGTTGACAGTTTCAGAGGTTTCACCTTGTGATCAGTTGCTTCCATTTCTTTATGCCTGTGACATGGCAGAAACATGGCAGAAGGGCATGCCAGAGAAATACTGCTAGTCTCGTGGCAGCCAGGAAGGGTGGGGGAGAGCCTATGGTAGCAGACTTCCTTCTCCTTCCATCTTTGTTTTATCTGGGACCCTACCCTATTGGATGATACTACCCACATCCAGGTTGGGACTCACTTATCACTTTGCTAAAGGCCCAAAGAGTATCATATGTAAATTGTGTCTTGAATTGATGTGGCTAAAGTGACTCCATTTTCTTTTTTAGACTCCATTTTGTCTTCACTGAACCTTTAGATGCACTCACTCCCCAAACCTGTTAGATGTTAAGGCACTAACCTGTAGATGAACTCACTCCTCAGACCCCTTCCCAGTTAACTTTAAAACCCATAAAAGGAGGAACAAACAGTTACAGTGAACAGTGGTCAGGCTGACTGTTGACTGCTTCCTGGGTGACAAACAGACCAGATATTTGGAGAGGGATTTGTGATAAATCTAGTGGTGTTCCTGTGAAATTCCAGGAAGATGATGTGGTGTAATGTGGTTGCTATGGTTATGGGGGGGGACTTGTAACATATAAAAACCCCTGAGAACAAAGACTGGTCAATTGATGTCTTAGTTGAGGCTTGGACATCGTCTGCCGGCCAATAAAAGAAAGCTTACTTGAATACGTACTAGGCCTCTGTGAGTGATTCTCATGATTTTGCTGTAACAGAAGCACCCTCACAGACACACCCAAAATGCACTTTATTAGTTTCCTAGGTGTTTATCAACCTAATCAAGTTGACAACAAGGATTAACTATCACAGTCATTCATCAAAAGTTGTGAAATTAGGAAAAATTTTTCAACTTCATTCAGGGTATTTACTTTTTGTGTGAAGAATATTTGCAGCTGGATAAACATAACTTTTTTAAATTTTAAACAGAAAAAATAAAAACAATGATAGAGAATTTCTAAACAAGATAATAGGAGATTAACAACGGTTAATGTATTGTGTGTTATCTTCAAAGTAGTTGCTCAGATTACAAGATATAGGCATAAAAGATTGATCAAACAAAAGCACAAACCATTTTTAATGAAATAATAGAAATTATTAGTATAATTATCTTAGCTATCTTATATATATTTATATATTTTTCTTTTCCCTTCGTTTTTTTCTCCTTTCTCCCATCCCAGTTGCTCTTTCCTTTTGAGAAGTTCCTTTATCTTTCACAATATCTATTGCACATTTTGGATTTTATTTACTCTTTCAGTTTCTTACACTAGGGAGATAATACAGTTTTTACACGTGTGAGTCTGATTTATTTCACTTATGAGTATGGTCTCAAGTTGCATCCATTTCCCTACAAAAGCCTCAAGTTTATCCTTCTTTATACCTGAGTAGTACTCCATTATGTAAAAATGCCACATCATTTTTATCCATTCCTCAGTTGATGAGCATTTGGGTTCTTCCCAAGATTTAGCTATTACAAATTGTGCTGCTATAAACATGGGTGTGCATGTATTGCAGTAGTATGATGTTTTTAATTCTTCTAGGAAAATAGCCAGAAGGGGAATGGCTGGGTCAAATGGAACCTCTACTCCAAGATTTTTGGAATCTCCACATTGATTTCCACAGTGGTTGTACCAGTCTACACTCCCACCAACAATGGAGAAGAGTTCCTTTTCCTACCAGCATTTGTTATCAATTGATTTTTTGATGATAGTCATCTTTCTGGGTTGAGATGGAATCTCAGTGTTGTTTTAATTTGCATTTCTCAAATGACAAATGATGTTGAATATTTTTCTCATATACTTATTTGCCATTTGTATTTCTTCATCTGGGAAGTGAGTATTCATCTCAGATGCTCATTTTTGGATTGGGTCTTTGAATTTGCGGGACCTGATCCTTTTCAATTCTTTATACATTCTAGATAGAAGTTCTTTATCTGAGGGATACTTGGCTAAAAATTTTTTCCCGCTCTGTGGGTTGTCTTTTCACTCTGTTGGTGATCCCTTTTGATGCACAAAAATCTTTTAATGAGATAAGACCCAAGTTGTTGATTCTTTGAAGTGTTTCCTGTGCAGTTTGGGATTTGTTCATGAACTCTCTGCCTACCTCTATGTCTTCAAGATTTCTACCTACTCTGTCTCCCAGTAGACTTAGTGTTTCTGTTTTAATATTTAGATTTTTGATCCATTTTGACTTTAGTTTAGTGCATGGTGATAGACGTGGGTCTATTTTTGGTCTTTGGCATGTGGAAAGTCAGGTTTTCCAGCACCATTTATTCAATAGGCTATATTTCTTTCAGTGAACACATTTGGACCCTTTGTCAAAGATAAGGTGGCTGAATGTGTTTGTAGTTGTGACTCCATCTTCTAATCCGTTCCACTGATCCTCAGGTCAGTTTTTTTGCCAGTATCATGCTGATTTTATCACAGTAGCTTTGTAGTATATTTTCAAGTAAGGGATTGTGATGCCTCCTGCCTTGCCTTTGTTGCCCAGGATTGCCTTTGCTATTCCAGGTCTCTTCTGTCTCCAAATGACCTTTAGGAATGTTTTCTCAAGATCTGTGAGGTATGCTAATGGTATTTTGATTGAGATTGCATTAAATCTGTATAACAGTTTGGGAAGTATGACCATTTTCAGAATGTTGGTTCTTCCTATCTATAAGCAAGGGATATCTTTCCATTTTCTGATATCCTCTTCAATCTCCTTCTTCAGAGTATTGCAATTTTCAATATATAGATTTTTATTTCCTTTGTTACATTGATTCCTAAGTATTTCATTTGTTTGGATGTTATTGTGAAGGGTGTAGTTTCCCTAATTTCTCTTTCAGTGAGTTTGTTTTTTGTGTACAGGACTGCTATTGATTTTCGAGTGTTGACTGTGTATGCAGCTACACTACTGAGTTTGGTTATTAACTCTAGGAGTCTTTTGGTGGAGTTTTTGGGGTCTTCTATGTAGAGTATCATGTCATATGTGAATAATGATAGTTTAACTTCTTCCTTCCCTATCCTTAATCCTTTTATTTCTCTCTCTTGTCTAATTGCCCTGGCCAATTTTTCCAGAATTATATTGAATAGGAGGGGTGACAATGGACATCCTTGTCTTGTTCCTGATTTTATAGTGAAAGCTTTTAGTTTTTGCCCATTTAGTATGAGGTTGGTTGTTGGTTTGTCACAGATGGCTTTTATTAGATTGAGGAAAAGACCACTATTCAGATTTTCTGTAGGGCTTTTGTCATGAATGAGTGTTAGACTTTATCAAAAGCTTTTTCTGCATCTATTGAGATGATCAGGTGATTTTTCTCTTTGGCTCTATTGACATGGCATATTATGTTTATTGATTTGCTTAAGTGGAACCATCCCTGCATTCCTGAGATTAATCCCATTTGGTCATGGTGTATAATCTTCTTGACGATTTGTTGCATTCTTTTTGCTAGGATTTTATTGCTTTTTACATCTAGGTCCATTAGGGTGATTGGCCTGTAGTTTTCTTTTTTGGTTGGATCATTCTCTGGTTTTGGTATCAGGCTAATACATGCCTCCAGGTATGAGTTAGGGAGTATTACTTCCCTTACAATTTCATTGAAGAGTTTGAGAAGTATTGGCATTAAATGTTTAAATTTCTTATAGAATTCAGCTGTGAATCCATCAGGACCTGGTCTTTTCTTTGTTCATAAGTTTTTAATTACATTTTCAATTTCATTAACTGATATTGGGTTATTCAGAATTTTTATATCTTCTTGATTCAGCTTTGGTAATTCATACATTTCCAGGAATCTGTCCATTTCTTCTGTCTTTTCCATCCTATGAGAGTAAATATTTTTTAAGTAGGTATTGATGATCTTCTGAATTTCCACAGGATAATTCAATTTTTCAACTGTAGTGATTTCAAATTTTTCATTCCTTATTGCATGAATTTGAGTTGTTACTTTCCATTTTTGGTAAGGTTAGAGAGGGGTTTATCAATTTTATTTATTCTTTCAAAGAACCTACTCTTTGATTCAATAATTCTTTGTATTGTCTTCTTAGTGTCAATTGCATTAATTTCTGCTCTGATATTTATGATTTCCTCCCCTGTATGGTCTTTGGGCTTGACTTGCTCTTCTTTTTCTAGAAGCTTGTGGTGAAGCATTAGGTTGTTTATTTGTGCTCATTCTGTTTTCCTGATGTGAGAATTCACCAGCATAAATTTCCCTCTTAGGACTGCATTCATTGAGTTCCATGGGTTTCAGTACGTTGTATCTGCATTTTAATGTAATTGTAGAAATTGTTCAATTTCTTCTTAAATTTTGTCTGTGACCTATTGTTTGTTCAGGAGGGTGTTTTTTAATTTCCTTTGCCATTAATTTCCAATTTCATTGCATGATGGTCAGATAATATGCATGGGATAATTTCAATTCCTTTGCATTCATTTAAAAATGTTATATGAGCTAGTATATGGTCTATTTTAGAGACTGTCCCATGTGCAGCTGAGAAGAATGTGTACTGTGATGTTTTTGGGTGGAATACTCTATAAATATCTACTAAGTCCATTTATTCACAGGTTTGGTTCAGTTCTGTTATTTCTTTGCTGATTTTTTGTCTAATTCATCTATTTGTGACAATGTGGTATTAAAGTCCCCCATTACAATTGTGTTATTGCTTATTTGATTTTTGATGTCTATTAATATTTGTCTTATATTGTTGTGTGCTCTCATATTTGATGCATATATATTTATGATTGTTATCTCTTTTTCTTGAATTTTTCCCTTAGCAAGTATGTAGTGACCTTCTTTATCTTTTTTGATCATTCTTGGTGTGAAGTTCATGCTGCAAACAGAATATCTACCCCTGCTTTTTTCTGGGTTCCTGTTGCATGGAGTATTGTTTTCCATCCTTTGACAGTCTATGGGTTTCTTTTTGAGTTAGATGTGTTTCTTATATACAGCATACTATTAGATCTTGTTTTTTGACCCATTCTGCCAATCTGTTTCTTTTGATTGGCGAATTGAGGCCATTTACATTGATGGTTATAACTGATATGTATTAGCTTATCTTTGTCATGTTATTTTCCCACTGTTGATTCCCTGATTTTTTGCTCTATTTACTTGCTTGCCCTGCCTGGTGGTATCCTACTGTTGTTGTTCCTGGAATTGTGCTCATTTTTATCTCTGTGTAGAGTATCTTTTATTACTCTTTGTAGGGTTGGTTTGGTGGTCATGAAATTCTTCAGTTGTTCTTTGTCATGGAAGTATCTTATTTCTCCATTAATTTTAAAAGATAGTTTTGCAGGGTACATCGATCTGGGTTGGATGTTGTTTTCTTTCAGGACTTGAAATACTTCACTCCAATTTCTTCTTGACTGGAGCTTTTGTGTTGAGAAGTCTGCCATGATTCTGATGGGTTTTCCTTTATAGGTGATCCGTTTCTTTCCTCTAACAGCTTTTATTTCATTTTATTTTATTGTATTTACTTATTTTTTTATGTGGGTACCAGGAACTGAACTCAGGACCTCTCACTTGACAGGCAGGTGCTTGTGCCTCTGAGCAATATCACTGCCCCCCCCCTTTTTTTATGTGGGTACCGGGAACCGAACTCAGGACCTCGCACTTGCCAGGCAGGCACTTATGCCACTGAGCTATATCACTGACCCTAACAGCTTTTAATATTCTGTTCCTGTGCTGTATTTCTGGGATCTTGATTATTATATGTCTTGGTGTAGATTTATTTGGTCATGGCTAATTAGAGTTCTATGTGTCTCATATCTATATGTCAGATTCTGTTCTCACTTTTGGAAAATTTTCTGCTATTATTTCTGCAAATAGTCTTTTTATGTCATTTGTTTTGACTCCTGCTTTTTCATTGACAACTATCAATCTTATATTGTTTTTCTTTGTATCATCTGGGAGCTGTTGAATTGTTATTTCTTGATCTTTGTTATTTTTAAGGGCTCTTTTCTTTCATGGTCACTAGTCTCGATCCTGTATTCAAGGTCTGAAAGTCTATCTTCAGTTTTGTTCAAGCAGTTTTGCCAGCTTTCAATGGAATTTCTATTTTCCTGTATATCTCTTTGGTCTATTTCATGCATTCTATTTCTTTCCTATATTGATTGTTCACAGTTTCCATCCCTTTCCTATCATCATCTATTTTTTTTATCTATATCTACTCTAGATTTGCTGAGAAACTCCTTTATGAATGTTGACATTTCTTTTTTATATGAGAGATTATTTCTGATTTCCTCTATAACCTCATGGATTTGTTTCTTTACTTCAGTTGCTATCATTTCAGAAATTTCAGGTGTGTGTCTTTCATTTTCCTCTATCTTGCTGTCTCCTGGAGTTGTTCTGGGTGGGCTGGAGGTCTGAGATTGTATCTTACTTCTGCTTCTTGTCATTCTCTATTTTGAAAATTTTTATTTTGTTTTCTGTATTGATTCTTGTAAGTTTTTGTAGTAGGTAGCTATCTCACTACTATCAAGTCCTCTCTAGGTAATGTGTGTTCTTCAGGGATGTCTTCTGTGTTTAGGAGGTTCTTGGCTTGTGTCTGTTCCAAGATCCTACCTTCCAGTTAATTAAGAGTGAGATGTTGGTATCTATTTGGCTCAGTTCCCAGTTCTTTGGTGCTGGGCTGTGGTGAGGTAATTACTCCAGAGCTTCTCTGTACTGTTACAGAAGGGAGAACAACTGATTACAATAGATATAACATCCTAGCTAAAGTAGTATAACTAGCAATAACAATGGCATCAAGCACAGATTAGAAACTAACAAACTGTGGTAGCTATTAATTTTGTGCCTTAAACCATAGGAGCAAAATCTACATTTATATAGCGGAACTGATTGTAAATTGGGAGCTTGTATTCAAAGTGTTTCCCCTTGGTAGAGTGGTTTTACCCTGAGTTGGGGTGATTTAAGAAGGTTAGTGGATAAAACAAAGATAACTGAAAAGAAAATAGAAGCAAGACTGGAGGACAAATGATGATCATGAAAACTTTGGGAAAGTACAGAAGAGGGCAGAAGATAAAGAATGAAAGAGTAAGCAAGGGATTATCTGAACTTGGTATCTGGGTTTGGGGGTGGGATTAGTTTTCTGTGGCTTGAGTTCTCCCCTGCCATTTAGAAAAGAGAGAAAATAGAAAAGAGAAAATAAAAAGTAAAAGAAAGAAAGGAAGAAAAAAAAAAAGAAAAGAACAGAACAGAACAGAAGAGGCCCCCGGTCTGCTTCTATTCTTTGTGTTTTTGTCCCCAAGCACAATGGTGATTCACCTAATTTACCACCTGTGTTATTGTTGCTTCAGATTTTTCATGCCACTGGTCCTGCCTGTCCATCTTGTGTACCCTAGTTAGGACCCTACTCTGTTGCTGGCGTTCCCTCTGGTCTCTGGCCCTTTCCAAGTGGTTCACCTCAGTCATGGCAGCAGTGAAGGGAAGGGCCATTCTCTGGGCCTTTCGGCACAGTTCACCTGAGTTGCAGTGGCAGCAAAGGCAATGGGAGGGGTTGCCCTCCACACTAATCACCTGGGTTGTGGCAAACATGATTCTTAAACTCTCTAAATATAATACCTATAATATAGAGCTTAAACATTATATTTGTAAAATCTTATGACAAATCACTCAGTGACTAAGTTGTACCTGTTTGACACTTATCACAGACACAACAAATGACATGTTTAAATCATAATGATAGAGAAAGTGATATATTTCTATATACAATATATAAGGCTTATTAATTATATATGTTGATCTGTATGAATCATTTTGGTTGCCAGCTCATCTTAAAAATCAAATATGTTGGGCCGGTGAGATGGCTCAGCGGCTTAGGCGCCTGCCTGGCAAGCGCGAGGGCCCGAGTTCGACTCCCGGAACCCACATACGAAAAAGGGGCCGGTGATATCGCTCAGCGGCACGGGCGCCTGCTGGCGCGCGAGGTCCTGAGGTCGACCCCCCGGTACCCACCAAAAAAAAAAAAAAAAAAAAAAAATCAAATATGTTTATATGAATAATGTTACAATTATAAATTGCTTTTTGTTTTATGTCTGCCTTTCTTCATTTTACCATGTCTTATGGCCTTATTTCCAAATTAGAACAAAAATGCACAGTATCCAAAAAATTTTCCTCTGAAACTTTAAACTGAAGAACTGCAGGTCCAAACAGCCAAAGTTATCTGGCAAACCAGGTCTTTTTCTTTTTGCTTCTGAAGGCAATTTAAAAGTTCAGACTAAGTCAGTGACAGAAGTATTGATGAGACTGAAGTTTTTTCTGACAAAGATTTAAATTAACTTTAGTTAGCTGAAGGCCCTCATGAAATGTAGCTCTTTAAACCAAATTAAGTGCTGTCAGAGAAACGTGTCTAGGAAGACTATTCACAGTCCCACCCAAAAATTTAACAAAAATACATTACAAAAATTACTTTAAGATTAATGTAAGTATTTATAATATTATCTTGGTTAATAAAACCTAAATGATAGAAGCATGGTTCTAGCAATAAGCAGGAAGGCCTTTCTTACACTATGAGCATTTTTGAGAAGATGCATGATGCAGCACACAGGAAAGAGGGGCAATCCCCAACAGCTATAAATGAGGACTAAGCTGAGGGCTGGAGCAGTCTGAACCAGTGCTGATAACATTTCAGCCCTGAGTTAGGATAGGTGGTAGTGCCTGACAGTAATTGCCAGAAATTTAGTTTTAGTATTCAAAGAGAAATTTATGAGAGAAAGTCTATAGCTTGAGAAAAGTGAATTGGAATTCAAATTTTTATATTAAATGGCAATCTCAAAAGGGACTAAAAACCTTTAGCCAGTGGCCCAGGAGGAAAACAAAGTAGCTGGTTTTTGCTGGACAAAATGTGAAAAAAACTCTCATGGGGAGAGGAAGGGGATGCAAACAGAATTAAGATGTGTTCTGTACATGTACCAACTCCCAGCAATGAATATAATGAATATGTACTACATGTACATAATGTAAATTTACTAATGACATTTAAAAAAAATTCTAAACCTTGCCGGGGCTGTAGCTCAGTGGCACGGCATCTGCCTGGCAAGCACAAAGTCCTGAGTTTGACTCCTGGTACCAAAAAAGAAAAAAAATTTTTAAACCTCTACCATTACATTGGTGAGAATACGTATTTACAAAGATAATAGTGTATGAAAAACTCCAGTTTAAGTATTAAACAGAAAATCTTGTCCTACATCATTGACAATTCTGAGGTTCCTCATAGAAACCTTCCTCCCATAACTATTTAAGAGGACTTTTCATTAAACATTGCAATTGGATAGGGGGAAAAAATTCACCTGCATCAGCAAACAGAATAAACAAGGGATCAGCATTGCAGGAACCAAGTTGCTTAAACAACAATGTGAAAACAATGGTAAAATAAATATTTAAGGTGCTTGAGAAGATGAACTTAAAAAAATTCTTAAAGGAATAGATTCAATACAAAAATGTAGAGGCAGATTTTTATAAAAAATAAACTATAACTTCCTCAAATGAAAAACATAGACATGCAGGGCATGATGGTGCACACCTGTAGTCCCAGCATTTGGGACACTTGTCACAAACAAACAAACAGTCAAAAGCCAGTGGGTAGGTGAAACACATCTGAAGAGAGAATTACTAAGATTGAAGAATCATAAGGAAATTCACTACAAAATGTGGCACAGTGAAGAAGAATTCATAGCCATCCATTCACTTAATCCTCACCATAGGTCTATGAGATCAGTACTAGTAAAATCCCATTTTTAAAGATGAGAGAATTGAGGTGCAGAAAGAGGTAGGTACTTGCTCATCTTTCCTCCTCAAAGTAGTAGATGAAAGAGCCATTATTCAGACACTGTGGGGTAGGCCTCTACCTGTGTCTTTTTTTTTTTTTTTAATGCAGGTATGGGGGTCAAACTCAGAACCTCGCGCTTGCCAGGCAGGTGCTTATGCCACTGAGCCATCTCACCAGTCCTCTACCTGTGTCTTAACCACACAATGCTGCTACGTTACTGGATGGGTTTCTATTCCTTTAAGGATTACATCTGATTTTACATAACACAAGATACAGGTACAAAGAACAAGGCATAGGTGTATTCCTGTAGAACATATAGAGCTAAAAGTGATTTAACCACTTATTTGAGGGATTCATCAAGCATCAACTCTCTCCACCTTAATATTGCTTGGAAATTTTTTTTTCTTCTAACATTAATTTTCTTCTAACATTAATTTTTTTCTTCTAACATTAATTACTTCACCTTTTTAGGAGTGTATAGTAAATGCATACTGACAATTTATCCAGCCTATATTTTTCATCACTTTTTTTCTCAACACATTTCCCCTGGGTTATTTGTCTCTTACTTGAGTATATTGTTGTTATTTAGTGCTTGACGGTGGTGAAGTTATCTATGCCATTGTTTCTTTATAGGTATTCATATTTTGTGCTCATTCTTGTGTGATGGTTTGGTATAAAATTCTAGGTTTATTAGTTATTCTCAGCATTCTTAGAAAATAGTAATCTTTTGTCTTCTAGCATTTATATTGCTGGTAAGTAATAAATGTTTGATATCCTAAACATATGAAGTACACAATAAAACCTGCTGGCTTTCCACTATCATGTTCTCAGTCTTGGGCTTGTGTTTAGTTATTTGTATTGGAAATCAGGAAGTTTTTGATTTTTATTGGAAGGCATCTCAACTTTGGAAATCAAAGTTGGAAATCTCAACTTTGTCTTTCTCATTTTTTCCATGTCTTTCATCTGTACTCTAAGTAGACAAAACTGGAGTGTTCCTGCCTTTCTGGTTCTTAACTCCCCTTTAGTGCCTTTTACCTGTTCATCTCTTTGTTCCATTCTGGGTGAATGGCTCGTAACTGGTATAATGCAATACTTTGTTGCTCTAAGAACAGTAGAGATTTTTGGTTCACATACTTTTTATTTTTAAAATATTCTATGATTATATTTTGTATTTCAAATATTTCTGATTGTTTCTCATAAATATTTGTTTTTTCCTACTCATTTTTAGGGTCAGAGTTTCTTGTTTTGTTTTGATAGGTATTAGTTCTCATTAGTCTTGATGACATCTTGATATATTTATTTTAAGGCCTTCTCAGAGTTCTCCATAAAAAATTTTACTTGGAATGTGTTTATGTACCTGATATTGATTTTCACAACTGCCTTTTTAGCAAGCAATAGTTTGTATTTTTATTGTTTTGGGATTGGCATTTCTAAACTCAGTGCAAGAGAGATTTTTTTTTTTTTTTTGCACATTTACTCTGAATTTACATACATCTATCAAATAGCTTCGTATTTGATTTTTCCTCATCTAGAATCAATTCTTAGACTGATGGCTTGGGCCTTTTGACCCACACTGATAATGACAAAAACTAACGTTCCCTATGTGTTTGCAATGGGCTGGAATGTGATTTATCTCTATTAACCCTTTTCATATTTACATTTAACTCTCATGTAGGTTCCAATTTTATTCCTGCTTCACAGATGAGAAATGGAAAGTTTAAGTCATCTTCCAAAGGTCACAGGATGAAAAATACTAGAACCAGAATTGGAGTACAGACATTCTTTCCCAAGAGCTCATCTTCTTAAGCATTCTGTGCAACCTGGAGATTTGGGGAAGGAGTGACCCAGTCCCTGCACTGGGGTCTTTCCCAAGAGGAGTGAGGAGACTAGGGTATGGGGCTTTCTGGTTCATGGTGGGTATAGTTTCTTAGCTCAGGAGCTAGGCAGTTGTGCTGATAAATAGCTTCTGTCCACATGGATGGATTCCACATAGCTTTTTGTACAGAGGGCCTTTTTCTTTCCTAGATTTCTTCACTAACCACATTCCAGCTGTAGCCCAGCATCTTTCAGCTTCATCTGCATTTAATACTTGGCAACTGAATTTCTTCTCAATGGAGTTGTTTGAAACCGTGTTTTGTTGTTGTGTGAAGTGTGAGCTAGTTGTGCTATGTGGATTAAAAGCCTTCAAGATTTTTATCTTGGAGGCCTTTTTTTTTTTTAAATTTTGAGACAGGGTCTCAGTCAGTAGCTAAATTGCCCAATCTGAGATTGAACTTGCTGTCTCCTGCCTCAGCATCCCAGAATGCTGAGATTATAGGCTTTCACCACCACGTCCAGCTCCTAGGCTTTCTGTCTACCACCAAGAAATTACTTTGGAAAACTTCCAGTGTCATTCATTACATACTTGCTTGTTACACAATTTCAGTAATATTTTAAAGGGAAAAAATATTTTCCCAAATAAGTTGGCAAATTGGCATTCCCAATGCAGATATTTGTCCTGCAGAGGGACAAGGCCAGTAGTTCTAGTCTTCCTGAACTGAGAGAATTTCCGGAGTTGAGTCATATTAAAATTTTGTCTTATTCTGCTTGATGAATTTTTTTAGCTTCCCTTTGTCGAAGAACGTAAGGAAAGCTCTGAAATTCTCCTGAGCAACTGACAACTGTTTTGGTATAAGATTCCCATCCTTGCCCTGCCCATGAATAGAAAATCGTGTTTTATTTCCAGTTACCATGGAATTGTCCTGTTGGTGTGTACCCCATAGGGAACCAAGTGGCATATAGTGCCACATATTCGGCAGGAACATTTGCCATAATGACCCCATCCAACCTGCTTGCCACCTTCAGTTAACTCCTTCCCCGTTCCTATTTTAAGATGAGGGTCTTAGTTTGATAACATAGATGATCTCCTGAATTCCATAACTCTGCTGCTTTTTGAGTTAGCTATCATTTTCCGTATTTTGCAAGAAATAACCTTATTTCGTCCGACTGTTCTAATCTGCTTTCAGACCCTTCATTTTTGTGGCTAATTTTAAAAGAGCTGTCACAAATGAGTAAAAGTTGAATATTCCTTACCCAAAATGGTTGGTCGCAGAAATGTTCCAGGTTTTAGATTTTTTTTTTCAGATTACTGAATAATTTGCATATGCATGAGACATCTTGGGACTGCAACCCAAGTCAAATCATGAAATTTATTTATGTTTCATGTATATCTTATACACATAGCCTGAAGGTAACTGCATATAATATTTTAAGTGGACTTACATTTGTACGTGAGGTCAGGTACAGAATTTTCATTTATAGTGGGATTTTTGCATTCAACATTTTTGGATTTTGAAATATCATGAACTTTATATTTTAAGATTAGAAATCCTCAACTAGTACTTATTAAAATAGCTCTGTCTTAAAACATCTTTCTTATTTAACCTTGTGGATATTTCCACCAGTGAGGATAATGATCCAGAATATTCTTCAGAGTTTAAATAAGGTCTACATCCAGAAATACACCTTCCATCAATTTTTTTATCTGGTTTTCAAATTGTTTAGCACAAAGAAAAATAAATGGAAATCTCATTTGAGACACACAGGCTAGATCATGGAGCTCCCTTCTCCCCCAACATCTTATGTTATCTTCTAGGTCATCCTTAGAGGCTGTTTCCTTCCATCAGCTCCACAAACAGCCCTGCTTGTCAGGATCCCCAAGAATCCTATTCATCAAAGAAGCAACTTCTTCCACACTGAAGAGGCAGCTATTTGATTCTAGCCAGGAATTACTTATCAGCCTTTGAAATTCAAACAATGAAACTTAAAAACCAGTGTAACTTTGTGAAAATCTGAAATTCTCTTTATTCCTACAATGCAAAGTCTTTTCCTGGCAGCATTCGCTCTAATGAGCTCTCCAAACACCTGCTCAAAAGGTGCACTACATCTCTTGCTTGAATTAGCAGGCATAAAGCAGTCTTCTCCAGGTTTTGTAGCCCAGGAGTAGTTGTATGAGGAGCTAGCCTGGGCATCAAATACTTATCATAGGAATCATACTTTCTTGCTTCATGTTCCTACTAGCTCATTGCTTTGTAAATCTTGCAACTTATATTTTTGCCCAGAAAAAAAGTTAGAAATATGGACAGTGGAAACTACGATGCATTTCATTTAAAGATAAAAAATATTCAGCTGGGCATGGTGGTACACACCTGTACTGTAATCCCAGAACTCTGGGGGGCTGCTGCAGGAGGAGCATGACATCGAGCCGTGTCTGGGCAATTTGCTAACTTAGTGAGACCTTGTCTCAAAATGAAACATATAATAAGGGCTGGGGATGTAGCTCAGTGTGAAGGCCCTAGGTTCAATCTCCAGTATCACAAAAACAAAGAGAAAGATGAAAGTATTCACCCCTACATGTTATTCATCCAACTGAAATTAAGTACTCAGAAATGTTTTCTTTTTTGAATTATTAACTTAATAAAATATTTTCTCTCTTATAGAGCAAGGATTATGTATGAGTACGTATCTTCTAATCTGACAATTTGTGGATAGTTGCTGCAAAATACAATGGAATACTTCTGTAGAAAATAACTAGCAGACATTGTCCTGATTTAGGTAAATTCCCTACCATATGTTTGTCAAAGCAGGTACATTAATATTCAACCTCAGAACATATAAACATGTCTAAAGTTGTTGGTACTATATGTGTTACTGTTTAAATTTATTT
Source organism: Erethizon dorsatum (assembly GCA_028451465.1). Taxonomy (NCBI): domain Eukaryota; kingdom Metazoa; phylum Chordata; class Mammalia; order Rodentia; family Erethizontidae; genus Erethizon; species Erethizon dorsatum. Next base: position 59,112,032 of record CM051828.1, read on the forward strand.
ACTATCATAAAAGTAAACTATGAAAGCTTCAAATAAACATATATTTATTATTAAAAAAAAAGTATCAGTGTTTTGATAAATAAAGCACCCAAGGGAAGTACCCAAAGGAAAGGCAAGAATTTTTAATGGTTTTTCAGGAAGAAAGAATGAAAACATGATATAGGTATGAAGTAGCTCTTTGTTTTACCTTTACTTCATTCTCTTTTAGTCTCTGTAGTTATTATAATATTACCATTGAAAAGGCTACAGAGGAGACAGGGAAAGATTTAAACCCACTGCAATGAATCAGTGAAACTGCTCTAGAGCCAAGAAGTGAGACAATTGAATTGAAAAATAGTTCTTGAGCCATCAAAATGAGGAGTAGCTAAGTCAAGAACTTCATGAGGAGCATTTTCCCTGAATGTTTCTAAAAATAAAGACACCACAGCATGTCAGCATAGGGCTGGTTATAAATAAAATTGGGACCCACATAATATAATTCACTCTTAATTGCATTCAGAATCTCAAGGATAATCATGGCTTTAAGGTATTTTGATTAAGCAATTGGCAAACCATCATGGTTTATTGCTTTAAGAAAATACTTTGAACTAAACTAGATTTATTTACTTTTGTAAGCTACTAACAATTCTTTTAAGTATTTTGCTTCGCATTAATCTATTTCCCCAATTTATTTCAAAAAGTATTTGGAAAAAGTTTTAGAATCATGCTATTCAAGTTTGAAAAATAGTGAAATACAAAATGCTAAAGAGTAAGTAAAGGTAGAAAAAATTAGGACCCAGAGTAAAATATAATATCCAAAGTAGCGCATGTATTTTTGAAAAAACTGCATTTGAGCAATATTTTAGCCTTGAGCTTTGCAACATTCAATGCAAAGAAAGAGAGATAAACAGTGATATGATTTAGAATAGTCAAGAGAGAAAACTATTACAAATATTGAAATGCTAAAATCTGAAATAGAGTTCTCTTTTGTTCATATTCACTGGACTGGACTTCCTTGTAATTTTGTAATTATTCTAATATTATGTCTTCAAATATACTAATAACTGTTGGGATATATTAAAACCTATGCCCTAAGTAAGCCTTTCAAAAGCCATAAATCATCAACAGACTGGTTCATTAAGGACTGTCAATATCATCATCAAATGGAAAACAGTTCATACAAACATTAATTCCACCCAGTTTTCCCAAAGCATTTAATGCAAGGCTTATTTATCACCCATGTTAAAAATGCACAGACATGATTTGATTTCATTTATTCATATTCTGATTTATCATTCATAATCTTTGTAATGAAATGTACATGAGTATTAGATGGCCATGAATAAAAATAATAAAGTTACTTTGAAAGAGGCACAGTGAAATAATATGAAAATAATGTAGGCAGATGTACCGTTCTAAAGATAATGTGGGGACATAGGGAGAAAAAATTTTGTAATCACTATTAACTCTAGCATGTTCTTCCCCTCAAGGAGGGCCATATATATAATGAAATACTTCTGTGGAAAAATTAACTGTTTCTATAACTTATTAATGGTGATTACTCCTTGGATTTTGTGATGAGAGGCTTGTGTAGAGATACATTCTTTTCTGTTCCTTTCTTCATTCTTGCCACCAATCTTCACAAACCCTCCTCCCTTTTGTGGGTGGGATAAATGGGCCAAGGTCAGGTAAATTTCACATCCCCCAGGCCAAGCTCTGTGCTGCTAGCCCTGCCTCAGATTCAAGTCCATTTTTAAAACCGTTCTTTTTTCTGTCTTTGATATCCACACTCTTTTTTCTAGATTTGACATGGTTGTCTGAGGTGGGGCCACCACAGCCAAGTACCTGTGGTCCAGCCTAATGCATATGGAGACTGAAACGGAGTTAATAGAGCTGGCATCATCATTCCTGCAGCAATGAGAAAAGGGGTTCTAGTTCTTGGATGAAAATATATTCAAAATATCTGCTTAGATCTACCCTGGCTAGCTCACTTCAGCAGTAATGCGTTCTATTTTATTAATGCAATAAAAATAACTCCACAGTAAAACTGAGAATGCCAAGGGTTTCTACTCCCTGTCCTCATCTTAAGTAATGTGTGCAGTTCCAAACTGGCACCAGCATACACAGGGAAAGAACTGTGAGACTCAGCAAACTCCTGCACAAGAGCACTGGCTAGCCAACCCCCGGTTGGAGATGACCATGTTTTCGAGATTCCTTCACTCCACCCAAGAATAGCAGCCAGGGGTCTCTCATCTCTCTCCAGAGCCCTCACTGGCTAGAGTCATATGCAAGCCACTGCTGTCATGGAGGATTATGGCCAACTGCTTATGGAGAATAACCGGCCTTTATGGATGACCTCTGACCCTCTGTATTTTTTGATATCTTCATGGTTTTAAGAGAATTACTGTGATGTAAGGGAAAACAATATTCTTTCCTATTTAGAAATCAAAGCCCAATGTAGTTCAACATTTGCCAAGGGACAGTTTTAACCCTGATTCTTCAAGTAGCCTCACATCTAAAGAAGTCTTTTCTTGGGCTTTCTAAAGTCATGTGTATATAATTATGTTATCTAAAGACAGCAGCACTTTCAAATAACTTATATCCTTTGTTATACTCTCCGGATTGAAATTCTCATGATGTCTTGATGGAATCAGATCCAGGCTGTGGGGCAAGGTACACTGTCAGGATGCTGGCTCCATACTGTCCTGGTTACATGACCTTGGACCTCAGTTCTGAAAAATGGAGGGCGAAGTAAGACACTGGGCTATAAGATTTCTGAGAGCAATGCAAACCTTGGGACGTATGACACACCTTGAAGAGTGCTAGTACATAGGAAGACCTCAATCTTTTATATTTTTATCCTTATCATTATCATTACTGTCCACTGAAAGGTAGTGAGTCCTGGAAATACTACTCTGACCTGTTCTCAAACTGCAGAGAGAATCCTGTGCATTTCCTTATATCTTTCTCAACCAAAGGTATCTGATAATGTTCTCTATTCAACTCTGTTATTTAAAGCAAATCTGGGGGGCTCTGAATTTGAGTCATGATGAAAGGTAGTCCTTAACCTAACTGTACTCTGTCTACAAATAAACACATCCTGATTTTCTATACATAAAGACTCTGACTCAGTGTGTATAAATATTTTTTCCTAAGTAGAGTCCTTCTCTTCCTGATTGTAGGAAAAGTAATCATCCTGAAAACTCCTCACCAATTGTAGAAAACACTAGTGGTACTAGTCTCTTTTCATGAAATGTCATCTCTACATTCTTGGGAAGAGAGTGCTGCTGCCAAATGCAGCTTCCTGTTCACCTGTCCTGTTCTCTGTATCTTAGAGAGGCACTGGTTTGATTCTCTGTCCATAATTCTCATTTTGCTTCCTCAAGGAGGCTGCTGCAGACACTGGTGGTGGTGGCTGGGGTGAAGCTACATTTTGATACTGTTGGCATCATCTGACGGCAGTGTCTAATACACAGAGCATAAAGATAAAGTGAATTGGGTACTTGCGTTAGTGAGTTTTCCATCGCTGTAAATACCAGAAAAAAATCAACTTAAGGGGAGGAAATGTTTATTTTGACTCTTGGTTTCAGTCCACTGGTTGTTTGCCCATGTTGATTTGAGTCTGTGTCAAGGCAGATCGGCATAGTGGGAGGATGTGGCAGAAGAAGTATGTTCACCTCAAAGAGGCTGGGAATCAAAGGGAGAGAGAGAAACAAGACTGCAGTCTAAATATGCCTTTCAGTGGCACTCACTGTGTTCTATCTCCTGAAGGTTGACCACCTCCCAACAGAACCATGGGCTGGTGACCAAGCCTTCAACATCTGTCTTTTAGAAGATATATAAAATCTAAGCCATAACACTAGTGATAATTATCTTGTCAATAACACCTCTAAAACGTGAGAAGTTGGATTCCCATGTAGAGGAGGCCAGAGCAGTCACCTTGTACTAACACACTGACACCTGTGTTCTGAGGATGTCTGTGCCTCATGAAAGATCAGTCTGATCTTTCTACAGGAGGCACATGAATAGGGTTTGCATATGCACTGCCTTTTGGCAATGGTGATAGTACAAAGGATTTTTAAGGGATTTAATAATTTACACTGTTGCTCATCAGTAGAAAATATCTGGAGATCTGCTTTCAGTTTCTTGAAAGCTTTCAGGATCTTATGTGAATCTCCATAGACTCTCATCAGTAGCAGTTATTTTACAAACAGGAGTAAAGTGATTTAAACAGAAAGAGACTTACTGACTGAATTGTCTTAAACTTTAAAATGACTAGAGAATCAAGTTTAGGAGCTTTATTGTGAGACACACTACAAAAATTGTCCAATTAGTTCCACTGTCCAGCGAGCACTTGGCAAAGGAGAAACATTTTCTAGAAGCTCAAAGACCAGAGTTTGGCTCTAAGAGATGTATATTTATCTTGATTTTTCATAACCTCAGATCTCTGTTCTTGCACAGATTACTTTTATCAATGGGGAAGAATTTGGAGCACCTTCATTTAACCTAAGACTGACCAACAGTGAATTACTAATGATTTATAAATTTATTAGCTCTGAGTTCAGCTTGTGATGTTTACTTCCTTCTCTGTACACTATGCTCATTAATTTCTTAACTTGCTTTCTATTTGAAATTTCTTACTTGATCTTGCCATGAAAACCACATATCAAAATCTTGTTTTAGGTTATCTCAGTGTTACCTCCAAAATCACCTATATGCTAACAGAGGGTCATGTACTATAATCAACTTTTCTGCCTCATCCAATAACAATATTATTGTAGGGTACCCAGTGTTCTTCCTTCTGACTTTCTAGGGACGTATCTCTGCCAGCAAGGTTCTGAATGACAAAGTCAATCAAAGATCTAGGTGAAAGGAAGTATTTAGCAGCATGTACAGATTTAAATACATAAACAGGAAACAACAATATTATTTTCTAAGTAGATTATGACTGATGACAGTGATGATGATGATGGTGTTGCTAGAGGTCGTGGTGGTGATGGAAATGTGGATGATGATAGGTGGGCTGAGTGATTGAAAGTGATTCATAAATTTTACCTGGATTAGTTGTTTGTAGATGCCATATAGAATCACACTGATTATATGAAATATTATGCAATTACATGAATAATATGTACTAAATATCAAAAAGAGATTTTTTTTTCAGGGAAAGTGATCCAGAGAGTTTTATTATTTTCATTTATTTATTTTTTGTTGTTGATAAATGATGATACTCAGCAATGAAATATGGTTGTACAGATTTACTAGAAACAGGAGATGACATTTTTAACAAATCGCAGAAAGAAATGTGACATTTGAAATGAAAATTGAACTTCATCTAAATTACTTTATTTTCCATAAAATAGAGTAATGCCTTTCTAGTTAGTTTTATGACCATATTATAGAATATGCACTTCATTATGATTACATAAATTATGTTATGAAACTTTAGTTGCTGTCATGCCTTGTAAATACATTTTTGGGAGCCATTATTATTTTTTGCGAAGACTTACTCTACTCCATTAAAATTTATGGTTCCAGTACCTTACTCATCTACTTGATATATTAGTTTTGATGCTATAAGACAAGATAAGGTTGCATATATTACATTTCTAATTATTTTCCCAAATTGTTAATTTACGGAAAATCCCAGAAGGTGTGTAAATATCTAGTTTCTGACATTTCTCCATTAGACCGAAATAAATTTAGCACAAATTTCTAACGTTTTAGAATTCCCTCTGTGAAATTAGACTTCTAATAAATTAGTTAGATTTATCTCTTCCACTTAACTGTTACAAATATTGGTAAAAAAATTTTAACCACATTGTGACCTATCATTGTTTACATTTCCCCATATGTATATATTACTCTGTTTAGTGGTATTGTACACATGTCTGTGTACATATTTTCAAAAAAATATGAAAGTCTATTCTTGCATTTTGATATCTTTAAAGATAGGGTTAAAATTTCTTCCTTTTTGTTCAAGGAATATATTAAATAAATTGAGGGTATCTAAATAAGATTTTTCTTTTTTATTCATATATTCATTATAATTTATTTATTCATTATAATTTAATTGAAGAAACAATTTCAATTTTCTGTTTTATACATAAGGTGATTGAGATTTGAAAAGCTGGGGTTATTTATTTAAGATCTTCTGACAAATTATTGGCCAATCAGATTTTTTATTTTCCCTTAAATGGACAAGAAACATTCTGCACCCCTAGAGATTTACAGAACAGTCATGGAGCCAGACAAAACTTACATTCCTCTCCTGCTGGACTTTGAGCCACTCCATCAAGGGGAAAGTCCAAGGAAGGCAAAAATATGTGCTACCATCATTAGTACTATAGGAAACTATATATGCGTATGTGTGTGTATGTGTGCATATATGTATGTAACACACACAGCACTATACCAGCACATCGTTAATAATAAAATATCCATATTAATACAATTTTAAAGAATTATGTAGAATGAATATGCATATGATTTCTGTTTTAGGATTATATAGAATGAATATACAAATGATTTCTATCACATAATCATTTTGTGTATCTTTGAGGTTTGTATCCTCAATTTGTATCCTATTAATTTTGAGTATTACATGATATTCATCTGGAATTGACATCAACTTAAAGTACAGTGTATTAAGCAAAGAATAATTTTTGGCTGAATATATTTTTCTTTATTGTATATCTCTCAAAACAAATAAATATTACTAATTACAGTCGAAAGATTTGTGCTACTTTTGACAGACTCTACCAGTATCCTAGAAGTCTCAGAACAAAAGAAATCAATCTTAAAAAATCATTATACTTATCTTCATTTTGATAATTTTGAAATGACTAACCAGGTTTATGTAAAAAATTATAAAGGAACAGAGAAATGTAAAGGAAATATATTTTGGAATATTTAATAATGTGGTGGATTAACTAATAGTCAACTTGTAACACCCAGCTGAACTGAATCAGCATGGTGCTGGGTGTGGAGGGCCTACCTGAGGATTGTTGCCAGCAGCATAAAAAGAGAACTGGAGGGGAAGACAGTGTGCTGTTGATTCTCCTGGAGAAGCTTGTCATACTGACTTTCCTGATATGAATTTGGCTGTTCTCATCATCAGAGGAGCTCTGGTCCTTAGATTCCTCAGTCTGCTGGCACAGATCCTTCACGCCCCTGGTGCAGACTTTCTAGCTTCCACCACTGACCTTTGGGCCTTCCCAGTGCAGATCCTTGATACAGACTTGCATGAGACATTGCCGTGGGCTCTAGGTCTTCAGCTGGACTCGTGCAGGACGTTGCCATGGGATCCAGGCCCTCAGGTGGGTTCTTTGAGTCTCTAGTGCAGATCTCCCACATTCTTTTGCATTTGACTCTTTGGGTTAATATTGTAAAATAATCCTATAAATTGTGTGTCCTGTATTGAACTTATTCCCTTGTAAATCCTGACTACAACAAATGATGACATCAGTTTCTTAAAATCTGTCATGAAACAAATTTGTTTACTGATATTTTTCAGTATGTTTGGAATATAAAATTATAAAATGCTACCTACTATTTTTAGAAAATCAATGAGCAAAATTATAGCAAAATTTGGCAATACATGTCGTTATAAAGTACATTTTAACTAACTCCATATGTAAGTAGCATTTTTTTTAAATATGAGGTGTGATTGAAAATACAATGAATGTTTGAATTATTAAAAATTATTACAGTAATAGATGCGTTGCTATTATTCTCCCTCAAAATACTCTCCCTCACTTCAAATCACTTTTCCCAGCATTCTTGTCACTTAGTGAACCAGTTCTGGAAATCCTCTTTTGTGAATGTCTTTATGAATTGTGAAAAAAATACAGTGCATGAAGCTACTCAGTGCCATCCAAGAAAAAGGCAGGCTCGCAGAATTATTACTGTGTGTCCTCATCCTCCTTATTCACTGATTCTGACCTTGTGCAACTTCTGGCCATCTCCCAAAGTCAAAAAGACCATGAGAGTTCATCAATTTGAATCAATTCAGGACATCAACACAGCCAGGACAGTGTACCTAAAAACACGAAAGAGAACTTCCAGAACTGCTTCAGAAAGTGGAAGGAATGATGGGATAAGTGTTCGAAGTGAGGGGGTGGACTTTGAGGAAGATTAATGGCAATGTATCTTTTAGTGTAATCAAGTTGTTAAATTTAACCATTCACCATACTGATCACCTTTTGTACATAAGGTTCTCAGACTATCTAAATGGGAAGAGTTGATTTCTTCTATATCTGCCCTGCCTCAGGCTTTGCTGGCTCTAACAATAAGCACGCCACCATCTGCATAGTTCGTAAAGCCAAAAATTTGGTTTCAGCCTTGATTCCTATTTTTCCTTAAATCTAGGACAAGTACATGTCCTAATTTACCCAGGAGAGACCTGTTTTACATCTCTAGTCCTGGTTTAATAATAGTCACCTCATTTTATTTTAAAAGTGTCATGGTTTGGAGAGAAATTTATATGATTATCCTAGTCTTTCCTAAATTAATTTTTTTCAGCAAGTCCCATGAGCCTAACTTACAAAACAGAACTCTTAATTACACACTGGTCCTTCCACATTTGTCAACAACATGGCTCAAGCCTCTTTCATCTTGAACTTGGGCTACTGTCAATTGTCATACACTCTATATCCAATCTTGTTTCCTATACCCAGATCTTGTTTACCCCTCATGTATTCTGACCATGGCATCCAAAGTGATCTTTATCAAATGTAGAATTCATTCCTTAAAACAACCCGTTACATTCAAAAAAGCCAGGCTTACTACTATGGCCACATGGATACTCAAATTTTTTCTTGTCCCATATGTTCAGAAATTTATACCTTCATTTAGTTCCTGGCACGACCAAGCTAATGTCCAGGAGCCTCTGCATTCTGGATCCTTTTCAGATTTAGTCTCATTTTCTCTTTCTCTATATTAAAATCCTGGAAGAAAGTCTAAATCCTCAGAAACTCTTTTTTCACCAAAAAGTAAAACAGCCTACCAACTACTCACCAGTCCCTGTAACACGGCCCACGTCCACTCTTAGCATCAGCTAAAGTGACTGTGGTCATTCACACTCATTTCCATCAGAGCCCAACCTCAGAGCTACAGTTTTGCTACTCAGTGTTCCATGCATTCTACAGTGTCCATATTAATATTTGTTAATGTAAGATAAAAGCTGGTATTCAGAAAATATTTAAGGCTCATTATTATTATCCTAAAGTGTTTCTTTTTGGTGTGACATAGTACCCATATATTGATATTTTCTGTATCAGACTAGTTTCCACAAACTGTAAAGAAATTAAATTTCATTGTTCCTTTAAAAATTAAGGACTTATAATAACATCCACATGCTTCACAAAATGATAATAATAGGGCCGGTGAGATGGCTCAGCGGCGTAAGCGCCTGCCTTGCAAGCCCGAGGGCCCGAGTTCGACTCCCGGAACCCACATACGAAAAAGGGGCCAGTGATATCGCTCAGCGGCACGGGCGCCTGTTGGCGCGCGAGGTCCTGAGGTCGAGCCCCCGGTACCCACACACAAAAAAATGATAATAATAAAAATATTAACTGTATAAACAAATAATAAGCAACACAACTAATATGGGCGATTCTTCACAAACTTGTGTGGAGGAGAAATGCTTGCTCATTTTCTTTACAGCTCATGACCTCAGACTTCGTGCCGCTGTGATGGCATTTTGTAACTACCTCCCCCTCACCAGAGTTGCACAGTCATCCCAATAGGAAGTTGGTGGTGTAGGAATTCCAGTTCCCCAAAAAGCAAGTGTCTCTCTCCCATCCATTATGGTCATCACTGAAAATATTAATGGCCTAGTATCCACAGTTCTCTGAAATTGAGGTCTGCATTCTCCCTGCATTAGCTGCATTAGTAACTTTTATTTCTTATGAGAACACAATTCCCACGGTACCACTTTCCTATAGGAACCTCTTGACCCACAGCCCTTTGGAGGGCCCACACACCTCCCAGAGGATGTCAACAGTAAGGTATGGTCTTTGGTATTTGGAATTATTTCTTTTTTAAAAAATTCATTTTTATTAGTACATATTTGCCATACACAATTATCACATTTATCATAGGGGATTTGTACATGTGTATCTTGATTCTTCTTTTTCCCCCACTCTCTTCTCCTTCCTTCAACATTTCTTCCCTCCCCATTTACAAAAGCTTTGTTTCCATTTTCCCTTCTTTTTTTTTTCCGTTCTATTTCTATTTCTACTACCTCTTCTTTAGAATAATTGTTTCAGAGGTTTTAGGGTTGGAACACAAGGCTACTTTCTTTTTTAAATTTATTTTTTATTTTATTAGTACATGTTTGCTGTTCATGCCATTTACAATCATCTTGGGGAGTGGTTACATGTACATACCACAGCTTTTTTCCTTTTTTAAAATCCCCTTCCCAGGGCCCGTGAGATGGCTCAGCAGCATAAGCGCCTGCCTTGCAAGCGCGAGGTCCTGAGGTCGACTCCCGAAACCCACATATGAAAAAAGGGCCAGTGATATCATTCAGCGGCACGGGCGCCTGCTGGAGCGCGAGGTCCCGAGGTCAACCCCCGGTACCCACACACAAAAAAAATAATAAAATAAAATCCCCTTCCCAGGGCCAGGTATGGCAGCTCACATCTGTAATCCCAGCACTTGGGAGGCTGAGGCAGGAGGATTGCTATGAGTTTGAAGCCAGCCTGGACTACAAAGTGTGTTCAAGGCCAGCTTGAACTGCATAGTGAAACCCTGTCTCAAAAAGACAAAAAACAAAATAAAATAAATTCTTCTTTCCTTTCCCTCCCTCTCCCTCCCTCCCTCCTTCTCCAGTTCCCCTATCTCACATTTTATTCTTGTTGATACTATTAATCTCAGCTCATGTTATGGCATATAACATTTGCATTAATTGAGATTATTAGGTTCCTGTACAAGGCATATCTTAATTCTACTTATTTCCCCTTCCTCTCTTCCTCACCCCTCATGCTTTTTTCCTTGGACCACTTCCCTATTGCAGGAGATCCATCTCCTTGTTCCCTTCTATCCATCCTTAATTTTTCTCTCTGTTTGTATTTTGTTTCACTCAAATGAGAGATACTATACAATATCTAAACTTATGTGTCTGGTTTATTTCACTCAACAATATATTTTCCAGGTGCATCCCTTTTCCTACAAATGTCTCAAATCTGTCATTCTTTATAGTAGAGTAGGATTCCATTACATAAAGATACCATGTTTTCTTTATCCATTCATTTATTGATGGGTATATAGGATGTGTCCAAGATTTAGTTTTTATGAGTTGCACTGCTATAAACATTAGTATTCATGTATCATTGCAGTATGATGTCTTAAAGTCCTTGGGGATGATATCTAGAGGGAGATCTCTGGTTCATATGGATTTTCTAATTTTAGTTCTTTGAGAAATCTCCATACTGATTTCCATAATGGTTGTACTAGTTTACATTCCCACCAACAATGAAGGAGTGTTCTTTTTTCAGTACAGCCTCAGCAGCATTTGTTATTGTTTGATTTCTTAATAATCATCATTCTTTCTGGAATAAGATGTAATCCTAGCATTATTTTAATTTGCATTTCTCTAGTGGCCAGAGATGTTGAGTAATATTTTAATAGGTTTGTTGATCATTTTTTTTTCTTCTTTTGTGAAATGTCTGTTCATTTCTCTTTCTCATATCTTCACTGGATCTTTAATTTTATATGTTTTAAATTTTGGGGTTCTCTGTATATTCTAGATATTAGTCTTCTGTTTGAGGAGTACCTAGCAAAACATTTTCCCTATTCTGTAAGTTGTCTCTTCACGCTACTGATTGATTCTTTTGCTGTGGACAAGTTTTTAGTCTGATATAATCCCATTTGTTGATTCTTGCTATTATTTCTTGTGCAATTGAAATTCTATTTAGAAAATTCTTTCCTACACCCATGTCTTCAAATATTTTACCTTTTTTATTTTCCAATAGGTTTAATGTTTCTGTTTTGATGTTCAGATCTATGACCTATTTTGATTTTAATTTAGTATACGGTGAGCAATGAGGGTCCAATTCAATTTTCTGCACACAGATATCCAGTTTTCCCAGCACCACTTGTTGAACAGCCTATCTTTCCTCCAACATATGCATCTGGCCCCTTTGTTGAATATCAAATGGCTGAATATATCTGCAGAACTTCTGTATCCTCAATTCTATTCCACTGATCCACGTATCTGTTTTTGTTCCAGTACCATGCTGTATTTTATCACCATGGCTTTGTAGTATAACTTGCAGTCAGGTATTGATCTGCCTCCAGCCTTGCTCTTGTTGCACAAAATTCCTTTTGCCATTCTGGGTCTCTTCTGGTTCCATAAGAATTTTAGGATTTTTTTTTTTCTAAATCTGTAGGTATTTTGAATGGGACTTCATTGAATCTGTACAACAGTTTTGAGAGTATGGCTATTTTGACAGTATTGATTCTGCCTATCCAGGATCAGGGGACATCTTTCCATTTTCTGATGTCCTCTTCAATCTCCTTTTTCAGAGTGTTGTAGTCTTCTTTGTAGAGAACTTTCACTTGCTCAGTTAGGTTAATTCCTAGATATTTCATTTATCTTGCAGCTACTGTGAATGGTATTATTTTCATAATTTCATTCTCGTCCTGTTCATTGTTGGTGTACATAAATGATAATTATTTTTATATGTTGATCTTGTATCCTGAAGTTTGTTACTAATTATGAGTTTTTTGGTGGAGTTCTTTGGGTCTTCTATGTAGAGTACCATATCATCTTCAAATAATGAGTTCTTCCTTTCCTATATGTATCACTTTTATTTCTTTTTCATGCTTAATTGCTCTGGCTAATGTTTCAAGTACTATGCTGAATAGAAGAGGTGATAGTGTACATCCTGTCTTTCTCCTGATTTTAGGGGGAATGCTTTTAGTTTTTCCCCATTTAGGATAATGCTGAGTATTGGTTTATCATATGTAGCTTTTATCATACTCAGGTATGGTCCTTCTATACCTATTTTTTTCAGGGTATTTTTCATGATTGGTGTTAGATTTTGTTAAAAGCCTTTTCTGCATCATTTGATATGATCATATGGTTTTGACATTGCTTCTGTTTATGTGATATATTACATTTACTAACATGTGTTTTGAACCATCTTTGCATCTCTGGAATGAAACCTACTTTATAATGATGCATGATCTTTTTAATAATGTACTGCATTCTATTTGCTAATATCATGTTGAGGACTTTTGCATCTATGTTCATTAAAAAGATTGGCCTATCATTTTCTTTTGTAGTTGGGTCTTTATCCAGTTTTGGAATCATGGTGATTCTGGCTCCCACAAATGAATTTGGGAGCACTCCATATATTTCTATTTCCTTAAAGAGCTTGAGGAATATTGGTGGTATAGCATCCTTAAAGGTTTTGTAGAATTCACCAGTAAATCTATCAGGACCTGGGATTTTTTTAGTAGGTAGAGTCTTTATTGCTGTGTTAATTTCATAACTTTTTATTGGGTTGTTAAACATACTTATGTCATCTTGGGTTAGTTTTGGTAAAATCTGACCATTTCTTCAAAATTTGCTAATTTGTCAAAATATTATTTTTTCAAATAGTTACTATCTTCTGTATTTCCACAGTGTCTGTTGTGATTTCACATTTTTCATTTCTAATTGCATTGTAGTGAGTCCTTTTTTGTTTTCACTTCATCAGTTTGGCAAAGGGCTTCTCTTTTATTTATTCTTTCAAAGAACCAGCTCTTCATCTCACTGATCATATTATTGCTTTTTTTTTTGTCTTGATTTCATTGATTTCCTCTCTCATCTTTATAAAGTTCCTCCTTTATTTTGGTTGAGAGCTGGTTTGTTTTTGTTTGTCAAGTGTCTTAAATTTTCTCATAAAGCTATCTATTTGAGCTTCTTCTGCTTTCCTCGTGTGAACATTGATTGCAATGAATTTTCCTCTTAGAACTTCTTTCCTAGTGCCCCAGAGGATTTGACAAGTTGTACTGTCATTGTCATGAACTTCCAGAAATTTTAATTTCTTCTTTGATTTCTCCTGTGACCTATTGTTTATCTAGAAGTATATTGTTAATTTTTCAGGAGCTTTTGCCTTTTCCAAGATTTCTTCTGTTGTTGATTGCTATTTTCATTGCACAGTGTTCCGGTAGTACACGTAATTTCTATTCTTTTATATTTACTTAAATTAAGTGAATGATCCAATAAGAAGAGATAAACATATATGCTCTGATTTTTTTTTTTTTTTGCACTGTGAATTGAACTCATGACCTCTTCTCAGGCAGGTGCTGTGGTGCTGAGTTATATCCCTGGCCCCTCATGTACCAAATATTAAAGCACCTATCATCAGAAAACAAAAACTGCTGAAATTAAAAGATCAAATAAACACTAGCGGGGTGGTGAGATGGCTCAGCGGCAAGCGCCAGCCTTGCAAGTGCGGGGGCCCGAGGTCGACTCCTGGATCCCACATACGAAAAAGGGGCTGGTGATATCTCTCAGTGGCACGAGCGCTTGCTGGCACGCGAGGTCCTGAGGTTGACCCCCGGTACCCACAAAAAAATAAATAAATAAATAAAATAAAACACTAGCACAGTCATACTAGAGGATACTTTTTACCCCACTCTCACAAATAGACAGATCAACTAAACAAAAAAAAATAAAGAAATTTCAGAGGGGAACCACACTTCTGGACTTAATGAATATATACAGGGTATTCCACCCCTCTACAATGGAGTATTCATTCTTTAAAGCAGGATTTTTAACTTTTTCCCTAATAGAGGCTACCTAAAAACAGTTTCCACTTCCTTTCCTGCCCTTGAAATTTCTTCCCTGACAAAGCTTATTATACTTTGCCTGTGTGTCTCTGGCACTGCATGCCCCAAGCCCTGTTTCAGGAGGATAATTACAATTCATAAAATCACAAAGGAAAAGAAATATTTTGAAATAGAACTTACCATGTGCTTTTTACTAACTACATTAAGCAACATGTTACAGTGGAATTAATATAAACCATGATTTAATTCAATGAGACCACTTATTTTGATAAATACTATCATAGTGGTGATAAGTAAAATAATATTTTGAGGTATCTGCACTAACTATATATAAATATAATTTATATATTATAAATATTAAAATATTTAAAATTCCTATAGGTTTTATTGATATGTTAAACACAGCTATTTTTTATATTCATTGTCCCCAAAAGTGCTAAATTTTAATTAGAACTTAGAAAACTGAAAGCATATTTTTCTCTGTTTCAAATTTACAGACTCCCTGGTAAAGAACATAATTTACTAAATGTTAATAATGAAATCTGCACCATGGTAAATAGGTCAGCACAGTAAAAACAGAACAAAAAACAATAGAAAATCATAATTGACTTTTTCAATTTTTATTACTGGTACAGTACATGATTGCAGTCCATAATGATTACATTCCTTGTAGGAAGTTGGTACATGTTCCCAAGTTTGATATAGTAGTGCAAACCTCTGTCGGCAGATGCTTTCTGTTTCATGAACACCACCACGGAAACCCACCTTCCCTCTTAATCTAACTAGTAAAATTGATCTCCACCATCAGTTCTGGCAAATCTAGCATTCCTTCCAATGTTATGGTAAAGACTCCTAAGTACAAGTACACAAGAATGTGAAGCAGCTCCTTCATATTGAACCCATTTAGAATTTCTGAGTTCAGGAAATTCATGTGACTAAAAAGGAATTCAAATGCATTTTGATCTTGACCACACTCTTGTGAGCTGAGTAAGATCTTGGTGTTGTCTACTCCCCTTGTATATGTGGCTAAGATGAAGAAATTATATGAATTACTGAATGTCTCATGACTAGAGAAGGTCAACTCAGTGGTTATCTCCATCTACTTGTCAATTCTGGGCTTTACATCATGTTGCCCCTTGATGCATTATTAGAAATGCTGTGAAGCAAATGCTGTGCAGGAAGCAACCAAACTTAGAAAATACATATTCCGAGCAAGATGAATACTCACTTCTCTTTTGTATACTGCCTTCTCCATATATTTCTAACCCAAGATGTGTCCTGAATTCAATTAGCCAAATGCAAATTTGTTTGATTTAAGACTCTAGTTTAAAGGAAAGTCAACATTTTATTTTTCAATTTTATGAACATCATATTTCATGTTATTATTAGCATAATATTTCACTGGTTAATACATTATTTTGAAGTTTAATTCTGATCTAATATCATAATTATGAAAGAGGCTGAATTTTTGCAGAAAATATTCTCTACCTGGTACGAGTGGATTAACGTGAAATTTTAGATACATAACAACATTCAAAATTATATACTAGATAATAGATTTAAGTTAGTATTTCCACTATAACATCTGATAATCACACATTATGCATTCTAGTAGACACGCCATGAACCAGAGGTGACATTTTCAATATAAAGTCATTTATATATTAATTTTCCTAAACAAAGTCCTCATTAATGTTTGATATTGAATGTATAACTCATTTATATTCCACTGGGTTTCTTATATTAGTAACATTCCTCTGTCATGTTGCTATATATACACATTCATATTCTTTTAATTTTAAAAGAATATGAAGCAAATTACAAAGAAGGGAGCTGCATTTAATCATACATAATTAACAATTTCAAGCTTAGCATGGGTAATCTGTCTTCTCAACAAACCATTTTTCCAAACACTCTGAGTGTGCTTCAGTGGTACTAACAGATAAATAATATGTGCACTGTCAATAAAGCACGCCAAAGAATTAGCAGCCTCCGTGCTGAGGCGTCCCAGGGTGACAGCCCGCACTGCGGCTCCAGTGGTGTCAAGGTGCTGTGATGAAAGTCAGTCATCACATTTCACAGGTTCAGGTGAGACAAAAATAAAACTGTTTATATCAGGGAGAAAAATCCAACCTTCAAACATCAGATGAGTTTGTTTAACCATTACTATCTGACCCCATAACGAGTTTACAAGACATGCATTTTCTGTAGTCAGGCTGAGAAAAAAATAAAAATATTTTACGTGGTCTTGACGTTAAGATGATTGATTCAGAATAAACAATATTTACTTATTTATGTATTATTTTATTTGGCAAATAGCTTTCAATTCAACATGTAAACAATTTAAGAATGGGAATGTGATAATATGTAAGCAATTGAGGACATAATTAGATCCAGTGTCTGGTGCTGTCTTTGTGACAGAGACCTAATCCTGATATTCAGTGTCCCAGCAGGAGCCAGAGACAGAATCTCTCAGTTTATTTTTTATACTTCTTTCATGCAAAACCCCAGAGGCATCCCAAACTCACTTCACCTGAGAATACACCACACAATTATTGGTCTTCTTTTTGGAGATGAACTCCTTTCCATACCTTTGTGTCTGCAAAACTTTAACTATTCTTTTCTATTAGAGGGCAGGCTAAATGGACCTTAAAGAAACATTTGTTAACCCATTTTGCTCTAAATGTACAGATTTTAAGCTTTTAAATGCCGAACAGCCAGTAAGGTAGTCTGTAGGGGAGGAAAGAGGCACAGTGCTTGCTTGCTCAGGTTATAGAAATGATATAAAACACGGCTTTCACATGTGGCTTCTGACCCCAGCAGGTTCAAACTGGGTGAGATTTATTCAGAGAACTGTTGCTGCAGCATATTAATAGAGGAAGGTATTGATTCACCTAAAATAAGATTGTTCCTCAATATACTTTTATCATGGTAAGACTTTGGCTTTCACTTCTGCTGCATTGGAAGTGGATTCTAGAATCTTTATAACTCAAGAATGCAGGGGCAAATGTGCAAACTTCTTATGATTTTCAGACCTACCTGAAGGGAGAGGGGAGAGAAAGAGAGGAGGAAGGCCACATTTCAGTAATATTCTTAATACTGTGGTGGTCAAGGATAGTTTTAATTTTCAGAAAAAGTTGCCTTGAACTAAAGAGGCTCTCTATCTCTACACTACACCATTTACTGTTTCAGGGAATATAGCAGTCCCTTCTTAACTAGGGTTTGCTTTAGGTGCTCTCAGTTACTGATAGTTATTTTCAGTTTTAAAATATGGAAATTCTAGATATAAACAATCAATAATTTTCAAATTGTATACTGTTCAGAGTACTGTGATGAAAGCTCATACTATATTGCCTTATCCTGCTTGGGACAAGAATCATTCCTTTGTCCATTGTATCCACATTCAATACACTACCTGCCCATTAGTACCTTAGAAACTGTCTCAATTATCACTTCAACTGACTTAGCATTACAGTGCAAGTGTTCCTTTACTTAGTAATGGCCCAAAAGTGCAAGAGTTGTGATGTAAATTAGGCACAGGACAAGAAACAAGGAAGGACAGATTAACCCTGGCACTACATGAAGATCATATAGGCAAAATAGATGAAAAACATAGTGCATATAGTATTAGGAATATGTGCTCTGAATGCATAATATATTTGGTACTACTTATAGTTTCAGGAAACTTTTGTGGGTCATGAAATATATACTTCATGGGTTAATGGGAGATACTGTACACAAGCATGAGCCTGAAATATCTTGTAGCACCAGAAAATAAAAAAAATGCTCAAATACACACAGATGTACACACACACACACACACACACATCCCAACTGATAAACATTATACGAAATGCCTAACCAGTGCTCATCAAAACCATCAAGGTCACCAAAAACAAGAGCAGTGTAAAAATAGTGGTACTACCCTGAGGAGCTTAATAGGAGCTAGTGACTATGTGTGATGTGGAATCCTACATGGAGATCTGTACAAGAAAACAACAATTGTCAAGAACTATGGGCATCTGGATGTTGTGGACTTAATAAATATATCAGCATTAGTTTGAATGTGAGATATATGGAAACTCAGTCATGGTATCAAGCTTTCTTCTTTTTTGTTTTTTTGTTTCTTTTTTTTCTTTTTTACTCCATATTCTGAGAAAAATACCACAGCTTTGTCTTATGAGGAAAAATGTAATAATATTTTAGGAAAGAAATATATACCATCATTTTAGAGTATTATAAAATTCAAAATTATGAATATCTAAAAAAGTAACCATATAAGTGGCTTGAAACCTAATGCCAAAATAAGACCTATCTGTGTTTACATGCTATTTCCAAAACACAGTATCTGTATGAACTCTGAATAATTATTTCAAGATCTTAGTTTCTTCATTAGAAAAATAGGAATAATTATATCTACCAAGGAATTTACCACTGAAACATAGTTCATACTAAATAAATGCTATGGTAGATATTTTGCTAGGAGAAAATTTAAAAATAGTTTAGTCTGAATTGTACAGGAGACAAAATGGAAGACCTGGAGAATTTCTGAGAAATTAATGGAGAGCATTAACTTTTACCAATTTCCCCTGAATTCAAGTTCCCGAAGAAAGATCACAGGCAGACAGGAGCATTACTCATGGTAATGGGGAAAAGGGAGGTAATCAGAGTCCAAAGGTGAAAGAAAGAATAAATTCCAAGAAAGCCTGAAGGGAATAAATAAATCAATACAAACTTTGAGCCAGCTAAGCAAAAAGTGGATCACATGATACTGACTTGGGAGGACAAATAAGGCTAGAGAAACATTGTTTGGTTATAAAAGAAAACAAAATGCTTGAAATAATTCTAGAAGAAATAGTTTAGTAGAGAAGCAAAATCATTTTGGAGACATTCTACATTGGCCTAGGGAAGATTTTGGTTTTTTTCTGTTGTTGTTGTGTGTGCGTGTGTGCATGTGTGTGTGTGTGCATGTGTGTGTGTGTGTTCCAGTCAAGCCTTCCACCATTGAATTACATCTCCAGCCCCTATAGAAAGAACCGTAACAATGTCCCACAGAACAGGTGACTGACACAAAAGGAATTGATTGTGCCACAATTCTGGAGTCTCAAACTTCAAGATCAAGTGTTGGCAGAGTTGGTTCCTTTTCTGGCTTCACTCTTTGGCTGGTAGGAATCATCTTCTTTTGTCTTTTTATGGTCTTCTCTCTGTGTATAACACATCACGACATCGCTCATGTTGAGTGTGGATCCAACTTAGTGATCTCATTTTTATTCAAACGCCTCTTTAAAGACCTCATCAAATACAGTTGTATCAAGTCCTGGGCATTAAGATTTCAATCCATAACCTATTATATTTAATTTTCATCTGGTATAAACACAAGGAGAAAAACCCAATCTGTGTTGCCAATGTACCTCTAGATGAAAAAGAAGCCATCTTCTCTGCTGTTTCTAATTTATACACCTTTAAGCAGCATCTCTGTTTAGGGAAGTGGGTTTGTCGGGCTGTTGTCTCTTCTGTCAGCTTAGGAAGATGGATTTCCACAGGATTCATGGTTTCCTGAAAACCACAGGACTATACCCTGAAGATTTTGTATAAAAAGGTTAAGATGTGTCATGTACATGTACCAAATACCCGCAAGGAGTGTAAACCTTACATGTCATAAGCACGAACTAAAAATAATAATAACAGTAATAATGAAAATGGGAAAGAGGATTTAGACAGAGAAAGGGAGGTGGTGGGGAGGGGAAGGAGATTAGAAAAAGAATCAAGATACATTATGTCCATGTACCTAGTACCTAAGATGAATATTAACATCCAGTGCTGCAAACATATACTGTATTAACAAAATGAAATTTCAAAACAGAAGGTAAATTTCAGAAACATTAAAAAATGCCTGATGAGGGCCGGTGAGATGGCTCAGCGGCTTGAGCGCCTGCCCGGCAAGCGCGAGGGCCTGAGTTCGACTCCCGGAACCCACATACGAAAAAGGGGCCGGTGATATTGCTCAGGGGCACGGGCGCCTGCTGGAGGTCCTGAGGTTGACCCCCGGTACCCACAAAAAAAAAAAAAAAGACAAAAAAAAAATGCCTGATGAAAGGAGAAAGATTTATGTAATCTGAAGAGAAATAAGAAGAGAGAGATTGTTCTACAAGTGCAAAATTGGAGATAGATAAGAAGAATAAGTTCTGGTGTTCTACTGCATGGTAGGGTGACTATTGTTAGTACATATTGTATACTTCAAAATAATGAGAAGAGAGGATTTTTAATTTTCTTACCTCAAAGAAATGATAAATGTCTGAGGTGAAGCATATGCTACATATTCTGATTTGATTATTACACAATGTATACATATATCCAAAATCACTTGTACCCATAAATATGTACAACTGTTATGTGACATTAAAATCAAAATAAAATGTAAAAAATGTTTGGAATATGGGCATCTGTTAAAATGGACACATTTCTGGGCCAGGAATATAACTCAGTGGCACAGTGCCTGCCTGGCAAGCGTGAGGTCAGGAGTTCAATTCCTGGTACCAATAAAATGGACACATTTCAAAGTGATGGCAATTTCCAAGGTAATGTGGGACCTAAGGGATTAATCAGCTTCACTATAGCTTTGGAGGGAAAGTCATGCTGAGGGGAAAAGCGATATTCTACGGAGAGGTTTGCTACTAATTTTTGGTAAAAATTTATGTCTTGAAGGGACACATGTTTGATATCATATTTTAATGGAAAAATTACCATTGAAAGCTAGTGTGAGAGTATGTCAATGAGGAGCCCATCAGGGAAAGAAGAAAAAGACTCCATGAGGATTTGCTCGAGGGTCCTCAGAGCAAAGGCTATTACAATTACTTTAATTATTGTTGTATATTCACGCTCTCCTGCAAGTGGAATTGTTAGAGTCCAACAGCATCAAATGCACTGATTGCAACTTGTCATGTTGCAATTATAGCAAAAGTTATTGAAATATGTTCATGAAGACACTTCAGATGGAATATATGTGAAAGAAATTAATTTTTAAAACTAAAGTGATTATAGGACTTGGACATTCTGAAATCATTTATGAGCTTTGATATCATGTACGAGAATAAATGTGGACAAAATCTAGTAGCTTTCAAAGATAATTTAACTGAGCAAATATTTATGTTTTTTAATAATGCCTTTTTCCATGTTTCAAGGACTAGCATATGATTTTTACTCTCATCTATGTTTTTCTGCTAAAATTATCTACCTAAGAATGTGTTTATGAGCAAGTTTGAAAGGATAATAAACCCCAGTTGTGATTTCCCCCATTAGCAATTCTTTGTTATTGGTACCATGCTACAGGGAGAATGAGAACTGATTCAGACTCTGTGTAAATACATGCAGGTTTCAAGAACAGAGCCTTGAATAAAAACAGTGTAATTCAGATAATAGTCAATTACTTAGGAAATAACAGGTTAAGTACCAATCATGTGATTTTCACTTTATGAAGACAACATAAGGAAATCTTAATTTTGTTCATCCAGTGTCCCCAGGGATAAGACATGATGTCCTTCACAGCCAATTTCCAAGCAGGGCAAAGAATGAGTAGGAGATGAAATTGGCAGAACAATAATATACAAGTAAAGGGATGGGGACCGGTGAGATGGCTCAGTGGCGTAAGCGCCTGCCTGGCAAGCGCAAGGTCCGGAGTTCAACTCCCAGTACCCACATACGAAAAAAGGGCCAGTGATGTCGCTCAGCAGCACGGGTGCCTGCTGGCACGCGAGGTCGTGAGGTCGACCCCCGGTACCCACAAAAAAAAAAAAAAAGAAGTAAAGGGAACAGGGAAGAACAGTGAGGAGAAGATAAGTCTGTTAGAGAGTGAGGCAAAAGATAAAGGAGAGGGAGGTAAAGAGACAGAAGAGCCTCCATTGGTGATACCCTGGAAGCATGGGTGCTGCCCACTGCTCGGGCTCTGCTGCCCAAAACACTGTCTTTAAGGGAATACCTAGGCTTTTAACCTATGCACAAAGGCATCTTTCTCCATACATTTGGGCAGGTGAGGTTTATGTGACTGTTTTCTTAGATTATCTCAAAATGATATATTTCCACTAAGCTTGACAAATTTAGAAGGTCAGGGGAATATGTCACTTTGGCATAAGGGTTATTTTGAGCTGAAGGAAACTGAAAAGCAGGTACAAGAAAACCTCCTCAGGCTGGGGATGTAGCTCAGCAGTAGTGTTTCCCTAGCATTCACAAAACACTAGTTTTGTAACACTGCAAACAAACAAAGACAAATATGCAAGACATAAATTTATAAAAGTGTCACGCCTCCTCTCTCTACCAAGAAGGACAAAACTTAAAGACAAGAAATGCTTGTTAGCCCCAAGACCAAAGGAATCTTTAATATGTCTTTTGTGACACTTACAGATAGGACCCCAGGCCAACAAACCTAGGATGGGTAGAGGGAAAGATATTTTTTCCTCCCTTATATTTTGCAATAAATTTAAAAGTGGCCAATCAATTCAGATTAAAGAAACATCAGTGTTCCATGTGGGAAAATAAAGCTATTCAAGTCTCTTTCTTGTTGGTACTGACTAGCAAGACTACATCATTCAACACAAGCAGGGAAACCAATATGCTATCTCCCACTGGATATTTATTCAGTGCACAGCATCCTTTAGCTATTGTGCTAGCACAGAACAAACAGTGAGAGAGACAGGCAAGGTTCATGCTCTCCAGAGAAAATTCTGTATTGGAGTGACAGACACTGAACAAGATAGTTTGAGAGAGTGAGTGATCCATGTTTTGAAGAAATAAAACAGGATAATGCAGTGGAAAATGATATGAAAAGCACATGAATGATGTCTGACAGGTAATTTAAGTTAAGAGGTCTAGAAACATCTCACTGAAAAAGAAAAAATTTGAACTGAGATTTGAAGGTTGAATACAAAGGGAATCCTGTAGAATCCAAGGGTAATGCTTTACAAATTATGCAATCACACATTCAAAGTTTCTACTTGGAATTCAGGGTGTGGAACAAAGAAGTGCTAATAGGTTAGGGGAAGTTAGATTTTATGGCACATGGGACATGAGAAGACTTCAGACATTTTAAATAGGAGGAAGTACTTAAAAGACATTAGGCTGGGCTCATGAAGTGCCCCATGGTGAGTCTGCCAGGCCCAGCTTCTCCTGCAGACCCCAGCCTCCCAGGAAAGGCCTTCTTCTCTCCGCAGCATCGCAAATGCTTCCTACATAATTGGCAATGTGCTGGGTGAAAATAACACCAAATGTCATTTTTTTTGTCTGTTTTCTTTTATATCTTGATTTAACAATATTTAATTCTTTTGTAGCTGTCTAATGTGTTCCATTTCATGTAATTTTAAAACCTACTTTCCCATTTTTATCAACCATTCTTCACAAAATCATCGGTTCCAAATCTCTAGATTGACAGTTAACTACATTCACAGCCATATAAAAAGGCAAACAAAGAACATATGTGCATAAAATAAACTATGGATATAGATCAGTAACAAAGTAAATAGTTATTTTTGTCCAACTTGACAAATTCTGCCTTGGGTCCATGTTGAGACCATTTTGTGGATTTCAAATATAAACAGTGCAGATTTCTATCTATAAATCTAAATATTAATTTAAACTACAGTGATGTTAACTGAGTCAGATAAAAGAAAATATATGGTAATTACATATATATGAAATTTAAAATTCAAAGAAAATTGATGTGTTTCTATTGTTTTTATCATCACTAATGAATTTGTCAAACACCAAGTACTCACAGTATTCAAGACACTGAATTTAATGCTGTGGGGAATACAACACGAAGAGGTCATTTCTTATCTTTTAGGAGTTTGCAATAAAAATGTGATGTCTGTGATTACTTAACTAAATGTATTTTACTAGAGGCTTGTTTCTAAAAAGAAAAATAAACAAAATGACAAATGTAAGACTTTTTTCTTTTTTTTCTTGTGGGTACAGGGGGTCGACCTCAGGAGCTCACGCGCCAGCAGGTGCCCGTGCCGCTGAGCGATACCACCAGCTCTTTCTTCATATGTGGGTTCCGGGAGTTAAACTCGGGCCCTCGCACTTGCCAGGCAGGCACTTAAGCCGCTGAGCCATCTCACCGGCCCCAAGACATTTTTGAAGTAAGAATGAGGTTCCTTATGTTATTCAAGAGAAAAGTAAGATACTCAAAATGAAAGAGAAGCAAGGATACAAATGGAACTTCGTAATTATTTAAATCAGAAATATACATAATCTTAGGATAAACTCAGTGATTTAAGAAATAATATAAAAAATTAAGGTCCAAGAAAAATTAGAAAACTGCCGAAGATAGCAAGGTTTATCATAAAACACAACTAAGAATATTCAGCATCGACACAGAAAAAAATTGCCAACATAGCTAAATGGTTATGTCAGAAACAAATCTATGAATACACAGATTGTTGATTCTAACAAAGGAGTTACTGATAATTGAAGAGAAGATACGTTTAGAACACAACAGAGAAAAATCCATGATGTTTCCAGTTAGATAATGGATTATCAATCACACACAAACTTTTCCAACAATAGGAAATATTTGATATGTTAGACTATATTGAAATTAATAACTACTGTGCTTACAAATAGACAAAGAAGAAAGTGAAAAAATAACCCAAAATCTGAGAGACATACTTGTAAACTAAATAACTGACAAAAGATTAGTATACTTTACATTGTGAGACATTAATAAATAATAATACTAAGCTATTAGAAAAATGAGTAAAAACATACAAGCAGACAATTCACAGGTAAGCAAACAGAAATGGCTCAAAATTATATGAAGATAAACACGTCATTAGTAATCATAGGAATGCAAATTAAGATCAGAATGTAATATCATTACATATCTTCATAATTATGAAAATATAAATCAGATTAAGCCAAGTCTCCACTAGGATGTGTAGCAATAACATCTCAGCCATGGCTGACAAAAGTATAAATTGCAACAACTACTTTGGAAAAAAAAAAAAGAGTGGATATTACCTATTAAAATGAAAATGTAGAAACTTTCTTGCTTAGTAATTTTGCTCTTAAATATATACCATTAAATAAACCTTTTGCAAATGTAGCATTAGGAAACAAATTATAAAACTGTTCATGTAACTATAAAAGGAAAAAGGAAAAGAAACTAGCAAAATATCCAGTAAGAGTAAAATATTTATGTATGTTTCTGTATATCTGTATTATAAAATCTTGCAAGGAATGAAACAAGATTGCATGCAAAAATATGGGTAAATTTCAAAAACATTTAATTAACAGAAAACACACCTCTATTCTTACACAACCCGGAACCAGTGTGTGCCCCAGGTACTGTAAGCCCAAAGAAAGATGCAGACAGATACAGGATCACACAGAGTATAATTTATTGTGTACTTACTGACAAAAGCAGGTCTGGGGTAGAACAAGACAAGTTAAATCCCCACAATTTGGGTAAGAAGCTGGGACATGTATATGGCTTAGGACAAAACTGACTTCATCCAACCAGGAATACACCTAGGTTTTCTTAACAACAAAGTGTCAAGTACATTCCTGGCACCAGGGTTTTAAAGCTGCATATACCATTCTATTGATTTTGTCTCTATATTTTTCTGTAAAACCACACAGGGAAAGCTCAGCCTGACTGCTCAGGGGCAGTCTGGTTGGTTATCACTCAAAATGGCTGTAATCAAGCCAATTTAGAGCCTTACAAAATCAGAGCAGAAAAATAGAAGATAAAACAATTAAGGTGAAAAAGCTAAATTGTATATTATATAGGAATGGATATACCACAAAACAGAACTACTCTTAATGAGTAGTTATTATAATGCAAAATTCAGAAAATTAATTAATCCTTTGGGAAGGGGGTGAAGATATGATTGGTGCACTACTTCAGAAAATGAAAGATACTGATATTGTTCTGTTTCTTAATCTCTATATTAGCCACACTGATGCTAATTATTATCATTTTTTAAATTATTGGCATTAGTTTTATCCATTTTTTGTAGGTATGTTACATCTCACAGAATGCAATCCAACACTCCTTGGGATAAATTGCATTTCCATAAGCAAAAAATCTGCTATGTAGATATGTGTTTGAAATTTTTT
Organism: Erethizon dorsatum; assembly: GCA_028451465.1. Lineage (NCBI taxonomy): Eukaryota > Metazoa > Chordata > Mammalia > Rodentia > Erethizontidae > Erethizon > Erethizon dorsatum. The sequence continues at coordinate 59,138,909 of CM051828.1, forward strand.
CTAGAGAAATTAGTTTTCTCTATGTATTTATGAGCAACTAAATTTAATTTTGTATAATTTCTTCAAAATTTTTGCTAATTTTCCACAATGGAAACACAATGGCATTCAACATTTCCTGTTAACTTTTGGAAATGTTTATTCTTCAAAAGGCTGGTAATCCATTATCGCATAGTATTCAAGTATTTTCATAGTTTTGAATTTAGTTTTGATTTTGCTTATGGTCTCTTTGTAATACACAAACTTTTAAATCATTACATACTTGCTTCTGTTGATTTTTCCTTTTCATCTTCACAGTAACTGTTATATGAAAAAATGCTCCCTTCCAGAATGTATTCTATTGTATGTTATGATTTAATTTTTATACTTTAATTTGTACTCTGATTAGAATTTATGTTGGTGACATGACAGAAGTGCTGAGCTAAATTTATATTTTCTAAATATTTAGACAATAATTTTACCTCACTTTATGAATAATCTATTTTCCCAAGTTAGTAGAAACAATAGTTTTATCAAGTAATAATAATAAGGAAATATTATATGAAATTAATTTTAATCAAATTAACTCTTACAAGTGGTTGAAAATAAAGTAGTACAGAAAATAGTTTAATGGGCCGGTGAGATGGCTCAGTGGTGTACGCACCTGCCTGGCAAGCGTGAGCACCCCAGTTCGACTCCCGGATCCCACATAAGATAAAAGGGCCGGTGATATCGCTCAGTGGCACGGGCGCCTGCTGGCGTACGAGGAACTGAGGTCGACACCCGGTACTCACACACAAAAAAAGAAAATAATTTAATGACTGCTGTAGCAATCCTCTACCTCCTCATGCCCTGCCTACTCCTCACAAGTTACAACCCGGGCATCTCTGAAATGCAAACTTTGGTCATGTAAAGGAAATGGGAACACATCAGAATAAATGCATCATCTCTCCAGAGGGAAGTTCAGTTATGTGGCCAAGTGGTAGTGAAACAATATCCTATTTTCCTAGTGAAAATTAATTCAGAATACCATGTTTTCCAGAAATAGCCCAGAATGTTATTTTATTGATACTGTCATTGAAAAGTAGGCATTAAGATTCTGTAGATTCACTTTCAATGAAAGATATCTTTACCTAAACAGGAAGTGGCATTTCATCTAAGGTAGAACTGTTCTTACACATGTGTCAAGTACATCTTATGATCATGTAAAGAAAATTTTAAAGCTTACAGTCTGCCACTAAATTCAAGGATGGGAAAGGTAGGCACAGCCTGTTCCTATAATTAAAGAGTGGCCAGACTCAGCTAGTCTTGGCATTCCAATGCCAGCTGCCGTGTCTAAGAGAAGTGTAACTCAGACAAAAAGAACATCTTGTTATGTTAACCTACTCCAAGATTTTAAAGAATTAGTACCCAGAGACAGCTCAGCTCAGTCTGAGAAAGTGATTGATTCTTCCTGCTCACCCTAGCCCTGACCTCCCTGCTATAGAATTAAGAAAAACCCCAATTAACTTGCCCGAGATAAGTCTGCCTAACCACGTATGACAAGACAATGTGTAGCCAACTATAGAATATCCTGTTATCAGCCTTCTTATATTACCTGCTAACAACCTATATAAGTGATTGCTTAACCCCAAGACAAGGCTGATGACTTGGAACTGAGATTCCCCTCAGTCTGCTGCCATAAATAAAGTTGTTTGCCTTCCAAGTACCTCCTACGCTGTGTGTCTTCTGGCTTGGTCCCGTTTTTCCACAACAATCACATCATAATCCATTCCATACACTCTGCTCTGTCTTAGTTACTTTCTCTTAGCTGGGACATGATATCCTGAGTCCACAGTTTAAAGGAGGAGAGGTTTATTTCAACTCACAGTTTTTAGAGTTTTCAGTTCAGAGTAAGCTGGGCCCAGGCAAAACAGCATGGGGGGGGCCGGTGAGATGGCTCAGTGGCTTAAGCGCCTGCCCGGCAAGCGCGAGGGCCCGAGTTCGACTCCCGGAACCCACATACAAAAAAGGGGCCGGTGATATCGCTCAGCGGCACGGGCGCCTGCTGGCGCGCGAGGTCCTGAGGTCGACCCCCCGGTAACCACAAAAAAAAAAAAAAAAAAAAAAAAAAAAAAAACAGCATGGGGGAAGGGTCTGGGGGAGGAAAGGTGCTCAGGATCTTGTGGCAAGGAAACAGAGAGAGAAGGCAGGTGCTGGGAAAGGAGATATACCCTGCCACACCTCCAGTGACCTGCCTCTTCTAAACAGACCCCACCTCCTAATGGGGAGTCAGTCACTGCACCCTGCTAGTCCAATCAGCTTCCACAAGCCCCACCTATGAGCCCCTGAGGCCTTGGGAGTACATTCTCCATCTAAACCCATAGCACACGCTGCACTTCCCTTCATCAGTGGCCCCAAATAACACCCTCACATTGTACCAACTTCTGTATAAAAATCTACTGGGCTTGAAAGATTTATATCTGGTAAGGAGGGAAAAAGGGCTGTGGAAACAGACTGTTTCATTTCCCAGCCATACAAAGCTCACTTGTAAAAGACAAAAAAGCTAAGAACGTGAAGTTTAAAATAATTCCACATTCTATTGCTTCTGAAAGCAGAGCTATTTTTTAGCTATCAAGGGGACTAAGAAAACACAATGTGTCAAAACACTATGGAAACAAAGAAATATGAAGGAAAAATCAGAATACTAAAGAATTTTCTTTGCCACTAAGAAGGTCTTTTAACATGACAGAGAAAGTGATCTTCTGGAATAATAGAATGTTTCATAGAACATTATAAATTCTCTTCTCTTACAAAGTGTGATTTATTAGATTAGAAACACAGTTAACAAATTTGATCAGCCCTGATTCAAAAATAAGAAATTGTTTCAGGATCTACAAAAGGTACTCAATTTTTTAAAAATTTAATCATGGACTAGAAAAACATTTTAATATATGTCAAAAAATAAATATCCATACTTCAAGGTTGCACCTATGTATTTGGTTGTTTTTTGTTTTTTGTTTTTTTTTTTTGTGGGTACCGGGGGTCGACCTCAGGACCTCGCGCGCCAGCAGGCGCCCGTGCTGCTGAGCGATATCACCGGCCCCTTTTTTGTATGTGGGATCCGGGAGTCGAACTCAGGCCTTCACACTTGCAAGGCAGGCGCTTATGCCGCTGAGCCATCTCACCGGCCCGGTTGTTTTTATACTAAGTAACAATTGCTAAATTTTCTCTGGGTAGCACAAATTATACCAATTTCTTAAGAAAATCTCTACATAATTTATGTAGTATTTTAATATGTGCAAAATAAAAATCCAAGTCTAAAAATCAAAGTTATTAATCAGTTAATAAGCAGTATTATAGTAGAAAAATTCTGCAAATTGTATAATTCTGCAAATTGTAGGAAGGAAGGAAGGAAGGAAGGAAGGAAGGAAAAGGAAGGAAGGAAGGAAAGAAGGAAAGAAGGAAGGGAAGAAAAAAAAGGAAAGGAAAAGTTTAGACCAGGTATGTAAGGAGGATGACAAGGGGCTGAGTTGCTAAGAGGCGAAGAAAGAGAGGCAAAGTGACCGTAAGAACTGCAAACCACGTTTGTAAGAAGACCCTTGGGACCTACGTATCAAGCTGACCACCCTTCTTTCTATTTGCTGCCTGATGGTGGGTCGTCCCTTCATTCACTATGATACATGGTATCCCCTTGGAGCACAGTCACTAGGAAGCCTAGCATAGCTGGCTTACCTGGTTTTTACTTTTAAAGAGTATGAAAATAAGATATATTCCACAGATTTATACCTTTCAATTTTTCTTGAAAGTTCTTATTGATTGAATTAGCTTACTAGGAACAAGTATGTAAATGTATATATGATCTCTGCATAACAGAAAATGCTGAGGGTTCATAGAGTTCTGCAGAATGTGCTTCAGTTTTGAAGTGGAAAACTATCACACAATTAAGAGAGTGCATTAGCAATATATTCATATCTTTAAGAAGACCCTGAAAATCCTGAAAAGTGTCCCTTTGGTGTCAGAAATGTTTGATTTAGTGTTTCAGGGAACATCTTCCTCTTTCATTGTTAGGCTCTACAGAGAAGCAACAAGTGCAGACAAAGAGGCTGTGAAGACTGCACCATGTATGAGTAACAGTGAGGAGTGGAGGAGGTTTGGCATGAATTATCATTTTCAGTTTGATAAAATGATTTTAATAAATGAAGAATTTCTTCAGAGACTTCTGTGTCAAAGGAGAAAACATAATCCCCACAAAGACACTGAAAAACAGAAGACTATGAATGTAGCTTAAATTCTCATTTCTACATAACTGTACTAGTATTTCTATTAAGATTATTATTGGGGGCCAGTGAGATGGCTCAGCAGCATAAGCGCCTGCCCGGCAAGCCCAAAGTCCTGAGTTCAACTCCTGGAACCCACATAAAGGAGAAAAAGGGCCAGTGACATCGCTCAGTGGCAGAATCGCTTGCCCGGCAAGCACGAGGTCCTGAGGTCGACTCCCGGTACCCACATAAAAAAAAAAAAAAAAAAGATTGTTATTGGGCTGAGGTTGTTTCTCATTGGTAGAGCACTTGCCTAGTATTTGTTGAGGTTCTGGTTCCATCCCTAGCACCACACACACACACACACACACACTGAAAACAACACTGTAAAGGAAGACAGGAAAGATGAAAACATACTGTTTTAAGAATCTAATATGTGAAATGGCATAATATGATCTGACAGTTACCGTGATAAGTTATAGATTCATATTATAAATTATAGAACAGCCAGCAATAAACCAGAAAAGTCTACTGAATGATTTAAGGTAGAGATCAAACACAGTGCTAAAAGTATTTAACTAATAAAAAAAATGGCACTAAATATAAACAAAAAAAAATAAAGGACAAATGGAACAAATAGAAGATAAATTGCAAGTGATAAACCTAAGCACTACTGTGTTAATAATTATACAAGCACTATCAAAACTTCAATTGTCAAGGATGATTCTATATTTTTTGGGGGGAAAATCATTTCATAATTAAATTGTGATTGGGGCTTGTCTGAGGCCTGGCATCATGCCATGGGAGCTGGCTATGGTATGTGGAAACATAACTCTGTGTGCCTGGGGTCACAGCTGAGGCCACAATGGACCTGTGATGCTGTGATGCCCCAGGGCAAGATTACATCAGCTGAAGACATCATGGTTCCTTGAGAACCCGGTAGTAGTAAGAAAAGGGTTTCATCTTGGGGAAAGGACAAACTCCTTTATAACCCGCTATCTCTCTCTAGTATCCTCTTCAACATAAAGACTCTTCTTAGCAGAAGACTACGTCACCCTGAGTCATCCCATAATACCCTCACCATTTTCCTCAGTCAATAAATCTTGAGGTTCTGGCTGCATTGTGGCCTTCTGTTCCCCATGAATATTGGTCACCCCAGTTCCCCCTGCACTGCCATTTTGTCTCTTGCTGTTTCTGTTTGCTGTATGCCTTAACACCTTGTAGGAGATTGGGGTCCATTGAGAGTTCCCCAATATTCAATTAAAAGGCAGAGATTAGCATATGTTATTATTAAAAAACAATACACAAATATATCCTGTCAAAGAAAATGTTCTTTTAACATGACACAAGTGGCTTAAAAAAAAAGATAGAAAAGAAATATCATGAGAACACTAAGCCTAGGAGAGCTCAAATGATTATATTAATATCCACAAAAGTCAACTTTAGAAAAGGAAATATCATAAAGAATATAGAGGGGCATTTTGTAATATAAAAGGAAGAATTCGTCTGGAGAACCAAACAATCATGTACTTATGATGCTAACTTTTCTATCAACAGAAACTCAAATAAAGCGAAACCTTAAAAAACTGAAAGAGGAAATACACATATCTAAAATTTCAGTTGGAGATTTAGAACATCCTCTTTTAGTAATTATTAAAAGAAGAACACAGAAAATAAGAGTAAATAGTAGAAAATTAGAACAAGGGTAAAACAAACTTGAACTAATTTACAGATTGTGCACTAAAATAACCACAGTAAAGTTCACATTCGTTTTAACTGTGGATGACTCACCATTGTTGGCCGTGTATTGTGCCATAAGCAGTGTGAACGCTAGGTCAGTGATACGCCCTGTAGTCCCAGCACTAGGAGGGGCTACGTGGATGCATAACTTGAGCTCAGTAGTTTGAAACCAGTCTGGATACAACAGACCACATGTCAAGAATAAATAAGTAAAGGAAGAAACATAAAGCAATTTTAAATATTTAATAGAATTATAGTTGTACAGATGTATTTTCTGAAAATTGTGTTAAATAATAAATCAATAACAGTGACATCTGTAAACCCTCACAGGTTTGAAAATTAAACAATATATTACTAAACAAACATGTGTGCTCTTACGCACACATAATCATCAGGAATCACAGACAAAATGGTAGGGAAACCAGAAAATATTTGGAATGAAAAAAATTGAAAGCCCAAAAACATATCAAAAAAGGTTGGTTTAGCTAAATAACGCTTAGGTAAAAATTTGAATCTTTAAATGTTTGTAATAAAAAGAACCTGTCTAAAATCAATGTAATGATTGCATTATCTAAAGAATTAGATAACAATAAATACTGTAATACCTCAGTTCATGAAAGCTCCTCTTTGCGAACAATTCAGTTCATAAACAGAAGCATTAGGCAAAATGTTCCTTCTGTTCAGGAACTCCATATCAGGTGACAAACATGACCATGGCCATCTTCCCTGCATGAACATAAAGGTGGCCAACTTCCCCAGAATTGTGGAATGAATTAAGTTCATGAACTGAAGGACCATTGTAAATTATTTTAAAGCAGGATGAAAGCCATGATACAAATGAAAGTTAAAACCAAGGAAATTGAAAATGACAAAATACAGGCAAAATCAATAAAATAATATATCAAACCTTTGAAAAGATGAATACAATTGATCAAACCAGCTAAACTGATTTAAAATAAAAGACAGTAGTCAGTACTTAATTTATTCACATCAGGAATGAAAGATAGACTTTTTTATTTTTACTTTGCAGCAGTGCTTGCCTTCTTTTCTTTTATTAGTTCATATTTGCAGTACATAAAGTTTACATTCATCTTAGGGAGTAGGTACATGTTCATAACACATCTTGATTCTTTTTTATTTCCCTTCTCCTTCCCACCCACCTACCTCCCTCCATCTCTACATCCCCATTTTTTTAAATGTAATTAAGTTTATTGGTACAATTTAGGTGAACATAATGATCACATTCATTATAGGGAATTTGTATCTGTACATGATATATCTTGATTCCTCTTTTTTTCCCTATTCCCCTCTCTCCTTTAAACCCCTCTTCCCTCCTTATTCACAAAGCTTTGTTTCTATTTTATTTTTCACTTCCCATTTTTGCTTTTCCCTTCCTTCCTCCCTGCTCCCAGTTCCCTTTTCCTTTTAAACAACTTCTTTCTATTTCACAATATCTATTACACATTTTGGTTCTTATTTACACTTTCAATTTCTCAAACCAGAAAGGTAATGAGATATTTACACACATGTGTCTGATTTATTTCACTTATGGGTATGGTCTCAAGGTGCAACCATTTAGCTAGAAATGTCCCAAGTTTATCCTGACTTATGTCTGAGTAATAACCCATTATATATTAAAAAAACCACTATTTTGTCTATTTATTGGATGGTGGGCATTTAGGTTGTTTGCAAGATTTAGCTATTATAAACTATGTTGCTATAAATATGTGTCTGCATGTATCACTGTGATATAATGCTTTTAATTCTTTTGAGAAGATACTAAGAAGGGAAATAGCTGGGTTAAAAAGGACCTCTAATCCTAGATTTTTTTGGAATCTCCACACTGATTTCCAAAGAGGTTGTACCAGTCTACACTCCCTCCAACAGAGGAGAAATGTTCCTTTTTCCTAACAGCCCCACCAGCATTTGTTATTGGTTGATTTCTTGATAATAGCCTTCTTTCTGGAGTGAGATGGAATCAGTGTTGTTTTAATTTGCACCTCTCAAATTTTCAATGATGTTGAATATTCTTGCATATATTTATTTGCTGTTTGTACTTCTTCATCTGAGAAGCATCTATTCAGATGCTGATTTTTAGATTGGGTCTTTGAATTCGGGGGTCTGATTTTTTTTCAGTTCTTTATATGTTCTAGATATTAGTCCTTTGAGGAACAGCTGGTTAGAGATTTTTCCTACTCTGTGGGTTGTCTTCCTACTTTGTTGGTGATTTCTGTTGCTGTGCAAAAGCCTTTTAATAAGATGAGACCCCAGTTGTTGATTCTTTGTAGTATTTCCCATGCAATTGGGATTTCGTTCATGAAGTCTTTGCCTACACCTGTGTCTTCAAGAGTTCTACCTATTTTGTCTTCCATAAAATTTGGTATTTCTGTTTTAATAGTTAGATCTGTGATCCATTTTGTTTTTAGTTTAGTGCATGGTGATAGACCAGGGTCTAGTTTTAGTCTTTGGCATGTGGACAGCAAGTTTTTCCAGCACCATTTATTAAACAGGCAATCTTTATTCCGGTGCAAGTGTTTGACCCCTTTGTCAAAGATCAGGTGGCTGAGTGTTTTTGGAGTTGTTTTTGAATGGAATGATAGACTTGTTATTAGAGCTTCTGTAAGCATGCAAAATGAGTGAAATTGAAATGAGTGATGAACGATATTATGTGAGTAAACTCATTAAATGAGCATATTGCTTGAAAGGCAAAACTTAGAGACTGTAATAAAGCTAGGAGTGAATCTAAAATTAATTTTTGGCTTAGCATGATGTCTCACACCTGTAATCACAGTTACTTTAGAGGCTAGTGCAGGAAGCTCATAAGTTCAAAGCCAGCCTAGGAAATTTAGTAAAGACCTTGTCTCAAAACAAAATAAAAAGGAAAGGAATGTAGCTCACTGGTAGTGCTTGCCTACCATGTGCAATGCACTAGATTCAATGTCCAGTAAAAAACAGAAAGGCAAAGATTATTAAAATATTATGATTGAGTAGGTGCAAGTATATACAGTTTCACACACAAAGGTGCAAAAACAAGAAATACACAGTCTCAATATCCTCAATGGTAAATTCTATCAAACATTTTAAAAGATATATCTCCAATCTGAATATTGTCAAAATGTAGTGAATGCATCCCAAGTAGATTCTGAGACCAGCATTACTTTCACATTAAAACCAAACTAAAATATCTCAGACAAAAAAAAAAATATATAGAACAATAAGTATTTCTTACAGGGAAGGCAAAATTTTTCCTGTAAGGTTGAGCCTGAGAATTAAATTAATATAAATTACATTAACAAAAGTATATATAGATTTTTTATGTTCCTGGGAACCCTTATAGGAAAATGAAGACCCAAAGTGGCAAAACTGAAGTGCTTACGTACTGGGTTGAACAATGAGATACAATTGTCAAAAGTAAGCAAAATATATGGAGAGACTAGAAGAGATATTTTACGGAGGTCTTGTTTGGACAAAATTCTTTTGGCCTCAACTCCTTATCTGGGATGGGAGAAGTTTCCCTTTTCTTCTGGTATAAGGAGGGCAACTCTCAAACGGGAATTATATTTCCTACTTTCAGGCAGAAGAAGGGATGGTCTGAGTACCCTTTCTTCACTTGCTGCTAATCATGTCCTTTTATCTCAGAATAATACTCATGCCAAAATGGCATAACTGGGGCTGGTGAGATGGCTCAGCGGCGTAAGCACCTGCCTGGTAAGCGTGAGGGCTCCACTTTGACTCCCAGAACCCACATATGAAAAAAGGGCCGGTGATATCGCTCAGCATCACAGGCACCTGCTGGTGCACAAGGTCCTGAGGTCGACCCCTGGTACCCACAAAAAAAAAAAAAAAAAAAAGGCATAACCTAGAGCAGTGTAATTGTCACTCTTCACTGTAATGATCAAGGCAAACTCCTGCACAGTGTCTTATTCTTGCACATATACAGAGTGTTACGTTGGAGACTAAACTATTAACAGAGAGGCCTTTGGGGGACATTCCAGGCTCAACTGTAACAAGTGTTAATAAAGAATGAAGTATTTGCAAAGGTAATTCATTGGGGAAATGGATGAATACTCTTTCTAACAAATAGTCCTGGGAAAACTTTATAAAGACATCCTTATGGCTTAGCTCACACAAAAGTCACATCTAACTGTGAACCTAGAACCTTTCAGGAACACCTGGGAGAGCATTTTTATGGCACTGAAGTAGACAAAGATTTCTTAGATTGGATGTGACAAAGTCCAAACCACAAATAAAAACTGATAAAAGTAACTGTCAAAATTAAGAACATATAAGGTGATAACATTGAAAAATAAGTAGAAAAATACACAAATTGGGAAAAATACCTGAAAATTGTAAATTTCACCAAAGGCTTCTTTAGAAAATATGTTGAAAATTCCTACAATTCAATTATAGGAAAGCAAGCAGAGTGATGCACACTCCATCACATACAAGAAGCACATAATAAGGCACTTACCATCATTAATCATTAGGGAAGAGAAAATTAAAACTATAAGGAAATACCAGTATCCATAAGCTATAGTGGCTGAAATTAAAAAGAGTGATTAGGACATGTGGCAATTGATACACTAATATATTGATGTTGGAAATGTTAAATGATGTAACTTTGGAAAACAGTTGAATCTTTTCTTATAAGTTAAACATAAACTTACCATGTAGCATAGCAATTTTACTCAAATATTTACCTGAGGGAAGTGAAAATATAATTCCATGGAAATATTCATACATGCATGCTCATATAGTTTTATTCTTTTATGCCAATAGCTAGAAACAATACTAATATTTCAACAAATGAACTGTGAGCAAAACATAAACTAGGAAATAACAGCATCCACTAAGTATGCCTCAACAACAAAATGTAACTAATACAATACTTATGACATCATGGATGGATACAAAATACAGTCAGTGAAAAAGACTAGACAAAAATGATGATGCCATTTGTATGAAAATCTACAAAGACAAAATTATACTGATAGAAAGTAAGCCAAAGATCACCTGGGGCCAGATATGTCAGGCAGGTATTAGCTATAGAGTTCCTTGTGTATACTTTCCCTGTGTGGTGCGTTTTTTTAATAAATATTTTTAATTGACGCATAGTAACTGTTTATATTTATGGAGTACAGTGTGACATTTCAAAATGTAAAAAATGTATAATGATTAGATCCGTGTTATCACAATTTTTACTAGTATGAAGTACAAAAGACATTTATTAAACTTAATTGAATCCTTAAATTGGGCCCATTTAATTCATTGAAAATTATATCATAATTCATATAATCTTTAATATCTTAGTAGAGAGTACTGCCTTGTTAATTTTTGTGTTTTCTTTATGATCCTGGGTACATAACAAGTGATAGTTTAATGGATTATGTAATGAATTTTGACATACCACAAATGTCACTCTTTTTTCTCCCTCATCCCCAAGGAGGGATAACAACAAAAGATTATGAGTTGCTGCCTGGAGAGTCAGAAGGAAAAAGGTTCAAGAGAGTTATTTGGCAACTTTTTAAAGTTTTAAAAACTATACTTTCCTTTAGTGTTACATACATTCTAAAATAAATTTAGTACTTTAAAAATAAAAAAATAGGGAAAATGGAGAAGAAATAAGCAGAGATAGAACCAAAAATAGCCTTCATTCTGATCACATGACCTTATTCTAAGTATGGGGACTACTTCTTGCCACACTTCCAATTTTAAGGAATACTAATACCTGAATAATAGCAAAACTCACTTCGAACAGAATGCTTGTTTCTTTTCTTTGTTTTCATAGCCATTTATGCAGAAAAATAATCTCATTCATGCTTTTTTGAATTGCCCTTTCAAAGGTGATTTATTTGTCCCTAGCTCAGTAAAGTTCCGCTTTTTCATTCAAATGGCGCTGCTCCTCATTTCTGCTGGGGATTCCTGATTTATAGCTCAACCCAACTCCCTGTCTGTGTCTTTTCTTTCTTTCTTTCTTTCTTTCTTTTTCTTTCTTTCTTTCTTTCTTTCTTTCTTTCTTTCTTTCTTTCTTTCTTTCTTTCTTTCTTTCTTTCTTTCCTTCTTTCTTTCCTTCTTTCTTCTCTCTCTCTCTCTCTTTCTTTTTCTTTTAGCACTTATTGGCCATTTGTACATCTTTTGTGAAGTGTTTACTCATTCCAATACCACAGTATTGACTGAGTCTTTTAATTGGGGTTCTACTGTTTTTGAATTCCCCCTTTTTTTTTTTTATGCGGGTACCGGGAGTCAAACTCAGGACCTCGTGCTTGCCAGGGAGGTGCTTATGCTGCTGAGCTATATATTACCAGCCCTATTTTTGAATTCTTTGAATATTCTAGATATGAATTCTCTGTCTTATGAGTATTTGGCAAAAGTTTTTCCAATTCTATAGGTTGTCTCTTCGCTCTTTTGGCTGTTTCCTTTGCTGTGTAGAAGTTTTATAAGTTAATATAAGTTTATTTGTTGATTCTGGTAATATGTCTTGTACAATTGCAGTTCTGTTTAGAAAGTCCTTGCCTTTCCCTGTGTGTCTTCAAGAACTTTATTTTATATTCTAGCAGATTAGGTGTTTCTATTTTAACATCTAGGTCTTTGATCCATTTTGACTTCATTTTAGTACAGGATGAGAGATATGGGTCTAGATTCGTTCTTCTATATGCATAATCAATTCCCCCATTTAACTTGTATATTGCTCACTCTGTATTTGCCATTGCAGATTCTAAAGCATTCTCTTTGGCCTCACACTAATGAGAAGGATCACACATGCCAGATGATTATAACACCACCACGAACAGCAATAATGGGCCACATATGCCGTCTTAATGCTGAAGCATGGCCAGTGGATTCACGCAACAGGGAAGACGTGCAGTGCATAGATGTCCTACAGAGCTACTCTCGAGGAGTGAATAAAGCTTGAGAAGACACCGTGCAATAAAGAAGCAAAAAGGAGTTCCTATGCAAACAGTCTATAAAGTATTAAGACACAAACCCTACATTACAGTCTCTTGGGACCTACAAGGGTAATGAAATATATGGTAGATGTTTAAATTTATTTCTTTTTTGTTTTGTTATGGAAGTATTTTATGTCTTTGTTTAGGTTAATTTCTGGTTTTAATTTTTTTTTATTTTAAAGAAAAAACAATATAAACAATGGTACAAAATTTCAAAACAAGATTGTAGGAGAGTAACAATGATTAGTGCATTGTGTATTGTTACCTTCAAAGTTGTTGTCCATATTACAAGACATAGGCATGAAAAATTGATCAAACAATACAAGCAAAAACTGTTTTTTCAATGAAGTAATAAAAATTAGTAGTATAATTTTCTCACCTATCTTTCCTTTTGAACTGTTTCTTACCATTTCACAATATCTATTGTACATTTTGGATCTTATTTACTTTTTCAGCTTCTTACCCTAGGGAGACAATACAACATTTACATATGCGAGTCTGATTTATTTCACTTATGAGTATGGTCTCAAGTTGCATACATTTCCCTATAAATGTCTCAAGTTTATCCTTCTTTATATCTGAGTAGTACTCCATTGTATAAAAATACCACATCTTTTTTTATCCGTTCCTTGGTTGATGGGCATTTGGGTTGTTTCCAAGATTTAGCTATTATAAATTGTGCTGCTGTAAACATGGGTGCACATATATTGCTGTGGTCTGATGTTTTTAATTCTTCTGGGAAAATACCCAGAAGGGGAATAGCTGGCTCAAATGGGACCTCTAATCCTAGGTTTTGAGAAATCTCCACACTGCTTTCCATAGTGGTTGCACCAGTCTACGCTCCTACAAGCAGTGGAGAAGGGTTCTTTTTCCCCACAGCCCCTCCAGCATTTGTTATTGGTTGATTTCTTGATAATAGCCTTCTTTCTGGAGTGAGATGGAATCAGTGTTGTTTTAATTTGCACCTCTCAAATTTTCACTGATGTTGAACATTGTTGCATATATTTATTTGCTGTTTGTACTTCTTCATTTGAGAAGTGTGTGTTCATCTCAGATGCCCATTTTTGGATTGTGTCTTTGAACTTGAGGGGTCTGATATTTTTCAATTCTTTATATGTTCTAGATAGAAGTCTTTTGTCTGAGGGACAGTTGGCTTAAGGTTTTTTCCCACTCTGTGGGCTGTCTTTAAAAAAAAGTGAAAAAATGTTTAAATTTTAAATTACTGTATTACAGTAAAAGGCATGTTGCTATTTATCCTGCCCCCCCAAAAAAAATACTCTCTTTTCCTTTGGATACATGTATTTTGTTATTCTTGCCACTTTCTGAAGTAGTTCTGGAAGTCTTCTCTCATGGGTGTTTTTACAGGATAATTAAAAAATGTGAATGCTGCTTCTGAGTCCCATCTAGTGGGGAGGCTGGTAAAAGCCTTATGGTTTGTCTTCACCCACCTTCCTTACTGGATTTGGTACCATGCAACTTTTGGCTTTTCTCCCAGGTCAAAATAACCATGAAAGGCAAATATTTTGAATAATTTCAGGACATAAAGGTACTTGCAATGGTGCCAGCTAAAGACACTCATAAAAGAGGGTTTCCAGAACTGCATAGAAAGTGGTAAATGTGTCCAAAGAAAGGGAATATTTTGAGGAAGACTAATGGCAATGTTTCTTACTGTAATATTTTTTAGACATGAAGTTCTCACTATTTTTTTAATTACATCTCATGTAAAGACAGGCTTTTAAGTTTGACCTCCTTGAAACTCATTGCAATCAGAGTAAAGATCCTTTCCTTCAAAGTTAATATATTTATTTTATTTTGATGTAATACAAATCATTCTTATAATGGCATATCTTATAGGGGACACATCAGGCCACTTTTGGAATGGAATTAGATGTATCTCAACTTTAAATGAGAAAAAAAATAAAGGCCTTGAAAAATCATGCACTGACTCATATATAATTTTTCTTTTTCTATTAAAGCATTGCCTTGAGAAGAATGGAGAGCAGAATATAAAACCTGTTTAAAGATTTTAAAAGTGAAGGTCTGTGCTTACTTTATCCCCAAGTAGCTCTTTCTTTTTAGTGCTGTGGAACTTTTCAATCAGAAGTAAGATTAGCTGATGTGCTCTATTATTCTCATTCTGTTCTCAAGATCCATGGATTTTATTTTTTTTTGCTAGCTTTCAAACAATTTCAAGGTGATTATATTGTCTAGTGTTATGTACTGCAAAGAAAAAAGATACATGAATTACTTTTTCTTAGGTTGGCAATCAACACAATTGTCACTCTTTTCAGAAGGCGGCAGTATCCCGCATGGCAAACCCATGGAACTAATAGACAAGAAGAGTAGGAACATTCCCAGTAATGAGTGAATATAATTTCTTAACAATTCCCCCACTATGAAAGTTTATGCTTTGCAAAAATATCTGAATTATTCATATTATAATAAGCGTGATGAGAAAACGGTAGCATAATAAAAATATAATCGACTTCAGGGACAAATGAATAATTTTTAAGTAGCTTGTATCAATGCAGTTTGCTGTGGGGGTTTTCTCCCCTTTCTGTAATCTCTCCTTGTTTCCTCTCCAGCTTCCTCAAGCATCTTCACTGTGCTTAGATTACTAAGTAATACACCAAGCACACCAGGTGTCTCATGCAGGGCTGCTCCTTGATTTATCCGCAGTGATGAGCTGTGACGTCCCTTTCCCCAAGTACTCTGTGCATTCTCTGGGACCTAATCTAAAAACCGAGATACGATTCTAATCCAGTGGCTGCTTTGGAAGCAATGTTTGTTTGTGCCGTAATTGTTTTATCCAGCAACAGAAGACTGGCAGACACTGAGATTCTGGTCATTGTTTGGTTTGGATGTGAATAGACTGTGGCGGTTATTTGAGACTCTCTACATGGCTGGATTAAGAGATGCCTAGCAGATTAGTAAAGCACATTTCTGAGGCAGTCATGAGGGTATGACCTTGGGGACCATCTTACTTAATTTTCTCTCATTGCTGAGGCGAAATATCCACACCCAAAGTTAAAGGAGGAAAGGTTTATTTAGCTCACAGTTTGTAGAGGTTTCAGTCCATAATTTGCTTCCACCAGGCAAGGTGGTATCACAGAGGGGCGACAGTTCATGGCTATGAAGGAAACCAGAAGCAACAGGAGAGGATGGAAGAGCAAACCTCTTTCCATCCCTTATATTGTATGCATGCTACCCAGCCTGGGGCAGATATAGCACTCCCACCCTTAACCCCAGCATTAGACCAAGAATCAGTCACAAACTTTAGATTCAGCCACCTCTGAAAAATCCACCCCACAACCGCATGAGGCTTGGGGGGCATCCAGACACAAACTGCAACAGCAACTATATCCGGTCTCTCTCCCCTCCTCTCTGGTGCTCTTCCCTTGTGCTCTGTTTCACAGCTGCCATGAGATGTGCAACTTCATTTCAGTTTGCACTTTCGTGTGATGTTTCCGCCTTGGAGCATGCTCACCATAGACTGAAGTCTCTCTTCCTTTAAGTTGTGGGTATTAAGTATTTTGTCTTAGCCACGGAAAAGTGGATCAATACATACTTTCTTAACCCCCCTCCCCATTATATTGCATTAGCTTCCTCTAAATCACTGGCAAACCCTTCTCCATTTCTCTCCAGGTAAGATATAATGGCATAAATCTCTGGAAAGTCTTTATCATCAACAACCAACATTCACTGTACTAGGCTAATTTTATTAGGCTAGAATGCATTTTAACTGAAATAAATAGTTTTAGCTCATCCGTGCCACATACTCAACAAAACTGTAGGAAAACAGGAAATGGATAGATATAAGTGCTATTTTGAACCGTATCAGACACCTTCTAATAAGGTTTATGAAAGAGTGAATAGTACCTAATAACACTGAAAGAAAAATGCATATGAATGTATTTTGTTTTTAAATAGATAGTAAAATACATATAGGCTATTATATATATGCATATATAAACATATATATATATACATATAGGCTATTATAATTGTATATAATACAATTTTATAAAATAATTTCAATATTTTACATGTCACATTTGTCACATTGAATTAATATTCATTTTGGGACTATTCATTTAGCACATCTTTTATTAATTTTTTTGTTAATCTTTGATGTAGTGATAAATGTTCATCTTTATTTGGAAGGACTAAATCACAAGGCACGAATTCCTTAGCATACGGTGGAAATGAGACCAGATAGATGGTATAGAGCTTTAAAGATGGACACAGTTTAGTACAAACTCTTTCAAGAATAAAACTGACATAGGCCGGTGTGATGGCTCAGTGACCTACGCGCCTGCCTGGCAAGCACGAGGGCCTGAGTTCAACTCCCGGAAACCACATACAAAAAGAAGGGCCGGTTATATCGCTCAGAGGCATGGGCACCTGCTGGCGCACGAGGTCCTGAGGTCGACCCCCGGTACCCACAAAAAAATAAAAATAAATAAAACTGACAATAAATGCAAGTTGTAACCGATGCACAGAATTAATATTATGATTTGTTTAATAAAAAGACTTCAGGAGAATTATAGGAAAGAATGACATACTATTAAAATATGCTACAGTTAAAATCATAATAATAATTACTATTTAAGATGGACAATAATATTGTATAATGAAAAATAACAAAACCAAAAAAAGAGAACAATGTTGTATGAGTTATTAGAGAAAATTAAAATAAACATAGTTAAAGACAGACATAGTAAATCAAAGATACTAAAATGAGTTATAATAACTAATAGTTAGTGAGTACATCCCAAATGCTTTTCATATAGTGTTATGGTTTGTATAAGTGTCTCCAAAGGCCCCTATGTTGAAAGCTTGTTCGCCAGCCTGTGGTGTTATTGAGAAGCAACAGAATTGTTAAGAGATGGAGCTGAGTATGAGGTCTTCTGACCACTGGGGATATGCCCTTGAAGGAGAGAGCCAGATTCCAGCTCCTCCCTCTTCCTCTGTTTTACTTCAGGCCACTAAGTGAAGAATTCCTGTGCCATACCATACCTCCATTAGATACTGCTTCCTCATAGGTTCAAAAACAACGGGCCAACCGATGATGGACTGAAATCTCCAAAATTATGAGCCAATATACACTTTTCTCTTAACAAATTGATTATCTCAGGTATTTGTTATAACATGTAGGACCATTAACTCTAATATGTCAACTTCATTAGATTATGAAATGTCTACCAGATTAGTAAATCATTCTTCTGGGTATGCCTGGGAGGGTAAGGAAATGTGGCCTTGGATACTATGCTCTGCTTCCCAACTGCATGAACTAAGTAGCCTTGCTCCATCTAACCCTTCTGAAATGATGTTCCTGCCTTGATTCTACCCTTCTGTGGACTAAATCCCCTTAAGAGTGAGCCAAATTAAATCACTTTTCCTTGAAGTTGTGGGTGTTGGGTATTGTGTCTCACTGATGGGGAAACTAATACAGAAAACTGGTATTGGGATTGGGGCTGTTGCTGCAACTATACCTGACCACATGACTTAGAAGCCCTTGGAACTGGTTTAAGGGATGTGTTCAGAAAAGTTTAGAGAAGAAGGCTGAAAAAGTGCTAAAATGCTGTAACCAGAGCCTCTTGGATGACTGTGGTCAGAAGACCAGACTTCCAATAGGAATAAAGACCCTAAAGACCAGGCTGACAGGCAGGACTCCACTGGCAAGTGGAATAGAGGCTATGTGTATAATGCTCTGGGAGAAGATTTCTCTATATTTCACCCATGTCCTAATATTGTGGGAGACTAACATTAAGAGTGGTAGGATAAGTAATATGGCAGATAAAATTTCAAAGCAGCCCAATATTCAGGTTGTGCCATGGGTACTTCTGGCTGCTTTAGCCAGATTTATAGTGACATAAACGGCAATAGGCAGAGCAGAATAATTTGAAAAACTTATTTTTGACCCAGAACGATTTGTAAATTTGGGAACAAAGCAGATGTGGCTGCTGAAGAAATTAGCACCCTTACAAAGAAGCCATTGTTCAGGGAAAAAAAAAAAGATGCCTTTGGGGCATCTCAGGAATAGTCAAGAATCAACCCATTGCAGACTTATCAGTGCAAACGTGTCAACCTTTCATTTGAGAAAAGAATTCCTGTAACTGCTGTTCAAGAAGGCCCTCTTAGTGAATTGGCTTCCCAGGACTCATTACATTATGTTCAGCTGTCTAGACACTCAGAGGCCACTGCAGGAATGGTCCAAGGTGGTCAGGCTACTGCTGCTTCTGACAGAAGTCCTTGGTTTCATCAACATTATGCTGATATTACTGGCATGAAAAATGCAAGAGTCATAGGGTCAGTGAGGCTTCCACCCAGATTTCAAAGGAAGGCCTGGGATTCCAGGCAAGGAGCTCCTGCGACATCAGTGCATGAAGTTTTGGAAATGAATCCAAAGGTACAGTGGAGACCGGAGGTAGTTGGAGATGCCAGGAATGTAGACCATCAGCTAAGTAAAGGTGCAGGCCATGGATGTCACCAGCCCAAAAGACAGGCAATGTGATTTATATTCAGCAAGACCATAGGGGTGGGGCTACTTTTTTTTTTTTTAACCACCATGTGCTCTAGATGCTGGACATGGAGCTAAAGGATTTAATATTTGCCCTCTCTTGCTTTGTTCCAAATCTTTCCTAGTACTCTTTTTTTCCCTTTTGGAACACAAATATTTATCTTGACGTATTATACCTTGGGGTTACAGTAAGTCCTAACTTTACAAACATTGGAGTTGTGAACTTTCACAGTTACAAATGGACCTCACATTAAGAACTTTCATAGATGCAAATGAATTGTGGAAGTAGCTCACATGTCTCCCGGACATTGTCACAGTGGTACTGATATGTGCTTACCGTACAGTGCAATAGTGTGCAGTAGTACAGGGCTCAGTCAGAGCCCAGGATGTCCAGAAGCAAGAGGAAAAGCAGTGATGATGTGGAGGGGCCTGCTAGGAAGCATAAAGCAATAAACATGCAATCTCATATATGTACTGTACCACCACTTTAAGATGACTATAAAGTGAATATAGTTTATTCACAGTATTTGTGTGATTGTTTGCTTGTTTATGTTTTATATTGTATATTTGTATTAAAAGTGTGTAAGACTCATTTTATCAAACTTACAAACAAATCCAACTTACATACCTCCTGGAGTAGAGCTCGTTCATAAATCAGGGACTTACTGTATGTAACTGGCTTTTTATTTTTACAGAGGTTCACAGTTAAGGGTTTGTCTTGAGTTTCAGAAGAATTATGGACTTGAGCTTTTGAAAAATACCACAGTTGTTGACAATTTGGGGAAGGGATTATTACTTGTGTAGAGCAGAGTTGCTATTAGGCAGAGTTATCAATTTGCTGTTGTTTTTACTTGGAGATTACATACGATTTAAGGAGATGTGTTTGGGTGTGAAGTTCACAAGAGTTGAATTGTGCCCATTAATCCTGATATGACAATTTACTTAGATTAAATATGCCTACTATATTAGTAGAGTATGTTACTTTGTGGGTTTGGGTGGATAATGGATCAGTAGCCTTAGTTACTACATACGATCCTTTTCTCATTATTCTCTGATACTGTTCCACTGCCCTATTTCCTGGCCAGCATGAACTAAGCAGCTTTATCCCACCAAGGATGTTCCTGCCTTGGAGCTAGTTGACTATGGACTGAATTCCCCACCAATATGAACTAAATTTTACCTTTCCTCCTTTAAGTTGTTAGTGTCAGATATGGATATCCTGTCCAGCAATTAAAAACAGATGAATATAATATTGGAAAACAAAGATTACATATAGTAACTTATTAAATTAACATAGTATATATGAGATAAATAATATTTCTATTTTAGAGATGAATAAACTAAATTAAAGTTTACAGGACCCAGAATTGAGCACCCCAAATCTTTTAGTCCTTCCTCTCCCCGTAAGTCTCAGATTCCTGCTCAGAGCAACCTCTGTGACATCTTGTGACACTCCTTTCTTGGGAAACCAGGGCACTGCATGTAACTGTTTATGTAGTTACTTGTGTAATATCTGTGATTACCAGTAATACGAAGGCCTTCTAAAAAAGGTAATTGGTTACTCAGAGTAATAGATACAGATTTTCTCTGTGATATTCAAGGATAGGAACCTTTTATTTTTACTATAATTAAATTTTGCTTTATTTGTATCTAGCAGGTTACTATGAAACCTCAGCCTTGCTTCAAATCGTCTATTGAGGTTGGATTCAAGAAGAATTTAAATCCTGAGCAGGTACTAATTCTGCCACATGCCACAGAGCAAGGAAACTCAAATCTCTAGATTTTTTTATTTAGAGGAAAACTTTTCATGCTCTTTTTATCTACTACTGCACAGATAAAAAGGAAGGATCATTACTTGAACAAATTATTTAACTATGTGAGATTAAACGTCTAAGAAACCAGATAAAATTAGCATGTGAGAAAGAGACATGAGAGATGCTTAAATATAAGACAAGTTTTGAATACACCTCCCTCCTTTGACTGCCTTCTTTCCTTCCCGCCTTCCTTCCTTCCTTCTGTCCATTCTGCCTTCTTTCTTTTCTTCCTTCAGGTATAACTGATCATACACCTTCTCTGTGTCCAACAGTGAGTACACAGTAGATAGGAAACAAAGAAGATGCTTGCTGTCAACTGCTCATGTACTATTGCTGGCTTGAAGATGGTATATTAGTAAAAATCAAAACCATACATAGATAATAACTGCAGTCCAGTTTAGGTAGAAAAGACAAAATCACTGGAGAACAGGGCAGACCTCTGAAGAGGAGCCATTGGGATGAAGCTAGCTAAATCCCTAGTAAATGGATATTCAAAGGGAACAAACAGTGACAAGATTCCTGTTTTTGGAAGGAGATGATATGAGTGATGAATGTAAATAAATACCACAAATTGTGGAATATGGTGAGGGGAAAGTCAAAAGGAATGGCATAAGATTAGAGAAGGAAAGAACCAGAGAATGTGGAAAAAGCATTGCAACAATTGTAGGGTGCTCTTTTGGAAATGTTTCATTTCAGTTGCCTGTTAAGAACCCACACAGACATGTTGAGTAAGCTGTGGTGAGTTTAAATCAGGAGAAAAGGATCATCTTGTGCTTAGGTGCCTCATGTGTGGTCATATATCAAGGTTTATGTGATTAGTACCTCTGGTGTGTGCTTTCTGAATAGGTTTCCCTGTGATCTTTATGCAGTTAAAATTTGGAAAGCATCAATTTTGAGATTAGAAACTAAAGTTGGGAAGTGTTGAAGATCTCTAGAGAGAGAATGGCTATAGAGAAAAAGAACCAGAGATTCTGGTCCTTCTCAGAGTGTCCTTCTCAGAGAGGTGTATGGAGTGGCATCACAGCAGGTGGACCATCGTTAGAAATAATGTATAAGTGCCCGCAGCAGAGAGACCTTCAGAAGAAAAGGTATAGCCAGCAGGCTGGTATTTATTAGAAGCCAGTGTAATGGAATGGTAAGACAGCACTGTACCTGATGTCTATGGTATTAGAGATAGACAGAGCAGGTACTATATTCTTGGGGGATAATGAGCAAATAGCTTAGAATTGGGTTATTAGTACTTTTTGAATATTACAACTTTAGGCTCAGTATCTGCATCATCATTACATATTTTAGAAACTTTCACTTTTTAATTTTTTTATTAGCATATGTTTGCAGTACATAATGATCATATTCCTCAAGGGGAGTTGGTACATGTACATAACACATCTTAATTCTTTTTTCATCACCTTCTCTTCCCCTCTTTGCCCTTGCTCTTCATCTCTTTTTTTTTTTTTTTTTGTGGGTACCGGGGGTCGAACTCAGGATCTTGCACACCAGCAGGCGCCCGTGCCGCTGAGCGATATCACCAGCCCTTTTTTCCTATGTGGGTTCCGGGATTCGAACTCGGGCCCTCACACTTGCCAGGCAGGCGCTTATGCCGCTGAGCCATCTCACCAGCCCTTGCTCTTCATCTCTTAATGCCCTTACCATTTAAGAAAGATCTATCTTCCTACTTTCTATTATATATCTTTTACTTTCCTTTTTATTTATTGTTTGGGGTTGTCTTATAAGAAAAATCATGCAATATTTAGGCTTGTGTGTTTGATTTATTTCATTTAACATTATGGTCTCAAGATGCATTCATTTTCTATAATTTGGTAAGTAAACACTTTAATTTTTATTTACTTCTCAAAATGCTTCCTATTCTTTTGCTGTTCTGTGATTCACACTAAATGACAAAGTATACAATAAATGGGATCATTTTTAACTTTTCATTAAAATTATAAATAAAAAGTTTCCTTGTGATTGATTGACTTTATAAAAGAAGTGCAAAAATTAGACTAAATATTACAGATTTTTACTAAAGACAGTACATTTACATTGTGAAAAATATTTTTATATTATCTTAAAGTACATATATACTATGAATACTGTACTATATATACTCCACTTCAGAATAACTGTCTGATGGCTTGTTCCACAGCCAAAATGAGAAAATGAATGATAATAAACAACGACATACTAAATCTTTTTTGATTTAACTACATATGTATGTGTATGTAACAGTATATATGTATACTATATATTTTATATGTACATACACATGCATGTATGTATACATGCACAAACATATGATTGCACATATAAATATAACAATATAATGATATACATAGACTGTTTATAAATTCACACACTCTGTTTAACATACAGAAGATTTTCAGGGTTTTCCTTATGGTAGTTCAAGATTGACTGTTGCCTATGAAAATACAATTTCTCTATGACCCCAAAGATATGTATATTAGGGATAAAGAAAGTCTGTCTGAAATAGAGCAGCATAAGTTCACAGGAAGTCAATGTAGAACTGTCTCTTGTTAAGGAATTTATATAAAGATATATTATGCTTTTAAAACTGTGACTTGCTTAGGCTCCTGACTCATGAAAATGAGTACAAGATATTGAGAGCCTGAATATAAAATGGGAAAGAGACTGGATTGTGTACTACAACAGAAATTTGACCCATACCCAGTGCTGCAGCTGGTTTAGGGAGCAGGAACACGGCCTCTGCCCTGTGATGGATTGACAACTGGTGGTCAACTTGAGACATCCAGATAAATTGGGTGGGTGGTGCTGGGTGTGGAGGGCCCACAGAGTATTGTTGCTAACAACATAAAAAGGAGAACTGGAGAGGAAGAGGAGGTGCTGTTGGTTCTACTGGAGGAGCTTGCCGTGCTGGCTTTTCTGATAGGAACTTGACTGTTCTCATTGTCGGAGAAGCCAGGGTTCTTGTTGTCACTGAGCATGGCTGTGGTATTTTTCAGGGGAGATCTGGTCGCTTCCTATCTCTGGCACAGATCTCTCAGCCTGCTGGCACAGATCCTTCATCCCACTGGCACAGACTTTCTAGTGTCCACCACTGAGCTTTGCGCCTTCCCAGCGCAGATCCGTGAAACAGACTTGCATGAGACATTGTTGTGGGCTCTGGGCCTCCAGTTGGACTTATGAAGGGCATTGCTATGGGCTCTAGGTCTTCAGCTGGACTCATGCAGGACATTGTCATGGAATCCATGCCCTCAGCTAGATTCTTTGCATCTTTAGTGTGTGGACAGATTTCTTGCACTCTTTTGTATTTGACTCTTGGGGTGACTATTATAAAATAATCCTATAAGTTATGTGTCCTGTATTGAATTGTTTTCCTTGCAAAACCTGACTATAACAGGCCCACAGGGTCAGGACCTTCAGGCTTTCCTATTTTTGCCACCATTTTCAACTTCACATTAACCATAGAAAGCCAAATATCTTCCCCTAGCCAATCACATTGGAGCTCCCACTCAGCAACGCCTGACTTCTCCAAGGCATAACCTCCCATCGGAGCTCACTGGCAGTCTTCAATTTTGTCCAGTGTACAGGAGTCACTCTTCTCTGCTTGCCAGTGAGTATCTGCCAGTGCAAGGGAGGGAGCTGCCTCCTTGGCCATGGCAAGTTCTGCATCCATAAATAGCCTCTGTCTTTCTCATCTGGGTGGCCTTTGTTTCACACCTTAAATAAGTCAACTAGTTTTGTTTCCCTTATCTATAAAATAGTACTTAGATGACTCATGTGACTGTGAGAATTCATTGATAATGAGTGTTAAAGTGCTCTGAATTAAAATCTGAGCAGAATGGTGAACTGTGGGAGTCAACGACTTGTTCATCAATATTCTAGTATTCTGATATTTCCCTAGACCCTTGCAATTAGACTTAGGTTTTAGGAACTGTTGCATAGCTAGCTAAATTCCTCTTTCTACCACTGTGATTGGTGGTGTTTCAGATGGTGGAAGTTCTGTTAGCCCTGCGAACAAATTGAGTGAGACTCACACACTTAATTTGTTAACCCACTGAATTTTTTAAATTGCTTATTACTTCAGTATAGCCAAGTTTGTCCTAACACATGCACTGGCAAAGAATGAATATAAGTGACCTAAAAAGAATCATACCTTTAAAATGTGACACCTTTTACAGGGAATACAGCAACTTTGACTAGTAAGGATAATACAACCTCAAAATAGTAAAAATAATATAACTTAAATATATTTTTCCCACTGAAATTAGATTTACTTGATTTCCCTCTAATTTATTCTACTATTTTTCATAAGTTCAAATCAAAATTTCCAATAAGAGAATAAAGATATGGATCCAGCTAGTTGCCATGAAACAGTGGAAGATAATTAAATTAGACCAAAGGGCCCAATTTACTTTCTCTAGAACATCTGCTGTGTTTGAAGATGTTCACACTAAGTTGTAATGTTCTGAGCATTTCTGTTCCACTACAGCAAATATTAATTTTCCTATATATCATTTTTATCTAGACTTATAGAATCATAAACATGTATAGGATTGTAACTGAGGTTAAAATTAGAAATGCTATAGACATTTCTGTCAATGAATTAGGAAGTAATATATATTAAGGCATTGTTGTTCCAGAAAGCTCAAAGCTCCCACATAAATGAGAAAAATCTGGGATATATATGATTATCAGTTAATTGGAAATTAAGATGTTTATTTTATTGTAAAAGCAAAATATTTTAGTGATTCATAAAAGAGAAACTAATCATTCAGGTAACGAATCAAATTATTTATGTCAAAAGCAACTATGCCCAATAGATCAAACTATGTTTTTGCAGTCTTACATACATCTAATAATGATTAAGATTATAATTTATACAAAACCAGGTATTGAGGTCAGTAATGGCTCAGAGATAAGTTTCTCTAGTGATTATAAAAATAATTTTCTTATTTAACCTCAATGCAATTGGAATTATCGTTGTGGACATGTAAAGGCCATTGACTACTATGACTGCTGAAATCTTGGGAATGACAAAGCCTGTGTTCACAGAGAAAGTGGTATGACAAATGCATAGGGTTCAGTTCAAACAGGATAAAACTGATGAAGAGATTCTCAGAAATGTACTTATGATAAGCAGTACGTGCACTAAATGAGACCCTCTTGAGTCGTTACTCCAATACCTATAGCTTAACAAATGAAAGACTTATAACAATATGAATAATATTTTGACACTTTCTATGTTTAATCTCACTTTGTTTATCTAGCTCTTACCACCTTTCCTGACACTTTGAATTCTAATACTCACCACATAATTTTGTTTTTTGAGAACAAAAATAAAGCCAAAAATTACCTTGGCATTTCATTGGTATGTCATCAAATGGACATTTGACATTTGTTTTGCTAAATTGAAATGTATAAATAGCTGAAAGGGGTAAATTAAGACCAAATTCTATTGGTTCAATTACAGTAAATATGCACAATCTATCATATATTTTTATGTAATCATATATTTTGCCTGGATATTAAAATTCACTTAAATTTTTCAAAGAATTTCTGATGAATCAAAATGTTTTGAAAGTCAAGAGATTAGGAGAAGTGTACATTTATAACAGCATTAATGTCATTTAAAAGAAAACACGATCAATCTTAAAATATTTAATGATACATGAGATTTATCATTTTATTCACCTGTATTT
This sequence comes from Erethizon dorsatum, assembly GCA_028451465.1. Taxonomy (NCBI): domain Eukaryota; kingdom Metazoa; phylum Chordata; class Mammalia; order Rodentia; family Erethizontidae; genus Erethizon; species Erethizon dorsatum. The sequence goes on from CM051828.1 coordinate 59,165,831, forward strand.
ATCAGTATAATGAATTTGGTATTATTTCTGTTTCTGCTTATAGAAGAAAATATCTGGTTCTAAATTTTGTAGATCAAGAATATGATGATTTTCCAAATACAGAAATTAATAAGGAAAGTCACCATGCAGTCTAATAATTATTATAGGCTTCTTTTTTTTTTTAGTCATTAGGATTGAATTCAGGAGTGTTCTACCATTGAGCTACATTCCCAGCCTTTTTTTATTTTGAAACAGGGTCTTGCTAAGTTGCCCTGAGGGGCTCAAACCTGCAATCTTCCATTTTTAAATGTCAGCAATTTACTGGATTATCTTTCAAAAGCCAAGGAAGTGATTCACTGTATAACAGAGTAACTCAGTTTGTCATTTTGAGAGAAATTTTGGCAAATTGACACCATCACTTGAAAAATAATCAGTAAGTATTTTGAGGACTTTGGATTTATTATGTTTTTCAAAAAAATGATGTCTTTGATCTGAAGCCATACTGAAAAGAAGCTGCTTCAAAAGAATATAGAAATAGATTATGCCTCTTAAATATATGTAACATTATTTATAATTTATGGCTACAGTTACTATTGTATATTATGCTATGGAACTATCTTATTTTTATTTTTTTTTTTTTGTGGGTACCGGGGGGTCGACCTCAGGACCTCACGCGCCAACAGGCACCCGTGCCGCTGAGCGATATCACCGGCCCCTTTTTCGTATGTGGGATCCGGGAGTCGAACTCGGGCCCTCGCGCTTGCAAGGCAGGCGCTTATGCCGCTGAGCCATCTCACCGGCCCTGGAACTATCTTAGTAAAGACAGATATTGCTTGAATTTAATTTTCCTTACATTTCCTTTGATTTCTTATTCTTTAAACTTTATTTTGATTCCTACAGTAATTAATACTATAAATTAAATAGAATAAGAGTTATAAACATGTTATAGTACATATGTATTTTATGTCAAACTCCTCTATGTGCATATACATAACCTTCCATAATTTCTTACCCTGTGTCAAATGAATATGCCACATATAGGAAAACCTAAAAACTGAATATTCATTTAAAATTCTATATAAAATAGTTTCATATTAAAATTGGAGGATATTTTTCTGAAATGTGTATAGAAACATATACTTCCTACACTTTAAAATCTAAGAAACAAATCCTGAAAAGTCAATGTAAGTGTCAGGCTCAACTTGCGCAGGACTTTCCCAGCTCCCGAGCTGTTCATCAACAGTGGCATGGTTCTCAGAGAAAACCCAGCTCAGCACCAGTGCTGTTGCCCTTGGCAAACTCAAGATATTGTAAAAGAAGAGATAAGGTGGAGCGTGGAATCTTCCAAGAACCAAGATACCTGATAACATCCATACATTTACTGGACACTCTGAAGCACAAGACTCTCTGAGAACTTTGACCACTGATGTTTGCTAAGACCTTCTCACCGAATGTCCCTTGCCTTCCTTTAAGCTCTATAAAGAAGGCTGCTTCTCTTTTTCCCCACGGATGGTCTTTTCACTCTCTGCCTGCGTGCATCCATGTATTAAATCTTATGCCTTGTTGCCTTCACAAAATCCTGTCCAGCAATCTCTGCCTCGCATTGTTTGTTACATCTGGCACTAAAACCTGAGAAAGAGAGGGAGAGTTCCCTCTCCACGGGGCTCTCAAGCCCTCTCCTGAGCCTCCTTCCCTCTGGCTGAGACTACTCAGCAGCATGGGTTCCTCAGACCTCGGCTTCTACAGCTCCTGCTGCCACTGCCACTCCAGATCACGTGGGGTGTTTCAGATAGGGTAAGCCCCCCACCTCTCTCTTCCTCTTTCTTCCCCTTTGCCCACATATTATCCTCTCCCATAAAATAGGAGAGAGGCTTGCCCTGCTTTTCATGCTTTTTAAACTCCAGTACTGGTCTCAAAAAGCACTCCTGGGAAGACTGCTTCCCTTTGATGTCTGACCAATGGCTGTGATGTCTGCCTTGGGCATTCACTCACATTTTACGGGTTTAGGTCCTGACTGGAGACATCCACTGAGAGATCCTGCTGCTCTGCCATACTGCTTTCTGTACTCCCATGGGGAACTTTCCATCTTCCATCCCCCTCACCCACCCTCGCCTGCCTCCTGCAAAATCTCAAACCTCACCACCCAAATGGCTGATATTTTTCTGTAATATGACATGGCCAGGGTACCAGCTGAACAACTGGTCTCGGTGGCCTGTTCATGGTATGTTTGACGTCTCCATTTTGTGAGATATAGATAATTACTGCGCTAGGCTAAAGAAGTGGTCTGAAATAGGTTATGTTCTGGCTTTCCTTATACTCCATTTTTGCTACTTGCATTCTTCATGCAATCCCTCTCAAATTCTCCTCCTTTCCCTTCTGTCCACTTCCCCTCCACTTCCCTCCCAAGCCAAAATGACCCTACCAATCTTACTTTCCCCTGATTTCCTCCTGCCTCTGCAGCTGAACAAATTCTTGCACCACCTGTTCCTCCAGTGGAATTTCTGGCTGCAGATGCCACAGCTGCATCAATTCCTCTGGAAGAGACTCTGGCCGATCCAGAACCTGTCCATCTATCTATCTGGCACTTCCCCCTGAGCCAAAAACCGCCTCCTTATGTTCTTTCTCATCTGACTCCAGCCCATACTCAGTCCGGACTGTTGTTTGGTGCCCCTTCTTCACCCCCTGCTCCTTAATTTCTACTTTGGGAGGTAGTGGGAACCGAGGGAATTGTTTGGGTTCATGTTCCCTTTTCCCTGTCCAATTTGTCTCAGATTAGTCAGCACCTAGATTCCTTTCTTACCAACCCCACCAAATGTACTCAGGAATTTCAATACCTTACTCAGTGTTACGATCTCACCTGGGATGACCTGAATCTTTCTTTCTTCTACCCTCTTGCCTGAGGAATGGAAGCATGTCTGGACCCTGCAGGCACCTTGAACCTAACCTTCAGGAGTGGGCCGTGCCTGTCAACCCAAACTGGGACTGTAACCAGCTAGATGAGCACAGACAATCCCCTCCTTGAAGAAACCAAAACTGTATGGTCGCTTATTTGTTTGAAAGGCTCTGCAAAGTGGTACACAGGGCAATTATGACAGGTTTGAGGAAACCACCCAGACAAATGACTAAAATCTGGCTCAGTTTATGTCCCATTTGGCTGCCACCCTCAGACTTTATATGGCCCTGGACTCAGAAGGCCCAGAAGGCCAACTGATTTTAAAGATACATTTTATTACCCAATCTGCTCCAGATATTTGGAAAAAGTTACAGAAAATGGAGACCAGCCCTCAAACCTCACAGTAGGAGTTAATAAATTTGGCATTCAAAGTTTTCTATAATAGAGATGAATTTACCCATAAACAGCACCTTTTTGAGTTCCAGCTCTTTGTCTCTGCCATAAGAAACCCACGGCTTCAGGCTGGACCGACCCAGGGGTGCATCTTCAGGGCCATGCTTCAAATGCTGCCAGAGTGGTATTGGGCTAAGGAATGCCAGCAGCCCTGGATTCCTTCAAAGCTGTGCCCCACCTGTGGGGGCCCTCACTGGAAGACAAACTTCCCCATGCTGGCATCTTCCCCTGGAACCAGCTCTCAGGGCCCCCTGGCTGGATCTTTCCTTGATCTCCGCAGGTTGGCAATGGATGATTGATGCTGTTCAGAAGCTCTAGAGGCCCCCGGGCCATCTCAGATTCTGAGCTTCAGCTAACTCTTGTGGTGATAAGTCCAAGTCTTTTGTGACTGACTTTGGGTTGACTCATTCCACCTTGCCTTTCTTCCAAGAACCAGTCTCCCTGGCCTCAACTTCTACTGTGAGTATTGATGGTAAAGTCTCCAGGCCTTTTAAAACTCCTCCAATTTGGTGCCAATTAAGTCAGTAATTTTCTCCCACTCTTTTCTGATCATTCCCACATGCCTTGCTCCCCTACTTGGACAAGATATCCTAAGCAAATTGTCTGCTAATCCTGCCATTCCCAGTGTTTGTCCTGCTTTTCTCACCACTCTCTTCTCTTCTCTGGCCTCACTCAAAGCCTCTATTGCTTCCCAGATCTAAACCCTGGGGTCTGGGATACTTCCTCCCCTTCCCTAGCTTTCAATCAAACACCTCTCATTATCTCATTAAAGCCAGATCACCCCTATCCCTCCCAGTACCAATAACTTGCCTTGATCAAGCTCTAAACTAAGACCAATTATCTCTTGCCTTTTCCAACGTGGTCTTCTGGTCCTAATCAACTTTCCATATAACACTCCCATTCTCCCTGTTCAGAAGACAGATGGTACACACAGATTGGTGCAGGACTTCCATGCTATCAACTAGACAGTCCTCCCTATCCATCCTGTGGTGTCCAACGCATATACCCTTTTATCTTCTATCTCCCCATCTACTACCCATTCCTCAGTTCTAGATTTGAATTATGTTTTCTTTACCGTCTCCTTGCATCCCTCCTCACAGCCTCTCTTTGCCTTTACTTGGATGGACCCTGACACTCACCAGTCGCAACAGCTGACCTGGACTGTCTTGCCACAGAGCTTCAGACACAGCCCTCACTGCTTCAGCCAGGCACCCGCCCATGATTCACTCTCCTTCCATCCATCCATTTCCTACCTCATACAATATGTAGACAACCTCCTTCTCTGCAGTCCTTCTAATGAATCCTCCACACAGGATACTCTTCTACTCTTACAACACTTAGACACAAAGGGCTATTGTGTGTCTCTGTCAAAGGCTCAAGCCTCCTCTCTGTCTGTCACCTATCTGGGGTTATTCTGCACAAACACACTCAAGCCCTTCCTCCCTATCATGTTCAATTAATTTCCCAGATTCCAATCCCTACCACAAAGCAACAACTTCTCTCCTTTCTTGGGGTGATGGGATACTTCCATCTCTGGGTCCCCGGGTTTGTCCTACTTACCAAGCCCTTACATAAACTCACAAAAAGGGACCCAGCTGTGCCTTTAGATAATAAAGACTTTCCTCACTCTTCCTTCCAGATGCTAAAAACAGCTCTGGCACTGGCTGTACTCAACTTTTCTGTCTATATGCCATAGGACATGGTGGTGGCATGTTTGCCATTCTGGCGCAGGGATCAATCCCATGTCCAGTTGTTTTCCTGTCCAAGCAACTTCATCCCATTGTCTTAGGTTGTCCACCCTGTCTATGTGCGACTGCTGCTGTGGCCTTAATGCTTACACCTAAAGATTACTAGATATGCGCTGCTCATGCTATACTTCTCGCATAACCTGCAGGGTCTCATATCCCTCTCTCACATCACATCTCTCTCATCTTCTGTCTGCTCCTTGTCTCTTATAGTTATATGCACTCTTTATAGAAACCCTTATGGTAACTGTTGCTCTGAATCCTGACTTTGTTTGTGCCTCTAATCTCATACCCACTCTGTCTCCTTCTGATATCTCAAATCCACATGCCTGTCTGTCCCTCATCCACTTGACAACCTTGCCTTTCCCTCACATTTCAGGTTTCCCCTTTACCCCTGATCACAATTGGTTTATTGATGGGGGTTCCTGTAAGGCTTCCTGCACATTGCCAGCTAAGTCAGGATACTAAATTGTCTCACGCGACTTTATTATCGAAACTGCAGCTCTTCCCTCATCCTCTACCGCTCAACAGGCTAAACTGACTGCCCTGACCTGCATTCTTACACTGGCCAAAGGCTTACAGGTTAACACCTACACAGTATGCATTTCACATACTTCTCAACCATGCTGCCGTATGGGCAGAGAGGATTCCTTACCTCTCAGGGATCCTTGATCATGAATGCCCTATACATTAAGGCCCTTCTCCAGGCAGCTTTTCTACCAACATGGGCAACAGTAGTTGATTGTAGAGGACACCAAAGACTCTCAAATCCCACAGCCACTGGATATGCCTTTACAGATAAAACAACAAAGGAGGCAGCTAATCTCTCTCATGATACTACAAAAGGCCAGTACTTTGCCCTTTCCTGCTTCACCCCTACCTCTTTTCCCTCTGAGTGTCAACAATACCAAAACTACCCCACAAAGAATGGGAGGTTCCTAGATCAAGGAAAATTCCCCCTCCCTGCCTCACAAGCCCACACTATTCTTTTGTCTTCATGAGAATTTTCTTGTAGGTTACAAATCCTTCATCCATGTACTTGAGCCTTTTATTTGCTTTCCTTCCTGAAAGACCCTCCTTAAGACTATTACTGCTTAATGCTGTGTCTGCCAGGTAACTATGCCTTAGGGTTCTCAGAAGCTCCCTCCCTTTCTCACACACCAGGCACGAGGTTCTCCCCAACCCAGGACTGGCAGATTGACTTCATCCACGTGGCATAGGCATGAAAGTTATGATATCTTTTGGTCTAGGTTGACACCTTCACTAGGTGGGTAGAGGTTTTTCCTGCCAGTTCAGAACAGGCCTCAGCAGTCACTAACTCTCTCCTAACTGATATACTCCCCCAATTTGGCCTCCCCACCTCTATTCAATCAGATAATGTCTCAGCTTTTATTAATCACATTACTCAGGAGGTGTCCAGGTCACTCAGTATACAATGGAACCTTCATCCTCCCTACTGGCCTCAATCATCCCATAAAGTAGAAAGAGCTAACAGCCTCCTTAAGGCTCATCTCACTAAGCTAACACTTCAGCTTCACAAAGAGTGGGTTTCCCTCCTCCCAGTTGCTCTCCTTAGAATCCATGCCAGTCCTAGTGAGCCTGCAGGATACAGTCCTTTCGAGGTTTTATATGGCCTCACATTTCTGCTGGGGCCAGACCTCAGCTCAGAGACCAGTCCCACTAGAGACTAACTCCCAGTTCTGCCTGAAAAAAATACAACATACTGCCAACCTTCTGCTTTCCCCTGACACTCACCTTTATGATGGTAACCTGGCTAACAAATTAGTTCTGATTAAAGATTTAAAACCCCGATCCTTAGAGAACTGTTTTGTATCAGAGGGAGAAGAGCAACAATTGTCTATTAGTTATTGTTCAGATGCAGTCTTGTAAGAACTGTGACAGGAATCAGAAAGCAGGGCCTGAACAAGAGAAGGAGGATTATACAGACCAGTGGTCTTATTAAGGGAAGGAGCCATGAGGTCCATCCCCAGACATTTGGTTGAGTCGGACATACATTGTCTAATTTCTGAGGCCCTTTCAGTAAGCCTTTTAGCTGCTTCTCATACTATGCCCTATTGATTTGTGTAAAAACAGAATTCTTCCCCTAGGAAGATACATAGGCCACCTTTCTTACCCATTAAGAGGTCCAGGCCTCTCCAGTTTTGGCAAGTTACTGATGCCAGAAAATCAATTTGAGATTGTAAAGTGACAATGGTCTTGGCTATCTCCTCAAGGCTTTGAGATGATAGGTCTTGAGACAAGGAGTGATAGTAGGAGAGAAAGTTTGTTAGACCAGCTATCCCTGATTCCACTGCAGCAGTGATTCCCAGGCCAACAAAGAGAAGAATTAACTGAATGGCCCTGCACTATCAAACCTGGGCCTTTACTGTGACAGGCAGGCACTGGTTCCCTGAGGCTATGTCTATATTTGGGGTATGATATACCAGTATACAGGTCCTGGTCCAGTTGGTGGGAAGGCACAAATAGCTGGGGTCCCACAGAGAAAGAAAACACCTTGACTAGGTAGACAGATTTTCCTTCCCACTAGGTTGCTCACTCAGCCCATGTGTCACACCCAAAGCAGCCATGAGAAATGATGCTCTTGTCCCTTTTTCTTCTTCTTTTCCCTTTTGTTTATAATAACAAAAAGACAGGAATGTCAGGCTTGACTCAGGCAGGACTTTCCCAGCTCCCAAACTGTTTGTCAGCAACAGCATTGTTCTCAGAGAAAACCCAACTCAGCACCAGTGCTCTTGCCCTTGCCAAATGCAGGGTATCATAAAAGAAGAGATAAGGCAGAGAATGGGATCTTCCAAGCACCAGGACATCTGATAACATCCATATATTTACACTCTGAGGCATGAGACACTCTGAGAACTTTGACCACTGATGTTTGCTAAGAACTTCTCGCCTAACTTCCCTTGCTTTCTTTCAAGCCCTATAAAGAAGCCTGCTTCTCTTTGTTCCCATGGGTGGTCTTTTCACCCTCCATCTGCCTGCATCCTTGTATTAAATCATATGCCTTTTGCCATCACAAAAAGCCTGTCGAGTGGTCTCTGACTCACATCGTTCATTATAGTAAGTTCTATTGCAGATACTGAAACTAGCACATGTGTCTAGGAAATAGCTTTTCCATGGAATTGTGTGCCTGCTAGGTATTCACCCACAAAGGCAAGAAGGATTCCTTAGTGGATCCTATGCCTAAAAGTTCAGTGAATAAAATACCATTTGTACTTTAATTTTACAAGAGCTAGTATTTATTGCTTTAAGTTTGTTCTCTTTTCAGCAAAGGCCCTAATCTAATGCAAAAAAGTGCAAACTAAATTTGCATTTTCAAACACCTTGCATTCTGTCACAGCAAACATAGCTCAGGGCAAAAAAAGGCTACTATGAGGTTTTTTTTTTAATGTGCAATAATACTTTGTAATACACATACCACATAGACCTGTCACTGGCCTGAGCCTGAGAAGTTCCCAAAGATGAGATATGGAGCTTAACACACCCTAAACATAGAATGTTAGGAAGTTCATTGACTCCCATCATGAAAAAAAGAATTTTCAGAACTAGTCAGTCAAAGTCATAGGAAAGGTTTATTAGGCAGAAATTAAAGGCACACACTCAAAGAAATGGAGAGCTGCGTACATTTCCAGTGTCTTGCGTATGTCTTCAAGATGGGTGATGTAGGATATGTAGTCCACTGTCTTTCAGGTTATCCACCTGGCAGACTATGTCAGAATGTAAAACTTTTAGATGTGTTTCAAGTTGAAGTATGCTGTCCACTAATATTGCTGCTTCCTTGATAATGGTGGAAGCACTATTTAAAAAGTAATTTAAAAGTAACAGGTAAAAAGTACCTGTTCAGATCCCAGTTTTCAGACTTACTGTATCTTTAAGACCATTAGGAATTTCTTTTTTCTTCATTTCCTTTTTTTTTTTTTTTTTTTTTTTTTTGAGTGAGTGAGTTTCCTGGAGAAGAAAAAGCCTTGATTAACTTCTGTGTTTTGAAGTTGCATATTTTTTTCTAAGTAAAATTTTAAAATCTTGGGTTCTGTGTCTATTTTTAGAAATTTCTACTGCCTTACCCCCAGATCTTAACAAATATCTTTGTTAGTTATACTTTCTTTGCCTCAAATGTTAACTTTGTTAAAAGCTGTACTGCATGCAGGTAGAGGAACTCTCATAGTAAAAAGATGGCAGCCAGCTGGATGAGCAATGGATGAGCACCTGTTCTTAAAGAGAAACAGGTGTATATTTAGAGTAAAATGTTTTGGAATGAAGAAAAAATAATCAAAGCATCTTACAACATTTATTCCCAAATATTAGCAGAGCTCAACAATTAAATTTTTCTCTTTTAAGGTGTACCTTCATGTTTAGTATACTTAATATCAAAAACATCAAAGAGCCATACAACTAGTGCAATAAATCTCAAACTTTCTATGAAAATTTAGCAGAAAGAATGAAAACAAGTATTGAAGAAGGGCCAAGACACTGCCCTAAGTAATACCATCTTGTCCCTTTTTGATTCTATTTACCTCTTTAATTCTTTCTGCCCCTGAGCCACCCTCTTCTGCAGTGTTTTTGGGTTCTAGGAACATGAGGTCTGACCCACAAACATCTTTATGACAAGGGAAAACATATATCCACAAGCTAGAGCAAGCCTCACAGAATGGATCACTTCATGAAGAGATTGTCGTCCCAAGGCCAAAGCAACTACTCCATGTGAGAACAACAGGAAAAATTAAACCAGATTGGGGACCAAATTAACCCCTGAAGAGATGACAGCTTTCCTGGAGCTTCACAGAATCAGTCCTGATATAATAATCAACCAGCCCACAACCTGACCAGGATTACCCAAACTCCCAGCTATGCATATACCCCTCAAACAAGGACACCCCCACTCTTAACATGTTTTTCCTCTTTTCAATAAAACTCTAAAGTTCTTATCACCCCTCAAAGACAGAACTTGAACCTCTTCATCTGTCCTTTCCATCATGGCCATGATAATTAAAGCTCTTTTTCTACTCTTTATCATGGCTTATCTCCTTAATTGGCATGGTAGGAAGGGTGACTGAAGCTGGTCTTTTAGGATCCCTGAAGCTGAGGCTTTTACTCTAAAGCTTCAATAACAGTCTCACTGAGTAGGCTGTCATCACCCATTTTGATGTATATCCTTATTTCTTTTAGTTCTCCACAAAATTGCATCACACTTCATTTCCACAGCTTGTGAAGACTTAGGAGTAATCATTTAATCTAGTAGACACAAATAATCACCATCAAGTTATTAATTATTTCCTCAAAGTATCAGTGTTATCATCTGTACCCTTTTTCTGAGTCATACAGAGACAGTCAGGGACCTAAACAAGGAAAGAAGGTGGATAGGGCCTCTGAGCCTTATTAAGCCATAACCTGCTACCTACTAAGATGTATGGAATGTCATTTACCCGACATTTCCATTCTTTCAGTGATGTGTCCATATGTTACAAGAAAGAATCATCTTTATGTTTTTATTTTTATTTTTTAGTATTTGATATCTTGATTTATTTTATGTGATCAAAACTCTTTATGCCATCAGACATAGAGATTTATTTCATGAGAGCAGTTCTACAAACCATGCTTGTAATAAAAGAAACCACGATCCACAAGGCACTGGAAAAGGAATGCAGAGACTTAAGAACACTTGCAGCTCTTCAACATTTGCAGCATGCTCCTGACAATAATTACACTGTCCTGAATAAGATGCTGGTTGAGTGTCTATATGTGATGCTTGGAATCTCAAGAACTTCTTGTTTTGATGATGGGAGACCTTTCACTTATACTGCTGCACATGAGCCAACCAAAGATACTGATTTTGCCCAAGTGTTTGGAGTGTTATGTTCATCCTCAACAAAGGCCTGGCTCAGCCACTCCATTTACAGGATTATGTTTTGTATGAGGCGAAGATCAAAGCTACCAAATGAACCTCCATGTAGAAAACCAAAGGGTTGCTCAGCTCCTGTGCATCCAATCACCATGGACAGATGTTAACCCACGGTAGAAAGAGGAGTAATGCAAGCAGGCTCTTGGGGAAAGTGGCCAGCATCTCTTGCCCCTGCTCAGCCTTGGTAACACCAGATTTGCTGGCTGTGTGGGAGCCGGCAGCCCACAGAGCAAGCTCCACAGCTGTCCGAATAAGTAATGTTTAAATATCATACTTATGACCAGTGACAAATCATTAGATCCTACCACAACCCAGTAACCAATAAAAAATATTCTTTGTTAATGGGCTAGCCTTATTTTTCTCTATAAGTGCTGTTTTACATTGCTTTTCTTTCTTTCTTGTTGTTTTGAGACAGAGTCATGCTATGTAGTTCAGTCTCGCTTTAAATTTATGATGTAACCCAGACTGGCCTGGAACTCATGGCAGTATTCTTGTCTCACCCTTCCCAGTGTTGGAATTACAGACATGTACCACCATACCCAGATCATTTTTTCCTTCTCAATTAAACTTTTGAATCAGTTTTCATACTTCTTGGCCTGTTTTTCTTTTTCTTTCTTTTTATTTTGGAATCTATTGTATTTTTTCATTTTTTATTTTTATTAGTACATTTTTGCATTACATAATGATTATCTTCCTAGTGGAGAAGTTGGTACATGTATATAACACATCTTAATTCTTTTATCATCCTCATTCCCTCCTCTCTCTCCCCCTCCCTTCATCTCTTGATCGCCTTCCCATTTGAAAAAGAGGCCTATCTCTCCATTTCCTATTCTTTACCTTTTATTTTGCTCTTTATTTATATTTTGGGTTTCTCCTACATGAGAAGTCATGCGATATTTAATTTTACACATCTGATTTATTTCACTTAATATTAGGGCCTGGTTTTCAATTTCTACTACCACCTAGTTAGAAGATCATATCTCTGGTATCAATACTGTAGGGTCTGGAACCATGAAAATGCAGGAGATTAGATAAAAGCTTATCCATGAATACTTCTTGGTATATAAAGTTTTAAAAGTAGAAAATATGGTGTGTAGCATTTATTGTATAAATATTTACACTGAAATAAAGTGCAAGGGACTAATCAATCTAGCAGAGGAAATTTCAAAGCAACCCACTGTTCAGGTTGTGACATTGGTATTTTCTTTTCTCATTGACTTTTATCTCTCTATCTATCTCTCTATCTATTTATTTTAATTAATTAACTTTATTGGTACATTTTAGGTATACATAATGATCTCATTCATTATAGGGAATATATACCTGTACATGATATAACTTGATTCTTTTTTTTCCCATTCCCCTACCCTCCCTTCAACCACTCTTCTCTTCCCTATTTACAAAAGCTTTGTTGCCATTTTTTTCTTTTCTCATCATGTTTTCCCTTCCTTCTTTTCCCTCTTCCCCCCAGCTCCCCTTCCCATTTGAACATTTATCTTCCTGTTTCACCATATCTATTATATATTTTGTTCTTTTTTTTTTTATGTGGGTACCAGGAGTCAATTTTAGGACCTCGCGCTTGCCAGCAAGCACTTGTGCCACTGAGCGATATCACCGGCCCTTTTTTTCCTTTATGTGGGTACTGGGAGTTGAACTCAGGACCTCACGATTGCCAGACAGGCATTTATGCTGCTGAGCTATCTCACCAGCCCCCGTATTTTGCTCTTTACTTACACCTTCAGTTTTTCACACCAGAGAAACAATGTGGTATTTACACATGTGTGTGTGATTTATTTCACTTAAGGGTATGGCCTCAAGGGGCATCCACTTAACTAGAAATGTCTCAAGTTTATCCTTCTTTATGGTAGAGTAGTACTCTGCCGTACAAAAACAACCACATTTTCTTTATAAATTCATCAATTGATGGGTATTTGGGCTGTTTTTAAGATTTAGCTATTACAAACTGTACCACTATAAGCATGGATGTGCATATAATGCTGTGGTATGATGCTATTAATTCTTTTAGAAAGATATCAAGAAGAGGAATAGCTGGGTTGAATGGAACCTCCAGTCCTAGTTATTTGAGGAATCTCCACATTGATTTTCACAGAGGTTGCACCAGTCGACACTCCCACCAACAGTAGAGAAGTGTTCTTTTTTCCCACATCCCTTCCAGCATTTGTTATTGGTTGATTTTTTGATAATAGCCATTCTTTCTGCAGTGACATGGAATCTCAGCATTGTTTTAATTTGAATTTCTTGAATTACCAACAAAGTTGAACATATTTTCATAAATTTATGTGCCATTTCTACTTCTTCTGAGAAGTGTGTGTTCATTTCAGATGCCCATTTTTGGATTGGGTCTTTAAATTTTGGGCATCTGACTTTTTGAGTTCTTTATATATTCTAGATAGACCCTTTGTCTGGGGAACAGCTGGGAAAAATTTTTCCACCTGTGGGTTATCTCTTCACCCTGTTGGTGGTTTCTCTTGCTGTGCAAAAGCTTTTTAATAAGATGAGATCCCAGTTGTTGATTCTTTATGATAGTTCCTGGGCAATCAGTGTTTTGTTCATAAAGGTTTTGCATATACCAATGTCTTCAAGAGTTCTACCTATTCTATCTTCCAGCAGATTTAGTGTTTCTGATTTAATATTAGATCTTTGATGCATTTGGATTTTAGTTTAGTGCGTGGTGTAAGATATGGTTCTAGTTTTAATCTTCGGCATGTGGAAAGTCAGTTTTTCCAGCACCATTTATTAAACAGGCTATTTTTCTTCCAGTGAAGATGTTTGGCACTTTTAGCCAAAGATAAGTTGGCTAAATATGTCTGCACGGTATTGGCAAAAAGAAATAAACCTGAGGATCAATGGAATAGATTAGAAGATGCAGAAACAACTCATTGACTTTTAAATATCACCAACAGGTATTTTCTTTGTGGTTACCAGGAAAATTACATGAAACATTTTATAGGTATAAAAATTCAAACTAGTAACATATGAAATCACTTATTTCAATCACATATGAAAACTCTACTCTTTTACATTTCTCCTATATACTTTATTTTGTTATTTTATTACAAATTCGATTTTTAAAATATTATATAGCCATTAAGTTGCTTTGTAGTTATAATTTTTCTTTTTTTTTTTTTGTGGGTACCGGGTGTCGACCTCAGGACCTCACACACCAGCAGGTGCCTGTGCCCGCTGAGCGATATCACCGGCCCTTTCTTCGTATGTGGGTTCCGGGAGTTGAACTCAGGCCCTCGTGCTTGCCAGGCAGGCGCTTACACCACTGAGCCATCTCACCGGCCCCTACAATTTTTCTTATATATTTATCTCTTCCTTCTGTATCAGTATTAAAAGTAATTTACATATTAACACTATGGCATTACAAGATCCTGTGTCTATATACTTACTCATATCAATGAGTTGTATATTTTTTAATGATATTTATGCATTATTTTTCTCTTCTGCACTTGATGTAAAAGTAACTTATGTATAACCAGTATTATGAATCTGCATTTGTCTGTTTATCTATTTATCTTTATTGGTGACATGTATATTTCCATATGCTTTTGTATTTCTGTCTAGGGTACTTTCACTTCAACTTTAATGGCTTACTTTACTACTTTTTATGAGGAAAGACAGATAGTAAGAAATCCCTCAGATTTTGTTTTTCTTGCAAGTTCTTTATTTCTCCATCTTTTTTCAAAGGCAGTTTTGCCAAATATAGTACTCTGGCTGCCAGGTTTTTCTTTCAAAATTTTTGAGGCATCCTGGGGCTCAAACATCCTGAATGTTGTACTGCTAGCCCCTTGAAAGTTTCAACATTTCGTCTCATTCACTTCTGGTTTGTACTGAAAATTTCTGTTTCTACTGAAAATTTACCAGATACTATTATAGAAGTTCTTTTTTATCTGACATGGAATCTTTCTTTTGCTGCTTTCAAGATTCTGTGTGTCCCAGGGTAGATCTTTTTGAGTTCAAACTTTTAGTTTAGACTTTTGGACTTCATGAATCCATGACTTATCCCTGGATAGATTTGGGAGGCTTCAAACCATTATTTTTTTAATACATTGTTCACCTACTACTCTTCCTGTTATCATTCAAAGATCACCATAATGTGGTGTATGTGATGCTATTCCTTGAGTCCTTTAGATGTTTTTCACTTTTCAGCTTTGTAGTTGTTATTGTTGTTCTCATTCAATAATTTCAAATGGCTTCTATTTAAATTTGCTGATTTTTTCTTCTGCTTAAGTCAGCTTTTGAGCACTTTTACATACTTTTAGGTAATTTTTCAGTTTAACTGTGCTCCTTAGCTAAAAAATTTATTTGATGTTCTCTATAGTTGATATCTTCTACTGACGTTTTATTTTGCTTATATATTATTTTTCCTAATTTTTTAGTGTCTGTAAGTGTTCTCTTGTAGCTCATTAAGCATCTTTAAGATGGGCAATTTGAATGCTTTCTTGGGTAAGTAATACATCTCCATTTTTAAGGTCAGTCTATAGATTGTCCCTCCTCTTTCTTGCATACCATCCTTGTACAGTGAAGGACATTCACCAGTATTCCAGCTTTACGAAAGATTCTGGTGGGGTTGCAAGCCTTTTGGGGATATGTATCCCTTTGGCTTACACATGTAATTTCTCAATTAGAGAGGTTTGCTGATTTCTTTTCATAGCTTGAAATCTCTTGATTTCTTCCTCTATGTGTTTGTAGTACTTCAGGTTCTCTGTGGGCTATAATAAGCCAGTTGTATGTTTCTTAGTTTTCAGTGGCTACGGGCATCCAAACTATGCTGGCTGCCCATAGCACTGTAAATTAGATGGGATAGAAAACTGTCCCTTGGATAACCACCTGAAAAGCTGGAAAACTGAATGCACATTAACATCTTCTCATTCTCTTGTAAGGGTGGAGTTGAAAGTTGAGTGTATTCTATTAATTATACCTGACTGTGCCAATCCAGGGAGGGTATGACACTTGTGCAATATAACAGATTTTTTTCCCTGTTTCATTGTGACTGTTCTGGCCCTACACTTATTTGGGTTAAATGCAAAATTCAACTGTTTTTTTTTTTTCTGGAGTTCTTATAAAGGCTTACTGGAGCATCAAGTCAGTGTCTCAGCCATTTTGCTCAAAATGTATTAAAACAATATGCCCTTCTCTCAGAAATAACATTTGTGATTGGCTAATTTATAAAAGAGAACATAATATATAGAGTTTCTCAGATGCCCAGGACAGCAGATGCACGTGAAATCCATGCAGATAGATTAGACTCGTTCACAGAGCTTGCCAGAGATCCTCAGGTTCTGGTAGGACTGGTTTTTACTCCTAGCATGATATCCCAAAAGTCACTGTATCTTATTGGTGAAATAGGAAAGGTCGGCTTCTGCAGGATCTTGTGCCATATTGTCAGTACAGCTCATATTTATCCTCTATGAAGTGGAAAAAAATAATGAAATGGGAACAATGTTTAATATATGCTAAGAAAACCTCAGTTTCATTTAAAACACTGCTACAAAGTTACCTTGCTTCAAAGTTGTATATCTCTTTTGTTACCAAAATATAATAAAATTCACTACTCAAGCCCTCAACAAATGAGAATTAATTACAAAAAATATGTCAGGAAAAAAGACAAAAACAATTTCACAAGTAGTTTGCTATAATCAACCACATCATTAAATACAGGTGCTTGTTGTGAAAATGGCTTTCTTTAATGCCAATTCAGTTTAGAAGAAATATAAATTAGCAATGTTCATCTTAACATAAAATATTTTAGAAACCTATTTAGAATTATTATTCCATCATACCAGTATTTAGGTTACCATCAGGAGTAAAATAAAATCATTCTGCATACCATGGCAGGAAAAATATTTGTTATACACATCATTTTTTTCTCACCACTGAGAAAATTACAGTCTTTCATGGAGAACGTTTTTATGCTATTCCAGTAAGTATCTCTACGGGGAGCTACTTGAAACATTTAAAAAGTTTAACAGTTTCCCAAAAAAGGCGAGGCATATTCTCTGCTCCTTTCTTTTTAAGGAATTACGACAGCTAAATTTGCCAGTGTTTAACACTCACTGTAATTGCAAAGGGTACTGAATGCAAATTTGATTATTAACCTTGGGTTGTAATGTGAAAAACCTAATCTTAAATTTTTGCAGAATAATGACAAAGTTTTTTATGAAATAGATGCCTTAATCTCTATATAACTGTTGAATTTTCTTTTACAATTTTTTTTTTTTTTTTAGTTACATTACCCTTGAGTGAAAACTATCTACCTTTTAGGCATTTGATTTTGGAAACTTTATTTCTTCCAGGGCTGTAGCTTTAGCCTTCTTTGAGTCGCCTCATTGAATCTTTGGACTTTATTTTTTTATTTTTTTGTAGGTACCGGGGGTCGACCTCAGGACCTTGCACGCCAGCAGGTGCCCGTGCCACTGAGCGATATCTCCTGCCCTTTTTTCCTATGTAGGTACCAGGAGTCAAACTCAGGACCTCGCGCTTGCCAGGCAGGCGCTTATGCCACTGAGCCATCTCACTGGCCCGAATCTTTGGACTTTAAAAGATGACAAAACTGTAATGACCCCAAGATCCATACTCTGAGGCATTCCCCTTTGACGTGATCCAATGACTTTCTGAATATCTCTACTCGGGTGTTCGAAAAACTCAAGGTTCTGTGCTCTGTACTCCAATCACAGGAAAACAAGGGGAGGGCTTTTTATATACATCCACACTTAATCATGCATTCCATTGCCAGTATCCATAAAGCACTAACAAGTCCTACTTGTTCTGCCGCCAAAATTCTGAAACTTCATTTCACTGCTAAGGTTTAAGCCCTCCAAACCCTATATAGAGGCAACTGTACCACGGTACCTCTAGTCTTTTCAGCATGTTTTACTGTCCTCCATTCACTTTCTGGGGATAAACAACCTGTAAGCCTCATCTGGCCACAGAACTCCCTGTTAACAAGAGTCATCTCTGCTCCTTGTCACAGAACTTCGCTTTTAGAACTTGATCCTACATAACTCTTGTAGTTTGATCCTCAGATTGGGCTTCGAATTTTATTTCCTAGCAATATGTAAATATTTGGTGATCCAAAACACTTTCTACCTTTCAAAACTTTTGCCCCTAGTGTACATATTCTTGGGGGAATTTATACTAATACTAAAACTGGATGTATGCCCTTCTACCACTAAACTGTTGCCAAGGGTGCTGAATGCAAATTTGATTACTAACCTTGAGTTGTAATGTGAGAAACCTAACCTTAAGATTTTGCAGGATAATGACAAAGTTTTTAACCAAATAGCTGCCTTAACCTCTATAAAACTGTTGAAGTTTCTTTTTCTTTTTTTTCCATTTTAAAATGTTACATTTATTTTAACACACCTGAATTAGGGTGGAAAGGTGAAACGAATACAGTACGATATACACAGCATATCAAAGATGCAGCCTTTCTAAAAATCATGCTGTAGAAAACATAAGGAATGGCACAATGGGGAACAGGCCTGGTTTAATCAAGAAACTTTCATGATATTCGATTTTTAACCCTTTGTAAGGACAATAATCTTGAAAAGATTTGGCAACACTTTTCTCTATTTCCCATTTTCTAAAGTAGACACATATTTGCTTACGATAAAGTTTAAGAGTACACAAAAGTTGAGCACAACAATAAGATTAAACCCAGAGTAATAAAGGGTAAAAGATACTGAATAGATGTATTCGTCAGAGAACTGACCATCCAAGGTGACTCCGCAGAGTCCTCACACTGGAAAAGCAACACTGCAAGTGCCGCGTAGTGTACCAACTCAGTGGAATTTTTAATTGTAACTTGTTCTCTATTACTTAAGAGCAATTTATATAGTTAAATGGTCTTTATAAACAATCTGCATCCATCTAAATTAAACATATTCTACCATAGTGTAATTATAAGGCCACAATATTTCTTTTGGGAAAATCTCTTCATGTAGTGATTTTTTTTCTTTTTTTCTTTTCTTTTTTCTTTTTTTTTGTATGTAGTGATTTTTTTGTTTGTTTGTTTGTTTTTTGAAACAGAATCTCACTATGTAGTTCAGGCTGGACTTGAACTCACTATGTAGCCCAGGCTAGACTCAAACTCATGGCAATCCTCCTGCCTCAGCCTCCGAAGTGCTGGAATTACACGTGTGCTCCACCACGCCCAGAGATGTAGTGATTTGAATAACAATGTTACTCATTCTTTGAAATATAAAGTGTTTTAACTGAATTAAGTTTAGACATTTTTAAATACTACATACATTGTGACTAGTATATTAAAATTATTTATACTATTTATATCTAGTATCCAAAGAAATTTTTTTTTTGTGTGGGTACCGGGGGTCGACCTCAGGACCTCATGTGCCAACAGGCACCCGTGCCACTGAGCGATATCACCAGCCCTTTTTCTGTATGTGGGTTCCAGGAGTCGAACTTGGGCCCTCGCACTTGCCAGGCAGGCACTTATCCTGCTAAGCTATCTCACCGGCCCCATCCAAATAAAATTTACTACTAAATTCTTATAGTAGATATTAGTCTTCCATGCTTATTAATTGATCCCATCACTATAATTATAGATCAGCATGATTTTAATGTCTATTCTTTCACTTTACTAATCAGAAACACACCATGTTCAGAATAAACAAGTGGTGCAGCCACCCAACCATCACAATAGCTCTTCAAATGAGCTGTCCCAACCTCAAATACAAATCCCTACCGTATCAGCAAAGTTGGATTCCATTCTTCATCAAAAAGTGCTGGTGGAGATTGTCGGATGCCTTCCAATGCAGAACCCCAGTCCAATGGTAGTAGATGAGACAGCAGCAGAGATGGAAGGAAAACCTTCAGAAATTCTGCTGAGAAAATGCCCCCTTTCTTCATAGTACTCATGTTTCTCATACTGAGAGTACCTGTGGCTTTGGGTGTTTAAAGAGGAGCTCTTTAAGGGCTATATTTTCTGGCCGACTTGATCAATCCCATGTTCAGTTTGAGTTTTTCTTCAAGATGCTTTCAACTTCTTTCCTTCTCTACATGTAATTCCCCCCGGACTGAGCTGTTCTTTTCTCCAGTGCCGTGTGTATCTGCTTCAGAAGCTCTATTAGTATCTTATGGTGTCTGTGAGCAAGGTGGGCTGTCACAGTAATAACTCGTGGAGCTACTCTGTCCAGATTCATAGGCGTCTAGCAGTACTTTTTCCATGTCACAATTATAAATAGAAACTGAGGCTGGAACACTGCTCCACTACTGTTGTTCCTGAAGCGCAGTTCTACCCAGGAGCCCTGCAGGTTCTCCTCCTGCAACCCAAGGACCCCACTATATGACCTAGCACCAGAAGTTACTCCACCGTGAGGATCCGTGCCCAGCTGCAACAGCGCTTTGGCAGCGGTCGCACAAGAGCAGGCGTGGCGCGGGAATTTTCAAATTCATCTTGAAATAAATTTTGCAGTGTCGACCCAGCCCCACACCTAATACTATCTCTCCATTTTCATAGGACACATCAGAAGACTCACAAGTGGCTTCCTTTTTGAGTTATCTGCTCTTTGTGCTAACAGAAGCTCTATGAACTGCAAGCACCATCCTCCTTTGCACAATTTATTTTCCTTATTTCTCTGTGTATATTTGATATTAGTAGAATCTCAATTCCATTTCTTTTTCTTTTCCTTGAGACTGAGAATGGTATCTAACATAGTTGTGCAAATTTTTGAATAATGACCTTTCCCTCTTACTAGTTTTTAATTTAAGAACATTTTTTTTTAATTGCTGAGCTTAATAGTAGGATGGGGGAACGCAAATATGCTTAAGAACAAAATGTTTCCTAGGCATTAAGGGAAATATTCCTGACACAGAATAAAGTCAAGGTAATTATCACTTCGGGAAGAAAGGGAACAAACTACAATTTTCCAGGGTAGAGAAGAAGGCAGGAAATATTCTAATATTCTAAAATTGAAAGCAATTTTATTGTTGTCACTGTAAATTTTTGTTGTTATTTTCCTCAACTGACTACACTAAGCATTGATAAAGGGAAAAAGTATAGTGTGAAAAAAAAAATCAGTGTCTTTCCCTCACCCATCACAAATGTGATGTCTGAGATTCATACAACAACAGAGAAATTTACAAGAGCAAAATACCATAAATATATCCATCAAAGTTTTACATGGCATGAAAGACTTTAGAAGACCCAAAGACACTAAAACATGGTATATTTTATGCTAACTCAGATGAAAGGAGTTAATAAAAGTACTTTGTGTCTGTGAGCAAGGTGAGCCGTCTAATTATGTTTAATTAAATGTAATTAGAAATAAAAAGTCTGAACTAATGGTACTAAAGAGAGACTGAACCGGGTCTGCTCAAATTACTTTTTGCTTCTGTATATAGCATTCCATCTGTGCACATTTGGACAAGACACATGCTTTAAGAGAAACTTCAGGGGGAAGAGAAGAAGCTCAGAGACCTTCCTAGGTGTTATGAATTGGTTTGCAGGAAAAAAAAAATTGTAGGTTTTATTTCCTGCCTAGTATAGAAAGAGGAGTAGGAGATAAATGGGTGAGAGAAGGTACAAAGACCTATTTTCTGAGACCCTTCCCATCTTTTTAAACACAAATTCCTCAGCAGGCCATATTGCCATGCTTTGGTGTATCACATCCTGAGCCCCAACCTTATTAAGATGTCTTAAATCAATCAGTGCTCTGGAGAGCTGCTCCGGCCCTGGGAGTTGGCCTTAGGTCTGGAATGATTAGCCTATGATACCAAGAGAGCTAATAGTTGCAAGACTGAAACAACTATTTACGATATTTCTCTCAGACTGTGTGTTGCTTAAAACGGACTTTACTGGAATTATTTTTTACTCTCTGAGAATCAAGAGACTCTCAGAAGAGCTTCTTGTTAAAATTTATAATACAAACCTCAAGTCTAGTGGAAAAAAGCAATGTATAAACTCATATTTGATAAACTGATGGACTAAGAGGGAATTTAAGTTAAATTAAATTGAAAATCATGTTCTGTACTGCTTATTCACACCACAGCATTTCCACTGATTAATATTAGCAAGTACTTAGTCATTTACAATTTATTGTCAGAGAAACATTAAAGATTATATAAACATATGCCTAAAGTATTTATTATATTCCAGAATACAGATTACCTATTTTAATAGTTCTGAAATCTAGTAGAGGCTGAGAGTAACTGTCAAGAGGAAATTTTCAGGAAAATGTAAAAGCAATGATTCTCACAAAGATATGAAAACAAGCTCTGGTTGAAGAACTTATTTATTCATATGATATGTGTGAAGCAGGCAGATATTATAACCTGTTCAAAAGAAAAGTATAAACAGCACAAAAGTCTATGAAATAAAAGAATTTGAGACAAATTGAAATAGATTAAACGTGGTTTCTCTGAGTGGAGGAAGTCAATTAAATTATTTATCAGACAACATAATTTGCATATCTATCAGTTATTTATATTTTACAAAGCTTTGTAAAATTATTCAAGGCTATGAATAGGGCTATAATTTCATGACCTGGAGGATGTACTAATATATAATGCAGTTTTCAATTGGCAGACCATTTTTTTCTATATTACTAATTTAAGATTGCATAGCAAGTACCTAGTAGAGACAGGATTGATTTAGATTAAATTTTCTCCTTCCTTCAAATTATTCATCACATGATTTAAACATGTACCTCAAATGATACTGAGGGAGGATAGAATAAATAAAAGCTAGCTAGAAAGAATACAAGGAAATCATAAGTAAATACTGTACTTTTTAAGAAGACTGTAACTTCTAGGACTTAGACAAAGTCACCTAAGACAGCCCCATGATAACATTCCTTAGGTAGATTTACACCTCTTCATTACCGAGGCCAATCACTATAAAGGAAAGTAAGGAACAGGAAACTGGCCCTGAGATAAGGGCTGTCCCAAGGTCAACAATCCTTGGCCAGATTTACACTCCTTCCCTACCAGACCCATCACTAGAAGGCCAGAAATTGGCCCAAATAAGAACTTAAGCAGGTCAAGTGAATCCAGAGAATGTTTAAGTCACCTATTCAAAAAAAAAAAAAAAAAAATGTGAAAAGCTGTGCCTTTGAATGGGCTGGTACCACTTTGAGGAGGGGATGAGTGAGTGCATTTTCCCCTAGCTCTCCATCCCCTCAAGAAAAGTATATATAACGTGTACCCAGTTTCAAACTGTAATGTGTCTCATTTCTTTGAACACATGCACCCCTCTCCTGAGTGGGCGTTATAATCTCTACCTCTGCCTAATAAACGTTACTGATGCCTCTTCCTGACGCATCTTGAAAATTCTTTTTCTGCGAGGGGAGTCAGCAAGCCTGCTACAGTAGGCTGGGTTAAACGTGGGAAACTCTCAGACCCAGCCTGGTGACAATACTAGAATACTGGGATATTATCATGTCTTTTTGTTAGTGTTTTCCTTTTGTGACACTATGAATTTTGGTAGAATTAGTAAAGTATATGTCATTATACATGAAGTATATTTTATGAAACTTTAATAAAACGTTTAATTTTGTAAATTCTTTTAGGGAATATTTAAGAAAATTAATTGAAAAATGAAAATCACTGAAAAATAAACTACTTTCTACTTTTTATTAATATCTTTTTTTTAGGTTTTGAATATGTCATTTATTGCAACTTTATTTTTTATCTAGATCTTACCCATTATGGAATTATTCTGTAATTATTCAATTTTTTACAATTCAGGAAAAACACTGGATTTAGATAGGAATTTTATTTAGTTGCAACTATAAGGTTTACTTGCCACTTAGGTTCAAATGCTTAGGTTTGTTTTCTCTCTTCTTACCAAATCAGAAGTCTTCCTTCTCCCCCTCCTCCTCCTCCACCTCCTCCTCCTCCTCTTCTTCTTTTTCTTGATAGAAAGATAAGAAGATTTAGTCAATACTAGCTCTGAGGAGATGAAGGGGGCTCGCACAAATCACAATTTCCGCATGCACAGAGAGGTGTGTTAGCGTTTTTTATAATGGCGATGGTACAATGAGAAAAAAAACAACATGTACAGGCTGGTTGTACCCTTTCTTGGGCCCAGACCCCCTCTTTCTTCCATGTGTAAATGAAACTAGACTTGACCTTCTGGTGTCAGCATGTTCATCTTCTGTGCATTCATCTGGGTTTAGGAGAGATGAGGGAGCCCTTTATGCCCAGAGCTGAGGAAGTGTGGAGAAGTCATTTGTCTCTAAAGGAAAAAAAGTTAACTTCTAAAGTTTCATGTTGCAATGCCAGTTACAAAAGCATTGACTGGCCAGGGGAAGGTGGCAAAAATATTTCAGCATGTCTCAGTGTATTAATCTAAGTAAATTATTCAAAAAATAAATTAATTAGATTATGTCTCAAGTTTCTTCCAGCTTTATCATTACACTGGTGTTTTAAAATAGGATTATGATTCCGTAATTTTATTAATAAAGGATAATTATACCAAAGTGTTAAATATTGATTTCTAAATACATGTAAATTAAACATGTGTTTAATGCTTTGTTTAAGAAATGAATAAGGAGATCTATACTACATGAAAACAAGTTCAAAGGAGAAACCTAAGAAAAGATATATTTATAGATCAGAAATACTGAAGAGAATTTGCACAAGACGCGAACCTGGCTTTTCTGGGAGAGGTAATTGGGGACAATAGCAGACAGCAAGTATTTATTTGTCAACAGATAAATGTCATCTGCATTTCCTTCAGTTTTTTACAATTTACAGAAATGGAAAATTTCTCCAAGGTAATAAGAGGCACAAATCCCCCAGTGAATCAGAATCAAAGGAAATATCCTGGCAGGGTGCACTCTGTGCAATGAAGAGTCAATTTTCCTACACAATCATATAAATATTTTAAATTTAACAAATTCTTGTCATCTAAAATGTGAATGTTCTTGACTGAGATTCTTGCATGTGCTTTTAAACATGAGTAATGGTTAGATCTTTACTTTGAAATCTCTCAATTTGTTTGACATTTGGACTTTGTCCATTTTTAATCCATCAATAGATATCAATAAATTAGCCTGTTAAAAAAAGAATGCGAAATTTCTGGGTCAAAGCACAGATTCCATGACTTACCTGTGCAAATTGCATGAACTTTAAGTGTAAATTAAATATACTTAATTTTAAATATAGAAATAATGACAATTTCCTTTACGAAATATGGTGAGTTTGCTTATATGGTTAACAGGAGCAAATGTTGTTTTTACTGGGTTAGGATTAGGATTAGGGTAAGGAAGAGATCAATTAGAGGGTGGAGACACAGAGAAGTAGAAGTGTAACCAGCAGTGCAAAATATAACTTTAAAAGTTAGAAATTTTTTTTGTAAACATAAACAATTTCTCCAAACTTCCTCCTGTAAGTACTTTCTCCTGTCAGACTAAAAGAAGTGACAGAATATGCAGATGCCAGGGCTGACCAGAACCTAGGTTCCTTTCCACAAGAAAGAGGAATGAATCAAAGATGGCTGAAAGTGATAACACAGGTGTGGAGATCTACATTATCTTTCTGTGCTCTCCCTCCCCGTGAGCTGAAAATGGCTGGAAGTGATAGAGCAAGCGTGAAGATCTGCACTGTCACTCTGTGTTTCTCCTCCTTTCTGTTGCTTACTACAAAGGACCCTTACCGACATGTACGTGGTAAGATGCTTTTCTGAGGCAAACGGGACCCTCCATCTCCTCAGAGCCAGATTTGAACAAACTTTTTTTTCCTTACAAAAATAGATGGGCTCCTTTGATTTGGTTAGCAGAAAGCAAACAAAATTGAATGTGTGAATGTAATTGGACAGTAATGTTGGCGAGTCAGGCAGGAGGTAAGTCCCAGCTCATGAGAGGCATGCATCTGACAGATACTTGGGAAAAGGGACTGACTATTTGTGGCTAGAGGAACCCAAGGTCAGGATTCAGAAGCTGCTGAGGACATGTTTGCACCCAGAAATCTCTCTGCTTTCCTATTGATGGCATCAGCTGGCTATAAATGATTTTCTCGGTAAAAGGAAGAAAGCTGGGGAGTTGATGGGCACTGCCTGATTGCTCAAAAAGTGCACCCCAGGGAACTACTGTCTCCGCCATTTGTATCTTCTCTTAGGTCTTCTGGCAATGCCAGTTGTGGTGATGTAAGGGCCTTCACTATTTGGGGCTATTTTGGACCTGCTGCAGGACATTTTGTGGAACTGATTGGTGTAAGAAGATGTTCAGAGGTAGAAAAGTATTTCAAGGCATTTTTGTTGGAGTACTCATTTTTTTTGGGGGGGTTGCTTTTTTCTTTTTTGTTTCTTTTATCTTTCTCTTCTTATAACTACCTTTATTCTAAGATAGCAACAGAGTGTCAGCATCTTCTAGAATTATGTAAGATATTAGGGACTTCAAGCCATTCTGAGGCTTCTTTGGGAGCCATACACAGTTCAAGGTTCTTGAACAATTTATCAACCAAAAAATTTGGAAATACTGGTGATGTGTTTGATGAGTTCTGTTGTAAACTGTTCAGGAATAAAAGTGCTTGTGATACTTTGCAGCTCCCTAGAGAAGTTATAGCTACCAGTGACTTTTTTAAAACAGCAATTTTATTATGAGACAACATGGTCTGTATAACTAAAACCACACTCTGATCTCATGGAATTGTCTTTAAGAAGATTCTTTGGAGTCACTTTGGATATAACTGACACCCATAGCTTCTTTCCTTGACCTTTTCTTGTCTAACGTCATTGAGTTTCCTTTGCGGTTTAAATTTTCCCTCGCTTTGACTAACAATCTGTCATTCTAAACCAGTTGTGTTTCAAAATACTTGTCAAAATTGATTGCAGAAGATTGATCTTTGTGGTGTATAAACTTCTAAGTATGGCTAAATTTTAAAACAATGGGAAATTTCTTAATACTTTGGGCAAGAACTTAATGTGACTGAGACCCATAATAAATTCAGGCAGGGAAAAGAAAAATGTACAGGAATTTCAAGTTCTGATTAACTGGACAGGCAATCTTCTTTGAGATGTGTATTTCTCACTTTGCTACAACCAGGAATCCTACCTTCGAATGTGCAAATTTAGGTATTCGTTTGGATAGCAAAAATAAAAATCATGTCAATAGTGTAACTTTTTTTCTTTTTCCTTTCTTTTTTTTTTTTTTTTTTGTGAGTACTGGGGGTCGAACTCAGGACCTCATGCTTGTGAGCAGGCGCTTGTGCCGCTGAGCGATATCACCGGCCCTTTTTTCCTTTGTATGTGGGTACCGGGAGTTGAACTCAGGACCTTGTGCTTGTCAGGCAGGCTCTTATGCTGCTGAGCTATCTCACCAGCCCAATAGTGTAACTTTTTAAAAGCTGATAAATGGGCTGGGGATGCAGCTCAGTGGTAGAGCTCTTACCTTCCATTCACAAGGCCCTGGGTTCAATCCCTAGCACCACACACATACACACACACAAAAATAATAATAAAATAAAAGAATAAATAAAAAGGTGGTAGGGATAAATTTGTCTTTGTTTCATGTGTGTGTTGGCATGAGGGTGTGTATTATATATAATATCTATGTATATACTTGTGATTTATATGGTTTAGAAGTCATTGAATTAATTTAAAAATAAGAGCACTCAGTAATTAAGAAAGCATAAATTCAACAAATGTTTAAAGCATAAAATCAGATATCCCCAGAAATATTAACTTACATTTTGCCCATGTTAGCCAGTGAAAATTACTTTCCTTTAGGTGGTTGACTTTCAAAAGAGAATTTTCAGTTTTATGAAGGTTATAAAATAAGGACTAAAGAGCACAAAGGGAAGGTAATTAAAATTTGTTAAAATCTTGAAGATGCTTAGAAATCAAAGTAGACAAAATATTGAAAACTGTGGCATAAATATTAATATAGCACTGTTTGGGCATTCTTTTATTTGAAAGTTTAAATTGTTTTCCAATAGTCGATGTGAACGTTGCTCTTAGTATTAGCAGAATGCGTTCTATGGGCAGTATTTTGCTAGACATTTGTTAAGAATTATAGGTTACGGTGAAATGGCTTTGAGACTCTTGCTATCCCAAAGGTGAAAAAGAAAAAAACAAATCATTCTTTTAATGAGTAGCAGGAAAGGACCCAGGTCTGCTCTTTGTCATCCCCATGATGGTCTCTGGCTGCATTTTGACTGCATCAGTTTTGTGTAAGGTTGCAAAAGTTTTCAGTACTTCTTTCTTGAGCAAGAATGGCTTGCAAAGACTGGCAGCTTGTACATGGTTCTTCTACTCGGCAGAAGTTAAGTTGGATAATAAATAAACTCTATGGGTTACTTCAGTAGAGATGTGGGAGCAATTAAAAATTTTATTAGACATCAAATGATAGTCCATTTCAGAGCTTCCTCACAAAGTCTATGAGAATGAATAGACAGTTTTGTCTTTTCACATTAACTTGTGTCTGAGGAAACATTGCCCAGCCATGTTATGCTTCTTTTTAATTTAGTGAAAGAGGTGGGTCCAAAATTACATTGGTAATAACTTTACCAACTCTGGAATGATGAGCCAGAATTCAAAAATGTGGGATGAGTTTTTCCCCCTGTAGTTGGTGGATCTTACTGTATCTTCTGAGCTTTGCCATTTTAAAACCCATGACAAATATTGTTGCTTTCTATAAGGTTCTAGATGGATTCACTTGGAGGCATCCATCGTATCTGGGGTAGTCTGGTTTCAATGACATGAGGATTTGGTTTAAAAAATAATTCATTGAGATCAGTGTAAATATTCCTTTTCAAAATCTTCAGAAAAGCCTTCAAGAATTTTTAAATAGGATTTGGGTATAGCACATGTAGATAAAATTTCCGAGTTTTGACTACAACTTTAGAGAGTTTTATTTTCCCTCAGGGGAAAATAAAAACAATTGTTTGGAACATCAACTTCTGTTTGTCAGGTGTTTTTCATTTTCTGGATAAAGTAGACGTAATTGTTAAAAATTGTACTACATAAATATGTAATTGAAACCTGAGTTATTTATAATTAATTTAAAATATTAGAGCATGGCTATGTATTAAATCATGCATTTTCTTCTTAAAAATTGGGAAAAGTACAGCTACGTTACAGCCTGGAAAGAGACTCTGAGGATTTGGATATGCGAGTTTTATTACTCAGTGATAACAGCTCAAGAGTGTGAAGAAAGCTTCAGAAAGACTATTTTGGATATTGTAGCCAGATATTGAAGGAAACTAGGAGCGTTAAGAATTTGTAAGGACTCTGGACCGGTGAGATGGCTCAGTGGCGTAAGCGCCTGCCTGGCAAGCATGAGGGCCCGAGTTCGACTCCCGGTACCCACATACGAAAAAAGGGCCGGTGATATCGCTCAGCAGCACGGGCACCTGCTGGCGCACAAGGTCCTGAGGTCGACCCCCGGTACCCACAAAAAAAAAAAAAAAGAGTTTGTAAGGACTCAAAAGTGTACAAGATAGCAGGATTCAGACCAGTGTACAGGTAGATAATAAAAACCGAAGGAGGGCTGGTGAGATGGCTCAGCGGCTTAAGCGCCTGCCCGGCAAGCGCGAGGGCCCGAGTTCGACTCCCGGATCCCACATACGAAAAAGGGGCCGGTGATATCGCTCAGCGGCACGGGCGCCTGCTGGCGCTCGAGGTCCTGAGGTCGACCCCCCGGTACCCACAAAAAAAAAAAAAAAAAAAAAAACAAAGGAAATGAACAGGACTATATAATCTCATAACCAAAAGGGTGTGATACAGCATACTATTGAAAAATACAATTTTCCTCTATAATCATCTTCATTTTGCTTCATTAAACTAAAATTAAATTATGCTAGATTGCATATTGATTCTAATTTTGTTAAAGTTGACCTGGTTGTTTGCACAAGTGCAGCAAGAATAATAATTGACCATATAGGTTTTTAAGTTTTCTTTGCTGTATTTTTCATAAGAAATCTCAGATTAGATTTTTTAAAGCATCCTGAAGCTAGGGGTCAAACTTAGTGCCTGTCATCAAATTTCAACTACAGTATTAATAGATTTGGCTAAATTGCTCTCTTCTTTAGGGCCACAAATTACACTGAAATTCTTGAATATGCCAGGAAGTGATTTTATTTATACATTTGTGAAGCTAAGAATTGTATATGTCAGATACCAGGCCAGTTTTTCATAAAGGTTTAATAAGCACTAGCTATATAAAGTACATCTTTGTTCCTTAAACTGGTCTTGTCATAAATGATTCTATGTATATTACTCTTGAATACTACAGTCAAAGCAAGACTTCAGTGATATACTCAATGCTTCCAACTATGTCATATTATAAAGAGGAGAGAGTTTTTGAATCCAGGGCATTTATATTGACTGACATTCTCAGCCCTTTTAATTAATTTATTTATTTTTTTAAGATTCTTGCTACGTTACTACATTGCCTGTGCTGGGCTCGAACTTGCACTCCCCTTGCCTCAGTCTTACACGGTGCTGGGATTGCAGGCATGCCCCACCACACTCAGCTACTGATTCTTATTGAACTTACATAAATAATTATGTTGATATGAAAGCAAGAATATTTTCAGAGTTTCCAAATTTAAAAGAGACCTGGTAGGGAGAAAAACCTATTTCATTTTTGTTTCCTAAATCATGTCTTATAGCTAATTTACAAAAGAAAACCTTTTCTTAATCCAGAACATGCAAAATATAGATAGATAGATAGATAGATAGATAGATAGATAGATAGATACATAGATACATAGATATAGATATATAAAATTATATTTCACAATGCATTTAACAGCATTTAATTAATTCTATTTAACATCAAGTTGCTGGCTTTACATAATCCGTTAGAGTTCTTGAAATTCTTAGTAGTGGTGTTAGAAACCTACCCTCCATGTCTCTGCCATAGTCGTTTTCATGGATCTCCTAGGTAGCCACCTTTTTCTGAAGATACACACTCTAGCCCGTAGTTCACTACAAGAGGTTTTAAGAAAGGATAAAACTAAGACTCTACCAGGAATGTTTGGCAACTCAAAATATGATCATCCATTTACCTCGTCTCCGAATTTTCATGTCGCTAGTTTTTTGATTGTGTTCCTTCCAAGTCCTAAGCCATCCAGTCAACTCGTAACTTGATACTTAATTACATGTCTGGCTATCTCTCCTCCCAAAGTGCTATACTACCTGAAGATCTGACCACTGCGAGAATTTACCTTCACTATAGTCTTGCAGGCAGAGAGTGAGACAATACGGTAGTAGGAGTGGGGATTGTGAGCATTCAGGCCACCTCATGTAGCTCGCCTATATCTTCAGGGGATGCTCAGACCCAGTCATATATACCTGCCACTCCCCCTTCATGATGGAGCAATGTTATCATTGCTCAGCTCTACGGTTTGTGTGTCAAATAACAGCAGATTCTTGATGAGCTACTGAGATCACATGGTAATTCTATGGCCCATAATGAAACCTACATTCTATACTAAGGCCCAATAACAGGTCAAGATCTGTTTCTCCAAAGAAGGATAGAGGATGGTAAATCCTTGATTCCAAATTCTAAGGACTATGTTGTGAGTCATCTGCTGGGGCCTGCCAAAGGCTATAACCAACATCGCTGTGTCACTGACATTTCAAGCACCATTGACTATGCTGCATCAGGTAGGCCAAGTGACAGAGCAGCTTCTACAGAATCTTGGAAAGCCTTCTGTTTCTGTGGATCTGTCAAAATTAGTAGCTTTATGAGACGTTTAGGATGTGACCAGTATAGCACTCTGAAATTAGAGGTATGTTACCTGAAAAATCCAAATAGGATCTGCCCTGTAGACATTGTGTCTCTTTGTTGGTTGTAGGAAGGACCAGATAGAACAACTTATTTTTCACTGTATTAGGACTATACTCATACACCATACATCATTGAGCCCCTAGAAGTGTTGTTATGTTACATGGCGCTTGAATTTCAATGGGATTTCCCATCCATTCTCTGACATATGGGACCTATCAATAATTTCAGAGTAGTTGCCACTTTTTGGTTATATATCTGATGAGCATGCCATTACTGTAGTAGAATAGTGTTATAGTTTGTGGAACTGAAGGGAACTACATTTTAACATAGGGCTGAAGAGGGGTACACCCCTGAGGTAGGACATTTGAAGGTTTAGTGCTGAGGATTCCAGCTGAAAGCAGACTACTACTGTTGGTCATTATTGACAGGGATGGAGAAAAAGTCATCTGCCAGCTTAGTAGCTGCATACTATACAAGAAATTATAGAAATTTGCCCAAGCAATAATATGCAGCTGATACAACAACTACAATCAGAGTCTCCGTCCAGTTAACTTTTTGATAATCCAGTATCATTCATCAAGGTCCATCCATCTTCTACACAAACCAAATATGCAGGTTGAATAATGATATTGTGGGAATCACAGCCTTTGCGTTTTTCAAGTCCTTGATAGTGCCACTAATTTCTAGAATCTCTCTTGGAATATGATATTGCTTATGGTTTATTATTTTGCTAGGTAGAGAGGCTCTCGCTTGACCTTTGCTATGATAATAAAATTTCTTCATAGGTCAAGGAATCAATGTGGAGATTCTTTCAGGGGCTGTGTTTGGGTATTAACTATGCATTCAGAAACTGGGGAAATAACCACAGGATGGGTTCAAGCACTGAGAGGCCCAATGTGAGATGGATCTGAGCTGAAATTCTATTCAGTTCCTAATCTACAAAAGCCCTTTCTCTGACTCATGGGCAATAGGGATAATTTAGTTCCCTTGGAAATAATCTCATGTCCAAGCCATTATCCACTAGTCCTTCAAAGATCTAATTGTTTCCTTTCCCCAGTGCACAGTTACTGTGGTAAAAGACTGTAAATCTATGTATGGAAAGCAGCCAGAAAGATTAACATCATCAGTATTTGCCCTTGTGCTGTGGTCCTTTCTCAAAGGG
Source organism: Erethizon dorsatum (assembly GCA_028451465.1). Lineage (NCBI taxonomy): Eukaryota > Metazoa > Chordata > Mammalia > Rodentia > Erethizontidae > Erethizon > Erethizon dorsatum. Next base: position 59,198,706 of record CM051828.1, read on the forward strand.
CCTGGCCTCCTTTTCAAAGGGTCTGGGTCTGTAGAAGTCAGAATATGCAGATCGCTCCACTGACTGCTGTCCATTAAGGTAAATTAGTCCATCCTGCCCTTTGAGTGCTGCCACTTAGACTCTGCAACCCTGAGGTCCAACTAATAATCTTTTATTTAGGTTTCACTATTTAGAGACTGGGCTCCCACTGTAAGTTCTTGCTTACAGAAATTTGTAATTATAGAACTTTTTCAAGGATTCTGGGGATTCTTCCCTCACAAATTTGTCTTATGGCCCCTCCCAAGGTGGGTGAGTAGGTCTTAAATGACAAATCCTGACTTGGAGACCAAAACATAGACAAATAAGTTTGAAGGGGATATTTAAGATATAAAATATAACAAAGTATATCCTACAGATGAGGGGTGATTTTCAAAGCAGACATAAAGTGTATCTATTATATTATATATTGTTAAAGGAGAGCACGTTCTTTTTGTATTTTTTCATAATATGAATATCAATCAAAAGACAAAGACTGTGCCTATGTTTGGTTTGATTGCAAAAACAAAACAAAACAAAACAAAAAAACTATAAAACAGCCCTTTCAATAGTGAAAAGTTTGGACCTAGCAAAAATAATACTTCAGGGCCGGTGAGATGGCTCAGCTGCTTAAGCGCCTGCCCGGCAAGCGCGAGGGCCCGAGTTCAACTCCTGGAACCCACATACGAAAAAGGGGCCGGTGATATCGCTCAGCAAGCACGGGCGCCTGCTGGCGCGCAAGGTCCTGAGGTCGACCCCTGGTACCCACCAAAAAAAAAAAAAAATTAATAATAATACTTCAATTACTACTAGGAAAGAAAGTACATTTGTATCCTTAAAAGGTTAATTGTAGCTGGGTATGGTGGTCCATGCCTGTAATACCAGCACTCAGATGGCTGAGGCGAAGGATCATGAGTTCCAGTCCATCCTGGGCTGTACAAAGAATTCAAGGCAGGCCTGGAGAACATAGCAAGATACTATCTCAACAAAATAAAACAAACCAAATTAAACGAGATGAAATGAAAATAAAACAAAATTTGCTTTCTGGCTTTTAAGCACAAAATGAACCAGATATTTATTTATAATCTTTCATTTATTTTCTCTCTTTTTCATGACAAAAAGAAGAGCTAACATGTTCAGATCCTCATCTTAATAATAACTTATATTACCAATATCTTAGCTAAATTAAAGACAATAAAAGTAACACATTTTTAAAAGATATGATACCTAATGGTCAAAAGAAGATGAAAACTAGAACGCTTGATACAATAACCAAATGTTCAGAGGGCTTCATAAATACAGAAAACAATTCTTCTGGGGTTAAGCAAAACAGTATAATAAACTTTAGGTCTATTTTTAATATTGAAATAAATTTAATGGGTGATGTGTCAGAAGTTTTCATATCTTATAATTTATAGTAGTCACTGGAAATCAAAGTTGGGATTCCACAATGGTTAACTAAACTTTCACTGATAAAAAGCTTATTAATGTTTATTTGGGACCAATTAAATTAGAGTATGATTATAGTATTTTAACATTGGAATGTTTATAGAATCAAATAGGGAAATAATTTAGACTACATAAAATGCCACTCTTTTCTTAAACATATTGGTAAACATAAATAATGATGATCATAAATGAGAAAAAAATTGTTCTAAATTTGCTAATCATTTTTGCTATAGTAAATTGAACTTAAATGTATCCACATAGCAACCACTAAAACAAATTATCATCTTCAATTAAGTTTTTTCAAGGTAATAGGTAGCAATGACAAAATTACTGTCTTTAAAAATAAAATTATGATATTGAGAAATATTTTAATTATAGAAGTTTAGAACTGCTTCTATTGTGTGATTTTGTTGTTGTAAGCAATATTTTTCACACAAAAAATCTTTATATCTATAAAATTACAAAGCTCATAAATGGAAAATTTAACCCATTTAAACACTCCTAAATTAAGAGTTTCGAACTGAACACATTTGCTAAACCTATAAATACATAACATTTGTTTTTCACTTTCAAGTACGACTAATTAATTTTAAATAAAACTAACTTTACACCAATGAAATGAGAATTCACAAGCTAAATGTTGAAAAAATGTGCATTATTGATAGAGAAAACTGAACCACAGCATCATGATATAATAATCATTATATTTATATATTTTATCAATTTTGGATTCTTTTGTAATCTTTTTGTGTCCTTTCGTAGTGTAATTTTTTGTAAACTTTGAGTGACATTACTACTAAATACTAAAATATTTTGAATTTAGTGCCAGACCTTCAAAAGCCTATCTTACAAAGTTTAGAGCAGAATTGTAAAAGATAATGAAGGATATTCAATCATGTAGTAAATCACAGCACCCTCGTCAAGATATATTAAAAGTTATACTTTTATTTTTAAATAATTTACATAGTATTTTACTATAGTAGTATGCACAATTATAAAATAAATGAATGAATGAATAAATAAATAAATGCAGTATTTTACAGGACTTTTTTTTTTAAATTAAAGGAGTATCTAACCAGAATAGTTTAGAAAATTTAATCTAATCTACTTTCTTACTGTTAAATTTTAAGAAGCTAAGGCTTTTCCAGTGAGGAGCTCTCTGAAAATCCACTATTAGGTTCAATGTTAAAATTCTGAATTCTAATGCAAGTGGATGGGCTGTTAAAATTTTTGAATTCTGATAGTCTATGGATAAAATGTTGTGTCTGCTAAATCCAAACATAATTATATAAAGCAAAGCAATAGAAATAATCAAAAGTCATTAACGGGTATTCTAATAATCTAGTAAAAGGAAGTAGCTCATTAAAATTTGTTACAGCGTGGTAGTTTCCAAGGGCTGAGGTAAGTGGGAAAGGGAAATTATTGATTAATGGGTACAGAGTTTCACTTCCAAAAGATGAAAACAGAAATGGAGGCTGCACACACACACACAAAGAATATATTTAACACCACTGAATTGTATAAGATGGTCAACATGATAAATTTTATCTATTTCACCACAATTTAAAAAGATGAATTTAAGAAATGAATACATCAATATGGTTAAGATCAGGGGAGTTTTTTATTCACTTTATTTTTCTCTAATGATTGATTTACTTTCATACATAGAAAAATGTAGGTTAATATGATTTTTTAAAAGCTCATACAAGGGAAGAAATTATAAAGATCAGAGCAGACATTAACACAATTAAGACTAAGAAAACAATACAAAGAATCAATGAATCAAAGAGTTGGTTCTTTGAAATATTATATAAAATTGATAAACGCTTAGCCAACCTTATCAAAAAAAGGAAAGAAAAGACTCAAAGTCATGCACTTAGGAATGAAAAGGTGAAATCACAGCAGATCCTGCAGAAATCCAGAAGGTCATAAATACCTACTTCTAGAACCTGTATTCTAATAAAATGGAAAACACAGATGAAATGGACAGATTCCTAGATACGAATAAACTACCAAAGTTAAATCAAGAAGATATAAAAATTCTAAATAACCCAGTATCAGTAGATGAAATTGAAAATGTAATTAAAAACCTAGAAAAGCCCAGGTCCTAAAGGCTACACAGCTGAGTTTTATAAGAAATTCAGAGAGGATCTAATGCCATTACTCCTCAAACTCTTTAATGAAATAAAAGGCAAGCAATACTCCCAAATTCATTCCTGAAAGCAAGTATTACCCTAATAGCAAAACTAGGGAGGATCCAACCAAAAAAGAGAACTACAGGCCAAATTCCCTAATGAACATAGATACAAAAATCCTCAATAAGATATTGGCAAACAGAGTGCAGCAAATCATCAAGAAGATTATACACCATGACCAAGTAGGATTCATCCCAGGGATGCAGGGATGGTTCAACATATGCAAATCAATAACATGGTGTAATACACCATATCAACAGAGCAAAGGACAAAAAGTCACATTATCATCTCAATAGACACAGAAAAAGCACTGGACAAAGTCCAACACCCATTTGTGATAAAAAGCCTAAAGAAAATTGGAATTGATGATCTTTATCTCAATCTGATAACAGCCATCTGTGACAAATCAACCACCAACATCATACTAAATGTACTAAAACTGAAAGCTTTCACACTAAAATCGGGAAAAAGACAAAGACGTACACTATCACCACTCCTGTTCAGTATAGTTCTGGAAACATTGGCCAGAGCAATTAGACATGAGAAAGAAATAAAAGAAATAAGGATAGGAAAGGAAGAAATTAAATTATTGTTATTTGCAGATGACATGATACTCTACATAGAAGACCACAAAAACTCCACCAAAAGACTTCTAGGTTTAATAATCAGATTCAGTAGAGTAGCTGGATACAAAGTCAACACGCAAAAATCAACAGCATTCCTGTACACAGACAGCAAACTCACTGAGAGAGAAATTAGGGAAACCATACCCTTCCCAATAGAATAAAAAAATACTTAGGGATCAATCTAACAAAGGAAGTAAAAGATCTCTGCACTGAAAAAACTGCAGTACTCTGAAAAAGGAGATCAAAGAGGTTATCAGAAAATGGAAAGATATACTTTGCTCATGGATAGGAAGGACCAACATAGTGAAAATGGCCATACTTCCAAAATTGCTATACAGATATAATGCAATCCCTATCAAAATGCCATTAAAATACCTCAAAGAACCAGAGAATACATTCCTAAAATTCATTTGGAACCACAATTAGACCTAGAATAGCAAAAGCAATTCTTGGCAACAAAGGTAAGTCAGGGCATCACAATCCCTGACTTGAAATTATGCTATAGTTAATATGATTTTATTGTTTGAATTCCTTCATATAGTTTCTTAATATATTGAAAAGGTATTTATTCAGTGGAATATAGGCAATCACTACTATAAAATATAAAGATGCACAGAGATAATTTCCATTTGAGAATTATTTCATGAATTTCATAATGAATGGCTAGAGAAAAAGGGAGGTATCTAAGCAGCCTGTTGGACACAGGTCTTGTTCACCCTTGGGGCCAAAGGGGAAAAAGGCATGTGGGATCAGCCCAACATTAAAAGATGTAGTAATAAACAGAAACCACATGTTATTTTCCACTTTGAAAACATATGTGTTTCATTCTGTTCTCACCTATCAACAATGTTCTCTAGTTTAACTTTTCTGTGTTCCTTTAATCTTTCTGCATGGCATTTACCCACTTCACCATTCTCATTCTCCTGTGATTGCATTTTATTTACATCTTCCTTAAAGAGGACCCAAGAGAAAGTATAGTTGGTCTATTTGGCCCGCAGCTGATCTTCACCTTTCATGGAGGCTATATTTGTGGGTTTACTTACTGGCCAATACGTGCCCTTGGATGTGTACACACTGGCACTGTCAGCATCATTCATGGGCATGTGAAGAGTGGCAAGAACATTTCACACTTGTGCACGTTCTCAATTGGAGCAGAACACGTGTAGTGACCTTCTTGATTCTGCTATCATACTACAAACGAGTGCCCTTTACAGGGTTGATCGAGTGCCAAGTTCTTCTCGTTTTTGTGCTTATTTGTTGGTGATTTCACTGTTTACAATGGTCTTTAAGAACAGTGTTGAACAGAGCCAAAGTGCTGTCCAGTGTCCCTAAGCAAAGAAGGCTGTGAAATGCTACATGGAGAAATTACGCCTGTTAGATAACCTTTGTTCAAGCCTGAGTGGCAGTGCCACTGTGGATGAGTTCATTGCTAATGAGTCAATAATATAAATTAAACAAAGTGTCTTTAAAGAGAAACATATATAAAACAAGGTTGTATATTGTTCATTGGACAAAAGTTTGACCAAAAGTTCACAGGGATTTAACCCCATATTTCTTACAAGAGCAGTGGTTCAGTATGATCTAATTCAGCTCCACACTGACTCTATAAATCACAACCACTGTGAATGATGAGGGTCAACTGTACATTGCCTACTGTAATTTATAGTCCCATTAATTTTGGGCAGTGAAACCATGTTATTTGTATTGAGCTTGTCATATACTAAAAATCTCTGCATTATCACTTATGATATTCTCCTAGCCTGTGGATATGGACCAAGAGAGCATTGTTAGAAAAGCATAAAAGTCTATTTTTGTCTCAACCCTTCCTTTCTCTTCTCCCACATAGAGATGCAATCACGATTGCTACCTCATGGGATCCCACTGTTCCTCTCCGCTGTGAGGTGACAGGGCTGAGAACTGAGCCTGTGCCAGAGCCATGCCCTCAAACCTCCAGAACTGTGAGCTAAATAACTCTCCTCTTCATAAGAAGCCTGTGTCCGGTATTTCATTAAAGTCACACAAAGCTGACTGATATGGACATATGTGATATATGTGATAATATCACATATATTTGCCTGAAAAAGTGATTGATCAGTGCACTGTTTAAAGGCTGATTCCACCATTGTATTTCACAGAGTGTTATTTATATGCTGTAAAAAGCCTTTGAAGTTTTTCTACGTACCTGTTAAAGAAATGAATATTGTCTATTTTTGTGAGAATTAAACATAGAAAGTATTGGTCACTTTTCTTAAATGTTTGATAGTGTCCTTTCCTTTATAACTCTCATATTGTAGCTATAAAATAGCTACAGTATACTTTGCTGTATAAAATGTGTTATAAATCCAATTAAATTTGGCTAAATATAAGTTTCAGAGATTTCTGTTAGAAAATAGTCAATATTTTTCTTCTCTAATGAGAAAAGTTGGAAAATTTTTTCATTTTTAATACAAATAAAATTCAACAATTAAGAGGAACAATTTTTGTAGATCAAATTTGAATATACTATGGATCTAATGAAAAGAATAATGAACAAAGGAATCTACATGCTTGGAATGCTAACAATTTTTCAGGTAAGTTGCATTAAATAATGATCATTAATTAAAGAAAAAAATTAATTTGAAACCCAGATAGAAATGATAGAGGAAAAACTTTCCTCTTTGATATATAATGAAAATATTCTGAGGTAAATACTATGCTGTACATTAAACAAAGGTAAAAGTCAGTGCATGCTTGCTCCTATCTCAACACTCGCACCCCCAACCCATCGACGTCCAGGAGTAGGTGATCGTGTGTGTCTGTGTGTGTCTGCATATGTGCTAACTGTGTGTCTTCATTGTTATTTTTCCCAGACTGCACTGCAGCACATACATGATGAATAAGGGAGTGAATAGTAGTGTTAGCTATAGACCTAAAACCCCTACCTCAATACAGTATAAGTAGTTTATTAAATTATGGTTCTTGATACTTGAGAGTTGATTCTAAAAGAGTGAAAGACATGAAATTTTCATTTCTTCTTTTTACAGTTCTACAAATGAAAAAGGAAAAGAGAACTAAAATTTGATCTAAAACATTTCTAAATTTAGACATTTGATTAACAGAAAAAAATAAACCCTTAGATATCCTACAAATAACTCTTTTCTCTGCAGTTCATGGCATTAATTTAGGCCTAGAATTGAACACTTTACAGGTCTCCACAATTTACCCTACACTTAAAATACTGTGTCTGATAGCAAATGATGTATTCTAAAATTGGTATTTTTTTAAAAATCTGGGTATACAATTACAGAAAGTAAAGTGAAAAAAAGTATATTCTTGTCTGATTTAATTGTCTGGTCCAATAAAGTACTGGTCTTTTCTAGAGAAATAAAAATAACTTTATGTATTTGAAGATATAACTACTAATATTACTGATCTTTGAAATATAACTTGCCTGAGCTATATAACTTAAACTGTCTTTGGCAAAACAGAGAAACATTTTATAGGAGGAAAGTATAGGGCAGTAATTCCCTTCAACATTTTAGAGACAATAAAAAAATGGTACACTACTGTAGGGATTTAAAGATGAACATGTATCACCTTCTTCACTTAAAAAGGACAAAAAGATTCTTTTCTCCTTTCCCCTTTATTTGAATGTTATCATTACTTCAATTTTTAGAATAAAGATAAATCTCCTCTGAGATTAAGCCAAGTCTCTATTTTTTAGAGTATAGAAATATCATCAAGGTTTTGGGCCAAATAACATCAAGATATGTGAAATTGTAATCTGAGAGTTAACTTGGCCAGAAAGGTCTCTCAAGAGGCGAGTGGTCACATGCATAAGGGATAGCCGAAGATACTGATCTTTCTCGTGCTTTGCTGTGTGAGATTTTGTCCTACATTAACATTCACTTCCTGCAACCATATGTGCATATAAATCTATGAGTAATTTTCACTAATCAATTACATCCTATCTCTTCTATGTTGGTACAGAAGGATCTCTTTTGGCAGCTTTCTTTTATTTCTTCTGTAAGGTGAAATCACAGTATTTCAATATATTGCACAATTTAACTTGATACATCATCCATAATCAGTCACCAAACATGAACCCTTTTTGAAAAGAAGCAGTGTGTAAATTAAAATACATCAATTTGCTTCAAAAACAGAACTAATTCGACATATGTAACATTTTTTTAAGTTTTAAAATTATTTTTAATAAATAATTTAGAGGTACTGAATACTTAATTATTACTATAATCATCATTATTTTAATGGTACTATTATTTTAGTATGAAAAGGGATTGTAATCCAATCAAACACCTTCAGGTTAAAGATTAGGCACTATCAGAGACACCTGCAGTGGGCTCCAATCTCCTGCCAGATGCTATGGCACACAGTGAGAAGAAAGAGCAAGAGACAAAATAGCAGTGCAGCAGGAATCTGGGATGATCAGTTGTTTGTGGGGAACAAAAGGCCATGAGGCAGCCAAACCCTGTGTATTTATTGATCACTGGGGAAAAATGCAGCTGGATTCACTAGACAAGTGGCTAGGCAGGCAAAGCTTGCAATAGAGGGAACAAAGCATTCTTGCAAAAGGAATGGAACAGCCAGATTTAGGTTATGGCAAATCAGTAACCTGGTTTCTAGCCAATTCTGGGAAGGAATTTTCCTCTGGAGTCATGCAGGCCTCAGCGGAGACATTATCTCATATCTTAGCCCCATGGTATTACAGGTAGTCTATCTGAGCTCAACCATGGCCTTGGTGATGAATAATACTAGTCCTGACACCAGCTGCCTGCTTTCATGAGGACAGGTACACAGCCTCAGCCAGGCTCACTAATTAAAATAAAAGTCAATTTAGGGAAGTCACCTCTGTACAAGCTGCACTGCTTGCGAAAAGCACAGTCACACTTGGGTCTGTGGGAGGGTGATGTGGCAGTCCTCCACAAGACACCCGAGTCCAGGGAGTTTAAAAAAGTCATTCAGAGTCATCTGTGGAGATGCAGAGAGCCAGGACTAGATTCCTGGTTGTAATCCCAGCTGACATGACATCGTGTATTGCCATCTCTTTGTGTAAACTTTAAAATCGCGTGAACATTTTAGGAGTCAACATAAAGTTGCTTGCCAAGCATTATTTCCAAAATGACATTTTCAAACCTCCAGAACTTCTTTAATCAACCCACAAAGACTACTGACACAAAAAGGTCTGAGGCATAAACCTTAGGAAAATGGGTACAGAACATGGGAACAAATAGCTATCACATATGCTTACTTCTTAAATTGTTAACTTTGAAGATTTTGACTAAATTTGAGAAGTTTGTTTCATTACTCCTGGGGTGCCAATGATAAGGGATCCTATAAAATCTGATTTGAAAGTATTTCATCTTAAAATCTGTTTCCTGTTAGAGAGATAAGACTACAAGCAGAATAAATAATGATTTTACCTGCTTTACTGTGAATTTATTTGATAGACTGGTATGTTTCTCAGTATGACGGCCCCTTTAAAAATCTTTAAAACAAATCTTGCTACATTTTTCACATTTACTGAATTCAGCCAAAATTTTGTTAATAAGATTGAAAGGATGAGGCTTGAATTAAAGCCAAATATTATGGCTTGTATCTAGATGTCACCTCAAAGACTCATGTGCTCATAGATGGGGCTTTATGGAGGTGACTGGATCTAGGGTGTATAAATATGGATTAAGAGTGTGTGATAACTAAATCAGTCCACAGCTTGGTTTAGTCTTGGGTGTGGATAATGAGAAGGCCCAACCTGGATGTGGGTGGCAAAAACCAAAAGTCATGCATCTGGGATGGGATAAAAGGGAAAGGAAGTCTCGCTGCTTGCTGCCTTCTGCTTGCCCTGTCATGGGCTGTTTGTCCTCTGCCATGCCACCCTGACTTGGAGCCATCCCATTATGTATTTAAACCTCTATGAATTGTGAGCTCAAATAAACTCTTCCTCCTTTAACTTGAGGATGTCAGGTATTTTGTCACAGCAATGAGAAAAGTAAATAAGGTAACAATTGTTCTTTTAAGAAATTTCTATGATTCTCAACTTGTTTTTTTTGTTGTTGTTATTGAGGAAAAAGATAAGTGAAATTAAACACTATAGTGTTTGAGAGTGATTTAAAATCGGGGTCACATGGGATGTGAGGAAGGACAGTGGAGTGGGTATGGAGCATAAGCCTCTTCTTCAAAGACAGCTTGGGGACAGGTCACTTTAGGGATGGTTAGAAAGGCAGATCATGGGCCAAGGAGCTGGGTTGATGCCTTGTGGAGAGAACAGGTGGCATGAATGGAGCACCCCAGTTTAGTCCTTATTATGTCATCCCAACCAGAGAATCTCAAAGGATGTTTCTGTAATTGATGGGGAGACAGTCAAACAATGTGTGTATGTAGAAACTCATTATCTACTATTAAAATAAAAAATACAGAAAGAAAGCATTAAAAATCACCTGTCTTGTTGTTAAGAAGATTTGTTTAACATGAACAAATGAAAACGATAGACTGTCTAAATTCTAATTCTAAATCAACATTGGTCAGTAGCAATTATAAATCCAAACTGTTATGGCAGATGACAGTCTAAGGTTATTGGAAAGAATCAAAAGAAAAATACAAGAAGAAAAAGTAAGAAATAAAATATAGTGTGTAAGCATATTTATAATAATTTAATTAAATAGCAAGCCACACTTTCTTACTGTAATTGTCTTTTCTAACATTTATTAAATTATTTTCTAATTTATTCAAAATAAATGTAGCATCACTAGCCAAAAGTACATTTGAAAAACAAGGCTGTTCTCTAGATGTTGTCACTATCATGAGTGCCCTACACCTGCTGCAATCTTTAGCATGTTTTCTTTACAAACTTAGGTTAATTATGTACCCTCTGGAGTGCACTGCATGAAGTGACACACAGTGCTGGCATCTACCTGAAGAGGATGCTGAGAAAATTAATTAGTGCTTGTCAAATGCTTTGAAGATTTGAAAGAGAATTAAGTGCAATATACTTCATTATCATTTCCCAAGTGAACTAATTTGCTTATTAAATAGATGTGCTATTACCTAATAGCCTTAGACATTATAGATTGCTTCTTTGAATCAAGGATTACACGTGAAGAGTCAACACTAAGTTTATGTTTTCTCCTTTGAAAAATTACCTTTTTGCATCCACTGATATGCTACTTTGAAAAATATATACAGCAGTCTGGCGCTGTGTCACACTTCGCACTCCCTTCTCTGAGCTCCATGTGCTGGAACCTATGTGTCACATCCTGTGGGACGCAGTAGATAACATGAGGCAACACAGAATAAAACACCTGAGAGACCCAACCTTTAAGCAGTTACAATGTAAGGACTAGGTATTCTGTGCTTCATAATGCTGTTATCACATTAGTAACTGCTTAGTCTGTGTTTGTAAGAGTATAGATTTAATGTAGGACACAGAAATTTACAAGAATAGTTTCCAGTATTTGCCCACAGAGTCAAGTGTAGAAGAATGCAAGAGATCTGTCTACAGGCTAGAGGAATGCTGCTGAGGGCCTGGATCCTGGGGCAATGCCCCGTGTATGTCCGTATTGCAAGGCCGAAGGATCCACGATGAGAGACGGAAGGATCTGTGGCGGAAAGGACCAAGGGCCAGTGCTGGAAGCTGAAGTGTCTGTGTCAAAATGTGAAGAATATGAGCCAGAAGACTGAGGGATGCCCTGGAAGCCAGATTATGTTCAAGAAGGAGTCGAAGATTAAAGGTCTCTTGAAGAAAGAAAGCAGTCAAAGCTCCTTCGAAGAAAAAACCCCAAAACTCTTCCAAGGAAAAGCAGTCCCAAAAAGCTCCTCCAAGGAAGATCAGCTGAAATCTTTCCCTCTCATTCTTTTTTTGTGCTGTTCTGACAACCATGCTGACTCAAATGAGCCGGGCGTTCCCACTCAAGTTGACAATTAGTCAATTAACTACCATAGTAACAACAAGACACCTAACTTGATTTATGGTACTAAGAAGCAAAAGGACTTCAATCATAGCCAGAGACTCCTCTACATAAACCAGGAGGGTTTGAATACACAGAAACATGGCTGCAGAATAGAGAAGGACGATGCAGTGAAGCAAAAGGAACATGAAGAGCCAGAGGACTCGAGGATAGACAGAAAGGCATTGGGTTAGGTAGAGGAGCTACACATTCCTGGCAGCACTTCTCGGCTTCAAAATGATCAGTGCACTCATGATCAATAACAAATTTTAAAAACTTAGCTTGAAGAGCTATACCAAGTGAACAGGAGGAGGGAGAGATTAGAGGTGGAGAAATAGATTGGAGAGTTTGTAAATTATTTCCCATTATGTAACATAATATTTATTCCATACCCACTATGTACCAAGCCATGAGAAAAGGTTTGTGGATACAGAGACAAAAAATGTAAGAACATGGAACATTAAATAGTCACAGTATATGACGATCCATGCTATATGATGGATTGAAAAAAATGTTACAGGATGTATAAAATATTGCAGCTGGATATTTTGACTGGGTGGGGATGGTGATCAGGAAGCTATCTAGAAAATATAACCCCTGAGCTGAACCTGAGCATGAACAAAACTTACCCAGCTGGGAAAAAAAGGATTTGAGAATCTTCTAGGAAGAAACACTTTTTGGAAAAACACAAAAGAATTCGGGAAAAAGAAGAGGAACAGCAATCGTTTTAGAACAGCAGGACGCAGGCTTCAATGGGAATAAAGTAGAGGGCAGTGCGAAGATCTGGTCAGAGACTAATGCATGAAACGTCCTACCTGAAAAGCCACAGAAAACCAAAGGAAAACACACAGGGCCAGCAAGATGAGACTTTCACTTTGATGATTTCCTGAGAGAAGGAACAGGGAGTGGTCAGTTAGGCAGGAGAGTTTTAAAAAAATATGTAAGTATATAGCTATAACTTTATTAAATATAATATAGATACAATGAGCATAAAACTCTTAATGTATAAGCATGTTGACATTTTAAATCTACATGTACTAATATATCTGCTATTCAGATTCAGGTATAGAATATCTGCAAATCTTAGACTTGTGTGTCATGTACCATGTAATCAATACTCTTCTCCATGGAAAGAGATACATACTTTTTCTGATTTCTGCCTTTCATATTTGATCTTGGACATAATATAAATGTAATATTTTAATATATCAATATGTGTTATTTGATGTCTTCTTTCCTTTTTTCCTCCTTCCTTCCTTCCTCCTTTCCTTCCTTCCTTCTTTCCTTCCATGTGTGTGTCTATGTGTGATGGAATCCAGGGTCTGTGCATGCTAGACAAGTGCTCTACAACTTGGTACATTTCCAGCCCTTTTTATTTATTTTTTTATTTTGATACAAGATCTAAGTTGCCCAGGCTGGTCTTGAACATCCTGCCTCATCCTCCTGAGTAACTGCTATTATTAGCATGTACCACCACACCCAGTGGGATATCTGGCTTTCTTTGTTGTAACTATGTCTATGACATTCATCCACTCTGTTGTATGTATGTAGCTCTTTCTTACTGTTATATGACATTTAATTATATACTATACATTTTTAATCCATTTTTCTTTTTATGGGCATGTTTATTATTTCCAGTTTTGGGCTATTATCAATAAAGCTGTAACAAACATGCTTTATATCTTTCGTGGACATATTCATTTTTCTTGAGCACAAACCTAGGGATAAAATCACTAGGTTGTAGAGTAGGCAACTGTTCAGCTTTGGTAAATACAGTTAAAGAGTTTAATCACCATTATTCCAGAAAAGTGTGCATCCTTGTAAACACTGAGTACCCACAATGTTGTCAGCCTTAACCACTGTGGTTGGTGTGTAGTAGTATTTCATTTCATATCAGGGTCGTAGCTTGCATTTTCCTAATGAGTTACTGATGAGTGAACACCTTTTCTTCTGCGTATTGATAATGAGATATCTCCTTTTGTATAGTGACAAAAGTTTTCCCTTCTTTAAAATGTCTGAGTCATTTGGTTATTTACTGATTTTGAGATAAGGTCTGGGCACAATTGCTGGCGATACAATAAAAATGTGTTCTCTCAGGCAGTGCCTATTCAAATCCTTACACCAATTTTTAAACATGAGTTGTTTGTCTTTTTCTCATTGAGTTTGAAATATAGTCTAGCACAATGGCTTGGGAGACATTTTACATCTTCTGTCAGGCTATAGAATTTCTCTTTTCTACTCTCAATGACATCTTTTTAAAGAACAAATAATTTTAATGAAGTTTATTGTAATAAGTCTTATTTTAGTCAGATTTAGAAATGGAAGTCATGAAAATATCTTCTTATGCTTTCTTCCAGAAGTTTTTCTTTTTTTTTTCCTACCTTTCACATTTAAGTATATTGTCCATATTGAATGAGTTACTGGTAAATTAATTATTAATTGAGTAGTGTGAGGAGAGGTTAGGTTTCATTTTTTCCTTATGGAAAACTGATTTCTCATTTCCCCTTTGGTGGATGTTTGACAGTCTTAGAAAGAGATAATTAGGACCTTAATTGAAAGAATGGAACACGTTTGATCAGTTGAGATGCAATCTACTGCCCATTAGTGATTCAGGGGCCATTTTGAGGGAGAAGAATCAAAGATGACAAAGGGTTTTGCTCCAGGCAGCTCTGTGGGTACTGGGTCAGCTAGGAAGATGGAAAGTGCTTGGAGGGCTGGACAGGGCACAGGACCCTGTGGCAGGACCCAGAAGACTACATTTGGAACAAATTACTTTGAAGTTGTCAGTGTGGGTGAGGATGTACGTTCAAATGGCTGTCTGCCTGACAGGTTTAACAAGCAGGTGACGATCACCCAAAATAAGAACAAAAGTCTCAGAATTCGAAAAAGTTCATGGTATAGGGAATGTGGATTTTGTGAACAATAAGCACATTTACATTTCAGATATTCAAGATCATCACACAAAGAATAATAAATAAGACCCTCCTAAGGTTATATGACCCTAAACTAACAAATTAGTGGAAAAAGTGTGCTAAACGTGATAATAATACACAAGCAGCCAAAGTCCCTATGTGAATGAATATAGTGAAATGAGATTGCAGCAGACCTCACTACCACCGACAGCTGCCTCTCTGTGGCATCTGAGAAATATTTTGGGAGTTTTCAAGCTGCTGCTGCCCAGAAAGGTCAGAACTGTGCCTTAGCTCTCCTCTGTACCACTCACTTTGTACAGTCTAGCCATTTCTGAGCTGGGCTCAGGAAGCCTTTGTCTGCATGTTTTTGTTTTTGTTCTTGTTTTTGTTTTTTGAGACAGGGTCTCCCTTTGTAGTTCAGGCTGGATTGAACTCACTCTGTACCCCAGGCTGGCCTCGAACTCAAACTGATCCTCCTGCCTCAGCCTCTCAAGTGCTGGGATTATAGGTGTAAGCCACCATGCCTGGTAAGTCTCTTCCTGTAGAGGAAAAATAGAAACACAGAACACGGGACGCCCGGAGCCACTGGAAGCCTCATAGAAGTGTTGGTAGTTAAGCCATGAAAGGCTGGAAGATTCAATGCAGAGACATCTATAGCTCTAAGAAAATAACATAGTGTAAAGTGATTGTGCTTCTTTACTTTTGCAAATACAAATTCATACCGTATTTCCACTGCCCCAATAAATACTTTTTAACTAATTCTTGATTTTTTAAACAATCTTTTTCTATTTACATATGTTGCATTTTTGTATAGTATTGGAATTAAAGCTGATTTACATAGTGGTGTACTTTATTTTGTAAAAAATATTTATGTAAATGTGACATAAATATGTAAGCTAAGAAATGACCTGCTAATGAAAAATGTATTCAATGATACTCTCTAAAGTTGGTAAGACAGAATTCATCCCAGGGGAACCATTGACATATACAGTCAGGATTAATGCAGTGGGCAGACAGAGTGGCCTAGGGTTCAAATACAAAAGTGCTGAGGATTTATATCCAAGGAGCAGTATGGGGGATGGGGAATGGGAAATTACTCAGAGGAAAGTTGAAAGGTAAGAGTTTCTTGTTGGACCTAATATACACCAGAAAACATACAGTATCTGTTTTTTTTTCTGCTCTCATACCATACACAGTACAGCAAACTTCTGTGATGTCATAAATAATTAAAATGTCTCTCTACCAGAAAGCAAACAGTCTCCAGTAGGACCACCAGATAGGTGTCCTCTAATTCAATTCAGTTCTCCCGCTGTCTACCTGGAAGTAGCATCAGATAGCAGAGGTTAAGGACTAGGTCCCCAAGACTGACCCTATCCCCTTCAGATGTCAGTCTCAAGCCCTAGCTTGTTTTACCTGTGCTTCTGACCAAATAACTATAAATTGAGAATTTCACAACCCCTCTATCATGCCTGACCCAGGCAGACCTTCTCAGCAAACAACAGGAGACCCCAACTGGGCAATGCCTCTGCCCTCAGCAAAAAGAACAGATGGCCATAAAGAAAATTTATGACTGGATATACAATCTCCCCAGTGCCAGAAAATCCAGTATTATCTACTTACCTGCACTGACCATCCTTGGAACTTTGACCCCAAACATTCCACCCAGATTCCTTGGGATTATAACCCCATTTCCAAACTCTATGTAAGTTTAACTTCTCCTACAGCCAGCCACTGTGCTCTGCTTCCCAGCCTCCAGGAACAAGCAGTTTTGCTCTACCACACTCTTCCACGAAAATGTTTCTGCTTTGGAGACAGTTGACCATGGACTGAATCCCCTGAAGCCATGAACCAAATTAAAACCTCTCCTTTAAATTATGTCAGGATTGTATTCCAGCAACAGAAAATGTGTCTAATACAAGACCACTGATATGCTTCAGCAAAATTCTCTGAGCAGAAACAGACAGAAATAGACATCAGCAGAGGCTCTAGACATGGTTTCAGTTGCCTCAGAAATGTCCAAGGAAGAAGCAGAATTAAGTAAAGAGAACAAAGACTCTTGCTAAAGGCCAGGAAATAATCAGCCTAGGTTTGAGGAGCAAATTCCCTCCAAACAAAAGAACAAGGAGAACCTTCTAACCTAGGAAGTCAGGTAGTGATCCTTCCTCAGGAACACAGAGGCAGCAAGATGTTTCACATCCAGGGTTTAGCCCAGGAGTTAGGAACACTGAACATCTCCCTCCAGCCAAGAGCCAGGAGGAAAAAACCTCTAACCCAGAAGATGTCTTTCTAGTGAGCCCCTCTTCAGGGTACACACAGAGGCTTAAGAACTAAAATCTAAGCCTGGAGCGGTGGTGCGTGCCTGTGATCCTAGCACTTGGGAGGTTGAGGCAGGAGGATCACCTTGAGTTTGAGGCCAGCCTGGGCTAAATTATGAGTTCCAGGCCAGCCTGAACTGCATAAGTGAAGCCTTGTCTCATAATCAAAAAAAAAAAAAAAAATCAAAATCTCAGAAGAGATTATCTGGAGCACTGACTCAGGAGTTTTCTTCTCCAAGAAATCTCCCATGAAACTGCCAGGAATGAAGACAGTCACCTAAGAAGTGCACGCTTGGCCCCTTAGGTGAGAGGTCCAGTGGTCCAATGATGAATTTCATCCTATCCAAGTTTTGGCCCTACAGTTATTAAAGAAAAAACCTACTCATGGCTCTTACTAAAGATAGTAAGACAGACTTTACTGAAGACACAGTTGCAGTGGCTTCTTGCCCTGGGGGAGTGAGAGTGAGCTCAACTCTGAATACAAGAATAAGTAGGGATTTATAGCCAAGGAGCACACTAGGTCTTAGTGAAAGGCACGGGACTAAAAGCAAACATCAGGAAGGGGAGGCTTTTTCCTAGAACTATTCAACGGACTTCTGGTTTGAGGCAGCCCCATGTGGTGAGACACCAAGGGCAGGAGATTTTCACTAGACTGACCTAGCAGGATTCTTGCTCACTGTGCACCTCATAAGGACAGAGAGGGATGCTCAAGGTTAGGCCTAGTCATAAAGGACTCAGAGAAGCCTGCCTCAAGGTTGGTCAAGGAAGAAAATCTGTCACTTCTTAGTTTTCCTTTCAATGACTGTGAAATATTCTACCACAGAGGTAAATACTAAAATTACTTCCATTTATTTCACATGTAGAAACGTTTTTATATTTGTAGGTTCTTTTATTCTTACATGTAAAATTGATATTCATGGACTGAAGAATGAAATCTTAGTGAAGAAAATAGATGCACAAGAGGGTGTGACATGGCCCATGTGTGGGCCTCTGAGAATACTTGCCAGCTTGCTAGCCATCTGCTTTCTCCGGTCCCACTCATCCTTGAGGTTTTGTAAGCCTCTAAATATATCATCTTTCTATTTCATGTTTTCTGAATTTTCAGCTAATTGCTCCTTTGCACTGATCTATACTCTCCTGCTGAACCATAATACCAATATTCCAGAGACTTTGACATTAATGCATTCTTTAAAACTTTGTTATTTCAATTTTTAAAACTTGCTCTTAGTGAGACAAGGAGGGAGAAGGAATGTTAATTGAAGAACTTCAAAACGGTGCTAGTGACAGTGCTTGTGAGTGTTTGGCAGTAGCTTAAGGTGTTCTGTTTTCCCAACAGGACCAACTGGAGCCACTCAGTCAGGAGACAGCTTCTCATCCTCCAACAGAATGTGTGCCAGGTAAAAACGTGTCCACACAGTCTCTTCATCAAGGCTGCACATTTCTCTTAAATTGGTATTTACACTTAGTGAAAGAAACACTACAAACTAGAATAAATACCTGCAAAGACTGTGTCTTATCAGAGTCATTAAATGTGTGTTTTTAAAAGACACTAAAAATCCATATATGTAGTGTATGGAACTACACTGACTTGGACTGTATTTATCCCAGTTCATATGGGATAGCTGTATAAAATATTTGACAGTATTTTCCTTAAATAGCAAAGCTTTTCCTTTTGGTGGAATTAATTTTACAGCATATGTCACAATATTTTCTTTATTGTTAAAACATTATATTGTGGTAAACTAGAAATAAAACTTGCCATTTTAACTAATTTTATGCATATATTTCAGTGGTACTCAGTATATTCATTTTGTTATAAAACTGTTACCACCATTTATCTCTAGAACTTTTTCATCTTCCCAAATGTAAGCAAAACTCATTAAGTACTATGTCCCCATCTCACTTCCTTCAGGTTCCAGAAGCTGCTATTATTCTTTCTGTGTCTATAAATTTGACTATTCTAGATACTCAATACAAGTGGGATCATACAGTATTTCCTCTTCTTGTAACCACCTTATTTCACTTAGCATGAAATATTTGAGGCATATCCATATTGCAGCAGGTGTCCAAATTTCTCTTTACTTTTTAAAGCTCATATAAATAAAGATTATTAAAATAAGCATACATGATCCAGAAAGGATAAAAAAAATATGGTGGTATAGAATGGTAAAACTCTCAGAAATAATAAAATAAAAAATAAGATACCTTCCCCAAAAAAGGCTGAAGAGAGATTTTAAAATTTAGATTATCATCAAGAAATTTATTTTCCGTTGTTTATTTTAAGCCAATGAAAATAAAGAAACTGTACTGGACCCTCAAGTTATGACCTGCCTGACATATGAACAACTTGGGTTATGACCAGAATTTTAGTTTTAAATTATGACCAATGTTTGAGTTATAATCCGAATACCAGCTTCTTGTGCTTCCAGATGGTCTCAGATATAGAATTGAACCTTAAAGAATTCTGGAAGGAACATTACAACATCCTTTCCTGTGTGGGGTTAATTGGGAAATCCTGGCCCAATGTCTCTCTAAGGACACCGAGATCTGCCTGTATACCGGAGAGAGACTTTGAAGGCTGTGGAGAGGAGCCTGAGCCTTCCATTGACAACGTGAGTCACAACCAGCCCTCAGGAACGAATTGAGTTCGTAAGTCAAAGGTCCACTGTTATTTCATTCTTTTTCATTGTCTTTTTAGTTAAAAAATGAATATTTCCATTGAAAAGGAAGAGAATAAAAAAGTGAAGGTAAGAAGAGAGAAACTCAGAAATACCTTCTGGCAGTTCTCAAGAGCTCAGTCACTTGACCTAGCTCTACAATACAATGCTGATAACGCCCTCATTTAGCGAGCTTCCCTTTTTTGGACACATAACATTTGTATGTATTTATGGAGTATGATGTGATGTCTCAATACATTGTGTGAATCAAATCAGAGTAATTAACATTTCCATCGCTTTATATTTTTATATTTTAATTTTTTTGATGAGTGTTATGTCTGGTGGGTGTGGGGTCCAGGGGTCCCCAGACTTACCCTTGCTGGGCCTGTCTCTCTCTCCACTATAGGAAGAGGAAAAGTAGCCAGAGAAGACTAGTGCAAAGCAAAAAATTTACTGCGGGCCTTGCAAGAAGAACCGGCACAAAGCCACTCGGGGAGGTGGATTGGGGATGCCCAGAGAGCAGGGTCACCACTGATTCTGGGGCTGTGGTCCTGTTTTATGGGGTAGGAGTCCTGTCTCCACCCTCCGGAGGGTCAAACTTGATTGATTGGATATTGGGCTTGTTGATAGGGGTTTGGTCCTGTGGTCTAATATGGGAATTTGGGTAGGCATGACAACCTGCACTAGGGGGGACAGTGCTGCCTGCACAGAGGAAGATGTCAAAGCCACAGACTTTTGGCTCAGTATAACTACACAGAAGCAGGTCTCAAAACCCAAGGCTGTTAACTCGGCTGCTTGCTGAGATGCACAGGCCTCCTCTTTTCTACTTCTTAAAGGGGCCTAGTTCCCAAATCTAACCCTACTTACGGATCCCAAATCACCCTATATGAAAAAATCCAAAAACTCCTCTGCTACATAATTGAAAATGTACAGTATTTATTATTAATTAAGCAGCTCTTTTCATTTAGCACTCAGTATGCCCTTCAGTATTTTACTCTCTTCCACACTTTTCTGGCTGCATTAGTCAGATTTATGTCGCTATGACAAAACACCTGAGATAAACAACTTCAAGGAAGGAAAGGTTTATTGTGGCCCATGGTTTCAGAGCTTTCAATCCATGGTTGACTATTTTCATTGGAGGTGAAACACAGTATTATGGCAGAAGTTCATGGTAGAGGTAATTTCACATCCCCATATCCCATCTCTTCAAACAGCCCCATCTCTAGTTTCAGTCACTTCTTAATAATGCCATCAAATTATGATCTTATCCTTAATAAAGTTAAAACCCTCATGATTCAATCATTTCTCTAGGCCCCACCTCTGCACATTGCTGCATTGAGTTTCAAGCCTTCAATATGTGAGTCTTTGGGGGACATTTCCCATTAAACCATAACACAAATACCAGGGTTTTTATTAATTAAGTCATATGTGAAGGATGGTGAGAAGGATTTATTTGTAAATTAATAAAGTGAATTTCTCACACACTTTAAAAGGGAATTTTGGGTAATAAAACAATGGCAGTCTCAAAGAGAAGAAAAATAATTTTCATAAAACAATGAGTTTGGTAATCATTTTTAAATAGAATTAAGAACGTGCTATTGGGCCGGTAGATAGCTCAGTGGCATAAGCACCTGCCTGGCAAGTGCGAGGTCCTGAGGTCAACTCCTGGTACTCACATAAAAAAAAAAAAAAAAAGAAAAAGAACATGCTATTAGAATTAAGCACTTAGGAATAGAAACTATGATGCCTAGGTCCTCACTTGGGATTTAAATGTTTTTGGCTTCTGATGATAAGAAGCTTTGCAACATTTCCAAGAACTCTGAAAATTCAATGAGTTTCTTTGGAGTTAGTGAGTTCCATATTCCTGGAGATGCTCAGCAATCGTGAATATGGATGCATAGTCACGAGATAATCAGCATTGGATGAGTCACAGAATCCTGAGGCTGTTACAGTGTTCCAATTCAGAATTCTCAGTCATGAGTCCTAAGATTTGGATACTAAATTTCCCACAAAGACCCATGTGTTAAAATTGTGGTCTTCAGCTATATTAGCATTCCTATTGCTTGGAAGAAGTACCTGACACTTACAATTTAAGGGAGAAGTTTAATTTGGCTCATAGTTTTGGAGAGTTCAGTCCACAGTCAACCACCTCTGACGCAGAAACATTATGGCCGAAGGGCTTAGTGGAGGAAAGCTGATCACTTTATGGTGGCCAGAGCAGAGCAGGGTGACAGTGCTAGAGAGGAAGGGGTGATAGATCAAATTAGACTCATGCCTCTATGATCCAACAGACAAGACCAGGGTCCTTTACTAATCCCTATGCAGTTCCCAAGCCAATCAAGTTGAGAGTTCCGTTTAAGCATCAGACCAGTTGATGGAACTAATTGGAAAGTGGTGTCAACTTTACAAGATGGGACCGAGTTAGAGGAAGTAGGTCCATAGGGGCATACCCTGGAAAGATACATCTTGCCTTACCACACACTCTTTCCTTTTGTCTCTCTCATATCAATCTCTTTCTTTCTTTACTTTCTGGCTACCATGAGGTGAGCAGATTTGTTTCAGCATACACTACATGTCATTGTGTTCTGCCTTGCTATAGGCCCAAATAAGCAGAGACAAATGACTATGGGCTGAAACATTTGAAACCAGAAGTTTAAATATATCTTTCTTCTTTTTAAGTTGTTTATCTCAATATTTTGTCACAGTGATGGAAAACTGACCAACACAATGAATGCGTGTATATCACAATCACCAGAATGGCGGGTCTACAGGGATGCGTGTATATCACAATCACCAGAATGGTAGGTCTACAGGGATGGCTGGTAGAAAAACACTGCTGTGGTCAGTGATTCTCTAACTTTATCCGCCTATGTTAGGACCTGAGAATTTGGCTTTTCAAAGTTCCATGTGATACTAACAAGAATGGATAAAGGACCATGCTTTGAGAAACATGCTTTAGCTTGGGACACTGTATCAGTCAGAGTTAATGGTTTGAAACATGGACCCTGTCTTCAGAGTTTAAAATATCACTGAATGAAATGGCAAAGACAGGAGTGAAAAAACTTAGATGAAAATTGTGCTTAAATGTACATTGTTTTATTTTTACTGAACTGATGATGTCTAGACAAGAACTTTGAATTTTTGCATTGCTACTGACAGACAATTTTAAGAAGACTTTGAGGGCCAGGAATATAGCTCAGTGGCACAAACACTCGCCTGCCATGGGCAAGGTCCTGAGTTCGATTGCTGGTACCAAAAAAACAAAAACAAATAAAAGACTTTGATATAACCTTGCATTTAATGAGAAGATAATGAAAGCATATGGCAAGAAATGTGAACAATACTTTTCAATTGTAAAACTTAATGTATATCTTAATGACAGCATTTAAAATTTTGTATTCTAGACAAGCAGTCTCACTGACACCAGCTTGCATGCCTCAACTTTAGGTATGTTAGTGGCAGAGGTGAGTTGGTGACAGTTGTCAACATATTGGCCCTTATACATTGTGAAAAATCTGTAGAACTAAAACATCTTAAAAGTTACCAAGCCAGTGATATTTAAAGGTCAACTTGTCTCTCGAAATTGCCTTTTGGATAATATTAAATGTTGTGTTGGTCACAGTTCGTTCACTTCACCCCTCAGGAGAAGAACATAACTTAGATGTGAAGGGGCTGCATGTCCAGGGCTGGTGAGTCTCCAGGTTTGTGAAATAACAGTGACTGTAATTTAAAAATTAAGTTTGCATGGTACCTAATATAAAGTTTAGCTAATCTTTAATCTATGATCATTTCTTTCTTTTGTCACATAGAATCAATACTTAAAATATTCAGAGGTAACATTTGTTGAATGTCATTTTATTTTGTCTAACTTTCTATGTTGTCATGGTAGCAAGGCAAGCCCATATTGCTGGAGAGAAATGAAAAGGCAGTTGCTGAGGTTATAAAATTTTATAAAGTTTGACAGCAGAGATGCATAGATGTGCTCTTTTCTCTCCCAATCTAATTAGTGCTGGGCTAGGGGGGTCACCCAAAAGTCAACAAATTCTCATAAATATATTTGAATTCCATAGGGGATTGGTTAAAGATTTGCTTTTTTTAATATAAAAAATGAATGCTTTTGACTTGCTCTCCAAGTATTAAGTGTAAAATACAAAATATATCATATCTATGCAATATGTGATGTATCGACGGAAATAGTGTAGACACGCTCCGCCATCAGAGTGCAAACCATCACTGCTGAGTGGGCCATTGGTGCCTCTGGAAGACATTTCTACCTATTATGTTTTGGACTCCTTCTTCAAGGCATAGACAATACACTGAGGAAAATAGTTGCCCACTAAATATGTCTTCAATTGAGTAACTAAATGTATTATACCTTGAAAGCCTTAAATGATTATAAATATGGAATTATTGAAAATAACTCAGTGAACTTATATTTTTAAATATAACAGTATATTTTAAAAACTAGAATAAAAATATGGAGCCTTATTACAGTCATAACATTTATACAGCAATATATACATATATACAGCCCTTTATACAGCTGTTTGGATACCGTAACACAGCCATAATATTTCTGATGTGTTGACTATCCAAGTGGATGTAGAGCTGTCTTTGCTTTGATATGCAAAGTTGAGATTTAGCTAACATATTTTCAGACAGTGTCTAACCTGAAAATGTCACGTTTTCTTTTGAAGTTCTGTGTGTTCAAGATTCTTAATTGGGAACACATCAGGATTAAGCGAGCCATTTTAATAAAACATACAAAAGAAATGTGCTGTGTTATGTGACAAAATGTCAACTGCATCCATAAGCAACATGCATCATGTACAAGAAGATGAATGATCATGTTTGGAAGATATCAGTTAAATTGAAATGTTTCTTTTAAATCCTATCACTATTTATTTATTTATTTATTTATTTGTTTGTTTATGGTACTGGAAATTGAACTCAGGACCTTGCACTTGCCAGGCAGGCGCTTGTGCCACTGAACTAACTATATCCCCGACCCCCCAATACCTTTTTTTAAGATTGAATTTTATTAACTATTTTTAAACAGTCATACAAGTCAAAAGTTATGTTCATTTGAATCTTTAATGCATGCAATTAAAGGATAGATGCTTCCTTGAAAAATTTAAGGATAGATGCTTCTTTGAAAAGTTGGAATGTTGATCTAATGGTTCTCCTCCAATTTGAAGAAGTTTGTTTACTTTTATATCTGCTCTAATAATGTTTTTTGGAATGTAAATCCCATATAACTATGTACATGTACCCGTGTATAAGCTTACAAAATCTACCTTTTTACTGTATGATTTTAGTGAAGATTTTTCGAAAGATAATTTTTGAAAATTATCACATATATCGGACAGCCTTAATCAACACAATAGACATCATTAACTTGCTCTCCCTTTCAAAAAAATAACTCCTTATCTTGCACTATGGTTGATATAATTTGCATCTTATGTCTAGGCTCTTAAAAATCTTAAAGTCTCTGGGGATTATTTTAAATTTGAAAGAAAAGTGTCTTGAACTTAGTACTGTACACTAATCCCTGACTTTACTAGCCAGTATGGGTATCAGGCTAATCACACTGCCTTGAGTCTTATTGTTTCACAAGTGAGAGGGAAGCACATCAGAGTTAATGTCAATAAATATACCATTATAGAGAAATGATGTCACATTAATTCAGATAATAAAAGTTTAAAAAACAAAATACATGAAGTAAGAGTTTCACTTTCTGTAATGTTATATGGAACCCAGATCTGTGGAAAAGATGGAATTAGCAAACTGAATATCATAATCCAGAATTTAAGATTGAACTCTTCATTTTAGTGGTAATAGAGAATTCTAGAACATCACTCTCCAGTAGAGATTTCTGTGATCTTAGAAATATTCTCCTTTTTCACTTTCTTGTGTGATAATTACTAGCCAAACAGGGCTAGAACAACTGAAGAGCTGAGTCTTAAATTTTACTTAATTTCAGTTTACATTAAATTGAATAACCATGTGTGGCTAGTTTCCTACGTGGGACAGTTCTAGAAAGAAAATAAACTTTTGAATTAATTGAAAACTATAAAGCTCAACTATTTATATAAATATTGAAACTTCACCCTTAGAATAACTTATACCAATATAATAATAATATTGGTATCATTGGTATTGACAAACACCATTGTAATCAACATATAAAACATTTATATCACACCGAATGTTACCCTATGCAGTTTAAATCAACCTACTCATTTTCACTTTTTAAATTTTGAGACAGAGTCTTGCTAAGTCATCAAGGTGACCAAACTATGCTTAAATTTGTGATCCTCCTACCTCAGCCTCCAGTGCAGGGATTATAGGCATATATCATGGTTTGTAGTCTTTTTACTTTGATTTCCTTCAATAAGCATTCTATTTTGAATGTCATCCATAATTATGTACAGCAATAGTTCATTTCTGTTTATATCTAACTAGTAGTATTCCATTTTACAATCACATCATAAATCATTTATCAATTCATCTATTGATGGACATTTGTACTGTTTCCACTTCCAGATTATTTGCATGACACATCTATGAGTAATCATTTACATATAGTGTGTATTTATGGGTATTTAAATCTTTGTGTTTTTGTTTTACTTGGGCTAATACTTCAGAGTAGAATTTTGGAGCTACATGGTAAAATATCTTCTATGTTGGATATTGTGTCAATAAATTGGGAACATTTTGGTTATTATGGATGTACTTTGATATTATACCCAATTAACTTTACTGCTTCCATTTTAGAAGTACTTATTTCTCATTAATGAAGTATTTTTATGTATAATTTATTATGATGGTCTTAAATGGTTATAGTTTATTTTCCTATGCTTTTTAATAGTTAAAAGCTCTTATAAGTATTCAATATAGACTAATAAAAGCCCATGGTTTGTGCCATTTACAGCTTTTGATTTTTTATTAACATGGAAAATATCCTTTAGTCATGTTTTCAGGAATTTTTAAAGAACGATTCATAGTTTCTGAAGGGTTTTCACAAATATTGTGTAATTTCACTGTTACTTAGTGGTGCTTTACTCATTTCTTTGCTTTATTCACCTTATCATATCAACTTCTAATAAACTGGTGCATTTCCCAACAAACTACAGTAATAATAATATGAATTCTATGTTCTTTAGTAATATGACTTTGGCAACAACCCTAACATTTTTACTACAAAGATCATGACTTTGGGAGTATCAGTTGGTTTTGCCCTGTCTACAAAAAACTCATAAATGGCCACTCTTGCTAGAGGGGACGGTCTCAGGAGATGCAGGAAAGATGATTAAGGATTTATTGAGAAGTCTCCAGGCTGTGCAAGTGACAGCAATCTCAGTTGTTTATTGCAAAACTCTCTACTTCCTGGCAGCTGGCTAATTTTTATCCCAAAAATGCCTGTTTTATCTTGGCTCCCATCTTTAAATGATATCATATTCAAATGCTTGGGATTAGAAGCAAGAAACAGAAGCTTCAGCTGCCAAAAATTTGAACACATTTCAAAGATAAACATTCTGTCCAAACTATCAAATAAACAAAATTGCTTGTCCTGCAGGACAATCAGCACATAGTCATCAAATACCTTCCTTTATTCGTTTTACTTATGCATGTATACCATTTTACCTATGTGGGTTCTTCTTTAGCCAATGTTTACTTTCATTTTATTTTCACCTGGGCACTTAATCAAGAAATAAGACAAGTTGACTTGTTTCAAATTTACACATGAGGTTTTTTGACACAGCATAATTTTAAAAGCTTAAAGTTACCAATGTTGAAAAATAAAGTGACCTTCTAATTTTGTTGTCTTATATGCATTGAAGGAACACCAATACAGCTGCAAATTTTATGTTGTGTAAACACTCTGTCCTGATTTATGTAAAATAAAATTGAGTAAGCGTTATTTTCCCTTCTCCATCTAAGTCACCTTTTCATCATTACTTATGAAGAACTAGATGTGTAAAAGCACACAGAAGTAGCAGGATCATTCCCAGGAAAGGTGACTTTAAAGGAATTTACAGGTCTTAAATTTTTTTGTTCTCAGAAATCTTATTTCTATGACATCCAATTATTTAAACTCATTCCTTCTTGCATTTACCTGTAATTTATATAGTACTATTGTTTAATCATCAACATCATGAAATAGCAGGTTGATATTCAGTATGAATTAACGTTTTGCTTTGGTTTCTGAGATTTGCATTTGTATTTTAGTGCCTTTTTCTTTCTTTCCCTTGGTCCTCCACAAAGTGTATCAGGGTCTAGTTGGCATGTGTTAGGGCCTGGGTTCCATACCTAGTGCTGTAGTATTATACATATATAAAATATAATAATATATAATATATAAGGTTAATATAATAATATATTAATATCTAATAATATAATATATAGATTATTACATATATTTATAATGTAAAATAAACATGTGTTTAAATATAAATAATAGGGGCCGGTGAGATAGCTCAGCGGCATAAGCGCTTACCAGGCAAGCGCGAGGGCCCGAGTTCGACTCCCAGAACCCACACACGAAAAAGGGCTGGTGATATCGCTCAGCGGCACGGGCGCCTGCTGGCGCGTGAGATCCTGAGTTCGACCCCCGGTACCCACACACACAAAAAAAAATAAATAAGTAAATATAAATAACAGACTCAGTGTTAGCAAAACCTTATGGAGGCACAAACTCTAAGAAAGGACATCAAGAATCAAAGAGATTTTGATGCGTATTCATGTGATCTGCCTGAAGGTTTCAGGTGGTCATAACCCAATCTTCCTTAACTCTGTTCTCAGGCATTACTTACTCTAGAACCTTAACTTATTGTTTTGTTTTTTGTTTTTTTGTTTTTTGTTTTTTCCTTGAGACAGGGTCTCGCTATGTAGTTCAGGCTGGCCTTGAACTCACTATGTAGCCCAGGCTGGTCTCGAACTCATGGCAATCCTCCTGCCTCAGCCTCCCCAGTGCTGGGATTACAGGTGTGCGCCACCATGCCTAGCTTAGAACCTTAATTTAAAAAAGCAGATCTCTTTGTTATTTCTTTCTCTACGTCTTTTTATCCCTCCCTCTTTTCTACCTCCCTCCTTCCTTTCACTTATTGGTTCTTTATTTCTTCCCTGATTTCTTTACTTGATTTTGATAAAAGTTTTTATAATGAAATAAAGCACGTAACGTAAAATGTACACTCTCAACCCATTTTAAGTTTACAGTTCAGTGGTATTAAGTTGTTGTTGTGCAAGCATCACAACAAGCCGTCTCCAGATCTCTTATCACCTTGTAAAATGGAACCCTGTTTTCATTAAATAATAATTTCCCATTACCCCTACCCTCTAACTCCTGGTAACCACCATTTTACTTATTGTCTCTACAAATTTGACTACTCTAGATTCTTCATCTAAGGAGAATCATGCTTTATTCTTTTTTATAACTGCCTTATTTTATTTAGCATCCTGTTTTCAAAGTCATTCATGCTGGGGTGTTTGACAGAATTGCCTTTCTTTCTGAGGTTGGATAACATTCCATTGTGTGAAGACTGAAATTGCTTATTTGTCCCTGTGGTTTTGGGTTCTTTGGCTGCTCCCATGCTTAGCTCTTGTGAATAATGCTGAAGGGTCAATCACTATATGTTATGGTTTAGATATGGAATGACCCCCAAAACTGCCACGTGGTCAATGGCAGGGCTTTTGGAAAATTGTTAGACCAGAGCGGCACTTTGCTTACTGGTGGATTCATCCATTGGTGAGTTCTGTGGCGAAGTGTGCGGCCAGTCAGAACAGGCACGCACATGTGTGTGTGTGCGTGCGTGTGTGTGTGTGTGTGTGTGTGTGTGTAGGCATTATCTGGAAGGTTATGTCTCCCTCTTCAGTTCTTTCCTTTCTCTCTGCTTCCTGGCTGCCATGATATGAGCAGCTTTCCTCTGCCTGTCCCTGCCTCCGCTTCCTTTCAGCTTTGGAGCCCACGGACCATGAACTGTGATTGTGAGTCAAAATAAACCTTTTGTCTTTAAATTGTGGATGTTGGGTATTATGTTCCAGTGACCAGGATGTGACTAGGACACTATGAAAATTTCCACACTGCTCCTGCATTGTATAAATTTTATAGTTTTCATTTTTATTCATGTCTAAGTGTTTTCTGACTTCCCCAGTGATTTCTTCATTGAGTCATTGATAGTTTAAAATTGTATGGCTATATTTTCACAAATTTGTGAATTTTCCAGTTTTCCTTCTGCTATTTATTTCTAGCTTCATCCCATTATGGTCGGAGAAAATACTTTGCATGAAATCTACCTTTTAAAATCTATTAATACTCAATAGTGGCCTATCAGATGGCTTATCCTAGAAAATGTCACATTTATGCTTGAGAAGAATGTGTTTCTTTTTTGTCAATAGTGTTCTGTGTATGCCTTTCAGATTTAGTTGATTTGTGAACGTTCTTCAGTTCTTCTATTTCCTTATTTATGTAATTATGTGCTTGTTTCATTCATTATTGAAAGTGGTATAATACAGCCTCCAACTATTTTGGTAGATTTATTCTTCCCTTCAATTCTGTAAATATTTGCTTTATATCTTTAATGGCCTATTATTAGGTATGTACATGCTTCTAATTGTTATAAATTCTTACTTTATTGAAACTTCTATTAATATATAGTGTTTTTCTTCATCTCTTGTAACATTTGATTTAAAATTTATTTTGTTTATATTAGTTTAGCAAGCTCGCTCTCTTTTGGTTACTATTTGCACGGAATATACTTTTCAATACTTTCAGTTTTGATTTGTTTGTGACCTTGGGATTAAAGGGAATCTTTGTGGACAGCGTATGATAAGCTTATGTTGTTGTTTAAGCTCATTTGGCCAATTTGTATTTTCGAATTGGAGAGTTCAATTTATTTACATTTCAAGAAGTTTTTAAAAAGAGTAATTTGTGTTGTTATGCCCCATTTTATACCCCATTTTTCTGTATTACTAATGGTCTGTGGTTGCTTGGTCCCATCGCTGTTAGCCTGAAGGGAGGCCGAAAGGCTGAACTTCATGGTGAGGAGGATATGTTCTTCAGGAAGAAGAGTGAGAGAGAGACAGAGACAGAGAGACAGAGAGACAGACAGAGACAGACAGAGACAGAGAGAGACAGAGTGAGACAGAAAGTGAGATACAGAGAGAGAGAGAGACAGAGACATCTCAGGGACAAAATATAGCCTTCAAAGTCACACTCCCAGGGACCTGGTTCCTCCAACTATACCATACTTCCTAAAGTTTTCATTGCTTCCCAATAATACTACAAGTTGGGGACCAAAGTTTTAAAACATGAGCCTTTGGATGATAAGATCTAAACTATAACTTTAGTTTATTTTGTGTGTAGCTGATATTTTGCAGGACACTGATAATTCCATTCTCATTTTCTTTTGTGTAAATACTAAAGCCATTGTCCTCATAATTACCATGGGGATTACATTTAGCATCATAAAGTTATAACATCCAAATTTAATTTTTTACCATTTTAATTTTAATAACATAAAAAATCTCTACTCTTGTACAACTCTCCCCAATACTTTTTAGTTAATGATATCACAAAATCACATCTTTGTGTATTTGTGTGTGTGGAAATTAAACCCAGGTCCTCACACATGAAAGGCACTCTACCACCAATACATAACCCCAGCACTTTAATATTTTTTTTGAGACAAAGTTGTAAAATGTTGTCAAATTGTCCCTGAACTTGTGATTTTCCTACCTCAACCTCCCTAGTAGGTGGAATTATAGGTGTAAGCCACCACAAAATGACATTCTGTTCCTGACACAATATTATATCTTTATTTTAGATGTATCTAAAAACATAAAATAATATTTTGAATGAATTATTGTCCTACAATATGCTGAAAATATGGAGTCAAAAATCAAATTTAACAATACTACTCTTAGACTAGTAGTTTTATAAAATAGTTTTTTAAAATCATTTAGAAAACAAAAAGTAAAGTAACAAACCAAATTTCAAATACTAGCTTTTACAATTGTTCCGGTATTTACTTTGTCTTAGTTACTTTTTTCTCATGGCTGAAACAAAATACCCAACATCCAAAGTTAAAGAAGGAAATATGTATTTTGGCTCACAGTTTGTAAAGGTTTCAGTCCATAATCAACTGGCTCCAAGGCAGGCTGGCATGGCCAAGGGACATTACAGAGGAGAAACAGTTCATGGCAGGCAGAATGCAGCAAAAGCAGTAAGCAGCAAGCAATGACAGCAGCCCTCTTTCTGTCAGTTATAGTCTATCCAAACTACTCACTCTTAGAGTGGATAGCACTCACACCTGGGGATAGAGGACCCTTAATCCTAGGATTGCACTGTGAATCAATCCCAGCATCAGACCCTTAATCCCACCATCACACACTCTAGATACAGCCACCTCCGAAAAGCCCCACATATGACTGCATGAGGCTTTGGGGAAACATCTAGACACAAACCATAACACACCTTTACTGAGTTCTTTGGTTTGTTAACATCTTTAAGTTATTTTCTAATGTCCTCTCATTTCAAATTGTAGTGTTCCTTTTAGTATTTCTTCCAGGACAGCTCAGTAGTGATGAAATCCCTCAACTTTTATCTGGGAATATTTAATTTTTTTCTGCATTTTTGAAGGATGATTTTGTTAGACATAGGATTCTTGGTTGACAGATTTTCATTTTGTTTTTCTTTCTGCACTTTGAAAATATGGGCCTATGCCTTGTGGCCTTCCAAGTGTCTGATGCAAAATCTGCTACTAATCTGATTGAGAATCCCTTGTATATGATGATTTGCTTCTTTCTTGCTCTTTTCAGGACTCTCTTTGCCTTTGGCTTTCAATAATTTAATTATAATGTGTCTGGATGTGTGTATCTTTGAGTCGTACCTTTCATTTAATTTAGGAAGTTTTGGCCATTTTTTTTTTTTTACAAATATCATCTCTGCCCTTTCATCTTTCAATTCTTTCAAAATTCTCACCACACATCTGTTGACCTACTTGATTATCTCCCACAGTTTCATCTACTTAGTTAACTCTTCTTCATTCTTTTTCTTTTTTCTGTCAGACTCAATCATTTCAACTATTCTGTATTTAAATATGCTGATTGTTTCTTTTTCCAATTTAGTCTGTCTTCAAATATCTCTAGTGAAAATTTCATTTCAGTTATTGTAATTTTCCTAGCTCCAGAATTTCATTTTGGTATCTTTTTAAATTTTCCACTTCTTTTTTGAGCTTTCCAATGAATATTAACTCTCATATATTAACTTCGTTGGATTAAGAAATACCTAGCAAATTAGTAAATCACACTTGCCTTTTGTATGGGTGGGTAAGTGGAGACATGACCTTGGGTACTATACACCCCTCACCCATTCTTCTCTGGAACTGTTCCCCTGCTCTACTTCTCAGCCTCCAACACCTAAGTAGCTTTGTTCTGCCCTAGCAGCATGAGATTTCTGCCTTGGTGCCAGCTGACTATGGACTGAATGTTTTAAAACTGTGAGCCAAATTAAGCCTTTTCTCCTTTAAGTTGTGTCTGTTAGGTATTGTGTCTCAGAGATGAGAAAGCTGACTAATACATCTCCATATTGTTTGTATATTTTTTATTAACTTTCTCCACATCTTCTTTTACTTCTCTGAACATCTGTAAGATAGTTGTTTAAAAGACTTGATCTTTCTTAAAGATAGATTCTGTCTTTTATTCCCTCTTTTAATGGGCCATATTTCCTCTTCCTTGCATTCTTTTATGAACTTACAATTTGTGTCCTCTCAAAACTCATATGTTGGGCTGGTGAGACTGCTCAGTGGTACAAGCGCCTGCCTGGCAAACACGAGGTCCTGAGTTCGACTCCCAGAACCCACATAAAGGAAAGAAACGGCTGGTGATATCGCTCAGTGGCATAAGCACCTGCTGGCAAGTGCGAGGTCCTGAGTTCAACTCCCGGTACCCACATAAAAAAAAATTAAAACTCATATGTTGAAACCCTGATTTTCCCTAGGGTATTTGGAGGAGGAGACTTTGCAAAACAAGGTCACGAATATGAAGTTCTTATGGTGGGATTAATGCTTTCATTAAAAAGGAAGACTTCTGTCTCTTTCCACCCTGTGAGCTTGCAGCTAGAATGTGCTCCTCTGTAAACCAGGAAAAGAGCCCTAATGGAACACTGAATATGATGGCCTCTTCAATCTATGACATCCAGTCTCCAGAACTATGAGAAATAAATGCTGTTTAAGTTACTTAAGCTATAATATTTAGTTGTAATAGCCCAAACAAACCAACATATCTGCTTTGTGATTTTCTGTTAGAAACTGGACATTTAAATTTAAAAAAAGTGGTAATTCCAGTAATCAGATTATTCACTTTCCTAAGTATGTTGGTCTTTGTTTTTGTTATTTGATTTTGGTGGGCCATTTGTATGGCATGGACTGGCCTCACATGTAACCCTAAGGTCTTCTTGGGCTTTCCTGAGCTTGTTTCTTTCCCCAGGAATGAACAGTAACTTTCTAAATTCTGTATACAAGGTTGTTTTTGAATGCTTTATTCTTTAATATGTGGCTTCTAAAATAAGAAAAAAATTTAAAAAATTACTTGGAGACATAAAGAAAATTAATGATTGAAAAAAAATAGATACTGGCATACAAGATCCATTGGAAGTGACTTTAGCTTGATGGGGAGGACCTTCCAGGGTAGAGAGAGGGCTGTCAAACAGTTTGCCCACCTCTGTATAAACCTCTGTAAGCAGAATCAGCAATCAGTGTTCAGAATATCAACCCTTGACATTTTGAGGAGAGGGTCCTTATTGTTCAGCCTTTTGTCCCCACAGTTCTGTGCCAGCTGCTCCAGGTACACATGCATGGTTGCCTGGCATGTGGTTGGTCCTGAGGGCAGGGTAGCTTCCATGTGCTAAAAGATGAAATTGAACAAAATTCATAATAATTCACTCTTAAAGCCTTTTCCTGGAATTTGAAATCATTGGAATAGACTAGAATTCCAAAATAGTCTCATTGCATTGATTTTGCAAAAGCAATTGTCTAAATGGGAATGATTTTTTGGTGCACTTTACACTGCTGTCTTTCCAGAACTTTTCCATGCTTCCTTTCTTTTTTAGGTTTCTTGATATCAGTTTTACTTCCTGATCTAATGCCTGTAACTTCATTGCAAGCTCCATTTGTTTGGTGTCTAAGTTTTGGGTTGGTTGTTGATTCTGATTATCTTACCACAGTGAGTCAATGAGAGTGAATAAATACTTTTTGCCATGCAGTTGATGAAGATGGATTAGCTTTCACAATGGCTTATTATTGTTGCATTACTTTTGTTTTTGTGTAGACAGATTTCTGGTATGTCTTTTATGAAGCAGATAAAATAAAAGAAACCTCAAATAGTTATTCCTTAAATCTAGCCTCAAAGCAAACATATATGAAATTTTGAAGAAGTAGATGCAGCAGCAAAACAAATAAAGACTAAGCTAAGAATCAAGATAAATAGTAGAGGGCCAGTGACATGGCTCAGCAGCGTAAGCGCCTGCCTGGCAAGCGCGAGGGCCCGAGTTCAACTCCCGGAACCCACATACAGAAAAATTGCCGGTGATATTGCCCAGAGGCATGGGCACCTGCTGGCGCACCAGGTCCTGAGGTCGACCCCCCCCAGTACCCATCAAAAAAAAAAAAAAAGAAAAAATGATAAATAGTAGAGTACGTTGAGAAAATAATGTTTAGCTTATTCAAAATAATTTCTTTTAATAACCAATGCCTTCCATAATGTGTTCCTCATATCTACCATGATTTCTGATATCTTCTAAAAATATGACTTATGTATTGTAGTAGTCACATATCTCCAAAAAAAAAGTGTGTGTGTGTGTATATATATGTGTGTATGTGTATGAATACATAGTGTGTGTGATATCATATATGTGATATGAGAGAGAGAGAGATTTTTCAACTTGCTAACCCTCCTACGTATGGGGCCTAGCAAGTTTAAAAATCTACAGGCCAGGCTGACAGGCTGAAGATTCAGGTACAAAGTGATGTTACAGTTTTGAGCATTTACTTCTATAAACTAGCAGGAAAATTAAATGGGTTTCTCTGATGTAGGAGAATTCTTTCTTCCTTGAGTAATCTCAGTCTTTACTCTCAAGGTCTTCAATGATTAGATCAGGCCTGCCCACATAATGCAGGATCATGTTCTTTGCTCAAAGTAATTGGATAAGTAAGTACCAACGGAAATATTAAACATAGTCAAAAATGTATCCACACAACAGTACTGTATTTAAACAAACAAAGGATCACTATAGCATAGATGAGTAGACACACAAAATCAACTATCTCAAAGACATCAGAAAAATCCTGAGACATTATTTCAAGGGAACTGACCTTTTGAATTAAGATACACCTTAAAAAATAAAACAGATATTATAGAATGTCTACAGTTTGTGTTTCTAGGCTAAGTACATATGAGATTTTGTTGTGCTGTTCAGGGACTTTTCTCTAGGTCAGTTTTAAATTTGCTAACTAGACTTTCAGAGAAAATAGGCACTGTAAGTAAATGCATCTGAGAAAGTCTCATTTGTACAGTGACATATCTGTACAGTCACACAAAGGCTGCTTAGTGTATATTATTGGAAATGGAGAAAGAGATTTGGAAATTATCCCAGAAGAGTTGGGTCTTCTAGGGCAAAGAGTTGTTGATCTTTGGGCCAGCAAGTGGCAGTGGCAGAAGTGTATGGAAAAAAGATCATTTATCTTTTGGTTATGCTGACCAATTGTTTAGCAGCCTGATGATCCCTGTCCCTAAAGAAAACATGACTCCTTACATGTGACATTCAAAATGAAGCCATTGTTTACTAAACAAATGTGTGTATTATTATTCTCTACATAGATATAGATATTACAGATAGATATAGATATTACAGATAGATATTATCCCTGCAGATAGTAAGTATGTTCACCAGCTTTCCATCTGTGTGACAAAATACTTGATATAGTAAACTTATAAGGAAGAAAGTTGTTTTTTGGCTCACTGTTTCAGAGATTTGAGTACACAATTTCTTGGCCACTTTTGCTTTGAGTCTGTGGCAAGAGAGAACATCATGACTGTAGGGGTTCATGGCAGAGGAGTTCTGTTCACTTCATGGCGGCCAAGAAGCAGACAGTGAGAGAGGAAGGGGACAGCATCCCAATGTCCCTTACAAAGGCATCCCCCAAAGACCTAATGTCCTCAGTATGTCCCACTTTTTAAAGATTCTCCCAGTAGTTCCACAGGCTAGTCACCAACCCTTCAACACATGGGCCTTTGAGCAATATTTAAATCCAATCCATAATGGTAGAATAACCTTTGCACTAGTTAAGGCTCAAAATATGGTCATATTGGATAATGACTTTTTACATGACTTGCTGACAAGATCTGGTGAAAATTAAGCCTACAGGGAGAATAGAAATTTCCTGTATCCTATTACATTTTTCTCAAGGAGCAAGTACAAGAAGGGACAAGAAAGATAGTAATATGGAAAGAAAGTCTCTTGAAAGAAAGACTGAATTTCTTCATAATCACTTAATATTTAAATTATGAAATTTTAATCTTATTTAAACGACAGAAGCACATTTTCTCATGTAGAAAACCCCCCAGATGTGTAGGGATTCCACATGAGCATTTGTGCTCAAAGATTACATTTTTAAAACACATAAAACCACATGGAAACCATTAATCAAATCAGCCCAATGGCCCTGTGATGTCATGACAAGTTTTTAGAAAGTTAAGACTAATAAGAGATACTAAATATCCAGACACCAAAAATGAGCCATATTGAGATGATTTGTTTAGTGAATTTATTTACTGGCTATGAAGTTATAACATTCTTAGAATAAAGACTAATTCATAAATAATTTGACTGATATAATAATCAGACAATAACAAGATTAAAGTTAATCTCTGAGTTAAGGGGAAAAGGTACATCACAAAAAGGGAGATCTTACCATCTCAAGTTATTAAAGTTTGTTAAGATTACCCTTATAAACAGTCTGATTTGAGAAGAAAACTATAGGTATCAAAGAAAATTTAAATGGTATCAATTTCTTGAAGGCACAGGCTCCTTTTGGAAAAAAATCAAATGTCAAACTAAACTTAGTAAGAGTGATGTACTTTGTTTACATAAAAATACCCTTTTTACATTGTTTCCAGAGGAACAAATTAACTTTCACACTTCTCAACATTTTTATTAAAAAATTATTCCTTTGCCTCTAAATGACAGAATAATTGTTATTTTCTGTCATTGTGTTCCACTTGTCTCATAGTGAATTTAAGTGCTTTCCTTCATTAATCCTGAAAGATCTTTAATTTAAAATATAATAACTCGATCACAAATTGTTTGCCTTCTTGATTTGTCTGCTTGGGGTATATTTGATATTTAACAGTAGTTTGTTGTCTCCTATGGGCCACAATTGTCAATTAATTTGTAACCATAAGGATGGGGCAAATGAATATGACTTGAGGAACGCTTTGGTTTGGTGGTATGTCAGTATCAATGCCCTTCTCACTGGTGTGCTGCTGTTCTCCAATTTGGAGACTTTATTATACACACACACACACACACACACAAACACACACACACACACACACACACTATATTCACTGAAGTCTTCTTGTCTTGGATTTATTTAATTTTTATTTATTTAGTATATGTTTGCAATATATAATGATTGCATTCATCATGGGGAGTTGATACATGTACATAACAAATCTTAATTTGTTTTTTATACCCTTCCACTTCCCTATTTTTCTCTCCCTTTGACTTTTATTTCCCTAACCTTTTACAAAAGGTTTATCTCCCTCTTTCCTATCATCTCCTTTTTATTTTGCCCCTAAATTTATTAAAATATCAAGATGCTTTAACTATTATGCTTTTCATTTGGATCCCAGTGCACTTTTATTTGCATCTACTTATTTTCTGTAGTACAGTTTCCCTGACAAGAAAAGCTTATGGGAAAAATCTTAGGGTACTTCTGTGCATTTTACCTTAGACTATCAAGCAGCTGCTTTACAAGCTGTTCTTTTCAAGCCGTTTTGAATCTTCCTATGCTGTAAGATATCAAATTCATTGTTAGTGATTTCCTGTTTACAACAAAACTAAAATATGGTTATAAAGTCTAAAGACAAAGTTTCTTAAATATAAAATGAATGGAATTAAAATGTATTCTACCCCAGTAACAGTATTCCAGAAGGAAAAAATGAAAACTAAACAATTAGTTTGTATAGAATTTTTTTATATTATGGACATTATAGTACGGGGTTTAAGGAAATAGACTCCGTAATTAAGTTAGACAACTTTAGATCCTGGATTTGTTTCTTGATATCTCTAATCTTGGATGAGTTTCATAACTTCCCTGAAATTTTATCATCTGGGGGATGGGATGATGTAGCAACTACATCATTGTGTTCTTAAAAAGAATCATTTAGGTAATATTTATGAATTGCAAATCACTGAAGATCATTTGACCATATCCCTAAGCCTATGATTTTATGCTTATTGTTAAATTTTGTTAGTTTTAGCTCACAAAAATTATAATAGTAACACCAAGAATTCTTGCATACCCTACATCCATCCTTCCTTCCTCTTTCTTTCTTTCTTCCTCTCTTTCTTTCTTTCTTTCTTTCTTTTCTTTCTTTCTTGCTTGCTTGCTTGTTTGCTTTCCTTCTTTCTTTCTTTCTTTCTTGCTTGCTTCCTTGTTTGCGTTCTTTCTTTCTTTCTTTCTTTCTTTCTTTCTTTCTTCTTTCTTATTGTTGAAGATCAAAATCAGGGCCTCTTTCATGCTAGGCTAGAACTCTACTATTAAGGAGCACATCCATTCCATATTTCCATTTTAATTTACAACTAATCAAAACTAATAAACCAACATTGATTTATTATTGCTATTACATATTCATATTTCACTCAAATATTTTAGGTATTTGTTTGTTGAAAGAAATACACCCTTTTTGTTCCATATTTGACTTATTTATCTTTTCCCATTGGGCTGTCTAAACTGTGACAGTTTCTTAGACTTTATTTTCTATGATGATTACAGTGACAGCTTTGAATAACACTGGTCAGATATTTTGTAGATTGTCCTTCAACCAGGACTTATCTGATGTTTGCCTCATTAGACTAGAATTAAGAGTAGGTGCCAGTAAAACTATAGAGGTGCAATGTCTTTCTCATGATATTCTGAGAGTGTGCGTATCCATGTGATGTATCACTGGTAATGTTGACCTTGGTCACCTGGCTGAGACAGTGCCTGCCATTTTTCCACTGTGAAGTATGCTTTTCCTTTCCCTCCTGTAGACAACAGCACACAGTACCCTATGAACATTTATTATGCTCTGCCCACCTTAAGGAGCAAGGGTCATGCTCTCCCTCTTCAAAAGTGTAACAAAATTATTCAGTATTTGTCTGTACAGGAGATTTGTCTCTTTTATCCCATGTATTTACTCATTCATTTTATATCCGTATCTATAGCAAGCCCTCCCGGTCCTCGACTCGGTCCGGGAAGTTTATATTTGTAATCCCATGGAAAAGTTATTGGAATTCTAGAGAGTTAATTCCAATCTACCACTTCCAGTGCAACCGACGGTGAGAATAAAGACACTAAGGCATATTTATAGTTGTGGGGAGCCAAGGGGTCCTAAGTCCAGCCAAGATGGTGGTTACTGGAACAAAGGCTTCGACCCAGGGCCGAACCCAGGTTTTATTAATTCTGAAGGAGGGGAGTGGCTCGGGGATGAGTGACTATGAGAGTGGCAGGAAGTACATGAATATCGTGAGCTGGGCTAGGCCTGAAATCACCTTTGCAAATGCAGAGGGAAGGATATGCAGAAGGAGTAATCTGCATAATGCAATTCAAGATAGTATCTAATGTTATGGGGTCAGTGCTTCAGCTCTGATGTGTAATCTTTTATTCCCAGGGAAGTCATAGCCTCTTTCTCGAGGCTCGATCCCAGCTGACAGCGTGGAGCATGGCTCTCCATCCCGCCAGGCTCAACCATGTATTGGGAGCAAAGGGGCGGGGAAACACAGGCCTGTTGCCTTGCTTCGAAGATTACATATCAGGACCTCGGCTAGACCGATTTGCATTGCCTAAAGCCAATTAAAGAGATAAGGAAAAGTCCTAGCCAGCTCTGTACAGATCAATAGGTGGAAGTAGGGCCAGGTTCAGCCAAGATGGAGATAATTGCTCTTCTTTCAAGGAGAGCCGTCCAGGTGGTCCCCCACATGTGTCTACCTAAATGAATATGTATGTCACACTGTGGTTATAGTATGTTGCTGTTTTTTTGTTTTTTTTTTTGGTGGGGGGATGATTACATTATCCCATCTATTACCAACTTTCACATGGCTACTGTGTGCCTTAGATATAATTCTATTATTTTTTGAGGACTTTCTTGCCTTCTGGCATGACAAGATGATGTAACGTCCGCGGAAGAGGGGTCCGAGAAGGGAGACGCTCCAAGAACCACACAGGCTCTTATGTAAAAGGCACAGGGTTTACTGAAAGGCTACACTAGCGTAGGGTCACCCAGCGAATGTGCTAAGGCGACGACGAAGGGCAGGAGCAAGGGGTTTCTATAGGGTTGGGTATGGTAATGAGGGATAGGCAAGCGAAGTTTTACAGAAGCCAATCGCAAAGAGTTAAAGGGTAATTAATACATTCATTGGTTACTTAGGGGAACCTATAGATAGGGGAGCTTAGCAAACGGGCAACCAATCAGTTTGGAGGAAAGGCTAACAAAGGAGACAAAGGAGCCCGGGTGCGGGAATGTAGCCCGCGCGCGGGCTTGGCAACCAGCCAAGTCACATGATTTCCAGGAAATTGCCCTGAGGTAGGGAAACAGAAACTTAAGACACTTATCTGCCTAAAACAGAAACTTAATCTAATAGGTTAGAGTCTAATAGGTTAGAGTCTAATAGGTTAGAGCCAAATAAGTTAGAGCCCTAATGGCCATCGCATAGTTCGGCCTAACACATCAGAATTACAACTTGTATAACTTTTATATGAATCTTTCAACAAACAACTTTATGTCACATCAAACTTCACATTCCCCCCTTTTCTTAGGAGAATCTTTAATCTTAAAGATGGGAGTCTTGTTGGAGGGATTGGTATTGTTGTCTAATAACCATAAGTTTGACTGTTGATATTTGTTGTCTAATGAAGGTAGTTATTCGATTTAGCACACATGGTCCTATAGTGACCAGGAGGAATATTACTAAAAGGGGGCCCGCCAGCGGTATCAAGTAAGGGAGGACGCCATCCCATAAACCTCCATAGGGCGTTCTGGTTTCCCTTTCTCTCTGTCGTTGTTTTAGACATTGGTTTAATCTGTCCATGGACTCCTTGACCACCCCTGAATTGTCGGCATAAAAACAATATTTTTCTTGTAAGGCAGCGCATAGTCCCCCTTCTTTCATAAAAAGGAGGTCTAGTCCACGTCTATTTTGTAATACCACTTCAGACAGGGAGGTTAGAGAGTCCTGGAGGGCTTTTATGGACATTTCTAATTCCTGTAGATCTTGATCAATTACTTTTTGCATTGAATCTATATATTTAGTGCCCTGAATGAGCGCTGCGGTCCCTGTACCCACACCGGTGGCGATTCCCAGGCCAGCTAGAACAGCTAAAGTTAAAGATATGGGTTCTCTCTGGTACCTGGTTGTTGCCTTATCCATGATTTTTTCAAAAGACTCGCTAGAGTAATACATGATCCGAGGAAACAATTTTACCATTACACAATAGTGAGCTGAATTGTTAAACACCTTGGTAGAGACACAGTGGGTGATTCCAGTGTTACAGGCCCAGCGGGTCCCGTCTAGGGGGAGTAAATATCCTGTTGATGTAGAGACATTACGAGTCTGTAGGCACAACTGTCTTATACTTTTTGGAAGTGTCCCTATGCAGATCCCTTTCCCTGAGACTTCAGAAAGGGTGAGGCGGTGATTGCCATTCCAATCACAGGAATCATCTGTCTGTAGGCTTTGGTAAGTGCCATTAATTGCAATGCCCTCATAGTATGGGGGTGCCGCAGATAAGCATAGCCAGCAAGATTGTGTTAGGTCACTCTGGGTATAATTTAACATCGAATAGGCTCCCAATATAAGATTATATAATCTATCTACTGTTTCAGCTGGCTGCCTGGTTGGGAGCTGGTCTGGCTGGCGTATAAAGTCGGACTCAGTCTGTGAGGATAATGCCATAGCAGAGCTGGACACATTAAATGAGGCAGTGTTCATGGGCATAGGAGTGGGGGTGGTTGTGGCCAATTTAGGGGCTCGAGTGAGTTTGGGTTGAGTCTTGGGCTTTAGGACTGGATTTGGGCCAATTGCAACCTTCGGTTTTATGTCTTCTTTTTTTATGAGAATAAGGCTTCCCCGGTTATGCCCGTAATGGTGTTGTTTCCATAGTCTAAAGCCCCATGTTCGCCCTGTTAACCAGCCAGGGTCATTTAAACTTCGGGGCTTGAGGCAGAAGTTACAATTGAACGGGCAGGACCCAGAAGTCCCTTTTTTCCATTCCCCCTGTAGATATTGATCAGGAGATGGGGGTTTCCAGCCTGTGGCTATTGTCTCACAGCCCCAATAGGGACAATAATAGGACCGTATGTCGTTGCAATAGCCCCTGCCAGGGTTAGAGGCGGGACACATGTATATATGGCTGTCGCGACAGTCAGGCTTAACTGTATAGGGGCCACGAAGGAAGTGACAAGGTGACATGCACAGATTAGGCTCTCCGGGGCCCTCCCAGGCTAGAAGGGTGCGGTGGTCTTCCCAGCTAAATATTGTCCATTTCCATGGTTGGTGTATATTATGTCCCATACAGAGGGACAGCAACCCATTTAGTATTAACCAGTACATCTTAGACAATTAAGGACACTCAATCCGGTTACAGTAATCAGGTAAGTTAGGATGAAAACAACTTTTTGGGGAAATTCCCAGTGTTGTTCATGTAAAACAGTCCAAAAGGCTATAGCAAAAATTAGAATCAGAAGAGCAAATACAATTATAAATGCCAACAGATAACAATGCATGGAGCAGTCTTACG
Organism: Erethizon dorsatum; assembly: GCA_028451465.1. Classification (NCBI taxonomy): domain Eukaryota; kingdom Metazoa; phylum Chordata; class Mammalia; order Rodentia; family Erethizontidae; genus Erethizon; species Erethizon dorsatum. The sequence goes on from CM051828.1 coordinate 59,242,874, forward strand.
GATTGCGGGTAAGCTTGATCTTAAGAGGGTCTTGAGTCTTCTGGAGGATCCAGGAGTCGGTCTCCGACGGGGGAGCTGTGGGCTTGAGGTGTGAAGCGTGTATCCAGGAAGCAATGCCGTCCACTTTAACAGCTGTGGGGGTTGTCAACAGCACCTGGTATGGTCCCTTCCATCGTGGTTGGAGAGTTTCAACCTGGTGTCGACGGAGAAGCACCCAGTCTCCAACCTGGTATGGATGGGGAACAAGGGTGTCTCCCAGTTGATAAGCCTGGGAGAGTTGCATCCACAGCGTCCGTCGGACCTGGTCAAGAAGCAATAGTCTATCAGCGAGGGGGGTAGGCAGGGCAGCATTATAAGGCCAGTTGTTGAGGTCCTGTATTGGTGGAGGCGTCCCGAACAGGATTTCAAAGGGAGTTAGGTGTGGGGATACAGAATAGGGGGTATTTCTAGCTCTAAATAGGGCAAAAGGTAGGAGCATGGTCCAATCTTTATGACCGGTCTCTAGAGCCAATTTTGTTAAGGTCTCTTTAATCGTCCTATTCATTCTTTCTACTTGTCCTGAACTCTGGGGTCTATATGCACAATGTAATTTCCAATTTATCCCCAGGATCTTGGCCACTCCCTGACTTACCTTGGACACGAACGCCAGCCCATTGTCTGACCCGATTACCTTAGGCAGTCCGAATCGAGGAAATATTTCTTCTATTAACTTTTTTACTACTACTTGGGCTGTTTCGGTCTTCGTAGGAAATGCTTCAGTCCATCCAGAAAAGGTGCCTACGAACACTAGTAAATATTTGAATCTACATTTTGTGAACTTAATCTCAGTGAAATCCACTTCCCAGAATTGTCCAGGTTTAGTCCCTCGTAATCTTTTTCCTGATGTTATGGGAGAGGGGTGAGCATTAATTAGTTGGCAAGCTTTGCAGGAGGTGGCCACTTGTTTGGCCAACTCCGAGATTTTGAACAATGGGAAATGGTTGGCATATTGTTTGGCCACCAGTGTAAGTTTCTTAGCCCCCAGATGAGTTAGGCGGTGGGCCTTTTGTAGAAATTCTCTCAGGTCGGATTCTTTTATGAGTGGAAGTGGATCAGCTTTGGCCAACTCTCCCTCTGTAGAATCAGGAGTTTTTAAAAGAAGTTCAGTAGGCCCCGACAATGTGGCTTGCTTAGCCGTTTTGTCTGCAAAGTTATTTCCTCTTACCACTGGATTATCTCCCTTTTGATGGCCATTGCAATGTACAATAGCTAATTTTTGGGGTAACAGGATAGCGGACAAGAGTCTTAATATCTCCTGTTTATTTTTAATCTCTTTTCCCACCGAAGTTAGCAACCCTCTTTGTTGGTAAATGGCTCCATGAACATGGGCAGTGGCAAAGGCATAATGGCTGTCAGTATAAATTGTCGCCTTTTTGCCCTTGGCCAGTTCTAGGGCTGTTGTGAGGGCAATCAATTCTGCCCTCTGGGCAGAGGTGTTTTCTCTGAGTCCCGAGGACCAAATGACTTTGTCCTTTGACACTACCGCCGCCCCCGCATGTCTCTTACCGTTTAATATGTAGCTGCTGCCATCAGTGTACCAGGTTACCTCTGCGTCTGGAAGAGGTTGGTCCATCAAGTCACACCAGATCCCAGATTCTTCAGCCAGAATGTCTTGGCAGGTATGGAGGATGTGGTCGGCGGAGGTAGCGGGGAGCAGGGTGGCCGGATTGAGAGCGGCTGGCGAACCAAAGGTTATTCGGTCCTTGTTTAGCAAGAGGCTTTGATAATGAGTGATCCTAGCATTAGAGAGCCATCTATCGGGTGGCTGACGAATTATGCTCTCTAATGCATGAGGGGCCACAATAGTGAGGTTTTGCCCCAGAGTCAGTTTGTCTGCATCTTTAGTTAATAGGGCGGCTGCAGCTATGGCTTTTAAACAGGAGGGCCATCCGCTTGCCACTGGGTCCAGTCTTTTTGATAAGTAAGCCACTGGTTGTTTCCAGGGTCCCAATGTCTGAGTTAAAACCCCTCAGGCAACATTTTCTCTTTCCTCTATGTAGAGAGTGAAAGGTTTGTCTATGTTTGGTAAGGCCAAAGCCGGAGCAGACAGCAAAGCCCTTTTAATATTATCAAAAGCCAGTTGTTGTTCTTTATCCCACACAAAAGGAGCCCCTTCTTTAAGGAGTGGGTAGAGTGGCGCTGCCAGGGATGCAAATCCTGGAATCCAGAGACGGCAGAAGCCTGCCGTTCCTAGGAACTCGTGTAGTTCTTTGAGTCTTTTGGGGATGGGAATCTGAGCAACAGTTTGTTTTCTGGCGTCTGTAAGCCATCTCTTACCATCTTTAAGCAAATACCCCAGGAAGTGGACTTCCTTTTGACAAATTTGAGCCTTTTTTGCAGAGGCTCGATATCCCATCTTACCCAGCTCCCGTAGTAGGCCCTTGGTCCCAGATAGGCAGCTCGATTTTGTCTCAGCCGCCAGCAGGAGGTCATCGATATATTGAAGGAGGGTTACCTCTGGGTGTCGGGTTCGAAAACCCATCAAGTCTCTATGGAGTGCCTCGTCAAATATCGTCGGAGAGTTCTTGAAACCCTGAGGGAGGCGTGTCCAAGTGAGTTGTCCAGATGTGCCTCCGTCGGGATCAGTCCACTCAAAAGCAAATATCAATTGACTGTCTTTATGGAGAGGCAAACAGAAGAAAGCATCTTTCAAATCCAGAATAGTATACCAAGTTTTTGTGGGACTGAGCATGCTAAGCAGGTTATATGGGTTAGGCACTGTAGGGTGTAAGTCTTCTATTCTATTATTTACTTCTCTCAAATCTTGAACAGGCCGATAGTCATTTGTGCCTGGCTTTTTAACGGGCAGCAATGGGGTGTTCCAGGCGGATTTGCAGGGTCTTAAGACTCCTAAATCCAGAAATCTTTGGATATGCACCTTTATGCCTTGATGGGCTTCTTTATTAATAGGATATTGTTTGACCTGGACTGGGCTGGCGGTGGCCTTTAATGTGATTACCACCGGGGGTTGTAAGGCAGCTAGCCCTAACCCAGCCGTCTCGGCCCAGGCCTCAGGAAAGTCAGTCATCCAATTCTGGGCTAGGGCAAGCACCTGGGGTTGGTCATGAAGTCAATATTCATCCTCTAATGACAAGGTTAACATGGTTGTCAATGGCTGGTCCACCAGAGGGTTTTGAAAAACAACCTGTGGACCCGTAGGTTCGAACGTTATCTTAGCCCGGAGTTTAGTCAATAGATCTCTGCCCATTAAAGGAGCAGGACATTCAGGTATCACTAGGAGGGAGTGCTGTACAGTTCCTTTTCCTACGTTTACTGTTCTCTGAGTTGTCCATGCTCGATATCTGCTACCATTGGCCCCCTGAACTAAAGACCTCTTGGGAGAAAGAGCTCCAAGTGGTGCTTGCAAAGCAGAATATACAGCCCCTGTGTCTACTTCAAAGTTGACAGGGGTCCCCTCCACATTGAAAGTTACCCTGAGTTCAGGGAGGGGATCCGAACCCCGTCGCCCCTAATCATCTTCTTCTTCCAGGGCTAGCAAAGTGTGCTTGGAAGTTTTTGACTTTTCTCTCTCCTGTTTTCTCATTAATTTGATACATTCTCTAATGCGGTGTCCCTTTTCTTTGCAATATGCACATTGGTCAGGGTCTAAAGGAGGGCGTCGTGGTTTTTTCTTATCTTCCTGTTCCTCACTCTGAGCTGCCTTAGTAACTACAGTGGCCAAGATTTTTCCAAACTCTCTAGCTTGTCTTTTTTCTTTCTTAATTTCTTTTTCCTCTTCTGTCTCCCTTTTAAAATACACTTTTTCTGCTTCTTTAACTAAATCCTGTAGATTAAAAGTAGGTAACCCTTCAGAGCGTTGCAGCTTTTTTCTAATATCAGGGGCCGACTGCCCGATAAAAGTCATAGCCACCGTTCCTTGCATTTGCTCACTCTGAGGATCAAACGGCGAATACCTGCGATAAGCCTCCATTACTCTCTCTAGAAATGCCGCAGGGGTCTCTGTAGGCCCCTGAATTACCTCTCTTACCTTAGCCAAATAAGTAGGGCGGCGAGCAGCCGCCCGGAGACCCGCCATTAGAGTCCGGTGATAAATGGACAGATGCTCCCTACCTTGAGGCGAGTTAGGGTCCCAGGCCGGGCGATTCAGGGGAAAGAGATCATCAATGAGATTCTGTAGCGGCGTAGGTTGACCATGGGGTCCTGGAACGAGTTTGCGTGCCTCAACCAGGATACGTCCGCGCTCTTCTGTCGTAAAAAGGGTACCTAGAAGTTGTTGACAATCGTCCCAGGTGGGCTGATGAGAAAACATCAAAGAATCCATAAGATTAGTTAACTTAGATGGATCCTCGGAGAAAGGAGGATTATTATTTTTTCCAATTATAAAGGTCGGAGGTGGAGAAAGGCCAGTATTGGAGAGCTGGCATTTCTCCCCCATTACCATCATCTATAGGTGGCCCATAGGGCCGGAGGGGTAGGGTAACGGCTACGTCTCTATCGCGGGAGCGTGTTCTTCGCGCCGGTCCTTCGTCATCGGAATCCGACGGTGGTGAGGCTGGAAAAGCAGGGGCTGATGGAGGCGGATCAGCCATGGGGGGTGGAGGAGCCCTCCTCGGCGGGACATAATTAGGGGGGGGGTCCATGTCCCAGCCAATCAAGTCACCCTGTGACTCGGGCAAAACCGCAGGGCGTGTATGGGCGGGAAGCGCCTTAGGTCCCTCCGCCGGCAGGGGGGACAGAAAGGGTTTTACCCAAGCGGGCGGATTTTCACTGAGATCTTGCCAAACTAGGATGTAAGCTTGCTGGTCAGGGTGCCCCCGAGGGCCTTCTCTGAAGATAACTTCTTTAACTGCTTGGATCAGGTTTGGATTGAAGGAGCCTTCAGGTGGCCAGTCAACCTGAAAAAGAGGCCACTCGGAGCGTCAAAAAGTTATCCACTTCCCCTTTTTCACTAGGAGAGATAAATTGTGAGCAGCTTGTTTGACCTCTGACCAGTGCGCCAGTGTGAGGTCTAACGGTCCGGAGATGGTTTGTCCCATTGTTCTGTGGAGAGAATGTAATGATAACACTTGCGCCAGGGAGTGAAAGAGAGAACAAAAGAGCGAAATGACTCCGATACGAAACACACTCAGCAGTGACTGCTGAAACTAACGGGTCTGAAACCCCAAAATTACTCCGCGGAGTTGGGGCCCAATTAAGGGCCACCCCAAACGAACGGAGAGAGAAGGAAAAGGAAATTCTCTCCCAAACGACACTGCAGCGTCAGGCAAATGGAGTCACGAGCGAAGTCAGAACAAAAGAACAAGGTATAGTCGAGAGGCGGAAATATAAAGAAACGGCCGTACTTACCCCAAGAGGTGCAGTGTCGGCCGTTGAAGCCTTTCCCCTGGCCCCTCTTTAGTCCCGGGCGAGCCCCCAAATGTAACGTCCGCGGAAGAGGGGTCCGAGAAGGGAGACGCTCCAAGAACCACACAGGCTCTTATGTAAAAGGCACAGGGTTTACTGAAAGGCTACACTAGCGTAGGGTCACCCAGCGAATGTGCTAAGGCGACGACGAAGGGCAGGAGCAAGGGGTTTCTATAGGGTTGGGTATGGTAATGAGGGATAGGCAAGCGAAGTTTTACAGAAGCCAATCACAAAGAGTTAAAGGGTAATTAATACATTCATTGGTTACTTAGGGGAACCTATAGATAGGGGAGCTTAGCAAACGGGCAACCAATCAGTTTGGAGGAAAGGCTAACAAAGGAGACAAAGGAGCCCGGGCGCGGGAATGTAGCCCGCACGCGGGAATGTAGCCCACGCGCGGGCTTGGCAACCAGCCAAGTCACATGATTTCCAGGAATTTGCCCTGAGACAGAGTAACAGAAACTTAGTCTAATAGGTTAGAGCCCAATAAGTTAGAGCCCTAATGGCCATCACATAGTTCGGCCTAACACATCAGAATTACAACTTGTATAACTTTTATATGAATCTTTCAACAAACATAACTTTATGTCACATCAAACTTCACAATGACATCTGTCCAAATGTGACCATGATTGAGTACTTTGGTATTGCCATTTTAGTTAAATGTCCTCTTCTCTGGGGTATACAATTTCCTCACATTAAATGAAAACTTTAGATTTTATGAATCATGAAGGATTGAATTCAAATACTGTTCTGACTACTGCTCACGTGACAATGAGCAGACTACCTCTTTTCTCTTAACTTCAAATGTATCAATTGTGCTTCTCCAGTTTGGAACATGAATAGAAGTAGATGATATTTCAAGTTCAATGTGTGAATTTCTTGACTAAAATTTCCTTTGAAGAATAAACTGAAAGATATTTATGAATTTTTCTATACTTATTTGTGGAGAAGTATGAACAACCAATTCTATTTGAAATTATTTTTATTAAATATGATTAAATGATTGATTCTAATAGGTTGGATAGCACTCTTATAAACACATAAATAAAGGTAAAATAATAGCAGATAAAATCCACAATAGGGATGCAAAGTGTGTGAGCACTTAAGGGAAATGTAACCTTTCAGAGACGAGAAGTTAGGATATCTGGATCTCACTCCAGGCTTAACCATAAGTTTTTGTTTGAACTTGGCCTTGTATTTCTATTTCTCTTTAAATTTAATCAGGTATAAAACAAATTCATCATCCTCTGACATCTCTCTGGATGGGAATTCACAAGTATTTATGAACTAATGATTTGATCTGATATCAATTCCAAGATGAAGTAATAGAAATGTGAGCATTCCTTTTTCTTATTTTATATAAAGGAAACATCTTAAGATTTTCCTCTACTATAATTCTGTTTGAAGCAGATATTGCCCTGATTTACATAGCATGCTGCTTCTTAAACTCTCCCTTTACCACAAAACCTTTACTGATTGAAGATTTAAAAAACTTTAGAGGTACATTTTAAATCCTAGAACTGAAACATATACAATTATCATTTTTCTTTGATCTCCATTTTAATAGAGTCAAATTCTGACTTTAGAGATTTTATTGTAATAACATAATATTTCATGTTCATGTACAATTGATAAGGTTTTCACAGATGACTCGATATTCAACCAATATTTTCATTACTTCATACTAATTGAGAACTTACTGGGAATCTGACTGGCACTGTTCAAAGAACTAAGCATAGTGTAGTGAACAAAAATGAAAAACTTTCTGATTCAGTAGAACTCCATTGTTAGACTAGACAAATAAAAATTATTATATTAGAATTTATGTAGTAACAAGTGCTGGGTGCAGTAAGAACAAAGAAGGTAAGGAGATGGAGATTGTTGGTATATGAGCGGAGGAGGGCTTCTCACGGGGACCTGAGAGGGGCATTGTCTTGTTGCCATGGGAATTGCCTTCCTCAGAGAATTGTGTAGGGCAGGGGCCCAGAAGTAGGAGGATGCTGCACAGGTATGAGGAAAAGAACAAAGGTCATGAACAGAGAAAGGCATCCTGTCATATTCACCAGTGCAACATCATGTTAAATAAGAGAATACACAGTGCGCTCCCATACATATGAGATTCAGATACAGGACAAGGTTTTCTGTGAAATTTGAGTTTAGCACATTATTGTGTTGGAGTAGGATAACAGTGAAACTGGAAGGAAGGGCTTTTTAAACAATGAAATTTTTCTCTATTCCTAGTTTTCTATTCCTTTTAAAGTGTTTTACGATTTTCCATCATGATTTAGTTAATGCATTTTCTGTTATTTAGTGTCACTTATTTCCTGTTTAACAGCTTGCATGACAAAAGATAAGACTCATTCATATGGAATTCTGGAAAAAGAAGGAAAATAACTGAGAAGAGTTTCAAGATTCAGGATGTGAAAATAAAATGCCAGATTCTAAATGTAAAAGAACATTATTGATAATTAGCAAGCACTGAATAATTTAGTTCTGTTTTATGCATGGAAGATATAGCAGAGTAGTTTGAAGGAACAATGAGAGAATATTGATGCCTGAATGAGAGTGAGCGAGAGCTTAAAATAAGATAACATCTAGAAAACATGCATGCATACAATGGTAAATATATATACATCATCTGTGTGTATGTGTGTGCACATATCCTAAGGACAACCTGATAAATTTTACAAAATTACCACACCAGAGAGAAAAAAACCAGCGTTCCCAAAAGCCTTCCTGTTCTCCTTACTAGTCAATACGTACTCTAATACAATAATTTTCTAAAGTCAAAAAATCATACAGATTGTTCTATATTAGAAATTCAAATGATTGTAACATACACTGTGTGCATTATTTGTTCAGCATGAAGTTTAGGATATGCACGCAATGCTGTTTTATACAATTATGGTTATGGCTTCTCTACAAAACTATGTTCCAATGGTAAATAGCACAATACTGTTGAACAGCATTTGGCTTATTTTCTGTGTGGGGCTATGAAAAACAGAAATAGAATAAACTTCCTTGTGACTATTGTGTGTGTCCTAGGAGTGGATGTCCTGGAACATGGGATTGGCCTGCATGCAACTTTAATAGATACTGCCTGCCACAATGCTTTGTAAAATGGTCACATCAATTTCATCCCTCACTGGAGGTGTTGAACATTCAGTTTCTCTACAAAGTTGTAGACACTTGGCATTGTCTTATTAATTTTAGCCTTTTTAATTGGCAAGGAGTGGCATAGCCTACTTATTTTAGTAGAAAGGAACAGTGACTTTTATTTTTTCTTTGTAAAGATTTTACTTTTTAAATTTTTATCTTGAAATAACTTTAGATATTTTCAAATATCTTTTTTAGTTCATGGTATCAGAAGACATGAGATGTCAGGGTTGCTGCTGACTGGCAATGTTAACTTTGATCTCTTAATTAAGATAATGTCTACCAGTTCTCTCCACTGTAAAGTTATTACCTTTGCTTTTAGTAATTTTCCTTTCCTCATAGTAAGTATCTTATGGAGAAAAACTTTGAAATTATGCAAATAATTTTTCTTTCTTTTCTTTGTTTTATATTGTGGTACTGGAGATCAAATCCAGAGCCTCACATATTTTAGGCAAATGCTTCCCCACTGAATTGCATCCCCAAATTCACAAATATTCTGTTTTTACTCATTCTTTTGCCTACTAATTTTATCATTTATTAATAGTTATTTCTTGTAAAATTATTTCTCAGGCATTTGCTAAATATTGATTTTACACTTCTTTAATTCATCTGCATTTATTAACTGGAATTCTACTAAAACAAATTTACTATTATGTAAGAGTTGTTGGCAGTCATTTTTCTTTAGGCTTAAAACATGTAGTACAAGTACTGTTTCTAAAATATTAGAGGTTGGTTCTTTTCCTTTCCATTGCTCTGAGTGTTATGTTGTTCTTTAGAATCTATTAAATTTATTTGCTACTCTTTGTTTTTCCATTTGTGGTTTTCCCTATAAACTGATTGACATTATAGTCTTCTATATTTCATATACATTTCTCTGAACACTTATAAAATAGAGCACCCAATTTTATTGATGTTTCCTTTGTTTTAAGTATGTTTTGTTCATGTATGGGAATCCTTTATATATACTGAATATATATGTTTTACTGATTAAATATTTCATACATTTGCTCCCATACCATTTCTTTCTCTTACATTTCTCTCCTGATAGACAAAAAATTCTTACTTTTATTGTAGTCAAATTTACCTTTCAAAACTTTCTTAAAGCATTTTTGATACCTTCTTTAAAAATATTTTCTATGAAATCATGAAGGTATTTTTAAGTTTCCTACGCAACAAATTGTTTAACTTGTCATTTAGATCAACAAGCCATCTCTCTCAACTGTTTGCTCTCTCAACTGTTTGTATATAGTGAGAAAGAGCTGTCAAGATGCATTTTCCTATAACTAATTAAGGTTATAATTAACTTCTATAATTAACATCCAGTTAATCCTGTACCTTTTATTAAATGGACTTTTTATTTTTCAATATATTGAAATATACTTGTTATAATCAAGTAGGATATTCCTGAACTCTATTTTCCACTTCTCTGTTGTACTATCTTGGCACTATTGTCATAATTATTGTTTACTACATATTTCTTAATAAATATTTATTGTTCTCTGTCACAATATTATTATTTAATTAATGGTTGCAATGTTTTATTATAATATTGACATTGGTATAAAACAGCCCATTGATGTATCTTTTAAAAATATATGTTTTCAGCCTCTCATTTCTGTGTAAGTTTTATATTTAACTTATCAATTTTTGTAAAATAGTTGGGATTTCTGAATGAGATTGCATCTATTTGGGGATATCTATATAATTTAAGTCCTCTAATCAAGGTATACATCATATGACCGACACGTGTTGTTCCCCCTTTGTATTTTCCATTGCATTAACAATTTTATTGTAACATTTTAATTCTTGTGATACTTTTTCACTGGACTGTTAAGTTAATTTATTATTGACTTTAGGTCTTATCATGTACATCTTAATTTATCAGAGCCTGAAATACTTTATTCCAGCTTAATTACATTGAGACAAAGCAATAAACTTTATCCTTAAAAGCTACAGTGTCTGCCAAAGATGCATACACACTTCAACAGTTTGCCTTACAAATAAATGTCTGGATATTAATGGTCATCTCGTTGAGCATGTCTTATTACTGTAGAAGTCAAAGGTAACTTGTATTAGTCTCATGATGTCTCAGTAAATTTAGTATTAAAATATTTGTACAAGCTTTTCTCTTCCCAATATATATATTTTTGGCAGAATGTGTATTTCTTCATCTCCTTTTTTTATACAAGTTATAATTATATATGTCACTGACCCCAAAATTATAGTTTCAATTCTTACTTTACATAAGAATTTCATTTGACCCAGCTGTTTCCTCTTTCAGCCATCTTCTCCAAAAAGTTAAAAACATCATATAGAGTGATATATACATACGCTGTAGCAGCACAGTTTATAATAGGTAAATCTTGGAAGTATCCTATATGTCCATTAAGTTATTAATGAATAAAGAAAATGTGGCATTAGTACATGACAGAATACAATCCTGCCATAAGAAGGACAGACTTGAGTCATTTGTAAAAAAAATGGATGCATTTGGAGATCATAATGTTAAGTGAAAATAAGTCAAACACACAAGCTGAAGAATCTCATGGTTTCTCTTATATGAGAAACCCAAAATATAAATAAAGAACAAAATAAAAAAAAATAGATAATAGGGAAAATGAAATAGATCTTTTGTAAAAGGAAAGGGGACCAAGAGATCGAGGAATGAGTGAGTGAGAGGAGAAGAAGGGGTCAATATTGTAGAGATTTGAGTTAGTTACTCTGTGGTGTCATTTCCTGTATTGGTCAGCTTTCCCATTGTTGGTACTAAGTACTTGGCACTAGCAACTGGAGGGAGGAGAGGTTTATTTGGCTAATGTTTTCAAAGGATTTAGTCCATGATCAGTTGGCTCCAAGGCAGAAAAAAACATGGCGGAAGAATGTAGTGTAGCAAGGTTACTAAATTCATTGTGGCAGGAATCAGAGCAGGAGAACAACACCAGAGAGGCTATTCCCACCAAAGGCACACCCCCCAGTGACTTACCGTTTTTATCTGTGGTCAACCCCCAAAAAACACACTCAACTATTCCTCCGTGATCCAATCACCTTTTCAGTAGTCTCTTAGTACAAACAGGTTAGCAATTAAGCTTGTCAGATTTACTTACTACAATTCAACTTTGTTCCCATCTATTTTATTATAACTACCAAATATATTCCATTTCTATAAGTGTTATGCCCCCAAAATATGAATCTATGCATTAATTTTTGTTACTTTTAAAAAAGATTTTTGCTTCCTCTTTGACTTTCAGTATAATTAGTATGATGTGTGATATTTCTTCTTTCATTTATAATTTAATAATTTGAATCTTCTCCCTTTTTTCTTGGTCACACTGGCTGAAAATTTGTTGGTCTCTTGATTTTTTCCAGAGAAACAGATTTTGATTTTATTCTTTTCTTTTTTTTCTGTTTCCCATCTCATTACTTTCTGCTTTAGTCTTTATTATTTTTTCTTTTATGTTGCTTGACTTGGATTTTGCTGGTCTCCTCTCCTCAGTATCTCAAGGTTGGACTTTAGGTTACTGATTTGATATTGTTCATCTTTCTTAATAGTCATATTTACAGCTATAAATTTTTGTTTAAGTGTAGGTGTAGTTTCATTTATGCATTTTTGGTACTTTGTATCTTCTTTTTTATTTGTCGCAACATATTTCTAGTTTCATTTTTGATTTTTTTAACACTATTATAATTTAGGAATGCTTTTTGCAATTATTATATATTATGGTTATCCACATTTTTCCCCATTGCTGATTTCTAATTTTATTGCAATGTGGCAGAGAATATACTTTTTATCCTTTCAAATTTATTGAGGTTTTGTTAATTATGTTCTAGAATATGCTCTTTCATAGATATATTCAATGTACATTTGAGTGTTTTTCTTAATCTCTCTGTTACACTGTCTGCCTGTGTGCATTACACCAGCTGTTAGCCTTCACTAACTTTTAGCTGATTGCCTCATTTTCCATAGTTTTCTGGAATATATATTGTGTCACAGTCTGAAGCAGTTAAATTTGTGTTGATTTGCTGGGGTAAAATTTGAAGTTATTCTTTGAGATTTGGTCCAGCTGAGGAGGAATCTTTTAAGCTATCTATTTTTTCTAGGTCTCTCTGCTGATTTCTCGGGGATTTATGATACAGTGTGTTGATCTCTTAGAGCTTCTAGTCCCCTCTTAATTGATTAATAGTACAATATTGTTTGCAAGAGTACCCTGTTATAGCATCCCCACATTCTCCTCAAAATGAAGTCAATTCCTGTGTGAGAACATGGGTACTTACTCTGACTTTGGCTTACCTCTCCTCCTGGGGAAAACTTCTGAATCACTGCTGCACAGCAGGAAAGGACAGTGAATCCACTGCTCTCAAACCACAATGCTAGGAAGGTTGTCTCTTTCTTTGGCAGGGTGGGGGTAATTGCTTCTCCTGGATGGGACTTCTGCCCTTCAAATGAGCTGAAGCAAGGAGCATTCGGGCTGCATTCTTTTTGGTTTCCCATGATTTGGAGGAAAAGATTCCCTACCCCTCCCAGGTGCTCTTGCTGTGAAAAGAATATGTTCAACACAAGTTGGTAGGATAAGAAACTTTGGCCACATGCTGTCATGTCAGAGGTACAATAGTCCTGAGAAACTGCCTAGATGTATGCTGGGTTCTCTGGGGATGCCTACACCTCTAGTGCAGCCTGAAATGTAGGGAAAGATGGGATCCTTCAGTAGTGTTAGAGTAAGGGACACTGACCTTTTTAGAAGGGAAGAAGAAAGTACCCTCTATAACTATGAGCAGGCAGTTTTTTTGTGGTTTTGCTTCTGAAACAATAAGCTCATCACCCGATAGATAACCTTGGACCTACTCTTGAAACTGTTCCCTCACTCCTTTGAAATGCTCCTAAACTGTGTGCTGTAATTACCTTGACACAGTGTATGACCTTGTGCCCTTAGCAACAAGCCTATTAGCCAATTAAGTATAGACCCTTTGGGTGGGTGAAAACAGTTCCTACACCATAAAGATAGGAGTGCTGCCCTATATCCAGTGGTCACCCAGCTCTGGGCCCCCCACTATCTGTGGGGTGACTTTGTACCAATTCTGCAATAAATTTACTTTTGCTTTCCTGAAATAAATTTACTTCTGCTCTGCACTGTGACTTTTGACTCCTCTTCTTTCTTTTTTATGTTAGAGAAAGAGACCAGCCTAGAAAACTTTGAGGGTGGGATGGTGACCGCAGACCCACCAGATCCAACATATTTTGGGGGCCTGTTCAGGATTACAAAAAAAAAATGAAGACCACTGGACATGGTCAGTATAGCCCTGCCTAAACTACAGTGAATATGGGAGGACACTCCATCCTCTTCTCGGTGCAATTTCCAGAGATACCCCCCATCATGACCTAGCACAGTTGAAATCTCCTGGATGGGCACCCTTGGGGATTAGGGAAACCTGTATGCAAGAAGGATCAATCCCAGTCTCCAGTGAAATGCAGAAGAGAACTGAGATTTACCTTCACATGGCTTAGTGGCAATTTGTCTGGACATTCCTGTTGGACTTTGGCCAGACATGTTCTGAGCCAGACAACCATATTAGGGTTTATACCGATATGCCTATGCCAAGAGAGTATCCTTTTAGTTCATTTAGATTAGAGTCCATGGGTAAGTAGGGCGGGTGGAGAAGGACCCTCCTGCATAGTGTCCCAGCAGCCTCTCTGCCCAGGCAGAACAAAAATTTTTTTCAAGCCATTTCCAAATTATATTTCTCATGAAAAGACTTACGTCTCCTCATGAAACTAGGTTTCTCCACACAATGTTTCCCTTCTGCCATGCCATGGAAAGGGAAAATTGGGCCTTTTCAGTATGATGGTGGCTGGACCCTGACTATTTACTCCCCTTCAATTTTTTTGTCACTTCTCAAGTTTGCCAATGATTTATATAGGTACCTCAGGTGCATGGAAGTTGCCATGAGGGAAGTATGTGCTAGGGGACCCCATGTCCACCTCCATGTATTAGAAGTTCTCAACATGTGTCCCTTGACTGAGTACTGGCAGAGGACTGATTACACTTGGGTGGATTTGGAGGGATTCTTTGTCCCTTAGTTTTCATACTGACCCCACAGGGCCCTGATGTCCCTGTAAGACCTGGTTTTAATGGCCATAATGGACCCAGCTAAGGAAAGGACATCTGGGGAGCTTCATGTGTTTGAGGAATAGCAACATCAGCATAACCAGGGAAATAGGAAAGGATGTAAAAGCCTGAGGCCCAGGCCAGGAAATCTGGTCAGGTTAGACTATGGCTCCAATCCAATAATGAGTAAGGTGCAGATAAATCCTGAAAGTGGTGGGATAAGCCTGGTACAGGAGGGCCTTAGGCTGCAGTAGGCCCCCTACCAGAATGAGGGATGCCCTGTCCATAAGTTGGAGCACACCATAAGGGGACCCCTGATGGGTAAGTTTTTCTCATTATGTCCTTTTCCCCATTCCCCACAGATGAGAATTGGACTTTCTATGGTCACCACTTTTGCCCCTGCAGTGTTTGCTCAAACACTAGAAAGCTTTAGGCCCTCAAACCTTAAGGAAAAGGGCCAACACTTTTTTATTGTAATGATGTTGTATACAGTATATGCTGGGGGATCAGGAAAAGTGGCCCTTCAGGGGCTCCTTTAACTTTAACACCATACTTCAATTAGACTTATTTTGTAAGAGGAAAGAAAAGTGGAATGAGGTGCCCTATGTACAACTTTTTTCCTGAGTTGCCTTCTCAGTGTTCCCCTGACCCCTCATTGGTGGCATTAACACCCACTCTGACCTAGGGACCCCATAAGGAGGAAGTGTGCACCCTTGGGAGAGAAGAAAGACTGGGCCCCTAAAGATAGTGCCCCTGCTGTGCCATACTCTGAGGTCCCTCAGCCCTGCTATAAAAGTTATTACCCCATCCAGTCTCCAGTAAGGAGAAAACAAGAACAGGCCCCATTTATGCACTCAAAATTGAGAGAAATCAAATGAGACCTGGGAAGTTTCACAGACAACCTAGATGGATATATAAGAGATTTTAAAGGGATTATTTCTTTGTCTAGGGTAATATGGGATGATGTGATATTTCTCCCTAGTGAGACTCTTAATCACAGAGGAAAGCAAAGAGCTTTAGGGGCAGCCAATAGAGCTGACAATGTTTACCATGTTTACCATGGAAGAGTAAATTCAAGTGTATGCTCCCAGAGAGGATGAGCCTTGCCCTTTGTCCAAACCCTGGTGGGCCTATGAAACACCTCCTGGAAAGCAGCCCCATTTTCACTTCCTTATTGCATCAGGATGGAACTGGGGGGAGCAATTGTTAACTCTGTTAACTCTGCAAAATCAGGACAAATTTACCAAAATAAAAGACCCCTCCCCAGTGTTCTTGCAACAAATAAAGGACTCCATGACTAATACATCTGAGAGTATGCTCTGATTGAAATAACTTCTCTTGTGTGTGCTTGTCTGTCTGTTCAGTCTGTACTAGTAACCAATTACAAAACTTGTAGCTACTTTTTCATCTTAGATGGCATTCTATTGAAGGAAGATAAATTTGAGTAAAAGCTTCTTTATGTCATTTAAGTCTTGTAGTTGGATAGGGATGACTGGAAGTTTTATTATAAAATGATTATAATAAGTAAGATAGAGAAGATAATATGGAAAACTATAGGAATAGAGATATATTTTTGATGTGAAAGGATTTTGTATAAGATTTTTGCCCTACTAGAATAAAAAAGGAGAGGAAAAATAATGGCAAAATTAAAAGTTCAAGTATGTTGTGTAGACTGCACATGTACTCTATGCTGGTTTTCTTTTCTTTACCTCTTTCCAAAAGTATACAAGACAGGGGCCGGTGAGATGGCTCAGTGGTTTAAGGGCCTGCCCGGCAAGCGCGAGGGCCTGAGTTCAACTCCTGGAACCCACATACAAAAAAGGGGCCGGTGATATCGCTCAGCGGCACGGGCGCCTGCTGGCGCGCGAGGTCCTGAGGTCGACCCCCCGGTACCCACAAAAAAAAAAAGTATACAAGATAGATCTTAAAGACACCTAATAAATCTTATAAGACTATGAGTAACTCAATGTCTATTCTGCTCCCGCTGTGATACTGTTGTAATTGATAGAGGTGTTCAACAACCAAGGTTTAGAGACCAGAGCTAGAAAGATAACTGGGCTAAGAGGATGACCAATATTTTTATGTTGGCCCTCCAAGGTCAATAAGGGCCCAGGATATGAGGTGACCTTTTCTGCAGAATCCTGCAACTTTGATGAGTTACCCAACTTCCTGAACAGGGAAATTTTTGGGCCCCTGAAAGCAGGAACTGGCCAATGTACTATGTACTACAAAGAAGGGTCACCAGAGAGTAAAACATTTCCCATGCTTTCATAGGAAGCCATTGTCAAGCCAGACCATGACCCATCCTGATGGCTGAAACTGAGAAAAGAGATAAAGAGACTATGTACATAGTTCTAAAATAATGCCTGAAGAGACTGTGATAGTTGATTGTTGTCAACTTGAGTAAGAAATACCCAACTAAATTGGCTCAGCATAGTTCTGTGTGTGGAAGATCCACCCTAGGGAGGCTTGTTGCCAGAATGGTATAAAAGGGAAATGAAGCAGGAAGGATTGTTTCTTCGGAGGAGCTCCAGTTTTTGCTTATACCTTGGATGGCATCTCCCAGCTTCCAGAACAAAGTTTTCAGGCTTTAGCACAGATTTTTCAGGCTCCAGCGGTGACCCTTCCGCCTTGTGATACAGACCTTTCAGCCTCCTAATACAGACTTGAATTGGACACTAGAGTGAGCTCCAGGCCTTCAACTGGATCCTTTTGATTCCCCAATGCACAGACAGATTGTTTGCATTCTTCCACATCTGACTCTGTAGCCATTATAAGCCAATCTTGGAAATTCTTTTTTTTTTTTTTTTATTTGTGAGTACCGGGGGTTGAACTCAGGACCTTGCGCTTGTGAGCAAGCGCTTGTGCCACTGAGCGATATCACCAGCCCTTTTTTCCTTTGTATGTGGGTACCGGGAGTCGAACTCAGGACCTCACACTTGCCAGGCAGGCGCTTATGCCACTGAGCCATCTCACTGGCCCCAGAAATTCTTATATATTTGTATATCTTGCATTAAATCTGTACATGGAATTTCAGCAGTTAATGATTGTCCTGCTGTATTTTGGACTTGCTTTAGTCCCATTCCTTTCTATCTCCCTATTTGGAATGGGAACCTTGTGCCATTGTATGTTGGAAGTGTTTAGCTTTCTTTTCACTTCTATGGAAGTTTCCATCTAAGAGTTTGTCTTAAATCTCAGATGAGGTTTTAGACTTGCATTGCTGAAATTGTTAGGATTTTGGCAACTCTTGGAGATGGAGTAAATTCCTTACACATAAAGGGATGCATATGAGTCTTTGGGGGATCCAAGGGAAGAATGTTATGGCTTGTATCTAAATGTTCCCCCAAAGTCTTATGTGGTCATAGGTGGGAATTTTTGGAGGTGGCTGGGTCTAGAATGTGTGTTGCTAGGGTGAAGGATGTGATCCTGGGAATGATTCACAGAGAAATGCTAAGATTAAGGGTGTCCCATTTTGGGTGTGGGTGCTACCTGCCCTAAAAGTGGGTGGGCTAGATACATCCAGACAGCCAAATCATCAGTGATAAATCTGCTATTTTTATTTCTCTATTCATATTTTAGAATACTTTTTGATAGATTTGCAGTTATATCTCTCAGTAATTTAAAGGAAATTCCTGATTTCCTTATTTTGGTCAAAAACCTGCTTTCACCCTAAATGTTACTCTTTTGAAAGTAACACATAATTTTACATTTTGGATTTTTATTTATTTTTTTATGTGGGTACTACGAGTCAAACTCAGGACCTCATGCTTGCCAGGCAGGCAGTTATGCTGCTGAGCCATATCACTGGCCCTGGATGATTTTAATATTTGTTCATCTTTTTATTTTTGATATTTTTATTCTGATAACCAAGGTCATTTTAAAAATTCAACTATACATTGTTTGATTATTGATATAAAAGATATTTAATATAGAATGGAGGTACATTTAAATATGAAATGCACTCACTAATTTTTCAAATTATCATCTATTAAAGAATTTTTACCATATTATTACATTTTAGTATGTTTAAAAGTTTTCATTGGTATTATTGAAAAATGAGAGCTTTAAGGTTTACAAAGATTTTATCATAGCCTGCACTCACTTTTAAATATATTTTTATAATAGATATTTTTCTAGTGTTTCACATTTGCTTATGTTGTCTATACTGTATGGTAGTTTGCATTTGGGAAAATAAATGATCTCTCATCCCACACCCAGTGTCCCAGCTAGACATACAGAGGGCTAGGTTGGCAGCTGAAAAGCCAGAAGAGTCCTCTGCTGGCTGCTGTGCCTTATAGACTTACAGGACCTCTAATTAAAACCCCACCCCATGCTGGAACAGCAATTAGTTTACAGACTGTGACATACCTAGTTGTCATCAGGGCCATTAGCCTGCCACTAATCCATGTAATCTCCTGTAATCAGAATTCCAGATGAATTTTAGTGAGGAAATGAAAGAAAAAAAGCTTGTAACTGACTATCATTTGCAAATAACTATATAAACCTTTGTTTAGTTTTAGCTTACTGAGATACTGATAAATTTTGTAGGAACTTATTTTTTTAATTTTTAATTTTTAAAACTTTTATTAGCACATATTTGCTGTACATAAAGTTTGCATTCCTCGTGTGGAGTTGGTATACATAAATAACACATCTTGATTCCTTTTTTCATCTCCTTTCCCTCCCCTAACTCCTCACTGCCTCCTCTTTTGATTACCTTCCATTTGAGAAAGATTTATCTTTCTACTTCCTATTGTCTATTTTTATTCTGCTTTTTATTTGTAATTTGGGTTTATTTTAGCTGAGGCTAGTATATCTGCCTTTTACAAATATTGTCCTGGTGTTCTCCCAGGACCTATAGAACTACATCTTTGGTGCTCAACTCACAGTCCTAGATACACAGGCTTGTGCTGTGGCTCCTGTGACATCCATTCCAGTAGCAGTGAAGTGAGAGAACTGATTCATTCTGCTAGGGAATGTCACAGATATTTGTTACCCCTAATGCTTGAGAACACAATAAGTTGTAGACCTGTACTTTATAATTTAAATTTTTCTCAGTTTCTTAAAGTTCAGTGTGGGTAGTGATGAGATGTTTATGATCCAAGTCATTGGGAGGAGGATAACTCTACCTCAGTTTCTCTTCACTGTAATTCCAATACCAGCAAGCCTTGGTGTATATATGAAGGGGGTTGGCCAAAAAGCTTTGCAAAATTTTACTTGATAATATCCTTTTCTTTCACCCCCAGTAGCTCTTTCTAAATATCACACTTCTTTTATTTCTCTTAAAACCTTTGTCCCCCCAAAATTCACCTCACTCCCCACACTACTGGTACCTTTATTTCCATGCTTCCTCCTACAATCCAGTGGATAAGATATGTATGAATATTCACAAATGGGATCTTTTCTAGGTAATTTCAGATAATTTATGACAAAGGCATTTACTTTCCACTAGTTCTTTGGGTGTATTCTCTTCTTCCATAGCTCCTGTGTTTCACTTCCTTCTCTCTTTCATTCTTATTCTACAACTTAGTAGAAAGTTGACCAAGTCTCTCCAATATTCACAAGTGTTTACACTGAACTCTCAATTTCCTCTTCCTTCTTAGACATTATTAGGTGAGAGCTGTCTAAAGTAACCTGCCCAAACTCACTTCCACCCATCCGTAAGCCATTACTAAGGAACACACTCATGATTCAAACATCAGTTCTCACACAGACTCCTCAAGGACACTTTTTTCCCAGAACTTCATCTTCCGTAACTGTTGATTCTGTTTGCTGCCTTAGCATCCTGTGGTTATAGCTACACAACTATTATTTTATTTTTACATTCTTTCTCTCATTGAGAGTTTTCTAAGGACAGTAATGAGTCTTCTGTGTTCTCAGTACATTAAGGTGTATATCTGTATTTAGTATAAAAGGTGCATAATTAATATGTGAATGTTTAAGGATATACCTAAATAAATTTAATGTATGTGATATGCATTTTTTAACCCTGTGTATACAAGCATATCAAACACATTTCCTAGCCTAATGACTTGAATGCATTATATTTGAGTGTGTAAACTTCCTTCTATTCTGACCACAGGCATTTCTCCTATACCATAGGAGAAATTTGCTATTTGTAAAATCCCATCTAGGAATTCTTATACTGTCCTTCTCTTCATGATTCTCAATCACATGATTTTATTCCCTGTATTATACATTTGCCTCAGATGGCATCAAAATTTGTGCACTGTTATTCTACCAGATGGTTATCTAGTAAAATAACATTTAGTTATAAATATACCATGTAGACCAAATATAATCTCCATAGAATTGTCCCCATTGTTCTTATTCTGGTAGTTTTATAAGTTGTACTTTGACTCAGTTAGCTTTTGATATACTATTTAAAAATTTTTTTTTTCCTGTCAGTGCTGAGGATTAAACCAGGGCCTCACACATGCCATCCATACACACTAACACTGAGCTACACTTCACCTTTTTATTTTCAAAATATTTGCTTATTGTTCAGCATATTTATGGTTATTAAGCCACAGATTATAGGTGGCTTCTCCAGAAAGAGAAGTTAAAATGCAATTGAGGTTCACTGGATCTCAAAGCTCACAGGAAAGGGGCAAAGAAGAACTGAAAGATGAAGTAAACCTGCAGTGCAGAACTATCAAGAGCACTGCCAAACCTGTGAAATAGTATGGAGCTAGTACTGCCTATCAGAATGGCTATGTTAGGCAAAAATGGCTTAGCCTATTTACACTGCCATGCTTGGTCATCTGATTGAGGATCTGAACTTTCAGGGGGACAGCAGATCTTCACAGTTGAGGTAGACCTATAATTATCTGAGAGCTGGACATTGCATCCTCAAGGCAACCCCAGCTGGTTAGAATTACTTATTGGGAAGAATATGAGCAGCACATCTATTTCTGTGTCTGTAATATATATGCATGCATTTCTGTACATGAATGTATACAGAAAGGAGTGTATTGGTCACTGCTTACTAGAGAAACAGATTTAGTACAAGATATACAAATACACAGGAATTTACAAGATAGACTTACAATGGCTGCCTGCAGAGTCTGGTGTGGAAGACTGCAAAAGGTCTGTCTGATCGCTGGAGATCTGAAGGATCTGGTTGAAGGCCTGGAGCTCACTGTAGTGTCCCATGCGAGTCTGTATCAGGAGGCAGAAGGGCCTGTGCCAGAAAACTGAAGGCTCTAGGCAGGAAGCTGGGAGATGATGGCGAAGGTGAAAGTGAAGACTGAAGTTCCTCGGAAGTAACAGGAGTGAGCCTTCCTTCTTCGTTTCCCCTTTACACCATTCAAGTGAAAAACCTACCTAGGATGGGTCTTCTATCTGCAGTAAATCCCCTCAGCCACACTAAGAACTATGGTGATCCATTTTAATTGAGATTTTCCCACCCAACTTGACATAATCAGTTAACTATCAAAAAGAGGTTAACAATTTATAAAACTAGAGGAAAAATTGTGATGACTGTTGGCCAAGTGAGTGAAGTGTTCACATGGAAGAATACCTGTGAGCTATCTCAGGGTTGGTTGAGCAACCATGTCATCTTGTAAAAAATTCTTGCTTTTGGTCCATTATTGCTTATGCCACTGCTTTTGGAAGATTTCAGAATTATTGTGGCTTTTAACATTAACCAAAAAGTAAAATCCAGAACTCAAACTTTTGCTCCTGGCAGCTGATGCAACTGAGCACCAGACCAGGTTTGTGTTTCAGGCTTGTAAGTGAAGGATCAATATTGTTGTTTCCAGTGGCTTGTTTTCAGAATTAACCCACTATATCAAGAGAGAGAATTTCACATTGTTTTTCAAGGTTATCTTTTGTATTCTATAAAAAGAACAATTTCCAGGTAGTAATTGTTGCTTTGCTTAAATATTGGTTGTTATTAATTCTCACTATTTTCTTTTAAGTGCTAAGCTATGATATTAAAAGATGCATGAAAGCTAACTCCTCCTTTAGAGATCGTGTGGCCTTTCATTAACACTCACAAGCATGCACAGTATTAAGGAACCATGCCTAAAGTAGATTGCAGTTGGAAATTTATAGATAAAAATATACTCCTGAAAGGGTATATATATAATCTCTTGAGGAGGACTCACAAAAATCATTTGCTTCATTATTGTCAGTGTTAATTATGATAGACTCATCAGTTAAACATCCGTGATATTTTATCAAGATATCAACTATGACACAATGAAAGCTTAAACTTATTTTCAGGGTTAGTGAGAAAAGAAATCCCAAGAAATTGGATTTCATTTTTGTAGTTAGCATACTTAATAGTAATAGAATCATCACTTGTTAGAGGACAAAATTATTAATGAGGAACTGGATCATGAAACTTTCATACTTCTGTACACTAACATACACTTCTAGTCTGTATTTAGGATAAGTAAGTTGTCTTGTATAGTCAAATCTTGTCTTGAACTCAAATCAAGTGTTTCTTAATATAATTTCCTGAGACCTAAAGGGTTGACATAAAATGATTTCAAAAGCATTGTCATCCTCTTGTTTACTCATAAAAATGTAACCAGCAGTGGGTAATTAGCAGAATCATATCCCCTGTAAGAGTGAAAACAACAAAAACAACTGCGTTTGGAAAGTAGTTCCACACTCCTTTGTTAAGTGAACTCCATAAGAATCAATAACCAATATCTTTGAGCTCATGATGTAACAGCTGTTATGTTGATTTCCATTTGACTGATAAATTCATAGCATGCCATACTGATTATCACATAAAGCTTCCTGGCACTGAGAGAGCTGGTAAATCATCACAAATTTCATCATAAATTTCTGACTAATACACAAAGGAAGTCTCACATATGGGTAAAAGTATTTAGTATTGGAGGGTTGATATTAAACTGAAAACTAGGTAATGCATGCCCAATGTTTAATGAACTCAAATCAAGTGTTTCTTAATATAATTTCCTGGGACGATCTTTCATCTTCCCATGTCCTGATATTTTTATATCTATTAACATTTATAGGTAGATTTTTTTGTTTACCTCTCAAATTCTACTACACATCTATAAATTATCAAATCATTATAATTCAACAATTAATATATCTCAAAATAACTCTACCTCACTATGTTGATTCTTAGTCATTTACTATATTTTATTTTACATTAATAAGATGTAAGCTTTCCCAGTCTTCATTTCATCCTCTACACTACAATGAGGTATCATGTCATGAGTTACACATCATTCAATGGCACTGTTGTCCGTTTAATTCTATTAGGAGGCTATTACAGCTGAATTCCGTCCCTAAAAAAGTCATATTTTTATATGACTAAGTACTTCAGAATGTAACTATATTTGGAGATAGCATCTTTAAAAAGATAAAAACAGTGTTGTTAGATTGACTCCAATTATAGGTGACTGGTATCTTTACGAGAAGAGATTAGGAAACAGACACACATGGAAGGAAGACCATGTAAAGACACAAGGAGAGATAGCCATCTGCAAACCAAGGACAGAGGTCTTGGGAAAACAAACAAACTAAAACAACCCTGCAGACACCTCGGTGTTGGATTTCTTGCTTCCGGAATCATAAGAATCATAAAAAATACCATTTCCATTGTTTAAGCCATCTGGCTTATGAGAATATTATTATGAAAGTCCTAGCACTCTAACTCACAGGCTGCTCTCCATAAACACTTGTACAAGGCTAATACTTAAATTTGTCTGGGGAAAAGTACATTTATATAGCGTATCTTTTTTTAAATTAAGTTTATTGGTACATTTTAGGTATACATAATGATCACATTCATCATACTTTGTACCTGTACATAATATAACTCGATTCTTTTTTTCCCCATTCCCATACCCTCCCTTCTGTCCCTCTTCCCTTCCTTATTTACAAAAGATTTGTTTCCCTTTTTTCTTTCTTTCCCATCTTTTTTTTTTTCTTTTCTCCTCCTTCCTTTTCCCCTCTATAGTTCCTTTTCCCATTTGAACATTTGCTTCCTGTTTCACAATATCTATTATACATTTTGGTCTTCATTTACACTTTTTGTTTCTCACACCAGAGAAAGCATGTGGTATTTACACACTTGTGTCCAATTTATTTCTCTTAAGAGTGTGGTCTCAAGGTGAATCCATTTACCTAGAAATGCCTCAAGCTTATCCTGCTTCATGGTTGAGTAGTATTCCACTGTATAAAAAGATCACATCTTCTTTATCCATTCATTGATTGATGGGCATTTGGGCTGTTTTGAAGATTTAGGTACTACAGACTGTGCTGCTATAAACATGGGTGTGCATATATTGCTGTGATATGATCCTTTTTAATTCTTTCAGGAAGATACCAAGAAGGGGAAGAGCTGAGTCAAATGGAAACTCTAGTCCTAGATATTTGAGGAATCTCCACACTGATTTCCACAGTGGTTGCACCAGTCTACACTCCCACCAACAGTGGAGAAGGGTTCCTTTTTCCACACAGCCCTGCCAGCATTTGTTATTGGTTGACTTCTTGATAATAGCCATTTTTTCTGGAGTGACATGAGATCTCAGTGTTGTTTTAATTTGCATTTCTCAAATGATCAATGCTATTGAACATTTTTTCATAAATTTATGTGCCATTTCTACTTCTTCTGAGAAGTGTCTCAGATGCCTATTTTTGTATTGAGTCTTTAAATTTGGGGGGTCTGATTTTTTTTTTTTTTTTGAGTTCTTTGTGTATTCTAGATAGTAGTTCTTTGTCTGAGGAACAGCTGGAAAATTTTTTTTTTCCGGCTGTGGGTTGTCTCTTCACTCTGCTGGTCATTTCTTTTGCTAAAACTTTTTAATAAGTTGAGATCCCAGTTGTTGATTCTTTGTGATTGGGGTTTTATTCATAAAGTCTTTGCCTATACCAATGTCTTCAAGAGTTCTACCTATTCTATCTTCCAGCAGACTTAGTGTTTCTGTTTTAATATTCAGGTCTTTAATCCATTTTGATTTTAGTTTAGTGCATGGTGAAAGATATGGGTCTAGTTTTGATCTTTGGCATGTTGAAATCCAGTTTTTCCAGCACCATGTACTAAAGAGGCTACCTTTCTTTCAGTGAATGGTTTTGACACCTTTGTCAAACATAACTTTTCTATGTCTGGAGTTGTTTCTGCATCTTCTAATCTGTTCCATTAATCCTCAGGTCAGCATGTATATAGTATATCTGGATCATTTTCAAACTCATTATTCTCTTTCCCTACCCTCTTCTTTTCCACTTTTTGTTTACTAGTGTTATGACTTGTGCTTCGATATCCCCCCGATCAAGCCTCATACAATCATGGGTGGGGCTTTTCAGAGCTGGCTGGATCTAGATCGTGGGATGCTGGGATTAAGGGTGTGTAATTACTAAATCAGTCCAGTGATTGGTTTGGCAAAGTTTTGGTTGAGGATAATGGGAAGACCCACCATGGGTGTGATTGCTATCTGCCCTAAGTGTGTGTAATCTGAATAGAATATAAGAGACAGGAAAAGGTCTGCTGTCATCTTTTGCTATGTCACTGCTTCACTGCCTTCTGCCTGCCCTGCCACACCATGGACTATTCCTCCTCTGTGATGCCCCTCTGACATGCCACCCTGCCTTGGAGTTAATTATGGACTGAAATTTCTACAAACTGTCAGACAAAATAAACCTTTCTTCCTTTAACTTTGAGTGTCAGGTATTTTGTCTTTCAACAAGAAAAGTAACTAAGACCCCTACTATAAGTCCTTTATATTACTCTTTCATTTATTTATGTTTTAGGTTTCTCATATTTATAAGAGAAAATATGCACAAATTATGCACAGACATAAATTTCTGCATCTGACTTATTTTACTGAACATTATGGTTTTAGGTTCCACCTATATTTTTAAAATGACATTATTTCATTCTTCTATATGAATGAATAGTATTCTAGTGTACTATATATTCACATTATTCATTCATCTGTTGATGGGCATCTAGACTGGCTGGCACTGGCAGTTTTTTGATATGTTTCTACAGCAAGATTTATCCTTAGGCAAACATTTGTACATCTTATGATTCTGCTTTATGGGACTTTTCATGTTTTTATCCATTACTTATGTTTCAATCCTTTATTTTTGGGCCTCATTTAGAATTCTGGCTTTGGTCAATAAATGAAAGTTGGATGCAGGTTTGTCATCACTGGTTAATCATCTCTAGCTTTCAGATTATATTTTCCTCATCATATCCTCAGATGTCACTAAATAGCAGGTGGAGAACATTTCACAGTACAAACAAGTACCTGAACTAACTGTACCATATGATAGTCTTTCTTTATTCCTTGAAACTTATGTTTCAAGACTCCTACTGGATGCCAGGTACCATAAATAGTGTCAAACCCCATAATGTAATGCTTTTCTATCTACGCCATGCATTCTAGCTGTAATTATTGTATTTTGAGATGCAACACTAAAAAATGGTACGAAATTCTTTTCCTTCTCCAAAAGTTCATGGATAGCAGTTGTAGATCTCAGCACCCTCAGCATATGAATTTTTTCTTTGCTTATTAGAGTGTTTTTCTCTTTTCCATCTCCCTTTAGCATATTTGAGTTCCCAACATTATCAGTCTTGTGCTTTGGGTCCATTATTAAGCAAAATAAAGGTTATTAGAACACACATACTGTGATACCTCCACATTCAACCTGATATACAAGAAGATAAGTAAGTGGCAAATGGGTGGATAGTTTATACTGATGGACGCACCAGACAAAGGAATGACTAATGTTCTGGTAAGACAGAGGGATGGCACAAGATTTTATCATGATATTCAGAAAGACACAGATTGTAAAATTTACAAATTTTTTATTTTTGGAATTTTCTATTTACTATTTTTAGATTAAGATTGACCACAAGTATCTAACAATAGAAAGTGAAACTATGGATAGGGAAGGAAATGTCATCGTAAAAGATAGGGTGATGGGGTCAGTGATACGGCTCAGTGGTGTAAGTGCCTGCCTGGCAAGTTCAAGGTCCTGAGTTCGATTCCCAGAACCCACATAAAGGAGAAAAAGGGCCGGTGATATCGCTCAGCGGCACAAGCGCCTGCTGGTAAGCATGAGGTCCTGAGTTCGACTTCT
This sequence comes from Erethizon dorsatum, assembly GCA_028451465.1. Taxonomy (NCBI): domain Eukaryota; kingdom Metazoa; phylum Chordata; class Mammalia; order Rodentia; family Erethizontidae; genus Erethizon; species Erethizon dorsatum. Next base: position 59,270,614 of record CM051828.1, read on the forward strand.
GGTAACCACATTAAAAAAAGAAAAAAAGATAAGATGATGAACAGAAAATACTTTTAACCTTTTTCATTGTTTTGAAGCCTTCTACTATGGAAAGCATGTGAAAGATGATGAGGAAGGAATTATGCATGTATGTATGTAAAAACTGTTTTGAAACATTGCCTTAGAAATACTGAAAACATTGCTTCACTTAGGAGAACAAAAATAAAATTGATCCTATTTTCTAGACATATACTTGAACAAAAACTACCCAAAGAAGAGAGCTCCTCACATTTACTTAGGTTCATACCTAAAACACATTCAATTACTTTCTGAAAGGACTTGAATACACCAACACTTGTCCCATAACTTCTTATGACCTCTACAAAAGCCAATGTATTATCACTTCACTTTTTTAATGTTTGCACCAGATTTCCTCTAATTTCCAAATCATCAGAATCTCTTCAAAGGCATATATAACATTTCTCTCAGAGAAATGCATGCAATAATTAAAAAATATTTTAAAATAAGCATTTTATTTTAGATTTGTTTTATATTTACAAGAATGTAGCAAGGAAAGTATAAGGAGTATTCAGTTTCCTTAGCTGTTAATGTCTTGCATTACTATGGTTCATCTTTTCAAAAAGAAGAAATGATATAGATATGTTACTGAAGCCTGTGGTTTATTGAGATTTTTCTGATTGTTTTTTTCATGCTGCAGGATTCCAATAATGATGCCATAGTACAATGATTCACCATGTTTTTTAGGCTCCCCTCAGCTTTGACAGTTTCTCAGATTTTAAAAATATTTTTCTATAACCAAGTGTAATAGTCATCTTTCCCATTGCTAGCACACAGTACCCAACACCCACAACTTGAGACAAGGTTTAGTTGGCTCACAGTTTTGAGAGAATTCAGTCCATAATCAGTTGGTTCCAAATCAGAAGCATCATGGTAACAGATTTAACACAGGAAAGCTGCTGAGCTCTGGGCGGCCAGGAAGAAAAGTTGGGAATAATGCCAGGGAGGAATAGGTGAAAGAGTGTATTCAGTACCGGAAATCAGGATTCACCCAGGTGTATGATTTACTAATCTGCTAGGTGTCTTTTAGTCCAAGGAAGCTGACATATTGGGATTAAATAGCTCATGCAACAGTTTGAAGCATACAACTCAGGTATTTTGTAGTGTATTTCTCAGTTTGAGTTTGATGATTTGCTCATGTTTAGATCAAGTTTCTTGGTGCTGTCGATGGCCACAGACATGATCTACACTTCCCACCATATCATATCCCTCCTATACACTCTCAGTGTGACTTTTCATTGTTTATATTGACTGTGATTATTGGCTGAGGTTGTCTGTCAACTTCTTCATTGTAAAGGCCTTCTTTGTGCACTTGTGAAGGAAGTAGCTATAAGTAGCATGAACCTCAAAAGAGGGAAGGATGCTTCCCCCTCTTTGAGGGAGTAGAACTGACAATAATTTATTTGAGGAAATCCTGTGAAGAAGAGAGGTCTCATTTATTTAGTTAATTATTTCTATCAGTATGACCTCATGATATTTTTCATAATTTAGATTATATTCTAATATCAGTGTTTTCATTTTGTGTTTCAAATTATTCCAGCTTTGGCTATCAGTAGTTATTTCTTTCAGCTTCAATGTCCCCTTAATACAATCCCCTAAGTGTTTATTTGTTACTTCTTGTTGTCTTTTGTTGTTATTATTATTTTTTTATTTACTTATTCCCTTCTTTACAAGATGATACAAGCTAATGCATATTTTCTTTCCTCAAATCAGCCCTGTATTGGAAACCTAGATCTGGGAGCTAGACATTAATATCATTGCTTCCAGAGCTTCTCAGCACAGAGCTGGAAGACACACATACCGCAGTGTCTTAGTGACTTTCCTCATTGCTAAGACAAAATGCCCAACACCCCAAATTAAGGGAGGAAGGATTTATTTGATTTATTTAGCTGACAGTTTGTTTCAGTCCGTAATCTGCTGTCTCCAAGGCGAGGTGGCATATGGCAGAGGGGCAACAGTTCATGGCGGTGAAAGACAGCAAAAGCAACAAGTGAGAGAGCATGGGGGAACAAGCCTCTTTCTGTCCCTTATATTGTATGCAGGCTACCCATCATAAGGCAAGTGTAGCACTCACACCCTTAATCCCAGAATTGGACCATGAATCAATAACGAACTCTAGATTCAGCCTCCTCTGAAAAACCTGCCCACTATGACTTCATGAGGCTTTGGGGGGACATCCAGACACAGATTATGCTATCTGTAGCTATTTGCATTTCTAGGCAACAGTGTCTATGTCTTAAGTCTATGTCTTAGTTACTTTTCGCTTGTTGCTGAGACTAAATACCCGAGGAGAAAAGATTTATTTATTTCATACTTTGTACAGGTTTCAGTCCATAATCTAATGTGGCAACTGTTCATGGTTGGGGGGGCGCGCGGCAAAAGCAACAAGAAAGGAGCAGAGACAAGCCTCTTTCTGTCCCTTATATTGTATCCAGTCTACAGGAATTAGGGCAGTGCCAATCCAATCAGTGGACTGATCCAGGAATCACCCACCCTTAATCCCAGTACCCTTATTCCTAGCATCAAACCATGAATCAATAACAAACTCTAGACTCAGATACCTCCAAAAAAGCCCCATCTAAAAGTGCATGAGGCTTGTGGGGGGGCATCTAGACACAAACCATAAAAGTCTATTAATCCAAAAATAAATTTGCACTAATGTCTACAACTCTGATCCAATCCATATGGTTCACTCTACCCTTCTACCTTCTCCTCCTTGCTCATCTACAATCTCCCATTACACTTGAAAAGAGCCAGCTCCTACAAACCATCTTATATTTATTTATTTGTTCACTCCTAGTACACATTTTCACCAGTAAAGGGATGTTAATATATCCCTATGAAGAACAATTTTAATTAGAGTATAGTGCTTATGTATGGCTCTTTTTGTCTTTGCTATTAAAATTTCTAGTTGTCTTAGTGTCTTCAGTCAGCTTCCAAGACACAATATTTGACAACCACAAATGAAAATAGAGTATATTTTGGCTATGATTACAATCCATGGCCAGCTGGATTCAAGGCAGGTAAAGCATGCAGAGGGGCATAGCAGAGAAAATCTAATCCCACTATGGTAGTTAGGAAGCAGGCAGAAAAGGGAAGAGCCCAGGAGGGACATATCATCTTCAGGGTCAGACTCCCGAGTGACCTACATCCAACCAGTCCCCAGCTTCTAACAGCAGGTCAGCTATGTTCACCCTATGACTCAGTCAACCTCCACACACAGGAGAACTTTGGGAGACATTTTAGATCTAAATAATACCAGTCATTTCCAACATCTTATAAATCTGCACCACTCTTTTCCCAGAATCTCTTCAGATAAATTATGTATTATAGTTATGATAAATTTATATTCTTTGTCATTGTCTGTAGTCCATCTGGGGATCACTTTTACTAGTAATTAATTTTAAGTTTACATACTTTTTTTAAGTTTACATACCCTTTTTAAGTTTACATACATTGAAGTTCACTTTTATGCTGTAATATCTTATGAGTTTTGTGAAATTCATAGCATCCTATGTACACGATAAAGTGCTATGTACAACAGTTTTGAAGCTCTACAAAATCACCTAGTTACCTACTGAACCATCTTATTTTCCTAAACCACTGGCAACCATGACTTGATTTTTATCTATATAGTTTTCTCCCTCCTAGAACATTACAGTAAACATGTAGCTTTTTCAAATTGACTTTTTTCACTTAACAATAAGCATGTAAGATTCTTGCTGTGTGTTTCTGTGGTTTAAAGGCTTGTTTATTGCTATTGCTGAATAATATTCCATCACTTGGATTTAACCCAGTTTGTTTCATAATTCACTTATTGAAGAAGATTGCCTCATCAATCTGAACGCTTCTAGTAAGAACTCATTATAAATAAAGTAGTTGTAAAATTTTGTTCAAAGTTTTGCATGGATATAAGTTTTCCAGTCTATTGGGTAAATATCTTTTGGTGTCATTATTGACTTATACTGTGAGTTAATATTTAGATTCTACAGAAACTGCAAAACTGTCAAAGTAACAGTATCATTTTGAATTCCTACTAGAAGTGATAAAGTAGCTGTTCATTCACATCTTTGCCAGCAATTGATTCTGTTAGTTTTCATTTAGTCATTTTAATAGGCTTATAGTGTCATCTTACTACAGTTTTAGTTTGCACTTTTCTAAGGACATTTTAATTTGCAATTCTGTGATGTCAAATGATACAGCGTCTTTTAATATGCCTATTTTCCAGGTATATATATTTTTTGGTAAAGTGGACCTTCAGATCTTTCCAATACGATTTAATAGGGTTGTTTTTTATTGTGTAGTGATTATCATTGTTCTCTAATTGTGTATAATTCATTTTCTATTTTGAATACATGCTCTTTACTAAATATGTAATTTAAAAATATTTACTCATAACCAGTAACTTAACCTCTCAGCTGATTAAGTGTCTTTCTTGAGACGAATCATGGAGTGTGCCTTTGTGTTGTATTTTCTAAAAACTAATCACCAATTCCAAATTTTCTCCTACACTTTTCTGAATCATATAATGCATTTTGCATTTAAGTCTGAAATCCATTATGAATTAATTTTTACATGAGGTGTAAAGTCTAAGTCAAGTTTTTGTGCATATGAATGTCATGTCTAATTGTTGAACACCATTTGTTTAAAAAGAATATCTTTTCTTCATTGAATTGTTTTTGTCAAAATCACTTGACAAAATTTGTGTTTATTTCTGGGTCTCAATTCTCTGTCATGGATCATTGTATCTAATTTTTCACTAATGAATATATTTTAATATGTGTGTTTACATGTTTATGTGTGTGAGACTTAGTTATAAGAAAAAATAGTTATTTTAGTTAAAAGCTAGTAAACTGTAGCAACTTGGACTGTAACTCATTATACAGAAGATTAGCCTCTAAAGTTTTACTTCTCACTAAACACTGACATTTGAAATAAATACAAGTTATTTTCTGGGGCCATGTTGTGTATTGAGTGAGCTAAATGGTAGTTTAAAAAGCAAAATTAGAAACTGTTTCTTGACTTCACTGAAGGAATATATTGCACAATGACTACCTCAATAAGACCTTTGAAAATTCAAAAGGTCACTTAGTAACTCTGGAAGAATTTTAAAAAGAGAATTAAATCTGGTAGGAAATGAAGATAGAAGGTATTAGTTACTGGAGTTTACTTAAGATTCTCTGTTGGTACTGATGTCATGGAGTTTCTAAGAGACACGGGGAGTGATATTAAGTTTTATCAGAGATTTTAGAGACCAGTAGAATTGTAAGTTTTTGGAAGATTTAACTGAGAGCAGGATCTCAGTATTGCATGTCTTTCTTGATCTAGTGCTATCTGCTGTGTTCACCAAGAGTGGGTTACTCTGTTTGCTGTCACAGAAACCAAGGGTACAGCAAGTGATGGCTCTTCACGTAGAGTGAGTTGCAGATGCAGGACCTCTGGCAGTTGGCTAAAAGGACAGCTGTCTGTAGCTAGCCTCAAACCTATATTTCCTTTAGTTAGGCACATGAGGGGGAAGCAAGCTCTGGAAAAGTGAGTCATTGCTGGATAATGGCTATCAAATATAGCAGAAAAATTTCTATCTTGATGCAATGCACCAGATAGAAACCATCTGAATGAATATATATATCTTAAGGCACAGGATATATCTCTTGGTTTATTTAAAAAATTATCTACTTACTGAAGGGACATTTATCACATAATTAATGAATCTGATGCTGGTTTGCTGTAGATTATACCTAACATGTGGATGCAATTATTAATGTAATTTCTACTTTCAAAAGTGTTTTTATGTGGCTGAAAAACTATTATGGGTGGCAATACCTCTGACATTTGCAGCTGACTGTGTTTTTAAATTGTCACTTTAACTCTTTTTCTAAATCAGAACTGGGTGAAATAAAACTGAAGAAAAAGTGATGTGGGTTTCTGTTACTTCCATTATTTTTCTTTTCTTCGTGATTTGTATGCTTCTCTCAAAAGTATTTATGTGCAAAATAAGACGCCATTGGAGATATAGAATTCTAAGAATATTCATTTAGATATATTTGTGGAGGGAGCATCTACTAAGATTTGAAGAGCAATGTAAGTGGCAATAATTCAATGAGAGCATATTTATGTAAAATATTTAATGCAATCAACTGTATGTCCTAGAATATAAAATAGTAATTTTACATATGTTAAAATTATGTATGATATTTCTGATTCTTCTTTTTTGCTTAAATGTTCTTTACATTCTGTGCCATTTGAATATTTTATTTTTGACAGAGAAAAAATCATTAATATATGATATATTGGGTAGGAACATAACAACTGAAGTCACTCTGATTCAGCTCAGTTTCCCGCTCTGCCTTTTCCCAATTTTGGACTCTTGGGATTATTAATGGAACTTTTCTAAGGAGCCCATTTCTGAATTGTTAGGCATTGAATATTCAGAGGTGACTTTGTAGCTTCTAAAAAGCCATGTACTATTGGTGGTTTAAGGTTTCAATTTGTTTTTCATTTTAAAACCTTAGACATTTAATATTGCAAAGAATCAAAGGATTTCAGGCAACATCCTTCAGCTACCATTTTGATTTTTGTATCTGACTCAGCATTCACATAGACAATTGCTATTTTGATATCCCTCAAAGAAAAGAAGAAAAAATTTCTTTTAAGAGAAATTATAGGGCCGGTGAGATGGCTCAGCGGCGTAAGCGCCTGCCTTGCAAGTGCGAGGGCCCGAGTTCAACTCCCGGAACCCACATACGAAAAAGGGGCCGGTGATATTGCTCAGCGGCACGGGTGCCTGTTGGCGCGGGAGGTCCTGAGGTCAACCCCCCGGCACCCACAAAAAAAAAAAAAAGAGAAATTATAAGCAAAGAAATATCTATTTTAAGGTAATTTTATCTTTAAGAAACAGTTCTCAAGGGGATATACTCCAATTGTTTGGGTTGTAGTTATGGCTAATTTAAATGATTCACATTTCCTTATGTAGCTATTTTGGATTTTAAAAAGAAAAAAGTAAAATCATCTCTCTTTATAAAAACCTTCACGACTGAAAACATATCGGTAAGTATTGTTTCTCAGCCAAGTAAAAATATCTATTTTTGTAAAAAGAATTTTCAACCAGCTCCCCAGAAATTATTTTCTTAGTTAAATGTGTATATATGTGTACATATGTATATATAAATGTGTGTATATATAAGTATAAAATAAATAATATCACTGGTGAAGGTAACCCAACCCAATGCTTATGCTTATTATATCCCTTTTTGTATCTTTATGAACATGATTATATTTTCAGTCACTAACTTTTTTTAGTACATTATCTATTACTTACATATTGGAATTTATTACCTACTTTAGTCTCTGTTAGAAGTTAATGTTCAAGGTTGCATGTTAGGAAATTGTTACAGAAATACATGCTTCCCTGCCAAACTTGCTATAGACATTGACTCTACCACTCTTTAAGGAGCTTCCAGGTGATTCATTGTGCATGCAACCTCAGAAAGATTGAGACCTTATTTTGAAATCTCATATTATAGTGCATGCTACAGCACTTTTGAAAATGTGCAACAGTAAATGTAATTTTTACTTAAATGAAGGTGTTATTTTAGAGAATCCTAGCCTGTGTAAAATAGATGCAAATGCTAGGGTTCTATCTCATGCAAATAATCATAGACTTTTTTTTCTGAAAAGTTAACAAAAAATTCATGTGCAGCTAATGTATAGGACTAGAAATTGAAATTCTCTAGGAAATATACACCTTTCTGCTCATTCTGAATACTATAGACCCTGTCATTCCTGCCAGGTATTGACTAAATTTAACTCTCCCATATACCAAGTAGAAAAATTGGTAACATACTTTAGAAAAGTAAACTTGATCTATTATAGGAGTTCAACTCTAGGTAGATACTCCATAGATACTAATAATTTGTTTACTAAACGCATGAATGAGGATGTTCATATTGCACTATTTTTTAGGTGCCCCAAACCTTAAAATATCCAAATACACATTATCTATTAAATGATGAACAAAGTTTAGGTCTGTTCACACAGTGAGATGCAGCAGAGAGAAGAGTGGTCTGCAGATGTAGGCAGCAAGTGTGTATGAATTTCAAAACACACTACTGAGCAAAATATGCCAGGTACAAACAAATTTTTACCATTCACTCTGGCATTGTATTGAATATAGAAACAGGCATAATGAAGCATGAAGATGATGACCGTTATAGTGAGATGGTGACCGGGAGATAGCTGGAAGCTTCTCAACATTTTCCGCTGAATCTGAATCCTTGCTCCACTACTTGCTAGCTCTTGGTTGGATGATCTCAGTTAAAACCTCTGTGTGAATAAGTTTCTTCATCACTAAAGTGGGAATAATAATAGTGCCTACCTCAAAAGGTTCTTAGAAGAAAGTCCAGCATACAGTAAGTCCTGTGTGATGAAATCCATATCAGTTACTTTATTGCATTGTGTTCTCCAACTGGGCCCTACTCTCTAAATTTTCCACCACCATCAAATAGGCTAAGTAATGAGCCTATCAATGGACTAATCTGTTCATAAAGTTAGAGCCCTCATGATCCAATCACCTCCCAAAGACCCCATCTCTGAGCACTGTGGCATCAGGCACCAAGCCTTCATCACATGAATTTTATCTCAAGTGTAACACTGATGTTCTATAGACTGGAGGTGACTGTCAAAAGTGATGTAACACGTTTCTGCAATGTTAAATATTTTAAAAAGAGAGTATGTTCTGATATTAGTTTTATAAAATGAATATCAAGCAAAAGACAAGCACAGTGCCTATATTCCATGTATATATAAGCCTAAAGATTACCTTGGTTGTAAAAGGACATTAGTGTTTTTACAAGTGAACAACTTGGACATAGTAAAAATATTACTTGAATTACTACTAGAGGAGAAAGCACATATGTGAATTTAAAAAGTGAAGTGGGGGCCGGTGAGACGGCTCAGCGGCTTAAGCGCCTGCCTTGCAAGCGCGAGGGCCCAAGTTCGACTCCCGGATCCCACATACGAAAAAGGGGCCGGTGATATCGCTCAGAGGCACGGGTGCCTGTTGGCGCGCGAGGTCCTGGGGTCGACCCCCCGGTACCCACAAAAAAAAAAAAAAAAAGTGAAGTGGATTGATACAAAGACACTTGGACAGAAAAATAATCCAAATGAGGTTTCTCACTGATAATAATTTGTTTTCTCTTCTAAGATACTGTCTGAATATATAATCTGACAATGAACTGACCATATGTGATAACAGAATTCTGAACCAAAAACCTACATCCTCTGTAGCAATTGACTTAGGATCATCAGAACTTTGTCAGTGTCTGCTGTATTCCCTCATTTATTCTTATTGATTTATTATTGTTTACTTTGGTCCATGCTTTCAACTTAGAAGCAGAAGAAAACTAAATATATTCCACCACCAGCTATATATAATGCCAACCTCCTCATGAGCCAATTCTGCCCATGCCTTTGTTTCTCAAGTGGACTCGGAGCACAAGTCACTCCTTTCGTTTGGTTTACTATAGCGCTTTCTCATTCCTCTATCTGCCTTTAAGACACTTACATGCAACTGACGCGAGTGAGTCCCTTCCTACACCACACTCCGAATAAATAACATCTTTGTGTTCTCATCTGATTGGTCTTCATTTATTTCTACAGAATTAACCACTGTTAAAACCAACCTACTTAATAGGAAGACATTTTATTTCTGGGAGAAAGCTGTTAGAGAGAATTCTTTCCTTTTTTATTAAGATTTTTTTCTACTGTTGCTGGGGAAATTCATCCTTCTGTTTCAGTTTTGAGTACAGACAACTACAACATTCTTCAGCACTTACTTTGAAGGTAGTATTTCAGCATAGGAAAGAAAAACTGGTATTGGAAAAAGGTGAATTTAAGGGTTAAGTTTTGCAGTATTTGTCTTACTAATGTTTAGGACCTAACCATAAAAAATCAGAAAGTATTTTATTCAACAGTTAGGCAATATGATATGTGAATCTATGGGAGAGGCATTTTCAGTCTTAACAAGGGTTCAGACGCCCATTTAAAGAAATAGTAGGGACCGGCTATTCTGTTCAGTACCCGAGACAATATTAGTGATGGCCTATAAATTCCTAGCATGAATACATTTTCTCCTAATTTCTTCTTTATTTGCTGTTTTTGTCTCTTCAACTTTAAAAAAAAAATTCTATTTTTCTTTCCTTCTTTTCTATTTGCTATATGAAGAAGCTGATATTAATTCATTTTGTTTCCATTCTGTGTCAGACTGTTAAACATTACCATTTAGCAAACTGAAGTTTAGTTAGCTCTATCATCTCTGCTTTTGATTTCAGAAAATGATTACATGTTGCACGCAGCACCAGAACTCAGCCCTCTGGTATATCGTCTCTGTGTATTATTCCCTAAATTACTTGTCTCCCTAAACATCAAACCCAAATATTTATGTTTTGTATCCCCCATTTGTAAGTACTCTGGATCCTAAAAGTATTGAACTGTACCCGATCCTTGTTCTCCTGGGAAACAACGAGACTTAAGAAATCCTCTTATTCTGTGTGTGTCGTGAAATGCCTACAAATACTGCAAGAAAATGAAGGTCTCCATCCGTTCTTATCTGGAAGACCCCCTTATCTACCCACTTGTGTAAAACCCAGGTCCCTTCCTTTTTGAGATATTTTTTAGTAAACTTTTGTTGGTGCTATTTCAATATAATCTGATATATAGTCTTAAATTGACAATAAATCCCCTATTTGATCATTTATTCTTTTTTTTTTTTGTGGGTATCGGGGGTCGATCTCAGGACCTCGCACACCAGCAGGCACCCGTGCCGCTGAGCTATCTCACTGGCCCCTGATCATTTATTCTTAATTTGATCACTTGTCTCCTTACTAGCTAATTTTTAAAGTACATGTTTGCTGTACACAGTGATTACATTAATTGTAGGGAATTGGTATGTGTATATTATACATCTCAGTTTTTTCCTTTTCCCCTCCAGCCCCTCTTTTCAGTGTAATTGTCTAATGTGTTTTCTATGTTTCTGGCCTGTTAGTCTGGTTCTTAATTTGTATGTATGATAATTTTACTAGCTAATATATAATAATATTTCATTCACATTTCTTATATTCCCTGCCAACTGAGTGAATTATTGAAAGTTTGGTAAATTCTAGAGCTTAAAAATTTTTTGCATGTGCAAACCAAACTCATTTGTGCTCACACAATTTATCATCCGTGTAGGGGCAGAAAGGTGTGATGAATAAATAGCCCATAAGGGTCACAGCTGACAGTCCTACAACAAGACACAGATTGACAAGAAAAAAAATGACAAATTTATTTAATCAAAGTTTTGCATGGCACAGTAGACTTTGGAAATTACAACCCAGACCCCCAGGGAAAGCTGTCTATATTTGTGTATAGGTTTGATAAAGCATAGACATCCACATAGAAATATGATTATGTTGCCAGGCAGTGTTCTTGTCTTACGTGTAGATAGAAATCATACATGGGCAGGTTTTAATGCTGAAATAAAAATATATTCTAAAAAAGAGACACAGACACAGCAGAGATGGCTGCCCCGCAGACAAAGCATCTAAGTGCTCTGCAGACAGAGTTGCACTGGGCAAAAAGCACAACTTGTATTTATTGGCTCTCCCCATCCCTGCACATCCTGCTTCCTTCTCTTCGGGAGTGCATGACTCGCTCCTCTGATTAACCGTTTGCTTTCCCCAACCACTTTATCACCCCAAAGGGTAGCTGTCTTCTTGTTTTTGATCAGGTGATTATATCAAAGGCCTTTGGCTCCTGGCCTCAGTTATACACCTGGATACTGGGGTCAGACAGACCAGCTGGGTTGAAATCCATCCCTGCAGCTTGTTTGCTGTTTGGTCTTCAAGTGACTTAACCTATTTTAAAGTCCTGTTTGCTTCCTGCCTCAATCAGGCAAAGGATTTAATTTAATATTATCAACTGAGGAGACACTTAGGAAGGTGTGTCCAAATTCTTTTCAGCTCCATTACGCAGCATTTCTTTCCCCTGAATACAGGGCAGGACCCTCGGAAAGAGAGTCATCAAAGGAGAAATCAAAGAGAGAGGGTGATCTTTCTGTTTTATGACTTGCTTTAGGAAAAGGGGATTCTAGATTTGGAACTCTGGTTTCTATGACTTGTTTAGGGGAAGGGAGAGAGGTAGGAGACACGTGCACAGGTTAAGTTCAGGTGGCCTTTTTCTGAGGACTTCTAATCTCCTTCAGTTTAAAGTTCCAGCTTACCAAAATGCCACATTTTGGGGTATCTAACTTCTGTCTGGATTAATGTGACTTTATTATTCCATTGCCTTTACCAATATAACTTTACTACTCCAGGAAGTACTTCAATGGGAAGATAAACTTTGCAATTTAGGAAATTCTTATAGGATTCATCAAGTGTTCACTGTGCTGTGTCCATCATTCCCACCCATACCCCTCACTGAAAATCTGCCTTGAATCATTCTACACAATCCTAAGGGAGCCTCAGTCTTGCTCTCTCCCTCTTTGAGGTGCCACAGTCACTGGATCCCAGTATCGTCTTTCTACAATTTACTTTGGAGATATTTTGGGAAAGCAGCATTTTAAAATCATCAGCCAAGAGACTTGTTCCTCATCTAAGCTTTGCTTTACATAATTCTGATAGCCTTAATTTCTATATTTATGTTTGTTTTTAAAAACAACATAGTAGTACAGAATTTTCTATAATTTACACATATGAGACCATTTTCATATAAGACTCTTGAAAAAAATGAAGGAGATAATCCTTCTCAATTAAAAATATGCATGTTAGGGGCTGGTGAGACAGCTCAGCGGCATAAGCGCCTGCCTGGCAAGTGCGAGGTCCTGAGTTCGACTTCCGGAACTCACAAAAAAAAAAAAAAAGAGGGAAGCATAATATTAGGGCCGGTGAGATGGCTCAGCGGCGTAAGCGCCTGCCTTGCAAGCGCGAGGGCCCGAGTTCGACTCCCGAATCCCACATACGAAAAGGGGGCGGTGATATCGCTCAGCGGCACGGGTGCCTGTTGGCGCGCGAGGTCCTGAGGTCGACCACCCCCCCCGGTACCCACAAAAAAAAAAAAATGCATGTTTCCCTTAACAGAATAATCATCCAGTTTTGTCATTCTGGACTTGAGGAGATTTCCTTACTAACTGATTTCTTAAGCTAAAAAGATGCTTTCTCCTGTCTTGATTCTTTTGTATTTTCTAAGTTAATAATCTATTCACTCCCCACCTAGGTGGCCAATTGACTCTAATGGTTTCGTTACTGACTTTCAGGTCATTCCCATTTCTTCCTTAAATGGTTTTATAAATAACTGATTTAAATATAGTAAGTCTTTCTGCTCCTTTAATTCTTATGCTTTATGAAGGACTTACCAGATGGATACTAGACAGGTTCAAGGACAGGTAGAACGTGTGTTTCTGAGTGGAAAAGAGGAAATGTGAAGTCAACAGTTCAAGCGGGTTTATTGCTAAACCTGAGGGAGCTCTCTGTGCAAGCAGAATGGAGAAAGTGTCTCTTACAGCCTAAGAGCCTTTCCTATGTTGTTTTTTGGTGGGCTTTTGAGGGAGTGGGTCAGAGAAATGGCAGGCTGTGTCCTCTGTGACCTAAGTGAAATGAGACCTACATTTCTCTAAGGTGGTGAGTGAGCTCATTTGAACTAGTCGTGTCCCTGTCCAGGCTCTATCATTTTCTTCAAATTTTCAAAAATTCTCAAATTTTGCTTTACATAAGGATCCTAGGCAACTTGTTGAAAAAGAAAAAAAAAAAAAAAAAGGGCAGATTCAACGTAGGATCAAAGGGCCGGTGAGATGGCCTGCCTGGCAAGTGCGAGGGCCTGAGTTAGACTCCCGGAACACACGTACAGAAAAAAAAAAAGGGCCAGTGATATCGCTCAGCAGCACGGGTGCCTGCTGGTGCACAACATCCTGAGGTCGACCCCCGGTACCCACAAAAAAAAAAAAAAAAAGGTAGGATCCAAAAGTCTACATCATTTTTTCTTCAAACAACTTAGGGGATTCCAATATATATAATTGTATCTCAATATATATATTCACACTTGTACTACAGGTGAGTGGCCCAAAAATAGTCCCGGTTCCTGTGTATGGCAAGGAAAGAATTGCCAAGCATACATCTCATAATATGTTGTAAGTTCATTGGAGATCACGAGGCAGTAGCAGGAATAGGCAGCAGGGCATAGCAGGCAAAAAGGGCCCTTGTAACTCAGACTTCCAGTATTTATATGTTGAGACATCCACCTTGGTCCTAGGTGTCTTCCACTGTCTCTCTTTACTGATGTCAGCAATCTGCCCAACCTCCTAAATTTAAGCCTGAATGATCATTAGGGTGGTGTTGTGTTTATGGTTGAATGGAGAGAAAGAAGGTGGTTCACACAACTTCCCAGTTCTAGGATTATGGAGTGGATCATTATGATGGTGTGGCATTTACAGGTGAATGAAGGGAAAGGAGTGGCCTGGCTCCTTTGTTTCTAACAGCACTACTTGAAATAAAATGTTTTTAAGGATATGTGCTCTCTCCCCTGAGTATATTTATTTAGATTGTTACATTAGTGTTATGGTTTGTGTCTAGATGTCCCCCACAAAGCCTCATGCAGTCATGGAGGCAGGCAGGCAGTCAGTTTATGACTGATTCATGGTCTAATGCTGGGATTATGGGTGTGAGTGCTACACCCACCCTGGGGCAGGTAGCCTGCATATAATATAAGTGAGGGAAAGAAGCTTGCTCTCTCTTTTGCACTCATTCCTCCCTTTTTGCGCTTGCTGCTTTTGCTGTCTTCCGCCACCATGAACTGTTGCCCTCTGCCATGTGCGACTCTGCCTTGGAACCAGCTGACTATGGACTGAAACCTCCACAAACTGTAAGCTAAATAAACCTTTCCTTCCTTAATTTTGGGTGTTGGGTATTTTGTCTCAGCAACAAGACCAAGACAGTTAGCCACAAAGTTTTGACTTACTGTTTACTTTTCTGTCAAGAGAAGCAACATTTTTTCTCAGCATAGGGCCTTAGAAGACTTTTTTAAAATTTTTCCTTTCTTTAAAACATAGTCCAATCATTTTTTCTTTTCTTGGTCTTTCTTGTCAATTACCTTTGCCATGACTCAGCCAGCTGTCACTATCTCTTGTCTCTATCATTTGCATTGTCTGCCATCTGTTATTCATAAAACCATCATCTTGCACATAGCCACTATTGAATTTTCTTAAAACTACCAAACAGACAAAATGCTATTATTGTGTATAGAAATATATTATGGCATCCTGTTGGCCCTAACACGTGTTCTTTCTTACTCTATAGTTCCCAGGAGGACAGTCAGGGTAGAGCTTAGCAAACAAAATATTTATTAAGAAGCATCAATACAGGCAGTGCCTGTGGAAGGAGGAGGCCAGAAAAGGCAGAAAGGGAAGTAACCTGGCATGCAGGTTTATAGACACCACAAACTGTCCTGAAAGTACTCAGGAGTGGAACTGGTTCTGCTGATCTGGAAGATTTGACCTTTATGCTCTGCTTTATGAGCAATACCAGGTGGCTTCCCCAGGAAGGAGTGTACCATTCCTCTACAAGGGACTTCTCTGCAGCTCAGACAATCTTGAGAGGGCTGACATTGCAGAATGACTACTCACAGCATCTTCAGCAGCCCTCAGGAAGAGCTCCTCAGAGAGAATCCAACCAGCCCATCTTCACATCCACAGCTCCTGGCCCATGGGAAGATTTGCTTTATTGCCCGAAGCAAAGTTATCATTGATATTCTTAACACTTCATAGAACCTAGAAGAACTAATGACTCATGAGCTTTTATAGTAGCAACAGGTGGTGAGTACTTTTATGAAGAGCTTGGCATCTGCTATTTGCTCACAGGCAACTGCACATATTCAGCTAATAGATCTCAACTAAACATGGCCAATGCTACTCTATTTTATTTATTATTTGAGATGATACTTCTCACCATGTGTGCCCAGATTTCAGCAGTTAAACTCTTGTTATGTAGTTCAATAATTTTGTTTCTTAAAATGAAATATGGAATTGATATATAAATGGAATTCTTTGTATTCTTCTAAACTAGGCTGATTGCTACCTTATTGTAGAATTTTTTGACCACTCTAATGCAAACTTCTATTTCCTTTCTTCTAATGTGCTCTTTGTAAAAAGAAAAAATGTAGCTTTATCTACATAAATATGCAGTAAATTTCTTTGGGCTGGAACTTATAATATTTCCTTCTCTTATAAGCATTTAAAATTATGCTGGCCATAAGATAGGTGCTAAATAAATATATACTTTAAGGAAAAAAAGGAAATGTCAAAAGGAATGAGATGATGAGAAAAAGGTAAAATAATCATGGTAGAAGAATTGTGAAGCTTAAGTAAATGCAAAGGAATTCAAATTATCCCATGCATATTATCAGACCATAGTGCAATGAAATTGGAAATCAATGGCAAAAGAAATCACAAAAACTCCCTAAACACATGGAAATTAAACAGCACCCTCCTGAACAACCAATGGGTCACAGTTGAAATTAAAGAAGAAATTAGACACTTTCTACAACTGAATGATAATGACAGTACAACATACCGGAACTTATGGGATACAATGAAAGCAGTCCTAAGAGAGAAATTTATAGCATTAAATACTTATATCAGGAAAATAGAGCAAGCGCAAATAAACAACTTAATGGCGAACCTCGAACTTCCAGAAAAAGAAGAGCAGGTTAAGCCAAAAGCCCGTACAAGGAAGGAAATTATAAAGATCAGAGCAGAAATTAACGTATTGGAGACTAAAAAATCAATACAAAGAATCAATGAAGCAAAGAGTTGGTTCTTTGAAAGAATAAATAAGATTGACAAACCCTTATCTAACCTCATTTAAAAAAGAAAAGAAAAGACTCAAATCCATGCAATTGAAAATGAAAAGGGTGATATCACGACGGACCCTGCAGAAACACAGAAAATCATCTATACCTATTTTGAAAATTTATATTCTACTAAGATGGAAAATGCAGAAGAAATGGACAGATTCCTAGATTCATATGAATTACCAAAGCTGAATCAAGAAGATTTAAAAATCCTAAATAAACCAATATCAACCAATGAAATTGAAGATGTA
This sequence comes from Erethizon dorsatum, assembly GCA_028451465.1. Classification (NCBI taxonomy): domain Eukaryota; kingdom Metazoa; phylum Chordata; class Mammalia; order Rodentia; family Erethizontidae; genus Erethizon; species Erethizon dorsatum. The sequence goes on from CM051828.1 coordinate 59,287,797, forward strand.
ATTAAAAACCTCCCAACAAAGAAAAGCCCAGGCCCTGATGGATTCACTGCCGAATTCTACAAGAAATTTAGAGAAGACCTAACGCCACTACTTCTCAAACTTTTTAATGAAATTGAAAGGGAAGCAATACTCCCAAATTCATTTCTGGAAGCAAGCATTACCCTGATACCAAAACCAGAGAAGGACCCAACTAAGAAAGAGAAAGAGAACTACAGGCCAATCTCCCTAATGAACATAGATGCAAAAATCCTTAATAAGATACTGGCAAACAGAATCCAACAAATCATCAAGAAGATTATACACCATGACCAAGTTGGATTCATCCCAGGGATGCAGGGATGGTTCAACATACGTAAATCAATAAATGTAATACAGCATATTAACAGAACCAAAGACAAAAATCACATGATCATCTCAATAGATGCAGAAAAAGCTTTTGACAAAGTCCAGCACCTTTTCATGATAAAAACCCTAAAGAAAATTGGAATAGATGGTCTTTACCTCAATCTGGTAAAAGCTATCTATGACAAATCAACAGCCAATATTATACTAAATGGCCAAAAACTGAAAGCCTTCCCTCTAAAATCAGGAGCAAGACTAGGATGTCCACTGTCCCCACTCTTATTCAACATAGTTCTGGAAACTTTAGCCAGAGCAATTAGACAAGAGAAAGAAATAAAAGGAATAATGATTGGAAAGGAAGAAGTTAAATTATAATTATTTGCAGATGACATGATACTCTACACAGAAGACCCCAAAAACTCCACTAAAAAACTGCTAGATTTAATAAGCAAATTCAGTAGTGTAGCTGGATACAAAGTCAATACTCAAAAGTCAATAGCCTTCCTGTACACAAATAACAAACTTACTGAAAGAGAAATTAGGGAAATAATACCTTTCACAATAACATCCAAAAAAATGAAATACCTAGGAATCAACCTCACAAAGGATGTAAAAGACCTATACACTGAAAACTACAGTACTCTGAAAAAGGAGATTGAAGAGGATATCAGAAAATGGAAAGATATCCCTTGCTCCTGGATAGGAAGAACCAATATAGTGAAAATGGCCATACTTCCAAAATTGTTATACAGATTTAATGCAATTCCAATCAAAATTCCAACAGCATATCTCACAGAATTAGAGAAAACAATCCTAAAATTCATTTGGAATCAGAAGAGACCTAGAATAGCAAAGGCAATTTTGGGCAACAAAGGCAAGGCAGGGGGCATCACAATCCCCGAATTGAAATTATACTATAAAGCTACTGTGATAAAAACAGTGTGGTACTGGCAAAAAAACAGACCTAAAGATCAATGGAATAGATTAGAAGATGCTGAAACAACCCCAGATGTACTAAGCCACCTTATCTTTGACAAAGGTGCCAAACACATTCACTGGAAGAAAGATAACCTCTTTATAAATGGTGCTGGAAAAACTGGCTCTACATATGCCGAAGATTAAAACTAGACCCATATCTTTCACCATGCACTAAACTAAATTCAAAATGGATCAGAGATCTAAATATTAAAACAGAAACATTAAATCTGATGGAAGGTAGGATAGGTAAAACCCTTGAAGACATTGGTGTAGGCAAAGACTTTATGACTAAAAACTCAATCGCATGGGAACTATCACAAAGAATCAAAAACTGGGATCTCATCTTATTAAAAAGCTTTTGCACAGCAAGAGAAACCACCAACAGAGTGAAGAGAGAACCCACAACGTGGGAAAAAAAATGTTTGCCAGCTGTTCCTCAGACAAAGGATTACTATCGAGAACATATAAAGAACTCAAAAAAATCAGACCTCCCAAATTTAAAGCCCCACTCCAAAAATGGGCATCTGAGATGAATACACATTTCTCAGATGAAGAAATACTAATGGCAAATAAATATACAAAAAAATGTGCAACATCACTATTCATTCAAGAGATGCAAATTAAAACAACACTGAGATACCATCTCACCCCAGAAAGAATGGCTATTATCAAGAAATCAACTAATAACAAATGCTGGAGGGGCTGTGGGGAAAAAAGAACCCTTCTTCACTGCTGGTGGGAGTGTCGACTGGTACAGCCACTGTGGAAATCAGTGTGGAGATTCCTCAAAAAACTAGGGTTGGAGGTCCCATTTGACCCAGCTATTCCCCTTCTGGGCATCTTCCCAGAAGAATTAAAAACATCATACCACAGCGATATATGTGCACCCATGTTTATAGCAGCACAATTTGTAATAGCCAGATCTTGGAAACAACCCAAATGCCCATCAACTGAGGAATGGATAAGAAAGATGTGTTATTTTTATACAATGGAGTACTATTCAGCCATAAAAAAGGATAAACTGGAGACTTTTATAGGTAAATGGATGCAACTCGAGAAAATACTCATAAGTGAAATAAACCGGACGCACATGTGCAAGCATCGTATTGTCTCTCTAGTATGAGAAACTGAAAGAATAAATAAGATCCAAAATGTACAATAGACATGGTGAATCAAAAAGAAACTGGTCAAAAGGAAAGAGAGACTGGAATAGGGAAAAGAAAGAAGGGAAAGGGAAAAAATTGTATATATATATATATATATATATATATATATATATATATATGATGGTTAAGATAGATACACTACCAATTTTACTTAGTTCATTGAAGAGTAAGGTTTGTGCCAATAATGTTTGGACAATTGAATGCTAATGTCTGGTATCCTGAATAACTAACTTAAAGATAATAATACATAATGCATTAACCATTGTTACCCTCATATTATGTTGTTTTGAAAATTCGTTCTTTTTAGATTTGTTTTGTTTTTTCTTCTCTTTAAAATAAAAAAAAAAGAATTGTGAAACAGTGAAAACTTTTTCAATGATACCAAATTTTTTATTTTAGTGTCATCTTAGAAACCTGGTTATGATGTATTATAAAGTTTATGTATCATGAGGACTCTTATCTACATTTCAACCTTTAAATTCATACACCATCCCATTATGCTTGTATTTATGTTAGTAGACTATCTCATTTCTTAAACTATAAAAGATAAAGGTAACTTAAATGTAGAACTAACTACAATTAATATTTAAAATATAATTAACATCTAAAAGAGGAAGAAAAAAAGAAAGTGCTAACAAAGTCTTAAACTCTTAAATACCAGATGAACTTTCCTCTTTCCTTTGTTTAAATCCACATGAGAACACCTTTAATGGCATAATTAAAACCCAAACAATTATAATAAAGTTCATAAGATGCTGAGTTCAAAACATCATCTACATAGAAATGCCAGTGGGTCCTGTTTTCTGCCTCACTGTGCAGGTGGAGATTGCTTCTGTCCATGAAGAATGATAGCTGGATAGTGTCAGTATCTGGGATGAGGAGATATTAATTGTAAGACAATTGTCTTTGACGTGATTAAAACTATCAAGTCTCCAACACATGGCAAACTCCCATCTTCAAATACTGCCTGATAAAAAGTACAAATGAGATGAAACCTTGATTCATGAAAGCATTTTTTACAGAGATCCAAGATCTTAAAATAATGCAAAGTAGTAGAGAGTCTTGTCTAAGAAGATGTTCTGAGAAACAGAGCATAATTACCCCACAACATTGCCACCCTCATCTACAAATAGCACCGTATCACTAATCCCGGAAATCACAGAGAGAAGGACCTAGAGAAAAACTAGCAATTCATGCCTGCGAATGTTATTCCTGAAGGCAGTAGTTGGAGAGTGAGGGCAACTTCTGCAGTCAGCGAGTTTTTGAAGCAGAAGTTCCCACTCTATTACCTGAGGAAAATTTTCAGATAGAGGACATCATTAAAGAGAGAGATGAAACTAGGGTATCTGAGCAATATCAAGAGAAACAAGCAGAACCTGAGTATTGATCAACAGCTTCATACCTCAGTCTGTTCTCAACATCTGGAAAAAGAAATGAGATCGTCCCTAAACAGAACAACACTGAGGGTAATGGCCTTACTCAATACAGAGAAGTGAGGAAGAAAGGACTCAGAGGTAAACAAAAGAAGTTAACAGAAAAGAGGGGCTATTGTAAGAAGCCACAAGGTGTTGTAAAAAGGAATTTGACTAAGACTTAGGATGAGGTTAATAAGTTATTAAAGAATCACAAGAAAGTTAAATGCTCAGTGCTAGTCAAAATCCACATTAGAGACTTCCACTCTGTACAAACTGATGCATACTTGACTCTTCTTGGGAAATAAAACTGTAAAAGCTGGAAATATTATAGGATGAAATCAAAGCAGTGAAATAGAGGAAGGTGGCTTCCTTGAGGAGGCCAGAGAGGAGCAGGAAAGCAGAAAGCCTTCTACCCCTCTCTCAACAGAAGAAAGTGATTGTCATTGAGGGTTTCCTGGCATCCAACCACATCACAGTCAAGTGGCCAGGTGGGCTCATCTCCTGATGGGAGTTCCCTTACAAAACCAGGGCTAGCTACAAGATCCACCAGCATCACCTCTGTCCATAAGTGACTGGAACAATGGAACCTTTATACACTACTCTGAGATTTCCTATTCCTCCACCAAGAGATATGGAGGGGCCAGGTTGCATTAGCAAGAGGAGCCCCACCATAGCCTGGCCTGGCAAGCACTCCTAGGCACCACTGGCGGGGGAACCACACAAACGTGTTCATGAAGAGAAGCCCATTTGCTTCTGTGTTTCCACATGTCCTTTGGAAACTCTTCTGCCCCACAGGCCATGATGACATGGTCCAGTTGAATGCTGACCAGTCCCAGATAATGTACACACATCAGAAAGTTTCTGTATATTAAACTATTTTTCTCATTACCCGGCACAGAACTATAAATAGGAGTTTTTTGGTAATTGGGTCACAATCTAATTTCCTATTTAGGTTGCCTATTCATAAGCAATTTTTATATTACCTTAAATTTAATAAAAATATTATTTTTTCATGTAAAAATCTAGTTGAATATTGGCCACTTTATGTGGTTCAACTAGTGATACCCGGTGTTTTATTTTAGGCTCATAAATATTTGGAACTGTCTTATACACTCTACCATTTTAGATCTCTGACTGCATGGAAAAAACCAAAACAAAACAAAAAAAACTTTGTAAGTAAAACCATACTTCCTTCAATCAAGGCTTTCAAACTGGGTACCTTTCATGGAAATCCATGCATTTGTGTAACAATATTGCTATTGGTGATAAAAATGGCTGGTATAAAACAGATATTTTGATTTTACCTACTACTTGTCTACCACTAAAACCTTCATGCACAGCACAAAATATAAAGGCTGAACAGTCAAATGTTTACCACTGAACAACGCAGCACACACTTTCTATCTAGACATCTGAGTGCTACTGCCCCATTTCCACTTTAATTTTAGATCCTATCGTTTGCAAGACTGTTCTGAGATCTAATCTCCTTTATTAGGATTCTTAATTGCAAACAATCACTACCACTGTGGCTGCTTTACACAGAATCAGTGTTTAGCCAGCATCATTTCATTGTCCACAGACATACAGAATGGCTGAAGGAAGAACAACTGAAGAAAGACAGCTAAAACTAAGCTTCCAGAAATGATGCTTGTTGTTCTGCTAGGGAACTGGCATGATGAAAAAAAAAGCATCACCATTTACTTAACACAAAAGGCCAGTAACTTGTTAAAACCATGAGAACAGTAATACACGCATACTCACACACACACACATGCACACACACACGCACACACAGACACAAACACACACACACAGAGTTCTGTTTCTCTGGAGAATCCTGACTGATACAATGGCTAAAGTTAAATTTACTATTAAATAAACTTCTTAATTAAAAAAAGAAAAGAAAAGAAAAAACAGTGTTCTTGTGGCTTCCATCACCAGGGCCATTTCCACATCAGAAACCTGAGTTTGTGAACACAAGTGGCTTACGTACCAGCTCTACTCACAAAAACTGAAAGGCTTTGCTGACACCTTCATGGAAAGAAATCTGGACTCCACCAGTTTCCTCAGTTGCTCACTTCTGAAAATTCACCTTAACACATTGAAGTAGGTGGGTCAATTTCCCATGCTTGTGACCTACCAAAAAGAGAGACTGGAAAAGTAAATTTATGTTGTGAAGCAAACACATTATGGGGAATTTCTCCACATTCAGACTTTCTGTTCCAACAATCAATCTAACTATATGTTCTTGTGTTTCTGCCTAGGTAGTAACATGTACTGACTTAGTTTCACTTGCTCAGTATATTTTGATGACTATAATGTGGACATTAACCCTAGGTCCTTCTTGTGAACTTCAAGCCCACAAATTTAAGTAAGTATAACTATATACTTGTATATCTACCTGATTTTTAGGACCCAAACTCATATGTCCACAACGTAATTTATACTTTTCATCCAAAACTTAGTTATCTTCCTTTGTTCTTAGTGTAAAAGACTAGTGGCAGTTTTCAAACTTTGTCTTATATTAAAACCTATGAATAGCATATAGACTTCACTTTCTGTAGCAAGATATCCAATTACCAAGCCCTATTGATTTAAGTTTTCACATCTGACCATGTCGTACCATATCCAAATTCCCAGCCTCAAAATAGTCTCCTCTCCTCTCTAGTTTCCACACATCTTCAATGATTCATTTTTCAAGGAACTGACACAACCTCCGTCAGGATCAGTGTAAACTGAGTCATAGCATTTTTGCACACTAGTTATTCAATGGCCTCTTCCCATTGCCAACTTTGTGTAATGCCTTCAAAGTGAAGAAAAATGTCTTCTTTAATAGGCCTTATCTTCATCTTGACAAATCCCTCTCCCACCCTTCACACACAATTTTTCCTAAAATAATCTAACCACAGTATTTCCTTCAATATGTAAACTTTTAACTACTTTCTTTAGTAAAGCCTTTTCTATAAGACTCTCCTCCTGTACCTCCTTCCACCTATTGGATAACCCTCATTTGTCTTCTGTTTCATTTGCTTCCTCAGGCTTCCTTTATTAAAAATCCAGTTAAGGTCACTCTATTTTACATCCATTAGCACCCACTGCTCATTTCAAGTGTTATCATGAACATGTGTCTGGATATATACCTGCATATTTACATCATGCATGTCAGTATCTCTCACGGGACTATACAGCCCACAGAGAAGGAATAATTAATTCTGTCTACTGTCTAGCTCTGTGGTACTCAAAAAAAAAATAATAAAGAAATAAAAATAAAAGAGTAAAGAATGCATGTTTATTAGTCAGCTGTTACTGCAACAAAAGATGTGAAATAATCAACTTATGAAGAAAAGTCATCCAAACTTTTGGGGATTTTAGACCACGAGCAATTGGCCCCATTGCCTTGGGCCTGTGTTGAGGCAGCACATTATGGCACGGAGCACATGGTGGAACAAACTCTTCACATCACCCTGTGGAAACCAAAGAATAGAAAAGGAGAAGGGGCTGGGTCTCAGTATCCCCTTCAAGGCCACGGTCTGGAGGACCTCCTGCCAGGAAGTCCAACTAGGATAAAAGCCCCTTACTGAGACTGAGTTGAATGACTATTGTAAATGCAGAGATAATACAAAATTAATGCATTCCTTATGACAGCATTAGTGTTATTTTTGAATAAAGTGGCACAGCTATTTTCTCTTCATGGTTCTTTGAAAATTGATTTCCTACATGCATGAAGTGATACATGCTCATCACTGCCAGTGCTTCAGTAACATCACCTGTGTCCTCAGCGTTCAACACGTGGGTTAATGGGGTACATTCCACGTCCAAATTGTAGCATCAGCATCATGATTGTTTAAAACATGGCATATGATATTCCAATACTGAAATTACACATATACACACACACACACACATACATATAATCTATATTATATTCACAAGTCATTTAAGCACATTATTTGAACATAAAATTTCATGTTTTATAAATGAATATACTCTTTTAAAGTTTACTGTAAGTTTTTTGTAAATCAGACATTTTACAGAGGCTAAAAGAGGGCAATGCTGCCTTTCAGTGGAGTTTTGAATATGAAATATGTACTTTGGCAGTGAACTGCTGTGATTAGAAACATAGGATTCAGTGTCCAAACTCCCACTTTCCCCTCTGTTCTGCCTATTTATGTGGACACATGAGTTAGTTCTGGACAGGGATCTAGAGCCAATGTCACTTTCTTCAGAAATACCTCATATGTTAGGAAAATAAATAAAATAGTAATCATAAAAGGGTCATCACAGAACTGAGACCATTTTAACTACCCACCCAGAAAATGCTATTACTAATAGCTATTACTAATTTCACCACTGTGGGTAACATTTCACTACTACACTAATGGGAAATGAGAGAAAATGACTAGAGACAGAGGTTTAACATAGGAGAATTTATGTACTTAAAGGATAATTCTATCTGAATTTTCTTTGGATGTATGTTTTCTTTTTTTCTTTTTCCTTTTTTTTTTTTTATGTGAGTTCGGGGAGTCGAACTCAGGACCTCGCACTTGCCGGGCAGGCGCTTATGCCACTGAGCCATCTCACCGGCCTTGGATGCATGTTTTCTAAGAAGGTTAAATTCCAATATATGCTGAGAGACAACAGGTGAGTCCACTTATTTAGTGACGTTACTGAAGCACTGGCAGTGATGAGTATGTATCACTTCATGCATGTAGGAAATCAATTTTCAAAGAACCATGAAGAGAAAATAGCTGTCCTACTTTATTCAAAAATAACACTAATGCTGTCATAAGGAATGCATTAATTTTGTATTATCTCTGCATTTACAATAGTCATTCAACTCAGTCTCAGTAAGGGGCTTTTATCCTAGTTATTTCTATTAAAATATTCAAATGAGCTTAAGTTTAAAGTTATGCTTAATATCAAGAAATAATCCAATTCAGTCAAATAAACATCATGCATGAGATTAGATAGAATGTTGCAATTCTTTAACATGAAGAATATCAAATTTTTCCACGGAGATATCTGTTGGAGATGAGTGATATACATGGGTATAGAGACCAAGAGACATAAATGGCCCACACTACTTTTCCTTCTTGTAGAGTTCAGGTGTGTGATGAACAAATAAAACAAGAATAAAATAAATAAAAATAAAATAAAATAGAAGTGTTGTTATTGATGCATAAATGACTTGCAATAAGTAAAACACAAAACAGTTTGGTATCTAAATGTGATTCCTCATAGCCATTCTGCACGTTCCTGTCATCATGAGTGGATCTTGCACAGGTTCATAGACACCACTTCGCAGCACCAAAGCAAAAAAAAAAAAAAAAAAAAGTTGGTATTTCAAATTTTATCTTACATGTAAATACCTCAATCAAATGAATTAACAACAATTATATGAAGTATTAACAACAATGATATGATCTGTTTATTTTGTTTAAAGTAATATTTATAAGAACTACTGTTCTTATATAAGGACATTAGAGTTCTTTAAGGCTTATAGTTTGGTCACACTTGTTAATCTAATTGAAAATGGTTTTATTTAAAATATTTTTCAATGGAATAAATTTGTATCCATCAACTACTTATAATTTATGCTTCTTTACTATTTTAATTAAAATATACAAAGTAGTAAATCATCTTAATATCTAGAATATTTTACCAATTAAGATATATTTAATGTGTCAATACTTAAAAAATACTTTTACACTATGCATATTAGTATAGTTTTAAAATTCTAATTTTAATTTTAATGATTTGTTCCTATCAAATAAAAATTATTTGGGGCATATTTTTTTCTTCTTAAAATCTCTCCTTCCTCAAAATATTTTAGCCCCATAAATGTAAGAACTTATAATTTTAACTTACTCTCTATTGAGTGCTCCATATGAGACTATTTTTGTGAAGCAGTTTTTCACTGCTTATTGAATACCATTTGTTTCAGCAAAAGGAATTCAGGGAGAATTAAAATTCTCATTTGCTATTCCCAGGTGCTCATTTTCTCCCTCTGTGATTATTTGCATATTTGGCAATGTCAGTACCAACTTCAATGCTCTATGTTTGTTCAGATAATTACAAAATAGCAAGAGATCACACACAACATGGAATTGATATTGGATATTACTTTTCATATTATCAATATAAATGTTGTTTTCTATTAAAAGACAGAACAATTCTGTATTTCCAGCAGAGCACAAATAGCCTATTAATCTATTTGGATTTGTTTCTTCTTTACCCGTCAGGGATTCTTTCAAGCTAAATCTCTGTAAACAGTTTTCATTCCAAGAGGGACTGCTGAGACCTTGAATTTGCAAAAAGCATTGAGCAGACTGTGCGGTCTGATGGGATCTGCCTGCGCATGCCTTATTTGTGTCAAGAATCTGTATATTAGAATATAAAGGGCCAAACACCTGGACATTTGGAAATGCCGGAAATTATAAATCTTTTAAATGTAATGAGAGACAAAATAGAGTTATGGGGACTTGTATATATATGAGGACTTGTATAAAAGAATATATGAGGACTTGTATAAAACTTCCAGAGAAAATGAGTGAAATAATGTGGTTTAGGGAATTATGTAGCCCTCATTTATCACATTGTCTGTCATTTTATTTTCTGGGATTCCCCTAAGGCAGTGTTTCTCAAGTGTTAACATAGATCAGAATCTCATGAGAGAGCTAAGAACAGCATAGAATCCAAGCTTTGTAGGGACAGTGGGGACTGGTGTTCATATTTCCCATGGTCCTCAGAGGTCCTGAGATGTACCATAGTTTGACAGCGACCATTTACCTGTGGAAGTTGAGGTGATGGGCTTGTGTTAAGGCACCACACCATGTGAAGGTGGAATAAACTGTTTACCTTACGGTGGGGAAGCAAAAGAATAGAGAGGAAAAGGAAGAACTGGGTCCCATTATCCTCCTACCAGGCACCAACATTTAAAGACCCAGCAACTCCCAATCATGCCAAACTATGGAGTAAACCTTTAGCATATGGGCCTCTTGATATTTCTTGGTCCCTTTTTGGATTTTCTTGCCATGAGAACTTCTCTTTAGGAAATTCTCCCTTGTTTCACAGTGTACAGTATTCCCCATTTCTAGTCCTTTGATTGTGTGAAAATTGCATATTATTCTCATTCCTGGAAAGAAAACCCTGGTTACACTGAGGTCACCAGAGCACTTCAGTTGTCATAGTTCACTATACAGACGAGCCTGCAAGTTGCTCTGGGATACAAGGATCCAACTGACACATGAAGATGATTTATTATTTCAAAATATCTCAATTCAGTGAGATTTCCACATGATAACAAGGGAGATCATTTCATCTAAATTGGCCCAGTCCTGTTTGATAGATAATATTCTAACAGCAGCCACCTACTTGAGGTCCAGAATCCTTCTCAGGTCTTCAGTTTACAATTATCAAGCTTCTCAGAAAGCTTGTCCATGAGTCATTTTGTTTTCTAATACTTCGTATCTTCTTTAGCGTTTGTCTGACAATATTCAACAGATTATTTTTTTCTTTTCTTTGTATTGACTTTGTTACCTCCTGATTCTCAAGCTTTTCTAATTACAAACCCATTTCTGTAATTCATCTTTCAGAACCCAAGGGCACCATCTGCCTAGAACGTTATATGCACTAACATCAAGGCAGTGAGGACTGTATATTAGGCTAAGAATCTCAGCTGGGGCATTTGTACGTATTTTCACTGCACACATGTCAAATGGTATAAACAAAGATCCCCTGAGTTCATTCATATTCTACATTCATTCTCATTTTCTAAAGTGAAATATCATTAAACTGTTATATGTCTAGCTAAATTTAACTGGTTGTTCACTATTCTTATTCTTCAGAAATATTGAAAATAAGCATTTGACTCTTTTTCCCAACAAATCATCTAGTATGTGCATGAGCAGACAGATGACAACTTTGCTATTCGTATTTTTCCATGTAATCAGATTTATGTGCAACCTTGAAATATATACTGTTCACACCATGGGAGATGAATGAAATAATCTTTGTTTATGACATAGACATGCTCTTATTGATTTCACAGCTAAATTAGTATATTCTATTCTGCTGAACTTGCATAGCTGTTGAATTCCCTGGTTACCTACAGTGTCATTGCATGGATCATACAGCAGTCACTGTCAGTAATAGCAGCTTTTTGTTTTGTTTCATTTTCTTGCCAGAGAAACAGCATTCCCAGTGTGTGTCAATTAATTTACTGAATCTGCACATGTACTGAATCCACCCCACTGTTCTGACTTCATGCTGAATATTCAAGTCTTATTTAATTTAGTCTTAGTTATTGAATTATTTCCATGTATTTGCCTTTGAGTGATTGCAAAATGACACATGTTCTTGAAAGTTTCTATTAGATCTCCCTCTTTCATAATATCTTCCCCAATTACTCCACAGCATAGAAACCAATTCATTATTGCAATGTCTTTTAAAATGAATATAGATTTTAATTGTGATGCTTTTATCTTGATCATGTTCCTTCACAGTGGATAGTGGTGTTTAATCATAGCTATTTTAAAACATTATAATGAGAGATGATCTCAGGGAGTATATATATCCTTCCTGGAGACACAGTGATATGAATCTGTATAAAGTGATACTATAACATTTAAATATGCAGTGTATGAAAATTATTATTTATTTCTGGTTCCCAACACTTTACCTAACATCTACTATATGATCCATAAAAATTTGCATGGTTAACTTGCATGAATGTGTGAATGGATGCATGCCTGAGGAAGTGAATGAATGAAAGAATGAATGGTGGTATTGTATACTCTCAGGAGTCCAGGTATATCTCTGTCCTTACAACCTGGGTACTTGGTACTTCCAGGGATTAAGTTGAAGAGAATAAAGGAAATTTACCCAAGTGGGTAGTAAGTAAGTGAGAAAGATAGAAAAGCCACTCTCTCTTCATGTAACTTAGCCCCTCAGACTTTCTGCTAAGAACCTGAAGATTTCTATGGACATAATTTATGATTCCTGCTACAAAATCATGTTCTCCTGTGTATTATACTTGTCATTTCAGTAATGCTTGTAAATGCAGTTGGATTATCTGTAACCATTCACAAGTTATGTTGTCAAACTCAACTGAGTACAGCCTGTTTCTGTGCAATATATGTATTTTAACTCATATTTTTCCTAAAATTTCACAGCAAGTTATATATTAAATCAAGAATATTGACTTTTTTTTAAAAGTCAAATGAAACTTTGTATCCATTCAATTTTAAAATTGCACCTGCAGTGTCTGCTCAGGCTGGTTAGAACTTGACAGCTTGTTCCTCCAGAGCTTCCTTCCTTGCCGTCATACTGGCATTTAAAAGGCCATTGCACTAGGAATGGTTTTAACAAGAGATGGCATCAAGCCATTTGGCTTCTGGAAAGCTTGGAACCATTGCTGCATCTGGGCTTGCTGCATCTTTGCTGCAAACATCCATGCTATGAACCTCCAAAATTTCCAGCTTTTCTCATTAGCCATTTTCTTCCCATGTAACTTGGCCATTCCTCTCATGTGGAACTCCCCAGAAAGTCCCTTTATGCCACAGGCATAATAAACACACCATGAGCATGTATGTGCTAGGGTCTTCCCCTCAAGCTTTTCTTAGTTCAGGGAGGAAAAACACAATTGAGAACATGTAGGTAGGCTAAATCTTATCCACCCCCATTACAGGTTTCCTCCTTCCACTCGAAAGTTCTTGTCACGGCTACTGTCACAGTGATTTCAGAAGTCTCTTGTTAATAAAAAACAATCTACTTATTAAAAATCTCTCTGTAAAGTTGTTTTGCTGAATTAATACCTAGAAACAAATTTTACATGCTAATTTTCTTTATAATATAAATATAAACTATATATGTACAAAGATGTATTACCCCTTTCTCTTCCTCTCTTTATTTCTCTTTCTGTCTTCTTGTCTATCTCTATACATAATGACATAAGCCTATATTGACTCACTCCCAACTGAAGAAGTGGAAAGTTGCCATCCACTTTCACCTGACTTATCTCAAGTCTTAACCTAGTATTCAGAGGTATTTCTCTCCTGGTTTTGTATTAATTATTCTCTTGCCTTTAATAAAAAATTGTAAATAACAGATGTATATGTTCTAAAATATATATTGTTCAGCTTGGCTTGTTCTTAAGCATTATAAACACTATCGTATTGGATGTGACATTCTGTAGCTTTCATTTTTCTTTCAATATTATGCTTTTAAAGTTTACCTTTTTTTGTACTTATCATACTCATTTTTCTTCCCTATAATTGTTACTTTCCTATTCCATTCTATTTTGTAGACATATTGCAAATTGCATACATGTTTGAAACTATTTTTGTAAATGATTTACAAAGGAGGTCAGATTCCTTTTAATTTGGTCTGGTCCTTACACTCTTGGCTTAACACCAAGTTTGGGTCAATCTACTGGTCATAAAATATTACTTTGCTCATAATTCACTTCCCTTCACAGAACTAAGATCACATTCAGATGTTTGTATGATAATATTGTTTCTTTTGTTGAGAAATATCAAGTCATGTATTTTGTTGACTTTTATAATGGTTTTTTTTCTATTTAGTCTTTTTATGTTTTTCACTATTAACTCATTGGTTGTAATATGTATTGTAAATATATTTGGCCATTTTGCAGCGTGATGTAGCTTTTCCTTTCTGTGAAATCATAAAGAGTATTTTATGTTTACTTCTGAATGTTTAAAGCTTTGACTTTCAAATTTATGCCTTTGATATTGTGTAATATGTAAGACATTTTCTTTGTTTTTTCCATATGGAAATTTTTCTACTTTTTAATAATCTTTATTGTATCATGGCATATGTATAGCAAAGCAAATTAAATGTGTTGCTTAATAAATTCTTTATAGGTAGATATGCATGTGTACTTACTATTAATAACTTATGCAAGTATAATATTGCAATATAGAAACAGTCCCAGGAGATTTTCTCATGTCCATTCCCAGGTGATCAACATCCCTGCTCCATTAATTGATCACAATTATATCACAATAAATCACATGTGTATGTTCTTAGATTTTTTTAGGAGTGGAATCATGCATTAAGTATTTTTTTTCACTCTTATCCTCAGAAATTGTGCTTCTTGTGAGAACCAGAGGGTCCTCTTAGCGCATATTAGTATATTTTTGAACAATTCATTTCCTTTATTTCAGAGTGAAAAAGCATGTTGAATTCCAATGTGCAATTTTTCAGCAAGCTATGCCTATCCGATGTATCCCACCAGGGACCATGCTTTGTCAATTTCTCACTTGTTCCTATTTTATTGAAAAAGTTGTGTAATATATCTGCCATTAGAGGCGAGAAAGGTGGAGAAATGTTACATGATGACAGAGAAAGTAGAAGTGCATGTTAATGTTTACACATGCTCTGTACTCTAAATTACTTCTTACATACTCATAAGCTCAGTAAATGGAAACTCTATAACTAATTTTCCTTTGGATCTTTGTGTTAAACTCTATCCTGTCCCCCTGGGATTGTTGCTTCACAGATAGGCTAACATTTACTCCCAACTTTAGTTAAATAGTTCACTAAGACATCTGCCTCCACCCCAATCCCTACATTTGTCTCTGGAGGAGAAGTAGAAAATGTTAATTATTATGCGTAAATTACACTGCCACAGTAAGTTTAAGTTTTTCCTTGTCTACGTAAAAATGACAGAGTCATGCATTACATACTGACATTTCAGCTAATAGCTGACTGCATATGTGATGGTGGTCCTATGACGTTCTATCATCTGAGGAAGCTGTAGCCATCTTAGTTTGTGTCAAGTACCCTTTATTGAGTGTAGACAAGGATGTGTTTCTTAGAATGTGTCCCTCATCCATAAGTGGTGCAAAACTCTCCTTATCATAGCTATTTCAGGTCTTCTCAAGGCATTACTAGTGATCTGCCATTATTTTAAGGTTCACTATCATGAAATATAAAGTTACAGTTGTATTAAAACAAATCAGGTATATTTTTAGTTTTCACAACACAATATTTGTTTTAACATTGATTTCTTTGCCTAATGGAAGAATATCTTATATTCCCAATTCTCATCAGGAAACTATTTTCTGTAATAAAGGAAAATGAGTACAACTTAACATAAACTAATAACATTGTAGCCAGTAGGCAGAGCTACTCACAACTCACTAGTCCTACCCAACACCTGCACTCACATAAAGTGTGTAAATTAAAAGAAATCTGCATTAGCAGTAAGATAGCACTTACTTGGATGTGAATTTAGTGGTTTGAGTAGTTACAGAGGGAAGCGCCATAAACTTCCCGGCAAAAATTAGTAAGGGAAACAACAAAACCAAAACTAAGTGGCATGGGGTACAGAGTACACAAAAGAGATAATAATACTTTCTTCTTCACTTCAAATTGTCAAAACTGCTTGAACTACAGTTCTAGAATTTCTGAGTTCCCCTGCATGCAAATTAATTCTTAAAACAAATTATTTAAAAGAAAACAGAAATTCTCTCTCTCTCTGTCTCTCAGAATCCAGAGGAAAGAGTATCCTGTACTTTGCCTTCACCAGAAAGCAGTCTTAAAATATTAAACAGCTTCCCCAGTGCTGAGAAACTATATTTGATACCCACAACTTGGACGCCAGAAAACCGAGAGAGGAGGGGATGGGTAGGAGCCAGGGATAAAAATACACTCCTCCTGTTCACACCCTCAGGGACCCAACTCCAACATCACAGGCAGCCGTGAACTCATCAATGGACTAATTCATAGATGAGTATAGCACTCCCATGACCCAGTCACATTCCAAATACATGAGACTTGCATTTTAGATTTAAACCATAACACTTACCAAATCTTGCCGTTGGTTTGATGTGGATTGAGTGTGTCCCCAGTGACATAGAGTGTGCTCCCCAGTGTGACAGTCTTGGGAGGTAGTGCGTTATGATATGTATCTAGGTGTCTTTCCAAAGCATCATGTAGACATGGGTGGAGCTTTTCAGAGCTGGCTGGATCTAGGGTGTGTGATACTGGAATTAAGAGGGCATGGTACTAGATTACTCCACTGATTGGGATTAGCATAATTCTAGGTGGCACCATCCAAAAGGTTGGTAGCCTGGATGGGATAAAAGGGAAAGGGGGGCTGGCTGCTGTCTGTGTGCTGCTCGCTGCCTTCTGCCTGCCATGCCATGGACTGTTTCTCCTCTTTGATGCCTTTCTGCCATGCCAATCTACCTTGGAGCCAGCCAACTATGGACTGAAACTTCTATAAACTGTGAGCTGAAATAAACCTTTCCTCCTTTAAATTTGGGTTTCAGGTATTTTGTCCCAACAATGAGAAAAGACAAGGTGGAACCTTTAGGTGGAAGACACTAGTGAGAGATAATTACATTATTAAGGGATAAATTTCATAAGGGATTAATGCCAGTTTTGCAGAGTAAATTAGTCCTCACAAGAGAAGGTTTTTATAACAAGAATGAACATGACACCAGAATCCCTCTCACTTTCTTCTCATCTGGCAACTCTCTTTTGATTCTCACCTGTGCTCCTGTGCTGATATCACCCACCATGAAGTCCTCACTAAAGCAAAGCAGATGTTGAACCTCTAGAACTATAAGCTAATAAGTCTCTTTTCTTTATGATGCCTTGGATTAGCTATGTAGATCAGACACCCATCTCCTACATCCCCAATCTGCAGGGCTGAGCCATGAGCGGTTTCATTCTTTCTAGACTTAAGTAGGAAGAATGAGACCTCTCATCTCTTCTCTGGTGGTATGAAATGAGACTCAGGCATGGCAATATCCCTGTCTCTTAGAAATCCTTTCATAAAACAGAATTCTAACCTCGGCCCTCTACAATTTCATATTTTTTTACAACCCTTGAGATCATTCTTGCCCAACTACTTTAAATTGTCTGCATAGAGTTCTTAAACCACTCTTTGCACTTTCACATTGTTTTGAATTTCAGTGTCTCAGTCTTAACTTTCCATTAATATCATCTTACAACGTATTTGTAATTAGACACTTACAACTGAAAAAAATCCAACTGTGTTCCATCTAGTATACTTTCATGTTTAATTTCAAAATTAAAAATCTGTAGTAAAAGAAAGAACACTTTCTTTTCTTTACAGCTTTTCGTAGAGTCTAGAAACTTTCTGACATGTACAGGGCTATAAGGCTTGAGCTGATGGGCCTGGTGTTAGAAACAGCTGCACAGTTGGCCTCTTTCACTTGCCTATTTCAATGACCCTGAGGGATGTGGTGTCTGACCTCTGTCCATGCCCACTTCTGCCCCAGCCAGGAGTGTTTGGCTCTGTGCTTTTCTACTGTACCCAGCACAAAATAAAGGAGAAGAAGCAAGACAATTAAGGGTGTCACTATGTAATATGGCACCTTAGGATTGGAGCATTCTACTCAGGATGCTATCTTGTAACTGATTCGGGTCATATTCAGCATCAATATGATGTGGAGAGTTGACTACATCTGCTGCTTTGCACTGTGACAGTATGGCCTCGTATTCAAATAAGGGACACTAAATGTTGCCTTTATGATTCATTCATCGCACAGTCTTTGAGAATCAAGAACCTGCGCCGGTGAGATGGCTCAGCGGCGTAAGCGCCTGCCTTGCAAGCGCAAGGGCCCGAGTTCGACTCCCGGAACCCACATACGAAAAAGGGGCCGGTGATATCGCTCAGTGGCACGGGTGCCTGTTGGCACGCGAGGTCCTGAGGTCGTCCCCCTGGTAACCACAAAAAAAAAAAAAAAAAAAAAAAAAGAACCTGCAATGAACATACAGTGATAGAATCTGCTCTATCCCCTAAATTTTGAAGGACTCGCATTCTTTATTGCTCAAAAGTAAAACAAATTGCAGCAAAACGTGGTAAGTGCTATATGTCATAGATATGAACGGAACGTTATGGAAAAGAAATCAATGGAGGTGATTCATAGTGCTTATATGGAAGGAATGTAAGCTATTCTAGCCAGATTGAAAAAAAAATGTTTCAGAGGGTTACCATTTTCCATGCATTTGAAACAGATCTTGCACCTGGAATGTTTGCTAAAGACCATGATCTTATTCTATTCGAAAGCATAAAGTATATGTCCTGTCGATTAAAGTAATATAGGAGATTAATATCAATTGATTCAGTAAACATAGGTACTCTTTTTACATTGTTAGTTTTCTCAAAGCATCTGACATATTTTCAGTTATGTTGTGGTTTTGTATCTTTTAACTAAATTCAATGCTTTCTTACATCTTAATTTTCTGTTATCTTTATTTTCAGAATTCTCTAAATCACTGGACATCGGACTTGCTACCTCATCTCTGACTTCATTATCTAGCTCTCCTTTCTTCACAAACAGAAACTAGCACTAAGTACTTACCCCAAAGCACCTTCCTGTTGGCTGAATGGTGGAATGATGATAACAATTTCCCCAAAGAGATATATAAAATTTCTATTCTAAAAAAACTCATTTATATTTTAAATTAGTGTAAAAAGAGATCATAAGTTAATACCATACACAGTATTTTTGCTTAGCAGTGGTCAGGCTTAAATTTTCAAAAGCAGCAAATTATTATATTAAAAGATAACAAAATATGATGAGTTTTATGTATGGTTATAGTTGTTTGTTCATAAAAGATAAGATATGAATTATAGCTACTATATTTCTGAGAATGATCTTCACATAACATAGAATATATTTTCCTCCTTAGAGTTCTTAAATGTTCTTAAGAGACCATTTGAATTCTAGTTCCACAAGAATAAATATCAAAAATATTTAAAGGTAGAGGCCATGATCTGATACATTACATGAACTCTGAGAACTAAAAAGATTTATAAAGCATCTGATTGCATACAAATGAATTGTTATATACATGAAAGGAGGCAAAGACATCAGTCATAGAAGATATAAATAATATGCCCTAGTAGCTAATCACCATTTTTTG
The DNA here is from genome assembly GCA_028451465.1 of Erethizon dorsatum. Taxonomy (NCBI): domain Eukaryota; kingdom Metazoa; phylum Chordata; class Mammalia; order Rodentia; family Erethizontidae; genus Erethizon; species Erethizon dorsatum. The sequence goes on from CM051828.1 coordinate 59,307,625, forward strand.
GCCTTGAGTTCGTTGGTATAGGTCATCTTTAAATATTACTTTAGAGTACAATGTATAAGTCATGTCAGCAGCCTGGCCTATTTAACATCCATTCACTCATTTAGCAAATATTTATTGAGTGGTGTGCCAGAGTGTTGAGAATAAAATATGTACAGACATAATCTATTCTTTAATAATTTTTTTTGTGCAGAGGTGTTCAAATATTCATTTTATTGAACATTAAAGCTGCTTCTACACATTAATTTAAAAGGACTGGGGCAGAATAGGGAAGAGACTGACTCTTTGTTCTAGTGTGGACCAGAGGAAAATGATTTTAATCACTTTGTCTCAGAAATGCATTGTGAAGAATGAGATTGGATCACAAATAACCGTGAGTTTTACAAGATGAAGGGGAACACAAGTACTCAGATACTTCTGATAAAAGCACGTAGACCTGCATCAAAGCATCACATAGTACCTCATCAACAAATGCAATCTCTATTTGCTAATTAAAAAATAAAAGAATTTACAAAGAAGGCATTACATATCAATGCAACTTACTTGTCATCTCTGGAAAAAGTGACAGGAAATTTTGTATAAGCAGAGTATCAAGTAATATATGGTTGAAATCTTAGAAAAACAGTGGAAAAGGAGATTTAGGGCCATTTTACTAAGGATTTCCTATAATGATTAACTGTTTAATCTATAAATTTAAAGAAAGAGACAATTCCTTAATAATTTTAATGAAGTCATGGCATTAAATCATCTCCCATAATACTGGTGGAAGTGTGGATGATGAAGTAAGCAAGGGTGATGGGTGGGGCAGGGAGGCAAGACCAAGGATAGCAAAATTAGTTAGGGGCTGACTTCACGATGTTGGGGTGCTCCACACTGCAGGATGGTGGGGAGGTGTGAAGAGGAGAAACCATTGCATTAAGCAATAAAATGAACCAACCATGGAAAATATAATTGATCTTCATATGTGACTTGTAATTTTGATTGTGAATATTTACTTACACACACTTACATACTTTCTGTGTACTAACTCTGGTTTCATATTTCTACTTGGATACGCATTACTCAGAATCACTAACTCTGGGCCCTTTCCAATGTATGTGCCCAAAGTAATTTATGATTTTACAGTACAGAGACATGAACTGAAATTCAGCCACCATGTGTGGCCCTGACAAAGTATAGAATGAAATATTTTAAGGTTGGAAGACACATGTGCCATCACTTTTCTTCGTCAGCACAGACCAGCAATTCACAGGTATGTTTTCATATGACTAAATGCAGTGGTGTGCTGGAGCGAACCCAAAGTTAGGACAGCTGATGATTAAGTGTCCAGGAGTTTTTAAACTGGTTATTAAATGATTAGTAACTTGAAATTGAGCATGGCGGGAGAATTTACACAATGGAAATCTGTAAATGATACACATTAAGGTTTTATTTTCTCATACAACTGGTTTACCAGCTTCCCACTGTCGGAATTCATCAGCTTCTATAACATCCTTTAATAAATCATTCAGCCAAATGTTTACAAAATGTTCATCAAGTCATACTACAACAGGTATGGTTTCATTTCTTCTTCTTTAATTTGGATATTTTATATTTGTCGTGAATATTATTTTAATAAAGAGAAAGACAAAATAAATGTGATTAACGTCTAATAGAGAGACCTCATGTTTTGTTGCTCACAGTAAAGTTTGGCCACAGATATCACACACTGAATATACAGCATGTGCACTGGAGAGAGCTAGGTTTTGTGGTCTATGAAACCTGGATACCGCCCTTTAAGGAAACAAATGAGATTACAGAACTGAATTGAAATGTGACCTTTTACTTAGAATACATATGAAGTTGAAACAAATCTTTTAAGATTTTTAAAACAAATATACATATAAAAATTCCAGAAAATAGCATAATATTTTATCATTAATAGCCTGACATATCCTCATATCTTCCTACAGTTTTTGGCTACATGCATTTTATTGTTCTTTGCTATAACAATGACTTTGCAATATCATTTTATATAAAAAAATAAAAAGGTAATTCAGTTTTTCTTCCAGCAATATTGATTGAAATTTCTATTTTTATATTCATATTTGAGATCAATGAAACAGGGGTCCTCACACTCTTCAGCCTTTCTTTTTGTGACGTTCCTCCAGATATTATCAGTGGGGTTATGATTCATATATGTAAATCCTATCAAGCCAAAACCGTATTTCTCAAGGTCCCCCCAAAAAAACGTTGGCCTCTCCAACATCTCTCTGCCTATAGAAGCGCAAAAGAGAAGAGAATGAAAAAGACAGCTGTTTGAAAATACTGCAGTTCTATATGATAGTTCCACAAGATGCTCAAAAATAAACCTTATGCACGTTGTTAGGTCTGTAAAGGCCATGGAAGGAAGCAAAGAGGAAGGTGCAGCTAATACTGTCTTTTCATTGGCTTCTCAATAAATGCTCTCCTTCAATAAGTGTGTTGATGGACTGTTAGTGGCCAGTGGCCCTAAGACCACCATGCTATAGCTGGAAAGAAATTTGGGACCTTCAGCTAATATGTCGTTTTATCTGGTTGCTGTCATAATTCTATCTTGTTCCTTAGTTTTGAGAAGATTGATTAAGGTGTGTCTTGGCATGGATTTCTTCATATCAGTCATGCTTGTGGTTTACTTGTCTTAAATATACTGGTTTGGGCTTTTTGCCAAATCTTGGAAATTTTCAACCATTATTTCTTCAAATAATTTTTTGCTCCATTTATTTTCTTCTCCTTCTGGGATTTTGGTAACTCAAATATTAGCTTTTTTTTTTTTTTAGCTACACAGTTCTTTGAGGCTGTGTTCTATTTTTAGGTGAAATTTTCTATTTCTTTGCTGACACTTCTTACATTTTCATTTTTCCCAGTCATGTTTGTAATTACTTGTTGACACATTTTTGCAATGACTTCTTTAAAATCCTCATCATTACATCATATTGTTATTGGCATCTGTTAATAGTGTATTTGTTTGTTTTCCCTTATTCTTCTGAGAATTGCCAAGTTCTTAATATGAAAAATGATTTTACTGCCAAGAAGAGCAAGGTACATACCTCTTAACCACTGAGTGGAGTGAAGCCTAAGCCTCCATCTGATTTCCATTGACCAGGGGGAAGAAGGTAAAAGTCCTTGCTTCTCTCTCTGCCTATCAACACTTAGTGGAAGCATGGATCGTATCACTACAACTGGGCAAGTGTGAAATCTAGTTCCCCACTCAATCTTGGATGCTGAGGGTGGGATGGAGCTCAGCTTCTACTTTCTGTGGTGCTTGGCTAGAGTCCAATGAGTATTATCTAAGATTATTAATGCCTTGTTAGGTTGTCTCTTCTTGTGTTTTTGTCAGACAGCATAACCATCCATGGACTTTCTTTTTCCTATTCCTTTTGCCTCAGTATTTCTAACTTCTCTGCATCCAGTAAGGAATAGGAGGAAAAAAAAATTCCTATGTAGTCACTACCATGTCATTTTTAAACTCCCTGATAGTCTCTGGCTTTCAAAGTCTATTTGGGCCGGTGTGATAGCTCAGCGGTGTAAGCGCCTGCCTTGCAAGCGCGAGGGCCCGAGTTCGACTCCCGGATCCCACATACGAAAAAGGGGCCGGTGATATCGCTCAGCGGCACAGGTGCCTGTTGGCGCGTGAGGTCCTGAGGTCAACCCCCCGGTACCCACAAAAAAAAAAAAAAAGTCTATTTATATTTGTTTCATATAGAATATTCAAAGTTTTTTAGCAGGAGTTACCAGAAGGTGCAGGAAAAGTATTTCCATACCTCTTTAGAGGGGTAATTTTTACAAAGTAAGATATTTAGTGAGTTTTTAATTTAAATAATTTTGTTAGTAATTGCAATAAATTATGTTTTGTGAAGGAATATCTCTTTATGACCAGTACCACTGGACACCAAGAAAAATCATTAAAATAGAAGGACATTGAATTTTAGTTCGATTTAATTCTCATCCTCTGGCTCTCAAATATTTAACTAACAAATCCAGAGTGGTTGTACCTCCTGCTCACTTGGCCCAATCAGCATAACATTATCAATGTAATGGACCAGTGTGATACCTTGTGGGAGAGAAAGGCAATCAAGATCCCTGTGAACTAAGTTATGACACAAAGCTCAAGAGTTAATATAACCCTGTGGTAGGAAAGTGAAAGTATATTTCTGGCCTTGCCAGTTGAAAGCAAATTGTTTCTGATGAGCTTTATGGATAGGTATGGAGAAGAAGGCATTTGCTAAATCAATAGCTGCATACCAAGTACCAGGAGTTGTGCTAATCTGTTCAAGCAAGGAAACCACATCTGGTACAGCAGCTGTGATCATAGTCCACACTTGATTCAGTTTATGGTAATTTACCGTCATTCTCCAAGACCCACCCACCTTCTTCACAGGCCAAATGGGAGAATTAAATGGAGATGTGGTGGGAACCACCACCCCTGAATCCTTCAAGTTCTTTTTTTTTTTTTTTTTTTTTTTGTGGGTACCGGGGGTCGACCTCAGGACCTCGCGCGCCAGCAGGCGCCCTTGCCGCTGAGCGATATCACCAGCCCCTTTTTCGTATGTGGGTTCCGAGAGTCGAACTCGGGCCCTCACGCTTGCCAGGCAGGCGCTTACGCTGCTGAGCCATCTCACCGGCCCATCCTTCAAGTTCTTGATGGTGGCACTAATCTCTGCAATCACTCCTGGGTTTTGATTTGTTTGTTTGTTTACTATTTTACCAGGCAAAAGCAACTCTAATGGCTTCTGTTTGGGTTTTCCAACCATAATGCCCCTCACACTACAGGTTAAGGAACCAATGTGAGGATTCTGCCAAGTATTAAGTATATAGATATATATATAGATATATATCTATATCTATATCTATCTATCTATCTATCTATCTATCTATATATATATATATATATCTCCCAAGTGTGCTTTCTGGCACAGGGGAAATGACTATAGGATGGATTCAAGGTCCTACAAGACTCACTGTGAGTGGGACATTTGCTAAAACTTCATCAATCACCCGACCTCCTTAGGCCCCTGCTCTTACTGGAGGGCCACAGTGATGTTTTGGATCCCCCTGGAATCACCATTAGTTCAGAACCTGTATCCAGTAATCCCCAAAATGTCTGACTATTTCCCTTCCCCCAATGAAGAGTTACACTGGTAAAAGGTCTTAGATTCCTCTGGTGAACGATTGGAGAAAGATTATATTATAAATTTTTTTGTGGTGGACCAGGGTCCTTTCTCAAGGAGACCTGCCTTCCCCTTCACTCGAGGGGTTCTGGGTCTGTAAACTGGCTCAAATCTGGGAACTTTTTGAGGTGCCATGATTCTTTGTCATTATGATTTGAAGTGGGTTTCTGTTCATTTGCCCTTAAAATTTTTTGATTATATAAATCTAGCAAAAACTTTGTAGGCTTCCTATCTATTTCACTTTTGGGAATGCCGTGGCTGGTCAGCCAGGGCCATAGGTCTGCATTTGTCAGATCATTATGATCATTGTTCTGCTTTTGCTGTTTTTTATGTTAAGTACATGCACCTTGCCTTTGGAAATTAAGTGGCTGCCACTTACCCCTGCTGCTCTGGGATCCAATACTCATTGCCCTTAAATTTCCCAACTGAATAACTGTGGACTCCACTGTAAGGACCCCCTCATAAGTTGCAATATGAAATTCAGAATCTCTGGTTAATTGGCCCATATCGAGAAGCTCAGCCTGATCCAGGCATATATTTTTGCCACCATTATCCCACACCCATAAAATCAATTCTAACAATTGTTCATCAGGCCTCTGCTTATTAGAAAACTGAAGAAATTCTTTGGGAGAGTATGGACCTCCTCATGGGTCACACTGTGTACTTCACCTTTAGGAGCCTTTAGCGATTTGAGTCTCATTATAGGTGGTGAGGATCGGTCCTGAGGAGTGTCTGCATTATCATACTTGGTCAACAAAGGGATTAGTTTCCCCAGCTATTGTAGGAGAGGCCAATACCACAGGAGTTGGAGGTGGTGATGCCTCTGCCACTGTGGGTGGGGAAGTCTCTTCCTCTGGCAAAATAATCTCATTAGCATCTAAAAACTCAATATCCTTAGCCTTATCAGGATCCTCCCAAACATCTCCATCCCGGTTTATGGATCCCGTTCTTTCCTGATCAGTGCCCTCACCTTTACTTCAGATACCCTTCAAGGCTGAGCATTAAATTTAAACTGTATTCAGCCAATTGAATTATGAGGCTCTGTGTTTGGATTTCTGCAATCTCAGCCCTGCAGCTAACGAGCAGATTTTCTTCCAGGACACATTTAGAAACTTTTAAATTCTTTATGTGCCTGAAACTGGGAATTTGAATCTCTAAGCTCCTTAGTTTCCTTCACTAATTTGTCCTCACAGTAAGAAGACTTTAGATGTGTTGAGCTCATTGTTTTCCTCCATCAGTTTCTCCAGAGGTGCTAAGAGCAACCATCCAGCATCACTGTATTTCCCACTCTGCCAAAAATATTGAAAGTATCATATATAGAGTCAGTAAATTCTTTACATCTCACAAGTGGTGAACTAGGATAATCAAATGAATCTAAAGTATGTATTAATTTAAATAGTTCACACCAAGGACTATTAGTATTTCCCACTATATCAGAAGGAGAGACCATAGCATTTCTAGGTCTCATCAAATTATAGAGTCAACTTCAGGAACCACTAAATCCATTAAAGTATTTTATCTCTACAATTCATTTTTCTAGAGCCATTGCTGGTACCAAAATTGTTGTCAGTCAGTGCTCACTAGAGAAACAGATTTAATGCAAGATAAATAAATATATAAGGATTTACAAGATAGGCTTACAGCGGCTGCCGCAGTCAGGGGTAAAAGAGTGCAAAAGGGCTGTCTGAGTACCGGAGATACTAAGGATCTATTCAAAGGTTGAAGGCCTAGAGCTCACTGTAGTGTCCTGAGCAAGCCCTTATCAGGAGGCTGAAGAATCTGCTATGGAAGGCTATAGGCTCTGCGCTGGAAGCTTGAAGAGTCTGCAGTGGAAGCCAGGAGATGGTATCCAAGGTGAAGTTGAAGAATGGACTCCTCTGAAGAAACAGAAGCCAGACCCTTTTATTTGGTTCGGGCAACAAGCCTACCCAAGGTGGGTCTTCTGTCTTCAGTAAATTTCTTTAGCCACACTTATCTAATTTAGCTGTGTATTTCTCACTTAAATTGACACAATCACTTAGCAATCACAGTAGTATTATTTCAGAACTGGTTTATTTTGCTAATATTATTACTAATTTTAATTTTTGATACTTATTAATTAGTGACTTTTAAAATTTGACCAAAAAATTGTTTTTAAAAATTATGTGTTTCTCAAAAACATTACTTCAAGAAAAGTTGTTTAGGCTCAACCAATTTTTACAGACACAATAATAGGCTTACATTTATGAAATTATTTTGTGTGCCGAATTATAGGTTTATGCATTCATATTTTATTCCATTATCTGGGGATTTCATAATTATAGGACTGACTTCTTAAGCCTATTTCAAATATTTGTGTTAAAAATTGCTCCCTCAGGTTCAATTCTATTACTTATAACTTCCCATCAGATTAATCTGAAAGTACAGAAGTGTGCTGTGATTTAAAGAAATTCGATAAGTCCTTTTACATTCTATGACTACAAATATAAATTAACTACACTGGTACAAGATGGAACATTTAGCCAGGTAATTTGATTTTTAATTATTACAAATGTAATACCTATGTAAGGAAAAGATGTTTGCCCACCACCCCAATTTTCACATACTCTGATTTGAAGCCTCCAGGAGTTCATTAACTGAAGGGTGTACTGTGTCCAGCATGAGAGCTTTCACTATGCAGCTCCACCTCTTTTATCTCCAGAGCACAGAGTCATAGAATTTGATATCAGAACTCAATGCTGATGAGCAGTATGCAATATTTTAGCAGTCTCAGCAAAGCACATTAAACTGCTAACCTAATAAGTACTTTGCTTAGCATATCTATAGTTCATTGTCTTTCTCTCCCACTAGAATGTAAACTCCCCACTGGCAGGAATTACGTATCTGTTTTCCTAGTTTCTTAAGTACTAAGCACTGTGTGTGAACCACATTGGGCACTCAGTACACATTTGTAAAATGGATTGAGTAGTTGCATCAGAAAATGGGGAAAAGTGATTTTTCCTTCCTTTTTCACTATAATATTTCTTTTTAGAAACTTTTCCATGATTTTCATGAAGATGCTTTTAAAGAATGTCAGGAAGATAATTTGAAAAATGTCTTCAATTTGAGTTTATATTATGTTTTCTCATGATTCAGTTGAGATTAACATATTTTTGAAGTGCACCACAAAGATGTGAATTATACTTCTTTGATGTTCCTCTGTGGAACTGACATAGACAAATAATTTATTATTCATGATAATAAACATGCTTACTTGGTTCTTTTGGTTTGTCTGTTGTAAAGTTACTGTTTTTTCCCCTTCCCCACACCATTCCTTAGAAATGAATCTCTGTCTCAAGCCACACACCAAGCATGTAACTAAGGCCCTCTCCCAAAGAGAATATCAAAGGATCTGGAGACCTCTGCTAAAACCACAATATACATCACATATTTGGGCCCTTCTTTGATGCTATACATTTATACTATTTTTCTACAGATCTATTAATTTTTGCATTCTTCAGTGAGTCCTGTCTACAGTAATGTGAAGCTCCAATCATCCCCAAGATGGTGATGTTTCTATTTCTCTTATTTCTTCTAAAGTTTTACTAAAAATTCTTCTATTATGAATACATCCCATTTTCCTTATGTGTTTCTTTTCTTTACATATCTTTATTTTCCTTGTTGGATTACAGTCCAGTTATATCACTAATTATTTTCTTGGTCAAATTATTACAATTTTGTCCACATGGAGCATTACAAAGTTGCTTCTTACGTCCTCCTGACGTGGCCTTATCACCTGTAACTGTTTTTGCACTTCCTTATTTTCTTGCACTAAAAGAAGTTATAGGCACATCTTGCTTTGTACTAGAATCATGTCTATCTCCAAAGAAACCCCTTTGACTAAAACGGAGTTCTCATTGTACTGTTTCATTCTTCTAGCCTCACTATGTGACAGCTAGAAATATAGGTATATATACTAAGCCATGTATACTAACCTATACTAACGAATACTAACCTATTCATGTTTGTATCTAACTGCCTTTTCTATAAATTAAGGAAAATATGGAATCATACTGAATTTTGACTGTAATGTAGTTCCACTAAGTTCCTTCTAACTTTTCTTCCCCTTTATTTATTTGGAACTTCTTTCAAAATTTTTAAAAACTTTCTTATGAAAGTTTTGGCTTATTTCTTAAAAAAATAATCAATATAATTAACTTCATCCTTATAATATTTATTTTAAAAACATGGTATTCTCAGTAGGTATAAAATTAATATGACAATATTCAAGGACTGTTTTTCATGTATCACTTTGCAACTAACAATAGAAAGGAAATTCTTGTCCTGATAAAGATAAATTGTTACATTTAATGTTGAACAATTGAATAATTTCAGAGATTGGGAATAAGCCATAACTACTTTTGTTTCAGCATTGCATTAAATTTTTAGTTAGTGTTATAAAGTAAGTAAAGCAAACAAAAGGCTTTTATATTGGAAAAGAAAATAAAAACTCTATTAATAAGTAATGGGAACATATCGGTGAGGATTATAAGAAATCTTAAAAATAAAAAAATCAGAAACACTGAATTTTGAAAGGTCAGAGGGCCCAGGTCAGTTTAAAAATTGAATTCTATTTTTGTGCTAACAAAACATAGTTGGAAAATAAAATTTAACAAAGAAGCTACATCATTTACAATGACAACAAGAAATATTAGGAATTTAAGAACAGATTTAAGAAAATATGTACACATTAAAAAAATCACAAGACATTGCTAAAGACTATCTGAATGAATGGCGAGACATACTTGATTAGAAACAACGAATCTAGTATTAAAACACACATTTTCTGCATATTGTTCTATGATTCAACAAAATTCTAAAATAAATTTTGGCATGTTTTTGGAGAAATCAAAAAGATTATTCAAAATTGATATGGAAAAGCAACTGACCTAGAATAGGCAAAATGATTTTGAAAAGGGAAAAAATCACAGGATATTAACTTCAAAACTTACCAAAACAAAAACAAAAACAAAAAACAAACAAACAAACAAACAAAACCCTACAGTAACCAAGACACAGAGCTATTGACAAAAGAACGAATTTGTAGCTCAGTGTAACAAAACAATAAGGCTGTATACATTTCCACAATGTTTGCAAATATCTATTGTTCTCTTTTACAAAGATGCCAAGGAAATTCCATACAGGGAGGATAATGTCTTCAAAAGTGTCTTTCGAATAAGTAGATATCCAAATGGAAAAACAAAGACACAAATTTTGAAACCTATCTCTCCATGCACAACATTTAATTCAATTATATCACACACTTAAATATAAACACTAAGATTATAAACTTCAGGTAGAGGATACAGGAGTTTCTTTTTTGTATGTTTGTGCATTTACAGCTTTAAAATATGTAAAGTTTGTTAGATCAGACATAAATTAGTGAACCAGTAAATAAATATACTGGCACATATCTAAATTAAAAGCTTCTCCTGCCCTAAATAGATCACCAGGGAAAAGAAAAGCAAACTACTAATAAAGAGAATCTATTTTCAAGACATATGCCGGACAAAGGATATTATCTAGAATATATAAAGATACCTACAAATCAATAATAAGAATTAAATCAACTAAAATTAGGCAAAAAATTTGGAAAAATACTTCAAGAAGTAAGATACCTGAATACTAAATAGCAGATAAAACATGCTGCACGTCTTTTCTCATCAGAAAAATGCCATACTTTAGAACTGAAAATAAAATGATTGAAACCTCAAGTGTTAGAGTAAATATGAAACAGATTTTCACATATTATTTAAACAACATAATTATCAACTTTGCAAAACAGTTCAGCAAGTTCTTATAAAATTACTCTATACTTTATTAAAATACCCACAATGTTTTACAGTTGTTTACTGAAAAGAAGTAATAATGTATGGCCACACAGATAATTCTGCAATATGTTGATGAGGATTTTATTCATAATAGCAAAAACCTGGAAAATAAAACCCAAATGTTCACCAACAGGTAAAAGAATACATAAAGTACCTATCTATGTGGGAAACCTCACACCAGCAGGGAGTCATAAACTACCTAGACATAACAAAATGGACAAAACTCAAATACTCTGCTTGACAAAAGAAGACAGGCACACTGCATGTATACTGTATGATTTTATTTTAAATAAATTCTAGAAAAGAAAAATCCAAGTTTTTTCAGTCCACCACAGTAAATAGGTTGTCAGACCACTAGGTTGGCAAGGAACTTTGAGAGAAAAAGATCTTTGGGTGGTGCAAATATTGTAAACATTGTTATAAAAATGTCAACAAAATCTACATTTAAAAAAGGTAAAACTGGGCCGGTGAGATGGCTCAGCGGCGTAAGCGCCTGCCTTGCAAGCGCGAGGGCCTGAGTTCAACTCCCGGATCCCACATACGAAAAAGGGGCCGGTGATATCGCTCAGCGGCACGGGCGCCTGTTGGTGCGCGAGGTCCTGAGGTCGACCCCCCGGTACCCACAAAAAAAAAAAAAAAAAAAAAAAAAAAAAAAGGTAAAACTTACCACATGTACATTACATCTAAATACAACTGATTTGAAATTCCAATATTCTGCAAACACGGAAAGGTACAATATTTCTTTCTTTCTTTCTTTTTTTTTTAATATGTGGGTACCTGGAGTTGAACTCAGGACCTCACACTTGCCAGGCAGGCACCTATGCTGCTGAGCTATATCTCCGGCCCCCGATATTCCTTATCAATGGACATCAATATAAAGCTCTGTATAGCTACAAGTGAGTGCATATATAACACACACACACACACACACACACATACACTGTGCACACATATAAATACAAACAGATATTTTTAAAGTTTCACCACTGTATTTTTACAAGAAAGTTTCTTCCTTACTGTGGTTGGCATAGAACCTGAATATGGATAAATTGATCTCCAAACAGTTACTTTCAGGTAGGATGAAACATTCACATTTGATGTTCTGAAGGCAATATTTCTTTAATGTTCTCTAAATGAAGTGCTTCCCAAGAGATATCACATTTCTTACACCTGTTTACTTAACGATTTTTAATGTGATTATTTTGGGGTTTGTTTTCCTGATTTTTATACTAGGAAAATCTGGGTGGAAATTAATTAGAACCCTTCGAATTAAAATTTTGCACATTATTCTACCAGTGTAACAGCAATTTGAGTGAATTGAATGGGAATAATGAAGTTTTTCTGATGCTGGCATAATACATACAAAAATAATCTTTCAAAAGGCATAAAGTACAGGAATTTTTGCTTTAACAAATCTTGACCTTATGGTTTCTGAAATTAGAGCTGAGATAATGACTTTTATATGTTGACTTGAAGACTGAAGAAAAGTGTCTGACACGCTGTGCTGCTGTGCTTTTTGGATCACAGTTAGGCTTTTCACCCAGTTTATGCACAGCTGCTTCTATAGGCATGACTGTGGCTCCCCAAAATCATCATAAAATTAATCAAGACCAGAGCCAAGGACAGAGATATGCTTTATCTTATGTCTATGTACTGATGGCTAAAATATTCAGACATTTATACTGCCTCACAAATCACTAAATATTTAAATATTTTGGACTATAAGAAAACTTTTTTTTTTTTTTTTTGTGGGAACCAGGGGTCAAACTCAGGACCTCGTGCTTGCTAGCAGGCACTTATGCTGCTGAGCTATCTCACTGGCCCTCCAAGAAAACATTTTGAGAGAAAATAAATTTGTGTTCTTATGAACTGTATGTGTCCCCTCAAATTTATATGTTGTAACCTAACCTCCAATGTGATAGATTTAGAAAGGGAGAGAATTAGGAGATCATTAAGTCATGAAGGTAGAGACATTGTGAATAAGATTGGTACCCTTATAGGAAAAGAGAAGATTCCCATTCTCTTTCTCTCTCTGTCTCTCTTTCTCTTTCTCTGTTTCTATCTCTCTCTCTCTCTCTTTCTCTCCGTGTCTCCCTCCCTGTCTCTCTCCTCTATGCCATGTGAAGACAGGACAAGAAGATGGATATCTAAATACCAGGAGGTGGTATTCTTGATCTTGGACTTCTCAGCCTTCAAAGCTCTGAGATAAATACACCAGTTGTTTACACTCTCCAGACAGTGGCAATTTGTTATAGCTTGCACTAAGATGCATGCCATGCTCCTAACTTACTGATCTAGTGGGCCTGTTTAAAAATGATCATAGATTAGTCTAATGTATTTTTGTCATTATGAAACCAGAAAGTCTACTGTATTTTTGTTGTGGATATATTTATTTTTCCTAGTACCCAGAAGAGCACATTTAGTATAATTTAAGAACACAGATATAAAAAATACAAATGAAAATAGTAAAGACCACTGGAAACACTTTCTTTTCCTATTGCTCAAAGCCAGCCTGTTTGTTAGTGTGCCGCGTGTTTGGGCTGGGACTCATGCTGTGGCTGTTGGCACAGTCCCTAGATGGCTGAGGACGTGTGGACTCTCCTTCCATAATTGTTATGCTTAGTGTCTGGATAGGTAGAAGTTATTTATAACAATTTTGGATGCAGACTTTTTTGTATGTTTCTGTCTTTTTGTTTATCCTAAAGGAAAAGATAAAAATTTAATTTTATTAAATCTATTAAAAATAAAATCTATTTTTAAATCTATTTTAAAATCTATTAAAAATAAAAATATACATAGAGACACGCAGACTAAGGCATATACACACACTGCTCTTGAAACACAGAAATTTCCACTTAGTTGGAATTTCCACTTCGTTGTCTCTGAGACACAGGTTAAGGAAAACAATTAGTAAGAAATGAGATAATCACTGTCATAAGCAGGATGATGGACATTGGGAAACAAGGAGAAAGCAAAGCTCATGTCTGTCAATCTCACTGGGTAGGTATTCCAGACCTTTAAAAATCAAAATCTGAGGGCCAGTGAGATAGCTCAGTGGCATAAGTGCCTGCTCACAAGCGCGAGGTCCTGAGTTCGAATCCCGGTACCCAAAAAAAAAAAAAAAAAAAATCAAAATCTGAGCAGCTGCTTTCACTGACACCTGAGCAACTACATGCTAAGTTCATCACTTCTACTTTCTAACTCCATTTGAAAATTACATTTGGCAGTATTCACATATTGATGAATATATTGAGAGGCTGAAGAATAGGGAGGGAACCCTCAGTTAAATATTCGAGATGAGTGAACTCCTTTCTACTGACAAATCTGTATAACAAATTACCACAGACTTATGGTCATAAACCAACGCAGAGACATTATCCCGCCGTACCATAACCTAGGAGTCAGGATGTAGTTTTGATGGCTGCTCTTTTAGGATAACAGAAACCAAGCTGTCATCTGCTGGAGCTATGATCTCCTTTGAGGTCTAGGTCTTTTTCACAGCATACTATCTATTCCGGAATTTACTTCCTTGCAGTCAAAGGTCTGGCACACAATTTTCATGCCACTGTAAACCAGGACCCTCACCCAATATCACAGAGGTAAGTCTCATTTCCTTGCCACGTGCCCCTCTTATTAGCCAGCCGGAATCTACCTTGCTGCAAATCTCCAACCTCTTTTAAGAGTTCCCCCACCCCTGATTAGGTCAGGACAATATGAGATAGTCACTTTTTAAATAAACTCAAAGTGACTAGCACCCTAATCACATTTGCAAAATTGCTTCTGCAAATACCACAGTGTAAACATGGCAATATCCATATTCCTTACAAGTCCTGCTTACACACCAAGGGAGAAAATTAACAGAGCCCTTACTCCAGGACAGTTGCTCAGGTGAACATCTTGGAATTCTGCCTACCATGCAGGATAGAGAGATGAGCATCTCTGGGTCTGAAAAGGGAATAGACAGTCAGTAATGCATGAAAACAGTAATTTGGCAAGCAAGTGGCAATACCAAACAGCCTGGATTTTCCAGGACATGTATCATCTTCCTTGTGTCAGAGAACCTGGCAGGAGGGACAGAACAATTTTTAAATGTGTTGACATGTTGCAGATTAATTTGTGCAATACACTCCCATGGACAGTTTATATTCTTATGAGAAATCAATGTGAAGATGCAAAGTTTGCACATTAACTACAAACTCTTCAGTAAATTATTTTGGTTTCGCATTTTTTCTTCTTTTGGAATATGCTTATTTTGTTTGATTATTGGTTTCTTTCATAGCAGATGACTAATTAGAAGAAATAACACAACACCAAAAATAAAACTTACGAATGAACTGAGTTCA
Source organism: Erethizon dorsatum (assembly GCA_028451465.1). NCBI lineage: Eukaryota > Metazoa > Chordata > Mammalia > Rodentia > Erethizontidae > Erethizon > Erethizon dorsatum. The sequence continues at coordinate 59,323,003 of CM051828.1, forward strand.
AAAGAGAAATTATAGGAGAAAAATGAATGCACATAGATTTAGTGCCAGGAAAGTTGTTATAATAAGTTAGTAATAGAATGTATTCTCATATATGTAGTTTTGCTGAAATTATTTACATATGTAACTTTCTGTAAACAAAATAGGACTTTTAGAACAAAATGATTATAATTAAAGGTTTATAAAACTTAAGAATATAATTCTGGGAAATCTTAGTTTAAAAACAAAATGACAGGGCCGGTGAGACGGCTCAGCGGCTTAAGCGCCTGCCTTGCAAGCGCGAAGGCCCGAGTTCGACTCCCGGAACCCACATACGAAAAAGGGGCCGGTGATATCGCTCAGCGGCACGGGTGCCTGTTGGTGCGCGAGGTCCTGAGGTCGTCCCCCCGGTACCCACAAAAAAAAAAAAAAAAAAAAAAAAAAAAAAAAAAAAAAAAAATGACAGATAGTCCATAACAAAAGTAGCTAAACATCCAAATTTTCCAGATTTTATTTACTTTCGAAGTAGACTCTATAGAATATTGGTACTAAGTGATGTTCTGTGGGCAGTTAAAGTAGAACGTATCTAACAAGATTTGGGAAACATGACTGCTCTAGTTGGGATCTTGAGTACCTCTCAAAGGCTCATGTGTTGAGGAATTGATCTCCATCCCAAAGCCTTATTAGGTGATGGTGGAACCTTTAGGAGGTGGGACCTAGTGGGAAGAAGTTAGATCACTGGTGGCATGAAGAGGATACGGGAAATCGTGCTTGTTCTCGTTTCTCTCTCTTTGCTTCCTGCTTTGCCATGAGGTGAACAACTTTGCTCCACAACACATTCCCCACTCCAGTATGCTGCTTTTCCATAGGCATAAAGTGATCAAAGATTGAAACCCCTGAAACTACGATCCAAAACGAACCTTTCCTTATTTTAAGTTGATTATGTCAGGTATTTTTTCACAGTTGCAGCAATGGATCTCTTTCTCTTCATGGAGAATCATCTCGACATATAAAGGGTACAAGAAATTTTGGAAGAAATAATTTTGTTTAACTTTGCTTCATCCAGTGTTTCCTAAACTACTTTGCCAAAGAACCCTTATTTGGTTATGGTATAATACATCCCACCCAATTAATAACCCTATAAATTTCAATTTCCCCAATTGTGCAATAATGCTACCCCCTAGTGGTGTACCAAGCAACACAAAAATTATAGTAAAGGTGAAGTTTTACATAAGCAGTTTTGTGAAAATGGGATATAAGGAATTTACTACAGATCATGGTATGTCCTCTGTACAGCGATATATTGAGAACAACTGCACATGTGAACACATGGTGAAAATACTGAATATATAATTTTAAATGTAAAGGAAAGTTGGGTGTAAGTTTCTAAATTATACAAGTACTTTGCATGCATCTTTAAAATGAGAGAGGAGGAGATGAAAAGAGAGGGAGAGATAAAGAGACAGATCAATTTTAAAAGTGAAATTAAGAGAATTTGTAGGACTAAGAAAGAGCAATAAATTGTTTCCTGAAATATAAAGAGGAACCCATGCTTTGTTTTTACTTGAATAATTCAAATAAATTTTATAAATATATTTATGTATATGTTTACAAAAGAATCAAATAATATTCAAACGCAGAGTTGTAAGAAGTCAGTAAAAGACATCAGAAGACAGTAAAATTTACAAGTCTTCTAAGAAGGTTAATGAACTAACAGTTTAAACTCACAAATTAGATTTTAATATATTCTATAATAATAGTATTAAGAAAAATTGTTCTAAATTTGTAAAAGTAATAAGGAAATGTGATTTAATATCAATAAACCCAATCACAAAAACCTGTGCCTATTTCACTAGTTTCTAAAGGTAATTAAAAAAGGTTGAAAAGTTTTTTTGAAAAAGCATTATTATTGAGTAGAATATTGTAATAGTTAAAAATTAACTGAGCTAATTGAGATATTCTAATAATTGTCAGGAATAATTATACACATACCTTTAAGTTATTATTTAATATTATCTAGAACATTGGACAATGCAAAATAAAAATGGCAGAAATAAAAATTTTATTAATCATAAAGGAAACACAATTATGACATACAGATGATCACTATTGTTCCAGATATCTTAAAAGAATGAAGCTTAAAAATATTGTAATTAATCAATAAACTTTCAGCTATGTATATTGAATTAATATTTTTTTCATGTAACAAAATTTCCAGGAGCAAAAATATAAAGGTCTGATAACGTAATTACCAATAGAAAAATAAATGAAAGTTATTATTTACAAGCAATTCTCCAATGTTTGCTTCTACTTCTGAAAATGAATAAATATAAAAATATACATCCTTGCACACATAAAACTTTTAAGATTTCTAATGTTTTTCTTTTTGCTGTTCTGGAGATCAAACTCGGGGTCTCACACATGCTAGGCAAGTGCTCCACCACTAAGCTGCACCATTAAGCCTACACATCAATTTTACCTCTGTAATTTTATATACAATTCCTCACCAAGAAAAACATTTCACTTGGATACCTGGCAGGTATTCGTGTTGTAAATTAAATCCAAAGATGATACAGGCCACTCTTTGATTCAATAAATAAACTTTAAATAAATGAGTTAGTTCAACTTTTATGTGTCAGACATTATACAAGTGGGCCTTACAATCTACTGAGAAGAATGGATTGATTATGATAATACAGATGTGCATAATTTGACGATCATACCCTTGAGAAGGGGGCAAGTTGATGTCATTTCATATCGTATTTTTCTTTTCGAGACAGGGTCTCATTGTGTAGTTCAGGCTGGCCTTGAGTTCAATATGTAGCCTAGGCTGGCCTCGAACTCGTGGTGATCCTCCTGCTTCAGGTCCCCGAGTGCTGGGATTACAGGCGTGCACCACCACGTCTGGCTGTCATTTCAGTTTTACAGATGAAAACCACTAAAGTTTACAGATGTTAGGAAATTTACCCAAAGATATATGGTCAGAAGTGTAATGACCAACAGCCAAGCAGAAATCTAACTATGTGTGGCTGAGCTCTGTATTGCTGTTTTTTGTTTGTTTGTTTGTTTGTTTGTTTTGTTGTTGTTGTTGTTTTTGGCTATGCCAGGTTGTATTTCCTGCACAGGAGTGTTCTCCAGCTTGGCAGGTTATACTTTTTCCAAATCCTGGTTAGATACACCTATGACAATCCGGAGCCAAAATAGGAGACTGAAGTTTTGTCAGTTTCCATGCCAAACCACAAAAAGAGTACAGTGTAATAACAGGAAAATATTGACATTTATAAAGTAGCCAGTGCTGGCACACATTGTTCTGCACTAATAAAACTGTCCTCTTTTAAAAGAAGGAAAAATGTTTATTATAACTGGATGGTGTTCTTGATATTCTTCACAACAAGATGGGGATTAGAGATTATAATAAAGAGATATCTGAGTAAAATGAAGGATAAATTTATTTTACAAATCTGCTATTGTATTTTCACTAAAAATTTTTTTATACGTAAAAACATTGGGTACTAGATTCTTGAGTATTTTTATGAAAAATAAAACTTACATAAAATATGTAAATAAAAAATTATTAAATATAGTAAATTAAAATTATAAATTTAAAGGAAATGCAAATACGTTAACCACAAACAAAATAAATAACTGTTATCAATCTGACAATTTGGCTCAATATTTGAAATATATATATGTATTGTCTTTACAAAGAATTATAAGTTGCTTGAAGTTCAGTTTTATATATGTATGTGCGTGTATGCATAGATGCGTGTCTGTATAAATACTACCCACTTAACTCTTAGTAGTACATAGACTCCATAGCAGCTGTACAAAGCATTTTTGTCTTATTAATTGAAAACACAAGTTGCAATAATTTATAGCATAATAGACTAAAATAACAAAACAAAACTTACCATGTTTCCTGTAACTATTTCTGAAAAATAATTCTTTGCTAGATTTTAATTTGAGTTATTTAGAAATATTTGATCTATTTCACTATACTTGCCCTGACAGAAGTAATTGACATCTTGGTATAGTAACATCCATGCTTAAAGAGACCTGAGTCTTTCGTGGCTATCAGATTCTCCAAAGTTAAGTGTCAGTGACAGCACACCAACATACCTGATGAGAACATTTTCTTGTCGATTAATTAGTTAGAAAGACAATTACCGAAAATTAATCTTATACAAATAGAAACATTCCCTTCCAATTTTAAACTTGACATATTCAAATTGTTTCATTTACTTTGAAAAAAATACAATATTGACTTTGGGAGACTCTCATTAAAGAAATTAATATATTTTTCTACTTAAGTATAGAAAAGATTATATACAGAAAAGTAATGACCCTGTCATTGCTAAGTCATCAAATATATCTGTCTTTAATTACTCACATTAGTATAACCGGAGAAAATGAGCACTGGGTTCGTTTATCATTACTGCATATTGTTTATTTCCTACTCTTTCTTTGCAGAGCTTGTGAGCTCAGGCTCACAGCCCTTGAATCGCTCGAATAGAATTGTAACTTAAGTAAATTTCTACCCCCTCCCTAATCCTACTGAGCTAGACTTAGAATTCTCCGAAACACAAGGGGATTTGAAATGTAATTGGAAGTGCTTTCTGACAACAACATCTGCTCCCATTACCACAAGCAGGCTATTATTTCCAGAGCACTGTTTCAAGGGTACAGAACATTCAGAATCCTTCTAAGACTAGGAAGTATTCCTCTTGTGGCAGCTTGGTTTTCTATTTTGAGAAGGTATTCAGGTGTAACACCAACTCTGACCTGAGCAGTAATGAATGTCAAACAGAACATTTCAGTTTCACTTCTCTCATTCTTTAGCTCTTTCTTCAAGTTATTTTTCTCAATTTGTTTTTCAAGTAGTTTTATTTTATTCAAAGCGTATCATAATTATGCTATTTTTCCTTAGTCCAAAATGTTCCCAGGGCTTGTATTGATTACCTTAAATGTGCTAGTCTCTTAAATGTAGAAATCACTGTTTAATGCAGAAATTGAGAGGTCAATAAAATATATTTGAAAGTTTTGATGATTTTTATACAACTTCCTGATGCACGGGGATTCACAAATAAAGGTAACAGATAAGAACAAAACAGTCATTTATTTTATGATTGATACATACATTTTTCTCCCACTGATGCTTAGATATTGATATTCTCAATTTTCTTAAAACGCTGGGGTCCTTTTGCCGGTCGTTTTAAAAGTGTATTCCATCTCAACAATAAGTAGTCACAAAAGCCAGTGTATCCTAGCACTGAGCACCTGTGCTCTTCTCTGTTTTGCATGCAGACCTATGAGATGGCAATGTCAGTATCACCTGGTCCCAGAGGAAGAAACCCAGGACCACCACAATGAAGAAACTGCTCAGGTCCCCAACCTGGGACCACGTTGGGAAGGGACACGATCAGGTCCCTTGCTCAGAATCACATTAATGTGCTACGATTCTCTGAATTGATTTACTCTTTGGTACTGGTTGAAAATCCTTGGTTAATTTGCTCAATAAAAGTGAAACATACTTTTATTATATTTCTTTAGATGTTCTACTGGAAATAGAAATGATAACCCCAAACGGACTATGTAATAATTCACATTGAAGCTATGTTTTAAATTGATTGAATGAACTGTTTTCAAATTTTAAGACATGATATATGTTTTATCTGTACTTTCCTATTAAGAATGTTTTCTATCAAATAATTGTTCTGTATTTAGTCATTATTTTACATATTTTCTTTTCCTTTTATGTGTATACCTTCTGAAAATAAGCAATGTTTTATAATTATAGAATGTTTAAACTTTATAATTTTAGTAGAAGTAGTCTAGTTCTCTGCCAGGCTTGTAAGTTTTCTCATGGTTCTATAGTTCATGTCAATTCTGTTAAGAAACCTGACAGATGAAGGATGTTGTGACTATTTCAGAAGTAGCAATCTAAGGGACTTGAATATGAATGTTTCCTTTCTTGAACAGTGAAATAAAATATAAGTGGAAAAGAGATGACGAATATGTAAACTGATGGAATGGAGCATATTAATCAGAAGTGCTTTCAATGCAGATTCCTGTTTCTTCAATGGCCACTGATTTGAAAGAAAAAGAAGGGAAAGAAAGAAATCAGACAGGCTGTCTATTTTAAAAGTACTTAGTGTCTTCTATGTACAATAAACATTTCTTAAAGTTTTGATAAATTTTCTAGATATCAAGGCTTTTTAGTTTCATTTGAATTATAACTTTTTACTGGGAAATTTTACCTATTGTATTATTCAACACAAAATTCCCAAATGCCTGACCACGTGGTATATGCCACTTAGCAAAAAATAGGTATTACAGGGTAGATGTCATACCTACTAAGATTTCTACAGTTCAATTTTATACAGAGGTATTTCTACTTTTCTTTCTTCTTATGTAACTTGACAAAAATACAGTTTTGTTGTGTATAATTTGTGAAGTACAATTGAATAATTCTTGCTGAATACTAAAAATGTCCCTTTATCCTTAAAAGGAACATGTCCATCGATAAAATTTACCAGGCACATTAAACTGGCCAAAGTAACCTTATCAGTAGGAGGATTCCAGTTTTAATTTATTAATGACAGTGACTGACGATTGACGTTTTGAATGAGTTGAAATTTATTTATTATCTACAAAACTCAGAGGGACGAAAATTTCATACAGAACAGTGAAGGATACATTTCTAGTGTTTAAGCAGATACAGTGTACAGTATCTGTTATGGTAGGTGAGCTGAATAAGAACAATCAGAGTGAAAATTTTGAAGGCAAAACTTGATTAAAATACAGGAGACAACCACCTGAATTACAAGTTCGAAAACCTAAAAGTAAATGTAAACAAAGAAAACATGGGCGATTCTGTCAAACAAAGGAAGCAACGTTCAAACAGACTTGGAGTGGCTGAGAAGATTAAATTGGTATAAAGGTAAATAATTAGACTCAACAATTCAAAGATATCACATGATGAATGTAATGCAAATATGTACAAATAAAAATAAAAAAATAAAAAGGATATAGTCATATATATCTTGGTGTTGTTTTTGGTCTAAAAGAAACATTGCTTAAAATAGTAAAGATATATGCTGATATAAAGGTATACTTAAATTATTATTTTTATAGCTTCCTAATTTTTAATTTTAAAAAAGAATTGGGTGATTTAGAGAGACAGATACAAGGGTAAGTATGAATCTTTATAATCAAATAAAATATACAAACACACAAACTCACTTAATTTTTTCTTAAATTGCATTCACTCTGTTGGTAATAACTGAAGAAACATAATAGATTTTAGTGGAAACACATTTACTACCTATCTTCAAATTCATTAATTTTCTTTCCTGCTGTGTTTATTCCCCTGTAAAAGCCATTTTTTGAGCCCTTAATTATAACATTCTTCATGTTGTGATCTATCTTTTAGAACATGTTAATCACAGCTGTTTCTAAGTTTGCTTACAATATGTCTGATAAATGGGTTGTATTATCATTTTTCATTGCATTTTATCTGGCTTTCTTACTTTTAGCTGGGATCATTCATCAGCTGCAAGCTATCCCAACAGAACGAAAGGCACGTGTTCATTCCCAACAATGTTCTATGGAACCCACCGCAGTTATATATCAGATATTACAAGGGCATTAGCTGAGCTTTTAAAATTCAGCTATCCTCAGTTACTTCAAGTATTTCCATTGTTTCAAATACTTCCAATTCCAGAATCAATTCCAGATCAACAAACATAGCTTCTAGTCTATGCTTTCACAGGATAAAATCGTACAGGAACTCTTTGAAAACGCAAACCATGGTTTTTCTACATAATAATACATTATTCCCTTGACATAAGTTTCTGTGGGTAGAGCACTCATTTATTACCAAAGTGTATATTCTACTTCATTTGACATCGAATGTTCTATGGCTTTCTTAGGTCTTAAATCAATATGAACTCTCTAAGATTTGTCAGGAGTTTACAGGGAGAGTTTCTAGCTCAAAATCTTCCAGGTGAAGTGGTTCAGTGTAATACAAGATTGAAGTTGTATCTCAAACAAAATAAATGAGTTTCAGAGTTACAGCTGTAAGTAATAAGGAAGGCTTATCACAGCCATGACCTTCAGTGTTCTAAAGACGCTTTTACTTCCTCTCAATCCTGCTTTGCCAATCTCTCCTCCCTCATAGTAATATTCAGTGCTTGCCAATACTCTACGTTTTAGCCTGCTGTTCTTTTATACCTGTCAAACCCTCTTTCTGAACTAGACATTTTATGCTTTCTCTCTCTTCCTTTGCTGAGAATGATAACACTAACTCCCCTCTACATACACACATACACATGCACACATGCACACACACAAACACACTTGCATGTGTGCATGCACACAACTTCCTACAGTTGGACACTGAAGATTTATCGGCTGTAATTACAACTGCATACTCAGCATTGTTCAGAAAAACATTCCATATTATTTTGAAAAGCGTTTTTTGTATTTCTTTTGAAAAATAATCTCTTTAACACCATGTTTCTTTATGAAAGAATGTATGATTCTGAAATAAAGGTAGCGATCTAGTCAGAGAATCAATAGCAGTGATAAGTAGATGCTCTCAGTTTTCCCACCTGACTATAATGAATCTGAACCTGCAGGAATCTCACTCAACGGTCTATAAACATGACAGAAGAAAAGCTTGGAAGGCAGTGACAGAGTAAATCTTTATGTTCCTTTTTCCTGACTTTATGTGCTCCCGGAAAATAAGCATAATAATAAAACATATTCTTCCTAAAGAGGGTGATCATTCTGCACAGCATTTGAGTTCTGGGCGTACTGTAACTCCTATGGAGGCTCGACCATATATTCCCAGGTCTGGGTGATCATAGTACTCATACCTTGGAGGAGACATCAGAGTCAGACAAATACAGAGGCAAATCTCCAATAAAGGAGTCCAAAACTTCTACCTGGGAATAAACACAGAGCAATATTGCAATGTGGGGCACACATGCACAGGCTAGGTGGCTCCTGGTATGTCTGGAGAACAACAGAAAGCTTGAGGGTTTTATTAGAGTAGAAATCTAAGCAAGTTATTTGAAAGAAAGTTTATTGGTACTTTTGGATCTTGCAGGAGTTGGGAAGCTTTGATTTATAAGCCAAGGTGGTTACTGTATAAAGTTGGTCTCAAGGTCAGAGGTGGCAATTTCCATTGTCGGTAGTTAAATAAAAATATCTTAAACATAGGTCAGGCTGTTTTGTTGGATTAGTTCCGTAAGATGTTCCTGTAATTGGTGCCTATGACCTGAGTTTCCTTTTCCTTCCTCTGGCTCCTCAGTTCCATTATAGTGGGATACAACAGGAATGACTCTTTGTTTTGTACTTAATTATACAGAGTATAAATTACCTCTGGGTACGTTAGTGAACTGGGACCTAGAGTAATTTTGTGATATATAACTCTGTCCTCAGGAAGAAGCATGTTTACCTGTCTCAGAACATACTTTGCCCTGTTCTCTGCATGGTATATAATAAAACCAAGAAATGGTGGAAAGCTGGAGAAACCTCAGTGGCTCTGTAATTAACTTGGGTGTGACATTACCCCAGATGATGAATGCTTTAATAGAAGCTTTTGTGTTCACAGAAAGCCTCAGTATATGGCAGGCAACTTCCTAAAAAACCCACCAAAAGGTTGTGGAATCTTTGTATATATTACCACATGCTACCCAAAATCTGGGTTCTCCAGACTCTACCAACTTGTCTGGACACAGGGACATAATCCTCTGTTGTAGGTCCAATCAAGTCTGTCCTTACAAATGCTCCCACAACTAAGGGGATTCTGGAAAGATTGGTTTGCTTCTCTTGCTGCTTGTCTTAACCCATCCCCTTGGATGTCCCTAACCCTAGCCTTAGACCAACATAGCTCTGATATGCCTCTCTGAGGTTCTTACTTAACATTCACCCTCCTTCCTGTACAGATGTGGAACTTGCCAAAGCCCCATAACCAATGTGTCAGATATTCACCTTTCTCTCTTCAGCTTTGAGGGCAGCCAAATGCTTTTCTGGTTTCTTGTCTACAAAAACAATTATCTCCTCATGCAAACCTGAGGGCTCAGTTGTGATCCAGGCCTGCAAATGTCATTGTGGGAAAGCAGAGGAGGACTATGGCCTCCCCTCAGCCACCTCCTTCCTTCTCCAGATCCTTGGCCCTTTTGCACTTGTTGGCCCTTCACCAAATATTACACTTTTACAAAAGCATTTTATTCTACCTTTTCGGATGTTCTTGGCAAGTGTCCCAAGCTTCTCCTTACTACCCTAGCTAAAGTCTGTTCTGTATATGTATTTGGGAGAGATTATATCATGAATTATATTGCCTTACATTAACCCTTGTAATTACGATTCCCAACAACTCCAAAATAAATGCTAAATTTTTTATCCCTCAATTGTTATAATAATGAAAATTAAAATACAGTGCTATGATTAATAATATTATAATTATTATAAATAATTATTCTTAGTTATTATCACTTTACTTTTCTATTTATTCTTACCACTTATCTTACTAGCCAAATATCTGATCCCTTTTCGGATAAGCTAAATACAAGAGAAATAAAGAGAGGCATAAGGAGTGATTTAACAACTCCATTTACCACAGCACAAATTAGAATATATTAAAGGAATCAAATTAGATTGTCTAATAAGTCAAAAACAATTAATTCTATATTCATAAAGCTATGATGAAAGGAGTAAATGTATGCACACATCTTTACATACACACATTCATTAAAGACATAAGAATCAGTTACTAATATACAGCAATATTACCAAAGAAACAAGTACCTTTTGTTTTAAGCTGTTTTCTTAAATCCTTCAAAATAATTATAAATAATGAAGCAAATAAATATATTTGCAAATATAAGTTTATAATATTTTAGCACAAAACACACCAATTTAGTGTCAAATGTTAATAGAAAAATATTTTCAGTACATCTAGAATTGTGCTTATAGCACTTTAATTAGAAGCAATCAAACAAAACAAATTAAAAAGTAGGTCAATGTTATGAGCACACAATTCATAAGAAATGGTTCTCAAATGACTGGAATGATAACAAAAAGTTGGTAAATTTCATTATACAAAAGAATATTGGACATTAAAATTATAACATTTATATAATAAAACTTTTATTACAGTAAAAGACACATTGCCATTAATCTCACAAACACACTTATCCCATTGTTCTTGCTGCTTTGTGAAGCAGCTTTGGGAGTCCGCTTTCAGGAATGTTTTCATGAAGAATGATAAAAAAAATATGGTGAATTCTACTAAGTGACACCCAATTGAAATGCAGGCTCATAAAAACAGTATGGTGTGTCTTCATCTCCTTTATTAATCGGATCCCTTTTATTCATTCTATCACCAATTTCTGACTGTTCTCCAAAGTCAAAAAGAACATGGAAGGGCCGGTGAGATGGCTCAGCGGCTTAAGCGCCTGCCTGGCAAGCGCGAGGGCCCGAGTTCGACTCCCGGAACCCACATATGAAAAAGGGGTCGGTGATATCGCTCAGCAGCACGGGCGCCTGCTGGCGCGCGAGGTCCTGAGGTCGACCCCCCGGTACCCACAAAAAAAAAAAAAAAAAAGAACATGGAAGATAAATGTTTTCAATCAACTCAGGTCATCAAAGGAGCCATGAAAGCACAACTAAACACATTTTCTCATAAAAGAGGACTTCTAAAACTGCTTCAGAAAGTGGCAGAAATTATTGGATATATTTGAAGCAATGGGAGTATTTTGATGGGAGTCAATAGCAATATGTCTGTAATTGTAATAAGTTATTTTAAAATTTTAAACATTCACCATATTTTTTAATCACAGCTCATACAACCCTATTATCACAATTCTAGAACCTTCCCTGGAGAAACGTGAGGGGGCTATCAGTGTGAGAAGAATACATAAGGATACTGTTTTGAGCAACAAAGAAAATAAGAAGTGAACAACTGATTACCAGACCACTGACTGTGGGCAAATGAACAATAGAATTTGGTTCATCCTTATTAAGGCATATTAAATGTGTAGTGATTGAAAACAAACCATACACATAGCAAAGGCAGCATAGGCATTATTGTTTAATATTGAGAAGTCTAATTTGTTTAAATTACTGAATATTACTTTTGTCATCCTAGAATTGAGCAAAAAGGCATTTTACTGCATATATTTAGAAATACATTGTTATTTAAAAATATGGTCTTGGCATTAAAAATAGAAATAACTACATTGCACCTCTATTGATTTCATTATTTATGCCCAAATAAAAGAAGATTTATATAAAGAAATGATAGTCCCCTTAGGAGTAATAATGTCTTTATTGAGTGTGTCCTTCACTATATCCCCTTTCAATGAAGGAACTATGTCACACGTATTACAAATGTATTCTTACATATTCACAGGAAGCCTCTCCAGCTTTGATGCCTGGGAGACGGGAGTTTCTATTTGTCTAAAAAACAGAAAGAGAGGGAGTGAAAAGGAGACAAGACTTGATGCAAATGTGAATACCCTGAATATTGCACAATATTAAATGACTACATAATTATTTCTAATTCATTGAAATTTATGCATTTTGTCAATTTCTTTTTAAGTAATCTACTACTCAACAGAAAGAAGATAAGATATATTCATCATATTTTAGGGGTGTATTTAATGAGATAAAAGATTAATATTCATGCTTGCTACTCAATAGATAATGATGTATTAATATACCAGTTACATGAATACAGTGACTTCTTACTGGGGAAAACAGTGTACTTGATCTTTTATATGCTGTAAATTATCTAAGAGTACCATAGAAGATTTAAATAGTCATTTGGATTGCTTAACACTCCAAAATATTAGAGTCCTAAGCATGTGACAATCAATTTCTTGTACAACATCAGCCTTGCTCCACCCAGCTTTCTACTGTTAAACTCCCCTGATGTATAGTCATTGTTTCCATTTTTAAATATTATGTTGTCACTTTTGGCCATGAGCAGTCTTCTCTTCCAAAAATGTTGGGATCTTTTCACTAGAGTATACTTTTAAATATCAAGCCTTAACAGTGAAGGACTATATTATATTGACCCAAATGAGTTCTGGCACTAAGTGAAAGATGAGACATCACTCATAATTTTAGGAACTGAAAAAGAGGCTTTCATTAATAAACAGGGTCAGTGATTCACACTGAGGTCTATAACTTAATTTTGTATCATTTGAATGTGTTCTCATGTTAAATCTTGATAAACCAGCTTCCTCCTCCACTTTTCCCTCCGGTTTCCCATGTTTCTAGTAAATTCTATACATGATACTATATCTTACCTTGCTAATTCATGCCTTTGAATTATAGTCTTACCAGTGAGCGTCTCCATTTTCTTTTTCTCCTGTGTAATTTGGGTCCAAGTATCTTGGAATTAGCTATAAGATAAACGAATTCATTGTACTATTTCAGTAAGCAAGCACTGAAGAGGGAAAATGTCCTAAGAAACTATTACTTTGAACATATATAATATTACAAGTAAAATCCCCAGAGACTTCATAAAGGAAAGCAATGAAAGGAATGGTTATAGACGAGTGTTTATTCTCAAGACTTTGCTCAAAATTATTTTCCACACTTGAACATCACTATTGTTATTATTTTCCTGTCATTTGCCATTACTTATTTTAAACAGTAGCATTATTTACTATTTTCTTTCTCCTATTCAAGATCATTTGGTACTTTTTTCCACCTAATTTATTTCAATTCTTCATTGTATAGCCATATTTTTCAAAATATGAATGCATCAAATAAAATCTTATTGTGTTTCAGGTCTCAGCCAAGTCACTCTGGAAAGATAATGAATAAAGCAAATACTGCCCTGACTTATTTATTTATTTGTAGATAAATGATTTAAATGTAGCAAGGTTGTGTTTTAAATATTGATTTTTTTCAAAAAAGTTTTCTGACTCAGATTCAATTTTAGAGAGGCACTAGGATACACAAAGTATTTATTATGTTAGTGGTACAATTCCCTTGAAATTCCTTGAAATAATTTTTTTTTTGTGGGTACCGGGGGTCAACCTCAGGGCCTCGTGTGCCAGCAGGAGCCCGTGCCACTGAGCGATATCACCGGCCCTTTTTCTGTATGTGGGTTCCGGGAGTCGAACTTGAGCCCTCGCGCTTGCCAGGCAGGCGCTTACGCCGCTGAGCCATCTCACCAGCCCCATCTTGAAATAAATTTTAAGATTGATTCAAATTAATGTTAAAAGTCAGAACAATAGTGCAAAAAATCAAAAGTTTAATAACAAAATTTAAACAAACCCTTCTGAACCCTTTGCTATCCTACAGTGAAAACTGCTTCACAAAGACCAACTTTTTATTTATTTATTTTTTATTTATTTTTTATTTTTTGTGGGTACCGGGGAGTCGACCTCAGGACCTCTCGCGCCAGCAGGCGCCCGTGCCGCTGAGCGATGTCACCGGCCCCTTTTTCGTATGTGGGATCCGGGAGTCGAACTCGGGCCCTCGTGCTTGCCGGGCAGGCGCTTACGCTGCTGAGCCATCTCACCGGCCCAAAGACCAACTTTTTAAAAGCAAAAGCGTAGTTCCAAACATATGTCCATAGTTACCATACCTCAGAAATCCAACCTTATCTCTGTAATTCCAAGATATTACTAGTCCCTGCCCAAAGCCTGTTTAGTTACTTTTCTTGTTGCTGAGATAAAATAGCTGTTATCCAAAGTTAAAGGAGGAAAGACATTTCCGTTTACAGTTTATAGAGGTTTCAGTCCGTAGTTGGCTGACTCCAAGGCAGGGTGGCATGGCACAGAGGCATCACAGAGGAGAAACAGTTCATGGCAAAGCAGAGCAGGCAGAAGGCAGCAAGCAGCAAGCCTGCCTCTCCCTTTTATCCCTCCCAAGCTACCCACAATATGGGTGGTGCCATCTACACCCAGGGTGGGCCTTGCTATTATTCATACCCAGAACTGTGCTAAACCAATAAGTGGACTAATTTAGTAATCATATGCCCTTAATCCCAGCATCACACCCTTAATCTCAGCATAACGCACTCTAGATCCAGCCACCTCTGAAAAGTCCCACCTATGACCACATGAGGCTTTGTAGGGACATCTAGATATAAGCCATGCCACTAAGGTTTCAGATGCTGAGAAGAAGACAATAAACAGATATAGTTTCAAATGCTTGTTGAGAAAATATCTGAAATTTTGCATAAATCAAATATACCATGGAAATATCTCATAGGTGGCCTTCTATGGTAGGACAGGTGTCATCAAAGCACTAAACCACAATGTAACATTTAATAAGAAAAATACACAAACTGAAGTAATTCATAACACATTGTTTTCTTTGTTTTGTTTTTCTATTAGGAAAAAGCCAAAAAGCAGTGGAATAGCAAGATTTTGATCATTTGCCTTCTGGCACTCATTTGTAACAATGGAATAAATAGATTGAGAGACTTTTTTTTGTGTGTGGGTACAGGGGGGTCTACCTCAGGACCTCGCGCGCCAGGAGGCGCCCGTGCTGCTGAGCGATATCACCAGCCCTTTTTTCATATGTGGGTTCCGGGAGTCGAACTCAGGACCTCGTGCTTGCCGGGCAGGTGCTTACGCTGCTGAGCCGTCTTACCAGCCTGAGACTTTGTTTTTCACCAAGTCAGCTATGTGTCCTCCTGACACTCACCTGTCCTGTGGCTGTCAACACTGAGGACTCCCAGGATGCTGCTGGGGAACCATGGGGACAAGATACAAGTCTTAGCCTCTGTCCGTCAAACTAGATCTGCACTGCACTGTTGTGTGAGCAAGAAATAGTTAATCCTTTAGATTGCTGAAATGCTGCTTGTTTGATAAAAACAGTTGTTCCATGTTGACTAATACAGGAATTTGTATCAGAAAGGCACGCTACTATCACAGAAACCTAAACAAGTAGCATTGCTTTAGGGTTAACAAGCAACATTGCCTTAGAATTATTCAGTTTATAGCAAAGAAATGGATCTCACAGGCCCCAATCAGCAGATCCATGCCAAGCAATAGGAAAATAACTAGAGGGAAGATCGCATGCTGAGTGTGACTTCAGAGAAGGTGATTAGAAAGACTGAAAGTCTTTAGAAACATATTTCAAAAAAGAGATGAACTCAGGCAAAAACTGAGTAGCTTTCATGCAGAGAGAGATTAAAAATAAAGAGTGCAAAATAGAATACTGTGTACTGGATTCCAAATTGTAGGAAATAAATTCAAAACATTTCCTCAGTGAAAAGTGCCAACATCATGGTTAAATAAGTGACGTTCTTGTTGGAAAAATATGTCACTGAATAAGACAAATGTGCTTCTGCAAATATGGTACTCATATTCTTATGGTCAGGGAGAGATATAGTTGAGTAAAAGAGAAAGTGACAAGTAATAAGTATTATTTACTCAATTTTAAAAAGGGATGAAGTTTGAGCAACTTTACATTGCTTATGTGGATAATGGTAATACCTGAATTGAAAATAAGGTATATGGACAAGTAAAAGAAATATTTCCTATGGAGAAATAAAATCAGGAGCAAATATAGAAACTTGCTTTGACTTTTCCAGGAAAAAGCGGTTTCTATGACCTGAGAAAAGAAAGCACAAGGGAGATGATGCTGCATGACACTGCTCAGAGTCATCTGTTATACAGTGACTGTTATTGCTAGATGAAGTTTATTTTGGATACATAAAGAGCAGTATGTCACATCAGTCTATTAGACACTGTTTAGAACAGAATTTGTGCTTTTTAAACTTTTAAAGTATCAGTGACAAATCTCATACACAGAATTTTCTATAAAATATTTTCAAGAACTCAGAAAAAATAGGTCATTTTCATGTATTTTTTATGAACATATAAAGATTTTATTTAGTCACCTGTGGCCTGACTCCGATCTCATCTGTAGATACAGGTGAAGCAAATTGAAGGTGTAAAGATGTTCCAGAAAATCAATAAGATATTTACATTTGCAAGTGTAAAATAATGTTATTGGAGTGTATTAGGAGTTGAGTCAATAAACTTGATTTAAAGTTCCTTTGGGTCCATTTCCTTTGGTAGTGGAGACAAAACTTTGAAATGAAGTAGATGAATGGTAAAGGAAGGGTAGTACTTTGATGATACTGTGGATCAGGCAAGGGTGTGAGGAGAAATAATTCCTTAATTCCAATCCACTTCCAGGTAGGAGCATCCTGACACATGGAGGGATCCTTCACTGTTCCCTTCTCTGTGGCTCTCTGCTTTCCCACAGCAAATCCAATGGGGCAGATCAGCAGGAGGAAAATCCAGGTGTGGTGACACAGACCCTCTGGGAGACTGAGTCAGGAGAATAGCAAGTGTGAGACAAGCCTGAGCAAATTAATTACTTAGCAAGATCCAATCTTAAAAACAATCAAGCCAATAAAAATATTTTAAAGAGTTTGGATTGTATCTCAATTCAAAGGCCTTGGTTCCAAACCTTATTCCAAAAAAAAAGCAAAACAAAAAAAGTAAAGAAGTAATAATTTTATATTTTAGTGACCTGAAAACATTTCTGAACAACAAATTCTACTTTCTACCTCTTCCCCAAGAGTCTAACTCACAGTAGGTATGTTCCTGATAAATTCTTCAGTTCCTACACACCATGGTTTTCTGGAGCAGAACTGGCATTGGAGCAGAGTTTATTGTCATTGTGATCTTTCTACATTCTCAGGACACATGAAGCTGTTAACACAGCTTTTCTTTTCACTAGTGATGTCAACGATCTGCTCTTGGGGAGACGTGTGTCTTTATTTTCACAGCTAGTAATCTTAATCCCACTCCTAAAATTTTACAATGACAATGAGTTCTATTTCTCTACAATAACCCACATTTTTTAACTAGATAATCTTTCTTACCTTTATGGCGTTTGCCACCTTTCAAGGGAAAAACATCTTCAGTGATTTAATGTCTACAGAAATATCTTCCAGCATTGAGAGTCACTTATGTTTATGCTTGCCATCACATCCCCCAAACCAGTGCATTGTGTTTGTAACTACAACACATAACATACGAATATTTGTTTTTTGTTTTTTTTTGTGTGGGTTCCGGGGGTCAAACTCAGGACCTTGTGCGCCAGCAGGTGGCCGTGCCACTGAGCGATATCACTGGCCCTTTTCTCGTATGTGGGTTCCAGGAGTTGAACTCGGGGCCTCACACTTCCCAGGCAGGCACTTACGCTGCTGAGCCATCTCACCAGCCCCGAATATTTGGATAAATGAATACTGCTTTTAAATGGTAAGTGATATATTTTTGGAAGCATAAATTTATTTTCATAATAGCTTTTTAGATAAATGCTATGAATACATGAAACTAGAATATCAAATATTTATCATGTAATTGCTATCATTGTTTGATAACGTAACAACACATTCTAGGGTAAATAACAGACTGATTACTTCAGCATATAAACTGAGTGATGGGTTCTGCATAAAGCAGTAGCAATTAGAAGTGAGGACACTGAAATGGACGAGGCAACAGTAAACAATGACAGAGGGGAAAAAAAACTCATATTCTGGCTTGGCAGTGGAAATGGAGTCTAATTATTTTATTCATTAATGCTTCCCCAAATTAAGGACTGTTGCTCAAAATTTAGGATTCTTAATGGAGCCATTAATCTAATGAAGAGAAATTATATGTGGACATTTGAATATTTTCAAAGAAACCAAACCATATAAAGTTGAAGGGAAAATGTGCTTCTTCTCCAAACTTCATCCAACCCCTTTCAATTAGACTAATCTGAATACTGCAAACTAGGCTACATTTCTCATTTTCCTGTTTTTAACTGTGAAAGAAAATTCTTAAATTTGAACAATAGATTTACAATGAGAAGAGCTTACAAGTATTTACCTTAACTTGTGTTTACTTTTTAAAGCAAGTATTTAATATACAGTCTTAGCCTGGAGACACTTGCTGTGAGAATTTGGGAAGATTATCTACTCTCTCAGATGCAGAATCTCTCTTTTGTGTCGAGTGATTATGTGAAGAGGGAAGCCATACCCTCCTGCCCTTCTCAACAGGTTTACCCTGAGGAACAAATAATACAAGTCAAACTCCATATGCAGTAATGTTAAACACTTTTACAAATAAATACTTTCTCCATGCAGAGTACTGGAAACCTTAATTCCTGTGCTCTTTGTTAAAGTAAAAACTATAAATTTTTTGTACAAATTATAAAAACACTATCTGTTTTAGGATTGTTGTTAAGTAGAAAGTGTGAACTCAGAGGATTGAGGGAGTAAGCAATTATATATTTATTGACAAAATCAAGTGATATTTGAAAAATTTATTGATAAGAATATTTCATTAAAAATATTCTAAACACATACATACACGCACTCAAACACTTGTTTAATAATCCTTTCCTTGTGTCAGCATAAGTGTTGTTCAAAATTTGAGAAAAATTTCAGAATCCAGATGGTTAGGGAAAAATTTAAAAATTCATATAGATTATCTATGCATATGGTAGATATTTATGGGTTATGGTGGAAAAGAACAAGGGTTGGTGGATTAAACTCTGGAGATCGACAGGGTAAACAGGAATGAGTGTGGAAAATAAAATGTGTGAAGGGAGGTAAAGGGAAGGATAAGAATCCAGCTAGGACTTGTGAATTGGACTAGAAGTTAGGAGATTGTCACCACGAGGGACTCTACACATCATCAGCATGATCAGAAACAAGTTTGGGAGCATTCGTGTGCCCAGTGTTGTGATTCACAATTTGAGTCTTATGATTTTTCTCTAATTCTTCTCTATTAATGAATGTCTTATGCCAATATACCTTTAGTGTATTTCAGAGTGCATAAAATCTACTGGCCCTTAAATTCAACTATTTTGTTATGCAGAGGACCTGAATTCACTCAGTAGCATTCCTGTTGCACTTACTGCTGTATCTAGTCACTTCCTGTTCCACATTCTCAGTGCCAACACAGGGCCAAGACATGGCTGCTAACGTCAAGACAGTGCTGAGACAGAGCTGAAGGATAATTTGCAATAGCACTTTTTTCAGACTTTCCAACCCAAGCAAATGGTTGACTGTTCATTTCAGGAACTTGGGGAAAGACTTCAACATTTAAGTGGACAGCATCAACAGGCTATTTATGCTTTAAGAGTTAGTAAAATCACGAGGAGCTTTATTGGTTTATTTATGTATATTGGTAGAAAAATGCTGTATTACATATCTAATTATCATGAAAATAATTAGCTATCTTGCATTTTCAGCATTCAAAATCAATATTTTAATACTCAAGAGCTACAGAAAATATAAAATCCTATTTATGACTACACTGTGGTGATGGAGCCTCATTTTTTTCAATACTGGCTGTTAAGAGAAATGGAGCACTTCAGCATGGCAAATGTCAAATACGAGGTTCTTCTTCATCCCCCATATAACTGGAATCTTTCACATACTAAGATAATTTTATGGCAATTGTCTACCATTAGAAACATGTTACAGGTATGCATGTGCCTGTTCATCCCTAAGTGGTCTACCTTAAAAATATATCCATTTAACAATACAATCTAAAATAGATAAAGTGGGACAGTGAGATAGCTCAGTGGCATAAGCACCTGCCTGGCAAGTGCGAGGTCCTGAGTTCAACTCCCAGTACCCACATATGAAAAAAGTGCTGGTGATATCGCTCAGCGGCATAGGCACCTGCTGGAGCGTGAGGTTCTGAGTTTGACCCCCGGAACCCACAAAAATAAATAAATAAATAAATAAATAAAATAGATAAAACATTACTTAAAATCAATATAAGAATGTGATGGTTAAACTTGACTGTTGTTAACTTGATTAGCTTGAGAGGTGCCCAGAGGATTGGAGCATATTTGTAGGTGTGTCTGGATGGCTCCTGGAGGCATCTCTGTCTGGTCCCTGGCCCTTTACTTTTTGGCACTGTTCCCCTGCTCTGGTGCCAGCCACCATGGACTTAGCAGCTTTCCTTGCAGTGCCCTTCTGCCTTGATGTTCCTTCCATGGACTGAATCTGCTTAAAATGTGAGCCAAATATACCTCCCTCCTTTAAGTTGTGGGTGTTGGGAAACTAGATACCATTTTATTGAACATCTTTTGAGTTAAAGGTTCATCAGAGAGACAAGAGTATAAAAAGAAGTATAACTTCTGATTTTTCTCTGCTTTTTCTTCTCTATTAATGAATGTCTTATGCCAATATACTTTTAATATATTTCAGAGTGCACAAACTTAAAATGTTGAAAGGTTACTGTGAAGCAAACTGCAAAGCTGAATAAAATTATTAGAAAAATTTAGAAATGAGTGCTGTAAGCCTGAAACTGTACAGGTTGGAAAAAAAGAAAAATGAGAAGTAAAGAAATAGAGAAGTAAGAAGGAAACTAACAATGACCAAAATCAATAAAGTGTAGAGGGAGAAAAAAATGACTAAAATAACAAAGCATAGAAAAATCTAATAAATTCTCTTAAAATACATTAATATAGATAAACATATTACAAGACTAATCAAGAAAAGATGAAAATAAACCAAGCAGAAGGATATGAAAAAGAAGAAAATTACATAGATCTGTTCAGATTCTTTTAAAAGGTTACTCTATTCTTGATTTGAAATTCATATGAAGATATATAGATAATACAAGAAAATTAAAGTACAGGTCAATTTGTACATGTAAAATACCTAAATATCAACTAAGAAAGTCTAAAAATATATTTAAATTGTAACTCATGGTGATCACTTTGACCACATTCCAGTAAAAACATTCACAAACAGAAAAAATTCAATCACTAAGCTTGACATGGTGGCAAATGCCTGCAATCCCAGCCCTGAGGAGGTTGAGACAATTTTTAAGCCATACTACATAGACTATATATTGAATTCAAGGCCCACCTGGACTACCTGGTGAGAGCCTGTCTAAAAACTTCAAAAAACCCAAAATGAATCAGTATATTCATAGCACTAATTTACAACGGAAAAAATATTACTTAGATGCAGAGACAGTAGTTGCTAAACCTAACACAAAATAAAACACGGTAGCAAATTAGGAGCAGAAAGAAAACGTCCAAATATGGTAAGCATTATGTAACAAAATCCTACAGAACTCCTGTGGGGAAGCACTCAGACTGCTTCAAAGCTCAGGGGCATCTAAGGACACCTGAGGACGTGACCCTGCTTGTCTAGTGCAGGTGCACAGTGGGATACAGTTATGTAACCATGAATTAGCACAGGTAAACATGCATGCACAGGTTACAGTACTATGTAAGAATGTAAACATGAGGTAATAACCTGTATAAGAATTATACAATAAAGATGCAGGCGGCTCTCTGACTCTCTGCTGTGCTCCATGGCGCCTGCTGTTGTTGCTGATGTCTTGCACACATATGTTTTTTAACCTTGGGACCTCACCTGTGAAGATCTCCCTTGGACCCCCTGAGTGGGCCAACAACTCCTAAAGAATGAACTTTAGCAACAGGACCCAAAACTAACCATGAGAGAAATCTGCCCATCATATTTGCCCATCAGTATAACTGTCAACCATCATTTGAATATCTTTGTCAAGTCCACAAGAAAATGGCAAGAAATAGTCATGAAAATTGGAAGGAAAAAGATCTGCAGTAGTGACATACCATGAAATATTGTCTTTGTGAGTATCGTAAGCCAGAAAAGAAAGCTTGATTTACTTAGGGTTGGTATTTTAGGTTTGATGGAATGTTTGACAAATACCTGGGTAAATTAAAAATGAAAGAATTAATTGCAGGTGCTAGACATGGAAAACTCGTGAACTTCACTATTCAATAGAGATTTAATTCTCGTTAGGGTAAAATCATGCACATTTTACCTAAAATCCAGATTACTTAGAAGGAAAACCACAAGTGCATTTATTATAATGTCTGTCCTTCTATCTATGAATGTATATATGTATACATTTATCAATCATCTATCATCTACAACTACATATTCCTTTACTGTATTTTATGTAACCTTTTCAGAAGAAACAGGTTGGGACCCAAATTTTTCTAAAAGAAAGAATTTTGAGAGAACTGATTATTTAAAAATACTAAATTTGTCTTAATATACTAATTCTGTTAATATATCCAAGAAGTAGGGACTTAAATTTTTACTGAAATAAAAAAATATGATTTGTGTTGTAGTCAGGGTTTACTAGAGTCAGTGATCTTATAAGGCAATAGATTTAATACTGGACACATAATTTGTAGGATTATTTTATAAATTCACTCAAAAAGTCAAATGCAGGAGAGAGCAAGAGATCTGTCTGTGTGATAGAGACCTGAAGAATCCAGCTGAGGTCCATGGCAATGTCCTGCACTTGTCTATCAGAAGACCTAGAGCCCACAGCAATGTCCTCCATGAGTCCAGGTGGATGCCTAGAGCCCATGGCAATGTCTCATGCAAGTCTATATTGAGTATCTGTACTGGAAGGTCTAAAGGTCAGTGGTGAAACCTAGAAAGTCTGGGCCAGCAGGGTGAAGTATGTGTGGCAAAAGTCTGAGGGATCTGCACTGGAGCCAGGAAGCTACACTCAAGGAGAAGAGAAGAGCTCCCTCGAAGAGAACAGCAGCCATCCCTGGTGACAGCTTCTCCTCAAGGAAAACAACTGAATTCGCATCAGGAAAACCAGCTGCGGCAAAGCTCCAGGAAAATCAACAGCATGCAATCTTCCCTTCCTGTTCTCCTTTTATGCCATTCTGGCAACAATCCTCCGGTGGATGTGCCATGCCCAGAACCCCCCCCCCCTCTTTCCTTTGTCCTCTTCTCATATGAGTAAGTTCTTCCTAATATCTATCCTCCATTTTGGTCCTTATTTACACTTCGGGTTTCTCACACCAGAAAAACAATGTGATATTTAAACTTGTGTGTCTGACTTATTTCACTTAAGATTATGGTCTTGAGATGCATCCATTTACCTAAAAATGTCTCAGGTTTACCCTTCTTTATGGCAGAGTAGTACTACATTGTATATAATCCATTCATCTGTTAAAAGGAATATAGGCCGTTGCCAAGATTTAGCTATTATAAATTATGCTGCTATAAACATGAGTATGCATTGTGGTATGATGACTTTAACACTTTTAGGAAGATAGCTAGAGGGGAATAGCTGTGGACAAAAAGGAATCCTTCTCCATTGTTGGTGGAAGTGTAAAATGGTAAAATGCTACAACCACTGTGGAAATCAGTAGGAGATTCCTCAAAAACAAACAAACAAACAAACTAAAGGATCCATTTGATCCAGCTATTCCCCTTCTAGGTAAGTACTGTGTTTAACATTTTTCATTTGATTCTTTATGTTTTTTTTTTTTTTTTTGCGGGGGGGTACCGGGGTTCGACCTCAGGACCTCGCGTGCCAACAGGCACCCGTGCCGCTGAGCGATATCACCGGCCCCTTTTTCGTATGTGGGATCCGGGAGTCGAACTCGGGCCCTCGCGCTTGCAAGGCAGGCGCTTACGCTGCTGAGCCATCTCACCGGCCCTCTTTATGTATCTTTCAAGGAGAAAAATGATCAACTATGATGTGTCAAAAGACAATATTACTAAAAATTCCATTTGAAGACCTAAACAGATTTAGTCACAATTCTAAGACTGACAATATATCATTCTATAAAATAGAATGAGCATCCTAACTAGCAAAGCATTCTAACTAGTTTTGCTCTGGAGACTGAAAAAGCCTGAAGAAAGAAATCTAAAATAAGGAATAAAAACTGGATTGGTCATTTCAGAGTTTCTTTGTTTATAGGCTTAAAATGGAGGGGACGTCCTTATTATGCCAAGTCAGGTAAACTGGACTCTTCTCGTTGTTTGATATGAATCTCCTGTTTTATTTTTTTAAGACTGGCCCCTTTTGAAGTCTAGTTCAATTGTATGGCACCTGGAATAAGTGACTCCATTCAGGTTTGGTTTGGGGGCCTAGAGCAAGAGCCTAATACAAAGCAAGTATCTCCTATAAGTTTTATTTATGAAGTGATTACTGCTGAGTAAATTGAAGACAGAAAAGTGATCAGACAGAGGAATGACCTTTAGATTTTGTCTATTGAGGTGTCCAGGGCTATTTTAACAGGACAAATGGGAACTCAAACCCTGGCATAAGGAGACTATTAGGAGAACAAGTGAGCCCACAGAATATAAGCAGCGTGTGGAGATGATCTTTTCTTTGTTCTGTTATTTTCTTCTGTTGTATTTTATCTCTTATCCCCAGATGTAGAATAGAGTGCCAGTGGCAGAACACTACATGAATAAATAGAAATAGTGGTTCCTATTTTGAAATGCCTCGCTGGAAAGGAAAGATAATAAAGTGGAGAATTGGGAATGCACTAGGGCTAAAAGGAAATGCCCTTTCTTCCCCCCTCCACCTCTCTCCCTTGATTTTTTTTTTTTTTCTGGAAATTTGTGACAGTATAGGGACCTTTAGTATATTTTCTTCTTTTACTAGGTTTTACAGTAGGTAGTTTTCTTGTCCCTCTGTTACATTCTTTCTCGTAGACTATTTGATGCCACATGCCATTGGGTCTGATTCCTGAGTTTCTGAGATGTGACAGTAGGATTGCTGGGGAGTGTGGCCCTTCTGAGAATCCCTAGTGTGAAGGAAGAGGACAGCAGCAGCAGGACACCCTTAAGGACTAGGTACTGGGTTTGGCCTTCTCAGAGGAAGGAGCTGTCACCTTGGCTGAAGTGACCTTCTTTGTCCCGTAGTAGGCCACTAGAAGGGTTCTGTGAAAAGTGCTCACACCCCTGTTCATCCCCTGTGGCTGGGACAAGCAGCTCTATCCTGCATGCAGTCCTGAGCACCATAGCTCTCAGCACAGTACTGCTGTTTCTTTTCTCTACGTTATGCTCCTCAGAGGTCTCTCTACTTTTGCTCATGAGTTCTTAACCATTTGGATTATCAGTTGTTTTATTCAGCAATGAGTAGAAGGAAAATCAAACGTGCTCTGCAGTTACCTCAAAGAGATCAAGGGGCAGAGACTCCAGGTCATCTGACCCACCTCACCTGACCCACTTACGGAGTATTCTTTTTCTTCTGTACCCAGTAAGTAGCCCAATAGGAAGCAGCTCTGGGAAAGGACCCTTCTCAGCGTACAATTTCAGCACCCAGGGTGTTTGTCCATCTTGCCCTGAGATTATACCAGTTGGTTCCATTTTGGGGATTTGTCAGCAAGTCTTTCTTTCTGAAGCCTCCCAGATGTGTCTTGATGTTACTCCTGAGGGCACTGACTTGGGCATCCAGCTTTCCAGTAAATGTGGATATAGACACTGCTGCCCACCCTAGACCCTGCGGAAGGAAAAAGGAGACTAACATACCTGGTCCTGCTTCATCCTCTCAGCACCACAAGGGGTGAGCTGCCTTCGTCCCATGTCAGAATGTCTGCTGTTTCCCTATGGGTTTTTGATTTTCCTCCTCCTTCTTCTGTTTTTGTTTGGGGATTGATCATGGTCTTCATAAACCAAGATAGAAGAGCCAGGGTACCTTCTCCCAGGTACACCCCACAGACATGCTGTAACACACTGGAAAGCAGGTGCAAGCAAGAATATATTGCCAGAGTTTCTTCTACTGCAAAAGTAGTTGAAACAACACAAATCTCCATCAGTCAAAGACTTATATAAATTTTGTTTTATCTGTACAGTGATACTTGGGAAAGAAGGGGACAGTTCTAAACATGCTAAGAAAGAAAGACTTTCTAGGTACACTGGACAGGATATTAAGAAGGTAGAGAACAAGTTTTCAGCAAATAACTATTCAGCAAAAGGCCTTATAGGAGAAAGTAGCCAGTGATTAGGAGACAAGAAACAGATTTATTTTTAGTATACTGTGGCTTTTGAGTGCTATATAACACACACTGTGCACTATATAACATACACGTATTCTTTATCTTTTGAAATAACAAATTAAACCATTAAACATGACCAGAACCGGGCTGGGGACGTAGCTCAGTGGCACAAGCACCTGCCTGGCAAGCACAAGGTCCTGAGTTCGATTCCTAGTACAAAAATAAATAAATAAATAAATCCCCCAAACCAATTTTATGATCATAAAACAACACCAAGAAATGGCTTATGTTTAATGCATTCAAAATATCTAACCACTTAAAATAATAAATCAAGATGTTGAAATTTCTCCTAATTCATAGTATTTTGTAAATCCTATTTGGAATATCTTGAACACAAATAAGTAAGTATTTTTTCCAGCACACTGAAAGGTACACTTACAGCTTAATGATTTGTTAGTTTCCCAAGCTGCTTTGCTATTTAACAGTGAGTGCTTTAGGCACTGGAAGACCTGGTAGATGCACTCATTTTCTACTTAGGCACATTTTCAGATTTAATTAATTTTGAAAAGTGCATCAAATTTTAAGAGGCTTTTATAAAATACAAAGTTATTGAGATTTGATTTAAAATTAGTAAATACCTAAGAAAATTAGCATTTATATGACATTTTGTCCCATTAGGGAGAGCTACAAATATAAATCTCTTAATCTTTTCAAAATATCTAATTCCATTTGCTGAAAATTCCTAAGGTGATACTTGATAAAATCAAGAAAGTAAATAGAAGTTTTATATTTCACATATACATACTACATCATTTAAGTAGGAATAATTTTAGCCTTTTCCTATGCTGTATGGTATACATTACTTTTATACTTTTAGGAACAGTTTTAAAAATTATAATAAATACACACATCAATGTTAGGGTGTTGAGTTGTTTGAATGGGTAAAATTTGGAGTTTTTTTCTTTTTTTTTTTTTTTTGTGGGTACCGGAGGTTGACCTCAGGACCTCGCGCGCCAGCAGGCGCCCGTGCCACTGAGCAATATCACTGGCTCCTTTTTCGTATGCGGGTACCGGGAGTCGAACTCAGCAAGGCAGGTGCTTACACCGCTGAGCTTTCTCACCGGCCAGGGAGTTTTCTTCAGTGTCATGTCTAAGACATCCTTTCTAACCTAAGTTTGCAAAGATTTCCTAAGTGTTCTCATAGTTTCACATTTAGTAGGTGATATTGTAGTCCAACACAATGTGTGAGTTAAAATTCATCTCTGCACAGGGATATCTGATGAGAGTAGCACGTTTTTGAAAGTTGTGTTTGAATAATAATGTCCTTGAATCTTTTTTGAAAATAATTGAAACCACATGTATGGGTTTATTTCTGTGCTCTTTATTTGGTTTTCAGTGAATTATCACTCTGTCTTTATTCCATACCACACTGGATTGTTACAGATGTGTAATATCTTCAAATGCTCCAATTAGCCTATTCTCTTCAATTTTGTTCCTTTTCATTCAAAATTATTAAGGCTATTCTAGGTCCTCTGCATTTCCATATGAATTTTGGGCTTAGCTTCTCAAATTCTACAAAATATGCCCACTGGCATTTTGTATGGTGCGGCATTGAATACATATCAGTTTGTGGAGAAGAGGCATGTTGATGATACTGTTTTTTCAAACATGCACAGAACATCCGTCCATTTTTCACTTTTACTTTATTCTTTCTTAGTAATGTTGTAAATTTGTCAATCTAAGATCTTTCTTCATTTTCGTCAGATTTACTTTAAGTAATATTTTGATGTTTACATAGGGAATGTTTACCTATTCTGCATTACTACTAATTTTGATGTTTTCTATCAATCAGTGGAAAAAATGAAATATCTAATTATAATTGAGGATTTGTCCATTTATTCTTGAAGTTCTATTAGGTTTGGCTTCATAATTTTTAGTGTCTGTGTGATCACTAATCTTAGTGCCAACTTGACTGGATTAAGAGATTCCTGGAGAGGTGATGGGATCATGAGGGTGCCATATTCATCAGTGGGTTAATCCACATATTCATAGCTGAACATCCTGTTAGGAAGTGAGGCCTCATTGGAGGTGGGTCACTGAGGGCTTCCTTTGGATGGTATATCTCCTTCTAGTGTTTCTTGCTTCCTGGTCTTCAGAAAATGAGTGATGTTGTTTTGGCTCACCCTTCCATCATGATGTTTCTGATGTGGAGCTTGCTGACTGTGAACTGAGGCCTCTGAAAGTTTGAGCCAAAATAAAGGACTTGTCCTTTATGTTTTGGGTGTTGGGTGTTTTGTGCCAGCAAATGGAAGGCTGTCCAATGCACTCTGTTATTAAGAACATAGATGTTATGTTTCCTTCTTCATAAAATCACCAAGAATAACATCATTGGTGATATTTTAGAGAATGAAATCAATTTTGCTTTGTTTTTATATAGGCCTTCCATCCTTGTTTTGACTAACATAAGCATCATATGCATTCCATCTTCCATTTTAAAGTATATTTTTCCTAATATTTAAAATGGGTCTTATGTGAGACTCAAATAATTGAGTCATTCTCATGTATAGTCTGGAAATCTCTGTATTTTAATTGGGATTTTATGTAATTTATATTTAATGGTATGGTTGACCCTCAGAGTTTAAATATTGTTCCCCTTATTTTTATTTTTGTTTAGTTATTTCTTTTTTGGGGGTACCATATAATGTTTTGACATATATGCATATTATGTAACGTTTAAATCAGATCAGTTTAAACATATTTATATCCTCATACATTTATCATTTCTTTATGGTAAAAACATCCAAAATATTTTCTTCTAGCTTTTTTTTTTTTTTTTTTGTGGGTACCGGGGGGTCGACCTCAGGACCTCGCGCGCCAGCAGGCGCCCGTGCCGCTGAGCGATATCACCGGCCCCTTTTTCGTATGTGGGATCCGGGAGTCGAACTCGGGCCCTTGCGCTTGCCGGGCAGGCGCTTAAGCCGCTGAGCCATCTCACCGGCCCTCTTCTAGCTTTTTAAAATATACAGTAAATTGTTGTTATCTGTATTCACCCCATTATACAGTAATACACCAGAATTTCTTTTACTTCTTTCTAACTATAAATCAGTACCCATTTATCAAACTCTTCTCATCCTTCCACACCAACAACTATTCTTTAAAATGTTATGTACTGGTAGTCTGAATTTGGAAAGAAAATTATTCAACCATTCCCCGTAAGCAGAGATGTGGGAGACCAATGTTGTTTTGGTAACGTTTGTCAGATGTCCACAGTAGCTTCTCCTTCTGAGAAGAAACCTGATAATGACAGATTAACAGAAAGAAACATACGTATTTATTTAATAAAAGTTTTATGTGAGGGCTGGAGGTATACATCAATGGTAGAGTACCTGCCTAGGATGTGTGAGGCCCTGGGTTCAAAGCCCAGAATTGTTGAAAAGTTTTGTGACATAGTGGACTTCATAAGGAAGTGAAGACACAAAGAAATAGTTAAGCATGTATTTTTATGCTAGGTTTGATGAAGAGTTGATAGTTTTGGCAAAATGAGATTGGACAAAGAGTATCATCTGATGGTAATATACTGGGGGAAACTTAGCAAAGACTGTTCAAATTCATCTGTTCCTGTGTCTTCAGAGAAACAGGTTTTATTTTCTTTCTCTAGCTATGGGGTGGACACCTTTCAAAGAGGATTTTAAAATCTGCTTTAGGAGAAAGTCAGAAAATCATTTCTAGTTATTTTAACCTGCTTCTGAGGAGGAGAGTGGGAGAAGTTTAGAGAATGATCTTCCTGCTGCTTCTGCTCTTTGCTCAAATGCCATGGTGCCACATTTTGGGGTAGGCTGTCCTGAACACCATCAGTATAAAAATATAGTATCAAAAAGTACATTTGCTTTTAACTCTCTTTTTTGTTGTTGTTGTTGTTGTTCTGTTCTGGATTAAGTATTTGATATGTCCCTTTATCTCCTTTTGTTGTCCTATGTACTAGAACTATATGTGTTTTATTTTAATGAAATTTTATGTTTTACACGGTACAGATTTAACTTATTTAGTGGTGTTATATCACTTTGCTCAGAGTATAGTTTACAAAAGCACAATTCCATTTCTCTTATCTTGGCAGTTGTATTTTTATTGCCATAAATTTTACTTTTACCTGTAATGTAGAATCTACACGACAACTTATCACATTTTCATATTTCTCTTTAAATAGTCAATTATCCTTTAAACAGGCTCAAATATATTCAATATATAACATAAAATAATATAACATATATATGTGCATATATATTACCCAGGTACTTGCCATTTTGTTACTTCATCAGTCCTTTGTGAAGAACTAGATTTTCTGAAAGTTAATATTTATAATAAAATATGAATTACTTCAGGTTTTGCATGTTTGAACAAGTTTTTATTTCACATTTACTTTTCAATGATATTTTGCAGGGTACTGAATTTCACATTTACTTTTCAATGATATTTTGCAGGGTACTGAATTTCAAATTGGTTATTCCTGTCCTTTGAAACTTTATAGGTATTGCTTCTGTGCCTTTTGGTTTACCCTCTTTTCTAGGTAATTCTGCTGTCTTTCTCATCTTTGTTCTTGTGCATGTAATGTGTCTCTTTTTGCAGGCTCTTTGAGATCTTTGTTACTCATTATTTTTAAGCAGTGTGATTACAGTTTAATTTGAGGTTACTGTTCTTCACATTACTTGTGCTTATATTGCATAAAATTTCTTGGAGCTGTGGATTTATGGTTTCTATCAAATTTAGAAATATGGCCATTAGCTCCTCTGAATATCTTTTTCCATTTCTCCTTCTTTCTTCTCTCTTCTAGAATCTCCAATTGTACAAATATTAGTTTGCTTGTTCTTGATTCACAGCACACTAATGCTGGTCTTTTTATTTTTCAGAATTTTTCTCCCATTTTGGATCACGTTCGGTACACTAGGGATATGAAATGTACCCCAAAAATTCATGTATTAAAGACCATCCATTGTTTGGTGTACTGGGGATGGTGGAAACATTACAAGGCGGGCCTAGGGGCAGGTCAATGGGTCTCTGCCCTTGAAGGACATGGTGAGACCTCAGCCCCTCCTCTTCCACTCTCGTGTTAATGAGATGTGCAGCTTTGTTCCACCGCAGGCTCCTGCCATGATGTTCTACATCAACACAGGCTCAGAAGCAATAGAGCCAACTGACTGTGGACTGAAACTCTAAAACTGTAAGCCAGAGTAAATTTGCTCTTTTTAAAAGTTGGAATTTTGGCATTTTGTTACAAAAATGGAAAACTGACTAGCATAACTTCTAGTACTATGTTTCATTCTTCTTATTTTGCTACAGTTAATGTGCTGTTAATTCCATTCACCTTGTTAATTTTAATTTTTTGATCTTAGACATGTTAGTTGTTACCTCTCATTTTTTTAAATATATATATATATATATATATATATATATATATACATACATATATATATATTGCAATATATATATATTGTTTTGTTTTGGTACCAGGAATCAAACTCATGACCATGCGCTTGTCAGGCAGGCACTGTGCTGCTGAGCTATATCCCCGGCTGTTTATATATTTTTATGTACTTTGTGTCTGCAACTAATTTCTCCTCCAATCTCTTGAATATATGCTATCAACTTAATGATCTTACCAATTCTATTATGAGTGCCACTTCTTGATGATTTTCTATTGATTTTCCTCTCAATTATTAGTTCTATTTTCCAGCTTATTTGAGTGGTTAGTCATTTTTTGCTTGGATAGCCAGGGTTTTCGATTTAATTTGTGTGGTGCTTTTTTTACTTATTCCTATAAATATTCTCAATGATGTGGGTTGTGTGTATCTTTTTTTTTTTTTTTTGTGGGTACCAGGGGTTGATCTCAGGACCTCGCGCGCCAGCAGGTGCCCGTGCCACTGAGCGATATCACCGGCCCTTTATTTGTATGTGGGTACCTGGAGTCGAACTCAGGACCTCGCACTTGCCAGGCAGGCAATTATGCCACTGAGCCATCTCACCAGCCCGGGTTGTGTGTATCTTTACACCGTGAACTAAAATGATTTTTGTATTTTTTTTTTTTTTTTGTGGGTACCAGGGGGTCGACCTCAGGACCTTGCGTGCCAGCAGGCACCCGTGCCGCTGAGCGATATCACCGGCTCCTTTTTCGTATATGGGTTCCGGGAGTTGAACTCGGGCCCTCACGCTTGCTGGGCAGGTGCTTAAGCCGCTGAGCTATCTTACCGGCCCAGATTTTTGTATTTTAAAAACTTGGTATAAAATGATTTATAACTATGTGCAGTCATCAAGGCCTAATGTATTTGTCTGGTCTCTTTAGTGATAAAGTGAGTTGAGTTCAAATATCTTATTTTTCTGACAATTTAATTTATTAGTATGTGCTTGTAGTACATAATGTTCACATTTCTTGTGTAGAGTTGGTACTTGTATATAAGGCGATTTAGTTCTTTTTTGAAAATCCACTTTCCCTTCACTTTTAATTCCTTTTATATCACCTTTCCCTTCCCTCCCTCCACCCTCCCACCATTATTCGATCCCCTTCTGCTTCTGGAAAGATCTATCTTCCTACTCCTTATTTTCTATCTTTTATTTTGCTCTTTATTGTTTGGGTTTCTCATATAAGAGAAGCTATGCAATATTTAGGCCTCTGTGCCTGATTTATTTCAGTTAATATTATGGTCTCAAAATGCATCCATTTTCCTACTAGTGACTTAAATTTATCTTTATAGCAGAGTAGTACTACGTTGTGTGTAAATACCAAATTTTCTTTACCCATGCATCTATTGATGGATGTGTAGACTGCTTCCAGGATTTATCTGTTATGAATTGTGCTACTATAAATAGAGGCATGCATGTATCACTGTAATATGTCTTTAACTGTTTTGGAAATATACCAGGAAGGGAAATAACTGGGTCAAATGGAAATTTTTAGTTGATATTTCATTTTTTAATTTATTTTTGACTTTTATTAATACATGTTTCCAGTACACAATGATCACCTTCACTGTAGGGGATTGGTGCATGTTCTTTTACGCCCTCCCTATACCCCTTATCATTTTTCCACCATCAGATTCATTTATTTATCTTATAAGACCTTATAAAGTTAATTATCATATATACAGATTGAAAATCAGACTCAGATGAAATTTTTTGAGGAATCTCCGTACTCATTTCTATAGTGTTTACACCAGTTTACATTCCCACCAACAATGTAGAAGTGTTCCTTTATCCTCATAGCCTCACCAGCATTTGTTATTATTTCATTTGTTAATGATTGTCATTCTTTTTGGGCTAAGAAGGAATCTCTGTGTTGTTTTACTTTGCATTTCTCTAACGGCCAATGATGTTGAGCATTCCTTCTTGCATTTCTTTTTGTGTGTGTGTGTGGGTACCAGGGGTCGAACTCAGGACCTTGCACTTCTGAGCAGGCGCTTGTGCTGCTGAGCTATCTCACTGGCCCCCGCTTCTTGCATTTCTTAATGCTTTATAAATGGTTTTCCATTTGCCTGGTTCTTACAAGAGTTGTAACTGGTCTCTATGAGCCCATGTTGTCTTTCTGAACCTCTCAGTGATTCTTCTTCTGGTTTGAGATATATTCCTCACATCCACACAGCAGTCATTCTTCAGCTGGAGACTTGGGCATGTGCTCTGCAGACTGCTGGGGGCAATTGTCCACCCAGTTCTCTCCTCACTCATGTCTGCTTCTGTAGATCTAGGATATTTACTTTTTCAAGATGTCCATTTTCACTTCGGTGCCCCCTTCCCACACCTCAGGTGAGAGACTTTTCCAGGCAATAGCTGTAATCATTGTGTTCTTTATTTGAATTCTCATATCTCTGAGCCACCATCCTTCACTCATTTATGTACCATGCATACATTTCATATATTTTGTACAACTTTTCGGTTAATTCAGTAGGAAGATACATTTGATGTTTGTTACTTAATGTTGATTAGAAGCAACAGCATCTACAATAACAATGAGATTTCATTTTTTTTATTACTGTTAGCTGGTAAAATACACACACACACACACACACACACACACACCCCAGAATTTGATTACATATTTAGTGGGGTTTTCTGTCCAAATGATAAGTAGACTATTAGTTCCATGCAAGAAACATTGTTTGGTAGATTTTTCACTATTGGATAGATTTTGGTTGAATAAACTGCATAGTAGAACCTTCAATCTCCAGTATTTCACTGTTGGTTCTGATGTATGTTTCCTCTGTTCTGTTTCCGTCTCTTTCTAGTAATATTACTCTGATGATGTACATGCCCCTCTCCTCATGCCAGTGTCTCTTTTCATTATCAAAGCACATCCCAAATACATCCCTAAGTTGTCAAAACCTCCCTGGCCAGGTGGATATGGGGAAACAAACAGAAGTCTCATCCTAAACCTCAAGCATCTCATAATTAGGAATCTGGAAAGAAGATCAGTTAATATTACTAATAGAAAGAAGTTTATTTAGCACAATACTGATAGAGTAATTTTTATAACAATGACACACAAATCACTGCAATAATTTTATTTCCGATTCAAAATTTTCTGGTATATGTGCAGTGAAGAAAATTACTTCCAGGGTTTTGAGCCATTGTTCTGCTTTTAGCCTGACCAGGTTCTATCTCTGATGTGATTGAAAGATTAAACAAACAGGATAGAGCCAGAAGGAAGAAAAATAAACTTGGAAATGTTAGGTAGCATACATTTTCTATCTTGTGATTTAATTCCCACATCATAGTTATAGATAATTAGATTTGGCAGTTTTATTTTATCTGATTTATTTTGTGTGGTAAATAACTCAGTATGAAGGGCCGTATAAAGTGTATGTGTACAGAATGAGAATTTCATTCCTCCAGTCATAAGTGTGACAGTCAAGGCTGAGGAAGACTGAGCAAATGCTGATATTTACAGGCAAGATAATTCTTTTATGTCAGCAGTACAGTCTTTGAATCCTTGTAAATGGTGAGGAAATTTTATCATTTAATAGTCCATGCTCTTTCTTGTTAACCTCACTGTTTTCTATACAAAGATGATAATATTAATGTAAAGATTTTAATGGGAAATACTGTTACAATGCAAGTATTTTTGTTTGGTTGTTTTTAATGTTATTTTGACGTTGTTGTTGCAGTGCACTCCCCAGATCCATCAAATTAATCACTAGATGGATTAAGGCTCAAATACCAGTTCAGGTGACTAATGCCCTTAAGAAACATCCTCCTTCAGCAGAAAGTTATGAGTCATTGTAGAGGCCTAGCCAGTGAAAAAAAAGAAAGAGAATGTACAGAATAACCTTTTCACATAAAGCAGAACAAACAGAACCAAGGAATGAATTTCCAAAAGCTGAGAAGTCAGGTAGAAATATAAATTAAAAGATATCAAGAACAAAAAAGAAAAATACAAGAGGGTGATAAATATGAAGTCAGAAGCAGTATGTCAGTGGTTTCACAGCAGTAGTTTCCATGAAGAAACAAACGTAAGTAGCGGGGTATTTGAAAAAGTAATAACTAAGAATGAAGTGATATTTTCAATGCAAGAAAAACAACTCCAAATTTACATTTTATGTTGAACTAGAACATAATTAAAATAGAAAGCCAAGCCAAGTACATTGTTAGTCATTTAAGAAATAAAAAGTTTTATCTGCTAAAAATTCTCTGGAAAGTACCATTCCAACAGGGTGAGAATCAAACCCCCATGGAGCTCAAAAAATGGGGGACAAAGACTTTAGACAATTGTGTAATTCACAAGAAACAAAACAAAATGTATAAAGAATATTCATGATTACAGAAAAAAAGTAAGAAATTCTAGCAGACATCCATGAGCCTGGTAATTGGAGCAATGGTATGCTGTGAGTAAGTACAAGCATGAGAAGCTATGCAGCCCAAGTTCCAAAAGTACCCAGGAACTCCAGGCAAAGCTATGTCATCATGATATATTATGTTTGAATTTCCATAAAGCCTTTCATAAATGTACACGTAGCAAGTATGGTGAACAAAAATATTGCTAAGCTCCTCTGCAAAGCTAGGTGACAAGGTGCCCACACATTCCAGAATACAATTGGTTGGAGAAGAAGAGGAGTAAAAGTAGGACCTATGTAGGTTTAGTCTCTAACGAGAAAGTAAAAGGAAAAGCGTGACTTTCATTTATGATTCACTTTTTATTTTGAGATACATGTGGTTTCAATATAGTTGGAGGAAATAATGAGAGATCCCACCTACGCTGTATCCAGTTTCCTCTAAAGGTAACATCTTGTAAAACTGTAGGATCATATCCCAAACAGGACAATGGCATGAATACACCAAATTACAGAATATTCCCATTACCACATGGATCCTGCATGTCGTCCTTTTATAACCACACTCCTCTCTCCCTACCCAATGTCCCACTCCTGACACCTGGTAACGAGTAATCTGTTCAAGAATGTTATGTAAAATGAATCATACAGTACATGAAATTTTAAGGGTTGCCCTTTTTTTTCTCATCATGGTCCTCTAGAGATTCAGCCCAGTTTGTATGAATAGCTGATTTTAAAAAACTGTGAGTACTATTGCATAATATAGGGATATAAAAGTTAATTTACACAGTCACACAGTCCTACAAAAGCTGTTTAAGCTGTTCCCAGTTTTCTTATTTTTACAAGTAAAGAAAGTATGTATATTCATATAAAAGTTTAACATGAATGTAAGTACATATTCGTCTCCTGAGATAAATACCCAATGGTGAAACTGTAAAGTTTTATGGTAGTTGCGTATTTAGTTTTGTAAGCAACTGCCAAACTGTTTTCCAGAGAGGATGCGCTATTCTACTTTCACCTCAGCAGGGGATTAATGATCTCATTTCCCAGCATTGTCACTAATATTTGGGAATAGTCACTATTTTATGTCATTCTGACAGGTGACATCTCATTGTAGTTTTACCATGGCCATTTTTTATTTACACGCATGCATGCATACATGTGTGCGTGTGTGTGTTCAAATGTTGAATTTTGAGAGTTTTTTGTGTACTCGGGGTGTGAGTCTTCTTTTGGCTGTATGGTTTCTGTTTTTTTTTTCTCTTAGTATGCAGCTTTACTTTTGACTTTTTAATTGGGCTTTTAGAGGAAAAAAAGATTTTAATTTTATGAAAGTAAAATTTATCAATGTTTTCATTTACGGATTATGCTTTTGAAGAATTTTAAAGAGTGTCAGATGATGAAAATTGTCTCCAGTGTTTTTTTTTTAAATGTTCTACACTAAGATCTGTGATTTACTTTGAGTTTAGGGTTTAAGTTTTTATTTGCTTACTTTCTTTTTTATTTTGGCTTTGCTTTGTTTTTGCATATATATATGTGTGTGTGTGTGTGTGTGTAACTTCTTTGGCATCATTTGAAGAAAAGACTGTCCTATTTTCACCATCACAAAATTTGTTGTTTCTACTCATCTGGGTTACTTCTAGGTTCTGTACACTCTTCCATGTATATATGCCTCTCACTCTGGAATACAGCACTTTCTTGATTATTGTTGCTGTATAATAGATTCACTATTGGTCACAGTGACTCCTTCTGATGTTCTTTTTTAAATATTGTTTAGTTATCACAGAGCTATTCTTTAACTATTTTCACATGGATTATTGAATAACTAGATGTATGTTTACCAAAAAAATGCTAGCATATTGTACTAATCCTGCTGGTATTATGCCATATCAATTTGGGGAGAATTAATATCATTACTAGGTTAAGTCTTCCATTATATGAACACAGTCTATGCTTTTTTTTTAAGACTTGAGAAACTTTCTTTCATCAGTATAATTTTTTTTTCAAATTAGGGATTCTGTTATATTTTATTGCTTACACATAAATACTTAATTTTCTTTGAAGGAATTAGAGATCATATTAACATATTAAATATCGTTTTCCACATGTTCATTATTAGTGTACAGCAATGCTTTGGATTTCTTTTGTTCTTTATTTTCTGATTTATTGAGGTAGATAGGAGATCAAATTATATAGCATAAATAACTGTATATCTTACATTATCATTCAAATTATATAGCATAAATAACTGTATATCTTACATTATCATTTTTATTTGGTTCATTGCATTTTTAAAATTTTCCTTGAGACCACTTTTTGATCCATGGATTATTTTGAAGGGCCATTGCTTAATTTACAATTTTGTTGGAAATTTTCCTGGCATCTTTCCTCCATTAATTTTTAGTTCATTTCCACTATAGTCACAGAATACTCTGTATGATTTCAGCTTCCTTAAATTTAAGGTTTGTTTTATGGCTGAGGATATGGTTTCCCTGACATATGATCCCATGATCACTTTTAAAAGAATGTAAACTACAGTGCTGGTGGAATGGGTGGGAAGAGTGCCCTGGATGTGTACATTAGCTTCTTTTGGCTGATCCCTGACCAGATGTTCAGTTCTTATCAATTCACTGATTGTTTAATAGCTCTTTCAGTTCCTGAGAGTAAGATATGGAAGTTCTAAGTTGTGGGTCTATTTCTCCTATCAGCTCTATCAGTTTTTCTTTTCATTTTAGCTCTGTTGATCATTTGTGATCATTATATGTTCCTGATAGATTGGCTTCTTTACTACTGTGTAAGGTATCTATTTATCACTAGTAATTATCTTTGTTCTGTTATCCCATATTATTATAGTCAAAACTTTTTAAGAATTAATGCTTGCATAGTACACCTTTTCTCACTATTTTACTTTACAATCTATTTTCTTGTATTTGACATTAGTATCTTGTCGGCAGCACACTGATGAATGATATTTATATGCATTTCCCATCTTTACCTTCTTATTCCCATATTTTGACACTTTAAGGTAATTATTAATACATTAGGGCTTAAGTTTGTTCTCTGCTTCTTATGGTTCCTTTCCCTTATCTTCCTTTGGCATATTTGAACACTTATAAAAGATTTTATTTTGATGTGTTTAGTCATTTTTGTATATCATTTTGGTTTTTCCATTTAATGTTGCTATTTAAAAATAATGACATGGCTCATCATGGTCTTTTATATTGACATTTTACCACACTGAGTTAAACCTTTATTTACATGTAGTTCATTTCATTCCCTACCATCACACACATACTTTAAAAATATTGTGTGTGTGTAAAGTACTACATGCTATGTAATTCTTGCTTCCATGTCCAAGAAAGATTTAAGTAACTCAAGAGAAATAGGATATTCTATTATACTGAACCCTATTTTAAACTACTTTTAGGTGTTTCTTTCCTGTATAAAGTTCCAAGTTTTCATTTATTATCATTTCCTTTCTGTTTAAAATCTTCTTTTAACCAATTTTTTATGGATTCTATGACTCAAAATGGCCTCTTTTAGTTTTAGTTTGATTGAGAAGATCTTTATTTCCCTCTCATACTGAAGGACATTTTTTCCAGATATAGAATTTATAGTTATTATGTTATTTAATTATTTTCATAGTATTGTACTACTACCTCTGACATTCGTAGTTTCAGATAAAATATCTGTTATCATTCAAGTTGCTATTACTCTATTAATAATTTGGCTCTTTATAGCTTATTTGAAGTCTCATTTTGGTTTTTTCTTGCTTTAGTTTTCAGAACTTTAGTTATGATACGCCTTGATGGAGATCTCGTTAAGTTTATTCAGAGCTTACTCAGCTTCATGAATCTGTTGGTATATCATTTACCAAACTCTGAATGTTTTCCGCCATTATATTTCTTCAAATACTTTTTAATAGCTCTGTCTCTCTCTCTCTCTCATCAATGATATACAAGATAGCTAGTTCTGTTTTATATATCTATTTTAGCTATTTATAGCTAATTAGATAGATATTTTATGTAACAAAGGTCTCTGAGACTCTGTTCTTCATTTTTTCAAGAATCTGTTGCCTCTTAATCGAATCAAATAAATTGATCTGTGCTCACAATTACTGCTTCTTGTTTCTGTAATCTCCACTCCTGAGACTATGCTGAGATTTTATTTTATTTAATGGACTTTTCAATTTCATAATTTCTCTCTGTGATTTTTATAACTTTATTGAAGTATTATTTCAATATCATGAAGTTTTTCCACTTAAAATATGCCATTAATTTTTTTTATATTCAGTGAACTGTGCAAATATTACCACAAACTAATTTTAAAACAGTTTTACAATCCTAAAAACAAATTTTGGACCTTTTAAGAAGGTTTGTCATTTACCATTTCTCTTCTCTTCCTCACTCCAATATCAAACGTGGGCAACCATTAACATATTTTCTGGTTTTTGTTGTAGAAACTTGGAATCAAGCAATATTTTTGTTGAAATATTGACAATTTAAATACTGTAATATCTCAATAATAAAATCAGTAGCCTAATTAAAAATGAGAAAATGTTTTAATAAGATATTTCACAAAAATAGACACATATAGCCATCAGATATATAAAAAATGTTCAACATCCCTATTCATCAGAAAAATACAAATTGAAAATGTAGTGAGTTATACTTCACACATGCTAGGATGCTTATTATCATAAAAGAAGAATAATACCAAGTGTTCACAAACATGTGGCAAAAGGGAATCCTTTACACTGCTGGTAAGAATGTAAATTACTACATCCATTTTGAAAATAAGTGTGAGGTTCTTCAAAAGCCTGAAAGTAGATCTACCAGTTAACCAGCAATGCCACTTCTGGGTATCTATTCAAGGAATTGAAATCTGTGTATTTAAAAGATATCTACAATCCCATGTTCCTGTCAGCTTTACATACATGTATTGAGAGCACTGTTGTAGTCGGGGTTTTCAAGGAAAACAATTGAGTACAGGACACATAATTTATAGGATTATTTTATAACAGTCACCCAAAGAGTCAAATACAAAAGAGTGAAAGAAATCTGTCCACACACTAAAGACCCAAAGAATCTGGCTGAGAGCCTGGATTCCACAGCAATGTCCTGTATGAGTCCAACTGTACACATAGAGCCCTAGCAATGCCCCCCATGAGTCCAGTTGGAGGCCCAGAGCCCATGACAATGTCTCATGCAAGTCTGTTTCGTGGATCTGTGTTGGGAAGGCCCAAAGGTCCATGGTGGATGCTAGGAAGTCTTCGCCAGCAGGACGAAGGATCTGTGCCAGCAGGTTGAGGGATCTGCACTGGAGCCAGGAAGCAACACTCAAGGAAAAGACCAGAGCTCCCCTAAAAAGAACTGCAGCCATCCTCAGCGACAATGAGATCCCGAGCTTCTCTGACAATGAGAACAGCCAAGTTCATATCAAGGAAACCAGATTGACCGGCTTCTCCAGGAGAACCAACAGCACCACCTCTTCTTCTCTAGTTCTCCTTTTTATGCTGTTGGCAACAGTCCTCAGGTGGGCCCTCCACACCCAGCACCACACTGGTTCATTTCAGCTGGGTGTTATGAGTTGACCACCAGTTGTCAATCCACCACAAACATTTAAAATCTACTCTCTTAGAATTTTTCAAGTATATCATATGTTATTAATAACTATACTAAACTATGAGGAAAACTTGGTTGCTTCCACATTTCCAAACTATGAATAGCACTATTATAATCACCAAATTGCATGTTTTAGCATTGTCATAACTTTTCCACTTTTTGGCAAAATACCAAGGAGTGTAATTCCAGTGGAGCCATGGGTCTCTGCTCAGCAAGTTGTGATCTTCGGTGAACTATTATTTCTCTCATATTTTAGGGGAGTTGTTTGCCCCATAACTTCCGATACATAAGAAAAATATTTGACATTCATTTTGTTCATTCTTTTTTTGTTGTTGTATGGATGTGAGTATCAATTCAAATCCCCTCATGCTGGACCATAAGCTGGAAGTTTTAATTGTTGCATTTTTAAAGCACTACAAAAGCACAAAAAGAATAACATATAGAAAATGAGTATATAACAAAGGTTACATGTGCTCAACAAAGACTCAAGTATTAATTATGGGACATTACAGAAAATATTTGCCAGTGAGTGGTGTACAGTTCTCTAGAATCCTTCTGGCTTTTGCACAGAAAATACTGGTTAATCAAGCAGAGATATAAGAGGAGACATGGTCCTTGCACCCTCTGGGTGTTTATTTTGGTACTTTTCTCCACCACCCTTTCTTTGGATGCCATTTTATTTTTAATGTGCTAACTCTGCCCCTTGCCTTGAAGGGGTGTGTTAGGGTTTGCAGTTTTGAGGCTTTCACTTGGTTCTACCATGCTGATAGTCCTATTTCATAGAACCAGAGACCCAGCATGAGGGTCACTGCTGCACACCCACCAATTTCATTTGCATATTTGGTTACTTAGGGGAAGGATTACCACTGAGTTGGTGGAAGCAACAGAGTTATATGAGCCAGCCTTTAGCCAAGATTCCATATAGTACTGTGTCCCCAATATCCCACTCAAAGGGAGAGGGCGTGATGCTCCTTCAAGCTGCTGGGTGTCAATGTCAGTGCAGACCAGGCATCCGAGAGTCATGAAAATGTCCACTTATGGCCCTATACTCAGCATACAGTCCCCCTAGTAAATATCCTCAGGCCCTTTGGGGAACATTCAGAGCCATAGTAATACCATGGACTTACATTAGTATTGCAGAATCCTCGATGCGTGCTATCTGTTAAACTGTTTCCTTCCTGCTCAATTTGTTAACTCCAGTACCTCAAATGTGATTAATCTTGGAAAAAAGAATTTTACAAAGGGAATCAAGATAAAATAAAGATGGACCTTAATCCAGTATGATTGGGGTTCTGATGAAAAGGGAAAATATTGACACAGCCACTTATGCACTTAAAAGGAATGTGATGTGAGGAGACAGCAGGAGAAGATGACCATCTATCTATAAGCCAAGAAAAGAGGTCTAGAACAGATCTTTCTCTCATATGGATCCATTCCTAAGAACCAATTCTGCCAGCACCTTGATTTTGGATTCC
Source organism: Erethizon dorsatum (assembly GCA_028451465.1). Taxonomy (NCBI): domain Eukaryota; kingdom Metazoa; phylum Chordata; class Mammalia; order Rodentia; family Erethizontidae; genus Erethizon; species Erethizon dorsatum. Next base: position 59,366,650 of record CM051828.1, read on the forward strand.
TCACCTCAAAAATAGAGATGGCAATACCTCTTGTTTAAGCCACCTGATCTGTGGATTTAAGGGTTTTTACAATAGTCCTAAAAAAAAACTAATTGACCAAGCTACTTCTCATGTCTGGTACCCAAGCAAGGAAACATGACTACCATTCCTATATTCTTGCTATTCTGATTATAGGTGTCATACAGTCACCTTGTTGACCACCTGTCTATTTTCAGACTCCATACTCTATTAACCAGCCTCTAGCTCTCTGTGTGTTGACACCTTCATCTCTACCACACACTACCCACTTATAGTCATTGAAGCCTTTTAGCTCCTGGACATTCAGCTCTCCTTTCTGCCCTCTTTTATTAAGGAGTACATCCCCTCACTGGATACTAACAATCTCACTTCTGTGACCAGCCACCTACCACCATCATTGGAAAGCTACCTCTAGGCTCCTCAGTGAAGCTGATTCCCCTTTCACCAACACATTCCTCATGGGCCTGGTAAATGGCAGGTCCTCTGGTTCTCCTTGGGGCATGATCTTGGTAGGTTTTCTGGCTTTCTCATACAAATTTTAATTGTGTGCATATCACTTGGCCTCTTCTATCTGCCACAGCAACTCATATTCTCTTTGAGGATGCTTGGGTATTACTTTTTCTAGGCTTCTAAAGGTCACCTGTCATCCAAAGGTGTCTGCTACAATGATGCAGTATATCCTGTGTCAAAAAGCCAATGAATTCTTGCATATCCAGTCTTATATTCAGGCCCTTTTGAGAAGATTCATCAAAACCTTGACCTAGGAGATTTTCCTGTCTCCTGAAGGTATGCTGGGAAATTCATGTGTGTATCCACATTCTTTCCTATTCTCATCTAGCATGCTACTGGCAGATTACACTGGGCCTTAGCCCGAGTTTTGGCCTGAGTTGTAGGAGCAGAGGTGATAGTAGGTTCTGAGGGATACCTGAGGCTGATCCAGACACAGCCTCTACAGCATCTCCCATCACAGCTCCCACCAGGTGAGTGTGGCCACCCACATGCCCACATTCAAAAGGAAGCTGCTCAGTCAACACTCTGAGGAGACTTCCATCCCAAGTGCCTCTATTCTGAGTTTCAGGGTGTTGGGTTTCTCCACCAGAGCCTTTATCTATTCCTAACGCACTTATATTGGCTTAACATTCAAATGACTCTGATGCCTTGAGATTCGAGCAGAGAGGAGCACAGTGTGCTGCTCAGGGGTCTCTGCCCATCCTCTGCAGGAGTCGGGGCTGTTCGTGACTTGTTACTGAACCCCTAAGCCTTTCTAAAATTAACCTTTATTGATTTATTTTTCTTCAAAGTATAAGTACAACTTAACAATGACCATCAAATTATACTTTTTCTATGCATATTTTGTTCACAATTCTTCAAGAAAAAATAATCTTACCCACCTCAACAATTCCTTCCACAAGGATGTTTCCCCAGTTCACTCTCAGCGTAATCCTTATCATGTAAACACCAAATTATTTCAGGGAGTATTTCTGTCCTCATGTACCAGAGCAGGCAATATCCTCGGTCTACTGGAAAATTGGTGTACAAGTCACATCTTTATAGAGTCACCTACTTCCTCAGATCACTCCTAGTGTCAGCCATTACACTTTCAGTGAGGCAAGAAGCAAAAGAGATTAAATGTATAGCTGTTTATTAGGGAAAGTGTCTATTAGAGAAAATGTTGAGGGAACTTGAAAGGGATGGGAGACGAGCAGATTGAAAGGCATGTCTAACTGGCTGAGGGCCAGAGGGAAAAAGGAAGGACATTTGAGGGGAAACTTCTTAGACTGCAGTGAAGTTCTAAAGAAAGTTCAGCAAGGACATTGGGGACTTTGCCTGCAAGTCACCCCTCAGAGAGTTCTAAAGTCTCCTAGCAACAAATCTCCCCTGGGAATACAGCCATGCTCAAGCACTGGCTTGAAAGAGCCCATGGGAAAAATCTTGCCACAAATACTGCAATGATATCACAGTTCAAAGTGCATATTGTAGCACAGTACCTCAGACCCTAGTCATTTAAGTGCTTGCATCCAAGACTTGAAAAATGCAAAAATCACAAATTTATCTATTTTCAAATATTTTGTGTAAAATTGGTATCATTTTTAAATGTTTATTTGCATTCACAATGCCAGTTTCTAGACCTAGACCTTTTTTAGCAAAGGTTTTATAAATCTATATTCTTTATTATATAAGGAACCTATTCAGATTTTCTAGTTTAAAAGTCATTTGTTAATTTTATATGTGCAATATCAAAAAGTTTGGTATATAATTGTTCTAATATTTCTTATTATTCTTCTGTTATTTGTAGGACCTTCTGTAGTACCTGGTTTCATTCTTTACATCAGATATTTGTGTTTTATCTCCCTCTATTCTCATTAGTTTTGCTAGGTATTTATTAATTTATTAATTAAATGAATATTTCCAAGAGCTAACTGTTAGCTTTTTAAGTTTTCTTAATTCTTTTACCATTTTTATTTTACTTACTTCTTTGCATTTTTATTATTTTACTGCAACATAAACTTACATATATATATAGAGAGAGAGAGAGAGAGATTGAGAAAAGATTGAGACATACATAAGCAACTGATTTGGTAATGAGATGAAAGGTAATTTAGTTGAAGAAATTATAGTCTTCCCAATAAGTAGTCCTAGAATGGTTATACATAATATGTAAAAAAAGCACTACTGTTCATATGAAAAGCCAAGGTTAACTCAAAATTGTTCTCAGATCTAAATGAAAAGACCTAAAGACAAAATCACTTAAAGATGGGAGTGAGTCTTTGTTCCTTTGAGTTAAACAAAGACTTTTTTATATTCCACGAAATGCACAATTCATAATAAAACAATAAATTATTTGGAATTTGATGGAATTAAGAGCCTGTAGTGTTTTTTTTTTTTTTTTTTTTTTTAATGTGCTTACTGGGAGTCAACCTCAGGACCTCATGCTTGCCGTGCAAGCACTTGTGCCACTCAGCGATATCACATGCCCTTTTTTTCCTTTATGTGGGTTCCGGGAGTTGAACTCAGGACCTCGTGCTTGCTGGGCAGGCGCTTATGCTGCTGAGCCATCTCACCGGCCCAAGAGTCTGTAGTTTGAAAAGTGTACCAAAAAAATGAAGGACAAGCTACACATTGGGAGAATATGCTCATTATTTATATATATAATGGGAGGGATCCAGTCTTGAAAACAATTCAAAATTGAATAATAAAGCAACCAACTTACTTGAACAAACACTTCATAAGAGAAAATATGTGGATATAAAGTGTGTACATAGAGAGATACTCAAAGTAATAATGTATTAGAGAAATACAAGTTGAAACTACGATGACATGCCACATCTCACCTAGTAGAAAGTCTAATTTTTGAAGACTGATCATAGCAATTTCCAGCAAGAATATGAAGCAACTGAAATTATTACCTGAAATGAACAAGCACTTTGTAAAACAGTTTGCCAATTTCTTAAAATGATGACATACAAGCCAAATGGGATGGCACAGGCTTGTAATACCAGCTACTCAGGAGGTATCACAAGTTGGAGGCAAGCCTGGGCAACTTAGCAAAACTCTGCCTCAAAATAAAATTTAAAAGTGTTGAGATGTAGGTCAGTAGTAAAACACTGCCTAGCAAAGGAGGCCCTGAGTTTAATCTTTAGTACCACAAAAGAAAAGAGAGAGACCAAGAAAGAGAGAGAGAGAATAAAAAATACTTACTTTATGACCCAGAGGTCTCACAATTATTTACCCAAGAGAAATAAAAACATATATGCCTAAATCTCATAAGGTAGATTCTGAATTCCATAACAATTTTCATGTACCTTTATAAGTGTTAAGAGGTTTGGTGAATTTAAATGTATTAATGTCAGCCATTAGTTGTTTCACAGTGTGTAACATGTTAAAAGCATGTACACCAGAAGGCCATGGTCTTGGGTTTGTTGATTCTTGGAGATATCAGCTTCAAATTCATCAACACTAGCAGCAACAATCAGACCAGAAGAGCACGGTCAACTGGAAATGTACCTATAGTTATATTTTTGATAAAGTCGCTATGTTCTGGATCATCAATAATGATTACCAAGTACTTTTTCATCTTAAATTTTCATGGGAAGACAGCAATGATGATAATGTGCCCATCCTCAGCTATCATTTTATCCAAGACCAAGAAATGCCAGAAAGAGCCCTCTCTCATCTCAGAAGCATCTGTATTTTCAATTCCATCATGTTTTTAATTCAGCGTGCAAGCAGGGGTATGATCATTGTTGATCTAGTGGAAACAATGTCTATCCTTTCATGATTTCAGTCTTCCATATGTTACCACTTCACTCCCCAAACTTGATAATTTCAATTTCCCATCTGTTACAACTTTTCAATGTTTTAGTTAGCACCAATTATTCTTAATTCTTTTTGCTTTACATAACCAGACATCTTTTAAGGATAATTAGAAAGGGGGGAAACCCTGTTTCTACATCAATAAAATTTTGTATTTCTTAGAGATATTGTGTCTTCCTGTATATCAATTTTCTTTGATTCTGAAATAAAAGCTTTTAGCATTTTTATAATATAGATCAATCAAAAAGTGGCTTAGTTTTTGCTTATCACAAAATATATACAATTCTCACTTTTGATGCCAATTTTATTGGGTGTACAGTACAGATTTATTTTTCATACTTGAATCATTTCATTTAATTACCTGGCCTCTATAGTCTTGTCTAAAAGATCAGTGAGAATATGTATCATTATTTCTCTGTATATAATGTGTCATTTACCCTAAATAATGTTAACCCTTCCTTTTATCTTGTTTTCAGCAGTTTTACTATTATATTCCTAGGTTTGATTTTCTTCCTTTCTCATTTTTCTTCCTTCCTTCCTTCTTTCCTTCCATCCCTTCTCTCTTCCTCCTTACCTATGACTTATTTATTTATTTACTTATTTATTTATTGCTTTTAAGTTTTTGCTTGGGTTTTAGTGACATTTCTAGAATTTTAAGTCCATATTTCTATCTTTCAAAAATCAAATTTGTTATTGTTGTATAGGAACACTATTGATTTTGAATGTTGACACTGTATCCTGTTATACTGCTGAGTATGGATATTAGTTCTAGGAGTCTTTTGGTGTATTTCTAGGTTGTTCTATGTAGAGGATCATGTCATCAGCAAATAACGATAATTTAACTTCTTCCTTCCTTATCCATATCAATTTTATTTCTTTCTCTTATTGTTCTAACCAGTATTTTGAGAACTATATTAAATGTACATAGTGATAAATGACACCCTTGTCTTGTTCCTGATTTTAGAGGGAAAGCATTCAGCTTTTCTCCATTTTTGTATAATGTTGACCATTGGTTTGTCATAGATGACTTTTTTCAGCTTGAGATGCAGACCTTCTATTCCTATTTTCTTCAGTGTTTTTATTATCAATGTATGTTGGATTTTGTCAAATGATCTTTCTATGTCTATTGAGATGATTATGTGATTTTTGTCCTTGCTTCTGTTCATGGGATGTATTACATTTATTAATTTGTGTATGTTGAGCCATCCCAGCATCCCTGGAATAAATCCTACTTGGTCATGATATATGACCTTTTTGGTGATGTACAACATTCTGTTTGCCAGTATCTTGTTGAAAATCTTTGTGCCTCTGTTCATTGAAGAGATTGGCCTGTAGTTATCTTTTTTGATTGGGTCCTTTTCTTTTTGAATCATGTTAATGCTTCTTTCCAGGAATGACTTTGGGAGTACTGCTTTCCTTTCAAAACTCACTGAGAGGGAGATTAGGGAAAAAATACCCTTCATAATATCATCAAGAAAAGTAAAGTACTTAGGAATTAACCTAACCAAAGAAGTTAAAGACCTCTACAATGAAAACTATACTATTGTGAAAAAAGAGATTGAGGAGGATATCAGAAAATGGAAAGATATCCCCTGTTCCTGGATAAGAAGAACAAATATAGTCAAAGTGGCCATCATTCCAAAACTGTTATATAGATTTAACACAATCCCAATAAAAGATCTAATAACATTCCTTACAGAGCTGAAGAAAGCAGTCATAAATTTTATATAGAACCAGAAGAGACCTAGAATCACAAAAGCAATTCTGGGCAATAAGGGAAAGGGAAGGGAGTATCCCAGTCCTGGACTTCAAGTCATACTAACAAGCTACAGTGATAAAAACAGCATAGTATTGGCAATAAAACAGACTCACAGATCAATGGGACAGACTAGAAGATACAGAAAAAACTCCAGGCACACTAGGCTGTGTTATTTTTAACAAAGGGGCCAAATCCCTTCATGGGAGAAAAGATAACCTCTTTAACAAATGGCACTGGGAAAATTGGCTATCCGCCTGCCAAAGATTGAACCTAGACCCATATCTTTCATCATGCACTAAGCTAAACACAAAATGGATTACAGATTTAAATATTAGAACAGAAACACTTAATCTGTGAAAGACAAAATAAATAAAAATCTTGAAGATATAGTTGTAGACAAAGACTTTCTAAACAAAAGCCTGATTGCACAAGAAAAAATACCAAGAATCACCAACTGGTATCACATCAAATTAAAAGCTTCTGCATAGCAAAAGAAACTACTAACAGTGTTCAGAGACAATTTATAGAATGGGAAAAATATTTTGCCTCCTATGCCTCAGACAAAGGACAAATATCTCAAATGCATAAAGAACTCACAAAAATTAGAGCCCCTAAATTTAATCACCCATTTAAAAATGGACATCTGAAGTGAATAGATACTTCTCAGTGAATAAATACAAACATCAATGAATACACTAAAAAAATGTTCGACATGACTGGCCATTTGAGAAATGCAAATAAAAACAACATGGAGATTCCATCTCACTTCAGAAAGAATGATTTCTATCAAGAAATCAACCAATAACAAATGCTGGTGAGTTTGTGGGGAGAAAGAAACCTTTCTTGTTGACCGGACTGTAAACTGTTACAAAATACCTATGGAAATCAGGATGGAGATTCCCTACAAAACTAAAAGTAGCAATTTCATTTGACTCAGCCATTCTCTTTCTAGATACTTTCCCAAAAGAGTTAAAGACATTAGACCACAGTGATGTATTCACATCCATGTTTATAGCAGCATAATTATAATAGCTAAATCTTGCAAAGAACCTATATGTCTACCAACAGATGAGTGGATAAAAATATTGTGATATTTATATGCAATGAAGTACTACTCTATCACAAAAATGATAAACTTATTTGTAGGAAAATGGATGCATCTTGAGACCATAATATTAACTGAGACACACAAGCTTAAATATCACACGGTTTCTTCTCTATAGAAAATAAATAATAATAGGCGAAAAGGGAAAGAAGTATTGTAATCCAGTATGGACAGCGTATCTAAAAATGTACTTTGACTTAGTACAAGTTTCTTAAATGTTTTATTTGTTCTTTGGCCTATTAGTCTTGTTTTCATTCTGTATACATGATAATTAACTCTATGAGGTCTTATAAATAAATGAATCTGATGATGGAAAATAAAGGGTGGTAGGAAAGGGGGAGAGGGAGTAAGAAGAAAATTGTAATGTGTTGTGTAAAGGTACTAATTCCCTACAGTGAATGCAATCATTATGTACTGCAAACATGTGCTAATAAAAGTGAAAGAAAAATCAGATTTAAATGTTTGTCTTTCTTTTTTACATTTATTTTCTCCATTCTTTCATTGAGAAATTGTACACTACATGATATTTTTCTACACATTCCTGAGGCTTTGCTCTTTTTTTCTAAAATATTTTTTCTGCTTTTCAGATTGTGAAATTTCCATCATTGTTTTTAGACACCTCTACAATTGAAGATCTGTTAACTTCATTCTGTGATTTTTTAAATACCACTGTTTTAAATTCCTTATCATTCTTTCTTTTCTACACTGAAATATCCCATCTGTTAACTCATAAAATTATGTGTATCTTTATGTTCTCAAACATATTTAAATTAATTGTTTTAAATCTTTTTTTGTACTTAAAGGTTTGAGTGTTTCATTGTGTTTCTTTCTACTTTTTTATTGAATATAAACATAAATATATAAGTATATATATTAAAGTATATTGTATATTTTGGAAAGTATGTATTTTTTCAGTGAAAGAACTGATGTTAGTAGGCAAATCAATATGGTTAATCATCTCCAGTTTGTGTAGGCTTAATTTTCTGCTTTCCTGGGAGAGCTCTGTAAAAAATCTGTTACACATTTATTTTATTTTCCACTTCAGTGCTTTTCTTGAATTTTGTTGCACTCATGAAATATTATTTTCAGTATTCCATTCTTAGTATCTGGTAACTTTTTAGCTCTATGTTTTTTATTCTTCTTTTAGTGGATAACAACATCTTAGATTCTTAACTAGTTAAAAAATTGATATTATCATTTTATTCACTCTGCTAGAGTCTTCGATCATTGTAACTTCTTTACCTTCTATATGTATTAACTTTTAAAACTCTTTATTTACCATTTTGTCAAGTTTATAAATATTACTATTTTGCTCTTTTCTTATCTATTCTATATGAATACAATGTTACTTCTAGTATTTTGTTCTACTATTTGTTAGTTATCTATCCTATTCTTCCTTTATTGGTTAATCTAAAAAAGACACTATTGATTCTTGCAATTGTTCAAAGAAGTTACTAATTTTATCACACTCTTCCTTATTCTTGAAAATTTTCTTCTGCAAAGTATTTTGTTTTAAATATTTTGCTTGGTGATCCTGTGTTCCCAAAGCAAACCAAACCAAATTGAACCAAAGAAGAACACGAAGTACTCAGCAGAAGAAAAAACATGTCCAGGGCCTGAACTTTTTCATATGTTTCTTCCCTCCTTCCTTCTCCATATTAACTATGAAGGTTCCACAGATGTCAGTGTGAAGAGGGCTTCCTGAAGCTATTTTGATTTTATATTTTATTACTCTTTCCTTTTACTACTAGGAATTAAATAAACAATGGCAACACCCTATTCCACACCAGATTCGATCAATGTTCAGGGGAAATTGATGTGAACTTCTGACTTGGAGATTGCTTTCCTCCCTCCTTCCCCACAATTGTTGGCACTGAGGCAATTTAGAACAGACTTTAATTTACATGTTAATAAGATTAGATTGTGGGTTAATAAAGCCACAGGCTACCATGGTTACCTAATGGTTTCAAAAGAATCTTACACATTTATTCAAACTGTTTTACTACTTCTGGTACTAAATTTTAAGGAGACAGTGGTGGCTTTTATATCTTGTTACTATCAGTTTAAAACAATTATTCAGAGAAAATACTGTAGAAAGTTAATGTAATTGATGATTTATTTAAAATCTTAAATTATGTTTGGATAGTTCTTTGTTTTCTAATGAGGCACTTTAGCTAATGTTGAAGGCAGTATAAAAATGCTATTAGTCCTGTGGGCTCCAGCTGTAGGCTGTTTAGTGGGGTGAGAAACCCAATTAATACAAGTACTGATTAACAAGAGAAAAGCATAAAAGTTTTTTTTTTTAATTTACATACACGTTCTATCTTCACAAGAGAGTAAAGTCTGACAAATTATCAAACCATGGTATTTTATACTTTTTAGACAAAAAAAACAATAAATGTGTAAAGGACAAATTTATCTCTGGATGCAGACTAAATTCCGAGGATGTTACTAGGAGATAAGTGTCAGGGGATGCTGATGCCAGTGAGAGAGGAGGGTTACTTCAGAGTTTGCTTATTCAGCTTCATCGCAGCCCCAATTACTAGGCTCAAGTAATCAAGGCCACTTTCCAGCCTTGATAATATGAAGGACATCTCTCCCCAAAGAATCTTCATGACTTACTATATGTAGGCCTCAGGGTGATTTCTGAGTTCTAGTTCTTCAAGTGATTTCACCTTGGAGTAATAAATATAGTGATGCAAAGATAGTCTTAAGCCTTGTTCCTCAGTGTGGAGGTTAGGGTAGAGTGTCAACTTCACTGGCTTTAGGATCTGCTAAGGGAGTGGTGAAGCACACTACTCAGTGTGTCTGGGTGGGTCATGGGGGGCATGGGCTTGAGTTCTTTGCCTGGTCTCTTGCCCTTTCCTGTCTGATGCTGCTCAGCCGCTCTATGTCCCTGCCCCATGAATTAATTAGCTTTGCTCCTTCAAATGTTCCTGCCCTGGAGCCAGATGACCATGGACTGAATTCTCTGAAATGGTTAGCAATACTAAATGTCTCCTCTTGTAAATTGTGTGTGTCCCATTTTAAGACCCAGTGATGTTTCTGAACAGCTGACTAATAGATTTAGTATCCTAAACAGACTTCTGTCATGCCAGCTTTAGCTTCTCTTCTGTGGCAGAATCTCTGAAAGTAGAGAACAGCTGGCATTCCATGAGAGCTTTCCCTGGATTATCAAGCATTTCCCTGGTAAATTGAGGTAGATAAGAATAGGTAAACTTGGAAGATACTGGATATATTCATAACATATTTTCATTGATCTCTCCCTTATATATCTAACAGCAAGACAGTTAGTGTATTATGTTAAAAAAATAATACCATACAAGAGTAACCTAGAGGTCCCAAAGACTACTTGAGGTTTACAGATCATAGCCCGTTCTCATCTCTCCATCTCATTTTAGGGCAGAGAAGCCATTGAAATGAGTAGCTTAAGCTTCATATGCAATGAAAAACAACCTCTAGAGATCAATGTCGAGAGGAAGATAAATGAGGGATGGAAGGGAGAAAGAGAGAAAGAAGATTGATGGTGTGTGGTCTTGGAACCCTGATGACTGCAAGAGCAGATCTATGATATCTCCAGTAAACATGAACCAAACTCTAAATTCTCAAATTTAATGCAGTTTTATTTTTATTTTTATTTTATTTTTTATGTGGGTACCAGGAGTTGACCTCAGGACCTCGCTCTTGCCAGCAAGCGCTTATGCCACTGAGAGATATCACCCGCCCTTTTTTTCCTTTTTGTGGGTTCTGGGAGTCGAACTCAGGACCTCGTGCTTGCCAGGCAGGTGCTTATGCTGCTTAGCTATCTCACCGGCCCCCAGTGCAGTTTTAAAAGGTATGAAATTCTAATATTCTTCTTATTTTTCACACACGACTTCAATCCTGACAGGGACTCGACAGCTTTCCTTAAATCCAAGCCAATTGGAGTTGGGAGCTCGTATAGTTCTTGTCTAGTAATAAAGTGTATATTCTGAATACTCTATGCTTGTCGTTGCTGCTATCTGAAGATCATACTACTGTCCGTGAGAAACCAGAGCCATGTTCTAGACCTATTACTCAACTGGATAAAATGTGCTTGCACATGGTTTCCAAGGCTGGACCTAACCCACACTTTCCATATGCTGGAGTTCCTGCTTTCTAATCTTTAAATGAAGTCTTGAAAACTGCAAAAATAAGTAGTTTTTATGCCAGCAAAATAAATGTTCTAATGTCAATTTGGACCTCCAAATATGAAAAAATATTTCAGGTCACTAGTATGCATAGCACTATTTTTACTAGCTCACCACCTATGGAGTCCAGCTAGTTGGCTTCCTTATTACTAATTTTTGGTATTTTATTCATTTAAAAAACTAATGTAACAGACAACACTTTTTTGCGCAGAAGTCAGTCTACAAATTGATGGCTTCCCATAGGAATTAAAAAAGAAAATCATTCATAAAACTTTTATCAATTCCATACCATTTACACAATTATAACAGTCATTTTTGTAGACAATTTTGAAATATGTAAGAAAATAAAGGGAATAAATTGAAGCTGTATTTATAAAAGTGACTTTTTATTCTCACCTAAAAAGATGCATTTATCATGAAATTTACACATTATATCTTCCAAAACATATAGATAAGATGTCATGTTTCCATTTAAATCTCCACTTTGCAAGTCATATTCAATGTTAAATTTATTAACTATCTACATATACATTATGATATGTATAACTTCAATGTTTCTTATGAAGCAGTTGTCTAAAACATGAATTCATTGGAATAAAAGTTTATGAAAAGATGAAAGGAAGTACATCTATTAAAAGGTCTAAGTGAAATTAAATGGTCTTTTTCTTACAAGATTCATGATTATATCTCTATGAAGTCTCTTTCACAGCCTGGTTGCTATATTTAGACAGAATACCAATAAGATACATTTCTGGTAAGGACATCTTATTCTAAAAATAAAATTGCAAGAATGAGATCAACTTTTAAAAAAACTGCTGCATGTTTATGCATGAAGTTATTAAAATACAAAAGAAGCTCTATCGTGATCAGTTTGCATTACATTGAAATTACATTATTTAAAGTGACAAATACTAGTTGTTTTTCTATGGTTTAAACGTAGTTTGAAGACAAGAGATTGTTGACAAATTTTTTTCTTTATTATACTATATATCCATCCTAATTTACATAAGTAATAGTTTCCATTAATCACTGATAAAATGATTAAAGGGTGGAGAAAAGGAAGCAAGTGGTACATCTCTTGCAAATAGGAGGGATCTGGGAGACCAAGGGCAAAAAGAGGGGAAGGTGAAGGGAAAGTATGAAGATTTAATATCTGCCATATACAGGTACTGAATATCCACAATGAATGTAAACATTATATGTCATAAACATGAGCTAAAAATAATAATAGCAACAAGAATGAAAATGGGGAAAGGTGATTTAAAGATGGAGGGCATATGGCAGGTGGGAAGGGGAAGGAGATTAAAAAACAAAAAGCTGTATTGTACATGTGTACCTACTCCCCAACATGAATGTAAACTTCATACACTGTAAACATATATTAAGAAAATAAAGGAAAAAACAAGAAAGAATATGGTGAAAAGTTTTTTTAAATATGCAAAGACTAACAAATATTTCTTCATATATCTAGAAATCAATAGATATTTGGGCTATGATCCAAAATAGAATATCAAAAATATTTAGTAGTATTCAATGATGAAATTCTCATTAAGTGAACAGAACCATATTCAACTATCACACCAATACAAAGTTGTGCCAAAAAAAAGGATAATAAGCTGCTCATGTCCTCATTCAGTTTTTTATGTGAATATCTACCTGAATGAATTTTCCAGATGCCTTCTATGGGAAAGTGTTTGTGTCTGTCATTTCTTGTGATACTGAGCACTTTACCAGGCTTTCCTCATTCTTGTTCAGTTTGACAGATCCGAAGATTACTGATCAAATGTTTTGTAGAATGACTTTCAACTTGGATATTTTCAATGTTCTCCTTGTGATTAATACTGGACTTATACTTTCTAGAATAAAGACTTCGTAAATGAAGTGCTTTTTCCATAGCATAATGTCAAGAGTACCCACATTATCAATGTAACGTAAACTTTATCACTTGGTTAATATAGTGTTTATCATGTTTCTCCACTACAAACTTACTCTCATTTTTTTCTACTACACACTGTTCTTTCTGTAAGTAGTGATTATGCACAGTTCAAATTTAAGGAGTAGAAAATTATATCCTTTCTCTGCAATACAGGGAAAAATTGGAATTTTTTTGCAAGTGGAAATTGTCTCTTCTATCTTACTTATTTGTTCATTCAATTATTTATGGCATTTGGGACATACAAATGTCTATTTTATACTTGATATTGTGATCAAAATCTGTGATATTTATTTTATTGTTCCAAGTGCTCCAGTCTTGACCCTTTGGAGGTCACTTGGGCCATGTGTTTCTTGGACATAATTCATCTTTTTTGTTTGTTTATTTACTTCTGTACACTGTGGTGCTACGGTAGGCTCCAGGCTTATCTGATCAATTCATTGTCCCAGTTCTAGAATCAGCCATTTCTCCAAAGAAATGTAATTTATTTTATTACTGACTGATGTTAGAAACCAAGATCTACACTCACATAAGGACATTTCCTTGCATCTGGTACTCCATGCTGACAGAACAAAGAAATATTGTGTATTTGAAATTTGTATATTTCACATGTTTGTACACATGCTTATATGCATCCATCCATATCTATGCTAACTAAACTGCACATGAGTTCATGCTGATATACTTAACCTTATACAGCACAGGTGATTTCGCCCTCCTCCCCTTTCCTGTTAATACTTCCCACTCCAGCATTAAGAAACCTGCCTCCTACCATCTCCTGTTCATTCATTTAATTGTTTCATTAAGGTAAATATATATAGTAGTATTAGGAGTAGTAGAAGTAATAGTAGTAGAATAGTTAATCCTTAAGAAATAACTTTATCAACTACAATACATTGTGTGTAGTTTGTTTTACCTATAGTTTTATAGGCTACATTCATTTCCAAAGTTACTTGAGTATTTTGTCCCCCATTATTGGTGAGATTACTTCACACAATTGCAATAAATTCAGATTTTCTTGTGAACTGTAATAAACTCAGATTCCTTTGTGACATTCTGCATTCTGTCTTGGGATTCCTCATTATTTTAAGTGCTTTTTTAAAACATAAAATTTGCCTACATTATACATTAAAATTCAGTCTTTGTGCTGTAAAGTTTTGCAGGTTTGGACAAATACGTATCACACATACTGGATTTTTATCCATGTTCATGTAGAAAGACAAGTGTGATTGGACAAATATGTGTTACCCACACTGGATTTTTATCTATGTTCACGTATAAAGACAAGTGTGATTCAACAATTCATATGATTTGAATTCCTAACATTCACCTAAGCAATGAAAGCATGTTCCTAATAGTTCTCATGATAATGAAAAAGTCTCTGATGTTACTGATGAAGATTCATTTCTGATACTTGGCTTGTACTTTAGCAAAGAACGAAGTATTAATTGAAATATGTACAAGTATAGACTATTTACTAAAATCTTTTAGCTGACCACCTCTGTACTGTGAATTGCAGAATAGATCTTACCTTAGATGGAAGCCAATTAATTGATAAATTCATAATATTATACTATCTAGTGCAAGAGTCTTAAATATGAGTTAATAAATACATAACCTATTCCTAACTCACTGTGTACACAGACTTTCTTCCAAGCTAGACATCTTCATAAAGCTTCCGTAGGTTTACTGTCTGACAAAAGTAAACAATGTACATTATAACCCATAAAATGTTTTAAAGCAAATCAATTTATCTTAAATTGGTTGACTTAACTGAATTTAGCATCAGAATTTCTCCTCATGGGCTGGTGCTGGCTCAGTAGGGCTTTGCTCAGTGACTATAGCATATTTGCTGTCATAGAAACCCGAGGAACTGTTTTAGAGAAGAATAAATATACCAACAATTCACTCTGGACTGAAAATTACAACCCTCTAAATATAGAGTTGATCGTTTCTAAGTTTCATGAAAGGCAGGCTGTCAGACATTTTATGTGTTCTCTTGCATGCCAGTGAGGGGTACTTTATGATTTTGTCCTTTAGTTATTGCAAGATGACATTCCAGGAGTTGCGTCCTGGCTGGATTTATATAAAATGATTTGATTTTTTTAGAAAAAACTGTGAGCAATTTTAAAGAACATAAAATATATATAAGTTAGGTTTGGAAAATATACTGTGTGCAGAAGTTACGTCAAGTATTTTAAGGTCCTACAAAATAAGATGATAGGTTTTTTAAACCAAACTTTTATAAAATTTCCATTAAAATTTTCATCTGATGTTGAAAGATGGTGATCCTTTTAACATAGTGACACCCTAGGGGTGGTAAAGAAGTTGAGAATATTTAAGTAGACTCTCTTATTACCTATGTTTTTTCCCTTTTCATGAGGGGTGAGAAGGATAAAGAAGATTTTCTTCACTGAAGTTTGTTCAAAACATATCAATGCTTTTTTCAAGAAACCTTGATCAAATCAGTGCTTATTATTGCCTGAGGAATCAGCAAGTGGGTGAAATATAATTACTACCTGAAACAGATCACACCGTACTGTAGTCAGGGACTTTCTGCAAGGCTGATTTCAGTCGGTGTTTTGCCCTTACCATCATGAGCACCCAGTCTAACTCAGCTTGCATAACACTGTATTCTGCATTTTTTAAGATGTATAAATATATCATATAGCCTCCTTAAGAAAAAAATGGAGAAAAACCAGTGTGTATTGAAACTGTCACATATGACTTTTCAATTATGTCAGGCTCGAAATAGAATTATAAAATGTATGGATTCATATAACCAAAAGTAAAACTCCCAAGGAACAGTTTTTGAACTGCTTTTTTTTTTGTTAGGAATGGATTCTTTACTTACATGGTACTTGCAAAATTGGAAGTTGACATTAATAAAATGAGACTAGTAAAGTGAATGCCTGTTTAATGAGGTATTTTAACCCTTGGTTTCAAACATTAAATAGTAGTTAATTATAGAAAAGACCAGATTATAAATTCTACAGGTTGAAAACTGAAAAGAACAGTATGAATACTTTAAAAGTCATTTTATTTTTAAGGTACCTGAAAATTGAAAGTGTAAATTATAAGAGCATTCCCTCCTACACTTTAATCAAAACACTGCTACAAAAGAAGAATTTGTAGCACAGAAAAAGCTTAGAAAGGAACATGATGTTACTGAATTATGTTACTTCTTAGAAATGAATATAAAGTGAGGTGGGAATCACTATGATAAATGTGGGTGGCATTATTTCAAGATGATGAGGTATATTCACAAAGCTGTAATAATCCCAGAAGGAAAAAAAGAATCACAGAAAACAAGGCTTACATTTTGTGTGCTAATTGGAAGAAAAGAGAGAGCAGATGGTTCTTTAGTTAACTGGTACATTTTGTGCATTGTAATTTTTGCTGTGTGACCTTGTTGTGTTGAATTAAGTGAAGGCCAGCAATATTAAATTCAGAGCATTTAACAATCCTGGCTCAGGCACATCCATGGTCAGTAGGACTCCTAGTCACAGGAGTACAGGAGCAGATACCTGGCCTTAGGTTGAAAGGCAGCGGGTGGCACAGATGTAAAGGGGTTGCAATGGGGAAACCCAAGTGTCTAGAAAGGTCATCTGAGAATGGTCCTGAAGGATTATAAACAAACATACCCTTCCCTCAGGACTCACAGGACACAAATATCATATTTTATAATCAATGATTCAGAAAAAGTTTAATTCTGAGGTTTTACAATAAGTGTGAAATCAAATGCCAATGAGAAACACAAATTCCAGCCAGAATGAGTTAAGATGTTAAAGAAACTAGAACAATATGAACTGAAATGTCTTCAGAGAAAACTAAAATATCATATACTAAACTTATTATCCTTGCCTTTACATTGTTTAATATTTTTTTTTAGTTTTGAAATATTGGCTCACAGGAAGCTACAAAGAAAGTAGAAAAGCCTCTTATATCATTTACCCAACTTCCTAATATGGTTGCATCATCCCTAATTATATCAGCCCAGGAATTTGAAATTTATACAGTAGATGTTTCTAGTTGCATGTGATTTTAGCACATGTGTGAATACATGCCTATGAATGCAGTAAAGACAGAACTACCCCACCATTATGAAGATATCTTTCCTGTCACTTATTTCTATTTATAGTCACACAGAATACTTTCCTGCACTCAAAATCTCTAACTACTGGCAGTTACTCTTCTGTGCTCTACTTCTACAATTTTGTTATTTTAACAATGCTGCAGAAGTAGAAGCATGCATATCACACACATAAATTTTCTTATATAAATAAAATTAAGCTTTTCTATATTATTTTATTTAGCATAAATACCCTTGCAATTGACTTAAGTTTGCATATATTAATAGCATTAGAGTTTTCATTGGTGAGTGGTATTCCATGGTATGAATATTCCACTTATTTACTTATTAGAGAAGTTTTGGGGGTTTTCTCCTTGGGCTATTACAAATAAAACTTATAGGTACAATCATGAGAAGGTTTTTCTGTGACATATGTTTTTACATTTCCAAATGAGTTAGGTTAAATAGGTTAAAAATGACTTCTGCTAATTTATCATCTTAACTAGTTTAAATTTACATTTTTACTAGCAATGTATGAGAACTCAGAAAAGCATCACAGCTATGATTTTGTATTGTCATTAATTTTTTAACTTTAGCTATTCTAAGAAGTATGCATTGATATTACATTGCTGTAAATACATATTTCCCTTATGGATAATAATTATGAACATCTTTTTATCTGCTTGTTAGCCATCCATTCTCTTTGGAAAACATTCATGACTTGTTCTGGTTTGGACCAAGAATGCCCCCCAAAGTCTCATGCACTCATAAGCAGGGCTTTTGGAAGGTAATTGGATCCTGGGAAAAGTATAGTTGACTTGTTAGGAAGTGGGGATGGTGGAAGAGATGCATCATGCAGAATGTGTCCTGGAACAGTATATCTCCTTTCCCAGCTCCTAACTTCTTTGCTTCATGGCTTCTATGACATAAGCATCTTTCCTCTGCCAGACCTTTCTATCATCCTGTTTCTCTGTTTATGCCTGCCAAGCATGGATTAAAACATCTCAAGGGCCGGTGAGATGGCTCAGCGGTTTAAGCGCCTGCCTTGCAAGCGCGAGGGCCCGAGTTCGACTCCCGGAACCCACATACAAAAAAGGGGCCGGTGATATCGCTCAGCGGCATGGGCGCTTCCTGGCGCGCGAGGTCCTGAGGTCGACCCCCCGGTACCCACAAAAAAAAAAAAAAAAAAACATCTCAAAATGTGAACCAAAATAAACCTTTCCTCATTTGTTATAAGTGTTGGGTATTTTGTTCCAGTGAAAATGAAAGTGACTAAGGCAGATTCTCCTTTGAGTAAGGCTGTTGCTGTAATTACCTGATCATATGATTCAGAAGCCTTTGGAACTGTTTTGTGGGAGGAGTGTGGAAAGATTTGGCAACCCCAGCTAGAGAAACCCTAGAATGTTGTAAGTCCAGCTTGAAGGGAGATTCTGGTCTGAGTTCAAAAGACTAGAATGCTGATAAAAATACAGATGGTAAAGAACAAGCTCAGTAAATTTCAGTTGGGAATAAAGACTCCACTGGCATTTGAAATCAAGACCATGTGTGTTATAATGTGGCACAAAACTTGTCTTAGTTTTGTTCTTGTTCAGATAATTTTCAGGAGACTGAGATTAATGGTGGGAGACTAATCTGGCAGAAAATTTTTAAGGCAGCCCAATGTTCAGGCTGTGGTATGGGACTTTTAGCCAGATCCACACTGGGAATCAAGAATACGCAGCACAGCTGAGTGATTTTAAATATTTTCAGTTTTGCCAGAAAGGAAGAGTCTATAAAGTTGAGGTAAAACAAAGCTTAAGGATGGAAAGATTAGCATTAAAGAAGTCAAATAATTTGCATTTAGACAATAATAAAGATATCTTGAGAGCATCCCAGAAATTCACAAGACCCCAAAATTTGCAGGCTCACAGATTCAGAAATAAAAGACTTTGCTTTGAGAAGAGAGCCCCCAAGGAATCCTGCTGGAAAAAGGCTGACTAGGGTGTTGGTTTGCCAGGATTCTTTTCCTCAGGCACACAAGCACTTGGAGGCTTCTGAAGCTATGGCCCAAGGGTCCTAGCTAGTACTTGAGCTGGCAATAGACCTTGGCAATATCTACATGGTAAATAATTTTGCAGACATGAAGAATGCAAGAGTTCTGGGGTCAGAGAAGCATCCACCCAGACTTCAGTAGGGGGCCTGAAATTCCAGGCAGTGTGCCCCTGAGAGAACAGTGTGTAAAGCTATGAGAGTGTAGCTGAAAGCACAGTCTAGACTCTAGGAAGTTGGAGATGCCAGGATGTGTAATATCCACCACAGAAAGCAGTAGGCAGTGAGCAAAGCCACCCAAGAGAGAAGCCATTATAGCAATGCTGTTGTGGCAGGGCTGCCCAAATGCTATCAGGCCCAAATCTTGCCAGAACTTGTTAAACATGGAACTATAGGATATAATGTTTGCCCTGCTGGGTTTCAGTCTTATTTTAGTTGCATTGCTTACTATTCCCCTATTCCTCCCTTTTGGAATGGAAATGTTTACACTGTGTCACTGTATGTTGGGAGTGTTTAACTTTATATCGGTCTTTACAGGGGATCACAGCTAAGAGTTAACTTGAGTCTCAGAAGAGAATTTGGACTTGGACTTTATGGCTACGCAGGAATTCTTAAGAGTTTGACAACTCTTAGAGATAGACTAAATGTGTTTTGCATAAAGAGATATGTATGAGTCATTTAGGAGCCAGGATCAGAATGTTATGGTTTGGATTAATCATGTCCCTCAAAGGTCTCCTGCACACATAGGTGGAGCTTCTATAAGGTTTGTTAATCATTGTGGCAATATAACCGACTTGGTGGGGTGGGGGCCTGGTCAGAAGAGGTAGGTCACTGTGTATGTGACCTGGTACCTGTGACCTTCCTTCCTGGCTACCTTGCATCCCTGTTTTCTGGCCACTGTGACATGAGCAGCTTTCCTCTACCCAGGCCCTCCCACCATGCTCCTTGTGTGTTTAAACTTGCCAAACATAGAAGGAAACTTCTAAAATTGTGAGCCAAAATAAACCTCTCCTCCTTTGCCTTGCGATGTCAATTATTTTGGCTCAGCAATGAGGAGATTAACTAAGACATGACTATTACCTAATTTGTAATTGGATTGTTTGGTTTCTTAATGTTGACAGGAATTTTGTTTCTTTTTGGGGGGAGTTGTTTTTCATGTGGAAATTAAATCAAGGACCTTGCACATGCTAGGCAATCTCTGCTAGGCAAGCTCCCTAGGCAGGCTCTCTAGCTCCCAGGCTTCCAACCTGGGAGTGTTCTTCGTGTATTCTAGATAGGTGTTCTTTGCCAGATATGTGATTTGTAAATATTTTTCCTCCAGGATTTGTCCTGAGTTTTATTGTCTTAGCAGACTAGTATTTAAAGCAAAAGCTTTTAAATATTTTATATACTCCACTTTTATCATTTCTTTTGTTATACCAGCTGAATCTCATGCCATGTCTAAGAATTCTTCACTAACCACTAGGTTCTGAAGATTGTCTCCTATGCTAGCTCCAAAACATTATAGAGTTTTACATTGTATATTCAAGTTCCAGTTAATTTTGTACAGAGCATAAGGATTAGGTTCATTTGTTGTTTTGTCAATGAATGTCCAACAGCTGGAAGACCATTTGAATTCACATGTATTCGAAAAATACAAAAAAAAAATCAGTCAAAAATTAAGTCATATCATTTATGAGAACACAGATGCAATCTGTTGCACATTTGTTCTTACCTATGTTTTCAAGCTTTGATAAGTCATTTTTTTACTAACATATAAAAACGCTCGACATCTACATGTCTGTTTTAAAATTTTTAATGAATTTTATTATTTAGAATTTGTAGGATTTATTATATATTACCCTTTCCTACTTTAAATGCATGTATCATGCTTGGAATATTTTTAATGTAGAGAATCTTACCAGAAAGATTTTTATTGGATTATCAATTTCATTTCAGGCTGTGAACACAAACTCACACTATAATTATTAAGTATCAAACTACATAAAAGATGATGATCCTAAAAATTTATTGTTAATAATGTCTGCACTTGGAGTGATATTTGACTTTTTTTTTGAACATTCCTGTACAATGGGATCACCATTTCTGTTAAAATTACAACTTTTATCAGGAAAACTTATTTTTAAAACTTTCCCTGGTTATTAGTATTGCAAACAATATAAATCATAGATTTTCAAAGATAAATGAAGTTCACTGTAGGTCAATTCCATTTATTATTAAAGATGATATACAGCACAAGTAAACAGTAAGTCAATGCTGTTCTTGCAATCTTCCTTTCAGGTTAACTACTTGGACTTTGGATTCCAAAGATGGGTACAATGTTCAGAATTTTTCAAATTGTGTCCTGTTGACAAACTGTACATAACTTCTTAGAGTTTCCATCACATAATCTGTATAATGGGCATTTGAGTACTTAATATAAAAGGTTCGTGATAATAAATAAGATGCCCATATGCATGAAAGTCAGAGAGATGTGCTGAGAGGGTAAGCTTGGATCCAGGCCTGGATTCTTTCCCAGGTTAACTATGTGGCCTCTGAATTACTTAATGTTTCATTATAACATAGCTAAAATGATGGTATTTTTTCCATTGATATTTTTGTGAGAATGGAATGCAAAAATTTATGCAATATACTTTTTGAGATTCTTGCTTAATATGTGTTCTCACAACACTATGGTTTGGATATGGGTTGTTCCCCAAAGGTTCAGGCACTGGAAGCTTTGTCTCAGTGTGCTGGTGTTGAGATGGTGGATCTTTCAGAGGTGGTCCTGGTAGGAGGTGAAAAAGTCATGGTGGCAAAACCTCTGGAAGGGATCTGTTATGTCCATAGTAGATTATTATTTTTTTTGGGGGGGGGTGGGTACTGGGGGTCGAACTTAGGACCTTGTGTGCCAGCAGGCACCCGTGCCGCTGAGCGATATCACCGACCCTTTTTTCGTATGTGGGTACCAGAAGTCGAACTCAGGACTTTGCGCTTGCCAAGCAGGCGCTTATGCCACTGAGCCATTTCACCAGCCCCATAGTAGGTTATTATAAAGACAGGAACCTGGTGTTTTGGAACAGGTTGCTTACCTGGAGGATGAGTATTTTGGAATTGAGGCCATATTTTGAGTTTGATTATTTGAATTTCACGTATAAGGGAGAATTTGTGGTATTTTTCTTAATGCACCTGACTTACGTCACTTCCTATAATGGTCTCCAAATCCATTCATGCTGTCATCAAATGAAAAATTATTTCCTTTTTAAGGCTAAATGGTACTTAATTGTGCTTTCTTTATCCATTCATTCATTGATGGACTCCAATTTATTCCTACCTTGGATACTCTAAATAATGCTTCAATGAACAGAAAAGTGAAGACATTTATTCAGCACTTGGCTTTGAAATATTTTGGGTGAATACTTAGAAGTGCTTTGCTGGATCACATGGCAATTATATTTTTGTTTTTTTGAGGAATCTCAGTACAGTTTTTCATAATAGCTGTACTACTTTACCTTCTCACAGTGTACAAATATTCATTTTGTCTCATTTTAGACAATATTTGTTATCTTTCATATTTTTCATAATAGCTTTCTGACAAATGTGAAGTGGTATCTTATTGTGCTTTGAGATACATTTCTCTAGTGATTAGTGATATTGAATATTTTTCATACATCTGTTGTCCATTTGTATACCATCTTTTGAGAGATGTCTAGCCAAGTTTCTCGCCCACTTTTTAATGTCAGTACAGTAATAACCTGCATAATGATGTTTGATTAATGAACAACTGCATATATAGCAGTGGTCATGATTTTATAATGAAGAATAAAAAATTTCATTGCATAGTAACATTATAGTAATCTTAACATCATAACAGAATACATTACTCGTGTGTTTGTGATGATATTTGTGTAAATAAATCTGCATAACCAGTTGTATAAAAGTATAGTACATCCAATAATATATAGTACTTAATATTTGATAAATTATATATGACTTTTTACTAGTTTATGTATATAGTGTACTGTACTATATACATTTGATTATTATTTTAGAGTGTAATGTACTATATACATTTGGTTATTATTTTAGAGTGTACTTCTTATGCTTATTTTTTAAAGTTTACTTTAAAAGTATGTCGTCCTATGTCACAATTGTCTCGTACTTCTCATATTTACTGATCTTTTTTGTTGTGATTGTTTAAATCTCATATAGTTACATTTCTCATGATCTTAGGAGAAATGGGCTTGCAAATATTTTTTATAGTCTGTCATAACTGAGCTACTGTAAATAGTTTTTCAATGAACAGGAATGTGCAGATATCTATTCGTCCCATTAATTCTTACCTTTTTGTCCAGAAGATTTTAACTTCGATATAATTCTATTTGTCTATCTTTGCTTTCATTGCCTGTTCTTTTGAGGTAAAATTAAAAAAAAAATTCATTTCCCACTAAGATCAATGTTCTGTAGTTTTTCCTCTGTATTTCTTTTAGTAGTTTTATGGTTTCAAATCTTATGTTTAAAACTTTAATAAATTTTGATTTGATTTTTATATGTTATGGAATAAAGATCCAGTTTTATTCTAAAGCAAATGAATTTACCAGTGCCATTTATTAAAGACATTGTCCTTCCCCCAGTGTGCATACTTGGCACACTGGTCAAAGGTCAATTGAGTGTATATACATACGTGGGTTTGTTTATGGGTTCTCTATTCTGTTCCATTGGTGTATGAGTCTATTTTTATGCCAGCACCATACTATTTTAATTACTCTTGCATACTGTTACATGCACCAAGAAGTCAGACAAGGGAATAGAGAGAAGCAAGAATGTTAAAAAAAAAATAACATTTACCACACTGACCATAAATTCAAATCCAAGATTTAATCAAGCATGGAAATCCAATCATATTTTTACATCCTTTAAGTACAAATGCCCTGGTTAGTAAATCAGGTATACAGAGAATTAGACCTGACAATAGGAACATGGGCAACATGTAAATGTCCATCTATCTATTCATCTAGAATAGAGAAGAAAAGAGAGAAAGTATCTTTGAGCAAAGGATTATTTATAATTTTTAAAGTGTTTCTTATCTGGATTCCATTTGTTTTACAATGTGTGTATGTGTATGGATGTGTGTATGTGTAGTTATAGTTTTACAAGAAAAATGTTTATGTGTAATGAAATAAATATAAACAAATGTTTCCTTGAAGTTTGCAGTTGTTAGAGAATGGAGACTTAGCATAATATTGATTTCCCAAAGATTTCAATCAATGTTCCCAATTCTCATTTTGGTAACAGAGCTGTGACAGATCTGAGACATCTTAATTCCTAAATAACTTCTCAAAGTCTGCTATACACTTCAGAGATTACGGCAAGGTAGTCTTAGCTCTGGTATTTCACATATGCTATTATTTTTTTTTTAAATGAAAGAATGTTCTACCTTCCTCACAAAACTAAGTTTCACTAATTGTTTCTCTTTCAAATTATATATCATATCTTCAAAAAGCACATTACTGATTTCCTTATTTAAATCAGATTTCATAGGAATGATTTTATTTTGTCAATATATAACTGTTGGAGTGTGATTAATTTGTAAAACAGCTGGTGCTCCCATAGCTACATACTCTACTCAGTGAGGGTATGATATATCCGACTTTTACTTTACTGCATGTCCTGCACAAAATAGTATCTGGCAAACTGTATCCACGAACATATATTTCTTCAGACCAACAATGAATGAAATAATTTTGTTAACTTCATTGACCCTGCCTTGAGTACTGATACATACCATAAGAAATCATTTGATATTTATGTCTATTCATCTTGATCATTTAGCAAAATTCCAAATTTTTCTATACTGGGTGAGTTTCCAAAAAAATGAGTACATCCACAAAATATGAAAAGATGGTTCTGTTTGCCATAGTCATGTAATTTTCCCTTGACTTACTAAAGATAATTTTCAAAACCAAAGTTCAAGTATGTGGGTGTATGCAGCGTTAACTGAAGACATGAATCACATTGCCTGTCCGTTCATGTGACCATACTGAGGGACTGGGCACTAATGTGTATATCACATGATGGAATTTTTCATTATTTTATAGTTTTATACATGCATAGACTAGTAAGATATCTATTTTGCTTTCTTGGAAAACAAATGATCTAACCCAACATATTATTTTGATTCATGGTTTGTGCGTTGGTTGAAAGTTGTTTACAAACTTTGCAATATTCTTTCAGTTCTTCCAATAAGAAAGTCATTTCTTAAGGCAATCTTCAAAATTGAGAAAAAAAAACTTATGCATAATTGTTAAAATCATCCAAATTGCTAAATACTGATTATTTTAGTTGGGTGTTATTATTGCTACTTCTTGTAAATCTGATTTCTGGAGTAGAAATATAATCCAAAAGAAAAACACTTAAGAAAAGGAAAGTAACACTTTCAGATAAATTTAATCGAATCAAGCCATAAATATATTACTTTAAATTCTCCACAAAAAGCGTAAATTTTGTCCTTTCAAATTATTTTTCAAGTCAAATTAGTTTTATTGTTACTATGTTATTATATTAATATTAATGTATAAATAAATGTTTATTATTTAACCATTTCTATAAGGATCAGCTTTAAAATTTCCATAGAACATTATCACTAGTCATGTTATTAGCAAATAAAAGCCAGTTCAATAAACAACCTTGTCCCACAATTGCAAACAATAAAGTTATCTATATATTTCTTAATTTCCACAATGAAATATTTAGCGAACTCCTCACAATTAAACTTTGGCTGAATTCCAAGGCAAGGAATTTTACAAATTGTTATACTATACTTAATTAATATATTTTAATAACCTCACACTTAATTTGAAAATAATTAGTCTGTTCTTTTAATACACAATGGTGTAATACATAGATAAGTACAACTGATATTTAAGAACGATGTGCTTACTAACACTATAGTGAGGGAAAGGAAAGAAATAATAAAGATCAGGGCATATATAAATGAAATAGAGAATACAAAAACAGAAAAATCTAGGAAACTGAGTTGGTCTAATTATTTTCATTTAATAATCATTTCATTTAATTATCATTTATTTTGTTTTTTTTTTCTTTTA
This sequence comes from Erethizon dorsatum, assembly GCA_028451465.1. Classification (NCBI taxonomy): domain Eukaryota; kingdom Metazoa; phylum Chordata; class Mammalia; order Rodentia; family Erethizontidae; genus Erethizon; species Erethizon dorsatum. The sequence goes on from CM051828.1 coordinate 59,393,133, forward strand.
TTTGGGGACATCCAAAACAATTTTTATGAAGTGATTTTACTAGCTGGAAAATTGATTGGAGTGGTGTAGTCACACAATGCCCCCTCACAGTGTATTACCAGCAAAGATTCAGTCTGCAATGTCTGTAAGGAAACGTCCATCATTCCATGTGTGTTTTGTCCCCAACTGGCAGTATTTTCCTATAGTTAATATTACAAGCCCATACATAAGATTCGGGAGCTTGAAGCCTCAACAACTGCCCTATTTTCTCACGTAAGTCCTGAATACATAGATAGATACCAACAGATAAATGGTACAGAACAATGTGTTACCTGATTGAGTTTGCACTGGAGAATATGAATTTAAATTTATTAGTCACTGAGCTAGATAATAAATGCCCTAGAATTAAGACATCTAGTAACAGGCAAAGTGGGACAACCACATTCCCTTTTGTATGAAGTAGAAACAATAATGCATTCAGGAGATACAGTTATTGGATCACAAGTACCACAAATTAAGGAGAATTTGTATGCATTGACAGAATTTCAGTGTTCTTTTTAGGACAATTTGGAAAAAAGTTCTATGCTTTGATTATGATATTCTAGTTTAAGAATCACCTTCAGAAATCTCATGCGAATGTATAGATGAATGGATAGATGCATGGATGGATAAGTAGGAAGAAAGAGAAAAAAAAGAAAATGATAGAAAGAGAAAGAAAGAAAGAAAGAAAGAAAGAAAGAAAGAAAGAAAGAAAGAAAGAAAGAAAGATGATGCAAGAAATATTTATCAGAGTACTGTTTTTTGGAGTATCAATTTAACTCAATTACCAAAGCAGGGAATAGGCAAACCAAACACTTAGATTAAAAAAGCTCTATTTAATACTTATTTTACAGTGATTGTAATAAAATATGTGCATATATATGGCATTTTAAGATATTTAGAGTATTATATAGCAATAAATTGAAATTAAAATAGGCTGAAACCAAAACAACTCTTTGTGCTTTTGTAACACACAATCTTATTCTACAAATAATTATACACAAATATACAGATATATATGTACAAAAATATTCACATACATGCATTTACATAATTGTGCGAGTTTGTACATGTTTATTTAAATTACAGATAATACATAGAATAATAAATATGTGTGTTATACAAAGTTCAAAAATGTTCTGAGTGTAAAGTATATGGAAATTATCAAAGCTGTTCTTGTAAGTATTGTGTAAATATGAATGACAATTCAAAAAAAAAAAAAGGCTCTAAAACCAGAGCAATGTCAGAGGAACCTCTGACTTCTTTACTACTGATTCTAAAGTTTACTCTGAAGAAATAGTTAAGCAAAGCAGGTATTTTGTCTTACTGTTGGCTTTACCATTACAATATTATACTCTAAAAATACTCTGAGTCAAATATACATTAAGAATGACTCTGATTTGTGAGAAAATATACAAATACAAAACAATAAAAGTAAAATGAACAAAATGTAAAGTTTTAATGAATTTTTCTCTCCCTCAATCTACTAGTCCATACATTTTTGTATTCTCCCCTGTAATAATGTCCTTACTATTTATTAATAGGTATTTTATTGTATATGTAGCTAATAAAAAGTCATTTGCATAAACTCCCTCATAATAGTTTCCATTTTTAAGATAAGCCAAATGTATTGTGCACACCTTCTTTTTGAAAATTGTTCTGTTTTTTCAAAAGGTTGTTTTCAATTCACTTGGTTTTCAGAATAATTAATTTAATAATTCTAATTATTAAATTAATTATTAATTATGACCAGGAGTTTAACTTCAACAGAAATTATTTAGTATTATATATCCCATTGCATCTTTTAGTTGAATGTTACCTATTTTATTTTTTTCCTCTTTGTTTTCATGTTCAATAAACAATCGAAGCTTCTTCAGGGAAAAATCCTACTATATAACTTGAGAGAGATAGCATTTACAGATCATTATTTTAATTATATTTCCTGGATTTTAAACACAGTATTATTTAGCTTTACATGATCTGAAATTAAATACTCAATTTTTGCTTTTAAAATTGTCAGAATCACCTCATATATTTTAAGCTCCCACTCTCTTCTATTTGTGTATCTTAAAATTCATAAAGGCAAAAAACAAACATAGAAAATCTTTGTAAATGACAATGCTAGTAATATTTTACCTACTTAAATCAGAAGTTAGGCTGCAGTTAGAAATATACAAATCTTCATTTTATATTTTCTAATGTACAATAGTTTCATTATGTAAAAGGAAAGCATAAACTTAACTAGATATATTTATTCATTAATATCTCACTAAATAAATCACTAGATTATTAATATTTGATCTTGACATTGAGAGAAAATGGGATATAGCTGCATATATGCCTACTCATGTATTCATGATTTTATTTGTAGAAGAATAAAACTTCTGTCTTAGTCATTTTCCTTGTCGCTGACACACAATTCCCACCACCCATGATTTAAAGAAACAGAGGTTTATTTTTACTCACAGTTTTAGAAGCTTCAGTCCATGGTCTGCTGGCTCCAACACAGAAACTGCAGGCTGAGGAAAAGCTGCTCATATCACGGGAGCCAGGAATCAGAGAGAGAGGGAAGGCACAGGGAGAGGGTCATACGCCCTTCTGGGTCATATTCCTAGTGACCCATCTCTTCCTGCCAGACCCTCACATCTAACAGGACATTCAGCCACTAAGCTCACCGGTAGATGAATCCTCAGAAGAGTACAATGCTTCATGGTCCAATAACCTTCCAAAAGCTGCACCTCTTTAGGGAGATATTAAGATTTAAAATATCATACACTCCCTTGATGGACTGAATAATTCTTTCCTCCTAAATCCATAGATTGAAATATCAACCCCCAAGATGATGATATCAGGGTTTGGGATTTTGGAGAGGTGTTTTAGGTCATGAGGGTGGAGGTCTCATGAATGAGGTAGTGTCTTATGAAGGAGAACCCAGAGAGACCTTCTGCACCTTCTTCAATGGGAAGTGACAGTGAATAGATGGCCACCTCTGAGGATATGGTCCTCCTTTGAATCTGAACATGCTGGTGCCCTATTCTTGGATTTTTTTCCCTCAGAACTGTGAGGAACAAATTTCTATTGTTTATAAACCACACTGTCTATAGTATTTGGGGGATAGTTGCCAGAATGGACTATGATAGTACCCCTGCCATCATATCTGGTAGGAAAAAACTATTATAAGTTTCAAATGTAAAGTGCAGATATTGACTCTCTGTAAGACTTCTCACTCTGGTTTTCTGTCACTCCCATTAAACAATGTGCCATTTTCCTGATCATCAATATCCCATCTGTAGCTGACAGCTGCTGTCAGAGAAGGCAGAAAACAGCTGCTTCTTAATTATGAGGAGTATGACTAGATAGACGCAAGCCAATAATTCTTGGGGCTGGCAAAAATCTGATTATTACAATAGAATGCAATAAGCAAGTAGCATTTTGATGAAATATTTCTTAAATTGTTCATTCTTAGATAAAAATCTGATGTTCATGGTTACTTTAGTATTTAATATTATTTTAAATATTGAGTAGATATACTTAAGTTGTAAGTTTTTGTTTATGAATTATAGTTTAGTTACACATGCAGGATATTTACACAAAGATTTCAAAAATGCTTATATTTTGTAGTGTTTATTCAAATTCAAAAACAATAGATTGAACATATTTTATTTCAACAAAGCAGTGGCTACTTATAGATATTGCTGTCTCCAAAATTCAAAAAGAGAATTTTGCCAAGGTATTTCATTTTTTGCACATTTCACAATTATTTGCCTTTTTACTATCATTTTTTAAATATAATGAGCTTTGCAAAGGGTATTTTTAGCTGTACCACTACTTGGAATATAAATAGTTTATGTAAGGGCAACAAATGAAAATTTGATGTTTCTTGTAAAACTATATGTGCATTTACCATTTGAATCATCGTTCATAATCTAGGAACCTATACAAAAGGTAAACCGCCAAAAAGTGAGTGCAAAATATGTGCAAGGTATTATTACTTTTAACAATATTTTAAAATGCTAAATGTCAGAAAGCACTCAAAGTACACCAATAGAATACTGGTTTAACAATCTATGAAATAGCCCAGCAATGTAGTATACAGAGCTATACAATTAAATAAATAATATCTTTATAGACTATTGTGGTGAAATCTTTGTGAGATGTCATTACATTTTTTAAAACCTTTTTGAATGTAATCCACATAATTTGAGTATTATTGCTCTGAAAATCAAGAAAGGATGGACTTAGACATAAATAAATATGTATTCACTTATACATTTAAAAATAAGTCTAAAATTTTCTACCATGATACAAAAACTATACTAGAATTACCCTACTATTCTAAATTATTTCACAAAATATATAAAGTAACTATTTTCAGACACTGAAAAACTAGAAGCTCAAGAATGAGATTTGTTAGAAGAGGAAAATCCATAAGATGAATCCCATGTGTGCTTTGAATCTCTTCCTAGATTTCCTAGACCTGGAACATATTTCCTAAATGTGGAAGATATCTAACTATACTGAATAAACAATAATCTTAAATTGGGACTCTGAACTATCTGGATGTGTTGGGTACCAGATAAGAGGGAGTGGGAGGCAGAGACAAAATGCATGAGCATTCCTCATAGCATCTTAGCCAGTTCATACTGACTGTACAGATGTGGTACCTACAAGACTGAGGATAGAAGGGAAACACTAGTGTGTACAATAGGAGATTTCGTTGAGGCTAGCCAGTGTGGAAAGACCTATGTATTTAAAGTAGTCCAGTAAATCACTAGGATGGCCACACTTAAAATGAGAAACCAGCCCTAAATTAAAAACTACTTCAGGATCTAAGAAATTATAAACCAAGCATCAACAAAAATCATCTTAAACTGCTTGTAAAGTAACTGTCTAAAATGAATGAAATTCAGTATCTTTTAGAAGGCAAGATAATCCAGACCCTTTACAATAAATCATAAAAAAAGAATTGAAGATTCAATGGAAAACAAAAAGCCACATGGAAAAAGCAAAAAATGTTATCCATATCCAAGAAGAAAGTGGTCAAAAAAATGGTCACTGATATCTGTCCCTGTTTGAAGCTAGCAGAGTAAAGGACCTTAAAGCAGGTATTATGAAAGTGTAAAAATATTAGAATTGTTTCATTCACACATATATATATTGGGAGAGAGGGAGAGAGAGAGAAACAACAAAAAATATATACACCCTTCAGGAAAAGAAAAATAGGATGTTATTTTTTCAACAGATGGCCACCATTTTGAACACCTCTTGTGATTGTAGAGGCCAAAAGTAACTTGTATTAATCTCATGATGTCTCAATAAATTTAGTATTAAGATATTTATACAAGTTTTTTTCTGTGTATATACATTTATGGCAGACTATATATATATAGTCTTTGTGTGTCATTGGAGAGTTTATTATGCAATTCTGATTTGCCATAAATCTGTACCTACTGTGTTTTATTATTACTGTTTAAAATGATTTCAGTAATATTAGTGATTTCTCTTGAAATCACACACAAAGACTATGGCAAAGACTATGGCAGACTATATATATATATATATATATATATATATATATATATATCGCCACACATTCACATAGTACACTTTGGAACATATAAATATGAAATGGAACATACACAAAAGAACTGAGTAAAATTATAAAAAAGAAAACTGAATATCCAAAACTGAAAACAGAAAGCTTGATAGTGTACTAAGACCACCAATGAAGAAGTCGGTATACAAATGAGATTAAGAAAATTATCCAATATGAAAATAGAAACAAAAATGCTTTCAAAGAACAGAACAGAGACTTCCTTATGTAGGACAATATCAAGTGGCAACATTTCAGTCAGCTATATTGCAGTGGTTCTATGGGTTTGTACTGCTTGGTGATATCCTAGCAGCCTTAGCTTGTGTAAGTATACTTATGCTTTCACAAGATGATAAAATTTCCTAATGACACATTTCTTGGGACATGTCCCTATTGGTAAGGAACACATGATTGTATGTAACTTGAGTCCCAGAGGAACAATGGAAAGAAGACAGATCAGATTAAAATATTTGAAGAAAGAATGATCAAAAATCTCTGAAATTTGGTAAAAAGCATTAATGTCTAATTCACACATATTCTGTGAATCCAAAACAAGCTTTAGAAAAAGGAACAATGGAAAGTACAGTGAGCTAAACTGTTAAAAACAAAGACAAGAAAATATATATTAAAAGGTACTAAACAAAAAGGAAAACATTACACATAATGAAATAAATCTTTGGAAACAACCGATATAAGAAACAAGTGGGTTGACACATAAAGAAAGCATATATCTAAACTACTGAAAATATATTTGCATGAATTGTATAAATGGAAAATTCTTTAAGAATTTTCTTTAAGAATGATAATGAAGTCAATACAATTCAAATAAATAAATTTCTCAAACTTACTATCAAGAGAAATCACTAATATTACTGAAATCATCTTAAACAGTAATAATAAAACACAGTAGGTACAGATTTGTGGCAAATCAGAATTGCATAATAAGCTCTCCAATGACACACAAAGAATACAGCAGCATGGATCTAGAAATCTGAAATAACATGAATCACATTAATCCATGACAGTAATTGGAAAACCAAGAAATTAATCACTTTATATGAAACTCATCAGAGATTTGAAAGCACATGCTAACTGCCATGCACAAAATCTGAGGGAAAACAAGTACTTTCTTGGAGAAATGGAGTGCAAATATTGTTTTATTGATGGAAAAGCATGAAAGGAAAGTAGGAACTCTGCTATTAGAACAATGCAAAAAAAAGTTTAATGAATTTCTAAAGGCAAAATATAGGCTAGTCTGTGTAGATGAATCCACAGATAGAGCTGTACAGAAATGGAGTTGCCAGCACTGGCAGGCTTTTCTCCACTGTTGTAATCTCAAATATATATTGATTTTAGGAACTATCAATTTTCACATGTATCTGAAGCAACGAGAATATGTCCTTAAAAAGACCTATACAACATTATTTGTAACATTTTATCCCAAATCACCTCAAACTATTAAAAACTTACATGTCCATCACTACATGCTACAGACTGAATTTTATCCCCTCAGAATTCATATTTTCAAGCCCTAAACCACTTGTAACTGCATTATAAGGTAAGGTCTACAAAAAGACAATTAATGTTAAATGAGCCAATCTCCTTGCAGTAGTTAACTTTGTGTCAAATTGAGTAAGTAACACCCAGCTGATTTTTAATCATAGTTCTAGGTGTGGCTGAATGGATTTACTGAAGATGGAAGACCCACCCGGGATGTAAGTGGCACCAACCAATGGGCTTGTAGCCAAAATGGAATAAAAAGGGAAAGAAGAAGGAAATCTGGCTTCTGTTTCTTTGTGGGAGCTCCAGTCCTTGCCTTCATCTTGAACTTCCATTTTCAGGCTTTAAGCACAGATTCCCCAGCCTTATAGCATAGGCACTGCAAGCCTTCCATCACAGACCCCTCAGTTCCCTGCGAGTCTGTACCCATTCAACTACAGTGAGCTCCAGTTCTTCAACTTTTGACCGGATCCAACCTCCAGTGTACAGACAGCCCTTTTGCACTTTTCCACACTGGAATTCACAGGCAACCATTGTAAATCTACCTTGTAAATCTCTTATGTATCTGTCATCTTTCTATTGTATATTAAATCTGTTTCTCTAGTCAGCACTGACTGATACACACCTGAAAAAAAAACCCACTCCTGAAACATGAGCATGTTAAGAGATAATCCTGATCCAAATCATAACAACCCTTATGACATTTATGTTGTTTACAGAACTAAAAACAATTGAAATATACTGGTGGCATAGTAACAGAAATACAGCAAAAGCAGTGCAAGTAGAGATAGGAATGTTGCCAGAAAAAAACAAGAGAAACTAACTTGAAAAAAATCTCTTAAATCCAGCAAAGTGATGAAGGGACCCTATCTCATATGGCTGGTATTTCCACATCTACTCCGGCATACTTGGTTTTTAATGAGAACAGCATACATGTCACATACAGCCTAACAAAAATGTGTTCAGTAGATCACGGATAAAGAGCTCAGAAATAAGAGTAAATATTGAGCGTTAAGAAAATTGATATAAATTATAAAAGTATAATTTTAATTAATATGAAAAGAATTTTCTAATAATCTTGTGCTTAGTTAGTTGTAAACATAGCTGAAATTTATCGAGTGTTTCAAAACAATGCTGGAAACAAAGCCTCTATCAATGAAGATATTAAAGTCCCCCAAAGCTTATCAAATTGCTACAAATCACACAGCTGGTACTGAGAAAGATAGACATGACTTCCAATTTCCACATGTCAAGAACAGTGATAGATAAGAGTACAGACAGTAAAATGCAAATGTGTAAACAATAATTATAAATAATAATGGCTGGTTGAAATCTATAAATGTACTAATTTGGAATCAATGAACTTTCATTATGTACCTTGATAACGTTTCAATATGAGATACCTGACAATAAACTACTCTCACTTTGGAGAAATGCAGTTGTTTTCTTGTTTATTGGTTGGTGGGTTGGTTTGTTTTAATAAAGCTATTACCAGTGTATCTATTTCTTGATGTCTTTAAAATTAGGCAATGGCTCAACTGTCATTTCACCATATATGATGTTTACAAATAAAGAAATGTAAATACTTGTAGAGATATTAACTTGATTACATGAAAACATCTGTCATCACTGAGAATATTCACATAGTGATAAAATTTCATTTGAATGAAAAGCTAGTCATAGACCAAAGGCAAGGCCATTTTTATTGATTGCTGCTATGGTGATGAAGAATTAATAGGCAAACCTATAATTTGTATCTAAACAGTACTTTTCTAGACACTGTTTTTTTTATTTTTATTTTTTTGTGGGTACGGGGGTCAAACTCAGGACCTCGTGTGCCACCAGGCACCCGTGCCACTGAACGATATCACCGGCCCTTTTTTTTGGTATGTGGGTACTGGGAGTTGAACTTAGGACCTCACGCTTGCCAGGCAGGTGCTTATGCCGCTGAACCATCTCACCGGCCCAACACCATTTTGAAATCTTGATCCTACTGGTTATGCCTGAGCTGTGGTCGGCAGATCTGTTTTCTTCTAGAAAATGGACAATTCAGCAGCACATGTAGAGACCCTTTAGTTGAGTGTGTGACTGACCCAGTAAGAAATGATTTGTGAAGAGAAGTGATTGAAAGTGGAGTTTGTAATAAATTAGAGCCAGTGCCATGTGGCGCCAGAGCTTACAACTATAAGGGAAAAGCAATGCAAAGATAAGCAGGTGTTTCTATGTTGTTTTTTGATATTTGCTGTTTGGCAATTGGCAAATAAGTAGATTACATAAGTAGATTACTAAGATGAGAAAGACTAACTGTGGAAGAATATGCAAAATGTTTTTTCCATTTATGAAGTTAGAGTAGCCCATTATTTGATTTCCTCAACACCAAAATTCTTTGCTTACATCAGCACCCTAATATTTGGTCAGGTCTCTTTTGCCCTGACATCTCTCATATTATTCTCAGAAGCTATGGTTACTCCTGGCTCAAGGTAGGATGCAGATCAGAACTACTATTAATCAGACGATCCCATTTCTTCCTGCAATTTATTGTTTCAATATTGGACATATGACTTGTTTTTGTCCAATGAACATGAAGAAAATTTTTAATGAAAGTTTACAGAGAATGAAATCTCCATGCTGTCTGAAAATAATTAAAGGCAGCTCCATATCCCTTTGGATGGGAAAAAGTGTCTCATTCTTTACTTAAATTGTGTCAGAAGAGGAAATGGTTTACAATTGCTATTAACTCATAATTTAGCCAAGACTAAAGAGCAGTTTCAATTGTTCCATTCAAAGTACTTGAAAGTCATCATTATCAGCAAGTAAGACTCTCCTGAAGGCATCTCCTTTTCAGGAGTGCAGAACTCTCATTCCTGAAAGGGAGGTCCTCACATCAATGGGGGCACACCCTGAAGGAGGAGTGTGGTGAGATTCCAGCCTTTTCCTCTTCTTTTCCTTCTTGGCCATGAGGTGAGAGGACCTGCTCCACCAGTGTTTCCACCATGATGTGTTGCTGTGCTGCAGGCCCAAAATCAATGGGATTAATCAGTCATAGACTGGAACCTCCTAAACACTGAGTCAAAATAAACTTTTTATGCTTATATGTTCATTATTTCTGGTATTTTGTGATAGTCATGGAAAGCTGGGTAACATATCGTAGAGTCTTTGAGAGAGGATAAAATAGTCAAGCTTAAATTAACATGACACTTTTCTACTGCTCTATAGGAAAAAAAAACCTTAAATTTTGTTCACATAGACAAAACTTAGAGTTGTGGAAGTTGGTGATAGAGGAAGGCAGTCTTTACTTGGAAAGCTGAATGAGAAATGGAAAGAAAACTGTTTGTAATGTCACTGTTGAAATACTGAATTAAACGAGCCCTGAAGCAGTTATTTCTTCTTAATTTGCAGCCTTCATTGCTAATATCACTTAAGGTTTCATTTTCTGCAATTTACAAGAAAATGCATTCTAAATAAAGCAATACACCAAAGAAGACAACACATAGACATTTGTTTGTAGACCAAGGATCACTCAGGGGAGGGGTGTAAGACACGATAGGCATTCCTTGTGAACTGACATCAGTGTCAAAGGCACAGACTGGAACAAAAGAACCAAGAGATACTGTGTCGAGGTGGAGCAGAAGCATGCTGTTCTAGAATCACTCTGTGAGTCTCTTCGTTGCTTCCAGGGGTCACACTGCCCCTAAACCTACTGACAGCATAGTAGACAGAACAATTAATTCGAGATTAGAAGTCTTGCTAGAATAAGTCATAAAGATTCTCCAATATTACTTCATTTTTAGAAAATCAATTATGCTGATATCTTTCTTCCTTAGGAAGATTACTATGATGCTCCTAGTCATATTTTCAAAACATAGATAATATATCATAGTTCTGTTGAAACTTATACAAATGTATCATTTTTATATCATCTGAACAAAAGTCACTGTGTTACTCCTTATACATTTTTCTCTACCAAGTTCTCTACTTTGATTAAAAAATATTAGTTGGTCAAAATGGAAAATATAATCATCTTCACAATAACTTAGTCACCAAGCCTTGCCCACTTTTTCCCCAAGATTCTTGTGGGACCTTCACTTTTTTCCCACAAGCAGAATCAGACCAACAACGCTGGGCATTGTTGAGCCTGAAGAGCTCCACTTCACATCTTTTCCACTGTAATGCAATGACCTGACGCCGCTTCCTGTAACGAGGGCGGGAGACTGCAAGTTATTATGCAGAACTATAAAATGAAGGAGCGGTGGCTAATGAACAATATACCCTGAATAGATTTAAATTATTACTGAAAACAACTTCCTTTTAAGATATTTTATTTAATTATTGTGATTAACATATAATAATTTTTCATGCTAATATGATACCATATTTGTATTTCTACATGTGCACACAATATCATACACTGATCAAACCAGGGTAATTAGCCATAACCCTTCATGATTTCTTTATGTTTGAAGATTTTGACCTCCTTTTCTATACCTTCATAAAATAGCTACAGGTTATTATGAACTATAATCATCCCCTTATGCTGTGGAACACTGTAACTTATTTCTTCTATCTAACAGTATTTTGCTACCCATTTTTTTCTAAAAGCTGCAAATCTCATAATGAAATAATGGAAATCACTTCAAAGTTCCTAAAAGAGAATTCTCCTCTATTTGGAAAATAAGATTTTGAGATTAGAAACTCCATATTGTCTGTTACTTTGAAAGGCCAGTGAAATTTGAGCACATTCCCTTCATGTTGTGAGCTGTCTGTGTATAGATAAATCTTAAACTCAGAGCAGCAAGCAGAGTTTAAAATTTCTGATTTAAAAAATGTTACACAACAAATTTGTTATAGGAGATCGATAAACATAAATGTGAGGAAAAACAAGAGGGAGGAGATAATCTGCTAGGTGGAAAACTCTTAAATGCAGAAAGGATACATAATTAAAACTAAATTACATCTAAATCATGTTCAAAACAATTAAGAAAATTTCTTACCAAATTGAAATACAAATTCCAAATTAAAACTATTTTATAGGTAGATAAATATTCAAAAATGTAAATAAATGAATAGGTAATATTTTAAACAATATTCACCTAAATTTAAAATATTTTTTCAACCCAGTGAAATAAGAGATCCCAATTTTAAACTTACTTAGTGATCATAGAAATTTTAGCATATGTTTAGCTAGAAGTTCTGTGTCAAAGAGGAAGTTTATTAACATACTGTGATAAAAAATGTACTTTATGGTCAGTCTCCAAACTCATAAATACAGTGTAATCATGAAAATAATTAGACAAATCAAAATTAAGGGATAGTTTATAAAATATTTGGCTAGTAATCAGCATATGAATGCTGTCTACTTAAGTTTAAAATAAAAAATTTATTTTAAAATCCTCCTAAGAGGTTCATGGATTAGTTTTTAGAATATATCACACCTTGCATTACAAGGAGCTATTTTACAATTGTTTATGCACTTATTTTATTTTTTATTTTATTTTTTAAATTAATTTAATTGGTACAATTTAGATATTATAATGATCACATTCATAATAGATAATTTGTTTTTTGTTTCTTTTATTTTAAAGAGAAAAGGAAAAGATAAAAATAACAATAAAACAGTTTCAAAACAGATTAATAGGAGTTACAATAATTAATACATTGTTGTCTTTGTAGTAGTTATTCAGAGCACAAGATATAGACATGATATCTTGTCCAAACAATGTTAGTGCAAACCTTTCTTTTTAATGAACTAAGAGAAACAAATTGTATAACTATCTTAACTATCTTGTGTATAAATATATTTTTTCTTTTTCCCTTCCTTCCTGTCCTCTTTTCCCCATCACATTTTGTCTTTTCTTTTGAACAGTTTCTTCCCAATTCAAAATATCTCTTGTACATTTTGGACCTTATTTACTCATTCAGTTTCTCATTAGTGAGACAATATGATGTTTACACATATGGGTCTGATTTATTTTATTTATGAGTATGGTCTCGAGTTGCATCCATTTAGCTATAAAAGTCTCCAATTTATCTTTCTTTATGGCTGAGTAGTACTCCATTGTATATATAAAAAAAACATGTTTTTTAACCATTCATCATTTGATGGGCATTTGGGTTGTTTCCAACATTTAGTTATTACAAATTGTGCTTTTACAAACATGGGTGCACATATATCGCTGTGGTATGTTGTTTTTAATTCTTCTGGGAAGATATCCCGAAGGGGTATAGTTGGGTCGAATGGGACCTCCAATCCTAGTTTTTTGAGGAATCTCCACACTGATTTCCGCAGTGGTTGTACCAGTCCACACTCTCACCAACAGTGGAGAAGTGTTCCTTCTTCCCCACAACCTTGCCAGCATTTGTTATCTGTTGAATTTTTGACAATAGCCATTCTTTCTGGGGTGAGATGGTATCTCAGTGTTGTTTTAATTTGCATTTCTTGAATGGCCAATGATGTTGAACTTTTTATTCATGTATTTATTTGCAATTTGTTTTCCTTCATCTGAGAAGTGTGTATTCATCTCAGATGCCCATTTTTGGATTGGGTCTTTTAATTTGGGGGTTCTGATTTTTTCAAATCTTTATATGTTCTAGATATAGGTCCTTTGCCTGAGGGACAACTGGCTATAATTTTTTCCCACTCTGTGGGTTGTCTTTTCACTCTGTTGATGATTTCTTTTGTTGTGCAAAAGCTTTTTAAAGAGGAGGGGTATTCCCATTTGTTGATTTTTTGTAATAGTTCCCTTGCAATCTGGGTTTTGTTCATGAAGTCTCTGCTTACACCTATGTCTTTGAGATTTCTACCTACCTTCTCTTCCAGTAAATTTAGTGTTTCTATTTTGATATTTAGATCTTGGATCTATTTTGACTTTAGTTTAGTGCATGGTGATAGACATAGTTCTAGTTTTAGTCTTCAGCATGTGGAAAGCGAGTTTTTATGAAAAAGCACCATTTACAAAAAAGACTTTCTTCCAGTGAACATGTTTGGCTCCTTTGTCAAAGATAAGGTGGCTGAGTGTGTTTAGGGTTGCCTCTGCGTCTTCAATTCTGTTCCACTGATCCTCAGGCCTGTTTTTATGCCGATACCACGCTGATTTTTATCACAGTAGCTTTGTAGTATAGTTTCAGCTCTGGGATTGTGATGCCCGCCTGACCTGCCTGTATTGCCCAGAATTGATTTGGCTATTCTAGGTCTCTTCTAGTTCCAAATGAATTTTAGGAGCATTTTCTCTAGATGTGTGAAGTATGCTAATGGTATTTCATTTGGGTTGCATTAAATCTGTATAGCAGTTTTGGGAGTATGGCCATTTTCACTATGTTCATTCTTCCTATCCATGAGTAAGGGATATCATTCCATTTTCTGATATCCTCTTTGATCTCCTTTTTTAGGATACTGTTATTTTCACTGTACAAATCATTTACATACTTTGTTAGATTGATTCCAAATTATTTCATTATTTTTAGATACTATTGTGAAGGGTGTGCTTTCCCTAATTTCTCTCCGAGTTTGTTGCTTGTATATAGGGATGTTATTGATTTTTGAGTGTTGATTTTGTAACCTACTACACTGCTGAATTTGGATATTAAATTTACAAGTTTTTTGGTTGGGTTTTTGGGGTCCTCTATGTAGAGTATCATGTCATCTGCAAATAATGATAATTTAACTTCTTCCTTTCCTATCTTTATTGTTTTTATTTTTTCTCTTGTCTAATCACACTGGCTGTTTCCAGAACTATATTGAATAGGAATGGTGATAATGGGCATCCTTGTCTTGTTCCTGATTTTAGAGTGAAGGCATTCAGTTTTTGAATATTTAATATCATGTCAGCTGTTGGTTTGTCATAGTTGGCTTCTATAATATTGAGGTAAAGACCATCTATTCCATTTTTCTGCAGGGTTTTCTTCATGAATGGATGTTGGACTTTGTCAAATGCTTTTCTCTGCATCTATTGAGATGATCGTATGATTTTTGTCTTTGTTTCTGCTAATATGGTGTATAACATTTATTCATTTGCATATGTTGAACCATCCCTGCATCACTGGGATGAATCCTACTTGATCATAATGTATAATATTATTGGTGATTTGCTACATTCTGTTTGCCAGGATCTTATTAAGGATTTTTGCATCTACGTTCATTAGGGAGATTGGCCTATAGTTTTCTTTTTTGGTAGCATTCTTCTCTGGTTTCAGAATCAGGGTAATGCTTACTTCCAGGAATGATTTTAGAAGTATTGTTTGCCTTTCAATTTCCTTAAAGAGTTTCAGCATTAGTGGCATTAATTCTTCTATAAATTTCTTGTGGAATTCAACAGTGAATACATCAGGGTCTGGGCTTTTCTTTGTTGGTAAATTTGTAACTACATTTTCAATTTCATTGGCTGATATTTGGTTATTTAGAATTTTTATGTCTTCTTGATTTAGTTTTGGCAGTTTGATTGTGTCCAGGAATCTGTCCATTTCTTCTGTTTTTTCCATCTTTTTAGAATATAGGTGCTCATAGTAGGTATTTATGATATCCTGGATTTCTGTGGGATCCACTGTAATTTTCCCCTTTTCATTCTTCATTGCCTGAATTTGTGTTTTTAATTTCCTCTTTTTGATGAGGTTGGCTAATGGTTTATCAATTTCATTTATTCTTTCAAAGAACCAACTTTTCCATTCATTGATTCTTTGTATTGTTTTCTTAGTCTCTATTGCATTAATTTCTGCTCTTATCTTTATAATTTTCTCCCTCATACAAGCTTTGGGTTTGATTTCTTCTATTTCCAGAAGTTTGAGGTTCAACATTAGGTTGTTTATTTGAGCTCATTCTGTTTTCCTGATGTGTGAGTTCACTGCTATAAATTTCCCTCATAGGACTGCTTTCATTGTGTCCCATAAGTTTCACTGTGTTCTATCAGCATTATCATTTAACTGTATATACCATTTAATTTTGTCTTTAGTTTCCACTGAGATCCATTGGTTGTCCAGAAGTGTGTTGTTTAATTTCCGTGTGTTAGTGTAGTTTTTGTGATTTTCTTTGTCATTGATTTCCAGTTTCATTGTGCTATGGTCAGACAGTATGCATGGGATGATTTCAATTCCTCTACAATTACTTAAACATGTTTTGTCAGCTAATATATAGTCCATTTTGGAGAACATCCCACATGCAGCTGAGAAGACTGTGTATTCTGATGTTTTGGGGTGGCACACTCTGTAGACATCTACCAAATCCATTTGTTCACAGGCTTGGTTTAATTCTAATATTTTTTTGTTGATTTTTTTGTCTAGTTGATCTATCTATTTGTGAAAGTGGGTTATGAAGTTCCCCCACTATAATTGTATTAGTTCTTATTTAGTTTTTCATGTCTGTTAATATTTGTTTTATGTAGTTGGGTGGTCTTGTGTTTGATGCATACGTACTTATGATTATTATCTCTTCTTCTTGGAGTTTTTCTTACAAGTGACCTTCTTTGTCTCTTTTGATCAATTTTGGCTTAAAATTTGCATTGTCTGCAAATAGAATAGCTACCCCTGCTCTTTTCTGGGTTCCTGTGGCATGAAGAATTGTTTTCCACCCTTTGACTTTTAGCCTGTCAATTTCTTTTTGGGTTAAATGTGTTTCTTGAATGCAGCATATTGTCGATCTTGCTTCTTGATCCATTCTGCTAGTCTGTTTCTTTTGATTGGTGAGTTGAGACCATTTATGTTGATGGTTATAACTGACATGTATTGGCTTTTCTTTTTCATGTTGTTTTCCTGTTGTTTGTTCTCTGTCTTTCTCTGTTTAATTGTTTGACCTGACTGGTGGCTTCTTTCTATTGGTGTTAATGTGTTTGTGGTCTCCTTTATCTCTTTCTAATGTGTCCTTAAGAGCATTCTGAAGAGCTGGTTTGATGGTTATAAATTTCTTCAATTGTTTTTTGTCATGCAAGTATCTTATTTCTCCACCAATTTTGAAAGATAGTTTTGTGGAATATATCAATCTGGATTGAAGATTGTTTTCCTTTATGCCTTGAGATACCTCACTCCAATCTCTCTTTTATTTTAGGATTTGCATTGAGAAGTTTGCTGTGATTCTCATGGGCTTTCCTTTATAGGTAATATGTTTCTTTTCTGTAGCTGCTTTTAATATTTTGCTCTTGTGCTGAATTTCTGGAATCTTGATTATTATATGCCTTGGTGTAGATTTATTTTGGTCATGGCTATTTGGAGTTCTATATGCTTCAATTATTTGTATGTCAAATTCTTTATCCATGTTTGGGAAGTTTTCTGCCATTATTTCTGTGAAGATGTTTTTAATGGCTTTTTTGCTTTCTCCAGCTTTCTCACTGATTCCAATCAATCTTATGTTGTTCTTTGTTTCATCTTGTAGCTGTTGGGTTGATTTTTTGTAGTTTCTTGTGATTTTTAAGATATCTTTCCTTTCCTGGTCACTAGTCACATTCCTATCTCCTAGATCTGATATTTTATCCTTGTCTTCATTCAATCTGCTGCATATACTTTCAATGGAATTTTTAATCTCCTGCATTTCTCTTTAGGTCTGTTCATTGATTGTATTTTTTGTCTATGTTTGGCATTCATGGTTTCCATTGTTTTCCTGAGCTACTCTATTTTTTTATCTGTGTCTCCTTTAATGTCTTTCATTTTGATAGTTCTTTCTTCTTGTACCTTAGAGATTATTTTTTCTATGGCCTCTTTCATTTATTTTTTCACTTCTGCTGTTATCATTCCAGAAAGTTCCATTAGTTGGCTTCTGATTTCCTCTATCTCTTTGTACTCTGGACTTGTCCTAGCTGGGGAGGGCATTTGGGATTACATTTTGCTTCTTAATTTTGTCATTTTCTATTTTCTATTTTCTTTTGTTTTCTGTGTTGATGCTTGTAGATTTTTTGTGTTACACAGTCTTATCACTGGTGTCAAGGCTTTCCTAGGAAGTGTCTCTTCCTCCAGATGTCTTCTAGATGTAGGTGGTTCTTGGTCTTTATGTCTATCCCAAGAACCTACCTTCCCATTATATTAAGACTGAAGCATTTCTATCTATTTGAATTAGGACCCATTCCTTTGGTACTGGAGTATGATGGTTCCATGGCAAAATAGCAAGAATCACTCACAGAGGCTGAGTGTGGACACAAGGAGCTTTCTTTTATTGGCCAGTGGATGATGTCCCAACTTCAGCTAAGGCATCAATTGCCCAGTCTTTGTTCTCAGGGGTTTTTATATATTACAAGTTCCACCTAAATTCCCCCCCATAACCTTAGCAACCACATTACACCACATCATCTTTCTGAAATTTCACAGGAATATCACTAGATTTATCACAAGAGCCTCTCCAAACATCTGGTCTGTTTGTTGTAACTGTTTGTTCCTCCTTTTATGGGTTTTATGGTTAACTGGGAAGGGATCTGAGGAGTGAGTTCATGTACAGGTTAGTGTCTTAATATCTAACAGCACTGGGGAGTGAGTGCATCTAGAGGTTAAGTGAAGACAAATAGAGTCTAAAAAAGAAAATGGAGTCACTTTAGCCATATCAGTGATGGTTGTGACCCCTTACAATGGCAGCATTGTCATGCAGGGGGAAAACTGGTTTTAGAATGTATAACATTCTGGTTAAAGTAGTTCAGCTGGTGATAACAATAGACTCAATTATAACCTGGCTACTGACAAACCATGGTAACTATTAGCATGATATCTATATCCATAGGAGGAAGGTTAGAATGTATGACATCCTGGTTAAAGTAGTTCAGTTGGTGATAACAATAGACTCAACTAAAACCTGGCTACTGACAAACCATGGTAACTATTAGCCTGATATCTATATCCATAAGAGGAAGGTTTACAGAAATATAATATAATACAACTTATACCAGAAAGTTGTATGCAATGATTTTCCAATTAGTAGAGTGATTTTTACACTGTTTTTTTTGGGGGGTGCTCAAGAAGGTAGGTGGTACAATGGAGAGATGATGAGGTTAAATATAGTAGGAGTAAGGTTGGAGGGCACAGGATGATCGTCACGGATTTGGGTAATTGTAGGACACAGGAGGGAAGGATTGGAGGAGAAGGCCTAGGAGTGTTGAAGTGAACCAGGAAGAGAAGAGACAATGTTTACACACATAAAAGTATCATAAAGCCAAGCAAGATATTTGAATAAAGAGAAGAAAAGGAAGAGAAGATAAAACAAAAAGAAAGGTTGGAGATCTAAATCATGAATGAGAGAGAAAAGAATGAAGAAAAGAAAGAAAAGAAATTTTTTTTAAATTAAAAAAAGTCAATAAATATATTCTCACACACTGAAAAAACAACATGTAGAAAGAAAAACAAGGGGCCAGTGAGATAGCTCAGCGGCACAGGTGCCTGCTGGTGCACAAGGTCCTGAGTTTGACCCCCGGTACCCACAAAAAAAAAAAAAAAAAAAAAAAAGAAAAACAAAACAGGAGAAAATGGAACAGAGAGAAAATGATAAAAGAAAGGGTGAACAAACAAAAAAGAAACAAACAATAAAAATAAACAAAATAAAAAAACAAAACAAAACAAATCACTAATCCAGCTGAATACTAAGAGGGAAACCAATCAGACAGAGAAAATGAAAGTGTTGAAATTCTTCTAGTGTCTATAGTTCTGTGATAGGTCCAAGTCAGTCCCAGAAGTGTATACTCTGGCCAAGATTGCAGGTGGATTTTTGATGGGTTTGGGTCTGATTTTTGTCTCTGGATTTGGGGGATGGAATTAGTTTTCTGTGGCTGGAGTTCTCCCCAGTCATTTAGAAAAGAAAAAGAAAAGAAAGACAGAGAGAGAGAGAAAATACAAGAAAAGAAAAGGGGGCAACCCTACCCACACATTTCCATTCCTGGTGTCTTTGTCCCCAAGCACAACACTGGTTCTCCTAACTTATCACCTGTTGGCTCATATTGTTACTATTGCATGAGACATTTCCACACCTCTAGTTCTGCCTGTCCATCATGTGAAACTTAGCCAGAGTCCTACTGTGTCGTTGAAGTTCCCACAGGTCTCCAGGCCCTGAGTCCTGCCAGTGGAGGGAGGGAGGGGTGGATCTCAGACTTCTCTCACCAGCTGTGCTGTCCCAGGTCAATGGAGGAAGGGAGAGCCTATCTCAGACTCTTACTGCCAGCAGCACGATCCTGGGTCCATGGAGGAAGGGAGGAGTGGAGAATTTTTTCCTTTACGTGATATATCTGAGTTCCTCTTTTTTCCCCATTTCCCTTTCCCTCTCTTGAACCCCTCTTCCCCTCCATATTTACAAAGCTTTGTTTCAATTTTATCTCTTTTCTCATTTTTTTCTTTTCCCTTGTATCCCCCCAATTCCATTTCACTTTTGAAAAATTACTTCCTATTTCGTAATATCTATTATGCATTTAGGTCCTTATTTACACTTTTAGTTTCTTACACCAGAGAGACAATGTGATATTTACACTTATGTGTCTGATTTATTTCACTTAAAATTATGGCCTCAAGGTCAATGCATTTAGCAATATATGTCTCAAGTTTATCCTTCTTTATGACTAATACTCCATTGTATAAAAAAATCTTTTTTATCCTTTTGTCATTTGTTGGGCATTTGGGTTGTTTCTAAGATTTAGCTATTACAAACTGTGTTGCTATAAACATGGGTGCACATATATCTCTGTGGTATGATGGTTTTAATTCATTTGGGAAGATACCAGGAATGGGAATAGCTAAGTCAAATGGAACCCCTAGTCCTAGAACCACTCTACACTCCCTCCAACAGTGGAGAAGAGTTCTTTTTTCCCCACAGCCCCACCAGCATCTGTTATTGGTTGACTTCTTAATAATAGCCATTCTTTCTGGGGTGAGATGGAATCTCAATGTTGTTTTAATTGGCATCTCTCAAATGATCAGTTACATTGAACATTTTTTCATGTATTTATTTGCCATTTGTACTTTTTCTTCTGAGAAGTGTCTATTCATTTCAGAAGCCCATTTTTAGATTGGGTCTTTAAATTTGGAGGTATGATGTTTTTCAATTCTTTATATGATATAGATATTAGTCCCTTGTCTGAAAAACGATTGGCTAAGATTCTTTTTCACTCTGTGGGTAGTCTTTTCACTCTGTCAGTGATTTCTTTTGCTGTGCACAAGCTTTTTGATAAGAAGTGATTCCAGTTGCTGATTCTTTGTAGTATTTCCCACGCAGTTGGGGTTTTGTTCATGAAATCTTTTCCTACACCTATGTGTTCAAGTGTTCTACCAAATTTCTCTGCCAGCAGATTTAGCGTTTCTGTTTTAATGTGCAGTTCTCTGATCCATGTTGATTTTAGTTTAGTCCACAGTGATAGACATTAGTCTAGTTTTAGTTTTCCACATGTGAAAAGCCACTTTTTCCAGCATCATTTATTAAAGAGGCTTTCTTTCTTCCAGTAAATGTGTTAGGCCCCTTTGTCAAATTTAAGATGGCTGAGCGTGTTTGAAGTTGTTTCTGCCTCTTGTAATCAGATCCATTGATCCTCTGGTCTGTTTTTCTGCCAGTACCATACTTCTGTTGTTGTTGTTGTTGTTTTTATCACAGTAGCTCTGTAGTATAATGTCAAGTCAGGGATTGTGATGCCCCCTGCTTTGCCTTTGTTGCCCAGAATTGTTTTTGTTATTCTACATCTCTTCTGGTTCCAAATGAATTTTAGAAATGTTTTCTCTATTTCTGTGTGGCATGATAATGATATTTTTATTGGGATTGCATTAAATCTGTATAACAATTTTGGAAGTGTGGCCATTTTTACTATGTTGATTCTTACACCCATGCGCAAAGGATATATTTCCATTTTCTGATATCCTCTTCAATCTCCTTTTTCACAGCACTGTAGTTTTCAATGTAAAGATATTTTACTTCCTTTGTTAGATTGATTCCTAAGTAGTTCATTTTTTTCAGTGCTACTGTGTAAGGGGTGGTTTCCCTAATTTCCCTCTTAGTCAGTTTGTTATTTGTGTACAGGAATGCTATTGATTTTTGAGTGTTGACTTTGTATCCAGCTACACTACTGAATTTGGTTATTAAATATAGAAGTCTTTTGGTGGAGTTTTTGGAGTCTTCTATGTAGAGTATCTTGTCACCCATGAATAATGATAATTTAACTTCTTCCTTTCCTATCACTATTTGTTTTATTTCTTTTTCTTATCTAATTGCTTTAGCTAATGTTTCCAGAATTATATTGAATAGGAGTGGTGATAATGGACATCCTTGTCTTGTTCCTGATTTTAGAGAAAAAGCTTTCAGTTTCTGACCATTTAGTATGATGTTGGCTGTTGGTTTGTCATAGATGACTTTTATCAGATTGAAATAAAGACCATCTATTCCAATTTCTATAGGGTTTTGGTCATAAATAGTTGTTGGACTTTGTCAAGTGCTTTTTCTGCATGTATTGAGATGCTCATATGGTTTTCATCCTTTGTTCTGTTAATATGGTGTATTACATTTATTGATTTCCATATGCTGAACCATGTTTACATCCCTGGTATGAATCCTACTTGATCATGGTGTATAATCTTCTTGATGATTTGCTGCACTGTATTTGTCAATATATTGTTGAGGAGTTTTGTATCTATATTTATTAGGGAGGTTTGCCTGTATTTCTTTTCTTTTGGTTGGATCTTGAAAGGCTCTTCAGCTGCTAGAATTCAAGCCCCAAAGCACTTTGAGATAAAATGCTGGTCCCACACTCCAGCTGCTACTCAGTTCGACTGGGTGTGTGTATGGGGGGCAGCGCTCTGATTCACTCACCAACTGATGACTGTGGGTTGGGCTGCTGAGGAAAATGTCTCATGTTCTCACTGCTGCCTAGGACTGCACAAGACTCTCCTGGTCCAGGTCAGGTCTCAGTCTCTCAGACTGAGTTCAGGAGCAATGTTGCTTTTGCTGACTCCCAGCCCACCAGCTCAGCTACACAGCTGCTCCAGCCACATTTCGAGGTCTGGTCTGCCAGCGCTGAGCTATTTCTCCTGTAGCATTGAATCCTATTTTCTTCTTCTCCTCTGTCAGTTCCCTTGTGGATTTTGTGTGGTTTAGAATCCCTTTGATTTCTCTCTGGGCTGTCCTTTCCAGATCTTGGCACTTTGTTCTAGAGAAGCTGAGTAGCTGACACTTAGCACTCCACCATTTTTTACTCTCTCTACATATTTAAATACAATCCCCCAAATTCAAAATCAATCAGCTCCTCCAAATCCCAAACAATGAATAAATTAGACTAGGTAAATATTTATCAACACATTGGAGAGAGAATTACTATCATTAGAAGTAATAAATTACAAAGGAAAATATCAATCCTTACCAGTTTACTAAAATTGAATCATCTATTAATTATTAAGTTTTAAAAAGCTATTTTACTACAATTATAGAAAATGCAAATTAAAACAGTGAATTGTATTTTCAAAGGAATGAAACTGTTATATATACTATGAATGAAAATTAAATACTGCTATCAACTTTCTGTGAATTTTTTTGTTCAATGTATTTCAACCTGTAACATTTGCAAAAGTAGAGGTCATATTTATTTTGTTGACTGAAAAATTTTGAGTTTATTCTGCATAGTAAATTTTCAATTAATAATAATTACAGCAAATCAAATGATGAATAAAAATGGGAGGTAGAACCTCTACCAAATTAATGGAAACTAGTCAGTACTCACCAAGTTTTACACAAATCATTTGAAGATTCTGATTGATTCAATAATTTTTGCAGTTATTTTTCCCTCTATCAGAAAAGTACCAGTGAGGGCTGGTGAGATGGCTCAGTGGCATAAGCGCCTGCCTGGCAAGCATGAGGTCCTGAGGTCGACTCCCGGTACCCACATAAAAAAAAAAAAGGAAGGAAAAGTACAGGTGAGATTTTAATTGGTAACACAATGTAGAGAATATCAAATATTATAAAATACATGTAGTGTCTTCCATAGACAATGAAGACAATGGATTGAGTGAAATGATCAGGTGGCTTTGTGGATTCATATGAGATAAAACAGATATGTAAATTGAATACATATAATACTAGGCCTAGCTTTCAGTTGCAGAAATTTTGAGCAAATATGAAAACAGTGAGGCATCACAGAAAAGCATTGAGGAGGAGCAAAGAACCTCAGATACCAAATTTAGCAAATGAAAATAATAATTCCTATCATGTGATTTTTTTTAAAACTACTGTGTGAGGGCAAAGATAAGATGATGCAGCTCCTAAATGAGATTGTTAAAATGGCTTTCAACTGCAAATCTCTACAATAAAAATAGTCTTACTGGAAAAGTATTCTGCTCACATATGTGTGGATTAGATGTGAAAAGAATGGAAATAGAAATGATAGCTGTAAAGGTAACAAAACAAAGTGATAAAGATCTGTTGGCAGGGAAACTGTGGGTATATGATGGAAGTAAAAGATCATCTGAAAAAGATTATTTATTTATTTATTTATTTTTGTTGTTGTTGTTGTTTATGTGGGTACCAGGAGTTGAACTCAGCATTTTTTTTATGGGTACCGGGGGTGTCGACCTCAGGACCTCGCACGCCAGCAGGCGCCCGTGCCGCTGAGCGATATCACCTGCCCCTTTTTCGTATGTGGGTTCCGGGAGTCTAACTCAGGCCCTTGCGCTTGCCGGGCGGGTGCTTAAGCCACTGAGCCAACTCACCGGCCCCTACACAACAGAATTTAACTGCTTTCTTAATTATCGTTAATTTTTGTTAATGAGCTACATTTGAAGTCCAAATTTGTTCCATAAAACATTCTGGAAGTTATTAGGATTTAAAGGCTATTGGATGATAATAATCCATCTAGTAACTTTCAAAATGTGTACAAAATGAAATTAGTATTAAGGGTTAAGGCAGTTTCTCATCTGGTAGGCCAGAGCAGAGACACACATCCCACAGCAGCAGTGTACATGTGCACATTACTCTTCTGTAGCTTTCATCTGCAAATAGGCTTTTTTCCTGGAGATTGAGTTTCCTCTTAGGGTTTTATTGTAGCAGTGCTGGGGCCTGTGGTGTCATTGTCTTTCACACACACTATAAATTTGTAGATAGAAGCTGCAACGCAAAAGGCTTTAAGAAGTGCTGACAAGGACAGGGTCCAAGATTTATGTGCAGACATAAAGTGCTCAGAGCTAACAGACATAGATCTTCGATCCTCATTGATCAAAAGAATATCAGCAAATCTCTCGCATAATTTTGTTCTTACATGAAGTTTCCAATTAATCCGGTACAATTGTGAGGATGAAATTTTACTTACTTTACCTTCAGTTCTTCAACAGCTATCTTACCTTTCCAGTAAACAGTACTGTTGAAAGTAAGAATACAAGAGATAGTAGTTGGGAAACTAATGGAAAATAAACTTTTTGGAACAATTTTCTTCATCTCTAAATGGAACTACAATTTGTTTCAAACAGCTTGTCTTTAGAAGGCATAAAATTCACTTTACACAGAATGTGTAAAAACAAAAAAAAAATGTGGCTATTACAGTCTAGCTATCACTTTTGAGGGTAAAATGAACTGCAGCTGCCCAGATATTGAGCTCATTTCCTATTTTTTCCAAGAGTATTGGGGCAAACTCCTTGTCTTACATTAAAGTTACAGCATCTTAGATACATAAAATGCAGACAAAATTATGAATCTCAGATCTTTTCCCAAAGCACATAGTGATAAATTCTGTTTGTGTTTATCTCTCTCCACTGGATAAGAAAATTAATTACCCTTTGCAGGACTTAATCCTTCATTGGTAGACTGATTAGTCCAATCATCCATTCCTGTACATGTAAGTTCTACTGGAAGAGGTTACTTCTTAATATTGTAATGAAAGTTTAATGCTATTCACTTTATCACTCTTCAAACTATCTTTAAATCTGCATAGATTATTCTAGATTACTATGATGATTATTTTTGGTTGTTACAAGCAAGACCGCAAGAATCAGAGACAATTATAAGGAAATACTTGCTCTGCAACATACACACTCAAGACCAGGGATCTTAAAGAAGTTATTTAACCTCTTTGTGCTTTAATGCCATCATGTTTAAAGTTGAATAATGATAAGTACAATAATACCTTTATGAAATATTAAATAAAAATGCAATCCAAAAAAGTAATATGTTTATTATTTTTGCAAAGGAAAATCCCAAAGGAACCTTTCTAGATTCACTTGCTCTTATTTGAGTTAAAGAAGTCACAGATTTTGGAAGTTATACAGCTTGACAATGCATTATTAGTCTTCCAATAACTTTGCTGTAGATGATGCCTCTGACTGAAGACATCAGATTATCTCCCTTGTGCTCTGGAGAAAAGTAGCCTTTGCTATCTTCACTTGTTCTCCAGTGAAAAGACACATTTTTTACCTTAATGATGAACTGTAGAATTACCTATTCCTAGGTAAAGGAACTAAAAAGATATAAAACAAAAATTTTCTAAACAGTAACTTTTCTTTGGATTTATAAAACCCACAATGTCTGGTGACCTACATATAACAGCAATGTGTCATCAGATGAAAAGACTGCTCAAACTTTGTAATTACCCTGACACCATACTATCTCCACCAGAGTCCCCACAAAAGATTTCTACCTGCAATACATAACCAGGATGGGCTTTGCTGGCCATATCTTCTCTCTCCCTTGGTTTGCTAGCTTTCAAATAAACATCTTGCCTTGCCCTAACAACTCATCCTTGAGTTCCTGGCCTTTTAGAGTGACCAGGAACAAACACGGGTTCAGGCTTTTTCATTATTATCCATTGGAAGTATATTCAATTTTGTTACTATAAGATCATTATAAAATATATAATACATTATGTATCCTTTTATACACAAAGGAATCAAGATCATTTGTATGTATGATATCCTTTATGCCATCCTTGAAAGGTCACAAGCTGCTAAAATTATACCAGGATGTTCCCTCACAAATAAGAAAATATGTTAGCAATGTGTGGCATTTCATTATTTTTTTCTTCTATAGTATATCCTTATATAAATAAGATACTAATACAATTTGGATATGAATTAAAGTTATCATTTTTTCTGTTATCACAACATTCATTTGTCAGAAGTGGGGTATGGCAAATAGTCAAGAGGAAGTTGAAAGCAGAAAAGCTAAAATAGAAAGCAAGTAAGAAGAGAGTTTCAGACTACTCCTCTGGGTCCTCCTAAAGCATCTTGACATCTAAAATACCTCAGAGCTTCTGAGAAAAATACCAGATGGGGCTCATTTGAATAGTACCCCAAAGGGGTCTTCAAAATATCAACTTTATATTTGCTTTTTTTTAACTTACATTTGTTTTTAACAAAAATAACCTTTAATTTGTACAGCAATTCACATTCTTCAATATATTTATAAGTAGAAACTACTTCACATGTTGTAGAAGTTACCTAAAATATGGACCTGGAGAAAGAAAAATCCTGTACAAAACTTTGCATTCCCACTCAAACTTGAACATTAAGATCACAGCATCAGTGCAGCAATTCATGTGTGATGAGGAGTTATAAACATCCAGCCTGCACGGCCAAGACAAAGAAGATATGGAAAGGGGCAAACAACTTCAGTCCATTGAGTGCCATGAAGCTATTTTGAAAATGCACAATCAAATGTGATCATTTCTGCTGTGCCCTGCCTGCATCAAGCCTGACTGTGAAGGGGCTCCATGGTCACAGAGCAGGGCTCCCAGTCTCCCAGATATTGCACAGTTTTCCTGCCAATCATTTCAGTTCCACATTGGGATCAGCCTTACTCTGTGGATGCTGTGGATGGAAACTTCCTTTTAAAACATTGTACTAGGGGGCTGGTGAGATAGCTCAGTGGCATAAGCACCTGCCTGGCAAGCGCGAGGTCCTGAGTTCGACTCCAGGAACCCACATACGAAAAAAGGGCCGGTGATATCACTCAGCAGCATGGGTGCCTGCTGGCATGCGAAGTCCTGAGTTTGACCCCCGCTACCCACAAAAAAAATATAAATAAAACATTGTACTAACAAAATATGTTTCTCTGGGTGGAAAAGGAGCAAAATTTATGATGACATTAGTAGAAATTAAAATTTGTTTTTCTAAGAAATGTTATGAATGACAGGTCACTCTGTATACATAAAAATATATGACCCAAGTTATGATTTAATAAATCTGTTTTCTTTACTGAAAGTCCTTGGGCTAATAGTAATTATGGCTATGCTTTTCAGTCTCTTAAAGGTAAACGAGCTAATAGCATTTAAACACAATCTTCTAATGTAACTCTCTTGATGGGAGTTAAGCAATTAGAAACAGGTCAACACCTCCTCCTCCTTCCTACCTGATCTTCCTTCTCCTGGGTTTTTTGTGATGTCCTGTCCTCGATTTAGTTGAACAGCATGAGCAAGTTAAAAGGACTAAAAGGGTTTAAAAGGATGAAGAATTCTTCATTTCTTATCATAGAGTTATTCCCTTTTCTACCACAGACAATATTTCCTTGAACCGCTTCCCTGATGAGAGTAACTGTCACTTTGTAATATATTCTTCTTATTCATAGCAATTTCTGAATATGATGCGTGATCAAAATAAAATGTGAATGTTTAAATTTAAAAGTGTATTACAGTAAAAGAAGCATTGTCATTAACCCCCCTCAAAATAGTAACCCTCACTTTTTTTTTAATAGAAAAAAGATAAAACAAAATTTCATAACAAAATAATGGGAGAATAACAATAGTTAATACATTGCATATTGCTATCTTTAAAGTAGCTATTCAGAGTACAAGATATGGACCTTAAAACTTCTCCAATTGATATTAGCACAAACCTTCTTTTTCAATGAACTAATAGTCACTAATAGTATAACTGACTTGCATTTTTTTCCTTTTCCCTTTTGTCCTTTCCCCTTTCCCTGCTTCCTAGTGCCTTTTTCCTTTTGAATAATTCCTTCCCATTTCACAATATCTACCCTCAGTTTCTCACACTAGTGAGACAATATCATGTTTACACATATTGGACTGATTTATTCCACTTATGAGTATGGTCTCAAGTTGCATCCATTAACCTATAAAAGTCTCAAGTTTATACTTCTTTATGGTTGAGTAGTACTCCATTGTATAAAAAGACCACATCTTTTTTATCCTTTTGTCATTTGAAGGGCATTGGGTTGTTTCCAAGACTTAGCTATTACAAGTTGTTCTGCTATAAACACGAGTGCACATATGTCGCTGTGGTATGATGTTTTTAATTCTTCTGGGAAGACAGCCAGAAAAGGAATAGCTGGGTCGAATGGGACTTCTAGTCCTAGCTTTTTGAGGACTTTCCACACTGATTTCCACAGTGGTTGCACCAGTCTACACTCCCACCAACAGTGGAGAGGTGTTCCTTTTTCCCTACAACCCCACCAACATTTGTTATAGGTTGATTTCCTGATGACAGCCATTCTTTCTGGGGTGAGATGGAATCTCAATGTTATTTTAATTTGCATTTCTCAAATGGCCAATGATGTTGAACATTTTTTCATGTATTTATTTGCTATTTATATTTCTTCATCTGAGAAGTGTGTATTCATCTCAGATGCCCATTTTTTTTTTTTTGTGGGTACCGGGGTGTCGACCTCAGGACCTTGTGCGCCAGCAGGCGCCCATGCCGCTGAGTGATATCACCGGCCCCTTTTTCGTATGTGGGTTCCGGGAGTCGAACTTGGGCCCTCGCGCTTGCCAGGCAGGCGCTTAAGCCGCTGAGCCATCTCACCAGCCCTCAGATGCCCATTTTTGCACTGGGTCTTTGAATTTGGGGTGTCTGATATATTTCAAATCTTTGTATGTTCTAAATATAAGTCATTTGTCTGAGGAACAACAGGCTATAATTTTTTCCCACTCTGTGGGTTATCTTTTCACTCTGTTGATGATTTCTTTTGATTTGTAAAAGCATTTTAATAAGAAGAGATCACAGTTGTTGATTCTTTGAAGTATTTCCTGTGCAGTCTGGGTTTTGTTCATGAAATTTCTGCCTACACCTATGTCTTCAAATTTCTACCTACCTTCTCTTCCAGTAAATTTAGTGTTTCTATTTTAATATTTAGATCTTTGATCCATTTTGACTTCAGTTTAGTGCATGGTGATAGACATGGGTCTAGTTTTAGTCTTTGGCTGGTAGAAAGCAAGTTTTTTCAGCACCATTTACTAAAGAGGCTATCTTCATTCCAGTGAACATGTTTGGCACCTTTGTTAAAGATAAGATGACTGAGTGTGTTTGTAATTATGTCCACATCTTCTTTTCTGTTCGACTGATCCTCAGGTCTTTTTTTGCCAGTGCCATGTTGATTTTATCACAGTAGCTTTGTAGTATAATTTCAAGTCAGGAATTGTGATGCTTCTTGCCTTGCCTTTGTTGTGCAGGATTGCCTTTGCTATTCTAGGTCTCTTCTGTTTCCAAATAAATTTTAGGGATGTTTTCTCTAGTTCTGTGAGGTATGTTAATGATATTTTGATTGGGATTGCATTAAATCTCTATGACAGTTTTTTTGAGTAGGGCCATTTTCACTGTGTTGTTTCTTCCTATCAATGAGCAGGGGATATCTTTCCATTTTCTGTTATCCTCTTTGATCTTCTTTTTCAGAATATTATAATTTTCACTGTACAGATCTTTTACATCCTTTGTTATATTGATTCCTAAGTATTTCTTTTTTTTTTTTTTTTTTTTTTTTTGATGCTATTGTGAAAGGTGTGGTTTCCCTAATTTCTCTCTCAGTGAGTTTGTTGTTTGTGTACAGGAATGCTATTGATTTTTGAGTGTTGACTTTGTATCCAGCTACACAACTGAACTTGTTTATTAAATCTAGAAGTCTCTTCATGGAATTTTTGGGGTCTTCTATGTAGAGTATCATGTCATCTGTGAAAAATGATTATTTAACTTTTGCCTTTCCTATCCTTAATCCTTTTATTTTTCTCTCTTGTCTATTTGCTCTGGCTAATGTTTCCAGAACTATATCAAATAGGAGTGGTAATAGTGGACATGCTTGTCTTGTTCCTGATTTTAAAGTGAAAGCTTTTGGTTTTTGTCCATTTAGTATGAAGTTGGCTGTTGGTTCATTTCTACCTTTATTTTTTTTTTTGGAACTGGGACTAGAACTCAGGACCTCATGCTTGCCAAGCAGGCATCATGCTGCTGAGCTGTATCGCTGGCCGTGTTTGTCATAGATGGCTTTTATCAGATTAAGATAAAGACCATCTATTCCATTTTTCTGTAGGGTTTTTATTATGAATGATAGTTGGATTTTGTCAAAGCTTTGTCTGCATCTATTGAGATGATCATGTGATTTTTGTCTTTGGCTCTGTTGATATGGTGTATCACATTTATTGATTTGCATATGTTGAACCAGCCCTGCATTCCTGTGATGAATCCCACTTAGTCATGGTGTCTAATCTTCTTGATAATTTGCTGCATTCCATTTGCTAGTATCTTATTGAGGATTTTTGCATAAATGTTCATTAGTGAGATTGGACTGCAATACTCTTTTTTGGTTGGGGTCCTCTAGTTTTGGCATCAAGGTAATATTTGCCTCCAGGAATGAGTTAGGGAGTATTGTTTCCCTTTCAATTTCATTAAAGAGTTTGAGAAGTATTGGTATTAAATTTTCTCTAAATTTCTCATAGAATTTAGCAGTGAATCCATCAGGACCTGGCCTTCATTTGTTGATAAGATTTTAATTACATTTTCAATTTCATTAACTGATATTGGTTTATTTAGAATTTTTATATCTTCTTGATTCAGCTTTGGTAATTCTTATGTATCTAAGAATCTGTGCATTTCTTCTGTTTTCCATTCTATGAGAGTAAAGATTTTCAAAGTGGGTATTGATGATCTTCTGAATTTCCTCAGAATCTGTAGAGATTTCACCCTTTTCATTCCTCAGTGCATGAATTTGAGTCTTTCCTTTACTTTTTTTTTTTAATAAGGTTGGCTAAGTGTTTATCAATTTTATTTATTCTTTTGAGGAAACAACTTTTGATTCACTAATTCTTTGTATTATTTTCCTACTCTCAATTGCATTAATTTCTGCTCTGACCTTTATAATTGCCTCCCTTGTATGGGATTTGGGCTTGATTTGCTCTTCTTTTTCAGGAAACTTGAGATGCAACATTAGATTGTTTATTTGTGCTCGTTCTGTTTTCCTGATGTGAGAATTCACTGCTATAAATTTCCTTCTTAGGACTGTTTCCATTGCATCCCACAGGTTCCAATATGTTGTACCTGCATTTTAATTTAATTGTAGATATTGTTTAATTTCTTCTTTAATTTCATCTGTGACCATTGGTTGTTCAGGAGGGTGTTATTTAATTTCTGTGTGTTTATGGAGTTTTTGCAGTTTCTTTTGCCATTAATTTCCATTTTTATCACATTATGGTAAGATAATATACATGTGATAATTTCAATTCCTTTGCATTTACTTAGCATGTTCTATGGGCTAGTATATGGTGTATTTTAGAGAACATCCCATGTTCAGCTGAGAAGAAAGTCTATTCCGATATTGTTGAGTGGGATGCACTGTAAACCTCTTCTAAGTCCATTTGTGCACAGGTTTGGTTCAGTTTTGATATTTCTTTGCTGATTTTTTGTCTGGTTGATCTATCTATTTGTGACAGTCATGTATTAAGTTCCCCCATTACAATTGTGTTATAGCTTATTTTATTTTTCATCTCTATTAATATTTGCCTTATATAGTTGTGTGCTCCCATATTTGATCCATACATATATATGATTGTTATCTCTTTCTTTTGAATTTTTCCCCTAACAAGTAAGTAGTGACCTTCTTTGATCATTCTTGGTTTGAGGCTCACATTGTCTGCAAACAGAATAGCTACCCCTGATTTTTTCTGGGTTTCTGTTTCATGGAGTATTGTTTTCCATCCTTTGACTTTCAGTCTATGAATTTCTTTTTGAGTTAAATGTGTTTCTTTTCTACAGCATATTGTTGAACCTTGTTTCTTCATCCATTCTGCCAGACTGTTTCTTTTGATGGGTGCATTGAGGCCATTTAAATTGATGGTTATAACTGATATGTATTGGCTTATCTTTGTCATGTTATTTTCCTGCTGTTGGTTCCCTGCATTTCCCCTCTCTTTAATTGCTTGCCCTGCTTGGTGGCTTCTTTCTGTTGTTGTTCTTGAAATTGTGGTCATTTTTATCTGTCTAGAATATCTTTCAGTACCCTTTGTAGTGTTGGTTTGGTGGTCATGAATTTCTTCAGTTGTTCTTTGTCATGGAAGTGTCTTATTTCTTCATTAATTTTAAAAGATAGTTTTGCAGGGTACATCAATCTGGGTTGGAAGTTGTTTTCTTTCAGGACTTGAAATATTTCGCTCCAAGCTCTGCTCAGTCCTCCTCACTACTTATCACATCATTCTTGGTACTTTCTGAAGCAGTTCCAGAAGTTTTCTTTTGTGATTGTCTTTATAAGCTATGATTAAAAAATATAATGAATGCTATTGAGTGGCATTCAATGGAAAGGCTCATAAAAACATTACAGTATGTCTTCATCCACCTATTCACCTTCCCCACTAAAGACTCAAGAAAGACAACTTCTAGAATTCCTTTAGAAAGTGGCAAGTGTGGGCCGGTGAGATGGCTCAGCGGCATAAGCGCCTGCCTTGCAAGCGCGAGGGCCTGAGTTCGACTCCCGGATCCCACATACGAAAAAGGGGCCGGTGACAACTCTCAGCAGCATGGGTGCCTGTTGGCGCGTGAGGTCCTGAGGTCGACCACCCAGTACCCAAAAAAAAAAAAAAAAAAAGAAAGTGGCAAGAGTGATGATACAAGTCTGTTCAAAGCAAGTATTTTGAGGGAAATTAATATCCATGTATTTTTCACCTCCATTTCTTTAAATTCAAACATTCACTGTACTTTTCTATCACACTTCACATATTATTACTATTATTTCCAGAAACTCCAAATACTGTTTATCCCATCCCTTTCTGAAAAATATCCTCCTTTTAGTGAGGAATTTATAGCCTCTTGTTTGCTTCCAACCTATGCAATTCCGAGAAGACAGACCTTTCTGATTTTTTCTGCTTTACACATATAGTCTATAAAATGCACCAGTTTCATTACTATTCAATGAATAAACTTTCAATGTATTGAAAGGGGAAAACTGTACAAGAGAAATTGTTCTTTTTAAAACTTTGTTCTTTTGGAACTGCCTAGCTCTGTAATCACTTCATCACTTTGTAATTACTTTATTGACCCCTGTAACCATGAGAGTGTAACTGAACATACAGAGCCTGACTGTACCAGTGTACCAAACTTCATAAACTGATGATCATTAATCTACCCTTGTAACTGATCATCTTACCCTGTTAGCTAATCAGAAGAACTGTCAGGCTGTTTTGTCTCGCCTTTTTACCTCCTTTTACCTCCTGCTTGTATATCATATAACAGCCCTAGACCACCAGAGATCAGGGCTTGATATTCTGGGAATGATCCTGATCAGTGTCCATTGATGTAAATAAATCTGCCTCCAAATCCTGGGTGTCAGTTTGGTGTTTCTGCTTGCTGTTGCATCGTCAAGTCCACTTTTATTTAATAACAAACATTAATTGATAATGTATTCCCTTCCCTGTAGTCTTAGTTATTGTAGCTTGTCTTTAATCCTTTTTGCATACATAATTTCTTTACTATTCTCATTTCTATACAGATTTGATACACAGAAAATAGTTTTTTTTTTATATATATATGCAGGTACCGGGAGTCAAACTCAGGACCTCGCACTTGCCAGGCAGGCACTTATGCCACTGAGCTATAACACCAGCCCAGAAATTAAGTTTTGAAGTGAGACAAAAATTTTAATAAAAATCATGTCTTAATTATATTTTAAAACATTATCAATGTTGATTACCTATCTCTCAAGAATTGTGATAATTGAAATATATTATCAAAGCACAATAATTTTATAATTTGTTTGGGTAAGAGAAGGTACACTAGAGATAGATGAGATTTCCTTTTGTTTGGGTAGTTCAATGTTGTTTTTACACTGGATAGTCCAGAATTAAATATATTTTCAATGCCGAATTAGGAATAGTAGTGAGGGATGATTCATAGAGGCTAACATGAGTACTCTAGACTTAAATAATCTGTGTGTTAAATAAGTGGCCCACTTATTTAACTTCCCTAGGTCTATTAAACAACATACAATTAGCCAGGCTCTTATGTACTGTCTGTTGCTACTACTTTAGTGCAACCACTACTTTTTCCTGTTCACTGCTTCATAAATTATTTCCTGAAAATGATTCCTCATTCTGAAAGAGATATATTTTATTAAGTATAAATGAAAATTCCATGAATTTTAATATTTCTGAAATGAATTAAAATAATGAAAGTTTTATAATAAAGATTTTTTTTTTTTGTGGGTACCAGGGGTCAACCTCAGGACCTTGAGTGCCAGCAGGCGCCTGTGCCGCTGAGCGATGTCACCGGCCCTTTATTCGTAAGTGGGTTCCAGGAGTTGAACTCGGGCCCTCACGCTTGCCAGGCAGGCGCTTACACCACTGAGCCATCTCACCGACCCAATAAAGATTTTTTCAATGTCCAAATTTTAGTCATTTTGAATTTTTTAAGACCTCTGTTTCTAGTGTTTACATTTTGAATGTCTTTTATTCACTCAAACATTTCATTATTGTTATCATACCATTTCTCTTAAGTTTAAATTCCTCAAGCTATTTTAAATTGAGCATTCAGGGGCCAGTGAGATAGCTCAGCAGCATATGCGCCTGCCTGGCAAGCGCGAGGGCCCAAGTTCAACTCTTGGATACCACATACCAAAAAAGGGCCAGTGATATCGCTCAGCGGCATGAGCGCCTGCTGGCGGGCAAGGTCCTGAGGTCGACCCGCGGTACCCACAGAAAAAATTTAAAAAATTAAAAAAAATAAATTGAGCATTCAAATACAACCTTGATCAACATTCTATCTCCAACATATATAGAATATACATAGGTACCAGGAAATTGACAAAAGAATAGAATTTACTTCCACCAGTTACCGGTATAACATAAATGACTTTAACTTGTATGATTGTAAGAACGTTTGAACAAGAACTTTGGAAATAATGAGAATGGTTGCTATAAAGCCATGAGACTTCTCCAATTATCCCATCATGTAATATACATGTTTCTCTCTTCCAATCCCTGTGCTTCCGTGAACTGATCACTGTGGTCACACTGTCACATATCCTTCTGCCATGCAATCACTTTCTTTCCATTTAGCACTTTGATTTGCTCAGATTAGATGTGGTTGTCACAGACAGAGGATTCTGGACTTACACAGAGCATTGTTGAACATAATATTTGAAATATTTCCAACATAACTCTGCCATGACTTATGTTTTGGTTGGTTAGGATTGATTACACACTTTCTTCTTACAAATAATCCCTCTGCACTCATTTCCCAAATCTTCAGCAATGCTAATTCAACTTCTTAGATTTTCTTTCTCCTGCTTGGTTACTTGTATTAGCTAGTTTGTAATTAGTGTTTTTTTTTTTTTTTTCCTAATGGCCATGAGATGGCCAAGAAGAGAAAAAAGATTTTGCTCACAGACTTAAGAAAAAACATGTACCATTCAACATATATGCTCCACAAAAATATGTGCATACCCCCAAAATATACAGGAAGAGTTATTGCTGCTTTATTTGTAAAAGCAATGAGTAGAATTCCTACATATATTGTAATGCTCATTATTTGGGCTACTCTTACTATGAAAAGGGAAATTCTATCCTTCTATTTGTTGCATTACTCCATTCTCTGTTGTTATAATAAACTAGTCAAAGATGTGCATTTATAAAGAAAACAGATTGTTTAGCTCACAGTTTTAGAGGCTGCAAGTCCAAGATTGGGGGCTCCCATTTGGCCCATCCTTGACTAGGTCAGAACAGCAGATGACATCATAGCAGGAGGACATATGAGACAGAGAGACAGACTACCCAGGAAAATAGAAAGCCAGACACCAGGAAGGGACAGTTTTGCCTTTTTGTTTTTATAGCAACTTTACATCAGGAGAACTAACTCATAAGAGTAGCATTAGGGGGCCGGTGAGATGGCTCAGCGGCATAAGCGCCTGTCCGGCAAGCGTGAGGTCCTGAGTTCAACTCCCGGAACCCACATACGATAAAAGGGCCGGTGATATCACTCAGTGGCATGGGTGTCTGTTGGCACGTGAGGTCCTGAGGTCAACCCCCGGTACCCACAAAAAAAAAAAAAAGAGTAACATTAATCTCTTTTGAAATTAATGATCCCAGTGACCTAATATCTCCTGCTAGACATCGCTTCTTAAAGGTACTACCACCTCTTAATCCTGACATACTGGAGACCACATTTCTAGAATATGAAGCCTGGGACACAAGCCACATTCAGATCATCACATGAACCTGAATGGAAGGTACTCACAAGCATGGCACAGGGTGAAAATTTCAGAAACAAAATACTATGCACTGCACACTTATATAACTTTCAGAATGGGCAAAGTTAATCACTCTGTTAGAATCAGAAAGGTGAGGGAAGAGGTGATGACTAGGAGTGGCAGTGTTGGAATTCTGTGCAACTAGTCATATTCTGTCAGGCTTCACAGATGCCCATTGGTGCCTGTTATTTCCAGATCCACGGAGTCAATCAACTGATGACTGAAAATATTTGGAAAAAAACTGTGCTTGTACTAAACCTGTACATTTTTTTCTTGTCAATATCCCTTAAAAAGTACAGAATAACAATTTAATAGCATTTACATTGCACTAGGTATTGTAAATAACCTATAGTTGACTTAAAGTATGTGGGAGCTTTCGTGTAGTTTATATGCAAATACTATGCCATTTTAGATGGGGACTTTGGAATTCAGAGATTAGGGTATCTGTGGAGGGTTCTGGAGCCAATCCCTCCTGGATATTCAATGACATGATATATGTGTAATGTAACAGAGACACTTATCTAGTAAGTAATTTCATTTCCATGTGGAATACATATGTGCTTTGGTTCTGGTGTTGATAAAGGAATATTCCTAAATATGTTGTTTATACTACAAAGTCTTGGACTTTGTCATAGAAAGAGCTCTATGATATGAAACATTATTTTCATTTTAACTGTTACTTAAATCAGGTATAAGTTTCCTATATTATCCCAAGGGTTCATCATCATTCAGAGGAAGAAAAGGCTGCAAATACCAGTAGCTAAACATTGAACCATATTTTACTTGCCTGCCAAGAAACTTGAAAGATCCTGTAGATAAAGCATGACAATCATGGCTTAAGCAAGTACATCATCAACAGAAAAAAATAAAGAGCATTCCAAATGTGTTTTTGGAACTCTTCAGGAAAGCACAACTGGAGGGAAGCTGCTTCTGTGCTGCTCTGTGTCCTTGTTGGCCTTCCTGAGTGAAGTGGCCTTTTATGTTCTGCTGATGAAACTTACTTCCTGCTAGGTGAGGACAATGGCTGTCCCCCATGGATCTGGATGTAGAGTTTTCCTATCCTAACTATCAGAAAGAAAAGTGAGTTTATATTGTCATAAGAAATTGTGTCTCAAGGGTTCCTGTCAGGTTGTTCTCACAACTTCAGAAAAAAAGGTTTTTCTTTCATTGGTAATATCAAATATAGGTCTCACCCTCACTGTGTGTGAGCTATCCTATACTTGGACCCATAAATCTGTCAGTTCTCTGGAGACAAATATTCTACAACAAGAAAGTCATGCAGCAAAAAAATAATAACCACCGAAACAAACAAAAAGACTTATTCTAATTTATAAAATCCTACCTCAAACTTGTCGAAGACAACCACTTTATTACACCATATAGATTTCCTCCCACTGGCACCAAAACCTGCTGATAAGAGGAAATGTATGGTAATTATGGTAAAGTACTGTGGCATGTTTTATAGAAGAAAATTTTAGTGAAAATTAATAAATGCCACTATATTCTTTCTACAGAGAAAAGAATGGATTACTTCCAACATCAACACATGTTTTGTATAGTTTAATTTCCAGGTATGGCTATCAATTAAATTAAGATCCACACACTCTACTCATCTTTCTTAAATATACTTCAAATTTACAAAATTATTCCTTATAAAACTGCATGAAGGAAGTGCATCACAAGTGAAAGACCCCCAGAAAACATTATTCTATAGAGGCAGAGCAGCACATTGTGTACCACAAAATAAGCTATTTATTTTTGCTAAGATATAACAAAATGATTTCCACAAAAAAGAAAATGTTATTTTTATTTCCTAAAAAACTAATTAATAATCACCTTACTTAGTTTCTTAATTTAATTAAAAAATTGAATTATCAATTTAAATCTCATTAAATTGATTTATTAATTTATGGTGTCTATTAATATAGAACTTTGCTTTTTAATTGCTATAGGAAAATACATAATTTTTAAAATTCTGATATATTTGAAACAACTATATATTTTTTTTAAATCTTGATCTCATGAATGGGTTTTGGACTTTGCCAAATGCTTTTTCTGTGTCTATAGAGATGATCATATGATTTTTATTCCTGGCTTTGTTCATATGGTGTATTACATTTATTGATTTGCATGTTGAACCATCCCTGAATCCCTGGGATGAATCCTACTTGGTCATAGTGTATAATCTTCTTGATGATTTGCTGCATTCTGTTTGCCAGTATCCTACTTGAGGATTTCTATATCTATGTTCATTAGGGAATTTGGCCTGTAGTTCTCTTTTTTGGTTGGATCCTCTGTAGTTTTGCTTTCAGGGTAATACTTGCTCCCAGGAATGAATTTGGGAGTATTGCTTCCCTTTTACTTCATTAAAGAGTTTGAGGAGTAATGGCATTAGATCCTATCTGAATTTCTTATAAAACTCACCTGTGTAGCCATCAGGACCTGGGCTTTTCCTTGTTGGTAGGTTTTTAATTACATTTTCAATTTCATTGACTGATATTTAGAATTTTTATATCTTTTTGATTCAGCTTTGGTAGTTTATATGTATGTAGGCATCTGTCCATTTCATCTGTATTTTCCATTTTATTAGAATACAGGTTCTTTTTTTTTTTTTTTTTGTGGGTACCGGGGGGTCGACCTCAGGACCTCGCGCGCCAGCAGGCGCCCATGCCGCTGAGCGATATCACCGGCCCCTTTTTCGTATGTGGGTTCCGGGAGTCAAACTCGGGCCCTCACGCTTGCCAGGCAGGCGCTTATGCCGTTGAGCTGTCTCTCCGGCCCAGAATACAGGTTCTTGAAGTAGGTATTTATGACCTTCTGGATTTCTACAGGATCTGTTGTGATTTCACCCTTTTCATTCCTAATTGCATGAGTTTGAATCTTTTCTTTCCTTTTTTTGATAAGGTTGGCTAAAGGTTTATCAATTTTAAATAATCTTTCAGAGAACCAACTCTTTGATTAATTGATTCTTTGCATTGCTTTCATTAAATTGATATATTAATTTATTAATTTATTAATTTATGGTGTCTATTAATATAGAGCTTTGCTTTTTAATTGCTATAGGAAAATACATAGTTTTTAAAATTCTGATATATTTGAAACAACTATATATATATTTTTAAATCTTGATCTCATGAATGGGTTTTGGACTTTGTCAAACGCTTTTTCTGTGTCGATTGAGATGATCATGTGAATTTTGTCCATGGCTCTGTTCATATGGTGTATTACATTTATTGATTTGCATATGTTGAACCATCCCTGCATCCCTGGGATGAATCCTACTTGGTCATGGTGTGTAATCTTCTCTATGATTTGCTGCATTCTCTTTGCTAGTATCTTATTGAGGATTTCTGTGTCTATGTTCATTAGGGAGATTGGCCTGTAGTTCTGTTTTTTGGTTGGTATCAGGTTAATGCCTGCTTCCAGGTGTACTCAGTCAGCGAGGCCTCAAACTGAGTATATACATGTGTCCCCATAATTTGCCAATAATTTATGATAGAACATTATTATATACCATGAAAATATATTCAGAATTAAACAAAATTCCTCTTTAGGAGATGTTTATTGGTTTGGCAACTATACATACTTCTTTCTTGCTTATAAGATTTTCAATCCTATTTTTTTCAATTACACTTAAAATATTTTAGGATGGGAATTATACTTTTTCTAGCACTTTGTTTAATATTTGACTCAAAATTATACCATTCAAATTATTTTATTATTTTAGAAAAAAGATATGGAATAAAAAGCAAATTATTTTAATAAAATTTAAAATATTAGTTGCTCTCAGTTGAAATATAAGCTGAGTTACAGAACTTGAGAACACTGAGAAAAAATCTTGACATAAAATATTTATGGTTTAATTCTTTTAACTTATATGTAGACAGTCTTTTATAGAAAAAACTAGAGGGCCAGTGAGATGCCTCAGTGGCGTAAGCGCCTGCCTGGCAAGCGCGAGGGCCCGAGTTCCACTCCTGGATCCCACATACGAAAAAAGGGGCCGGTGATATCGCTCAGCGGCATGGGCGCCTGCTGGCATGTGAGGTCCTGAGGTCGACCCCCAGGTACCCACAAAAAAAAAAAGAAAAAACTAGAAAAAAATAATGACAAGTATAAAAACAACTATGTCAAGACAAAGATAAAAGAGAAGAGCACATAAAGGTAAAACAGAAGAGACTGAGAACAGAGTAATACACATGTTGTAGAGTAGTTCCTTTAGAAATAACTTATCAATTAAACTTATTACAGGTTCTTCTTGCCTTCAACAAAGAATTGGATGGGACAAGCCACATATGGTTCCAAAAGTTTATTTCAAAAGTGAGGGGTGATGGGGTTATGGGAAGAAGTAGCTCTGCAGAGGAACTTATGCTGAACAAAAACAGGAAAGGATAAAAGAAAAATAAAAATACATTTAGGAGATACTGGATGGGCTACTGTGAGGAGTCATGACAGTGGGATCCTCCAGGTGTTTTCTTTCTTTTATGCAGTGCACATCTGGTAGCAGCCTGTGAGAAGTTTCACATATGAGGTCCTGGGAATTATTCAATGCTGTCCTGGAATTTTATAATTGACTGGTCACACTTATTTTCCTAGCCAGTTTTGCCACTTCCTGCCTCCTATACCACATAGACAAAGGCAAACACACCATATGCGTTAGAGCATTTAGAAGAAGGGAAAGAATGAGGCAAAAAGCTAAGAATTGAGACAAAAGAGGAGAATATTCCATAACTAACGAAAAATAGCAAACAAAAGTTTTAAGAGGGCATACAAAGCAAAATAGAAAAAATTTAAATAAGATCATGCACAGGTACATCATAGGTAAATTGCTAAAAAAATATAGAGAAATTGTAGAGAAAGGTAAGAGGAAATAAAAGTCATGATCAAGAGGTAAAATTAAGCTAATTCCTAATTTCTCCTTAGTAGTAATATAAACCAAAACAGAATAAAATTGTATTTTAGGCAAAGCACTGAAAGGAAAATAGAACAAGCTAAATTTTTCAAAAAAAAAAAGAACAGAAATATTCTAAGGTAATAGATTTTCAGATATGTTTATCAGAAATAAAAGCATAAACTGCAATCAATTTTGAGAGAAAATTATAAAATCCTTAAGAAATTGTGATACTATATTAAGTGATTGGAAAACTCAGTAAGTTAAGTCCACCTAATTCCTACAATATTCACCAAAATTCCATTAGTTCCCTAATCAACTTTGTTTGGAACTTTATGTAATTACAAACATATATAGACATAACATATCTTAAGAAAAAAAAGACATTAGTATTAGTTTCCTATTGTTTATGTAACAAAATAACACATGTAATAATTTAGAACAACATTAATCAATTAATTTACAATTAAGGAAATAAGATGCCTCACCATCATGGTTTCACAATAGTTGCATTGCTTCTAAAGAACCCAAGGAAGTATTAATTTCATTGATTTTCTATCTACAGGGCACCTACACCCCATGGTTTATGGCCCCATATCACTTCAACATCTGTTCCATCCTTATAATTCTCTTTCTTTTAGCCTTTTGTGGTTACATTGGACCGATGTACATAATTCAGCAGTCTCTCCTCTCCTCTCCTCTCCCCTCCTCTCCTCTCCTCTCCTCCCCTCTCCCCTTAACTGAGTCACAACCAGGAAATCCTGTCTTGCAATGTAAAATAACGTATTTACAGAACCTGTGAATTAGGATACAGGCACTTTCAGCAAAGACCATTCTTCTGTCCCTCCGGATGCTGCTTGGAAGCAAGTAGGGTGTTTGCTTTCTATATACCAACACTTTATTATAAAGTTGTAGAATTCTAGATGTCATGGAACTAGGTGAAGTTTTAAATATATAAAACAATGAGATAGAAAAAGGAATCTCAAAGTTAAGGTTCATATTTGAATGCTTAACTTGGGACAGATGTAACCTTTCAGAACAGTGTAGCAGAGGCTTCCGTTATTTAAAAAAAAAAAAAAAGTGTGGTATCAATAGGATACCTTTACAAAAAGAAATCAAATGAACCCACCTCACAGCCTGCAGAGAATCACATACTGGTGGACTAAAGTCTTATTTTGAAATGCAAACAATAAAGTTTTAGGAGATCATACATTAATAGAACTCCATGATTTTAGGTTCAAATAGCTTTTTTGTTAAGCATAAATAACACTGAGTGGAAGAACAATACTGATGAGTTAAAAGTAAACAATAATAATAATAATAATAATAAGCATTTCCCAACTTTTTAATAATCAAGGAATGTCAAACCTTCATGTTATGTCATCAAAGTAAATAAATAACAAGAGTCAGAAAGAGAGTTAATTAACTAGGAATGGTCATGCACTACTGCTAAAAATATAAAACAGTATAGCCTGTGTGTAATTATCTCCTAAAGTTGAATACACTCACAGCAAATGATCAAACAACCCTCTTCTTAGTTACATAGCCAAGAAAAATGCATATAGTAAATTCACTAAGCAGTATATATTAGAATCTTCTTATCTTATTTTGTAACAACTGAGCCTGAAACAGTTCACATGTCCATAATCTGTGCAAAGATTAAGTAAAACATGGTAGAAAACACACAATTGAATACTACACAGCAATGAAAAGAAATGGGTTTCAGTTATGCATACAATGTTTGTGAATCTCAAAAAATATTGAGTAAAAGAAGTAAAAAATAGAGGAATATATGATATGTGTTTCATTTTTAGAATGGTCAAGAGCAATAGATGAGAGATTTATATTGAACATATAAATTCATAATCATATTGAAAATTTAAATGAGAAATTTATATGAAAATTACCAAAAAGTTGTTAAAAGTTGCTGGTAACATGGAATTTACATCATGGGACTTGTTTTTAGAAAGTGCCACTTTTACCTGGTACCCACACACACACACACAAAAGTGTCACTTATAAATTATATTATTTATTGTTTTCAGGGAGGAGAAATGGTACAGTGACTGAGAAGGTGATGAGTGTTGTCAGATCCAATTTCTTGGTCTGGATGCTGGATTCAGAGGTTGATGATCCATTAAGCTGTACATTTAGGTTTTGTACTTTTTTTTTTTGTGGGTACTGGGGGGTCGACCTCAGGACCTCGCGTGCCAGC
Organism: Erethizon dorsatum; assembly: GCA_028451465.1. Lineage (NCBI taxonomy): Eukaryota > Metazoa > Chordata > Mammalia > Rodentia > Erethizontidae > Erethizon > Erethizon dorsatum. Next base: position 59,437,699 of record CM051828.1, read on the forward strand.
AGGCGCCCATGCCCCTGAGTGATATCACCGGCCCCTTTTTTGTATGTGGGTTCCAGGAGTCGAACTCGGGCCCTCGCACTTGCCGGGCAGGCGCTTAAGCCGCTGAGCCATCTCACCGGCCCCTAGGTTTTGTACTTTTTAAAAAAATACGTGTTTTAATAAAATATTTTGAAACTTTTTGGAATAGAAGATTGTATTTCCTTTTCACTTCTCATATTTTGAAATTTGGAACTAGAGTCTATGATATATTCTTTAAATTGAACTTAGAGAAAATGTATACCATTGATATTTATACACAACAAGCTCTGCCCATATAATATCTAATAAATATGATAACATTTCAGATAAAACATAATCACTCCATAGCAGAAATCTAGACATTTACCTCTCATTTGGGAAATGTTATATATAGGCAAGCATGATATTTTCCATGGTTATATTATTTCACAGGTAAAGAGACAAGAAATAAATAGCGCTGTGTATGTAGCAATTATGCCAGCAATTTTTAATGTTAAGTCAAGAACTCGGGCCGGTGAGATGGCTCAGCGGCATAAGCGCCTGCCTTGCAAGCGCAAGGGCCTGAGTTCGACTCCCGGATCCCACATACGAAAAAGGGGCCGGTGATATCGCTCAGCGGCACGGGGGCCTGTTGGCGCGCGAGGTCCTGAGGTCGACCCCCTGGTACCCACAAAAAAAAAAAAAAGAACTCATATTTCATACTGACTCAAGTCTATTGTGAAACACAATATGTAGTATTTTGATGGAGACTTCTAAAAATAATCAGATTCACTGATCCATTAAAATATACATTAATAATAACAGTATATAATTTATTATTGTAAATCAATGTGGTTTCATTAAGGAAGACTATTTTGTTCATTAATTTGCTGGCAAACAAAGTAAGGAGTAGATTAAATGAAATGAACTGAGAGAAAATATCTTTTTCTACTAAAATGCTAGCAGAAAGAGGAAATGAAAACAGAATCATTTTACTATAGACCATAGAGGGAGATTTAGCCAGAGAGCAGGATAATGTTAATTACAAAAAGCCTGACTACTAAGAATTGTTAACTACCAAAAAGCTAATATAGCTTGCCAGTGACTGGTAATAGGGAATCTATACCTACAGCTTGTCTTAGGAAAGAGAGAATGACATAAACATAAGACATCCACAGCTGGCTTGTCAGCACAGTTTGGGAGCAGAAGTGTGTACTCACTAGCAGGTCTCCTCTGAGGGTGCAAGGACTGTAACAGGAGCCTTGATCTCATCCATCAAAGGCAAACTTCTTCCAGCTCCGCCAGCTCATGGCCATTAGCACAGTTCTGCACCACTGATTTCCTGGCCTCATGGTGTCTACTCTATTCATGTGGGACTAATATTAAGCCACAAATGCTAGGAATCCCTCTTGCAGATTTCTAAATTTCATTCCTCCCTTGGCTTCTCTGTTACTCCTCTGCTTACTTCTATCTTCTCTTCCCTGACTCCACCTCTAACACTCCTTCAGGTCTCACCCAGGTTCTCTCTGCTCAGCTCCTCGCCGTGCCCTGGCAATGAACAGGCCTTCCAAGAGGAGAACAGCAAGTGGTTACTGCCTGTCACGTGATGTCCCATTGGGCTTGTAGTGTTTTTTATTTTGTTTTTGCTTTTACTACTGGCAATAGAATTTAGGGGCACTCTACCACTGAACTGCATTGCTACATTACCCACATTTTTATATTTATTTACTTGTTTGTTTTACTGTTTGAAACAGAATATCTGTGTCCATAAGTTTCCCAGGTAGGACTCAAACTCCAGATTGCCTTTGTCTTCCTTCCTGCTGGCATTAGAGACATATGCTACCATGCCCCTCTGTTGTGTCTTTTGTCCCCTGCTCTGGTTGTTTACAGCAGTAGAAAAGTTAACACCAGTGTGATGAGAACCAGAAATGAGAAAGCTCTTAAAAATGAGAAAAGTTTAACGATGAGAAAATTAAAATTAGAAGATGAGTCTATCTACATATTAACCTGAGGTGAGTTATAGTAACAAGCATTACAATTCCAATACCATCTGTATTGTTTATTTTGTTTTGTTTACTTCTTTTTAAAGTTAAATAATTTAATTTTATTATATGTATGCACAAATTTATAAAAAGTGATTAGGGCCAGTGGTATAGCTCAGTGGCACAAGTGCCTGCCTGGCAAGCACAAGGTCCTGAGTTCGACTCTCGATACCCGCATATTTAAAAAAATAAAAGTAATTATATGGACTTAATATTTGCTGTTAGCCATAGTTTCGTGTGAGTGTTTGTGTGTGAATATTAATACTTTAAAACTATAGCAGGTACCAACCAAAATAATTTTGCCCTTTGAACAGGAAATTTTTGAGTTAAAAGAAATGCAATTTATGTTAAAACTGTGGTATAAATTTCTGACCTGATAATCTTGACTCCATTCCGTTAAAAATTATTGATTTCTCCAAAGGAAGAACAGGTTCATCAGAAGGGGATGGATTTTTTAAAAAAAAAGAAAGACAGAAGGATGAAAAGAAAGTAAAGAAACAGTATTTGTAACCACAAGGACAAACAACTTCCACAACTTATACCCACTTTTGAGGAGTGAGGAAATGTGACACCTAGCACTCTGCTCTTAAGAGGGACCATCTCTCCTGTACACACTGACATACCAGGCTTTCTTATTCCATATCATCCCTACTGTGAATCATTCTGTTCCAGTTTCACATACAAACTTATCATGATGATTTGTCTTCCCACAGGATTCCGTGGGGCTGTAGGTGCTGGTGGTCTCATAGATCCCCTTGGGTTTCCTTTAAGCACTTTGCACTTCCCCAAAGCACCCATGTGGTTTGTTTCCAACAGCAGATGGCTGCAACTGTTCTTTCATTGGAAGACTATGCAAGGAGCCCTGGCACACTCATGACTGCATGCATGGAGAACAAAATCACCTGGGAATGTTGTGCACACGGAAGTGACCCTTCAGAAGTGACTGAGAGATGCAAATGCATGGAATCGCCAGCTTCCTTGTTTGAGTAAGATGATTCTGAGGTTTAACTTACACTCAAATTCCCTAGAAGCTTTGGAACACTATAAGAAATTCCCCCACTTCCCTATTACACATCCTCCCTCCCTGACTGCTTTGAGGACACCTTCTTAGTGGTCACCTGCACAAAGATTCATATTTTTGGTTCCACTTCTGAGGAACTTGAACTCAGAACGCAACTCTGCTTGTTACAAGAATAAAATAACTATTTTTATCATTATGAGAATATTGGTCCATGATGCCGTAACGCATCTCCTGTTAAACCAATAGACACATTAGTTTACTGTACCAGGTTAACAAATTAGATTTATTTTAGTCCTAAACTGAAATATTTTTGGATAATAATATTTTTGAATAATATCAGATTTGTGAGCCTCAAGACTAAATTAAGGCATAACCTGGGCAATGATGTATTCACAAATCTAATGAATTCTTATTAGTTTTTTGGGGAAATTCTCTGTTCATTTAAAGGTCCCTGTAACCCTTTTAAATTTACTATAAACCTGTTTTTTCTTTGATCTTCTATACTATTTTGTTATTGTGGTGTATATTCTCTTTTAAACTTCAAATGGTTAGACTGCAAAACGTGAAGGGATTAAAAAGCGTAATGTAAAGTATCTTTTCAGTAAGATTAGAGGGAATTAGTCCTCCATTACATATTAAGTCACCACAGTGATTCGTACATTATTAAAATAAGTCTCCACAAACACCTTCATCATCACCATTTTCATTATCATCATAACTCAGCATTGTCATCATAATTGGCCAAAACAAATAATACAGGAAATGGTCAATAGAATAAACCTTGGTATATTGCGGTCAGTCTTTGTGTAAAAACTCAGGTTTAATATTCGATTTCTTCTTGATTCTTTCTGAGAAGCATCAAATTCTGATGCTCTCAATTGGGGTTCAGCTCACACTTCCTTCAGTTATGCAAGGCTGCCCCATATTCTAGGGAGCCTCTTAGTAGCTTACATTACATGGTTTTGAGACATCCACCCAAGTTAGTAGCCTACAGTACTCAAATAAATATTTTGAAATCTGCCAGTGTTTATTCATCCTGTTTATTTTTATTTATTTTTTCTTATTGACTAATGTTTATCACTCCAAGAGAAAATGTGTCCAGCAGAACATCATTTTGTTTAGTCTTTCAATAAATAGTGATTCAGTAGCCATCATGTGTCAGATATTGTACAATAAGCCATAGCAAAAAAAATTAATAAAAATATAAAAGAATATTCAAACCTCATCTTCAGATACCTCGAAGTCTTGTGGAGGATAAAGAACTGTAAAACCAAAATGCAACAAGATGGATACTGTGGCAGAACCAGGGAAAGAAACAATATTAATTCTGTTTGATATTTTAGCTTTATGTCACCCAAGAATTCTTAGCAATCTTTCTTCATTATTCCCATTTTGACAGAGCATTCTGATCACCTTGTCACATTCATCATGCTCCCAGATGTCCTGCTTAACTTTATTGTCCTGGTTTTTAAGGGCACATATTGTTCCTGAAGGAGCTGTAAAGACTCTACATTCTGTGTCTGGCAGACTGCAACTAACAAAGAGAACAGCAATTTAAAGGCGACAAGATACATTAATATACAGATGTTACAAATAAGTCTCACCTTTGCAATAAAAGTCTTTAATCCTTGAAACTTTTTGTCTCCAAAAGTATAGGTATGGTTTTTGCAAAGAAATATTTGTCTTTATCTCTAAATTTGCATATTGAGGGAACATGAGGATCAAGTTCATATATGATCCCTATTTTATTTCTATCTTATAAATTAGGAAATTAAAAATAATTAGTTGATTGCCAGAGACACATACACTTAATTCGACCATTTATTAAGCTACTCTATGGAACCCTAACTGATGTGCTTATTCTATTAATATGCCATTTTTATAGAAGTAGTGTCCAAAGCATTACTAGAGAAGGGGAAAATATACCTTCCTTGATTTACACAGAAGTGTATTGACAATATCAGTAACAAATATTCTAGTCATGTTATCTCTACGAATATGCACATTAGTTAATAAAAAAAAATGGGGTGTGTTTTTACAACATCGTGAATTTCATCATATTACTGACCTTAGTTACTCCACAGTGTTTTAATGGAAGATTCTATTTACCTGGTCTTAATTCCATCCCTGCATCCTTGGGATGAATCCTACTTGGTCATGGTGTGTAATCTTCTCGATGATTTGCTGCATTCTCTTTGCTAGTATCTTATTGAGGATTTCTGTGTCTATGTTCATTAGGGAGATTGGCCTGTAGTTCTGTTTTTTGGTTGGTATCAGGTTAATGCCTGCTTCCAGGTGTACTCAGTCAGCGAGGCCTCAAACTGAGTATATACATGTGTCCCCATAATTTGCCAATAATTTATGATAGAACATTATTATATACCATGAAAATATATTCAGAATTAAACAAAATTCCTCTTTAGGAGATGTTTATTGGTTTGGCAACTATACATACTTCTTTCTTGCTTATAAGATTTTCAATCCTATTTTTTTCAATTACACTTAAAATATTTTAGGATGGGAATTATACTTTTTCTAGCACTTTGTTCAATATTTGACTCAAAATTATACCATTCAAATTATTTTATTATTTTAGAAAAAAGATATGGAATAAAAAGTTTTGTTACACGTCATAAAATCAGTATTGAGTATAATAATAAAGAAAAAAACATGGCCAGTGAGATAGCTCAGCAGCATAAGTGCCTGCCTGGCAAGCACAAGGTCCTGAGTTCAACTCCTGGTACCCACATAAAAAGGAAAAAAGGGCCAGTGATATCGCTTAGTGGCACAAGTGCCTGCTGGCAAGTGCGAGGTCCTGAGTTCGACCCACATAAAAAAAAAAAAAAAGAACTTCCATGGATTTGTTTCATCATATTCATTTAATGAAAAATTTAATGAATTTCTTAGGTGTCAGAGCTAGTCAATTAGCAAAAGATTATTTTCCCTTTAACTCCATTTAATTCCTTTTAACCACCTTCAAATGCTATATTGTGTAATAACTGAAGGAAGAATAAAATCCTAAAGAAATTATATAAACAGGTCATGGAATTTTAGTAAAAAGGAATTTATACAAAAAAGAGTAGAACAAGAATTTTATCTAGTCTTAAACTGGCTTCTATGGTGATTCTAACATGAATATATTTTATCATAGCAGGATTGAGCAGTATTTATTTGTTGACAAAAATAGTGCTTTTTCCCAGGTGAGATAATTACCGCCAAAGTACATTTTTCATTGTCCCTCCTTATGTTCAGTAGTGATCTGTGCTGCTTATTGGTCATTATTATTCAAGATCAGAGCATTTGATAGACATATTATCAGGAACATTAATCTATAATAATTTAATTATCAAAACTATTCGGGCCGGTGAGATGGCTCAGTGGCTTAAGTGCCTGCCCAGCAAGCGCGAGGGCCTGAGTTCGACTCCCGGAACCCACATATGAAAAAGGGGCCGGTGATATCGCTCAGCGGCACGGGCGCCTCCTGGCGCGCGAGGTCCTGAGGTCGACCCCCCGGTACCCACACACACACACAAAAAAACTATTATTGTTGAAGTTCCTAAATATTTTAATAGATTTACACTGTGTCCACACAAGCTGAATATGTGGAAAGTAACTTCAGAATGCAGTGGATTTGATCACCAATGAGATTGTCAAACGTTTGCTAACACAGTGAGAGTAAGTGGTGCGCAAAAGGGAGGAAATCATAGTGGAAAACAGCAAAGAAGGGGAAGAAAAGATTAGGTGATGGCCTAAGGTTTGGTAGAAATTATTTAACCAAATGAAAGTAATAATGAATAAAGTAAATTTCATTATAAATTTTATACTATCATGTTAGGAGGTATTAGTACTTTTTAAAAAGAATTTTGTGAATTCTGTCCTCCCTCATTTACTGGTATACCCTCCTTGCCAAAAATCATGTAACCACAAATGGCAAAGTTTATTCATGGGATTTTTATTCTTTTATTACTCTGTATATCTGTAAATCGGTGCCATATTGTTTGGATTATTACAGCTCTATAATAAATTTTGAAATCAGAAAGTGGAAGACCACAAATTTGCTTTTCTTTTTTTTTTTTTTGTTTTTTTTTTTGTTTTTTTTTTTTTGTTTTTTTTTTGTGGGTACCGGGGGGTCGACCTCAGGACCTCGTGCGCCAACAGGCACCCGTGCCGCTGAGCGATATCACCGGCCCCTTTTTCGTATGTGGGTTCCGGGAGTCGAACTCGGGCCGTCGCGCTTGCAAGGCAGGCGCTTACGCCGCTGAGCCATCTCACCGGCCCTAAATTTGCTTTTCTTCTCAAGATTATTCTAGCTATTCTAAGTCTCATGTGAATGTTAGGAGGATTTTTTTTTCTAGTTTTAACTGAAGCAGCTTTGGGATTTTGATATGGATTGTATTAAATCTGTAGATCACTTTGTGTAACATTGAAATCTTAACAATATTCAGTCTTCTAACTTGTGTACATGAAATATTTTTCCATTTATATTTGTTTCTTTAATTTCAGCATTTTATAGGTTTCCCTGTGCAAGTATTTTGCTTCCTTGGCTACGTTTACTCCTAAACATTTGATACTTTTAATGGTCTTATAAAGTAAGTTCTTATTTTATAGCTACTAAGTTGTAATGCATAGAAATAAAACTAAGTTTTACTTGTGGATTTTGTACCCTGAAACTTTTCTGAATCCCATTATTAGTTCTAACAGATTTTAAAAGATGTGTTCTTTATATATGATCATATCATCAGGAAATGGAAACATTTACTACCTCCTAAGTTAGATTCCTTATTCTTCTTATCCAATTTTTCTGCATACAACTTCCACTACCGTAAGTGAAAGTGGCAAAAGTGGGTGTCCTTGTCTTGTTCCTGATCTTAAAGGAAAAGATTTCCATCTTTTTTCATGGAGTATTTTAGTGTAGGTTTGTCAAAAATGGCTAAAAGTATAAAACTCTTGGAAGAAAACATTATGTGAAAGTTTCATGACATTTGATTTGGTAATGGTTTCACATACATTCCAAAATCACAAGACACAGAAATAACAACAACAAAAATTAAAAATTGGACTGCATAAAGGATACTGTCAACAGAGTGATAAGCTGCCTACAAAATGGGGGTAAATCATTCATCTAATATTGATTAACATCCAGAATGTAAAAAGTACCCCTATAACTCAACAACAATAACAAAAACAAAACAAAGAACCTATTCCAGGAATTGGAAAAGGGCTTGAATAAACATTTCTCCAAAGATGCTAAATAAATGACCAACACACATGAAATCATGCTTAGCATCACTGAGCATTAGGGAAATGCACATCAAAATTACAGTGATATACCAGCTCACTCCCATTAAGACAGTTACTTTGAAAAAGAGAAAACTTCCACAAGAGTGTGAAGATGTTGGAACTCTTCTCCACTGGTAGGAATGTGAAATGGTGCAAAGACCATGGAAAGCAATATGATGTTTCTTTAAAAATTGAAAATATAATTATTATATAAGCTTATTCACATATGGGTTTATTCCCAATATAACTGAAAGCAGTCTTGAGAAGAAATCTGTACACCCAAAAATCACTGGCATTCATGGATGAATGGATAAACAAAATGTGATGTGTACATACAATGAAACCATTTTCAACCTTACAAATCATAGGAATTCTGATATATGCTACAACATGAAAGGACCTTCAGAAAATCATGCTAAATCATGAAATAAGCCAGTCACAAAAGAAAAATACTATATGATTCTACTTACTTAAGATAACAAGAGTATTCAAATTTATAGATAGAAAAGGAGAATGGTGGTTGTCAGGAGTTAAAGCGAGAAATGAATGAGGAATTGTTGTTTCATAAATACAGTTTTATCTTCAGATGAAATGTTTGGGAGAATGGGTGTGTAGCAATAAGAATGTACTTAACGCTACTCAACTGTATGCAATGAAAATGATTCAGATGATACATTTTTGTGCATATTTTCCCACTGTGTTGGTCAAAATTTTTAAATGTATTTGTTCTAATTGAGTAAGATATAGTCAAATTTCATAAAAGTGCTAATAAATTCCATGCATTTTACTAGTTCTTAAAACAGTCTTTATGATGATTACAAAATAAAAATTTGTTTTAGATAACTGACATCTAAGTAACTCAGAAATTTTTTGTTTCAGTTGCAGTATTAAATAGATTATAAAATTTTAGTTCCATCACAGTAGTGTATCACACAAATAATGCTAGTAATGTACATAATAAAATGATATACATAAAACTTAATTCATATATAGAGCCATAGTTTTAGAAATACTTATATAATATACATGCATACATACATATATTTGTGTATTTGTATATATAGTATATATTCACTTTGATTTTTTGAAATTTATAGAATAATTATTTCCTTGAAGTAAATGTGATTTTAAATAAACATGCATGAAGTAAAAGTTAAATGGAATTTAGGTACTAACTTTGATGATAGTAGATACGTGTTACCAAAAGATATAACAGAAATCTCATTATTTCAACTAGTGTACCTATCAATGTTTTCTGTGCATGCTATCAATTGATTTGTGGGTGTGATGTACTTTTTCTTTCCATTACATTTTCTTCTAAACATCTCTTTCAACTAATTTTCCTTCAAAAATACACTTTGAGGGCCGGTGATATAGCTCAGCGGCATAAGCACCTGCCTGGCAAGCATGAGGTCTTGAGTTCGGTTCCTGGTACCCACATAAAGAAAAAAATTTACACTTTGAATATTTTCAGAATGAAAAATACACAGAAATAAGCAATATAAAATAATCACCAGAAAGGGCATACTTGATTGCAAAGAAAAAATGCCAATAGGTTTACAAAGCAATCACTCCCATTTCTTTGTCAATTCTGATAAACTTAATAATTCATGTGCATAGGAGATGCTCAGACAATTAAGTCAATATGGAAGCTACTAATTACATTTCATTTTTATAACTTCTAGCACTTAAGCAAAATTATACATTATTCTGTGAAAGATCAATTATTAAATGAAAGGAAAGACATAGCATTATTTTAATTTAAGTGGTAACTTTCTGCTGTATTTACAGTAAATTCAAACAATGTTAGATATAATTTAGATTTCTTTTGGTTTATTAAACTACAATAAAATTATTTTATGGCAATTAATGTTATAAATGTCAGTTGAAAAATTATAATTTTGTATTAATTTTAGAATTGGTTTTCTAGTTCTGTGAGATATGCTACTGGTATTTCGATTGGGATTACATTAAATCTGGACAACAGTTCTGGAAGTATTACCATTTTCACTATATTGGTTCTGCCTATCAAAGAACAGGGGATATCTCTCCATTTTCTAGTATCCTCTATATCTCTTTTTTCAGAGTACTATAATTTTCAATGTAAAGGTCTTTCACTTTCTTCATAAGATTGATTCTAAGTATTTCATTTTTCTTGATGCTATTGTGAAGGGTGTGATTTCCCTAATTTCTCTCTCAGTGAGTTTCTTGTGTACAGAAATGTTACTGATTTTTGAGTTTTAACTTTGTGTTCTGCTATGCTACTTAATTTGGTTATTAATTCTATGAGCCTTTTGGTGGAGTTTTTGTGGTCTTCTAGATAGAGTATCATGTCATTATCAAGTAATAATAATTTAACTTCTTCCTTTCCTATCATTATTCCTTTTATTTCTTTCTCTTGTCTAATTGCTCTGGCTAATGTTTCCAGAACTATATTAAACAGGAGTGGTAATAGTGGGCATCCTTGTCTTGTTCCTGATTTTAGCACGAAAGTTTCAGATTTTGGCCATTTAGACCCCAGAATAGCAAAAGCAATTCTGAACAACAAGTGCAAGACAGGGGACATCAAAACCCCTGATTTGAAGTTATGCTACAGAGCTGCCATGATAAAAAAAAAAAAAAACATGACACTAGCAAAACAAACAAACAAAAGAAAGAAAAAACAAAAACATACCTGAGAAGACCTGATGATCAGTAAAAAAGAAGATGCAGGAACAACTCCAAGGACACTCAGCTCAAATTAAAAAGCTTTTGCACAGCAAAATAAACCAACAGCAGAGGAAAAAGACAACCTACAGAATGGGAAGAAATTTTTACTAACTCAGGTATAAATACCTCAGACAAAGGACTAATATTTAGAACATAACTGAAAAAAAATCACACTCCCCAAATTTGAAGAACCAATACAAAAATGGACCTCTGAAATGAATAGAAACTTCTCAGATGAAGAAGTATGAACAGCAAATAAATATATGAAAAAATGTTCAATATCACTAGTCATTAAAAATGCAAACTAAAACAACAATGAAATCCCATCTCACTCCAGAAAGAATGGCCATCATCAAGAAATCAGCTAATAACTAATGCTGGCAAACCTGTAAGGAAAAAGCAACCTTTCTCCATTGTTGGTTAGAGTGTAAACTAGTACAAACCCTACAGAAATTGGTATGGATTTCTCAAACAACTAAAACTAGAGGTTTCATTTGACTCTTCCCCTTCTACGCATCTTCCCAAAAGAATTAAAATCATCATACCACAGTGATATATGCATAAATATGTTTATAGCAACACAATTTATAATAGCTAAATCTTGGAAACAGCCCATATGCCATGAACAGATGAATGGATAAAGAAAATGTGGTATTTATATATAATGGAATACTACTCTGCTAAGAGCAGTAATAAGAATAAATTTGAGGGGCCGGTGAGATGGCTCAGCAGCTTAAGCACCTGCCCGGCAAGCGCGAGGGCCCAAGTTCAACTCCTGGATCCCACATAGGAAAAAGGGGCCGGTTATATTGCTCAGCGGCACGGGCGCCTGCTGGCGCGCGAGGTCCTGAGGTCGACCCCCCGGTACCCACAAAAAAAAAAAAAAAAAAAAAAGAATAAATTTGAGTCATTTGTAGGTAAATGTATGGAACTCAAGACCATAATTTTAAGTGAAATAAATAATACACACAAGTTTAAATATTGCATTGTTTCTTTTATGTGAGAAACCCTAAAAGTAAACAAGGAGAAAAATGGAGGATAGACATTGTGAAGTAGGAAGGACATGTTCAAATGGGAAGGGAAACAAGGGAGGGGGGAAAGGAAAGAGAAAGAAGAGGAAGCAAAAAGAGAATAGAAAAAAAGGAAACAAAGCTTTTGTAAGTGGGGAGGGAAACAAGGGTTGAAGGGAGGAGAGGAGAACAGGAAAAATGAAGAATTAAGATGTATTATGTATAGGTATAGATTCTCTATGATGAATGTAAGCACTATATATGGCCAATATGTACTAATAAAAATGTTTAAAAAAGACACTTCAAGGAAAAAAATATTTTTTATTAAATGTCCTTGCCTTGCTCTTCCTTCTTTTTTCTAAATTTCAGTCTCAAAAACTCAGTTGAGTTTTTAAAATATTGAAGTGATACTTAAGAAAACCCCAATGATGTAGATTAAAAATGATCTTTACACCCTTTTAATGGGTGTAAACAACACACTTGAGTGTTTTATGTGTCAGGACCAATGAAAGAGTTATTTCACAAAAAAGCTAATTAAGAAACAGAAGGTAATTACTTGCAACTTTTCCATAAAATGGCCCTGATTGTAATTAGCACTGCTCATTTTAAACCCAGGTACGTAAACTTCAAATTCTGAGCAAGTAATCAGCTTGGTGAATTCAGACATCACTGTGAAACCGTGAAAATGAGATGGCACAGTTGACCAGCACACATGAGACCATCAGCACATTGTGGTGGAACCTTTTGGGCTCCCATCAACACTAAGTCCACTTTAATCCTTCGCACGGTGCATCTTCCCAAATGTCCCACACATCATCTGCCTCTGATAAATGCCAGATCCTAACTGCATCCCACTTCCACAAACTCCTGCCAGAAACAGTGCTGGTCAGAATATAGGATGTCAAATAGCAGATCAAAGGAGACTAACAGAAACTACATTTGAGGGTAGAATAATAATAATAAGGTTCCGAAGAACAAAGGAAGAAGTTATAGAGAGGGCAAAAATAGAAATAAAGACATTTTTTCTGATTTCTGCTCTAAAACCAATCAAATCATCACATATAAATTTAGTCTTATTTCTGTGTGAATATGGTACTTCAATCTATTTAAATCTTCTTGTGATCTTTTTTGTGAGCCCAATAAGCATTTTTTTTTCTTTTTCAATGCCAAATGCAGAAATCAATGGAAAAATAGCTACAGCGAACATGTCTTAGTCCATTTGGGTTGCTGTAAAAAAACTGCCATAGCTTGGGGAACTTATAAACAGCAGAGATTTACTTGTCACACTTTTGGAGTCTGGAAAGTCAACAATAAAGGCAGCAAGAAACAGTCTGGTGAAGGTCCTTTCCTGGTTCCAAGATGCAGTTGTTGCCTTCTAGTTGTGTTCTACATGGTGGAAGGTGAGGTACTTCTCTGGGACTGCTTTAATAATGGTCCTAATCTCATTCACGAGGCTCTGACTTCATGACCTAATCACCTCCCAACTTCACTTGTTACCAGTATTTGGGGATTACATTTTAATTCAAGATTCTGGGGAGGACCCAACCTTCAGTCTATAACAGATCTCATAGATTGAGAGCACCGCCAGGTTTACATGTTGGATTGATATGGGGACTTGGCCAAGAATTTTGTCCTCAGAGGGCCTCTCTCATCTCTGCATTTGAATCAGGCCCACATCTCTTCCCTGTCCCCAACTTTAATAGAGCATTTTGTGCCTTCCCTGACGGAACAGCATATTTAAAAAATTGGAAATGTCATATGATGTGTAATTATTAAGAGAAAGTCCTTAGATTTTTTTTTGTGTGTGTGGGTACCGGGGGGTCGACCTCAGGACCTCACGTGCCAGCAGGCGCCCATGCTGCTGAGCGATATCACCGGCCCCTTTTTCGTATGTGGGTTCCGGGAGTCGAACTCGGGCCCTCGCTCTTGCCGGGCAGGCACTTAAGCCGCTGAGCCATTTCACCAGCCCAGATTTTTTTTTTTTTTTTAATGAATGAAGCCATGTAGATCCAAGTCAACATTACTAGGTATTTTTTACTACAGAGTCTCAGGTAATTCACAACTTTTAGTAAATAATTATTTGTTTTTAATTTACAAGATTTCCAATAAATAGCTCCTCGATTGTCAAAATTATATGCTCCCATTTTTACAATATTTTACTCCTTAATAAAAATTACTCTGTGCCCTTTCTGTCTAATAGAACGAGACAGAAAATCAATTATAGTATACAAAGATGCTGTTCTGCTGTGACAAGTCAAATTTCCTGGTGGTGTTTACAAATGCACCAAGCTATTGCTATGGAACAAGAGTCAGTGGACATTTCTGGGCTGGGCTTTCAGAGCACGTGGGTCAACTGTTTCCTATTCCTACAGATTTCTACTTAATTTACTATATTCACTGCTGACTGCTAATGGAGCATCTGCTTGCAACTAATCTTTACTTGTCAGCTCTAAAAAGAAGTGGGACTTTCAGTTTGAATTTCCTCCAAAGGACATAGAGACAAAGATCTGAAGATCCTCCGGCATCATAGGAGAAATGGCAGGCAGACAGAGTGGAGACAAATGTCTAAATGGTTGAGCTGAAAGAACAAGTGGATTTACTCCTATTTATATTCCTCTCAAGAACTAACAATATATGCATTACTTGTACCCACTCAGCTTTTAGAATAAATGAAATGAGAGACTCTAGACTCTTGGACTGTGTGTTTTGCTTTTCTTTCCACATATTATTGAGCTGTAGTTGACTAGAACCCAAGTCATATTTTCATGATATCTGGCAAGTTTTTTCCATAAAAGATGAAATATAGGCTTGCGGGGAACAAAAGCTTCTGGTGCATGTCCTTTTATTAAAAGAAAAAAAACACTTCTTTAAAAATGCAAATTCATTTTCATTTCTGTGGGCTGTATAAAGACAGACCTTGGGTTGAATTTGTCCTCTGGGATGTCATATTCTTTAAGGAAAGATATATTTAGTATTTAGAGTCTATGCATGTCAAAAGAATCTTAGACATAATATCGATTAAGTGAATGTATGAGCTACCTTTGCATTATGGTAAAAATATGCCTTAGAAAATCAGCTGAAGAAGAAGAAACTTTATTTTGGTTCATAGTCTTAGAGACAATCGATCCATGGTTGGTTGACCCTATTGTTAAAAAGGGCTGTGGAAAGGCACAAGATCATGGTGCTAGCATGTGGCAGAGGAAGCTGCTCACCTTATGACAGATGGGAAGTAATGGGACAGATAAGAAGGGGAGGGTTTCCATATCCCCTCCAAGCGCATGCCACCAGAGACCTAAGTCTTTCCACCAGGCACTACCTCTTAAATGCTTACCTCTAGCACCTTCCAGTAGTTCCATATGCTTGGAACTAATCCTTTAACAAATAGGTCTTCAGATTTAAACTATAGCAGTGAACTTCAGAGAAAGTATGTGTTCCAGCTTCCCTGAGGAGGTGGTGTCAATCAAGGCCCAGGAAGGAGCCAGGGCCATCATCTTGGTCAGGTACTCACAAAACCCCCAACCCTATGGTGTCATCATATGCACCCCGTAGGATTTTAACCTAGTTATTGCCATGTGTAGCTGCTCCCTTCCCCAAGGTGGTCAGAGGAGATCAAGAAGAGAGTCAGGACTTCCACCCCCATCCTGTGTGGTTTCAGTGGGGCAACATGGAGAAAGTATCAAGGAGCACTCCCACCAACGAACAGCATCACTGAGGCTCCTGGAGACCCTGAGATCTCACCCACAACCAGCAATAACAGTTTAGTTCATGGATTCCATCAGAGGCTAGTGAGGAATCCAGACATCTGGATTACCCTATTTCCCCCAGAGCAGTGTCAGCCAAAGCCAATTGCAGCAGGTTTCAATAAAATCCAGAGTCTTAGAACATGGAGACAAAGATCCTGAAAATCCAAATTTCCACCAGGAAGTATGTTTTATACTAAAAACCAGAAAAAATATGTCAAATAATCAACAGATGCCAATGTTGAGAGATTATTGATGATGAAATTATCAAAGATGTAAATCAGTCATTATAAAATGCCACAATGAGCAAATACAAACATGAAGAACCAAGTGAAAAATAAAGAAATTCTAATTTAAAAAATGAAGTTGCAGTTAAGAAATGGCAGATGAAATGACCATCAGTAGAAATCATATCACTAAAATATTATATTCTAACAAATTAATAAACAACTTCAATGGATGGACATGATATGCAAAAAACAGAGAAAAGTATCACTGTATTTAATATAGAAATTACTATATATGAAAACGTACTGAAAAAAAAGAAATGAGCATAAGTTTATCATAGTTGCAATATCAAAAAGATCATTAGTGGGCCGGTGAGATGGCTCAGTGGCGTAAGCGCCTGCCTTGCAAGTGCGAGGGCCCGAGTTCGACTCCCGGATCCCACATACGAAAAAGGGGCCGGTGATATCGCTCAGCGGCATGGGTGCCTGCTGGCACGTGAGGTCCTGAGGTCGACCCCCCGGTACCCACAAAAAAAAAAAAGATCATTAGAATCCCCCATAAATTAAGTGAAGGTTGGTATGATTGAAAAAGTATTCAAAGAAATAATGGATGAAAATTGTCCAAGTTGATGAAACCATAAGCCTACATATTCAAGAAGTTAAGCAAACTACAAACAGAAAACAAATAAGCAAATATATACCAGGAAAGATCATGGCTAAATACCTGAACTCTGTTGCGCGCCCTTGCCAGCAAGGAACACACGAAAGTGGAACTTGTTATTAACAATTTATTAACGCTGTACAGGGACCGAAGTCGCACCCAAGCCGGTTCTCAAGCTAAGCTAGCTTCTTCCAGCTTCTTCCTCTTCCTTCTCCCCCGGGCACTCTCCTATATAGGAATCCATCTCCAATCACCCTCTGCCACGAATAGCACACCCATTGGGCGCCGCCGCAGGGATCCGCCCGCTGCCCAAAACCTTCCCTAATAAGGGAACATAGAAATGCGGAACATAGGCTGATCAGCTGATAGGAAGCAGGCTATCCGCGCCATGTTGGTGGTGCAGTAAGAAAAAGGCTCCCAACATCTCCCCCTAATTAATTAATTTTAAATGGCACAACAGCAGGAGAATGTAGAGGCCCGTACCCTGTTGTGCAAACACCAAGCGGATTAACATAGCATGAGATGGCCAGGCTCATACTACTTCATCCCTATTGGCAATGCTCCCTTTTCACAGGGGTGGGGCTTTGGAGCAGACCCACATGCATACGAGCGTGCATTCCAGCAGTCCCCTCAACCCCGAGGGCAACTGCTGTGCAGTGCGGCTAGCCTTACATCCTGCATAGGCTACGAATGAATGGCAGCCAGCCATACTTGGGGAGATGTACCAGCATCCACAGCTGTAATGGCCTGAGCGAGCATGGCAACATCCCTACGGCGGCGTCGCCGCAGGCGGCACAAACACCAGAGGCAGAAGGCGGCACTCAAAGCCACGATTCCCAGGAGAGACATAGAGCCCGCCCATCGTTGTACCCATCCAGACCATCTTGTTATAGCAGTCCATAAACTTTGCGTGGTAACAGGTGTGACTCTGGTAGCATTGATCTGTGTGATCTGAAGCGCCAGTTGCCAAGTATAGTTGACAAAGGTAGCATTCCAGGGACCGGCCAAGTATAGAGGCCCAGAGCCCACAACAATGTCTCATGCAAGGATATTTCACGGATCTGCACCGGGAAGGCCCAAAGGTCAGTGGTGGAAGCTAGAAAGTCTGCACCAGCAGGATGAAGGATCTGTGCCAGCAGGCTGAGGGATCTACCCCGGAGCCAGGAAGCGACGCTCAGAGTAAGAACCAGAGCTCCCCCGAAAGTCACCACAGCCATCCTCAGCGACAACGAGGTCCCGAGCTCCTCCGACGATGAGAATAGCCAAGTTCCTATCAGGAAAGCCAGTGTGACAAGCTCCTCGAGGAGAACCGACAGCAGCAACTCTTCCTCTCCAGTTCTCCTTTTCATGTTGTTGGCAACAACCCTCAGGTGGGCCCTCCACACCAGGCACCACACTGATTCAATTCAGCTGGGTTTTACAAGTTGACCACCAATTGTCAATCCACCACAATCCACCCCTGGTCAACTTGATAACCACACAC
This sequence comes from Erethizon dorsatum, assembly GCA_028451465.1. Taxonomy (NCBI): domain Eukaryota; kingdom Metazoa; phylum Chordata; class Mammalia; order Rodentia; family Erethizontidae; genus Erethizon; species Erethizon dorsatum. Next base: position 59,455,869 of record CM051828.1, read on the forward strand.
ATTTCCTTAAACCAATGGTCTCTAGTGGCAGATTTGTGAAAAGTTAACATGTGTTGATCTATTCAGATTTACATTAATATAACAATTACACATATACAATTCTTATTGCACTCATTTCTGCACCAAAAACAAAATATACAAAGGGTGATCAAAACTCAAAGTTAAAACGACAATACTTTGACAAATTAACCTGATTACAAACATATCTAAAAACTACATTAAAATCAAATTGAAAGAACTATTACAATCACAGTCCTTGCATCCATTAACTTTTAACTATACGGCATGGCAAGACTAAAAAATGGGGATCTCCTGCAATTTAAATACACTCTTATCTTCAGGTGAAAGGTTTCAGTTCATTTTTCGGGCTAGAGTCAGAGCAATCACTCCCTTAATCATTTTGTCCTTGCGTGTCGCTTATTTCCACCGATGATGAGTCAATGGACTGAGTCTGGGTTGTACTGAGTCTCACAAGACGTTCGGGAATCCACACCGGCTCTGCATTTTGTTCCTGTGGAAAAACACAGACCGAACCTCGTGCCCATACCAGCACGGGATTGGGGCCACGCCATTGCCCCGTTAATACATCTTTCCACCGGACCAATCCTTTGGAGGCCATCGGAGCGCCTACATGTCGATCGGTGGCAGAGGCCCCCCGAGCGTCCAAGGTCAAAAAATTGAGGGTAAAGAGAGCCATGGATAAACGCTCCTTAGGGGTGGTTAAGATTCCCCCCTTTTGTTTTTGTAAATAGTCCTTGAGCATGCGATGAGCACGCTCGATGATGCCCTGGCCTTGTGGATTGTATGGCAAGCCATGAGAAAGGTGTACCTGAATGCGTGCACAAAACTGACTGGTGAGACGAGGCAGCACCCATTACAGAGCTTAGGCAGATATACTTCCTCAAACTTGGCCGGCGCTTAAGTTGCGCCGGGCCAGTAAAAACGAAACCTGTGTCGAGCGCAGTGTACGAAACCTGCGTCGAGCGCAGTATCTTCACAGCAATTCCCCGCACACCCGCGGCCCCTCTCTTACCGGAGGTTTAGTGGATCCACTCCCGCTCTATCGGCGGCCTCCCTCACTGGGGAGAATCGGCTCAGAGTAAAAACGAAACCTACCTTGGTGCTGATAACGCCAAGGTCACGAGTTCGTTCCCCGTACGGGCCACCACTTGTTGCGCGCCCTTGCCAGCAAGGAACACACGAAAGTGGAACTTGTTATTAACAATTTATTAATGCTGTACAGGGACCGAAGTCGCACCCAAGCCGGTTCTCAAGCTAAGCTAGCTTCTTCCAGCTTCTTCCTCTTCCTTCTCCCCCGGGCACTCTCCTATATAGGAATCCATCTCCAATCACCCTCTGCCACGAATAGCACACCCATTGGGCGCCGCCGCGGGGATCCGCCCGCTGCCCAAAACCTTCCCTAATAAGGGAACATAGAAATGCAGAACATAGGCTGATCAGCTGATAGGAAGCAGGCTATCCGCGCCATGTTGGTGGCGCAGTAAGAAAAAGGCTCCCAACAGAACTCTACATAAAAAACACAAACAAACAAAAACAAAACAAAAAACTTTCAATAAGCAAAAAATTAGATGATACCTTACCTATAGAAAAAATAATTCAAATAATAGTAAGTTTCTCATTGAAAACTACAGAGGCCAGAAATGCCTGGCACTGCATGATTCCAGTGCTGAAAGAAAAGAAATATCAACACAGCATTTATGCCTAATGAATATATCTTTCAAGGATAATGTAAATTGAAGATATCATAAAACTAAAGAAAGTTTTCATCAAAAGACCCACACTACAAAAATGGCTAGAGAGCATTCTCCTAAAAAAATTAGTAATCAAATAAGGAATCTTGAAATATTGAGAAGGAAGAAAGAACTGTTGAAATAATGAAACCCTGAGTAAATAAAATGGGTTGCGCTTCCTAGCTTAAATTTTCTCAAGATAAATATTTGATAACACTTTATGCTTATTAGAATAGCTAATATAAAAATGTGGTAATACAAAATACTTGTGAAGATATACAGAATATAGATTATTTATATATTGCTGATGGTAATGTAAAATTATGTAGAACTCCAGAAAATATTTTGATTTTTTTCCAGAAAATATTTTGGCAGTTTCTGAAAAAACCTAAACATACACTTATCATAAAGCTCAGTGATTACATTCTAGGAGATTTAGATCAGAAAAATGAACACTTATGTTCACATACAAACTTGTTTATGGTTGTTCATGAGCAGCTTTGTTTGTAGTAATCCCAAGTTGAAAAAACTATAATGTCCTACATAGCCAAATTATTTGACACATACATAGAATCAAATACTGCATGTCAATAATAACAAAAATAAAACAAAACAGATAATAGCAATGAAATAATGGTGATCATGTAAAAATATTAGATGCCTCATACACTCCTGGTGATGTCAAAGACAAGCAAAGCACTATATTATTTGTTGTAGACTGAATGTTGATGTTTCCCCAAAATTCAGATGTTGAATCCCTACTCCCCAAAGAGACGATATTGGGAAGTGGGGCCTTTGGAGGTAACTATATTTAGATAAAGTAAGAAGGGTAGAGCCCCTTTGATGGGATTAATGCCTTTATAAAAAGAATAGACCAGAGCCCTTCTCCTCCACCATGTGAGGAGCTAGCAAGATGGTGGTCATCATCTGCAAACAAGACCTTCCTTATGCTGCCACCCTGAATTTGAACTTTCCTGCTTCCAAAACTGTGAGAAATAAAAGTGTGTTGCTTGAGCCATTCAGTCTATGGTGTTTTATATGACAGCATGAACCAACTAGGATACTAATTAAGTGATAAGGTTTTTATCTGACATATACCATTGCTAGAGGGCAGGTAGCTTAGCATGAACTGAACTCAACTTTCCTTTGTGCAGAGGTAACTGGGTTTAAAGAGAAGAGGCACTAGGGAGGAGAACCAGAGGGAATAGTGTAGAGGGAGTCAGGCAAGTGAAAGGTTGTAAAGACCAGGAGGCAGGTTTTTCCATGTGAAAGACATCTGAGGCTGCGTACATCCTTGCTTCGCAGGCCCTGGTAGATGGGGCTTCCTTCAGGTGTTGGGTGGAATACACAGTATGTGCTTTTAGCAGCCTTTAATTTTCTTAGACAGGTTAAGGAGCAGCTAACTTATCTTAGTAATGTAACCTTGTGCTCTTAGAAATTATGTTAATTGTTCAAATCATTAAGAGGCAAGATTGAGGCTTAGCCTAGAATAGGATTCAGAGGAAGCTGACTAGAGTTTGGTGAAAGATGGTAGCATTATTGGTGGGAAGGTAAAATAGTGCAGCTCACAGACTTCTTAATAGTTAAACATGGGTTACATACAACCTAGCAACACTACTCTTTGTGTGTGTGTGTGTGTGTGTGTGTGTGTGTGTGTGATGATGTTACAGTCTTCCATGGGGAGAGTTATGTCCACTGGATTCTGAACAATTTGCACTTCATTCCCAAACCATATCCAGTCCTGGGAGCAAGGAATGTTTCCTTCTTTGCTCACTACCAACCTTTGTGTCTGCATTAGCAAGCCATATCACACAGTTGATTAAAACCAGATTAACTGGAGAGATGATGCAGAGCAGGGAATGTATGTCAGTCCCCAAACCCATTGATCTCCTTGAGGTTGTTGTAAGCTTACTAGTGTTACTGAATTCTGTTAATTTGTAACCCTATTCATGTATGCATATACATGCAGAGGAAAAATGAAAATACGTCTACATTAAAAACTTGCATATGAATGTTTATAACAACATTTTAATAACCAAAATATGCAAACAACTTAAATATCCATCAGTTGATGAATCGATAAGCAAAATGTGATCTTTGTATACAATGGGGTATTACTTGTCTATGAAAAGGAAATATAAAGTGAAAAGTAAATCATATAAAAATTAAATCATGAAAATTATTCAATTAATCCAAAGAAGGTAGAGGTAAACAATGAAGAAAGAGCAAAATGGATGAAGAGAAAAGGAGTAGCAAAATCATATCTGTAATCACATTGCTTTGAAATTGGTTAAATATTCCAATTAAAAGGCAGAGGTGGTAACTTTGTATAAAAGTTACCATGTGCTACATTCAAGACAATCATTGCAGATATAAGAACAAATATAAGTTAAAGTAAAAGGATAAAATGTATATATCATCTTAATCAAAAGCTTGCATGACTATATTAATACAAGAGAAGTGCATTGTAGAGAAATGAATATTGCCTGTCTTAAAAAAAGCTATTTTTATAATCTTAAAAGTGTAAATTAATCAATAGGATATAACAATCCTGAGGTTAAGTATACTTAATAACAGAGCTTCAAAATATAGAAAACAAAAAATGAATCACAAGTGAAATAGGAAAATCCACAGGTAAAGTCAGATATTTTAACACCCTTATCTAATCACAAATATATCAAAAAGTGAGCATATATCAAGTTTATGTTTATGATCCCCAAATTTGAGGTAATTCTAATACCCAGCATGGAATACACTCATACATTGAAACACTGATTATCAATAAGAAAGAATGTACTATTGATGCACAAAGCAAATCTCAAGATAACTAGGCTAAGGAAGCAAAGTTAAAGAATACCTGCTGTAAAATTCCATCCAAATGAAATTTGAGAAAATGTGAACTGTCTGTATTGAGAGAAAGCAGGTCAGTGATTGCCCATGGATGGGCTGTGGGGAAGGGAAAGGGACATAAGGGAATTTCTGACGTGGTTTTGGTGTGATTTCACAATTATACACCCATACCAAAATTTATCAAAATATACATTTTAAATATATGCAGTTTATTGTGTGTCTATTATATATCAAAACAACTATTGAAAATATTTCTTTCAATAGAAAGAAAGCAACTCTAATACCTATGATCTGAGAAGAGGATTTCCATTTCCCTCATGTTTTACCTCGGTAAGAAAAGTTGTGTTGGGTTGTTTTCTCATGCCACCATTGAAAGTATCCTGCAGCACCCAGCTGGCTTCTGCCACAGCTATTCTGTGTATCCTGAATGGTTTCCACCCTCTTTCAACTGTGCAGAATGTGGAAGAGATGCCTGCCCTGGGGAAGTAGCCACTTGTCAGTTTCTTAGTCTACTGAACGAAAGTAATAAGAGGATAGCATGTTTGTGGTTGCATCATTCATGGGCTAGGTAAGAGTTAATATAAATAAGGTGTTTGGCAAAATGTTTTGAGAGTGCATTATAAAAATATGTTTTGTATTTTCTTTTCTTTTATTTATTTATTTTTTTTGTGGGTACTGGGGGTCGACCTCAGGACCTCGTGCACCAGCAGGCGCTCGTGCCACTGAGCGATATCACTGGCCCTTTTTTCGTATGTGGGTTCTGGGAGTTGAACTCGGGCCCTCGCGCTTGCCAGGCAAGCCCTTATGCCACTGAGCCATCTCACTGGCCCTATTTTCTTTTAATATTACCATTCAAACAAAAAAACATTGCTCCCCTTCATATCGAACTCATTGAAAGAGTTGTTCATGAATGGTTAAAATTACTTCATCTCCTCATTTCCCAGTATTTCTCCATGCACCTGACGCCAATCAGGATCTCATCTCCATTACTCCACTGGAATCTGTCCTCTGCAAGGTCACCAGTGGCTTGTGTCCTTCCAGAGTCTCTGGTTCTTCCTTAATCCTTATGTCTCAGAACCATTTATGACTGTTGATCACTTATAACATCTGCATGGTTTTCTTCTGGATTCACTTACTGTACTCTCCATTTACTCACAGTGTGGCCTGTTTCCAGTCTCCAGGTGCTGCGGGTTCCAGCGCCTGCACTCTGTGCACATTCACTTCTCACTGTCTTCACCCAGGGCCAGGACTCACCCACAGCCAATGACTTCCACATTAACAATTTCCTGTCTGGCATTTCCTATGAGACTGAAACTTGTATATGACACAGCTTATTCAAAAGTTTACCTCAGAAGTTTACTACACATCTAAAAGTGCTCACATTTAAAAGACCCCCCCATCTACCCAGATGACCAAAACCAGGAGAGACCACAGCAGCTAACTGCTGCTGCCACAGCTTCTCTCTGATCTCTTTGGTTTACTCATGTTTCCCTCTGTCCATTCTCCTCACATCAGTCAGAGGGCTGACCCAAAACACATCACTACAGAGCAAGGTGGTACTTCTCCTAGGTTTCCTAATTCATGTGGCATATGAGCTAAACTCCTCACTGCACTATAGTACTCTGACTGATCCGCTCAGCTTCTCTGATCTCACCTCCTCACCTTTGCCCTTCTCTCTACCATCTTACTGTCCTTCCAAAACAATGGGCACATCCCACCTCAGGACCTTTGGACATGCCATTTCTATGCACTGAATGTTGTCTCCTAGACATTTTGCACAGCTCTCTCCTTCACTGTAACTCCTGAAAAACATATTTCATTGTCATTCACCATAAAATGCAGCAACCCCTGTTACACTCCATTTTCCCTGGTTTACAACTCTTCAAAGGACTTGAAGTATATGATGTCCTATTACACTTTCATTTATATTTAGCCTTCCTTTTTTCCTCTTCAGACCACAAACTGTTTTTCTATGTTGTGAAAGTAATTATTCTTAATCCAATTGCATTCTAAAATTATGTCTACTTTTACCATGACTATAAATTTCATTTAAAATGTTGTTTGGAGCAGTGTTTTATAATCTCAGAATGGTTACTGACTGAATAAAAGTTATAAAACTCAATGTTCCAATATCTTTTTAGTCTTTCAGTTAATACATATTGAATACCAAATATGGATATAAAATATTGTTGGACTGTGGTAAAAATAAATATGTTGAATGGGTAACTTGGTAATCAGTGATAAATGTGTACTAAATATCAAAATTGAATAAATATATATTAGATTTTAGTTAGGTACATAGTTTTATAATTATTTTATTTTGTTTCAAATATCATAGTGAATACCCAAGCACTTTATAATAGAATTTCATTCCTGATTTCTTTATTTTTACTTTTCTTTTCTTAGTTGGAACACAGATTTGGAGATTTGGTCCCAGAAACACTGTATTCAGAGTATATTTTCTATTCAGTAACTTAAAATATCCTTCTGTAGTCATGATTTGTCAGCTTTCTTCAAATAATAGAGAGACACCTGGATTTCTGGTGTAGACTTCTCTGTACTGCTGCCATCTCAGTAGGCATCGCCTCTGTTCTGCTTCCATGCTTGCTTCTGGTCCACTCGCATGGTGTTGCCAGTGGCCCCACCAACTCCTTAGCCTGCTTCGTCCACCAGAGAAGACCCTGCCACAAGAGGACACTGTCTATTACTCACTTGCTCATTCCTGCCTACAGAAGTTTCAGAGATATCCGACTGGCAGATGGGAAGAATTGCGGGCTGTGCAACAATTCTTCCTGCTTGGGATCCTCCTATCTACAGGGAGCAAATATAAATAAATAAACAAACAAACATTCCTTCATGCTTTTCAGGACGGAGCTTTCTCTTCTGAGGCAGATTGTGCTCATCCACCACTGTCTACAATTAGATAAGCGGGCTTTTATCAACAACTTTATCATTAGTAAAGCTGACGTTATAATCTCTATTTGCTCAAATTTCCTTGTCTCTCTCTCTCTCATTGTTTCTGAGCCCGTCTGGAGGACAATGATTATTCTGGGTTTTCTGGAATCCACGCATCTCTTTTTTTTTTTTTTTTTTTTGTGGGTACCGGGGGGTCGACCTCAGGACCTCGTGCGCCAACAGGCACCCGTGCCACTGAGCGATATCACCGGCCCCTTTTTCGTATGTGGGATCCGGGAGTCGAACTCGGGCCCTCGCACTTGCCGGGCAGGCGCTTAAGCCGCTGAGCCATCTCACCGGCCCTCATTGTGTTAATTTTAGAATAGTTTTGTATTTATAGTATATGCAGTAATTTATATTTGCACAAAAGTTCCAGAGCTGTTAGAATTTCATTATGCCTTGTACTCAGTTCATCGAATTAACCTCTGATAGTATGGTGTTCTAATTGCAAAAACTAAGAAACTGATATCTGTACATTAACTAACCAGTAACTCCAGACTTTATTCACATTTCCTGTGTGTATACCTAATGTCGTATTTCTGTCCCACAATGCCATACAGAATATTGTTACATTTGGTTGTGAAATCTTAGTAGACTTTTTCTTTGTTTTATTCCCTTTTCCCCGCTTTCTTTCCCTCTTTCCTTCCCCCTCTCTTTCCCTCCTCCCTCCCTCACTTCTTTTTTCTCTCTTTCTTTTTTTCTTTATTTTTTCTTGCCTCAGCTGGGTTTACAGGCATGTGCCACCACACTAAGCTTAAGCTCACAGGCTTTTTGTCATTGTGACAATTTTTTGGAATTTCCTAGTTTTTGATGATCTTGATAGTTTTGAGAAGTACAGGTCAGTTATTTTGAAGACACACCCTTCATTATTGCTCATATGATGTTTTCCTCAAGTTTTGACTGGGGTTAAACACTTTTTCATATGAAGATCTCATCCCTGTTGATGTAACACTTGATCACATGGCTGAAGATGTATTTGCTGGGTTTTTCCTCATCTGTGTTATTCTCTCGCCTCCTTTTCACTCTATACTCTTTGATATAATGTCTTGATGTGCAACTCATGCCAATGGGGTGGGAAGTTATGTGCACCTCCTAGTATTGCAGGTGTCTTCATAAATTATTCAGACTGGGATGGTGAGATAGCTCAGCAGCATAAGCTCCTGCCTCGCAAGTGTGAGGTCCTGAGTTCGACTCCGGGTACCCACATACAAAGGAAAAAAGGGCCAGTGATATCGCTCAGCAGCACAAGCACCTGCTTGCAGGCATGAGGTCCTGAGTTCGACATCCGGTACCCACAAAAAAATAATAATTAATAAATAATTCAGACTTCTTACACACATAAGAATTTTATCTCTTCTATTGTTTCATTTATTATTGATTGATATTCATATGGTAATAGTCCGTTACTACAGTCATATTTTGCATCTCTAATTGTTCCACCTTTGGGAGCTTTCAGTTGTCTTCTGTGTCCCTCTCACATTTTCTGTAATTTGGGGTTTTGAACACTTCCTTAATTTCTAGCACTACAAGGTGCTCAATTTGATCATGCACTTTCCTGACCCAGGTGTAAAATGAGTTATTTCCCTAAAGATCCAGTTAATGGAGATTGGTACTAGAAACTAAGATCTGAGAACTAGATGTCCCCATTGCTATCGAGGTGTCATTTACATTTTGGCTTTCTCGAACCATGAGACATGGAAGGAATAGATGCTTGGATAATAACCTTCCTACATGCACCTATAAAACTTTCTATCATCCATCTATCCATCCATCCTGTTGTATCTATATTGTTAAATATATGTTCTAATTTAATACCACAAGGTTCATTCTAGTCTTCATCCTTTGCTAACCTGCAACCTTCCTCTCCACAATATGCTGTCAATATACATATTTGTTCATTTCCAGTATAAATGTACAGTGGGTATGAGCTCTTAACCATTGCTCTCTTGGGGCATTTCATGGTTTTAGCAATTACAGTACAGAGCCTATCTACAGATTGGACCTATACGTAGGCTTAGTCTACTAATATCTGGAGTTACTTATGTAACATTTCCTTTCATATTCTTCTGTGAGGGTATGTCATGGATTTGCACAATAGATGAATTATTTGTTCATATGTGTTGACTCTTGATGTTATTTCTTGAGCAATTTAGGTTCTGTCCAGAAAGTCCTTTCCTATGTCTATGTCTTCAAGAGTCTTACCTATTTTATTTTATCTTTGGTACTGGGACTCGAACTCAGGACCTTGTGATTGCCAAGCAGGTGCTGTGCCACTAAGCTATATCCCCGGCCCATTACCTATTTTATATTCCAGTAGATTAAGTGTCTTTGTTTATAATCCAGATCTTCAATTTATTTTTATTTTAGTTTAGCACATAGTGAGATATATGTTGTCTAGATTCAATCTTCTGAATGTAGATAGCTACTTTTCTCTGTACCATTCATTAAAGAGGCTATCTTTTCTCCATAGTATGTTTTTGGACCTTTTGTCAAAGATCAAATAGCTGAACATGCCTGAGGTTGTTTCCACATCCTCTTCTGTCTGTTGATCCACATGTCTGTTTTTGTGCCAATACCATGCTGTTTCTATCACTATAACTTTGTAACATAACTTGAAATCTGGGATCGTGATGTGTATTGGCATATGGTTTTAAAGTCACGTAAATAACTAAGAATTGAAATAATCATATAGTGATACTATGGTTAGCTTTATACAAAACTATCAAAATATTTTCAAACATGTTCAGAATATTTTGCCTGGTCAATAAGCAATAAATGAGAGTTTCTAACACTCTGGATGTTACCAGCAATTTTTATTGGCTGACTTCTACATTTGAACCATTCTAATGTATGCATGATGATATCACATTATGGGTTTAATTTCCATTTTCTTAATGATAAATGATGTTGGGAATTTTTCATATACTGTATAATCATTTATATATCTTTTTGATGAGGTGTCTACTCAAAATTTTTGCCTATTTATTAATTAATAAGTTTTTCTTCCCACTGTTAATTTTTAAGAATTATTTGCATATTTTGGAGATAAGTCTTCATCAGATATCGGATTTGAAAATAATTTTCTCCAGTCAGTGGCATATGTATTCTTTTTTTCTTTTTTTAATGTGGGTACTAGGAATTGAACGCAGGACCTCACACTTGCCAGGCAAGCACTTATGCCGCTGAGCTATCTTACCGGCCCTGTATTCACTTTTTTAGGCAGAGTAGAAGTAAATGCAGAGATTATTTTAAAAAAATTTAATATTACTTACATAACTACTTTAGCATGGGAAATAACTACGTCTTCAAAATATCTAACAGGATGATATTCTTATAATTTTACCTCTGTAATTAGATGTTTATTTTTATAAAGATAAAATAGCTATAAGTGATTATAAAACTATTTTCTATCCTTTCTTCTCCTTAAGACAAATTTTAAAACTTTAATCTTAACTGTTCCATGATGTATCTAAATTATTTCTTAACTAAACATCTAAATAAATGTTCTGTTATTTGTCCTTTAGACACTCTTAATGTTTTCTGTTGAGATGGATTGTATGTTTCTTTCCTTCAAACTATGAAGAAAATGGAATAAAGTTAAATTATTATGTGTTCACATCCACTAAAAAGAATTACAAAGTATTCTTCGAATCTTTTAAAATAATTATTTTTGGAAGATAAAAATACTAATTCAGCTTGTTATTTTATTTAAAAAGCATGTCTTGGGCCGGTGAGATAGCTCAGTGGCATAAGTGCCTGCCCGGCAAGCGCGAGGTCCTGAGGTTGACTCCAGGTACCCACGTAAAAAAAAGCATGTCTATCAAAATATTTTTTCAGCAATTAAAAGAAAAGTGATTCACAATTTCTAAAATAATAATTTAGACACACAAGGCAGGTTATGGGTTTACCAATGCAGGTAAGATTTGTGGTCTCTTGAGAAAAGAGAGACAGCCCCTGCTATCCCTAAATTAATTAGTTAAAAAATATTAAGTTTTGTTTATATGATTTAAAATGTTTCTTTTATTGTAAATGCATATATAAAATTATAGAGTACCTACACCAACTACCAATGTATATGAAGAAAATACAAGCATTCCATTATGCAAAGGAAAATGGAAGAATCTGTGAGGTAATATCACTTCTGTCATTAATAACAGGAGATAAAATGATTTTACCGTAATGAGGGTGTCAGAGAGGAACACATCCCATCTTTCCATCACACAGTCAATCAGATCATGAAATAAAGGACTTGTTTCATGGACTGAGAAATCAGTCTCTGTGTTCCCCAAAGAGGTAGAGGACAGGTAGGAGGCTGGAAGCTGTGGGCTCTGAGTAATGGTAACATCCTTCTTCTAGAGTCACAGAGAGCCTTCTTTCCTGCTAGTTTGGGAAAGAATATCCTCAGGGCAGGTTTGCCATAGTTCTCTCTGCGAGTGTGAAAGCCACAATTCAGCACAATCAAGCACAATCTCCCTTTGCAAATATTTGCCAGCACCATGAAGAGCACTAATGTTTGACATGTATAGAGCACATTCTCCAACAAGGATGTTCGAGAGATTAGGTTAGATAAAGTTCAACCAGCACATTAATTTTTAGAGAAAGTCAATGAGTACTTGCAAAGGTATGAACCTCTGATTTGAGCTATTTTTAAGAATCAACCAAAATGGAAATAACTATGCATATTTTGTTGATTACCTAAAATAGATATTTAGCTAACATCATCTAATGATAAACATCTTCCTTTCTTGGCTACTTTCTAAATAGAGACCTCAGGAAGATCACCACAATAAATAGATTTCATTTAGTACGTGAAATACAACATGCGACTTTAAATTTTTTTAGGCTAGTAACACAATAGCCACAAAAAATCAGAGATACAGTTGTTGACTTTAAGAAACTTGCTATTTATTTGCATAGCTAAAAATGCATCTGGTTGATGGAAAACCAGAAAATTAATCAATAATTCGTCAATATGATAAATGTAACTAAAAAGAATGAAACAGCTCAAGTTATTAAATTAGCTTTTTTTTTTAAAGATACATGGATCCAATGAAAATATCATGCTGTTGGCTTTGCAGAAGCCTTAAGAGAGGATGGTGATCAGAAAACAGAACACAAATTGGTTAAGTGTCATGGTCTGAGGAGGAAGGAGAGAGCCCTGTATTCCCACTGAGTTCTTATGTGTGTCCTTTGTCTGGATCTAGGAACTGAATTAATACAAAATCTGATTTAATAAAAATTGCATCATTTTACATGTACTTCAAGATCGTCAAAGAGGAAAGTTTGAAGAAATGTTCTAAACGTTGTGCTTTTATTTATTTTAGACAAAGAACAACAGATTTGTGAAGGAATGACAGGACAGCATGACCTCTGTATTAGGACAGTCAATTCTGGGAATGTTAGAGACAAATGTAAGCGGATGTTAATGTCAGCGGAAGATAAGGGCTACTTTACTGTTTGTTTATTCAGCTTCACTCCAGCCCCAGTTACCAGTCCCTGGTGATTGAGATCATTTTCCAGCCTTAGTATGTGAAGGGCATCTGTGTCAATGGAATCGTTATCGCTTGCTATGTGTAGGGAAAGAGGCCAAATGAGTCTTTCTGAAGTTAGAGTTCCTCAAGTGATTTTAGCCTGAAATAATCAACACACCAGTGCAGCATATTTTGTGATGGTATGGCCTTAACTCTTTCTATTCCCTCACTGATAAGCTGTGTGACTTTCTTAAGTCCTAATTACTCTTTCGAAGGTTTTGATATGAAATTTAGAAGTGGTGCCGGTGAGACGGCTCAGCGGCTTAAGCGCCTGCCTTGCAAGCGCGAAGGCCCGAGTTCGACTCCCGGATCCCACATACGAAAAAGGGGCCGGTGATATCGCTCAGCGGCACGGGTGCCTGTTGGCGCGCGAGGTCCTGAGGTCGTCCCCCCGGTACCCACAAAAAAAAAAAAAAAAAAAAAAAAAAGAAATTTAGAAGTGGTAACACAAGGATAGAGGGATTGAGTGAAAGCAAATGATGATGGACGAGGAGTTTTTATGTAATAGCATTCCTTAAAGAAGGATTCAGATCCCCTATGGACTAAATATCATCTAATCTTTCTATTCTTGCTTCACCTATGTCTTATTAAGTAGCGTAAAACTGTCATGGTTCTCTTATAATAGAGTTTCTTAAGATAGGAGAACAAAATTAACAGAACTGACTTTCCTCATAATGAGATTGTAAGGATTTATGAATTAAGATTTATAAAATACTACCAAGAATATTACTATATTCTCAGTAATTGAAAAACATGTGCATTTTAGAGGATCATGTTCAGTATAATGTTTATTTTCTGTTTAACATAAAACTAATATGAAAGCAGTAGTCTGAGCACATACCTAATGCCTACTATATAAAATTTCATAATATTCAAAGGAGAAATGATTGGATCATTGTAGTTTCACAATTATATTTATAATGTAATTATTAAAGAGGTGTATGGTATTAATATGTTAATATCCTCTAGTTATTTGTTATGATCTTGAGTACTATTTTCATTTATCTAGTCAACTTTTATGAATTCTTCAATTGTCCCTTCAAAAGCACCATTCATTTCCTCAGCTCATGGAAAGATAGCTGCTGAGGACTTACGTAGCTGAATCTTGAAAAATTTCAGTAAATTATTGTGAATATTTTATTTCAATATATTATAAGCCAACAGTTGATTAATAGTATGTTTCATTGCATATATTAGTTTTTCTCATTTTTAGTGAAATTATTAATCTTACATTATAATGGTTTTTGATGAGCTATTTGACAAATCACATATGTACCCTACTTTTCTGATATCTCACCTCTGTATTCTCTTACTATTTAATGAAGCAAAATTGTTACTTCTATGAATTATAGAAGATGAAAACCTATTCATATTTTTCTAAGTGAATAAATAGCTTTCCCATGAGCATTACTTCATTTTTTCCACATATTTGAATCATGTTGTCCAACATAATGCTGATACTATGTGATTTATTTTTGCTTTCATTTGTTTTAATGATTATCTTTGTTCTGTAATAATAACAAAGTGTTTCAGTTATTTTACTGTTTATAATAGACCTCGTTTCTCGTAAGGAAAGTTAGGTCATTTAACCACAGTGAGGTCGAGTGGGTGGACTGCTTTCAGCAACCCAGGACACACCTCTTATCCCATTTGCTGAACATTTCCCACCTCGGAATTTATCTGTTCTGATTTCTCGTACTGCCAAATTTCATTGCTGATTCTTTAATACAGAACAATTGAAATCACCGAGTATGTACTTAATTTTCACCTTGTTTTGATGTATCATCAAAATCGTATATATTGATGCATTTATCAGTAAAATATATGGTATTGCAGTAAATGAATATATCACAATTTACTTGCGCATTGTCTTTTAAAGCATTTGGATTATTTCAATTTCTGCATAGGATCAATGAAGCTACTTGGAATGTTATTATCAATGTTTTTTGGTAATTATTAATTTGCATATATGCGTAGGAGTGGGATTGGTGGGACATAGGATAGGCATATATTTTTCATTAACAGATAATGTCAAGTTTTTAATAAGGCAGTACTAATTTATTATCCTACTAACAATGTATAAGAATTCCTGTTATTCCCTATCCTTTTCATCAGTAGATATTCTCAGTTTGATCTGGAAATTTTGTTTGCTTCTGCTATGGTAATGTGTACCTACTTGTGTCTCTTTCTGGTTTTAATATACCTTTCCTGATTAGTAATATGATGAATGACCATTCTTGTGCATATTGGCGATTTTTATACTCTCTTACATGCTTCTTCAATTCTTTTACCCTGTAGTGATTACATGGGTCAGATAATTTAAAAATACAAGGTTTCACAGAACGTAATCACTGAGAATTTTCATAAAAGTTATGGAACAGCAAAATAATAGTAATAATAATAATAACAATAATAATAACAATAATAATACTGACATGCATTGAAGACCTAGTCTGTTTCCAGGCTCAGACCCAGAGACCTCTCTTGATTTGCTCTGTATTCATGTCTACTATTCCTTATGAATCAATGAGGAAGATTCAAGGAATCAGTTTCAGCACCATACCAACAAAAGTTTCCAGGAGTCTTTTGTGTTCCTTTAGTCAAGTTAGATGAGCTGACTTGTAACACCAGGTGTAAGTTGTTTATAGACAGGCTTTCCCTATGACAACCAGAGTACTTTAAAATTTTGGACAGCATACTATAAATAATCAACTAGCCCACTCATCCTTTTTTGGCCAAGAATTAATTCCAGATCATGTATACTTTGAGATGAGGCTAGAACCTCCTAGCTTAGCTGTAAAATTGAATAGAAATAATTTGTGTTTTAGAACTTGAGTTGTTGGTCTATATTTATGATTTGGTGGCTATGGATTTGTAGAGCTTCTTCACATAGTCTGGATAGTACTTTCTTATTGGAAACATGTATTGTGAATATATTCTTCCAGTGTGTAGATTTATTTTCATTCAGTAGTGTTGCCATTTGATAAGCATAATTTATTTTATAAAACGTATGTAAAATTAACTCTAAGAATTAATTTTATGAAATTAATTTTAATGAGTGCCAGTATACCTATTAGTAATTTTTTCAGTGCTTGAGTTTGAACCCACAATGTATCAACTTTTTGTGGCTAGTAATTATTAAGGAATTTTTGTGTATATCAAAACTCAAGAAGATAAACTGTCATGGTGTTTTTCTACAGAAGTTTGAAGTTTTCCCTTCTCACTAAGTTGTGGATTTCTTTATTTTTACCATTTTGATACCAAATAGCTGCCACACATACATGCATATATGTCATATATGCATACACGCATATATATCATATATGTATACATAATTTTGCCTACTAAGATTCATTCATGTGTGAGATTTCTTCTAGAATTTATCTGCTCCAATGAGCTATTTATCTAAATTTGTGTCTATAGCACCATTCTTACTCATATTATTTTTATTTTAAATTATGTATGTGCTGATGTATACTGTAAGTCTTTCAGTTTTGATATTATTTGTATTTTTTAATAATTTCTGGACTATTTTAGATCATTTGCATTTAAGTAAAATTTTAGGAACAGCTTAAGTTTCCAAAATATATAATTGGATTTTAGATGTGATCCATTAAATATGGAGGTAGATTTGAGGTGGTACTGACTTCCTATTAAGACTGAATATTCCAAGCCATCATGATTACTCATACCATCTTTCATGTCTCTCAGTGATATTTTGAAGTTACATATATACAGTAAAATTTTATGTATTATTGCTAGGTTTAATTGTAAGTAATGATTTTTAATATTATAAATAGCATTTCTAAAAATTTCTGTTTTTTTATATAATTACCTTTTGTATACTGACTGTGAATCCAGTCCCCTTTCTAAATAAACTTATTTAATGAATTTCTTTTAAAGATACTTTTTTTTTTTTTTTTTTTTGTGGGTACCGGGGGGTCGACCTCAGGACCTCGCGCGCCAGCAGGCGCCCGTGCCGCTGAGCGATATCACCGGCCCCTTTTTCGTATGTGGGTTCCAGGAGTCGAACTCGGGCCCTCGCGCTTGCAAGGCAGGCGCTTAAGCCGCTGAGCCATCTCACCGGCCCTAAAGATACTTTTTATATATAAGCAGTTTTAAAAGATCCATCTGTCATTTACATTTTCTACATGTGATCATGGCTGCTACATATAAGCACTTCCTTTATACTTTATTTCAATCTTTATACTATTTAATTAATTTACTTACAGTACTGCACTGGCTAGGACCTCCTATGAAATGTTGAACAGGAGCCAGAGCAGACACATTTTCTTTCATCTGCAACTGTACAATAATCATGATAGTTGCATTATGTAGAGACCTTTTATCAAATAAGAAAGTCTCTTTCCATCTCCACTTTTCTAGAAGATTTATCAAAGTGTACGTTAAATTTAACATATGCGTTTCTCTGTTTGTTGAGCTAATCAGGTTTTTCTTTTTATTCTCTTAATATGATGAATTGTATTGATTATTTTTCAAGACTAACACGAATGACACCACTAGAAAGAGCATCAACTGATGTATTGCCTTTTTTATATTTCTGTGGAATCATATTGCCAATATTTTGTGTTTTTGAATCAATGTACATGACAGGCATTGGTTAGTAATTTCTTCTTTCTCTTCCCTTCCTTCTTTCCCACCATCTCATCCCCCTCCACCCCTTTCCTTCTATGACTTTTTAGATAATGGCATGTAGATTATGCTGGCTCCATCAATCAAGTAGGAAAGTGTTCTCTCCTGCTGGGTTTTGTCTAAGAATTTGTGTAAGACTGGATTTGCTCCTTAAAGATTTTACAGAAATCATTTTTTCAGGGCTGGTGAGATGGCTCAGCAGCTTAAGCGCCTGCCCGGCAAGCGCGAGGGCCTGAGTTCAACTCCTGGAACCCACATAAGAAAAAGGGGGCCGGTGATATCGCTCAGTGGCACGTGCGCCTAATGGCGCGCGAGGTCCTGAGGTCGACCCCCGGTACCCACAAGAAAAAAAAAAAAAAAGAAATCATTTTTTCAGGATATCTTGGTTTGGAGTTTTCATTGTGGGAAAGTTTTATTATGGACTAAATTTCTTTCATAAAGTGCTTATCACATCTTTCATTTTTACTTTTTCTGTCTGTAAGATTTTTTCATTAACACATTCTTCATAATAGTATCAAATGTTAATATGTATGTAATATTTATATTTACATACGGATATATCCAATTTTATATTTTTATATTAGTAAATTATATTCTTAATTTTTTATAATTTTTGATAAAAATTTATCTTTTTAGCCACCCTTTTAGCTTTAGGTTTTCTGTATCCTGTTTATGTTTAAAATTAAGGCAGCATATTTTTGTTTGCCTTCTCTTTTTCTTTTGATTATTTGGAAGATGTTACATAATTTCTAAATGTGGGATACATTAAAATATCTTTTTAATGATTCATTTATTGTCTGTGTTTCTGTAATCAGGGCACATACTCTGCATGAGTTCGTTCTTTGAAATTTGTCTTGTTTTGTTGCCCAGCATATAGTCTGTTTAATAAATGTTCCATTTTCAATTGCAAATAGTATATCTTTGAGTTTTAAAGGATGATGTTCTTTCACTGCAAAATATGTTGACTTGATTATGTTTTAATTTTCTGTATGTTTGCTATTTTTCTGCTTCATTTAGTGGTTATTAAGATTTTAACAATATCTGTATGTGGGTCTAGTTCTTACATTAGTTCTGTCAATTTTAGCTTTATGAAATTGAAGAAAATTTTAATAGCTTAACATATTTAAATTATAATATTGTTCTGTGAAATTATCACATTCATTACTATACACTTTCTACCTTTATCCCTGATTATATTGCTTATTTTATATTCCACTGTGTACATTTCTTTTTTTATTTGGTACTGGGATTGGATACAGGGCCTCATGCATGCTGAGCATGTTCTCTACCACTGCGACATACACACAACACTCCAAAGTTAATAAATACTTTTGAGTAGTGTTTCCATGCTATATATTTTCCAAAATTTTACTTTACTTATTTGTGTCCCAGATAAATCACCTAAAATTGTGTCTTTTTCTTTAATATTGAGCCTGAAAAACATTGTATTTTAATGGAGGTAGTTAATTCATAGACTTAATGTGATTACTGATATAGATAGCTTGGTTGCTTGAAAGTTTTTATTAGCGTATGTTTGAAATACATAGTGATTGCTTTCAATTCAGGTGATATGCGTTTTCCATCTTGATCATTTGTAACTCCTCCTCCATTAGTACTCTGAGGAGGAGCTGGCAAAGTATTTTCCCATGCCTAGCTTGTCTTTTCACTTTGTTGGTTGTTTCCTGTTCTGTGTAGAGGATTTTTAATTTAACATAATCCCATTTGTTGATTGTTGGTGTTATTTCTTGTGCAACTGAGATTCTGTTTACGAAGTCCTTATCTGTGCCTATGTCTTCAAGTATTTCACCAAACTTTTGCTTCCACCAGATTGTTTTCTTTTATATGTAGGTACTTGATCATTTTGATTTGATTTTAGTACAGGCACAGCAATATAGATATAGCTTCACTCTTCTGCTCATGGATAACCAGATTTCTCAGTACTATTTGTTAAAAAGGCTATATTTGCTCAGGTATATATTTTTTGTACTTTTGTAAAAAAAAAATCCAGTAACTGAAGCTGCTTGGGGTTCTTTCTGCAAACCCTAATGTATTCCATTGGTCAATATGTCTGTATTTTATGCCAGTACTTTGCTGCTTTTACTACTGTTAATTTGTAGTATACAACTTGAGTTTGTAATCCTTCATGGCTTGCTCTTGCAACTATTCTGAGTCTCATCTGGTTTGACATACACTTAAGAATTTGGTTTTGGGTTTTTTTTTAGTTCTATGAAAAAAATTGATGATATTTTGATTGGAATTGTATTAAATCTATGTATCTTTTTTGTAATATGACTGTTTTGACAATATTTGCTCTGCCTACCCAAGAACAGGGACTGTTTTTCCATTTTATAATGCCCTTTTCAATCTCTTTTTTAAGAGCAATATAGTTTCCATTAGATCAATCGTTCACTCTTTTGTGAGTTAATTCCTGGGTATTTACTTTTTTTTTTTTATTGTGAATGAGATTATTTTCCTGGTTTATCATTGTGTTCATTTTTGGTATATAAGAACATTATTGATTTCTGTGTCAATTGTGTATCCTGACACTGATGAATTTATTTGTTCTAAGATTCTTCTGTGGAGTTTTTTGGACCTTCTATGTAAAGGGATACGTTCTCTGTTTTTTTTCTCCTGCCTGATTGCTCTGGCTAAAGTTTTCAATATGATATTGAACCTGAGTGATGAGAATGTACACTCTGTCTTGTCCCTGATTTTAGGGACAGTGTTTTCAGATTTCCCCTATTTAGTATCCCTTTGGTAATGCATTTTTCATAAATGGCTTTAATCAGTTTAAAGCAATGTTTTTCAATAGCTATTTTCATCAGGTTTTTTTTATCATGAATAGATGTTGGATTATGTCAAAGGCTTTTTCTGATTCTATTGAGAAGATTATGTGATTCTTACACTTACTTCTGCTTATGTGATGTATGTATTACATTTACTAATTTGCATATGATGGTCCATAATTGCATCCCTGGGATGAAAACAAATTGGTCATGATATATGATCCTTTTAGGAATTTTCTGTCATCTGTTTGCAATATATGGTCAAAGATTTTTGTATCTATGTTCATTAAGGAAATTCACCTGTAGTTTTCTTTTTTTGTTAATTCTTTGCTCAGTTTTGATATCAGGTTTATGCTAGATTCAAGAAATGAGTTTGGCAGTGTGGCTTCCCTTTCAACTTCATAGAGGATTTTGAAAAGTATTGATGTTGATTTTGCCTGATATTCTGGTAAAATTTGATGGTGAATCCTACATGTCCTGAACTTTGCTTAGCTGGTAGGGTTTTTTTTTTTTTTTTTTTGTGGGTACCGGGGGGTCGACCTCAGGACCTCGTGCGCCAGCAGACGGCCGTGCCACTGAGCGATATCACCGGCCCCTTTTTCGTATGTGGGTTCCGGGAGTCGAACTCGGGCCCTCGCGCTTGCCGGGCAGGCGCTTAAGCCACTGAGCCATCTCACTGGCCCCCGCTGGTAGGGTTTTTAATACTGCCTATGTTTTATTACATGTTGTTGGACTGTTCAGGGTTTTTATTTTGTTTGTTCAATTTTGGTGATTCACATGTATCTAGTAATTTATCTATTTCTTCTAAATTCTCAAATTTGTTGGTATATAAGTAGTTTCTTATGATTCTCTAGATTTTTGGCAGTATCTTTTGTGATTTTGATATTTTCATTTCTAATTGCATTGACATAAGTCTCTTTTTTCCTTCTTTCAGTGCATTTGACTAAGTGTTTATCAATTTTGTTTGTCCTTTCAAATAATCGACTCTGATTCATTGATCTGTTGTAATTTTTTAGTCTCAATTTCATTAATTTCTGTTCTGATCTTTTATCATTTGATTCCTTGAACAAGTTTTATATTTGGATTGCTCTTGTTTTCTAGGTCATTTAGGTTCATCATTAGTTGTTAATTGGGTCACTCTACTTTGCCAATGTGCACATTCACAGCTAAAATTTCCTTCTTGGGACTACTTTTGTTGTGTCCCATAGGCTTTTGTATACTGTGCTGCCATTGTCATTTGATTCACTGAAATTTTCAACTTCTTCTTTGATTCCTTTTGGTACTCTTTACTCATTCATATGTGTATTATTTAATCTCCATGAATTTGCATAGTTTCTCTGATTTCTTTTGGCATTGATTTCTAGTTTTCTTGTGTTATGATCTGATATTATGCTTGAGATTATTTAAATACTTTTATATTTATTTAACCATGCTTTATGGCCTAAAATGTGGTCTGTTTTAGAGAAAGTTCTGCATGCTACTAAGGAAAATATTTATTCTGTTGTTGTTGGATGAAATACTCTATAGATTCTGTTAAGTCCCTTTGGTCAATGATATGGTTCAACTCTAGTATTTCTTTGTTTGTTTTATTTTTTTAGTTGACCCATCTATTTATAAGAGTGGAGTATTGCAGGGTCCTGCTATTATCTGAGGTTTATCTGACCAGCTTTACATTGTTTATGTCCAGCTTTACATTGTTTATGAAATTGGGTTCACCAGCATTTGATGTATATACAATTATAATTATTATTTCTTCTTGTAAAATTGTATATACAAGAATGTAGTGACTGTTTTTCTCTTTTCTGATTAGTTTTGGCTGGAAATCTATTTTTCCTGAAGATAGCATAGATACTCCTACTTGCTTCTGGGCTCCTATTTCATGAGGGGACATTTTCATCCCTCCACATTCAGTCTGGTTCTTTATGGATAAGATGTGTCTGTTCTAGATATAATATAGTGTGTTTTATTTTTTAACCCAATCTACTATTTTGTGTCTTTTGATTGGGGAGTTAAGAATATTTACATTGAGAGTTATTACTAAAAGAGATTTACTGAATCCTATCATTGCATTAGCTTTCTAATGCTGAATCCTTTATTTTTCTCTTTTGCTTACTACTCACCCAGCTAGATATATTCTTTCCTTTGGGCTTTTTGGTAAGGTCAGAGATGGTAAGGTTATTGGCCTTACCATCTCTGCCTAGGACTTCACCATGTACTTTCTGTAACACTGGTTTGGTGATAATGAATGTGTTAATGTGGTATTTATCATGGAAAGTATTTCTCCATCAAATTTGAAAGATACTTTTGCAGAATATATTAATCTGGATTGAAAGTTGTTTTTCTTTAGGGCTTATAAAACACTGTCCCAAGTTCTTTTTCCCTCTGCAGACAGTACACTTCTTGGTTTCAGTTTTACCCCATGGGTGTGGCTAGCAGGAAGGTTTTCCTTTGTTTTATGATCAGACACCTTCACTTGAGTTGGTATGGGGGGAAGTTTCAGTGTGGCTGGGCCTATACCCAGTCTTTTGATAATTTCCAAAATAGTCTCCTCAATTTCTACTCCCTTCTCTCCATGATAAAACCTGCAACTGCTTTTGCGTTCTTTTTCTGTATGAATCTAAATGAGAGCTCTGACTCTTCCTGCATCTCCTGTCTCTGCACTCCCCAAAGTGTCACCATCCAACCCAAGTACTCTGTGGTGTCTAGGGCTCATGGCAGTTTTGGCTTGGAGGAGGAAGTTCCCTGTGTGGGCACCAAAGAATGGGCAGTGGGAACGATATGCCATGGACATACAACTCCCCAGTGTTTGGAGAGCAATGCAAGCATGCCTATTTTGACCCTACTTGAATTATTTTTCTGCCTAGGATCATGCTGATCACAACTGCTGCCTTTACCTGCAATGCCTGAGCCATGGCTCTCTCAGTATCAAATTCTGGGTCCCCAATAAGGACTGTACCCTTGGTTTTTACTTTCCCTAGGGTCTACAAGTGCTAACTCAGTTGCTGCCCTCCAAATTCTCTTTCAGTCTCTCTGGTTCCCTAATCTGTGAATATCTTACTCACTGAGCTTCCTCTCTAAATGAGTAAGGTGGTTCGGCATGGTGGCCATTGCAAGGGCTCAGTTACTGCTGTGGCACTGGCTTCTTTCCTGAGGGGTGCTAGATTCTCTTCCAAAATGGTGTGCT
Organism: Erethizon dorsatum; assembly: GCA_028451465.1. Lineage (NCBI taxonomy): Eukaryota > Metazoa > Chordata > Mammalia > Rodentia > Erethizontidae > Erethizon > Erethizon dorsatum. The sequence goes on from CM051828.1 coordinate 59,479,579, forward strand.
CACTGGACCTTGGTTGTAATGAGTGCTGGGAGCAGGGACTGAGGGAGGCTTACTCTCCCTCCCTGTTTTTTAGCTTCTCTGTCTGATCCTTCAGCTTACTCCCCATATTTAGGGTTGATCCTCCTCCCAATTTCTGAGTAACTGCACTTCTTGGTGCATATCTTCAGAGCTTCCATCATGCCCCACTACCTCTAGTGTGCCAGGATGACTGAATTTTTTTTTATATAGGTTAATTTTAACTATATCCATTTCCTCATCTCTCTTTTTTATTCTTCCTTTTGTGAATCCTCTTAGGATAATGAAAGTCTCCATTAAACTTTTTATTTTGCCAGCCCATTAAGGTTCATATTTATAGTGTGGTTTCTATAGAAGTTAATATACAAATTCACTAGATGAATATTTATTAATAAATTGAGAAATGTCAATAGTTAACCTCTATTTATTGATTACTACATTTTCATTATTATTGTCATATGTTATTACTATTTGTATAATAAAACTCACACTGTGTAGTTATTATTTCTTTATGCTGTATTGTTATTTGACTCTTACCCACACATTTTTCCTAGCTGGTGATCTCCATTCTTTCCTGCATATGTAGAATATTAAATGCAGTATTTACTAAATAAGGTGTTTTGTATGGAATCAAATTTTACTGAAATTGTTGGAAGACCCAATGAAGAGAAAATCTGGAATGAATCTTTGAGGAGCAAGATAGGTTACCAATAATCATTCTATAATATCTAGGATATCCAACTCCTGACGTGGCACCTCAAAGTGGTTATTTGTAGAGTGGTCGTTGAGAAGCTACCATGTCTGATTTTAGAGACACATCTCTGGTAGTCATTTCTGGGTCACTATTGATCACAGAAAGCATTGGAATCATGCACTAAAAGGTATTCTGAGAAATGTTTACCAAGTTCTAGTAAATAAAAAATAAAACATCCAGAAATCCCAAACTTTGTTAACATGACATTCATATATTTATTTCAAAAAAATTTAAACCTTTAAATAATAAAAATAACAAAACTATACTTATACACATTATGGTAAACTCATTATTCATAGAATCAAAAACATGGCACTCTTCTTGCTTGAAGAAAATTATGAATTTCTGTGATAATATGTTTCCATACTGTTCATTCTTTTTTTTTTTTTTTTTGTGGGTACCGGGGGTCAAACTCAGGACCTCACACACCAGCAGGCACCCGTGCCGCTGAGCAATATCACTGGCCCTTTTTTGTATGTGGGTACTGGGAGTCAAACTCAGGACCTTGTGCTTGCCAGGCCCCATACTGTTCATTCTTTTAGCTAAGTTCTATCTTAAAACAAATATACTGAGGTATGAGATTAACCATTTTAACAAATCTTATGTTGAAAATAGGCCAAAGAGGGGGCCGGTGAGATGGCTCAGTGGCGTAAGCGCCTGCCTTGCAAGCGCGACGGCCTGAGTTTGACTCCCGGATCCCACATACGAAAAAGGGGCCGGTGATATCGCTCAGCGGCATGGGTGCCTGTTGGCGCATGAGGTCCTGAGGTCGACCCCCCGGTAACCACACAAAAAAAAAAAAAAAAAAAAAAAAAAGAAAATAGGCCAAAGAATGATGGTTAAAAATGAAACAAAAAATTCAGTAGGCACACAAATATATTCACACTAAGTAACTTACACATTCTCATAACAACAAGTTTTCTCACTTCTACAGCTACTCACATGGCTATAGTTAGTGTGTACAAACTTAGTCCACATCCCTCTGTGTTCAGGAAGTTCATCATCTGTTCATTGTTCTTGCCTGTCAATGATGATGTCTGAACTTTAAAAGCTCAGATTATGTTGAGTTATTATAATTTAACTTCACATCTGTCGAAAGAGAAACAAGAAGGCTTTCCTGAGTTCTGAACAAATACCACCCTACTTTGTGGGAGATCACCAAGTTGTGCTTTCCTGAGAAATGAAGTCCCTTGCCTCTTTCTTTCCCTAACCTTTACTTCAACCCTATTCACTGAAATATGCAGAACTGGCTATATAGAAGCAGATGTTCCTTTAATTGGGTAAAAAAATGTGATCAATTCTGGCCTAGATGGCAATGTATCTCATTGCAGCACACAGGTGAGAATTGTCCCCCCCCACTGGTGGCTGGAATGGGGGCTTGAGCAAGAGCCTGTGAGATTCCAGGTCTAAGACGTGAGCTGAGGCCATGGCATTCAGAAAGAATTATACCTTCCTTTCAGTAAAGGTGCCAGGCTTGCATACATCAGGCTATCTGTTGCATTGCTAATTGGAGAGCCTCTGTGCCTGGTACAAAATTGCTCTGCTTCTCCTTACAGCCAATGCCTGTAAAGTTTCTCTTCCCCAGCACTCTGCTGTGACTCAAACCCACCACTCTAATTGAAACCAATAAAGCTATGAACTTTTGGATTCATGGCCTTTTGTTCCACAGAGAACATTGATCATCCCAGAGCTCCTCAACTGCAGAACTTTCTCTTTTTGTCTTTAGTTTGCATCTGTGTCCCATATTGCTGGGTGGATTAGACTAACACCCTCCACAAAGGTTTCAGTACTACTTTCCTGTGTAATAGGATCCATTTTCACCCTGCCATCAAAGAGAATACTTATGGGGCCGGTGAGATGGCTCAGCGGCGTAAGCACCTGCCTGGCAAGCAAGAAGGCCCAAGTTTGACTCCTGGAATCCACATACGAAAAAAGGGCTGGTGATATCACTCAGCGGCACAGGTGCCTGCTGGCACGCAAGGTCCTGAGGTCAACCCCTGGTACCCACAAAAAAAAAAAAAAAAAGAGAATACTTATTCTTATCAGTCTATTGGTCATCTTTGCCCATTGATGCAGCAGCTTGAGAAGCCCAATATAACTAAAATTCACTATGAACTTTTAATTTAATGAAACTATTGTATTCTCTGGTTGAAACATTTAATGTTTGGGACAGTAGATCTCTATCAACACAGCCGAAAGTTGTAAGCATGAAAAGCAAATTTTTGCTGGTGAATCATTAAATTGGCCGTAAAAGGAAATACTTTGAACTCTGCTCCCTGAACCCAGACCTATAAATCTAGGCTAACAGAGAAGAGGCATTATACACTTGAGATGATTCAGTATCAAAGTATTGATACTCAACTAATGTTGCTAAGAAGACTTCAAAAATACAAATAACTGAGCTATCTCATCGGCATACGCACCTATCTGGCAAAAGTGAGGTACTGAGTTCAACTCCCAGTACCCACATACAAAAAAAGGGCCGGTGATATCACTCAGCTACACGGGCGCTTGCTGGCGCATGAGGTCCTGAGTTTGACCCCCAGTACCCACACACACAAAAAAAATAATACAAATAATTGAGTGAATTAATAAAGGAAGAAATTTAAATAAAGCATAGATTTAAATTGATAATAATGTATGAATATTAGTTCATTAATTATATGAAATGCCCCACCTTTATATAACATATTGAAAATTTAAGAAATTAGTTGTGAGAACTCTCTGTGCATCTTAATTTTTCTGCAGAATCTATCTAAAATGAATCGTATTTTAAAATTCATTATGTATTGAAGGGATAAAAACAGAAACAAAATTTCTTCCCACACATGCTATTGGGCTGGCTGTGTCAAAGTGGTAATGAATATGATAAGCCCAGTAAGTCCGGGGACATGTATCTATGCTGCACTTCATTTGCTATAGAGTCAGTCTCATTCAGAATCAATGTTGTGTGGATTTCGATAATGTTAAGTAATGTGTTAAGTAAGTTCCCAGAAGAGAATTTTCCAGAAGCACAGTTTGTTCTAGGAAGGAAGGCATTGACATATTTACAGTAACTTCCAATTCCAGTGAAAACGATATTTGGTCCCTTTCAAAACAGATAATTGTACAATGTGAACAATTTGCCAAGTGGCTGGATTATCTTCTCAGAGGATACTGCCACTGTGGAGTTGTGCTTATGCTTTTACCAAGCTGAGCACTCCACAATGGCCACCAGATTGTTCTGTATGAATCTAAATGCACATTGCTGATCCCATTTGAAATGCACATTTCTATTGCCAGCAAAATTTGCTCATTAAATGATTGGCTAAGCTTAAGCACATCCGAGGAGAGGAGACTCTGGCATCTCCTTAACAGCTCAGCTGTCCACCTGTCCAGTCAGAGTTTCTCGTATATAGTCTCTTCTCTAGTGAGTATTTGCATAAAATACAAATATTTTCACCTGAAAGAACAAGTCTCATTTGGAAAGGACACTTCTCACCTTTTCCCAACTTTTTTTTTTTTAATATTTGTGGCCAAATTTCAGTCTGTGTTTTCTCAGTATTTCTGATCCTTGAATAGGATGATAATCCATTGTTCATGAACCCTGGAGGATCCATATAATTAGCTCTTTAGACCGGCATTAGATGCCCTGCTCAAAGTTCTGTCCATTGAGTGCAGAATGGGGAGCAGGACCGCCCTTCATGACTGTCCTTCAAGATCACCTCTGATGCTGAGTGTGGACTTCCATATATTTGCTGTTGGATGGTGCCAGCATATTACAGTGCACAATCTGGAAATTACAAGCAAGTTTTGTTCCTCAGTGCACAAGTCATAAAGAATACACCAGGCATGCCATGAAAAGAAAGCAATAAATCAGGAGTTAAAGCTATGGAAATCCGGATCACTCAGTCATTAGAATGACTTGTTCACAGTCTCAGGCAGACCTCTACTTGATGATGAAGTGCTTGATTAGTCAGACAACATGTGGCTCATGATGTTTAGCCCAAGCTACATGATAGTAGGTGGCACAGGACCAAGATTTTAATACTTCACGGGCTCAAGAGTAAATTAGGAGTTGTTTCTTAACCTGAGAGTAGTTCACAGAAGATAGCATAGTTTTTCTTTACTCTTCAGTCAAAATTGTCTTTAAAAAACCAGAGAAAATACAAAACAAATTTGCGAGCAAAATCAACCAGAATTCTTAGTAAGATTCATAACTGACGTGAGTTGTAAAATGATGAAATAAAATAAATTTAGAGAGAGAACAACTATCTAAAATTTAGGTCAACAATTTTAAGTGGAAAAAAACAAATGAAAACCATGTGGAAATGATGTAGAAATTTTCCTTTTCCATTTAGTAACATTTACTGAACTGGGACTAGTTTGCAGGTACTGTGAAAATACGGTGGTAATCAAAATAATGACTATTGTGCACACCTCAGAGAGCTTATACTCTAAACAGGAGATGAGAATAATCATACATGTGCTTAGATACATGTTGATAAACAATTAGTACTAGATACTACAGTTTAAATAAAGAAGTTGCAGCATTAACAACAATAATTTTTCATAAAATCCTTATGTGAAAATACAATAGCTTTGTGAATACTAATATCATTATTAATGACAAACATAATTTAGGCTTTGCAACTTGTCTGTCTAGCCTTTGTGAATCTTTCTAAATTATATTAATTATTGTTCAAGTTACTATGGAAACATAACTACTGACCAAAAAAAAAAAACACTTGGCTAGGTGTAAAATAACCACTCAGTCTGAAAGATTCTGTGAGTGAGGAATCTAGAGAGAGTTCAATGGGAATTGTTTGTCTCTTCAAAATATCACCATCTTTAGTTGGAAAAGTCAAAAACTGTGGACTGAAATTAATTAAGGATTCACTGGCTCTTGTGTTGTGTGGTTATATTGATTGGCAGCTGAGACTTGCTGAGACGTTCTCAAAACATTTATATTCTGCTCCTTCCTGTATCGCTGGAAGAGCACGCTGGCCAGGTTTCAAAGATGATCATGCCATGAGATAAAGCAAGAGGGAACATGAAAGAGGCCAGAATGTCAAGCAAAAGCTGTGTCATTTTCATGATTCAGCTTTGATTGTCACATAGCAACCCTTGTACTATACTCTATGGTGGAACTGTCACAAACCTCCGCAGGATGAAGTCTAGTGGAAATAGATTCTACTTCATGATGTTTTGAAAGAATAGAGACTACTGGAAGTATTGCCTTGGGCATTTTTAGAAAATATGGCATTTCACAATCATTAAGGTAAATAATTTCATGTAGTTGTGTTTTTGGTTTCTAGGTGTCAAGGATCGCATTTGTCAACCAGTAAATATTTATCGTGTATCACCAGTCAAGTGTTTTTCTAATTTCTGAGAATAAGGCAGTGACAAATTAGTTTGAAAATCACATTTTTGTAGTAACTGTGAAAATATTATCCATCCACTTAATAATCTTTTTCTTACCCTTTTATAGTAGCTCTAAACATACACTGATAAAAAAGATCAGACTGGTCTGAGAACCAAATGACACAATCAAAACCAGAATGACACGTGACATAATAGTGATTCAAAAAGAAAGGTCCTCCAGGCTAGTAGTTATATTTTTTAATGCTAATATGAGGTTTCACTCAGTCTGGTGATTTAATAAACAAACTACTCAAAAAGACCCTGTTATTTTGTGACCTGTTACATAGCAGTCTATATTTGCCACTGAATTTGGAAGAATACGTAAGAAAAAAAGGAGACACTGGGGATTCCTGTTGTATACCTGTATAAGATGTATTACATACCATGTGTGTGTTTCTTTTAATGAGTCAATAGTGACAGTGAACTTGAACCTGTGCCGAGTGGCATTCTTAGCAGAATTCAGAAGATACCAGGCCTTCATGCTTGCCATAGTTGGCATAGACAATTGCTCCAGCTAAATCACTTCTAAGACTTCTTTATGTTTTTCTCTCTACATAAATTTATTTCCTTGATCTAGTTTAATGATTTGTAGTTTTCTGTACTCCCAATTGTCTATTTAAAGGAATATTGGTTGCATATTACTGGAACAGTTTTTCTAAAACTGTATCTCATAGTTCACTTTAATTTTTAAAAACACCATCTTATAATGCATTTCCAGGAAAAAAAATTGTAAATCTGTATCCTGGATCTGGAATTTATGTGGTTCTAATTTTAATTTTAATATTAATATAAAACATAATTTGAAATGCAGAAGGATACTTTATTAATGTTCTCTTTTCAATTTTATATTATTTGTTCTCAAAGGAAAGGAATGAAAACTCTCTTTTTTGAAAGGTGCATAAAACTAATATAAATTCCTCTGAAAAATAATCATGTGTTTTTATGCAATCCAATTTATAAATTTCATGTTTCCAATTAGTAGGTACCAGAATAGAGAAAACATTATCTAGCTTAAAAACTACCACATGCCTCAATGACAGAGTTGTTATAAAGTTAGCAATTATTTACCAAATGAAAAAAATAAACAGTTATTTCCAGGGATTTTACATCTAAATTGTATCTTTGAGATTATCAAATTGACTCAGAAGTTTCCTCAAGTCTACTTTGGAATAATAAAATTTGCATATATATTAATAACTAGCTAGGTGATATCAGAGTATATGATATTTTTCTGATCCAATCTGCATGACACATCTGTGAGCTAGGTGGTATTATATGCATAGAGGCAGAGAATGGAGGGATGGAAGTGTACGTTAGACATAGAGCACTTGCCCAGTATGTGTGAGGACCCGAGTTCAATCTTTAGCACACACGCACACAAACACACACACATAAATAAAATAATAAAATAAAATAAAATAAAAGCAAATACAGTGATTCCTCAGTTGTCAAGCTCAATTCATTCCAAATTCCTGTTCAAACACCAAAAATTTCAGGAACTGAATATATTTTTCCCATAAAAAGTAATGGAAACCCAAATAATTGGTTCTGAGGTCCAAAAATTACATGTGAATTCATTATATTGAGGACTTTAAAAATTTCACAATGATTTCTTCCTTTCACTCTTGAGTGGTTCTCACAGGTTTCCTCTTATCTTTACCACTGATATCACTTTTTTTGTAGCCATGATTACAATATTTTATGCAAATAAAGCACAAACATAGCACCGTGATGAATGTTTTAATGCGCTAACATGAGCATTGTGTGTTGGCTGGGCAAGAGCAGCACTTAGATTGAAGTGTCCACTGCAAAAGGTGACACATGGCTCACTCTAGGCCAGTAGAGATTTCTTCAACTTGGATTTTCGGTTAACTATTGAGCAAAGTTACAAACACCAAGCAATTTTTTTTTTTGTACTTTGCTGTTCAAATAGTGGAAAGTTCAAGCTTGGAGCTATTCAACAACCAAGGTAGAATGAGCATTGGGCACCAGCCCAAAGATAATTTGAGTCAGAGGTGCAGGTCTTTACACAATACACATTCATTCCCTGTTAGAAAATGAAAGGGAAATGCGAGCAGATTAAATGTAGTGCCTAGGGTTACATTAGTAGCTCTCGGCCAGTCTGAAAGTGAGACCCGCATGTCTTCATTTCTATCATTTTTTTATTGTGCAAACTCTTACCTCAAAAAAGTGGTGATTGGAGCAACAGATGAATATTTCCTGCTGTAATATTCTGGGAAAGAACATTTACTATATTTTCATTCACAAACATTGAAAGGGACAATAAGAAGTTCCACAATTAAGCATAAATTTTAAGAACATAGATAGAAATGAAACAGTTCAGGATTCAAGTCCTTGTTCTATTATTTATTGTCTCTGTGTCAGATAACTCATCCTTTATAGGCTTCATACCATCCCACCCATATATAAAATTTGAATTAAAAATAGCCTTATCAAATTTACATGACTATTAAAGGGAATAGCATCAGCAAAGCACTGACTACAGAGCTGAGAAGCAAGTACACAATGAATACTAGTTATTTTTATTGTTTTCTAGAATAGAGTTGCCAAATAGTTTGATGGACTTTATTTTGAGGCAGTGTCAAAAAGTAGGTCAGAAAATATATCCATGTCAGGACAATCTGTGTTAATGAACAACTATTTTTGTTCCTACTGTGAAAAGAGAAGAGCCTAGTCTTTATTGCCTATTTTCTGAAAAAGGGTTAGTATATTTTCCCTGCTGTTTGAAGTGAATTAAGATTGAATTCTAAAAATGAGTGTCATCATAATTTTTCCTCTGCATTGATCCAGATTCTTTCAATTCAGAGAACTGATTTAAAGTATTACAAAGAAAAAGAATTTGTACTTATTTGAAAAATATCAGTAGATGGACAGAAATAACTCAGGTTAGAGCCAGATGATGTAACGATAGTAATTTTCTTTCTGCTTTGAGAATTTGTTCCGATACTATATTATCGTCTTTCCTGTTTGAGCCATAACACTATTGACTGCAATTATTCTCTGTGTGGAGGTGTTTACTAAAAAGACCCATGTGGGTTGATCATTTTACTGCATGCTGTGTACAGCTGAAAAGAGATCTGCTATTTTCAAGCACAATCATTTGTTTCAGTGTTATTTTATATTTTTTAATCTTAAACTCATAACCTGATTGAAACCTTAGTACAAAGAAATTTATCTTCAGCTCTTCCTGCCTGCAAAATCCCAATCCCAGGCCTCCACTGTAAATAAGCAGTATCGCTGAACGTGCCCGGCTTTCGCACCATTCTTTCCCTAGATGAGCCACGGATAAAGCTCTATGTTGATATGCTACCCTCTTGCATCTTCTACTGCAGGTAATCTGAAATATTTGTGATGAGTATAGTTGACAGATTACATTGTACTAACAATTACTGCTGATTCAGACATTTCTTTTATTCATTTTTAAGTTAATTATATTGGTACACTTTTGATATACATAATAATAACATCCATCATAGGGAATTTGTACCTATAATAATATATTTTGATTCTTCTTTTCTCCTCCATTTCCTTCTCCTCCCTTTAACCTTTCTTCCCCTCCTTATTTACAAAAGTTTTGTTTTCATTTTTTTCTTCTAGTCTCTTGGCATTTCTTTTAGCATGTAGTGTTTCAAAGGGAGGTACAAAGGGACAGCAACAGAAAGACTGGAAACCTCCATTAGTCCTCTTCTATAAGAGCGAGGGAGAACAATGAAAGTTTTTCAGAACTAGTTTTTCTAGCACTCTGTGAATTATACTAAGGTGCAAAAATTTAAGGATTGTATACACAAAAAAATGGCTGAAGCTCATTCAGTAAGAACAATGAGTTTTGCAACATGTCAACTTGCCTTATTATTGTCCAGCTCCACAGTAGCCTGGAAAACTAAGAGGCCTGCAGTCATGATGAAAACCATCACCCAGACAAAATAAGAGATAAATGAAGAGAAATATGACACAGATTAGAAGATGCAGAAGTAACTCCAAACACACTCAACTATCTTATCTTTGACAAAGGGGCCAAACATGTTCACTGGAAGAGAGAAAGCCTCCTTAATATATGGTGCTGGGAAAACTGGCTTTCCACATGCCAAAGACTAAAACTAGACCCATGTCTATCACCATGAACTAAATTAAAAACAAAATGGATCAAAGACCTAAATATTAAAACTGAAACACTAAATCTGCTGCAAAAGAAATAGGTAGAACTTCTGAAGACATATGTATAGGCAAATACTTCATGAACACAACCCAGATGACATGGGAAATACTACAAAGAATCAATAACTTGGATCTCATCTTTTTAAAAATACTTTGCACAGCAAAATAAATCACCAGAAGAGTAAAAAGACAACCCACAGAGTGAGAAAATAATGTAACCAGTTGTTCCTCAGACAAAAGACTAATATTTAGAACATATAAAGAACCAAAAAAAATCAGATTTCCTAAATTCAAAGACCTAATCCAAAAATGGGCATCTGAAATGAATACACACTTTTTAGATGAAGAAGTACCAACAGCAAATAAATATATGAAAAAAACATTCAACAACACTGATGAATTGAGAGATGCAAATTAAAAAAACACTGAAATTCCATCTCACTCCAGAAAGAATGGCTATCATCAAGAAATCAACCAATAACAAATACTGGCGGGGCTGTTGGTGGGGGTGTAGACTGGTGCAACCACTGTGGAAATCAGTTGGAGATTCCTCAAAAAACTAGGATTAGAGGTTTCATTTGACCCAGGAATTCCCCTTTTTGATATCTTCCCAAAAGAATTAAAAGCATGATACTACAACAATATGTGCACACCCATATTTATAGCAGCACAGTTTGTAATAGCTAAATATTGGAAACAACCCAAATAACCATAACAGATGAATGGATAAAAAAGATGTGGGTTTTTTTATATAATGGAGTACTACTTGGCCATAAAGAACAATAAACTTCAGACATTTATTGCTAAATGGATGGACCTTGAGACTCGACTCTTCAGTGAAATAAATCAGCACACATGTATAAATATTGCATTGTCTGTCTGGTGTGAGAAACTGAAAGTATAAATAAAAACCAAATTGTACAGTAAATATTGTGAAATAGGAAGAAATTGTTCAAAAGGAAAGGGGAACTAGGGAGGGGTTAAAAATGAATAATTTCAATACTTAGAAACTGAAAACTATAATGCTTTGGGGGGGAATAGGGAATAAATCGATTTGGAGAAGACAAAATAGATTTAGAGAAGATCTAAATATATGAAAATAAATCTCATGGCCATGGGTCAGAAAACTTAATGTTGTTTGAATGTCAATACTTGATCTAGAGTCATTTCAGCCCCTATACACAACCCAAGATTTATTTTTTGAAAAATCGATAGCTGATCTTAAATTCAAGTGGCAATGTAAAGGAAGCAATGTAAAAGTACCCAAAATAAACTTGAGAAACTCCCAAGGATTTATTTTTTGGTTTTGAGGTTACCTACAACATAATGGTAAAATATCAATTAAAATATGTCATAAAATTGACTGTAAATTTATTTTTAAAATATCTGAAAATAACTAAACTGTACACAATAATATGTTCAACATAATCACTAAGGAAATCATTTTGAATAAGATAAGGATACTATAATAATAAATGTTGGTAAATTTATGGAAAAATTGGGCCCACTTACATGATAGGCAAATTAGAAAATGATAGAGTCACTTTGAAAATCAACTCATTAGTTCTTCAAAGTGCTAAAAACAGAGTTATAATATATGAGTGCTCCTAGGTTCATATCTAAAAGAATTAAACACATATACCCACTGAAATAGTTATATACACCACATAAATTAAATACTCAATAAAAATCACATGATCCTGTAACTGACACGAAAAAAACTACAATAAAATTCAATATCCTTTCATAATAAAGGCCCTAAAAAAACTAGATATTGAAAGATCATTCCTCAATATAGTAAAAGTCATATATCTGAAAAACCTGCAGCAAACATCACTCTGAATGGGGGAAAACTGAAAGAATTTTCTCTCAAATTTGGAATGAAACAAGAATGGCCACTCTCACCACTCTTATTCAATATTTTTCTTGAAACTGGCTAGAGCAATTAGGCAAGAGAAAAAAATAAAAGGAATAAAAATGGGAAAGGAAAATGTCAATTATTCTTGTTTGCAGGTGATAAAATCTTACATTTAGAAGAACCTAAAGACTCTGCCAAAAGACTTTTTAGCTGATAAATGAACTTCACAAAGTAGCAGGATATAAAATCAATAGCTTAACAGTATACCAGTAATGGTCTAGCTGAGAAAGTGATCAGGGAAACAATTCCCTCACAACAGCCTCGAATAAAGTAAAATACCTAGGAATCAATGTAACCAAGGAGATGAAAGACTTCTACAATGAAAATTTCAGAACAATAAGAAAGAAATTAAAGAAGAGGCCTGAAAATGGAAAGAACTACCATGATCATGGATTGGAAGATTTGACATTGTCAAAATGGCCATATTAAAAGAACCAATCCACATATTCAATGCAATCCCTATCAAATACACTGACATTCTTCACAGAATATAAAAAGTATCCTGAAATTCCTGTGAAAACAAAAATGAGCCAGAATAGCCAAAACATTTTAAGTCCAAAGAGAAAAGCTGGAGGCATCACAGTACTTGATTTTAAATTATACTACAAAGCCCTAGTAACAAAAAAAGAAAATAAAAGAAAAAGAATGTATTCATACAAAAATAGATACATAGACCAATAAAACAGAATGAAGAACACAGAAAAAAACCCAAGCAAGTACTACTATAAACATCTGATTCTTGACAAAGGAGCCAAAAATATACATTAGATAAAAGATACTTTATTTTTATTTTTTATACAAATGGTGCTGGGAAAACTGGATATCCACTTGTGGAAGAATGAAATTAAATTCATTTCTCACCATGTACAAAAAATCAACTCAAAATTCATCAAATACCTGGATATAAGACCTGAAATATTAAAACTGCTAAGAGAAATCATAAGGGAATACTAGAAGCTATAGACACAGGCAAGGACTTCCTGAATAGGATACCAGTAACATAGGAAATAATAGCATGAATCAACAAATGGGAACATGTCAAATTAAAAAATTTCTGCATGGCACAGGAAATAATTAAGAGTGAAGACACAGCCTACAGATAGAAAATCTTTACCAGGTAGTCTTCTGGCAGATGATTAATATATAGGACATAATTCTAGGTAAATGGAGGCACCTTGAGACCACACTCAAGTTAAATAAATCGGACACACATATAAATATCACATTGTCTCCCTGGTGTGAGAAACTGAAAGAGTAAATAAGGACCAAAATGTACAACATTGTGAAATAGAAAGAAATTGTTCAAAAGGAAAAAGGGAGGGGGGAGGGGGAAAGGAAGGAAGGGAAAAGGAAAACAACGATAAAAGAAGAATAAAACGGAAACAAAACCATGTAAATAAGGAGAGAAACAGGGGTTGAAGGCAGGGAAGAGGGTTGGGGAAAAAAGAGGAATCAAGATATACCATTTACAGGTACAAATTTCCTATGATGAATATGATCATCATGTATATATAAATTGTACCAATAAACTTAATTAAAGAATAAATAAATAAAAATTAAAAATGAACTAAAAATATTAGTTTTATTTCATCACAGTCAGAACGGATATCAGCAAGATTACAGTAAACCATAAATTCTGGGAAGGATGTGGGGGGAAAAGGAACCCTATCATACAGGTGATGGGAATGTAAATTAGTACAGCCACTATGGAAATCAGTGTGGAGGCTCCTCAAATAACTGAAAATAGAGCTACCATCTGATCTAGCTATAACATTCCTTCGGTTATTCCAGAATATATGTAGATATATTCTTTGGGATACTAAAGTCAGCATAGTACAGGGATATCTGCATATCCATGTTTACTGTGGCACAAATCACAGGAGCCAAGATATGTAACTCGCTCAGGTGCTCATGAGTGGAAAAAGGATATGTGACGAAGAAATACAATGGAGCATTATTTAGCCATAAGGAAGAACAAAATTCTTGAAGAATTTTGGAAGAAAATGGATGAATCTGGAGACCATCATGATAAGCAAGAAACTCAGACTCGGGAAGACAAATATTGCATGTTTTTCTAAATAATGTGAGTTCTAACATAGATGACAAAAAAGTAGGAATGAGACCATTATTAGACAAAAGGAAGGGAATGAGAGAGAGAGAGAGTGGGTGTAAGGATGTGAAGTAGGGAGATGTATATAGCAAATTATACACATTGAAACTTCCCCCAGTGTGAAACTAGTGCATGGGTGAGGGGGGGCAAGGAGAATGGTGGCAGTGAAAAAAAATAATCAACAAATAATTTAACTCATAATTGAAAAAACACATTACCTCTGATTTTTGAAACGGAACATACAGAGTTCCAAATAGATATTGAAAGAAAAATTTTATCATGCATTTATGCTAGACTTTATGGAACTATCTTCTCAGGGAAAAATATCCCTCACTTCACTATTAAGCCTTATTCATGGCATTGTTTTTCAGCAATAAGTACATATTTTCAAGGATGAAGCACACAATGTATAAAATTAGATAAAATGTATGCAAAAGAGAACCCTGGAAACTAAGAATCACAACCACTTCCATTGAACGAGAGACTGATGCGTGAATTTCACACAATTTCAACTGTCACTAATTTTATGTTTATCTAGTTTTTTTAATGTTGCAATAAAATATATTTCTGAAAATCACTTCTTATGAGCATTTATATCAATATTATTTATAATAGCTAAAGAATGGAAATAATCAAAATTATCATCGATCTATGAGTAGATTAATAAAACAAGGTATATCCACGCAATATATATTTTCATTTGTTAAAAAGAATAAAGAACTGACACATGAATGGTGTTGGTGAATCTTAAAAACATTATGCTGGGTGACGAAAGGTGGCCACAAATTTCACAGAGTGTGTGGTTCCATTTGTGAAATATTCATACAATGGCGACTAAAAGTGGAAGAACTTTGCCTAGTGCAGGGTTGGAAGAGAGGAAATACATCCCAGTAACCCCATTTAAGAATGATTAAAAAATTACAAAATTGGAAAGCTGCACAACTCTGTGATCTCTAGATCCGAATTTTACACTTTGAGAGTTTTAATTTTTGGTATATGATTTTTTTCAAATTTATTTATTAGTAGATGTCTGTGATGTATAATGAGTACATTCATCCTGGATAGTTAGTACACATACTTATCACATCTTATCCTGTTTACTTCCCCTTCACCTCTCCCAATTATATCTCAAAAAAGTTTTTACACAAAACAATGTGATACAATATTTAAATCAAGCGCATTAGTTTGAATTCATTTATAGTGCATAATTTCCTTTCAGTACAAGTACAAATCTGTTTAATGACTTACCAAACTTCCAAAAATGACTTAAACTTTATTTCAAAATTTTAAGCCAGTTTGTTCCAAAAATCTATATTTTATATCACACAGTATAATGCAAATATTATGTCTTCCTACTGAGTGATATTGGAGATATTGGCTTGATTATAAAATATTCTCATCATCTGAGTTCACTGTTCACTGCTCACTTAATGATGCCTTTACTTTGTCCACTTTCCTAGCATGTTTTCTAGTTCACTCCTTCCATTGTAACATATAGTTAATCATTTAAACCTCTTAATTAGCATTCTGGATTAATAATACAGTGGTACCTTGGTTCATGAATGCTTTTAAGAAAAATTTGGTTGGCAAACACAAGCATTTGGCAAATTTTTTTTTTGTTTGCAAACTCTGCATTGGGTGATGAACACAACCATGACCATCTTTCCCATATGACTCAAATGTGGTCATCTTTTCCAGACTCATGGAATGAATTAAGTTCAAGAACTGACATATCACTGTAATTATTAATCTTTCTATAGTACAGACTCTATGCCAGAAAGATTTAAGTTACTTGAGCTCTGAATTCACTATGTCCTCACAACCACTCTGCAGTAGACACTGGTTTCTCAAATCTATAGATGAGGAAACTGTAGTACAGAAATATTAACTAGTTTGCTCATGGCCACAAAGATATATGTAAGAAATTAAGGAGGGTAACCAGGAAGTTCAATGTGGAGTTGCACACAGGTTTTCTCCCGTGACCATTACATCTGATGTATCATTTCACTGGATTAATAAATACCTCACAGATTAATAGAGCACATTTCTGGGAGTGTCTGCTTGGATCATGAGATCTGGGCTTGGGTTCTGTATTTGTCAGTCTTCTCTTGTACTGTTCTCCTACTTTGCTTCCCAGATACCATGAACTAAGGAACTTTGCTCTGCTATGTCCTTCCACCATGATGATTGTGCATTACAGCCTGTTTACCATGTGCTGAATCTCCTGAGACTTAGCTAAATTAAATTTTCATCCTTTAAATTGTGTGTCAGGTATTGTGTCTCAGCAACAAAAATGCTAACTAACTCAACAAATTCCTACTGAAAAAGTGAGCTCATTCCTATAACTGTACTTAACCATGTGGTTTAGAAGTCTTTGGAACTGGTTTACAGGGGGAACTTGAAAAGGTTTGAAGAATTGAGCTAGAAACATCCTAGAAGGACATAAGCCCACTTCACTCAATCCACACATTTGCCATCACAACTCCTCCAACTCTCCTGCCCCTTTCCTTTCATTTGTAAAAACATACCATTATATTGGGCCCATATATGTAACCCAGGATAATCTTTCCATCCATGTGCCCTCTCCAAGGCTTGACATACATTTCAATATTTCCCTTCATTTATGAGCTGGCTGATAGTGCATAACCACCTTCTTTCCGTAATCCATGCTCTCTTCACCTTCCTGTGTTGGTACTATTTCCAGACTCTATGTGAATGTGAATTTATTTTTATGTTCTTTCTTTCTCACCCTCTTTATTAGGTCTATTAATCCCTCACTGCTCAGGTCTGCTGGTGGCATTCCTCTGAGTTTTAAAATGGTAAAATAAATTAAATTTTTATTTTTATATGCAGTCATTTATTCCAATAGAACATTGAGAGAAAACGGTACTAAAAACGTGTATCTCATAAACCATCCTGAGTAGGAAGGTAGCAATCTGAAATGGAAGAAAGAAAAAGCTTTATTTTTTAAACTTCTCAATTTTTTAATACATCTTTGAAAAACTAGCAGAAAAACTAGATAAATGCATTACTTCAAAACTAAAAAAGAATTAACTTGCTTTGGATATGAGAATTAGTTCTTGTAATTTAAAAGTTGCTTTAAATGAATGTATTGATTTCCATACAGTATTCACTGTTTATGCTTTGGAAAGAACAATTAACATATATGGTTTCTTATGCCCATGCCTCTCTCTCTCTCTCTCTCTCACACACACACACACACACACATGCTCACATCCTTAAGAAAGTCCTATCATTTAAATACAGTTTCAAGGACGGTCTTTCACTTTTATTTTCTATGTAGTTCAATATACATAAATGAAGTTTATAACTCTACATGATGTGGAGCTCTATAAAACAACTTGTAACTATACTAATTTTAACACCTGCCTTAGACTGACAGATAGAAACTACTTTTCAAGAGCAGTCTTTATTATTTTGGTTCTTTGCCATTGCGTTTCAAATTAAGAAAATCACAAATAATTAAAGAAAGACCCAATATAATATTAATACCTTGATAATATTAATGTATTGAAAATGTATATACCACAGATCATAATTTTTGAAGTGTGGAAGACACAGCTGCTATTTCTTTCAATTTATCATTTCCTTCTTTCTTTTACTGGGAAAATATATATTTATTGTTAAGAGCCTTATTTTTTGTGGTTTATATGAAAATATCCTGTTTCCACGTTATCTACAGGATAGGTACAGGATAGGTGCTGACCTGATCTTGGTCAACTGGATGAATCCATACTTCCAGATTCAATAAATAGTGTGATATTCATCACAAAAGCTAGGGCAGAAAATGCTTATCATTTCTAAGGGACAAGAAAAATGTGACTGTAAGACAAGGAAAGCCTAAAAGAACTATTGCCCTTTTTGTTTCATAGAAGAGAGCTTAGTTGAGAATGAATACAATACAGAATACAGAGTAGAGAGATAAAGAGATTCAGATACCTGGTTACATTATTTGAAGCCGTGAGTCTGTTTTGAAAAACTCAAAATTTGAACTTCCACATTTAGTGAGTCAATCAATTCCCCTTCTATGAGCTAGTTTAAAGCTGAATTTCTCTCTTTTGCATCTGAAATATAATTGTAAGTAGTTGTTTCAAATATGGAACCTCAAGGCAGGGGCAAAACAAAGATCAATAGCTATGTAATATTCAATCAAGTCAATCTCATCCCTTAAACTTTCCATGTTTAAATAACTTTCAATAGTTCATAACAGTGAATATGGAATGTTTACACATCTCAATTACATTTCTGTGTTGAATTATAAAATGAATCAAATACAAGAATTGCTGTAGAAATTGCAAGAGATATACTTGTACTTCCAAATTATAAATACCTATCTCCCAGTGGCTTATCTTCTGTCTGTTATTATCGGGTGCATAACATTACCTATCATATGCTCATTATTTTATTCTCAGCCTTTTAAAAATCAGATAGGAATGTTACTTTTCTAAATGCCAAAGTATCTAATTTTCATACAGCAGAGGCTTTAGGACAATGATAGCAAGATCATAAATGTGTGTATGCAAAAAAGGCTTGCAAAGTAAAAACTTTTGCTGGAAATTTAAGAAAATTATGGAAAATGTAAAATATTTAAACTAAGTTTCTGTGAGAATAAATAACTTTACACAATTGGAGTTTCTCAATATTGGTATCTAGTGTAAATAGAGTAAATGTGATAGTTCATTCTAAATCTTTTTGAATTTGTACATTTTAGAACAGTAAAAAACTATAGGCACAACTATCTAAAAGTTATGGCTTATATCTAGATGTCCCCTCAATCCTCATGTGCTTATAGGTGGGGCTTTGGGGAGTGACTGGATCATGGGCGTGTGATACTGGAGTAGTCCAAGAAGGCCTCCTCCTCTGATCTCTTTGCAGCTCCTTCCTTTCTCCCCACCATGCCTGCCTTCCATTGCAGCCTGTTCTAGCTATTTTCATTAGCTAAACAATCCCTTTCTTTCTTTTGATTCTCTATGTCTTCCTTTGCTACACCCTTTGTGAAGATCTGGCAGTGGGTGGCTGAGGGGTGTTTGGACAAGGCAGTAGTGCATCAGTGTCCCAGAGAAGTGTGTTGAGAAGGTATCAGTGTCTGAAGGTTTGGGCTAAAAATAAATGCTAGTGGTTGCAGAGGTTTGGGCAGAATTTAAAAAGAGACTTGAGCAGATCAGGAGTTGACTGTCAGTAGAAGGAAAGAAAACACACCAGTACCATGGACTAAAAGAGATTTTATGGGAATAAACAATGCTTTAATGATGTTGAACAGATACTAGAGTCTTAAATCATTTAGAAACTATTTTTGGCTGAATGGCCTGAGGTGTGATTTAATCTCAATGCTTCAAACAGGCTGAAATTTATGATGAACATTGTCTATAGGATATTTTTAAAAATTATAATTTTGGAAGTCATCATCTGGGATTTTTTAATATGAACTATGTGCTCAAATACCCACTGCAATAATAGAATTGCCCTGTACCTGATTCAAAAAACATTTTGCACCAAAGAGGTCTGGAGTACCCAAGGTTCACTCTAGAACATTACAGACCCTACACTGAGACAGGAAATCATTTGGGGGAAAATCCATTATAAAAAATAAGAGCTATAACAGCCTTAGAATGTCTTATTAAATTGACAAAATTCACCAAAATTCTTAGTAAATTTCCTAATGGAGAATTTGTTTTTGTTTTCCTTTGTGGGTGATCAGATTTATGATGAATTGAATGGCATTTTTGATGCATGAAGGTTAATGACAAGAATGTAAGTAATTCAAAAGGGCTGGTTAGTAGAATCATCTACATTTTTGTAAAATTAATAACATAAATCTGAATGAAAAGGAAGGGCAAATGATTCCCTGAGTCAGGATGGGTCAGGGCTAGGTATCTCAGACCTGGGATTTTCCAAGTACATAGTGGTCAGAACCGAGAGAGGTGCAACCCCAACTAGAAGGGTACATTGCTAGGTAGGCTTTCAGGTTAACTCCACTTGTCCGTGGTCCAATCCTGTGTTCCTAGGATCCTGCCCATTCAGCAGGGTCCCAGAGGAAGGAGAAACCCCCTTGTCATTTTGCATATATAAAAATCCTCTGAAGTCATAAGAGCTCTAGGATAGGAGGCAATAACCCAGTTTATGGGACTGTAATTGTCCAAGCTTGCCGTATATGACAAAGATACCATCTGTCACTACTACTAAAGCAGACTCTCAGGTAGAAATACACCTGCTGGCAGTGCTGAGTTTGACTTTGGAGGAGATGAACTTTAGTCCCCCAAGAGCACTTCCTGTAGAACACATGGGAACCAGCACAGCAGCAGTTCTAGAAAAAAAGGCAGACACACTGTCACAGTCCCAAGAATGAACAGGTAGGGAGAGGTAGCTGAGCCATTGTCACATCACACTTTCAGTGAAAAGACACATAAATACAAGGCACCTTTGATTTTGGAGAATTACCCACAACAAGAAAGAGCAGAGTGTTGAGGAGTGCAGGAGAACAAAATGATGGAATTAATCAGCTCAGTTTTAAAATAAAGAACTGGCAAACATGAGTAGAAAAAGTAGAAAAAATTTGAGTGTTAGGTATTTCAAGTAAAGAGAGGGGAAATGAAATTTTTTTTAAAACTTCTGGGGAATATTTTTCTTTTTCTAAGTGTTTCACAAATAAAATATCAAGTTAATAAATAATTTGACTTATACTTCACTCTTTGGAAGAATGTTTTCTTGCAACAACATTTCTTCCCTACTAACCCAGTTTATATGCATGTTCTGTAGACACTTACATGCTCCCTTTATTACTGTTGTTGTTTTCTAGGCTTGCGAGGGTAAAAACTGTATCATAAATACCCATATATTGGCCATGGAGTCTACAAAATGCTTTGGATTTATGAATTCAATTCAAAAATATTTTACTACCTTAGACAGAATTCTAACCACTGGATTCTTTCAATAGAAATTTCTTATAGGCCACATTTTGAAAAAGCAATGCTATTTTTGTGTCAAATTGAACATGTATGAAAAATTCTGGAGTCATTTATCATTTAAAAACACAAGAAGAGCTGGGAATAGTCACACAAGCCTCAAATACCAGCACTCTGCAAAGCTGAGGCAGAAGGATTGCAAGTTCAAGCCCAGCCCAGGCAACTTAGTCACTTAGCAAAACTTTTTCCCAAAAATTAAATAAATAAGCAAATAAAAAAAGAAGGGTCTGGGGACATAGCTTACTGCAAAGACCCTGAATTCAATCCCCAGCCGGGCAAAACATAAAGATATAAAAATAGAAAAAGACCTAGACATTAGTGATTTTACCTGGATGTAAAATATAAATAAATATTTAATAAATAAATCTTGAGATATACAAGTGAAATCCCAAAACTTATAGGTATGTGCAAATATGCTATTCTCATGTATACCAATCCACTAATTCAGAATACTGGATCCAGCTGTTGTAATGAAGTAATGTGGTAAGACCTTGCAAGTCTCTATCACACCTATACCTAACAGTTTATTACAAATAAATCATCAAAATCCTCCTGGCTTTGGATAGGGTCTTCTATGATACCTTTGGATGTAGCCCAGTTGAGCATTTTGTGTGGTCCTCAACTCCTCTCTGTTCATCTTTCACACAGCCTCCTAGGAAGGCACTGTGTATGATTGTCAGAACTTTAAGAGACAATGAGAAGCTTATAGCAGTTACATTTGGACATACTCCTGTGGATTTTTGTTAACACTCTCACTTCAGGAATAGGGAAAGGAATTTAATTTAAGATTCAGAAAATATATTTTTTGGTCTCAAATATATCCTTAAACAGGATTAGACAGGCTTTTTTTTTTTTTTTTGTATTTGTCATTTCATCCTGGCCACAGGAACAATTTTATTTCAGCTACAATTCACATGTCCCCCACCCTGCAATATCACCACAATGATGAGAGTCCACATCATGTACAGAAAATACTTATGTTTAATTTACATAATCAACAGGTATTGTTTGTTTCATTTATATAATCAACAACTTGAACCTGGTGAACTTTCCCCTTGTTTAAATACAATACCATCAGATTTTATTAACTTCCAGTCAAATTAGGTCTTGTGAAAATATTGCTTTTCGTTTGTTAGTTATTAATTAAGTTTATTGGTATATTTTAGGTATACATCATGATCACATTTTTCATAGGGAATTTGTATCTGTAGATCATACAACTTGATTCTTTTTTCCCCTTCACCTACCCTCCCTTCAACTTCTCTTCCCTACCTTATTTACAAAAGTTTCATTTCCATTTTTTTCTCATTTTCTCATTTTTTCCTTTCCTTCCTTTCTCTCCTCCTCCTCCATGGTTCCCCTTCCCATTTGAACATTTTCTTCCAATTTCACAATATCTATTATACATTTTGATCCTTATTTACACTTTCAGTTTCTCACACCAGGGAAACAATACAGTATTTACAGATGTGTGTCCAATTTATTTCACTTTAGAGTACGGTCTCAAAGTTCATCCATTTACCTAGAAATATCTCAAGCTTATCCTTCTTTATGGCTGAGTAGAACCCTATTGTATAAAAGAAAATCTTCTATATCCATTCCTCAGTTGATAGGCATTTGGGCTGTTTCCAAGATTTCACTACTACAAACTCTGTGCTGCTATAAACATGGGTATACATACATTGCTGTGGTATGATGCTTTTAATTCTTTCAGGAAGATGCCAAGAAGGAGAGTAGCTGGGACAAATGAGATCTCTAGTCCTAGTTTTTTGAGGAATCTCCATGCTGATTTCCACAGTAGTTGCACCAGTCTACACTCCCACCAATAGTGGAGAAAGGTTCCTTTTTCCCCACAGCTCTGCCAGCATTTGTAATTGGTTGATTTCTTGATAATAGCCATTCTCTCAAGGGTGAGATGAAATCTCAGCATTGTTTTAATTTGCATCTCTCAAATGACCAATGATATTGAACATTTTTTTCATGTACTTATTAGCCATTTCTACTTCTTCATCTGAGGAGTGTCTATTTATTTCAGATGCCCATTTTTGTTTTGGATCTTTAAGTTTGGGGGGATCTGATTTTTTTTTATTTCTTTGTATATTCTGCATAGTAGTATTTTGTCTGAGGGACAGCTGGCAAAATATTTTTCCCATACTGCGGGTTGTCTATTCACTCTGTTGGTGGTTTCTCTTGTTGTGCAAAAGTTTTTTAATAAGATGAGACCCCAGTTGTTTATTCTTCGTAATAGTTCCTGTGTGATTGGGTTTTTTTTTTATAAAGTCTAGTACCGTTTTTTAAGTGGTTTTATTTTCTCCTTATTTTGTTATCATTTACATTTTATTAATCTAATGAAAGTTTTTTCTTGTTTCTTTGAATTTTTAGGAATTCTTAAAGATGAAAAAGACCTCATATGGCACATTTGCTGGTTTTGTACTATCTGCAATTGCATCTTAAATAGAACAACAATTCTTTAAGAGTTCCACAAAGTATGTAAGGCTGATGCATCTAGAATAAATAAGTGCCATATTTTTATCTGGGATTTTTACAAATGATACAAGGATATTTCGCCTATCACTGGTGAAGAATGCTAAGACCAGACCTCTTCAGGGGCTGATTTCATACTATGTGAGTATTCATTTAGGGAGCAAAAAATTCACAGAGAACTGCCTTGATTTCCGTGGAAAGCATCTCCAAAATATTGCAACTGAAAGATATTTTTCTGATTTTTTTCTCCTTATATAGTGTTATGATTTGTGTCTAGATGTCCTTCCAAAGCCTCATGCAGTCATGGGGCGGGCTTCTAGAGTTTGTGATTGTTTCATGGTCCAATGCAAGGATTAAGCATGTGAGTGCTTCACCTGCCCTAGGGCAGGTAGCTTGCATACAATATAAGGGACAGAAAGAGGCTTGTCTCTCTCTCACTCCTCTCTTGTTGCTTTTGCTGTCTTCCACCACCATGAATGGTTGCCCCTCTGCTATGTACCACCCTGCCATAAAGCCAGCTGATTATGGACTATACCCTCTACAAACTATGACCTGAATAAACTTTTTCTCCTTTAACCTTGGGTGTCAGGTATTTTGTATTTGTCAGTGATGAGAAAAAGGTAACTAAAACAGTTTTTTTTTTTCACTCACTAAAGTTTTATCATCTCTTTTTATATGTAAAATGACATCATCTGGTTTTGCAATTTTAATAAAAATTTAGTTCAAATTAACTAGTGGCCAACTCAAGTTCTACAGGTAATTTGACCATTCACCAGGGAACTTTCTTACACGCTATAACATCCCACAAAGAATAACCACAATGCTTATCAAGGTACTAATTGTCACCTAATAGCATACTGATAATTTTTATCCTATAGACAAATTTACGTAGAATTTTGTTTTGATCCTATATTTAGAACTATGGAGAAAATACTTTTAAGATTCAACAATTAATTTTAAAAATTGTTAATATAATTACAAATTTCAGCATAGCTTATTTTTAAATTTTCAAATTTTATTTCTATAAAAAAAATCCTATGCATATTTATCAGATACCATGTGATGTTTCAATACCTATATAAATTGTGTAATGTTTAAATTATGATAAACACATCAGTCTTCTCAAACATTTACCATTTCTTTATAATGAAATCATTCAAACCCCATTCTTCTAGCTTTTTTTTTTTTTGGTGGGTACCAGGGGTTGACCTCAGGACCTCACGCACCAGCAGGCACCCATGCCACTGAGCAATATCACCAGCCCTTTTTTCGTATGTGGGTTCCAGGAGTCGAACTCGGGCCCTCACGCTTGCCAGGCAGGCACTTATGCTGCTGAGCCATCTCACCAGTCCTCTTCTAGCTTTTTGAAACATACAGTGCATTGTCAGTTATCTAAGGTCATCCTACTATGCAATGGCAAACAAATCTCACTCTTACCTAATTGTAACTGTAACTTTATACCCTGTTGTCTCCACCTCTGCTAGCCACTGCTCTTCTCTCAAATTCCAAGTGATCATTCTTTTAGATTCTGCATATTAGTGAGATTACACAATGTTTGTCTTCTCTGCTTGAGTTATTTAATTTAATATAATGATCTCTGATTTAATCCATGTATTGCAAATGATAGAATTGTATCTGTTTTGATGACTAAATAGAATTTTGTTAGCTTAAATATGTATATTTTATATGCTTAAGTTTAATGATTAAATAACCTCATCAATCCAATTCTTTAATAAATTTAAACAAAAGACTTATAGATATTAAAGAGAATACCACACAGATCTTGTAATGAGGAAATGAAATAAGAAGACAATAGAAAAAGAAGACAGCATAAATGAGAAATGTAGATGGAGAAGGGAAGACAGAAGAGAAGGAAAAGAGGAAAATAAAGGAAATTTACTTGAAAGAACTTAATTTTACATTTGTTTCTGTGTCCTGTTACAGAATTCCAGAAATAAGGATCTATGAATCTGAATTAAAATGATCTATTTGAACAACGTTGAGCATTTTGTTAGTGCTTAGTAAGTTTTTATAGAATGAATGAGTGTTTTATTGACCCTCAACTGACTATGGAAAATTGCAGGTGAATTTGTACAAATTCACTCTCAGTTAAGAAAACTGCTTTCATTGTCAGACACAAATCAAACATAAATAAGTGAATGGTGTTGGAGCTTAAAATGTGAAAAGAGAAGGGAACTTTCATTTTTAATAGCAAAAAAACCCTTTCAACTAGTCTTATGGGAAACTTCCAGCTACGCAAGGGCAGAACTCATTTACAAATAGATTAGAAGCCATGGAATCCCTTGGAGATCATCCTAAAAACAAATGGCATCAATTTATTTTCCATAAGGGCTGAAATATTGGAAACACAGCAGTTTTTTATATTATTTTAGGGAGATGTATAATAAAATCCAATCAACCAGCATATGAGAAAGCTTAAGAGTAAAATATGAACATTGGAAATGTTAATAGCAATAGAAGATGTGAAATATAAGTTGAGAAATAGTCATCAGAGTTTTATTATATACAACTAAGATATTAATTTCTACAGATAAAATTTAGTTTAGAAGTATATTAAATGTGGCATTTTAAATTCATTAACAGAGATGCCTATTGCAATGAAAAAGGGAATAGTGTTAGTAAAATAATAATGTAATGCTAAGGATCAAAAACTTAAATATAGAAAAGTGGCTGAGAGAAAAACACTGAAGGCCATGATTCTTTGCTACAAACAACTCACTTTTATCAAAACCTTAGTTTATTTAACTTCAAGTATGAGATGAAGCAATAAAGTGATAAATGCATGCTGTAATAGGACAGCCCAAGATCCAAACAGAGCAAATATTGATAGTACCCCTTGGGGCCCAGTGGAAGATATTTTGGCCATCAGTGCAAGGTTAAATTTTAACTACAGTGTGGTTTGAAAATGAGAATGATGAATTTGTAAAAAATATTTTCTTCCAACAGAAAACACATTCTTAAAATAAGCAACTATTTTATCATGAAAATTAAATAAGGTTAAATATGTCGGGACTAATAGCTACTTTCTGGTTAGATGGTTTGAGCTTACGAGGATCCTACATCATCTTTATGGTTTAGATATGATGTGCAAAATTGCTGCCTTATTGGAACATGGTGCTTTGGGGCACTAGCAAAGTGAAGTCTTTCACATTTGCCATTTTGAGGCTGCAAAGGGTGGAGTCCTGCTGGTTCTTGTGATGTCCTCAGGCCATCTTCTCTGTTATCCTCTTCCTTCTCAGCAACCAAGTTTGCTGCTCTATCTTCACAGTCTCGAGCTTTATGAGAGCTTCCTTTCTGGCCAAAATCACTTTTTTAATCATTCTGCTGGTCTCTTTGCTCTTGATTCTCAAAGTAGATATGACTAAAACCCCCCAACACTAGCTGTTCCACTGCGTCCACATTAGACTGTCTTGAAATTTTTCCTGAAAGATTAATTAGTCCAACACCCTTAATCTCAGTCTCAGGACACAAGCAAAATGCAAACTTTCTGCCAAAGCATAACACACATGGTCTAGAGTCCAAGAGCCAGTGCAGTTCTTCCCAACAGAAACTTTCTGAGCCTGGTCTTTACTGTCAGCATTTCTATTAGCATTCTGGTCTTCTGAGCTCTGAACAGAATCTCCCTTCAAATAGGATTCAGCTCCTAGCAATCAGCAATCCAGGCACTTGACCCCTATAGCCAAGAGAGAACATAGCCTGGCTACTACTCCAGCTTGTGGCACACTTTGGCATCAACCACATAGTGCTATGTTTAGGTGCATGCAGAATGCAAGCATTGTGGGGTTGTGAATGATTCCGCCCAGAGTTCCAATGAAAGCCTGGGAGGCCAGGCAGTATGCCCTAAGAGTGCAGTGTGTGAAGCCAAGGGTGCAGTGGAGAACCCAGAAGGTAGGAAAAGCCAGGAACATAGATTGTCTGAGGAAAGCGGCAATGAGTGAGCAGAGTGGCCTAAGAAAAGCCATGGGTGCTAAAACCACTGGTAGTGTCATAAGGGTAGAGCCATGCAAGCCATTTGGGGTTCACATCTTGTGAAAGATTGCACCAAATGCTGAACATGGCATTGTGGGTCTTAATGTTTGCACTGCTGGATTTTGGACTTCTTTTGGTTCTGTTTTTTTTCCTATCCCTATTTGTAGAATGGAAATGTTTATTTTGTGTCGTTGTATATTGGAAGTGTTTAAGTTTCTTTTCATTTGTACAAGGGCTTGCAGATAAGAGGTTGCCTTAAATCTCAGAGACTTTGGACGTGGACTTTTCAGCAATGCTGAAAAGATTAGGACTTTGGTAACTCTTGTACTAAATACCTTAAGCACAAAGGGATGCTCATGAGTCTTGGGAGTCAAGGGCAGAATGTTATGTGTTGTGTCTAGATGTTCCCCTCATGTGGTCCCTCAAGGATGGGGCTTTTTGGAGGTGTTGGGATCTAGGGTGTGTGACGCTGAGATTTTGTGGGTGACACTGTCATTGATTCATGCTGTGATGGTAGGATTAAGGGTGTCTCACTCTGTATGTGAGTGCTACCTGCCCTAAGGGTGGTTTCCCTAGATAGAATAGAAAAAATAGAAAGCTGCTGTCTTCAGCTGCTGCTTCTTTGCTACTTCGCTGCAATGCCTCCTGCCTCTTGTCTGCTTTGCAATGGTCCTCTGCCATACTCCCTGTCCTGGAGCCAACCAACTATGAACTAAAACCTCTACAAACTGTAAGCTAAAATAAACCTTTCCTCCTTTAAATTTGGGTGTTGGTTATTTTGTCTCAGAAATGAGAAAATTGAACTGGTGAGATAGCTCAGCAGCATAAGCGCCTGCCTGGCAAGCATAAGCTCCTGAGTTTGACTCCCAGTACGCACATAAAGGAAAAAAAGTGCCGGTGATATCGCTCAGTGGCACCGGCGCCTGCTGGCACACTAGGTCCTGAGGCCAATCCCCGGTACCCACAAAAAAAAAGAAGAAGAAATGAGAAAAGTAACAAGACAAAAGACTCCCTGTGTTTGAATTTTTTTTGTGTGTGTGTGGGTACCGGGGGTCGACCTCAGGACCTTGCGCACCAGCAGGCGCCCGTGCCACTGAGCGATATCACTGGCCCTTTTCTCGTATGTGGGTTCCGGGAGTCGAACTCGGGCCCTCGCGCTTGCTAGGCAGGTGCTTATGCCGCTGAGCCATCTCACTGGCCCCCTATGTTTGAATTTTAAAGTGAACAATGAAACAATGAATACTTTTCGCTCAGGCTTTTCACCTAAAAATGTGTCAGTAAAATGAAAGGCTTTTCCTCATGAAATGAGGAACATTTCTGTTCATGTTCCTTTCGAAGAGGACCCTGCCTTTTAAAATTATTGTTTGCACTAAAGAGTATTTGGGCCTGATGTCATGGTGCATGCCTCTACTCTCATTCACTCGGTAGAATGAAGCAGGAGAAGCACATTTGGTGCCAACTGGGCAAATAGTGAGACCCCGTGGAACAAAAATGCTTCTGTGTGACACTAATGTTTTTAATGAGCCTGTCTTTCTGTAGGATGACCTTCAGCAGCAGCATTCATCACATTTTTTATCAAACTTATAAAAACACTCACAAAACAGGACTTCCAGAAAATGGCAAGAACAATGGAATGGGTGTGCTTCAAACGAGGGGGAGGATTTCAAAAGAGTTAATGGCAATGCATCCTTTACTGCAATGAAACTTTTATTAAAAAAAAATAAAACTATGATGAGAAAGATAAGAATACACACTAGCAAAATTATACACAGAGATACACATATTATATGTAGAAAAGAGAAAAGAAAATTTTAAATCAGCTTTGAGCAGTTTAGGAGAAGATGTTGAGCCATGCGAAATTATTTAGATAAAAATGTGAAGGTCCAATAGAACAAAATAGAATGTTTAAATTTTTGGAAGCATAATACTTATAATCATGTATTAATTTAGCCATTAACTCCTCAAGATCAGGTATTGCTCCAATAGTTTTAGTTATATATCCTTACCTCTTTAACAATCAATAAAGTTTACATTATTTTTGTGATTTATAATATTTGAGATTTATTTTTAGGATGAAAAGTTTAGATCATTGATGATCAAATCTAACACAGTCTTTAAATTAAATTTACACCTCTTCAAGAAACTAAGTGTACCTTAGTATTAGTTTTCTTTCCCACATGGTAATTAGCAAATAGAAACTTTCCTGTGCTAACTTGAATCACTTATAATGAAGGAGGCAAAGCCAGGAGTGTTGGAAAGCACCTATAATCCTAGCAGCAAGGCTGAGGCTAAGGGAGGAGGGTAGCAGATTTGAGCCCAGCCTGAGCATTATGCCTCGTATCTAGAAGTCACCCCTAAGCCTCATGCAGTCATGAAAAGGTGGAGCTTTTTGGAGGTGGCTGGATTTAGAATATGAAATGCTGGGATTAATGATGTGATGCTGGAATTGATTCCTGGTGCCATGCTAGGATTCAGGGTGCCCTACCCTGGGCATGAATGCTACCTGCCCAGCTTGAATAGAATATAAGGGACAGAAAGAGGACTGCTATTATCACTTGTTGCTTGCTGCATTTGCTGCCTTCTGCCTGCCATGAGCAGTTTTTCTTCTGTGGTGCCCCTCTGCCAGGCCACCCTGACTTGGAGCCAGCTGATTATGGACTGTGAGCCAAAATAAACCTTTCCTCCTTTAACTTTGGGTGTTGGGTATTTTATCTCAACAACAAGAAAAGTAACTAAGACACTGAGCAATTTCATGACTTAGCTAGACATTGTCTCAAAATAAAAAAATAAATAAATAAAGATAAGAATAAAAATTTAAAAGGGGAGCTAGAGATGTAGCTTAATGGGAAGGTCCTGAGTCAGTTCCCAGTATCACAATAGATGAATGAAGTAAATGCGAGGTAAAAACTGACGCTTTGAGTCTTACTTCCTTGAATCACCAGAATTCCTTAGTTGCAGTGAGATAAAAGATATAGCAAAGATTTAAATCACGTTTGTGAAAAAGAAACTAAATTATCTCAAGAGGAGAACATCTTCATGGAGTAAAGTGCAACAGTAATAAGAGAACACAGCAGCAGGTGCTGACACATGGAAATGAAGATAGAAAATAGCAGCAATCAACTCGAAAGCTTCCCTTTGAGCATCGGCCTATTAATTCAAGACAGGGGACACTTTGAGCCCTCTTAGAACTGTTCAGTGCTATTAAAAATATGAAAGACAGATTTATTTTCATGGACTAACTCAGATAATTACCCAAAGAAAGACATTGAGAAAACATGTATTTTGTATCCATTTAGCTGCACACAAGGGCACTGGCAGAAGCTGTAGACAGAAACTCTCGGTTTCAGTCTCAACTTGAGCATCCGTGCAAACATGGCTCTGGGGAGGGAGAAAATGGTATAGAAATAGACTAATTTTTCAGGGTTAAGAAAGAGGATCAATTTCATGAACCATATGGCCCAATTTACAGCACATGAGCCTTATTCTGCATTTTTTACTCTATCTTGTTTTTTGCACTTTATAATAATTTTATCTTTTTTTCTGTTTTTATTTTTTATTAGTACATTGTTGTACTATATAACATTTGCATTCATCATGGGGAATTGGCAGATGCACATAACATCTTAACACTGTTTTCATCCACTTCCCTACCCTCCATCCTGCCTCCCTCCATCTCTTGATCCCCTTCCATTTTGCAAAAGATCCCTTTCCTATTATCTATCTCTTATCTCACTCAATTTTAGGAAGGACTGAAAAGGTTATTTTATCAGAATGGAACATGACAGTAAATTCCACACCCAGAACTAGGGAAATTCCAAATTTCTACCCAAATCTCAGGGACTGCTCAGGCAGTGCCATGGGCAGTTGTGGGTGACTGTTGTCTGTCTGTGGATGGCTGCAGTACTCTATCGGTCATCCAGTTTCCAGTGAAGTGATGCAGAGCAGGGACTAGAGACTCAGAAACCTCAAGGCCTGGCTGGAAATCCTGGCCAAGTGTTTACCCCAGTGTGGGGAGTCAAAAAACCAATGTAACTAAAATGTTCAAAGGTCCCCAGAGTAGTTCTTCAGTGAATTCAGATTAAAAGAAAGTTGCCAAAGAGGGAAGGAATAATTGCAAAACAAAAGGCTGAGAGGATAGCAAATGCTTGGTAAAGATTTTGATGTTCGGAATCAGTATTAGTTAAAGTGAAATAAAATCCTACAACAGCCTGCAGAAACAGAAACTTTTATTTTGGTTTAGTCATCATTTAAAATTCATTTAAGATATTTCATTTGGGCAAAGATAGAGTATAATTAAATGCATAAATAAGTTTTCCTCTTTATGTTTGCTTGATATTAGTTCTGGAGATTTAAATATTACATTATGCTATATGAATTGCAAATTGTTTTACCTGAAAAAATTGTCACATTAATATAATCAAATAAGATTTAAAAGATCTTTACATTCTAAGCTTAAAAATATAAATAGGCTTATGGAGAAGTTCTATTTTGTGTCTTCATACATGCTTTAATATAAGTAGAATTTGCAAGAAATTGTAGCTAGGTGAATAAATGTAAATTTATGAACAAACTTAGGGAATAAAAGTATAATAAAATGCAGTTTTTAATCACTGAAATCTAGTAAAACTTGTACATCAGCAATTAAAATTTAATATAAAAATTGGATAGCATATTATATGGATGCATGTTTTGTAAATCATCCAGCTTATATTAACATATTTACTTTTTATGTTAAATTTTACTTTTATTCTATTTATTGAATTGTTGAAGTAGTATTTTATTACTAATAATATTTTCCCAATAAGAAAAGTAACTTATGGCCATAAGTAAAATTTATTGTCATATTTTTCTTGAAACAATATAATTTAAATCACATGCTAATGAAGCAGTAGTAATGCAGAGGGTATTTTTGTTTCCCGCTTTCTTCTTCTCTTTCAGAAAATTCATTCCTAAGTATCTTCATATTTTCCTTAATTAAATATTTGGCTTCTGTAAGGATTATACTGCTTCAGTGCACTGCCTTGGGTTGTTGCATTTTTTATTTTGTAATTTATTTCATTATTCACTCTCTTTATTTTCGATGCATATTTCCTCTTGTGTTGTCATTTAAAAAATACACTAAATTTTCAATTAGTATACACATACCCAAAATGTAGAAATATTTTTAGGTTTTAGGATGATATTGTTTTGTAATTTGACAACACTAAAAATATTTATTATGTTGGATTTGTGATACTACAATGATTGATAATTCTAGGTACATGTGATAAAATCAACATTCCTAAATATGTGAGCTTTTATGAATTTCTGGTACAGAAGACATCTATTCTACATGTCTGTCAGTTCACCAAATATTTGAATATGATTTTGCCAAGAAGACATTATTCCTGGACATGAATATAAACAAATACACAAGAGATGATTTGTGAAAATGAATATACACGCTGCATGATTATGCTCCTACTTACTGCTCCAAATCCACTTTAGTCTCTCATTGTTAATTGCCAGCTGTTTTTTATCTTGTAACTGCTTAGCATTTTTCATCTTTGAACTTGTATTTAGTTTTTGTTTTTTTTTTTTTTAATTCTGCCTGCATTCTTCTCCCCTGAGTCTTCTTGATGCCAGCTCTCTCTCATCTTTCAGGTTTCCCATTTAGAAAGCCCACCCCTAACTTCCAGATAAAAACAGATGCAGCGTAAAAACCTTCTTTGCATACTTGTCCCCTAACTCTGCACAATTCCTTCATAGCGCTATTTGTGGTTTCTTCACCTTCACCCTCTTTTAGAGAAAAACTCAGGGGAGCAACTCTTGGACATGATCTTGCTCTTTTGCTGTATCCATGAACATTTGCCTATTACATCTGACTAATTAAAGCACAACTCAAGAAAAAGAATATAGACAAAATACCCAAATCTTCACCAGCTAGTATGCATATATACATACATACATACCTGAGTACATATATAGCTTGCAAACAAGAATACAATTGAATGAGACAACAAGTCACCAAACGTTAGTGAGAAGTAGTGCTTTAGATGAATTTTCTCCTATTAGTTACAAATAGGATCAAGAACAAGACACACAGCTCTCACATGTAGTCCAATGTCCATCTAACCAAAACATATTGGAATCCAACACTACACCATCATCTTATCTTTAGCACATGAATGTAGGTATCGTGTGTGTGTTTGTGTATCCTTATCTGAACCTGGATAATCCTTCAGTTCTATGAAGTGATAGTTTTCTCATACTTGCATACACGTAGATCTTTTGCTAACTAAATAAAGGCATGGAGGTCACTCTGAACACAGAAAGAAAATGATGTACACAAAAGATGCTAATACATAGAAATATGCTGCATATGGATAAGCATACACACATACTCCCACATGAAAACATCAATATTTAAAATGGGGCATATATGCTGTAATTTGTTGTATGTTGAAATCATTTTTAATTTGGCCTTTTTGAAATTGAAGCACAACCTGCAAATGACCTCAACACCCTGGACCAGGGCTCGACCTGCAAGTTCAGAAATCTGAGTACAGCATTTCCTAACCATACGTTCCTTAGCTCCTCTCCTCCTTGATTCCTGGAAAATTATATGACTTCTAAAATATTAACAATTAAATCTCTAAATTAACATCAGTAATCATGTGCAGTGAATTGAAGATTTTAAAGCATTTGAGGGTTTAGTATCAAAGGGATTGGAATAGACTCCAGGCATGTTTCTTGCTTACACCAAGGAATTCCCTGTCCTGTCTTCTGCCTGCACCAGAAACACCATTCAGAGGATGCGGTTTTCTATGTCCCCATCAAGTGACCTTGCTCACTTTTGATCCACTTGATTAATCAAGGACAGTGATGACAGGTTTCACCTTTTGGATAAGTTAAAGAACAAAAGAGCTGTACACAGGGTTTTCTAGGTCTTGTATCGTTACGCAACATAGTTTAGGGGCAGTAGGCCCTTGACTGGGTTTTGAGTCAAGAATTTCCTTCTGGTTCTTAAACTCCAGGTGGACAGTGGCAGCACCTCCCTGAGATTCTAAGAGATGATAGTAATAGAGATGTTCAGATTAAGAAGAATCATGAACATCCATTCATTTTTCTCTCATTTTTATTAATTAAATTATTTATTAAATAATGTTAATAATATGGTCATTATGTTTCAGTCTCTATTCTGGTTCCTCAAGTGGTATCAATAACTAAAACAAACCACACAGAAAAGTCACTGCATGTGGAGTAGAAGATTGATATTATGTAAATATGAGGGTTCAGGATTGAAAGGAGAGCTGAAGCAGGCATAAATTTAGGATTTTTATAGTGGGTTTTTCTTTTTAAAGAAAAGTGTATTGATCTAAGACACTCAGGAAGTGAGACAATCATTACTGAACACTAGTTCTACTTACGAAATAGGTACTAGTAGTACATTCCCATTTTTGGATGAAGAATCAGGGCCGACTTTCACTTCATTTTGCTTTTTTTTTTCCTTCATTTTTTATTAGTACATATTTGTAGTGCATAATGTCTATATTCCTTACAGGGAATAGGTACATGCAATACTCCTTAATTCCTTTTGTTCATCCCATTTTCCTTCCCTCTCTCCCTCCTCCATTCATCTCAAAGTCTCACTAGGACTGATTATATGTTACTAAACCCCAAAACTTCTGTTGCCTTTAGTGGATGTTTGTGTGTGGTTTTTGCGTTATGTATTTCTTGAGGAAACAGGGTGGTGATTCATTTCCAACCCCATGATTTTTATGTTCCACTTTGTGGTCTACTTTATTCTTTTTTAATAAATACTTTAAACATAGATTTATTATAATAAATATTAAAATGTAGTTTTAATTTTCTAAGAAACATGTATTTTTTTTACATACGATGTTAAGTGGCTCTGATTTCTGCATGTTGCTCTGGCTACAAGACAATTAGTCTTTTTTCCTCCCAAGAGTGTATAAATTATTATTTAAATTTTTTATTTTGGGCCCTTAATAGATTAAATTATATTAATGCATTCAAAGTAAAGTACAGTTAGAAAATGATAAATTATTTCCTTAATTTAGTTATAGTTACTTCACTTTAGGTTATATGGAGTATGCTACCACCTCTCAAAATAAAATATAAAATAAAATAAAATAAAATAAAAAGAAGTTTAAATTTGATGTACTTCACCTCATGTAAAAAAAATTAGGTATATATTTGAATAAAAGTTTGCCAGAATCTTTAAAGCAAATTTCTGGTTCAACTCTCATTTGTCAAATATATGAAAAGTGAATTTCTTCCATTTAATATGTGTGGGTGTCCCATGTTACACTAGGACTTGTGATCCTGTCAAAGCATAGTCCCATAGCCCACAAAGAATAAGATATTGTTGTGGATTTGAGGAAAACTCATGTTTGCTTTGTAATTCTCTCCTGCTTTGTAGCATTAAAATGATGGCAAGGGGTTTATGTATTGTTGAAGAGCATCTTCAGCATTTTGATGGTTGAAAAGCCTACATTCCCAAATTTCACCTTTGAAAATGACATGGAAGAGTATGCAGCATCAGGTGCAGCTGGCTTGGCATTTTGATAATCCGAAGTAATTCTCTGGGGAAGTGGGGACACAGTAGTCAATGCACGCTTATGGACTTCTTCTTCTGCTGGACAAAGTTTAATACATCATTATAAATATATAGATGCTTAACTGAATTTCCAACATTCCTTAATTTCATTTGAAAATAAAATAATTCTGATATTATAATTGATGATGAAAGTCTTTTGGCATTTATTATACAACTTTGTATGGGAAAACAGTAACATAAAATTGACAATTATCTCTCTTAAATTAGGATTAAGTTCTGATTTTGAAAAATCCTCTTTCTAGTTTCAAATTATAAAATTCAATATCATGCCAATATTTATTTACGAGTCCACAATGACTATTTTATACCCAACTACATGTAGTCCTGGAAGGGGATATTTCTTTTTCTGTTGATTCCTTGTAAGACTTGTAGATATTTCACTGTCTGATGGGTAATGAAAATAAATGTAAATTTACAATAAAAAATGTTTAGCTCAATGTATACATGAGCGTAAGCGACTGGCATTTACTGTTCACTAATTTGCAAGCCAGGCTTCTGCATTACAAAGACACATGCAGGCACATGCTCACCCTAGCAGCCCCTTAGTGTGTGTGTGTGTGTGTGTGTGTGTGTGTGTGTTTGGCATACATATACAGAATATGTAGTATGATATTAATGTATGAAATTTGTCATTTAATATTTATTATAATACCGCGATATAGTTGTTCTAATTTGTGAATGAGGGAACATCGTATTCATTACCTTTAACTAAGTGAAAACAGAAAACAACTGAGCACTCAGGCACTAACCTTATTCTGCTAAGGACCCCCAGCAAACAACGTTATATGCTCAAGCTTTTGTAAATTCAATCCATGCCAATTTATTTCTACTTTGTGGGTTTGAGGAGAACATCTGTCAGCAATCCTCAGAACACGTAGAATACATTTCCAAATCATTCCAGAAATATGTAATAAGTAGTTGTAAGAGACAGTGACTAAAACTTGTCAGGGTATATTTAGAGGGAAATATACTGTGGCACTTCTGTGTATACTATACTGAAATAAATGAACAAAAAGTATAAAGACCATTTCAGATAAAGATCCATTTCAAGACCTTTGAAAGTTTTATTTTTGATGGAAATTTGGTGCATACATGGACTTTATGTACTCCTATCACTTTACTCCTATATTTTACAAACACTCCTAAAACATGCCAGATTTTGGCTATCGTGTTTGGAAACAGAATCATAATTCTCCTGCGTATTCTTGGCTTGACGGAAGAGTCTCCTGCATCTAGACTATTCTCAGGACAGAGGAAACATTTTTCACCAGAGTTACATCTCCCACTGAGTGTGGGTCGTCCAGAAAGAGAGCATCATACATGATTTAACCTCACAACTGGGTGCCATTATGTGTTTGGCAAAATGTCTAAGAATCTACAGATATAGAGCTTTGTTAGCAGAAATAAGAAATCTACTGAAAAGAATACTATCGGCTGCCCAAACCTAAGTAATTTAAGTTTACTATTGCTCTTCATTCGGTGTTGCCCAAGAATATCTTGTAGTATGATCAGGTGTTTTAAATTCCAACACAACAGGGAAGTTTGTTTTGTTTTGCTTTGTTTTATTCTAGAACTACAGTTGTTCCTTAGCAGTCATGACGGACAATATATTTTTGCTGTGGCACCAATTCTTATTCATTCTGAAATCCTGTGATTATAACAAAAGTACTCTGAGAACAACACCAATTCCAGTTTAGAGCTTCCAAGTGAAATATTATTCATATCACAGATTATTTTACTTTTTTCCTGTTTAAGAATCATAACTACAGTCTTCCATAAGACCCCATCCATATTCTGGAATTTAGAGATAGGATTCTCCTAATGCGCATCTGACTTACATCTGAGAGACACGTATTCAAATCCAAATCTAACTTTTGTGTTATTGTGTACATAGGAGACCCATAAAAAAATTTTAATAATTTTTCAGGGTGAGTACTTGAAGTTTTCTTAGCTCCCTACTTAGCATAAACTTGCAAATAACTATATGTTGGAAATTAAAGATGGTCTATTTATTTTTTTGAGAATAACAAAATGTGACTGTTGAGATGTGGAAAAGAAAAGCCAAGGATTGAGGGAAAGGATGCTAGTGGTCATGGCTTTTCCTTATGGGGTGTTTTGCATAACTCCAAATCACAAAATAATAAATCTTTTGTACCTAAGGTATTTTTCTGCCTCTAAAAGCATAATCTAGCTTTTATTTATTTCAAGATTTTCTCTCTGAAGTTTTTTCTATAGCATGTTCTCCAATTACCAAATTAAAAAGTATTAAATTCATGAAACAACAGTAGAGTTTCCAAACACAGAATTATAACATACACAAATTTAACTCAGCATCATGATTCAGCTTAGCATTCTAAGTGATATTGCATTCTCCCTGTGGGTCTCTCTGTCTCTTTGCATTTCTCTTTCTCTTCCTCTTCCTCCTTTTCCTTCTTCTATTTCTCCTCTTTTTCTTCCTCTTCCTCCTTCTCTCCCTCTGTCTTCTTCATCTAACTAGAACAAATCATAGAAGTTGAGATCTTGAGAGGATACCTTCATTCACACTTAATGAATTCGAGAAGGCTGTGAAGTCACAAACTCTTTTGGTAAATTAAAAATGAAGAGTGATTTTAAAGAGCTCACTTGATATGAAATTTTTAATTAAATGATGAAGACTGACAGCAGGATTCATTAAGTGGTGACATTTTCTTTGCCAATATAATGAGCATTACACTAAAGAAGCATGGTTTTGGCTGTGGCCCAGATGACACTTCCATTTTTGGGATTGCATCATTGATTCCGATGTTAAAGTTCTGTATTTAAAGAGCAGAAAATTCAAGAAGGGCAAAGGTCTATAAAAATATGCATTCTCAATTTTTTATTTAAAATATTATATTTAATATTCCAACCAAGTACAATATTTAAAATTTGTCATAATGAGTGGTATTTCAGTTTTTCCCTTGACACACTCTATCCTTTATGACATGAAATCATTTTGCCTTTTATTCCCATTTACTGCCCAAGAATATGATCAATTATGCTCTGACAACTGTTTACTGGCCAAACTGACAGGAGGAGGAATGTTGGATCGAAGACAGGAATTATGAGTAATGGAAGGTCCCAATGAAAACTTCCTTCCTTGCTTAACCTTTCTTAGGTGTTTTAAGCTTTTCAAGACTTGTATCACATTAAAATCTTAAGCAGGGTAGAAATTATTTTCCTCATTTTGCAACCTCTTTCTATACTTGATTTCCAAAATGATGCCCTGTCATTTCAATCGTAGGACAATTTGATTTTTTTCAACATTACCAGAAGTAATAAGTAGGAGGTAGAAGATGCATATTTAGAAAATTAAATGTAAATTCATGTCTTGAAAAAGTGTAGTCATGCCTAAATAAACATTTTTTGATGCATAAGGCAATGGAGGTTTGCAGGGCAATACTGGAAACCAAGGAGCAAGCAACAACGTCAATATGTGATGCGAGGTTTAGGCATGAATATTAGGTCAAGAGATGACTGGATTGTTAAATTAATTGAAAACAATTTTGTTATAGTTTTATCGATGCTCCCCCAAAAGCTGGGGCTTTTGGAAGCTGATTGGATTATGGGAGCACTATAGTAGACTTACTGTGAGAAGGTGGGTTCTGATTACAGATGGGTCACTGAGGATGTGACCTAGAATGCTTATGGCATATTCCAGGTCGCATGTGCTAAGGAAGCGCATATGCCCTCCCCAGCTTCTCCCTTTGCTCTCTACCTCCTGAACTACGCTGCTCTGCCATGACTTCGTGCCTTGGAAACAGCTGACTAGGAATGAACACATGAGCCAAAAGTAACCTCTCTTGCATCATTTTGTCCCTGCAACAAAAAAAGTTACTAAGACAAGTTGTTTAAAGTACCACATACATTTAAAGTAATGAGTTCTGAAAATGGAGCACTAGTGAGAATAGGGCAGTGATTTCTTCCCAATCCACACTTCTTTCTGTATTGGTGAGGATTCTAGAGATGCTAATAACAAAAATTTACTCTTGTTAATAAACATAGGAGAGGAACTCTTGGAAATATGTCAGGTAGCTCACTAATCAACATGAAAACAAAGAGCCAAGCTTAAAATAAATTATACAGACCAGGGCAGCTCAGGGGAATTTCACAACAAAAACCATTTGAATATGTGTGTGTCTGCATGATTTCCAACCAGTATTGTTATTATAGGATTACTTATATAGTGACAAGAAATCCTCAGGGAAGTATTAAATGGTGTGTTATGACTTAAAGTAGAGTGTATGTCTTGATTTAGCATTCTGCCAGGTTAGCCCCTGAAGTGGAAAGAAATTGAGTCAATACCTTCATTCACACACAATGAACTTGGGGAGTCTTAGTATGACGGTATGGAGTCTTGGTAGCTGTGACATCTACCTCTCCTCCATCCCCACTGCCCGCCTGGTATGCTTTGAGGCATCCAAATGCCTCTGATGTCTCTTACCCCTCAGCTTCTCACAGGCATGGCTCTTGTACATACCTGTGTCATGATGCTAACTGTATTTCACTTGCAAAGTGTGTATTTCTTTCTCTGCATGTTTTCATCGTCCTCCTAATAACTCTGTAAAAATAAGTGGCTTTTGTTTATATCTTTGAGCGAACTATTCACTAATCAACTTTAACACCCACCTCAATTTATCTTCTGCTTATTTTTAAAATTAAAAGTACAAATCACAAAACAAAGAAACGAAAGCACTTCACTTATTTATTTTGTTCATTGGTAGATCCTCGGGATCGGGATAGTGCCTAATGTAGAGTAGAAACACACAGATGTTGATTTACATTATGGTCACATTCTGAAAAACCAGTTGAAAATTGAAATTATTCTACATCCTAAATGCTGCCTAACATACTGATGTATGTCTGTAATACCAGAACTTTGGGAGGCTGAGACAGGATGATCACAAGTTCAAGCCCAGCCTGGGTAATTTAGTGAATTAGCAAGAATCTGTCTCAAAATTAAAAAAAAATAAAAAAGGTTGGAGATGTATCTCAATGCAAAGGTCTTGGCTTCAATCCTTCAGTATTGCAAATAAATAAATAAACAAACAAACAAACAACATTTTAAGCACACCTAATCTATAAAACATGGTTGCATGGCAACCCCGTTCCCAGAAGAGTGTCAGTTGTACCTCCAGTGATCACATTCTGATGAGGAGCTCTCTTCTGCTGCCCAGCATTGTGAGAGAGGACCATATTCTATATCATTAATCTGGGAAAACATCAAAATGCAAAATTGAAAGCATTTTTCCTCCGGAATATATGTCACTTTTGCACCATGTCAAATTATTGCGAGTTGAATTATTGTAAATTGGGAATGTTATACATACTGGACTATTTAGGTAATAACATAACGGAACACATCCAGTGGCATATCTGTAGTGTATTGTACACCGTGGTTAAAGGCTGCCACTTCTGGTGTCTGGAATGTGCTTCACAAAAACCACAGCTCGAGAAGAGGCAGAGGGGTAGGAGGTGGGCTATCAATGACAAAAAATAGACTTTAAAAAAAATCTATGAAGCCTGATGCTTGGA
This sequence comes from Erethizon dorsatum, assembly GCA_028451465.1. Lineage (NCBI taxonomy): Eukaryota > Metazoa > Chordata > Mammalia > Rodentia > Erethizontidae > Erethizon > Erethizon dorsatum. Next base: position 59,521,588 of record CM051828.1, read on the forward strand.
AAATCAGGTTTGTTTTACTATTTTCATACTTTTTTATGTATTTAAAAATTTATCATTGAAAACATCAGAACATAAGAGTAGAATATGTACTATATCTTTTGCTCTAATATTAAGGAAAAATATCATAAATTACACTATTGTAAATCAGGAAACTTCTCTATATTGGTTGAATGAATAAATCAGTGCTTTTCTTTATATCTCATATCCACATTTCCTGCCTCACTCTTTTGAATAACCTGTACTCATACTTTAAAGATTGGCTCAGCCATTGCATCTTTCTGAGTTTCCAGGCTAGCTGAGCACACCTCTGTGTGTGTGTGTAGGGCCTAGTTCATTCCTCCACCACAATAATTATCACATTATATTGGAAATCTGAAGGTCTGAAGGTCTAAAGGTTTTATCTGTGTCTTTCTTTCCCACGTCAAGTTCCTAGAAAGTGTCCTAGGAAGTAGTTAACTCTTAAATGCAAACTTAGTCATTTGTCGCTGGCAAGCTCATCACTAGACTGACTACATCTTCTAGTCAGCTTTCTGTTACTGTAACAAAAGACCTGAAACAGGAAAATTTTTTTCTTGTTTATGGTTTTGAAGATTTCAGTCCCTGAAGAGTTGGCCTCATTGCTTTTGGGACAGTGGTGAGCCACACATCACGGTGGGAGTGTGTGACAGAGGAAACCCATTCTCCTCACCATCAGGAACAAAAGACAAAGAAGGGACTGGTGTCCAATAATCCTCTTCAAGGCCATGCCCCTGAGGACTAAAACCTCTCAATAGGCCTCATGTTTTATAGTCGTTGCACCTCCGAGTAGTGCCAACGTGGAAACCAAGCCTTTAATACACGGGTTTTATTACTATCAAAGACGTAAATTTTTTTTTTCTGAGGGCAGGGGAGGGCAGGGGGTATGTGGTCTGAGGTGGTGGCACGTGGGCACACAGAGGATCAGAGTAAAGGGAACTGGCTTTCAGACTGAGAGATGTGAGGCCTGGAGATTGTGATCTGTGCTGCAGAGACGCAGGGAAGGAGCCACAGAGAAGGGGAGGAGGTGAGCTCAGCATGGGGGTGTGGATCATGCATACAAAGCCAGAACAAAGCACCCAGGACTGTGTAGCTCACAAACTTCATCCTCTGGAAGCCATGCAAGAGAAGAAATAGCCAATCAGATGCATACAAGAGAAAAGACGAAGTCTGTTTCTCTCACAATGTTCTTTTGGTGCTTTCAACTACAAAGCTTAAAATGATGATTTCCATCAAGAAAAAATAGTCAGTATAGTTTTACCATTCAGAGCAGGGAAAGAAAAGCAGATTTGGAGATGAGTCACCATAAATTGCCAAATAGCACATTCCAAACAATTTTTATATATGCTTAAACTTTTGTATAACATCAAGATATCTGTATTATGCCACATAAAAAGCTACAGCTGTCCACTATTTTCCCAAATTTGGAGAAGCACAGGTCTAAGATGCTTGATATTTATATGGCTATGTTAAATGCTCCTCAAATTTAGTCACAGTCGCAATGATTATTCTGTTACTTAAAGACTAGACTGTGTGGAGTTGTTCTTCAAAATCATCAAAATGAAATAAAAATGAGAGGAAAGAGGGTATAAAAGTATTTTTTCATAGCAAATGTAACATACAAATAACAACCGAAAAATATGCAAAGCCCTCTTATCTATAAATTGGTCAAACAGTGCTAGTTGACATCTATCACTTCCTTTTTCCATTAGATGTCTCATATTTATCTCACTCTGAGCCAGAACCTCAGCTGGTCTTGGTTCTGTACATGGTGATGTGACTCAGAGCTTCATTCCTGAGTGGTCTGTCTCCAGTCACCCTGTCTTGGTTTAGTTGCTGCAGCTTTAAATCAAATTTTATTATTTTGGAGAATCCCTTGTGTTCCAGACACATTTTTTCAATAGAATCTTCTCTTAGCTGTTTGTTGCTGTGAAAAAAAAATAATAACTGAGATAAACAACCTATAAAAGGGAAGATTTATTTTGGTTCAGAGTTTTAGAGGTTCAGTGCCTGGTTACTTTGTCTTATTGCTTTGGGCCTATGGTACCGCAGTACCTCAAGGTGGGAGCACATGACAGGTAAAGTCTGTTCACCTTATTGTGGCTGGAAAGCAAAAACAGATAGAAGAAGGGTCTGGGGTCTCAATATTCCCTACATAGTACACCCCCAGTGAACAAACTTCTTTCCACTAGGCCCTACCACCTAAAGATTCTATCACCTCCCAATACCACCAAACTGAGAACCAAGTCATAATCCACGGACCATTAGGGAACATTCCATACCCAAACTATAGCAAATCTCATAATGATGCACAAAGAACACCGATATCACAGGGTCGCACAGAAGCAGTTAAATGCTTTGCACCAGAGAGAAGACCTGTGATATTTCTGCCTACAACTGATTGGCCAGAACTAATCAGCGTTCATTGAGAAAAGCAAAGAAAGGTGGGGGTTTATAATTATTCTAGATGCCTAAAGATATAGGACCTAGGTATAGGAGAGCCTTAGAAATATCTACCAGAATAGTCAAATTGCATTTCCGCCAGAATAAATGTTTTGATGTGATCACCAGCTTTGAGTGCATCAGAGTCTTCTAAATACAACTATTTTCTTTGTCCTGTGAATCTCATATATACTCTGAGGGCACATGCTGCTATCATAGTTCAGTCTCTACTTTTCCTGATTTCTTTTACTCAAAGTTGAAATGTATATAATTTATGAGTATTTTTATAAATGAAACATATAAATGTAGTAAGACAACAAATTATGAATAAATGCCCAATAGCATGGTTTTGCATTAATACACTTTATTTATTTATTTATTTATTTATTTTTCTTATGTGGGTACTGGGAGTTGACCTCAGGACCTCGTGCTTGCCAGCAAGTGCTTGTGCTGCTGAGCAATATCACCAGCCCTTTTTTTCCTTTATGTGGGTTCCGGGAGTCGAACTCAGGACCTCACGCTTGCCGGGCAGGCACTTACACCGCTGAGCTGTCTCACGGGCCCCTAATACACTTTAAATGTGAGAAAATAACAACTTTCCACGGCAGATGTGATATATAATAGAATGAGAAGTACAGGTGATTTGCACACCTGATTTCTTTCATCTCTTGTTTTGCTACTGATGTATAAAAATAGGGAAGAAACTATTAACTATTATTTGTTTTAGTTTCAGTTTCTTTTGGGAAAATTTCATTTTGAAAGGTTTGCTACATCTTAATTCACAGATAGAACATCTATGGGATCATGGATGTTAGTTTAAAAATGGTTAAAATATGTATTATATTCATTGCATCATGTTCTGCTCAATGTTAAGTAGACTGAGTCTAGAGGCACAATAAACCAGGAAGGCTTTCTTGTATTTTGCCACAGAACTAAGATTCTGAAGGAAGCACTTCAGGGAGAATGTGACACTTTGATAGCACCACAAATGTCTTATGGAATCCTCTCCCATTCTACTACATATAGTCAACACCTCTCTTCCTTTTTTTGTTTCTTATTGTTTTAATTTAATCTGCAATATGAGCAAATGTAATGAAGGGAAAGCAAAGGGCAAGACAAGATACAAAAATGGTGTGCTAGTTGAGCCTATTTCTGTTCAGCAATCAAAGAACTACCTTGCTGGAGATGCTATAGCTTTCCATCAGTGGGTTATGGCCTAGAATATAAAACATGATTGCCTCTAGCTGCAAGGTGCTGACTCAAACAAAATCTACATTCAGTTAGTAAGAAAGAAAAGAAGAATGGGTATTGATTGGTATTGATTAAGCAACCAACAGTGTCTACCATAGATAATTATTTAAGGTCCCTTTTTGCAACTCTTTTCCAGGGATTTAATTATCTTTCCCTCTCTCTTTCTTTTTAAATTTTGAAAGAGCACTTATCTTTTGTTATCATAACTGCTTTTGTTCATTTGAAATTAATATAAGCTAAAACAAGAGTATCATTTCATGAATCCAACAAAGTATTTTTTCCCATCGTGTATAAATCACACACCATTTTAGGTACCAGAAATAGATGGATAAAGAGGTGATACATGGTATTACTTTCATGGAGCAATATTTATACTTTTTTTTTTTTGTGGGTACCAGGGGGTCGACCTCAGGACCTCGCACGCCAACAGGCACCCGTGCCGCTGAGCGATATCACCAGCCCCTTTTTCGTATGTGGGATCCAGGAGTCGAACTCGGGCCCTCGCGCTTGCAAGGCAGGCGCTTACACCGCTGAGCCATCTCACCGGCCCTATACTTCTGATAAACAGTAAGTCTTTACTAATGGGATCACAGAAGAAAATTAAACCCAGATATCTCATGACATAAACTGTACATCACTGGTTAACTTTTATACTATGCAACTAGATGGTGTTAGTTTTGTACAATCTCTGAGAAAATTGGAAAATTAGGAACTCAAATAATTTCCTGTGATTAGATAACTAACTACAGCTGAGGAGGTATATTGTTATATAAATTAACTCTTAAAACAATGACAGAAAACAGTGAATGACATAAAGGAAGATGTAAGAATCTATGCTTAAGGAATGATTCATGGAAAAGGTAGGACATCTGAACATCTACTTCCAGAACTATTCTTTCAGAATGACTGTGGTGTATTTAGTTGGTGTGCTCCAGAGAAATCAGAGCAATCCATATAGATAGGTAGATGGATGGATAGATAGACAGATTAGATAGATAGATAGATGATAGATAATTCAGATAGACAACCACACCTACATATACCTATGCTGTGTGTGGAGACAGAGAGAAAGAAGAGAGAGAATGAGAGAAAGAAAAAAGGAGAAAGAGGAGAAGGAGGAGCAGGAGGAAAAAGTGGACCAGGAACAACACGGAAAAGGAGGAGAAGGAGGAGGAGGAAGAGGATTGGAGGCAGTGGAGGAAGAATGGAAAGCAGAGATTTATTAGGAATTGGCCCACTCCGTTATGGAGGATGAGAAATCCCAGAATGAGCCATCTAAAAGCTGGAGAACCAGCGAGCCTGGCAGCATGGCTCAGGGCTCAGTCCAAAGTTGAGCCAAGGAAGCCAATGGTTTAACTCTTAGTCAAAGGCGCAAAGCCTGAGAGTCTTCATGGGGAGGATACTGGTACAAATAGCAAAGCACAAAGAGAGGAAAAACTTGAGTCATAAATTTTTTTGGTACTGGGAATTGAACCCTGAATCCAGAGCCTGTGCATGTTAGGCAAGCATTCTACCAGTGAAATACATCCTCATTCTTTAAAAAATACTTTTATGATTTTTGAAATTTTGAGATATGTTCTCACTGTGTTGCCCAGGCTGGCCTCATACTTCAGACTCTCCTGTCTCAGTCTCTCAAAAAACTGGGTTTACAGGCTTGCATCACCATACCATACCTGGCCTCTCTATTTTCTTCCATTTTAAGTATATATTAAAGGAAAGAACCCTTCTTAGGTCATAAAGAAAAAAAAATAAGAAAAGAAAAAAAGAAAAGAAAAGAAAATAGGCTGGATTTGGCCCAAAGGACATATTTTGACAATCCCTGATTTAGAGAGGATTTACAGAGAAAAGGATGTGGGCTCTTGATCCAGTCAGAGGCCACTCTAATGTTGAAGGGTGTTATAAAGAGAATACTGTTCAGTACGTAGCTTAAGAAGAAATGAATGACCAGAGAGGTAGAAAAAAAGCCAAATCCATGTGGTTTTATGTAAACGTAAAGTTTCAAAGCTGAAGTTTTTCTCAATAAAATATTGAAGTAGTTTTATGTAGTGTGCTTGAGTTGAAGTTCTCCAGAGATATAAAACTTATAAAAGAGATACAGAGAACTATATGAGACAAGATTTATTAGCTGATTTCACTTGCTCAATTATGAAGGCTGTCTAAAGAAGAATGATGAGCACTGGGCATGGAGACCTCAATCACACAGTGGACCTTGCTGAGCAAAATCTCAGTGGATTGCTTTGGAAGAACAGCCAAGAAAGAGGGAAAATAAAAGGAATCTGGGAAGTGAATTCATGAGGTGCAGCCAATACTTTAGAGACGTTTTAGAATCGACATTTTATTTTTTTCACGTGGTTTCACATTCAGTGGAAGTTGCATTCAATCAAAAACCAACCTTGGGCCAGTGAGAAGGCTCAGCGGCGTAAGCGCCTGCCTGGCAAGCACGAGGTCCCAAGTTCGACTCTCGGAACCCACATACGAAAAAAGGGGCCCGGATATCGCTCAGCGGCACGGGTGCCTGCTGGCGCGTGAGGTCCTGAGGTCAACCCCCTGGTACCCACAAAACAAAACAAAACAAAACAAAAAAACAACCAAATATCCTGTATACCGTGGTTTGGATTTGATTTGAGTATCTCTCAAAGCTTTGTGTGTTGAAATTTATTCCCCATTATGAACTATTAAAAAGTGTTTAGGATCGGGGCCTTTGGCAGGCAATTAGAATTATAAGATATTCAGGGTACAACCCATATAATTGAATCCTGGTAGCTTTTTTTTTTTTTTTTTTGTGAGTACCGGGGGGTCGACCTCAGGACCTCGCGCGCCAACAGGCACCCATGCCGCTGAGCGATATCACCGGCCCCTTTTTCGTATGTGGGTTCCGGGAGTCGAACTTGGGCCCTCGCGCTTGCAAGGCAGGCGCTTACGCCGCTGAGCCATCTCATCGGCCCAGAATCCTGGTAGCTTTTTAAGAATGACTAGAAAACACACATACACAAGCGCACACACACACACACTCCCTGTCTTTGGCAATGGTGCCCTATGCTGCATTGGGACTCTGCTAGTAAGAGAAGAGCATCACCAGACTCAGCCCCTAGATTGTGTACTTCCAGTACGATGAGCCAAAATAAATCTTTTTTCTTTACAAATGTACACACCATCTGGCGTTTCATTATAGTAATGAAAAACAGACTAATGCACTTTATATACACTTCTAAAAGGTACCAATTCGGGGGGAAACTATCTCTAATCTTAGAAATTGAGTTTAAGCCAGTGTCTTGTTTTTTTCTATATACCCAAAGGACAGTACTTACTATATTTCTAGAGTTTCCCTGGGGTTATATTGAACCTATAAATTAATTTAAAGAGTATTATTTATTGATTATAAACCTTTGAGGATTTTATTTGTTTAGGCATTATATGTTGTCCAAAAATTGGCACTTCTCCTTTCTTTTCAGTACTTATGCTTTTTACCTGTTGTTCTTGCCTTATTTTGTTGGTTGAAATGCCTGCAAATGTTGGATGGACATAGTGCTAAAGAAAGCTTCATATCTCTCAAGTAAATATTACAATTTAACGTTTATTTAATCATTCAATAAACAAATATAATTTTAATTACCAGAAGTAAAGGAAAATAATTCTAGAATAGAAGCACATGATGACAAATTCCCTTTGAAAATGTTTATTCAGTTTACTGCTATAATACTTAAGTGATATGTGATAATGTGTACTTCCACATAACTGTACATTTTGCACATGAAGACATTTCCTATGAATGTATAATTGTAGGAAGTTATATTTTTCTTTCATGGTGAGAACGTTGAAATGACTTATCTTGTCATTTAGATCTCAGCTAAAATGTCGCTCATCTCTTTCCACAGTGAGGACTCCCCATCAATTGTCATCAGACACTTAAATTGTCCTTCTCATTCATATGTTAACTTGATGGCTGTACACACCTTTTCACCAAGAGGTTTTTTGGATAAGAAACCATGTACAGCATGTCTATTTTGTTTAAGAATGAGCCCAAATTTACGAGAATATGACCTTTGTTAGGTAAGTTTTATGTGAGCAAATGAGAATCCACCTTACTAGAAATATACAAAGTTACTTTCAACAGTGAGAATGACTCATATTACTAACCTGTCTAATCAAATTTTGTCAAAAATCTGTGACCAATATGCATATAGCTGGGAAAGTTTAAGCCATGGGGCAAATGTAGCCTCATGCTGTTTAAGCACTGTTAAGTAAGGATTTAACAAATCCTTACCAAGTATACTCAAAAGCATATACTTTTTAGCCACAGGAATGGAGACAAGAAGGTGAATAAACCTGATATGCCTCCATTGTGGAGCTATTCATCCTGCCTCCCGGACTTTTAATATCCTTTACCCCTTTTAAAGGTTTTCCATGTTCTTATCTCTTTATGCTGTGACTGAATATTTAAAATCTCTTATGAAATCTCCTTTCCTAATTCTGTGCTGACAAGTCCATTATCTGAGAATAAATTATCTTGATGTATTTTTTAATGTAAAAGTCTTCTGATCTAACATACTAAAGAAATCATGCTCTTGTGATGCTTTTATGTCTCAGTGAAAATTAGTAACTTAGCATTCTTATGTGTGTTTATAGAGCATTTTTCCCTGAAGACTTTTAATGATTTCTCTACCTTCCATTTTACTTAATCCCCATGAAAAGGAATTCTTTCTAAAACAAGACAAAGTGACTTCCAGTGACAAGCCTAGGACATTGTTCTAGTGACAGGGCCTCTAGGCACGGAGTAGAGATCACACATTAAAAATGAACTAACCATTTTTATTCTTTTCATTTTCTTTCTTTGCTCTGTGTCTTTGAGATGTTCTTACCTGGCAAGACTTTCACTTTTCATGGCTTCTTAGAAGAAAAGCTCTGTGGCTGGTGTGGACCACATGTACTTGATCTTACCCCTGCTTGGGAGGCACTTCCCTACAGTTATATAGAAATGCAGGCAGGAATGGCTACTGCAACACAAACACCAAAATGACACCCAGGATTTGGAGAGATTTATTCAATGTCAGATGGGCACTGACAAGGAATCAATCGTTATAAAACTGTCAGGTCTCGAAGGCTCAGGGAGTGAGGTTTTTAAGGGGTTGCAAGCAACAAGCAGAGTATTTGTCTGTCTTTGATTTGTTCTTACAATATGCATCACAGTGACCAGCTATGCATCACAGTGACCAGCCATTTCTAAGAAACAGAAATAACAGGAACTATAACAGGAACTGTTACCTGGGCAACTGAAGTATACTGGCTGGAGTGGGGGGCATTCTCTGCTACAGAACCAGACTGGAGGGTAAGGGTAAGGAGGGATTGGTAAAACAAGTCTGAAAAAATGGGAGTCCTGGGACCTCAGAATCAGCCAGTTCACAGAGATTTGAGACCACATTCCTACATATTAAGGTACATCTGACATTTCATCAGTATGATAACTATTTCTTACATGTTCCTTTAAGATTTCCTGTTTGGTATCCTGGGTGTTTCTTTTTGTCAGTAAATATTACAAGTGGTGATAAAAGGATCCTGTAAAGCCACAAAAGATACACAAATTACACCATATCATTTCATTATTCATATGTATCCTGTGGTCCTACACATAATTCTGTATTTTGGATTTTACCAGCTTCAAATGTTTTTAAAATTGGGAAATAGATATAAGCATCTCAAGGAAATATATTTATGTATCTTAAGAAACAAAGAATTATAAATCCGATTGAAAGATACAGTGATGTAGTGTGTTGAGTGTTTGTAGATGGTCACATATAGATAAAAGGTCTCATTCAGGGGAGGTCTCACTGAGTTCTAAGTGTGGAAACTCATGGAACTCAACTCTTAGAGGCCTTTAGTGTTGTAGAACAAGTGCTAAGTCTGCGCTGTATCTCCACAGCTCCAGATCTCACCTGGAAGAATCTCACGAGTCCAGTGAAATAGGAAGTTAGCCACCAATGGATCTAAGGAAGGTTTAGAGTGTTGAACATAGTACTCGAGAGAATAAAAATCACAGTTTTAATATTCAGGCATTTAGAAATCTGTGCAAATTAGTTATTTGATATCATTCAAAGATTTTGGCAATAGTGGGGATTAAAATCCATGTCCTTCACACTGAACTACATCCCCAGATAGAGCTATATAGATATAGATACGTACATCAGACAGGGTCTATATAAATTGCTAAGTTTCCTGGGCTAGGCTTGCAATTGTGATCCTCTTGCCTCAGCCTCCAGAATGCTGGGATTATAGGCAGATACCTCCATGCCCAGTTTGCAATTCAGAATTTTAAGTGAAATGAACTTACTAGAAAGAGAAATCTGAATTTAAACAAAATTTAAAATATACACTTCAAAATTTGCCTAAGGTTTGCAATTTTAAGTTACAGTCCTACAAAAGTTATATACAAACACCATTTAGGATATCATAATGTTTGACATTAAGTGTGACTAAAATTTTACCAAATAGAATCTTAATTGGTTAAATTTTAAGACATTGAAATATTAAGGAAATTTGATCATTCAGTGAATTAGGGTACTTAAAAAGAAAATCAAATATATTTTATAGATGCCCTTAAATGAAAATTAAACTTATAAACAGAATAAAGGCCCCAATTCATGTGATTCTTAAAAATGGCTAGGTTTATACTTAAGATAATAAGATATATAAAGTTGAACCTAAAAGTTTAGAGAAGTATGTTTTTCAAATTATAACTTTAATTAATTTAATATTAATTCAAGGACATGAAAAAACTTAATTGCGATACATTTTCTTTTCATCAGACACAATTGATGATGGTTATCGCTTCCTACTGCTCAACTATATAAAGAATACAGTCTCCTCAAGTGTGCCAGGTGCTGCATTTCATGTATCAGGAAGAGTTCTTGGTGCTCATGTGAAATAGTTCATTAGCATCCTGATTTCACATCTCAGTGTAATTGCTCCGTTGAAATCACATGATGAGCAGGTAGCCATACACTCTGCCTTCTGACGAGCTCCACTTGAGGGCCTGCATCCTGGAGGGCAGACTTGATTCTCAGGTTGAACCAATGCCAACCTCATGTTCTCCTTCAAAGGATAAATAGAGATGCTTTCAGATCCTGCACTCATTCATTTGGAAAGTGTACAGCATGAGCATGATGCTTATGGAATATGTAAATGTATATATCAATTTACACTTCTTCCTTCAATAAATCTTTTACTCTCCTGAGAGCAGATTTAGGGGCAGACTTACCACTCTGCCAAAATGTTCTTTGAAAATTCATGATATTTAATTAATGCTCAAATATATATGTACAGCGTGTCTTAAGAGTTTTCACCATTCGCAATCACAGTAATCATTTAGTACAGTGAGAAAGAAAATCATTCTTCCACATTGAATAATTAAAGAGCAGAAAACAAAAATAAGAAACTTTAAAATAAAAAGCCATAAGCTAACCTATCATAAAAACTGCCCTTTTTCAGATAGAAAGGGGACAAATAAAGGGCAGGAATAATTCTTTTCACCATCGTGTCTTCAGTCTGTCATCCAAAGAAGGTCAATTCAAGCCTAAGTTTCACTTTCCTGGATGCTGCAGTGCCTCCCATGGCCCAGCCTGTCCACTCTTCTCTGCCCTTTAGACTCCTTTCCCTCATAATTACCAGAAACTAAAGCTGTCCTCTAAATCGCAGCCTTTTCATCGTCCTGTACTCTTTATGGTAATGCACCAGAAAGCTTATTTTTTTCATGTAATAAATTTGCAATTCATTCATCATGTCAAAATAACGGATACTTTTTGAGTAATATTCCATAACTAATAGATCATGCATGCATATAATTTTATATGTAACTATAATAGTCTGTATTTTTTTAAACCAAGAGAGGGATGTAAGCACTGTGTATACACATCCTATTTATGGTATGAGTAGCAATGCACACTTCCATAGAAAATAAAAATTTAAACTGTGCTTTGAATTGCAAAATAGATACATAAAATAAAGTAAGTGTTGTATACTGTCAGAATGAAATATCCTGATTGATGTTCTAGGTATTTCTGAATTATATACTCTGTATTTGTTCAGAGTTAGAGTAATTCCCCTTTATCTGTGAGAGTTCTCAAACCCATACTAGATACGGAAACCACAGATGGTATACAATCCTATAAATATTATGTTTTCTCTTACATGCCCTGCAGGATTACCACCAGGGTAAACCTGTCCTTCCTTGTTTCATGCCCTGTGCCTCCTATGTGTTGCTGTCCTTGTGCTTTGGAGCCGTGATTAAGAAAAACAAAGGTCACTTGAACACAAGCACTATGGTATCATGATAGCGATCTTACACCAAGATGTGTATGATAGAGGGTAGCACATACAGTGTGGATACATGAAAGATATGCATGATTTTGTCCCAAGTGGGACATAAGTGCCCACAAGATTTCATCACACTATCAAACTACTTAGAAGAGTACACCATTTTAAACTTATGAATTGTTTATTTCTAGACTTTTGTATTTCATACCTTTGGATAATATGATTATGGGTAGCAAAAACCATAGAGAATGAATATATTGAAGAGAAGGACTGCTCTGTATTGACTGCAAAGGGCCTTATTTAACGGTAGCAATAGGCACTGTCTGACAGAGCACAGAGTTTTTCATATCACTATTGCGTGTAGCATTAACTATCAGAAGAGCATAGTTTGGACGGCCCTGCTGCCATCCTCACATAATTAAATATACATTTACACAAATCCAACTACAGACCAGGAAGCCCAATAGAGGGAAGAGGAAAGGAAGCACAGAAAGATCCACAACAGTGTGACCTGCTTCTAGTTATTACTATTTTTTAAAAATAAATATTGGGTAAGAGAAAAAATTGCTACCATTCCAGGAACACATACTCTGTTTGGACACAAATCTCCCCATGCCAGTGTGTACAGTATTATTGTCATGGGCCTTTCCTATCCTTTTTTCCCTGTCCAAATTGCACTTCTCATTTAAAGGAAGGAAATATCTATCCTGTGTTTTACCAGGAATCTCAGAAATCACTACACGGAATCAATACTTATTTTCCACCAGTTTCTGAGGTGCTACTATATGTATTTGAAAGAAGCAAAGATAAGCAAGGCACAATTGTGGCCTTTGAGCATCTGTCAACCCACTGGGATGCATAGGTCACATTCACATTGGACCACACACCTGGACACAGGTGCTGAGTGTCCATCTAAAGGGCAGAGAGGCAGAACTACAGAAGCTTTCACCAGCCATGAGCAAATCTCATGATGTTTGACCAGGAAAGAATTCTAAGTGAGTCCTTCAGGAACTGGAGAAGTTTGGTGAGTAATAATTAGAAAAAAAGGCATTTCTGGTGGTGAAGTTCTTAAATAAAAGCAAGGAAGTGGAAGTTACAGCAATAGAGCTTTCCTACTGTGACCACTGGTTTAAGTTTAGCTATTCTGCATGTTCCATAGTGGAGAGAATAGGAAGAGAATACATTTTGATGGGCCTCAATAGTAGAATGTGAATATAGAATACATTTGGTAGGATATTTTGGTGCAGCCGTGGTCTCTGAAAGTGTATCAATAGAAAAGAACCATAGTTAAAGTCTTGCTTGTGAAAATACAAGTGCCTGTGAAACTGAGGGCATACTACAGTGCCAGGAAGATTCCAAACATTAGGGAAGCCAGATATAAGGACACCCAATTACACTTGTGAGTTGTCAGAATCAAAAGGAAGTCACTTTCGTCAAGTTCCAAGAAGAAGAATAAAGCCCAAAAGTCATTTAGGACAGAACTCTCATGCACATGCCTGAAACAATAATCCTCACAAAAGCCCAGACCCACCATTTGCAAAGGCACTACTGTGTCCTTATACAAAGAATACTTCTGCAAGGACATTTACCATTATCTGCATGCCTAGGCATGCACTGGACAATCCCCACAATTGGTCCTTGTAGCCAAGGAAAAATGGTTTCAAAGTAAATTATGTAAGCTGTCCTTTTTGCCTTTAGATGTTTCCCTTCATCCTGTCTCTTCTAAAACACATGCACAGTTTCCATGGCATCGGCATTTCCTTTGCTATTCCTAAATTAGTATTGCTATCTTTTGGATAACTTTTTTCTGTTACTCAGATGGACAAAGATCTGAGAACATGTAACATTCATTTTCCATGTCCTGGTCAGCTGCCTAGACTTTGTTTTAAAACTCTGTCTCCTGAACTTATGAATGTTCAGGAAATGAGGTAAATCTTTTGACTGGTAAATGTGGTTCAATAGCAGTCCCTCATTATATTTTTGTACATAAAGTTATATTCTTTAAGATAGCATTCTACTGCCCTTAGACATAATATTAAATATAATTAATTTTATCCAGAGCCAAGTTATTCTCACCATGTCAATGGTAAAACACTAAAATGTCAAATTGAACAAATGAGGTAATTAGGGCTACAGAACAAGTAGATTTTTTGTTGTGGTTGTCTTTTGTTTTAGATGACTTTCTCAATAATATTTTAACTATGTTTCTTTCCAATTCCCAGTCAGTAAAGAACCAGTCGTTCAAATAAAGATGTAATTGTCTTTCAGATTCTAACCCTTGATGCTCCAATCATAATTTTTAGGCTTCCTGAGATATGCAAAACTCCATAGCTAGTATGGCTGTGTTTTTCTAAAGTCAGGCACACTAATGGTTCGACAGGTAGACTTTGGAAATTCTAATTAGGACAGTAATATCTATACAGAGAGAATTTAGACGAAAGTACCAGTTTATACTTTATATTCTTTTATCCTACTTTTTCACAGATAAATTATGATGAAAGCTAAAAGAGGATAAATTCAAGTGTGCCATATTAATTTTGTGACCTATTAAGAACATATCTATTAATCTGATTGATTTTAATAATCAACAGTGTTTACGATGACCACAAAGAAAATAATCATTCTTGAAAGTTGAACACGTACTTATTGTAAAGTGAAATTTTATGTCGCTGCCAGGGTAGACAAGTGCTCTAAACCAAAATCATGACTTAGCATAACATAAAGTACATAGTAAAAACCATACTTGCTGTACTATTTATAGCAAATCACCGTGTATTTCAGTCTGACATCTGGAAATCTGAACAGTTATTTCTCCTTCTACGGGAAGCAATAATGCAGTGAAAAGACTTTCAAATTGAGGGCAGATGATAAATGCTCAGCTAAATCTTAATGAATGGTTGTCATCCTCCATATAGCCATAGCAAGACATTGAAACTTAACCTTTGGCACAACCATGACCTGTTCTTTGATAGTTTAAAGTCAAGG
Source organism: Erethizon dorsatum (assembly GCA_028451465.1). NCBI lineage: Eukaryota > Metazoa > Chordata > Mammalia > Rodentia > Erethizontidae > Erethizon > Erethizon dorsatum. The sequence continues at coordinate 59,536,588 of CM051828.1, forward strand.
AAGTAAAAGCAGATTGGTGTAGGAGTGTCACAACTGTTAATCACACACTAGAATTACTGTGTACAAAGCACAGAAAATGAGTAATTACCCAGTTACTCATAAACAAATATAAAATATTTATTACCCAGAAACAAATACAAAATGCTGTTTAAAAAACCAAATAATAATCTTATTGTGTGTGCTAAATTAAATTCGCTTGATTACATAAATGAAGGTATTTACATAGTTCTGGGATGATTACTCAAAAACATTTTCAAAAACTATTCTAATGAAGTATATAAAGTAGAGTCAGTAGTTTTAGATTTTATTGCAGAGTCTTATTTAATATATGATTAAATGTTGAACAGTCAATCCTGGTGAAGATCCAAATTTTAATATTTTCTTGATTTTTAAACAAAAAGATGAACAAGTAGTATACTTAGTGGTAAAATGGTCTTTGAAAATTAAAGGAAAGAGATCACTTTTTTTAATTATTATTCTATACGTTTGCAAGTATACCTTACACTGATTAGTGTGGATTACATAAAAACACATAATGGAATTGGGTCAATATAATTAGGATCACTATAGCCTCTGTTATACTTACCACCAAATTCAAAGAATTTTTGAGAATTCAGTTACATAGAGAGCATGAATTTAGATGTGACTTGCGCAGGAAAATTGATTTATAATGACAACACTCAAGCTCTTCACTGGATCTCTAAGAAGACTAAAGATTGTGTGTGACACAAGGTAGGTAACAAAAATTGTAGCAGCTACTACTATTAACTCAGAGATTAAAAATTTTTGCACAACTCTATATAAGTTTGTGGTAAAGTATAGAAATACTAATCACAAGCGTAGAAAAAAACATGGATTTGTCTCTGTGTGTCTGTGTACGGACACAGACATAGATATAGACATGAATGCAGGTTTAGGCTAAGTGACTGAAACTCATGAGCTTGACTCCAGTAGAAATCTGTAAAGCAGAAAAACCCAAAGAGCACTTCTCCAGAACACTAATCAGCGACTGAAGCAGACTAGAGGCAGCTGCTCAGTGACCAAGACAAAATGGCCATTGTTTACCTCCTGAAATGAGTACAGAAGTTGATGACTTGTAGAGTGCTTACAGGGCATATTCATTTTCTAAGAAGAATACACTTTGGTAAGTATGAGGTAACCAAGACTAATGTAAAGCCAAGAAGGAAGAACTTTCTAAGGGAACTGGCTTCGTTTGCTATTGTTATAGAACAAATGACCACACTGAGCACCATAAAGGAGAACACATTTATTATTTTATATTTCTTGTGGGCTAGAACTCTGGTACATGATGTGGGTCCTCTGCTCACTGCCTCATACAGTTGAAATTCAGGTGTCAGGTAACTGCAGTCTCATCCAGAGTCTCAACTAGGGAAGTATCCTCTTGAAAGATTCCATGGGTTGTTGGCAGAATTGGTCTCCCTGTTCCTGCAGACCAGAGCCCCTGTCTCCTTATCCAGTCCCTACAGACTCCTCAGAAACCATCATCTCCCCGCCCCACTCCATGTCTCTGACTTCAGGGAAGGCTCAGTATCTTCTAAGGCCTCCCTGACCCAGGCAGCCTGACTTAGAAAACATCCCTTTGACAAATTCGAAGTCATATGAGCAGTGACCCAGTCATACAAATGGTACCTCTTCTCTGTCACAGACCTGCTCACACAAAGAGGGGATGAATGCTGTGGAGAGTGCACAGTTGACAGGAATCAAGGGATTATCCTAGTGTTCAGCCTACCACAAGAAGAGAAAAGATAAGTGACTTCATGAGAATGAGAAGTTCTAGGCATGAACACCTCCTTCATATCCTCATGAAGGAATTAAATACGCATACCCCAGGGAAAGGATGGGACACTGGAAAGAAAATAAAATCTGGAAGAAAGAATATGTGTACTTTTCAGGTCAGTAATTAAACTAGTATAGCATTTCAAATTTTAAAAAAATTCTCTTTCTGACCTCAAATAGAGATATTTCTGATGCTTCATAACTAGAAAGACCTATATAGATTGACAGGCTATTTTCTGTTGATGTCCTAATGAAAAACATTGCCTGCATATTTTGCCTTCTGATCTATCAATATTTTTAAATAGATTCCAATTTAATCAAGAGTGGCTTTATGTGAATGTATTACATCAGAGATTACCTTTGCATGTTCATTGAAAGTTATGATTACAGTGTAATAGAAACTGAAATAAAAGTTTGTAAGCCTCTCATCTCGAGGGCTGTTGGTACAAGGGCAACTATGACTGCACGATGCTGCTGTTGACCGGGTGATACAGGATCCTATGAATTGTGTCACGCTGCATAAGAATGAATGTGATTTTGTAATCTGATCTTTTCATTTTTTAAGCAATATATAAACTTTAAAGTGATAAATGACCAAATCCTTATTCATATTTGAAAATGCTCTCTGCCTCAGCATAGATGAGCCACCCAAATTTAGAGTCTGGCTGGAAAGTGGGGAGGACTGCCTGTGTCCAGGTTTGAGATATCCGTGTCCCCATCATCATTTCTCTTATCAGGTGTGTGACTCCTGAAAGTGTTTTCCTGTCTCTCAGCCTCTATTTCTTCCCACACCAATCAAGAACCTAAGAGTGCTTACCCCTCAGGTTTTGGTTTTTAATGAAGATAAAGCTTACAAAACATAGTAAACATACACTAAATGCCAAATGTTACCATTGTCATTAAGAAAAATATTGGGGCTGGTGATATAGCTCAGCAGTATAAGCGCCTGCCTGGCAAGCGCAAGGTCCTGAGTTCGACTCCCGGGACCCTCACATAAAAAAAAAAGAAAAGAAAAAGAAAAATATTATAAGAAATGTTATAAGAAAAATATTTTTAAAATAAATTTCAGAAGTTTTTAGTAAATTGGCTCATAGTCTTGCTTTAAATCAGAAACATTTGTCTCTTTTCTACTAAATGTAGCTTGCCTCATCTCATTACTTATTCATTATTAGATTTTGTGTGACCTCTACTCTTTACCCTGACCTATTTCTGTTTATCAAGAAAGATAAAAAAATTTTAAAAATAAACGAAGGACACATACACATAAACACCCAAAAGACATTTTTCTTAGCATTTTCTGCTTTAGTTTTTTCTGGGATAAATAAATCACATTTCGTGTTTTAAGTAAAAGTCTATGGTGCCAACTTAAAATCACAACAACTTTCTTGTTATCTTATATCTCTTTAATAGTATACCTTTTCCAAAAGGGGAAATTATTTTTCTTTAATAATTCATATGATCCATTCCATTAGATGAAAACAACTGTCAAATTCAAAAGAGGTAGATTTTCTAATTTAATTTTAAATAATAACAGATGCAACATATTAGGACAAATAGATGTATGCATATGTAGTCCCACAGTGACTTCAATGCTCACGAATCAACATTCTTGTCATGTACAATGTTCATACATATAATATCATGCTAGTTGTTTTATCTCAGTGTTTTGCATGTTACAAACCTGAGAGACAAATATTTAGCCAGTGATACAGGTGGTTGATGTATTCACATTTCTCTTTACTTTGTCCCACATTTTATCTCAGTAAACTTCTATTTTTTTCTATGATGATTTATTTATGTCCTTTTATTTTTATCTTATGTTTTATTATGTACTTCTGAATGGCCTATCAAATCACTTTCATAAATAAGTCATTTAACATCACATTCATTCATAAAAGCAAGTAATCAGCAACAATAGCAGATAAATCAAGGGCAAAGTAAAGCACTTGTTTATTTTTTCTTATGTTTCACAATACAGGCAATAATTTAAATTTTCAAATGATGAAACAGGTATGAAATGAAAAGAAGTTGCCTTATAAGACATAGAATTGTTGTAGATTCAAATTAAAAAACCAAATTCTAAAATAATGATGAATAAAAGGACTGCATTTTAATATCCCCCACAACTGGAAAGTTTTAGAGGTGGCCTAGAATTCAGATATATCCAATGTCTCCAAATTGTTGGATGTAGTGTAGATGTGTAAGAGAAAGACAAAGGAAAGGGAGAAAGAAAGAGACAGACAGACAGACAGACAGACAGACAGAGACAGAGACAGAGACAGAGAGAGACAGAAAAACACAGAAAAAGAGACATGCTGATTGTCCCTTAGCTCTATTCCGTAAGGAAATTATTAGCCCAATTTACTGGAGACTGACTATTAAAGGCCATATTCCCACACAAAAAGTCCTCTTTTGGGGAAAAGAGGTTCTTTCTCTTTAAATACTCTTAGATCAATTCAACAAAAGTTCCCATCAGTCCATGTCACTGCCCATCACTGGAGTGGCAAATATGTTTGTGGGGCAGGAGCAACTGGTGCACTGTGGTAGATGAACTGTGTACTGTCCTCCTCTGTGGCCAGGTGGCAAGCATGGGGTGGGTGTAGAGGACACTTGCCTATGCACTGGGCAGGGCAGTCATCCAGAGTAGAATAAAAACAGCAGAGCCTACAGGACAGCATTGTAAAGCCACAGTGCCACATTTAAGATATTCTAGAAGGTGAGTAGAGGACAGAGGGAAGAACTAGATGAGTAAGTTATGAGGCTTAAATGAGAAAATGTGTCATTTTAGCACCACTACACTTCCTATTGTAGCAAATGCTTCCTTTCTTGTCCTACATGCAATAGTTCATGCCAAGAACAATTATATTTAATCTTGATCTATCATTTTACATTTATATCCCTCATATTCTAACATGCTCACGAATATAACTATGACTGACATAATATTTTTATTCACAGTGCCGTCCACAAGGCTTTTCACGTGGTAGGTACACAAAAAGTAGTCACCAAACCTTTGATGAAAACTCCCATGGTTGTCGTTTGCTTATGAATTTATATTTATTATAGATAAAAAGTACTCCAGAATAAAATAATGTGAGATGGCATGAATTTTAAATATTTAATTATCCCCCTTTGTTGCAAATGTTTCATTTAAATCACAGAATGAAAATACTGGGGACTTTGAGTATGGCTCAGTGGTACTTAGTAAATATTAGGCCCTTTGTTCCACTCCCAGCATTGCACACAAAAATCTAGTTTTTATACAGAGTGTTAATCATGATAACAATTTTGTAAATTACATTCACATAAAATTGAGAAGAATGGTTCGGTGAGATAGCTCAGCAGCATAAGCTCCTGCTGGCAAGCGTGAGGTCCTGAGTTCGACTCCTGGTACCCACATAAAAAAAAATTGAGAAGTATGAAATTAGGATAATTTGGGGAGGATCTGGAATTTATACCTTAAAAAGGGTTTATAAAATTTTTTCACATATAACTCAGATTTCAAATATGCTTAGCAAAATCCAGAATGCACTAGTAAGTAAACACAAATATTTGACTTGCTTTTGTGTTCTTTATTAGCAGTTAGGCTGCATTTGAACTCAGATTCCTTTCTTAGCATATTTTAATATAGTCCTAGAAACCTGCGTATCCTCTTCAGTTCTTCGAGTCTGTGCGCTTTACACAAAATCGCTCTGCCTCTGGGAGCCAACAGGACATAAAGGCAGTGAGAATGGGAGCGGGGTTGCACAGGCTATCAGAGCTGTAAGAGCAGTGTCCCATGCCTGTGCCCTGGGTCTGTGCTGCACTGTCCTGCTCTTGAGATGTGACCCATCACTAAGCCTTCTGCCATGTGACACTTTGCCACTCAGTTCATAACTGTTCTGTTATTCTAAGACATTTATTTATCAAGCTCCAGACATCTCCAGATTCAGAATCAGTTACCTTTGGTTGTTGCTTCCCAAACTTGGTATCAGTCTCTCTTTTTAGCCAGTAGATATCTCTGAATTTAGTTTACTGTCTCAGAAAATCCATTGCCCTCTTTTTTCTCAGGATAGGCAAACTAGGGGAATAAGATTAGTTCCACAGCACACAAGCTGTTTGTATCCCTGATGCAAAATATTTGGGAGTCCCATCCTCAAGATATGTTATTAGAATATGCGTCAATATTCTTAAAAAATTCAAAACATCTCTTGTCATAAGCTGGTAATGATCAGCAGAAGATAACTTCTTAAGTAAAATAGATTAACATTGGAATTATAATTTTCATTATGAGAAGACCATCAAACTTTCAAAAACTTACTATACAATATTGACATTTTACTGAGTAGGGTAAATTTTGTCCTCAATCAATTAATTAGTACTAAAGTATCTTTGAGTTTTTAGAATTTAGGGTAAATATTACTCATCATAAAAAGGATACTAAATAAATTAGAAGTCTTAAATGGACATTAGTTAATTATTTAATAAAGCATTGCCAAACCTTTTAGAATAGAAATATCTTTGACAGATACATCCTTGCAAATTAAAAAGAAATCTCAAACTATAATTAATTCTTTAAATTATCTAATATTTTCTTTTACTTAACAAAAACAATTTTACAAACATACATTAGATGTATTACTTATCTGTACCTCATTTTGAAAAGGTGCGATGTCGTAACCTGTTACTCAAATGATAATTGCTGTGATTTAAAATACTTGTCTTGTAGAATTCTGCATTATTAGCAAGGCAGAGTTTACTAGGAAGAGGATATAAAGCACATCCTTCAAATCACCACACCTATTTTCTAAAATCTTTTATGAAAATAATCATATTTTTCTACCAAGATGAAAAATCTTATGAAAATCTCTGCAGTATTCACACTGAATTACTTCATGGAAATGTTATGTAAAAGATTATCATACATTACACACTTTAAAATAAAGTATAGGATGAGATTTTTTGGCCTTAGATATTTTCAAGTAGGAGTTGGAAAATAATTTTGTTTAGCATTTTATTTAGAATGAATTGTAGACTTAAAGAAATGCTGCAAATAGTACAAAGAACTCCTGCACACCCTTCACACAGCTTTCCCTCTTGCGAACACCTTTCACAACTATGATACATTTGTCAAAACTAAGAACTTCATGGTGTATAACTCTACTAACTTAGCTTTATTTGTGTCTCACTGTTCTTTCTGTTGATGTGCTTTTCAGTTCCAAGATCACACACTGACTGTAGTTTTTGTATCTCCTCCATCTCCATCACTCTAGGACAGTTCTTCATTTTTTTCTGTATTACTTTTCTACTTATTGTTAGAAAATTGTAGCAAATATAACACCTTACAACAACACATAGTTGTCTCCACTGATTTTTCTGCTCTGGTTTCACAATCAAGGCTATCCTCTGGAGAGCCTCCGTGACAAGACCATTTCCAGGTTCATTCAAACTCTTGCTAAAATCAAGCCCCTTGTGAAAGTAAGACCGAGAACAGGTTTCCTTGCTGAGTGTTGGCAGGAGCCATCTTTAACTCCTAATGGCTCCCTTCTGGTCATTGCACATGACCTCTCAGCTTGAAGCCAGAGCTCTACATCAAATCCTCACCCTGGAGTCTCTCTGACTTTCCTTCTGCACTTGTGTATCTGCCTCTAACAAATGATGAAGTTCTGTCCTCCTAAGGCAGTAACAGTGAAACTTTTAGAGACTGAGTGCCCAAACTGCAACCCAAAACCCACTTATTTATCACAAAGTGCCAACACTCAATTAAATCTGAATACTGAAGTTTTAGTTTAGAAAAAGCAATTCATATATTCACCTCTATTGTGAATGTATGTTAAAAGAAAAACACAATAGCGGAGCTTTCAATGATACAAGTAGCTTTTCATTGAGAGGTAATAGTTTGCATTGGGCACGTTTTTGCACAATTAATGTGATCTTTGCTGTTGTGTGCATGCTGATAATTTGTCAAATCTTGACTCAGACATTGTTAGTTTGAGAGCAACACATGCAGCCCTCAGGTCATCTGTTAGTCTGCTTCTCACATCACATTAGATATAATTTAAAGCTGAAAACAGCTGTTCACAAGCATAAGATGATCCAAACAAAATAAGAAAAGCCATGCTAAGTGCTTTCCTTGACTTAAAGTTAGTTGGACTTCATCGCCTGACACATGGCCCCTGTGTGTGCTGTTATCTGATGCTTAGCTGCTAGGGTGGTGCTGGGGCGACATAGCTCATGTGCAGACAGAGAGAGCTCTACCTGCCTGCTGCAGCACACATGCCGGAGTTCACCACCATTGTCCTAAGGGCTCATGTGATTAGATCAGGCCCACCTGTCCAACCCTGGATAATCTCCCTATATAAAGTAAATAACTTCACAACCTTACATCTTCAAATCTATCTTCCCGTGTAATTTAACATACTGCAAGTTCCAGGATCTGGGCATGGACTTATGGTGAGAAGAAGCAGTCTGCCTATCACCTTGACTTTCGTGACTTGATAGTTCAGAAAAGCATTGATCAATTTTTTGTGAAATATCCATCAGTTTGTGTTTGTCTAACATTTTCTCATCACTAAATTGAGATCATTATCAGGAAGACTACCACAGATAGATTTGAAACTGCTCAGTATGGACTATGTAATTCACATTATTGATTTTATCATCCAGACAATGGGTATCTGCTGAGTATCTTTTTTTTTTTTTTTTTTTTTGTGGGTACCGGGGGTCGACCTCAGGGCCTGGCGTGCCAGCTGGCGCCCGTGCCGCTGAGCAATATCACCGGCCCCTTTTTTCATATGTGGGATCCGGGAGTCGAACTCAGGCCCTCGCGCTTGCCAGGCAGGCGCTTATGCCGCTGAGCCATCTCACTGGCCCCTCTGCTGAGTATCTTAAGTGTACAATAACTATTTTTCCCTATGTAATTCACAAACTGCTTGAGGGATTTAATTTGAGATTGTAAATGTCTTATTTCTGCTGAAGTTCATCATGTTTATTTTCCTTATTATTCCCATTTTTATTAATTAGAATGTTTTGAAATGGAGAAGTGTCATTCCTCCTCATTTATTTCTTTATTCAATCACTTATTTAACTTAAATCAATATGGACTATTTAATTCTTATGTAGGCCATGAGATTTAATCCAATACTAGCAGTAATTATTTGTTACTCAAATTGTTCCAGGTTTAGCCCCTGGAAGTAGCTTCAGGTTAATTTTTGTATTTTCTCAAAAACCCCATCCTTTTTTTTTGCTGGCACCACAAGATAATCCAGGCTTTTGTATTTTTCTTGGTACAGGCTTGGTTGGGTTCAAGCACCTCTAAGGAATCTTGGTTCCATTAATCAAAAAATGATATTTCAATACCAAATTGTGGGTGCGGGTGCTCCGTGTGCCCAGATAATACAATTTAGAGAAAATTAAATTGCCATTTATTGTCAGTCCCTTTTTTTCCTCATATTTTAAACTATTTATTCTCTGTTTGCTCCTTCTTGTTAGCATTTAGGCACAAATAATCTGTTCCACCTTCAACAAAAGTGAGTCTTCCTTTGACACTGTGCCTCTTCCTGTCTGTCGCTCTGATTTTCTCGTTTCTTTTCACTCTCTGAAACTGTAGTGTATATAAGCAGTTTCTCAAACTCTTGATCTTAGGACCCCTTTACATACATTAAAATCATTCAGGAATCTAAACAGAATTTCATTAACAAGAGTTAAAAGGGCTGATCCAAAACTATGGAGTGTTTAAATTAAAATTTTATTACAGTAAAAAACATGTTACCATTAATGCTTCTCATGATACTTCCTGTCACTTCAAACACACATCCTATTGTTCTGGTCAATTTCTAAAGTGGTTCTGAAGTATTATTTTGTGTCTTTGGGAAGTATGGTTAAAAAATATGGTGAATACAGCTGCCAAATATCCAACAAAAAGGCAGGCTTGTGAAAACATTTTGGTATATCCTCATTTGCTGGATCTAGTCTTGTGCAAATTCTGGCTCTTCCCCAAAGTCACACTGACTACAAAAGGTAAGTATTTTGAATCCATTTAGGATATCAAGGCAGCTATGAAAGCACAACTAAAGACAGTCATGAAAAGACTCCCAGAACTGCTTCAGAAGGGGCACAATTGGTAGGAAAATTTGTTCAAAGTGAAGGAGAATATTTTGAGAAGGATTAATAGGAATGTGTTTATGACTGTAATAATTTTTAATGAAAACATTCACCATATTATTTGATCACACTTTATATAGCTATTGATAACTGCTACATTAAAAAATTAAAACTCAGAAAAAAAAATTTAAATTAATATATTTCTTTAATGTCAATAACACGTTATTTATGTTAATGTAAGTAATATTTTTAAATTCAATAGACATCTTCCAAAAGAAAACATTTTAATAAGAAGCACTGATGTATACATTTGCTGCCCCAGATTTTTCACAGCAAACATTTACACCCTTACACTCATTTAGTTTACTAAATTCAAGATGTTAAAAATATATTTTTGTTTCCAAATTCATATTCTCTTCTTAGGTTGCATCCTCGCTGATATCCTGGAACTTTCTTCCTACGTGTTTTTTCTCCTAGTCATCTGTAAGTCTCTGTGGTGTTGCTTGCTTCTCCTCCTGCGCTCTGACTCTCACTCCTTGGGCATATTTGTGTCTTCCTCTTTTTTATTTAGGCTTAAAGTAGATGCTTTTTCATGTTTTTCTCAAGCCTATGCCTGATTTCTTCTCAAATTCTCTGGGGAACTCACCTAGTGCTACAGTATCAAATGTGCACACAAGCAAAATCTGCTACTTCATCAAATGTAATCCACACAAGGATGATTTCCATCAAACTTCCCAAGACTATTCCTTTTTCTGAGCCCCAAAATTACATATTCAGCAACACCTACACTGAGGAGACTTTTAACCACATCATTCAAAATTCTTTCTACCTGACTTCATCCTTTTCTCCCAATGCCAATTCTAAAAAGTGTCCCAAAGTCTTGATCAAAATTAACAAAGATATAAATAATTTTATCCAGCTTTTTTTTTTCCTTTAAAGTCAGAATAATTTTTCTTAGTTTCCAAAGTTTGTTGTATTTTCTATTTTCCACATCCTCTGCAAAACCACTAGTTTGTTTAAATAAATTTATTTTTAAATAACTTCTTTTAGTCCTTTGGGATGCTCTTTCAGCCCTCACTGAAAATATCCAGACTTATTTAAATCCTCTATGTTTTCTCTTTCAGACAGTAATGAATAAAAATGATGATGTAATAGTTCTTTGAAATATAATTAATGGTCACAAATTCCATTCATTTTAAGGGTGCATTTTAATGGTTTTGAATATTCATGAAGTTTTGTATTATTTAAGTTTATAATATTTTCATCATCCGACAAATAAATTGTATGTCCATTACTTGTCATTAGCCCTTATATCAGCTCCTGGAAGACAATAATCTACTTCGCATTTCTAAAGATTTTACTTGTTCATGGTATCACATGTAGTGACATTTTACATTTGGTATATTGCAGTTTTTCTGACTTTTCATTTTCTGCTTATACTTTCAGCGTCACATTGAAGAAATAATTGACTAATCAAAGATCTTGAAGATGTACTATTATGTTTACTTCCAAAAGACATATCTCTTCTATTAGGTTTGTAATTGTTTATTTTGTTTGTGATGTCAGATAAATGTCTAAATTCATTATTTGGCATGTGTCTTGGTTACTTATCTGTTATTGCTGAGACAAAATACCTGATGCACAAAATTAAGGGAGGAAAGATTTATTTAGCTCACAGTTTGTGGAGGTTTCAGTCCTTAATTCACTTGCTCTGAGGCAGAGTGGCACACTACAGAGGAGCAACAGTTCATGGCAGTGGAAGACAGCAAAAGCAACAAGAGCAAAAAGGGAGGAGTGAGAGAAAAAACCTCTTTCCCTCTCTTATACTGTATTTAGATTACCCGCTCCAAGGCAGGTGTAGCACTCACACCCATAATCCCAGCATCAGACGATGAATAAATCACAAACTCTAGAAGCCTACCTCCATGACTGCATGAGCTTTGCAGGGACATCAAGACACAAACCATAACATTCCACCCTTGACCCCCCAAAAACTCATGAACTTTATGCAAAAGGCATTTTAGTCCATCTCTAGCAGTTGCCAAAGTCCTAACTGTTTCAACATTTCTGAAAAATCCAAGTCCCAAGTCTCCTCCAAGTTCTAAGGCAAACTCTTACCTGTAAGCTCCTGTACAAATTAAAAGAAAGTTAAACACTTCCAACATTCTGTGGCACAAGATAGACATTTCTATTCCAAAAGTTACAAACAGGAGAATACAAAGGAATGGGACAAAACAAGTCCAAAATCCAGGAGGGCAAACATAAAGTCCTGTAGTTTCATGTACAGCATCCAATGCAACCTGTGGTAAGTTATGAGCTCCAAAAGGCTTGGGTGGCTCCATCCCTATGACACTTCTGCTGGTTGTAACTCCCATGGCTTTTGTTTTGGACTGGCTTTGCTCCCTCCTTGCAGGTTTCCTCAGACAATCCACATTTCTGGCTTTTCTAAACTTCTGGGGTCTCCATTGCACCTTTGGCTTCACACTCACAGCTTCACATATTGCTGTCTCAGGCACATACTACCTGGCTTCCCAGGCTTTCTTCTGAAATCTGAGCGGGAGCCTTTTTAACCTCAGAACTCTTGCATTCTGCATGCACCTAAAACTAGTGCCATGTGGATGATGCCAAGGTCTGCTGCCAGCTGGAGCGGTAGCCAGGCTTCCCTCTCTCTTGGCTGTATGGGTCAAGTGGTGGATCATTGGGTACTCTGAACCTGATTCTGAGGAACAAATTCTCTATGCTGCCACCATTCTGGAACCTAGTGCAGCCAACACCACCATTCTGGAGCCTAGTGTGTCTGCCGCCATTCTGGAACGTGGTGCTCTGCATCTTCTCAAAGCAAAGTCTTTTACTTTTGCAGTTCTGAGGCTGCAAAGGGTGGAGGCTTGCTGTTTCTTGTGATGCCCTCAGGTCATCTTTTATATTCTCCTGTTCCTTCTCAGCAATTGAGATTTCCTTAGCGCTATTTTTGCAGTGCATAACCTTACCTGAGCTTTTTTCCTGGCCAAACTCACATTTTAAATCATCCTGCTAGGCTCTTTGCTCTTGATTCTCAACATAAATCTGGCTAAAAGCCCCCCCAAAATAGCTATGCCACCACCTCAACATTCGACTGCCTTGAAATTTCTTCTGCCAGTTTATTTGGTCCACTGCCCTTAATCTCAGCCTCAGGCAAAATCTCTGCACATGAGCAAAACGCAGACAAACTTTTTGCCAAGCCATAATACACATCATCTGGAGTCCAGCAGCTAATGAAGTCCTTTTTCCCAGCAGAAACCTCCCAAGCCTGGTCTTTCCCAGAAGGATTTCTATCAGCCTTCTGGTCTTCTGAGCTCTGACCAGAATCTCCCATACAGAACAACCTAAGGTGTTCCATCTATGCTCTTTCAGGCAACATCTCCAAACCTTTCCAAACTCTTCCCACAAGCCATCCCCAAAGGCTCTTGAACCACATGGTCAGGTATAGTCACAACAATGACCCATTTCTGGTACCAAATTCTGTCTTGGTTACTTTTCTCTCTTTGCTGAGACAAAATACCTGACACCCAAAATTAAGGGAGGAAAAGTTTATTTAGCTCAAAGTTTGTGGAGGTTTCAGTCCTTAACCCACTGGCTCTGAGGCAGGGTGGCACGTGGCAGAAGAAAAACAATTCATGGTGGTGGAAGACAGCAAAAGCAACAAGAGCAAAAGTGGAGGAGCAAGAGAACAAGCTTCTTTCCCTCCCTTTCATTGTATGCAGGCTACTCGCCCCAGGGCGGGTGTAGCACTCACACCCATAATCCCAGCATCAGACCATGAATCAGTCACAGACTCTAGAAGTCTGCCCCCTTGAGTGCATGAGCTTTGGGGGGACATCTAGAAACAAACCATAACAGCATGTGAATATCAATTTATCCCAGTTCCATTAATTCAGATTATTATTCTATCCTTACTGGATTATCTTGGTATCTTTGTTGAAAATGAATTAAAAATAAAAACTTAATTTTGTTTTCTATATTATCCTCTATTTTATACTTGACTACTACACTGTGTTGATTAATGCAGATGTGTGCTATGTTTTGAAATTAGGAAGCAAGAGATCATCAACTTTGTTCTTAATTTTTAAGTTTGCTTTTGGTATTCTAAGTCCTTTGCATTTCTAATAGACATCGGGATCCTCTTTTCAATTCCAAAATAAGGCAACTGGTGAGGATTGCATGGCATCTTCAAACTTTGTTGGTGTGAACATTTTAAATAAATGAAAAATATATTAATCCTTCCAGTGCATGGACTTTGGATAGCTATTTACATGCATCTTCTGTGATTTCTTCATTGTAGTTTTCAATGTAGAGTTTAGTTTTGTTTTATTTTTTTAACCTTCTTGGTTAAATTTATTCTGAGGTATTTATTTATTTTTCATAAGTATTATAAATGGGATGATTTTTTTCTTGATTTCTGTTGCAGATCACATGCTATTAGAATTAGGTCATTTGCTAATAGCAATGACACTGATATTTGCTTATTTATTTTGTATAATATGACACTGATGAAAAAATGTTGAACATCACTAATGGTCAGGGAAAGGTAAATAAAAATCATATGATACGCCATCTCATTCCATTGCAAATAGCTATGATTAATAAGATAGAAAAAATAATGACACTGGCTAGGATGTGGCAAAGGCAAACACCTATGTACTGTTGGTGGGAATGTAAATTAGTGCAGGCATTATGAAAATATTATAGAATTTCCAACAAAAAAATTAAAAATAAAACTATCATACCATCCAATAATCTATTAGGAATATACCCAAAAGAAATGAACTCAATATGTGGAAGAGACACATTAATTCTCATGTTGTTTGCAGCTTTAGTCACAATATCCAGGATACGGCACTGACCTAAATGTTCATCAGCAAACAACAAAATGAATAAAGCAACCTTAGCAGGTGTGCACAATGAGATACTGTTCAGTCATTAAGAAAGCACAAAATCCTGTCATTTACAATAACATGAATGGATCTAAGGGTCATCATGTGAAATGAAATAAGTCCAGCACAGACACTCTGCATGATCTCATGCATGGGACTTTAAAAAGTTGATGTATATTATTTTTCTGTGTTGTATTGCAGCTGCTGAATTGTTATTTCTTGGGAACTTGTCATTTTTAAGAGATCTTTCCTTTTGCAATTGTTAGCTGCGATCCTGTCTTCAAGGTCCGAAAGTCTATTTACAAAGCTACCGTGATAAAATCAGCACGGTACTGCAAAAAAACAGACCTGGGGATCAGTGGAACAAATTAGAAGATGCAGACACAACTACAAAAAAACTCAGTCACCTTATATTTGACAAGGGGCCAAAAATATTCACTGGAAGAAAGCCTCTTTAATAAAGAGTGCTGGAAAAACTGGCTTCCCACATGCTGAAGACTAAAACTAGATACATGTCTATCACCATGCACTAAACTAAAGTCAAAATGGATCAAAGATCTAAATATTAAAACAGAAACACTAAATTTACTGGAAGACAAATTAGGTAGAAATCTTGAAGACATAGTGGTAGGCAAAGTGTTCATGAACAAAACCCAAACTGCACAGGAAGTACTTCAAAGAATCAACAACTAAGATCTCATCTTATTAAAAAGTTTTTGCACATCAAAAGAAATCACCAGTTCAACTCAGCTACTCCCTTTCTGGGTATTTTTCAGAAGAATTAAAAACATAATACCACAGCAATATATGTGCACCCATTAATAGCGGCACAATTTGTAATAGCTAAATCTTGGAAACAAACCAAATGCCCATCAACTGAGATAGACATAAAAATGATGTGGTATTTTTTACAATGGAGTACTACTCAGCTATAAAGAAAGATAAACTCGAGGCTTTTATAGGTAAATGGATACAACTAGAGACCATACTCTTAAGTAAAATAAATCAGACTCACGTGTAAACATTGTATTGTCTCCCTAGTGTAAGAAACTGAAAGAATAAATAAGATCTAAAATGTGTAATAGATATTGTGCAAGGGGAAGAAACTGCACAAAAGGAAAGAGAAACTGGAATGGGGAAAAGAGAAAAGAAGGAAGGGAAAAACAAAAATAAATATATATAATATACATAGATACACAAGATAGCTAAGATAATTATACTACTAATTTCTATTAGTTCATTGAAAAGAATATGTGCTTATATGGTTTGATCAATTTTGCATGCCTATATATTGTATCTGAGCAACTACTTTGAAGATAACAATACACAATATATCAACCATTGTTAATCTCCTATTATCTTGTTTTGAAATTCTGTATCACTGTTTTATTTTATTTTTCTCTTTAAAAAGAAAGTTGATGTAATAGAAATGGAGTAGAATAGTGGAAAACACTGAATTTTTTTCAAAAGATTTTTCTGTTGCTATTAAGATTATCATGTGTTTCTTTTTAACTTATTAATATGGTACATTACATTTACTTAAACTAATGCACTCAGTAAAATTGACTAATTTGTACAATAAAATATTTTCTAATCTAATGTGGGTTTTCTTGGAGAGGTAGACTATTTGAAGAGTGATCAGATGGTTGAAATAATTCCCAAGTGAACATAAAGTTAGGATATGAACCACAAGCAATTGTGAGGTCTTATGTATGATTAAAGATAATCTTTTTTGACAATTAATTATAGCAATCATAGTTCACAGAACTTCTTGGAAACCCACTAGAACACATGTGAATTTTTATTAAACATATTTTCATTTTGGATTCAAAAGTAGGCTGCTAAGGACATAAAGCTAGAAAACTAGATTTCTGTCTGGTTCAATTTTGATCTAATTCAATGTATTCAATTAGAGAATACAGTACATTTCTCTTCTGCTTATACAAGGCCAAAAATAAGATTCAGGGAGAATAAAGGTATCTTCTGTTACACTCACTTCAGAAATGCACAAAAGCAACTCTTGCCCTATCTAACTTATCATTAACCTCCCTCCCAAAATGCAGCATTCTTAAGTTTCTTTTTTCTTGGAGTTGACTTTAAACTCATTATTCTTACAATATATTCACTCATTCTGGCAGTGAAAGTTCTTAGAATTACATTAAAAGCAATTTGCTACCTACAATAAAAGTGTCAAACTTGACTGAATATATGACAGAATTTTTTTCTAATATTTCTATGATTAATTTAGACTTCTTAATTAATTGGCATGATTAATTAAGAACAGTTCCCTGACAAACTACACAAATTATACTTACTTGTTTGGAATGAATTATTTGAGTTGAAAAATTACAGAGAGCTATTAAATCAAAGAAATAAGACAGAAAAATATGTATTCTTATATTTTTCATTATATGTATTGGGCAATTATATTTTATACATATAAAATAATTATTGGAATCCATTATTTTTAAATTTGAGTTATTCTATTAGTACTTAATTATAGGAATTTTATCACATAAAAACTTCCTTTCATTCATGTATTATCTAAATTGATTGCTTCTATTATTAAAAAAACAGCATTTTTTGTTTGAATTCCTGAGATTAAATCCCATCTTTGGTATACCGCTTTCAACACATACATGCAGATATGTTTCCCATTTCAAAGTGCTAATGTCACATTGCATGGTGTTTATGTTAAACTGAATAAATGTATGACAATAGAAAAGGGAAAATATATGTTCTATCTTTAGGAAGAAATATTAATTAAAACTCAAAAGTCAAACTTTTATTTCAAATTTTGGAGTAAGGAAATAAAAATGTAAAAGAATCATATAGTAAGGTTGAGAGTATAGAAAATTTTGAAACAAGAGAAACTTGCACTTTTCATAGAGTTTGGGACTATGCTAGCCTTGTTATGAGTACTAGTCTTTATAACTGTCTAGATATCCCATGAGTTTCCCTCTTGATTTTATGATCTAGTCTGTACGTCTGTGCTACACAGGCATATATACCCTTTCTGATGAAAAATTAGTATCTTCATACTCCTTTACTTCCATTTTCTCAATAAAACTGGTCATGTGTCTTATTAACATGACTGAAGATAGCATTTTAAGCAAGAACAATTTTGAACTTCACGTTCATGAAGGGAATCTACGATGGAAAACTGAGCTTGGGAACCAGCTTTGAAAGTACTGGTTTGCCTAAGTGTGCGCCTTTTTTTTTTTTTTTTTTTTTTTACCAGCTTCAGAGCCCCATTCATAGGAGAAAAATAAATAAGTTTATAGATCCAAGATTTAGAACTCATAATTTGGGCTTAGTAGAAAAACAAGAGTCAGAAAATACGAGAGTTCTGCTGAAGATACTGTACCATATTGTGATAATATTGGCTGGTTATTCACAAGGGATAACCTCTTCTGTTCACAGACTTGGACTTCCTACCTTTTTTTTCAAGCAGGTACGCTTGTGTGACAAAGATTTATAGGATAATGACGTACATCAATTTTTCCAGGGCTCTCATCTATGTATCAGACTGTGTTTTGCTGATTGCCTGCATGAACAAAGAAGACATTGAACTGGATTCTCTGGATTTCCTTTGGACTCACACTTACCAGACTCCATATAGGAGAATTTCGTAGTCTAGAAACTCCAAAGGGAGCACCCAACGCAACCTCCTCCACCATCAAAAATATACCATTCTTTAGCTAAAGGACTAAAACTTTTAAATTATAACCACTTAATAATTCAGCAAACAATAGAGAACAAAGTGTGTTCTTATTCCTACTTCTACCATGAAAGGCCAAATAGAGAGTCTAGATTCTACATTTGCCTGGGTATAACAAGACATGTCAACCTCCTGACAAGGCTCTATCAGAGAAAGGTGAGTAGGAGCAGTGCTTTTATCTCTATGGGTTAATAATGCCACCCTCCCCAATCCTCTCCAATGCCCATCGATGCCATAAAACCAGTAACAGCCATACTGTTCTTCACAGTGGGGTTGTTATTATTGGAGACATCAGAAGGAGTCAGAACTCCCTTACATTTACCAGAAGGCCCTTTCCACCCTTGAGTGTCAATAAAGGCTAAATTGGGACCCTGAATTTTTATCTGAATGTGGAAATGACAAGGTGTCATCAAAAGCTAGTTGTAGACTAGTGAAATAGAATCTCGAATCTCTCTATACCCAAATATTTAGAGTAAACAGAAAACTTAGTTATTAAAACTTAGGGAATCATGCACCAAAAAAGTTCACATTGAATGAGGAAAGATAATCTATACACATTAGTACTGAAATGACAGAGATTTTAGAATGTTTTGACAAAAAATTTAGAATAAAAATACTTCAACAAGGAATTAACAGCAGCCTAGAAGCAAAAAAAAAGAACCACAAAGTCTTACCAAATTAATAGAAAGCCTCACCAAAGAAATAGAAGCTATTTTTAAAAGGTCAAGTAGAAATGTTAAGCTGAAAAAAATATAAAAATTTACAGTGAGAAAAAGGAAAGAAAGAACTTAATATAAAGGCTCAAAAACAATGAATAAAGAGGAAAGAATAAGTGAAATTGAAGGCAGAACAATATAAATTACTCAATACAATAAATGTGTACTTAGAGAACAAAAGAAAAAAGATCTTCCTTTTGTGTCATTGGATTTTCAGGTTGAGAGAAAAAAGACAGACAACAGCTAAAATATGCCAAGAAACAATGGCTAAAACTTTTCAAATCTGCACAAAAAATAAACCAATAGAAGTTGAAGGATTTTCAAACACACAAATCTAAAAAATTTACTCCAAGGCACATTATAGTCAAACTGAAAATAGAAGACAAAAGTCTTGAAATAAATGAGAGAAATGGCACCTTTTTCACAGAGGGAAAACAATTTAGTGACAATACATATCCAATCAGAAAGCATGAAAGAAAGAAGAAAATGACAAAGTATACTCTAAGGATTTAAAGAAGAGCACCTATAACCCCTAAACGTATATCCAACAATGAAAAAGGGTTACTTATCTGGAAGGGAATGTAATAATATCTAACAAAAATACACACACACACACGTATATACATATATATATGTATATATATATGTATATATATATGTATATATATATGTATATATATATATATATACATTTACCTTATAATTCAACAGGTCTACCTCTAAAAATTTACCATAAAATCCTTTCTGAAATATAAAACAATATGAGTACAAGGTTGCTAATTTTGTCATCGATCATAATAGAAAAATATTGGAAAAGCATGATTTTCCAGGACAATGTTTGAATAAACTAAAGTCATGCACAAAATAGAGCATCATGAAACTATTAAAAATAATGGATATATCAATAAACTAACAGTGGAAATTTCCTGGTTGAATTGCATAGGGTAAATAGGAAAAAATGTTAACACACAATTCCAATGTATTACAAGCTTAATATAGGTTAAATAAATTATATTAGTCTATTGCCTTTGTTGTATCAACTTCCAGTTTTTGAACCATGTTTCAAGCATTTTCCTTAGCCTAGGCCCTAGGTCATTTATTTACCTTAGTTCCATATCACCAATGAATTAACGTTTTTGGGGGTGAGCAGTAATAGTACTTTCATAAAATTTCTGTACTCCTCTTTTCTAGAAAAACACACAACTAAAATATTTGAACTTATAATAAAAAGCACACACAAAATCCATGATAGAATTCAGAGAATTCAGACCCCTGAAAATTTTAAATTATCTTCCAAAGATCAATAATTTAAATCCTATTCTGAAGTTTATTTCCAAAAAATAATAATTCATTAGGGAAAACTGCTTTAATATCCTGTAGACTGTATACAGAAGAACGGTCCCCAAAGATTACTAAGTCTTGATTCCTAGAAATTACGTCAGCATGATTACAGTAAAGATCATGAGATGGGGAGAGTATTCTAGATTTTTCTGTTGGCCCAATTTAATCATAAAGCCCTTTTAATAAAAAGAGGGAGGCATAAGAATTTGAGGAGATGTGATTATGGATGCAGAAGTCAGGGTGGGGTGACCACAGAAAGTGGGCAGGGCAACATCTAGGAGCATTAGAGAGCAAGGACCAGATTCTCCTCCAAAGCATCTAGAAGGAATGCAGTTCCGCCTGTGTGACACCTTGACATTAGTTCCATAAAAAACATTTTGGACTTTCATAGTTCAGACACATAAGATAATACGTGTGTACTGTTTACATGAAGTTTATGATAGGTTTTTATGGCAGGAATATGAAACTAATGCAAACACAAAGAAAAAACTCAAAGAATACCATATATATTTCTCACTGATGGAACCACACTCCTACCTGCCCCTCATCACATCCATTGTCATCACCCTTTGTTCACTTTGATTCAGCCATTGTGATATCTTCAGCATCTGGATATTCACTTCACTTCCTCCTTTACGCTTGCAAGTTCCTTTTGCTGAGATATCTAACAGTATGGCTGCCTCACCCACTTTATCATCTCACAAATTTACCCTTCAAACATCAGTTCCCACGTCATCCATTTCATTTAAGAAATCCAACCTCATCACTTCTTTCCCTTTCTACCTCTGTTCTGCTCAGTTCCATCCCAGCAGTTACAAAACTGTGTTGTCATAATTTATTAATTTCTGCCTTATAAACTACATTCAAAGATTCCTTGAATATTGTCTAGATGATATTTGATTACTTTAAAAATTTATCCTCAGGACACGAAGTCATGTTTTGACAACAGAAGATAATAAATATATATTTTAAGGAATATATAAATGAGTAAAGTAATAACAGGTTTAGTAAATGGATGTAAAGAATAAAGGCTTAGAACATAAAAGTAAAATTATTTAAGAACTGCCCTCATGTAATCAAAATGTTGATTTGCTCTTACTAAACTCACAACTTCTAGATACAACACAACTTTCAGCCAGAACTCTCTGGTCAATGAATATGAGATTAAGAAAAACATTGAAGTAATTTTCAGGTTATATTTCACATATTTATTCTGGGGCTTCAGGGTGTACCTCAGTGGTATAACATGTACGTACCTTGTGCCAGACCTTTGATACAACTCCCAGCATCAGGATAGTAAATATGTAAATTTAATAAATTAGTGAATATTTTGGGCTAAGTATTGATTAAGTGAAGAAAAGAATATGTGGTCATTTTAAACACTCACTTGTTAAGATTGGTAATCTTTTAATAATGTGCTAGCTTGTGCTCAGGCTGCGCAGAAAGGACACAGGGAGGGTGTCATGGGGTCCTGCTGTGGTCAGCAAGGTCACACCTGCAGGAAATGCAGACAGTGTATGCTGGGTAAGAGAAGACAAAGCAAGAATTATCTGGGGCATCAGGGAGGTGGTGAGCTAGGGGGTGCCATTTGCTCCTGGTGAGGAAGGATGAGGAGCTCCCCATATGCAGAAAGGAGGAAAGGAGACACCGGGAACAAGATCAGGGTAATAATTTCACAAGCTATATATGTTTAAATACACGCAAAAAAAGGTTCAATCAATTATTTGATCTTTAGTGGGAAAATTTTTTTGTTGTTTTAAAGACCATCTATCAAAATCTTTGAAAGATACCCCTGCTTTTATTTGTTCAGTCCACCTACTAAATATCCAATTTTGCCCAAGAAGAGCCTGTTGTGTTTAGGAATAGCAAGCAGACAACTCTGGCTCAGTCAAAGTGTGGGGAGAAAGTGGGAAGCAGCAATATTCAAGATTGGGAAGTTCCGTAGGGGCCATATTGTGAGGAGGGGTGAGTATTCAATAAAGTAGAGATTACAGAAGATGAGGAGGCAGGTTTGGGTGGAAGATACTAAAATTGTATTGAAAGTGCTAAGTTTGAGGTCACTGTCAGCTACCCAGAAGGAGAAATAAAGAAAAGTCATGAATTGGGCATATGTGTGTGCCATATTTATGGATGAAGCCCAAATTTTCCTGCATCAAATATCAAAAACAAAAATAGAGAATAAGATTCAAAACTAGGCAAGCTTTTCTATGACTCTTAATTTTAATCAGAGCCCAAAGAAAAGTGACGCAGAAAGAAAAGACAATTGGGATGGTTAGGTAGTTGATTTCTTTATTTACAAGGCTGCACAATACGGTGATTTTTTTGGTGAGCTGGTGAGAAAAATGAAACAGCAGCTCTGGTTCCTCCACAATTTTCTAACCAAATGCTGTGATTCTTTGCAGCTGATACAGAAGCGGGACCAGATGCACTGGGCGAAAGGCTTGTAATTAAGGGCAGGCATTTGTAATTACATTCTCCTCTTGTGTGAGGGTAATAATTAAACAGCCAAGTCTAAGCAGATGCCCATGAAGGGCTTCTGACTGCAAAGGAGAGTTATGGAGAAATTTGCACTTTAACTCCTGACACTATCAGGGAATTAGTTTTTCCCCTAGAGTGTTCAATGTTTTGTGAAATAATTGCTTCAGGCCTAAAGTAATTGTGTAGCTTGACTTCCAAATTAGAGCAGCCAACATTTATTAAATAACTACCAAGTACAGGTATGTACTAAGGTTTGATGTCAGTATGTATAAGTCGCCATCACCAAGTAGTTCACAGTCTACCATGGTATGACTGTATTGGAAGCTGGTGTGTAATCTCCAGTAGTTGACATTTAAATAATTATTTCATTTTGTTTTAGAGTTCTCCTTTTATTTTCACACTGGAGGAGTTTTGACCATAGACTTGGGCTACAGGAAAACTTAATCTTTATCACCCAATGACTTAAAGTGATGTGCAATCTGGGATCTGAATGAGGTGAGTGAGATATATGATACGGTGAAAGGGATTTCTAAACATAGGGAACAAAATGCTGAAAGACCATCTAGGTAGGAATGAGCCTGGCCTTTTAGAAGAATATAAATAAGGGCAGTGTAGCCAGAGGGGAGGGTTCAGGAAGTAGCTTGTAAGAGTGGAGTTTGAGACATGGTGTAGGTAAGAAATATAGATAATGTGGTAAATTGTTTGAAAAAATGAGATAGATCATCTGCTCTCTGTCACGAGGTTGCATTGCAGTGTGACTTTTTAGCACTTCTTTTAAAGACTGAGAGAGTATTTCTTATCACCTAATCTGGTCTGACTATTTTTTCCTTACTTTGTTAAAAGAATACAGAGGAAGTGCTCTTTTAATATTTCCAAACATAGTTTTGCACAGTTTTACTCGCCTTGATTGAATACCATGTGATCAAGTCTTGCCATCATACTAGAAGATGAAAGAAAAGCAGGCTACTCCAGCTAACGGTCATCTGCCAGTCAACAGCCACCAGTTGATCATAGATACAGAACTGAGCCCCAGCAAGCTCAAAGAGCTTGGTCTGCACAGCAGAACATCCTCCATGGGCCCAGCTCAATTTGTCAAAACTATGTTGTGCGCTCAGCAAATGTAGTTTTTGGCCACTGTGCTCTTGGATGATTTGTTACCAAACAAAATTGCTTATGCAGATAGGAGCCAGATGATGTTGAATATTATAGACCATGTTAAATAGTTTAGACATTTCTGATCTTGCAATGCAAAGATACTGGGGCACTCGAGATCAATTTTATTTTCCAATAGGAGTATTCAAATACTTAGAATAGGAGTTGAGAAAAGTTAAGAATAGAAACATGGATATAATTTGGAAACAATTGCAATGAACAAATTACAATAGTGATGAGCGTGGAAGCATGGAAAGTATAGATTCAAATACATTTTGAAACCACAGATTGTAATTCCATACCATATTGATAAGATTTAGAAAAACTTTCATCAATTTTTGGTTAAATGGCATCTAATAGTTAGGAGTAAAGAGAAAAAGTTTGTAAAATAAGATAATTTAAAGAACATCTCATATTGTTTTCTGAAACACTTAAATCTGCACTTTCATTTTTAATCTTGAGCCATTATTACTGATACAAGTATCAATTTTATGAGAAAAATAATTAATTCCTAAAGAAAGCAAAATAATTTATTTCCCCTCTTCTCTAGAGCTGTGCCAGAGACATAAATACCAAGAAAACAATGTTTTAAACATTATGGAAATGGAATATTAAGTGGATACAACAAATGTCATGAAGTGTTACAGGACACAGGTGAGGCAAAAATTGAGTAAGTGCAGTCTGCTTTGAATTAATGGAAGATTACCAAAATAACTACAGAATACACACAAGAGAAAAGGAGAAGAGAATTCAAGAATTTCAGTATAAAAACAAAAAATAATGTAGGAACGAAGAAAATGAGGAACAGATGAGCTTTGATGCATATAGAGAACATTTACCAAAGTGATAGAAGTCTCTCTTTACCAGTAATTATTTTAGGTGTAAATGGATTAAAGTCTCTAACAAAAAGCAAAAATCTGCAGGGAGAAGGAAAACACTTCATCCAAGCGTATGGTGTCTACAAAGGCCTGGCTTTCAAATACATGGAAAGTGAAAGCCTGGGA
Source organism: Erethizon dorsatum (assembly GCA_028451465.1). Lineage (NCBI taxonomy): Eukaryota > Metazoa > Chordata > Mammalia > Rodentia > Erethizontidae > Erethizon > Erethizon dorsatum. The sequence continues at coordinate 59,561,789 of CM051828.1, forward strand.
AAAGATGTTCATGCAAATATTAACATAAGGTCAGGCATGGCTATAGTAATGTAAGATAAACTAGATCCTTATATCAAACAAGGCTACAAGAGAGAAAGAACATTTGTATTAGCTGGGGCTCCTCAGACAAAAATAACTGATAGAAGATAGATAGATAGATAGATAGATAGATAGATAGATAGATAGATAGATAGATAGAGATGGATTGACATCTATTATGATAATTAGCTCATGTGATATGGAAGCTTAGAATTCCCATCATATGCCACTAAAAATTTCAATACAGTAAGAAGAAATAACAAGAATATTCATTCATGCAAATTGCCAAAAAAAAAATCTTGAAAGAAGAAAGTGCTGGAGGCATCCCAGTTGCTAATTTCAAAATTTCTTCCAAATCATTATTCCAAACTGCATGGTGAAGCCCTAAAGATAAAGATATAGTCTGATGGAATAGAACAGAAAGTCCAGAAATAATTCCTCACAGACATGATGAGAAGAATATTAAGAATGTTGCCAGGAAGATTGAATGGGGAAATGTATGTCTCTTCAATAAATTGTGCTTGAAAGCCTAGAAATCCATAGGCAAGAAAATGAATTTGTACACTTATCTACTACCATGGAGAAAATTTACTCAAATTGAAAAGTTTTAAATATAAGACCAAAAACTAGAAAAACCTTAGAAAAATGCAGGACAAAATATTCATAACATATGATATTTGACAATGCTTTATTGAACGTAGCAACAAAGGAACAGGCAATAAAAAATAGACAAATTTGACTCCATGAAATTTTTTAAAAATTGTGCATCATAAGACAGTATAAACAGAGTAAAACATATGGATTAGGAGAAAAAATCATCAATCTTTTAACTGATAAAGTATTAATAGTCTGTTTAATATCAAATATCTCAAGCTCTAGACACTGTGGGCCACTGTGTAAATGGTGGTTGCTTACCAAAGTATTTTTTATAGATTTCTTTAAAAGACTAAGGCTGAGGGCCACTGATACAGCTCAGAGGCATAAGTGCCTGCCTGGCAAGCGCGAGGTCCTGAGTTTGGTTCCCAGTACCCACATAAAGAAAATAAATAAATAAATAAATAAATAAAAGACTGAGGCTGTCCATTACAGTATTTTGCATGATTGCATTTATAAAGCTGAATATACATGATTGTCAACCACAGTTACGTGCATTCATACCTTTCATTTCTTTTTACCCATTTATTTATGAAAAAGGTTTGTTCCTATTACAGCCATGCAACTATCATTAATATACCTGAGTATGGATGATTGCAAAAATGTCTTATTTTTTCTCTATTGAATATTTTATTTTTTACATGACCTGTTAAATGTTCTATCATGTTTTTATGTTTCTAAAATAAGTCCTCTTTTAAAATGTAAATAAATAAATGTCTTAGAAACAGTATAAGAAAATTATATCTTTAGGATTTCGATCTTTGAAGATTTTCAATTGTAAGAATTTGGACACTAGGGATTATGATTTGGGGGGGGGTCAACATTCAGGATCATGAAATTCAGGATTGAGTCTTACAGGTTAAACCCCAACCTGAATTTTCATTCTTCTTTGATAAATTTAACAGTTCTATATTTTGTAATTCATTCTGTTTACATTCAGCTTGAGATTCTTTGCATGTTTGCTAATGGGCAATGATCTGTAAAATTTTCTACTCATAAAATTTTCTGTTCATTTTATAATACTTAGAAACTATGTTATCACTAAAATGCAAATTTAGAAATGCTACACATTCCTGGTAGACTGAGTCTGTCATCATCATAGAACTCTATCTTAATCTCTAGCATTACTATTGGCTTTATGGCTTTTATTATTTTATATTAATATGTGCACATCAGTTTTCAAGTAGTTTTGTTCTCAAGGTGTTATTTTCTGCCTTCTTACTCTTAACTTTACAAATATAAATTTATTTCTGTTTAAGGTATCTCAGATAAGGAGCTATTAGTTGTATTTTTTTGTTGTTTGTTTCATTATTTTTTGAAATTTCTCATCCAACAATCTTTTTGTTTGCTTAGAGTACATGTTTAATCTTGTTTGGGGCTCACTGAACTTCTTAAATCTACGGGTTATTGAATTTCATTAGCTTCCAAACATCATCAGCCACTATCTACTTCAGTGTAGTTTGTTTCCCATTCTCTCTTCCAATTCCAGGTATATGTATGTTAAGTATTTTTGCCATTGCCCACTTTTAAAAATATTTTATATATCCATGCTTCAGATTGGGTATTGAATACTTCACTAGTTCATTCAGTTCTTGATTTTAGATACTTTTATATTCCATTTATAATTCACTCTTGTTTTTCTTAAATAGATCCTAATCTTTGTATGAAATTCTATATGCTTTAGTTTGTATAGATTTTTTCTCCATTTTTTATAAAGTAAAATTATAGGTTTTTAAAAGTCTTTGCTTTCTAACACTACTATCTGGAAAATCAGTGATCTATTTCTCTTAATTGTGTTCTCTCATAATACATGATGATGAATATATTTGTCACGGTTTGCACGTTAACACTACCCTGTAGTGTAGTCCAAATATTGGAATTAAAAGTAAATATATAGTATTCCATTGGAGAGGTAATTCATTCTTTGTTAAAGCAGTAGGATGAGGGATTAAACATGTTGGCTCTGTCTCAAAATTTGCTGCTGCATGGGATTTTATGTGCAAATTTTGTGAAATCAGCTGTACGTCTAGTTTACATGAAGTTCTCAGGCATAATCCTTTGTGACTTTCCTCAGTAGAAGCTGTTTAAATGGATTAAGACTGACCTGAACTCGTACCCCAAACTGTCAAATTTACCTTGCAAAATTTAAAAATATTATTATCTCATGGAGTTCTATTAATTCTTTACCTTTGATTATATCTTTTAAAATTGTTAGTAGTACATGATTTTGATACATAATATTTACATTCAATTAAGGAATTGCATCTTGATCATTTTTACTCACTGCTCCTCCCTGCCTCCATCTCCCTCCTTCCCCATGTATATTGAAGCATGTTTATAATTATTACAAGATCCAAAGTATTTTTTCTTTTAGACCTTAATTTTAGAATCTTGCTTTTCCTACACTGTTTATAAATTGAATCATGTTTAATCAATTTTATATTAAAATTTTAACATTTTAAATTTATATCATATATATTTTATAAGAAGCTTGAGACCAGAATGTGAGAAGAAGCAAAACTGTCTATTATAATGTTTAAAATTGGTAAAACCATTTATTAAAACATTATAAGTACAAAATAAACAAACTACTCTCTTGAGCATCAATATTTCTTATCTGCAAGGAATGGGAAAATGAATTTTAAACACCATTCAGATTTCTTACCAAACTAATTATACTTTTATACCAGTTATACAATTCAATATTCATGATCACTGATATTTGCTTAAATGCATTGAAAATTTACACCCACAAAAAATACTACTTGTGCAGGTTTATCACAGCTTATTCATAATTGCTAAACCTTGGAAACAACCAAGGTATCTTTCAGTATATGAGTGGATGAATAAACTGTGGTACAGCCACATAATAGGATATTATCCAGTGCTCTAAAGAAGTGAGTGGCAATCCACAAAAAGCAAGGAATCAAATGCATATTATTAACTGAAAGAGATCAACTTGAAAAGACTACATGTGGTATAATTTTACCTATTTAGCTTTTAGAAAAAGACAAAACTGGGGGCCGGTGAGATGGCTCAGCGGCATAAGCGCCTGCCTGGCAAGTGCAAGGGCCCAAGTTCAACTCCCGGAACCCACATATGAAAAAAGGGCCGGTGATATCGCTCAGCGGCATGGGTGCCTGCTGGCGCGCGAGGTCCTGAGGTCGACCCCCCAGTACCCACAAAATAAGAAAAAAGAAAAAGACAAAACTATCGAGATAGCTTCTTCCAGAGTATAAATAATTTAAAGAGCAAAATAAAAGACAGATAATAATAACCAGAGAAATAGATCTTTTGCAAATGGGAAGGGGACCAAGAGATCCAGGAAGAAGGAAGGGAAAGGGAAGTAAAAATAATTAAAATGTGTGATACACATGTACCAACTCCCCATGATGAGTGGAATCATTATTAACTACAAACGTACACATACTGATAAAAATTAAATTTTTAAAATCCATAGTAGCCAAGGATTAGCAGAGAGGAAGAAAGGATGAAATGTGGAAGTCAGAAGATTTTTAGGATAGTGAAACTATTCTGTTTGATACTGTAATGGTGCACATATGTCGTTATGTATTTGTCAAAACTCATAGAAAGTACAACACCAAAAGTGAACCCTCAACTGTGTGAGGTGTGAGTCTTCACCTGTGGGTGCCGATGGTTTGTCAGTCTTGGCTCCTTGGTTATACCGGATGTACATATCACTCTGGCAAGTTCTGTCTACAGGGGAAGGCTGGCAAGCGGGGAGCGATTGAGATATGGAGACTCTGTATAGTCTAGCTAATGTTCACGTGAAGTTAAAACTTCTCTAAAAATGAAGTCCATTTTTAAAAAGTGAGTTAGTGTTAAATCTGTATTATGATAGATCTCAACATGAACAGTTCATAAATGTTTTCCTCCTATTTTAGCCATTTTTAAAATTTCCCAGTATTTACAAAAATATTGAAATTATGATTTATATTTTAAAGACATTGTGTCCACCTCCTTTTATAGGCAAACAGGCTGTAAATCCTTTTGATTTTACTGAATGTGCTCATAATAAAAAAAAAAAAGATTAAGTGAATGAAGTCCAGTGGAGTCATTAATCTTAGTCTACCTAATCCAACTAATGTGCTATAAATAGAACAATAAGAAAAAAAATTGTTGAAGTTTTAAGTTTTCCTTTTGGTGAGAAAATAATGACACATTCCACTAACTGAATTTTCTCAATTTGTTTTTTAGGTAGGGGATGAAATGTGGCAAAATTGCCAAGATTCATAAATATTTTGTTGGACTTTTTTTTTATTTTAAAGATTAAATTGAAGAAAAAAAAAATTTAAAATACTACTTCCAGGCCCAGTGAGATGGCTCAGCTGCATAAAGCACTTGCCTGGCAAGCGCAAGGTCTTGAGTTCGACTCCCAGTACCCACATATGAAAAAAAGGGCCAGTGATATCGCTCAGCAGCCCGGGCGCCTGCTGGCGCACGAGGTCATGAGGTCGACTCCCAGTACCCACAAAAAATAAATAAATAAATAAATAAATAAATAAATAAATAAATAAATAAAATAAAATACTACTTCCAGAAAAGAGACCAAGAATAAATCTACCATGAACTCACTCTGTGAGGGAGTTTCATAGTGGTGATGACAGAAAGACCACTAAAACCTTTCTTAAGAACTTTCTTAACTTCTTTTTTAAAAATCCTTCATTTTTCCTAAAGAAACAGGTTTGCTCTTCCAATAGAAACTTTTCTCCCCCTTTTGTGCCTTGTAATGTAGATACATAAACCCCACATTCTAACCACTTTTCTGAATTAGTATCAATGAGCACTCTTATTTGTACACTCTGTCATTTGTCACTTTAATTTAAAGATCTTCAGGTTCTAAGCCTAAGAGCTATAGAAAGAAAATTTCTTTCCTAAAATTTCTTTCCTTTTCTTTCCTGTTTGTATTAGCTTTAATTTCTTTGTCTTGTTCACTTGGTTATATAAAAAATTTTAACCTTAAAGATAGAAAAAAAAAGAATTAACCTTATCAAATTTTAGTAATAAAAAACAGAAACTGTGCATTGTTACAGTAATACTCAACTACTCACATCACTTACATTCAAATAATCCCACATTCAAAGACAGGTATCCTAGCTGGTAGTGGTGATACACACTTGTAATCCCAGCACTATGGAGGCTGAGACAGGAGGGTCTCCAAGAATTCATGGCCACCTTGGGCTACATAGTGAGTTTCAGGCCAGCCTGAACTCCATAGTGAGACCCTGTCTCAAACCATCAAACAAACAAACAAACAAAAATACAAAACAAAGACAAGTATCCAAAACACAGTGATATAGCAGAAGATAGTTCTGCTCAATTTGTTTTTAGGAGGATAGAAAGAGAATGTTACAGGAAAGAACAGAGAAACTAAGAGGAAAAGAGAAGAATCAGAGGAACATGTCTCTCAATAAAATAATTTTCAGGAATTTTATGGATGTTATTAAAAGTAATAAGATTATATAACATATAAAATGTATAATTTAACACCAAAATGTTTATCACCAAAAATATATACAGAGGTAACACAAAGAAAAATAAAAATTAACAGAGACTGGTCACACTGAGAACTAAAGAAGAGATAAGTTCACAGAACAGCACAGATGTCCAATCCACATCAGGAAAACAGAGCCCAATACAAAGAGTGAATAAAATAAATAACTGGCTCTTCAAAAGAATAAACAAAATAGACAAACTCTTAGTCAGATTTACCAAAAAAAGAAGAAAAGACTCATATTAATGTAATTAGAAATTAAAAAACAAAATCACAACAGACACCATCGAAATCTACAAGACTATTAATAATTACTTCAAAAGCCTATTTTTCCCTAAATTGGAGAATCTAAAAGAAATAGACTTAAATAAATTCTGAAACAAAAAATTACAAAATCCCTAAACAGTCCAGTAACAGGGAATGGAATTAAGGAGTAATTCTTTAAAAATACTATTAAATAAGAAAAGTCCAGAACCCACAGCCATGCATAGGGGCACACTCCTGTAATCCCAGCACTTGAGAGGCTGAAGCAGAAGGATCACCATGAGTTCGAGGCCAGTCTGGGTTACATAGTGAATTCAAGGACAGCCTGAAGTACATAGCAAGACCCTGTCTCAAAAACTGAAAACAAAAACAAAAAAAAAAAAAAAAAAAAAAAAAACCAATACATTCACTGCTGAATTCTATGAGCACTTCAGGGAAAACAGAACACCAATATTTCTCAAGCTTATTAAGGAAATGTAAAGGGAAGGAGCACTGCCAAACTCATTCTTGGAAGCTAGCATTATCTTGATTCCAAAAAAAGACAATGACTGAACTAAAAAAGAAAACTACAGGCCAATTTTTAAATGAGCATAGACACAAAAATCCTCAACAAGAATCTGGCAAACAGAATGCAACAAATCATTATGGATCGTATTTCATGACCAACTAGTCTGTATCCCAGAGAGGCAAGTATGTTTTAACATATACGAATCAATAAATATAATACATCACATAAACAGAAGCAAGGACAAAGATCATATGACCATTTCAGTAGACACAGAAAAAAAAAAACTGTGTTGAGATGCAACCTCCATTTATGATGAAAACCCTAACAACAATAGGTATAGTAGGACTTTATTTCTCTCTAATAAAATACATTTGTAACAAACCTATTGCCAACATCATATTAAATGTAGAAAAACTGAAAATCTTATCTCTAAAATCAGGAACAAGACAAGATTTTCCACTATCACCATTCCTATTTATTATAGTACTCAAAACTTTAGCCAGAGCAATCAAGGAAAAGAAAAATAAAACAGACACATGCAAGAAAGGTAGAATTTAAACTATCTTATTAATTATAAACATAATCTTTTACATAGAAGACCCCAAAAACTAATAAACAAATTCAGAAAAATAGCAAGATACAAAACCATTGCACAAATATCAGTAGAATTCCTGTACACCAATAATGAATTCACTGACTTGGAAATTAGGACAATAAAACCTTTCACAATAGCTTCAGGAAAAATTAAACACTTAGTAGTTAACTGAAGCAAGGAGTGAAAGACCTCTACAATGAAAACTATGGCACTGTACTTTGAAAATAAAGCTGAAAGATGCCATCCTATAATGGAAAGGTATTCCCTGTTCCTATATACACAGAATCAATGTCGTCATAATGTGCATACTACCAAAACTGACATATAAACTGAATGAAATTTCAATCAGAATACCAACAGCATTCCTCACATAACTAGATAAAGCAATCTTGAAATTTGTATGGAACCAGAAGAGATCCAGAATAAAATAAGCAATTCTGGGCAACAAAAGGAAACCATAGGGCATCACAATCCTAGATTTGAAGTTACATTACAAAGCTATAATGATAAAAACAGCATGGTACTGGCACAAAAATAGACATGTAGATCAGCAGAACAGAATAGAAGATGCAGAAACAACCCCAGACATATTTGGTGGTCTGATCCTGCACCAAAGTTGTCAAAAACATATGCTGGAGGAAAGATAGACTCTTCGACAAGTACTTCTGTTCCCACCAGCTGCATACATGCAGAAGAGTGACTCTAGACTTGTATCTCTCACCATGTGCTAAGCTAAAATCAAAATGAATCAAAGAATGAAATATTAAAACAGAATCATTCAATCTGCTGGAAGATAAAATAGGCAAAACTCTTAGAGGCATAGATATAAGCAAGGTTTTTTTTTTTTTTAACAGAACCCCAATTGCAGAAGAAATAACTTCAAGGATTAACAAATGGGATTATGATAAATTAAAAAGCACTGCACAGCAAAGGAAAAGGAAAATAGAGTGAAAATATAAACTACAGAATAAGAAAAATGTTTGCCAGTTACTCCTCAGAGGACTAATATCTAGAATACATAAAGAACTAACAAATTAGACCCTCAAAATAAAATATCCTATCAAATAATGGGCAATTAAGATGAATAGATGCTTCTCAGAAGAACTACAATTGCCAATAAATACACAAAAAAATGCTTTCATTAGCCATTACAAGAATGCAAATTTAAACAACAATAAGATGTCATACTACTCTGGAAAGAATGGCTATCATCAAGAAATAAAATAATAACAAATCCTGTGAGGCTAAGGGAAAAAAATGAACCCATGTACAGTGTTAGTAGGAATGTAACCTAGTACAACCATCATGGAGATTACTCCAAAAGCTAAAAATAGAAATTTCACTCACTCTAGGTATTCCCCTCCTAGGTGTCTATTATGGTTTGTATCTAGATGTTCCCCCAGCCTCATGCAGTCATGGTGGGTAGGCTTTTCAGACGTGGCTGAATATAGAATTTGTGATTGATTCATGGTCCAATGCTGGGATTAAGGATGTGAGTGCTACACCCACACTAGGGTGGGTAGCCTGCATACAATATAAGTGATGGAAAGAGGCTTGTCCCTTCTCTCTCTCTGGTTATTCTCTCTCTGGTGCCATGTGCCCCTCTGCCATGAGCCATCCTGCCTTGGAGCCAGCAGATTATGGACTGAAACCTCTGCAAACTGGGATCTACATAAACATTCCCCCTTTTAACTTTGGATGTCGGGTATTTTGTCTCAGCAATGAGAAAGGTAACTAAGACAGTATCTTCCCAAAGAGTTAAAGACATTACAGTGATATATGCATACCAATGGTCATACCAGCACAACGCATAATAGCTAAATCTTGGAAATGGTCTAATGTAGACCAACAGATGAAAGGATAAGGAAAATTATATAGATATATATATACCACAAACATTTACTAACAAACATTAAAAAATAATTTCTAGCTTTTAAAAAATAAACAGTAAACTATAATTAGTTTTACTCACCAAAGAATAGAAGAAACATGATTCTTTCTGTAATCTTTATTCAGACATAAAGAGCTAGTATGTAAAAAAAATGAGAATTATAATTTAATATTACTCAAAAGGTATGAGGAATTCAGATAAAGGAATCGTCAGTGTTATCTTCATGGAGAAATTAGGAATTGAGCAGGACTTTGGAATGTGGAAAAAAAAATTCTTACTGTTACATTTATTAAAATGGAGACATAGGAAAAATTTTAATATATGAGGAATCTCTCCATACTGGAATATATATATATATATATATTTATATATATATATATATATATATATATATATATATATATATATATTATTTTTTTGTGTGGGTACCAGGGGTCGACCTCAGGACCTCACGCGCCAACAGCCACCCGTGCCGCTCAGCAATATCACCGGCCCCTTTTTCGTATGTGGGTACCGGGAGTCGAACTCGGGCCCTCGCGCTTGCAAGGCAGGCGCTTATGCCGCTGAGCCATCTCACCGGCCCACATACTGGAATATATTAAGTCCTGGTGATTAATGGAAAATGTGCTGATTTTAATAAAAATGTGTAAACCAGACTTTAGAACTTAAAGGCATTAAGAAATCATTACACTTCGAGTCATTGGGAGCCTTACTATGGTACACAGCAAGGTTATGTGGGGTAGCCACAGTGAGCAAGGAGTTCGTGATGTGATGTTCTGCATGGAAGAGTCCCACTTAGCGTATACAGAAGGAGTGATTGTACTCAAACTTTCTTCGTGGAGAAATTTTGAACTGGTTAAGTTATGAATTGAGCAGGGGTTTAGAATGTCTCTCACCTCTAAATGAATGAATGTAATGACTGGGACAAAAACCAGAACTACATCTGATTAAGCCTCTGGATCTAACCAGTAATTTATAAATGCATGGAGTATAAGAAACATGAATTAAATTATTCCAATGAAAAATGACTTTATTTGAAATAAAACTTACTCAGAGATTAATAATTTTTATCCGTAAAGTGGGGTCATATGTGATTTTTAAAAATAATCAACGGGTCAAAAAATTTTAATGTACTCAGTATGTTAATAAAACAAATTTGTCCAGATATTCATAGACACATGGTTAGGAAGGAAACACTCCAAAAGAACTAGTGTGTGGTGCACTTACTGCGGCTAGATACAATAAGGACTCCAAATAATATTTTAAAGATTTCTACACTACTAATTTTATGACAGGTGGATTCTGCACTTCAGATGATGTCATTTGGTTACCTGCTCCAGATAAGCAAATTTAATAATAAAACTTAAATGGATTCTCTATAGCAACATTATGAACGTGACCAGTAAACTCCAGTTCTGTCCTTCAAACTGAACATTTAATGCATCTACACTGTACTTCTTCACATTATGTGACTTCAACATTTTTCCTGGGATATAGCAATAGGATGCTTTTCACCTTTTCTGCCCAGAAATACATCTAAATTCTGTGACAATTACTACAATGGAAATAAAGCCTAAATGGAAAAATGCTAAACCAGTATTCTTTATTAAATGTGCATTTACACCACTTAGTGTCTAACTCAATAGTCACTTTTTAGAAAGTGACTGTTCATTTCAGAACAGCTTCACATCTGTAGAAAAATTGTAAAGGTAAAACAGTTTCCAGATATTACACACCTAGCTTCCTCTGTAATTGGCATCAGTACTGCTCATTTTCAGTACATCAGTGGGACACATTTTTATCATATTTTTGTTACCTGTTACCCAGAACTCTTAATATCAATGTGACCTTGACAGAGTGTACATAAACACTCCCTCCTCAAATTATTTCTTCTCCATGGCAGTTTTGTTCATCGTCTGGTATTTTATTTATTTATTTAGCCATTTATTATAGCACTGTGGGTTCATGGTTATTTGTTCTATGTTTTAGATCATAATCCAATATTATATTTTATATTCTATTTATAATTTTGGACATTGAGGGCTTTTTCAATTGTCCTGGGCATTTTTTAAATTAGTTAATTTTATTGGTACACTTTAGAATACATAATGATCATATTATTCATAGGGAATTTGTACCTGTACTTGATATAACTTTATTCTTTTTTTCCTATTCCCCTACCCTCCCTTCGACCCCTCTATCCCTCCTTATTTATAAATGTTTTGTTTCCATTTTTTCCTTCTTTTTCCACTTTTTTCTTTTCCCTTCCTTTCTTCCTTCTTCCCTCACCTTAGTTCCCATTCCCATTTGGACATTTTCTTCTTATTTCACAATATCTATTATACATTTTGGTCCTTCTTTACTTTTGGTTTTTCATACCAGAGAAACAATGTAATATTTACACATGTAAGTCTGATTTACTTCATTTAAGAGTGTGGTCTCCAGGTGCATCCATTTACTTAGAAATGTCTCAAATTTATCCGTATTTATGACTGAGTAGTATTCCACTGCATGAAAAAAATTGCATCTTCTTCATCCATTCATCAGTTGGTGAGTATGTGGACTGTTTTCAAGATTTTATCTACCACCAACTGTTCTGCTATAAACATGGGTGTGCGTATATCACTGTGATGTGATGCTTTTAATTATTTTGGGTAGATACCAAAAAGAGGAAATGAAAACTCTAGTTTTAGGTTTTTGAAAAATGTCTACACTGATTTCCACAGTGGTTTCACAACTGTCTCAGCATCATGACACTAGAACATGCTCTAGTTCTTATTATTTCCTATACCAGTGTGGACTTAATACTTTTGTTGGTGAATGGTGTTAGAAATGAAGATGTATGCAGCAGCCATGTGGTGCACTTGTTACTGGATTGTCAATGCTCTAATTCCCTCAGCTGAGAGGTCAAGGAAATGCGCATGCATATACAAACCTACACAGACTACAAATATAACTGTTTACCTGCCCTTTTCTATTTTTATTAAGCCTAACGTAAATTTATATTGATGTTGTCAAATCTAATGTTACTATAGAGATCATTCTACACTTCTACTTCTGGCTGTTGTAACTTCCAGTGCCAACAGTAACAATGACAGTCATCCACCTTTCATTTACTCTATTGTTCAGTTCCTGTACTGAAATGTAATGGTATCAGTTTTGACAACCTTTTCCTGCATGGAGAATAAGTGAATGAATGAGAAGTCGGTGCTTATAAAGGTTTTTTTTTTATTTTTTCATTTACAGATACTGCTCTTTTAAAAGAGATCTTTTACTCCCATTGTCTTCAGTGAGATTATTTCACACATTTATAGTGAAATTACATATATTTTTAAAGCCTACGTTCCATCTCGGGAACCCTTAGGTTCCCAAGTATGTCAAGTTTGTGTGTGTATATATGTGTGTGTGTTTATGCGTGTCTGTGCATGTTCATATATGTGTGTATGTCATAAATTAAAAGTTACCATTGCTTTACAATTCTATCATTCTCCCTACATATACTACTTAAAACAAATAGTACAAAGGCTTGTTATTGACATTTTCTTAAAGATTATTGAAATTATGGTTCTATTCAGGAAACTTTTCATCCTATAAAATTTAGGTTTATTTTTACTGTTAAAAATTGTAAGTCCAGGGCCGGTGAGATGGCTCAGCGGCGTAAGCACCTGCCTTGCAAGTGCAAGGGCCCGAGTTCAACTCCCGGAACCCACATACGAAAAAGGGGCTGGTGATATCGCTCAGCGGCATGGGTGCCTGTTGGCGTGCGAGGTCCTGAGGTCGACCCCCTGATACCCACAAAAAAAAAAAAATTGTAAGTCCAGACTTTATTTTCACTAAAACAAATTAATGAGATTTTTAAAAATCTTTCAATGTTATTATCAATTATTATATATGTTATTTTTGTCCTGAGAGCTTATTCTAAATGTATAATTATTTTAGATAATTTAAAAGTTGTATTTTAAAAAAAAAAATCCTTATCTTGTTTTCTACACATTTTTATTTTTGTTTTTGTTTTTGTTAGAATTCATGATACTCTTACTACTTAAATCAATTCTAAATATTGCGTAATTCAGAAAGGTTTGTTTCACAAACAATTTTTGCTTAGATATTTATTGGGCTTTAAATCATTTTCATATAAAAAGACATAAAATAAGCTATCACAAATTACTTCAAATGGATGACTTGATCTTATAGGAAATATGGAATAGCACAAAACAGAAATCCATACAAGTTTAAAACTCAGCCCTTGCCGTTTATAAAACCAATATCTAAGTATTGTTGTTGGGGAAAGACTTTGCAAAGTATAGCAAGGCAGGAGCTGTACTTCTAGAATGGGGAAAAAAAAAAAACTTCCCTAAAATCCATTCTTCCATAAAAGTAAAGAGAAATGCAGAAATTAACCAAACAAACTTTTTGGAATGTGTCAAATTAATTAAAGTATTGCAAGAAAAACACATGAATCTTTCTCCAATCCTCCTCTCTCCACTTCTATACTGAATTTTTAAAACAATTGCCTCAAGATCACATAGTGAATGCTAGTAGCTTAGCAACCACTGAAAGTAGAAGAATGGGACTACAACTCCTAAGTTGAGAATCTTACATCCTCCTAGTTTGAGGATGATTATTATTTGGCCCGTGTATCATCTCCCTTAAAACTTCCATTTTTTATAGCTTAGCTTTCTAAACTGAGTCAGCTTGTTCTTTATTAATGGTGATGTGTCTCAGTTGAAATCATCATCATAATTTTTATAGCCACCATTGGTAGTGACCTATTTGAACTAACGAGAAACTGATCAACACCACAATGGGGAAAATGGGTAATGTGATATTCACAGGGGCCAGTGACTACCCTGTTCTTGGGACATAGACATTGAAACAGCTAATTAATATGTTACAGAATAAGTACAGGAAAGTTCAGACAGCAAATAATAACAACGAAAACACCAGCAATGACAAACAGTGAAAGAGAAATCTAATTTACTATGTTACTACAAAGTATTATATAAAATGCCCAGTTTTCAAAGGTAAAAATTATTCTTAGAAAAGCTTGACGCACTCACAAGGAGGAAAAAGTAGCCAACAGACACTGTTCCAAAGGAAGCTGAAATGTTTCACTTACTAGACAGACTTTGCCAGCTGTTATAAATATGTCCCATAACTAAAGGAAATATAGTTGAAGAGCTAAAGAAAGCTCTGAGACTATCTCCTCATCCACATAGAGCTCCAGACAGAGAACAACATTAACAGAGAATATCTGAAAAAAAAAACTAGTAATCAACTTTTCAAATTTGATGGAAAAACATCGGTATATCCAAGAAGCTCGAAGACTCTAAATAGGATATTCTCAAAGATCCACAACTGGGAAAATTGTAAAAAAGTAGCAAGAAGCAAAATGAAGGAAGGAATCTTGAAAGTAGCCTGGAGACAGAGACATGCCACATGGAGAGGTCCACTGTAAGACGAACATAAATCTCACCCTAAGGATAGAGGCCAAAAAGCAAACAATTACATGCGTAGAGTCCTCCAAGAAAAAGTACAGGCAAGACTTCCACATTCAGCTGCTGAAGTAGCCTTAAAAAAGAAGAGAAAATTAAAACATTCCAAGATATAGAAAGTAAATTGAAAAATTGAAAAAAAAAAAGTTTCTGGAAGACCTCAAGTACAAGAAATATTTGTAAGTCTTATAAGGAATCATTTAGGCTGATATTAAAACATACTAGATGGTAATTTCAAACTATACAATGATATGAACAGTAATAGTAAGATAAGTGCATATGCAAATAAAAGAGAATATGAACATATTTGTCCTTGAAAAATCTCTTTCCTTAATCTGATATCAAAGATACCTGCATAGAGATAGACTTAGGAGTAAAAATGTAACTTGTATTACAAAAATAGCACAAAGAAGAAACTAAGAAACAGCACTATTTTGCTATAAAGTTCTAGTATACTATTAAAATTATGCTAGTATTAATCTAAAGTAAATTGTTTTAAGACAGTATCATAATACTTTGGGAAGCTGTTAGAAAGCTGCTCATATAGTAAAAGAAACAGTAAGGATATTCTAGAAAATTTACATTTGCCATAAAAATGGAAGTCATGGGAAAAATAGCAACCAAGAATTCATATATTAAGAAAAAATCTAGGGCCACAAATAAATCCTATCTCATCAATAACTGAGCTATATGGAAATAGGCCAAACACTATAATAAAAAGATAGACATAATACTTTTAACATAATTAACTATGTTGCTTCTACAAGAGACATACTTTCAATTCAAAGACACAACTAAATTGAAAGGAAAAGGAAGTAAAAGTTACAGCACCACATAATAATCAAAGAAAACTCTCACAGGTACACTTTCTAAGTTCTCTATTTAAAATATATGCAATGAAACCCAATATTTTATAAAATGTATGGGCATTAATAATAAATGAAAGAAGTCGAACTGAAAGACAATTTTGTTCCTAGAGGAAAAGAAAGACATTTATAATGACAAAAGGGCTAATCTATCAAGATAAAATGCTCATAAACATATATGTACTTAAAATTATTGATACAAAATTGATGGAATTAGAGGGAGAAATAGATCATTCAGTATCAATTGCTGGAGACTTCAATATCTCAATTTCAATGATGACAGAAAAATGAGGCAGAAGGTCAACAGGATTAGAAGACTTGAGTAATGCTATAGAACACTAAAACTTATAGACATCAATAGATGGATCATTGTACAGGATAGACAAGATGCTAGGATATAGAAAAGCCCAATAAATTTAAAAGGATCAAAATTTTACAAAATATGTGGGTTATTTTGCACTTGTACAACAGTACTACAGCAAAGTAATACAGAAATTCTCCAAACACAATGAAATGAAATTAGAAATCAATAACAAAATGAAATTTGGGGATTTTACAGGTAAGGAGAAATTTTTAAAACACACATTTAATTAACTAATATGTCAAAGAAGGAATCACAAGGAAAATTGGAAAATGCCTTCAGATGAATGAAAGTGAAATCACTACAAAAAGAAATTTAGGGAATGCAGCCAAGTTAGCCCTTAGATATTAAATAAAAAAGAAAAATGTCTGAAACTAACTGTCAAAACTGGCAAATTAAGAAAATTGACAAAGAAGAGCAGACTAAACAAAAGCAAGAAGAAAGAAGAAAATAATAAAGATTAGAGTGGAAAACAATAAGTGAGACTATAAAACAGAGAAATTCATCAATAATGTAAATTCACGCCTTGGTATAGTTTTGGCAGCAGTTTTATTGCCTGAGACAATGAGTTGGGAAGTGTTTGCTTTTATTCTATTTTTGGAACAGTTTGTGAGGGGTTTATGTTAATTCTTTAAACAATTGAATAAAGGCATCACAAGAAAAGGTGTACAAAATAGTGTCCCTTATGAATATAAAACACATCCTCAAAAAGAAAATACTAGCAAAACATACAAAGCAATATGTAAAAAGAATTATACTCTATGAAAAAGTATATTTGCTCCAAAAATGTAAAATTGGTTTGTCATGCAAAAATACATATAGCATACTGTATTGATAGACTAAAAACTACATGATAATCTCAATATTTAGAAAGATCATTTGCAAAATACAATATTCCTTTATGAAGAAAAAAAAATTTCTTCAACTCTTTATACAACATCTGTAGAAACCCCACAATAAACATCAAATGATGTCAAATGACAAACTGCTTTCTCCCTAAGATCAGTTACAAGCCAAGGATGCTTTCACAATTTCTAGTGAACATCGAAGTCATGATTCTTCTTTTGTGTATGTGTGTGCTGGGATTTGATCCAAGGCTTTCACAATGAGCTACGTCCTAAATTTATTTTATTTTATTTTATTTTATTTTATTTTATTTTATTTTGTTGTCTGTTCTTTTCTTTTTTATTTTCTTTCTTTCATTTATTTATGTATTTATTTTTGTTATTTTGAGATGGGATCTCTATAAGTCATTAAGTTGCCCAGGCTGGACTCAGACTTGCCATCCTCCTGTCTCAGCTCTCAGAGTGCTAAGATGGTAGGCAGGCATCACCACTTCTGACTCTAAACTGGTATTTTAGTCAGGACAATTAAGCAAGAAAAACAAAGAAACAATTATCTTGATTGAAAAGGAAGGCATACTATCTTTAATTGCAAAAAATATAATATTGTTACAGAAAATCTTAAGAATCCTCAAATGAAAAACACCATAAGATTAGTGTAACAAAATCAATTGCATTTCGATATTACCAAAATTGAAAACAAACTTGAAAGAAACAATACCTTTGGAAGATTCACACTTATGTGTATAAAAAGTGCAAATCTTAAGTAATCAAGACAATGTGGCACTAATATTAGAATAACCATATAAATCAATGCATAGATTTGAGAGTGCAGAAATAAATCTTATTTTTCTGCCATGGGATTTTTGACAAGGGTACCTGGGTTGTTCAGTGAAGGAAAGAAAAGACTTGTTATACTTACTATCAGGACACTTGGAGATTCACATGGAAAAGAATGAGGTTGGACCCTCCCTCACATCATAATCAAAAATTAACTCAAGATGGACTGCAAACCAAGATGTAAGTGCTAACTCTGTAAAACTCATCTGTTAACCATCTCCCAAGAAGCTTGAAAGAATGAAATTTTTACCCCGCTTACAAGATTACAATTTATCCTGCCACCACGACATGCAATGTAGATGAAGGCATAGGACTCCTACGTGTGAGAAGAGGCACTGTGTTGCTCACCAAGCAACAGGAGCATCATCAGCCTGGCCTTCAACCCCAATGACATTGATCCCAGGTGTCGGCCTGTGCCCTAGGGTGTTTTATCACAGGATAGGAGATCTTGAACTTGGGCCACACAAATATTTTTATAGTGTTTAGTAATTATACCCTGTCCTTTGCTCTGTACAGGGACACTCTTGAATCTTTCAAGTCCATTTGCCAACAAACACCTTTGAAAGCAATCTTGGGATAAGCAGTAGTCAGCATCTTCTTTGCAAGACAGAAAAAAGTATGAGACCAATGAAAATTGTCTCCCAAACTATCACATCCACATTGCTGGGAAGAATTAGGTAAAATATCAATAACATACTTACTCCATTTAAGGCTACTCCATTTTAAAATCATTCAATAAGCCTTTTCCTACTACTAATTTCTCATTATCCTGAATCATTTTATAAGACATTTTCTACTGTAAAGAAGACCAGTAAGTGCCATTTTATAATGAAGTCAATTGCTACTCCAAACATTGAAATTCTGTGGAAGAGGAGTGGGTATTAGAAAAGCAACTACTAATGTCTACCTCTGAGTTTATATCTATCTTATCTCCTGAGGTGATTTTTACAAATATAGAATTTATATTTATCTTTCCCTAAAGCTAAGAGGCTGAATCTTTAATTTCCATTTTATTTCTCAATAAGACTCTGTGTTTATTGACTAAGGAAAGTTTTACTGTAGTAAGTTTTCTATGGTCACTTTCACAAAAAAATACACAAAGAAATTTGAAGAACATTTGAGCAAGATTTTTTTTTAATTTAGGTGCTTTAAATTAACCCAAAGTATTTGCACAAAAATGGTCATTACCTTTACTATAGATTGTTCTTGTCTAGCTCTTATCTCACTGTATCGTCACTTACTTCATATATTCATTAAAGCTATCAACTGAAGAAAGAAATTTTTATATATAACCAAGCAAACACTGTCTTGGTTATATTAGTATTTTTATCACAATCACACAATTTTATATATCCTAATTTGTATATTATAATAAATAAAACTTATACTGTCAGTCACATTTTTTTAAAATCTATCAATAAAAAGTCAGAATAAGAAAAAAAGGAAAAGAGGAGTCCTTTGAAAAGCTACAGTATTTCCTAGCAAAACACCTCAGTTTAGGACCTATACCATCTAGAGAGAAAGACTAACACATATCTTTCTAAACAGGTAAATACTGCCCATTGCAAAAGTACAGAGGAAAAAGACTTTGGGTGAATCAAATAAAGTTGACCTATGTTAGGATATTCCTTAGATCCGGTGAACAATTAGAAAAGAAAAAAGCCACATTAAAGGTAAGGTCCATGTTCTTGCTTTTCCTAAAATGATTTATCAAAATATTGAGAGTTATATTTCTTTCTATTTTCGGGCTTTCAATATTATTCTAGATGATTTACATGATCATGTACTAATAACTGGAAAAAATTAACCCTATGTTCATTATTAGAAATCATATTATACATTTATAAGCTCTTAGTAGTGTAGCTAAAACATTTACATTTATTTCTTTAATTAAATGTATGGTATGAAGCAGTGTGCAGAAAGAATAAATGAACACCAAAGCCAAAAATGGGATTTGAAAAAGTTACCATTGTTACATTTTCATGGTTGTTTTCAAATGTATACAAATGCATACTGTTGAAATTTTCATTCACATCTTCAGTGTTTGTGTGTGTGCACGTGTGTGTGAGTATGTGTGTGTGTGTGTGTGTGTGTGTGCACTGCTGGGGAATGAATTTAGGATGTCCCATATGCTAGTGAGGCACCTTTCCACTGGCTGAGCTACAATCCCAAGGTCACGTTTCTTTCTTTTTTTTTTTTTTTTAATGTGGGTACCAGGAGTCCAACTCAGGACCTCGTGCTTGCCAGGCAGGCGCTTATGCCGCTGAGCCATATCACCGGCCCATGTTTCATTTTTAATAGCATATAAGCATATATATTGCAGCTAAAATTGTACAAGTGTAGCTGGGTGTGATGACACTCTGTGGTAATCCTAGCATTTTGGGAGGCATAGGCAAGAGGTCCCAAATTCAAGTCCAGCTTCCACAACTTGGTGAGACCCTGTTTCAAAATAAAAACAAAGAGGCACTGGGGATGTAGTTCATTGACAAAGCACTGGGTTGAATTTTGAGTACTGGAAAAAAGTCATTCAAAGAAAAAGGCAATGTAAATATCCTATGAACTCAATAGAAAAGTAAATAAAGTGACATTCCTAAGGAAAGGGCCTCATAAATTTGTAGTAGTTACTATTAATGGCTAATTAATCATATTTATTCATGATATTATGTTATTTTCAACTTAGCATTTACTTTTTTTTTACACTTGGCAGTGACTATGAATGTGAACCTTAACCTGAGACTGATTGTAGAGGATCTTATTTCTTATCTTTTCAAGATGTGAAACAATGGAATCACAGAAATGACAAAAAATTGCTTAGGGCCAAAAATTCCATGATCTTTCCCTTTTAGTGAAACTAGATTTGTTTGGTCTGACTAAATAATCTACTTTTGATGTTCTGGGTGGTGTAATTGATTTGTGAGAGGAAATAAAATGTGAGTAATGAAATACTTTGGAAGAGAAATATCTGACTTATGAAATCATAGCAGATGGAAATAGTAAAATGTGCAGATGTATTCATAACACCTGCAACAGTGTAATCTATAAACATCACAAACAAGATGAAAGCTCTTTCCAGCCATTAGAACTAGGCTCTCTTCTTTCCATATTCCTAGCCAAGGGTTGCCTCCTTCTGGTATCTTTATAGGCAGTCCAATGTGTGCTTTTCTGGTTGCTTTCCGTGAATGTCATCCAGAGAGGCTGTTTGTAACTACATTGTGTGTTAAGACTGTAAATTACAGCGGTTTGTTTCCAATATAATGGAGAAGTTGTCAGAAAATCATGATCATGTATTTTTTCTTCCTATGGTGTTTCCAGAATTTTTTTCACTTCTTCACCTAGTGGTGTACAGAAGGAATAATGCATATTTCACGTTTCAGTTACTGCCAATAAGCTTATTGGTTTGACACCATCACAACAGAAGCATTTGAAACAAATCATCTTCATCCAAAATTTACAGAAAAACTACATTAGATATAGCAGTGTATTTCTTAAATACTTGAGAATCCACCCATGCTTATACAAGTCTGTGTATTTAATTACTTCATAAAGCATTATAAAATTTATTTTCATAATAATGCTGTGCAACATAACATCCCAAAGTTCTTTGTCCAAAATGACAATGGGTTATTCTTGCTCATACAGCTGTGTGTTGACTACAGGTTGTCTGATTTAAGGTTGAATGGGCTAGACTTGGCTGCAAGCTGCACATCTAGTACAAGGTACTTTCATACACTCTCATATATTAGCCTTCATTCATTTCATCTTCTCAGGTTGATGGCAAATATGAACTCACTCTCTCCTCAGACATCTGCAAACATCCCAATAGCCAAACACTATGAGTATCATCTTTCCTTGAATGTGTGAGGAAAACTGCAATGTTACATGGAAAAGGGTGTGGATACATAGTACGATTAAAGTATTGTAACAGTAATGTAATTTTCCTAAAATTTAGCATGTTGTACGTGACACGTAATTTAATCATGTTTAACTATATGGCAATATATGCATATACATTACTAAGAAAGATGTATTGGCACTTCCTTATGCAACTATAATGCATCACAGTTTTTTTTTTTTTTTTTTGTGGGTACCGGGGGCCGACCTCAGGACCTCGCGCTCCAACAGGCACCCTTGCCGCTGAGCGATAGCACCGGCCCCTTTTTTGTATGTGGGATCCGGGAGTCGAACTCGGGCCCTCGCGCTTGCAAGGCAGGCGCTTATGCCGCTGAGCCATCTCACCGGCCCTGCATCACAGTTTTAATTACACTTTAATAAACAGTTGTCCACATGACTTACACATGGAAAATTTTCATGCACAGGCATTAGTCACCTATTTTAACTCAGAGGGCCATACTGGCTTTCCCATGCTGACTAGCCTCTACTTATTGCTCTGCTCTGTGACATAAACTGACTATGTCTCTTAGACATTTTTTTCTTGACATCTGTCCAAATCAATTACCAGAACTGGAATCTTAAATTCTGTCAGATTTTATGATTTCACGAGAGGGAAACACCATCCTCTAAGAATTTGAATGCATTCATTTTGCTCCAACAGCTGTTCAGCCCTTCATCCGTGTCAGCTACATGTGGTTTATATTTGCATACATAATGCAGATGGTAATAGCATAGGCATGTATATTATAATTGCACAATTAGAGAAAGCTGTGATGACATATCTATAAATAATTGACCTTTATTTGAATATTCTGAGAATTCAAACATTTTAGGGCTAAGCGCATTTATCTTATTATTTTATTAAGGCTAGATATGCTAAATAACACTAGGTTAAAACGATTATTAGTAATTACTTTTTTGGCATTTTAGAATTATTGGCTTTAAAATTTAAATCATTTCATTTTATTTAATATTATCTTAAAATATTTTGCATCAAATGAGCAAACATGATGAGAAGAAACTTTATATTATATGTTGTTTAAAAAGGGAATGATTTCTAAGTAATTCATTATCATAAGAGATTTATTATTGGTAAAATTGAAAATTTCAAATTTTTAAAGCAACTTCAATTAGTATAGGGAACATGGCTCCAAAATAACAATAAAAAAAATCAAATGTACTGAGAAATTAAAGAATTAAACAGAGGGAAGACACTCTTTAGCCGATAAAATGCAACTATTCATTGTAATACCCCTCATTAAATACATTGAACAAAGGTCATTTGCTTATGCGAAGTGCTGGGTATCAATATAAGTAAAAAAAACACATCCTTTAATTTTCAAGGATTTTATAATTAGGGAGTTCAAGGCTTTGTAGAAAGAAACATGCAAACATAAAATTATACAGGATAATTCAGTACACAAACATGGCGTTACAGGGGCTTACAGCATCTTAGGCAGGCCAGGTGTCAGGGGTTAAATAAGGATGAAATGTGGGGTTATCCTCCCTGCAGAGGAGCAAACTGATCCACACAGAACTAATGGACAATAACTGTGAATCCTGTGTGCTGGCCAGGTCCAAACCTGCCCAGAGCCTAGGTTGTACATTTCCATCTCACACTAGAATGGGTAGAAGAAGCCAGAGCCCATACCCTGAAATCTGTGCATGTTCTATTACAGTGTATATTTATTCATAAAATTAAAATAAATATGTTCCTATTTGTTCTCCATTTCTGCTGTAACAAACGTTCACATATACTGTATCTAAAAGCAACACCCATTTAGAAGTTCACTTTACTCCAGGTCAAAAGTCCTCTGGTGCCCAGAACTGCTTTTCTTTTCTGTTTTTGTTTTAGGAGTTTTGTGATTACTTTGGGTCTGCCTAGGTTAATTTCTTTTTATTCATAGATTCCACACAATGGGCACATTTAGTGGCTTTAATCCACCTTCCATACATACACATTAATTCCCAAGAATGAAAATCTATAGTAAGAAAGGTAAGTGTACTATTGCAAAGTAGTTCAGATTGTGGAAGTCTTTAGATTTTTTTTTAATGGGGGTACTGGGAGTCAAACTCAGGAACTCGCACTTGCCAGGCAGGGGCTTATGCTAAATTTTTAAAATTTCCCATTTTGTTTATTTTTCATAGAAGACTTATATGCTTTTAGGAAAATAATAAAAGCAGAATGTTTGCTATCGTCATATTGATGAAAGTAGTAAATTCGGTTTAAGTCAGGTGACCAAAATTAATAGTGAGATAATTCTTGGGATCCTGGGAATCATGTAAAAAGGAGACATTGATTGAATTTTGATGTGCATCAAGGGAGATGAGGGAATACTTTTATCAAAGCTATGATTTTGGGAATTTGCTTTCTTTTAAAATTATAAGCCTGAAACTTTTATTGTGACTGTTAATAGCCCCATCTTTATTTTCTCTAGCAGGGTAGGATATGGGAGGGTAAACTAGAGCCAAGATGGAAAGGGGAAGTAAACTCTACCCGACCCCCTCACAGAGGTCCCCTGACACTGGTCCATTCTGATTTGGGAGAAAGGCAGATGACTGAAATCAAGTTGCATGGTGATTTTTTTTTTGGATTAGACTCTGAATAATTGAATGTGACTGCTGAAAATTTATGGAAATTTCACAGGATGTA
Organism: Erethizon dorsatum; assembly: GCA_028451465.1. Taxonomy (NCBI): domain Eukaryota; kingdom Metazoa; phylum Chordata; class Mammalia; order Rodentia; family Erethizontidae; genus Erethizon; species Erethizon dorsatum. The sequence goes on from CM051828.1 coordinate 59,586,203, forward strand.
ATTAAGGGATAGGAAGAGAGATTCAATATGCCATTAAAAAATAATTAGGACTATACGCTCCAAATAATTGATTGGGTAGATGAAGGTGAGGCCAGCCCGGAGGGAACTGGTGATTTATCAGCCACAGGAAAGAAGAAATAAAAAGTGCAGTTTTGTATAGAAGATGTTGTGAAGGCAAAGTGTGAGAACACAGTGCTTTTGTTCTGGTTTCTGAATAGAACAAGTGTGTGTATGTGTGTGTGTAGAGGGAGAGAAGAGAGGGAGGGAGAGAGGAAGGGAGAAAAAGAGTTTAGAGAGAATGAGACAGAGAGACAGAGAGATAGAGAGACAGGGACAGAGAGATGGAGAAACAGGGAGAGACAGAGAGACAGAGAAACTACTTATCTATCTAGGTCAGAGATCTGCCATAAACAAAATGTCACCAATGCTAAGCATCAGAACAAGAGATAAAATACTAAGTTTAACTCAAGTAGACAATTGTTCATTGACTGTCTTCTTTGTAGGGGTCTGTGGTAAAAAGGAAAAGCAATTCAAATTTTATGGATATCATTTCCCCTCTGAAATTTAAAACCTAGCACATTTGGAACGATGTTGTCTTCACTTTATATAGCCATGGTCAGGGCAGCACAGGGCATCTGCAGTGAGGGCCACCCTGAGCCCTCTCCAACTCACAGGGGAGGAAGACCTGAGGGGTACAGGCTTTGGGGTCCAACGGAGGCTCATTTTGCCTCTGCTCATAGCAGTATGACCTCAGTTAGGTTCCATGACACCTCTAAGGCTCAGTTTCCTGAAGTTGTATGAACATCAAATCAGCATGACAAAGGAAAGTCACTTTGTATGCTGTGGCCAGTCACAGCAGGTGCCTGAGTCAGCAGCCTCTGTGACAGTAGTCAACCATCAGTCTCCTGAACTTCAGGCCCTTGTGCAGGCCCTTCCGCATGAGTGTAGGATGGACCTGCAGGCTCACTTCTGGAGAGCATAGAATGTCAGAAATACTGGGATGTCCCCTGCTCAATTATGCTATTGTTATGGTTTAGATCTAGAATGTCCCATGAAAAGCCTCATGCGTTAAGATGGGGAATTTTGGAATATGACTGTATCATGCGGACTCTGTACTCATCAGTGGATTAATCTACTGATAAATCCACAGCTATATGTGTTATTAGGATTACGTGGTATGGTCAGAGAAGGTGGGTCACTGTAGGTGTGACCTGGCAGGGTATACCTCCATCCCTGGTTCCTTCCTCCTCTCTGCTTCCTGACTGCCATGATGTGAACCTTCCACCATGCTCTTCCTATCTCCAGCCAATAATGAACTATAAACTGAATCTTCAAAACCTGTTTGCCAAAATAAATCTGTCCTCCTTTAAGTTGTGGGTGCCTGATATTCTATCCCAGTGATGAGAAAGTAACTAAGACAGTTATCAAAAGGATGTGGATTTTGCCTTGGGACTTTCTCCGCCCTTCCTCATACTTCCTCAGATACCTTGCCTAAAGGAGACAACTCGTTATGATGAGAGTGGCCCTCTGCAGAGGCCAAGTGGGAGGAAACCCATGGCTCTCGCCAAGAGCTAGAGAGGAGTTGAGCCTGTCACCAGCCACTTATAAGCTTGAAAGGGACCTATCGGGCCTGGGAAGCCCTGAGATACCTGCATCTCCACCGACACCTTGTATGGAGTCTCATGAGACTTGATTCAGAGTGCCTACCTTTTAGATAGAGTCTTTGCCAAAGGAGATTACTAAATGATAATGGTCACTTGATTTAGCCATGTTTTGGGGCCATTTATATCATAGCAAGAGATGAAAATATGATGTCTGCGTTTAAAGGGGATTATGTTCCATAAAATACACATTACAAATGTGATTATATGGGTTGATTTTTTCTTGTAGGCAGTCTTATAAACAAAAGTCAGATTCCTGGACAACCTTGAAAATAGGATTATTCTCATGAAAAGATGACAAAAATGTTTTGCATACAATTTCTATATATTTCATAACATCAAAGCTGAAGAATGCCTCATAGTGCAGAGGGAGATGTAAAGCCCTCAGATCACTTACACATGACATCTTTTCATGACATCTTTTCATCTCTTCCTCAGGCTCTCTAGTATATTGACATATGGCATTTTCTCCAACTTCTTATTAATGAAGTCTCATGGATGTCTCCCAAATAAGTTCAAATACTAATCTTTTTGCAGTGATTTTTTTCAAAGAAAGCTTATAATGTGAGACTTTTAAAGGATTCCATTCTCCTCTTTGTTTCATAGAAATAACTGAGATCAAACATGATTGAGAATAAAAATAAAATTGTTTAAAAAAATTTTTTTCACTATATATGTATGTGGTCAGATTTGGCAATGATTTTATTTGGTTCTAAATTCAAATTACTATTGGTGTTTGTAGCTGGCATCTCTGAAGCTAAGCTCAGTGCTCTCCAAATCCTGACCTTCACAACTTGAGTACTCATCTATCCTAGAATCTGTCAGGACCTCTGATTTGCTTTTAACCAATAAAATGTGGCAAAGGTGACAGGACGCCTCTTCCATGGTTATCTTGTTAAACAATACCTGTTTAGAAAAATAGCCCTGGAGGTTTCATTGCTGGCTTGACATTGGAAAATCCCATGGCTCAAGGAACTACCAATGGACTCTAGGGACTGAGGTGGCTTCTAACTGACTACTGCGAACTTCTAGATCCTGCAATCACGAACTGAAATGGGGAGAATTCTACCAACAATATGGGGGAACCTGAAGCAGATGTCCCCCAGAGTGGGATCTGTAGAAGAATGGCAGCCTAGCAACACCCAAGTGTAATGAGTGAGTCTGTAAACATAGGCACCACTGAAGCTGGAGCTTGGTCTCCTGCCCACGGAAAGTGGGAACAATATATGTGTGCTGTTTGAAGGGCTGTTTGTAGTCATAGCTTTTTGCAGCAATAAGAAACTAAATAGGCAAATGGACCTCCAAAGAACTTTCTGCTTAGCACACATTTCACAACTATTTTGTCAAAGCAAACAACTGTTTTTACATGTTCTTTTAAAATCTAGCTGTCATATTTTTATTTGGTCATTGTCAAAAGATTAAGTTTTTCTAGACAATAAGATTTTTGATTTAAAGATGCTCTTGTACAAAGGTTTTCACATGGCTATGATAATTGTTATTGTTCGGAGTGTATTGAATGTATTCATGCCTGCAAATGTGCAGGTCTTCCAAAGTGCAGAATAAGGACTGTTTATGGTGATAGATTTTCTTTCATATTCAGACCTCTGCCTTTAACAAAAACTTATGTGATGTACATCCCACTAAAGGTCAACAAGTTAGGTAAAAGCCTTTTATGTATTAGATAGGGATGACTGACTAAAAAAGAGGTATTTTATGTCAAAATGAAAATTCAGATGTGTTGAAAAAATGTCATCATGATTGTCATGTTACAATATCATGTATGATTTTGATTTCTAATTTTCTGTGTAAAATATGTAACTGTTAACATTCCATAGGGAATCAAATATTAGAATATCCATGGTTGTTAGGAAATAATGGTTTTGTCTTGTTATAAGATGCCTGATATTTAGATAAGAAAGTAATATTAAGCTCACTGCCTTCATTACAATGTAACATCATTAATCTTCCCTTATGGATGTCAACAACTGATGTTTGGAGACCAAAAAAAAAAATATTAGAAAGATGGGCTAAGAGGATAGCCAATATTTTGGCCCCAGCCCTTCAAGGACAATGAGGACCCAGGACATAAAAGAACCTCTGCTGTGACATCCCATAAATTGCTAAGTCCCTGGTCTTCTGATCAAGGAGATTATAGGACCACAAAGGGAAGTGATTTACAATGTGTAGTGTGCCTGAGGAGAGTCACCAGGAGAGAAAACTTTCCCAAGCTTTCACAGAAAGCAACTTGGTCAAGCAATGGCCGTGACTCATCCAGATGGCTGACACTGACAGAAGTACAAAGAGGTGCTATGCATGTTTCCAAAGTAGTTCCTGAGGAGACTTAACTGACCTTGATACCTAACAGAAATTATTTAATACAGGTCTCACTTTAACTTGGTCTTGAACATCCAGCAGAAAAGTCTAACCACAAGGAAGCTGTCTGCAGAGTCCTCCAAACATAGCTCCTCCAACTTCAACTGGCCACCCATCACTTAAATTACAAAACAGAAAGGGGAGAGAGGTGGGGAGTGGCGGAAGCTAGAAATTGATTAAGAATGTGTTCCTGCTGAGATGGGCCAGACAGATAACAAACAGCAACAAAGAAGCAACAAAGAACAGCGGGCCCAGGTGGGCTATGTAAACAAGTTGTTCCAGCACAGAGAACATTTAGTCACAAGGCAATCCAACCAATGAGTTGCTAGGAAAAGGGGTGTCACGTGACACCAACTTGCTAAATGTAAAATGCACTGCTGTAGTTGAACAGTTCCTTTCCTCCCATCAGGAGAGAGGGCTCCACCTGACCTCAGCATTTTTGTCTCTTCTCTTTATTTCTCCATCCTCTCACTGTCCTTCCCCCCCCCAGGAACTTTGAGAGCTGCACGGGACACGGCAAAAAATCACTAATATTTTTTTAAAAATAAGTGTGGTATTTGTCATTCTTCTGTTGGTGGAACGCAATACCCAATGTCCACAACTTAAAGGAGGAGAGCTTTTAATTGTTCATAGTTTAAATCAATGATCTGCTGGCTTGGAGGTAGAGATATCATGACGGAAGGGCATGGTGGAACAAAGCTACTTAGTTATGGTGGCCAAGAAGCAGTGCAGAGGAAGAGTGCTAGAAAAGAATGGGCAAAGATATATATATATATATCCCATATTGCCATGATCCACCAAGCTACACCTAGGATGATCTATCTTTACTATTCTGCAAAGCATTTTTTAATCCAATGAAGTCAAACGTATCAAGATTAATGGTCACAATCTGCCCCTTACAAACATAGAACTCAAACATAGCTCCTTAAAATATAGGTAATCTACAAATTAAGAAGATAGCAAGTTAATAATTCTGCCTAACAATATAACTGTCCCATATACAACTGGGAACACAAAAATCACTTCCCCAATATCTCAGTTGCTCCAGTATTTTTCAAAAGTACTGTTGAAGTCTTTTCTGAGACTGAAGGCAAATTCTTAGCTGTGAACCTTTTTAAAAATTGAAAACAGGGCCAGTGAGATGTCTCAGTGGCATAAGCGCCTGCCTGGCAAGTGTGAGGGCCCGAGTTCAACTCCCAGAACCCACTTACAAAAAAAGGGCCAGTGATATCTTTCAGCGGCACAGGCACCTGCTGGCACGTGGGGTCCTGAGGTTGACCCCTGGTACCCACAAAAAAAAAAAAAAAATTGAAAACAAGTTAAATACCCTCAAGGTAAAATAGCACAGGGTAAATGTTCCCATTTCAGAAGGAAGAGGGGAAAATACATTAATTGAATGAAAGCAATGAAATCCAGCAGCACAAACATTAAGTCCTGTAATATAATTTCTGGTATCCAGGATACATGTGGCTAAAGTGTGAGTTCTAAAGGGCTTGGATTGCCCCATGCTTGTGGCCTTGTTGGTTACAGTCTACATGACTTCTCTTTTTTTCTGGCTGCACTGATGGCCTTCAGCCTTCGTTTGCAGATATTCCACGTCCCTGGCACTTTGATTTCCTGGGGCCTTCACAACATCTTTCACTTTATTCCCACAGTTTACACACCACCCTCTCGGGGGCTCCTTGCCTGGTATCCCAGGCCTTCCATTGAAATCTGGGTGGAAGCATGTCTAACCTCACAATTTTTGCATTCTGATGCAAGTAAAATCAGCATCACATAGACAAATTTCAAGATCTCTTGTCAGTGGAAGCATTATCCTTGTTCCTACTAGAACATGGGTCAAATGACTTCTGAATACTGGGATGCTAAGCATGCTAAAATGAATCCAAGGAACCAAATCCCTAGGAAGCCGTTCTTGCATAGAGGCCTCAAGGACATTCTTCTTAGATGAAAGATTGAGACTTTTGCACTCTTGAGCCTGCCCTGGGTGGGATCTTGTTGATTCCTGATACGTCTTCAAGGAATCTTTCTTCTTGTCCTTGCTCAAAGTGCTTGGTTCTTTTTAATTGCACAATCTCTTCAGCAGCTTCACTCCATTTCCTTTGTCCCCAAATATACACATAGTTCCTTCTGGACCAAAATCTGAGGTTTGTGAAATTTTATGCTCTGCCATTTCCCTCCAATTGTCACTATAAATCTGGCTAAAATCAGCAAGAGATACCCATGCTACAGCCTGAATATTGGCCCATCTTGACATTTCCTCCATCAGATTAATTAGTCCACTGCCCATAATTTAAGTCTCCTGCAAAGTCTCAGAGCATAGCAAAACAAAGACAAATTTTCTGCCATAGCACAACACACAGGGCCTGTAGTCTAAATGCCAATCAAATATTTATTCCCAACAGAAACATTTGAGCCTAACCTTTACTGTCCACATTCTTTTTGGCATCTTAGTCCTTGCAACCCTGATCAGAATCACCTAGTTCTAAAGGTTTCTAAACCACATGGTCAGGTACAGCCATAGGAATGACCCTGCTTTCCTGGAATCAGTTTTCTATATGAGTCACTTTCTTATCACTGGGACAAAACACCCAATACCCACCCTCAACCTAAAGGAAGAAAAGATTAATTTCCTCACACTCTCAGTTCATGATCAGCTGGCTCCAAGGCAGAGCTATCATGGTGAAAGTGTGAGAGAAAGCAAAGCTTCTCAGAGCTGAAGCAGAGGACAAGAAAAGTATAGGTGTAAGAACATTTATAGTACGCAAGGCCATGTCTCCATGATCCACCAAAACACACTTCAGAGTAGGCTTTATTAAGCTAAGTGTAGCATAATCCAATGAATTTACATACCACGATTAATGGTCACAAGTATCAACATTGTAATAATATTTTCTCGATTACTCAGCACATTAAGCTTTAGAACCAATATTATCTATCATAATTATGCATTTTTTATGTCTATTTTTTCTAGTTATCATCTATCTCTATTCTATCATAGCTACATCTCTATTTCTATATCTTATCTGTCATCTATTTCAATCATAACTATCTACTACTTCTCAGTCTTCTCCATTTGCATATCTATCTCTAGTTTATCCATTTATCTATCTGTCTAAAGAATTACCTACGATTTATCAACAGGCTTTATGATAAGCAGTTAGAAATTCCAAGACCTGTAATCATCCATCTGGAGACTCAAGGGAGCTCAGCGTGTAAGTTCCAGTTTAAATGCATGAGAAGATTCATGTTCAGCCAGGTCCCCAAGGTTCTTTCTTAGTCAACCTTTCTGTCCTTTTCAAGTCTGATTGGGTAAGGGTCATTCACATTAGGAAGAGTGACATAACTTATTCAAATGTTAATGTCATATAAAAGCACACTCATAGATACACCAGGAATAATGTTTAACAAGTACCTATTACCCTCACGAACTGGTCACCTGGACACATAAAATTTACCATCACACCATCTCCACCAATGGAGCACACTAGTGTGATAGCATACCTCTTTTTATATCTAAGAATAGTGATTCTTTCATTTTACTAAATCCATTTATATTCTCAACATATTTTTCTACAATTCAAGTTTCTCACAAATTACCATTGTATGTTCAATATTATCATCGATAGGAAACTAGAGTAGGATTTAAGAAATTTGGTTTCACGGTCAGATGTTTGTTTCTGTGTAGTCAGTAACGACAAGCACATTTCCTAAAATAAAACTTCAGCTTCTTACATTTTTTATTTTTGCTGGATCTGGGGATTTGCACAGAGCTAAATCTCAGCCCTATGTTTGATTTTTTGAGACAGGGTCTTGCTATATAGTTCAGTATGGCCTTGAACTCACTATGTAGCCCAAACTGACCTCAAACTTGCTGTGATCCTCCTGCTTCAGCCTCCCCAGTGCTGGAATTAGAGGCATGTGCCACCACACATGGCTTTCAACACATATTTTTTTTAATTTTGATACAGAGTTTTGGTATATTTCTAAATTGCCCAGGCTGGACCTGCCTCCCACTCCTCCTGCCTCAACCACCCAGAGTGCTGGGATTAAGATGTGTGCCACCATAACTGGCTAAACTCAGACTTTCTTATTCCAGCTCTAACTACTTGTGCTATGATTGTGAGCTGCTATTTATTGAATATTTACTTTATTCCAGTAGCATACAAGGACTGTACAAACAATTTTAATCCTTAAAATAATTTCATGAAAATACGCCTATCATTTCCATTTAGAGTATGAAGACACAGAACTGGAGTTAGTAGGTGAGTGGTCTAACTATTAAATGAAAGCATAGGTATTTGAATCCATGTCCTTTCTTTCTGAATTTTAGAAATCTCTTCTCTTTATAATTAGAACATATAGTACTTCTATAATTAATATATATTAATAATAAGTAAATACTAGCTGGGTATGGTGGCATACACCTGTAATCTCAGCTATTTGGGAGGCTGAGGGAGAAGGATCACAAGTTCGATGGTACCCTGGGCATCTAATCTCAAAAAAATAAACTAAAAGGCTGAAGGTGTAGTTTAGTGTTCCCTGAACAATCAACTAATCAATCGACCCATCAAAATTGATGTTTTTCCCTAAATTTACTCCTTAATGATATAAAAACCTCCATTTTCTGATGAATCATACAATGGCTATTTCAAGATCTAAGCATAAATAAAACAAAAATCCTTGCACATTTTTTAAGAATAATCTGCCTGCTAACATGTTTCTCTTGGCTGACTGGTAAAAAGGATAACAAAACTAATTTTTACAGGCTTTGACTTTAATAGTGTTAAACTGCAGCATTCAATATCTTTTATAATTTCTTTCAATTTGCATTTTCTCACTACAAGTAATTTTATTCTAAAATCCTTACCAAAAAAGAAGGGATTTACAAGATAAAGCTGCATTTGTTCTGGATTTGCATATTAATTTCAAAGAATCATAATGTTTCTCATTAGTGATTTATAAACACTAGCAGAACTTCTCCTTAAAACTGCTCTTAATCACTCTAATCTACAATACTAATTTAACATAAATTACTTAATGATAAAGTCACTGAATTAGCAAGCATCCTATTTTATAACCCAGATGTGATACACTGACAGCGTAGTTTAAAGGTTCTCTAAGATACCTACATTGATCTCTGAATTAGTTTCCACTGCAGTTTAGAAATTCTGCCTTCCCAAATCCTGTGGTAGTAAAATTGCAGTAAGTGCTCTGGTGGAACTGGCTGGAAGAGCCCTAGGAAGCTGATTATTAGCACATTCTCTCAACTTCTCACCATCAATGATGTCACACAATTGGTCTGAAATCTGCAGGGGGGTGATATATTTATACCATGGAAAATGAAGAATGATAAAAATTGCCTTACTTTTTAGGCAAACCACTTTCCTAGCACACTACAGTAAATTAGAGTTCATAAAAAATAAAGTAATACAAGCTAATTTTAAATTAAAACAAAGAAATTTGGAAACTGCTAGCTAAAAAGTACTGCATTTGATGAAGATAATAAAATATATATAACATCAGATTTTAGCTAAACAAATAAAAGCTTTCTGTTGAGGCTGATAATTGATCCTTAAGTAAAAAGAATCAGTTACAAATGTTTTTAGGTAAACAACATGGTCTGTAAGTCTAAATTATCATGCAAAATATATTTTGCTTTAAACAAAGTTTTTATAATTTATTTTTAAAAGTTAATATTAATCAGTCACATTTACCACAATCATAAGTATTGGAAGAAATAAAGAATAAAACCCAGGGGAATATGGAGGAATGTACACCTCAGCTGGTACATTCACTAGGTGACAATTTCAAACAGTTTACTCTTTGACCTCTGAAATGTGAGTTTAACATAAAGCATTAGCAGATAAACTGAGATACAGTAGAAAGGTACTTTTGCACAAGATACAAAACAAGTGGAATATAACACTTATTTATGCCAAAAGTAGTTAGTGTGGTTCCTCTAATTAGCTGGAAGAGGAAAGCATGCCATGGTAAAGAGGAATCTGTTTTACAAATGACGCTATCAATAAATACTCAGAATGGACATTAGAATTTAGAAAAAATATACTAGCAAACTATTCCATAAAGCTGACCTAATGTGGACTGAAACATATGCTTTGCTTTATTCTTTAACCATAATGTAGTTTTTCAACTATGGTAGTAACTAAGTGGCAAGAGTTATACATCAACTCCCCTAGCTAGGGAGAGAAAGCTACAAATACCCTCTGAATGGTACTGACTTTATGTACTCCCATAATTTTGCCCTTTCTATACTATCTCATTGCATTAAAAATGTCATGTTAAGCCAGTAAACAACTCATTTTATTTTAACAGAGTCCACAAAGGGCATCTACAGTTACTTAACACTTATTTTGAATAATAAGCATCTTCCTAATTGTTGCCAGAAGTTAAATTAAGTGAACTTACTATATTGGAATTGTCTTTAAGAATTAATTTCAAAATAAAATTTCACCAAAACATTGTGTATTTGCAATTCAATGTTCAATAATTCATTTAATCCATTAACCTTACAATAAGCTAATGGCTACTTCTAGTTCAAACAGCCAACATATTAATAAATATTGTACTGTAGGCTCTGACAAATCACAAAGCAAAAACTGTATCTAAATGCAGTTATAGGTTTAAGTAATTGATTAAAATGTTTGGGTAAAGTAAGATCAGTTATAAGATTATAAGACTATATAAAATAGAAATATCTGATAATTAAGTGTCTACTCAAAAGAGGAACAAAGTCCAGCAGTGAAAACCAGAGCTGCTCACCACCCCATGGTCACGTCCCAGTTTCACTCAACACCACGTCACAGAGCGCTAGCTCCTCTGTTCTCCATTAAGCTCTGTGAAGTACCCAAAGTCAAACGAGGTCAAGGACACAACCCTCCAAGACACCAGGCTTGTCCATGATTCCTGACACACAGCCAACCTCATGTCACACCATCTGACTGCAGATATAGGGATTCCCATAGAGTCCTTCAAGTTGGATGACACTCTAGAATGTCCCAGAACTTAGGAAAATGCTATACTCATATAGTGGCAGAAAGGTGTAACATCTTTTGTCACCCATCATAATGGACATGAACAAAACTTGATAACAAAAGACAAATTAACAAGACAGAAAGGTCACATTTATTTAATCAATGTTTTATGGGACATGAGAGCCTTTAGAAATAAAGACCCAAAAACCTATGAAAAACTGTACATGTTTGTGGTTGGGTTTGATGTAGAATCGACAGCCTCACGGAAATGTAATTGGACAGAACTGTGTGACCTAATGTGACAGAAGGAGGGGGAATCAGCAAGGCTGCTCTGTTCAGATTCTTCTAAAGCTATCAGTGTTCCACTCCTTGCCCCCCCATACCTGTAAGGAGTAAGACCCCTGCTGCAGGAGGGCTTTCAAGAGAGAAAGGAGATAGTTTAGCAATTTTTTATAAATTTTATGGGTTGCAATGAGAAAGAGGAGTCTTAATTTTTATGATCCTCTTTGAAGAAGAAATATTCTGGATTCTATAAGTATTTTTAAATCAGTCAGTACCTGGGCATATCAGACATAAATACCGTAAGTAACAAAGGTTTAACTTTTTTTTTTTCCCAGAAAAAAGTTTATGTAAGATTAAAGAATGGACCTGTAAAGAAGAAGCCAACTAATTAGGTCAGTGACTTTGATGTCACAAGCCCAATGTCCCCTGTAGAGAACATGATAACGTCTCTCCAAAAGAATGGAGCAGCCTCTGAACAAGCATGAGGACCATCTATACCTGTACAAGATTCCTACAGTTTCCCTTTGTTGTAATAGTATCAGCAGACCTCTGGTTCCCTTCCTACAAATTCTTGCATGCCAACTGATGGTGAGGCAGATCTGAGTTTACAGCTCTTGGTTCTTTACTGCATTAATGTGTAATAAAGCACTTTCTTTCAGAAAACCTGGTGCCTCAGTATTGGCTCCTGTGTGCATTTGGCAGTGAGCCTCAGTAGTAATTTTGAGGGAGAAAGACAGCTGGTGTGTAACCAAATCACCATAATGAATTATTATATTTTATCTTCTGCTGAGAGACTTGAGCCATTCTCACTCTTTATTTAAAGTTTAAAAACCGAATACGACACTCCTTTATTTGAACCCAAGGTAAACTTAAGTAAACCCTCTAGTTTCACTCGCATCTGGTTACTTCCTTTCATCCCTGATTTTAGCTGAACAATGAAGATGTAGGTCTCTATTATCTCTGTTACAAATAACAGCTTGGTAGGGTCACCGTGGTAATTATTGCTTAAATTGTCCTTCAGGGATTGGCACTAGCCTTGTCCATCTCAAGACCCTCTGATATCAGAGGATAAGAACTCTGCCTATTGGCCATTTCCAGAACATGCATCCCAAGAAGAGCCATGAAACTTGATGTGTCCAAACAGTGGTCTCTCGGTACCTCTTCTTTTGTCCACTCATACTTACACCACCTTGCCTCTTGTTATGGCTGGTGTCTAGATGTCCCCCCAAAAGCCTCACGCAATCATAGACAGGGCTTTTTCAGAGGTGGCTGGATCTACAGTGTGTGACACTGGGATTGATTCATGGTGCAATGCTAGGATCAAGTGTACTGGGATTAAGGATGTGAGTGCTACCTGTCCTCAGAACCCTGGATAAAATATAAGGGATAGAAAGAGCTGTGGTTTTCTCTTGCTTGCTTTTGCTGTCTTCCGCCTGCAATGTTTCTCTTCTGTGATGCCCTCTGCTATGTACCACTCTGTCTTGGAGCCAGCCAACTATGGACTGAAACCTCTATGAACTGTAAGTCAAATAAACTTTTCCTCCTTTAACTTTGGTGTCGGGTATTTTGTCTCAGCAATGAGAAAAGCAACTAAGATACATCTTGAAAAAATAAGTACCCTGAACCCTATCTTAGGGATACAGACTTAGTGGTCCCCTGTCTTCCCATGGTTGGAGCCTCATGAATAAATTCTTTCTCTGCTGCAAAACTCATCACTTCAGTGATTGTCATACTCCGGTGGGTAAAACAAATGAGGCTTGGTTCAGTGTCAGGCAGATAGGAGACCATTGTGTGGTCAGGGAGACTTTACTTCTGAGGCTTCCCATTCCCTTTCAGTTCAAAGTACCCATCATGCCAAGGGGTAGCACTTCAGGGTAGGGGATTCCAAGTCCTTACACTTCACATCCACAGCTTGATTATCTAGAGTGAGTATACAAATATGAACAAGTTGTTACCCTACTCAAATACTGTGCTCTCTAGTTAAGGTAGCTGAATTTCCACCCCTCCCTAATCTTGCTTATCTTTGGCACAGGATGCCTGTGGACCAGAGGTCACTCTTCAGGCAGTCCAGCCAAAACCAGCTGGCTCTAAGTGGGCTGCCAGAGTGACACCAGACAAAGTCAAACTTTTTATAATCCCATCTGCATGCTAAATACCCCCCTGCCAGTATCGAAATAGTGAACAATTGCCAATATGATGGCTGGAAAAAAACTGTAAAGAGTGAAAAGAATGCTACCCCCAATTCCAGAAAATCTCCACCCATTCCCAGAAAAGAAATGAATATTCATCACTTTTGTTAGCCTGTTCCTCCTTCTCATTACTTTTACCCTATATTTATAACAGCCAGATTCTCATGGGTCAAAAAATTCAGCTGCAGATATGGTGCTCCACTCTTGTAATTCCAGCACTCTGGGTGGCTGAGGCAGGAAGATCCTCAGTTCACACCTAGTGTCGGCAACTTAAAGACTTAGCAAAAAGCAAAACCTATCTCAAAACAAAAAATTAAAAGGGCTGGAGGTATTGCTGTATATGAAAGCCCTGAGTTAAACCCCTCTTTCCACTGGAAAGTAGAAAGAGGAGGAGGAGGAAGAGGAGGAGATGGAGAAGAATGAGGGAGAGAAAGTGGAGGAGAAGGCAAAGGAGGAGGAGAAGAGGAAGAAGAAGGACAGCAAGAGGAAGATAGGAAGATAAAGAGCAAGAAAAAGAAGGAAAGGTAGAAGTTGAATCGCAGCCAGGCATGGTGGCACACACCTGGAATTCCAGGAGTCTAGAAGGATGAGGCAGGAAGATCACTATTTTAAGCCCAGCCTGGGCAACTTACCAACAAGATGCTGTCTCAAAATTTAAAATACCCAAAAAGGGCTGATGGTTTAGTTCAGAGTGAAGATCCTGAGTTTAATCTCTAACATGTCAAAACAAAAAAGGAAAGATAGAGAAAAAAAATCTTGAATGGCAAATCTATCTCCAACTTTTATTCTTGGCTAACTATAAAAATCCCCTTGGCTGTTCAATCAGTACTAGATCATGTTATTGGTTCCACACTTCTGAGAAAGAAAAAGTGGAGATTTGGTTACACAATGAAAGGAAGAGATGTGCAAGATGAGTTCCGGTTGTGATGTTTCTATGTCTCAGGAATTACATCAGACAGCACTGATTACTTCCAACTCAGAAAACTCACTCAAATTTCTTTGATTGTTTCCTGAGCCCTCATTATGTTGGCATGATTGACTCAGGCACTGGTCCCATGAATGAACTCATTTTCCACTTCTTCCCACCCCACCAAGGTTGAGTCACCTGTCTCAAAGTCCCAATTTACTACTCATGAGGTTGATCTTTCTGGTTGGAGCCCTTTGGTCACTTTGGTAGTAGAAGCTATTAGATGTGATAGAAGGAGCTGTGTGAGTAAGAAAGGCACTTCAGTCCCTCAGGGAATTCCAACCTTTACAGTCACTTCCTAGAATCCTGGACAAAGGTCAGACCTCTCTTTAGGTAAAATAAATTCTTCCCTATGCGTATACTGAGGACCAAATATGTCCTTTAACCGTTTGATCCAAAGCGACTACATGTATTTAGTGCATACCACTATCTGAACATAAAATTGTTAAAAGCTTAATTGGAAGGAAGGAATTTTTTTTAGTTTTCATTAAAATATTATTTATTAATTCTATTCTCTAGTTAACATCTATTTTTCCCATCATTTGGCATATATATATTTTTTCTTATTAGGTAATAAAAATGTAAAATCCGCTTTCTTATTATACATTGTCCATCAAATGTGCCTTGTTTCTGACTATGTTTATTGCTCATTATTTGCCAATTTAACTACTTTTCTTCATTCAAAGTACTCTGTTAGCAAACACAAACTTCAGCGTTATAAGTTTCCCACCACAGTACCATAAAGCAAGCTGAGTTCACTATTAATAATGTCCTATCAATTCTTATTGCCGGTGTAAGGTGCATTGTCCCTGCTTCTTCAGGAGAAGCAGCATTCTTTCATTCATTCTTGTACCTACCCTGAAACTCAGAGTTTGACTTCACTAAATAGGCCATGATACCTAAGATGATAGTTTCTATGATTCTTACCTGGTAACTGCTAACTATAATTTAAAAGATACAAAGTTCAGCCTGGAGACCATAAAATGTACAACAAAAATCCCATGAGGCAAGAATGTTGGTTCAGATGCTAGAAGTGAAAAAGACAGTTCCTATTAAAAAACTGCATTTAAAAATTAGAGTCACTAATACTTCCTGGCAGCACCGCCTCTTTTCTTTGTCTCTTATTAGGTTCTTAGGCAATGGGACATGCATGAGAAATTGAAGTCAATTGAAGTGACAGAAACAACAAGAATGAAAGCTATGCAAGTCATATTCCCTGGGTTCATATAACAATTTAAAATGTAAATATTATTAACATCACAAATTACTGCAGTAGGTGTTGTGAGAAATAGTTATGGCCTAATGCATAGAGCTTTCCCTTTCAATCTGATTATGCAATCATGAAAAATGATGACATATGTAAGAACTGAGAGGACAACATTTTAGATACATGAGGGCTACATTAAGAGCACATCAAATCATTTGAGCCCCCATCAACACACCCGTTTCATGCATCCATTTTCCTACTCCCCTTTGAAAACTCTGTAGATGTATTCCAGCAGGGACACCCACCCACTGACACAACTCCTCCACGCCTCACCTACAACCTGAGGCTAGTTACATGGAATCCATAGCTCAGTGCAACCATGCAGTGAGTATCCAAGATACAACACGCACAGCCAACAGCTGCTTTGGACCAGTCATGTGCTTCCCAGAGAATGGACTGAAGTCCCATATTGCAAAGAGTAGTTCACTACAGAGTGGGCTGGAGTGGGCCGGATGACGGACAGTCTCAGATTCTGGGACCTAAAACCTACAGAAACAGGACAGGCTGATTAATCAGAAGCACGTACAACCAATAGCAAAACCAAAAATAGGACAAACTATGGTTTGAACCAAATGATGAAATGTGCAGCAAGGGAAAAAACATCAAGACACAGAGAACTGAAGAAAAAGAAAAATGCGAGAGAGAGAGAGAGAGAGAGAGAGAGAGAGAAAGAGATTTAAGAACCTCAGAGCATCCTTGAGATCCTGAGGTCTTTCACAGGATGAATCCCACTCCCCTCATTTTCTGGAACAGCTTCTGTTTGGTATGTAGAAAAAAGAAGAGAATAAAACTTTTAAAAATTTAAAATAAACTGAATCTTTTCAAACAAAAGTATAAATTATTTTTATCACAATAAGTTTAGTGAATGGAACTACATGATCTTTTCTTCCTCTTCTCATCATTCCTCATATTCTTCTTATTTTTACTCAATATGCAATGCCTCCTGAAGAACCTGTATTTTCTCTATATAACTGAGATGTAGTATAAGTTGAACATTTTGCAAATCCATCATGTATCTTAAAATACTATAGATCAAACATGAACTCTTAAAAGCATTTTAAAAAAATACCTAAAGTGAATCACTTAATGGATGGCAGAGAAATTTTAGAATTTGTCATCACAGTAAGGCTGATTTTGAGCAACAGTGAAAAATTAAAACTAGAGAACATCCAAATCCCAGTCCCAGCACCAGTCACTGTGAGGAAAGGGACTTGAGCTCTTTGGATCTTAGAATATTAGTGCCTAAATTATTACATATATAAACCTCCTAGGCTCAGTCCCATCACATAGAAAGACCCCAGTATAATCATGTGAAGATTATTGCTAGAGAATAAACAGAGAAAACTCAAAAATGTTAACCTGCAAATACTCAGAATATTGGTGCAATGTAGTCTACATTTTTCAAAATATTTGTTGACTAAAAACTAATTTTTAAAAATATTTCAGTAATTGCAATGAAGTCTTCCTACCAATATTTTGCAACAATAACTTTGAAGACACAAAATCGAAATGAACAAAAAAAGCAATAAATGGCCTCACCCAGAAGGTGTTCTGTGAGGACTTGATGGTTGTGGTGTGATGAAAGAGATGTGAAGAAATAAAGCTCCTAAAATCTCATTTCGTGGCATTTTTACTTTTTTGCAAAGTTGCCAGCTTTATTAAAATTCTCTAAAGATTCAGTGAAAAACCTTGTGAAATAAGGTGATATGTATCATTACCTTCACTTCAAAGGAAAAACATTATCTCAAAGTTCACTAATAATGATATTTTCATTATTTCCAGTACCACTGGGCTATTGTAAGCTGATAGACAACCCAGCAAATAAAAGCTAGAACATTTCAAGGAAAAACACACTCAATTGTAATAAATTAGCATTTGCTTAGGGGTTTTAAATAAAATGGAAAATATTACACCATCTTTTTTACACTGTACGACTGAGAAGTTTTCTTTCAAATTTTCTGAGAAGTTCATCTTCTTGATATAATACACTCACTACATTTTCAAAGCAAAAAGAAATTACTGCTGATCGACAGCGTAATGAAGAACTACAACTCATGACAGAATAAAAAGGCCACTTTATTTAGATGTTTAAGTGTTCTTTCAGATATACTCTCCAAAACTCATTCGTCCCTTGCTCCACGATAAAAATCAGGGCAAGTTCCATTTCCTCTTGTTCCTTATAGATACTAAAGATTTTCTGGGTAGTAAAATATATACCTCTTAAAGATGATGATAACATTTAACTTCCTTCAAAGTCACTGTTCTGCCCCACAGCCTGTAGGAGTCATTAGAGAGAAGTATGGTCAAAGAATTGTTCTTTCTTCTTGGAGTATTCTCAGTGAACTGGTACAAAGCTGTATGAACTGGCAGACAATAATAATGGATTGAATTTTCAGAGCTCAGGGTCTCTGACACTTGTATTCAATAGGTAGAAGGGAAGGCCATCTCATCTAGCTGGTCACCATGTTATGTTCTGCAATAAGTAAGCTCAAAATCTCAGTGGTTTAACCCCCACAAATATACACTGATGCCCCCCCACACACACACTTGTTCTACTTGACTGAGTGAGAATCCAAGAATCGAATATGGACATAAGGGATTCTGTTCCATATACTCAAGTCAAGATCCCAGGCTCGTCTGTGGGGACAGCACCTGAAACATCTAACCTCCTAGGCTAGGGATAAAATAATAGAATATTGTTTGTGATATTTTATAAGCCTGATCCTAAATTCAGACCTATCATTTCTTTCTAATTTCCATTGAATAGAACCTGGTCAAAAACCCTCAGCACACTCAGGTTCATGACACATGGTCATTTATATCCACTAGACAATAATATGCTAAGTGAAATAACCCAGGCAGAGAACAAAAATATCTCCTGTTCTCACTCATATGTGGAATCCAAAACAAATAACAAAATAAGATTTATGGAAATGGACATTAGAAAGGTGTTTATCATGAGTGGGAGAAATCAAATGAAAAAGGTGAATGTATATATAATGAATAAATCTTGAGATCTAACACATAACATGAGAACTTGGTTAATAATATTGCATTATATACTGGAAATTTGCTAAAAGAGTAGCTTTTAGGTATACTTACGACAAAAATAAAACAAAGGAAAGTTACTATGTGAGATGAGTAGATTAATTTACTGAATGTCATACACCCACACCTGTGTATTTATAACCATCATGCCATCATATTGTGTACTACATAAATAACAAAATATAAATAAAAAATTTACATTTTTTTATGTGGGTACCGGGGGTCAAACTCAGGACCTCGTGCTTGCCAGCAGGTGCTTGTGCCACTGAGCAATATCACCAGCCCTTTTTTCCTTTTTATGTGGTTACCAGGAGTCGAACTCAGGACCTTGAGCTTGCCAGGCAGGCACTTATGCCGCTGAGCTATCTCACCGGCCCTGTATACTTTTAAATAATAAATATATACATACATTTGGCAATCATTCAAGAAAGTGTAATCTTGTTTCCAAGTAGAAAGTAAAAAGTGTTTTGGTGAACACATATTATTAGGATCCTGTTTTATTCATCCTGACCCTGTGGCAACCAACAAAGTTGGACGCTAGTTGAATCGGCAAAAAGGGCAGACACGAAATACTGTCATCCAGCTCTCTTGAAAGAAAACTATCCACAGAACCTTCTCATGAAATTTTTGCCTCACTGGCATCTTTGCTAGAGCAGAATATAGATCCTAACATAGAACCCTCTCAAACCTCCAAGATCAGCTGGGAATGTTAATCTTCCCTCAGTGTGAGTTAGAAATCATGGAATCCACTCAATGCAGACTAAAAAACAGACCATCTGCCTCTCTCTCTCTCTCTCTCTCTCTCTCTCTCTCTCTCTCTCTCTCTCTCTCTCTCTCCTCCTCTTCTCCTCCCTCTTGCTCTCCCTCTTGCTCTGCCTCATATTCACTCGTAGTTCTGGATTCCTTTGCCTTTATGTAAGGAACCACGACAGACCCACAGCTCTCTCTTCTTCCCTCGGATCCTTTCTTCTGGTTTGGGCTGGAAATGTAAATCTCCTTTTTCTTACCCTACTACAGTGGAAAGTACTGCATGGTGGTGCCAATCATGTCATAGGGTGTCTATTATCACAGCCTTAGCTAAACCTGAGGCTAGGACCAGTGATACAGCTCAGTGGCATAAGCACTTGCCTGGCAAGCGCAAGGTCCTGAGTTTGATTCCCGGTATCCACATTAAAAAAAAAAAAAAAAAAAAACTGAGAATAAAATGTGCTGTGGAGGACTTCTTATATCCTTATAGAATACATTATTTTTTTTAATTAATCTCTAATTCGAGACACAGATAACATGCTTAAAATAACATATTTTTATAATATTTCTAGTTGTTTGATAGAAAAGATCTGTACTGCTACGAATAGGTTATGCCAGCATAACTCAGAACAGGTTTGCAAGTAATTAAGCAAATTTCACTATCTAATCTGTCCAAGTATTAAAGTACTTGCCCTGAAAGTTAACATGGTTTCTGCTATTAAAAACTTCATATGTATCAGGGGAAATTGATTTAAAATGATTAAAAATAATATTTAATTGTGCTATGGTAAAAGTGAATAGTGCAAGTGGCAGATAATATTAGATTTGCATTAGGGAAGCAATCATCTTAACTGGATTAAAACATTGGCTATTAGTTCCCTTCATTAACAGCACAACATTGGTCCTTTCACTATTACAACCAAAAACAGTTTGCCACAACCTTTAATCGCACCTGGTCATGATTATGCTGCTCTCAGTAGAGCAAGTGCCAATGGCACATTCCCACAAGAGGAAAATTTACTTTTCTAATCAGTTATTATATAGACTTGTATGAAACTCAACTACTTTAATTCTTAACTTTTCCTGAGACACTATATCAAGCTACTGTCATCTTAAAAATATTCAAATCATAATGGTCTTACTTTTCAGAATGGAAAAAAGTATATGCTTATGAACATCAAACAAGTAATACGTTAGTTTCTACAACTAACACCTACTTACTCTGGCCTTGTAAGAAAGTTCACAGGCTGTATTTCAACCATTAAGCATATTTGCTCTAGAATCAATGTAAAAATGCTTAATTAGATTCTTAATTAGATTAAGGAATTTGGATTAAATTTTTCTATAATAGTTATGCCTTCTCCTATGAGCCTGAATTCTGCAATGAAGAAAATTTTGCTTTTTAAATTGAAAATTTAATTTCTTTACTTGCTATAGGAAACTTTAATTTTTAAATTTCTTCTCTGTCAGATATGTTTTACTTTTTTGAAATTTTAAATTTCATCCAAATCATGAAATTACTTTGTCAAAAATTGATCAAAAAATATTTTCATTATTTTTCATGTCCATAGGTTATGTAGTAATATTTATATTTTATTCATGATATTGTTAATTTCAGTCTTTGCTATTTTTATTAATAGATCCTAATAAGTATTTATCAGTGTTATTAATAACTATGCAAAACAAACCTTAAGATTTGTTGATTGTCATTATTTACAAGTTTGTTTTATATCTTTTATACTTTTATCTCTTTAATTTCATTTTGTCTATTTTTTTCTCTTTGTTTTGTGACATGAAGTTTTCATCTCAATTTTCAACTTTCTTCTGTTAAATTCATGCACTTAATGCAATAAACTTCCTCCAAACTCTGCTTTGCATGCCCTTCATATTTCATATGTCCTTTTCTAGATCAGTTTAAAAGTTCTCCAACTTTTATTTTGGTTATTATTTTGTTGTTGTTCATAGCCTATTTAGAAATACTGTTCTTCATTTTCAAATTTGAGGACATATTAATTTTCTTTTTGTTGATTCCTAGTTTAATACCACCCTGATCAAAGAACATATGAATTAAATAATTTGAAATTTGTTACTTGTTTTATGGCTCAGGTAAAACATCCAATTGTATTTAAAATAAATGTGCATTCTACATTGTATATCCAACAGCTATTCAGTTAATTATATTAAGTCAATTAATCACATTGGTTAATTCTTATTTCTTCTGCTTAGTTTTTGCATGACAAAATTTTTATACTTTTTATATTTAGTGAATTTATGCTTTTATATTTAAAGTGTGTCCTTTTGTAGTTAAGATGTTGGGAGGCTCCCTTCCCGCTTTCAATGCTTTCTAACAAAGTTCTAACTTTGAATTAAAATGTTTTGCCCAGTAATATTTGATGTAATCACTGATATGTGTACTTTCTTTTTACTTTATTTTCCTTTGCACCATTTGCTATTTGCTTCTTTATTCTTCCTCTTTTGTCTTTTTTAATATAATATTTTACAGTTTTATTACTATTTTATCAATTTGGTTTTATTTTGTTGGTATAAAAATAAAGACCCCCCCCAAATGAGAAAAACAAAGAACGTTCACTCAGAGCTTGTGACAGGAGAGAGCAGCCTCCCTCACGGTGTGTGTGAGAGCTTCAGAGACAGGTGGAGTAGGGGACAGCTCACAATGGGGAAGAAAAGCCCAGCTTCAGGTGACCCGATGGGGGTGTCGCAGGTGAAAATGCAGGTGGCTGTCCAGAAGGGGGGATCCCGTGTGATTGGTTAGGCAGCTATATTTGGCTTTCTCCAAGTCATACGAGGTTGGAAGCAGGAATAAAAATTGATGAAGATCATAGTCACTGTCGAAGTCCTGACTGTTTTGAGCCAAATGATCTAGAGTTTGTAATGTGGCTTCTCAGACTGGCTACTACAAACTGTGCAGCTCAGCATCCTGGAGGGGCTGCTGTAAAATGTGGATCGGATTTTTGTTCCCAGAGGTGACCTGATTGCTCTCTGTACATTTAGCCTCTTTGTGGTTCTCTTGCCTTCTGTGGTTTTTCTTTTTCCTAATTGTCTAATAGCTCTAGCAACTTCACTTTCATGACAAAAACAGTGGCTAGAGCCTTTGGCAAATAGATGCAGACAATGATAAATTTACTCCAATTAGGAATGGCATGGGACAGGATTTGGTTCCGATTCCCATGAGATGAGGCAGCCTGTGTGGAGGCCTGCTCCCAGAGCTTGGTTTCTGGTTTGATGGTGAGCCGGATACTCCACCACGGGAGCCCGCCTGAGACCCAACCCCGCCTTCAGATGTTCCAGCAGCTCTCCAGCTGCCTGCAACATGAAGCTTAAAATATGGCAAGTACTGTAAGGAAGAGACTAAAATTGTGCTCGAGAACATGATCAGTATTCAGGATGTCTCATTTAGACTACTAGGAGTTTTCATTCTCAGTTTCTCGGATTCCTGCGTAGCCCCTGACTAAGCCAGTGCCCCAAGGAACGGGCCATGTTGCTGAGGCCTGGCAAGTTTTGAAATTGTGAATACTCATCACTCAGGACTAAATCCACTTCTTTTATTCTTCTTTGTCCCTTCAGATCCCTTCTGTCTTATGCAAATATAGCTGCCCTTATCCAGAACAAGAAAGTGCCTGCAGGAGAAAAATAGCCAGATATTTCCAAATTATTTGGAATATTCCAATATTCCAAATTATTACATTTTATTTCACCCAATCTTTCTTATTCAGACTTATTATATAATTACAAAACAATCCATGCATTTAATCTACCTTTTCCATCTATTGCATGAAGATCATTAGTCTGCTGTGACCTATAGAATTAATCATTTTTTTAAAAACTTGCATTTTTGCTGATAGCGCTACTTTCAATTTAACAACACAAGGTCCCTCCCATCTTCACTAAAACCATATCTCATTTTTTTTTTGTCCATAATGATACCTGACTCCCCAAACCACTACATCTACTCACTACCAATGATATCCAAATAGTCTTCTATATGAATAAAATAAATCTTTCTGCCAATTTAAAATTTTGGATTAGGTTTCAGTTTTATTTGTGTTTTGACTGTGGATATACAGTTAAAATTATGCGGATAAATATAGTTTAAATTTCTCACCTAATTCAAAGAATTTTTGACTGGCAACAGGAAGAGAAGTACTTGTGAGTTCCAGGCATCATCATTTATTTTCATCAGCTTAAAAACAAAATCTATTTCTGGTAGCAGTAGTCAAAAATAGAAAATAAAACAAGTGTAGGCAATATTTAATCAAATGCTCCCAATATTATGTAGTAATACTACATGAGGAGAAAGAAGCTTATTTAAAATTTGCTATAAATTCAAAAACATAGTTATTATTAATTATTAAAAAGAATTATCATCCACTTTTGGAGATTTCCATTATAATAATCACTTTACCTTTTATCGAATGGCTTCTTCAGAAGTTCATTGAATAATTTTCTTCATTAGTAAAACACTTAACATATTTACCCCAGGATTGAGATGGCTTCTGCTAAGTACACAGAGATGGTCCCTGGACACATGACACTGTGGTTTCCACCCTGTCATTCCAAGATCCTCGCGTCAAGTGGCCAGTACATAAGGACACATCTCACCACACTTGCAGGCGTAATTGACCCTTATCATCAGAACACAGAGCTGTCTTCATATACAAAGTTAGAGAAGAAGCCACATGGTACATACCTAGTACGTTAGGATAGCCTTCACGCTCTTCAGTCCACATTTGATAGTAAGTGAAGAAGTGAAACAGTCTCACTCTGAGAAACCACAACAAGGGTCCCGTGTGCCTTTGGGATAAGGGTGTGTACAACGATCAGAGATAAGAGAGAAGATGTTTCCTCAAGATAAATTACAGTAGTGGGAACACAAGTTGTAGCACAGAAATGCCTGTTGTGGTGGAAAGCTGTTCTCTAAGATGAAGAAGGTTCTATATGAAGCAAGTGAATCCATGCATCTGTGAAAGACTAAATAATACGATCTTTTCCCAGATTTATGGCAGGAGAACTAGCTGCTGAGGCCTCACAGTTGTGTCCCTACTGAGGAAATACTCTTGATCAAAGGGCATGGCCTCTTATAAACCATGCCTTTCTCTAGGGAAAGCCAATATTCAACTTTCTTGTGCAGGCTCAAAGACTGGTCTCTACGTCTATTTGAGATAAAGGCCAGGCCAGCTCCAAATGCTTCCTAGGACTAACTTGGTGTTCTACTACAACTCTTTCATCCTCTGTATGGTAGAACTCCATCTTTTCCTTACAAATATCATGCAAATATTATCCATTAAACCTGCACCTAAACCTCTGCCACAGAATTTGATTTCTAGAAAGCTGATTTCAAGTGTTTTATCAACACATCGGAATATATTTATTTAGTGGCAAGGAGATCCTAAGTAGGTAGCTTTTCCTAAAGGGAATCAAGGAAGCCATTCTGAAATAACTCTAGTGTGAAAAATCTATGTTTTGAGTTTGCTAACCCAAGATTTTGGAAGAACGCATCCCAGTCAGAAAGACCAGAAATAGAGTCAATGAAGATCCTGGTATGATTAGGGAATGGTAAAAAAACGTGAAGGAAGCACTGGGAATGTGGCTAGAGGAAGTGGGTAAGGCTGCAATCAGAGCACAAAGACTTGCATTCTTTCTCTCACTGAGTAAGAGCACTTTCCTGCTGATACCTCAGGACATCCAGAGTTGAATAAGCTACCTTAGTGAAAAAGAACCAGTGTTTTTCTAATGCTATGGACCAATGCGATAGCTTATAGGATTTTCTTTAGGGCCCAGAGGACTCCATGGCAAGGGGTTTAATTCATCTTGAGTAGCCCTGAATTTGATTCACTGAAGACTCAGAGGGAGAAGCGTTATTGAAGAATGAAAGCTCTGCACACATCCAACATGAATATTAAAGTGAAGGAAGGACCACTGGAGTTGGAATCCCAGGAACTTGGGAAGAGCCTGGAGTAAATAATAATCTGACTATCTTTGTTCTTCAGGGCTACATGAGAAACAGAAAATGTACAAGGTCTGACAAAAATCTGGTAAATATCCAGTTCTTTAAAAAAAAAAAAAAAAAAGGATTACGGTAAAACACACTTTGCCACTAATCCCCCTCAAAACACTTCCCCTTATGTAGAACACACTTCTTCCATCATTCTTGCCACTTTCTGAAGCAGTTCTGGAAGTCCATTTTTGTGAGGATTTAGTTGCACTATAGTAGATGTCTTGATATACTGAATTAATTCAAAACATTTACCTTTCATAGTCATTTTGACTTTGGGTAGAAAAGAGAGCCAGATTCAGTGAATAATGTGGTTTAGGATGCACTGTAATGTTTTGGGAGCCTGCCTTCCCTTTGAATGGCACTCAGAGCAGCAGCTTTCACCTCATTTCTAATCACACCTGGTAGCCATTTGCAAAAGACGACTTTCAGCACTGCTTCAAAAAGTGGCAAAAATGAGGGGATACTTGTCCTCAAAGAGAAGGGAAGAATTTTGAGGGGCTTAATAGTAATGTGTCTTTTATTGTAAAAATGTTTTTAATGAAATATTCATCTATGTTTTAATCACCCTCATATATATGTATGTACACATTTCTAAAATTTACATATGAGAATATGTATACTTATGTAAACCATTATAAACATGTGTATATGTGTGTATCTATATACATGTATTAGAAAGAAAATGTCTCCTCTTGCCTGAGTTACTGAAGTTTTCATGAGCTCCTAGGGTCCTCTAGTGATTTCTATTTCTGTTTTTGCTTATTTATTGGAGTAAGGAAAAGTAGTGGTTATAAGAGCAGCAAAGAGACACCAAAGAAGTGTACAAATCAAAATCATGAATGTTGCCTTTCATTTTGTACAAAATTCCCTCTAACCAATGGCAGGGGACAGCTGGCAAGCCTTGTTCCTGGCCGAACTAAGAAAAGACTGTTGTCATCAGTCATCAGGTGGAAAATGTAGACTTTTCACCAAAGATTTCTTGTCAGACTCTGAGAATACAAGCGCTCCAAAACTGCTAAGTTTCATTACCCCAGATTATGTTTAACTAGCAAATTGGAGATCTTACTGACCCTCCAGTAATAAGGTCCCTCCGGATTTGAGAACTTCTGGTCCTTTTTTACTTCCTTTTTTACTTGCTCACATTGTTCATTTCTAGCACATAAGTCTGGCTACTGTACAGACATAGAGGTGGTGACCCGATGGTCCACCTCCAAATGCTGGGTTATGTAAACCCATACACACACACACACACACACACACACACGCACACGCACGTGCACAAGTGCACATAGTGAGGAGAAGGCAAATGGGAGATCATGTTCATATTATCTACAAGCTTCTTTCAATAACAATATAATAGCCCTTCTGAGTCAAGATTATAGTGTTAACAAAACTGTGCCTGTAAAATCTGCTCAGTTCTACTTTCTCAAATATTTCTTTTGCACAGCTGTGGATATTTTATTTATTAGAGAAATGGTAATATAATTTCTGGTCCATGGGAAATCACAGAGCTTCATCCCGGTTCTGCTACTGTATTCTCTCAAAGGGGTTATTAGAAGTCAGGATAATACATTTTTTTAAGCAATCACCATAGCCTTTCCCGATAAATATTGAGATTTAAATTGTCAGGAGAGGAAAAAAAGACAAATTTATTTCCATGCATATCAAATAAACAACATCAACATCATAAACTCATGTTTCAAAATAATTCACATTTTTCAACAAAATAATAGACTGAACAAACTCATTATGATAATGTCAACAATGAAATTATCAGTAATGTTTCATTCATTTACAAGTATTATTACAGAATGAAGTCTAAATATTTCTGTGCCTCAGATACTTAAAATTGATTCCCTATCTGCCCTTTGTTTCTATTGCTTGCACTTAATATAAATGTAAATATAGAAATGATAGATCAGTTTTTCCTCAGGGAGTTGTCCACAGGGAAAAGGCAATAGCTGCTGATCTCTTTAGCTCAGATACTCACACATACCCATACCCACATGACCTCACAAACATAGCAAAAGTTACAGACATAGTCATAAAATAAAAGGTCATAGGGATTATACGAGCAAAATTCTTTATTTTTCATTTCTCCTTTGTCGCAAAGAGACTTCATGGCATGGTACAAAGAAAACATAGAACCTTTGAGTGAGTACCCAAACTGCCTTTACATAGTTGTATTAAAACAACTATGATATAGATCTAGATTGAATCTATCATGAATAAAATAATAAAATTTGAGTAATTTAATTAAATTGATATTAACGAGGGAAATTATTTAACAGGCATCAAGATAATCTCTTTCCTGCTCCCGAGGATGTTACTTACCATTGGGGTTGCCCACTACAAAGCCAAGTCACTGCTTATCAAGTTGTCAAATGAGCCAAATGAATGAAGGTTCAGTAACTATACATCCATTTGGGATTTAGACTGTAACTTTGTCATCAATATTTTGAAGACAATTTCATTTCTTAAGAGTGAATTTCAAAAGTCCTTGCCAATAGCCAATGAGTTTTTTGAACTTAAATTGAACGTTTTTCAAGATTCATCTTTTTCCCTGAGTCCCATTGTCCTCTAAGATGTTTTCAGAATGACTGCATCAAGTCTCACGCTCCTGCATGCTTCAGGCACAGTTTCAGTGACCACCCAGCATTGCCCACATGGCTACTTTCTTTAACACTGTTTCATTCTGCAGCACACACAGCACTTTATGGACATCACCCACAACATCCCTCTCTCTCATTGAAACACGTTGGTGTATTTTTTTCAAAATCAGTCTCTACAATCTTTGAACTCTCTGATACATACCCACCCTTCTCACAGCAATGCCTCTACTTTATTGCTTTCTGAGAAAACTGGTCTTATCTCAAAGTACCTTTAATCTTCCTCACCATTGCTCATGCGTCTAAGCATCTGAAGGTGACATAAAATCCTTGTATTTTCCTGCTGCATCTTTGAAATATAGCTCATTTCACAATCCTCTAAAATAACACAGGCAGGTTCAGACACAATTTTCATCTTTATACATTTATCTTTAGAATATAAGATGTAAGAGATTTTAGGGTAATTGCAAGCAATTTAGGGTAAAAATAATCTAAGTAATATTAAAAGAGAATGGAAGACAAGAAAAATTGCATGAATATTAGAAAGAATTTGGATCAGGGCATTGGAAATATTAAAGATAAATGTGATGACTGATCAGTGAAAGGCTTGGATTTGGGTTTTGGTACTTATGCCATTTCTAGCTGGGCTCTGTTCCAGATGTGAAGTAAAACTGGGCTGTTGATTAAAAAGTAGACCATATAGAGAAGGCCATGGAGGCTGAGAAGGTCAAGGGGCTGAGACACTGGGACTGTTAATAGCTGCCACTTACACTGACAGTGTTGTCAGGAGCTGGAATGTAGGGGTCAGATACTAACATTTTTAAAAATAAATAAGTGACAAAGACGAGCTGTCCAGAGAAGAGCAGGGGAAGGAAGCATTAGAAAATCCACCTTACATGAACAGGGTGGCTTATATCTAGTTGAAGAATTCTGTTTCATTCCTTTCCCCCCATGTTTTATCAAGAAAATATACAACGTTTGCCAGAGGTGTCTATTAGTATAATCATGAGGTTTTGTTTTAGAATCTATTAATTGTAGCATATTGTATTTATTGATTTGCATGTATTTAATAAACCTCATTTTTTCTAGTATAAAATCCACATGGCTATTTTAAATAATCCTTTTTCTATGTTGCAGAAATAAATTTGCTATTCTTTTATTGATATTTACATCTGTATTCACAGTGAATATTGGTATGTAACTTGTCATATTTTTGTCTGACTTTGATATCTGGGCATTATTGTAATGAGTTAGGAAGTATTTATTCCACTTGTGTTTTGGGGAAAGTTTTTTGAAAGAGTAGGGTTAATTCATTAAATGTTTGGTAGTATTCACCATCAACACTATCTTAGCTTGTTTTCAACTTGTGGAAAATTTCTTGATTGCTAATTCAACGTCTTAACTTGCTGTATTAGTTCTAGTCACTGGTTCTATTTGTTTTACCAAGAATTTTCAATTTTCATGAGTAGATGTGGAAAGTTCATATCTTTCTCAGAATTTCTTCGTGTCTAATTTGTTGGTGTGCATATGTTCATGGTATTCTCCTATAATCCTTTTTATTTCTGCAAAGTTGGTAGTAATATTCCATTTCTAATTTTTTAAATTAGTACATATTTCTGGTAAATAATGAATACATTCATGCAGGTAGTGGATACATATACATGACATATTTTAAATTTTTTATGTCCCCTTCCCCACCCTCCTCCTACTTTCCCAACATCTCTTGATCCTCTTTCCATTTGCAAAATATCTTCCTGTTTCCTGTTTGTCTTTTATTTTGTTCTTTATACTTTGGGTTTCTCACATGAGTTATCCCTTTTTCCCTATTCAGTCTAACTAATATTTGAACACATTTGTACGTATTCTAAGATTAACTTTTAACTCATTGATTTCATGTCTTTCACTTATTTTCACTCTAGTTAGTTTTGTTTTCTTCCTTCTGTTGCTTTGAATTCAGTTTGCTTACCTCCACCAACAGTTTTGAGGATGGAAGATGAGGTGTTCAAAAATGTCTGATTAGTTGTAGCTGGTATTTACAGCGGATTAAGTCTTATACTTCCTGTTTATCTTTAGTCTAACTTTTCTATCCATTTTTAAAATTAGAATGTTGCAATTTTCAAGTTTTGTTAAATTGATTTTAAGATTCCATTAATTCTCCTGGTTTTCATTTTATGAATTTTTGGGAAACAATTTTTAGGTGCATATAAATGTATAATTATTTCTGAAAATGTAAATGTTTGAGTATAAAATATCTTTTTTGTTTCTAGTAATGATTTTTATCTGAAAGTCTGTTTTTTTCAGACATTAAAGATATTAATGACCAAATATCTCACTTGTTTCCTGATTATGTATTTTCCTTCTACTTTTAAAGTATTTGTTTACTTAGCATCTGCTGTAGAAAACATGTAATTGAATCAATTTTATTAATTTTGTCAATCTATCATTTTATTGAAGTGTTTAGTACATTCACATTTGATTACTGATAGAATAGCATTTATGTCACCATTTTGTTTTTTGATTTCTATATGCTTAAGTATTTTTTCTTAGTTTCTCTTTTATGTTAATCAATCTTCTGAAGTATAAAATTATGACACTACTCTTTTTTCCTGTATTTTTGCATTGTTTTCTTAGTGCTTGTACTGGGATTACAACTTATACTATAATAAAAAATAATTGAGTTTAGATTAGTGTCATGTTACTTTCAAATTTTCATAAAATTAATAGTATTCAAATATCCCCTAAATTTACTTTTGCCCTCATATTGTCATACAATTACAAGTTTTTATTGAAAGCTTATCAAAAGTTCTTAAATTTTTCTTTGTGGTGCTTATTTTTAATCAGATAGAAGGAATAATAATTATAAATAAAATACACTTATACTTTTAAAAAATACTTACCTGTGCAGTTATTTTCACTAGTACTCTTCATGAATGTAGATTAGATTTATTGTAGTGCCTTCTCATTTATTGCTCTCTTTACAATGTTTTTGGACTTTTCATGAGTTTTTCAGTTTTTAAAAAACTAAATTTGCTCATGAACAATTCTCTTTTTATTCACCTGTGTGAATCTGAATACATCTTCCCTTTTGAAGCATTCTTTTGCTGGATATAAAGTGTTTGTTTATACTTCGTTGCTTGACATTATTATTTTATTCCACACTTTAGATATGTCATCCTTCTGCCTTATAAGCATCAAAGATGTGATGCAAAGTCTGCTATTATTCTTAGTGATTAGAGCTTTCAAGTGGGAAACTGATTCTGTTATTGTGTTTGGCTTTTAAATTTTGACTCTGAAATGTGGGGAGGTGGATCTCTTACACTGGTGTTAAAGAGTTCCTTTAAGATTCCTAGAGGTATATATTAATGTTTCTCATCAAATTTTGAATTTTGTGTCTATGAACAGATGAACTAATAAAGAAAATGTGGCATTTATACACAATGGAGTACAACTCTGCCATAAAGAAGGACAAATGTGTCATTTGTAGAAAAATGTATGTACCTTGAAAGGTTGAGTGAAATAATTTAGACACACAAGATTAAATACTGGATGGTTTCTCTTACATGAGAAACCAAAAATAAAGACAAAGAGCAAAGTGAAAGACAGATAATTGTATGTAGGGGAATAGATTGTGTTCAAATAGAAAAGGAATCAAGAGATGGAAGGAGGGAAATGAGGGAAAGGGGATTAAAAAAAGAATTAAGGTGTGTTATGTACACATACCAGCTCCAAACAAGAAATGTAAGTGCAATTCATAATAGCTAAATCTTGGAAACAGACATGTCCATCACCAGGTGGATGGGTGAAAAGCAATATGGTATTTATACCCAATGGAGTACTACTCTGCCATAAAACTTTATAAACTTGAGTCATCTGTAGGAAGATAGATGTACCTTGAGACCATAATATTAAGTGAAATAACTCAGACACACAAGTTTAAAAAACATAGTTCTTCTTATATGAAAAATATCTATTGAAATAAAAGACAGATAATGGGAAAAAAGAGAAAGAAAAAAAGGTATTGTAACCCAGTAAGGACAACGCTTCTAAAAGTATGCCTTAACTTAGTACAATTGCCTTACATGTTCTTTGTCTTTTAATCTACTTTTCAATTAATATACATGATAATTTATAAGTTCTTATAAGATAAATAAATGAATCTGATGCTTGAAAATGAAAGGGGGTGGAGGGAGGGGGGAAAAGAACACAACTGAAACGTGTTATGTACATGTACCAATCCCCTACAGTGCATGTAAACATTACAGACTGCAAACATGTATTAATAGAAATCAAAATAAATAAATAAGTAAAAGTGATAATGTTGACATGATAATCTTGCATAAAATATAAGGAAGCTACTTGGTTGCAGATCAACATTTGGAAAACTAAAAAATTGGTTTCAAAGAATTGGGCAAGAAAGGTACTTAGTGAACATAAGGTATAATATAAGATGCACTAACGTGATCATTGGAAAAATCCATATCTGATGTGGATTTTTAAATTAAAATACTTGAAAATTGGGAAAAGAGGAAATATATTCATTATGCTGTGTAACCATGTTTGTATAAAAAATAAAAATTAATAAAATAAAACTAAATAAAATAAAATAAAATAAATCGGAATTTTTACCATTTTTCTGCCCCTTTCTGTTACTTCTCCCCCCTTCTGTCACTTCTCCCTCCTTCCAACTCCTATTATGGATGTGTTGGTACATTTTTGGTGTTCCACAGATCTCTCAGGCTTTGTTCAGTCTTCATTTGTCTTCCTTTCTTTTTGAGACTGGATGCTACCAGTTGATCAATATTTCACTTATCTGAATCTTCTACTTTTTCAAATATGTTTTCCTACTGAATTGCTAATTTGTATCATTGTGCTTTTCTACTCCAGGCTATTTAGAAGTTTTATTTTAAACATCATTTCTATCCTTTTTCCTCTGTATTCTGTACTCAGTGAGAAAGCCTTCTCATACTTTTCTCTCATTCTGTGATATCTCTCATTGTTATTGAACCTAATTATAGTAACTGATACAAAGCCTTTCTTTACAAAGTCCACTACCTGACCTGCCTCTGGAATAGTTTCTGTTGGCCATTTACTTTTCTATATGTAGGCCAGGCTCTCTTCCTCATTGTTTATTTGTGTAAACCAAATAATTGTTGTATTGAAACTAGGTATTTTAAGAAAAACATGTAATGTGACACGATTGGAAGTCATTTCCCTCCCTAAAGTTTACTGTTACTACTGTTATTTGCTGCTCTCTTTTTGCCGACTTATTTTTAGTTATACTCAAGGAATAATTTTGTGTATTGTGTATTTTACTTCAGGTGTGGTTGTAAAAATCTCTGCTAAGTTAGCTTAGAAATTAATGACTATGTATGAAATTAAATGTCTTGAATCATTATGTGTCCTAACTTTCAGCCATGTGGTTTTTTATGTGCGTGTATTGAGTAGACTTTTGAATTTTTTTAATATTTTTTCCTTTTTAAAATTTTATTACTGTTTGCAAGTCATGCAGTTTATAATCATATTGGGGAATGGTTACATGTACATATTACAACTTGTCCCTTTCCCCTACCCTCCCCACCTTCTCTGGTTCCCCGTCATCTTTTTCATACTTGTGTCTTAGCTTTCGTTATGGTATATAATGTTTACATTGATTGGAGTTATTAGGATCTTGTACATGGCACATGTTTATTCCTCTCATTTCCCCTTCTTTTCCTCCTCACCCCTCACCCTTGTTCCCTTGGGCCACTTCCCTTGTCCCTTTCTATCCATCCTTTATCATTTTATTTCTTTGTACTTCACCTCACTCAAATGAGAGATACAATATGGTATTTAAACTTGTGTGTCTGACTTGTCTCACTCAGTATTATATTTTGTATGTGCATCCATTTTCCTACAAATGCCTCAAATTTCTCTTTTTTTTTTTGTGGGTACCGGGGGTCGACCTCAGGACCTCGCATGCCAGCAGGCGCCCGTGCCACTGAGCAGTATCACCAGCCCTTTTTTCATATGTGGGATCCAGGAGTCGAACTCAGGCCCTCGCGCTTGCCAGGCAGGTGCTTACGCCGCTGAGCCATCTCACCGGCCCCAAATTTCTCATTCTTTATAGCTGAGTAGCATGCCATTTTATATAGATACCACATTTTGTTTACCCAACCATCTGTTGATGGGTATAAAGGCTGCTTCCAGGATCTACCTATTACAAATTGTGCTGCTATAAACATTGGTATACAAGTACCACTGTAGTCTGATGACTTAAGCTCTTTTGGGAAGGCATCTAGCAGGGAGATAGCTGGGCCATATTGAATTTCAATTCTTTGAGAAATCTCCATACTGATTTCCATAATGGTTGTACTAGTTTTCATTCCTGCCAGTAATACAGGAGGGTTCCTTTTTCACCATAGCCACACCAACATTTGTTATTATTTGATTTCCTAATGATTGTCATTCTTTCTCAAGTAAGATGGAATCTAGTGTTGTTTTAATTAGCATGTCTCTAATGTCTAGAGATTTTAAACATTTTTCATATATTTGTTGACGATTTGTACATACTCTTCTGTGAAATGTCTGTTCATTTCTTTAGCCCATTTCTTGCCTGGGTCTTTAATTTTAGGTGGTTTAATTTTTTTGAGTTTTTTGCATATTCTAGATATTAGTCTTCAGTCTGAAGACACTTTGAATGCAGTTCTAAGAGGAAAATTCACTGTAATTAATGCTCACATTGGAAAAATGGAGCAAGTCCAAATAAATAACTTTATGAGAAAATTTAAGATACTTGAGAAATAACAAGCCAGTCTCAAACTGAAATTAAGAAGGGAAATTTTAAAGATGAGAGTGGAAATCAATGAAATTGAAATTTAAAAAAATACTGTAAAAAAAAAATCAATGAATTAAAGAGCTGCTTCTTTGAAAGAATAAATAAAATAGACAAGCCCTTAGCAAGACTCACCAAGAGAAAGAGAGAAAAGACTCACATCAATGAAATTAGAAATGAAAAAGGTGGGCCGGTGAGATGGCTCAGCAGTGTAAGCACCTGCCTCACAAGCGCGAGGGCCCGAATTCAACCCCCGGAACCCACATACGAGAAAAGGGCCGGTGATATTGCTCAGCAACATGGGCGCCTGCTGGCACGTGAGGTCCTGAGGTCGACCCTGGTACCCACACAAAAAAAAAAAACAGAAATGAAAAAGGTGAAATCACAACAGACAGTGTCAAAATCCAGAAGACAGTAACTACTTTGAAAAATTATATTCCAACATACTAGCAAATTTTGAAGAAATAGACAGATTCTTAGACACATTCAAACTACCAGAACTAACCCAAGAAAACATAGATACATGGGGCTGGTGAGATAGCTCAGCAGCATAAGCACCTGCCCGGCAAGTGTGAGGTCCTGAGTTTGACTCCCGGAACCCACATAAAGGAAAAAAATGGCCGGTGATATCGCTCAGGGGCACAAGCACCTGCTGGCAAGCGTGAGGTCCTGAGGTCAACCCCCGGTACCCAAATTAAAAAAAAAAAAAAAAGGGACATAGATACATAAACAACCCAATCACAAGCAATGAAATTGACTCAGTAATAAAGAATCTACCAACTCAAAAAAAGCCCAGGACCTGAATGTATTCATGGCTAAATTCTACAAAACCTTTAAAGATATTATATCACACATACTCCTCAAGCTGTTCAAAGAAATTGAAAGAGATGGAGTGCTCCCAAAGTTATTTATGGAAGCTAGTATCACCCTGATCCCAAAACTGGATAAAGACCCAACTAATAAAGAGAACTATAGGTCAATCTATTTAATAAACATAGATTAAAATATCCTCAACAAGTTATTAGCAAACAGAATGCAGCATATTTTCAAAAAGATCACACATTATGATCAAGTAGGTTTTATCCCAGAGATGCAAGGATGTTTAAACATATGTAAGTCTATAAATGTAATACACCACATAAATCAGAGCAAAGTAAAAAACTCCATGATCATATAAATAGATGCAAAACAGGCTCTCAACAAAATCCAACACTGCTTTGTGATAAAAACCCTGAAGAAAACAGGTATAGAAGGACCAAGCCTTGGGCCGGTGAGATGGCTCAGCGGCGTAAGCGCCTGCCTGGCTAGTGCGAGGGCCCGAGTTCGACTCCTGGATCCCACATATGAAAAAAGGGGCCGGTGATATCGCTCAGCGGCACGGGTGCCTGCTGGTGCGCGAGGTCCTGAGGTCGACCCCCCGGTACCCACAAAAAAAAAAAAGAAGGACCAAGCCTGAATATGATGGAGGCTATGGGGAAAAATTAAAAGCATTTCCCCTAAAATCAGGAGCAAGATGAGGATGTTCACTATCATCTCTGCTATAAAACACAGCATTCAAAACATTGGCCAGAACACCTATGTGAGAGAAATAAATAAGAGATACATATAGGAAAGAAAAAACTCAAATTGTCATTATTCATGATGACATGGTACTCTACATAGAAGACCCAAGGAACTCCTCCAAAAAACTCTTAGAATTAATATCTAATTTCAGCAAAGTAGCAGGATACAAATCAACATGCAAGTTAGCAGCAAAAAACAAGCCAAATAGTTTGTATCAGAGAATATGGAAGATGATTGGAAGTCACCTCGAGAATTAGCCAGATCCCAGCATGTAAAAGGATAAACTTCTTTGAAAGACTTTGCTTTGAGAAGCCCCATGAACCCTGCTCTTTCAAGGCTGCCTAAGGAAGTGTTTCCCAAAGTTTAGTAATTCAGCTGTTCTGACACTGCTGAAGCAATGATCCAAAGGGGTCAGGCTACTGCTAAAGCTTATGGTAGATCTTGCTGGTTATTCAGGAATGTAGAATGCAAGAGTTATAGGTTCACAGAAGCTTCTATCCAGATATTTGAAAAAGACTTAAAAGGTTAGCAAAAATTATGTGAATGTCTGCTGAAGAAAACAGCAGACATTGAGTGAATCCAGCCTAAGAAAGAGTTCATAATGGCTGCAACCAGCAAGGCCATAGGGGAAGTGCTATCCAAGCACTTTGGAGCTTACGTTTTATTACCATCTGCAGTGGGTGCTGGACATGGACTACAGGATTTAATGTTTGACCTGTTGAATTTTATACTTGCTTTCATCTAATTCCTTTCTACCTATTATTCCTACCTTTTGGAATAGGAACATTTATTCTGTGTCATTGTATGTTGGATGTATTAAACTTCCCTCTTGATTTTCATAAAGGTTCATAGCTAAGAATTTGCCTTGAATCTCAGAGGAGACCTTGAATTTGAACTTTTCAGAGATGCTGGAACTGTTAAGATTTTGGTGACTATTATAGATGGACTAAATCCATTCTGCATAATGAGATGCATGGGGCTTTTGGAAAGTGATTGGATTGGGAGGGGGACTTGTTATATTCATTGGTAGAGTAGCACTGCACAGTTCATAATTAAATATATTGTTGAAGATGGGACTTATCTGGAAGAGCCAGGTCACCGGGGGTATGACCTGGCAAGGTATATTTTTTTCTCCTGCTACTAACTTTCTTCTCTGTTTCCTATCTGCCATAGGTTGAGCAGCTGTCCTCTGCAGTGCCTTTTCACCATGCCATTTTTGCCTTGGAGCCAGTTAACCATGGACTGAATCTTCCAAAATATTAGCCTAATTAAATCTGGCTTACTTTAAGTTGTGGGTACCAGGTATTTTGTCCCAGCAATGGGAAAGTGACTAACGCACACTGACCACTTAGTGTTTGTCTCAGTTACTTAAACACTCGCAATCTTTCTATCATGGGCCACACTGACCATTTAGTGTTTGTCTCAGTTACTTAAACACTCACAATCTTTCTATCATGGGCCTTTGGTAAAGATCATTTCCCCTAATGCTACATCTAAGTATAGTATTCAGAAAGTTCAAAATAATTGTGCCATCGTGTTACATCCAGTTGTATAATAACCATATACACATTTTTTCCAAACAACCAATTAATCAAACTTAAAACTCAATAAACATACGTACCTTTTCATGTAGTACCCCATGCGTTCTTATTCAAAGTAAACTGATGGTCTTACTGATAATTCTAGTGGGGAATAGCATGATTTCAGAAAACTCTATCCCTTACTAATTGGATAATATGAAGTAAATTAGTTTAACTTCATAAAATCCAGTTTATTGATCTATAAAATGAGTAATAATACCTCCCAGGGTTGATGTGAGGATTAGCTAGAGCAGTAAATGGATGCTTCTTAGGTGAATACCATACATATTGCAATTAATCAATAAACATTACCTATTATTTTTATTACTTTTGTAAAATTAAAATATCATAAAATTAAAAGTGGAATTAAAGTTATCACCTACCAAAATTATAATGCACTTTTATTAACATAAAACAATTTTCAGTAAGAGTAGAGTTGAAATTCTAAAATATAAATACACAAAGTTATATTGTACATGGTTTTGAATAAATTAAGGCTGAATTTCTGTGTTAACAGATTTGAAATCACTGGTGACAGACAGCCTTAAGATAGAATTCTGTGCTATCCTAAAAATACTTATTCTTGCATTAGAATTTAGTTGCTTAGACTAAATATAATTTCTTTTATTATCTCTCATTTTCCTCTGATTATCTAGCGACTGAGAGAACTAAAATGTATGTGATAACTATGCAATATATGCTCTTTCAAACACTATATGCTCTTTCATTCCATTCTCCTGAGGGTCATATTCAAAAGATTTACTATTTCCATCTCACAAAAAAGGAAATTGAGAATAGGAAATTTAAATTAATTTATTTTAAAAAATCACGTAGCAATTCAGAGTCAGAATTTCAAACTGTATAATACTAATTCTTCTCCTCTTTCCCTTTGTACTACATTACCATTATCTAATAGTTTTAAATTGCCAGTGAATTTTGTAGTAAATTGTTATAATTTTTCTTAGTGTTTAAAAATGCTTTTTCTCATAGCGCTACACTCAATTTTGAAATTACCCATAATTTATTTAGCCGTTAGTATTTAATATATAAGGTACATTTAGTTCAAAACAATTTAAAGTTCACTAACTCCACATTTAATAGCTGTTGATAATACTTGTTTATACTTAGTTATAAGAAAAGTTCATTTTAAATTCCCTCCAGAGTGAATTACTCCTGATTAACAAAAGGTCCCTTTCAAGACTTGATTCAGAAAGCAGATCTCACAGCCTGGAGCCTAGTCCTTCACAAATGCCTTCGAAGAAAATGTATTTGTCTCTATCAAGTCAGTAGAAGAGGAAAACAGCAAGCGATCTCACTTTCTATTGGACAGAACACAATCATCTAGTTGAATAATAAAATATAATGTGTGCTTATTAAAAAAATTTTTGTTATGTGAAAATTTAACCAGTCTCTGACACAAAAAGTGACATAATTATAGTTTGGAAATCACACTAAAGAAAAAAGGTGCATATTTCATCTCAGTTTAATGTTAATCTTTTTTAAAATTCCCCTTTAATTTTCCAGGGAAACAGTCATAGAAAATTGTAACTGTTTTTTACTTCCATATTTTAATTGTATTAATCATTGTAGTGTGTTCACAAATAGAATTTGTCAACTGGTGTCATTTCATTTTTTCATTATCTCTGCTGAAAAAATTTTGATTTAGGCTGTAGCTTATGGATAGCACAGCCTTAAAAAGTTGCATAAATTCTAATCCTGAAATTTTTAATTCAATTTTAAAAAATATTTCTGTCTTCTTTCTAATAATCTCTCTTCTCCTTCCTTTTCTCTAATTAGAAATAAGAAAAAGTAGACAGAAAATTACAAACTTTATCACCATTTTCAGAAAATGTTGTAATGATTTATCAAGTCACTCTTGAAATTCTCTGAAGTTTCAACAGAGAGTGTATGTTGAGTTTACTTGGGCCCATAGCAGGTATTTTAAATTAAAACTCATTCTTACAATAAACTAAGAACATATTTCTTGTACTAGAACTATCCCCAAAGGGCTTTTCTTACAATGTTCCTGTGAAATTCCAATAAAGTTCTTTAAATGAAAGGACTAATTTGAGGAAATTTAAATACAACACTTAACATCTAGGTTGTATTATGTCTTTGTTATAGGACATAAACCTCAGTGTCTAAAAGATTATGTTGCTTCCAGCCTCCCTGGGATCACACTAAAGTGCATAAAGTAACTCAACATATCAAAAATGTTTGCAGTCTAGCAGAAAAAAAATACAATAAAGGGCCGGTGAGATAGCTCAGTGGCATAAGCTCTTGCCTGGCAAGCACGAGGTCCTGAGGTCGACTCCGGGTACCCACATAAAAAAAAAAAAAAAAAAAAAATATATATATATATATATATATATATATATATATATATACAATAAACTCGATTTTTTTTTTTGTGGGTACTGGGGGTCAAACTCAGGACCTCGCACACCAGCAGGTGACCATGCCACTGAGCGATATCACTGGCCCTTTTTTTGTATGTGGGTACCGGGAGTCGAACTCAGGACCTCGCGCTTGCCAGGCAGGCACTTATGCCACTGAACTATCTCACCAGCCTCGAATGTATTTTAATTTAAATTAAAAGAAAAACAAAACCAACCATATACACTGGATTGAAAACATTAGTAAAAAATCGTAATTGGACAACAGTAGAATAAATAGGTCATGTTTATCCTCAAAAAGATTTTTTTTTCTTTTTTTCCTAAACTGTTTTGTATTGAGAATATAGTCTAAACTCAGATCATTAATCAAAGTTCTTCCTGTGCGTAGTGTGATCTCCAGGGCCCTTTAAAAGCTCATACTGAGCATCACCTTCTTCACATAAATATTTTTTTTTTTTTGTGGGTACCGGGGGTCGACCTCAGGACTTCACGTGCCAGCAGGCACCAGTGCCGCTAAGCGATATCACCAGCCCCTTTTTCATATGTGGGTTCCGGGAGTCGAACTCGGGCCCTCGCGCTTGCCGGGCAGGCTCTTAAGCCGCTGAGCCATCTCACCGGCCCACATAAATATTTTTAAACTAATACGCTTAAAACTTAATTTTTCTTTTTCTTTTTCCTTTTTTTTTTTTTTTGTACCTGGAATCGAACTCATGACCTCGTGCTTGCCAGACAGGTGCTGTGCCTCTGAGTTATATCCCTGGCCCACTTTTTCATTTGTAAACAACATTGATGTTTTACAATTCAGTATGTGAATACCCAATACACCAAAATGATAGTCACCCATGGTTGATCAGGACATAGGAGGAGTGAATTTTGCAATAAAAGCTGTCAGATACTTAGTAATATCTCATAAACTATTATTTTTAAAATTTTTTACAAAAGACAATATTTGTCCACTCTTTCCACTTTGTAAAATGTTCTCTACTTTACTGAACTTTGCGATATTAGAAATCTTTATGAATACAAAGACTCATATTTTTTATAGTGACTTTCAATAGAATGTGACAACCAAGGAAATAATTTAAAATTACCTTCCCCATAAAAATATGAAAACCATTTGTATCAGTTCAATTTTATTAGTTAGGTAAAAATACATCCCCCCCTTATTTTTAAGTCAGTTTCTGCCAAGATTTGAATACATGTATGTATGAAAATGAAATTATTTCCATATGCTTGGAGAGCCAAGCTGTTAACCAGTTGCTATGATTTGGATTTCAAGTGCCTTCTAATGAACCATATGCTAAAAGCTTGGTCACAGTCTGGTTGTGCTACAGGGAAGAGCTAAATCCTTCAGGATGTGGCACCCAGTGGAAGAAAGGTCATTGGGATGGTCACCGTGAAGGGTATATTGGGAGCCTGGCTCCTTCTTTGTTCTTGTTTCCCACCTGTTATGGAGTAAACATTTTCCTCTGTCATCCACTGCTGCCATGGTTTTATGCTTTGTTTTGTTTTGTACTTATTTTTTTAGAAGGCTTATTTCTGAATACACCTTAGGTCTCGAAGACTTTTGAGTAATACTTAAAATATTAAAACTATGGAGATTCTTGGAAATGGAATGAAGGCATTTTGCATTGTGAAATGAGCATGAGCTTTTGGGACTCAGAGAAAGAATACTTTAGTTTGGGTCTGAAATGTCCCTCAAAGACACTGTGTTAAAGTTCGAGCCTCAGCTTATGAAACTATTGGGAAATAGTGGTTGGGAAGTGTGGAACCTTTAAAA
Source organism: Erethizon dorsatum (assembly GCA_028451465.1). NCBI lineage: Eukaryota > Metazoa > Chordata > Mammalia > Rodentia > Erethizontidae > Erethizon > Erethizon dorsatum. Next base: position 59,628,487 of record CM051828.1, read on the forward strand.
TGTAAGGCCAAGTTGGAGAAAGAAGGTCTTTGACACTGCACCCATAAAGAAGATATCAAGACCCTCTTCTCTCTTCTCTTTTCCTTCCTGGCCACTGTCAGAGAGGAAAGAGCTCCTTATCAGGCATTCCACCATGATACACTGTGTGGCCAAAGACCCAAAGCCACCAGTCCAAGCAACTATGGAGTGAAACTTCTAAAAAAACATGAGCTGAATTAAATCTTTTCCCCTTGTAAGTAGTTTATCTTAGCTATTTTTTCATAGTGATGGAAAGTTGACTAACCTACCAACCAGCCGACCCATTGACCAAAATCCTGACTGTTTGTAAGATAAAGACAACAGATATAAATAAAGTAAGAATGAAATACATGATGGATTTGTTTCTAGGGATGCAGTATACTCCAAAGCACCACCCTATGTTTCCTTCCCTAATGTTTAGTCTACGTTCCAAAAATACAACCTTCTTTGAGATTTTTCTCAAGTTCCCTACTTTTCAGAAGTCAAAAACCAGAAAAATCAAACATTAAGGTTTTCTTTTTTCCCTAAGTTTACTTTATCTAATAAATATTCAATACAAGGCTTAACATATTATCATTATACAGTACACTTTTGTCCAAATCCATAGAATATACAGCAATAGTGAAATCTAATATTAACTATGAACTCTGATTTGATGTGTCAATCTAGAATTATTGATTATAGCAAATCAATAGGGGATGTTGATAATGGAGCAGGCTATGTGTATAAGATATTAAGGAATATATGAAATTTTGCGCTAAATTTTGCTGTGCATCATAGGCATCTGTAAAACACCTATTAAAGGTTTTGAAATAAAGTAATAAAGTCCAAGATGATATTAAATTATTTGCTTTTCCCTCTGTTTTGAAATTATCATGTTGGTAAGTAAAATCAACTACAATCAATATTTTTCAAGATAAACTGTGTGATGGTTTATGCAAATGCTTAAACATACTTTAGAATATACTTGTGCATTGAAAGAGAGATAATTTTGAATTCTATTTGTGAGCCCTTGTTTCTGGTTTAGCAGTAAATTATGCATTTTAGATTATTTTATTTTAGATTACTTCTCTTAGCATCTCGAAAAGCACCTCTAAGTTAATTTGGTTGTGAAAGGTATTCCCTTGTTCTGTGGTATAAAAACCTACAAACCTTCATTTCTGTTTTTATATTTTTTAGGAATAACTACTTCTAATGGATTTCTTTTCTTCTTACACACATGGTTGTGCCATAGGTAGGATCTGTAGACTTCATTCTTGGATCTGTTACATACAATGACCCACACCTCCCAATATATCCACCTTTGCATTACCTACTCACCTTGAGGGACTGCTTTTCTCCAATAAAATATAGAAAAGGTGATGGAATGCCTCTCTCATGACCACATTACAGTGTATGAGACACATCTTTCTGACATACTCAATAGTTAGCCAACTCTCACCGCTGGGAAAGGATCAGAACCTGGAAATGACTATCCTCTTGAAGTAGAAGGTAAATCAAGGTTTCTGTAACTCACTTGATGCTTATGAAGAAAAAAATTCTCCTCTAAATGGTGTCTTGTGTCAGATATCTGAGAAACAAAATTTGACACAGAGATTTGGGTTCATTTAATTTCTTGAGTATTCTCAAGAGAAAATGTGAAAGGAAAAGAAGATAAAAGGTGATCAAAGCTCTGGTCTCAGATGAAACCTGCCCATGTCTGAACCTTGGGGAGGTTCTGAATCTCAAGTTCTATCATTTGCTTTCTTCTCCTGGAGGCTGCACTGGCTCTCATATTTACAGGCAGTAGGGCGACAGGGCCTGGGGTCAAGGAGTCATCTGACCCTGGGAGTTGTGGTTATTGCCACAGTAAGGAGACTACTGGAGAGGTGAGTTATCAGCTGTTATCATCCACATCCCAGGGCTCACTGCAGATGCCTGCTACAGGAGCAGCCCATGCCTGGAGTCTCCAGAGAGGAGTGGGTCTCTTCAAGGTATCAGAGGCATGGTCTGTGACCTTGTTATTATATTGTCTAATGCAATATTTTGTTTTCATATTTCTATGTAACTCTTAAATTATTCCCTCAATTAATTTGGGATGACTCCTAAACACCTATTCTTTTCATTCCCAGTGTGGACTCTGGATCTTTAGTTACTAGATTCTTAAAGTAGAAGCCATTGTTGCTTCCTGGATTGTGATACTCAGGTTTATAGCACCAGATGATGGTCTCACAAACAAGCCTGTGGCCTCACGAGTCCTTCAACAATATGATTAACAGTATTGCATTTCATATTCTATTACTTTATAAACATGGCATGGTAGGTTACAAGATGCTCACATACACAGCTACTTCTCTCTTACTAGGAAGCCTGTGTAAACGGGACAGGTCTGATTATGTTTTGCTGGATATTTGAGCTCACTGTCGTAATTCTGGTAATTTGAGATTGCCATGTAATCCCACTGCCTGTTCAAAAAATAAAACGATTGTCAAAGAAAATGTAAATATCAGAAATTACAATCAGTACATTTTGACATGAATATATATAGATGTATATAATTTATCTTAAGAAGCAAGTGAAGATACACTCTATAGTTGGAAGTAGAGGATTGCCAGTTCAAGCCCAGCCAGGGCAGCTTAGTGGCTTAGTGAAACTCTGTGTCAAAATAAAAAAAAGAAAAAATGGGTTGGGAATGCAGCTCAGTATGAAAGTTCTAGGTTCAATCCCCAGTAAAAACAGCAAGGGAAAAAAAAAAGGTAAGTAGATGAGAAAGAATGCTGATTACACTGCAAAAAAACAACAGAAAAGGAAAAATTGGTATTTTCCCATAAAGAGACTTGAATGTAAATTATATGCTATGGTGAAATTTTTTGAAATCTTACCTTTGTCAATGAAAACTCACCAATTTTGATAATCCTGATTTGAGATTTTTTGCAGTTGATTTTGGAGAGTTAAAATTTCCTTAGAGTTAAATCACTTTTAAAGAACCCACCATTTAAAATCACAGGTCCACTTGTCATTCAAGCATTGGGAGAACACATCCTGGCTTGCATATAGTTGCACCCCTTGCAGAGAGCATTGCCTCCTTGGATTGCCCTTGGCGCACTGGTCTTAGGCCTTTGGGCTTTAAAGTTGTTCTCCCTGTCTGCACCCCTTTTTTTGATGCTTCAAGAGCTACCTTTACACGCTATGTTTGCCTGCTTCTTGGTCAGAAAGTTTCTGACTGCATTTGATCAGAGGATCAGAGCAAAAAGAATAGGGAGTTTATGGCGTATCTTCTATCTGCTTGTGATAGGTGATGAAACCTGCAAAGTCAGAATTTGCAACACTCCCTGAACTGGATGGTACATTCCCTGGTGCTAGAAACACCTTTTCCCCTTCTTTTGTTCAACTAGATGTTACAGATCTTTGTATCTGCTCTTCTGTTTCTCATTTCTTTTATGACCTGTAAAACTAGCCCATGTATGTTTACCTTGGTCTTAAGTATATTTACCTACTGAGAATAATTTCTGTTTCATGGTTTCATGAGCTCTCATTCATATATGCATTAATAAAAAAATCTTATTAAACATTTGTGGTTTCATTGAATGAAATCATTTAACAGTTTATTTACTGTTACTTTATATGCAACTGGAAATTATTGCAAATAATGTGAGTCATAACTTGTGCATTCATATTTTGCACATTAGTTGTTTACCTACATTTCTGCTCATATCTTTAAAATAGTTCTACGGAGTCAAAAAGTCTGGATGATTTAAAACTGTTGATATATTATGAAGTTATTTTCCATCAGAACTGAGCTAAAGTATGTTTTGAGAGTGTCTAAGTAAATTTGGGTTCCAGTGCCAGACCTGCTATCAATCCTACCCTTAGTCTTGGGATATTTTAAGGGGAGCTGAGTGTGGAGGGTTACAATGTTCCTTTCACACTTGCTTTTACTTGGCAGACAGATTTATTGCTAGTCGTCTAATTCCTGACCAAGGTGTCCACAGGAGGAAACTTAATCATACTGTCGAATGCCTTTGGGGCTCTCCTTTGACCTGAGTCCACATCAAACCTCGTGGCTAGGGCTCTGGGATGAAGCCCCTACTGTTACCTTTCTCTCAGCATCCCAGGGGAACCCTGGCTTGGGGTAGCTGTAGTTCTTTAGATAGAAAGCACAAAATCAATCCCAGCCATAGCAAACAATTCAAACCTTTTCTTACTTCCAGATTCTGAGCAAAGAAGGCACAATAAGTCAGAGGAGCAGTCCTCTGTCCGGGTCAAACGAGTCATGAAGAGAGAACGTACACGAGTGCTACACAGAATGCAATAGGGCAGGGTCACATAAAGCATTGAGGTAAATGTCTGAATGATCCACTTAAAAGATTCAATGGGGCAGAAGGGAGCCAGATCTGTCAGACAGAGAGAAGCTGCCCAGTTCTCATCTGTGGTCACAGGGGTGAGCCCTTGGGGTGTGATGTAGAACTGGAGACTGCATGACTGAGCCCAGCTTCTAGAACGAGCAAGTCGAACTAATTTAAAATACAGAGTAAACATAAAATTATGAGTTCACTACAAGGTACATGCCAAACAAGTTTAAATATGATTATGTTAAACCCTTTGCTAATTTTATGAGCAAACAGTTCCAGTTCCTACAAATTGCCTTAACAAATTGCCTTAAACTTGACGGTGTGATGAAACAACCATTTTCTTACTCTGGTGGAGATGGCGATTTAATCAGAGACACTTGGCAATTATTTTACTCCCCTGGGATGCTGATATCATGCATGGAATTGAGGTGACAGGAAAGAACTTACTTACAAGGCTGGTGACTTAGCAGGGAGTGACTATCAACCAGCATCTCCACATGCTCTGTCCAGCAGAGAAGTGGATGTCCCACATGGCAGCTGAGGTCACCTTCAGAACACACCATGAGGAGAGCAAGGGGCTGCTGCATGGCAATTTCTGACAGCCTCCAAAGCCACACATATCACTGTTCCTTTGCTTTGTGGGTTGAAGCAGAAACAAGCTCAAGGATGCAGGGAACCAGCAAGGTCAGAGTTGAGAAGACATTGGAAAGGGTAGAATGTTACTGAAATCTTTAGAAAATACGATAAAAAATATATCTTTCCACATAAAGGAGGAAAATGTTCCATATCACATCTCAGAACTTCTTGGAAATTTTTATTTTCTTATTTAAAAGAAATAACAAAGTGTTTAAGTTTCCAGAAATATCCCTGTGGAAAGGGGACAGTTAATAAAAGTTTAGAGGGTGGGGGGAAAAAGTAGAGATGTAGCTCAGTGATCCCTGGGTTCAATCCCTACTACTAGGAGAAGAAAATACTGGAAAATAGAGAAAGAGATGTCTCTTTCATTATAGCATCTTTATTATGAAATGAATTGTAATTAAGCACTAATATTCATAACCCATAAAAGTGATACAAGGTGTTATAATAAGAAAAAAATACAAATGAATGGACACATTGGGAAATTGAATGTTCTTATAGATAACACCCATCTTGAGCTCCAATGCCACCTTTTCCCACAGGCTTGAGTGGAGAAGTCTTTGAATAAATGTCAACCAGTGAAAGAAAACTGTCTTATGCTAAAATGTCATCGGAAAATCCCAGCTCACTCTTCATCTGAGAACCATTTCTAGGTTCCTCTGTTAAAAACATATTGAAATCCACACACTAAACAATGCACAGTACACCTGAGAAAACTCCCATCCTTTTAAAATGAGAATTCAGCCACAAATCTGTCCAGTGCCCTCTATAAGACATGGCATTTAATGGCCTCCTCCTTAAATATGTCACGCTCCCTCAGGCTTTCTGTGCATATGACTTTTACTTCAATCTGGCATGTGTTACTGGCAGTAGGAGTGCATAAAAAGAGACTGTACGTTTCATAAAGGGAGAGGAGAGCATGCAGCACATAATATAAGCTATGTTTCCTTACTGTAATTTTATAATAAACTCTTATTAAAACCACTGTGATCGTCCATCTAGGCATTTGTGATTCCCATATACTTTCAGGAAGCTATTCTACGTATTTATTATGGCAACACACAAAATAGCAAAATTATCATGAAACAATCTTATTAATTATAAGATAATAAGTTTAGGAATTTAAAATGAATTATCAAATTCATTTGTCTTTAGCATTTAGATAACTGTTAAATTCTGCTTTGGATGTAGAATACATAATGAACTCTATGTTGGTGTCACCAATTTTTCCTTTTCCTGTTTCTTCAAGCATTAGGTGTGGTGCATATTTTTTTAAATGACAATGGTTTAAAAGTAAATAGGCTGCGCCAGTGAGATGGCTCAGCAGCATAAGCACCTGCCTGGCAAGCACAAGGTCCTGCGTTCGACTTCCAGAACCCACATACAGAAAAAGGGTCGGTGATATCGCTCAGCAGCACGGGCACCTGCTGGTGCACAAGGTCCTGAGTTCAAACCCTGGTACCCACAAAAAAAAAAGTAACTAGGCCAAAGCATAACAGAAGCAAAAAGTCAAAATTAAATGCATAAATGTATGAGTTTTGAAGTTACACAGAACAGGATTTCAGACATCCATTTATCCCTAATAACTCTGTGAAATAGGACAAGTTACTCACTCTCTCCTAGCCTTCACCAAAATGGATACACAGAACTCATCTAAAGGCTGGTAATGAGGAAAGATAATTGAGGAAAGAGGATTGCAAGTGTGATTCCAACCTAGTCAATCTAGTGACATAGCAATATTCCACTTCAAACTGAAAAATAAAAAGGGCAGAGGATGTAGCTCTGGGCGAAGGCCCTGGTTCTGTCCCCACTGCTGTAATAAATAAGTAAATAAGTAAATAAATAAATAAATAAAACTGAAGGACAATAGTTAGATGCATGATGTTAGACTCAGCCTCACATGAGATATCCTAAGTGAATTTCTGGAATTCTTTGTGGCCTATTGGCTTATTTAAAAAAATGAATGTAACAGTAACATTTTCTTTATTAAGCTGTTATTGTATGAAGTTAATTCTTTTCCTCTGTAAATAAAACTTGCCTTATAGGAACATGATAACAGTAATCGTGTTAATATACTTGAAGTATTTAAAAATAACACATGCTATTAATCACTTGTATATTAAGTGTCACAGTTCTTTAGAGCTTAGTTTGATTCATCACATTTGGGAGGCTCCCAGTATAGGGAAGGTCCTCATAGTACCAACACAATTTAAAGATCCTAGGAGAATACCTGACCTCTTTTGTGTAAGGTTCCTATTGCCAGTGTTTATCAGCCAAGTATCTGTAGCTGAGTAAAGCTCTGTTGGGTAGTTATTGTAACACGGGATATTTCATACCATCAAGAACTATGGGGATTTTAGGAAGAGGGTGTTAAGAAGGATTTGCTGCAGGATTTGGACTTGAAACGAGATGATTATAGGAAGAGTCAAGGAATCAGTGTTTTGATCTAGACTGTGCTGTCAATAGGGCATTTCTATTACAGACATCTGTACAATTTGCATCAAGGAGGTGAGGCCTAGAGCAGAATTTATCCCATATTTAGTAAAGTAACCGCATACGCACACAGAGGGAGGTTGTTATGCTCTAAATGTTGGTGTCTTTCCAAAATGAACATGCTGACATTTAATCCCTAATTTATGAAGGGTTAGGCATTGGGAAACAACTACAGCACGAGGATGGACCCCTTGTGGACAAGATTAGTGCCTTAATAAAAGAGGCACCAGAGAGTCTCTGCCCCTCTCTCCTACCTTCTACAACTTGACCATACATCAAGTACATGAGAAAACAGCTGTCTGTTTGCCAGAAAGTCACTTCACTAGACACAGTGTGAGGCAGGCCACAAGCTTGATCTTGGACTCCTCAGCCTCCACAACTGCAAGTAATAAATTTCTGTTGTTTATTTTTTTATTTTTATTTTTTGTGGGTACCGGGGGGTCGACATCAGGACCTCGCGTGCCAGCAGGTGCCTGTGCCGCTGAGCGATATTACTGGCCCCTTTTTCGTATGTGGGTTCCGGGAGTTGAACTCGGGTCCTCGTGCTTGCCAGGCAGGCGCTTAAGCCGCTGAGCCATCTCACCGGCCCAATTTCTGCTGTTTATAAATCACCCAGTCTTTTTATTTTTTTATAGCAGCCCCAAAATGACTAAAACAGTGGTGCTTAGTCACTTTTCTGGTTGCACACTTATTCTTACCCACATTCCAACTTGACTAAGAAGTGATGTTTGCCTTGCTGCGTGGCAGTTATGAATGCTGCCTGATGTGGTCTGTGAAATGACTTTGCTCAACAAGATACACCATGGACCAGCTGCAAGATCCAGGCCTGGTCCCAGCTCACCGCCACAGACACTGCTGTCTCCTCTCTATTAGTATCACCACTGTCAACAAAGGCATCAACTTCTCCTAATACAAATTTAAGAAGTGTATAGTATTACCGAGTTTTCTCTCTCATTACAATTTTGCCACATCTCTAGCCACTTAATTTATTTCTTTATTTTAAAGGATGACTTTCATCAGGACCTCACCCTAATGAGGTGTTCATCTACGTGCATTGACAGGTACTACACACTCCCAGCTGTTTTACAGAACTCTTCTAGAAAAAGATGCCTACTTGCCTCCTGTCTTCATGCCAGTCACTGTAACACCCACCTGCACAGAGCAGACCCTCTCCTGCCTCCCTTTGCTTGCTTGGCTCTCAGTTTGGAACACTTCCTCAGGAATTTTCTTTTGTTTCATTGACTTTCAATTAATATATGTCTTAGGCCAATTATCTGACAAAACTTGAATACCTAGAATTTATATACTTCAGTTCAGATATGTGACAAATATGTGGTATCTCACCAGACTGAGATAAAAAATGAGGTTGCACTGCATTTAGTACTTGAAATAAAATGCTTCTGAGCACCCCTACTGAGGTAATATGTATGGTTCATTCTTCCCTTCTCAGAATCTGTGACTTTCAAAAGATTAAAAATCACCGAACCCCAGAGCTAGCACAATGTCTTTTTCCTTAGCCTCTTTGCCAGAACTCAGCTCCCCTCAACACACAATTTTGAGACTTAAAAGTGCCACAACCAGCACTAGGGTTGAAGTTTCAGAATATGCGACTGCATTGCTCACGGTTCTCTAGAGGAGCAAAACCAATGGGATATATAATTATAAAAAGGCTGATACACTAAAATGACCATCTGCATCATGGAGAGCCAGAGGATTCAGTAGCTTCTCAGTCCAAGATGCTGAAAACCTCTGAAAAAGAGGAGTCAAGGATGTGGCCTCTGTCTGAGGCTGAAGGTCTGGAAGCTTCTGGAGAGGCACTGATGTGTTCACTCTATGAGTGGCTGAAGAAGCTGATGCAACAAATACTGGTGAGCATGTGGGGAAAAAACAACCCTTCTAGATTGTTGATGGAAATGTAAACCAGTGCAAGCCCTACAGAAATTCCTACAAAATAGAAATAGTAATAGAAATAGTAATTCCATTTAACTCAGCTATACCTTGCCTGGGTAAATTCCTGAATGAATTAAAGTCATTATACTACATATGGCAATATATTCATACCAATGTGTATAGCAGAACAAGTCACAACAGCCAAGCTCTGGAAACAGCCTGGATTCCCATGAACAGACCAATGGATAAAGAAAATGTGGTACATATACACAGTGGAATATTATTTGTCAATAAAGAAGAATGAAATCATGTCATTTGCAGGAAAGTGGAAGAAATTTGAGATCATAATGTTAACTGATGTAAGTCAGGCAGAGAAAGTTAAATATTGCATGGTTTCTCTTATATAAGAAACCTAAAATATAAATAAATAAATGAGTAAAACAGAGGAAAGTTTGTAGGAAACAAGAATCCAGACTTTATGAAGATAGGGAAAGAAATCAGGAGGAGGATGAGATAATGCAGAAGAGAAGACAGGGATTGAAAATGAACAAGATATACACAGGTACCCATTCTTCAAAATGAACATGATTATTATGTAATACAGACATAACTAATACAAAAACTGTAGAAATATATTAAGAAAAGGAATATTCTGGGTGTCAGCGGCCAATACTGAGTGCTTGGCTGACTGTTTTAATGACTTTATTTCTTCTAAAAGGTTTGAAATGCTGCCACGGTCATGAGTTATGACCAAGATGGCTATATTCATGCCAAAATAGATGCCTATAACTTCCCTTGGAATGATATTTAATTTTCTTATTAGTGTTTAGGCTTCATCAAAGTCACATTTACTGAGATATCTGTGGAAGCGAAAATGGTTAAGAATATTTTATGGAAGGAAAGAAGGAAGGAAGGAAGGAAGAAAAGAAGGAAGGAAGGAAAGGAGGGAAGAAGGGAAAAGGGAAGGAGGGAGGGAGGAAGGGAGCAAGAGCGGAGGAGGGCAGGGATGAAATAATTGAGTCTTTAATGATGAAGTAAGGATAGTTATTTGGATAATGAGGGGAAAATACTTCACAAGAAGACCAAACTGTACATTGTATATTGTGAACTGGTAATTGTTCATGATTTGGGAATATATGTCAAGGAATACTAACAAGACAAGGCCCTAGGTTCAGTCCTGGGGCTGGAAAAAATTCACTGTGGATGAACTCCTGAGTGACCTGCTCTCCCACTATGAGGAAATTATACACTTTTCTTTGTCAATTGAACAGAAATTCTAGAGTTTCAACCAGAAGTCTGGAATGGCCACATGTATTTTACAAAGTTAGGGGGTAGAGGGACACCTCCCTTAGATGTCCCAAAGAATAGTTGCCTCAGATGGATGAGGACTTGGTCTACCTGATGAAAGAGAAGACCCCCTCCCTCAAGAATCTAGCAATTCAAGAAAAGACATTGTTTTGTTTTGTTTTTCTCATTGCTGAGACAAAATACCTAATGCCCAAAGTTAAGGAAGGAAAGGTTTATTTAGCTCACAGTTTGTAGAGGTTTTAATCTATAATCAGCTGGCTCCAAGGCAGGATGGCATGGAAGAGGGGCAACAGTTTATGGAGGCAGAAGATACCAAAAGCAACAAGAACAAAAAGGGAGAAGCAAGCCTCTTTTTCTCTCCCCTATATTGTATGTAGGCTAACCACCCTAGGGCAGGTGTACATTCCCACCTCCAATCCCAGCACTTGATGATGAACCAATCAAACACTGTAGACTTAGCTGCCTCCAAAAGGCCCACCCCTCATGACCACATGTGGCTTTGGGGAGACATCCAGACACAAACCATAACAGACATAATTACAAACTATGAATAAAACAGACAGACTATGATGAGGATATCTCAGAGACTGGAGCGGGTTAACAAAAATGAAATGTTTATCATCATCATCATCTTCTTCATCATTGTTATGGTCATCATCCTCATCATCATCATCATCATCATTATTAGGAATGCTTTATCTTGATGAGTCAAGATTTTCATAGATTAGTGATTAGAAGCAGATTTCACCTAAAAGGAACAGCCTTATTAGAGCCCCTTAGACATGTGTTTGCACATGTATATTTTTAAATATTTTTTCTTGGACTTTGTCAGATTCTTTGGCCTTCCCAAACTCCCTACTAAAGCTAGCATTCAGTTCCCAATCTTAGGTATATCAGAGGCCTCTGGAATAACTGGAGTATGAATGTCATTAAAAAGAGAGTGCATCTTCAAAACTAGCATATATTCTGTGATGAGGAAAATATATTGATAAACCAAATACATCAAGTAGAAAATTTCATTGAAATCAAAAGTGGAGAAATGTTGCCAAATAGCTCAGAAATTGTGCTTCCAAAATTGAAGAGATAATGATTACCAATCACCATAATTACTTTTTAAATGTTTGTGTTCTTTTCTTTTTGCCTTAAAGTCAAGAAGGTGAAAGGTTAAAAAAGGAATGACAAACAGATTGCTTCTCACACAAAACTGATCATCTGTTTTGAGTGGTATATTCAAAGGTCTGTGATGATACAGAAGGAAGGAAGGTTCTGGGGTTCCTGATGGGCAAAATGAAGGTCTGTGATCTCATTGGTACCTGACAATAATTTTCAAAGACCATAATCAGGAAGACAACTAAGAAGCAGAAGTGCTCAGAAAGGTGAATGTATGCAGAGTAACACACACTACTCAATAAGTGAAGAAATTTATTGTTTTTTTTTTTTTCACATCTTCACTGATTAAAATTAGGAAAGGTAGAAAAGTTAGTTGCCACAATGCAGTGTTTCTGTGTGTGTGTGTATGTGAGAGAGAGAGAGAGAAAGAGAGAGACAGAGTCAGTGACAGAGACAGAGACAGGAGGAAACTGCCATCAACACCCTTGGTTCTAGGGTTTTGGGCTGAACTGAACCCACACCACCATTTTCCTGAACCTTCAGTTTACAGCAGCACCCTGTGAGAGTTTTTAGCTTCCTTAACAACATGAGCCAATGGTTCGTTGTAAATCTCTTTCGATATGCCTACACTTACATTTCTATTTTAATGTTTTATTTCTTCAAACAACTCTGACCAGTGGAATGATATTGGCTAACTCAACTTTCATCCATATTTCTGTTTCCTAGTGATGATATTATCAACTTACCTACCCCTAATAAAGGGTCATTTTGGAGATCAGATAAGAGAGTTAATTGCTTTTGGTTATCAAGCACTGAAGAAATAAATGGGCAGATGTGTAGACTGCAGTAACTGGCAGTGTGTCTTAGTTATTTTCTCATTGCTGAGGCAACATACCCAACATGCACGAGTTAAAGAAGAAAAGTTTATAGAGGTTTCAGCCACAATCAGTGGTTCCAAGGCAGGGTGACATGGCAGAGGGAAATCACAGAAGAGAAACAGTCCATGGCAGGGAGGAGCAACCAGTATCAGTGACCTGGCCCTTCCCTTTTATCCAATCCAGGCTACAAGCCACTTGGGTGGCACCACACATACCCAAGGTGAGGGTTGTGTCTTCAATATAACCATTCAGCCACACCCAGAATTGTGTTAACTTCAATCAGTGGACTAATTTAGTACCACACACCCTTAGTCCCAGTATCACACTGCCTAGATCAGCCAGCTCTGAAAAGCCCTACCTATGAGTGTATGAGGTTTTGGGGGAACATCTAGATAACACGTAACACAGTGTGACTATAGCACAATGTGACAAGCAGTGATGATGTATTTCATCTGCAGCCTTTGCCCTCAATTTCCCTTCTCTTATTCCCACACCCTGTTCTGCCTCACCTTCTGTCCCCTGCAGGAAAACAATGAAGAGAGCACTTGTACTTCTCGAGGTAAAGAAGTGACGTAAATAGGACTTTAGATTTAGTGACTTAGCAACAGTTGAATAAATGTGGAAAAACATCCATTTTCTTTTCTTTCAATCAGTGCTTATGCCACTTGGATTATGTGAAAGCATAAATGAACAGAGAAGATAAAATACTAGCATACTACACATTTCTGATACAATTTTTCGTACCTCTTCGTATAATATTGATTACTGCTTTGATAAAGAGCAATACGAGGTAAGCATCAATTTTTTTCAGTCTTTTTGCATTTTAACTAAGCTTTCTGGGAAGCTCTTCAAGTCCTAAGGGAACACAGGTGATAAACGATAGATATATTAATTTAAGAAATTAATCTTCTGGAACAGGATTTCGCTCTGAGCTCCCTCTCCTTTAAAAACAGTCTTCTCTATAAATTATAGGGTGTTAATCTACTTTTTTATCTTTATAATTCATCTGCTTTTATTCTCACATAACTATATCTAGCATAGCAACCAGCCAGTTTCATCTGAATTCAAAATATCTTCCTTTTAATGTAACTTTAAAATAGCAAACAGAATATAAATTTAAGTATGTTTGCATTTCTAAAATGAAAATAGTGAAAAAAAAATCTATGAAAACCAGTATTTCAACATAAGATCAAGATTGTAGTTTACTAATTTGATGCATATATTGTGTATCTAAACACTGGAGATATATATAGAAACACCAAAAATCTGTCCCCACATAGTAACAGAAGCTGACTGGATGTAAGTAGATAAGTAATTTGAAATTTGCTGAAAGTTTGTAACCTTCAAGGGAAGGCTTGCCCAAAAAGTGCAGTTCATTTCAGTCAATTCCAGCTCTAAACACAGTAGCAGTTGCCCATCCCCTATTCCAGCTCCATTCAGAAAGCCATGCACATGTTCCTGGTGCTACTGTCTACAGCTTTCTGGAGACAAGGTGAGCATAGAGGATTATGTACTTCAAATATCTGATATCTGTGCTCTAATCACTGGTTGGTGGTTTCTGAAGAGACCATTGTGCAAGTGCATTTATAAGAGAAATTAGAAGTGACTCTGCATGTCCAGAGAAAGGTACAAGTTGGGACCAAAACAAGACCAAAAGGCAGCAGAGCAAATATTAAATATTGTAGCTCTGTGTTCAGCACCCAAAACAATGATATGAACTCCAAAGGGCTTAGGTAGCTCTGCCCCTACAGCATTGCCGCTTACAGTTTCATGGCTTCTGTCTTGGGGTGGCTTGCTCGTTGCCTGCCACTTTCTTCAGATGTTCCACATCCCTTGCTTTTCCAATTCTCTGGAGTCTCCATTGCACTTTTGACTTAACTCTCACAGCTTCACACAATGTCCTCTCAGGAGCTCACTACCTGGCCTCTCATGCTTTCTTCTAAAAGCTGGGTGTAAACCCCTATGACCCAATAATTTTTGCATTCTGCATACCCATGAAACTAGCACTAGACAGATGATGCCAAGGTCTGCCACCAGTTTGAGCTGTAGCCAGGAACCTTTGGATCATGCTTGCAGAGGCTTCTCAGTGCCTGGATATTTAAGTACTGGGAACCCCCCCCCAAAATAAACAATATTCCAAGCAGCCTTTTTCAAGTATGAGGGTCAGGGACTCCTTTCCAATAAAAGTTGTAGGCTTTGCACCTTTGAGCTTGTGATGGGTGAGGTCTTCTAGATTTCTAAAATTCCCATGAGGCATATTTTCTGGTGTCCTCATGCAAAGTATGTGACTTATTTTTAGTGCTAATCATTTTAGCAAAAATGGTTTTCTTTGTTCCAACTTCACAAGTTTTTCCTTTGTAAAGAAACTGAAAGCTTTTCAAATGGGCTTTTTGCTCCTGATTTTCACTACAAATCTTGCCACAAGTGGCAAGCAGGACTTATGCTACCGCTTGAACATTGGGCTGCCTTAAAATTTCATCTGTAAATCTCAAAATATGAGCAAAATCTAGACACATTTTCTAGCACAGCATAACACACATGGCTTTGAGTCAAACCACCAGTGGTGTCCTTGCTCCCAACTGAAGATTTCTGAACCATCTCTTTAGAGTCTGCATTTCTATCAGCATTTTGATGTCTGAATTCTGACCAGAGTCTCTCATCAAGCTTGAATTATAGCATTCTACAGCTTCTCTAGCCAGCATTTCCAAACCTTTCCAAAATCCTCCGTTGAACCAGTTCCAAAGACATCTAAATCACATTGTCAGTTAATAGTCATACCAATGACCCCACTTCTCTGGCACAATTTGTCTTAGTCACCTTTGCATCACTGGGACATAATATGTGACATGCCCGACTTAAAGAAGTAGAAGTTTATTTTGGTTCACATTTATAGTCGATGGTTGGCTGACTGCAAGGCACAAGTAGCATTATGGAAGGGGCCAGCAGATGAAACCTACTCATGTTACATTGGCCAGGAAGCAGAGACAGAAGCAAGAAGCCTGGAAGGGAGAAATCCCTTCCAAATCATACTGCCATGACCTGCTTTTTCTGACCAGACCCCATCTTCTAAAAGCAAGCCATCTACTTTGGCCATATGGCTCAATCACCTTCCAATAGCCCCAACTGTGAGTGCATTAATTGGAAGAGTTTCTGTATCTAAATTATAAAGATACCATGCATGCAGTAGAGATGCATGACCAGGATTATCATAACAAAAGGTACAGCTGACTGAAGGGAAGTCTAGGGAACAGACCATAATCACTGTGCCTCAGTGATGACAAGATCTTGATGGCCAGCTACTGTGAGATACTTTTTTTCCCCAGAAGAATATGGGAAGAATTTTGATTAACATCCAGTTCTACTGCTTGTAAGAGAGTCCTTTGTTCATTATTTTTTGACTCTGGCTTGACTGGGTGCAGGGCTGTGCTTTACTCTTCATCTTCCACAGCCAAATCTAATATGGGCCTTGGAGACCTTGTCCCAGGTGGAGGCCAGATGTTTTTACAACTCCTTTCTTCTGGTGAGAGTTTGAAGATACCTAGGGGTATTTTTTTTTATAGCAACATGCCATTTTAGTAAGAGAAAAAAGAATTAAAAGGCATCTGATTTCTTTGCCTCCTGTCACTTCCTTGTATGAGTCTTCTACCTACAGTTTTTCTCTAGAAAAAGATCTCCAGTCCACCATAGACTTTCCTATTTCTTCACTTCTCCCCTATTCTTCTTCTGCTGTATTTATTCATTCTTCAGCATTTGAGTTGAATTTTGGCTGCTTCCATGTCATGTGAAGTAATAGCTTTTACTTGAAAAAGAATCAGATTTACCTGGTCTATGCTACAGACCTGTGTCCCTTGATTTAGGCCACTAATCTGCACAGGGCCTTGTTCATTCAAGCCTTTTTTTCACTATTACCTGTTACTGTTTGTTGCCCTGAAGCAATAAATATTCTCAACTTTGCAAGCCCCGAATCTGTGTGCTATCTTTTATGTGCCATTTTCTAGTCTAAAAAGGTCAGTTTTTGCCTGAGTGATAAGCTATCTTTCCCAGAATAAAAAGAGCATAAAATCATCAATCCATGCTTTAAAAAAATCTTTTAAAAGTTTTTATCCCCTCAATAACCAAATATTATTATTTTATATAATTTTTTAAATTTTCTATGAGTTTTTGAAGTGTTTTATAGATAGGCGTCATTAAAGAAGCTTTTCACTTAGGTTTAATTTTAATGTAGAATGTACAATTAACGAGGTTGTGTTTATACTACAGTTCTCTGTACATGGGGAAAGTAATAGACATTGTGTTTTTAATATTCTTCTTTCCTAAAATTACCATAAATGTGCACATGGAATGGGCTAGATTGGAGACAGACTTATTTATTTATTTAGTACTGAGGATTGAGCCCACGGCCTTGTGCGTGCTAGACAAATGCTCTTTCACTGAGTTTCATCCCCAGATCACAGCCTTTATTTCTAAAACTTGACATTAAAACATAAACACCTGGGTCACCCCCCACCCCCATCTTAGTCCTTACCTCTGGAGTGACAATGTCGATCTGGTTAAGTTCTGCCCAAAAAGCCTGACCCCTCATAGGAGAGAATCCAGGGAAATGATTTTTAAAGAGGAGGAAGAAGCTGTCTTCTTCCCCCAAAATGTCTCCTTAGAAACATGGTAAGCCTGAGTCTGATCCCAAAATTTTAATTTAAAAAAAGTCTTCGGAGGAGCCAGACTACATCCCACCCTTTGTAAACTGAAGTCCAAATTTCCTACCTGACTCCCCTTTAAAATGTAAGTACCTAGAGAGTTAAGAAGCCCCCTTCCTGGAAACTTGGGTCTGAAAATGGGGACCTAGTCTGAACTGCATACTATGGCCCTCTTAGGGATATGAGAAAATCTGACTTGTCACACAAAGCATCCCACTTCTGCTTGATTTGGTAGCTTCCAAGGGAATTGAGCCCCCAAGGACAGCTGGCAGACCGACAGCTTGTGGATGGAACCTCCCACGGTAGTGTATAAAGTGAGGGTTCAAGTAGATCTGCACTAACTGAAGAATTCCTAAGTGAGCAGAAACCAATTTCAATTAAAAAGTAAAATATCTTACCAACAACCATGCTGTCAACTGACACTGTCTCCATTTCACACTGAATTGTGAATAAATATCCCTAAAGACAACTCTTCCTACAACTTCCCAGCTATGTCTGATTGCTTCTCTGAAGGTTTTCCCAGAAGACATGCTTCAGGGATGAAATCAAAGTGCTGAACAGGTACCACAGCAGAAAGGTGATAAGAAAAACGTAAGAAATTAGGTACTACAGAAAGAATCTTAAGAGTGGTTTTATAAATATAAGAATTGCTTTTACAAATAGAATCATATAGCAAGTTGGTAGCTCAAACACAAAAAAAGAGTTATTTCAAGTGTCTTTAATATACAATAATAGTAATTTGTACATTTTTTTTTTTTGTGGGTACCAGGGGGTCGACCTCAGGACCTCGCACGTCAGCAGGCGCCCGTGCCGCTGAGCGATATCACCGGCCCCTTTTTTGTATGTGGGTTCCGGGAGTCGAACTCCGGCCCTTGCACTTGCCGGGCAGGCGCTTAAGCCGCTGAGCCATCTCACCGGCCCTAATTTGTACATTTTAAAGCTAGAAGTTCTAAGAAATTTTGAATTATTTCTCATTAATTATATTCATTAAGAATCTACTGGTTATTTTGAAACTGTAAAAATACAGAGTGCATTATAAAGCATTTAAGAAAAACAAAAGTCAGATTAAGAAATAAGATCCAAAATGTTAAAATATTAACTGTAAATATTTTGTCTAATTTAGAATTAATAATGTCAGCTTAAATTGACAGTGTTTCTCTTTGCCTAACCCACGTACATGAGCATATTTTTCTCTCAATTTCTCTAAAAGCTTTGTAGTTATGCTTTCCATAAGTAGATGTACAATCAAATTTCAATTGATTTTTATGTAGTATCTAAAGACACAATTCACTTTCCATTCTTCCTACCACTAATTAAATCCTAGTGTTTATAGTTTGATGTTTATTTCCCTACATATTTTTTCAGACTGTAATTATTAGAGCTTGTATTGGTCACTTTCCAGTCACTGGGACAAAACACTCTGTACCTACAATTTAAAGAAAGAGAGGTTTATTTGGCTCAAGGATTTTAGAGGATTCAGTCCATGGTTAGCTGGCTGCAAGGCAGAAACAGCATTGTAAAAGGATATAGTGGAGGAAAGCTGCTCACCTTGTCTCAGTCAGGAAGAGAAAAAGAAGGAGGAGTGGAGATAAGAATACCCTGTTCCAGGTCGCTTCTCCAGTGACCCACCCCTCTGACCAGGTCCACCTTCCATCAGCACTGTTAGTTATCAATTCATTAGTGGATTGATCTGCTGATGAGCACAGCCCACCCATGATCTAATCAGTTTTTAAGAGCCCCATTGCTGAACACAAAATTTTGGGGGACATATATCATGTGAACCATATCAGAGCTCTAAGAAATTTTACCTTTTGTTCTCTAATAATGTTACAATCTTAGAACTTTTAATTCTATTTAACTCCTCCAACAATTTACATAATTATTTCATAATTGTTTCAATTTTACACATATATGTTGCACAGGCACTTTTTCTGTTGCTCTTTCTTTATGCATTTCTGTGTTGAACTATGCAATCATTTTTCTTCCACCAGAATTACTGCATTTAATATTTTTATTTCTTTCAGTACATCAAACTGTCAGATTCATTTTTTTAAAAAACATATTCATTTCCTATTAAAGTTTTAATTTTTCCATGATTTAAATGGGAATAGATTTCTTTGTGAGTAGTCATAGCTTTCAGCCCTTTAATGATGTCATTCTGTTGTCTCCTAGCTTTCCATCATTTTTATTGAAAAAAACAGCTTTAGATTTAATTTTGCTCTTCTAAAAACAATGGGCCCTCTTTTTTACCTAACTGTGAGGCTTTCTTTTTTCGTTTGCCTTTCATCACCTTCATTACGATGTAACTACTTTATCTGATGTCAGTAACAAAATTATTGATTATTCTTCAGTGTAATGACTCTGCTCGGCAGTAACACAATTTCTTGATTCTGATGAATATTTTTAACCAGTTTTGCAAAATTTTTTACCATTATCTCTGTTCTCTTGCATAATTTTGTTTTGGACAAGTCATTTTCTGAAACTTTAGCTATGGAATTTAGCATTTCCTCATAAGCTCTTACTCTATTTTTTTGTATTATTTTCTTTCTGTGTGCCTGCATTTGGATATTCCTTACATGTCTGACTTCTTCACAAATGATACATTTTCATTGTGCTATAGTTTTTTTGTTTGTTTGTTTATTTGTTTGTTTTGTACTGGAAACTGAACTCAGGACCTTGTGCTTGCCAGGCAGGTGCTGCGCCACTGAGCTATATCCCCAGCACACAAATGATACATTCTCATGTTTAATCTGTTACATCCATTTACTGAAAACATAATTTTAGTATACCTTTGAATTGTAATACTTTGCTTTTAGACTCTTTTATGACTTTTGGTTTCTGGTGAATGTAATGATCTTTTGATGTTTTCACCAGCTTTCTACTTTTTTGATATAATAATTGTGGCCATTTGAAGTCCTTGATATTAGTCCCATAATTGAATTATCCCTGGATATATATACTATATTCTGTGGGTTTTTCCTGTTATGTTTTTAAAAATTTTAGCACAGTTCATATTATTTTTATGTGTCTAGTACTTGATTTGATGCCACCTATTAGCATAAGCAAAGTGATACTGTTTTTTCCACAAATATTAACCTTTTATTAAGCACACTCAGGGGTGAGGGGTCACTTGACATAATCACAGACTGAGATTAATAGACTCAGATTAATCAATAGACTGAGATTAATCAAAGCTGCATTGTATATTTGGTAAATTTCAATCTTCTTCGATGTTTCTTCATGCGAATTCCACCAAAACTTCCAAATGACAACACTGTCTGTAGGCACCACCCTAATCCTAAGTAAGTCCTGAAGTTTAGTTCTTACCTCTAACTACAAGAGGACAGCTAAAGCACTGCTCTGATTGTCAGGGGCTAATGATTTGTCTGGCAGTTTGGTATTCTGCACCACTTCAGAATGTGACAAATTTCCTTAAGAGAAGGCTGTCCCTACTTTCTCACCAGGTGAGACCTTGTTAATTGCCCTGTATCTCCATAAAGAAAGCATCCTCCTCTCTATGAGCATTCTAAATACTCAAATATTTTTTCTTCACTGAGTTGAATAACAGCTTTGAGACAAAGTGGCTGCAGCATGGCATTTTCTGTCTTTGGTAGATCTATGTCACAAGCCTGTCTTTGTGTTCCTGGGTGTCTCAAAAGACTCCAGTCCATCTTGGATACATGTAATCAGATTTTTTTAAAAATCACCTACATTTTTCAAGCACTCTCAGTGAAATTTTTGATGTGTTTCAAGCTATCCTGTCATACCCTGAAATGGATCATGTGATTAATTTATACATTGTAGGAAAACTGCAGTCTTCATAGTGTAAAGCCATGGGAGGAACCTGGCAACAACCTGGAAAGTTGCTGGCCAATCATTTAACCGCTAGCTTACAAAGTAAGATTACGGGATCTTGTTAAAAGTTTTAAGAAAGGAAAATAATCCATATGAAAATGTACTAAATTCTTCCAGAGAAATGACCTATTTTTTTTTTTTAACAAATAAATGGAAATGAGGAGGAACTTAAAACTGGATCATTTTAGAGATTTAAGACATATATAAATCAAATGCAACTTATTGCTGTATTTTCCTCCTGATTTAAACAAATTATCAAATATATTTCTAATCAGTTTAGAAAATTTACAAATAGGCTGGAGATTAAATAATATTAAGGAATTATGGTTTACTTTTAGGTCCAATTATACCATTGTAGTTATGATTAAAAGAACTTTTATTTCTTAGGGATATACACTGAAGTTATCTGTGTGTTAATGTCTTAGAACTATATTAAAATAGTCAGCAAGGGAGAAAAATAAGGGGAGGTTGGGCTTGTAGGGGTGTTGCGGTGCAAGTACTGTTAGCATCCCCCACATATTCCTATTGGAGAACTGGTCCCCAGAGTAACGCTGCCATGAATGGCTGTGGACCTTTAGAAGTGAAGCCATGTGGGAGCTCTTTGGGTCACCGAAGGTGTGTGTGCAAAGGGGACAATGCACTCTGGATCATTTCCTTTCTCTTTCAGTTTCTAAGTTCAGATATAATCACTTGCTCACTCCCAACGCATACTCTAAACTTTGTCACCCATGCTGCGAGATCATAAGTCTTGACCACCCTAACTGCACTTTGAGCCTTCAGCATTGTAAGCAAAATAAACCTCTTCATAAGTACGCTGCATCAGGTATTTCACTGTAGTAACACAAAACTTACTAATACAAGGGGAATCAAAAGAAACACTTTTTTCTCACCTTTCACAAAGTTCATTGCTTCAGCACCTATAATAAAAGAAAAATTAACAAGAGAAAAGAATTTATATTTATTTTATTAAGGTTTTTACATGAAAAAGGAGCCTTCAAAAATGAAGACTCCCCTCCCATCGCTTCTCCGCCACCCCGGGACCCAGGTGAACTGCCCCGGAAGGCCTAAAGAACGACCCCTGCCATCCCTACTGCCAGGACTGAGGTGAACTGCTCAGGAAGGCCCAGAGACCAGAGGGAACACCAGAGACATAATAAGGTCCCCACTAAGGCACACAGGATGGACAGGCAAGACTAGGGGTGCAAAAAGTCTGAAGCAACAATAATAATACGAGGCAACAGGTGACCGAGGCCTTCAAGGGACCAACAACCAGCTCGGGAGGAATCCAGGACTCTGTAACCAGCCCTTTTCCCTCAATTTTTTTTCTTTTCTTTTCTTCTTTTCTTTTCTCTTTTTTTCTTTTCTTTTGCTTCTTGTTCTTCTTCATCCTTTTCTTCTCTTTTTCTTTCTTTCTTTTGTTCTCTTTTTTTCTCTCTGTTCTAAATGGCTGGTGAAAACTCCAGTCACAGAAAACTAATCCTATCCCCCAAACCCAGAAACCAAGTTCAGAAAATCCCTCAAATACTCCTTCATTCTTTCTTTTCTACCCACTTCTTTAGTTTCCCAAACCTTGCTTGATCATCCTTTGTCCTCCAGCCTTGCTTCTACTTCCTTTCCAGTTATCTTTGTTTTATACACTATCCTCCCTATATTTCCCCACCACAGGGTAAAACCATTCTACCAAGGGGAAACGCTTCGCATATAATCTCCTAATTTATGATCGGTTCTATTATATAACTATAGAATCTGCTCCTATGGTCTAAAGTACAAAATCAATAGTTACCACAATTTGTCAGTTTCTAAATTGTGCTCAATGCTATTGTTATTGTTAATTTTACTACTTTAGATAGGATGTCATATCTGCTGTAATCAGTTGTTCCCTCTTCTGTAAAAATACTGGGAAACTCTGGGGAAACTCACTACAGCCCTACACCAAAAGACTGGGGACTTAGCCAAACAGACACCAATATCCCACTCTTAATTAATTGGGAAGGTAGGATCTTGGGACAGACACAAACCAAGAATCTCCTACACACAGAAAACATCCCTGAAGAACAGGCTTTTCCTAGAAAGGCCTTGATAATAGTGATATAGCTACCTACTATAAAAACTTACAAGGATCTTCACAGAAAGCAAAATAAAAAAATTTTGAAATAGAAAATGACAAGACAAAGATGCAAAATGAAATCTCAGGCCTCTAGCCACCCCCAGGACAAGTCCAGGAGACATCAACATAGAAGAAATTGGAAGACACACCTGAAATTTCTGAAATGATAGCAACCAAAGTAAAGAAATAAATTTATGAGGCTTTAGAGGAAATCAGACCAGAAATAATCTCTCAGGCATAAAAGGAAATGTCAACATTTATAAAGGAATTGCTCAGCAAATCCAGAGTAGAGATAGATAAAAAAAGTATGATGATAGGAAGAGGATGGAAAAAGTGAATGATCAATATAGGAAAGAAATAGAATGCATGAAATGGATTCAAACATATATCCAGGAAATTTAAAATTCCATTGAAAGCTGCCAAAACTGCTTTCAGAAACTGAAACGAAACAGAAATGAAACTGAAGACAGACTTTCAGACCTTGAAGACAAGATCACAACTAGCCAACATGAAAAGAAAGACCTCTTGAAAATAACAAAAGATCAAGAAATAACAATTCAACAGCTGCAAGATGACACAAAGAAAAATAATATAAGAGTAACTGGTGTCAATGAAAAAGCAGGAATGAACACAAATGACATAAAAAATAATCTATTTGCAGAAGTAATAGCAGAAAATTTCCCAAGCATGGGAAAAGAATCTGACATACAGATAAGTGAGGCATATAGAACTCCAATTAGCCATAACCAAAAAAGAAGCCTGAAGAAACAGGGAAGTCTATGAATTCTTATATTAGGATTAAGGAAGGGTAAACAGTCTTGCATGAATATGGTCGGACAAAGGGTTTATGGTCTAGTAGTCAGAAACTGAGAGAATTTAGCACAGCCTGTTTGTTCAGATTATTTTTGCTTTTGTTACATATTAAAGGATGTGGGTGTTTCTTTTCTCATGGTGTATGGACGGCAGCTCTGTAATTAAGATATCATGGAGCATTTTAGAGGAATTTCAGAGAATTTTTTCACTGTCTCTTTCAGTGGAGAAGGGATAAGAGGAAAACAAGAGAGACTGTCCTCTTCTGCTGTGCTCTCAAATGAACAGGTGCCCTATTTTGAGATCGTGTACCATAAAACTCTGTCAGCGGTTAAGAAGGAACAAAATTATCTATGTGTTGATACTGAGAGATGATGAGCGGTGAGGTCATGTGGTTTTATTACACTGTTATTAAAATATTTGTGTATGCTTGGAAATTGTCACAGTAAAACATTTCAAGTCATTTTCATTTTATTTAAATTCATTCCTACTCATTGCACCACTACTATTCCATATTGCATCTAAGAACTCGCCTCTCTCCAGACCCTAGTGAGGTCTCAGAGACTCTAACAATTCAAAATATGTGCCCGAGTAAGAGTGAAAGAGTTGGTGTGGCACTGATCCATTTGTGTGGAGGAAATCCCATCTCCTTCCAGTACTGTATTTTTAATTAGAAAGCAATAATGATGAGGAGGAGAGGTGTTTTTCGTAGATGGCCAGTGAGAAGCTGTTTCATTTTCTGTTGGTTATGCTAGAATCACACTTTTACTGGAGGTAGTAAGATCATGATAGTCATTTCCAATTCACAAGAAAATAGAGGAAAACTAGAGAATACCAATAGGAAACACAATGAAACATGACCACAAATACTAACACATGAACCATTACATTAAATATTGATGATCTAAACATCTCAATTCAGAAGTATTGTTTTAGAATTTGTACATCTGTTAAAAATAATTTTTTGAGTCAACTAGCCCCCCAAACCTCAACCACTCAGGAATTCTGCTCTGATAACTATATGATGACCTATAACACAACACACACTTTCTTTAAGAAGAGTGCTACAGTGTTACATGCATACCCATGTTTATAGCAGCACAATTCATAATAGTTAAATTATAGAAGTGGCCTATGTGTCTATCAGCAGATGAATATATAAAGAATATGTAGTATTTATACACCATGAAATACTACTTTGCCATAAAGAAGAATAATCTTGAATCATTTGTAGGAAATTGGATGAACCTTGAATCCATAATATTAAGTGAAATAAATCAGATATGCAAGTTTAAAAATCATATAGTTTCTCTTATCCAAGAAACCCAAAGTATAAATAAATCAAAAAGCAAAGTAAAAGGTAGACTATAGGAAATATGGATTTAGAACATTGCTAAATGGGAAGGGGGCACTGGGCATGGTGGCTCATGCCCGTAATTCCAGCACTTGAGAAGCTGAGGCAGGAGGATCTCTGTGAGTTTGAGGCCAACCTAGGCTACATAGTGAGTTCAAGGCCAGCCTGGACTATATAGTGAGA
This sequence comes from Erethizon dorsatum, assembly GCA_028451465.1. Classification (NCBI taxonomy): domain Eukaryota; kingdom Metazoa; phylum Chordata; class Mammalia; order Rodentia; family Erethizontidae; genus Erethizon; species Erethizon dorsatum. The sequence continues at coordinate 59,654,154 of CM051828.1, forward strand.
ACTTTAATTAAAAAAAAAAGAAAGAAAAATGAAAAATAGGAAAAGGACTAAGGGATGGGGAAAATGAGAAGAGGAGGAGGGGAAGGGGACATAAAAAGAAATAAGATATGTCACATACATGTACCAACTACCCACAAACATGTACTATTAAAATGAGACAAAAATAATTGTAAAAGAAATATTCTTGTACTTCAGACATATGTAGAAGAAGCCTCAAATGAATTTCCCTATCGATAATTGCAAAAGAATGTTATTGTACCTTATGCAATTTTTACCATGTTTCTAGACTTTTTATGAATCTGATTAATTATATACATAATAGAAGTCATTATATGTTTCCATTCTCTAATAATGGCAAAAGGTAAATAATTTCAGCTTTTCTTTACCTTTCCATGGTGCCAGTGTCTGATAGAGTATGGTGGTTTCAGAGGGTGTGCATACAATTCAGTTTGCCAGCACTTACCAGTGGCCAAAGAATGCTCAGTAAGTTCTTATTTCTTCATTCAGCTCTACTTCATTCTAATGGAATAGCACACACAGGCAGAAAAAATAAACCCGAATAACTTAAGTAACTGAATGTTTCAAAAAGCAACCTATTGACATGTAATTAAATTATCATGATAGTTAATTTGACATTAACAGTCAATTCAAATGTCATGCAAATACTTGTTCATAAATTTTCTCTCTGCAGTACTAAAATTAATTAATTATGTTTGGGTTTATAATTAATTCCTATGAGACACTGAACTGAATTTCTTTCTATAAGATTTTATTCTAAGACACTATTTCCCATTAGAAAACTCCATGAGAACTTTATAAAAGAATACAGCTCATATTTGTCAAAATAAAAAATATTTTTAACTTTGTTGAGGTCAAGTAGGTGATGTTCCCCATATATTAGTAATATGACTTTTTGCTGTCCTTCCAGGCTTTTGTTCTGGTGTTATTTTACAATAATTTTAATTCTAAAGTGTATTAATAAATTTGCTAGCTCAGAGGCTTTTTCTATTTTTTTTTCATTTACCTGTTTTAGTTGTTCTAAATTATCAACGTCAATGTTTGGAAAGGAGATAAAACAAGAAACACTACAGAAAAAATATACTTTTGCATGTATACTATGCAATAAAATTTACATTTATGTTTTCAAAAAAGGTAAAGTAATATTGATATTCTATTTTATCTAAATACATGTGTACAAATACTCACTCATAGAACTAAAAATATTCATTAAAAGGAAACCAGAGAATGCTTTAGAAAAGTGTTATTATCATTAAATGTTTTAGAAAAATGAACGCTTAAAAGAAAATGAATAGGAAATGGGTATGCTTAGTTCCTTCTAAGATCAGGACTAAGACAAGGATGCCCCTCTAACTGTTTTTATTCAATACAGTATTTGATATTTTAGTCAGAGCAATTGGACAAGGCAGAGAAAGAAAAAGGCATGCAAATAGGACAAGAGGAAGTTAAATTATCCCTGCTTTGAGATGATATGATTTTATATATAGAAAAACCTAAATATTCTTCCAAACTACTTTAGAACTGAAAAACAAATTCAATAAAGTAGCAGGATGCAGAATCAACATACAATAATTGGTAGTTTTTTTATACACCAATAATGAATTCGCTAAGAAAGAAATCATGAAACAATCACATTCACAGTAGACACACACACACACACACAGCCTAGGAATTTACTTAGCTAAAGAAATGAAATACTGCAATGAAAATTATAGAATATTGTACAAAGAAATTGAAAAAGACACTAAATGCTGAAAATATCTTCTATGTTTCTGGGTTGGAAGAAGTAATATTATCAAATTATTTGTACTACCTTAAGTAATCTATAGATACAATACAATCCCTATCAAAACACTAATGATATTCTTCATAGAAATAGAAGAAGAAATCCTGCAGTTCATATGGAAGCACAAAAGACCCCTAGCAGGCAAAGCAATCCTGAGTGAAATGAGCAAATTTGGAGGAATAACAATAGCTGATTTCACAATGTACTGCAGAGCCATAGCAACCAAATAGCATGTTTTGGCATAGAAACAGACACATCAAAATAGGGCAAAAGAAAAAAAATACCAGACATAACTGCATGCTTTGAGAGCCAGCTGATTCTCAACAAAGGTGCCAAAAACATACATTGCAGAAAGAACATCCTCTTGTACAAATATTGCTGTACTAAAATCTACTTGAAAAAGATCAAAGAGCTTAGTGTAGGACCCAAAACTCTGAAACTACTAGAAGAAAACAAAGGGGAAACACTTCAGGGAATGATTTGGTACAGGGAATGATTTTCTTGGTAGGGTTCTAAAAGCACAGGAAGCAACATCGAAAATTGACCAATGTGATTCTACCAAACTACAAATCTGCACAGCAATAGCAGAGTGAAAAGGCAGCTTATAGAATGGGATAAAATATTTGCCAGCCATTTATCTGATAGAGGATTAATATCCAGAATATAAAAAGAACACGAAAACTATAACCCCCCCCAAAAAATCCAAGTAATCCAATTTTAAATCGAGCAAATGATCTGAAGAGCTACTTCTCAGAAGAAATAAAAATAAACAATAAATATATGAAAAAATACTCAATATCTTTAGCCACTTAGGAAATGCAAATCAAAAATATGAGACACCATCTCACCCCAGCTAAATGGTTTTTATCAAGACCCCCCCCAAATATCAAATGTTGGTTATAATATGGAAAAAGAGAACCCTTATACACTATTTACACTACTGGTGGGAATGTAAATTAGTAACTCTACTATGTAAAACCATATTCAGGTTCCTCAAAACACAAAAATTAGAGCTACCATACGATGTAGTACCCATCTTCTCAGTGTACGTCCCACTTCATCCCACTTCTCAGTATACATCCAAAGAAAAGGAAATCAACATACAGAAGAAATACCTGCATCCGCATTTATTGTGGTACTTTTCATGATAGCTAAAATATAGAATTAGTCTATGTGCCCATGTGCAGATGAATACATTAGAAAATGTTATATATATATATATATATATATATATATATATACACATATACAGTGGAATATTATTTATCCATAAAGGAAAATGAAATCCTGTTATTTGCAGCAAAACAGATGGAGCAAGAGGGCATCATTTTAAGTGAAATAAACCAGTCAGAGAAAGACAGGAATTTCATCTTCTCTCTTATACGTGGAAATAAACAGTAAAAATAAATCAATAATTATATGGACCTTAAAGTAGAAGAAGCATTAACTAGAGATTTCACAGGATCTGGGGGGGAAGAGATGAAGGTAGAAGAAGGGTAGGTGGGCACGATCAATACACATTGTATACATATGTAGATACCATAAAACCCACTAATCTGTTCAATAAAAATGAAATGCATATGCTTAAAAAGTGTTAGTGCAAATTAGTTTTTTAAAAAAGTCAATGTGAACTAATTTAGCAAATACTTTTGTTGTACATAACCCTACATAAATATTTATAGAACTACTGCAATTAAAATACACAATTTGCCTTTTCTTTTTCCATGAACATATCAAACAGCACCTGTAAAGAAAAGTCTATAGAATATCCATTTCACAGGGAAGATGCTGCATCTTCACTGTGGCTATATTCAGTGATATTTTTGTTGAATCCTTAATAATGCACATGTTTGGGAATGATAATAGAAATGTTGTATGGTTGTAAGGAATAGTTTTACCTGTATAAAAGACAAATTACAATAGCTTATTGCACGTAGGTTTCCTTGTCTTGAGACGTGTCCCTAAGGTTTATAATCAAAAGGTAAGGAACTCAAAGGGTTATTAAAGTAAATAGATACCTAGTAAACTTGAACATGTACATTATTTGATGGAAGCCTACTAGGGTTTTGTTAGCAGATACTTGAAACAGAATCAAATACAACAATCATGCTAATGAAGAGCATTGGTTCCTCTCCAAGAGGGCATTGCAAGGGAGGAAAATGTGAATAGGTGTTACATTAATCCATACAAGATTTCCTTGTGCTTGGGAAAAATACAATCTGAGAAGGTGTTATAGACTGCCAGTGTAGTAAATGCCAGAAATGATGAAAAAAGTACTTGAATGGAAGAAGCTAGACAATACTCACTCCCACCCAAAACAAAGAATAACTTAATACAGTATTCTAAATAAATGATTATTAACATCCAAATTTAAGCATAATGGTAATTATACAAAAATGTTAGATTTAAGGATAACTGAAGATTCAGTTATCATTTTTACTCCATATATAAGAAATCCAATTATTAAAATGATCAAGACATCAATCTAATGGCTTAGAACAGGTAAGAGAATGATTTTAAGCCTTATGACTGCCTATTTTCAAATCCCATGGTTTTATTTGTTTTGCTTCAATTTTAAACTTTCCAAATTCATACACATTAAAGGCAAAATAGTTATTTATCACTCAGGACAGACTAAGCCACGCTGTGTTCCCAAGACACCTGAGAACTTGCTCAGGAGAATGTAGCCCTAAGAGTTGATGGCTCCAGCCCCACGTCCACCCGCAGTTTCTAGCTTCACTCTGTTGTACTACCACAGTCAGATATCTGCAATAGCCTCTGGGGCATTGCCAGTTGCCAACCCACAATGTCTTAATTTATACTGCTGTAGTAACAAATTGCTACTAATTTAGTGACAATATAAATCGATGACCTTACCATTCCATAGTCCATTTGAACATGGGTCTCACCTGGATAAACTCAAATCTTGACTGATCTACGATCTTTCTGGACACTCTAAAGGAGAATCTACTTTCTTGCTTTTCCCAACTTTCTGAGGTAACACACTGAAGTGGGTGACCGGCGACTCCTAAAAGGGCATCTTAATCACCAAGATGTATGACTATTACCAGATACTATGGAAAATGATGACATATGGTCAAAAATTGACTGAGTTAAGGAGTTTGAAAGGAAGAACTTATCCGGGATTATTTGAGTAGACACAAAGTCGAATTCAGTGCCCTTGTAGGAGGGAAGGAGAGCCACACTTAGGAGAGGATGATACAAAGGCAGAGGCAGAGATTGAAGTCATAAACCTGGGTATCCGTGACCACCAGCAATTAAAATAAGCAATGAAATCAAGCTTTCCTGTAGTCTTCTAAAGGAATCCAGCTCTGCTGAAACCCTGAGTTTGGAATTCTGGTCAGTGGAACTGCGTAATAATAAACTTCTGCTGTTTTAAGACACCAACTTTTTGGTGATTGGTTAGGAAATCCTTAGGAAATGTTCACACATTCTTTGACTCACCGCCCTAATTCTCAAGTTGTCCTTACACTGCTCTCTGTCTCTTGCTCTCACTTTCAGTCGCATGTCTTTTTGGTCACAGTCAGTAAATGCTGCTTGCCATTAACAACTCATGATTACAATTTCCAAGAAAATCTCTCCATCTCAAGGTCCTTTCACTTAATCAGTTCTTCAAAGCTCCACTTTCTGTGCAAGAGCACACGAGCACAGGTTCTAAGGTTGGGCATGGATTCTTGGGGTAACATTATACTGCCTATCACGGAGTAAGAGACAGCATGGTGAACTGCACTTAGTGCCTGAATGCCTCTTCCTGAAATCGTAATCATTTTTTCCATTCACATTTTATTGACCAAAGAAATAAGTCCCATGGGTGTGTCTTATTCCCACAGGACAGCAGTATGTAACCCACAAATAACAAGGACAATGTGCTGTAAGAGCGATGATATTGTTTTTCAAGGAAGTCTAGTTTTATTGTGCCATATGGACACATGAAACTACTCAGGATGTGCTATGAAAAAGACTTAAGAGCACAAAAGATAACAAGATAGGCATCTGTGTGGAAGAAGTTTATAAATAAATAACAAATTCCATAAGGTAGGAATAGACAAATACCATAGAAGAATCACATTTTAAACAATCTAAGAGAGATTCATTAATAAATTTGAGAAAAGCCACAGTGCTCTTAAGAAGGTAACCCTGGCAGATAGAGATTTTACAGTTAGGGCCTCTTCTATTCATCTTTCAAAGTTCATTTTGCATGTCAGCTCCACAAAAGAGGATGCACTAGTGACATTACTCTCAAGGCAATGTGGACTCTTGACCTCTCCTCACCCATAATAATGTGATCTGAGCTCCATGCTGGTACATCCACACAATCAAGTAATCATTCATACCACTGTCTACATTTGACAGAACTTGTCTTTTACAAGTATCATATTAAAACATGGCTCATGAAAGTTGCTCAGTAAACTTTGAAATAATAAAAGATTGAAAATTGAGTGAAAAACTTATGGGTAGAAATGTTCCAAAAATACAATGTAAAAGAAAAAAGAGAGAGGGTGAGGGAAGGTGGGAAAGAGAACATAGAAAGAATTAAGATGTGTTATGAACACATACCAACTCTCCACAAGGAATGCAATCATTATATATGGCAAATATGTACTAATCAAAAATAAAAATTTAAAAGAAAAAAGAAGAAAATCTCTGTTCCATTAAGTAAATTGTAATGTCGGAAACCATATCAGAACTTCATCCCAGGTTACACTGTTTCAGTAAAGCATAAATTCAAGATAAATGTTAGACAGACACTAAAAATAATAACATGGACTGTGAAGTTAATGTTTAAATAAGCAAATCCATCCCATTATAATTAGGGTTAATTCGCTATTCAACAATTTTCTCTATTTACAGTAAACTCTTTCCTGCCCTGAACAGTGGAACTAATTTCACTGACAACTAAACAAGGAAACATCAGCAATTTAAATATCCATTTCAAGATCAAAAGAAATTTGCATCAATCTCAAGCCAAGAAATGTTTTATTCAGCATTTCAAATTCCTGCTTTCATGTTTCTTAATGTTTCGATTTCATGATTTTACTTTTTGCATTAGAAGTGTAATTATAAACCATTTCTGAGAACTACTAGGCACTGATATTTTAAATATTTAAGTAAATAAAAAGACCTATTCAGAAAGAAAAAATTTACATTCACACTAGAAGACCTAACCTTCACATATCTCCTATCCTCTAGCCAATGAAATCTCAGTCATTTTTCATCCCTATGGTCTAGGTTGCTTTAATTTTCAACATCCATCTGTTCTCCATTTTCTCAGCTACAACAATAATTATGAGCAATATGTGTAACAGCAAAAGTTCTGAATATGATTGGTAGGAATATCGACTGGGAGCAGACAGTGTGGGCTCTTCCAAACACGCTCATTCCCTCAGCACTGCTTCCTTCACGCTCCCAGTGGACTGCCGCGGACTGAGTCCCATTCACTGAAGGGATTCACTTCAATACGCTTCCGTGGGTTTTCCTGAATTAAACTGGCATTTTCTATTAAAAACTTCTATTTTGAGATTTCTTTAATAGTTTGGCTGGAAATATAATTTGATACAGAACAAATTGTAGCTAGAGTACATCTTTTGACCAGACTTAAATTAAAAAAAGCCATTTTGGCAGCTTTAATTTATACATGTGTAAAGACATAATAGAAAATGTGCTAGACTTATGAATTTAATTCAAAATGCTGTCTGTTACGGCTGAAGCAGTTTATCAACAAGCACAGCTTCACAGCAGCGTATGAGTAGCCAACACCATGTCCTTCATCAGACCTGTGACGCTCCTTTCTTCTCTGTTTATTAAACCCAAAAGGTATCCAAAAATCTTCTTTGCTATCGCAATTAGCTCTCATTCAGCTAAAAATGCCCCTTCAACGAAGCAAACTAATTACTAGCTTCTGAACATTCTGTTTTTTCTGTATAGTAAGTCGCAGTCTTGCTCTAGCTCTTTGAGAATTGGAGATGTGTTTTCATTTATTATGGATGGAAGATTGGTCACATCAGAAATTCAGTCATTATCACCATCATCAACAACACCATCACTGTCACCACAGGGGATTAAATTGATTTTTTCCCTCCATCAATGACTCCAAAATGATGCCCCCTGCCCTGGAAGAGAATAGGTCTCTGGAGGGTAGGAGCTGGGGAACAGGGACAAGGCTTCTGGAACTTCCAGCACCAAGATCACACCACCTAAATGTGATCTCAGGAGCCACTGTCACAACTGCATGCTGCGAGCTGCTGACCTGCATCCAGGGCTACACCCTGCTTCCTTCGTGTACCATCACAAGATGAAAATATGTATCTTCTCAACACTCAAGATGGCTATGACTCAACCCTGCTATGCAAACCTCAATACCTGTCTGCCCCTGCTGGACAGAACTGAAATGTGTGCACTGTGGACAGCATCAAAATCATTGCTTCCCTTCTGTCATCCAAATCTCATGTCAGGACCTGACCCCTGAAGCCAAGCATATCTGGAATCGTAGCTACAAGGTAGTCTGGTAAAATTTAGTGCTTAGCGTTCCCATTCCATATGGTAAAGAAAAAAGTCATATTAAAAGGCTGTGTTTTTTTCAAAAATATTGGGTCGTAAGATATACTTTACTTCATAGCACAGTACATGTATATCTATATATCTAAATCTATAGACAGACAGATAGATAAAGAGACAGACAGACAGGCAGGCAGATAGTAGATAGATAGACAAGCACATATACACAGGAGGGTTCTAAAATAATACTCTCACTAGGTGTGATGCACCTTGATTTAGTCTATTCTATTCTATTCTATTCTATTCTATTCTATTCTATTCTACATTTTACACTTTTCTTATTTAAATGAATTGAAATCCATTTCTAGCCTGGATGTCAAGAAATCTGTGCTATTCGGATGATGAAATGAATGAACTTCAACTCCCCATATCTACCATGGAATATTACAGATAATTTTATTAATTTACTCATGTTTTTGACAGGAAATGACATGATTTTCTTAAAACCACACAAATAATTTAGTAGTGGATTTGGAAATAGAAATCAGAACATTTGCATCTTATTCTAGGACAGACATCCAGACATCTAACCTACAAATATTTATTACCTATTTTGTATTAAGAGACTAACAAACATTATCTTAATTTCACCCTCAGAAAATTGGATATTTTTGTTTGTTTGTTTATTCTTATTCATTCTTGCATATCAACTAATTTTGGATTTTTAACCTTAATAATATGACTATGCTGTGTAGAATCTGGTTTCTATTAGAGTCCTTTAAAGTGTGTGTTGTTTTGTGTTATTGTTGTTTTGAACCAGTATGTTAGACTTAAAATGTAAACCCTTTGGTGGCAGCATAAATATTGTTTCACTGCTATTATCTTTAGCCGAAATGTGCAGAGTTTATCATGAAAAGCATGATTTATAATCTCTCCTGTATATTTACCAAGAGTGTATGAAAAGAATTTATTCTCTGGTTCTCTCTGTTCTAGGACTATTTTCCTATATTTTCAAGACATTTCATTTCCTCAACTTCTGTTTTCTGGCCCTTTAGTGTGCAAAGATGATAGGTTTCCACTTGGATCCAAACTGATCTGTGTCGTGTCCTCTGTGCACGCCCTCAGCCAATGAGACGAATCTCATTCATCTCTATCCCTTTCTTCTAAATGTACACAGTGGAATATCTCTGCATTCTGTTGATCTCCCATGCACTTATTTAGTTATTTGTTTATATTTTACCTGGAGTTTATAGTTGCTATTTGTGGAACATCAGTCTGATAAGAGATTACTTGGCCATATTAAAAGTGCTCTTCTGTGTAATTTAAAAGACTGTGATTAGATAGTCACATATTTAGAACTGCAATGTCGTCTTGGTCAATTAACTTTATAATCATTATAAATTGTCCTTTGTTTTCTCTGGCAATTTTCTCTTCTTAAAGTTGATTTTGTCTGATATTATATGGCCACAAGAGTATTATTATAATTTGTATAATTGTCCTTCCATTTCTATTCTTATCTCATGTAAAAAGTATACAATTTGAACTTGATCTTCTTTTCTTTTAATCTTTGATTTTAGAATACTTAGATCATGTAATTATTTATATGTCTGGTGTTAAGTCTACTGTCAGATATTTGTTCTCTATTTGTTCCTTGTGTTGTAGTCCTTCGATTCACCTTTATATATTTTTAAAATTTTGTTCCAAATTCTCTGTTACATTTTTAACTGTAACTCTAAATATTTCTTATTGGTTACTCTGGAGTCTAAAATATAGAACCTTAACTTCTCACATATATAACTCGAATTAAGATCATACTCACTAAATTATAACATAAGAAATATTCCATAATATCATTCCACTAAAGCATTAAGTCCTTATGCAGCACTTAGGAGGCTGAGGCAAGAGAACTGCTGCAAGTCTGAGGCCCCTCTGATCTACATAGTTCAAGTCCACCCTGAACTACCTAGTGACACCCTGTCTCAAAAAAGAAGAAAAAAGTCGCTTTTCTAATTATTACAAATAATTTATTGTTTTTATTTTATTTTAAAGAGAAAAAAACAATTTCATAACAATAGAATAGGACAGTAACAATGGTTAATATGTTGCATATTGTTATCTTCAAAGTAGTTACTCAGAGTACAAGATATAGGCATCAAAAAATTGTCCAAACAATATTAGCACAAACCTTTCTTTTCAATGAACTAAGAGAAATTAGTAACTATCTTGTATATATACATTTTTTTCCTTTTCCCTTCCTTCTTTTTTCCTTTCCCCCATCCCAGATTCTCTTTACTTTTGAACAGTTTCTTCCCATTTCACAATATCTATTGTACATTTTGTATCTTATTTACTCTTTCAGCTTCTCACACTAGGGAAACAATACAATGTTTACACATGTGAGTGTGATTTATTTCACTTATGAGTATGGTCTTGAGTTGCATCCATTTACCTATAAAAGTCTCAAATTTATCCTTCTTTATGGCTGAGTAGTACTCCACTGTTTTTTTGTACAAATAATCTATTTTTAGGTATATTGTAAGTTGCATAATATACTGTCACTCCTTCTAGTAAACAGCCTTTACTTTTTTATACGCTTACTGTTCCTTTTCTAGTATTCATCATTCTGTTCCTGTAGGTCTGAATTTCTAACTGTGATCTTTTTGTGCCAGCCTGAGGGGTTCCTGTGCTAGCTGTCCTAGCATGAACCATTTAGCTGTGTCCCGTGTGCTCACTCAGTTTACAGTGTCTGAACACAGTTATGCTTTGTCATCATTTTCCACAGATGTTTTCATTACATAAATATTCTTTATACCCTATCGATATTTTTTGCTTTTGTGTGTGTAATTTTTGTTTTTTATACATTTTTCCTTTCAGCAATTTAAAGATGTCATTCAATTTTCTTGTTTTGCTCAATTTTTTCTGGTATATTTACTGTGATTCTTATCAAATGCTTTGCAGTTAAAAGAGATTTTTTTCCACTTTCTCCTATTTCTTTAAGTTTTTTTGTCTTTGATTGTGGTATTCGAAAGTATAACTTTGAATTTCTGAATAGGCTTTTCTATGTATTTATTCAACTGAGAGTTGGCTGAGCTTTTCAGACCTGTGGGTTTATGCTTTTCATCAAGTGTGGAAAAACTGGCCGCTGGTTTTTCAGATATATTTTCTGCTTCATTTTCTGTCCTCTCCTTTTAGGATATATTATACCCAATTACAAATCCTATATATACTACACTGATTGATACTGCTACACATTTTTGAGGATTCTTGGGGGTGATTTTTTTTCTTGATCTCAGTTCTCTGTGCACATTGCTTTATTTTTATTTTTATTTTTATTTTTTTGTGGGTACCAGGGGTCAACCTCAGGACCTCGTGCGCCAGCAGGCACCCATGCTGCTGAGCGATATCACCGGCCCTTTCTTCGTATGTGGGTTCCGGGAGTCCATCTCGGGCCCTCGCTCTTGCCAGGCAGGCACTTACGCTGCTGAGCCATCTCACTGGCCCTCTGTGCACATTTTAATCATTCCTATTCATTTTTCTTGAAGTTTACTAATCTTTCCTTTTGTAGCTCTCAGTGTACTGCTAACCTCATCTGGTTAATACTTTGTCAATTTCAGATGTTTTTTCAGTGTCAAAATCTCCATTTTGTTATTTAAAAATTGTTTTTATTGTCTTATGTTACCTCTTTTCTTCCTATTCTATGCATCTTATCATATGAATTTTTAAGTATAACCTTGCAAATTTCTTCCCATATGTTTCAATATTTGGTGTTACACTGACATGCCTTCAAATATATTTTTATTTTGATTGTTAGTTTCATTTGCTTGCCTTTTAATATATTGCAATTTTGTATATATAATATTTTGCATAGAAAAATAAAAAGTGAATTATGTACCTGCTTTGTTGATTTCACTTTGTCTTTTGGGGAGTACAATCAGTTTCTTAATGTCTGTCAGCTAATCTAATGAAATAAGCACTCATATTTCAGCTGGAGTGAAAATCACCCAGTACTGAACCATGACTGAGTAAGGAAGTCCTTATTATAGCTTCGTCCAGTCCTGTGGAAACTTACAGTGGAGCCCCTGAATTTTCAGATCTTATCAGTGTTAAAGCCAGGCGGTGGCTGCTCCACACATCAGCTATGGACTCACCTTTGAATAGGGGATCCAGAATGCACATTTTTACAACAATTCTCACTTTAATATTTAGTTCTCTTTCGGCTGTCAGGCCTTTAATATAATTAGGAGGAAGGAAGAATGATGAATTAATGAAATTACTGCTGTTTTGTATCTTTTCCAGACATCAGCTTGTACTGACAGATCTCTTTCCCAGTAGCATGGCTGGCCTCCAATCAGCCCAGCAAGCTCTGCTATTTGTCACCTTTGCTGCACTTTTCTTTCCACATGCAGACATCCAGCCACACAATGGCGCAGAGCCACAATTTGCCTCCAGGTAGCTGATGTGGTTTATTGTTTTTTATGAAATGCTTCATTTCTCTCAAATTAAATTCAGCTAGACTTCCTTATGTCATCTATTTTCAGTTATCTCATAGAGAGCATTGTTCTTATTTTACCCAGTATTTTCCTACTTTTATGATAGAAGAGATGATCTTCTATGTGTTTTATACCCTAACTATTGGAGAAAAACCCATTATTTTTTTAAGCCCACTTTAACCAGGGTATTGCCCTCACTTCTCCATTGACTCAGGTCCTATCAAGGTTGGCAGGGATCTCACATCCTCAGAAACCAATCGCCAGTGCTAAGATAGTGACCTCTGAGAGGCAGTGGCCACTTGATCATCCCCACTCTTGGGACACATTTTTACTTGCCATCCGTATCAGTGATTTTTTGGTGATATCTTTTCTTTTTGCTTCCTGGGTATTTCTTCAGTCTTCTTTGCTATATGCTCCCATTTCTGACCTCCAAATATTGGCATACACTATTCCAAGATAGGATTTTCAGGACTCATTTTCTCAGTCTAAACTCATCCTATATAAAATCTTATTCAGTTCTACAGGTTCACATTTCATATATATACTAATATAGTATAGTATAATGACTCCAAAATTTATGTCTAGCTATAATCTCACCTGAGGATTCTGGAACAGTCTACCTATTTACCTGTTCACCATATCTGCCTGGAAACCAGAAACTTGATGTGATCACATCACAATCTCCTTCACTCTCAGTCATTTCTCTTGCCCTCACCTATCCCAGCACCACTCTTTTCTTTGTCATTCTTATCTTGGTAAATGGCATTAGTAAAGAAAAACCTTTTAGAAACACATAAGAAATAGTTTAATTTGTCGTATAAAATTTTTCAATCAATAATTTCTACTTTCAGGCTATATCCACCTAATATGGCCACTTTCACTACCTCCGTCCTGTATTCCCACGATCCACACCCTCATTGCTTATTGCTATATGACTGTAGTAGCCTTTGCCGTTGTCTCTCTGCCTCTAGCCTTGTCCACTCCCCAGCCTCTATTTTGTACATTAGATGAGATTTTATTTTAATATGTAGATGCATTTCATACATATAATGGCTGCCTTGTCAAACAAATCTTTACAATAAACCAGAAAGTTAATTTTTCTTTTCCAAAATCATTTAACAGTGTCCCACCACATTTAATAACATTCAAACATTTTGTTGTGGACAGTAGCGTGCTTCAAGATACAGCCTTTCTTTGCTCTCTTTGCTGTTCTATTGTAGCCACATTGGCCTCATTCCTACACATTTTGTCCCGCAAGTCTTTTGTATTTGTGGTTTCCAGGACATCTTTTCCTTCATGTAGTGACAGACGACTCCCCACGTATTCTGGTCTTTACTGATCTAAGATCTCTTCCACCACACCACAGTTATCATTATCCAACCTTTTACAAAATTCCTTATTTTTCAGAGATACTTCTCTTTGTAAATTATGCTACATGTAATTTTTTACTCTTCCGTTTCCTCCCCTTTCTGTACATAGATTTTGCTTGTTTATTTACGTATTTTAAAATCGAGAATTCTGACTGACATATCATCAGTTATATCAAAAAAGTTAAATTTTATAACAGCTGAGATCCCTTGTGGGATCTGGATTAGAAAGTCCTCAATATAAACCAAAATATTTTACTTCTGCTTTACAGTAACCTAGATTTAGAAGCAAAATGATAATCTTCAGCCATCTAGTTTATGGAATTGCTATTAAAATACCGTAATTGTGCCTGTACATGTATGTATATTATATTCTCAGAACCCAGCTGGCACTGACAAAGTGGAGATGACAGGCAGTTGTTGAGTGCTCACTTTGGAAAAGCATCCTACAACAATTCTACTAATCAGTGTTCTCTCAGTAATGCACTTTCAATCAGCAAAGCATTTTCGAAATGTATTTATAATTTCCTAACCCACAGAATAAAGCAGAAGTTATCCATAAAAAGAATCATTAGAACTTTCAAAATCAGTTTGTAAAAATAGTTCTGTAAGAGAGCACATTTGCAAAAGTTACCCTTGCTTGTCAATAACGAAGTGGAAGTCTAGCAGAGGATACAGTGGAGAAGCGGCAAACGTGTTTGCGGCTTACTTCCACTCTGTGTAAGAGTATACTAGTCTCCAGCTATCTTTGGATTATTACCGATCTACTAAAATAAATAAAAGTAAAGATAAAAGGATATTTTGAGGACCAATGTCAATTTACTGGGAAGCTAAATCATGTTAAGGAAACCGATCATACACATGGTTGCATTCTCAGGGAGACAGGATTTAAAGCTAAAATCATAGCTAAGAAAGCAAAGATTTACCAAGCCTAGAATATTCTGCCTTGGTGTCAGAAGGATTGCACATGCCTACAAAAAGAGAAAGAAGGAAACAATGGAGGGAAGGAAGGGCAGGAAAGGAGGGAGTCTGGGAAGAAGGAAGGAAAATTTTGCACAGAGTGTGCCCCAGCATTTATCAGCACATGGTCTGTGTGCTGAACAACAGTAAACTTGCACATAGCCAGGAGTGCAATGAACGATTGTGCAGTCATGCACGCATGCTCAATGCTTCTGGTTAATAGATTGCACAGCCCACCTCATACTATGACCACACTACACCGTCCTGTACAGAGCTCCCCATGCAAATACTGACCAGTCTTGGCCACAGGACATTCTGATCCTTTTATCTCTCCTTTTAGAAACACAGCCTCTATGTGTGGAGTGATCTAAGTTAATCACTGATTTCTGCTTAAATCTATTATTCTCAGCAAAATCTATTACTTGATCTGCAAAGCTAGAAAGCAGTGTACAGATTAAGATAACACCTGCAAATCAATGCTGTTCTTTAAATTCCTTCCTGAGTGGGTTCTTCTTTTTCCAAACCAGTAACTCAATCCAAACACCTCAATTACAGTGTGAAACTGAGTTATAATCTAAGAATTTGAAGGTATTCAAGTAAATGATTATGATGCAAAAGGAAGTGAAAGATCCAGAATTGCTCTATATGTGAGGAATGATTGAAACGAGTTGAGCAATCATAATGGAAAGCCATCAGGCCACATTTATAGCACTGTAAGGATACAAATTAAGCAACCTTTCTATGGTAATTTTAAATCTAAAAAAGTTAAAATTTACACATGCATATCACATGTTCAGATACTCTCACATATACATATTAACCTATAATTCAGACCAGCATTATTTTGAGTTATGGTAATTTTGAATAGATATTTGTTGAACTGAATTAATGAAACCAAATATTTAGGATGCCCCCCAAAAAATGAGAGTAAAAGAAACAAATAGAAAGGCATTGTAAAATTTAGATTACAGCACGCATGTGCTGGGAGAAGACTCCAACTAATGGCTACTTGATCAATCAATATCTTCACACCCAAACTTAATTTCTACTGTGAAAGACTTTAATTTTCATAATATTTTATCTATATCTATATACCTATATTTACCTATCTTTATGTATATATGTATTTAAAAATAGAATGTTTTATGTAACCATCCTCCTTTCTATGTAATTTAAAAGACACCGAGTTCTAGGAGAAAGAAGTCAATTTCTTCAGGTAATATCAATTTTTGTTCCACGTAATTTTTTCCTTTATTGTTCTCCTCTTTCTCCTCCCCTTCTCTGCTCTAAACATAATGATACACAGCAACTTTGTACTATTAAAAGGAAAGGAAAAGCAGCTCAGCCCAGGGCATAGCTTATTCAAACCTTCACATAAGGAGTTAGCAGAAGGTTAAGGTCTGACTCCGTGATATTAAATTATAGGACCTCGCATACACTTTGCATACACTTTACTATCTTCATCTAAAAAATGGACGTAACAATGAACGACTGTTCAAGTTATATTAAATAGTTAATGTGAGGCTCAAGAGAAAAAAAAGAAAATATAAGGGAATATAACCAAAAAATATATGATCAAAATCCACTATGAGCATATATTTTCTGTGTAATATAGGTGACCAGTGAATTGTGGGATCAAAATCATATTTAATTCAGCAACAATAAATGGAGAAGACATTAGAAGTACAGTGGAATGTAACTTGGATTAAACAGCAGCAAACACTAAGTTCATAAAATTAAACTCAAACAGTCAGCTTTATTATGTTACCCGAGTAAAACACATCAGCTTATAATATGTAGCTTTTATACCAAGCTATTTTGGCAGAATATGCGGGCTCTTCAATATCAAATTAAAAAGAAATGTATTCTGGCCATAAGCCTGCATTATACTTTCTCATTATGTAAGCAATGAAAGACCAAAGTCCGTCCTAATAATGGAATGGTAGACTTTTGGCTCTGATTCATGAAAACATATAGATAGATAGATAGATAGATAGATAGATAGATAGATAGATAGACAGACAGATAGATAGATAGCTATAGTCAGCTACATTAAAGCACCAGGTGCGGTGCTAAGAATTCATGAACTATAATTTCAAGAGACATATATACTTACAGCTCTATGCTTCCAGGACAACCATAAATAAATTGTATACAAATTGTTATAATAGTTAGCATTTGGAGGGAAGCAGTATATTTCAAGGAGTTCATTTTCTATTTTCATTAAATTATAATTTATAGTTATAAAAAGATAATTCATAGGACAAATATGCCAACATCTAATGGAGTCTTTCTATTGGGCAGTGTTTAAACAAATCAGGTCAAAAAAGAAATATATAGCCCCCTAATGACTATACATAAACAAAATCTCTAGAAATAGAACTCAGTATTTATGTGATGTACATAAGAGCTTGGTTAATGACTTGGCTAGAAAGATTCACCAGTTTCCATTGCCTTTCCTCTGGCTACCTATAGAGGTGGTAGTAAAAGCTATTTGCTCCATTTCTCACATCCATGACAACCAGAGTCATTTCAGCAAACAGAACCCATATGAGTATGTGACTTCATGTAGAGCAAGGATTGCTTTTTAAGATGATCAGCAAGCTTTGCTCTGGGCCTCTTGCAACACCCTCCAAACCTCAGAGAACTGACTGCTACGGCCTAGAAGGGAGGCTATCAGGTGTCACTAAATGCAAATCCACAGCCAAGTCTATGCTCCAAGAAGCTGTCATACCCACCAGCACCTGCTGATGACAGGACACTGAAACGCTCAACGTGCCACTCAGGAAACTAAAGGCAACACCACAAGAATAACTGCAAATGATTGAAAATATCAAAAGAATGTGAAATATAATGTTTGTTCCAATTACCTTTCCTAACTCTCAAATAAAGTGCACCTAATCCATGGATCTAGAGAGCCTGCTGCAAGGGAGGTAAATTTTAGTTTTCAGATTCCACACCAGAGAATGTTCTGGAAGTAGATGATAATTTTATCATTTTTTTCTAACATTTAATTATAATGTAGAGAAGCAGAACTGATTTTGTATGTTTGTGTCCTACAACTTTGCTTAATTTATTAGTTCTAATATTTTGTGATATTTAGGATTTCTTGTGTATAAAATGATGCCATTTACATAGATAATTTTAATTCTTGTGGTGCAATTTGGTTACCTTTCATTTTTCTTTCTTTTTTTTTTTTTTGTGGGTACCGGGGGGTCGACCTCAGGACCTCACGCGCCAACAGGCGCCCGTGCCGCTGAGCGATATCACCGGCCCCTTTTCCGTATGTGGGATCTGGGAGTCGAACTCGGGCCTTCGCGCTTGCAAGGCAGGCGCTTATGCCACTGAGCCATCTCACCGGCCCTCATTTTTCTTTCTTTTGTCGTGATTCTGGCTAGGAAGCCCACTACCATATATAGAAGTGGTGATAATATGTAGCCCTGTCTTAACTCTGGACTTCCAGACCTGGAAGTTTTACCCTTGAGTATAGTGGCAGCTTTGGGATAATCATATATGGCCTTTGTTACTGAGATATATTCTTTCCATACCTGTTTAGTTGAGCATTTTTATTTAATGTTAAACTAATGCTAACTTTCATCAGATGCTTTTCTGCATCTATTGAGATGATATCATGATTTTTATCCTTCATTCTGTTAATGTAGTACGGCACATTTATTTACTTATGTATATTGAACTACCTTTGTATTTCAGCGATCAGTCTCACGTGATCATGGGTTATAATCAATTTAATGTTCTGTTGCATTGACTTCCCTAGTATTTCCTTGATGACTTTTGCATCTATTTTCATCAGAGATGTTGGTCTACAGTTTTTTTGTTTTGTTTTTATTTTTTTCCTGTTATTGTGGTGGTGCTGGTGTCTTTGCGTGGTTTGAGTATTTGGTAACGCTGGCTGGTAAAATGTGTGTGAAAGTAACCACTTTTCTTCAAATTGCTGAAAGTGGTTTTAGTTCTTTATTGAATGTTTGGTAGAATTCAGCGTGGAAGCCATTAGGTCTCAGACTTTTCTTTTAAGAAAAAATATTCAATCTCTACACATATTATTGGGCTGTTTAGTTGATGTAATTCTTCATGATTCTGCTAAAGTAAGTCACGTGTTTCTAGGGAAGTACCTATTTCTTCTAGACTCTTGATATGTTCCTCTCAAATCACTTGTGTAGTGACAATTACATTGCCTTCATTTTATAAATCTTGCACTAGACAGTAGAGGAATATGCACTTTTATTTCATATTTCTTTTGTATGCAAATATCCAATTTTCATACCACTATTTTTTAAAAACACTATCCTGTTATCATTGAATGGCCTATGTGTCATTTAACCTTCATTCTTTTGATCCAGCATTCTAGTATCATAATAAGGATGGAAATTGTAGCATAATTAATAAGTTATTCAATCAATAATTCACTCAGATAAATTAGAAGATTGGTGTGATAGTTGTGGCATCAACTTGAATAAAAAATGACTAGTGGATTGATTTGGCACAGTTCTGGGTGTGTCTAGGTGACTGACTTACTAAAAAAGGAAGACCCAACCTGGGAATGTTTGGCATCAACCAATAGGTTTTTTATTCCTTAATGGAATATAAAAGAAGGCGTAGGCAAAGACTTTCTGAATAAAACTCTGGTTGTACAAAAAATAATGCTAAGAATCAACAAAAAGGATCACATTAAATTAAAAAGCTTTTGCAGAGCAAAGTAAAACAACAAGAGTGAAGAGACAACCTACAAACAAAAGTGGAAAAATTTTTGCCATGTACTCCTCAAAGTAACAACCTCTATAATGTATAAAGAACTCAAAATAATTAGATCGCCCAAATTAAAGATCCAATAAAAAAATGGGCATCTGAATTGAATAGACACTTCTCAGATGAAGAAATATAATTGGCTAATAAACACATGAAAAAATGTCCAATATCACTGGCCACTTGAGAAATAAAAATTAAAATATCATTAAGTTTCCATCTCATTCCTATCATTGATGGTAGGAATGGCTACCATCAATAAATTGTCCAATAACAAATGCTGGAAAGGCTACAGGGAGAAAGGAACCCTTCTTCATTGTTGGTAGGAGTTTAAATTGATACAATCATTAATCAAATCATTATGATTTGAAAACTAAGATATCCCATTTGACCCAGCTATTCTCCTTTTAGGCATTTTCCCAAAAGAGTTAAAATCACCATACTACAATGATTTATGTATACCCCTGTTTATAGCAGCACGATTCATAATAGCTAAATCTTGGAAACAGCCTATATATAAGTCCATTATCAGATGAATGAATAAAACAAATGTATTTGTACACAATGGAGTAATACTCTGCCATTAAGAAAGATGAACTCAAGGCATTTGAAGGAAAATGGATGCATCTTGACATCATAGTATTAAGTGAAGTAAATCAGGCACACAATCTTGAACACTGCATGGTTTTATATGAAAAAAGTTAATATATAAATAAAGTATGAATTAAAAGACAATAGGAAAGAAGAGAGAGAGAAAAAAGTTATTGTATTCTAAATATGTTTCTGCTGTCACTTTCTAATTTCATTCTAATATGGTGTAAGAGCTCACTTTGCATGATTTCTATTTCTTTGGATATGTTAAGGTTTTTATTGCTCCTATGAGCATGGTCTATTTAGAAATAAATAAATAAATAAATAAATAAATAAATAAATAAATTCCAGAACAGGAACATCTACGAATATAGTATCTCAATTGTTGCCTATATTTGGGGGGTTGGGTTGGGAGATGATAGCAAATGGGTAGTGTTTTGTTTTGGGATTAAAAAAAAGATCTAAGTTTGATTATGAACATGACTGTACAACTCCATCAATATGTTAAAATATACTGAATCATACTCTTTAAGTTTTTAAATTGTATAGAATGCAAACTTTAACTCAAAAAAGCTGTTATTTTAAAATTAAGAAAAAGAAGGAACTCTCTCATGCTTCTTCAGAAGAGCATCAGTCTTTGCCAGTTTTGTCTCCAGGCTTCCAGGGCACCCTTCAGTCTTCCAAGGAAGAACCTTTATTTCATCATATGTACTCATATAGGACTCTACAATGAGCTCCACGTCTTTGACTTTTGACTGGATCCCCAGCTCTTCAGCGTGCAGATGGCCCTTTTGCATACTTCCACTCCTGACTCTGCAGGTGGCCATTGTAAGTCTACCTTGTAAATCCTTTATATATCATGTATATTAATTCTTTTCTTCTAGTGAACCCTGACTGATACAGTTGGAATCTTAACCTCAAAAGTTACCATCCCTCAATTGGTGACTTTGTCATGAATGTTCCACTCCATCATGCTTGAAAAGGCCCCAATACACAAAACTACAATGTATTTTGTGACTCCAAACTCACAACCACATTTCTTCAGCTAAAATATAATGATGAATATTCAGAAAGTCCTAAGATGGTGGTGCTAACACAAGCTTGGTGGAGGCTTGCCAAACTAACGTCCATTTCAATGAAGGAAAATTGCTGCTACATTTAGGTTATAAAGGGCCCAACTTGATAAAACTGATTTTGGTTGATGGATGACAATTCCCATTCCACTTTTCATGGAAAAGATTAAGATTGTATTTTTTGTTCTGGTGGTATATTTTTAATAGTTCACCCTTACCCTCTTAAAAGTTTTTTTACGAGATAGATTACTGCAGATTCAACATTTATCTATCTCATTTTTTGATAATTTGGACAATAGCAGTTATATTAGCCTCATCATCCTTGGTGTCAGGAAGTCAATCTGGTTGATCATTTACAGAATCTGTATTTATGCTACCATGTAGTTTCATTCATGAGGATATCTTTTCAACACTGGTGAATTCTGGGTTCACCTGAGATTCCATTTTTAATCTAGAAGTCAACTGACCTCCTAAATCTTTATTCTCAATAGGAGATTCACTCTGGATACACAGTTGCAATAATTTGAATTACTTTCTCCATTGTATATCATAGACAGTCAAATTCTCATTATTCAATGGCATATAAATCCTCATTGCTTTTGTCTGTTCTAGTTTAATAACCACCCTGGCTTTCCCTCATTCAAGATATTATCTATTAACTATTCTGGTAGCAAATATTTGATTAATTGAGATTTTGTAACAGAAACAAAATTCACCACAGTTATTTAGGAACAATATAGTGATTTACTACATCTGTGCTCACAAAATCCTTTGAAGAGATGGGCAGCCAGGCTCTAGGCTGGGAAGGAAAAGCTAACAAAACTAGCCAGTTAGAACTAGTATCTACGGCACTATTGTGAATTGAATTTTAGATATCAAAAGGCCAGTACTGGAGCTTCTGAATAGAACACTCTACAGTCACTGAAGTCCAAGGATCAAAAGTCGACACCAGAAAGCACTGTCCTACTGCATGCAGCACACACATCTTCCTCTCCACCCACAATGAAACTTGTGGCCAGGACTGCAAATCTGAGTACGGCTCCTTTCTTCCTGATCCCCGGTAATGAGAAACCAGGAAGCAGAATACTAATGTCAGAAGAAGAAAGCAAAGTAAAACAAAACAAAATGAAACCAGCAAACAAAAAATATAAAACCTACAGTCATAATCCTCCTCCATAGCTGCAAACAGCAAATGAAGGTGGACTACACTTTACTTTTACTTTTCAATGTCATAGAACGAATCTAATTGTTGATGCTTATGTTTTAGCTAGAACTCTTTCTGAGAGCAAGTATGACAGTAGGGGTTTTGCTTTTCATTGTCTTCGTAGAGGAACACACTGCAGGACAGAATGGATCCTAAATGGGAAGAGATTGTACTCACCACATGCACTGGAATGGAAACATATGTTCTAACGCATCACCTTGTGTATATGTAGTATGTGAACTTCCTAATGTCAGTGCCCACAAATTAAACAGAATGCTTATTATCTAGAAATCATTCAATAGATATTTCTTTAATCGAATTGGTGGGTTTGGTAAAATATTTATAAATGAGGAAAATATGCAATTATAAAAACAATGCTTTTATACAAAGAAAATGACAAATATGGTGGGAAAAGCTGTAAACCATACCATATGGAGGACAGAGGAAGAAATGAGCACTACTTTGCCAAGAGGAGTGTTCATTCGGTGAAAGGATATAATGAATCCATATAACTACACAATAGTTTTTATATGCCTGAATAATTTCCACATGTAAAAGAGATTTTATAGATTTAGCTGAAGTAGATAAACATTGAAGCATGAGATGCATATACATTTTAGGAAGTAGGATTTCAGCTCAATTTGAGGAAAAGATTTCAAACTTCTAAAAATATCGCGGTGACACCACATTATGCTGCCACGTGCCCCTTTCCTGGGCAGTGAACTGAAGGACAGGATGGTGCAACATAGGGAAGGAAGGATAATGGGTCCTTGTTCTGTACTTTCGAAGAGACTGACATACAGTAAAAGTTTTTCAAAATCGTTTGCTTGAATTTTCCTAAAATTATCTAAAAATGTTACTCTAAGATCAAATAAATTTATGGAATTCCAAATACTATCATCTTTACTGCAGTTTTCTCAGAAATTTTAGCATTTTCTAGAAAATTATGAATGCCTCCAAAGAGGACCATATGAGTACAAGATAGTGTCTCCAGAACCATCTCTTTATTAGGGTTTATCTATATTGCAGATAAGCTCTACAAAACAGAAGAACAAAATGACCTTGGAAAAAGAAAACCCCAATGAAATTTTCTCTTGTGGTGCAAACAGCATATCAAATTGTTAAGGTAGGAAATAAATGACAGGGGAAAAGAGGAAGAAATAGAAACAAAGTACAAGGGGAAAAAGAAGGAAAGAAAAAGAACTAGGAGGAAAAATGAAAGGGAAAATAGGAGAAATTATGATTGGATTCAAGCACAGGATTAGACTTTAGAATGTATGTTTTTATTCTCCTGAGGCATATTAGTTTTTTTTATTGTTTAATATCATGCAATATTCCAGGATAAGGAGAAACAAAGTATCCTGATAATTACAGTTTGAAGAAGTTCTACATCTTTTTCTTCCTTGATCCCTCCCTCAGTGTTTGACAGGAGCTTTTCAAGATGACAGAGACTTTTGTACCCACCCAGGGTGGCTATTTACAGCAGCTGGAAGAACAGCACTGACCAGCCTGGTATCCATTTTCCAGAAGCTCTCTGGGTAAGAGATACTGGTCTGAAGGAATAATTTGCTATAGTAGTGACTACCTAGGAGCTTTGAAAGCAAGGCTCTTCTCAGGGTGATTCCAAGAGCAGCCCTGTCATAACGCTCAGGGGAATAGGCTGTGTTACAGCATAATTTGCTTCATGGTGACTTAGGGAGAAAAATCAATCTTGAAGAAAAGTATGCTTGGTTAGGCAGCTATTTTTCCAGCAGCCAGTCTAATGAACACTACAAAGATTAGAAGCGCTGACACTAAGAATCATTAGATTTCTACACAGATGAGGGATTTGCATGAATTCCATTTGGTACCAAATAAGCAACAGAGTACTGATACTGTTTGCTGAGCACAGAGAGATTCAGATAAATTACTTTGTGCATGTAAAACCATCGGAGAATCAGCTTGCAGCGCTCAAAGCAACTTTAAAATGCTCACTGATCTAACATCCAAGAAGCAACAACTCTATATGTATCCCAAACCATCTCTGGTATATCCTTGTCTTTCGTTAGTAAATGAGAAAAATCACTCATTGCTTAGATGGAAATCAAGTATTAGTTTTAAACACATACTGTCTTGGGGAGTTATTCAAATACTTTTTTTTCGAAGATAAAAATTCAATTATAAGCATATTTTTCGATTGATGCCACTTCATTCTGCAGGGAAAGATGCTCATTATGTGAAGTTTCCACTGCATGAGAGGAAGTGTGGATGTAAAGAATGGCTGTGCCTGTGCTTTCTTGTAACACACAGCAAATCATCTAGTGGCACCAGCTCCTCATGCATTATACTTTAATATCCTGAGCTTTCTATTTGTACCACAGGTAAGTGTCTGCAATTTCTGCATATGAACAGTCTCTTTGAGATGCAATCACTATGCTGGCTAACACTTTGGGTCACAGGATTGAAGTAGTTTAAAGAACAAAGATGAAGAAAAGCAGAAAGATATGCCACACGAGTGTTTCATATTGGAAGTTCTGTCAGTGTGTCAGGTACTTTGGGATGACAGTGAACTCAAGCAAATCTGCTCAAAATGTTATGGAGGCAAAGAACCAAAATAAAACACCACCAAATTTGGTATCAGTAAAACTTTTGAAACTAAGTGTACTGAGCCCAGCATGGAGGTGCATACCTGTAATCTCAACTCGATGGGAGGCTAAGGCAAGAGGATTATAAATGCAGGCCCAGCCTGGACAATTTAGCAAAACCTTCTCTAAAAATTTAAAAAGGGCTGGGGATGTAGCTCAGTGTCACAAACAAATAAACAATTTTTAATCTTAAAGATTTGCAGTATTACAAGTCAAAATGTCAAGTATCCAGGAAATTGTTATAATAAATTCTATTCTTTAACTGTGCAATTCTGCATGATCTCTTCCTACACTTCCCCAATTTTCTTTTTTTTTTTTTTTTTTTTTTTGTGGGTACCGGGGGGACGACCTCAGGACCTCGCGCACCAACAGGCACCCGTGCCGCTGAGCGATATCACCGGCCCCTTTTTCGTATGTGGGTTCCGGGAGTCGAACTCGGGCCTTCGCGCTTGCAAGGCAGGCGCTTAAGCCGCTGAGCCGTCTCACCGGCCCACTTCCCCAATTTTCAAGATGAGGAAACTAAAACTTCAAAAATTAAATGTGCTTCCCAGGGTCACTTAGATAGATAATTCAAGCATTTGTCCTCTTCCCACTTTTGTTATTGAAGGGGATGAGAGAGAGACTTTTCTAAGTGTCAGGAAAAAAAAAAAAAAAAAGCGGTATAATAGTAAAGCATGGCCAGAGTAGAGCAAGCTCAAAGCTATTTAGAGTCCAACAAAAAAGCATGGGCCTGAAGAATTTACAATAAAAGAAAAATAATGCATCAGATATGGGATCTGATTGAATGTAGAGCCAGTGAGAGGCACATATTTCCAAGTCATCTCCTTTTGTAGCCTGGATATAATAATTGCATTCTCATTGGCTTGTCATTGGCCATAAGGGGATGTTCTGGCTAGTTCAAAATGGATAGACATTCATGCAGAAGGAGGAGCATCACTGTGGGAACATCACAGGTTAGTCACCTGACATGCCTCCTGATGCAATCAAGAGACATGGTAAATACAAGATGTATGCTGCTGCCCAAGTCACATTACATCACATCTGCTTTGCAGTAAGCTCTTCTTTAAAGAGTAGGATTATTCTCTAAACTTAAAATAAAAATATAGTATATGAATGAATAAGCCAGGAACATAATTGTTATCAAGTGTTATGTACTGTATATGATTCAGTGTGCTGCACTTCTATATGACTGTCAGTGTAGCAGGTCTTTTTTACACCAGCATGACTCCAGGCATGTGAATAATGCATTGCGCTGTGACACTACTCCGGATACAACATCACTAGGCAGTAGGAAGCTTTCAGCTCCATTATAATCATATATATGCAATCTGTCCTTGACTGAAATGTAATTACGCAGTGAATGGCTGTTTATCATAGCCCTAGTTCACTTCTACTTGCCACTCTATCTGCCCATCTATGCTTTAGTATAAATTTGAATATTGATTCTCAAATTATAGTCTGAAATTCTGACTTCCACTTCTGAGACACAATTTCATGAGGAGTTTTCAAATGGAAACCTTTCAGCATTCCTTATCTTCAAAATGCTGAGTATAGTAATTGGTTAAAGAACAAGCCATGAGGGCCGGTGAGATGGCTCAGCGGCGTAAGCGCCTGCCTTGCAAGCGCGAGGGCCCGAGTTCGACTCCCGGAACCCACATATGAAAAAGGGGCCAGTGATATCGCTCAGTGGCACGGGTGCCTGTTGGCGCGCGAGGTCCTGAGGTCGTCCCCCTGGTACCCACAAAAAAAAAAAAAAAAAAAGAACAAGCCATGAAAAACATTATTCCACGCACTTGTCCCTGAGACTCCCCTCAAACTATAAAACATGTTTTTCTTGACTCAATAACTATGAAACAACAGTGGAGCTTAATCTCCATGGAAAACTGTTTCTCATTGCAAGAGTTCAATTTTCCACCTACACAGTGAAAGTGGACAGAGAAAAACAAACAGCCAACAACAGACCTAATTACAGCTTTCCCAAGGAAAGCAAAATGTAGCTGCAACGTGACTACATTTATAAAGCTGTAATTTCTTTAAATGGAGTGACGGTAAATAGATGAGTCTTTGTATTTAAGGACCACTTGGAGAACTTCAGAAGTTAGAAAAGCAACTTTATACATGTGCTGCTCTTATTTATTTTAAAAAAGCACATATTTGGCTAATAAAAATACACAGCATGTGTAGATAGACACCAAAAGAAGACCAGGCTAGCGTGGAATTCGAGCCTGAAGACATAAACTTCAGATCCTGCGCTATCATTCAGCAGGTGAAATCCCTTAATAGTTCCATCTCTTAACTTTCTTCCTTGTAAAATGGTAATAATAATAGTAGCTAAATTTCCTCCAGTCAGAGGTTTTCTCTGAATTACTAATTAAAGTGATATATGTGAAAGCAATTTATAAGCTTCTAGTTAGATAAAATGTCTATCATTTTTTACATATTGTACACTTCCTAAAAATGGTTTAAAAATTAAATTGAAGAAACATACTATTCTGAGTACTTTATGGTTATTTAAAAACAGATTTTCCTGCTTTTCTTGATGAGGTCTTAAAATACCACAGAAAGCAAATGAAGGCTGCCAATATGTTGTACTATTCCTTACTAATGATTACGCCGACAACATACTGCTTATCACCCCCTTCCATGTACCTTCTGACTTAAACCCTACATATCTGCTTCTTAAATTCCTGTCCCACATGAACCACAGATAGAAAGATCAATTCTATAAGCTGCAACAATGAGAGCTGAGAAGTGACGGCATCTGGAGTCTTAGGGACATGAAAAGACATCCTCAGGGAAGAGTCTCCACTCAGCCTGTCCTGTTCAGGAATCCTGAGGCCCTCTATCTTCCCGTCTTCCTCATCACTGACTTCACTGGTAAGACCCAGTCATGCCGTATTGTAGATATAACCACACTCATCCTTCTCTGTTTCCACTGCCTAAATTTAGGCCTTCCTCACCTCTTTCTTGAATTAATTATTCCATGCTCCTGCCTCCAATCTGGTCTCTCGTCAAACCATTTTTCATGCTGGCAACTTGTCTATAAAATGTCAAGTTAGGTAAGTCACTCCTTTGTCCAAAATATTTGAATCTTTTTCCATTCTTCTTAGAATATAACCTGAGGATGAGGTCTCTGGTGATCTGCCTTGCTTCCCCATGTACCTCACTCTACAACTTAGCTACTCTGCCTGATTGGAACTTCTCTTCTTTACCTACATGTCTCTCATCATCATTTTTTAAAAAAATATATTTAATAGCTCATTGGAACACAGTCCCCACACGATAAAATTAAGTCATGTAAAGTGCATGAGTCAATGGTTTTCAATATATTATCGAGTTATTCAATCACCACCACAATTAATTTCAGAATATTTTAATAAGGACAAAAGAAATACTATGCCCTTTGATTCACCTTGCCTCATTTTACCAGCCCACAAGCCCCATCTCCTGATCTTAAGTAGCCACTCATCTACTTGCTGTCCCTATATATTTCCTTGTTTTGTAATTTCAAATAAATAGATTCATACAATATATGGCCTTATTGAGACTGGCTTATTTGGTATCAAATTGCCACTAGCGATAAAGTGCTGTAGTAAAATCAATACTATATTCCTTTATAGATGAATAATATTCCATTGCATAGACAGGTTGCATTTTGTTTATCAGCTGTTCATCAGTGGAGGGACCCTTAGATGATTCCACCTTGTGCATGTATGAGTAACGATGCCATGAACATTCGTGTTTACGATGTTGTAGAAACATATGTTTTCACGTCTCTTGAAATTTCTGGATCAGGTGGTAACTTTATGTCTAATGATTTCAGGATTGTCCAACTGTTTTCAAAGTTGGGTGCATCATTTTAAATTCACATCAATAGTGTGAAAGAGATCAAATTTATCCAAATACTTCCAAATAATTATTTTCTGACCTTTAATTCAAACCACCCTAGTGGGGATGAAGTATCTGTGTTTCTTTTTTTTTTCTAACTGTGGTTTTGATTTGTGTTTCCCTAGTGACTAGTGATGTTGAATTTCTTTTACTCAAGATAACTGATTTTTAGCTACTTCTCCAGCATTGTTCACATGAGAAAATCACTGAAATTTGCAGAACATAATCAGTGTACATCTTATCTTCCAAGGTATTTTTGTAAAATAAAAGAGTCAAGGAGTATTAAAGTACTACAAAATGTTTAAGTGTGAGATGAGGATGTCTATTATGTGACAGGCTGAAATGAAGCTCTGTAGTTACAACTCTCAAGCTGCAAAGCCTTGATCAAATTACTTTTGAGTTTAGTTTCTCTGTGAACAAATAGAATAAAAATGGTTACCTTTAAGAGTCATTTTATATAGTATCTGCAAAGTACTTTCCACAGCACTTAGCTTATAGAATATAATACTTAAATGGGAGTTAGCATTGTTACTGAAACTGCTAAAAATATGTGATATTTCTCAGATGTCATGGAATTTTGAGACAGTAAATCACATATTGTCACAAAAAGAAAGCCTCAGGAAAGATTAAGCAAAAAAATCACATGAAATATTATTTTACAGATATAACAAAGGCCAAAAAAGACATTTGTGCATTGTTTTCTAAATAAAAATGTATACATGAGTATGGAAAACATTACAAGTAAGGAGCTAAAATTATTTTTAAAAGATTTAAAAATATTCTGCTAAATAAGCATATAAGTGGGATAGGGATGAAGCTCAGTGGTAGAGTATTCACCTAGCATGTGTAAATCATTGATTTGACCCCCGGGAAAAACATGGAACTATTCTCAAAGACCTACCAGCAATTCTGTCATTTACTAAGTAAAGAATTTCTCCCACCAAGTACTCATAAACAAAACACAAAATACTCTAACTTGTTTGGATAATTCAGAGGAGGTAATATGGAGATGAATTAACTAGATTTTAGCTAATTTAGTAGCTTAAAAACATTAAGAATGTGAAAAATTGACCTCATTTCAAGATACTTCTGAAAACATGTCTGTTGCTTGCTACCAAAGCAACCTGTCTTTGAACGCATGAGATGGCAACATCCAATGTTAGCTTGGTCAAAAAATCATTCCATACAGCCTAGTAACCATGAGAGCGAGCAATTTTTTTTCTCTTAGTCTATCATGTCCCTGGAGGTTCCTACACAAATATTTTAGAGCAGTTTTTCCTCCCAGCACCATGACTCCATAACTCTGTAAGAGCGACAGGATTGACTCTTGCAGTACAAGTGAAATGAATCATTGTGATCTGTCTTCTGGAACTGAATTGTATACAGATATATTTGGTATGACCCAAATCTGTGCCAAAAATATTCAATCTCTCTCATCTTTAAGTACTGGAAATAATTATGTGACTGGCTTATAGGAACCAATGCATACAAATTTCCTTTATATTAGATTTTCCATTTGAGGAGAGTAGATGCCATTTCAGAAGTCAGCGTCTGCAGAGATTTCCTTTCATCAGGCAGCAGCAAGAGCCTGCAGTGCGTGAGGAACCGAGCCTGGCACTGAACACCTGGTGAGAATCACAGCTCTCTACTTAACTGTGGGTGAGAACTGAAAGAACTTAAATTCTATGAGCCTAGTTTTCTTCTGTTTAATGGATTAGTTAAGATACATATCTCCAAAAACTGTTGGATAAATTTAAGAAGTTAATACATGTGAAGTGCATAGAAAATTATCTTACACATCATAAGAGCTATATAATTGCTCATTTAATAAAATCAGTAAAGGAAGTACAGATAGTTTTAGAACAAAGACTATTACTTTCAAAATATACAAGACACGGGCCGGTGAGATGGCTCAGTGGCTTAAGCACCTGCCTGGCAAGCGCGAGGGCCCAAGTTCGACTCCCGGAACCCACATACGAAAAAGGGGCTGGTGATATCGCTCAGCGGCACGGGCGCCTACTGGCGCGCGAGGTCCTGAGGTCGACCCCTGGTACCCACAAAAAAAAAAATATATATATATACAAGACACAACTAGAATTTGAGCCACTATCTTAACAACTGACAACTTAACTATTTATTGAATATCATTAACCATTTATAATTAATCGTATCAATCATACATGTATTTGTTTTCACTTTTACAAAGAGGAAAATACATAATCTATCCTTAGGGAATTTGCAACCAAAGATTGAATGTACCATGACAAGAGCTTCAAGATTAAAACTGTGAAGTTGTGAATGACTGATCTATCAATGCTAACTTGTAATGATATTTTATAGTTGCCTTTTAACCAAAAAAGTGGATGAATTTGTATCCTGTTGAATACCATTAAATACCATACATTTTTATTTAAAAAGAAAAGTACTTCTCTACATTTCAGTACTTAGCCCATTCTTTTTCCTCTAATATACTTTTCTCCTTGGGAATTTTTCCTGTTAATATGGAAAAGATAAATATGTATGATACATTACATTACATGATATAGTACAGGATATGATTTATAAAATATAATTTATATATGGTATATAATCATGTATTTTAACATGCCAATATAAAAATACTAGGCTCTGTAAGATATTTTCTGCTTAAGGAATATTTATCATACATGGTATAAACTTCAATCACATTGTACTAAGCACAGACATTCCTGGCTGCTTTGCTGTGTAAAGACCTTTTATGTAGCATTGCTCCCTAAGAGAATCCAGGAAATACACCACTTACAGGGCTACCATACTCATAAACGAAGTTGTGTTGTACACACATCCAGGAAGTGCCGTGCATGTCAAAGGCAGACCTATTTCCCCAGTAGCAAAGGCCAATATAAACATGGAAGCATGAGAGGCTCTAAACCTGGTAATCAGCACAAGCAGTTGTTTCCGCTCTATACACAGATGACATAAACACACAAACAGAATTCAAATCACACACGCACGCTCGCACACACGCTGAGAATTGATCCAGCAGTAAGTACTGCAGAGATTTAAAGTAATAGCTATTGATTATTGAGCAGCTACAATGCTCAGAAACTGAGCTAAGTGATCCATTGGTTGTGTATCAATCACTAATACAACTGTATTAACATTTCCCCTATTACATGTAAGGGCACTAACTTTCTGATAGTTTAAAATCTCCCCAGAATACATTGGGAAGCAACAAGATTAGGCTATAAACTCTGTCCCTAAATAAGCTAAAGCCTAAGATGAAATATCATGCTGTTCTTCAGCACAAAGGGAATAGTAAATCTCATGAGATGACTGTGTGACCTCATTCTTTAATGTTTCATGTGCTTTGTGAGGCTTGACCTACATTCCGGATGTCTTAAGTGTCAGTCTTAAGCTACATTTTTTCATGCTGTTCCAATATATAGCACAATTTTAGTACACATAATGCTTAAGCACATATATGCAATTATTGAATGCAGGAACACAAATGATGAAACCTAGAAGACTCAGATGTTAAAGACCATAGAAATAGAAGTGAAATGGAAGGCATAATGGAACTAAATAGAAAGAATTTGCATTTATGACAAAAGACAACATATCAAATTTCTTTTTACCACACATAGTATTTTGCAAGAAATAAATCAATAGCAAATGCTCTAAAATACTTATTTTGAGGAAATATTGAAGTGCCCAATACATAACCAAGCCTGACAGGATATATTATTTTCCATTTGCAGTTTTACGAGACTTCATCTTCCTTAGGGAAAAAGATGGAGAAAAAAAATCAAAGCATTGTTTTCTCATTTTTCTCATTTGGAATGCTCTGTGTGATACTGCAAGTTCAGATCACCCTCTTAGTGTTCTTTGCTAAGTTATATCTCAACTTCAGCCTTTCCTCTTGTAGGTTGTAAAAACACTCAATTCATCAGGTAAAGAAAGTCTGTGATACAAAAACGAAGATTTGGCGAACATGCTGTCTGCTGTCAATTTACAAGGACGTAATTAAGAAGATTATGAAGCCTGCAAAAGATGACACACTCAGTAAATTACAGCGCTGGGAGACTGCCTGGCACCAGAGCCTTATGCTTCTGTTATGATGCTATGCAATCTCTCCAGTAATCCACTTCTACATGTAAAAGACTAAAAAGATTACTATTGCCCATTCAAAAAATGTATTTTGTGTCAAACTCCCACCTATCATTCTAACTTAACTGTACCTGCTTCCTCTTAATTCTAGTCAAGAGAAATTTACCAGTGTAAACAAGAACAACATTGACCACAGCAGCTACAACACTTGTTGGGCAATGAACTAGTCATTCGGTGAGCAACCCGGAGGGTAATAATCTTTTAGGATCCCCCTTTCTACCAATTCTAAATTCCTTTTGGTCATGCTTTCCTTCCTTGCCAATTGTGGTTACCAAGGCAAATTATCATAGCAGCAAGACAGCACAATTTTTGTACCTCAAATCAATTTATGAATTGGACACTCATTTATTTATCCAGTCACCAGATAGTTATTGAGTGTGTACTGCATGCCAGGTATGTGCCAGGCATTGTTATAAGTATTGTGGATACAGAAGAAAAAAAGAAATAAAATTTTTTGTGGATATGGATGAAGAAGATATTTTATATTAACAAATAAAATTAATAAATGTAAATAAATAAGTGAAAACAACCATTGGAAGGTCTTGTAAGAATTGAAATAGAATGATGTGGTAGACATCATTCTATTGGAAGACAAGGAAACTATTTCATATTTGTCAGAGAAAACATGTTAGAGTATTAATATTTAAGTTGTGACCAAAATGTTCTTTCTTGGTTAAGACATTTCCATGCAGAGGGGACATCTAGGTATCTCTGGGCTAATTTTAATTTCTCTTCACTTTAGTCTGTTCATCTCTAAGAGATTTAATGCCTAGTGTTGTTGGGAGGAAAAAATTAATTAATGCATATAATACAGCGCCATCCCTTTCAGGGAGGGAGAACTGAAATTAACCACTGCTGTCATACAGTAATTATAATATGAGTTTTCTCTTTCAGTTCAGGTTTCCTCCCAAGAAGTAAGGACACCAGGCCAAATAGATAAGTAAAATGGATTCACAAATACATAGCTTATTTCCATGGACTATAACCACAAGAGTAAGGAAGATAAAATATCTTCAGAATTTAGGAAATTTTTGCACTCAGTGGCTCAAAAAAAGAACCTACATAATTACTGCATATGTGTATTCCCTTATAATCTTATCATTTCCCGCTGTATAAACCTTTCCCTAGCTTCCCTTCAGAACTTTCTTTCCTTAATTACAGCCTACTATATTGGCATATGCATGTTCTCATTCTAATGTCATTAAAATGATACAGAAAACCCCAAAATGTGACAAGTTAGAATTCTTCTAAATTCACCAACTGAGTAAATTGTATCTTAAAGAATAACTCAAACTTTGCAAAATGATATTATTCTTTATAAACCTCTAACAAGGTATCTATGTGCTTACATTTGATCTTAAAACAAATGCATTCTTCCTGGATGCAATAGATTCTCTTTTCAGTATTACACAATATTCCCCAGCCTCATAACCTCACAAACTTAACATTATTTGTGTGTGGTGAAAATACTTAAAATCTAGATTCTTAGCAGTTTTCAAGTTTAAAATATATTGCTTAATTGTATTTGCCATTTTGTGTAATAAATCTTTTGAAATTATCCCTCCTATCTAGGTGAACTTTTGTATATTTGAACATCTCCCAATCTGCCACCCTCTATAGCTCCTGATAATTACAATCCTATTAGCTTCTATGAACTCAATGCTTTTACATTCACATATAACTGAGATCATGTGATATTTGATTTTTTATGC
This sequence comes from Erethizon dorsatum, assembly GCA_028451465.1. Taxonomy (NCBI): domain Eukaryota; kingdom Metazoa; phylum Chordata; class Mammalia; order Rodentia; family Erethizontidae; genus Erethizon; species Erethizon dorsatum. Next base: position 59,689,293 of record CM051828.1, read on the forward strand.
TTGACTTCTTTCTCTTCATAGAAAGCCCACTAGGTTAATCTATGTCATCAAGGATAACAGGATTTCCTTCTTTTATAAGACTAACTAGTGTTCAAATTTTATATACTCTACTTTTGCTACATCTATACATCTGTTGATGGAAACTAGGTCATTTTCACATAGTGGCTATGGAGAATAATTCTGCAGTGCATAGAGGAGTGCAGTTATCTCTCTGATATCTTGATCCCATTTCTTGGATATATACCCAACAGAGGAATTGCTGGATCACAGTGTAGTTCTATTTTTAATTTTCTGAGGAACCTCCATATAGTTTTCCATAATAGAAATACTATTTAAGTAACGTCTATCAGCAATGCACGTGTTCCCTTTTATCCATATCTTTGCCAACACTTATGGTCTCTTATCTTTTAATAGATTTTTTTTTTTTTGGTGCTGGGATAAATATAAATTTTAACAGGTGTGAGAAGACAACTCATTGTCACTTGCATTTACCCGATGACTAATAATGTTAAGTATTTTGTCCTATTTCTGTTGCCCATTTGTATGTCTTCTTTTGAAAACTGTTTATTCAGGTCTTTTACACATTTTTTAAAAATTTGATTGTTTTATTTTTACTAAGTGTTTAGAGTTTATCACATATTTGAACAATAACCCCTTTTTGAGGCTTGGTTTGCAATATTTTTTTCCCATTCAATAGGTGTCTCTTCATTCACTCTGTTGATTTTTTTCCTTCGTTGTGCTGAAACTTCTTAATTTGATTTAATCTCATGTGTATGTTTTTGATTTTTTGTTGTCTGTGTTTTTGGGGTCAATTAAAAAAAAACACACAGACAAATGTCAAGATCATTTTCACTAAGTTTTCTTATAGTAATGTTAAAGTCTTATGTTTAAATCTTTAACTCATTTTGCATTAATATTTGTATATGGTATGAGAAAAGTTATATAATAGATACATATCTGTGAAGCAAAAGTTGAGAGGAAATTAGTGGCATTAACATGCTCCACAATACTGGCATTATTTGAGAAGCACTGAAACAAACTTCTTTATATATTAATAAAATTATATAATATAATCCTACCCCCTGTGATAACTACAAATAGATGAGTAATAGAAGATAGAGCAAGTTAATAAAAAGAGAAAATTTAATAAAAATTGGATTTTTTTCCAAAATGTAGACACGGAATGGAAGAGACATAAATGGTAATTAAAATAGGAAATCTTTAGTCACATGGCAAATTTTAACTAATTTCTATACATATATGTTTATATTATGTAAATGTTGTATGTAATTCAATTAAAGAAAAGGAGTGTCAGGCTGGATCTAGATGTTAATAGTTGATCTGCTCCTGTCATCAACCTTTACTCTTTGCTTGCAGCTTGGCCCAGCATCTGGTCTGTCATGCTGTGTGTATTTATGGGGAAGACTCTCAGGGTACAGCATCCAGCTCTCCCCATGTGCCTCCCAGGAGTGACCTTTAGCAAATGATTCCTCAGAGTCAGTGAGTGAAAAGTGCAAACTCTTCACCTTTCAGAGTATGAGAACTATATCTGAAGTCTGTGCTCTGTGTTGTTTCCTATAGATCCTGGTCAGAAAAAGCTCTAGTTCCTGAGAGTAGCTTTCTCTCCCTAAATTATCTATTCCTAGCAACGATGCATGGATCATCCTTAAGTAACTGTATATCAAAATCATCATCTCAGGATCTTCTCAGGAAGCCAAAACTATGTTATAGCATAAAATGAAATCTAAACTCTAAGACAATATGTAAAACAGGTCTTAAATAAAAAGATAAAGTTGAAATGCAATAAAAACAATGAAAAACAGCTTGCATAACTATTCTAATGGAAAGTGTACCTTAAGGTCAGAAAACTTCGAGATAAATAAGGACCTTGGGAGATCATAAAAGTTTCAATTCACCACATTATTGTAAATTTGTATAATATATTCCAGAATGATAGGTATAATAATTCTAAATCTATAGTTTCAAAATAAGTAAGGCAAAAATTAAGAGATTTCAGAGGAGCAGGGACAAGTCCATAATTATTGTGGAAGATTTTCATATATCTCAACAAAATTGAAAGAACTAATGAACAGGAAAATTTGTTTTCACTGGTACAGAAAATCTGAATAACACAATTAGGAAATTGAGTAATGCATTAAGAGATCACGTAACATACCAGTGAATACACAACTAAGAGATTTGACCTCTTTTATACATACAATTCAGCATTGAACAGTGATGGGATATAAAATCCTATGAAGCACTTATTCAATTTTAACAAAAATGACCATACTCTGGACCATAAAGAGTACTTTAATAAATTTCAAAGTATTTATTTCATCAGCATATGGCTCTGACTAGAATAGAATTAAGCTACAAATTAACAACAAAAATACAACTACAAAAATCTCAAACTTGTTAAATATTAAACAATGCAATTATAAATAATTAAAAAATCACAACTGATTTATGAAACATAATTTTAGAAACATTTTCAACAAAATTGTAATAAGAGCATAACATATCAAAACTTGCTGCACACAAATAAAACAATTTAGCGAGAAATTTGTTGTGTTAAACGTATGAATAGTGTCAAATAATGAAAGGCTAAAAGTCAATACTATAAGTTCTATATTAAAAAGTTATAAGAAGAATAGCAAATGTAACATAAAATAAGAAAAGGTAATAATAAAGATAAAGCAAAAGTTCGTGAAGTAAAAAAAATACGCCTCAGAATCTCAAAAGTCAAATGTCAATTACTTGGGATAATTAATAACGTTTATAAATTAGTTAGAATGATAAGAAAAAATAAGATTGGAAAATACTTAGCAATATAAGAATTGATAAAGTAGATGTCATTGCAGACCTAAAGACAGTTAGAAAGTTAATAAACAGTACCATAAGAAATTCTGTGACAATGACCCGCCAACTGAGGTGCAATGAAAGAAACATAATTTATCAAAACTGACAAAAAAGGAAAATAAGAAATTTGAATACTCTATTGCAAACCATTGTTGTAAATTGTTTCTCAAACAAAATGTTAGCCCTGGATGGCCAAAAGGAACCATCCTGCATTGTTGGTGAGAATGCAAACTGGGACAACCATTATGGAAATCAGTATGGAGATTTCTCAAAGAATTGAAATTAGAAATTCCATATGACCCAGCTATTCCTCTGGTAGGTATCTTTCCCAAAGAGTTTAAGTCATCATGCTACAGTGATAGATACATACCAATATTTATAGCAGCACAATTTGTTGTAGCTAAACTCTTGAAGAAGTCTGTATACCCATCAGATGATTGGATAAACAAAATGTAGTACCTATATGTAATGGAATACTACTCTGCTACAAAGAATGACAAATTTGAGGCATTTGTATGAAAATGAATGCACCTGGAAAATATAACAGTGAGTAAAATAAACCAGACACACAGGGTTAAACACCATATGGTATCTCTCATTCAAGTGAGGCAAAGTACAAACAACAAAAATGATAAAGGATGGATAGAAAGGACTAGGAGATAGATCTCATCCAATAAGGAAGTGGTCCAAGGGAACAAGGGTGAGGGGTGAGGAGGAAGAGAAGGGGAAATGACAGTAATAAAGGTGTGTCATTTACAGTATCCTAACAACTCCAATCAATGTGAACATTATATACCATAACATGAGCTAAGACAAATTACATCAACAAGTATAGAAAAAGGTGATATGGGAACCAGAGGAGGAGAGGAGAAGGGGAGGGAAGAAGAAGATTAGAAAAAACAAACAAGCTATAATATGTATATGTAACCAGTACTCAAGATGATTGTAAACTGCATGAATTGCAAACATGTAGTAATAAAATAAAAGAAAATTTAAAAGAAAAAGTAAAGTAAGAAATAGTATTGATCTTTTACAAACTCCATCAAGAGGAAATAATGGGGGCCGGTGAGATGGCTCAGCAGCATAAGCGCCTGCCCGGCAAGCTCAAGGTCCTGAGTTTGACTCCCGGTACCCACATAAAGAAAAAAAAAGGCCTGTGATATCACTCAGTGGCACAAGCGCTTGCTGGCAAGTGTGAGGTTCTGAGGTCGACTCCTGGTACCCACATAAAAAAATAAATAAATAAATAAGAGGAAAAAAATGAGGAGGTGTTTGAAAATCCCTTATGAGATCAACATACCTCTGAACAGGACAGAAGAGGAAAGCATTGGTGGAAATCTAAACAAACTAGTAAATTAAATATAAAAATAGAAATACAATATAGATAATGATATGTTATACCAACTAACCCACACTTAAAGGCAAAAACAAATAGACACTAAGGTAGGGTGTGGGAAAGCAGATATAAAATTTACCTGGAAAGACTAGTATCTCAGACCAGCTGTTGTCAGTAAGGAGCTAGTAAATAAAATCTAGAGAGAGGATTCAAGGAGGAGCCACAGTGGTGCTAGAAAATCAACTGAAAATGCAGGTAATTGGAGGAAAGGAAGAGCCATACATCCTGATGCCAAACTCGATCTGAAATAAGAGACTCATAGATCAAACAAAACACAGACATAGGACTTAATTGAATGGCAATCCAGCCAACAAGGCTGCTAGGGGGACTTCCCACCTGCTGGTGGAGCAGGACTGCCATTGTGGGAAGTTTTGGAAAGAAACTTATGGACTGAAATAGTGTGGCTAATTTAGGCCACACAGGATAGATTTGGGATATAAGGTCCCTTGCCTCTTTTGCTTTCCTCCAAACAGAGGATTCTGCCGCCTGGTGAAAATTTTACCAGCACACAGAGGGTGAGTGACCAGGGTACTGCTCCCTCCCTGATGGGCTGCCAGATTTTGTATTTTATTTTTTGTCATGCACCAGAGTGGCTAATGGAACCTATAGAGACAACAAAGTTAGGGACTGCAGCTGCAGTGGCAGTGAGAATAAGACAGAAAACACAGAAAAAATGGACAGATTCTTAGACACCTTTGAATTACCAAAGCTGAATCAAGAAGATATAAAATTTCTAAATAAACCAATATCAATCAATGAAATAGAAGATATAATTATAAATCTACCAACAAAGAAAGGCCCAGGACCCGAAGGATTCACTGCATTCTACAAGAAATTTAGAGAAGAACTAATATCACTACTTCTCAAACTCTTTAATGAAATTTATAGGGAAGCAATACTCCCAAATTCATTCTGGAAGCAAGCATACCCTGCTGCCAAAACCAGACAAGGATTCAACCAAAATAGAGACCAACAGGCCAGTCTCTCTAATGAACATATATGCAAAAATCCTCAATCATATACTGGCAAGCAGAATCAGCAAATTATCAAGTTTATACACCTTGGCCAAGTAAGATTCATCCCAGGGATGCAGGGATGATGCAACATATGCAAATCTATAAATGCTATACACCATATTAAGAGAGCCAAAGACAAAAATCATATCATCATCTCTATAGATGCAGAAAAAGCATTAGATAAAGTCAAATACCCATTCATGATAAAAACCCTAAAAAAAATTGGAATAGATTCTCTTTATGTCAATCTCATAAAAGCTATCTCTGACAAACTAATAGCCAACATCATACTACATGGTCAAAACTGAGGTCTTTCACTCTAAAATTAGGAACAAGGTAAGGATGTCTATTACCACTCCTATTCAATATAGTTCTGGAAACATTAGCCAGAGAAATTAGACAAAGGAAAGAAATAAAAGGAATAAAGATAGGAAAGGAAGAATTTAAATTATCACTATTTGCACATGACATAATACTCTACACAGAAGACCCCACAAACTACACCAAAAACTTGTAGATTTAATAATCAAATTCAGTCGCATAGCTGGATACAAAGTCAGTACTCAACATTCAATAGCATTCCTGTACACAAACAACAAACTCACTGAGAGAGAAATTAGGGAAACCACACCTTTCATAATAGCATTGAAATAAATGAAATACTTAGGAATCAATCTAACAAGGGAAGTAAGAGATATTTACACTGAAAACTACAATACTCTCAAAAAGGAGATTGAAGAGGATACCAGAAAATGGAAAAATATCCTTTGTTCTTAGGTAGGAAGAAACAATATAGTGAGTATGGCCATACTTCTAGAATTTTAATACAGATTTAGTGCAATCCCAATCAAAATTCCAACAGCATATTTTACGGAATTAGAGAAAAAAAATCATAAAATGTATTTGGAACCAGAAGAGACCTAGAATAGCAAAAACGATTCTGGGCAACAAAGGCAAGTGAGGAAGTATCAAATCCCTGATGTTAAATCATACTACAAAAGCTACTGTGATAAAAACAGCATGGTACTGGCAAAACAAAAAATAAAAAAAGACAAAACAAAAATCCAGACCCGCAGATAAATAGAATAGATTAGAAAATGCAGAAACAACTCTAAACACACTTAGCCACCTTATGTTCCAAAAAGGGGTAAACATCCTCACTGGAAGAAAGATAGACTCTTTAATAAATGATATAGGAAAAACTGTTTTTCCATATGCCAAAGACAAAAATTAGACCTATGTCTCTCATAATGCACTAAACTAAAATTAAAATTCATCAAAGTTCTAAATATTAAAAGAGAAACATTAAATCTGCTGGAAGAAAGAATAGGAAGAACTCCTGAAGACACAGTTGTAGGCAAAACTTTATGAACAAAACCAGACCAGAAGGAAAATATTACAAAGAATCACCAACTGGGATCTCATCTTATTAAGAAGCTTTTCCACAGCCAAAGAAATCACCAACAAAGTGAAGAGACAACCCACAGAGTGGGAAAAAATTTGACCAGCTGTTCATCAGACAAAGTACTATTATCTAGAATATTTAAAGAACTCAAAAACATCAGATCCCCCCCAAATTTAAAGACCCAATCCAAAAATGGGCATCTGAAATGAATAGACATTTCTCAGATGAAGAAGTAGAAACAGCAAATAGATATATACAAAAAATGTTCAACATCACTGGTTAATTTGAAAGAGGCAAATTAAAACAATGCTGAGATTCCATCTCACTCCAGAAAGGATGGCAATTATCAAGAAATCAACCAATAACAAATACTGGCAGGGCTGTGGGAAATAGGAACCCTTCTCCACTAATGGTGGGAATATAGACTGGTGCAACCACTGTGGAAATCAGTGTGGAGATTCCTCAAAAAACTAGAACTAGAGGTTCCATTCAATCCAGCTATTCCCCTTCTTGGTTTCTTAAAATTAAAAACATCATACCGTAGCGGTATATGCACACCCATATTTATAGTGGCACAGTTTGTAATAGCTAAATCTTGGAAACAGCCCAAAGGCCCATCAAGTGATGAATGGTTAAAGAAGATGATATATATATATATATATATATATATATATATATATATATATATATCAGCCATAAAAAGGATAAACGTGAGACATTTCTAGGTAAATGGATGGACCTTAAGACCATACTCTAGTGAAATAAATTGAACACACATGACACACATGTGTAAATATCACATTTTTTCTCTGGTGTGAAAAACTGAAAGCAGAAATAAGGACCAGAATATATGTTAGATATTATAAAATAGGAAGAAAATGCTCAATTGGGAAGGAGAACAAGGAAGGGTGAAGGGGGAAAGTAAGCAATAGAAAAGAAAAAAAGAAACAATAGAAGATGGAAAAAGTGGGAAAAAAGCTTTTGTAAATAAGGAGGGAAAGAGGGGTTGAAGGGAGGGTAAGGGAATGGGAAAAAAAGAGGAATTGAGATAAGTCATGTACAGGTACAAAGTCCCTAAAATGAAAGTGATCATTATGTATATTTAAAATGTACTAATATACTTATTTAAAAAAAAAAGAAAACTAGGGACAACATAAAACATTTTCTAAAGAGTTTAGCATCCTGTAAGTGCTTCCTGAAGATCATACTCCATAGGAGGGGGATTTGGAGAACTAGTTATATAGTTGCTTATATCCCCAGAGGCCTGTTGTAAATAAGCCTTTGGAAGGTAGGCACTATCTTCATAAATAAAGGAATAGTAAAGATGTAGATCCTACACTGGTCTGAAGACTTGAGATACTACATAGACTCAAGGGCACAAAAGGAAATTAAGTTGAGAGTTGCGATGCAGTAACTCTCATGCTGCTAGGCAGCCTTCTGCATGCAGGCAGCTCAGACTCACTGACACTGCTGTACCTGGTTGTAATTCATTGGAGAGAACATATAGCAGCAAGATTTACATAGGTGAAGAGTACACGTGGGAAAGATAAATCAGTTTTTATCATTTGAGCTCATAATGTCATGTCAAGGAAAACACTTAAAAGGCGATAATAATTTAAATACAATTTCACAAAGAATACCTACTCTGTGGTAAGAAACCACTTAGAAAATGGGAATTCAAGTATGAATTAGACACAAATCTGCCTTTGAAGAGATAAAGTGATCACTCCACCTTGAACCTCTAGAAAAGTGTGTTTCTAAATAATAGTGTTTTGAGTTTTTGAATAAATAACTATTTATTAGAGAGTAAATTAATACTTTGCCCATAAATTTATAAAGTGTTTTCCTCTGAATCAGATGTTAACCTCCATTTATTCTGTTGTACATAATCTATCCATTAAATTCAATAAGTGTTTATTGAGGAGCTCTGGGTATACAACAGTCAACTACAGAGAAGCAATTTCTAGCCAGGCATGTGGCCCATGCCTGTGATTCTAGCACTCTGAGAGACTGAGGCAAGAGGATCACAAGTTATGGTTCGGCCTGAGACCCCTTCTGAAAATTAAAAGTTAATGAAAAGTCTGGGAATGCATCTCAGTGCAAATGCCCTGGGTTCAATCCCCAGTACTATCAAAAGGAAGGAAAGCAAGGAAGCAAGCAAGCAAGCAAGAGAAAGAAAGAGAAACAAGCAATTCCAGTATGAGTATGTAGGCTTGAGAATGAGCAAAATCATTTTGTTGTACATCCCTAGCAACACAAGGTTGAACAAATGGAGACAGTACAGGATATAACTTGGGAGGTATAGGAAAAGTTAGGGAGGGGAAGAATGTTTGGGACCAACAGCATCCATGGAAGGATGAGCTTTAAAGTGATAAACCCAGGTATCTTCCATTGAGACTAGTGGAAAGAGATAGAGTTGAGCATGGTAATTCAAAGTTATTATAAATGGATTCTGAGAATGTTTGTTCTCTATGATCTAAACTATGGACATAGCAAAGTAGATTTTAAATCTATATCCACTGATTAAATGAAAGAATAAATTTTAAGACCAAATCTTCCCATAAATTTTTCATGTAGCAGTGACACTATGAAAGCACATAATAAATGAACAAAGGACTTGATAATGAAAAATGAGTATGCATGTAAATCTGTGCTGATGATTCATAAAGGACAAAGTCTATGAAAAACACAATGTAACTAGATGATTAAGTGTCCATTAGCTTCTTATTTAAAAAAAATCCTGGAAATTTTATGTCATACTTAATTCAAAATTTCTGAAGTGCATGAAAGTCGAACACTCTATTCCTTCTTAGGTGCGGTAGGCATTTCAGGGGGAATAGTGTGCTTCCTCTCAGTCCCATCCACACCACAATAAGAAAAAGGCATGCAGTGGCAGCCGATTAGGAAGATGTGCTCCCCTGCAGGTACTCAGCTGACTTGCTCAAGGACGCATGCTCTGAATCTTTGGCCCTTGCTAATACTTGTGGAGAGTCGTCACGTATCAGACCGAGCACAGCTGCTGCTATTTTGCATTCTGCTGACAGAGGCGGAGCCCAATGGATTCACACATACTTTGCTACAGGACAGCAGGAACAGCAAAATCCATCCAGAGGACTGAATACAAAACGGAAATGGAATGCCTTGTCTACCTGTGAGTCACTTTGAGCTTGTAAATACAGGAGAGGGTACAGGAGTGTGACTGGACTCCCAACCCTAACCCCACACTTCGCTGGTAACATGGGGCAAATCATTAAACTTTTCCAAATTTTCCTTCAGCTTTATGTAAAATAAAGATTGATAGAGCCTCTTGCAGGACTAATAAATGTGTGAGAGATAATGTATTTAAAGCACTCACACACAGCATGGAGTATAGTGCAAGTTTATAAATCACATGTATCCTTAGTAGAAGGAGTAACATTAGTAACCTAATCCTCTCAACTCGTGATGAAGTTGATATCACGATTGATTCTGGACAATTTTATCTGCCCTTGCCTAAGGAAGACTCTTGCTCCATCACAAAGATAAATTCTATGGCTAGCTCTCATTCTGAAATCTGAATCTCTCTCAACATTTAAAGTTATAAACAAACTAAGAACCTTGTCACAATGTCCTTCCTGTGTTTCCCATTCTTACATGTGAGCTGGATGCACTACATTTGCTAGGACAACAATGTAATCATTTGCATAACTTTAGATGAGTGCATTCACTCTTGTCTCCTATGTGACTGAAAGAAATTACTTCTGTTTAATAATTCAGTCTTTGCTTAAGTAGCCTATTCATAATTTAGAAATGGACTGGTAAGATGACTATTAGCTTGGGACATAGGGATGAGACTGTCCCACCTTTCAATAGCATTGCTGAATACAATTGCCCTCCTGCAGGATCTCACTTTGAAATAGTGGTCCAAAATTCAAATGAGAGAATCAATTATGCTTTACACCAAGGGAATATATGTAATAATAAAAACAGTTCTCAGTTGTACTTCAGCTCAAATCGTCTTCAAAATTAAACAAGCTTAGCTATTTTTCTCAGCATCGTTCTACATCTTTGAAATAGTCTACATGCTTAAATAAAATTTACATATCTTTATTTACTAACTGAAGTTAATAGACACTTTGTAAAGTTATTTAATTTACTAATTTTTGGAGCAGATGGCAGTCTGCTAGAAACCAGGTCAATCAATGTAACGATGGCTATAAGGATGATGATGCATGGCAATGACAAAGACAACAATGCCAATAGCAGCAATAATAAACATTAAACCATCTAATTGTCTTAATTTTACAGTTAACCCCCTCAGCATCCTGCTGATGTAGTATCAGCATTCCAGAGATAAGAGGAGCCTTGTGTTAAGTAGCAGAATATCAAAGTATTACAAAGAAAACCATCATGTGATATCCTCTTGAGTAAAGAAAAATAACAATTTTTCCTTTGAAAGTCCCCTGGAAAACATCTAGGACAGCTTATAAGTCCTTGTTCTAGTAGCCATCTCCCTCACCTGTCTTTTGGTCTATAAGAGTTGTGTGTTTTTTACAGGTTTAAGTAATTAGACTTGACCAAATTGGACGTATTAGTCCTTTCCCGGGGAATCTGAAGTTATAACTAAAAGATCTCAGACTCAATTTTATCTGTTCTTTCATATACAGATGAGACAACAATAGCAATGGGATGGCCAGCTCCGCCCTGCCCACTGTATGACGGGCAAAGCAAACAGTCACAGACAGCAAACAGGAGAGATGGAAAGAGAACACCATGGATCCTTAAACCTAATTTCTTATTTCTAGACCTCTCCTAAACCCCCCAGTTTTGATCTTCTAGTTCCAAGTGTCTTCTGTCTAAATGAGTTCAATCAAGAAGGGACTAACTCATTTCTACTAAAAGAATGGTTTAGGAAAGATCAGAAGTTCAAGCCCAGCCTGAACAACCTAGTGACTTAACAAGATCTTGTCTCAAAATAAAAATTAAGATTGAGATGGGCATACAGCTCAGTGTGAAGGTCATATGTGCAATTGCTAGTACCACACACACACACAAAAAAAAAAAAAAAAAAAGGTTAATTCTGCTAAAACGATGGTCATGGAGTTAATATTAGGCCAAACTCTGAGACATATGATTGGATGTTAATGACATGATAACTGTGCTGGAAATGATAACAGGGTTTGAAAAACTAGAGGCAGGAAAAAGTGCAGGTGCTTTGGGAGAAGTGCTTGCTTTATAGGGAAAGGCACATCATGTGAAGTGGGGACAGAATGAGAAAAATGAGAATGAGAAAAGTGAGAAAAATAAGAATGAATGAGAAGAGAAAAATAAAGTTGGAGTAAAATTACAGAAGACTGTAAAGGCATTGATGAAAGGATAAACTATTACTCTTTCATTAATGGGAGTTCACCAAAAAGTTTGACAATGGCCATGAAAAGAAGGAAAGAGGAAAGAAGGAAGGAAGGAAGGAAAGAAGGATATTTCCCTTTCAAAATGCTGCACAAGTTATCTACTACTGCAGCATCCAGTGCAGCTCTTGAAGTTCCTTTGGGTGAGGGTGGGGGTTGGTGGGAGGATGGAGAAATAAAGATAAGAGTCAGAATACAGAAAGCTGATGTCAGGTGGAGCCTCTCTCCCAATGGCAGCAAAGGAACTGCTCAACCACCGCGCGCACCGCAGCATGGGTGCTTCCTATTCTCAGAGCTGAAGCATCTTGTTCATGTGGGTCACCTTGGGTGCTCTTTGTTCTCAGGACAGCCTTGCTCCATCCCCACACATGTGACGGATCTCCAGCTTCAGTCACTCCCCATGTTGCAGAAAAACCTGGACTGAAAGGGAAACGCTCCGCACTAAGGAGCCAGCGGGCTAGGGGACTGAGTCTGAGTCTAAATCATCAGCTCCAAGTCAGATTAGAGTTCAGTTTAAATACAGTTTGCAAGCAGGAAGTACAAAGCTGATAGCAGGTTATTACATGATTGGTTGCCTGAATCAAGTCATATGTTGTTAGGCAGATTTGTTTTAAGCAGATTTACTTAAAAGGAATTGTTTATCATAAGGCAGGAACATTCCGGGAGGGAGGGAGTTTGAGCAGAGCAGGTAGGGTTAAATGTGTCCTTGACTGGGCCAGTCTGTTCTGGGCCCAAAGTCCTTCAAGCATGTTGCTGTCAGGTTGACCTAGGTGGCTCTCTGGAAGAAGCAGCTGGATGCAGACAGTCAAGGCTGAGCTTAGCAGTGGACCTATGTGACAAGCAGCATGAGCATATCCCGTCTCAACACAGCAACAGGCTACTAATTGATTTTCAATTTCTAATATGAAATTTCTATAAATTTGCCATTACACAGATAACTACAAACTTCCACATTATTTTTTCCTACTTTTTTCAATACTTATTTCAAATCTATTTCTATAACTTGCACTTGCTAACTTAAATATACTTGAGAACACTTCTGGAAAACCAAATTGAGTGATAGATTTTACAACCACAATTACACCAATATTTCTTTTTTATTTATTTATTTATTTATTTATTTATTGGTTGGTACCAGGGGTCGACCTCAGGACGTTGCGCGCCAGCAGACGCCCGTGCCGCTGAGCGATATCACCGGCTCTTTTTTCATATGTGGGTTCCGGGAGTTGAACTCGGGCCCTCACACTTGCCAGGCAGGCGCTTATGCCGCTGAGCCATCTTACTGGCCCACACCAATATTTCTGTGTGATATTAAGGTATCCATTTAATACAAAGACCATATTGCTTAAATTTTTTTCTCTATTTACTCTATTATATAGATGACAAATGGCATCCCAGAACAGAAAAGTGACTTGTTCAAACCTCTCCCTGAGAAAATTTTAAAGTACCAATACAAACATCTTCCCAAAACATCTACAAAGTATTAATCTGTAAAATATTTGAGATTAGTAGGTTTCACATGTGGCTTGTAGAATCTGAATAATGTTATCAGGGCAGGCTCTAGGTGTTTATTAAGAATAATAAGTTGAGCATTCTGGGAAAATTAGAAGAAGGCTAATTTAGGTCAGGAAAGAAGAGGATAGCCTCATTTAGAAGTAATAAAAAGGGCTTATATTATACTTAGGGGATTTGGGAAGAGGAGATGGGTATGGTGCAGAGCATGGGATGTGAGCAAAAATCTCTAGATCCTCAACTGTCTTTTTCATTTACCAAACATGACTTAGAAAAAGCCCAGAATGAGCATCTGAGCCTGGATTCCCCATCTTAACAATGGAACCCCTCCTTTCTATATACATCACAGACCACTTAATGGATATTACATAGCATACTGAGAAAAAAAATACGATAGCCAAACTTCACAGTAGAAAATCCAAATAAGTGTATTGGATAATAAATTTGTTTATTATGCAATAGGAGTAGGGATAACAGAAAAATACAGTTGAATATAAATTGGGGCCAGCATATGGTGGTGAAAATCAGGGTCAGATGATCCATATGAAATGTTCTTCCTCAGTGACTGGAAAGAATTTCTAGAAGCTTATTATCCCTGCCCCAGCCGGCAGGAGGTTCTCATCCTAAACTCCTATGTACATTTGGAAACAAAAGTGTAACTTTTCTCCAGTTACACTAATCTTCCCCTATCCATGGTTTTACATTCTTTGATTTCATTTACCCAGAATCAAACAGGCTCTGAAATTAGTATATAGAAATTTCCGGAGAAAAACAACTCGTAAATTTGCATTATGTACCATTCTAAGTACCTGATCTCACCATCTGCATTTCCATCCCACTCAGATGTGAATTTTTATGATGTCCAGTAAATCCACACTTTAGGCCGGTGAGATGGCTCAGCGGCTTAAGCGCCTGCCCAGCAAGCACGAGGGCCTGAGTTCGACTCCCGGAACCCACATATGAAGAAGGGGCCGGTGATATCACTCAGTGCCACAGGCGCCTGCTGGTGCGTGAGGTCCTGAGGTCGACCCCCCGGTACCCACAAAAAAAAAAAAAATCCACACTTTATTCTGTATGCACCAGTTAGTCAATTAGTAGTCATCTCCATTATCAGATTGACTGTGTCGATATTCAAATAAAATTTATTTCACTTTTATTTACAACCCCAAAGGGCAAGAGTAGTGTAGTAGCAATTTTATTATAGTATATTTTTACGATAGTTCTATTTAATTTTCAGTTATCATTGTTTATCTCTAATCATGCCTAATCCATAAATTGAACTTTCCTATAGTTACATATTTTGAGAAAAATATAGTATGTCTAGGGTTAGGCATCAACTGGGGATTTAGGAATATATCTCACATGGGTAATTACATACTCCTGTTTTTAATTTGTGTTTTTCAAATCTTCCCCTGAATTAGATTCTGGGCAACTTAGCTAATACTTTCATAGATTTAATACCCTTCAGATCAATTAATATGTAAATAAATCTTCACAAAATCTAGGGGCATACGAAGTATTAATCTGTAAAATATTTGAGATTAGTAGGTTTCACATGTGGCTTGTAGAATCTGAATAATGTTATCAGGGCAGGCTCTAGGTGTTTATTAAGAATAATAAGTTGAGCATTCTGGGAAAATTAGAAGAAGGCTAATTTAAGTCAGGAAAGAAACAGTTTCTGAGTGGTTTTTTAGCAACTTACATAAATTCATGTCACTCTGAGCTCTAATTGACTGCCTCAGGGTTTTGTATGCTTTGGGAAGATGTAGGTCAGAATGCCAGAGTATGTTTAGCTTATGCTCAGAATTTCTGTATATCCACCATTTAAAGCAAAACAAAACAAACAAACAAAAAACCATCTGGGATTCAGTGAGTCCCTTGGTTATTTCTAATGTTCAGAAATAAGTTTTAGATGAGCCGGGTATGGCGATGCATGGCTGTAATCCCAGCACTCTAGGAGAGTGAGGCAGGAGGATCACGAGTTCAAGTTCAGCCAGAGCAACTTAGCAATTTAACCAGACCCTTTCTTAAAATAAAAATTAAAAAATAGGTTTTAGATTTCCATCAATTCCATTTGCTTCACTGTAAAGGTTTTTGCAGAGAGTACAAAGGATCGTGAAACGAAAAGACCTTAAGGAGTAATAGCATTTACTCTTTCGTTTCCAGGCATAGATGCACCTCACTGTCCAGGAAGGGCTAGAACTCATGTGTTCTCTCTTTTTTCTCACATTTTTAGGAAACCTTCTCAAGGAGAAAGGCAGAGCACCTTCCACATTTTACCACCACCCCTCTGAATGTCCCTAATACTCAGCAGGAGTCTCCTTTCCCACATGGCAGGGACAAGCCTGTCCTGACTCCAAGTATGCAAACCTGGTCCTTCAGCTCACCATCCTGCACTCCACAGCTCTTTTGGCAGCAAATTCTAAAATGTGGTTAGTCTAACATGAGCCCACAGTGTGAAATGAACTATCTATGATTAACAACAGGTAAGTGTATCACTATCCATGTAGTAATGCCTACTGCAAATATGCAGGGAGGTATTAATTCTTCCCTCATCCTACTCAGTTGAAACTCTTGAGGCGTGTCTGTCAAAAATCTTCTATTTTACTACATTGTATCCATGAACATGGTCACATCTTTTGTCACAGGCTTTACTTTAATTGCTAGGATTTCTCAGTTTTTCTGGCAGCCAATGTTCTAGAAATACATTTATAAAAAGAATCTACATCATCTGTTTTTGCTTTCTGCCTTGTGTGTTTTCCTAACTGGCTACTTGTAAACGTAATTAGCCAAAAACTGCATATATATCCATTTGTATTATTCAGACAAGTTGGAGTGGCTTCTATCAATACTCTCTATGGGGGCAGTAGAAAATGCTTCAGAGATTCCACAGTGAAAGAGATATATGCCCCTCAAGTGCACCACTATTTAAGAATTACCTCACCTGAATGCCACAGAGAAGCATAAGCATATTTTGCATTTTGTTCTCACTACATACTATATCAATATTATCAAGTGGTACTGTAACTTCACTCATACTTAAACTGTAAGTTTTCATAGAGAAAGAACCATAATTTTAATATCCACAATCATGGAAGCAGTTCAATAAATCCTCATTTTTAATTTCTTTACAAGCATGTGTTCATCCCATACAGTGCACCAGATGGTGCATTAGGTGCCAGCGACACAAGCGAGAATGGAAGTGAGCCCTGCCAGCCCAGAGCTTACTTTTCATAGGGAGAAAGATGGAAACAAGCAAACAGAAAACTGACACCCTGGGACAGTATATGCAAAGGCCCTTACGGAAAAGTATAAGAAACAATGCCTGCATAAATAAGTGGATGCCTAAAGTGAAACACACACAACACACACATAATACACACATACACACACACAACTGAGGCAGAGTTCATGTGAAATTTTGTATCCATTTCATAGAAAATTTAGTTTTCATGTTTCCATTTAGGTCTCATTATTAAGCACCAAACATGATGTTATGTTGTGTATTTTATGTTAGTGTGCATGTGCGTGTGTGTGTGTGTGCGTGTGTTTGTGTGTGTGTGTGTGTGTGTGTGTGTGAATGTAGCCACCTACTATTTACAAATAAAAGGCACAGCAAGAAGCGTGCTACCCAGAAGCAAGTCAGGACTATGATCACAGGTTACTCCCCAGTGGCTACTGATGCCAGTTCCAGTCTGTTCCCTGATGTGTATATAAAGGAGGCCACCCCTTGCAAACTTTCACTCCGGGTTGAAGAGAAAGATTACTGTTCATTACTGGGTCAGTCTTTGTAAATATTTCCCATACTTTGGTTTACGAAGTATGTGCTTTTCTTTAGAACATTCAATTATAAAGCAGGAATTAAGAAGCGTGTTCACTCAGTGCCTCAGAATATGGGCTTTGTATGCAGCCTTACTAGGTTCAAATGCTGCCCTCTAACTCTTCAGCTAAGTGGCCCTAAGCAGGCTGCACTACCTCTCTGTGACTCATACTTTGCCCATACTTACAGGCTTTCTTTCTGTCCCTCTGCCCATTCCCTCCCACCCACTATCTCTTATCTTCTTACCCTACCTACCCTTTGCTCTTGGCAGGTACTGAGGGGTTGAGAATATCAAATTAGTAAATGCTACAAGACACTGCTCAGCTCTGCTGTGGGCTAGCACAATGAAAACTTCCACTGTGGAAGCCCTGATTTATGGAGCCCTGATTTCCATCTTTCAAAACCTCCATTGTTTATCCTAGATCTGTCTTTAAATAGTGTATGTTCTTCAAGTTCATACCAGTATTTTTAAGAGTCAATTGAGTCTCAAGCTCAGTGCTATGTGTTTAAAATAATTTTAGTTCAAGTTCTTTCCGTATTGACAGCCCTTCAAGCAGCTGTTAGGTTTTTAATCCAAATTTAAGGTATTCCCCAAGCTGTTTTATATATCCGCAATTATTCTAAAGGATTTTTATACTTACTTGGTGCTCATAAAGTCAGTAATTGGATGGTAAAAATTTCAATGTAGCTGCATTTCCTTGTATGACAGCAGTTTTAAAGTATCAACAGGAGCTTAACAAAGAAAAATAAAAACTTTTTTGAGTGGGACCCTCCATGCTTCACAGCTATTCACCTATTGTCCCTCCTTAGGTTCTGAAGCAGCTGCGAAGCCTAGGTGACAAGGAGGCTATTTTGGCAAGTCCTCACTGTCCACTCACTGGCCACCGGTGCTGCCCAAATTGAGTGGACAGTGAGGACTTGCCAAAATAGCCTCCTTGTCTGAAAGCAGGAGAGGCTTTTTGCAATGCTTATCAGCTGATACAGTGCACATGCTCACTTCTTACCCACAGAGCCAGCATACCTATGAGAAATGCAATTGCTAATCAGGAAATAAGGAAAAACAACATAAAAATATTCCTTACAAATGGGAAGGGGTCCAGGAGAACAAGGGTGAAGGGAGAGGGTGAAGAGAAGTAGAAGTAAGAAGAATTAATATATGCTGGGGACAGGACCTAAATGAATGTAAATATTATTTGTTATAAATATGAGTTAATAATAATAATAATAACAAGAATGGGACCTAGAGGTGGAAGAAGGGATGTGGGTGGGAAGAGAAAGGGGATTAAAAAAAAGAAACGAGCTGTACTGTATACATGTACTTACTCTTCAAGATGAATGTAAACTTCATGTACTGCAAACACATGATAATAAAAAATAAAACAATCAAATCATAAAGAAAAATAGCACAATAAAAAACCAAAATCAAAACATTAAGTCCACATATCTACCTGAAAAAGTGCTGTAAGAATTTGTTTTGGCCCATGTAGTATTTTTGTTTTTTTGTTTTTTTTTTTTTTTTGGTCACTTGATTCTAGTCATACGTAAAATTTTTAAATGCTTTAAAGTATAATAATTTCTATTATTGATGATGACAAAAAAAGTAAAAGCTATCTATGGTTTGAGTCAGATAAATATGAAACACACATTGGAAGAATTTACCATAAAATAGAGTTGGTTGTTTGTTTTCTTAATTTGCTTTTACATTTCTCAGCTTAATTTTCTCTGTCTTCTGAGAAACTTGGCTGTTTAAAAAGTATTATTCCAAAGAACAAGTAATTTTTCTATCACGTGCTTATATATGTATATGGTCATTTATTTATTATTATAAATGATTCTAGTCTTGGAGGAAATAATTTATACAACACAAAACTATTATAAAATGTTCAATAACATATAAAGTAAATGAAATGTAGCACACAGTTTATCTTATATAGCATCAACATCTCTCTATTAAGATAACATTTTGGACATTTCACTTGAAGTTCTTTCATAAGCAGTAATGCTATATAGTGCCACATGAATCTATTTTTAATTTCCTTTAGTCATTAGCAATTGTGAAGCAAACCTGGGATCTTAGAATCTGAAAACATCAACCAAATAAAGTCTCAAAACTTCAAGGCTTCACCACCTACATTAAGTGATTTCAGCCAAGTCTTAAAACCTGGAGGTTTAAAGTATCTAAGATCATGTCTGACTTATTTTTCTTTAAGTACCCTGGAAACTTGTCAAAAATCTTAAAATGCTCTTATAAATATGAGTAGATGTACAAAAATGGATAGATTTTTAAGGCTTTCCCCATAAAAGAATACAGTAAGTTTGCGATGACATAGGTATACTACTTACCTTGCTTGAATCTTTCTACAACGTGTACATTGATCGAAACCAGCTAGCTCTGGCCTTAAAAATATCACAAATTACCCATAAAATGAAGCACTCCTAACTAAAACTCATTTACAGGAAAAGAACAAAGCTATCTACAGATCCAGGTTGTCATACGTAGCATAAGGACACACCTAGTCACGCAGTTGAGGTTAGAGTGCGGGCCTCTGTCTTCACAGAGCAGAAACCAAAAGAGCAGCATGAGGGAGCTTGATGGAGCCTGAGTGTCTTTGGTTACCAGGAGCCCCTCCTGCCCCCGCAGGTCATCCCACCACAGCTGACTGTCTGTGCCCTGCTCTCTGGGTCAGCTGAACAGACCACTTCAGAGGATGCCGTGACCTGCTTGCTTTCAGTACGTTTTCTCTTTATATATTCATCAGTTATTAAAACAGTAACAACTGAAGTTTGAAAGAAGGACATGATATGTTGTATATATCTCACTCAATTATCATGCATTCATCATACTAATCCATCCTAGAAACATGGGTTAAGCATTGTAAAACTTGACTTTTCAACCTGAAAGCAGAGGACTACAAAAGCAGAATAAAAGTTTCATCAAGAATGGTAAAATAGGGCCGATGAGATGGCTCAGTGGTGTGAGCACCTGCCTGGCAAGCACGAGGGCCTGAGTTCAACTCCTGGAACCCACATACGAAGAAAGGGCCGGTGATATCGCTCAGCGGCTTCGGCACCTGCTGGCGCGCGAGGTCCTGAGGTCGACCCCCGGTAACCACCAAAAAAAAAAAAAAAAGAATGGTAAAATATATATGTTATAATATATAAAAACATATCTATACAGTGTCGTTGGAATTAAAGGTATTTAAGTGCCTTGATTTTATAACATGTGTCCCTCCTCTGAATATAAAGTAAACATGATTAAGAAACTAATGTTGCATTTTAGAGCACAGATTCAAGCAATAAATCTTGTACTTTAGAGCTTGAGTACCCAAAATACATCCAATATATATGGCCTGCAGAAAGACCTCTTTTCTTGGTTTCTAAGCGATTATAACTTATTGTCCTTAAAAACTATTTGTAACTACCTGTCATGATTTTCATAAAGTCATCACAGTCTTTTATCTAAAAATGCATAGCCAATAGCAACCATTTTTAAATATTCTGCTACATGCAGCATTGAATTTTATAAAATCTTATTCTTCACTCCTCTCTAGAATACAAGGCCATGATGTAAAATTATCATTGTCTTTTTTTATATTTTCATTGACAAATAGTAATTGTGTATATTTATGGGGTATGATGTGATGTGTTGATGCACATATACATTGTAGGATGATAGAGTCAAGTTAATTAACATATTAATTCCTCTCATTTATTGTTTTTTGTAGTGAGAACATTTGAAATCCACTCTTCACAACTTAAGAATTATACATTATTATTAACTGCAGTCACCTTGCTATGCAATAAATTGCCAGAACATTTTCTTCCTGTCTAGGTAAGATTTTGTACACTTGGATCATTATTTCTCCTTTTCTGGCCCACTACCCCCACTACCACTCCCTCCAATGTAACCACCATTCTACTTTCTATGTCTGAGTTTGGTAAGTTTCTGTAATCACAGAGGAGTACCACATCTACTTTAAAGTTTATATTCTATTTTATTCTAACAAGCTTACACTGTAATTCCAAAGGCTTTTATTCTGCTGAAATCTAATGAGTCATCCTTTATTCTGGTCAAAATTGAAACCCAGAAAATTACTTAAAATTTTACCATCTCAGAAATCCTAGGCTCCAATTACTGACCCCAGTCTAAGCTTTGTCAACTTTTCTTTTGTTGTATTTTTCACTGGATATATTATTTCATCAATATTTGGATATTAGACACTCTTTTCAGAGTGCCAGTTATCAGGGACCCCTGCAGTGAGTCCCCAATCTCCTGCCAACTGTCATGGTATATGGCAAGAAGAAAGTGTACAAGACAAAATAGGGGTGTAGGCAGGGATCTGGGATGACCAGTTGTTCTCAGGGAACAAAAGGCCACGAGGAACCCTGAACCTGGGTATTTATTCATTACATCTGAGCCAAGGACAATGGGTGAAGGCAGTGAGTGTTTCTGGGAACAGTAATGGCCACCACAGTAGGTTGGTAAGAACAAAGCATTCTTGCAAGGACAAGGACAAAGATGAGACAGGGGGACAATGAGGAAACTATAGTTTCCCTAAGTGCCTTATTTTCTTCAGCAGGTCTTATCTTGCCCTGTGAGTGCCCCAGCAGTCATTAGCTTAGGGCTTCCAGCTGTGACCAGAAAAGAGTGGGGAATTTCTGCATTCCAATCTGGCCCAAAAGGGCAGGATGAGGACAAGATTGGACGTCCCCTAGACTCAATTTATAACTTGTAGTCCCCAACATTTGGATATCTAATTACTACAGGATTTCTACTATTCACATTTATGCTATGTCCAAGCAATATTCTCACAATGATGCTTCATTTTAATCAGTCCATTGCCAGATACCCTCAAATATCCAGTCCTTTATCTACATTCAGACCAGTCCACAAACCTCTGGGTTTTATTAATGCAAACCCTCGTTTCTCTGAGCCTTCACTAGAAATATCATATTTTCAGACACTCAGAGTCTCCAACTCCTGCGAGCTGCTCAGCAAAGTAAACAGGACTCCTCCCTTGTTTCTTCCCATTCTCATTCCCAGATGCCCACAATGGCTGCCTCAGCTTCTTCACACCTCTGTAACCACCCCATGCCGACCATACCCAATTCTCTCTATGCATCATATTCTGCTGAGAAAATCTGAAATGTCAACAAATGAATTCCCACAATTCACACATAATTCATAAAATTTTTTCTATGTCTGTTCAGACCCTCCTTATTCCATCTTGTGCCATGTCACTGTCAGTCCTGTATTTTGAATCTCATGTAATACTGATTTCTTCCATATGTACTACATGAATTCATCATTTCCCATAAGAAAAAGCTAAAAATATATACAACGCATCTTCACCAGGAATCTTGCTATTGTTATCTGATCTTTTATTTTTTGTCCACAGAATTCTGAAGAATAAAGAACTCATTATTCTGCAGTGATCTTGCTTCTCAATTCTCTATATTTCAACATCTCGCCTTAAAATTCAACAAAAATTATAATAAACAAATACATCACCAGTGACTTTTTAATTACTAAATCCAAGGAATTTTTGACCTTTTTTCTTTATCATCTTGAGTTTCATATTTTGAGCCATTCTTTCTTTGAGATATTTTCTACTTTTTTAGATTTTTGTTCTAGTATACAACATATATTTGAGTCTTATTTATTCATTCACTCTGACATTCTCTGTCTTTTAATTGGTCCATTGTGATTACTTATGTTTACAGTGATAATGGCAAATTAGATTAATGCTTTAGCATCTTTGTAACTGTTTCTACTCTTTGAATTTGGACTTTCTTCTCCTCGCCAAACCCTTTCCCATTCTTTCCTGATTTCTATCATTTTAATTGGGCGTTTTAAATGATTCTATTTAATCTCATATCTGAGCATATCATTTACACTTCCTCTTTCATAATCATTTTAGTGATGCCTTTAAATGAGTTTCCATATATATGTAAAAATGTAAAAATACATGTGTACATATTTCTAGAGGCCACTATATTTGATGAACATAGATATAAAACTCCACAGCAAAGTACTTCAAAACTGAATCGGACAGCACACTAAAAAGATTATTCACTATTATTAAGCAGAATTCATACCAACAATGCAAATAGTTTTCAACATACACAAATCAATAAACATAACACACTACATCAACAGAATAAAAGATAAAAACCATATGATCATCTCAGTAGGTGCAAAAATGGCATTTTATAAAACTCAACATCTTTTCATGATAAAATGGTGAATAAACAAATAAAGGAAGGTACCTCAACATAATAAAGGGCACATAAACCACTAACATCATACTGAATGGGAAGAGCTGAAAACTTTCCCTCTAAGATTTGGAACACAACAAAGATGCTCATTTTCATCATTTTATTCAGCATATGTGTTCTTAATTTGCATACTTGCAATTTATTTTAAGACAATAAATACAGAGCTGAAATGAGAGCCGAGTTTAAATGTGTGAGTGATTCTTATATCTTCCTTTACAGACAGCATATGAAAGACAATTCTTTAGTATTTCATTTTACTTTAGAAATGTCAAAAAGAGAAAGTCTCCATTCCTTTAGTAGTCTATATAAACAATCAGTAGAAGAAAAAGCTGATACCAGAGTAGATCTTAAATTGAGTTACCTAAACACATTAGACCTGTCAATTACTCTAATATAAATATTTTAACATATAAAGTTACTTTTACTAAGAAACACTAGTTGTTTGAAAATGAATGTACTTTTATATTATTATATATCTTTTAAGAAACTAATCTCTATTGGCTGAAATTACTTTTGCTGTAATAAACCTATCTATAATACTTTTAGACCAGTGGAAAAGGTTTTAAAAATAATACAAAATGACCCATGAGCCCATACAGTTTCTTTGTGGACTAAAATTGGTCTGTTAACTATAGCCCATACTTTTATTATAATTTCCTGAGATTTTTTTCTTGATTTTCCTTTTTCTGTTCCAGGATCTCATCTAAAGTATTGTATTCAATTTAGTTAATATATCATTAAGGTAGCCCTAGGCTCTTTAGTAGCTCAGGTTTTCCTATTTTTTAATGATCTGAAAGTGTAGGGGGTGTAGGTGAGATATTTTGTAGGACGTCCCTTAATTGGCATTTATCAAATGGTTTGACTGGGGTTTGGGGAGGATGATCACATATATGAAGGGTCATTCTCATCATTACACATCAAGGGTACAAATCTTCACTTTTCACGTTTAACTTGATCACATGTCTAAGGGAGTGTTTGTAGTGTTTCTGCACTATGAAGTTGCTTTTTATCCCCTGGCCATACTCTACACATTTAAATCAAGTCACACGTACAGCTCACACTTAATGAAAGGGTATTTGTGCCCCATCTGCTGAGGGTAAAGTATCTACACATTATCTGATATTCTAAAGCAGAGATACATCTGTTATTTCTGTTAATTTTGTAAGTATATTTATGTATATATGTATACACATAGGAGGATTTATTTTATACTATGGGTTGTTATAATCCAATATATGCATTTTATAATACAAGATGCAATCTGAAATTACATGATTTGCATTTGTTCAAATTGTTTCAGCTTTGTCCATGGGGAACTCTTTCAGTTAGTTCTTATGTTCCCTTGATATCCCAGGGAAATTGTGTGTATGCGTGTGTGTGTGTGTAGGTGTGTGTGTTTCATACTTCATTAATTTCTGGCACAAGAAAAGTATTACAGACTCATCTTGTACATTTTATGCCCCAATCTTGGATAAACCATTTCACAAGGTGCCACTTTTCTCCTAACCATTGAATTGTACTAGAAACCAATACATTCATTGTGGGTAGTTGGTACATATACATGACACATCTTAATTCTTTTAATTTTACTTTCCCCTCTATCTCTTTGTCTCCTTCCCATTTGCAAAAGATTTATTTCCCTGTTTCCTAATGTATTTTATTTTGCTCTTTATTTTATTTATCCTTTGAGTTTCTCATATAAGAGAAACCATGCGATATTTAAACTTCTATGTCTAATTCATTTTACTTAACATTATGGTTTCAAAGGGCATCCATTTTCCTCCATATGACTCAAATTCATCTTCTTGGTGGTAAAGTAGTGCTTTATTGTGTATAAACACCAGACTTTCTTTATCCATTCATTTGTTGATGAAAATATATCCCACTTCCAAGATTTAGCTATTATGAATTTTTCTGCTATAAAAATGAATATGTTGTATCAGTGTACTATGATGTCTTTAACTCTTTGGGGAAGGACCTACTAGGATAATAACTGGGTTGAATAGAATAGAATTTCAATATCTACTTTTTTGAAGAGTCTCCACACTGATTTCCACAGTGATTGTACTAATATCTATTCCCACCAACAACATAGAAGGATTCCTTTTCCCCACAGCCTTGCCAGAATTTGTTATTATATGATTTCTTGATAATAACCATTTTTTCTGGAGTAAGATGGAATCTCAGTGTTGTTTCTTTTTTTTTTTTTTTTTTTTTTTTTTGGTGGGTAACAGGGGTCAACCTCAGGACCTCGTGCACCAGGAGGCGCCTGTGCCGCTGAGCTATATCACCGGCCCTTTTTTTCATATGTGCAAGCCAAGAGTCGAACTCAGGCCCTCGCGCTTTCCAGGCAGGCTCATACACCGCTGAGCCATCTCATCGGCCCCTCAGTGTTGTTTCAATTTGCATTTCTCTAATGACCAGAGATGTTGAATATTTTTATGTGTTTATGTGTTTTTTTTTTGTTTTTGTTGTTGTTTTTGTACCAGGAATTGAACTCAGGACCTTGTACTTGCCAGGCAGGTGCTTGTGCCGCTGAGCTATATCCCTGGCCTGTATTTATTGTTCATTTGTACTTCTTCTGAGAAGTGTCTATTCATTTCAGTTGCACATTTTTTAATTGGGTCTGTTATTTTAAGGAGTTTAATTTTTTAGAGTTCTTTATGTATTCTAGATATTAGTCCTCTGCCTGAGGAATAACTAAATATTTTTCCCATTGCGTAGATTGTCATTTCACTCTGTCAGTTTTTTCCTTTTGCTTTGTAGAAACTTTTTAATATGATATAATCCCATTTGTTCATTCTTGGTACTACTTCTTCTGCAATTGGAGTTCTGTTTTGAAAGTCCTTGCTACACCTATGATTTCAAGAGTTTTGTTAAAGTTTTTTTATTTTATCTTCTAGCAGGCTGTTTGTGTTTTAATGTTTAGATGTTTGAACTATGTTGATTTTAGTCTAGTATATGGTGGAAGATAAACCAATATTAGTCAATGAAATGGAAGATGTAATTAAAAACCTACCAACAAAGAAAAGCCCAGGCCCTGGAGTATTCACCATGAATTCTAAAAGAAATTTAGAGAGGACCTCAAGATTCTACTTCTCAAACTCTTTAACGAAACTGAAAGGGAAGCAATACCCCCAAATTCATTCCTGGAAGTAAGAATTACCCTGATACAAAAACCAGAGGTGGATCCAACCAAAAAAGAGAACTACCAGCCAATCTCCCTAATGAATATAGATGCAAAAATGCTCAATAAGACACTGGCAAACAGAATGTAGCAAGCCATAAGGAGATTACACACCATGACCAAGTAGGATTCATCCCAGGGATGCAGGAATGGTTCAACATACACAAATCAATAAATGCTCTACACCACATTAACAGAGCCAAAGACAAAAACCATACGATCATTTCAATAAACGCAGAAAAAGTATTTGACAAAATCCGACACTCATTCTGATAAAAACCCTAAAGAAAATTGGAATAGATGGTCTTTATCTCAATCTGATAAAAGTCATCTATAACAACCTGACAGCCAACAACATACTAAATGGACAAAAACTGAAAGCTCTCTCTCTAAAATCAGTAAACAAATCTTTCATAAATAAGGAGGGAAAGAGGGGTTAAAGGGAAGGTAGGGGAATGGAAAATAAAAAGACCAAAGACATATCATGTACAAGTACAAATTCCCTAGGGTGAATATGATCATTATGTATACATAAAATGTGCCAATAAACTTAATTAACTGAAACCTATGTTTAGGTTTCTAACAACAATAAAAGAAATATTATTTCAATCCATTATAAGGAGAAGTAAAGGAAACAGTATGGTACAATTGGAAAATCATAAGACTTTAAATTTAAACCAAATACATTAGTAAATACATTGGATCACTGGATTTTATAGGACTATATATGCAATTAAAATGCAACAATATCAGAGTAGATAAAATTAAAATTAAATAATATGAAAAAGTTCTATATTTTGCTTACTAGTACAAATATAAGGACATAGAAACTTTGAAATAATAGACTAGAATAAGAGGCACCTTGAAAATTTATCCAATTGAAACAAGCTGTAACTATGCTAATATCAGACAAAATATAATTTGTAAGAAAAAATGACTACTTATGACAGAAGGATATTTCATAAAGTTAAAATTCAATATAACAAGAAAATATATATTATCCTAACATTGAATGTATATAAGACTACCACCTCAAAAATCTCTGAAGTATACAGTGGGGAGTAACAGTATAAAATGGAGAGTAAATAAATTTATTTGGGAATTTTAACAAACATCAAATGACATAAGAAAAATAAAAATATCTGTGTGAGTATATAGGACTTTAACAATATGATTTACAAACTTAGAAGAACATGTTCATGTCTTTTTAAAAAGGTGTTAACCATGCACTTAACATTTGTAATTTTGCACATCAGGTAAAAATCCATTACTCATTTTTACTGTGGAGAACCGGTGATCACTTGGTGGGAGTAATAGAACGCAAGGACGTATGAACAGAGACATTTTCAGAGCTGTGGTAAATCTGACTAGATGTGATGATGACAGAACAAGTTTTGGAGTGATAGCAAAAGTGAAAAGAGTAATAGAGACATTAAGAGCTTGATGATGGCATATTTGTCATCAAAGAATCATTATCAGGGTAAATCAATGTGAGTTTGGTGTAAAATGTGAGTGTGAAAGGGACTCATCTGTAACATTTTTGCTTCTGGCTTAGGTAAGTGAATAAACACAAAACACAGAAGAAATACCACCTGTTTGGATGTCTGTTTTCTCATTTGGCATGAGATTCCTTGAGTGAGGGACTGTTACAGATGTTTCCCATGAAGATCTTCCTGGTTCGATAAAAGTGGTAAATGTAAGGTGGTCAAATGATTTGTTCTCCATTGTGTTAGTTACTTTTCTTGTTGCTGAGACAAAATATCCAATACCTACAAGTTGAGGGAGGAAAGATTTATTTAGCTCATAGTTTGTAGAGGTTTCAGTCCAAGGTTTCAGGCATCAAGGTAAGGTGGCTTCGTAGAGGAGAACAGTTCATGGCAGCCAGAAGGTAGCAAAACAAACAAGGGAATTTAACAGAGTCTTTCTGCCCCTTTTATATTATCCAGGCTACACAGGGCAGGTAGCACTCACACCCTTAATCCTAATGCCCTTGAGCCTAGCATTGCACCAGGACTCAGTTCCAGCATCACTCATTAGAGATCCAGCCACCTCTGCAAAAGCCCCACTTATTATGGTATGAGGCTTGGGGGAGACATCTAAATACAAGCCATAACACCCATCTTCCTGGATTGTGGCCTCTGGAACAGAAAGAAAACTAAGCCTCAGCAGTTCATCTTATAGAACTTTTTTCCTCAGAAACTTTATATACAATGAGTGCCCCAGCAGGATTCATTTCTGGAAGAAATTTGAAGTTGACAGGTTTTAGTTATCTAAAGCTCATGTTCTCTTTACATAATCTTATTAAGTAGCATTATATCACAAAATTGGGAAAATCTAAATACATGATACTGTATATAAGTTCTCTCTCACAAATTCATGTCCCCATCTAAGAGAAGAAAATATTTAATCTGAGTTACCAGTTATTTAGAAGCTTGTATAGTCAAGCACTAGCCATTAAAAAATCAAAATAACCATCAAACAATTTTAATCTTGAAATTATTTAAATAGTCTTTTTGTTATAACTAGATTCCAAATGTGAAAATTGTTTTTCATTGTTTATATAAACATCCACTTCATCTAATTTTATTCTTTAAATTTATCTTGTCATTATCTTACTTTTAGTGTCACTTCAAATTAATCATATTTTTAAAATCCATTAAAATTATCGCTCTAAAACTGATGATATGGAGGCCAGTGTTATAGCTCAGAGGCATAAGCGCCTGCCTAGCAAGTGCGAGGTCCTGAGTTCGACTCCCGATACCCACATATGAATAAAGGGCCAGTGGTATCACTCAGCAGCACGGGCACCTGCTGTTGTGTGAGGTCCTGAATTTGACTCCCGGTACCCACAAATAAAAAAC
Organism: Erethizon dorsatum; assembly: GCA_028451465.1. Classification (NCBI taxonomy): domain Eukaryota; kingdom Metazoa; phylum Chordata; class Mammalia; order Rodentia; family Erethizontidae; genus Erethizon; species Erethizon dorsatum. The sequence continues at coordinate 59,719,018 of CM051828.1, forward strand.
AAAAAAAAAAACTGATGATATGTAATTTTTGAATGGCCCTTATATACACAAAGATATTTACCACATTTACCAATATGAATGTCATATTGATATTCATCAAAATATATGTTATAATAAGAAAATAAAACACTAAATATATATTGACTAAGTTTTGATAAATTAAATTTACAATAATTGTGTTTTTATGTGGAACTCCTCTGCCACAAATTTTGTAAGAAAATCTTTCTTGGAAGTATAGTATATTATAAATTTAAATATTTTTATCTTACTAAGAAATTGAATTAAGTGCTCAGATCAAAATGACCTATGAAATTTGGAAAATATTCCTGTAGGGTTAGGAAATATCACAGCTTTAAGAACCATGTGTATAACTACAAAGTAAATAAGTAATGTAGTGAATGTTAATGTGAGTCAATTATTATTAACTAAAACAATACAAAAAAGAACCAAAGTAAAAAATTTGGATAATGCCAACTGGCAAATTATAAGACTTGATGATGCACCATAAAAAATATAAATTAAAATTGTTAATATTCTAAAATATTCATTGGAGTTGTGCTTCTATCTCTTTCTTCTCAGCAGGGGTCATCAGATGTCCTCAGAATAAACTTTATATAACATTTATTAAGAAGGAAACTACAATTTTCAAAGAGACCTGACTCCATTTGTTATTTACCACTCTCCTTTAAATTGGAGTTAAAGAAAAATGAAGAAAACTACATATCAACATGACTTTATCTCTAAGAAATATGACAAAATTTCTATATGAGCTGACAGGCATTCTGTGATTAAAAAACAATAATTATTTTAAATGTAATTTAATTCTTACTTTGAAATGGGTATTTATACTAATAAGTTATATTCTCTACAATACTATCTAAAAGAAAATTCTTGAATATAGTTGCTATATGAGCCATAATTATAAGTACTGTATTATATCTATATATTCAACAAATGATGTGAAAACCTATAATGTAAAAGTTATTATAAATAATTCAGATGAATATGTCTAACATAAATGAATACATTTTTTACTTGACATACACATAAAGTCTTAGGACTATTCAATACATTTAATCTACGTAAATGGCTATTTCAAAGTACTTAAAATAGTTACTCATATATATAATCATCTTTGTGCCCCAAAACAACTGTTTTCATATTTGATATTCCCATTAAATGTAAACTTAAGGACCTTTCATTCATGGCAAGTCACATCCAGTGCACTTAGAATTCTGCAGATGTAAAGTACAGTACCAAGGTCATTAAGCAGATGCCAGCACAGAAGCTAATGCAGCGATTGCTTGAGATGAACGGATACATTTTCCTTGGAAGAAAAATTGATTGGTGGACAAATGGCTTAATGTGATTACTGATAGAATAAGAACTACTAGAGTTGACAAAATGCTAAAAGTAATAATTGTGGCTTTATGGCTTAAGATGTAAATAAAAGCAAGATTTAAAAATCTTTATTTCTTGAAGAATCTTACACACAGTGTATTGTAAAAACACTATTATTGAATTTTAGAATAAAGAATTGCATTTTTGCAAGGGTCTGAGGATGTTTCAAATATTTTTACCGCTCTATCTTATAATGGATGTAATATATCCCATTTTAAAGAAAATTTTGAAAGTATAAAAATAGAAAAGTTGACAAAAATTTAGAAGAAATAAAAAAATTGAAATCCCGGCATCTAGTGACCACTATAGTGATATATATAACATAATTATACTTTTGTCTCAAATTGAAATCATAGCAGAATTTTAAGAACAGCTTTATATTTATAGAACAATTTATATAAAACTCTGCAGAGTTCCTATATATTCACAATCAGTTTTCTCTATTATGTTAGTACATTTCTTACAATTAATGAACCAATGATGATGTATTATTATGAGCTGAAATCCATACATTGTTCAGATGCCCTTAGTTTTATCTAATGTCTTCTTTTCTGTTCTAGAATCCCATCCAGGATACATTATAATTTGTTATAAATCCCATTAGGCACCTCTTGACTGTAGCAGTTGCTCAAATTTTCTTTGTTTTTCATGACCTTGATAGTTTTGAGGATGGCTGCTCAAATGTTTTGTCAATGTTCAACTATTACAATTTGTCTCATATTTTCTCATAAAAACACTAAGGTTACTAGGTTTCGGTAGGAAGACCATAGAAATAAGGGCCCTTTCATCACATCTTATCCAGTGTATACACAATGAGCATGATCTATAATGTTACTAAACTTGATCACCTGACCAAGGTAGTGTATGTCAGATTTCTCCATAATAAAGTTAGTATTTTCCCCTTTTCCATATTATACATTTTTGAAGATGTTATTATGTACAGCCCTTTATGCTCATGGAAAATACAAAAATTATGTTTCTGCACCTACAAGGTAGAACACAGAATAGCTATGTAAATTATTTCAAGTTCTTCTGTATGGGAGAGTTATTTCTTCTTTATTATTCTTTTTTTTGTTTATTCTTGTATTTATAATTGTAAACACTCTTGGATATTTGTTCTATACACTGGGCTATACCCCAGTAGTGCTTTATTGATTTGCTGCTCCCTTTTTTTACTTTGGCCATTGGGAGCTCTTTCTAGGGGAGCCTGTGCTCCTTCTCCATACCGTCAGAGCAGTGTGTTTGGTGTGTGTTGAGCGCTTCCATACTTCCTAGCACTAGAAGATGTTCCAGGAAGATCTCTTATATTTCCTGTCCCAGCAATAGATTCAGCTGGTTCTTTTTATTGGAGAATGATGTTAATAGTAATTGTGCTCTTTGTTGATGGGATGCCAGATTCATTTTGTAATCATCTTTTTAAAAATTATATAATCAGCCTCCACTTGTTAATTTTGGTTTTGGAGTATCATTTCAAAATGCTTTAAAATTTAGCAGTGCATTGTACATGTTTTGGAAAAATGATTATTTAAATATAAGGTATAACTAACAACTTACATACATTTGCAATTTTTTCTTTTCTTAAAAATAGCACCTTTCTTTTTCTGTTAAATGATCCTAGCTTTTATTTTAATGGAACAGATATGTAGTGTTTAAGAACTACTTTTCATATCTTATGTATTCATTAGCAAACAAGTAAAATATACAGAAAATGATATAGCAGAGAAGGGATCATTAAGATATATAGAAAATTGCACTTGCAGGATTTTGATGATGCACTTGCAGGAATTACATGAAAGAGCTGGAAAAAATGAATGTAAGATGATGATATTTTTAAAACTACAACATCCAGTGAAATTTCTTCAGGATAACTTCGAACTTTCATCCTACATACTTTAGCAAACCATTTATAGGAAATCTAGAGAGAAGAACATGCATTTAAAAGAGAAAAATCTGAAAAAGATAAATTTTCCAGAAGAAATGGGAATAAGACATGAATTAATTTTAAAGATTTTTCATAGTTGTACTCACCAACGTATAAACAAATGCCACTACTTACCCTAAATAGACTTTCTAAAGGGGAAGGCTACAGTTTGATTCCAAAGTTTTGATGTTGCCTGAACCATACTGGTTTCATTGTGTTTTTTATCTTTCATTGGTATGGACTACTATTACTAAACCTAGATTATACAGCTGACTTAGTCACTTTGTCATACGTCAAAATTTGGCTCAATATGTCTTTTCTTTGTCCTCCTCAATAACTCAAACCTGAATTCTAGCCAAGTGGGAGAGAGTCATTTGTGACAACTCTGACATTAGAACAAAGAAGCTGTCCTTTGGTGGATGAGGACAATACTATTTGGGCAAATGTAGGGTAAAATCAGAAATTGGAATTGACCATTTCTGCTTTTTCTGCAGATCCAAAGGAAATAAAATACAACCCATAGTATTTGATGTATAAACGGAATTGCAAAGAAACATATTTTTCTGAGATGTATGCAGATTTATAGGCCGTGAAACATAATAGACTAACTGATGGCTTGAAGATACAGAGCATGAGAAATTATCACTGAATATTGAATGGGACATTATAAATTGTACTTGGAAACGCAATCTTGAAGGAAGTAAAAAGTTTGAGCATTCTTAAAGATCTTTGAGGACCGGTGAAATAGCTCAGTGGCATAAGTGCCTGCCTGGCAAGTGCGAGGTCCTGAGTTCGACTCCTGGTACCCACATACGAAAAAAGGGCCTGTGATATCGCTCAGCAGCACAGGCGCCTGCTGGCACGCGAGGTCCTGAGTTTGACCTTCGGTACCCACAAAAGAAAAAAGATCTTTGAGGGTTGGGAATATACCTCAGTGGCACAAGCACCTGCCTGGCAAGCACAAGGTCCTGAGTTTGACTCCCGGTACCAAAAAAAAAAAAAGATCTTTGATTTGATAATTGAAGAATTCAACCTCAGACCAAAATTCTTAATAGCTATCTTTAAGGAAGAGAGAATTTGACAGTGTAAGGATAACAAAACAGGCAAGCATATTCAAATTTTAAAGCCATGTCTACTTCTGCTTCCAAACAGGAATAACAAGAGTTAGATTCACCCTACTAAAGAAAATATTCAATCTCAGGGAAATAAAATATTGAAAAACAGTTAATCAAAGGCAGTGATGCTGAAGAGACAGAGAGAGAGAGAGAGAGAGAGAGATCTAAAAACCAAGAACTATAATTTCCCCAGTTTACACCCTGATAGGGTTTGTAGACCTTTTAAAGTTCCTTGTAAAAGAACTGAAACCAGGTCAGAGGTTATCAATTTCCATGAATAAGGAGCTGGGAACCTGGAGTTCCCCAAATATCAGGAGTCCTCAGCACAGAGTACTAGAGAGTACAGAACTGTGTGGAAAGCTCTGGAGATGTTCATAGAATGTCCCTACCTATTCACCTGAGTACTGGTAAGCACATGCATGCAAAGAATATGTCTAAGGATGAATAATACACAGCAAGAAGGACTAAGAGAATGGTACATGCAGCTCAAACATGCCAGAGGATGTCCCTGTCCAAAACATGGAGAGAAGAAAACTTATGATTCACAGAACATTGAGTAGAATACTAAGAAATTTTGTTTTATTACTAAGGAAAAAATTAACACGACAATTAATATTGCACTGCCCTTCTTACATTAATTCATAAGATAATGATCCAAAACTCCAATTCCTTCAAAAAATTTAATATATAAAAACCAAAGCTCAAACATATCACAGAAACACCCAACAGGTTAAATTGTCTATCATCCAGTCAAATACTACAAGGAATAGAACGATATCAGTAAAAAGTTTGAACAATCTTTGAAAATTCTTTCCTTCATAAATACAATGAGGAAACTTGCAAAAATATTCAGAATCAATTTCTAGGACTCTGAAAAATAACCAAGTTTTTACAGCAAACAGAAGAGACATACAAAATTTGCTAACCCTAAATAATGACATTTTGTGTCATTTTAACTTGTTCTAGCTACATTGCTCATTTTTCATCTCCTCAGAAACCATAAAAAATAACAGTACAAACATATTGTTTGATGCTATTGTTTTACATGCCTACAGCTTGTAATCTGAGCAACTACTCTGGAGATAACAATATGCAATGTATTAACTGTTGTTACTCTCCTATTACCATGTTTTGAAATTTCATACCATCATTTTTCTTGTTTTTTCTCTTTAAAATAAAAAAATAAAAAATATATAGTCTATACACAAGAGATTTTTTTTGACACCAGAGATCTTGAAATAATTAAAAAATAAAACCAACTCTACAAAAGTAAGAAAAAATAATAACAGTACAGATTCCTGAGCAACGTGCCGACCTGAGAGGGAGCACAGGCAATCAGAATGACAGTGGAGCTCTTCAAAGCCTCCTTTCAAAAAAAAAAAAAAAAAAAAAAAAAGTAATTTGACGTGTTGGTGATTCCCAGGAACACCCAATTTCAAGGACATCTGTATCTGACTTGGCACAACATATCCCCAGTATGAAAATCTCTTCAAAGGGATAAATTGTCATAATCAATTACTGCCAAGTGTTTTAACTTCATGGCTGTATAAAATGGCAGATATCAGTTTGGATAAATAATAGAGTAACCCAGTGCTTGGAAACTTTGGAAAGTGAGATATCCATAAGGACTTTGGAAATCTCTGATAAAAATCTTGGGGACCAAAGAAATCACATGTATATCTACGGTTGAGTGCATTTCCAGACCAGTACACGTACAGTACACATCCTATGCTCGAGAAAGAACTAAGAAGGCCCCAAGATCAAATCCTGGCTAAGCTTGAAGCTTTATAGAAGCAAAAGGTGAAGGTTAAAGCAGAGCAATTTGATGTCTGGCTGAGTTTTAAAGACATATCCCAACACATATACACAGGCCCTTAGCAATGATTAGGAGACTTGATAGTTCTAGAAGTTTAAGGACATTCCTGACCAATCATTATCCTAAACATTAGGCTAAATAAATTCAGCAAATAATAACTATACATGACAGAAATGCCAACATTACATAATTACATATAAAAATTTCTCTAAAACAACATCTAAATAAGCAGCAACAAAATAGAGTCAGGAAAAGGAAATTTTTCCAGAGTTGTAACATTATCACTTTAAATGATCAGTTATCATAAAAAGAGTGAGACATGAAAAGAAATATAAACTATGACTTGTATGTAAGAAGAAAGCAGTCAATAGAAGTGTCACTGGGAGATGACCAATATTGAACTTATTAGAAAAAAAATCAGCTACTTTTCTTATGTTCAAAGAATGAAAGCATCTATTCTAAATAATTTTTTAAAAGTATGAGAGCAATATATTAACAGAGAATATCAGTAAAGAGGTAAAAATTACCAAAAAGAGCCAAAAAATCCTGGAGGTGAAAAGAGCAATAGTTGAAATTAAAATCATTAGTAGTACTCAACTCTAGCTCTTAGAAGGAAAACAGAAAAATCAACAAATTAGAAGATAGGTCAATAGAAATTACCCAGTCTGAGGACAGAAATTAAATGTGTAACTAAAAATAAAGTGAGAAAAATCTCAGAGATTTTTAGGACCATCGAGTGTACCCATGCACGTACTATATAATAGAAAGCTTAGAGAGGACAGAGAAAGAAGGGGACAGAAACAGTATTTAGAATGGCAGCTTTTCAAGTCTGATCAATGATCTTAACCTACACTACTTCCAAGAAGTTCAACAACCTCTCATTTCAAAGATATCCAAACCAACAAGCATCAAACCAAATAACTAAAAGGTTAAGACAGAAAGTCTTGAAAACAGCAAAGGAAAAAGCAGTTTATCGTTTACAAAGTATCCTCAACAAAATTAAATGCCAATTTACCACTGAAAACCATGGAAGTCAGAAAGCAGTGGGATGACACATTCAAAATGCTGATAAACTATCAATGAACAATGCTGTATCAAGCAAACTTCTCCAAAGGTAAAAGAGAAATTGAGACATTGACATTGACTGGGATTCTGTCGTCCCTGGTGACCTATCTTCTTCCTTTGTTTTGTATGTGAGTATGTTTTGTTGTAACCAAATTTGGGGAAAGAGAAAAACTGAAACCCAGGATTCAATTGGCAGAAAAATTCAGACTCCCAAGGTGAGCAAAGGGAATTCTTCCCTGAGATTGGTAATTAACAAACCTATTTCATATCAAAATCAATAAACAAAATTCAATCACATTTCTACTTAGTATCATTGAACAAAACAAAAATAAAATTAAAGAAACTATTCCACTTTTAGTAGAACCAGAAAATAAAATATTAGGAATAAATTTAACCAAGAAAAGTACAATGCTTATAAACTGAAAACTACAAAACACTGTGGAAAGAGTATTCTAAATAGGAAAGATGGGCCGGTGAGATAGCTCAGCGGCATAAGCACCTGCCTGGCAAGCGCGAGGTCCTGAGTTTGACTCCCAGTACCCACATACGGAAAAAGGGCCGGTGATATCGCTCAGTGGCACGGGGGCCTGCTGGCGCGTGAGGTCCTGAGTTCGACCCCCGGTACGCCCCCCCCAAAATAAATAAATAAATAAATAAATAGGAAAGATATTCATAGTCATGTATTGGAAAGCTTAATGTTTTAAGATGGCAGTACTACTGTGTTATCTATATACATGCTTGGAATTTGCTGAGAGAGTAGATCTTAAATGCTCTCACCACACACACACACACACACACACACACACATGCACACACACAAAGCAATTGTATGAGGTAACACGCAGTTTGTTTTAATCATTTCACAATGTATACATGTATCAAAAACCACATTGTATACCTTTAATCTGGAACAAATCAATTACTATAAAAAACTAACTCCATATTTTGGCCTAATTGATAAACTGGTTTTAAAATTCATATTAAATCCAAACATGCCTAGGCATTCTAAGGAAGTAGGAAAATAAAACACACAGTGGATATAAAAATTGATCACTAAATATTGAACCAAAAATAATATAGATAAATTTCTAGATGAGTGTATTACTGCAGTTATTACAACTACAATTCATGTGTTTAAGAAACTAAAAGAAAGGTTAAATGAGTTAGGCAGAAATAAAAGAAATAGGGGCCGGTGAGATGGCTCAGTGGCATAAGCGCCTGCCTGGCAAGCGTGAGGTCCTGAGTTCAACTCCCGGTACCCACAAACAAAAAAAGGGCCGGTGATATCGCTCAGCGGCACGGGCGCCTGCTGGTGCGTGAGGTCCCGAGGTTGACCCCCAGTACCCACAAAAAAAATAAATAAATAAATAAATAAAAGAAATAAACTGCTTCATGCTTTCTTCCTGTGAGTGATCATACATAGTGTACTTTATTCCACCCATGAAAACAATACTGCAAAATAACATAGTGCAGTATTTCTGCCCTGAGAGTCCCATTAGAAATTTAGTACCCATGTTATTTTTTAGGTATTGGTCATACAGGCAACTTTTGCCTAGCATGTACAAATGCCAGACTCCCAGAGAGAAATGGTGTGTTTCCCATAAACCATATTCTTTGCTTAAAGAATGTATGAACATTGAGGTCTCCTATCATTCAGAGAAAATCTTTCATTAGTAAGGGAATTCTATCAAGTTCTTAGACGCCAATCAGGGGCTAACCTCTCAAGATGTCCTAAGGAAAAATCATTCCTTTTGCTGTATTAACTCTTTTCACACAATATAGAATACTCACGCAACGCTTTTAACCAAAAAGTACTACTTGACATTTACAGAACAGTTTTTCAAAGATTCATAGGATATTTACCAAGACAAAATACCATACAGACTACATATGAGTCTCCATGCATCTAAAAGGGTAAAAGAAGGTAAACAAGTTTCAATATACTCTAAAGGATTCAAACGTAGGAAATATATTATGTAACCACAGCAAAATTAAATTAGAAATCATTACCACCAAAGATGTCTTGACAGTCTCAAATGGTTAAAATCCAAATAACACATTTCTAAATAACCAATACAGCAAGGAAGAAATTAAAAAGGGAAATTCGAAAGTAAGTTGCACAAAATAAAAGTGTAAAGTTAACATATCTAAAATTAAGTGATGTAGCAAAAGCAGTACTTAGGGAAACTCTATAGAGTTATCTCAGTACAATGATTTCAGTTTCCACCTTAAAAGCAAACCAAACAAAATATGAAGAGAAAACAGATTCCAAAAGCTAATAATAGTAGGAGTAAAAAGCAATCAAAATAGAAAAAAGTAGAGAGAAATAATGAATACAAAATTGCTTTTTTAGAGAGTTAATGAAACTGATAAAATTATAACCAGGCTAAGCAGGAAAAAAATGGCAAAGGACAGACTATCATTATTATGAAAGATAAAGTTGCTATCACTACAGATTCTAGAAAATACTAAAAGGAAAACAAAAATATTATGAGCAGGTTTAAACCAATAAACTGGTCAACTCAGGCAAGAAATCCTCCCAAAGACATAATCTTCAAAGCTCATTAAAGGAAACAAATCTGATTAGTTCTAGATAAATTAGGAAAATTTAACATGCAGCTTAAACTTTCCACAAATAAGCCTAAATGCCCAAATGACTACACTGAGGCGTTCTACCAGTTATGTAAAGCAAAAGTAGTACCATCTCTATGAGAATTTTTAGAGAAAAATGAGGAAGAAAATTATTCTCAACCCGCTCACTGAAGCCATCAATAATTTCTTGTAAAATTCAGAAATGTAATAAGAAAACTGCAGACCAATGTCCCTTATTAAAAGAGTTTTAAAAATTCTTAAACTTTTAATGCATCTAATCCAAAAATACAGATAAAAGATAATAGAGACAGCTGGTGATAAATTAATACAATTTACCATGTTGAAAGAATAAAAAAGAAAATATGGCCATATCAAATGATGAAGAAAATAGTATTAGATTGATGCAGACATATTAATCAAGGAGTGGTATTAACATTAAAATAGAGAGTAATAGACCAGAAAAGTACAGAAGTATGTACGCATATATATATACATATGTGTGTATATATACAATTAGTATACATATGCACATACATATAGGTCATATACATAGTCTTTATAGATAGATAGATAGATAGATAGATAGATAGATAGATAGATAGGCAAAGATGTTTTTTAGATACAACACCAAAAATATAAATAGAAGAAAAAAATAATAAATTTGGATTCATTATAGTTATTAATTTCTTAGCTTCAAAAGGAATGTTAAAATAGTGAAAGACAAGGCACAAAGTTGAAAAAGCATGATTAAGTCATATATATGGTAAAGGTCCTGTATTCAGAATATATAAAGAACTCTCCAAACTCAAAAATAAGAAAACAACAAGCATAGCTATTTGAATGGATAAAATAATTGAAAGTATCCTTCATAAAAAATACATACATGGCAAAAACACACATGATAGTATGCTCAAAATCATTAGCCACTGGGGAAGGCAAGTCAAAACCAAGAATGAAATGTCACTGTGCACCCATCTAAAATGTCTAAATCCATAGATGTATTGCAAAGTATGTGCAAGGATATAGAGAAACATCAGCACTGAGAATGGAGATGAAAAATGATACAACTGTTTTGAAAATATACATAATAATTTATTAAAATATTTCTCAAATATATGCTTATACTATAACTCTGAAAGTCTACCCCTTGGGATTTGCCCAAGAGAAACTAAAATGTGTAGCCATACAGGAACCTGTGGACAAATGTCCACAGCCAGTCAATTTGTAATTACCCTAAACTGGAAAAACCTAAACATCCATCAACAGGTAAATGGATAAAGAATGACTGTATATACATGTAATAGTATAATACTCAGCAGGGAGAATGGATAATTCATTGAATGAACAACCACATAGATAAATCTCAAAATAATTAACTTAAAGAAACTAGATGAGAGAGAGAGAGAACATAACATACTGTATGTATAAAATTCTGGAAAATGTAAGCTTATCTAAAGTGCCACACATAATTACCTGGGAATAAGGAGGGTTGAGAGAAGAACAGTGAGGCAAGAAAGACTCTTTTGGAAAGATGATATTCATTATCTTGAATATGGCAATGGTTTCACAGGTGTTTCAAAACTATCCAATTGTACATCTGAAACCTGCAGTTTAATATATGTGAATTAATCCTAATAGAAATATTTAAAATTAAATCTGGAAGAGATTTTGGGCCCCCATTTTTGTTCAGTGAAGTAATCAAAACTAACCCTTTGGAAAACTACTAAAATAACTGCTTTGCCGGAGAAATTTCATGCATGGCCTCACTTGACTTCCATTATTTTACTTGTGGAAGATCTGCTGATAACAAAACACAGGGAAGAACCCACTACGAAACTAGATGTTTCCATTGTTCCCCCCTGGTTACCTCGACACAGAATGCAAGCCATTCTGATCCGTCTTTTATTCTAAAATGTAAAACATTGGTGATACTATTCTGTGATTGGTGTGATGCCCAATATTAATCAGTTTTGTCTGTGAAGGTAGCATTTTTAGTGCAAGTAATACTTGAATTTCTTTATTATCCTCAGATTCTCATCAGGGCCAAATATTTTCATTATTCATTCTACCACATAATACCCACATTTTACATAACAGCTACTATTATGCTTCACACATTGTGGTCTGATGTAATACATGTTATTTTTTGAACCACTGTTCAACTATGTCTTTAAAATGCCATTGATTTAAATTATCTCTCGTTATGTTAAACTCAGAAATGCAGACAGTACGGGATGAACTCTCAGATTCAGACTTCTTTCAGGGGTTATAAACAACACAGACATTTTTACCATGGGATAAATATGTTAAGAAGCCCTAACAAAATGACGCACCACTTTAGCACAGATTTTAAAAGAATTTTACACAACTAAATTTCATTTTCATAACCTATGAAATGCATAATACAAGATATATTGGTAATATCTAAAATATATACCATCAAAAAATCATCATCAATGATGCTCTCTTTTCATTTTATTTTGCTGCATTTATCTCATTTACCTGCTCAGTTAAAACATTTGTTTGGTATTTTTAATGTCTCACAACAAATTCTAATGAATTGTTTATCATTTTTTCATCAGAAAATACAGAACACTTTGAGATGGTTTACATTGCCAGAAGGAATAGGGCTGGAGATGGTAAACTATAACAACCAGTTGATACTTTCATCCTAATTTTGCTGGAGGAGATTAATATAACCTCACATACACTCTCAGCTGCTTTTGATCTAGCAAATTAGTAGAATCAGAAGCAATTTTTACCAACATCAAGAGACTCTAAGTTAACTCCTTTGCTGTCCCATAACAGATGTTGCTGACCTGAAATTCAAAGACTATATCATTGATTCATTGTATAAATGGTAACATGTTCATGGCAATATAACTAGTATTTGGGATGTCATGATTGGACTCATGTTTTCTAGATTCTGAGAAATAAACACTATAAAGACTTAGGGGACACATCAATAAAGTTTAAGGACTTCCATGATCGGGTGCCTCCCGAGAAACTCTCTTTGTATCAATTGTAGATCCCTGTTTAACAAAGTGCTTAGTGGCACAAACCAACAGATTTTATCTCATAGTCTGAGAGAGTCAGGGATCTGAGAATGGCCTACCCAGTTTTTATGGGTTCAAGGTGCCCTTCAAGGCTGCAGTTAAATTGTTAGCTGGGGCTTCCATCATCTGACGGCCTGACAGGTGAGGATTTACTCCAAGCATACTCACATGTCTGTTGTTCGGAGATCTTAGTTCCTTCACACAGGATTATCAGGATTGAATTTAATCTTTTGAGAAGAGTATCAAAAATTTTGTGAATATATTATTAAAACCACCACTCCCTTCAAGACACAGCAACTTGTACGTCAATTAAGAACCAGAACCTTTGGTAGTCCTCTATGAGTTTTGGAGGCAGCATCTTCTACACTTAGGAATCCTCCTCTGACCTATTTGTTGGCTGATACGGAAGTTGACGGTTTTGAGTGAATCCTGAAATAAGGAAAAGCTCTGCAGCAGGTGTCCTGCAGTCATCTCTGCAATTTGGGCCATGAGTCTGGCATAGCTTCTGGCACCAAGTGTTCCTGAGCTTGGAAGAGACACAATGTGAATCCTCTGGCAAGACTCAAGAAGAGAGTTTCTGTGTAGACTTCAGCTCCCAGAGTAAGACTATGCTACGTATCAAAGACTAAAAACATTTGAAAAGCAGATCCTGTCACAATACTTAGATCTCTGAGCAACTCAGATTACCTGAGCATAGCACGTCAACTGCCCACAAGGCTAGTTCCACCCCTTGTTAGCTCAACCTGTCAAACACACTTGCTCATGTTGCCAGGCAGCAGAGCATCCATTGGCTGTGAGATAGAAGCAAACAAGAATGACTCAAGACATTCAAAGGGAAGACCTAGGCTTCCTAAGCCTCCAAGTCCCTAACCACTGTTGCCCCAGTGGCTCTCACTCAACACACTTCTAGCCAGCTGAACAGGAAGGTGACACAAGATCAGGGTTTGAAGATAAGACAGCTCAGGATATTTGTGCAAGATAAAAACAAGGCTACTGCTTTACCCTGGCCCTACTTGGTAGTGGCTTAAGAGATCGTGAGGCAATGTCACCTTCTGAGGTGTAGGGATTGGACAGAACAGCAGGTCATGCATTTTCCGTGGAGGCGGAAATAACCTCAGCTAGGAATATGTATGCCTCACGGTTAGTAGTGAGTGACACTGGACCTGACTGGTGTGTGGACAGACCTGATTTAAAGTATGAAAATATTTTTTATTGAATGTTATTTTCTGCCAGAGAGCATCTACTACAAAACAGACCCTAAACAAACAAGCAGGTAGGGAGAATTGGTCCCTTGAAATCAGCTGGGCTTCATCTTTTGAGACCCTAGTGCTTTCTAACGGCCCCATGAACACAGCTGCTCTGAAGGCAGAAGTGCAGGCATTGTTAAAGGCAGTTGCATGGCTTCCTTCACATCAGGCTCCTGTGGCCACGGCCATTGCTGAATTCTCACAAGACAACAAGAAAGGACAGTTGTCAGCTCCACAAATGATACCATTCTTCTAGAAGACCAATTGGCCATTTGGGGATAAGTCATATCACCTACCTCCCTGCACACTGAAAATGGTGGGGATTCATAACGGAGATAGAAACAGAAGTGTACTTCACACTCTAGTGTTCTAGAATGTCATCTCCGTGTATTCCCAGCCCCAGCTAGACGTGAGCCTGGTCAAGTGTAGCAAACACAGCATAGTAAACGCTTTCAAATCAGAGGTTCCCATCACTCAAAGACAAGATCTAGGTCACCACAGAAGAAAATGATTCTGGAAAAGAGAAGTGCTCGATGAGAAAACTCAAATTTACAAAGAGTGGTGGAGAAATTCTGTCATCTTTCAGTGTCCAGGAAGGATTGGTTTCAGGACTTATTGTGGATTCCAAAACCAGTGATGTTCAAGAGGCCACATGCACTTGTTATAAGTAGTATTAACTTATACACATCATTTCGCATATTTTAAATCATCTCTAGAATACTCATAATACCTACTATAATATAAATTCAATGTAAATAGTTGTTATACTGTATTGTTTAGGGAATAGTGACATGATCAGTATAGATGCACCATTTTCAAATATTTTTGATCCACAGTTGGTTAAATCTGCAGATTTGAAACCCAGAGATAAGGAGGCCTGACTGTTCCAGTTATAGAAGTGTTTGCTGAGATGAAGCTGAATCTTTAATAGGTGTTGTAGGGAGGTGAGCCTATCAGATATAATTTTGAGACAAACTGTGGGCCTGGAGATATTAGTTTTCACAGGAACTTGAATTCTCGGAGGTTTTTTGAACAGAGAATCCTTGAAACGCTACAACTGGGCAGAGTGAAGTTATGTGAACATCAAATGGATCTGAGAAGTTTGAAGGTGAATACAATAGTATCATTAGTGTCCTATTCAGATTTTCTCTACTCCTCAATGCAGTTCCTAGCTGCTCCCGACACTGGAGATAATGACTTATGCCTGCAGAACTTTCTTTAGAGATTCCCCCATTCCTGAGAGGCGTCGCCACGCTCCGATGTGCTTTGGGCTTTACCTGAGCCTCAGATCCTTCCCATTCAACACACATCCTGGGGTATCCATGAGTGATTGATACTACAGTACAAAGTCTGACCAACTTCACTCATGGAGTTTCTTGCATTGTAATATGTGTTCCCAACAACACCCCCCGCCCCACAACATCTCCATACTTGGATTCAGCCAAGGCTAGGCTTTATCAACAACACTTCCTTGCTTCTGCCAGAGCTTTTTTCCATCTTGCTCCCTTCATCCCATCCAACTCACTCTAAAAGGTCCTACTTCTAGAGAACTTGACTAATAAATTGGCTTTCAAGGAGCCTGAGTTTATTTTTACTTCCAAGAAGGTGTCACATAATAGATACTTACTTGTCACCTATGATGGTTTTTCAGAAGCATGTCTAGTTTGGGAGGGAGGAGGAGACTAAATCTCATTCCCAATACATTCACCTTGAATGATTACTGGAAAAGTATAGTCACCTGTTGCTTAATAATGGGGGAACACATTGAGAAATATATAGGTAAGCAAGTTTGTTGTGGGGACATCATAGAGAGTGCACTTACTCAAATCTAGTACATATGTCAGTCACTTCATGTGGCCTCTTAACCCCATCAAGAGTTGAGGTAAACAAAATGCATAAGGCTGCTGCTAGCATAACACAGCACAGTATTTCATGGTAAATATTTTTTTGTTTGCAGTACTCGAGATTGAACCCAGGGCCTTCAGACTGAGCTCTATCCCTTACACTTTTTTAGAATTTCTTATTTGAGACAGTGTAACACTGAGTTGTTAAGTTGCCCAGATTGGGCTCCAACTTGCAATATTCCTGCCTCATCTTCCCAGAGTCCTCAAACCAGAGGTATATGTCACCATACCAGGGAATAAATTTTTTCCTTCAGTGTGGGAGTGCTCACTAAAATAATGATAAACATATTGTATAATAAACATAGAAACCAGCATCAAAATTGTTAATTATCATTCAAGTATTATGTGTTGCACATATTTGTCTGTGTGACACTTTTACCCAACTGGTAATGCAGTTTACAACTGCAACACCAGTGTGCACTGTGATGTGACATTACCATGGTTAGGATATCACCATGCAGTAAGAGTTACATCACTAGGCAATTGGAATTTCACCTCCTTTATAGTTTTAGGTGGCCATCTGTACAATCTATTGTTGACCAAAATGTCATTTTACAGTGAACGACTGAAGTCCATATTGAACTGGATGATGTGGAATACATGAGTATGGAAAGTAACTACTGCTAAGTATTTGGTCTTTTAAGGCAGATTTTTTTATGGAGTCTAGTTCAGCAACAACAGATACATTTACCTTTTCAGGTTTTAAATTTTTACAAGTTAACACTTTCTGTCCTCTCCTCATCCTTACACATCCATCAAAAGCCAACCTGAAAATTACAAAAACAATTAGTGAACTATTAGTGAAAAGCGGGACTCGTCTGCCATGAGCTATTCCTACACTTTCTATGCAACTAATTTTAACTCCTTCATATGCTCTAGATATAGAAATAAATTACCTGCCTGTGTGTATCAGGCTGTATGTCACTGGAAAGCAGCCTCACTGTCTAGTTTTTTAGAATTCCTCCCAGAATCTAATTAAATTCCCTTTGATCATAAATGTTTGGTGGCACAAGACTGAATCCTAGCACTTGGGAGGCTGAGGCAGGAGGATCACTTTGAGTACAATCTGGGCTATGTAGTGAGTTCAAGACCAGCCTGAACTACATATGAGACCCTGTCTCTAAATAAATAAATAAATAAATAAATAAATAAATAAATAAATAATCGGGGTTTAAGGATATACAGAATTTGTACACTGGTAATATCTTACCAGAAGACGCAGGTTATTTTAAAAGATATGAGAAGGAACATGTTATGTTATAAAACTACTTGATTATAAGGGGCCAGATATGAATGCTAATGCTAAAGGGAAATGAGAAAGGAAGAAAAGAAAAGGAAAAAAGAAAGTTTCATAGACTCTGGCTATATATCAATGTTTTACACACGCTGAATATTTAATTCTCATAACACACTTAACAGACAAGAATTATTCATTCCATTTTAAAAACTGGAAATCTAATTTAGAACTGCAAAGTAAATTGGACATGATTACCTAGCAGATGAGCCAGAATTCAAGAAAAGTGATTTGAAACTTAACACTCTTCCCACTAAACCCTTCTCACAGTGAAATCCAAATAATGGAAAGTTTGTGATTTAACTGCCTCTACAGATAAGTTTCCTCGTGAAAATCTCATTTATGCATTTGAGTAAGCACTGAACACTTACCATGCCAAAGCTTCTGGGAAAGATGCTGAGAAACACATGAACAGTGAATATTAAGTCCAAATTCCACTTTTCAAAAATCCATCCTCATTCTATACTAAAAGAAAAAGAGCTTTTGCCCAGGAACGTATTTATAGAAGTTATGTTATCCAATTACTATCCAATCTATGCAAAAATACATTGTAGGTAGCACAGCATTGAACTTTCTGATACTCAAATTTGAAAGGCATGATTTAAATCCTGGATTAGCCACTCATAAGTACCCACGATGCCTTTCACAATTTCACGTTTTGAAATCTCAGTTTATCCCCTGGCAAAATTAGCATCCTCATAATTTGTTATGGCTTACATGAGGTATATGTAAAATGCTTTCAAACCCTTAGCATATAAGTATTCAACAAAGAGTCATGTGGCATGATAGTCAGTGTGTCAGTAAGATACTGATTCCTACAAATACAGAAATACCAGAAAGGATGAATAGTTTGTCCTCCTGAACCTCCTCTCCCCAACACAATCTTCTCGGCCCCTATGCTAGGGCACAAGGAGGTTTGAGTGCAGCAGGCTTTTGAGATGTAGGCCTCTAGATCTTCCTTTCTGTACACCACACCATCACACTTAAATACTTTTATTTTCAGGATGAGCTCAATTATTCCAGAGGTAAGAAATGTACAAGTGGATTACCAAAGATAAAAAGAAGGCATAGGGCTAATTTGAGGAAGTTTCTTCCGGTATTGCAGAGGTAACAGAGGCCAAATGTTTCAGTGTAGAGTCAACCTGCCCCACACTTTTGGAATGTATTAGGAGATTCGAGGGCTCATGAATAAATTCATATGAAATTAATTTAAGAATGTCCAACTCGAAGCACTGAGCTCTGACCTGGAAATACAACTTTTTGCTCAAAATTGGCCCAGGAGTAGTAGGGCTACCAACTTCAAGATTTTAATACTATTTTTGTTCATCTAATGACTAAAACTCCTGGAAAATATGGTACAAACAGAGTTCCCTGGATCTTCAAATAACCATAGGGAATGGAGAAGGGGAAAGACTGTGATGTAAATTAATTTATAAAACAAAATTTCTAACAGATCAGTAGGAAGGAAAATCAGTTATCACATTGTATGTGAAAAATAAAAGATGAGATGCTTTGTTCTTTTAAATGTGAAACAAAACGCATGCAAACTTGTGTAGTTATTTCTACTTTCTTACAACTCCTACCCTTAAGGCAGCTTATGAGCTCATGTAATCTCAATAAAAAGAACAAAATTCATTCCATTAAAAGGCACACAACTTTTTAAAGAAACTATTCTATATTTCTTGTGTGAGTTGTGTTAATGTTCTAAAACTATAAAAAAGAAACAATCTGCCCCTTTTTAGATAGCTCTTGCAAATATGAGAGTCTCAAATTGGCAGATGCTGGCAATGTTTAATAAATAAAGCAAAGACTTTCCAAATACATCCGACATTTTGAGGTAGTAAAGGGAAGTTAGAGAAAAATTAAAAAAAAAAAAAATGGGTTTCCAAGCACGTGTCTGATCAGGGGCAGACAAGAGAAGACTGCAGCACAGACGCTCTGCCCATATTCACTTGGGGGGGCTCTAATTGCTGTTTTTTTTTTTTTTTTAGCACTGAAGGCAAATTACAGAGAGCTTGATGAAACAGATAGGTATGGAATATCTTCCAAGTACTGGGATTATGTGGGATGAAAGAGGGTGCAGCCATAAACAAAATGCAATTTCTCTCTTTGAGGAGCTAATATCAACTTGTACAGATACTATAAGTAAAACAAATTAAATAAAAAGGCATACATGCAACGGAAACACATAAGAAGTGTACCTGCATCCTAAAGTGAATGAATTCTGGGGTGGTAAAGACTGTGTATTGGCCAGAGAGTGGGGTAAGAGAATAGACAGTGAGGTAAGGGAATGAGGAGGATGTGAGAATGTGAGGCAAAGGGAAATCTCAGGCAAAGATAACCATGTGACGTCTACAGGGAAATAGTAACAGAACATTAGAGAAGAAAAGACTGTAGCAGGAGCTACTAAATGGTAATCATTTCTTATAATCATGATAGGTAACACTTATCAAGCTCTTACTGTATGCCAGATACAGTCCTAAGTTTTTACTTGAATTTACTATATAAGCACATTAATTATGTTACGTAGTTATTATTTTCCCATGCTTAGCATAACAAAAGCTGTCATTCACTTGAGAAGGAAAAGAATGGCACTATTTAATAATTACAAAAAAATGCTAGATAATTGGTACAAATCATGACTTTCGAGGGAAAGTAAATGAATGGTCATGGTGGTGGTTAGAGTAGATTTCAATTTGATTGGTTTGGGGATTTTTCATGAAGGTTGGTGGGGCACACTTCTGGGTGTGTCTAGGCAGGTTATGGAGGCATAGCCCTGGGGTCTCTGTCTCTCATCTTTTCCCTTCTGGCATTGTTCCCAGCTGCCAGGAACTAAGCAACTTTGGTCCACAGCACCCTTCCACCAGGAGGTCACTGCATTGGATCCAGCCAATCATGTATTGAAACCATGAGCAAACCAAATCTCTCCTTCTTTAAGTTGTGGGTGTTGGGTATGTGAGCCAGCAAGGAGAAATCTGATTAATACAATAACCCTGTCCATTTTTGATAGATTAAAGACAATAAGGTAGAGAAAGACTGTCACACATCCAAGATCTCACAACTGCTAAGTGCTGGAAATCTGAGGAGGGAGAAAAGAAGGGCAAGGGAGATGGAGGAGACAGAAGGGAAAACATAGATAAAGGTCCAGGGTAAGAGACAGAGCACTTAGAGGTGAAACTGGCAAAGCTTGAAGACGGGTTAGATATTGGTGATGAAAGAGGAGTCCAGGAGACACCAAAGGTGCTGCCTCAGGCAGATGTGTGGATTGCCTTGAATTTACCAGGGGTGGGGATGGTGAGAAGAAAGAATACAGATGAGAAATGATGAGAACCACCTAGCTTTAGATATAATAAAGCACCTCAGAGTATGACAAAGAACGTTGATCCAGATTTGGATATATTCATTTAAAATTCGGTGGAAAAATTAGGAGAAAAATACAGATAAGAACAATACTGTAAATATATTGGAGCTGGTTAAAACAATGAAATTTTCAATGAGTATAAAAAATGGAAACCAGTAACACATAGTTAATTACTAGTTAAGTCAATACTGTCCGCATCACACAAAGATGATAAAAATGTGGCAACAAGCTGCTTTTTTTTTTAATTCCAGGTTAGTCAGCCCAAGTCCTTTTCCAATATTAACTGACCAGATAAAGGCCATGGATACTCACTGACCAGCATGAACAAAAGCCATGGCATTGAGTTTGGGGTGGGGAGCAGCTTTCTTGCAGGTTAAAAGAAAAGGAAACATGATGCGTACTGAAGTCTTTCACCACTGGCCAGCCGCTGAGATATTTAAGTGCCCAAGGGAAGGGGAAATAGACAAAGAGAGGGCTGACTGGTTACACCCAAGTCTTAAAAGTGGACTAATTGCACCTTCTATACTTGACTAGGTGGAACTTGTGGTTATTTTCTAACTGGGGAGTTTCTAGTCTCTCCATTATTTCATTCCACACTGTAATTACTGGTGGCACCTTTGCTTTTAGTCTAGGTCAGCAAGATCCTGTCCCTGTTCTTCAGATTCCTTCCACTCATGAGACACTTGTTTCCACCAGACTCCCAAGGTCATTTTAGGTAGGGTCCTAGGGTTCTGTGCCTGTGTCTTGAAAAATAACTTATGTAACAGTTCTTTGGGGATCAAGGATGTTGCAGTTTTACGGCCCAATTTCACCGCCTTCTTACTCAATTGGTGTTGGATACAATAGCAAGGTGGCAAATGATAAACACCACAAGTTTAAGTTCAGAGCAGCTATGGTCAGGCCAAAATTTTTATCATATTTATAATTTCTGCACTAGTTTTGATACATTTATGCTCTGCCTTATTGTTATATTAATGCAAAAAAGGTGGTTTTTCACTTTCATGATATAATTTGGGTGAGAGTAAAAAAAATTAAATATCATCTAATTTCCCCAAACCAGTATACTAGTTTTATGTAAAGTTTCATTTCCATAATTCCCTCAAGTGAATCTTTGACTCTGTTTGCTTTTGTTTTTTTGAGACAGGATCTCACTATGCAGTTCAAGTTCCTCTTGTACTCCTTATGTCACCTATGCTGATCTGGAACTTGCAGAGTTCTTCCTGCCTCAGCCTCCCTTCCTGAGTGCTGAGATTACCATGTGCACTGCCACACCCAGCATGGATCTTTGACTCTTAATAAGAAGGAAACAGCTCTTTTGTTACAGAATTTGGGGATTTGCCTGGGATGGGTTGGTGAACTGGGTTGTATCTGAATTGTGCTGTGATGTCTGGGTTCTTGAATCCTCTCCAAGAAGATTTTAAAGAGGTCCACAAAAAGGGACTCAGAGTCAAAAGTAGAATTTTTAGCCAGCAATTTATTAGATAAAATCAAGGTACACTGTGAAGCACAGTTACTTTTAATGAGGAGAGTACACTCCCAAATAGGAGAACAGGCAGCTGGTTGAAAGGCCTAGTGCCTACTACAAGCAGAGTTCACATGGTAGAGGTCCAAGCAGGCAATGCAGTGGAGGGCTGAGAGCCTGGAGGATTTGGGTCTATAGTGTTTAAGAACAAGAGAAATTACACTTGGGAGAGAAGTGAGTGAGGGTTGGATGGAACAGGGTTTATTCTAATCAACAGGGGGTTCCACTGTCACATTTGATGGGGCTGTTTTGGAACTTATGTGGTCTTAGCCAGAATAAGCATGGCAGTGGTTCCCCACCAGGAGAGGTCAGAACAGCAATGCTAATATGTGTAAATGAGGCTTAATTGGGTGAGATAAGGTGTAAGGTGGTCCACAGGGGCCTTTAGTCCTCTAGGTGTGCATGGAATGGTAGGTGTAAGTGAAAAACACTCATGAAGCGTTGGAGATGACATTTAGGAAGTACTGTGGGACTGCAAGCTCAGGAAGCTTAGACCATGATCTGCTGTGCCTTTCTTCCCTGGCTCAACTACTGTTTTCCCATCTCCAGCACATGTTTATACAACTACATCCTATCACTTTCATCGCATAAGTGAGACAAGACTTTGTTAGAAGTTTGAAATAAGCATTTGCAGTCCCCAGAGAGTGAGATAAATTAAGACATTTTCACGTTGCTGAAAGTCATTCAGAATCTCTGGAGCCTGCAGTACAGGAGGAATGTGGCCGATAGCCTGCAGAGGCCAACAGAGCCAGGCCTGAAAGGACCTCGGACTTCTCTCTAATTTAGGACTTCAACTTGGACAGGAGAGCATACAAACTTTAAAGATGGCTAAGGGGAGCACAGATGATTTTTAGAGCAGTGAAACTACTCTAGGATTCTGCAATGGTGGATGCATGTCATTATTCATTTGTCCAGAACATAAAACGTGCAATACCAAAAGTGAATCCTTGTGTAAACCACGGACTCAAGAGAACACAGTGAGTCAGGGCAGGCCCATAAGAGGTAGAAATGTACCACATTTGGGAATGTAGATGGGGGCACTTGTGCAGGTGTGGAGGCAGGAAACATACAGGAACTGTCTCTGCAACTGCTGAATTTTGCTGTGAACCAGAAACTGCTCTAAAAAAGTTTACTTTTAAAAAATTAATGTTACAATATTTATAATTTATTAATAAATTAAATGTATGTGTTAAATCAATTTATTAATTAAATTAACAAACCATAAATTAATAAAACAAAATTACAAATGGCAGAAATATTCTGGTTAAATTAAGTCAAAAAAGTTAGGCAAGGGAAGCACAGTGAGAAGAAAGAGAAGAGGGAGGAAAGAGAAGGGAGGGAAGGAAGGAAAGGAAATGCAAAGACATCATAAGGTAGCCTAGAATGAGGCCAAATACGTGGATGCAGCCAGGGGACACCACAGGTCTCCTGTCACCATGGCCACTGAGCTATGCTATGCTTTTTCTATGAGCAAGAACAAACTTCAACTCCTCCTAGGAGTCAGAACAAAAGCGGCTTTGAGCTCTCACCTTTGCCAAACGTAATTTATTATCCAACATGTAAACAATGATGGCACAAGGAAATAGGAAAAAAATCAGTGGAGCCTGTTAAGCATAGCCGTACCTGGGAGGAGAAGGAAGAGGGAAATCAGAGACTAATACTGCAGTCACTGAAGCAGGAACAGGGGGTCCCTATTACTGGAGCAGCTGCCAGAAATTGGGAGAGAAGATCTACATGAAAGACACATGCTGAAGTATGTATTATTCAGCCTTTCAGGGTTTAATCAGGTACCTAGTCTAAACTAACAAATTACCAATCACAGAACAACAAACTATGTTGCATAGAGATTATGAGTTTGAATTCTTTCATTAATTTTTGGCAGCTATTTAAAATTTTATTCTCAGCTAACATATTTGTTTAAACTTCCTGTAATTAATTATAAGTATACAATATTATGTCAGATACAGTCATGCACTATATAAGGACACTTTAGTCAATGAGGGAGCCACACACAACGGCATTCGCCTAAGATTGTAATGGAGTTGAAAAATTCCTATTGCCTAGTAACATTGTTGCCACTCTAAAGCCATAGTACAACACATCATTCACATGTTGGTGACAATACTGGTGTAAAAAAAAACTACTGCACTGTTAGTTATGTGAAATTATAGTTAAACCAACTATGTATAGAGCATAATACTTGATAATGATAACAAATGACTATGTTACTCATATGCATTTACTGTACTATTATTTTTATTGTTATTTTGGAGTGTATTTTATATTTACTTTTAAAGAAAGGTTAGTATAAACAGCATACTGTGTTAGCTGGCAACAATCAAATATATCTATGTTCACATCTCTTGATTACAATTCTCTCTCTTTTGCTTGATTTAATTTTGTGTAAAATGCCCTATTGAATGATTGAAAATGCTAGGTAATTGTGGTGTCAATTTGAATAGTGACAAATGCCTAGCAGATCAGTTTAGCAGAATTCTAGGTGTGTCTGGATGATGGACTTGTTGAAGATAGAAAACCCACCCTGGGTGTGGGTGGCACCAACCAACAGACTTTGTAGCCTGGATGGAATAAAAAGGGGAAAAGGGAGATTCTGCTTCAGAGGAGGAACAACAGTCTTCACCTTAGCTTTTGTACATCCTTCTCCAGGCTTCCAGTGCAGAACCTTCAGCCTTCCAAGGCAGACCCTTTGTCCTCCCAATGCAGACTCACACAGGACTCTGCAGTGAACTTCAAGCCTTTCCTTGACTTTTGACTGCGTCCTCTGGCTCTCCAGTGCATAGATGGCCCTTTCACATCCTTCCATACCTGACTCTGCAAATCCTTTATATAGGGTTCACCAGTACACCCTAACTAATACATTAACTTAGAAACAAAATTAAAGGTGATTAAAGACTGCAATGGTAGAAAGTCAGCAGTGGATTTTGCTTGCCAGTCAGACATATCCCATTATGTTTAAGGATCTGCTCCATTCAAGACAAGATTATCAAAATTTTTAGAAGTGCCTATATTTGGAAGGGAAGAACTTGTAATGATCTGGATTGAAGACCAGATTATGATATTGAATTTACTCCTATCCATAAGGAGGCCAAGTCAAAGTCAACGTTCAAGGTTTGGAAGGACAGGATAATAATCTTACTTGAAGCCAATGTTGCAGGCTACAAATTGAGACTCTTTGTGATCTGGCACAGTGAGAAATCCAGAGCTTTCAAAACCTGTCAGAAAGTCCACACACCTACTGTACTACTGAGATTTAAAAAGTCATGGATGACCCAGCTTTTCTTACACAATGCCCACCTGAACTACTATGACAGCAAAATAGAAAAGCACTGTTCTGCGAATAACAAACCGTTGAAAATTATGCTTGTTTTCAATAATGTTCTGACACATTCTCCTTTTACTGCTGATTTTTATTCCAATAGTAAAGTGGTACTTTTCCTTCCAAACATCTTACCAATAAATCAAGGTTTTATAGCAGCTTTTACCACATAACACATAAATAGGACCTTTGTCCAGGCTATTGGTACAATCAACATTGAATAGATACTGGTGCAATTCTGGACAGATTAAAACATCTATGACCATACCAAGTACTTTACTTGGTGTTAGAATTTGGATACAAAATGCCTTCCATTTGGGATCCATTTTGTTGAAGGCTTGGTTTCAGATGAGATTTTGGGAAGTAATAGGATAATAAGGGCTCTAACTCCTGACTGATGTGTTCATAACTTGATGTCATTATGGAGAAGTTATGGAAACAGGAAGTGGATAGGGAACTATAATCTTGGAACTAAATCTTGTCCCTGGCCTCTCCCTATGTGGCTTTTTTTCTTGCCTTCTGCTTCCTGGCTGCCTGAGCTGAGCAGCTTTGCCCTACCACACCTTCTACTCTGATGTTCAGCCTCACCCCAGGACCACAGCAATGGAAACATCCAAACTTGGATTGAAACCTCTGAAACCTAAAGTAAAGTAAATCTCTCCTCATGTATGCTTTTATTCTCAGATATTTCATCACAGCAACAGAAAACTTATTAGCATATTTGAGCACTGGAGGATGTCACCAAGGAGTGTATGAAAGACAACTGGAATAAGACACTCAGGAGTTACTTAATGACATCAAAGAGTTTGTCAAGGAGGAAAGATTATCAAATCAACAAGGTTGTGGTGAGATGGACATTACCCTTCATGTGAATGAGCATGCCACTGGGGAGCTCCAGGCAGGGGCTCCTGAGGAACTGACCAGTGGGGGGTTGTTGGAATTGGAACAGGAATGCACAGCTGCAAAGATAAGTGAAAAAGAAACTGCAGGAAAAGACAAAGAAGAACTGCTCCCAAAATAGATACTGAAGCCTTTGCAGAATTCAAGCAGCTCCTTAAAAATTTTCAAAACTTGGACCATTGCTCATTAACAGAAAGCAGTGTTCATGGCATATTATCTGTTTACAGGCAAATCTATTACAAAAAATATAATAAACCAAGCAAGCCATCATGGGCGTATTTTCACAGAGTGACATCTGTTCTAGAGGAGCCCCATCCATATCCTTCAGGAGAAGTGCAGAAGAAGGAATTGTCATCATAGGACATGACAGCTTGATGTGTGTCAATGCCCTTGACCTGTGGAGGCCTAGGCCAATCTTGTGTCTGTGACCAAGCTTTTTTTTTTTTTTTTTTTTAACAAAAATGCTTAGAAGTAAAAGAAAACTAAAAATAGGAAAAAGCTTATAAACTAAGGATATAAAGAAAGAGAGTATTTTTGTGCAGTATATTGGTATTTTAACCTGCATTTTTGCAAGTCAAAAAGTTGAAAAAATTAAAAATTTACAAAGAAAAATGTTACAGTAAACTAAAGTTAATTAATTAATTAATTTACTTATTTTGTCTTTTTGAGACAGTGTCTCACTATGCAGTTCAGGCTGGTCTTGAACTCACTTTGTAGCCCAGGCTGGACTCAAACTCCCAGCGATCCTCCAGCCTCAGCCTCCCAAGTTCTGGGATTACAAGCATGCGCCACCATGCCAAGCTGTTAATTTATTACTGAAGAAATAATTATTTTTTATAAATGTTTTGTAGCCTGAGTGCACAGTGTGTATAAAATCTACATTAATGTAATATCCTAGCCCTTCATATTCACTTACCATCCACTGAAAAACTCACCCAAAGCAACTTCCATTCCAGAGCAAGCTTCATTCATGGTAAGTACTCTATACAGGTGCACCATTTTTATCTTTCATACCATATTTTACTGTACCTTTTCATGTTTAAATATATTTGAATACTCACCATTATGTTACAGTTGCCTATACTATCTGATACAGTAACATGCACAGGTTTGGAGCTGAGAAGCAGCACCTGTGCCATATGACCTATATGTGTCATAGGTGACACCATCTAAGTTCAAAATCTCCTAAGATGTTCACACCACTATGAAATTTCCTAACATTGCTTTTCTTGGGATGTATCTTCACCACTAAGTTACTCACAGTGGTACAGCCAAGTGTGTAGTTCACTGACTACCCATTTTTCAATTTGTGCCCTACTAAAATTATGTGATAAGTCAATCATCTAAGAATTAGCAGTAATTAAAGTATTTCAGTTAAGCCAGTATATATAATCACAATAACACCACCCCCAAAGGAAGCAGGGGAATAAAATCTTATGGGTTGAATGCAGAACCAGATTAAATTTTCCTCCTTTGTGATTTCCAGATATCAGCACGCATGTCTATGGATTTATGGAATTCTTGAAGGGATATTAACAATTCCCTAGTGCCATGTTTAAGATATGCCTTTATTAGTGTGTATTGACTTTAAGTCCTAAACACTGCTCATATTGAATTGAAATCTTCTGCTTCAATATTTCCCTTTTTTCTTCTTTTCTTGTCACCCCCCACCTCCTCACAGACCTGGTGATCACTGGGGAAACTACTGAAACATTTAGGTGCAAAATAACAAGTATTGAAATCCATAAGCTCAGGAACTTATATTCCATTGTAACACTTCTCTGAGCTGGTAATTGTTCTGTGCATATACTTTTAAAGCTTTATATTTATTTTGCATAATCTGCCATATGGTTCTGTAGCTGTGTTTGCTTGCACTAATAACTCGCTAATAATACTTAGAGAGTGAAGATGTATCTTTATATCCAGCCTAAGGCATGAAGTACAAAACACATCTTTTTGTAAGCACTGCAGGTCATTCACTGCATTACTGAGAATCTTACAAAACATTTCACAAAGGAATCAACAGATAATAACTCAACCAAAATACTTATTCCTGATGCCCTCTTATTTCAGTGTACAATCATATTTACAACTACTATGTAAGTATAGGACGATACAGTAAACAAACTCCCATTTAGTTTAGCTTAAATTTGTGGAGCATGAGCTATTGCTTTGGCTAACTGAGTGTGAAATACCTATTTTTAATTGATAGTCAGCAATCAAATCTGAATGGGTGTGCCGGTGAGATGGCTCAGCGGCATAAGCGCCTGCCTGGCAAGCGCGAGGGCCTGAGTTTGACTCCCGAAACCCACATACGAAAAAAGGGCCGGTGATATTGCTCAGCAGCACGCGCGCCTGCTGGCGCGCAAGGTCCTGATTTCGACCCCCAGTACCCACAAAAAAAAAATCTGAATGGGTATAAAATCCAAAAACAGAACTATTACGGATATACTCAACTGTTCTTCTGTTTCTATTTGTTTACAGTATAATAAGTATGATGTTTATATACTGGGGTCTCTCCAAAAGATAGTTCAACCTATCTTTTATTCCTTAATTGCTTACTTTGTACAATAGCAGTCATGAGAAAATAATCTGCAGTAGATTGTCCATCTTTTAAAAGATATTGATTTTTTCCATAAATATTTGGTTAGTATCTACAATGTTTTGGACAATGAGGTAGAAATTAGTCATATAATTGGTATGAAGGAAAATAGGTATAATCCCTGCTCCTATGAAGATTGCAAATTAATACTTAATCACGATGAGTGTAAAATTAGGATACAACTGCTTTAAGAGAAATAAAACCCTGATTTTGTATTTGAACTACAAGGTCAAAAAAGCTTTCTTGAGGAAGTGAGCTGAGATATGAAAGTCACCTAAGCAAAAGCAGGAGGAAAAAAATGTTCTTGGAAGAAAAAAACGTCTACTTATGAAAGCTCCCTATTAAGACGGACAGTAGCACGGTCAAAGAATGAAGCTTGTTCCAGAACAGACACCAAGATGAGCACCAGAGAGGTCTGAGCATGCCAAACCCCAGAGGGCTAGAAATCCTCATCCATGGTTGGTAATGGCAACAATGGAAGAATTTTAAGCAGGTAGGATTTTACTGTTGATATTACCACTTTTAACTTTTTTTTTTTTTTTTTTGTGCATACTGGGTATCGACCTCAGGACCTCGCACGCCAGCAGGCGCCCGTGCCGCTGAGCGATATCACCGGCCCTTTTTTCGTATGTGGGTTTCGGGAGTCGAACTCGGGCCCTCGCGCTTGCCAGGCAGGCGCTTATGCTGCTGAGCCATCTCACCGGCCCCACTTTTAACTTTTGAAAATACGAAAATACTACATTGTGGAGAGGAGACAAGCATGGAGTTGGAGAGATGGTCGAAAGAAGCCTCAGAAGGCTGGTGAAGCCCAGGTAAGAAGTGATGGTACTTTGCACCTGGCAACAGTTCTCAACCAGAGACCAGACTACACACTCCTCTGGGGTGTTTGCGTCATGAATGTCAAAATAGATGGGAAAGCTAAGGCATTTATTAGGTGAAGGCTAGGGATACTGAATGTAAAACTATGCATAGGATAGCCCCACACGAGCAGTGAATCTTGTTCCCTAAATGCTAATAGTGCTCAAGTTGCAACTGCTGGAGCAGTGATGTTGACAGGAATGTGGCACTGGAAAGACATGAAAGACAAAGTGGAAAGAATGCTTAAAATGATTTCTAAGTTTCTGAGTGGTAAAACTGAATAGATAAAATTAGGCAACTGTGGATCAGAAGAAATAAATGATTAGTTGAGGAATAAAGCATGATTTTATTCTTTTTTTTACTTTATGAATAAAAGGTAAAACAGAATTTCATAACAGAGAATAACAGTAGTTAACACATTGCATATTGTCTTCTTCAAAGTAGTTACTCAGAGTACAAGATGTGGCCATAAAATTTCTCCAATTGTTATTAGTGCAAACCTTCCTTTTCAATGAACTGAGATACTAATAGTATAGCTAACTTGCACTTTTCTCCCTTTTCCCTTCCTTCCTTTCCCCTTTCACCCATTCTAGTTCCTTTTTCCTTTTACACAATTTCTTCCCATTTCACAATAACTGTTATACATTTTAGACCTTATTACTCTTTCAATTTCTCACACCATGGAGACAATACTATGTTTACACGTGTGAGTCTGATTTATTTCATTTATGAGTATGGTCTCAAGTTGCATCCATTTACCTACAAAAGTCTCAAGTTTATCCTTCTTTATGGCTGAGTAGTACTCCATTATATAAACAAAGACCACATCTTTTTATCCATTCCTCGGTTGATGGGCATTTGGGTTGCTTTCAAGTTTTAGCTATTACAAATTTTGCTGCTATAAACATGGGTACACGTATATCGCTGTGGTACAATGTTTTTAATTCTTCTGTGAAGATACTCAGAAGGGGAGTGGCTGGGTCAAATGGAACCTCTAATTCTAGTTTTTTGAGGAGTCTCCACGCTGATTTCCACAGTGGTTTCACGAGTCTAGACTCCTACCAACAGTGGAGATGTTCCTTTTTTCCCACAGCCCCACCAGCATTTGTTATTGGTTGATTTATTGATGATAGCCATTCTTTCTGGGGTGAGAAGGAATCTCAGTATTGTTTTAATTTGCATCTCTCTAATGACCAATGAGGTTGAACATTTTTTCATGTATTTATTTGCCATTTGTATTTCTTCATCTGAGAATTGAAGATGCCATTTTTTGGATTGGGTCTTTGAATTTAGGGGGGATCTGTGTTTTTTCAAATCTTCATATGCTCTAGATAGAAGTCCTTTGTCTGAGAGACTGTTGGTTAAAATTTTTTCCCACTCTGTGGGTTGTCTTTTCACTCTGTTTGTGATTTCTTTTGATGTGTGAAAGCTTTTTAATAAGATGAGATCCCAGTTGTTGATTCTTTGAACTATTTCCCATGCAGTTTGGGTTTTGTTCATGAACTCTCTGCCTACACCTATGTCTTCAAGATTTCTACACACTTTGTCTTCCAGTAGATTTAGTGTTTCTGTTTTAATATTTAGATCTTTGGTCTATTTTGACTTTAGTTTAGTGCGTGGTGATAGACATAGGTCTAGTTTTATTCTTTGGCATGTGGAAAGCCAGTTTTTCCAGCACCATTTATTAAAGAGGCTATCTTTCTTTCAGTGAACGTGTTTGGACTC
This sequence comes from Erethizon dorsatum, assembly GCA_028451465.1. Taxonomy (NCBI): domain Eukaryota; kingdom Metazoa; phylum Chordata; class Mammalia; order Rodentia; family Erethizontidae; genus Erethizon; species Erethizon dorsatum. The sequence goes on from CM051828.1 coordinate 59,750,734, forward strand.
TTTGTCAAAGATAAGGTGGCTGAGTGTGTTTGTAATTGCGTCTGCATCTTCTAATCTGTTCCACTGATCCTCAGGTCTGACTTTTTGCCAGTACCATGCTGATTTTATCACAGTAGCTTTGCAATATAATTACAAGTCAGGGATTGTGATGCCTCCTGCCTCGCCTTTGTTGCCCAGGATTGCCTTTGCTATTCTAGGTCTCTTCTTTTTCCAAATGAATTTTAGGAATGTTTTCTGTATAGCTGTAAATTATGCTAATGGTATTTTGATTGGGATTATGTTAAATCTGTATAACAATTTTGGGAGTTTGGCCATTTTCACTGTGTTGGTTCTTCCTACCCATAAGCAAGGGATATCTTTCCATTTTCTTTCCTTTTTTTTTTTTTTCAGTACCAGAAATCGAACTCATGGCCTCAAATTTGCCAGGCAGGCTCTGTGCTGCTGAGCTATATCCCTGGCTATCTTCCATTTCCTGATATTCTCTTCAATCTCCTTTTTCAGAGTACTATAATTTTCAATATATAGATCTTTTACTTCCTTTGTTAGATTAACGCCTAAGTATTTTTTTATGCTATTGTGAAGGGTGTGGTTTCCCTAATTTCTCTCTCAGTGAGTTTGTTGTTTGTATACAGGAATGCTATTGATTTTTGAGTGTTGACTTTGTATCCAGCTAAGCTACTGAATTTGGTTATTAAATCTAGAAGTCTTTTGGTGGAGTTTTTGGAGTCTTCTATGTAGAATATCATGTCATCTGCAAATAGTGATAATTTAACTTCTTCCTTTCCTATCTTTTATTTCTCTCTCTTGTCTAATTGCTCTGGCTAATGTTTCCAGAACCATATTGAATAGGAGTGGTGATAGTGGACATCCTTGTCTGTTCCTGATTTTAGAATGAAAGCTTTTTGCTCTTAAGCATGTTGATAATAAATGTGTTTTAGGCATCTAAATGTCCTGAATCTCAGTGAAGTGGCCTTGTTTTCATACTTGAATAGGACTTATAATTTTTAGCTGGAACTATAGTTTTGTATAAGATTGAGTGTGCAGATAGAGTGAAAAAAAATGAAATGGGTCTGGGTCTGAAAGTTGGAAAATGTGATATTTAAATATCTTGTAGAAAAAGAGATAGCAACATCATATGAAAACTGGTGTAACATCAGCAGTTACAGAAAGTTTTAAAACCATGAGAATTTATTGGCATAAGGCCAAAACAACAATTATTAAGAAGGAATAAAAGACCAACATTGACAGTATTACTGAAAGAGAAAATACATACAAAATTAAAAATTCATTGTATTGGACAATGTAGGCATGACTCATCTCAACTAAAAGGATCAGTGGAATGATGGTAGAGGAATGCATGTGAGAAAAGTTGAGACTAAAAGTAGGAGGAGATGGATGTAGAATACAGAAATGGCTCTTTTAAGAAACTGCCATGGGAAAAGGTATATATAGAGAGAACAATACATGTAGAAGAGTGTGATCCAGATATCTGTTGGTGTCAAAATTCCCAGTGATATTTAGTGGTTTAAACCATCAAGAGTCATGTTATAACTGCCACTTCTAGCTCTAAAGCTTCACTGGGTGGCTTTTTCTTGCAGTCTTTAGCGTGGTTGCAGTAGCATCAAGCTGAAGCTTCATGAAAGATCAACATTGGGCTATGGACAGTTCACATTTCTAGAATTCATTTAAATGAAATAATACATTGTATAGATTTATGGATCTGAATACTTTCTATGAATTATGTTGAGTTTATTTTGCTTATTGTTTGAATCTGTAATTTATTTCATTTTATTGCTGAGTAGTGTTCTGTTGTGTGGATATGCTACATTATTTTATCCATGCAAAAGCCATTGACAGCTTAGTTATTTCAAGTTTGATGTTACTATGAATAAAATATCTATGAAAATGTGGATATGGATACATATATGAATGTACCTTTTTGTTTTTTAGGGGGACCAAACCTCCAACTGGAATGACTTGGGCATATTGCACTCTTTCTTTCTTTAAAATCTCTCTCTCTCTCTCTCTCTCTCTCTCTCTCTCTCTCCCACCCCCTCTCTCTCCCCCTCCCTCCCCCTCTCCCTCTCCCTCTGCCTCTCCCTCTCTCCTTTCTTTGTGTGTGTATGTGTGTAGTTTTGGGGATTTAACTCAGGGCCATCTCACTGAGTTACATCCCCAGCCCTCTTTTGTTCTTTATTATTTTGAGACAAGGTCTCCCTAAGTTGTTCAATTGCCCAGGATGGGCTCAAAGTTGTGATCATCCTGCCTCAATCTCCCAATGTGCTGAGATTACAGAAGTGCACCACCATGCATGGCTTTATATTGAACTTTTAAGAAACTCATTTTAATATAAGTCTATGATCTTGACTTACCACACATATGTTGCATAGAAATGATGAGAGAAAATATATATGACTTTTTTGGCCTAGAAATAGTTCACACTCATGTATCTGCCAATGTTAATAGAAAGACCCTGTAACACATTAAACAGAGTAGATTCCTCAGAATTATGAAATAAAACATTACCAGTCACATCAAAAGGCACAAAAATAAAATCTATAATATAGAGGAAACTCAATTCAATGGAAACAAGCCAAATAAAGGAGATGTTATAAAACTATATAAAGACATTAAAATGGTTATTATAAATATGCTTCATACATCTGAGAAGGAAAGAGAAAAATAAACATGCCAAGTAATGAAACAGAGTTATGAAAAGATACAAAAGAATGTACATATGTAAATTATGGAATGCCTGATACAAAGATTTTAAAACAAGATAGAGGTAATTGGCCAACAGTGGATATAAAACTAATGAGAAAAATACTGCAAATGAAAGTAGAAAAAGAGTAAAGGGAAACAAAAACAACTTAAACAAAAGTCAAGTAGGCATGGAACTTCGCCAAACCATAGTGATAATTACAATAAATATAAAATGCAGAGACTGTCAGAGTAGGTTTTAAAAAAAGACTTAAATATCATATATTGTCTAGGATGAAGCAAAAACTGACAGAAAAAGAAAAATTAAATGAATAATCCAATATGTAGTCTTCTGTTATTAATTGATTAAATATCTGGTCAGATTCATTAAGGCTATGGAAGAACTGAGCAGTATAATGAACAAACTTGATATGACTGACATTTTAAAAATACCCCACTAAAAAACATCTCAATGCACATTCTTTCTAGGGATACAAAGAACATTTCCCAAGATAGAATTTCAACAAATTTCATATTTTATGCAATAAAAAATAAAAATAACTTTTATATATTTGAATCATCAAAAGTAAGTTTTCTCAACACTATGCAAACTGTAAATTAGTAAAAGAAAAATGCCTGGATAGTAAATCACATATTTCTAATTAACTGTTTGATAAAAAATAAATCATAAGGTAAATAAGGTTTAGATAATTATACAAGAAAAAAAGAAAGGACTCAAACTATATAAGATTTCACAATAAAAATATAAAGAAAAGAAGACATAAGAAAGGAAATAATAAAGACAAGTACAAACATCAATGAACCCTAAAGTGGAAAAACAATAAAGAACCACAATTATACTTCATTAGATATATATGACAATGGCTAAAATAAAATAACTGATAATACCAAATGTTGACAAGGAAATGGAGCAACTAGAACTCTGTTATATTTTTGTAAGAATGCTACATGGTTAAGAAATTTTCAAAGCAGGTTTGTGGGTTTTTGTTTTATTATTTGGCTTCCTTTTTATAAAGTTAAATCCTTACTTGTCATACAATCCAGTCTTTGCACTCCAAGGGATCTACTTAAAAGCTACAGAAACTTATCCATGCAGTGACTTGTACTCAAATTTTTATAACAACTCTATTCAAAATAAAACAAAACACGTGTCACATCATTTGGTGATAGGTATATAAATTTCAACACACAAACAGAGCTGACCACTACCCAGGAACAAAAATAGAATGAACCATTGAAAGAACAATATTAATGAATTCCAAAAATGATATGCTAAATTACTTAATGCATACAAAAATGCACATTGTTTTTAATTGTATGTTTGTGAAATTTTAGAGAAAGCAAAATAATAACGACACAAAGCAGATCACTGATTGTCAGGACCAGTGATGGGGGACGAAAGAGAGGACAAAGAGGCATCAACAAATTTTTGAAGATGTGAAAATGTATATCAAGGTGTGGTGGTGATTTCATGACTGCACATTTTTGCTAAAGTTAATTGAGCTGTATTTAAAGTAGGAAATCTTACTGTTTCAAATTATACCTCAATAAAGCTGACTTAATAAGAACAGCAAAACCACAGGCTTCATTTGGTTTAGCTCTGTACTTTTAAAATATAGTTCTCTGTTTTCTTGCTTCTTTTTTGGTGGGCCTCCTGGTAATTCCTCCCTGCATGTAAACTGAGCTTTCAGATGGGCATCTCACTAAGATTCACACTCACAACTGAAGTTTCATGCCTTATGCAGTTCCTACCCTGCTACTATTTTCTCTTGAGAATTTTACTTGTTTCATCCATCTTTGCAGTTTTCTGCACCAGAAGCCATAGTACCTTTAACCTCTGACACTTGAGAATCTGCCTTCTTCCATTAGCACTTTTGAATCTGAAAATATCTTTGTTTCCTCTGCTTTGAATGTTTCTATTTTAAATCTACTTACTTAATTGCTATTTCTGGGAGGGTGGATATGGCCATTTCCCTTGTCAGCATTATTTCATGTCAATCACCAATCTGCTGATTAGGACCCAGAATTCCCTACAGCAGTTCTGCTGTCTTTGTTATAAGCTGCTCTTGACCTTACCCAGTTAGCTGAGGGGCAAAGGGCTTTTTCTATCTTAAATTTTCTCTGTTCCTTTAAGTTCAAGGGAGGGGTGCTTTCATCAGAGCCATTCCATTAAAAGTCACATGTTTTATTAATTTTATCGAGTTTTACGCCAATAAAACAAAAAGGCCCAACCATAAATCTCTTTGAGATAGGCTCCTCACCTTGAGCTTTCTGTGAAATTTCTCTTAATATTCTTAGAAGTTTGTTTAACACCGAGGATCATGCAGCACACACTTAAAGTCCCTTAAAGGCCTTTGCCTTTCTATGAACTTTAATCAGATCACATCTTAAATCTTTCAGAGGTTTAAAAATGATCTTACAGACTAACACTTATATTTTATTGTGCCAGTGCTGTTTCTTAATTGGAGTTTTTTTTCCCCAATGCGGAAAGGCTGAGTATAACAAAAAGTATTACTTATTGAATCTAGCAAATCCTGAATCTTTATAGGCACTTTATATTTTTTTATTTTATGGAAAAAAGTAAAACAAAATTTCATAATGAAATAATAGGATAATAACAATATTTAATACATTGGGTATTGTTATCTTTAAAGTAGTTACTCAGAGTAAAAAACATGGGTATAAAAAATTCTCCAATCTATATTGTTCAAAAGGAAAAAGGAACTAGGATGGGGGAAAGGGGAAAGGGAGGAAGGAAAAAGGAAAAAAATGCAAGTTAACTTATAGGCATTTTAAATTCTTGAAATCTAAACAGTTCCTTCTTCAGATCATCTAGTTACCGTTTGTTTTACTAAAGACATCTAGAAGAAATCAGACGTTATTTTTTACAATATTCTGCCTATATGTCACCTAACTCATTGCCTGAGGTATATATCCTGCATTACTTCACATTCTTGCAGAGGACAGTCATAATGAACTTTCTTTTGCTATATAAGGGACCTTTTTTTTTTTTCTACAGAAGTGTTTCCTTTATTTTCCTGGAGCCGTTACAGACAGACTGATCAGCCTGTTAGATATATGTTAAAGGTCCGTCTTAGCTTCTGCCTGCCTCTACTTTCAAAGCTAATGCCATCGGTTATAGTATTTTGTTGTAGTAGCACACCTATTATAGGAACTAAATTTTCTCCAATTATTTAGCGCTGGTTAAAAAAAATCACCCCTGAAACGCAGTGGCTTTGAACAACAAAGACCACTGTAGAAATGTTTCAGGTTCCTGAAGGTTGGCTGATTCCACCAGATCATTCTTGGTTGTTTCTCATTTTTCACAGCTGGCCATGGAGTCATGGAGAAGGACTCCTTAATCACTGGAAACGGGCTGTCCAAATCTCTCTGCGGGGCGTCAGTGGGGCCTGGCTGCTGAACCTTCCACATGGCCGCTCATGTGCTCTCCAGCACAGAGCGTGAATTGCAAGAACTGACGTTCCACAAAACAGGGAACAGGTGCTGCTGCTTTCTCACACCGTGGTCCTGGAAGTACACATTTTAACAACATCTGATGTTTGACGTTTACATTCATCGAGGTCTATTGCTTTGAACATGGGTGTTGTTCCTTTAGAGCAGAAATCAGGAGAATTTTTAACCCTCCTGGTGCCCTTTCTATTTAACAGTCACTTAAAATGGGATCCAGTATTTTCCAGTACAAAAGAAGTTACTGTATTGTTTGACTTCAGCCCACAACACATACAGACACATGCACACACGATTTTTAACTGCAGTAATTTTTTTACAATTTTAATTGGACTAATTTGCACCAAGTTATAGTTGATGAAATAGAGAGCAAAAGCCATGCTTTTTCCTAATGATTTCAACATAAACAGAAATGTTCTCTAATAAAAGTAAAAGTCATATTGTTAATCAGTGATATATTATGGCCAGCAAATTCAAAATATCAACCAAAATTTTGAAATAAGATATTTTAATAAGTTGACAGATTACAAAGTTAATGTATAAAAAAACAGTTTTTCGTTAGAAGATCAGCAACTGGCAAGAAAATGTAATAAAAAAAGTTATAAAAGCAGAACCTGGAAAAAAACTTAGTAAGAACATAAGAGTTCCTTAAAAGAAGAAAATTTTAAACCCCATGTTGAATCATAAATAAACTTTTCATAAATGAGAAGATAATATCTCACTCTCAATCACAAAAATTTGGTATTATAAAGGTGTCACATTTTGCCAAATTAATTTATAAAATAACTGCAACTTCCACGTTAAATAGAAATTTTGTGAGAGATAAAAAAAATAATATGAAAATTAGTCTTGTTATAAATAAGAATAATGGGAGTATAAAAGAATGAGCTTGATGCTAAAACCTAAATTGCAAATAGTATGAACATAAGGTTAGGGATCTAAGAACAAGCCCACAGAATAGTACATCATGGAGCATCTGAAAATAGAGCAAAATACGTGTAAGAATTTATCTTACAATGGAGATGAGATTTTCTTTCAAATATCTATGATTTCTTAAGTTGTTGGAGAAAATCCCTAAATGTGTTTGATTGGGAGGTGGTGGTGGAAAACTAAACTGTTGCACATGAAAAATTCAAAATGTGTGATTAATAAAAATCAATATTAATTAATATTAACTAATATTAATTTTTCATTCTCAAACATATTTGACAGCTTGCATGTAACCCATAGAAGATATTTATTTGCCTTTAGGATCTACTATGAGGCTATAGTGAGAAATTTAACCATTGGAAATCCAGGAGACAGGCTCCTGCTGAAGAACCATCAGTCTCTACATCACAACTTGGTCACTATTTGCTAAAAAGTGTCCCAAAGATAAAAAATTAGCACACCAAACTGCCAACAGCATGTTTACATATCACTCTGTAGGCATGATTTTCATTTACATAAAATGACTATGCTTCTAAATTAATTTCATGCATTTTCAGTTCAAATTGTTTTGTAAGTGTACAAACCCCACAATGATGACTGCTAATGTGTTCATCTTGTCAGCACTGAACGATTCCTTGTTTATGTAAGACTACTTTTTCTCTCCTTATAACTATTGCTTCCAGCGGCAGGGGGCCAGGCATGGCTCAGAGCCCAGACCCAGGAGGGCACCTAGCTGTGGTTCAGGTGTTCTGTCCAGAGCCAGCCTGGTGGTCCTTGAAGGTTCTGAGCAGCTTGTGATACATAAAAGTCTCACCGAAAAATAGGTTCTGAGGTATTAAATGAATAACTAAGAAAACCTCAGGGGGATATTTCTTCTCCCATTGATTTATACATAAGAATTCTCCAAGTGGGTATAGAGCAGTGGGTTCTTGAACTGCCTGTGAATTTCCTTACGACGTACACGCCGACTTACCACTTTGGGGCAGGGGTCTGAGATTCTACATTTTTAACAGCTTCTGGTGATAACCAGCCTTTAAGAGGCACAGTCCTAGGCTTTTTGAACTTGAAGCCCAAATCCTTTTCTTTCCTAATTCTATGACTTCGTTTCACCACCGATTCAATATGGCAAAAGTACCTCTAAGAACATCATGCAGATAAGTCCTTGCCCATGGCGCTGCTGTAGTTTGGATCTCAAGTGTTGTCTAAAGGTTCATGTGTTGAAGACTTGGTCCTTAGGATATTATTGGGAGATAGTGAAAACTTTGAGAGGTGGGTTTAGTGAGGTGACCTTAGATATCGAGGCCTGCTGTTAAAGGGATCTGTGTAACCCTTATCATCTGTGTCATTTCTCTGCAAAATGTCATTTCTCAGGAAATTTCTCCACCATGCTCTTCTGCCATAAGGAACAAACCCAAAGATCCAAATCTATCAAGAAATGAAACGTCCAGAAGGAAGGCGAAAGGGAGGGGAGGAGAGGAGATGAAAAAGAAGTTAAGATGTGTTATGTACATATACCAACTCTCCACAACGAATGTAATCACAACATACTGAAAACGTATACTAATTAAAAAAAAAATGAAACCTCCAAAATAGTGTGCTAAATTAAAATTTTCTCTTTATAGTTTTATTACCTCAGATATTTAATTATATTTAAGTAAAGCCACTGATACAAGTAAAATGAATATATGTTTCAAATAGTGCTGTCCCCAAAATATTCCAAAGACTGAAACAACAAACAAGTAAATAAAATTATGACTTTCTTTTATAAACTAACAACATCATGCATCAGGGTGATTAAATTTTCCTAAATTGATTGCTAAAATTGAAAATGATACCAGCAACATGGCCCTCATTAGTAGCACACACTAAACACTATTGGTACCTTTTATTTGAAGAGAAATCTGTTAATATATTAGAAACCCAAAAACAAAACCCATTTATTAAACAGGAAAAAGAGGAGCAAATCTTAAAACTACATTTAATGCTTTTCCACCTCCTTGGCATATAATCCTATAAGTAAAACATAATACCTATTTTAAAATTATGTGATGTTAAATGTTAATTAATTTTATGACTAAATAAAATTATTCTGCTTATGCAAGTAAAGGAAGACAAAAATATAATTAAGAAACATTTAATGTGATGAATAAACAATTATATGCTATTTAACATTTAATAACAGTAAATTATGTGAAAACTGCACTGGTTTCATGCATAGTTTTAGGATAGGCATTTTAGGATAGACATTTACATTATTCTATTCAATCTCTTTCTTTTCTTTTTAGCTGACACATTTTATCTTACCCTAATTCAATCACTCAATTTCCTGAGTTTTCCTTCACAACATAGTTTTAAATTTAATATTTTCCCCTAGAGTGTAAATGAAAGTGACTTTATGTATTCTCTTACCATAGAGGATTTAAATTTTAAAAGCGTATATTTCTGCTACATTAGATAAAATTTCAAAAAATAATCAGTTATTAAATAGCATTTTTTGTTGAAATGCAATCAGCCTGGTCCTCTTAAGGTTACACATCATGAATAAAATAGATTAGGTCTGTTTTCTACTAAATCAAAAAAAAAAATAATAACATAACATAATAAAAAGAATAATAACATAATCTGATATAATTTAAAGTCTCTTCTTGGGTTATTTTTCCTCTATAGTGTCTGTTTCAGACATCTTGGAAAGGACAGGAGAATATGCTTAGTAAATTTAACAGGTTTTGTGCCTGACTACTTAAATTATATTCACAACACATAAAAGAGTTACTAAATACAGGTTTAGGTTGTTTTATTTTGTTTATTCAAAAAATAATAACAACTAATTGTGAATTTATCCCAAAGCTGTGTGTTTAAATATAAGCATCTTTAGAACTAAGATGGTAATAGAAAGTACTAAGTCATTTCCATAAATATATTAAATTACTCCAAGTATCAGGAAAATGATTATTTTGTCATAACTTCCTCTTAACTACTAAAGCCAAGGAAGTTATCATAGAATAAAATGCAAAGCAAAAATATTTTACAAAAAAGGAGGAAAAAATAGTTAAGAGCTAGAGTGCCAAAGATTTCTCAGAAAGACTCCAAAACACAGCCTGTAGAATAAAATAATTGGTAATTTTTTCATTAAATTATTGATAAATATGAATCACTCAAATTTTGAATCCCTGTTCTTATAAAGACACTGATAAGAAATGGAAAAGATTCCATGGACTGAAAGAAAATATTTAAGGTAATAAATCTGATTAAAGTTTGTATTCAGAAAGACATATACAAATCAAAACTCAATAAAATAAGCAGCCTATTAAAAGACACATAACATAAACATATGAATGTATGAACCACATTCCAGCAGAAAGCATATATGGATGGTGTAATGATTAATCTGAATCTTAAGTGAAATAAGCAATTCCTAACAGATTAGCAAAACACACTCCTGAATATGTCTGGGTGAGTTATAGAAGCTTGTTTTTTTTTGTTTTTTTTTTTTGTTTTGTAACAGGAATCAAACTCACAACCTCGTGCTTGCCAGGCAGGCACTGTGCCACTGAGCTATATCCCCAGCCGTTGGCCATGGATAAGGGGTAAGTTCCCTCACCCCTTCCTCTCTGGTGCTGTCCCCCTTCTCTGCTCTTTAGCAAAATCTGATATGCATATGAGAGTAGGTAGCATCTTTTTTTGGGAGCGGGGGGTACCAGCAATTGAACTCAGGACCTTGCGTTTGCCAGGCAGGTGTTGTGTTGCTGAGCTATATCCCCAGCCCCCAGGAAATAAGCAGCTTTCTTCTGCCGTGTCTTTCTGACATGATGTCTCTGTCTTAGAGCCAAACAGTCATGTATTGAAACTGTGAGTAAATCAAACCTTTCCTCATTTAAATTGTGGGTGTGAATTACAGTGTTTCAGCAATAGAAAAGCTAACTAATACAAAAAAAAAAAATTGGTACTGGAGAAATAGGGACATTCCTGTGACTTTACCAGCCCATGTAGCTTAGAAGCCTTGGGAACTGGTCCACTGGAGGAGTTTGGAAAGGTTTTCAATTGCAAGCTGGAGAAGTCTTCGAATGTAGTAAGCAGAACCCGCTGAGTGATTCTCATCAGAGCTTAGAAGATAAGAATATTGTATGAATGCAGACAGTAAAGCCAGGCTCAGAAGGTTTCAGCTGAGAACAAGGACTCCATTGACATTTGGAATAGAGGCCAGGTATGGTAAGCTTTGGCTGAAAATTGGTCTACATCCTCAGAATTCTCAGGAAACCTAATTAAAATGATGATTTCAATGACATGTATGTGACAGATTAAGGATGATAGGCTAATTAAGACAGCCCAATATTTAGGCTGTTGTATAGGTACTGCTGCTGTTTTTAGACAAATTTATAATGAGAATCTGGGGAAAAGGCAGACTAGAAAAATTTAAGAAACTTAAATTTCAGCCCAGAAGTTACCATGTGTAAACTGGGGCCAAAGGAGGTGTGGCTGCTAAAAAGATTAGCCTGATTAAAAGACAAGTACTTTATAGGGACAAGAAGATAGATGAACTGAGGGCATTTCAGAAATCAGCAAAAACCCCTGCACCTGGGCAGGGTCCATGAAGCAAAAATGTAAATTTGTTAAGAAAGTTCCTGTCTCAGAGACAGGAAAGCTAACTTATACAGATGGCAAATAAGCAGAGGAAAATATGCTCATCATGCTATATTATTAAGGAAATGCAAACTAAAATCAATATCAGATAACACTATAATGGCTAATTTTAAATTTTATTCTGATGTCAAATTTTTGATAATGCGAATGGTAGTGAAGTGAAGATAAGGAGGAACTACATCTTTTATACACAGCTTGTGTGGGTGCAAAATGTCCCAGCTACTTTATAAAAACAATTTTGCCATTTCTTTAAAAGGTGAATCAGACACTATGTGATGTGGTCATTCCACTTCCACATATTTATCTAAAAGACATGAAAACAAATGTTCACACAATGATTTGCATACAAATGTTCTTAGCAACTTTGTAAGAGCAATAACCAAATTCTTAAAACAAATGCTCACTATAGGTGAATGAATAAACAAACTCTGGTTTATGCATGCAATAGAATACTACTCAGTAATAAAAAGGAATAATTGTTGATAGAGTCAACAAACCAGAGGACAACACAGTCATATCAAATAACAGGTCTGTCTTGCTTTAAGTCTGAAATCCCAAGAATGAAAGTAATGGTCAAGTCTTTACTCACTTGCTGCAGTAGTATAAGTTGGAGGTAAACTGGAGGAAGCACCTATTGCTCCTTGCTGCTTTCTCCCCCACGTTTTGGTGCATTGGGCAAAGATTAGGTGGATCATCATAGAGGGGTTGTAGGATTCTCACTATTAAGGGTCCCTGAACAAAAGGCTACTGAAGTCTTATGGACACTGTGGGAGGTGCTGGAATGGGGATGAAAAAGGACTGGATTACCCCTTCTCTACCTGATGGGTAATTTAAAAGCCTCTGCGGAAGATGTTACGTAGGGAAACCTAGAAATGAAGACTCTGGGGAGGACTCCTTGACCGCTGTTGCCCTTTGAGACTGTATTGCATCAACTTCCTGGGACAAATCACACTACGACATCGGGTATAATCCCTTTCATAGTTGTGTAATTAAAGTTACCATTATTTTCTAGGTGAATTTATTTTTTATACTTTTATGAATATGTGGTTTCTGTTTCCTGTGATACTTTCATCTAGTATCAACTTAATTCTGGTCTCATAGAATGAGTGGGTGGCTATAACTTAATGTGTTTCCTTATCTATTTTTGGAATTGTTTATGGAGGATTGAAGTTAATTCTTTATATGTTGGACGGCATTAACCAGTATAAACCTCTGGATTTTAATTTTTGTTTATGAAAAAATTTCAACTACTGATTTAACATCTCTACATGTTATGAATCCACTCAAATTTTCTACTTCTTTCCCAAGACAGGTTTAGTGTTGTTTATCTTCCATTTCGTTTGATGTGTGTAAGCTGTTGCACTCCATCTTTCTTAAGTAATATTGATTTTTAATGTTTTTAAAAATTTTATGTAATCAGCAGAATGTGCCCTTTTTAGATTCTATTTAATAGTATGAATTTTATCTGTCTCTCTTTTTGGCTAGAATAGCTACAGAATTGTCATATTTATTTATCTTTCAAATGATCTAAATTTGATTTCATTGAATTTCTCTATTTTTATTTTCTACTCTTTTATTATTTGTTCTGATTATGCTATTGCTTCCATTTAAGTTTGCTTGCTTTCCATTTAAGTTTGTCCTATTTTGGCTACTTTCTTATGGTGTAAGGTCATTAACAAATATATATATATAGTTACGGCTATATATTTCTCCTGAACCCTTCATTTGCTACATTCCAGAAGTTTTATGTTGTGTTTTCACTTTCTTTCAAAATTATTTTTCAATTTCTCTACATTTTTTCTTTTTTAATCCAGTCATTATCTAGGACTACATTGTTTCACTTCCACAAATTGAATCTCCCAAGATTCCTATTGTTATTGATTAATAAAGCACACTTCTATGTGAGCCTGGGTGGATCATGGAGACATGACCTTGAGTACTACCTTGTCCCTGTGCTATGATTCCTGGTCACCCTGAACAGAGCAGCTTTGCTCCACCATACCCTCCTTCCACGAGGTTCCTGCCTTGCAGCCAGCCAACCATGGCCTGAAACTTCTGAAACTGTGAGCCAAAATTAACCTCTTCCTCTTTAAGTTGTAGGTGTCAGGTAGTTTGTTACAGCAAGAGGAAAACGACTGATACAGTGACACTGGCTTTTGTGTTCTTCTGCCATTTACAAAATAAGATCATGAATTGGTCATTTTCAGAATTTGGGGATAGTAGGAAGGATAAAGAGATGAGAAAAGACTGGTGAATAGGTACAATGTTCAATTAGATAGGAATAATAAGTTTGGTTGTTCTGTGGCACAGTAGGGTGACTAAAACTAACAACAATGTAGTGTGTTTCACAAAAGCTAAAATAGAAGAATTTGTATGATCTGACAACAAAGATAGGACAAATATTTAAGTTGATGGATATGCTACTACTCTGAATTATTCATTACATTATGTTTCTATATATTGAAATATCTCATACTTCATAGATGTATACAATTACTATGGATCATTCCAAAAAAAAAGAAAAAGAAAAAGATTGAGTTGGCTATACCATAGCTTTAATGAGGATGAGAAATATGAAAAACAAACAAATAGCAAACTACAATGTACAGGGCCGGTGAGATGGCTCAGTGGTATAAGCGCCTGCCTGGCAAGCACGAGGGCCCGAGTTTGACTCCCGGAACCCACTGTCCTATCGCTCAGTGGCACGGGCGCCTGCTGGCGCGCGAGGTCCTGAGGTCAACCCCCGGTACACACAAAAAACAAAACAAACAAACAAAAAAAAACTACAATGTACGTTTCTGATTTCTACATCATGTTTCTGAACCAGGACAAAAATACAGTCCTCCCCCATTTCTGGAACCACTGTAGCCATAGTTGATATTCCAAAATATATTAGAGGAAACATGGTACTTTGGATCTGCATGGGCCTGATACCAAATATTTCTATTCCATCATGTGATTGATTGGTGTTTTACCTGTTCTGATTTATGAATCATTGGATCAGATAATATCCAGATCATTATAGACAGCTCTAGCTCTGTATTCCCTTGGTTCCCTCTATATCCCAGTAATAGTTTTATTTCTACCAACTCCAGTAGGGAAGCATCAGATACTTTTAATACACTAATATTCCTGATTGCTCCAGACCTCTATGGTTTCGTTTTACAATTTTTTTTATCAGAGTTTGCCAAAGACTCAATAAAGCATCCTTGGGCCGGTGAGATGGCTCAGCGGCATAAGCGCCTGCCTGGCAAGCGTGAGGTCCTGAGTTTGACTCCCAGAACCCACATACGGGAAAAAAAAAGGGCTGGTGATATCGCTCAGCGGCACGGGCGCCTGCTGGCACACGAGGTCCTGAGATCGACCCCCAGTACCCACAAAAATAAATAAATAAATAAATAGATAAATAAATAAATAAATAAAGCATCCTTACCCATCACAGATAATTTTTTAAATTTAATTCTGGATCTTCTACTGAGTCTTATGACCCAAGTGTCAGGGCAGTCGGCCGTGCAGCCTTAATCTGCTATGGGGCCCACTCTTGCTTTAAAACTTTCTTACAATTTGAATTTTTTGTATCATTAGAAAAATGGATCATAGCCATATTTCCATATTCATTGTATGCCCTCTTTAAATTCTAACAGGGTCCTCTAAGTTCTTCGGATTGTTCACAGAAGCAGAGAATGTCAGATAGAAGTAGTTGCCCTTCACCTTAAATCAGGATCCGCAAGTTTCTTGATGAAAGACCACATAATAAATATTTGGAGCTATCATTTCCTAGCATAGCTCTGCTACTGTAGTGTGAAAGTAATCATAGAAGATATGTTAATGAATGAGCATGGCTGTATTCCAATAAAACTATATTTTAAACAAAAGAACTCTGCCCATGAGCTGTAATTTGTCATTTCCTGCCTCATAATTTATGCTCAAATGCCCCAGATTTTTGGGCTTTCAAATTTTTACTAATATTAAAGAACCTAAAATACATATTGAAATTTACTTCTGAACTATTGGGATACATACTACCTAAGACACACAGAATTTGGCAATTCACTTCTAACATGACACTTAGAATGATATCTCATAATAGTAAGCCACCACAATTTCCTATGGGATGTCAAGTTAATCAATATAACTTCAGTTTTTTTTATAACAGATTCCCCCTCAGGTAAATACCATGTTTGATCAACATTACCACCAGTAATAAGTACTGAGAAAAAGTCAGATCAGCCACACAAATCAAGTAAAAAAATTATCTTGATCTGTAGCAGTAAAGATGAAGCATTCTCAATTGCTGCAATCATAGTAGCCATCTAACCACACATTAGGTCTCATCCAATTTTTGCAGAAAACATACAGTAAATTGAATAAGGATATGATGGAGATTACCAACTTTGCATTCTTCAAATTTAATGATTTTTTTTAATTTTCATTCACACTTTTCCTAAAGGGTAAGAAGGATGTTGAACCCAGAAATTTTTAAAACTTTTCTCCATAGGAAATAAATACATATTTGATAAAGTGTACTGATTTAATTCCAAATTCATTTATAGTTTTTTTCTTATTTTATTTCACATGCTATATATCCACAAAAGTAACTATTTAACAAAAATAAATAAAGCCATTGCAGAGATACAGGTGTATAATAAAAATTTAATGGATGTCCCTAAAATAATGGTAAGCAAAAAGTAAAGAATAGCATTGAAACCATGGGCTTTATTTAGAAGTGTCTCAGTAAAAGTTATCTATGCATAAGAGTGGTGACAGTGGATATCCTTGTCTTGTTCCTGATTTTAGAATGAAAGCTATCAGTTTTTGTTCATTTAGTATGATGTTGGCTGTCGGATTGTCACTGGCTTTTATCACATTGAGATAAAGACCATCTATCCCATCTTTCTGCAGGATTTTTTGTCATGAATGAATATTGGATTTTGTCAAATGCTTTTTCTGCATCTATTGAGATGATCATATGATTTTTGTCTTTGGCTCTGTTAATATGGTGTACTACATTCATTGATTTGCATACGTTTAACCATCCCTGCATCCCTGAGATTACTCTTACTTGGTCATGGTGTATAATCTTCTTGATGATTTGCTGCATTCTGTTTGCCAATATCTTATTGAGGTTGTTTGCATCTATGTTCATTAGGGAGATTGGCCTATATTTCTCTTTTTTGGTTGGATCCTTCCCTGGTTTTGGTATCAGGGTAATACTTGCTTCCAGGAATGAATTTGGGAGTATTGCTTCCCTTTCAATTTCACTTAAAATTTTGAGAAGTAGTGGTGTTAGGTCTTCTCTAAATTTCTTGTAGAATTCAGCAGTGAATCCATAGGGCCTGGGCTTTTCTTTGTTGGCAGTGGGGGCTATGGGAAAAAGGGACACTTCTCCACTGTTAGTGGGAGTGTAGACTGGTGCAACCATTGTAGAAGTCAGTGTGGAGATTCCTCCAAAAACTAAAATCAGAGGTTCCATTTGACCCAGCTATTCCCCTTCTTGGTATCTTCCCAAAAGAATTAAAAGCATTATACTATAGTGATATATGCACACCCATATCTATAGCAGCACAGTTGGTAATAGCTAAATCTGAGAAACAGCCCAAATGCCCATCAACCAATGAATGGATAAAGAAGATGTGGGGTTTTTTTTATACAATGGAGTACTACTCTGCCATAAATAAGCATAAGCTTCATTTCTAGCTAAATGGATGCACCTGGAGGCCATACTCTTGTGTGAAATAAACTGGACACACATTTAAGTACTGCATTGTTTCTCTGGTGTGAGAAACCTAAAGTGTAAATAAGGGTCAAAATGTATAATAAATATTGGGAAATGGGAAGAAAATGTTCAAATGAGAAGGGGACCAAAGGAGAAGGGAGGGGGAAAATGAAGGAAGGAACAAGAAAAAAAAAGAAAATAGAAGGAAAAAATGGGAACAAAACTTTCGTAAATAAGGAGGGGAAGAGGGGTTAAAGGAAAGGGAAGGGAATGGAAGAAAAATAAGCAAGATATATCATGTACAGGTACAAATTACCTCTGATGAATATTATCATTATGTATATCTAAAATGTACCAATAAAAAATAAAAATATAATAATTCAGATAAAAAGTGATCTATGCAATTCAGTTATCAAATCTGACAGAATAATGTTATTTTGATATATAAAACATTAATCTTCAAAAGAATGTTACAATCATGATTTATGTTTTGCTTTAAGATTATAATAATGTTGGGCCGGTGAGATGGCTCAGCGGCTTAAGCACCTGCCCAGCAAGTGCGAGGGCCCGAGTTCGACTCCCGGAACCCACATACGAAAAAGGGGCCGGTGATATCGCTCAGCGGCACGGGCGCCTGCTGGCGCGCGAGGTCCTAAGGTCGACCCCCCGGTACCCACAAAAAAAAAAAAAAAAAAAGATTATAATAATGTTGGGCTGGTGAGATGGCTCAGTGGCTTAAGCGCCTGCCCGGCAAGTGCGAGGGCCCGAGTTCGACTCCCGGATCCCACATACGAAAAAGGGGCCGGTGATATCGCTCAGCGGCACGGGCACCTGCTGGCGCTCGAGGTCCTGAGGTCGACCCCCCAGTACCCACAAAAAAAAAAAAAAAAGATTATAATAATGTTAACATTTTTAAGAATTAAAGATGTTATAACAGAATTGTGCACATACATACAATTTTTAAAGGGTCGTTAAACACTAAAACGATAATGACCACAACCATGAGTAACAGTTCAGCAGCTTTGGCCAAATGTCTTTCCATAATTTCACGATGACCAGCTTTGCTATCTGTTACTATTTTTTCTCTCTTCTCTCAGGATATAGTAGGCGATGTCAATGAATTTAAAAGAATCCTGATTCTAACTCAAAGTCTGCTGTTTCCACATCTCTGGTACTAGAATGCTAGAATAAAATAGCAATTCAGAGGCTGAAGTACAAGTAAAAAATGCTCTAGAATATGTTAATTTTAACCTTGTATACTGGTTCTTTGCTTCTTCTTATTTAACTCCTGACTTATAAACCAACTTCACCACTGCTTCTGTTTTCTTTCTATACATTTGTGTCTCTTTCTCCAATCTGATTTATATCCTTTGATTCCTTCTAACATAGCCAATTCTCTTGCATCTACAATTCTTAAACACAATCCAATCTCTTCATTCTAATCATTCCAAAAGCTGGTCCTACCTAACCTCTAGTATGCCATTAACTTCTGCTGCTATTCCACATGCTGTTCTGCTGCCTCCTGGCTACCATATGGCCCTAAGGAGATTTAAGGATTAAAGAGTATAGCATGGTGGTACACATCTGTAATCCTAGCACTGCGGGAGGAGGAGGCAGGAGGCTGCTAAATTTCAACCCAGCCTGGACAACTTAGCAAGACCCTATCTTGAAGTAAAAAATAAAATGTTGTGGGAGATCTGGGAATGTATCTCAGTATGAAGGTCTTGGGTTCAATACCATAATACATACATAAATACATACATACATACATACATACATACATATGCTGGAGATTAGAGTGAACTCTGTATTTTACGACTGAGGAAAGTTAACCTGAAAAGTTAGGCTACATGATCATAGTGATAATTAATAAAGAAAATCTGCTAAATACTCCTGTCCCAATATCCAATTTTTAAAGCTATTGTGTTACACAATTTGGTGCCATAATTTGCCTTTAATGATTTGTCTGCACTTGGAAGCTTGATCCTTCTAATAGTACTCCGACATATATTAAAGTATCCACCACTATTTTTGACAATATACACACTTGAGATATCAAAGCAGTTTCGTTTTGAGGGTTTCTTTCAGTCATTTTTTTTATTTTAAAAAGAAGAAAAAACAAAACAAAATAAATCAAAAAAGAACAAATTTTCAAAACAACACAATAGGGTAACAATAGCTAATGCATTGCATATTGTTATCTTTAAGTTAGTTATTCAGGATACCAGATATTAGCAATCAATTTTCCAAACTTATTGGCACAAACCTTACTCTTTCAGTCATTTTTAAAAGATTGGAAACAGCTGAAGAAGGGGCCATTATAAATGCTTATATAACATTTGGAAGTTTAGAACATAAACAATTTCGAGTAAGCAATAGTAGCTGACGTAAACCCTGAAGTCTATTTAATGTTAATGCTTAACAAATACCCCAAGAAATTTGCTAGTGGCACTTACGTATGTTTAATACAGTCATGCATCTTTATTCACTGGTTCCACATTGTGTGTCCAACCACAGATCAATAATATTAGAAAAAAATTGTTTCTGCACTGGACCTATATAGAACTTTTCTTGTCATTATTCTCTAAATAACACAGTATAGAGACTATTTAAATGGCATTTACATTACAATAGATATTATAGGTAATCTGACGGTGATTTAAAGTATGTGGGAGAATATGAGTAAGTTTTATGCAAACATCACAACTTGTGCATCTGTGCATTTTTGTATCCACAGGGGTCCTGGCACCAATCCCCATGGATATAAAAGATAAATCTCTACATTTTTAACTACAGTGCATGACTTTTTTCTAAGTAAGTGATTGCATGGTGCAATGCACAGCAGGAACTCCAGGAGGCCCCAACATACTGTATTCTATGTAAGTGGAACCCCACCGTGAGTAATAGGCACTCTTGATCAAATGTGTAATTATTCCAAGATTTATTGCCAAAGAGATTTGTTTGTAAAATGGGAAAGTTCAGACAAGCCAGTAAACAAAATGTATTCAATTATAGTAAACTAAAATAATCAACATTTTACCGGAGGATCTCCCTCCCCTCTGGATGTTAAGGTTGTACGATAGTATTATAAATATTTTGGCTTCCAAATTAGGAGAGGAGAAATAGTGCCTAGAGAAACTTGGGATGAGAAGAGATGGGGTAACCTAGAAAAGAAATCTGAGTGGCTCAGAAAGAAGGAGAAAATCTGAAATTTTACCTTTTTTTTTTTTTTGAGCCAGGGTCTTGCTATGTAGTCCAGACTGGTTATAAACTCACTATGGAGTCCAGGCTGGTCTCAAACTTGTGGATATCCTTCTGCCTCAGCCTCCCAAGTGCTGGGGTTACAGGGTGCACCACCAGGCCTTGCTGGACTTTCTTAGCTTTTAACAGATCTTTGTGAGACTAATGATATGTACCAGCCTGACATGGTATAATTATTTGGAAAGCAGAGTTACAGGGCCTGTTTCTTATGCATCCAAAAGGTTAAGATTCATGTTAGGAAATATTACAACCTACACTCACATTTGTTATTTTTATTTTTTACCTTTTATTTAATGTTATTTTAATTTAGTTATTAACTGATATATCAAAACCTAAAACATACATGTCAATGGGGTACTGTGTTACATTCCAATACATGTTTAAAACTGGTCAAAAGCATTTATTTCCTTAAACATTAACAATTTCTTTATGGTAAAATCTTTCAAAATCCTTTATGCTAGATTGTTGAAATGTGCAGTATATTTCTACTGTTACCCTACTGTATAATTGCCCACCAGGACTTCTTGCTTCTAAGTGTAAGTTAGTAACCTTTCCCCATTCCCACATCACCCTTACTTTCCCCACCCCTAAAAAGCATCAATATTCTTTCAACTTCTATAAGATCAAATTTTTAGATCCACATATGAGTGAAGTCACTCAGTACTTGTATTTCTGCTGCCTGACTTATTTTACTTAACATAATGATCTTGGATTCTATCTGTATTGTCACAAATGACAAGATTTCATTCTTTTTATAGCTAAATATTTCTACAGTGTGCATAACTACCACATTTTCTTTATCAATTTATCAGCTGATGATTACTTAGGTGGTTTCCATTTCTCAGATTTGTGACTAATGCTGCAATGAACATGGCAGTTCAGATGTCTCTTCCCTGCACTTAATTTCCTTCAGTGTATACTTGTATGCAATTGCTAGATCACATGTTTATTTTTATTTTTTGAGGAACTTCTATATGGTCTTCTATAATGGCTACGTGAATTTACATTCCCACCAAGCTTGAATAGGTACCCTTTTCTCCACATCCTTGCCAGCACTTATTATCCTTGGTCTTTTTTACAATAACCTTCACTACAGGAATGAGATGATGTCTCATTGTGAATTTGATTTAAACATCCCTGATTATTATTGTGTTGGCCTTACTTTGAGCCTTAGAATCTGTCTGGATTACATATCAGGAGTTTTTTTCCATCAATGAATGCAAATTGTTCTGTCTTAGAATTAGCAATGTTGCTTAGACCTATACTGGAGACAGTTATTCCTTAGTATCCATGGGGGATAGGTTCCCAGACACCTTGGATATTATATGTCTCATAAAATACACGTTATATAAACAGTCGTCACACTGCATGATTTAGGAAATAATGACAAGAAAAAAATCTGTGTGTGTTTGGTACAAATGGAATTTTTGAATCATTTCAATCCAAGGATGGTTGAGTCCATGAATATCCAACCTGCAGATGTGAAGGACCAACAGTATATACATTTCCTCCAAAACTTACCTGCTAGAAATCAGAGAAGTAATATGACCTATCTGAGGAGTAGAGAGCCCTCAGCATGACCTTGCTTGCAAATTTGTCTCCTTGAGAATTTTAGAGATGTGCTGCTGCAGATTACCTAGTCCTGCTGAGTTCTCTGAGTTCTCTGTCTAAGCAAAGTGATGGAAGCTGTGATGGATTAAATAATGGTCAACTTCTAACACCCACCTGAACTGAATCAGCATGGTGCTGGGTGTGGAAGCCCCACCTGAGGATTGCTGCCAATAACATAAAAAGAGAACTGGTGGGGAAGATGGTGTGCTGTTGATTCTCCTGAAGAAGTCTATCACTCTTGTTTTCCTGATATGAACTCAGCTGTTCTCATTGTCAGAGGATCTCAGTTCTTCCCTGCCACTGAGGATGACTGCAACTCTCTTTGGCGGAGCTTTAGTCCTTACCTTAAGCGTCGTTTCCTGCCTCCAGTGTAGACCCCTCAGCCTGCTGGCACAGATCCTTCATCCCACTAGCGCAGACTTTCTAGCTTCCACCACTGACCTTTGGGCCTTCCCGGTGCATATCTTTGATAGACACTTGCGTGAGACATTGCTGTGGGATCCAGGCCCTCAGCTGGATTCTCTGGTTCTCTAGTGTGTGGACAGATCTCCCACACTCTTCTGCATTTGACTCTGGGTGAATATTATAAAATAATCCTATAAATTATGTGTCCTATATTAAATGTTTTCCCTTGTAAACACTGACAACAACAGAAGCCATTATGAGAACTTAAAGAAATGAGAAGGGATGGGGCTGGTGAGATGGCTCAGCGGCGTATGCGCCTGCCTGGCAAGCGCAAGGGCCCGAGTTCGACTCCTGGATCCCACATATGAAAAAAGGGCCGGTGATATCGCTCAGCGGCACGGGCACCTACTGGCGCGTGAGGTCCTGAGGTCGACCCCCCGGTACCCACAAAAAAAAAAAAAAAAAAGGAATGAGAAGGGGACAGTTTTGTGAGTGGCTTTTCTAAGAGGAGGAAGAAGGGAAAATTTTAATTTAATATGACTCTGAATAACTACTATGTAGACAACAATACTTGTTACTGTCCTACTAGCCTATTTTGAAACTGTTTTATTGTTATTTTTACCTTTTTCTCTTTAAAAGAAAAAAAAAGAAAGTGGACAGTTTTAAGCCAAAAAAAATAAAAAAATAAAAAATAAATAGAAGTCCTGAAACTTGGAGCATGGGAGTATCTTACATGAAGATTTTAAAGTTTTTTTTTTTCTTTTCCTTTGATTACATAAGTATTTATTGTAAAAATCCAGTTGTTAGCTTCATTTTTTGTTATTCTTATTTCATTCATGTTACTTACCTTTTATTTTCCTCAAGTTCCCAGTGGAAATTAACACTCACATCACTTTTATGTTAATGTTGATGGCAAAATTAAAGAAAGAGAAGAAAAGGAGTTAGGATTTTCTGTCACTCCTCAACAGAGAGCAGATTACAAGTGCCTGACTAAGGTGATAGAGTAAACTAAGGGAACATGCCACTCAGTCAGTGATGGAGCTCCCAATGTTTGCATCAGATTTGAAGTTTATCATGCTTTAATAATTTATACGTAGGGTACAGAATCCAAAGGATTTTGTAAATCCCCAACCTTGATGGAACTCCATGCGCACCAGAAATCTGTGTTTTGAGTACATTATGAAATTTACAGCGCACTGGAGATTTAGTAGCACGCACTCAAAGCTAGCCTCTTCAGAGAGTACTTGAAGTGTGATAGCCTAAATTTTTATCAACAAGTCAGGTATAGGCTTGCTAGCATTCTCTCCCAGACCTCTTGTTTTCAGAGAGGTGGAATTAAATAACCACTCATGATCTTGGTAAATCATAACCCTGAGTATTAATTTTATTAAAAATATCACCTTTACTTATATTTGCTCCCTTTTTATACCTTTCTATACATACCTATTCAAATTATGAAGAAAAGGTTTCTCACTGGCACATTTCATATTTGTTGAGTCATGGTATGGTTTGGGTCACTTCACAGGATACTGGTGAACATGAGAACTAGTGGTAGAAAGACTGTCCCTGGACCAACCACAAGGGTGGAAAGTCGTAGCTTAAATAACATAGCTTCTTATAGCAATAACTTATAAATATGTGCCAGGAGTGATCACCATAATGACACTGTTGCCATTGATTTGCACAACTATTTTCTCCCATCCTGTGCCTATTTCATATCCACCCTTCCCCTGGAATTTCTTAGCCCACACATGTTAACACTCCCTAGGGCCTCATCTTTGCCTTTCTCAGTAGTTGTGCCACTGTTGTACTGAGAAGAGGATTCTCAAGCTCATATCTCCAAGTGCTATGCCTTTAACATTCAGCAAATGATAACTTCATTCAATAGCTAATTCAGTCTATCTCTGCTGGAAGTCTTATCCTTAATAAATAATGTAACTATTATTAGAACTATATTTCCAATTTCCTACTGCACTACTCCAGTTGGATGTCAACATATTCAAAAATGAACTTACCCATCTCCAAATGTAATTTGAAATCCTGATTTTTATCTGTACTTGCCCGACTTACTGCTGTGAAGGGAAAAGATAAGGGTCATTTGTTCATCATTAAGCATCTCACTGTCTGGCACATGGTAAGTGTGAAATAAATCTTTGGAGATTAAGTAAATAAGAATAGTTCACTATCACCTAGACTAGACATTTGCGATTCAGTCTCCTTTTATCCTTTCTTTTGTCCCTAATCTTATTCAATATCAGCTGTGTTTGTCTCAGAGTCACTTCTCTAAAAACAGTCCTCTCTGATCCCCGTGCTACAGCTGTTTCTATACATTTTCCTGAACTAATGAGAGAAGCTTAAGTGTTTCTTTTCTCTCCACTCACTCCCCCTCATTCAGTCTCCATTGTAACATAAGTGTTTTAGTAAGTTTATTTATAATTGTGATCTGAACAACTACCTATTCAGAAGTTTAGGATACCTGCTCTTTAGTTGAATAATACTATGGTTTTCATATATATCCCCTAAAAACACATATGTCAAATCCTTTTTCCTACCCTATGGCTCAACTGGGAGGTGGGAGGATTTTTATGAAGTGGTGCATTGTGGGAGGCAGTTAGGTCACTGGAGTCATGACCTGGAAGTGGATATTGAAACTCCAGCCCCTTCACCTCTCTGCCTCTTGGCTGCCATGAGGTAAGCAGTTTCCTTTGCCACACACTTCGACCATGATGTGCTACCTTGCTACATGCCCAAAAGCAATGGATCCAGTCAACCACAGAATGAAACCTCTGAGACTGTGAGCCCCAGTAAGTCTTCCTCCTGCTGATAAGTCGCATATCTCAAGTATTTTGTCCCACAGTGACAGAAAGATTATAACACAGATAATAAACCCAAATTCTTTGTCAGTGCCATTCAAGGTTGCTTCCAGCACTATCTCCCATAACTTTTCTCTTCCTCCCTAACATTTTCTATGTTCCAAGCACTACTAAATACTAACTGAAAGCCTGCATCTTCATCTTTATCTGCAAAATTCTAATTCATTTTTCAAGCTCAGTTTAAATATTACTACTTCTGTCAAATCTGCATCATCTCCCCTAGTCTTGTTTCCTTTTCTCTTTGTGACCAAATTTTACCTCACACATAGCTCTTCAATAGCACATAGCAAACTACATTATGTTTAAACATATGTCTTTCCCTCAGCTAGATGACACCAGAATTATCCCATATGTCTGCGTCTTCAGCAGTTAGCAGAAGACATGACATATAAAATATGCTAAATACTTGTGAGATGATTATGGTTGAAAGCAGCCACAGAAAGCAGGCAACAATAAAAATTATGAAGAACCTGTAGTAAGACATGAGAAAAGAGAGGAAGGACAAGAAGGAGGAGGTGTCCAGGGAGGGAGGGACAGATGGACAGAAGGTAAGGAAGACAGATAGGCTCAAGGATCACATAATGCTTATTTGCAAAACTGTTTCACAAAACATTCTAAAGAAGTGAATGCCATGTTAACATTTATACTTTGACCAATTTTCTTTATTTTTTCAGCTCAGAAAAATCTGTAGAATACCCATAAATACTTGTATAACTGAATTTGAAAAGACTGAAAATATAAAAGAACACATTAAAATCAGCTTACATAAATACTTTTAAGGTGAATTACCGTACATGAAATATTTCTGTCTGGTGGATAATAGCCCTACTTTTCACAAAACTGTATTATGTACCAAGATGAATCATTCTCTAAACCTGAAAATATTTTTTGATTTTTAACTGAGTCAGAACTTTTCAAGAGCATAATTGCGAAATCTTTAAATAAATATGCATAGGTTAATTCACTCAAGCACTTCACAGAAGAATGAATCATTTTTCCCAAATATACAATGTCTCCTTCAAAGTGAATTATCTTTCTTCACTAACATCAGAGAATGAGTCATTTTATTTACCCTTATCAATGATAAATGAAGTGATACTTGTCAATTCCTGTAGAAGTTATAAAACAGAATCAGGTCCACCATATTCTTATTTTTATTTTTTTTACTACATTTTTGCAGTACATAATATTTACATTCACCTTAGGGAGTAGGTACATCTATTTAACATATCTTGCTTTTTAAAAAATTCTCCTTCCCCTCCCCACCATCTTCCCTCCTTCTGTCTCTAGAACCTATTTCCCCATTTTCGTTATTATTTTTTTTCAGTTCATGTTTGCAACATACAATGTTTGTATTCTTTTTGAGTATTTGATACTTTTTCATGACATACCTTAAATCTTTTTACATACCCTTCCTTACTCCCTTCCCTCACCCTCAGGTTCTTGAACCTTTTCCCATTTCCAAAATATCTATCTCCCTGATTTCCTTTCATAATACTTTCACTTTTTTCTTTATTTCTTCTTTTCATTATTCAAATGAGAGAAACTGTATGCTATTTAAACTTGCGTGTCTGATTTTTTCATTTAACATTATTTTCCAGGCATATCCATTTACCTTCAAGTGTCTTGAATTTACACTTCTTTATAGACAAATATTATTCCATTACATAAATATACCACATTTTCTTTATCCATCCATTTGCCTATGGAAATGTAGGCTGCATCCAGGTTTTCAGTATTATGAATTGTGCTGCTATAAACATTGGTATCATGTGTTGTTGAAATATGATGTCTTTAGCCTTTTGAATTTGCATTTTTTTATAATGACCAGAGATGTTGTATATTGTTTCATATATTTATTGGCCATTTGTAATTCTTCTCAGAGTGTCTATTCATTTGACTTGCCCATTTCTTGATCAGGTCTTTTATTGTGGACCTCTTTTTTTTTTTTTCTTTTAGTTCTTTATATATTCTAGATATTAGCCCTCTGAGGACTACCTCATAATTTTTCCCCATTCTATAGGTTGTCTTTTCACTCTCTTAATTATGTTTTTCCTTTCTTGTGTAGAAACTTTTTTTTTTTTTGTGGGTACTGGGGGGTCAACCTCAGGACCTCGTGCGCCAGCAGGCGCCCGTGCCGCTGAGCGATATCACCGGCCCCTCTTTCGTATGTGGGTTCCGGGAGTCGAACTCGGGCCCTTGCGCTTGCCGGGCAGACGCTTAAGCTGCTGAGCCATCTCACCGGCCTGTGCAGAAACTTTTTGATTTGATAAAATTCCATTGATTCTTGCTGTTATTTTTTTGTGCAATTGGGGTTCTGTTCAGAAAGTCCTTGCCTGCACCTATGAATTCAAGTGTTTTAATTTCCGGTAGGTTGGGTGTTTCTGTTTTAATGTTTAGATCTTTAGTCATTTTGATTTTATTTTAGTATATGCAGAGAAATATGGGTCCAGTTTCAATCTTCTGAATATGAATAGCCAGCATTCCCAGAAACATTTGCCAAATAGGTTATCCTTCCAAAACATATTTTGGGCCCATTGTCAAATATCAAATAACTGAATGTGTCTGTGGATGTTTCTGCATCTAGTAGTCTGTTCCGCTGAACTGTTTTTGTGTGAATATCATGCCTTCTTTATCACTGTAGCTTTGTAGTATAACTTGAATTCAGGTATTGTGATGCCTACTACTTTGTTCTTGTTGCTCAAGGTTCCTTTTACTACTCTGGGTCTCTTCTGGTTCCATATGAATTTTAGGACTGTTTTCTCTAGTTCTGTGAGTAATTCTGTAAGAACTTTCATTGGGATTGCATTAAATCTATATATCAGTTTTGGAAGCACAGCCATTTTGACGATATTGGTTGTACCCATGAACAAGGGACATCCTTTTATTTATTTATTTTTTATTTTTTATTTTTTTGTGTGTGGGTACCAGGGGTCGACCTCAGGACCTCATGCTCCAGCAGGCGCCCATGCCGCTGAGCGATATCACCGGCCCTTTTTTTTGTATGTGGGTTCCGGGAGTCGAACTCGGGCCCTCGCGCTTGCCAGGCAGGCACTTATGCCGTTGAGCCATCTCAACAGCCCCATCCTTTTATTTTTTGATGTGCTTTTCAATTTCCTTTGTTCAGAGTACTGTAGTTTACATTGTAGAGGTAAATACCAAGGAAGTTAGGTTAACTCCTCCATATTTAGTTTTTGCTTTCCTATTTTCTTTCTCAGTGAGTTCTTTATTGGTGTATAAGAATGATACTGATTTATGACTGCTGATTTTTGTATCCTGATACATTGCTGAAATTGGTTGCTAATTCTAAGAGTCTTTTCATTGAATTATATGGATCTTCTATATAGTGAATCATGCCATCTACAAATAATGACAATTTGACTCCTTCCTTCTCTATACATTTATTCCTTTTATTTCTTTCTCTTCCTGATTGCTCTGGCTAATGTTTCAAGTACTATGTTGAATAGGAGTGGTGATAGCAGGCATTCTTGTCTTCTTTGTGATTGTAGAAGGAAAGCTTTCTGGTTTTTTTCCCATTTAATACAATATTGGTCATGGATTTGTCATAAGTGCTTTTTATCAGACTCAAATAGTCTTTCTATACCTATTTTCTACAGGCTTTTTTTTTATCATGAATGGGTGTTAGATTTTATCAAAAGCTTTCTTCTGGACCCATTGAGACAATCATGTGATATTTGTCCTAGCTTCTGTTTATGGGGTGTATTACATTTATGATTTGTTCATGTTGAACTACCCTTGTAATCCTCGGATGAAACCTCTTCGGTAATGATGTATGATCCTTTTGAGGATGTGTTGCATTCTATTTGCCAATATCTTATTGAGGATTTTCTCATCTATATTCATTAAGAAGATTGCCCTCTAGTTTTCCTTTTTTAGTTGGGTCTTTGTCTGGTTTTGGAAACAGAGTAATGCTGGATTCCAGAAATGAGTTTGAAAGCACTTCTTCTCTTTCAATTTAATTGAAGAGTTTCAGGAGTATTAATGTTATAATGTCTTTAAATGTCTTGTAGAATTCAGCAGTGAATCTGTCAGTTCCTGGGCTATACTTATTTGGTAGGGTTTTGTTTGGGTTTTTTTTTTTTTCACTCCTTCCATTTCATGACTTGTTACTGGATTGTTCAGAAATTTTATGTCTTCTTGTTTTACTTTTGGTAATTCATATGAGCCTAGGAATCTGTCCATTTCCTCAATTTTTTCCAATTTGTTGGAATACAGTTTTTCACAATAATTAGTAACTATATTCTGGCTTTTGATAGTGTCCATTGTTGCATTTATGTGAGTTTTTTTCTCTCCTTCTTTTGGTAAATTTGACTACGGGTTTACCTATTTTTTATATTCTTCCAGAAAAACAGTTTTTTGATTTGTTGATTTTTTGTATTAATTTTTTAGTATCAATTTTATTAATTTCTGCTTTGGTCTTTGTAATTTTCCTCCTTAAATTCAGTTTGGGTTTAAATTGTTGTTGCCTTTCAAGTATCTTGAGGTTCATCTTTAGGTTATTTATTTGAGTTTACTCTGCTTTTCTAATAGGAGCATTGATTGCAATGAACGGTCCTCTTACAGTTGCATTCATTGCGTCCCACAGGTTCTGGTGTATTGTACTGGCATTGCCATTTGATTCCTAAAATTGTTTCTTCCTTGATTTTTCTTGTGACCCACTGAGTGAGTTAAGTTTCCAGATTTTTTTTTAAGCTTTCTGTGTATTTTTCTGTGATTGATTTTTAGTTTCATTGCACAACGGCCTTATAGAAATTGATGATTTTGATTCTTTTGCATTTACTTTAGCAGGCTTTGTGGACTACTGGTATATTTTGGAGTAAGTTCAATGTGCTGCTGAGGAGAATATGTTTCTATTGTATTGGGGTGTAACACTCTGAAGATATCTACTAAGTCCATTTCTTCAAAGGTGTTGTTCGTCTCTGATATTTCTTCATTGATTTTTTCTTTAGTTGATCTCTTTTTGAAAGCACAGCATTGAGGTTACCCACTATGATTATGTTGACCTTTTTTTGAACTTTTATGTCTAGCAGTATTTGTTTCATGAAGCTATATGCTCCAGTTTTTGATGCATATATATTTGTAAATGTTATATCTTCCTGTGAGACTGTTCCCTGAATTATATGTAGTGACCTTCTTCCTTATCCACATTGATCATTTTGTATGATAATTTCATGAAGTTTTGTGTCATGTCCTCTTTGAACTGGCCAAGTTTCTTTACTTCTTACTGAATCATTTAGTAGAGCTCCACTTCCTCTCCTCTCCATTAGTACACTCTGGACCTGCCTTAGGAGAGTTGGGAGAACTTGGGTACCTTTTATTGCCTTGTTATAGTTTTGTGCTGAGGGTTTGTGTCAGGTAGAGTGAGAATAGATTGTAGTTAACACGAAGAGCCTCTCAGTTAGATTCTTCCTCCCAGAAATATGTTCACAACTTTATTTGTCCAGAGATATTGCTCACACCTTCTGCTATTTAATTTAAATGGTTTGGGACCTGTCACTGTGCTGTGAGGAGAGAATTGCTGTTGGTCCTTATAGCCTCAACATATCTGAACAGATATCACTTACACTTTTGTCCTTTATCAATAACCTTTACAGCCTGCTATTTTGTTATTAGCAGTTAATCTGAAATGTGAAAGGAGAAGAGAGAGAAGAGATGCAGGGATGGGAGAAAGAGGCATGAAAATCAGTAAGAGGAAAGGGAGATAGGAGAAATTATAATAAGTAAAAAAAATTACATTAGGGCTCAGATTCTGTTAGAGGTCTTTCACAGTTAGAGTGAAGGGTTAATGTTGAGTTTTTTAAGAAGATATTTGAGGAGGCCAGGGTGGGATGTGGGAGGGAGGCATAATTAGGGATCATATGAAGCTGTGATGTTGTCAGAATCTATTGATTTTGTTTGTTTGTTTGTTTTTGTTTTTGTTTTTGCTTTGTGCACCAGTCAGAGAGAGGCAGGGGAAGATAAGGGACTAGGTAAGATAAGGAAGAGCAGAAAGAATAGAATAGACAGGACAGAAGGTTAATACAAGACAGGATAGTAATGTCAGAGAGAGCAGAATATAGAGTAAAAACTAACTTGAAAGGCAGAATTTAAAACTTGAGAGAAATGAGTGAAAAGAAAATAATGTTGCTATGGATTCTAGACTGGAAGGAAAGAAGTAGGGATGTGAGAAGAGAGAAGAAAGTAGACAAAAACTGAATCAAAGCAAAAGAAAAAAATAAGAGAGAGAAGCAACCAAAAGCACCCAGCAGGGACTCATATCCAGCACTCCAAGAAGACAATGTACACGCAATTCCTTTGTGACTGCTCTGCCAACAGCCTCAGTGTCCCCACAGTTCCCTTCTTCTCTTAGCTGCAAAATCTTGTCTCAGGCAGCCACATAAGGATTCCGTGGGCAAGGCAGGGTGGACGCAACTGGCAGGCGGGCACACCCACACAACCTGGGCTGACTCCTGGTGGCACCTGTAGCCTGTTTATCCTTTCTCTGGCCAGAGTCAGGAGAGCAGGGCTTCCCTTGTGCGCAGTGGTCACTGGAGAGCACACCATGAGAATACAGCTGTCCCTGTTTTTGGAGGGGGCATGATGAGGAGAGGGGCTGGTATAAGCAGAGTCTGTTCCAGGAGTCTGACTCTACAGTGCTAGCTTGGTCCCTCAAGCTACTTGCAACACTCTCCTCATGGCTGCCTCTCAGTGAAGCCAGGGACAGGGCCGTGTGAACCAGCCTTGGCAACACAACTTTCCTTTTTCAACTATCCAAATGTTCCATTTGATCTACATATATTATCTTTTCTATTAATTTTCCCTTTCAGGGTGCAAGCCCCTGCCCCTTTGAGAATACCTTCATTTTCAGGGATTCTTCTCTGAGCATCGCTGATGCAACTCCACCTCCAGTCAGGCATGTTGGATTTCCCACCATAGTCTTTTCCTCTCTACCAGGGAATGACGTGTGTTCCATGACAGTAATATTCCATTGGCTTGTGTCCCACAGTGAAAACTAGAGAACAGAGCCACAGTGAGCACACAGGAGACATGCAACATGAGTGAGAAATTAAAAACTTTTATGTGTTAAGACTTAAAGATCTTGGGCTGTTTGTCAAGCCAGCATGAAATTACCTATTCTAACTAATATATAAACACACACACATTTTAACAAATATTTATGAAAAATATATTTCAGCACTTGTACAGGCATTGATCTAGATATATCATTGAACTCAATGTTTGCACTGCCTATGAAATGCAAATATAGCCACATAACCTGGTTCAAACTCCTTCCAAATCATGCTTGAGAACAGATGTAGTAATACGCATATTTAGAAGTTGTAAGTTAATGTTCAAAATCCACACACTAAATTTTCTTAGCCAGTTAGAAGAGAATTGCAGAGTCAAAAATGATTCATGTGCCTATGAAAATATGGCTCTCAAAAGGATTTATAACTTTCAAAGCAGCCAGAAATAAGCAGAATCTTTGATGTATTGCTCTCAAAGTTTATTACTTAGGTAAAGTATCTAACAATCTAACTAGGTCCTTCACTCGCTTCTGATTCTCTTCCTATACTAAGTCTAATCTGATAAAATTATAGTTTCCTTACAATAAAGTCAACTTTAGAAGTTGTTAAAAATAGTGAAATTGAAAAGATTTTTTTCAACTTGTAAAAGTAACTGTGGCAGATACCACTGTGGCCTTTCTGAAATCCTCCGGTAGGAGGCAATCATCTCCCTTAGATCCTTCAAGTAGTGCGCTGAAACTCCCAGGAGCCCCTTCTACAGAACAGTTCTCCTTCAAAGAGGAATGGCCCTTGCATCAGAGTCTAACTGCTGCCTCCCCTCCTGGAATGGACCAGGACTATAAACTGACAAATAGTTATGAAATCCCAGCCCATTACCTCAAAAAAGAACAATTCTTGTTCCAAAGCTTCCCCAAGGCAGAATGAAGCTGACTAGGAGAGAAAATCTACACTCCTGGCAGTTTCTCTTGCCCTATCTGTGTAACTTGCCTCTTCCTGAGAACATGTTCCTGATAACCAAATTCAATAAGAAAATCTCCCCAACTTCTTCTAGAGAAACTGACTTAAATTCCTCCCCTATCTATAAGGCAAATATCTTTCTCTCCTTGATTATCTTTACATATATGATTTTCATTTGGGGAAATTTATTTAGTGAAGAATAATGTCTGACTCATACTACATACCTAAATTACATTTCTTGCCTTTAGGACATAAGTGAGTAATTTAGATATTCAATTAGAGTTACACTTTTCTACTAGTTTTATTCTTTTATTCATTATTTATTATTTACCTATTTTTTTGTGGTGCTGGGAATTAAACTTAGGGCTTCCTGCCTGCTAAGCAAGTTCTCCACCACTGAGCTGCAACCCTAGCCTCTGACAGTTAGTTTTATTATGGACTGAATCCCATTATTCAGACATTAGTCAGACCATATTGTAGGCACATATAAGCTATATTAATGTTTATAATTTTATAATGAATTTAATTCTTTTTTTATTTTAAAGAGAAGAAAAAACAAAACAAATCAAAAAAAGAACAAATTTTCAAAACAACATAATATGAGGGTAACAATGGTTAATGCATTACGTATTATTATCTTTAAGTTAGTTATTCAGGATACCAGACATTAGCATTCAATTGTCCAAACATTATTGGCACAAACCTTAC
The DNA here is from genome assembly GCA_028451465.1 of Erethizon dorsatum. Classification (NCBI taxonomy): domain Eukaryota; kingdom Metazoa; phylum Chordata; class Mammalia; order Rodentia; family Erethizontidae; genus Erethizon; species Erethizon dorsatum. The sequence continues at coordinate 59,785,053 of CM051828.1, forward strand.
TCTTCAATGAACTAAGTAAAATTGGTAGTGTATCTATCTTAACCATCTTATACATATATACAATTTTTTTTCCCTTTCCCTTCTTTCTTTTCCCTATATCCCTATTCCAGTCTCTCTTTCCTTTTGACCAGTTTCTTTTTGATTCATCATGTCTATTGTACATTCTGGATCTCATTTACTCTTTCAGTTTCTCATACTAGAGAGACAATACGATGCTTACACATGTGCTTCCGGTTTATTTCGCTTATGAGTATTTTCTCGAGTTGCATCCATTTACCTATAAAAGTCTCCAGTTTATCCTTCTTTATGGCTGAATAGTACTCCATTGTATAAAAATACCACATCTTTCTTATCCATTCCTCAGTTGATGGGCATTTGGGTTGTTTCCAAGATCTGGCTATTACAAATTGTGCTGCTATAAACATGGGTGCACCTATATCACTGTGGTACGATGTTTTTAATTCTTCTGGGAAGATGCCCAGAAGGGGAATAGCTGGGTCAAATGGGACCTCCAACCCTAGTTTTTTGAGGAATCTCCACACTGACTTCCACAGTGTCTGTACCAGTCGACACTCCTACCAACAGTGAAGAAGGGTTCCTTTTTCCCCACAGCCCCTCCAGCATTTGTTATTAGTTGATTTCTTTATAATAGCCATTCTTTCTGGGGTGAGATGGAATCTCAGTGTTGTTTTAATTTGCATCTCTCAAATGACTAGTGATGTTGCACATTTTTTTGTATATTTATTTGCCATTAGTATTTCTTCATCTGAGAAATATATATTCATCTCAGATGCCCATTTTTGGAGTGGGTCTTTAAATTTGGGAGGTCTGATTTTTTTGAGTTCTTTATATGTTCTCGATAGTAATCCTTTGTCTGAGGAACAGCTGGCAAACATTTTTTCCCACGTTGTGGGTTGTCTCTTCACTCTGTTGGTGGTTTCTCTTGCTGTGCAAAAGCTTTTAATAAGATGAGATCCCAGTTGTTGATTCTTTGGGATAGTTCCCGTGTGGTTGAGATTTTATTCATAAAGTTGAATTTAATTCTTTAACATTGGTATTTATTGATTGGGATAGAAACTCCTTGATGGTAGATAGTATTCACATTTCTTTTTCAGAATCTAACACAATGCATTTCATAATAGATGTTAAAAATATCAAGTCATGAAGGAAGAAAGTAAGAGAAGTAGAAAATTAAAAAAAATTGAAAGCTAATTTATGAGAATTCTGATGAAAGAATGTGGTATATTTGAGGTTATATTCAAGAAAAAATTAGTCCTAGCTGAACTGCAAACAGATGAAAGCTTTGAAATACAACCTTGAATGATGATAAGGTCCTCCATAAATGCAAGTGGTATGTCAGCATTTCTATTGGCAACTGAACTCCACTGTCATCCATAGTATTTAGAACATGAATTGAGCAATATAGTGAATATATATAACATGTATAGTGATATTTATTGACTATATGAATATATGAAACATTGCCAGTCTAGCAACCCAATCTAAGTGTCTTAGTTACTTTTCTCTCATTACTGAGACAAAATACCCAATGACCAAAGTTAAAGGGAGGAAAAGTTTATTTAGCTCAAAGTTTGTAGAGCTTTCAGTCCATAATAGGCTGACTCCAAGGCAGGATGGCACATGGTAAAGGAGCAACAGTTCGTGGCAGTGAAAGACAGCAAGAGCAAAAATGGGAGAAACAAGACTCTTTCTGCCCCTTTTATCTTATCCAGACTGCTGGGATTAGGGCAGTGCCAATCCAATCAGTGTACTGATCCAGCAATCACTCAGTCTTAATCCCAGCACCCTTAATCCCAGCATTGCAGTATGAATCAATCACACACTCTGGATTCAGCAGCCTCCAAAAAGCCCTACCCCATGATTGCATGAGGTCTGTGTGGACATCTAGACACAAACCATAACACTAAGGTTTGTCTACTTTACTTAATGGCTACTGATCACACTTAAGTTTTGGAACCCAGCAGTTTAGTTTTGGAACCTAGGAGTTCCCAATTGGATAATTAAGACATACTATTGGACAGGAGGCCCAGGACTCTGAAGACACATGTACTAGTCAGCTTTCCACCACTGTGACAAAATACCTAAAATAAATGTCCTAAAGGAGGAAAAGTATTTCAGATATTCCATGATCATTTAGCTTCATTACTTCAGATCTTTGAGAGTATGATGAGTCATGGTAGCGGAATATAGTGGGGGACCTCAATTTACCTCAAGACGACCAGAAACAAACAAAAAAAGTGTAGGTAGGCACCAGGTTCCCAAGGGCATAATTCCAATGACCTAACTTCCTTTCTCAAGGCTCCACCTCCTAAAGGTTCATCATTTCCCAATAGCACCACAAACTGGCAACCAAGCCTTTAGTATATGGAGCTTTGGGGGATTTTAAGATACAATTTATATAACTTTCTGTCTCTGACCCTCAAAGATTCATGTCCATATCACAATGCAAATACATTTAGTCCATCTCCAAGAGTCCCCATAGTCTTAAGAATTCCAACACTAGTCAAAAATCCAACTTCAAAGTCTCTTCTCTGACTGAGATTTGGAACTGTGAGCCTCTGGAAAATTTTTTTTTAAAAGAAAGAAATTGCACATTACTGAGACGGAACGCACAGAGAAAACATTCTCACTCTAAAAGTGACAAATAGGAAAATAGCAAGGAATGATTGAATCAGAGAAAGTACAGAATCCAGCAGTGCAAACATTAAGTCTTGTGACTCAGTTTCATGTCTGTGGCACATGGTAGTGTGACATGAACTCCAAGGGGCTTGGGCAACCTTATCCCTACAGTCTTCTTGGTTGCAGCCCACATACCACCATTTCTATGTTGCTTCCTAAAACTGTTCCTCAGCAGAGTGATGCCAACCAGTGCTTCTCATTTCTTTTCACTCTAGCGCTCTCTCTCTCTCTCTCTCTCTCTCTCTCTCACACACACACACACACACACACACACTGATCCTTCCAAAAGTGTTGATCTGGATCTCAAACTTGCAACTTCAAAAATCAGATTTGTCAGCAAAAGGGAGAGTGTATGCACCTCTTGGGAAGTCTCAAATTAACCAATTTATAGTGACTGTGTGAAACTAAACTGCTGACTTTCATGTATAATGTGAAATGTAATTTCCATAAAATTGTCATTTGCACCATTCTGGCTTACTAAAATTCTCAAAACATAAGCAATTATAATTGTCCTAAAACTCATCAATTCATCATATCGGCTTCCAAAACAACCTTTTAAAAACAATTTTATTACTTTAATAAGTGTGTTACATAAAAAGGCATGGAAGTCTATTAAAGAATACTAAGTACCTTAAGTGCTCAAAGAAACATATTGTATATATTAATTTTATCCACTATTTCATAGTCTTTACACAATGTTTCCATGTGGCCTAGTTTTAGGGGGAAAATGCTACAGCTTTTCTTTCTAAAAGTGGATACTTGTTTTCAATATGGATACTTAGTTTTCTTTTGTAATAGTTTTTTACTCTTTATATCTATAGTGCCTTGTTTACTTCTATATCCAATAGTTTATATTTGATAAACAAACATTTATAAATTGATCTACTTTTATTCATGTACAAAATTATCAATACAGGAGAACAATATTGAATGTTAACAATCAAACAGTAAAGGCTTAATAGTTTGCCAATTCATTAGTACATTTGCCATTAGTATAGTGAATACCTGAGGTGGGGTGATTATAAATAAAAGAAGTAAGTTTAGCTCACAGTTTTGAAGGCTGCAAGACCAAAAAGCATGGTGCAGTTTCCAGGAAGACTCACGTGGGGGATGGCATTGGTATGTGTAGTAACTTGTATCTAGATGTCCCCACAAACCCTCATGTGTTCATAGGTGGAGCTTTTTGGAGTTGGCTGGATCTAGGTTGTGGGATACTGGGATTAAGAGCTAAATCAGTTTAGCGTTGTTCTGGGTGTGGGTAAAGGGAGGCCCCACCCTGGGTATGGGTGGCACCAATCAATAGGTTTGTAGCCTGGATGGAATATAAAAAGACAGAAAGAAGGCTGCTACTTCTGCTGCCTGCTGCTTGATGCTTTGCTGCCTTCTGCCTGCCATGCCATGAACTGTTTCTCCTCTGTGATGCCCCTCTGTCAGGCCACACTGCATCAGAAGCAGATGACTATGGACTGAAACCTCTACAAATTGTGAGTTAAAATAAACCTTCCCTCCTTTAACTTTAGGTGTCAGGTATTTTGTCTCAGCAATGAGATAAATAACTAAGACAATACTTGTAGGAGGAAGAAATTACATCTTGAAACAGAAAGTCAGAGAAGGTGAGTATTGTTCACAAAAATCCTCATGTAATAACTAACTAGGTTCTCATAAGAAATACCTTAAACCTTTTTGAAGGCATGTCTTCATTTGCTCTAAGAACCCCCCACTAGAAACTACTTCTTGAAGGTTCCACAATGCATCCCAATACCACACCTGTGGACCAAACTCCCAACACAGAGACCTTGAAGAACAAATCACATCCAAACCATAGAGGCAGTAAAACGTGGAGTTTGGATTTTCCTCTAAGGAGAATTAGAACCCACAGGAGGTTTTATAGTGAGATTTATCCCAAAATGAGGTAGGCTGCAGTGCAGATGCCTATTATGCAGTTCTTGAAATATTAGATAATGGAGGTTTGCAAAAGCATAGTGGAAGAGATGTAGAAGGAAGTGAATATATTTCATTTATAGTTTGGACTTAGTATAGGAAGACTGATTATCTGAGGGAAACAAAGTTTAATTATGTATAAATTAAAAGAAAAAGGTACATCACCACAATATACTTCATTTTTTAAAATCTATAATAAAGTTATATATTCCTCAAAAGTTATTTTCAGTGACTTTTCTATATTCCCTCTTTAACAAAGAAGTCACTTTGATTAAAGTATGTACTAAAATACATTTGTGTACTTATGGCATGAACTAGACACTAAAAATAAATGGGTGCATTTATGGTGTTTAAGCATTTCTAAGTATGTACTCTTGAAGTTCATTCTCTATAAAGCTTCAAGGTATGATGTACACAGAGGAACTCATTATTTCAACTTTAATCCTGGAAAACATCTAAACCCTGTTTAGTCTGCCCAACCTTTGAACCCATTTTTATCTCTGCTATAAGTGTAATCATGCAAAAACATCTGATAAATTAATAGAGGCAAATAATGGAATGAAGGATGGGGATTGCTCTGAAATGAAAATTTTTGTGTAACTAACTAGCATAAGAAAATAATTATACAATTCAGACAGTATTAAAAGCTCTTCTGAGATTTACCTATCTATTGCATGTCACATTCACCTGGGATTTCACATTCCTATATTCCAAAGTTTTAGATCTTAGGGTTTTGTTGCTTATTTTAACCAAAGGAGAGTTCAGGTAACTATGTTCACAATAGGCTAAAAATTTAAACAAAATTATCCTTGATCTTATAATATTAATAATTGATTGTCTCTAAATCTAAATATTATATTCATGTACATATTCTAAATTTATCTCTAAGATGAATATATAATAATCTTGATGACCAATATTAAGATAATATATTGGGATGCCATTCAAAAAATAGCACATGTAGATAAAAAAAATACATATATTGATTATTGAAGTCTCATGTCAATTCTGTTAGAACTCATAGACAACATTTGCATTGTTACATGAAAAATATTCAATAAGCAATGTGAGAAAATTACTTACAAACATAAAAGTGTAATATATACTACTAATAATGTAGTTGATAGGTAAATGTAAAGAGACTGAAATATAAAACTTAAACTTTGCCGAATTTTTAATATGACTTTCCACTGATTTTGTTTCAGGAGGAACAGTCTAGAAAAATATAGAAATGTAATGTAATTTGCTAATATGAAGGTGGGTAAATATTTTTTCAGTTAAGCTTCAAAATAGAGAAAAATTAGAATATTTTTATTAAAATATTAACATTCTTAAAAAATAAGTAAAATTTATTAAAATATCTGTTAATATATTTTCCATTTTGCTGAATATTGAAGAACAGGTAGCATAAGTGTTATAAAATTCTTATTTTGTTTATGTTAAAAATTATTCCTATTCAACTTTAAACAAAGGATAGAACATAAAGGAAATAAATATATAAATTAAGAAAACTTAATACTTGATTAATATTGTGTACTTAAGAAAACAAATTTTATGATCATCTATAGAGTACTTTATCTACATTTAGTTAATAAACTACTTAATTCAATTTTACACCTTTTGGGTCAAATTGGAGGAAAATTCAGTTTAAGTCATGAAATAGTGTTAGAAGGCAATCATATATTCACACAATCTGAAATCATAGTTTCAATCAATGAAAACTTGGAAACGATATTTGATATAAAACACAAGCTGCTTATAATAATATGTACCATCACCATGAAATGTACACGTTCTATTGTTTTCAGTATACATGAAATTTATTAAGGTTATACGATAACCAAAAATATTCTTCTTTGAAAAAGTATCAACAGAGTAATAAACTGGTTGTCACTTATATTGAAATGTCATGTGGAGTCAGTACAGAGACTATGGTCACTGGTCAAATGTACTCAGAATTGAGGAAGAAAGAAAGATCATGAGAATGCAGAGAAAGTCTGGCTAGAGATAGGAAACAAGCAAGCAACCCTAAGAAACTGCCTTTGGGAGAGAACACTTGGAAAATGGTAGATGTTCCAAAAATCTTTAAGTAAAGTTATGAAGAAGAGAAGGAAGGAGCTGAAAGGATGGGCAGATAGGGTGGATGCAGTCAATCTAACACCTGTTTAGGCAGTCATGCAATCCATCAGAAACCTACTTTTCTATTGACAAATTTGCTCCACCGTGGACTCTCACAACCTTTTCTCTAACGTGTATACTTTCACATAATTTATGAAACTTACACATGAGTTCCTTGAGGATGCCTTTCCTGAATAGCCAGAATTTTTCATCATTATGTAAAATGTTTGTATTACTCAATTATTCTAGCTCTCCTTCACTCAGAATTTCTCTCAGGACAGCATATTCCCAGCACTTGACATTGTACCATGTATATAGAGGGCAATGGATAAACAGGCATTAAACATAATAAACAACTTGAAAAATTATTCAACTGAATGCAGTCTTTATTCTCAACCAAATGTGGAAATAGATTTTTTACTTAGAAGGAATGACACTAGAATAAATTCATTTTTATAGTTACTAAAATATCAGTGATTTTCCATGAAGTCTAAGTGCCCAGGCACTTTAATTGTCATGAACAAACTTGGAAATAACTGATAACATGTTAAAAAATTTGCAATACAGATTCATGACCTAAATTGTACTTAAGCCATTAATCAGATTATCACTTGTTTACCAGAATTTAAATGTGGGAATGCTTAATAATTTAAAGGGGTTTATTGTGATGCCAGTGAAAACAAAGATAGTAGTGAGGAGATTAGACATAAATTGAAGACAGAAAGAAGCATTATGTAGTTTTCATGTAATCTTAGAGGGAAAGAGGAATATTATTTTGTGAAACTAACTAGGAAGTTTTACCTAAAACATATGGGTACCACAAGTACAAAATATTTAATTTAATTCATGCTATTCCATATTTACACAGCAATGCATGAAAGAAGAGCTCAAATATGTTAATCCTATTCATAGAAAGAATTTGCATTGCCTATGCACCGAAAATTATTCAATAGATATCTGTGGAAAAAGGCTCTTGCAAATATAAAACATTGATGTCAGCTTTGTATTAGAAAAACAGGTTTTTTTAAAATACATGATTAAAATAAATAAATTGGATTTCTGGTTGCTAGTTTCAATATATAAAAACAGTAGATGTCACCATCCCCATCGTCACAATAAGAAAAAAAGATAAAATATACAAACAAAAAAAAATGGAAACAAACAAAAAATAAAATTACAACTCTTTAAGAACCATCAGAGAATTACAATAATAGGGCAAACTGTCCCAAAAATTAAAGAACAAGGAATATGCTATAAATCACTATTTAACATTAACAGAAGCTGAAGAACAGAAGCCTGCCTGAGGAGCCAAGTACTGGTAGGAAAATTTAAATAGTGATTGATTAATTGTGATGGTCATACTAATGTGAACTAGTACTATAGACTGAACTACATCCCCTAGAGTTCATATTTTGAAGGTCTAACACCCTGTATGGTTTAAATCTAAAATAGTCCCCCAAATTCTCATGTATTTGGAAGGTATTTGGATCATGACAGAGCTATACTTGTCTGATGAGGTCTCCTTAGAGAGAGGTCACGAGGCACACGGCTTGGAAGGGTGTACCTTTCCTCACCTCTCCCATCTCTCTCTCCTTCCTGGCGCTCATGGGTTGAGCAGCTTTCTTCCACCATGCCCTTCTACCATGCTGTTTGTCCCTCAAAGAAAGCCAACCATGGACTAAACTTACCAGAATCTGTGAGCCAACTAAATCTCTCCTTCTTTAATATGTGGCAGTTCAGTATTAAGTCTCAGTGATGATAAAGCTGATTAACACATGCATTTTGCTGCCTTCAGCACGGTCATTGCTGTGACTGCACCTGACCACGTTGTTCAAAAGGCTTTGAAATTGCTTTGCAGGAGGAGTTTGGAAAAATTTGGAGATGCCAACTAAAGCAGGCTTAGAATGCTGTGAGTAGAGTTGCTGAGTGTTACATGTGAGAGTTCAGAAGACCAGAATGCTGATAAGAATGTGTTTAGTAAAGGCAAAGCTCATGAAGATTCAGTTGGAAATGAGGAGTTTATGGGAAAGTTGACAAGAAGCTATGGATGTTTCATTTTGGCAAATAATTTGCTTTGTTTTTCCCATGTCCTGAGACTTTGCTAGAGGTAAAGATTAAAAACAGTGGGCAAATTAATCTCCCAGAGGAAATTTCAAAGCAGCCCAATGTTCAGTCTGTGACACAGGTACTGATGGTTGCTTTTCACCAGATCTAGAGTGAGAATCAGCAATCAAAAGTAGGTGTAAAATGTTTGAAGTTTTATCAAAAAGAAAGAATCTACAAAATTGGGGATAACAAAAACATGGTTGCTAAAAAAAATTAATATTAAATAGAAGCTGAGTACTTTATGTCAGAACAATAGGAAAAATGGCTTGAAGACATCTGAGAAATTGGCAAGACTCCAGCCTTCATAGGCTCAAGTGTATAAAAGGGAAAACTCCTTTGAAAGACTTTGCTTTGAGAAGACAGCCCTTGCTCATTCAATCTGTTTTAGGCCACCTAGGGAAGTATTTCCCCAGTCAACCATCCAAGCACTCAGAGGCCACTGCAGCCATAGTCCAAGAGGGCCCAGCTATTGTTCAAGCTGGTAGCAGACCTTGCCATCATCCATGTGGTACATATTTTATATGCAAACAGAATATAAGAGCTGTGGATTCAAGATTTTTTAAAGCCCTAGGAGGCTAGATATTGTGCTATTCTTAGGGCAATGTGTAAAGCTTGAGGGTAAATCTGAAGGTATACTGTAAACCCTAAAGTGTTGGAGATCCAAAAATGTAAAACATCTGTTAAGTAGAACCACAAGCAGTGAATGGAGCCACCCTCAGATGGAGGCCATGCAGGCTACAACTAGCAAGTCTACTGGGGCTAAGCTTCCCAAGCCTTTGAAGCCTATTTATTACCATAACCTGCTCATGGTGCTGGACATGCAGCTTCAGGATTTAATCGTTTCCCTGCTGAGTTTCAGTCTTGCTTTGGTCCTCTTCCTTTCCACTCTTCTATTCCACCCCTTTGAAAATAAAAATGTTTACCCTGTGGTATTGTATGCTGAAAGTTTACATTTCTGTTTTTTGATTTTTATAGGAACCCACAGCTAAGTGTTTTCCTTGAGTCTCAGCTAAGTGTTTTCCTTGAGTCTCAGAAGTGTTTCCTTGGTCTTTTCAGCAATTCTTCAACTGTTAAGACTTGGGCAACTGTTAAGTCTCTGCAAAATGAGATGGACATCACCCTTTTCAGGGCCAGGGGTGGAATGTTATGGTGTAGATATAAAATGTCCCATAAAAGTACCATGTGTTTGGAAGGTGATTGGATCATGGAGTCATTATACTCATCTGTGGATTACTACACTGATTTCATAGCTAATTTGCTGTTAGGACATGGTGTCTAGCTAGAGGCAGGTCACTTGGAGTGACCTGGAAGTCTGTATTCTTTTCCTTTGCCCCTCCCTTCCCTCTGTGTGTCCTGTCTGCTATAGGTTGCACAGCTTTCTTCTTCCAAGCCCTTCTGCATACTATTTCTGCCTGGGAGCCAGCCAAGCATGGACTGAACCCACCTAAAACTGTGAGCCAAATAAATGTTTTCTCCTGTAATATTGTGTCTTAATAAAGAGAAAGCTGGCTACTGCACCCCCCGGTGTACTACACTTAGATAATGCCCTCCAGGAAATAATTAAATTAAATGAGGTCACAATGGATTGATGTTATAAGAGGAGTTGCAGAGACCAAAATTCTCTCTCTGCCTTCAGGCATGCACACAAAAGGGGCCATGGAAGCTCTCAGTGGGATGGCATTGGCTTCCAGCCAGGAAGAAAGCCCCATCCAGAATCCAAATTGACTATCATATTTTTCCTGGGATTCTTAGTCTTTACAACTATGAGAAAATATATTTGTTTTTGGCCTAAGCCATTTGTATTTTGTTGTCACAACCCAAGCAGACTAATAGTACTAGCCTGAAATTAAAATATTCAGGGGGCCTGAATCTAAGGTAAAGGGGCACTCCTCATGAGTTTGGTATTTATCCTGAAGCCCACCAGGTTCTCTGGTTGAATGTAAGAGAAAATTTCCTTTTGTTTCTTTCAGAAGGAGGGTTAAAGTACACATTTTGATATACAACAAGAAATTTCTATTCTCATTCATAAAACTTTCTTTCAAAGGACAGTATTTATCACAGCCTAACCAACCTATTCAAGTTCTCCATAGCATTTGATATAGAAAACTGAGACATAATCAGGAAAGTATAAAAATTCCTAATCTTGCTACCATATCAAAGGGCTCCTGTGTAATAACAGGGGATTGCAGCTGGATGACCTGTAAGCCTCAGATCCTAAGAAGTCTCCAGGAGAAGCCACAGGCAATGAAAGAGACCTAAACAAGTACACTTAAATAAATGTTAACACAACACTAAATAGAAAATACTAAGCACTAAATACGGCTAACTCCCAAACAGATAACAAAAGATATCGCGTTAATGGCCTATTTGCTTCATTTATTTTGATTGAATATATCATTTTCAGGTTTCAATACAAAATTAAAAGACTTACAAAATAGAAGAAGGAAAACAGGAACAACAAGCATCAGAATCACACACAGATATGACAGACATTATGTAAAATCGAACAGGTCATTTAATGACTTTGATTCAAATGGTAAGGACTCCAACTGATAAAAATGAATAATAAGCAAGGCAGATGGATAATGTAAGAAGAAATGGAAACTCTAAGAATCAACATTAAATGTTAGAAATCAAAAACTTGAGTGTAGAAATGAAAATGAGTGGATTAGATATACCCAAGGAAAGAATCAGTAAGCTTTGAAGAGTAAGTCATAGAAACTTTCCAAATTGAAAAGCAAAAAAGAAAGATTGTTTTAAAAATCAGAACATCTAAGAACTGGGGGAGAATTACAAAGGTTACACATGTAACAGGAATATAAAAGGGAGGAGAAAAAGAAAAAAAATGAAATATTTGAAGAGATATTTGATTTAATTTAAAATGAACTCATTCTGGAATAGAATGGGCTCCTAATACAATCTGACTGGTATCCTTATAAAAAGAAGTTTTGACATAAAAACAGACAAGTACACATGGACTATGCCATATGAAAATTGGAGTTATTCTGTTACAAGTCAAGGAACAAAGAAGACTACAGGTAAACTAGCAAATTCTAGGATAGAAGAATGGAGCAGATTCTCCCTCGTGGTCCTCGGAAGGAACCAACCCTGCCAATACGCTGGTTTTGGAATGTTAGCTGCCAGAAAGGAGACAACGGATTGGTGCTTTTGGCTAAGGCATTCTGCCTGTGGTAATTAGCTGTGGCAGCCCTAGCAAACCAATATAGGAGCTCTGTATTTTCTGACCAATTTTTCCGTGAACATAAAGCTTCTCTAAAAATAAAGTCTATTAATTACAAATAAACTAATAAGCAAAACAATAACTTCCATATTTACTACACAAATTATCAAGATACATAGGAACAGAGCATTTTTACTGAAGTAGTAGAGAACTGAAGTCTCTTTTTCCTAGTGTTCAGTGCATGAGTCAACAAATGCAATGCTTCATTAGGTTTCATCGCATAATTGTTTTAACATTGTGTTACTTCAATTTTTTGCATAGGTGTCATGGTATCTAGAAAAGTCCATGGGCTCTGATTAATATACCTTGGTCTCATGTTAGATTTTTATGCTAAATTTTTATTTGAATTCCACCAAATCACTTATACATTCCCTAATGTCTTTATCTATAAAATAAAAGAATTTAAATGGTCTTTAAAAGCCTATATTGCTAGAGTGATATTATGTCTAAAAATTTACTGTTCAAATTAACGAGAAATGATACTTTCCTTCTCAGTAAACTCAGCTTGAGGATTATAAAATACCACAGAAAAGTAAGTTGCTATTGTGAATATACAGCTTTTCATACTGTATATCATATATCTATGCACATAGTTCAGCTACTCTGAGAATCAGACACCAAGGTGTATGTAGATGTCCAAGAGATATATCAGGAGTAGGAGTATGCAGAGAAGCCACTCAGACACCGGGAGGAGGAGGACAGAGAAAGACGTGGCAGAACACTGTGGTGCAGCTCTGGAAAAGCCTGGGCCAGGCCAGTGGAAGCCCTGGAGCCTCAAAAGTCTGTTCAAGGATTCCTAAATAAGGCAGAAATAGGGCAGTTCTGAACTTGGCTGGGCTGTCACTAGCTGGGAACAGTGCTGCAGAACATGGCCTCCTGGGATAGGCAGGTGCCAGCATGGTAAGAGCACATGAACTTCTAGCAGCAGAATCTCGAAAGGAAATGGAAGCACAGCACATCACAACTGCAAGTACAAATACCAACAGAATCGATGTAGTGAAGTTGCTTTTGGTAAGTTTACATGTTTTCATGCATGAAAAATCACTTTGCTATTTGATTGAGCAAAGATTTTTATTCTCATTTATTTTTTTGCTATTCTGTCGTTCAGTAAAAAGCAACTGTCTGCTGAGCACTGAAAACATGATGTCACTGAAAACTTTGCTCTCAAGATCTCACAGTTTAGAAAATCTCCTAGCATTATAAACATGCAATGAATTTTTATTAGTCCATTTTCTTTCACAAATACACAACAGCCACAACTTTAAAGGAGGAGATGCTTAATTTGACTCTGTTTCAGGGGATTCAGCCTATGGTCTGATAGTTCTAACCCAGAAACATCATGGTGATGAGTATGGCAAAGATGGTTAGTTCATAGTGACTGAGAAGCAGAGAAAGAAACAGCTCCAGAGAGGAAAAGTGCAAGTGACCAGACATACTACCCAAAGTCACACCTCCATGACCCTTCCACACACATCCAGAAGTCTGGCTAATCTGCTAGACATTTCCTAATTCGATCAAGTTAACAGCAAGATTGATGGTCACAGCCTGCATTATCTGGATCAATCCATGGTAATTATACAACTCTGTGATTATAAATCTATTAAAATCAAAGACTTTTCATATAAAATAGAAAACTACAGTATTGAGATTGGAAGTAGAAAAATCACTACTTTACATCATTTCCAAGGACTTTCACTTACTTAAAATTAATATATTATTGTATTTAGGAAGAGGACTATGGACAATTTGTGATATATTTTGAAAACTTCACATATGATCACAAACTCAGAACACTATAGAAGAAAAGAACATTGATTCTTTTCTTTCAGACAACTGAATAGAATATTGAGAGATGAAACTAGCAAAATTTTTAGAGCATGATGGAATGAGGTCGTAGGTAGTTGGAAGTATCTTAAAACCAGACTCACTAATCAACTATTATTGTATCTATGATGTTTAGATATAGCAGCATGAAAAAAATGTTAAAAAGCAAAGTAATATTTTGGGGGAGAGATGTTACTTATAAAAAGTGCAAATGAAATATTTTATAAGTAGATAAAATTAAGAAAATAAGCCTGGACAAATTTGGTCCAAGTAATCTGGACAAATATTTCCATGATTACAGATTTCCTCCTGAGTATGTATGAATTTTAGCCACCCATATTCATTTCAAAGAACATAATAAGATGAAAGTTTATGGGGAAATAATGTTCTGATCAATTATAATAAATAACAATATACTCTAATGATATTTCATAGCATTATTCTAAGGTTTGTTTTTGCATTAGCATGTATCATTTAATTGTGTGTGCATTTATCTTTCACTCACTTTCAATTGTCTTATGAAAATATAGTGTTTCACCTATCACTGTATTACCTGAAGTCAGCATGAGAATGGACATTTAATAGTAACTCAGTAAAACACTAAATAATGCTACCCATCATTTATCTGAAAAAATTCATAAGCATGTACACAAAGACACAGAAATTATAGATGTCATCAATGTTCCCATTAACATTGAATCAATGCAAAAAATTTAAAATGTTTAGAACATTTATTGAGTTTAGAGTAATAAGAATCCAGATTAGAATTTTTTCTGTATCTGACTACTGGACAATTTTGTTCTCCTTTAACATTCAGTATCATTTCTAATGCCACACTCATAGAGAAAACATCTTTACCAAAGAAGCCTGATGTATTGTCACCTCTCATCTCTGTGCCTCTTGGGGAAAAAACATTCAACTAGGTGTTTATCACCATTTTAATGATATTAAGAATATTTAGTAATTTCTAGGCCATCTGATACAATTCATAATTTATATATATTCGCAAGACTTCAAGTCTTCTTTATTAAATGGTTGTGGTCATACTACTCAAATTCTTAAAAGGATTTCTCCTGGCCTGGAAAATTTGTTTATTATGTAACAGGTTTAAATATGGACATTTTTGTTAGTTAAATAAAGTAAAATAACAGTTAAAACATTAGATACACGTATGTACAAGAAGCAATATTCAAAGCACTGATAAACAGTGATTGACTAATGGGAGTCTCAACAGCATTGTAAGGGAAATGGTTGGGAACCACTTTAAAATCCATTTCATAAAGGATTGAAATAATTTAATTTGCTCATTATTAATAATAGCAGAGGGAAATAAAATATTCAAGTCCTTGTTATGCTACATGGTTAAAGATATTAGTAGATTTTCTATTGTTTTTTCTTATTTGAATTTTTTAGAAGTGCTATAGCTTCCTTGGGTGAACTGTTTGTGATTTACTTTATTCCTGTGGAACCACTAAAAGTCGTTCACTTTATGGTGTCTACTTTCTTCCACTGCTCAAGTTTCTGTGAATAATTTGATATTGATACCTTATAAAATGTTTATAAATGTACTAATGGGTTCTAGAATGTTCCTTAAGAAACTCTCATTTTATGTTATCATTTAAATGCAACCTTGTACTCCACTCTTGTCAATATAGAGATATTTTATTACTAATTTGATACTATCAAATTGTTGCTCTTCTCTTCCCCCTTCTGATGTTTCCATGAGGTGCTTTACATCAACACCAACACGCACACCTCAATATCTGTTCCAATCCCTTTTAAGAGTCCACACTGCTCCCCTAGGTCAGCTCATACTTATCAGAACAAGCATATAGATAGCACCATACAACACGCATACGCTATTCTACAAGGGCTCAAAATATGGCCGTGCTCTACCTGCTCTGGTCTTATTTTAAAGAAAATGTACATTTTAATTTACTATTATAGAAAATTTTAACTTCAAAGGAAATTCATATGAAAATATTAAAGCTACACAATGCCGAATATCTTAAAGGCATTTTAAATGCTTCTTTGTCTTTAGACTTTGGTTTCTTAATTTCACATACTTTTGTCTCTTCCTTTTTTAAGGCAGCTGCACAAAACAAGTTCATTTTGGCAGTTTTCTCTCTGGTTACTAGTCAAATTCTTTCTTTCATTCCCAACTTCTCAAATATATTCTTGTATTTCAAGAGAGTAATTGACTCATATTATTTACATGTGGGATAATAATTGCAAATTCAAGTGAACATATAAAGCATTAGAATATTGAATTTAAAAGAATGATCAGGGCCAGATGTGGTGGAGGGTAGGGAAAGAGATGGATAAAGAATCGAAATATGTTATGCCTTCCTGTTTTAGATGTTATTTTTTTCTACTGCAAAATCTCTCAGCACTTATCATTTGGCTCAGAGCTGGCACTGTGTTGTTTGGATTTCAAAACTGTTAACTAAACAAGCCTTTTATTCCTTATAAGGATAGCCTGCCTCTGGTATTTCATTACACTGGCAAAAAGTGTAATAGTACATATCTGAAGGAAAATTAGAGGTTCATTTTCTCAAAGTATTGACATATTAATGAATACTCACGTACTTTCACTAATCCATTCATTTCCAACATGTCATAGGAAATTATACCTTACTGTCCTAGGCACTGCCTGGTGACTGAGACACAAAATCCAGCACCCACAATTTAAGGAAGGAAAGGTTTATTTTGGCTCACATTTCGTAGTGCTTTCAGTACATAGTTGGCTAGCTCCAAGGCAGGGCAGCATCACAGAGGAGAAAGAGCTCATGACATGGTAGATGGGAAGCAGAGAGCAAGTGAAAGAAGGAGCAGGGAAGAGATAAGCCCTTTCAGGCCACATCCCCAGTGGCCCATCTCCTATCCGCAAGTCAGCTATGAACTCATCAGTGGACTAAAGCAGCAATCACACCCCCATCATCCAATCGCCTCCCAAAAGCCCCACCTATGAGCACATGAGTCTTTGAAGGAACATCAAGATATAAACCATTACACTTATATATGCCTAACTATGTGAATTCATAGACTGAAATTTTTCTAAGTTAGATTCAGTTAAGGGAAGATGTAAAAAAGAATGATGGATTTAGGAATATGAAGCACTAAGACAGTGTTCATGTGAATTTATGAATCCCGATCTTCTGAGATCACATTATGTATTCCAAAAGCACATCGAACTGATAATTTAAATGTGTACTCAGAAAGTAGGGCCACTAGAAAGTTGGTAAGAAGAAAATTAAAATTTTTGTAGAAAAATTCAATTTTACCCATGACCTCAATGAATTTTACATATATTCTAAACAAAATATGCCATTTAAAGAAAAAAATTACAAAACGCAAAGGAAAAATGCTTGAAAGAATCAACAGCAACAACACAGAATTTTTCAATCCCTTGCACAATGGAATTATCTTACCAGAAAAAAAAATAAATTTATTTTAAAAAGTGCAAGAGAAAAAGACCAGAAATATTTGAAAGGGCATATTAAATAATGCATAGAACTATAAAATTATAATATTTCATAATCAAAATTCATTTGAGAGCTTAGTGAACAGACAGAGCTGAATAAAGAATTAGAGAATTGAGAGAGAAAAACTAAAATTGTCTAAACGAAAGAAATTTTAAGCTATTTGGAGAATAAAATAGAAATATGCCAGAAGTTGGTTGTTTGATAAGAATTATCAAGTTGATTTTTGCAAAAAGTATGACAGAACTATTACATAAAAAGAATTCTCAAATACCAATATCTATACATATATCTTTAACAACAAATCTATAAGTTAATGAATTTTGTTTTAAATCCCAGAAAAAATTTTTGCCGATATAAAAAAGTTTATTTTAAATTACATATGGGAAACCACAAGGCTACTAGTACCTACAACAATCTTGAAAAAGAGTGAAATTGGAGGAATTATTAAACTCATTATTATAATCAAGAGAGTTGGCATTTGTAGAACAATAAAAAAGATCAATGCAACAGAAAGTATAACATAGAAATACACCCACATAAACATGTTCAGCACCCTTTTGACAAAGAGCCAAAAGAAATTCAAGGAAGGGCAACCTTTTCAACAAATGGAGCCAAGGTAATCAGATGCAAGTAAAGAAATGAAACTTGACTTAAATCTCAAAATTCCTTCTAAATGTTAACTCAAAATGGATTATAGACAAATATAAAACTTTTTTAAAAGACATAAGTAATCTTTAAGGTATAAAACTTAATACCAAAACCAAGATATGTAAGAAAAATTAATGAATTAAACATCAGCAAAATTAAAACTTTGCTTTGCAAAAGATCATTTTAAGAGGAGGGGCCGGTGAGATGGCCTGGCGGCATAAGTGCCTGCCTGGCAAGTGCGAGGGCCCGAGTTTGACTCCTGGAACCCACATATGAGAAAATGGCCAGTGATATCGCTCGGCGGCACAGGCGCCTGCTGGCGCTCAAGGTCCTGAGGTCGACCCCCGGTACCCACAAAAAGAAAAAAAGAGGAGGAAAATAAAAGCTACAGATTAGAGGCAATGTTGTGAACTACATATCTGTCAAAGAAATCTAAGTTATATTTTTTAAATTCTCCAAATTAACAATTGAAAAACAAAGAACCCATTTAGAAAATAAGCAAAAGACATAAACAGCTTGTGAAAGATGTTAAACATCACTAACCATTAGGGAAATGCAACTAAAACTTCAAAGGGACCTATTAGAATTATTAAAATAAGAAGTGGTAGTAGCAACAACTTCTTGTGAGAATGTAAAGAGTTAAATCATCCCTACATTGCTGATAGGACGTAAAATATTACAGTGGCTCTCAATAGTAGTTTTCTAAACATGCAATTATTATATCAACTAGTAATTTTATTTCTGAACACTCATCTCTGAAAAGTGAAAATTCTGTTTTCTCAAAATCCTGTATGTCAGGGCCGGTGAGATGGCTCAGCGGCTTAAGCGCCTGCCTGGCAAGCGCGAGGGCCCGAGTTCGACTCCCGGAACCCACATACAAAAAAAAGGGGCCGGTGATATCGCTCAGCGGCACAGGCGCCTGCTGGCGCGCGAGGTCCTGAGGTCGACCCCCTGGTACCCACAAAAAAAAAAAAAAATCCTGTATGTCAACATTGTTACTACTTTATTTTTGATAGCCAAAATCCAGAAACAACTCAGATGTCATTCATGTGTGAATGGCTTGACCAACTGTGATACCTCCATACCATAGGATACTACCAGCAATTAAAATGAGCAAACATTCATACTTGCAAAAAATCAACTCTCCAGATAATCATGCTGACTGAAAAAAAACCTCAGAGACTTATGTAACAATTTACATAGTATTCTTGAGGTGGGAAAATTATAGAAATAGAGAAAAGACTATTTGTTGCCAAAGGATAAGAAAGGGAGGGATGGAAGGGCAGTTTTAAAAAGGTCACATAAAAGATCAACAAGATTTGGAGAAATATTTAGAATTTTGATAATTGTAGATACATAATACTATGTGTGATAAAATAACCAAGATAGTCATTTTAAGTGTCTATCAGAAGATAAATATATCTCCATACAATACAACATGTTTCAGATGTTAAAAGCATAATATCCAGTAATTTGCAACAATATGGATGAACTTGGAAAACATTACATTAAGTAAGACACAAAGACAAATACCACATAACACTCATATGTGGAATCTAAAACAAAATCGATCTCATAGAAGTAGAAAATAGAATGGTGGTTATTACAGGCTGGGTGATTGGGAGATGAAGGTGTGAGATGTTGGTCAAAAGATACACAATTAGAATTACAAAGAAGAAATATGTTTCAAAAGTGACATTACACTTTATTTTTGAAAAATGTTATGAGAATGAGCATTAAATGTTCTCACTGCAAAATTATAACTATGTGAGATAATTCATTTGCTAATCAACCAGTTTTGAACATTACACAATGTATATATTTCAAAACATCATGTCCATAAAAGTATGTTACCTGTAAATTTAAAATTTTGCACAGAATTAAACACACACACAAATGTGTACAAAAAATCTGGAAAAATCTAAACAAGATCACTGGATTATATTAAAACCAATATTGTAACTTGAAATTGTACCACAGTATTATAGTGTGTGTATTTTCTATAATTTTTTGTAAACCATATAAATTTCTATGCATATATGGTACATAATGAAGTTATCAGGGAACTTGAATAAAACATACATGACACCTTTTAATTATGTTATCCAACTGCATGTAAATATTCAATCCTCTCAAAAACATTTGAAACAAGAAGAAAATTTAAAACAAAGGTACAAATAACTTCAGGAATTTAAAGAGGATTTTAACTACAGATGCTTTTATTTACAGTGTTGTGCCCCCTCACCCATTTCATATGTTAAGTCTCTAAATGCCTCTGTGACTAGAGAAAAGACATTTAAAAATGTGACTAAGGGTGACAGTGTAACCCAGTAGGACTGGTGTCCTTGTAAGAAATGGAAACAGAAATACCAAGAGAATTTACAGACTCTCTTTGTCACATGGGGACGCAGATAAAGGTCTGCTATCTGAAAATGAAGGAGACAGGTCTCAGGAGAACTAAAACTGCTAATTTCTTGACCTTAGCCTTCTTGATTCCAGGACTGTGAGACAATAAATTTCTGTTGTTTAAGCTACCCAGTCTGTGATATTTTGTTATGGCAGCCTGGGCAGACATACACACACAAATGATATTGAAAAGGAAGTAAGAGAAGATTATGAACATTTGTTCAGTTTATGTGAAAATATGTTATAATAGATTCTCAGAAAAAAAAAACCTCCAAAATAAACTCAGGGGAAAATTTTTTAAATACTCATAGCTAGTTAAAATTTGAACTATGTCATAGGTATGACATCTTCCCCAAAATAAGACAGCTGCCTGAGATACATTATTAGAAATTTCAATTAAATATGTAATATGTAATTCAAGTCATTGCCAACTTTTCCAGATAAAGGCACAAAAACAGACTCCAATTTTTAAGAAACTAACAAAAGCTCCATTTCAAAACCAAATTCATGAAGTATAAGAAATTATTTTAAGAAAATATCATCCATATATATAAAGGCAAATGTATAATACAAAATATTGACAAATTGAATTCAATAGTTATTAAGTATCCAAAAACAATTATAAATTTAACCTATATCAAAAATGCAATTTGGTCAGGTCAGGGCTGTAACTCAGTAGTACAGTACCAAGGTCCTGCCTTCCACTTCCCAGCACTGCAAAAAAATTGCAATTTGATGTGATACATACATTAGTAGATTCCTCTTGCTGGAACCACTAATAACTGTGACCCACTAATGAGTGAGGAGTTTCTTTTTGGAGTGATAGAAATGTGCAAAAATTGACTACAATGATAGATTCAAAATTTGGTGAAAATAGTAAATACCGTTGAACTGAGCACTTCGTGCAAATTCTGTTATGTGAATTATATTTCAGTAAATTTATTTTATAAAATTATAAAAGAAAAATTATTCTAAACTATATGTTTGAAATTAGAAAACTATTGCTAAACTGGAGGAGGGGATTAACTGGAAAGAGGCCCTAGATAACTTCCTGGGGTATTGCTTTTTATCGTGGGACACACTTGCATGGGTGTGTAAACTCACTCAAATTTCTGTGAACAGGTGTACATTTTAGTGAGTGACGATCTTCCCTTAGTTAAAAAAATACTGTATTTCTTTGTTTAAAGATACAAAATCATGTGCCAATTATTATTCTAACAACACTTTCATGTAATAACATGTTCTTACAACCTATGAGGTTAGTACATTTTATTAATAAAGAAACACTTGCTGTAGGGTTATTTAATATTTTCAAGTTCTCACAGCTAGTAAGAAAATAAGCTAGAATTTAAAGATAAACTGGCGCCAAAGTCTACTCACATTCTTTGAACAGTTATACCAGATGACTACCTTCATGGCTACGAAGCCTGGCAGAGGATGGGTCATAACTCTCAGTGGATTTTTGGTTGCTTTTTTTCCTCATCATATTCTGAATCCAAGTACAAAAATTTATCCAAGACATCCTGCCAAGCCTCACTGTTCCCTTGAAGATGAGGAGAGCCTTCCTCTGCCTCTAAATATTCTACAGTGGACACACACTTATGTGTGTGCACACACACCACCACCACCAACAACAACAACAACAGCAAAAGACTCTAGTACAGATTCAGTAGCGATGTATGTACTGTATCTGGGTTGATTCAGATCCATTTTAAAGAAATAGTTCTTCAATCTGGCAAAATGATGTAGTCCAACAAACCTAAGACAAAAAAATAGGACCAGAAAGGAGAAAGGAGATCCAAATTTTGAACCTACTTTTCTATCACTTGAAGTTACAATCTTTTTTGTGTGTGTGTGTGGGTACCAGGGGGATCAAGCTCAGGATCTCGCGCGCCAGCAGGCGCCGGTGCCGCTGAGTGATATCACCGGCCCTTTTTCTGTATGTGGGTTCCGGGAGTCGAACTCGGGCCCTCACGCTTGCCAGGCAGGCACTTATGCGGCTGAGCCATCTCACCGGCCCAAAGTTACAATCTTGACAAAGTTTGATAATTCAATTCAATAATTCAATTTTTTTTTTCAGCTTTACAATTACGATTTAAGAACAAAAAGTCAAATTATCTTCTAAGTTAAAAAATGTAACAAAATTTAAATTATATTAAGTATCTTGATTCATTGGATTAATCAATCTCCCATTCTAATAAATATTAAGATTTATTTATTTTACTGTGATTTTCCCTGGTACATTTACTAACCATCCATTCAAAAATCGTAAACTTTTCCTTTTTTTGGATATTTCTTTATTATAAATTTCGAAGCAGCTTCACTGTGCTCTGGTAACCAGTTTTTTCTGAATCTGGACAGACAGCACACAAGAAGTTACATGTAGCAGGTTTATTACTCATACACAGGCAGCAAGGGAAAACATGGTGAGCTGGTGCCCTGAAGCTCAGGAATGCTCCCCAGGCAGACAGTCTCAGCTGCCACACTTGCACCAAAGATGAACGGCCCCCAAAAGCAGTTCCCACCCCACTTCCTGGGCTTTTTACCCTGGGAACCATGAGAAGTACTGGACTGAAGCACTGGAAGATATCTTATGTCTAGCAGCTGATGGCAACAGAGCCCAGGCTATTCTAGTCGGCTTTCCCTCATCTCATCTCAGGATGTTTCACTCCCAGCATACTCTACAACTATTCTTGACAATGACGGATAAGAAAGAAGGGAGGACAGAGCTAGTCCAGTGTCAACCAGATCATTGTCCAGCATAAATCACCAATAAGGACATCATCTTACTTGTCATTTCCACAAGGCTCCCTGTATAGCAAATTTCTTAAAGTGGGCATTAAAAGCACTATTACAGGGCAACACGCTCGGGACCCCTTCTGTCTCTCTCTCGGACAGAAGCTTTCTTTTCCCCAATAAATATATTCTGCTCTAAAAAAAAAAAAAAAAAAGAAAAGCACTATTACATTATGTTCTTAGGAAGAATTTTACCTAAGCTTTATGCACCACTAAAACACAGAGCATAAAATATTTTATTTTGCATTTTGAGACTCTTACTTTAAAAAAAATAAACACTCTTTACCACATTTTTAACGTTTGTTACTAACTAAGATTCCATATAAATAGGACAGGGAAGATGATATTAAATCTATTTAAATCTATTTTATTGCTACTGAATAAATTAATGTGTGTTTGCACAGACATTTGCAAGAGTACATTACTGCATTTATATTACCCCTCATGAGGTAACTACTGAAGTATTGTAGGGTTCTTTTTTTGTCCCTCACCTACTTATATTTTAATATTTACCTGAGATAAAATTATAAACAATGCTCAATACATCTGCAAGGGATATACAAATGACCTTATTGCATAGGATTAGATAGTATGGTTCTAAGCAGTTACTGCAGCACTGGAGTAGTTATATACTTCAAGGATCTGCAAAAGAACACATCTATATGCACAAGCATTGCAAGTTTTGTAGAGTCAAATTTATTTAGAAAGGGTAGAGTCATAGTAGAATGACACTGGCCATGAGTAGAACACAGGACTGGAGTTTCCAACATGCTCATGACCTTACCCACCAAGTGTGGTCTTGCCAAATCTAAAAGTTTAATTTTAAATTGAATCATAATATCTTTCTTTTTTAAACTTTTCTTCCTCTTCTTTGCAAAGTACAAATTAATTTACATTTATTGACTTTAGCATATACCTAATACAGTGCACAAATCATAAGTGCACAATTGGATTAATTTTCAGAATTAGCACACCTATATAACCACTAGTGTCTGAAATAGAACAAAATTTGTATTTCACTAATTGAAATTATCCGCTTTTCTAGTCTCTACCATCCTGCCCCATACTTCCACTTACATCTACATGAATTGTTTTACCTGTTTTATTTTTTAACTTTATATAAATGGAACTGTATATGCTCTTTATTTTTGTCTGTAATCTTTCTGTGACATTTTGTTTAGAATGTTCTTCCACAACATACCACATAGTCACAGTTTGTTTAGTCTTGTTGCTGTTAGTATTACACTGTGTAGATAGACCTTAGTTTACCTGTCCATTTTAAGTCTGAGACTACTACAGATAGAATTGATTCACCAAGTATGTTTCTGTATACTTCAGTAGAAACCATAAGTAGTTATTTACAGTGGTTGGATCAATTGACAGATTTAACAGCAATGCTCAGGGTTCTGGCAGCATTGCATAGTCTTCAAATCACATATATATGCATGTATAATATATGTACATATATATTCCATTTTTTAAGTTCGTGATATGCATTAGTCAAGGTTTTTCAGAGCAAAACTACAGCACGATGTATTACATACATAGAAAAAATTATTATGAGAATTGGCTCACATGATTATGGAAGTCAAGAAATCCCACAATCTGCTGTGTGCAAGCTGGAGACCCAAGAAAGCCAGGCTACTTCCCAGTCCAAACTCAGAGACTTGAAAAACAGGAAAGTCAAAGATGTAAGCAGTAGTCTGAGTCCAAAAGCCCAGGGGTGAGAAACACTGATGTTCACCAGTAAGAAAAGATAGATAGCTCAAGCAGAGAAAATAAATTTGCTCTTCCTCAGTCTTTTTGTTCTACTACAGCCTTCAATAGATTGGATAGATGACGCCGATCCACTTAAGTAAGGTCATATATAGTTACCTGGTCCCCAGATTCAAAAGTTAATCTTTTCCAGAGACACCTCATAGGCACACCCCAAATCACATTTTAGCAGATATCTTGGCATTACTTAAACTGGTTAAATAATGCATATATTAATTATCATACCGTATTTCTATTTTTAACAATTCTTAATCTTAACATATTTCAGTTTAACATTATTTTTAGTGACCCTTTTTTTTTACTTGAAAATCTACTTTGTCTAATATTAGCATAGTTACATAGTTTTCTTTTGGTTGGCATTTTCAGATAAAATTTCATTCCACATTTTTTATTTTCAATATTTTGTTTCCCTATATTTATTGTTTCTCACAAGTAACACATTTTGTTGGGTGCATGTTTTCTTGTTGTGTGATTTGCTTTATTGAGAGTATATGGAATACTCAGTCCATTTACATATAATGAAATTACTGGTTTAGTTTGCTACTTGTTTTAAAAATTTGTTCAAACTATTTTTAAAAGACCAGACAATATTTTGTCCGAAAATGTTTGTATTTTACTTTCATGTCTGAAGAGCATTTTCATGGAATAGCACTCCACTAGGCATCTTTAAGGAGCCCTGTGTTCTCAGAGCATTCTTACTGGGAGGTGTTTTTAGCGAACACTGAAGATGCTGCCTCTGTTCTATCCCAAAATCAGATTTAGCTCTTTAGCTTCTTAACCTGCCCAGCTTCTAAAGCCAGTAAGTATCTTTGGGGGTAAAGATGGTTTATGCATAGACATCAACCTTTATTTCAGTCAGGTCAGCCCATGGGGCTTCAGTGGTAGTGTGTCCTTCTCCCCACGCCAGGGCCAAATCCAAATGTTTCAACACCAGCAAATGTAGCAGGAAGAAAAAGAACTGCTGATCCTCACATTATTCTGAGTTTCCTCATCTCTGGAGTTTTACTCTCTCCAGTTGTTATTTCTTTATATCTCTGATGCCTTTGATATATGATTTTGAAACAAACTTAGCTTTTCCATTTTTTACAGGAAATGTTGAGCCACTGAAAACTGTTTTCCTAGTCCAGTCAATGTGCAGAGTCCCCTTTACTATTAAGGGGACATGCAATCAGTATTCTTTAAAATCACAATCAGTGTTCTTTAAAATTCTTTTTTATTTTTATTAGTACATGTTTGCAGTACACAACACTTTCATTCATATTGAGGACTTGGTAACATATGTGTTCTTTTTTTTTTTATATGCCGGTACCAGGAGTTGAACTCAGGACCTTGCGCTTGCCAGGCAGGTGCTTATGCCACTGAGCTATATCACGGGCTCAATATATGTGTTCTTAAGAACTATTTCCAGTGGACCCAGCCTCAGCAAGTCCACGTACACCGATGGAGAAGAAAAAGGAAGTGTGCCCAGATCTCTTAGCACCGCCTCTGCCACTTGAGTTCCTAGGAAATATCTCCCTACGATGTCAGTGGTTTCATAAATGGGCTAACTGTAACCAAATTACATTTTAATACTTATGTCAAAACTCTTAAATTTGATCAAAATATAAACTCCACAAAGTTGAAGTGGCACAGCTTTAAGTGGCCCAAATGCAAGAACAGGAACATTGTACTTGACTGTGAATCCCGTATCACTAAATTCTTATATGCTACTACTCATTTTCTCTATTAATCTTCTTAAATGAATGTCATAAATGACCCTTGAATGTCAGGGAAGCAAAACAAGGACAATGACTGTCCAGAGTATACTCTCCTTATTAAACTACAGAGAATATGTGTTTATTTTCAGTACTATTTGTAAAGGCAAATTGGGAAGATGGCCAGTAACATAATAGGGTTCAGTATCTTTATATTGTAATGATAAAGCAGTTGGAAATATTTAATATGGACACAAAATATAATTAAAACTGTAACTAGTTTTAAAAGATTAGACATATGATATATTTCTCAAGAAAATAAAACTAGAAAAAGGAATAAAAATTCAGAAAGGGAGCTTTCATACTGCCATGGATTTGTTTAATAATCATAGTTGTCTGAACATGGAATAACCAAGTACAAAGAATATATCATTTACAAGACTACAAAGGAGACACACATATGCAGAAAATAATAGATGTTCTACAACATAATCTTATTTATAACTGTCCTTAGGATATAACGAAGGAAAAAATATCCTTGTGGGAAAAATATTTAAAGCTAATCTTAAACAGATGAAAAGAAAACAGAAAACACACAAATGCCTACATTTTAAACATTAAAGAAAATAAATTTATTTTAAAAATTTTTAAATCTTGTTGAAGGAACAGAATGGTGGGCAGGCATCAATACCAGATTTGAGGTCTCCATAAATCATGGAAGCAGATTATAATTTATTAAATTTAATAAGATATTCACAGTAAAATAATTCATCTGACAAAGGAATTATAGGATCAGTCTTAATATAAATTCTCTGAACAATGTTATACATAACATAGATGCTTTACAAAGTTAAAAAGGATTTCTTAATGAAATGCATCACTCCTGATGAAAGCACAATGGGATGACTATTTTCTGAAAAGTACTGTACTAGTGCACATCAAAAGACTTGCAAATATTCATAACTTTCACCTCAATACTGTCACTTTTAGAAATTTATTCATTGTTGAAAAGTGTGACAAATGCATGTAAAATTATATTGCTACAGTTTTGCTTAGAGAGCAAGATACTGGATAATTTCCAACAGCAAGGAATTGATTTTAAAATTATGTATTTAATAGCATGTTCGGATATAAAAACAGGATATAAAATTAATTTATTGATATATAGTATGAATGCAATAAAATCACATGATGCAACATAGCACAAAACATGTAAAAATATAGAACAAATGATTTCATTTTTCAAAAATAATTATTTCTCCATATGTATGCATATATACATATCCACATGCATCCATATGTACATATGGATATGTATATATGTATTGAATGGTTAAAATCTTGAAGGTTTTATATTAAAATGCTACTAATAGTTAAATGTGTTATTCTTTCCTATATTTATATTTTCTAATATCTAGTTAATATGGGTTGGAGACATGACAAGAAAATGCCAATATTTAATAATAAAGGGATAAAAATATTGCTTAATTCTTTAAAAAAGAAACACCAAAGACTGAGAGGCTTAAACAACATCCTTGCATTGTTCATGGTTCTGGAGGCATGGAGGTCAAGGTGCCCCTGGACGGTTTCCCCTCACGCCCCTCGCTGGCTTGCAAATGCCGCTCTTTTGTTACTTCCTTACATAGTTGTCCCTTGAACAAGTCCCGCTGCTGTCCTAAATTCCCCTTCTTGGTAGCTGAGGAGTCAGATGGGAACCAGAGCATACCTTAGGGGACTAGTTTTAATTACTTCTTTAAAATTTCTGTCTCTAAATACAGTCATGTTCTATGCTACTAGGAGTTAGGACCTCAACTTATAAATATTGGGGAAACAAAATTCAACCTTAACAACCACCCTGAGTGTAATATTTAACATTGCTCTGATTACTGTATTTCAGATTTTGTAATCTTAATATGATAATCATGCCTATCAATTCTCATTACGGCATATGCAACATAGATTGTTCTGAATCTATATTCATTCTAATATAAATCAAGAAAATATATTTGGGGAATCTATTATGTTATTATGTTTTTACCTTTACCCAGAAGCAGCAATCAAATAAGAGACAGGAAAATAATCTCATTTAAATTCTCCACTCTTTTGGATTATAGAGAAACAAATATTTATTTTTGGCTCTTTCTAACTCACAGTCTCAGTGCTTTTAGTATATAGATTTTCTTTTTTTTTTTTTGTGGGTACCGGGGGTCGACCTCAGGACCTCGTGCGCCAGCAGGCGCCCGTGCCACTGAGCGATGTCACCAGCCCCTTTTTTCGTATGTGGGATCCGGGAGTCGAACTCGGGCCCTCGCACTTGCCAGGCAGGCGCGTACGCCGCTGAACCATCTCACTGGCCCTATATAGATTTTCTTGCCCCTGGCACTGTCACTGGTATTCCTTTCATAACTCAGTAAGAAGAAATGCAAATGTTATACTTGGAAACAGGACACAAAATTTTAAATCTATTTAGGCATAGTTTTTCTTATTTTTATTGCTATGAACTTTCTATTTTATTTTATTGTTATAAACTTTTTATTTTATTTCCTTGTTTTAAACTTTTATTCATATAACTTTTATTCAAATAAATGGTTTGTCTTGTGCCTTAGCATCAAGTTCCCATGTCCATTTACTTGGTCAGTTTGAAGATATTTCATGCTAGGTTTACATCAGGGTACACATAATTTCCACAAGGCAGGTGATCATATATTTTTAAAAATAATATCTGGCCATTTGCACTTGAAGGCTCATGACAAGTCCTCTGAGGAGTACACCTTTAGATTCATGCCCCTGTTTCCTAGCTTTAAGCCCTATTATAAAGTTATCTCAACTCTTATAACTGTTTTCTCATTTAACACATTCTCAGGAGCATAAATATTGACTTAGTAAGAGACAAACTTCATTTGCTTTTCACAAAAGACAGAAGGTACATTTGGGTGTTAAGAAGCACAGATAAAGGGACCTTCTGGATTAATCTGGATATTTTCTGTGTCTGCAGTGTATCAGGGATGAGGCCACTCAATGTACTCCTGAGGAAAATGATATCCTTTCTTCAGTCAGGAAGAACAGAGATTCATAGATAATCATATAAGACCATTATTTCTGTCAAAGAAAAGGAAACACCTAATAAACTTCAGAGAGCTAATATTATTCTTTATCATCATAAAAAATGTTATAAA
Organism: Erethizon dorsatum; assembly: GCA_028451465.1. Lineage (NCBI taxonomy): Eukaryota > Metazoa > Chordata > Mammalia > Rodentia > Erethizontidae > Erethizon > Erethizon dorsatum. The sequence continues at coordinate 59,814,964 of CM051828.1, forward strand.
ATCTGTATACACAAAATTTCTAAATAACTACATTCTAAAGGAGGAAAAGCCCATTCAAGATGAGCTACGCTCAGACATGATCAAGCCATCTGGTATGGAATCAAGTAGTAAAAGATAAGGGCTGCTATAGGTGGGGGAACTTTACTAGAATACAAATTCTAGCTGCTGAAATTTTCACAAATTTTTGGTTCCAAATACCAAACTAAACATTTCCACCATTCCAATCTTTGATGTGAAACTTGCTGATTGTAAAGCAAAAAAAATCTCTTAATGTAGAACTTTGACTGAACACCCTAATAGAAAATTTACCTTAAAACAAAGATGAAAATGCAAACATACTTCAGTTTACCCCTGGTAAAGATTTTTTCAAAAGGCTCCCCTTAGCAGTAGCAGTGCTCCAGGAGCAAAAGTATGGCCTGTAAATCAGTGAGGCTCAACTGACTTCCAGAAGTGTGGACAAAGATGTTTGGTGCAGGAAAGACTCTGATTTCCACCCCAAAGCATTTGAAACTGAAGGTGCAAACAAACTCTTTGACTGCAATATAATTCAGTCAACCAGCCCAACTTCTCATGGCCCCAGTCATCAACCTGTCACCCTGGCCACCTGACAGAGAGTATAAGATTCCTTCTTCTCTGCTGCCCGTCTCTTCTGGATTATTATATACAAAATAGAAAAATAATCTCTCTGTCACTTTAAATGCATGGTGGGAAAATGCATACATGTGAAGCAAGAGATATGACTCATGATGGAAAAAATCATTATTAAGATTATTAAATATGTCAATGAATCTTGAGCAAATAACAAAACAAGTGAGTTTACAAAGCAGGAATTTTAATAAAGAAATTTAGCAGAAGACTGAAAAAATTAAATGTATGAAATGAAGACTAGGTTCAGGATTTCTGTTGTTAGGAAGATGGAGTAGACATCTTATCCTTCCTGCTCTGACATCTAAAATCTTTGGTAAATATATAGAAAACAAATACTTAAAAAATCCTCAAAAGTGGGGCAGACTGAAAGGGGACTTCAGAACCTGAGGAAAAACGCAGTAGTAACCTCTCTGGATTTTCTTTATTATCATATATCCCAGACCCAGAGATGAAGTGGCTAACAGCCAGAATGGATAACATTATAAGGAAACGAAACATCCAGAACACCCTTTTCACACTAGACAAAGGATAAGGAAAGCAGAAGCCTAGCAGAAAAAAAATTCATAAAATAACATCTACTACAGCCAAATTCCACAAATAAAATTAAAATAGATCCATCCCTCAAAATCCTCAGACTATCTGCATATTCAACCTGCTGCATATTGAAAATATTCAAGAAAAATTACAACTGTGCTGAACATGTACAAAATTTTTAAAGTCATTATTCTCTAGACAATGCAGCATAATAATTATTTATAAAGCATTTATATTGTATAAGGTATCGCAAATAATATAGAGATGAGTATAACTAGTGGACATGTATAGGTAATATGAAAGTACTATGCTACTTTATATAAGGGACCTGAGAATCCATAGATTTCGGTATATGCAGGAAACCTGGAATCAATATCACATGGATACTGATGGGTAACTGTATTACTTTTACTAATAAAAGCCAAGTGGAAACTTAATCTTACACCCTCACCCCAGTTCTACTGTAAGATCAACTAGAGAACACTAGCAAGCGTGGACTCCCGCCACAACACAGCAGTGATAAGCTGTTCCTTCTTCCGCCGGGGCAAGGTCAGAAGGGCCCTACTGAAGAGTCAGGATGTTTATTACTTGTATTAGTCTACTAACGTTGCTGTGACAAAATATCATGTGCCTTAACAACAGGATACCTAAACAACAGATTATTTTCTCACAGTTCTAAAGGTTGCAAGTCCAAGATCAGGGTGCCATCACTACTGATTTCTGTGAGGCCGTTCTTTCTGTCCACCTTCGTTCTGTGTTCTCACATGCAGTAAGAGAGAGCTCTCTGATGTCTCTTCCTCTAGCAAGGACATCAACCTATCAGATTAGGACCTTATCCTATGATATCATTTAATCACCTCCCAAAATGTCTTTCCCTAAATACAATCACATTGGAATTTATGACTTCAACACATGACTACTGGGGGACACAATTTAGCCCATAAAATTTTGTCTTGTGCTACCTCACCCCACAGTTTATATCCTTCTCACATGTAAAATATATTCCCTGAATCTCAATAATTCCAAAGGCCTTAACCCATTTCAGCATCAGTTTAAAGCCCAAAGTTCAGGAAAACATTGTCCAGATCAGGGGTGGGTGAACTTCAAGCAAATTCTCCAGCTGTGAATCTGTGAAACCAGACAAGTTAGGTGCTTCCAAAATATCATGGCAGAGTAGCCCTAGGATAGGCAATACCATTGCAAAAGAAAACATGAAAGAAGGAAGGGGTGGGTGTCCCAAGCAAGTGCCAAATCCAGTAAGGCAAATTCCATTAGGTCTTCACCTTGAGAATAGTCCTCGTTTACTTCATGCTCTACCTTCCAGGACAGCTGCAGCATTGTTCTACCACCTGACTCCATGCAATTAGCTCCAGGACTCTTTGTGCCAGTACCACGCATAGCTCCTTATGGAAGCCGTATTGCTAACACACTGGATGGCAGCAGCCTATCTTACTGAAACTAAGCCAGGGGCTCCATCCTCTGAACACAAAGGGACGAGTCAGGCCCACAAGGTGTGTAGTGTGAATGGAAGATATGTTAATCTCTGAATCACCTTTGGGAATCATTCTTACCTCGCTTGAAGGATTACAGATATACAACTGAACTTCACCTCTATTGTTCCAAACAGTAGAGATCCAAAAGTCCAGAAGCCATCCATCATTTCATTCTATCTCTATTCCCTTTGGTCCAAACTGGAAAAATATCTACCAATACAATCTCATCTCTACTTTTGGCTTTTCCTAAAATGGCCTATTAAAGTGCTGAGTAACATCTTCATGAAACGATAGTACAGGCGCATCTTTGGTGTCCTCTCAGTAACATATTTTCTCATTTTTGCAACATGGAGAGTCTGAGAATCTCCCAAATCTTCCAGTTACTATTCATTTTTGCTTAACACTTCCACCCTCAATTTATCTCTTTCCTTTCACATTGTATCAAGAGCAGTAAGGAGAAGCCGGGCTACAATTTACACTTTCAATACTTTGCACGGAAATATCTTCAACTCATCCGGACATGGTAGGTTATGCACACCTGTAATCCCAGCACTCTGGGAGGCTGAGGCAGGAGGATAGCAGGGTCAAGAAGAAGGAGAAGAAGGAGGAGAAGAAGGAGGAGGAGGAGGAGAAGAAAGAGAAGAAGGAAAAGAAGAAGAAGAAATTTCTAAAACCATTTTCACATTTTTAGGTATTTGTTAAGAAGCGTCCCACTTGTCAGTAGGAAAGTACATATTCTATTAATCCATTAGTACTGTCATAAAAAAAAATAGCACAGGTGAGGTGGCTTAAACAACAAAAAATTAACGCAGCTCCAGTGGCTCCAAGTCCAAAATCAAAGTAACCTCTGGATGCCTTTTGGTGAGGCAACTCCTCATGGCTTGTGCATGGCTACTGGTTCTCCTTGCATGGCCTCTACTCCATACACATGCAGAGAGAGAATGAGAACTCTCTGGTAGCTCTCCTTTTAATAAAAGAAACAGAAATTTTGTCAGACTAGGTACCCACACTAATGACATCATTAAAGGTAATTTACCTCATTGCAGGACACACGTGCAATTATACACATTGTAGGATTTGGGGCAACAACTGGAGGAATAATTCAGATAGCATAATCTCCCACCTCTCATAATACACAAGGACCCACAGTTTTGGTAAGTGTAAGTGATGAGATATTCCTACTATTTTCAACCAGAATATCAGTGGAAGTCTACTGTGGAGCTAGGATTCTTTCCAGCAACCAGTAATAAAGAAAAGTCCTTATAAGCAAGTATCAAAAAGCCCTAGCTGGATGTACACCTCATTACTTGTTAATAATGAGGTTATATATATTTCTTTTTTTCTTCCTTGCCATTGCAGTAGCCAATAACCCTCCCCAAAAAAACTAAAAAGATTTCAGTTAATTTAACATCTCATTATTCCAAGAATTTCTGAGAATTAATAAAAATATCAATGGACATACCAAGAATGAGGAAGATCCCAAAGAGAAAGCAAAAATTATAAATCAATAACTATCAAAAAAATAAAAGTATTGTTAAAATTGTCTGACAACATTTTTAAAGTAGTCTTATACATTATAAATTGCTTCGATAGGCAATGCCAGACACTTTTAGCAAATGCATAAAGAAAAGAAAAGGAAAATATCTGGGCAAAGAACTGGAAGATATTTAAAAAAATAAATAAATAAATTAGAAGTATAAAATACAATTACTGTAAAAAAATGAAACAGTTAAACTGATTGACTCTGTACAAGAATGGTGGGGAGAGAAGAAAGCATCACTGGACTTCAAGATACAAGAGTATGATACAAAGCACACACACACAAAAAAAAATGGAGATGGGATTGTAACTCATGATCTAATGTTTGTCAATTGTAGAAAAAGACACAAGTAATTAAATGAGAAAGTGTGGACATGACTACTCATTTTCAAAATAAAATAAAATACATATATGCTATTAGCAATAATATATCAATAAAATAGAGGAATTATAAGAATAGGGCAAATTCCTAGAAATACAAATTCCCAAAACTGACACAGGAAGAAACAGAAAATAAGAATAGACATATAACTAGTAAAGAGATTGAACCAGTGATTTAAAAAAAAAAAAATACTCAACAAGGAAAATTCCAGAAAAGATTCATTGCTGAATTCTTCCAAAATTTAAAAGATTACACCAATACTTCCCAAACTCTTTAAAAAATTGAAGAGTAAGGAACATTTCCTATCTAATCAATAAGGCCAGCATTACCTTGACAGCAAAGCCAGATAAAGATGAGGTAAGGATATAAAATTACACATTAATATCCTTTCTAAATGCAAAAATTCTCAGCAAAATACTAGCAACTCAAATCCAATGGTATACCGGAGGGCTTACACACTTTGTGCAAATGAGATGTACTCCAGGAATGCAGATTGTTCACCATTAGAAAATGAAATAATTTAATAAACTAAATAAATGGAATGATGGGAGAGAACCCACACAACCACATCAACTGAAAAAGAAAGGCAATTGAACAAAATCCAACAAGTCTCCATAATTATAAGAAAAAGAAAACTAAGAGTATAAAGGGAATATCCTCAAAATGACAATAAGCATTTATGAAATACTCACAGCTAACCTGTCAATGGTAAAGACTGAAACTTTCCCTCTAAGAACAAGAGAAGGATGTCTGTTTCAACAGTGTTATTCAACATTGTACTGAAAGTTCTAACGAGAGCAATCAGTAAAAAGCATTGAAATCATTCAAATTGGAAAGGAAGAAGTGAAATCCCCTCTATTTGAAGGCTAAGAAATAAATTTAGGGGCCGGTGAGATGGCTCAGCAGCTTAAGCGCCTGCCCAGCAAGCACGAGGGCCCGAGTTCGACTCCCGGAACCCACATACGAAAAAGGGGCCGGTGATATCGCTCAGCGGCACGGGCACCTGCTGGCGTGCGAGGTCCTGAGGTCGACCCCCCGGTACCCACAAAAAATAAATAAATAAATAAATAAATAAATAAATAAATAAATAAATTTAGCAAAGTTTACAGTGTAAGATCAACACAAAATATTAGTTGTCTGTTCCACACACCAACAATGAACAATTTGAAAATTAAAGTAACTGAATTTATATAACATCCAAAAGAAAATAATACCTAAGAATAAATTTATCCAAGGTTTCTACAAAGAAATATGGAGAACATTGCTGAAAGAAATGCTAAAGAAATGGAAAGACATCTCTTCTTCGTGAATAGCGATAATTGATATTGTTAAAATATCAATATTACCCAAAACTTATACAGATAAAATGCAATCCCTATCAAATATCCAATGACTTATTAGTGGAAATGGAAAAGTCAACCTGTCAGTTTTTAGGGCTTTGCAGGGAGCTCTGAATCACCAAAACAATATTGAAAAAAGAAAAGGCTTGGAGGACTCACATTCTTCCCAATTTCAGCACTTACCGTAGAACTGCATTATTCAAAATAATACGATGCTGACATCAAGATACCCAATGTTAGAATTAAGAATTCAGAAATAAACTAACGGATTTATAGTTAATTGATTTTTCCCAAGGATGGCAAGAGCCAATAATGGAGAAACAGATTCTCTTCATCAAATGAAGAGGGACAGCTGGAAAACCAAATATAAATATATATATATTTGGGTGCCAATCTCACATTATATATAAATTAACTCCAAATGGATCAACTTATATGGTGCTAAAACCATAAAACTATCAAAAGGAAATCAAGGCTAAATCCCCCTGACCTTATATTTACCAGTGGTTTCTGTGACACACACTCAAAATGTAAGCAAAAGGCAAATTATATAAAATAGACTACAACAAAATTTACAATTTGACCATTGAAGGAAATTATATACTACATATGAAAAATATATGCATATCATATATGCAAGTGTCTTTTTCAAATTTTTTTTATAAAAATTAAAACAAAATTTCATAACAAAATAAGACAATAACAATTGTCAATATACCATGTGTCATTATCTTCAAAGTAGTTGTCAAAGTACAAAATATAGACAAAAAAGATTCTCTTACAAAGAACAATCATAATCGTGTGAAACTTTCTTTTCAATGAACTAAGAGAAACAAATAGTATAAATGAAGCAAACCAACATATATACTGATATTGAAATAATGGAATAGGGAATTTGAGGAATTAATTTAACTTCTCCCTACTTCCAATTTATCTATTTCTATTTTGCTATTTCTATATATGTTTTTGAGTTTCTCATGTAAGAGAAATCATTAGATATTTAATCTTATATGTCTGACTTATTTTACTTATCATTATGGTCTCAAGTTGCATCCATTTACCTACAAATTTTTCAGTTCTTCAAAGTTTCTTTCTTTGTGGTAGAGTAGGACTCTACTGTATACAAACCCCACATTTTCTTTATCTATTCATCTGTTGATAGGCATGTATGCTGTTGCTAAGATCTAGCTATTGTAAATTTTGCTGCTATAATCAGCCTATAATAGGCTGATTTTAACTCTTTTTGGGAGATACCTAGAAAGAACATACCTGCATAAAATGGGATTTCTACTTTTAGTTTTTCGAGGAATCTTCACACTGATTTCCATGGTAATTGTGCTAGTTTACATTCTCACCAATAATGTAGAAAAGTTTTTTTCCCCCACATTCTCACCAGCATTTGTTATTAAGTATTAGGATTTTTGATGATAGCCATTCTTTCTGGGGTATCTCAATGTAGTTTTAATTTGCATTTCTGTAATGGGCCAACAATGTTGAACATTTTTTCCTCCATATACAGGTCATTGTACTTTTTCTTCTGAGAAGTGTCTATTCATTTTGGTTGCACATTCTTGGATTGGTTCTTTTATTTTGGGGAGTCTAAGATTTTTGAGCTCTTTATATATTCTAGTTAGAGACAACAATGGCCTCAAATGTCAGCTGGATACTGACACACCCAAAGAACCACTCACAGACAACCTTTAACCAGAGCAAAGATGTCTGGGATTTTAGTGAAGACATTTAGGCTCCCCCAATATTGACTTCTAGTAATTCAGGCCACTAATTTTTGCTGAATGTAGGCAGTGGTGCAAGAACTAAGCATACCACTGGACTAAATGCCATCTCCTTCAGGTCCATCCCCCTGAAGATTACACCCTCCAAACCTGGCTCCCACCACAGTATAAAGGCCCCATGATCCTCTTGGTCCCAGCCAGAGCCTCACAGCAGATCCCAGGATCCCTCTCAAGCCTGTCACACAGGGCTGTCTCTCACCCAGTCTCTGCTGTAGGGTAACACTTCAGTCCTGGTGCCAAACTCTCTTCCTGGGTGTTGGTCTCAACCTCCGTCCTCTGTTTGTTACACTATGGCCTATGCACCTCCCGTAGGGCTGGTGTCAGGGGCAGGGTGGGAAGCAGGGGGCAGGGGCAGGACCTCTCCTACATGAGGCTCCAATGTCTGCAGCTGGAGTGGGCCAACAGTGTCTTTTACTATAGTTAGAATATATAAAATATAATATATTTAAAACTCAACAGTGAAACACAAAACAGCCAAGCTTAAAAATGGGCAATGGAATTGAACAGACATTTCTCCAAAGATGTACGAATAGCCTGTACAAGAAAAAGATTTTCAAGATTATTAATCATCAAGAAAATGCAAATCCAAAGTACAATAATATAAAATTATATACCCAGTAGGATAGCTATCTTAAAAACAACCTCAGTGGAATGAATATTACTGGCTACAAGTAAAATATTCTCACAACACTTATCTTCTATTTTTGTCAATCCAGTAAACATTAAACACATCTAGAAGCAATACTGACAATGCTCTCATGATCCTTCTCAAAACCAGATGAAATCTCACCTTTGGTGTTCTGCATTCCAGCTACTCTTCTGAATACTCATCATTTCACTGTTCTGAGGAGGCTGGCCTTATCATCCCCCACATAGGAAAATAGTTAATTGTAAGTTGAAATTTTTCAAAGATATCTAATAAATGGCATTTCTTTGTACTAAAAGATGAAGTACAAAATACTGATGGATGCAGTTACATAGAAAGAAAAAATTTAAATCAATCACAGAACAATCTTCCAGAGCATAAACAAGATTCCCTTTTTGCTCAAAATTAGTGTTATCTCCTAGTCACACTACAATGTATACTTTTGAAAGCAGTTTCATACTAAAAACTGCTACTAAAATAGGCCATTGATTTAATTTTGCATGTGGATTATATCTTAGCTCCCTATATTGTCATTTTAATAATAAAATACCTCTTCAAAAATGAGCACAAGTTCATTATTATTATTTTTCCTGAGTACAATGCATATTTTTTCTTCCCTCTGATGGGGGTTGACTTTAAACAGTTGATGAGCATATCGTCCCAGGAGTCTTGGTGACATATGTAATTATCACGGCATATAAACAGCAATTTCACGTGGGAAGAGGAACAAACAAGGTAAAATTGTAATGTTTAAACTAAACATCTTCATTCAAAATATGGATTGTGTGGGAGAGCTAGGATAAACAGGGGCATTGCTCACCAAGAAGGAAAAAAAAAAGAAGATTTAAGCACAGACCTAGAGAAAATGTAACTCTGAGGGTTTTACCAGAAGAGAAATAAACTTGACTAGGGAAGGGAAAGACTGCAAAATTGACATGACACTATCCTTTTAATTATTTGTCGAATAACACAATTTCAACAAAGTGTTTTAAATACCTAATTGTGTTTTCTTTAATTGCACATAATAAGGTATACTGTGATCATTCTATACAAGAGAAAATGTGTAATAAACAAATCAGGGGAGTTAGCATTTCCATTGTATTAAACATTTACCATTTCTTTATTTAGGAACTTGTAAACTTCTCTGGCCTCAGTAGGTAGACATGAACTTGTCAGCATCCCATGTACAAAATAGAAAAGTACTCCACAGTGTGGAGAATGATCTGCTTTTATGCGACAGCCTTAGCAGGAACAAAAAATCAGCACAGTCCAAGAAGCTCACCGGTTATTGTCAGGTTACTTTTCTTATATGGGTTTAAGTAGGGGCTGGGGACTTCTCTGTCTTCTCAGGTTGGCTAGACCCATTTTGACTGCTGCCTGTGAGTCTCCTGTTTTTCCTCAGTTTCAGCTGGATCACATAGCATTGACCATGAGTGATTCCATTTTAGCTTTGTTGGGGTCATGTGCAGGTTTCCCAGAAATTTTATTTAACAATTTTAAGCCTGGATCAGGTGAAAATAGAATCTAACGTATTACAGTTTGGTCCAGTGCAAAGCATCATTACTCTCCACCACCACCATCATCACCAAAAATAAGTTGACTTCATTTGCAAAGCACATTTACATTCATTTTAGATGGCCTTGAATTGGATTGTTAATGTGCTTTGACAAAAAGAGCAATGGAGCCACCAGGCCAGTCTATCTCTCTTAATGGACTAAACAGGCATTGATGGAACCATTTTGGCTAATAGCTCCTAGAAAATAGCCTTGTCTTATCCCATCTCTAAACAAACAAGAAATATTACTGTTAGTAGTCATATCTAACTAAAACTCCAGTGTTCTTGAATTTTTTGAGTTGATCCTAAGAATAAATGGGAAAATGTCATATTCGATAGGTACTTGAACATGAAAGTTTTTGTTTTTGTTTTTGGGTTTTTGGTTTTGTTTTGTTTTTTGTTTGATTGGAAAGCAAGAAACACTGCTTTTTAAAAGTGAGGGATGGGCCGGTGATATAGCTCAGCGGCATAAGCACCTGCCTGGCAAGCATGAGGTCCTGAGTTCAACTCCCGATACCCACATATAAAAAGAAAAGTGAGGGTTGATGATGTGTGTGTGTGAATTTGTCTGAGCAGCCTCAGGGTGAGATAACATTTATACATAAACACATACATAAAAAAATGCAATAGGAATAGAAAGGAAGTTGAAAGGTCTAACACAGAGGCAGGAAAAAAAAAAAAAGAAAACCTTCATGCTTCATATTTCTACTTTCAGTTAGCTTCTCATACAAAGAAGCTCATGCTGGTTCTTGGATTCTAAACAGGACCTAAAATTGCTTGCTTCCTCTCTGCTTGTTAGAATTCTCAGAAGCAAGACACTCTTGTTCTCTATCCCTATTTAATCACTGAGAAGTACAACCCCGAGAAGGAGGCACATGAAGCCAGGTTAGGTTCCAGGAAACTTGAGTCCCCACTGGCAGAGGGCCTAAGACTCTGCAATAGACAAGCCATCTGGAGCTCAAAGGCAGACCATAATATTTACAGTAAGGTTGTAGTACCAAAGGAATCTTTCCTAAAATACGGTACTTTTTCCAACCATCCTCTGCCTTTACTTATACTTTTTAATATATAATATTCCTGAAAAGCATTCCAAGGTGATAATTGCTTCTAGTTGTCTTTAAATAAACTTCCTTATGCATTAAATCTGAAAAGAACTCAAAGAAAGATATTAAAATATAACATGTTGTGACTTATGCCTGTAATCACAACACTCAGCAGGGTGAGACAGGAGGATCACCTCAAGTTCAAGGCCAGTTTGAGCTGTATGGTAAGTTCAATGTCAGCCAAGACTACAGAGGAAGACCCTGTCTCAAAAAATGAAAACCAAGGGCTGGTGAGATGGCTCAGTGGCTTAAGCGCCTGCCCGGCAAGCGCGAGGGCCCGAGTTCAACTCCCGGAACCCACATATGAAAAAGGGGCCGGTGATATCGCTCAGCAGAACGGGCGCCTGCTGGCGCGCGAGGTCCTCAGGTCGACCCCCTGGTACCCACAAAAAAAAAAAAAAATGAAAGCCAAACAGAAAAAATGTGACAGATCCACATGCATGGATCCCTAAGTATGTGAGGATTCAAAATTGATCAAATGTGCTTTGGTGTGAAGGAAAGAATAAATAATGAGAACTGCTAGAAGCACAGGGAAGGAGGCTTGCCTGAGTTCCCCATGAGCGGGAATATTTCCAAGTTGCATTTTAATGTAATTTGTCTTTGCAAGAAATGTCCATATTCTACTCCCTAGAGCCCCTGGATATACTACTTTGGAGGGCAACAAACTTTTCAGATTAAAAAAAAATTTGAATACCTAGAAATAAAGAAATTATCCTGGGTCACTCTGGTGGTTCTAAATTAATCACAAGAGTCTTTCACCATGGAGGGGAATGAAGAAGAAGAAGAAGAAGGAGGAGGAGGAGGAGGAGAAGGAGGAGGAGGAGAAGGAGGAGGAAGAAGAAGAGGAAGAGGAAGTAGAGGAAGAAGAAGAGGAAGAAGAAGAAGGAGAAGGAAAAGAAGGAGAAGAAGGAGAGGAGGAGAAGGAGGAGAAGGAGGAGGAGAAGAAGAATGATACATCAGTTAAGCCTTAATCTCTATCCTAGAAAAATAAATAACTGTTGTTGGTTCCATGGGATCTAACAAGATATTTTAAGCAAATAATACTGTGGTGAAGAAAGTTCAAAGGAGAGATTCTGGTATGATTATATTGTATATGTTTATTGAAAATGTTAAAATTAATTATTCTTTTTCTAGTTGTATGTGAAGTTTATCACAAGCTACAGCTGGAACTGTCAGTTTTAATATGGCAATATAGCAGCAATTATAATTTTGTGACTTGTGTCTAAAGGCTTCAAAGCCTTCGAAGCCTCAGGTACCCATAGGTGGGAGTTTGGGGAGGTGGCTGGATCTAGTGTGTGATGCTGGGATCGTTAGTCCATTGATTGGTTTGGCATAGTTCTGGGTGTGGATAATGGGAAGGCCCACACTGGGTGTGACTGATACCCACCGTAAGGGTGTGTAGCCTACATAGAATATAAGGGACAGAAAGAAGGCTGCTGTCTGATGCTGGCTGCTTTGCTGCCTCACTACTTCTCCACTTTTTGACTGTCATGAACTGTTTCTCATCTACTGTGTCCCTCTGCCATGCCACTCTGCCTTAGCTATGAACTATGAACTATGAACTATAGCCAGCCAACTATGAACTGAAACCTCTACAAACTGCGAACTAAATAAACCTTTCCTCCTTTAATTTTTAGGTGTCAGTTATTTTGTCTTAGCAATGAGAAAATGTAACTAAGACATACACTAATTAATTGCAGCTTAAATGAGAGTAAAAACCATGGAAAAATCAAATATGAAAAGCAAGCACAATAAATTGAAAATGAAGTGCTTGTAATAAAGGAAAAATAATTTTTCCTCCATCCTTTTTAAGTTCTTAGTTAGGATAGAGTCTTGTAAGAAAAAAAAACAGATTAATAAAAGAAAAGCAAACAGAAATTTGTTCACATATTTGTTTCGTATATACCCAGATGAGGACCCCTGGATGAGTACTTTAGGCTTAAGTGCCATCATCCACTGAAACGAAGGAAGAAGGTATCTGAAGGCCTGGCACAAGAGACTACAGGGAAAGCATGGTAAGAAGACTAAAATTTGTTCTGCAGTTTTCAGCCAATGTCTCCTGCTTTTTAAGCATCTCTTGTGATTTAAAGTTACCCTTCTCTTTCAGAGAACCAGACATATTCACACCTAGATATTTCCTATATTAATGTAAATTTCTCTTACAGAAGAACTTACTCAGTTTTCCAGGGTTCTTCCACATCTGTAGTTTCTCAAAATGATTGGTTCAAAATAATCCTTATGCTAACATTTTTCCATATTACCATAAATGGTGGGTAAAAATCTCCAGAAATATTCTCCTTCTTAAAAGCAATGAGAATAGTGAAATAAAAATAGAATAAAATTTCTTAGAACTTTGGAAATTAACCAAAATTTTGCAACAATCAAGAGCATTTATTCAAGAAAAATGACTGAACATTGGTCAGAAGATCAAGCTTTGTGATCAAGCACTTGAACTTTTATTTCTATAGTCCTCCCTCCAATTCCAGAGCAACATTGGAGACAGTCAGGTTGCTCTGGAGTGAAAACCAGGAGCCTGGCTGTCACTGGAGAGGACAAGGCAGGACTTGAGTTCCTTCAATTCACAAAGAATTGTACTCATTTGAACTGTCAGATGGTTCCATGAAAGACTTTACTCTCAAGGAAATTTTCATTTGATCTGGTTCAGCAGTTGCCAAGTGAAAGCTCATCCAGCCTGAACAGTCATCTCTTTGCAAGTGTTTGATGAAGAAATCAGAGGCAAATATTTACACCCTGTGGCCACTTGAGGCAATAGATAACACCTGAGGGAAAATGCCCGGTAACTCTTGAAAGGAAAAAGTGAGGAATGAGAGGTCAATAGAGGCTTGAAAAAGATTTGATGTATTCTGGAGAATCTAGAAGGCCTTATGGTTATATGGGAATGGGTGCCTGACCAGGACACAAGTGAAATGATACTAAACTTTTAGGAGAAACACAGGTCTCAATGTTTGTGCACCTATAGTTCTCAGATAAGATGCCAAAATCACAAGCAACCAAAAATAAATAAATAAATAAATAAATGAATGAATGATAGAAATATGTTGATCTTTATTAAAAATGAAACCTTCTGTTTTAAAGCATATATTATCAATAAAGCAAACAGATAACCCAAAGAATGGGAGAATATATTTGTCAATTATATCTTTCATAAAGACCTTGTAACTAGAATATGCATAGTACACTTAAACCTCAATAATAAAACAATAGCTCAACTTTTAAAATAGCAAAGAATTTGATTATATATTTATTCAAAAAATATACTAATGGGTTGTAAGCAAATTACACAATGTTCAACATAATTAGTTATCAAGGAAAGGCAAATCAAAAGTACAGTGTTTCCACTTCCTATCTACTAGTATGGCTATAATCAAAAAGGACAACAAGAAGTATTGGAGAGGGTGTGGAGAAATTAGAAGACATACATATCTAGTGGGAATGCAAAATGGTATGGCACTTTGGAAAACAGTTCCTCAGTTTCTCAAAAACAGGGAGTTAATATATGACCCTCTCAATTCTGCTCCAACATATGTACTTAAAAGAAACAAGCTCCTGTGTTGACACAATGGCTTAAGAGCACTGAATACCTGCCTTCACACAATGACTTGCACATGCATATTCATAGCAACATTATTTATTATCGCCAAAAAGTGAAAACCACCTAAATGTGAAGCAAGTGATAAATGAATAAGCAAATTTTGATGATTCCACAAATACAATGATATTCAGTATAAAAAAGGACATCTAACACATTATATATTGGTACATATAACATGGATGAACTTTGAAACACTGTAAACAGATGAAGAAAAATGCAAAAGGTCACATATTGCATTATTCCATACTATGAAATATACAGAATAACAAATCCAGAGATCGAAAGTAGATTTGTGATTGCCAAGATATGAAGGGCCAAAGTAATTCAGATTGAGGTCTAAAGGATATGAGATTGCTTTTCAGGTGATTAAAATAGAATTAGAAGTAATGAAGTTTACAACTATTTGTGAAAATAATAAATTCTACTAAATTTTGCGGTCTAAAAGAGAGGATGTTATGCTATATGAGTTATGTTTTAATTTTGACAAGTATCATGGGAAAATATAAAAATATGAGTAAAAACTCAAATTACACATATTCAGTGTGCCCACAGAAAATGAACTAGAGCAATGAAAAGAGAGAATCATCACATTTTACATGTGCTGCTAAAGACAAATACTCAGACCTAAAAAACTACTCAAATGTTTATATTTAAAAGAAAAACCATGTAGGTGAGAGAAGAAATACAAAACAAGCAACACAAAGATATTCAAATAAAATTACTGAAGAAATGATAATTTGAATGATTACATAAAATATTAGACTTCTATACCAAAATAATAAAGCAACACTAAATTTTATAAACAGTATTCAAGGCTTGCATCTACTGTTGAACAAGGCACACAGAACCCTCAGGCACAGACAGAGAGGCACAAAGATTTCTAGTCTGGCCAAATAACAGTACACACAAATCAAAATTGAAAACCGAGTATATGAGTACCCAAGGAGTATTTTCATATATGTGATTTTTTAAGAAAACCATTAGAGAATATATTTTCTTATTTCTTTTTTTTTTTTTTTTTGGTTACCGGGGGTCGACCTCAGGACCTCGTGCGCCAACAGGCACCCGTGCCGCTGAGCGATATCACCGGCCCCTTTTTTCTTTTTTTTTTTTTTTTTTTTTTTTTTTTTTTTTTTTTTGTGGGTACCGGGGGGACGACCTCAGGACCTCACGCGCCAACAGGCACCCGTGCCGCTGAGCGATATCACCGGCCCCTTTTTCGTATGTGGGTTCCGGGAGTCGAACTCGGGCCTTCGCGCTTGCAAGGCAGGCGCTTAAGCCGCTGAGCCGTCTCACCGGCCCCCCTTTTTTCGTATGTGGGTTCCAGGAGTCAAACTCGGGCCCTCGCGCTTGCCAGGCAGGCGCTTACACCGCTGAGCCATCTCACCGGCCCCAATTATCTTATTTCTAAGAATACAAAATTTGGGCGTATTATGACATTTAATAGAACATTTATCTTGCTTTGAGTTACAGGTTTTACGAAGCACCATGATGGCCTATTTACTGAAGTTGAAATTTGTACGAAAAATAGCCCAATTTAGTCAAATCAGAGGTGAATTTTAATAAGTCCACCAATTAGTAAATGAAATTATTATGGCAAAATTCCAGCCTTGAGCACTGAGTAAATGAATTTTCTGATAAAGTCCAAAGTAAACATGGTTATTATGGTACATTATGCATATTACAAAATATGCAAAAATTATAAAAACTGACAATGTAGAAATGTTTATAAAATTAGAAGAGGAAAAGATACAAAAGTGGAAACTTTTGAACATATTTGGGTTTCTCAAAATTTTTAAATGCCTGGTTAAATGACACAGATATAATTAAGCTACAAGACAGATGTAGAACAAAAGCAGACGGGCGAAAGGCTTAAAAGTTGTTTGTAAAGGACACAAAAAACAGGGACAAACTGTTAAAATTCACCCTTGATATTTGACTGACGACTGAATCGTGCTATTATTCATATAAATTTAAACTTAGGTAAACAGGCCATCGTGGTGCTGTATGAGACCTGTAACCCAATCTGGGAAGCAAGATAAACATTCTACTAAATGGCCTTGTTTAAGACTCCAAAATTGTGTTTCTTAGAGGTGAGATAAATGCCTGTGTTGGTAATCTCTGTCAGTAGTGTCTACAAATCCAAAGGGAGTAAGGGTCGTCCTGCTAAGGCTTTGCATTGCAGCTTTTGTAGGTGTAAAGATATATGCAAACCCAAATTATATTTTGGGTATCTATGGGGCAAGAGATTCCTAGAGTCTTTGCAGATAAGACCAATCGCTGGCCAAGACACCCAATGCTAAGATGTCTGCCTGAAGTCTGGACAACTCTATCGATGCTGGCTCTTCACATCATTTCCCTGAGACATCCCAGTGAAGGAATGAAACCAGGGGCTTCCCAGTGAGGCCCATCATGTGCAGTAGGAGTGATCCTGCTCACTGAAGGCTGCTCACTCCAGTGATCCCAAGGAGCTCACTGGGAACTCAAGGAGTCTGGGAGACAGGTGGAAACATCCTAGACCTTGCCAAGGGGCTAAGCACAGGGGAGACCACCCCACCTGCAGATATGATACTACAGAAGGCCTAGGTTTGGCTCAAGCAAGAGGCCTCAGTAACCACACTGAACTTATGAGTGCTGCTCCCATGACGTGAAGTATACAGGCAGATGGGCACAGCAGTCATGACTCCACATCCCTCAGTGTCAGTGGAGGTCATGATGTCACTGAAGGTCATGCGGATATCAGTGGAGCTCATGTTGGAGCCTGGACTCCCAGGCTCTCTCAGTGGTGACAAGGCGGGCCTTCCTGTCCTCACTGGAGTGCTATCTCCAGGACCGGGTAGACCAGGTGGACAGTTGGAGTAACCCCACTAGGCAGTGACAAGGAGTTCCTTCCCTCCCAAGTGTCAACAGATTCTGGACCTTCACCCTCATGGCAGTAATGAAGTAGTTCACCACCTTCACAGTCTAAAGTGGAGTTAAGATGCTAAAACACAGGACATAAATGAGATCCAAAGGTTCATAACACAATGCTTAAAAATACCAGATTTCAAATAAAAGTCACTCATTATACCAAAAACCACAAAGATCCCAAATTCAGTTAACAAGAAGATACTCAACAAGTACCAACACTGAGATGTTGGAATTCTCTGACAAGGATTTCAAAGTAGTCATCATAGAAAATTTCCTGGAGAAATTATAAAAAGCTGCTTGAAATAAGTTTTATAAAACCACAGTTTTAGGAAAGTCAGAAAATATAAAGAACCAAATGGAAAATTTGGAGCTGAAAGATAAAAAGAACAGAATATAAAGTTCAAAGAGTGGGCTCAGTAATAGATTGGAGAGGGATAAGGAAACTATCAGTGAATCCTGGGAAAAATAAAAATTACCATATATGAACAGCAAAGGAAAATAAACTAAAAGAAAATAGTGGTCAGAACCTCAAGAACCTGTTGAAGTATAACAAGAGATCTAACATTTGGGTTTTTGGAGTCATTGAAGGTGAGAAAGAAGTGAGTGCAATAGAATTTCCTTATTCTGAGTTTCTGTAGTTAAAGCAAAAATTAGATGTCACTGCATGCCTATTGGAATAAGTGAAACGGGAATAGTGACAATATCAAATTCTTGGGATGTAGAAAAACTGAATTATTCATTGCTGATGGGAATATAAAATGTTACAGCAACTCTGAAAATAGTTTATTAGGGTCTTGGAAAACTAATTATGAAATTACCACATGATCAGCAATTGTACTTGAACAATGAATGTTGTGTACACACAAAAACACATATACAGCTGGGCGTGGTGGCTCATATCTGCAATCCCACCACTCGGGAGGCTGAGGCAGGAGGATCGCTGTGAGTTTGAGGCCAGTCTGGACTACATAGCAAGACCCTGTCTCAAACAAACAAACACACACACACACACACACACACACACACACACAGAGTACCAATATTCTTAGCGTTCATTTTTGTTTTTCATAATAGCCCTAACTGAAAAGATGCCCTTTAACAGGTGAATGGCTAAAAACTGTGGTACATGTAATAAATATCATGCAATACTATTCAACTACAAAAATAAATATGCTATTAGCATACTCAACAGTGTGTATGAATCCTCAGGAAATCATTCTAAGGGAAAAATCCAATCCCAGAAGGAAACATAATGTGCGATTGCATTTATGGATAATTGTTAAACATGACACAAATGTAGGTATGAAATTAGATTAGTGGTCGCCAGTGGTTAGGAGTGTTGGAGGAAGAGCTATGGATGTGGCTATAAAGGGATAACAGGCAGTAACTGGTGACTGATGGAGTAGTTCTATGTCACGGTGAAGATGGGGGCACTAAGTCCACACAGGTGGTGAAATGACGTAGAACTCTAATCACACATTGTGCTGATATCATACAGCTATCTGTATGACTGGGTAACTTACTATGATGCTATAATTATTTCAAAATGAAAAGTTTAAAAATTGAGCTGAGCAACCTTCTGAACATTAATATGAATTATAAAAGTGTGGTAATTAAAGCCTGGTATTGGATAAATACACAAATACATCAAGAGAACCAAAAATAATGTCCAAAAGTAAAATCAAACACATTGAGGGGAAAAACTGAGTTTCATTCTGTTGGAAAAACAGACTAGCTCTAAGGAAAACAGTTTTAAAACTCTTCATTACATCTTTTGCCAAAAATATATTGCAGATAAAATTGATAAAAATTAAATTACAAAAGTATTAGAGATAAGGGAGAATTCAAAAATATTGGAGGGGGATGCTGTGATGTGACTCAATGGCAAGGTACTTGCCTACTATGTACAAAGCCCTAGGTTCAATCCTTAGTGCTGAAAAAATATTTAGGTGGGGAAGAATTTCAAACTATGAAAGAAAATTCTGAAATAAACAAAATATTTTTATATGTTACACATAAAAATTTCTTCATGGCCAAAAACCCCATTAACAAAATCAATTTTAAACATAAACCTGGCGAACAACATAATATATAACATTTAAAGACTTATCCTCAAAATATAAAACACTCTCACGGGAGAGGGATATAGCTCAGCAGCACAGCACCTGCCTGGCAAGCGCAGGGTCCTGAGTTTGATTCCCGGTACTAAAAAAAAAAAAAAGAAACACTCTTACAAGTTCTGTGAACAGAGGGTTCAATGTAGAGGATATATAGAGTCTAATCTGATCCAAATGGAAGATAAACATATATCTATGTTTGTAATGAGTTTTCTAATAAAAGCTAATTTTATCTCCTGTCTTTTCCTAACACAATTGAAAGGATCAGCAACTGATTATACACAGAGGTTGCTGGCTGAGGTGTGGATCAGCAGGACCCTGGATGTATTGCGGCTGCAGGGAGTCTGAATTAATACAACTTTTAGACAGAGAGTTTGGATTAAAATGTAAAATTCAAATGTAAAATTAACACTTCAACCCAGGATTGACACTTCTAAGTATGTATCATACAAGTTAATTATTGAACATATATGAAATAGAGTGTATGAAATACCATTTTGGTAATATAAAATGGTGAAAATCCTAAAAATCTCTTAGTATGAGATTACTGGAAAAAATTAAGAGCCATTAGTACAATAGAGGTATCCTTAATGGGGAATGATATGGAAGTTCTTAACATTTGTTAAATAAAAACTTACAAAGCACAATATATTTAGGTTGGCTTACTACCATTAAAATACATAAATATGTATGTATTTTTAATTTTGTACCATTAAAATGGTACCTCAATTGCACATATTTCATAACAATTGCCACAGATTGGAAAGTTGATACAGGGGAGTAAAGGAGAAGGCATATTTGTTAAATTATTCTCTTATGTTTCATTTGAAATGTATGCTATTTGGAGATCAGTGGAGATGAATTAATTTTTCTAATACATATTTAAATTTTAGGCAAATTCTTATTCCAGTCTTAGAGTTGCTTAAACAAAGCCTGTTTTGCTTTCAGATTGGAATCCTCAATTCTGTGGGGTCCAAAATGCAAGACCTATTGAAATCTTAAATTCACTGTCAAACAAAATCAAATGCACTCTAAACTCAGAGACCATAATAAATAGCATCCAAACATGTAAAGATAGAAGTCAGAAGGAAGGGTTTTTGTACTACAGAGAGAGAACAATATGGTCTCGTTCCAGAATACTAAGCAGTACCTACAGTAATGGAAAATTAATGAACAGGTGAAATCCATCTAGGATGAAAAAGAACAACATAATATGATCAGTTTATGGGTTTTATCAGTCATCTTTTTCACAATGAACTGTAGCTTGAAGTTTGCAGTCAGGTAGCCCCTTCCAGGTGCTTCTTGAGATTGCACAAATATTTTCAAAGGTAGTTTACTTGAAGGTAAAATGTTAGTCACTGTTCCTTGCAAAAGAATTGTGAAATCTTGGCTTTTATAGTAAGTTGACATACAAATCGTAGTTCTGGCAACTTTCCTTCCTTAATTTAAAAACCTCAGCTAGGCATGTGAGAAGAATGAAATATTCATGAAGCTTATAGTTCAATCGACTGCTAATCAAAAAATTACTAGAGTGCAAAGTATTTAATATTTTTGAGTTTACAACCTAGAGGCAAATAATCTCCAATACAGCTGATTGAAAATAATGTAGTAAAACTAATATATCAAAACTTTGATATACTTTGAGAAAACTGCAATAAAATTCGTCCATTTTTGCTGAACAAATGAAATAAATATTTGGTTATAATAAATGTAATTAAAATATATTTATATATGTTTAAAGGTTGAATAAAACCTGTTTGAAGCCCTGAATTAGAAACATATCACAAATTAGACTTTAATAGGGGAAATTTTTTCAGACACTAGAACTATGTTTTTCCTAATTTATTGAATAAGGATGATGACTATGTATTACTCCCTTTTTCTATTTTCTGAATATAAAGTAGTCCTAAGATTATTTTTCAAGAACACTAGAGAAGAAACGTAATATAAAGGTGTATTTATCCATCCAGTCTTGGAGCTGGGAAGAAAAGGACAGTGAAAGCTACTGTCTTATTACTCTAAAAAATCATCCAAGGATGGGAGACACCTGCAACCCCCTGCCCCACAGGAACTGAGAGATGCACGTTCTGTCCTGTGCGTGCTCTGTGCGGTATGGTGTTGGGCAGCTCATAATCACTCTTAAGGACTTTAAGGAGAGAGAACATAACCTCCAAACCCACCATTTCTCATCCTGGATTTAGTTAGGAAGAACAGTGCCAACAATTTGTCTTCCACATCGAAAATGCCAAGTTCCTCCCAAGCAGCTGCCACTTGCCAAAAGTGCAGCAGGAGACTTCGTACTGGGCAAAGAGGAGACTGCACACTGTGCAGAAAGGAGACAGGAGCTGTGCAGAGGGGAGGCTGGGGGCTGTGCAGAAAGTGGTAAATTGTACTACACATTTTTTTTTCCCAGAGGATTTTCCCAAACCAGCCACTTCTCTTCTTTGAGGACTCAGTTTCAAAATCATCTTTTCACGCCTACACCAATGTCGTCAAGGGTTCTACCTATTCTATCTTCCAGCAGATTTAGTGTTTCTCTTTTAATATTTAGATCTTTGATCCATTTTGATTTTAGTTTAGCGCATGGTGGAGGCTTTTCCTCACTACATCAGCCAAAGCAGTCCTCTCTCTCCCTTCCCTGTTTCTCTCTCATACTCCATTAAAACACCTTGTATTATTTCCTCTAAAGCATTTCTCATTACTGAAAAATATTTCCTTTATTCCTTTATTAATTTAGTGTTTACTTCTCTTTAACAATGGGTAGTATTTCTTTCTGGTTTTCAGTACTCCGAAGTGAATCCAAGGCTTTCACACAAATTTATATCCTTAGCCATTTATTTATTTATTTATTTAACTTTGATACAGGATCTCATTAAGTCCTTAATTTGCCAAGGTTGTGCATGAACTTGCTATTCTCCTGCCTCAGACTTCCAGAGTGCTGGAATTACACCATACTTGACTGAAATGTAACACTTCTGAGAGAGGAAACGGCCCTGGACAAAGAACCACTGTCATTCATGTGACAAATATTCACAAATATGTCAGAACCTAGAGGTGGAATACCAGGCAAGCAGAAAGGATCCTTGCCCACATATAGCATGCAATGTAGTAGATAAAACGTATACTAACAAATAAGGACACAAACAAATGTAAAGTTATACCTGCAATGAGTGCTAGGAAGGAGAGAGATACGAAAATTAGACCTGATGATGGAAACTCATTGAGACGCTTTCTGGAAGGCAATGACTTTTAAGCTAAGATTTAAGATGAGTAGACATTCTTTAAGTGAGGAGCTTCTCAGCGGAGAAAGACACTGTGGCAACAGGGAAGATGATACAGAAGAGAGACTGAAAAATAAAACCTATGCAGCTGGACATAAGATGCTGGAAGCAGGATACTGAAACACATGCTGGAGATGGAAAGGCTGGACCATGCTGGGGATTTTGCCCCTACTGTGAAGGTGGCTTACTCTGAAGGTAGCTTACTCTGAAGGTGGCTTTACTCTGAGCGTGATAGGAGCTATTGATGCTGTGTGTGTCTGTGTGTCTGTGTGTGTGTCTGTGTGTGTATGCCTGAGTGTATTGACAGGAATATTATCATATTTATGTTTTGTAGAGATGATCATATATATTCTGTACAGGGAGATTGGAGAGAGTTAATAGTGGCATATATGGACCACAATGATGTCATGGAAATATCCCGGGGGTGAAATGATGGAAGTTTGGATTGAGATCATGCTGTTAGGATAGGAGATGAATAGATTGATCCCAAAAACATTTAGGGACTATAATTGAAAAGAACTGGTGCTGGATAGGATATGAGGAGGACACCAAGGATAACTTGTTGATTGTTTGAGCTGATGAAATGGTATTCCCATTCTCTGAGAGAAGACACTGCAAGGACTCATTGGGAAGTATTAAGGTCATGAGATTTGGATTTGACATCTTAGATTATAGAATTTCATGTCAATCTGAGTGTGTTATGACTATATTTCTTAAATTTCTACGAGTTAGAGATTTATCTCTATTCTATGCAACCTAACTGGTCATTTTCACTCTTTAAAATATTTTTCACTATTATTACACTTTAACAGCAAAATAGAATTCTGCAGTTTTTTTTTAAACACTCATAAATTTGAGATTATGTATAAAACATCGAGCAGACCTAAATTCTGACTAGATAAGTTTTACTGTATTGAGAACTGATTAGTTGTCTGCTGGTAGTTTCATCTCTAAAGGACATAAGGTCAGTAATTTGGAACCTGCTATCAAAACTACCTATTAAAAATTAGTGGAAACATCAATTGTATTTTTACAGTTCCTGAGCAAAAGTTGTCAAAATTTTGTTGCATTTAATACAGACACTCAAGCCAAGTCAAATAGCATTTGACAATATCGGAATAGAATGATCAAAGAGCATCTTCAGGCATTTAACTTATGACATTTTTCTAACATATTTATCCATCACTAGAGTATCTACCTAATAGGCAATTAAACCATGCAGAAGAAATTTTGACTAAAATAACTCTTACCCTGACACCTATCTATAACATATTTTATTGATAAAAATAAGTAGTTTTAATTTTTTAGGGGGGTATGTTGTCATGATACATAATAATTACATTCATCTTGGGGACTTGATACATACACATACCACATCTCCATCACTTTACTTTACCTCCCCCATTTTCCCTCTTCCTCCTTCCTCAGACCTCCTTCTCATCTCCATGAAGTCTAACTCCCTGTGTCCTTCCATCTCTGTTATACTTTGCAGTTTAAATTATTTATATCTTAGATTACTTATATGAGAGAAATCATGTGATATTTATCTTTCTGCATTTTATTTATTTCACTTAACATTATAGTCTCAAGATTCATCCATTTTCCTATATATGACTCAAATTTATCCTTCTTTATGGCTAAGTAATACTCTCATATATATATACATTTTTTTCTTTGACCATTCACTTGTTGATTGGTACATAGGCTGCTTCTATAATTTATCTTTTGTGAATTGTGCTGCTATAAATATGGGTATGCTTGTGTCACTATATTGTGATGACTTTAACTATTTGGAAAAGATACTCAGAAGAGTAATAGGTAGTCCAGATGGAACTTCTGTTTTCAGTGTTTTAGGGAATCACCATACTGATTTCCACAGTGGTTTTACTGTTTTACATTCCCACCAACAATGTAGAAGGGTTACTTTTTCCCAAAACTTCACCAGCATTTATTTTGTTTTTTGTCCTTGATGATGGCCAGTCTTAGTGGGTAAGACATATTTTGTAAAGACAGCACCAACATGTGTTCTAATTTATTAAAAGAAATTACCTAGAATTAATAAGAAGACCTTTTGTTCTTTTTATTCTTCCTTCTAGTTCTGTAGAAATAGTGGGGTACCATACAAGAATCCTTTCAGCTTTTTAAATCATTTCATGTGTTCATTTTAATATTATTTCCAGAAAGATTGTATTTTTGCACGCTATCTATCCTCACAATGTATCTATCTCTATCTCTGTGTGTATGCATATGTGTGTACACATAACCAATCTAAAAGTAGTTAACAACTATGCTCATGATATGTTTGACTTGAAGCATTATGTAAAATTCAACTACTTTAAATAGTAACAACTTTCAGAAACAATAACATTCATCTAAACTAAAATTAAAAGCTATATTTTTGACATGTTCTAAATGTAGAAAATACATTGGCCAAAAATTAAATAATTTAATAAGTGGTATCTTTCTAAGTAAACAAAGTAGACACCAAGTTCTTATTTTGGTAAATTCATCAAATAAACAATCTGCATATTTAACAAGTAGTTAAGAAAAGTGGAACTGGGCCAGTGAGATGGCTCAGTGGCATAAGCGCCTGCCTGGCAAGCACGAGAGCTCAAGTTCCGCTCCCGGAACCCACATACGAAAAACAGGCCGGTGATATCACTCAGCAGCATGGGCGCTTGCTGGCGCGCGAGGTCCTGAGGTCGTCCCCGGTACCCACAAAAAAAAAAAAAAAAAAAAAAAAAAAAAAAAGAGGGGCTGGTGAGATGGCTCAGTGGCGTAAGCGCCTGCCTGGCAAGCGCGAGGGCCCAAGTTCGACTCCCGGAACCCACATACGAAAAAAGGGCCGGTGATATTGCTCAGCGGCTCGGGCACCTGCTGGCGCGGGAGGTCCTGAGGTCGACCCCCGGTACCCACAAAAAAAAAAAAGAAAAAAGAAAAGTGGAACTTATTGATAATATAAATGCAAAAACAGACCTCCCACAATTTACCATTTTATTTTACTGTTTTCCCTCTCACTTTGAAAGAAATCAGTCTCTAATTGTTGTGATTTAATGTTAGACTTAAACCAAGTGAAATACACACGCCAAATATTTTATTGGCTTTTACAAATTAATAAAAAGTATATATGCAAGCAAACACCAGGAAAGCCATACTTTGTAAACAATGATATAGGACAGTGGTGGTGAACTTATATCATGCATGCCACGGTGGGCTGTTCGCGTATCATTAAAAGGTTTGCCTTCACTGATATAGCAGAATGTAATATTTGAGTTCTTAACTAACAGTTAAGTGATAGAGAAACACAAAATTGAAAAAAAATGTATTTCTCATTTGGATAGAGTAGATGATCAGTCATTAATATCAAAAGATACAAACAGCCAGGCTTGGCATTTTGTCATGATTCTGTAATTGGGCAACAATCACGTGCGCTCTGTTGGATGTTTAACACAACATTAGCCACCTGTCTTCAGTAACATCTGCCTCTAAGTGAATTCAGTATCGCTAACATCCAAGCCTCACATCTGACATTGAAAAACATTTATAAGCAGGTTTCTGAATAAAACTCATTAACTTTCATCTACCCAATACTGAAGAAAACTGAAGATTTCCAAATAATACTCATTAACTTTCATCTGCCCAATATTGAAGATAATAGAGAATATTCTGCTAAATTTAGGGAACATGTATATTCAGAAAATTTATTTCAGTATTTATTTTTATATTAACATTCATTATTTTGTGTTTATATACAAAAATTATCATATTAGAAAATGTGAAGATACAGAAAAACATATCAAGAAGAAAATTATAATTATTCATTATCCCATCTCTAGAAATAATCACCATCACCCTCTTGGTGTCATTCCTTCTAATCTATACCTACCCATAACTTTTTGATACAACTAAAATCACACAATGTATTTAGTTTATTGTGCTTTTTTCCTTAACATTGTATCACCATACTTTTACATGTTTTTACATGTTAAGATCATGAATTTTAAACTCTATACAGTTTGATCTATTGTAGTGTATTTAAAAAGTAGTGCATTTAAGGACATGTTGCTATTTCCAACTTTTATGATTAGAAATACAACTTTACAGCTCTTTTCTACAAATTGGAATCCAGTACCTTAAACTATTATGTGAAACATAGATGCTTCAAGTTTAAGACATTATAAATCATTCAACAGACAAAAAAAGAGTCTAACTTAAATTTCTAGATTAAAATGATACAAATAATGAAAAAAACTCTTGTTATTCTAAAAAGGCACATGTCTCTAAAAGCATATTTTCTAGTCTCCATGTAGCTGATGCCACTTGCAGTGACCCTCTTAGCATTGAGGAAAATGCACCAACTTCTGCTATATTGCTGTCTTTTTGACATTGTCTCAGAGATGAGATCTAAGTCAGAAGAGTTCTCTGTAATAGCTGGCACACTGAGGGTGGGGCTCAACACTGCAGCTCCAAAGCAGGGAGAAATCTTCATTTGAAAGTCAACTGTGAGTGCTGCATAAAATAGTTGACATTACTGTAATGCTCACCAAATAGCAGTGCAAAGATGACTAGCTGTGAAATGCTTATCTTCAATTTTTATTGTCTCTATAGCCAAAATAAAGTGAAAAATGAAACACTAGACAATTTAAATCTATAAACAACAAAGAAATTTAAAGCATCTTTTCAATAATTGGCCTTACATTAAATTGAAAAATTATTTAAAATATTTATTCTATTTCAAAGTTATTTTATTTGGGAAATTCATCAAAACCACTACGTTTTAACTCATAGTCTAGAACTGTTATTATATATTCTTTTCATTCCACTTAATAGGGAACTATTAAAGTCTCTAAAACACACAGAAAACAGGGTTTTGTTTTTTTTTTTTCCGACCTCAGGACCTCGCGCGCCAACAGGCACCCGTGCTGCGAGCGATATCACCGGCCCCTTTTTCGTATGTGGGATCCGGTAGTCGAACTCGGGCCCTCGCGCTTGCCAGGCAGGCGCTTACACCACTGAGCCATCTCACTGGCCCCGACAGGTTTTTAAAATAGAATAACAAGTGTGCTGTTCAGTGTGTTAGAGTTCAAAGTGTGTGGAAACGGCAGCTCACAAAGCTGCAGGTTCCATCAGTCTAAGAACTGGCCAGGGGCGGAAGGTGACAGACCAGCAGAGGATCTGAGCCAGGCTACTCCGGAAGGCAGCCATTCTAGGTGGAAGGCAACCTGATCACAGTTACCCTTTTCCTGACGCTACTGTGAAGACAAACTTAAAACCCAGCCTCACAGTCCCTAAGAGCTCCCACTCTTATTGATGGCTGTTACAATGGAGGAGCAGCTGTTTGCTCCATCCCCAGAACTCAAGTGTTCCTCACATCAAAGCCTCACTGCGTGTCCCCCGATTGGTTCCATGACAGTTATTGCATGCAGTGGTTCAACCTCAAAGTAAGAAATGCGCTCATCAGAAAAGGCTAAAACTCACCCACTGGCAGACGAATCTTTGCTTCTCACATTTGAAAGCACAGGTTCAGAATGGAAAAAGGTTTTAAACCACCAGGTGGATTCTGCCACTTCCGGTAACCCTATCAAATAATATTCATATTAAACTCCCTTATCAAAAAAATTTGAGAGATAAAAAACACAAGGAAATAAGGAAGATGGCATTAAGATACAAACTAAGCACCTGGTAGAGGTTTCTCATCGTCTATGATGTCAGCAGAATCAGTGCCGGTCAATGAACTAACTGAAGAAATACTAGGTTCTGTAGGAAACAGACATGAACAGTAACAAGTAAATGACAAAGCAACAAGCACGTGCACAGCGTCCATATAGATAAACTTTTCAGTAGCGTGGTTTGAAATAATTCACCCTTGGCTTGTGAATTTGTTAAATAAAAAAATTGATCTGAATTTTAATCAATGAAAAGGCTTCCATAGTAAGAAATATTACATTTTCTACTAACAAGGTATATTCATTACCATGGTAAATAACTCTCTCTTCTCTCTTCCTCAATAGATATAGACATAGAATTTAAAATATATTATAGGGGCCAGTGAGATGGCTCAGCGGCTTAAGCGCCTGCCCGGCAAGCACGAGGGCCGGAGCTCAACTCCTGGAACCCACATACGAAAAAGGGGCCGGTGATATTGCTCAGTGGCACGGGCACCTGCTGGCGCGCGAGGTCCTGAGGTCGAGCCCCCGGTACCCACAAAAAAAAAAATAATAAATAAAAATAGATAAAATAAAATATATTATAAATGTTGTCAAATCCAACAACTCAAGAAGTACAAAATCTAATTTAAAAAATGAAAAAAAGAAGTACAAAATCAAAAATGTACAGCTGTTCTATGTTAGAATATTACATATACATATGTTAGTACTATAAAAATTACCAAGTTTAGACATTAAGAGTTTATTTTAAAAGAATATTTTTGTCTTATTTGGCTTATATTTTATACCAGTAACTCATTTAAAAGATCAGAATATAACTTCTGTTGATAAAATAACAATAGGAATAATGTAACCTTTTGTACAGAAAAATGAATTCATATATATATTAACCATTATGCACAAACAATCCTTGAAATAAGAATCTTTTACAGGTTATTAACATGCATGCTTTCAATAAATATTAATCTGGTTCTAAAATTCTCATTTAATTTTAAAAATTTCTCAGTCTTCTTTAAGAAGCTATACTGTTCTCTTCCTCTGTGAATATGCACAGATGAATATATTAATAAAAATAAAATTGGCCAGGCAGATGTTGACCTATTACTCACAGCAGAAAATGGAAATTGTAAAATATCTGAAGCAAAGTCATGCTGCTCCTTTTCTAAATAACTGAATAATATTTTATTTACACAAAATTTTTAGGTTTTAAAATGCTCTCTGAAATACAAAATACATGAAACTAAAATATAATTGTGAAACAAAAGCTAACATGGCTAAAGCCCAGGTATGAGCTAAGGTAACACTGGTTCTGGGAGCTTTCTGTCTTTGACTTTTGTTTCCTGTATGGTCACCAACAGTTGTCAAGTTTTCTCCCTCAACTTTTGCACACTATAGGTGGTTCAGCACTGCCTCACAAACATCGCCTCACACCACATTCTCTAGGGATATTCCGTAACGATGATACAACTTACTTCGATAATACTGATTCTTAGCCAGAAGACAACCAATGGAAGGTACTGACGCCATGGCTTCCAGCAAGAGAGCTCAGGGAGGCTGTGAGAAGCAATCTGAGGAACAGCGACCAGAAAAGGGACATTCCTATTAATAGCATGGAGTTTCCTTTTCCTTTTCCGTGTGAATTGTTTTTGTAAAGCAGCATCATTTGATGTTTAATAAATATCTGATAACAGGAATTTAAGTACTTACACAAAATTGCAAATATAAAGCAATAAAGAAAAATGTAGCATGTTTATAATCCCAGAACTTTAAGAGGTTCTTACAAAAAGATCACCAAGTATGAGTCCAGCAACATAGCAAGTCCTTGTCTCAAATAAAGAAAAATAATATAAAAATGGCTGGAGATGTAGTTTGGTGCCAAGGGCCTGAGTTTAATCCCCAGGTTGGAAAAAAGAGTAATCAAATAGTACATTTACCTGGGAGGGGGGAAAAAAGAAAAACTACACACTCAACTAAAAACAATGCCCACACAACTTATTCCACCTAAAACAAATCTAAAAGTTAAAAAAAAAAAAAAAAAAGAAAAGTTAACACAGACATAGTGTAGTCACTCACCTATTTTCCCCAATTTGCACTTTGAAAAAAAAAAATGTGGCTTGAAAATTTCTTCAGAAAATATACACATTGAAAGAACCAATTCTTAGTGATATGAGAGAGGCTGCAACAGCCAGAAATCAGGAATCAACTGCAGTGCCTGGTAATGTGATCGGGAACCCTGCTGACATTTTATAGGAGAGTCCAGGCTGGTTGGAGCCTGCACACTGGGCAGCGTGAGGTCAGCCAAAGACTCTGAGTGAACACCCTCTGCTCCTTCGCCCTCCAGTTGCCCTCCTCTGTCCTTCCCGTGTGTCAGCATGCCAGCACAGGCTGCAGTCAGCAGGACATTTGGCCTCGGACCCAGTTTGGATTCATTCTTTTTGATGTCACAGCTTAAAACTCACTACTGGTTACCTAGAAGGAACTGACACTCAGTTATCTCTCCCACCTTAGATAAAAACACGTGCTCTACCAAAAGCACCAAGCTGGGTGCAACCGGGGATGTCACAGATCGTCTGCAGTTTAGCTGGGGAAATTGAACATACCCACAGGTGCAGCGATACAAAGCAGAGTCCAACAGTCACAGGAGAACAACAAAGAATTCTGGAGACTTAAAAACTTTGTGGGAAAGGGACACCTACCGTAGGACTTAGTGGGCAGAGAGCGAGTTAGCAATTCCAGCAAGACTGACAAATTTAGATGATTTCAGGGATAAAGTGGAAAAAGTTATGACATTGCATCAATATTATTTATTGATGCCAAAACTCTTTTATTCTAATTTTAGTAATGTAGGTTGATTTGGCTTCTGATAGACTCAATTGATTTATCAAATTTTGGCTTCATCTTATGTTGAGGGGTGGCCATTTCAACTGCTGTTTCAAATTATTTGTGGATGTGGCTTTCGCTTGTGTATTCCTAATTCAATTTTGCTATAAAATTATTCATGTCAGCTAGGTTTTCACATGTATTCAAAACAATTATTGTGGATGGCCATTGCAGTTCTTTCTAAAAATCAACTCCAGACATAGAAAGAAAATGCTGCATGATCTCGCATGTGGAATCTGAAAAAGGTGAATACATTAAAAAGAGATTGTGGAGCAATGATTGCCAGAAATGGAGAATAGGTAAAATTGGGTATGTTGGTCAAAGGGTTAAAAGTTGGTGTTATGTAAAATGAGTAGGTCTAGAGATGTAAAAAGTAGCACGAGAACTATAGCTAATAGTTCTCATACGGCAACTTTGCCAACAAAGTAGAGTTGGGGACTTCTTGTCATAAAATTAAAGGTAATTTATTTTACATATTCACATGAAATAATGGATATGGTAAGTTGCCTGACTATAGTAATCATTTCACTATATGTAGATATATCAAAGCATCATGTCATATATGTTAAATATATATAATAAAAATAAATGCCAGCGAGGTGTGGTGGTGCACACTTGTAATCCCAACACTCGGGAGGCTGAGGCAGGAGGTTCGCTGTGAGTTCAAGGCCAGCCTGGGCTACAAAGTGAGTTCAAGGCCAGCCTGAACTGCGTGGTGAAACCCCATCTCAAAAGGACAAAAATAAATAAATAAATAAGAATTAAAAATAAAGGCCTACTCCACCTGGTTATAGTTCTCTATATTGCCTCTTCCATTTTTTCTTAATTATTTTTGCTATTGATTTCTTTATTAAATTATATTTTTTCAAATAAATATTTTGTTTTCTCTTGGTTTTGTAGTTCATTATTTTCTGTCTGCCTTTTATTTGTCTTCCTTATAATCACTTTAGCATTACTAGGATTATTCCTATTACCATCAATTCCAAAATATATTGTAACTTCCATTATGATATTGTTAATGTTTGAATTATTTAGGAATGTTTTCCTTTTTCCAAAAGAAGAGAGATTTTAAAGCCACATTTTAATAGATGATTTCTAAATCCCTGAATTGTTATGAGAATGACTAATTTTTTAATCTTTGAAATAGATTTTGGGGCTGGCTTTCTGTGCATTTAGAAATAAATATTCATTTGCTGAATTTGTTATTATTTTATGTATCCATTTGATTGTATTACTTAATTTTGTTAAACAAATAATCCACATACTTGTCAATGTATAACTGCTTGGTCTACCAGTTTCTGGTATGAGTACATCATCTAATTCTGTTTATTTTGTTTGACATATTATGAAGCTTTGTGATAGATGAATATAAAAATTATGATTAGAATATCCTCTGAATGGATCTTTGCTTGGGTCTTAGTTTTTCAACACCAACGTTTTATTTTGGTGCCATTTGCTTAGTTTGTCTACCTAATAACAAGCTTTTTTCTCCCTAATCACAAGGTTTATCTTTTGCATCCCTTCATTTTCAATTTAATGGAATTAATCATATATTTGAATTAATTTTGTCACCTTATTCTGTGGTTTCCATATAGCCACACCTTTCTTTCCTTCTTTTTACTTTCTTTAATTTTGCTATTTTTTATTTAATGGATATTGTGTAAGCATTTATCTCCTCTTTAAGAAGAAATAAACAGTATTTTATTTTTAGTCTTGGAGTAGACATTCTTATTTTGTATCACCAAAGATACTCAACTATGATTTTGTCCAACCAGGTTTATTTTGCAGTCATACTGGACTTCTCTAAGTACCTTTTTAATTAATCTTTTATATTCCACTCAAGATCTCATCTTTGCAATTTTGGAAAATTCTCAGCTGTTTCTTGTTTACATGTTGCCTTTTTCTGTATTAATTAGTTATATCCTTAAGAATTCCTCCTAAAGAGACATGTACATACACAGCAGTCAGTAACATGAGACAAGCATGCATTTCTTGTTCACACTTTTGCAGATGAGCTGAAGAAGCTAGCTTCCAGAGCATGTGTGCAGGTTGGCTGGGGCTTGGCTGATCCACACTTGGTACCAGCCATGGGTTCTGGTCAGCTTCCAGTTCTCTCATTGCTCTGACAGGAGCAAGCTCCTAATGCATGCTTCCTACCAGTGGTTGAATGGAAAGCAATTCTTTCCATCTTCCACTGGCCAAAAAAATCACGTACCTCAAACCAGCACTAATGGAGTAGCGAAGTGTTCTACCCACATGAGGGCTTGGAGGGGTAGGCAAATACATATTTGCTGACAAATAGTTCAGTCTATAACTTCTATCATTTCTCCCATCCTGTACCTCTGGATACCTATTTAGACAGATGTTAGTAGTCTTTCTATAATATAAAACTTTTACATCTCAACCATATGTATGTGTTTGTCTATTTCAAAAATGTATAGAAATACAAATTTAGATAGATATAATCTATATGTTTTTATCCTGCTGCATTCTGAACACACACCATAACATTTCTTTCAATTTACTACCTTTTTCTTTAATTATGTCCAAACTAAAGTTTATCATGTCCATGGTTTTTTGAGGTCATTTTTTTAGTACTTCTCATTAGTTTCTCTCTAATCCACCTACTGCAATTTTCTTGTTTTATTTCTGCACTTTTTTCCACATCTTTCCTTTTGTTCTCTATCTACTTGCATGTTTATTATGGAATATTGGTTATAATTCGTGTTATGGTTTGTGTCTGGATGTCTTCCCAAAGCCTCATGTGGTCATGGAGGTCAGGCCTTTCGGAGACAGCTGAATCTAGGGTTTGTGATTGGTTCATGGTCTAGTGCTGGGATTGGAAGTGTGAATACTACAGTCACACTGGGGTGAGGTAGCCTGGGGTAGCCTGCATACAGTGTAAGGGAGGGAAGGAGGCTTGCTTCTCCCTTTTGCTCTTGTTGCCTTTGCTATCCTCTGCCACCATGGACTATTTCCCCTCTGCCGTGCCACCCTGCCTTGGAGCCAGCTGATTATGGACTAAAAAAACCTCCTACAAACTGTGAGCTAAATAAACCTTTCCTCCCTTAATTTTGGGCATCGGGTATTTTGTCTCAGCAACGAGAAAAGTAACTAAGACAACCCATAATAAAATTAACTTAATCTATAACTAAGACAACTTGTAATAAAATTAACTTAATCTACTATACTTTCGTCACAATTGGTTATCTCTTGACTGTCATGCTTAGCATTAGATTTCTTCATAGGTTTTGGGTTGTGGATGTACAAGCTCATTTTTTACGAGTTAGATATAGGTGTATTGTTCTCCCTCCTCTGCCACTCCCCACCCAAGACACCACCCTCGCCACTCCATCTGGTGATAGCATGGCTTACAGGCAGCCTCTCACCAGACCCTAGCTTTTGAATCTTTGAATGATAATACTACTTACATTTCACTGAGACTGTTATTTCATACATTAGACTGTGAACTGCCCAAGGGCAGAGAATATCCTATTCTTTTCTTTATGAGCAACACCCAGAACAAAACAGATATATAAAGTTACTCACGCTCTAAAATAGATATAAAATCAACATGTTCCTCTATGCATGGTAACAAAGATTCCATTCTTGCCTATTAATTTAAAGCAGCATAACAGGGCTCAGATTTCCACACTATCACTGACATAATTAGATTATTTTTTCCTGATTGCTGATTCATGGTGTTTGCTTTATTCTTCAATACCTTACAATCACATTAAGTCTTCTGTCAGAGAATGAGTCTTTTGTCAGACAATTACTTGTGTTCATTTGTCTTTGATGGTAACAAGAGGAAAGTGACTATCCAACTCTGAACATATGCAGAAAACCATCAGGGGAGACGGAGACTTGGTGCACATGTTTCTGTTCAGGAAAGTTACAAGATGCTCCCTAATGATGTGTTATAACAAGTAGAGTTAAAATAGGGTTAAGAGTAAGTACTAATTAAAGACCAGTGCAACCTCTCTGAAAGATGCCCTGTTTATCACACGTAAGATATAATTACTCTTTCTAACCTTATTGGCATTGGGCACAGTAGTCAACATATATCAGATTGCTGTTTTTCAGAGCATGGAAACCCATGGCATGAATCCCAGTTAAGCTTGTAGATAATACATAGCTACCAATACTGTCACAGATAACTGGTCAAGTGTGCAACACAAGATCAACATCTGACTGCCCTGGAAAACTTGAACTATCTAGATCTGATTCCAGTCTGGTATTATAAAACATCTGAGTGTGCCCACAAGATGTCAGGGATTTTAAATATATTGTAATATGAATATACAATATATATGGACCAATAAATGTGCCATATTAAGCATAGATTAGTCACTCCTAAAAACTAATGCTGAAAGTGAATATGTGTAGCGGATGTTCAAAACAGGTACAGCAGTCTCCTTTGGTACACTGTTTCATTTTTAAACTTTCATGAAAATCACCAACAACTAGTCACTCAGTATTTCTGGTATTTGCAAGTAATCTGTAAAGTGTGAACAATAATATCTAAATGTATCTGGAATCCACTTCAGCTCCAATAGATGTAATTTAATTATTTGTTTAAATTTTATACTTCTCTGAGTTATACATAAATGTTTCTCAAACTTTGGTTGGGTTAAATCTTGATAAATCCCTCTTACATTGAAAATATGTTAAGTCAAAAATGCATTCAATGCACCTAATCTTCCAAATATCCTAGCTTAGCAATGCAGCACACTATAGAGCATCGATTGCTCAGCTTTGACATAATGTGGCTGGCTAGGGGCTGCAACTCATTGCTTCTGCCCAGCATTTCAAGTGAGTACTGTCTGTTTTCACACGGCATATCACTAGACCAGGAAAAAGTCCAAATTCAAAGTATGGAATTCTACTTAATGCATATCAGTTTTGCACCATCATAATATTGAAAAAACATTAAGTTAAACCATCTAAAGCATCTTTATAGTCTATCAACCAATTATCATCACTGCATCTAGAGCTAGGAAATAAGTTATTGGGAGGATATTTGTCAGCTCACAAGATCGGTAGGAAACACAAGGAGCTTTGCTCTGATAAGCAAGATTCTCCAAAAAAAAAAATCCAGGAGAGACATGGTATTTTCTGGAAAATCCATACCCTGATCTCAGACATGGGAAAAGGTAACATGCTCAGAATAATCATGGCATATGGAGCTAGTATTACCACAGCCACACTCCCAAGAACTGAGCTGCTAGCTCTGCTAGGCAACCTCTAACTAATGGTGACACCATAAACAGCCTGCCTGCTAACAAGCAGGTTGTTCAGTCCTCCATGGAGAAAGATAATCTTAGCCTATAGGAATGAAGACCAACAATAATACAGTATGTTTACCAAAAACCCTGGCCCTCATCCTGCTTGAGGAATGAGAGACGGGTTTGGAGTACCTTCTTTTGCTGAGCCCTAGCTCATAGGCTTTCCCACAATCCTGTATTTCAACCTATTTTATGTGATCTTATGGATTTCAACTGGGAGCTATTGCATTTTGGGGGAGCTACTCAGAAGAAGCAGGGCTTTCAATGCAGCAAGAAAGAAATATATATAAGAAGAGCAGCAACTGCCAAGACACATTACGTGCAGGAGATGATGAAGACCTGCTGTTGGCTGTGATGCACTCTTCAACATAAAGTCTCCACAGGGAATGATCTGATGTGCTTGTTTTTAATATTCATTGAGCATATCCACCCAAGTAGAGACTACATTTCTCAAACTCTTGTAACAGCAATGTTTGGACCAGTGACAGATGATACATGTATTGCTCAACTTCAAGGTTGTCTCCTAAGACACTAAGCCACTTGGCTTGGACTTCCTTTTTTGCTTACTGGCTGGAAAGTGGTAACATGAGAAAGCTTCTCAGAAGCCAGGATGTGAGAATAGTTAGGCAACCAAGGAATATCTACAAGTCTACCATCATTCATAGGCTCCAGGTAGTTTTTATAGAAGCCACTCAACTACCACTCATGCATTCTTTCTATCTTTGAAAGCAGCAAGAAAATCAGCCATTTTTCCCAAACTGCAATTTTCAAAAACTTTACTATCTTGGCTATGGAGCTGGGGTGTGGTGTGGCAGGGAGCTGTTTTAGAAGCTTCCACTAGTAATTTCATATGTGTGCCACTCTTATACCACTACGTGGCAATGACAAAAATGGTTTTCTGCCAACTATTCACTGTATCACTTTGGGTTTTGCATTTAGGAACCACATTAATGATTGTTAGGCTCAGCGGGCAGAAGCATGAGCAAGAACTGAGTCAGGGTTCTGTTAATGATCTGAGTGCGATACATCACATTCTAACAAGGATTTCAAATGACCTTTCTGATCTCTGAGAATTAATTTCAACATAGTACTTTTGTTTAGAGGCCCCCACAATATCTATATATTCCAACTCCATAGTATGTAAGTGCCCCTAATGCCCGTGGAGAAGAGATAAGGTGATTTTCAGATGTACTTTCATTGTGTTACAAGATCATTATTCATGAGAATCCAGCCCTCCTTCAGTCAATGAGCTCCGGATAGAAGAACTGTCTTTACCCAGAAACCAGGCCAGATATCATAAATATTCATGATGCAATTGTCCTCAAAATCTTTGATTTATTTTGCTTATTTAAATTAAGTAATGCTTCTGGACTATACATCCACTTTTTCCTAGTAACACCATGTTCTATCAGTCTTCTCCCTGGGTGTAAGGCAACGTTTTCTGCTAACCTGACCTTACTACTCACTAGGAGAATGGCACTCCCCAAGGTTCTGATGGTTTAATGCCACCAGCTGGCCTTCTTTTGAAGATCTTATCATTCCCACTACAATTTGGATTCTATAAAGTTCCTCCAATGCTCAGTTCTAAACTACAGAAAAACTCCTCACTGAGCCTCTCAAAGAAGCTGGTTCTCCTCTCTCCAGTGTACTCCACATTCTGGGAAAAGAGAGCATCTGCTGTGAAACATAGCAATGTTCCTTGCTTCTAAGTAGGATACCCATTGTATTATGTTCATTTCCCTGAGTTTTTGTGACTTTTTCCTCAAACACCTTGCACAGCAATTCTAAAATTTCTATCTCATTTGGCATGAGCTATTGTTTTTTCCAAGAGCTGCCTTCACAAAATATTAGTACCCATGCTACCCTTTCCAGCATCATGGTAAAGTCATCTATATCAAAAAGCTCACTTAACCGAATTTAGCTCTGCACTCCCTGACCCAGCACCATAAGGAGGCAGTTCCATTTGTAGTCACCCCATAAATGCTAGCTGAGCTGTGTGGCTCCTTTATAGCTTCATCCCTTTTCTACCCAAGTAGGCCCAGCATGCCGAAGTTATCTAATGTAACTGATCCAGGCCATTTGGCCAGACAGGGAGGGAAGGGTGGATCTTTCATGAACAAGTAGTGTCTTGCAAAACAGAGACTTATGTATCATTCTCAGGTGAAGGAGGAGACTTAATTTTAACAGGGAAGAGTTGGCCATTTCTATAGACATAAATGATTTGTGACAATCTTGTGACTAAATGTTTTTTGTTTTTGTTGCCAGAAACTACAGAAAACTCACCTACATTGCAAATCCATTAATATCAGTAGTTAAAAGTAATGTATGAATAGATAACTATAGAAAGATGCAAGTAATTAATGTTGTGTTAACCATAGACAATTTTCTAAAATGTTATGTCTATATGTATTGAAATATATACACTTAATTATGAATACATACCAGGGGATATGGAATTTTAAGTGATTATACAGTAAATGTTTGCAAAACAAGTTTTGCTTGCCATGTAGGAAAAATTATTAATAAAACATTTGCAAAAGACAGAATTGCCTCAGTACAGTTATTTGGTTCCATATTCAATCAATACCTCTCTGACATTGAACTTTAAGGTACAAGTTAGTACTTTCATGACTTCACACTCATTTCAAGTAACTTGGTTATTGTATTTTAGCACACTGACTCAGATGTCTTCATCACAAATCTCAGTGTCTAGTTTCTTCCCAAATGGAGCTATGCCCTTGGAGAAGCAGAGTTCTCAGCATGAGAAATCTATCTTCTCTAAACTTTGAGCCTCTTACAATTAAGTCCTTTATACTCTGCTTTTTCTGTCATTTAGCTGCAAGAGATAATTGCCACTTTTAAACCTATGAAGGATCCATCCAATACCTTATAGTGATAAATGATTACTCTCCTCCTTTCTCACATTTTCTCAAATCTATCAAAAATACTAAGCAGTAACCCTCTTATATTATAGTCTTATTAACTGCTCTTTCCTCCAACCTTCTCATATAACTGTGATGTCATAAATGTTTGTGTGTACTCTTCCACAATCATTCCATCCCACTACACTGTTGGTGAGTACTTTAACAATTGCCCAGTGGATTAGTTCCTTAGGCCTACTATAACAAAATACCACAATTGGAGTGTCTTAAACAGCAGAAATGTATTTTCTTATAGATTTGGAGGGAGAAGCATGAGATCAAGGTTGGGCAATTCTGGATTCTTCTGAGTTTTCTCTCCTTAGTTTGTAGTCTTCCCTGTAAGTCTATGTGACCAAATCTCCTCTTCACATAAAGATATCATTCATATTAGATTAGAGCCTGTCCTAGTAGTCTAATTTTAACTTAATTACCTTTCTGAGGTACTGGAGGTTGGGATGACACAATGTAGCCCTACCATTGAATGTCAGTGACTTTCAATATTCCACCTATCCCCAGTGACAGGATCCACATTTCCAACCAGCTGCAGCTCATCCTAGCTTTGACATCCCAGCCCTACTGCTGGTGTGCACTTTGGCCTGTTTCCCTCAGCTGTATGTGGAGAAGTTTAAAGCATTGGGGGGGTGTGGCCTCCAATATCACCTGTCCGAAGCATCCAACTCTTAATCAACGCCATTATATCATTCAGATAGTTTACTAAATAGAAGCAATATTTCAAATGCAAAATATATGTTAGGGTAAAATTTTTATATTTGAATATAATTTATCCATTTACTGCAATATCCTCAATTACATCAAATTTAATTTATATGTAATTAACATAAATGTAAATGTTGCTATTTCTGGAATGGAATGTCCATATTTTTCAACATAAAATTCATAAGCTGTTGTCACTTTTTTCTACTGATTCTTCAATGAAGCACAAAACAACATTTTAGAATTAAAGCCAGAGATGAAATAAGCCTGAGAAGTAGAGACACAAGATGCATTTTTAATAACCTTGCAATAATTATCAAGGAGCCCAAATCAACCTAACATGTGGAAAACATTAAATTATACATTATTTATTTGAAATAAAATGTTACAATCTGAGATCTACACATTAAAAGGAAGAGTTTTAGCAGCAGCATTTACTTTATTGTACTTTCACTCTAGGCATAATTGAGAGTATAATTTTCAACCATAATGTTATTTTATTTCTCACCTATTTTTTTCTTTTATGGAAATAAATAGTTTGGAACTTTCTGATAAAGTATTAACTTTTATCAGATGACCCACACCTCCAAATGGATTTTCAACTTCAACTCAGGGGGGACAATATATCTTAATGATTTTAATCACAATAAAAGAAAATAAATAAAATAAAGCAAAACATTACTTTAGCAGAACTTTCCCCAGCTGTTGCCAGAAACTACAGAAAACTCACCTACATTGCAAATCTACTAATATCAGTAGTTAAAAGTAATGTATGAATAGATAACTATAGAAAGATGCAAGTAATTAATGTTGTGTTAACCATAGACAATTTTCTAAAATGTTATGTCTATATGTATTGAAATATATACACTTAATTATGAATACATACCAGGGGATATGGAATTTTAAGTGATTATACAGTAAATGTTTGCAAAACAAGTTTTGCTTGCCATGTAGGAAAAATATTAATAAAACATTTGCAAAAGACAGAATTGCCTCAGTACAGTTATTTGGTTCCATATTCAATCAATACATCTCTGACATTGAACTTTAAGGTACAAGTTAGTACTTTCATGACTTCACACTCATTTTAAGTTATTGGTAAATAGGTATAAATATTTTGTGGTTTTATTACTTTTGCTTTAATTGCTATATTTTTGCAGTACATACCAATGATATTCATCTTGGGGAATTTGTACACACACAAATTGCATCTTGATCATTTTTCCTTTCCCCAACCTTTCCTCTCCCTCCTTTCCCAGATCTCATTCTCACCTCCACAGAATCTACCTTCCTTCTTCATACCATCACTCTTTAATTTTGCTCTTTAAATTATTTATATTTTGGAAAAAAATTTTAATTAAAAAATTATTTATATTTTGGGTTTCTCGTATTAGGGAAATCATGGGATATTTATCCCTACTATAACTTTTCTGGGTATCTTCTCAAAAGAGTTACAGTCATCATATTCCAGTGACATGTGCCAATTCATGTTTGTAGCAGCACAGTTCACAATAATCAAATTATGAACGTGGGCTAAATGCCCATAGACAGATGAGTGAATAAAGATGTGGTATATACACACAATGGTGACTACTCATCCATAGGGAAGTATAAATTTCAGCCATTTTTAGGAGAATGAATGGATCATGAGTCCATAATCTAAGTGAAATTATTATAGACAGCTAAATTAGGTAGAAATATTATAGGCTATCAGTGACCCTTTCCAGAGTGCCAGTTATTGGGGATGCCTGCAGTGAGTTCTAAATCTCCTGCCCAGGTTATGGCTCATGGTGGGAAAGAAAGAAAGAGCAAGAGACAAAATAGAGGGTGCAGCAGGGCTCTGGAATGGCCAGCTGCTCTTGGGGAACAAAAGGCCCAGTATCTCCAGCTTGCCACCATTTTATTATCCCGTGCAGTGGGAAGGGTAGGTGCTTTTCCTGCAACAGCATAGAAGTAGTGGTTGAATTGGGCAAGTTTAATATCATAAAGGAAACAAGTAAAGATTCATCTTCACACCTGGGTGCTAGTTTCCCTGTGTTGTCCTCCGTGGGCTTCCTCCTGCTCTGTGAGCCTCACTGAGCTATAGGAAGCAGGATTTCTGCAATCAAAAGCCAGCCCATAAGGAAAGGGCAAGTCAATTTATAATTTGAGGTCTCTAACAATAGGCAGTCAGACAGGGCTATACCCTCAAAGAAGTCAGTGCAGAAGATAAGAACACATTACAACTCTGGCTAGAAACAAAGGCTGGCCTCAAGATAAAGATGGAACAACTACACCTGCATACCTCCGGAGGGATAAACAATAATGATGGATATTCTAAATAGGTATCAGTCACCCGGGTGGGGGACCAAGACCTCCTGACCCATCCTTTCCAGGA
This sequence comes from Erethizon dorsatum, assembly GCA_028451465.1. Lineage (NCBI taxonomy): Eukaryota > Metazoa > Chordata > Mammalia > Rodentia > Erethizontidae > Erethizon > Erethizon dorsatum. The sequence goes on from CM051828.1 coordinate 59,857,767, forward strand.
AAGGTCCTTGTTCTTTTCATTTGCACTTGCTATGTGACTTGCTTCCCCACTGGATCAATGTTACCCCAAATATACTTGTAATCTTATTGGTTGATCATAGTTTTGTCCCACATTATATCCACCTTGTCATTTCACACCTCATGATTTTGCTCTATAAAACCTCCCCTATAATTGGAGTCCAGAGCAACCCACTCTCTGGGTCCCCTCCTGTTTCTCTCAGGAGCTGTCTCTCCCTCAGTAAAATTTCCTACTCTTAACCTCCATTGTTCCTCAGAATTCATTCCTTGATCTTGGGGAACACGAACTTGGCGTATCAGACACCTAGCATGTTAGGAGTTACAGTATTTCCCTTATATTATTTGGAGGTCTGATATCATTCCTATATCAAAATGAATCAAGCACAGAAGATTTTATTACATCTTCATGAAATTTTATTTCCCTCATTAACATATTTTCTACCACAACTGGAACCACCATATCCTTTTCTCCATTCAATTTAAGGTCAGATGTACAGTATTTGTCCTTTAGCCCTATTTTATAATACTATTCTCTTCTGACTCTCTATAACATGGAGTGTATTTGGACTTTGTGGTGGATTAACTAATGGTCAACTTGTAACACCCACCTGAACAGAATCAGCATGGTGCTGGGTGTAGATGGCCCACCTGAGGATTGTTGCCAACAGCATAAAAGGAGAACTGGAGGGGAAGATGGTATGCTGTTGATTCTCCTGGAGAAGATTGTCACACTGGTTTTCCTGATATGAACTCAGCTGTTCTCATTATGAGAGGACCTCAGTCCTCACTGTCATTGAGAATGGCTGTGATTCTCTTTGGGGGAGCTCTGGTCCTTACCTTGAGCATCACTTCCTGGCTCCAGTGCAGATCCCTCAGCCTGCTGGCACAGATCCTCCATCCCACTGGCGCAGACTTTCTACTTTCCACCACCGACCTTTGGGCCTTCCCAGAACAGATCTTTGATATGGACTTGCATAAGACATTGTTGTGGGCTCTAGGCCTCCAGCTGGACTCTGCAGGACATCCCAATGGGATCCAGGCCCTCAGCTGGTTTCTTTGGCTCTCTAGTGTGTGGACAGATCTCCCACACTCTTCTGCATTTGACTCTTTGGGTGAATATTATAAAATAATCCTATGAATTATATATCCTATATTAAATCTATTCCCCTGTAAACCCTGACTACAGTAGACCTAATTCTGGAAACAGGATAACATTTAAAAGTAAGTGTGAAAGTCAAAGAGCTGACATGCAAAATAAAGCCGAGTTTTCTGCACAATATTCATTTGAAATGCAGGAAGGTGAGACAGACACAATTGTCATACAGTTTTGTTCATTTCTATTAGAGATATTAACAGGAGTTGTGCAGTTGACATAATCAACCACCATCCAAATTGCATAATGTAATATTACAAGCACTACTGAGGAGAAAAAAATCCCTGCCTTGGGATATTTACAGTTAAATTGGTGGAGATAATTCTCTAAGGAGAGACCTAAAGAGAACTTTGTAAAGGAATCTAGAAGTGGGTGGAGGTAACTCTCAGTTGTTAAGGAGAAAAGGCAGAGGGAGTCCTTGGCCTGGAGCTGGGCAAACAAATTTCCTAGAATCAGGAAATTTCTGAGATTAGGACTATTAAGTAAAGAAACTAATTGTCTTTCTTGTCTGCCCTCTTCTCTCATGATGAAATTATGAAAACTTTCCAGCAAAAGTAACTTTTTAAATATCTCTTTGCAAGCAATGTGCTAAATGGAAAATATTGTGCCAAGGAAAATAAAGTGCTTCAATCCTTGTTGTACTTGCAGTCAAAGTGCGTGTAAGATGTAATTAAAACACATTTTCCCTGAATTCACATTTCATACACTCAATTTGATTGGGTAAGCACCTCCGGAAGGCTGATGTGTTCCTTTTTTTGTCTCTAGGATGGCACACTGGCACATATTCTCTGTCTCTCGCCTGGGATTCCACCACTATCTTCATCCCCCACATACTCCAAATAGGGACCCTCCAGCAACAGAAGAATATCTAACCACATAATTCAATCAATGAATCAAGGATTGCAAAAGCAGTCAAACTCGGGACCTCGCGCTTGCCAGGTAGGTTCTCATGACGCTGAGCTATATCACCGGCCCAAGGATTGCAAATTTTAAAATAAAATACATAGTATTCCACTTATTAATATTTTTAGTAAGGCTGTATTTCACAGAATTAGGAAGAAGTGTAATCTAGATTTCAGGATGAAAAGTTGATGATTGGAATTTCCAAACAATGTTATTTTCAAGTAATCACATAAATTAAGACACATTTCCTTATATTTAATTCTCATGATATGTAATTTTCACATATTTGTTGGTGAGGATTAGTGAAATTCAGGAGCCAATCCACTGAGGACAGGTTTTTATCTAAATGGGTTGGGATAAAAAACATAGTGTACATCCCCTTGAACCTTTATTTCTGCTTGTTAAAATATAACTATCAAAATGTAAATTACTTCAAAGTTTTATTTATAGGGAATTGTAAATCATTGCATGCACTGAAAATATGATATATCATTTGTTACTGATTTATCCCAATTAGTGTTCTCTTTTTACTTATAAGTTAATTTCTAATTGTGCACTAGAATATCTATGAAAGATCATGAACTGTCTTCCCCCTCTTTTAGTAAAACCCCAGGGAGAGGCCGGTGAGATAGTTCAGCTGCATGAGCGCCTGCTTGGCAAGTGCGAGGTCCTGAGTTTGACCCCTGGTACCCACAAAAAAAAAAGGGGAGATTTGTCTGTTGGAGTTGGGTCACTGAAGCACATAATCATATTTGTGGATGTGAAGGGCTTTCTTCAGTGAACTTCATTAAAACTAACTTCCCTTGATCACTAAACCATAGTTCATCTTTGTAGCAGCTTTTCTTGGTGAATTAGTCTTTTAGTGAAGTATCTTTGGAGTTATTCCTGAAATATCTTTGATCTGATGTTAAATTTAGACTTGCTGAGAGTTTTCATGCCCTTTCTGCAGTGTTTTATGCTATCAACACATTCAATGATGGCAAACTCACTGATACTAGTTTATAAAATATAATCTTTAATGCACTTAGAGTAAATGTAACAAAATCCACTCCTTCAAATTTAACAGAAATATACTGAAATATTTTGTTTTAACTTTTAATTAATTAAAATTTTCCATAGCAAGGATGAAGTGTTTATGGTTTTTCAATCAATATTTATGAAAGCTCATCATCCAAAATTCATAAGCCTTCATTCAGATTCATAAATGAGCTTATGAATACTTCATCAGAAGTTGAGATCATAAAATGAAGCACTTTGTAATGCTTTCAATAAAGAATGCCCGTGTATTAAAACAATGCTATGCTAATGAGCTACTAAATGCATCTGTATTTTTTCCTTCAGAACAATTGCAAATGTCTGTGTAGGATTGCCACTGTTTTGGATACCACCCAGGTCAGTAACTCACATTCCTTGCTCAGTTATTCAAAAAAAGATGAGATGACACAAAATTTGAATAACAACTTTACAAATAATTACCAAGTCCCAAAACAATAGTGAGGGCTTACTTTATGATTTAGAAATCAAGGACACAAGCATCATCAAATGATAGACTAAGATGTAAACAACTTTTTCAGCATGTAGTTCAATGTCACAGCTATTTATAGGAGCAGCTGTTATGTGTCAGATATTCTATTTTTATTTCTAAGAATACTGTTGACTTCATAAAGAATATCAAAGGTTACCTGAGTGTCATGTCCCCATCTAAAATAGAATGAACAAGTTGGGATTAAAATCACAAGTGCATTTCAAACATAAATTTGACATTTATCAATAAAAGACATTATTTTTATGATGGCATTATTCTATACACATTGGTGAAAGCCAATATCACTCTTAGTATTCTTTGGATATTTGAGGAGCTTACAGAACTAACAATAGCAAGGCGTTAATCCATCCATTCAACATTCAAAGATGTTTTCTAGTATAAAGTATGTTCCAAGGCTTATTACCATGTTGATATACATAGGTCACAAGGAAAAATTCTTAATCTCATAGACTTGAGCAAACATATAAGCTAATAATAGAATTTCCAGTAGGTAAATATGCTATAAATAAAATAAAGAGAGTGCTGAAGGCAGCTAATTTAGATGTAGAAGTAGGAAACAGTTTCTCTGAAGAGGACCATTTGGGCAGAGCCTGAATGAAGGAGCAAACCCATACATAGGATCAGCGTGAGGAGAATTCCAGACAAAAACAAGAGCAAGTATGATTGCTCTGAGGAGATGTGAAGTGTTGAAATGGAAGTAAAGGCCCTGTGTATGGATTCAGCTGAGGAAGTGAGGTGGAGAGAGGAAAGGACTGGTAGGAAATGTAGGCAGAGGCAAAAGCAGCTAGTAAGATCATGGATTAGGTTGGGGGTGGTATTTTGAATATGGTGGGAAGCTATGTATGGGTTTTCAATACATGCATGACAATCTTATTTTCATGTTTTAAAAAAGGTGCTTCTAGCTACCCTGTGGAATAAAGACTTTGACCATGTCAAAAGTGGAAGGAAGTAGATGAATGAGATGGTTATTGGTAAATTGACAAAAAAGATAGGAGAAAGAAGTGGTAGGGATCAAATTTGAAATTTTGAAGGTAGATTTGACAAAATATCCTCATTATCATTGGGTGGAAATGATTTTTAAAATATTGGCTCCCTGTTTTTCTATCTGAGAAACTGAAGGCAAAAGACAATGAAATGGAGTGAGTAGACTGAAAGCAAATGAAGTCTAGAGTTTGTGTGTCAGGGGGTGGAGAATAAAAGTTCTAGTTTGGACAATCCAATCTGAAATGCTCATTAGACACTGAAGTGGAGATGTACTTCTGCAGCTTAGTACTGAGATCAGAGCTGGATTTGGAGATATGAATTTTAAATATTACCAAGATAATATGGCATTTGAACACTAAGAGGCAGGACAGAATTAATTGGTGATATGGTACACAGATACAAGTAAAGAATGTGGAAGGCCAAACCCAAGACATACCAACCCAACATTAGAAATTATGCAGCTAAGCCAGAGCCACCACAAGAAATTGGGTTTGAGGAAGAGAGCACAGTAAAAGCAAGTTTTAATATGTGTGGTATCTAAGGAGCAAAATGAGATAAAGGTGGAAAGAAGGAGGACCTAGAAATTTCATCAAAGCACAGATCACTGATTTTCAAATAGAGGCCTCCATCACCAATTTTGGAGGGTGTTTCATAAGACAATAGCAAGGAAGGACAGGAGAGATGTTAGATGCATACTCTTTTTTTTTTTTTTTGTGGGTACCTGGGGGTCAACCTCAGGACCTCGCGCACCAGCAGGCGCCCGTGCCACTGAGCGATATCACCGGCCCTTTTTCCGTATGTGGGTTCCGGAAGTCGAACTGGGGCCCTCGCACTTGCCAGGCAGGTGCTTACGCCGCTGAGCCATCTCATCGGCCCTAGATGCATGCTCTTTACCCAAGTAAAATTCAGAGACCCTGGAAACCAGTTGCCCAAAATTCAAGGGTGACTTGCAGGAGACAACAGTGCCATTTCCTAAAAAGAAAATACACACACACACAAACACACATACAAATCATATGTTAGGAAAATTCTAAGTTAAGTTTCAGGCATCTCAAGCTCAAGGTGCCCAAACCACGCATAAACCTGACCACCAACTGGATAGCAGGCCTTGAGCTAGGTTTCAAAAGATACATGTAGCAAATAGAGCTACAAGGAGCACTACCTTCAACATTTAAAGAATTCACTGGACAGCCTGCCTGAGAAAATTTGCATGACTGAAAGAATGTATTGACACACATGTGAAATACACATAGGCTTCTGAGCGATGACGGTGAGTTTTATATTTTCTTGTCTTAACCTTTCTCAAGCTTTTTCAATTTGGTTCCAAGTCTGCACATGGAGATGAGGTCAATTAGTCCATAGTTTCTTTCCAATATGATAAAAAGAACAAAAAGAATATAGAACATATATTTTTCTTCATAAACTAGCTTCTTTAAGCTGATTTGCGGCATGATAGAACTATAGCTTGATGTAGTGAAAGAGGAGATCCTGCACAATCCAATCTTGAATTGAAATTCTGATTCTCCTTCTTGTTAGCTGTGTAGCCTTCAGCTATTTACTTTTTCCCCATAGCTCAGTCTCCTCATCTATAGACTGAGGATCATGAAAGAAACATCACTGTGTTCATGCGGATATACTACACACATAAAAGTTCTAGCACAAGGATCAGTGCATCCATGCTTAACAAATGCTAGTTTTCTTCCCACGGTTCCCGTAATGTATTCTGAAGACCTTTCACTCCAACTAAATCTGAGCTTAAAACCATAATAATTATGTTTTCAAACATGTCGTATAATTTCAATAGTTATAGTTGGGGTAAGTTGAAAGAATACAAGTCAATTTTTTTAATTAAATTGTTTAACAATTTAATTACTTCATTAAGGTAAAATTGATATACAATGAAATGGATGCAATTGATTGATTTCTGATAGACATATACCCCCATGAAGCACCATTCCATAAAGACATACACAATTTTCATCACCAAAGGTAGTCCTTCTTCCTCCCCAATGATGTTCTTATGTGCTTCTGGCCAGCCTCATATTTTATGAACTGTCCAAATATGTTATTGTCCATTTTTCACTATGTTGTAGTTCTTTATTGGAGCTTTTCATTTATTCTAAATTATTTGTCTTTCATTCTGTGTATTGCCTTTTCATTTTCTTAATGATATCTTTTGATGGACTGATGTTATTAATTTTGATGAAGGTAAATTAATTATTTTTAAAAATGATGAAGTGCCTTTCATGTTCTTGCTAAGGAATCTTTGCCTTCCTTAGGATTTCAAGGATATCTTCTCATATTTTGTCTATAAATATTGTACCTTCAAATTTCATATTTTGATGTATGGTTCATTTAAAATATTTGTGTAATAAACATTAATTTTTAACAATATACTTTCATGTATTCTGGATTTTCTCTAGTGGTAAAACTTTAAATATCTTCCTTTGGGATGAGATGGTGTTTATGAATAACCACCCACCTTTGGGTTCATAATATGATCTTTCTTTAGAGTACATACATTTCTAATCCTCCTTGTTGACTAGTTGCCTTATAAGCTGGTTGAAATATGATTCATCCAGAAGGTATTGCATTTTATATCTCTAACATTAAAATGAAACAAAACAAAAAAACAGAACGCAATGTACGTTTCATATGAGTATTTCTCAAAAACTTTAAGTAACACGAACAATTATAACAACAATACTATGGAAAGAGTGATTTGAGTTTTTAGAACTACCTGGACATAGTCGATAATGAGTACCTTTAAAGTTTCTCCCCTTGGAATCTAGTTACAATGTCTACACAAATATACATTGGGCCTCAGATTTTAGAGGAAAGTTCATTTCACGGTCTGAAATATATCAAGTGATTTACAAAGCATTTCTTGTTAATTTATGCCATGGTGAAAATACATCTAAGATCTCACATTATTTTTACATTAACCTTGCAGAAGCTAATGATTTCTAAAGTTGAAAATAAGAGGAAGTCCATTTTATCTCTCCAAAATGAAAAATGCTATTTTTCTAAACTAATGTAGGAAAACAACTTTAAGCGACCTAAACATTGTCACTTTGCATTATGCTCCCTGAAGTTGTTTTTAAAATGCGCCAGTTTTATAATTATCTCTTTTCTAAAAAATCTGACTAAACAAGTGTCAATTTGACATTATGTACACTATTAAAACACCAAGTTTTTCCTACCATCTACTTAATTTATGTATTTTAAACTGTGTGCCACTGTAATGTTCTACTGTCTGGAATAAATATACCCTCCTGCCCCTGCACCTGCCTGCTGTTTCCCTGCAGGTCTAGGTTCTGGACTAAAATTCCAGGTTCCCTTGCCTGGTGGCTACATCTTACCCAAGATGAAGAGTCGGGGAGCTACAGGAGCCCAGGAGTGCTGGGCTCCTACATGGGCCCTGTCAGCCCAGCAGCAAAACATGCCTAATTCAGACATCTCTGTTTATCTGCTGGAAATCCTGATCTTTCTGCTTTCTTCCTAAATGACTCTAGGAGTTCCAGAGGCACTCACCTTGTCTCCAGACAACACACCATACCTACCAAAATTCTGTTTTTCCTAATCCACAGGCCTGACATGGCAGCTCCTGTTGCCACTGATACAAAATAAAAACCATTCGTCCAGGCCTCTTCTCCCTCCACCCAAAAATGTGGGGGCTTCGTGTGTAGGCTCCTGTAAACCCAAAGTGCCAGCACCTGATGCCCAGGATGCTGCTGTTGTCCACACTCCAGATCAGCACCCGGACACCTTGGATGATTACAGCAAAACGGTATGTTGAGTTTTTATGCATTTTTAAAACTTGGCTCTCTTTTCCTGATGCTTGGCCTGGCTTTGTTGAGCCTCAAGTTAAAACATCAGTACCAGACCTGAGTCTAGGAGCTGCAGATGTTCCCAGAGAAGAAAACTGTCCTCCAACTAGGATAGCCTGATGATGACCCCCTTCAACTCCGGCATTCATCCTTCACTTTCTCCCACAACCAGGAGGATTGGTGCAATCCTTTGCCCCATGTACAAGAAGAAGAGCTAGGGGTGGCCTGACCTGGGTGGAGGGTAGTCCCTAACTAACAGACTAGGTGCCTGTGGGTCAGGATTCGATCCATTTCTCAGTATGGGTCATTCTTGTCTGAGGTCAAACTTGAAAATGTTTGCCATGGTGCTTAGTATCTTGTGTAAGGATAATTCTCCCTAAGAAAGTGGCTCAGAACAACATTATACATTTTACAACCTCTACTAGTTGACCTCCATTTTACTACATAAGTCATTAATAAAATCCCAACTCATGAAATGATGCTTATCCAACTGATTGGTAGGTTTGACCACATACTCATGTGGAGAAGACATAAAGCAGACAATTTCAAATATTATAAGCTACAAAAGGATATTGGTTGTAGAAAAATAATTTTTCTCTGTTTCTTTTATTTGCTTAACTGCATCCTGATGATCATTCTAAATGTTTGGGTGTCGTTGTTTAGTGGCTTAGTTATTGACTACTTTAGTTAGGCAGTTCTACACTTCAAAAAAATAAGTTAAATGAAGCCCAACAGGACAACTTTCCTGAAAGCAAAATGCAGTTAGTGATTCAGCTGCAATTTTAATTCATTTGTTGCCAGCTATGTATTGGTTTTCTGCTGTGTGATCATTTCATTATCTGAAGGATAGGTTAAGAAGATGTTACAAAAAAATTAACACAAAGTTATTTTGCCTTTTTCTGGTATGTATAATAAGATACACACATTTGTGCACATGTCCACACGATTCACATGAGTAGTGATGAGAGAAAGCCCCAGCGAGCTCTCTGCATGCTGCCACGTAGCATTTCCAGGTGCTTTTAATCTCAGCCATGGGTAGGATAGCAACTGTGATCATTGTGCTTTTCTCCCAATCATGATCCAAATTTAGCCAGATATTGAGACAGTTGGATGGTTCATCCATCATGATCAAATTGAAAAAAACTGTGGAAAGTTGGCCTTTCATCCCCATACGTCCAGTTCTCTTTCCAAATAGCCTCTTTTATGCAAATGAGATGGACATAGAAATGTATTTGGAAATTCACAGTATAGTTCCAAATTTAAAGATGTTAGCAAAGCAAGGAAAAATTCCAACTACAGAAAAATTATTTTTAAGATCAATAAGCTCTTAGTTTAAAAAATTTGTGTTCCTTAAGGCAATAAAATCTACCTAGTAATGGAAAAGTGTCAATGTATATCTTTCTAAAATATACCTGAAAAGCAAATGAGATAGAATTTACAGGAGATAGAAAGAGATTGTAATATAAATGTCTATTAAAAAGTAGGATGGAGGGGACCGGTGAGATGGCTCAGTGGCGTAAGCGCATGCCCAGCTGGCGCGAGGGCCCGAGTTCAACTCCCGGAACCCACATATGAAAAAGGGGCCGGTGATATTGATCAGCGGCACGGGTGCCTGCTGGCGCGCGAGGTCCTGAGGTCGACCCCCCGGTACCCACAAAAAAAAAAAAGTAGGATGGAAATATACAAAGAAAATATTTCAATAAATTCAATACTTAAATATTTTGGTGACATAGATGATTGGTGCAATCTATGAATATGTGAGCACAGGAAAAGGGTGCTGTCCATGGCTGCAAACCGTTCACACTACTTTACTGCCTTCATCTTCCATCCTGTTCACAGAGGGTTGCACTATATAGCGGGACAGCAAGTCTCATTTACATGGCAGCTTTAGAGATGCTTTCCTTTAGTGGACTTCCTTTTAAGTGAGAAAGGAAGAATCAATTTAGTTTTATTTCCCTTGAACTTAGCAAACATAGTGCCCATTACAAATGGCTGTCAAATATAAGTGTCCTTTGAGCAGAGTGAGAAATGGCTTCCAAGCCTGGTTTTCACTGGGCAGTCACCTGTTCCCACCCGCCAGCCTTGGGGCCTCACCTGGGGTTTGCCTAGGTCTGACTTTTAGGGAGGAGTAAGGGAGTCACTCCTCACTGGATACAAGCAAGCAAAGTTGGTTGATGATGAATGAATTCTCCCTCACACTTCCCCTGTTGGAGGTCTTCATCCCAGCTGACTGTCTGCAGGGATGCTGATGAAGCAGATTTCCTTTTGGTAACATCAGCACTCTATCATGGCATTCCAACCATAGAAGAAGAACAAAATCATGTCATCTGCAGAGAAGGAGGGTAATGAGTGGGCAGAAATAATCAAAGTATGTTATATGCATGTACCAATATGCCAAAAAGAAACCCATTATTCTGTGTAACTAATTCATACTAACACATTCCTTTAAGAGATCAACCTAAAAAATAAAATAAAGAGATAATAGGTTACAAACTGTGTAGCCAGTGCTGGCATTAAATATTGTCCTTTTCCTTCTCCCTCCTTGGGAGCTAGACAAGCAAAGAAATAAGATAGCCTCTGAGGTGTAGTGAAGTTTCAGCTCTTTAGGAGGAAGGACACATGAACTGAGTTCACAAAATACAAAGTAGTCATAGGAGTAGTTACATAAAAGCTAGAAGTCAAACATCAGTTGCAGCCTAAACCACATAATCATGCCTCTGACAAGGAGAACAGTCATCCAAGTTTTACACAACTCCTGGGAGAAACCTTTCTATATAGGACTACCTGCTTCCTGGGTATAGATGTGTTCAACCATGCCTCTGCAGAGTTCACCACAACCTGCTTCTTGATAATTGATACATCCCCAACCCAACTTTTCTGGGGCTCCTTTCCTTCCCCTTCTCCTCCTATTCCCACCCCGCCTTTGGCCTAGTCCTATAAAAAGGGAGGGAAGAATTATTGCTATTGCAGTTCAGCAAGGAACAAAAGTGTTCCCAGTGCAAAATATCAGCCATGGGACATCCCTCATCATGTGCTGGGTGAGATGGAGGTGCAAGTTGCTTTAGCTGCCAAGTTCTGTGTCCCATGGGCCTGCAGCCCTGAGCTCAGACAGTGGGAGCAGGCACAATGGTACATTTCATGCTCTTGTTCCTTGTCTGGATTTTATCCACTGTGGGATAATGTCTGGATAGCATGCTAATGATTAGATTGAACTATACAAAATTGCTGATAGCTGAACTTTTGACCTATAGAAGATGGCCTTGTGTATGATCCTACCTAATCACTCCTACCTGACACTTAAACTTCGTACTTCAGTTCTCCAGAGAATCACACGCTGGACTGGACGGCAGGGTTAGATGGCCCTTTCTGTGCTCCTAGTGTGACCTGAAAGATGGTCACAGGCTTCTATCCTGTGCACATCCTGTACTGCGTGAGAATCACAGGCTTCTATCATCCTTAATCTTAGAGCCTTGCACAGACCGCCAGGGTCTAGAGAAGGGGCTTACTCGCTGCTTCGGAATCACTGACAACTGATTCTAAAACTACTGCAGACTGGGTCAGCATTGGTTCGCTTAGAACTAGGAAGTTAGTATGAAACAAATGATTTACACGGTTGGTGCCTTTAATATAGACACAGTCACTCACAAGCATAGTTTTAAGTAATTTTGTGGTTGAGATTTTAATATTTCTATATTTTGAGTAAAAATCAGCTCTAGCAATCAGCTTCTTTTTAAATTTTATAAGTTAACAAATAAAAGTTGCATAATTTTAAGGTCAAAATCAGGTGTTTTCAAACATGTACACATTACATACATTGTAGAGTGGTTAACCCAGCTGATTAGCATATGCATTATCACATTTATGTTTGTGCTGAAAACACTTAAAATTTACTTGCTTAGTAAATTTCAAGTATATAATACATCATTATCAACAAAAGTCACCTGAAATTATTCCTGAATAGATCTCCTGAAATTATTTCTTCAGTCCTTTAAAATTTTGTATACATTTTGTATACATTATATACATATCTCCCCAGTCTTCCTCCCTCAGCCAAAGCCCTGATAACCACCATTCAATTCTGCTTCTGAGTTGAATTTTGTAGATTCCACACCCAAGTGAATGATGAAGTACTTCTCTTTCTGTGCCCATCAGCTTCATTAGTTAGGGAAAAGAAAGGGAGAGGTGGTAAAGTACAGCCTTGGACTTAATCGCAGTTTTCCTGGAACTTAAAAACAACTTCTTCCATGTGACTGAGGCCAAATAACTTCCCCTCACAAATCTACTTAAAATAAATTAATGTAACCAAGCTCACGCACTTAATGTCCTTGTGTTGACAAAGGATTGGGTTTCTCCTAACAGTCTTTTCTTAACCACTTAGCTGATGATCCAGGGTAGAAGGCGCAATGCCCATTTTCCACAGCAACTGGTTCCCGGGAAGAATATCCTCAGTGGAAGTAAACAATAGACACCGGCCAGTCTAATGACGCATCTCTTTCCAGAGAGATGACCCAGAATTTCTATCACTGCTACCAGGATAGAAATTCCCCTGCAGAGGGGTCCGCCAGACATGGTGTTGAGAAGCCTGAGTACATGTTATTTCCAACCTCAGTTTGAGGTCTAGGGTCTTCTGGGATCCTGAGCCCTGGTTTTAAGAGAAAAGGCTGGGGCCGGGGATATAGGTCAGCAGCACAGTGCCTGCCTGGCAAGCACAAGGTCCTGAGTTTGATTCCCAGTCCAAAAAAAAAAAGAGAAAGAGAGGGTAAAGGCTGTTTCAGGTACAGCAGCCAAATGAGTAGTTTTTGAAATCAGGACTTGAATCCTTGACCCACCATCTACTCATTTTATGATGTTAGACAACTTTTTTAGCCTTCTGTGGGTCAGTTTTTTAAATTATAAACTTAAGAAATCAATAATATGGCAGTATAAGATGTAATGAACTACTTCATGTGAAATGTCTACCTGGTTGCCAGCCACACGGTAAGAGCACAATTACAGATAGTTACACTCAACAAAAAAAAAAAAAAATCACTTAGTGAAGGTGGTAATTGGAAAGCTAACCCACGCCTTTTATACAAAATGATTATAGTAGTTAGAAACCAATGACACTAGATGCTATTGTTGTCATAGAAATGTAGGAATTGTTAGGAATTTGTTTCTGCTACAAAGAAACTTAATACATTTATGAAGAACAGTTTAATAATATACATTTTACTTTTTTAGCTTAGAAATGACCTTTGCTCAAGTCTTATATGCCTCCTAGACTTACGATTTCTTGTACCCTGACTTCTTTACCCATATAATTAAGTAATACTCCAGTAACAATAGGACTGACATGAACATTTCTTGAATGCTCCCTTGCAAGCATACTTCATGTACATTTCATGTTCATAACAAGCTAGGAGGTAGGTGTCATTGTTAGTGTCATTTTATGGAGACAGAGAAGCATGACATGTGAGTCACTCAGATAGATAGCTCAGATATTACCTGAGCACCAATCTGCCTGTCCTGCATCTTCACACAACAAACTAAGATCTCTTTAATTACAGAACTGTACATTCTTCATTATGCACCTTGCACTGGATTATTTCCTCTGAATTTCAGGAGACCTGATGGAGAATAATCCTGCAAACCAGAGGGCTTTTTGGATGACTACATGTTGCAATATAGTTTGGCCAGGAAATCCCAGTTTTGGGATTTGATTCTTCCACACCTTTTAAATGGACTTCATTACACTTAGTTGTGGGGCCTTCTGCACAGAAAAAGACAGAGCCAAAACAAAGAACAAACGAAGTAAGTTCTTTACTTTTTCAATACCTTAATACTTGTCATCAGGTCATATGTGTTAGCTACTTCACATGTTTTCTTTTATTTTCTCCAGAACCTGAACGCTTTTTATGGTATATGTTAGGCAACTTCCCCACCTTATGGTCTCATTGGAGTATAGCAACTGTTCCCTGTCTGAAAGAAAAAGAAGCCATATGGTCGCTTTTCTAAACTCCCTTAACACAGGGTACACAAGTAAATGGTTTCAATGGAGCAAATCCAATGTAACCTTAATGCAAGGCCAGTGGAGGATCCCCCCAGGTAAGGGACAGTAAAATTCAACTCTGATGGAGAGGTGGTCACTATTGACCTGTGGCAGCGGTAGGTACCATCAGTAGAAGTAATGCTGGCGGCAGCATCCAGTGACCAGCAATAATGATGCTCTCACAGGACTACTTCTATACTGTGATTTTGGTTGTAGTTTTAACTACTCAACCCACCTTATATGCTGGCAAATTTTAATCATTCTCTAAATTACTGAGCTCTACAGTGATCTACCTTTCTTTTGCTTAGCCCATGTGATAGATTATCTGCAAAGAGAGCACAGTTATTCATGCCAGTGTATCTTGTCTTTGTTACATAAATTTGCAGGTCTTTCCATCATATAGTGGAATCCCTTTTTCTATTCCTTGAATCTGATACTTTTTTCTGACATGCTAAGACCAAAACAAAATGTCGGAAATCATTCAATTCCCTCTTCCAAGCCAGAGTGGCAGAAAGACTTGCAAATTTTTCATTACATACCTTGGAATTCTCTCCAGCTACCATCTGAATAGGGCTTGTCAATTCTACTGGCTGTTGAGCAGCCAGCCATGCAGTCTAGCAGTGAGTCACCCCTGCTTAGACATCCTAGGCATGGTGGCTGACTGCTCTGTAGCAGAGATAAGAAAAACCATCAAAATGAACCCAACCCAAATTACTATCTCACAGAGTAATGAACATAACAATTTATTCTTGTTTTTAAAATAATATGTTTTGGGATTTTTGTTGCACAGCCAAAGCTAACTGAAATATTCAACATTTAATGGTTTCTGCTATTTGCACCTAAGATTATGCTGGCTTATGTGAGCCTCCAGTAAACTCTAATTTGGTGTCTGTAAGCAGAAGAAATATTTTCAGGGCATGTCTCCATAATTTTCACTAACTAGTCAGTAAAAATAAATAAATAAATAATAACAATTTTCTTCTATATTATCAGATGAAAGAGCAATGTTTCATTTTTTGTTTTTTCTTTTGTTTTTGCCTTGAGAAAGATTTATTATTTCAAATAAATCCAGGCAATCAACAGTTAAATGGTTTATTTGAAAACAATATAGAAAATAACCATAATAGGTATTCAGCAAGAATACAAGCACATAAACAAAATGATTCTTAATGGTCTAAAAAAAGCCCTTATTTATTTATTATTTATAAAGTACTGGTTCTATTAGAAAAGTTTGGCAGATCTTTATAAATATTGTAGAATCACTTAACTATGATGATTAAGTAGATAGGATTTTTTATTTTAAATTGAAATTTGTTTGATGTATAAAACATAAAATTATATATACATGTATTTATTTATGGGATACCATATGATATTTTGATAAAGGTATACTTTATGTAATGTTTAAATCTGGATATAAGTATTATTTATAAATACTAGAAAATCAACTAAAGATTAAGATTGCTACGGTTTTGATTTTAAATATTCTCCAAAAGCCATATATGAAAGATTTGGTCAACAGGTTATGACACTACTGGGAGATGATAGAACCTTTAAGAGATGGGACGAGCCAAGTGTTGTGGCACACACCTGTAATATCACCCCTTTGTGAGGCTGAGGCAGGAGGATTGCAAGTCCAAGCCCAACCTGGGGAACTTAGTAAAACCTTGTTTCAAAAATAAAAATAAAAAAATGGCTGGTTGTGTAGCTCAGTGCAAAGGCCCTGGATTCAACCATAAGTACTGAAAATAGAGAGAAAAGGTAGGGGGTTAGTGTAAGAAAATTAGTGAAAGAAAGAGTGGGAATGTGCTTTTAGAGGGAATATTGGGACACTGGGCACTCTGCCTGTCTCCCTGTCTCTCTGTCTCTCTGTCTCTCTGTCTCGGTCTCTCTCTCTTTCTCTCTCTCTCTCTCCCTCTCTGCCACCATGAGGTGAGCAGCTCCTTCCATGTTACATCCCTCTCCATAATGTTGTCTCATCACTGATCCAAAGGCATAGTGCCAAGAAATCATGGCCTCAACCTCAAAAACAATGAGCCATAATAAACCTTTGCCTCCTTTAAGCTCATTTCTCCAGTTATCTAGTCACAGTGACAGAAACCTGATGAATAAAAAAGTTAATTTGATGCACTTAATAAATGTCTCAGTTTTCAAAATCATAAAAATAAAATGGTAGTTATTGATTTTTTTCTATATCATCAGAGAAGGGGCAACATTTAACTTTCTTTTGTTCTTTACTTTGAGAAAAACGATTACTTCAAGTACATCCAGTCAATTATCATGATTCATGGGTTCCATGTTTGTGAATGTACTTACTCATTAAAATTTATTTGTAATTCCCAAATTAGTACTTCCAGTTCTTTTGTGATCACTTGTGGATATGTATAGAGCGACAATAATCTGAGTCACCTGATTGGTACCTTTCTAGCTGAAATGAAGATGGTAACACTTTGTCATGTTTCATTTCTCATAATATAAATGTCTTCTTTATTTAATGTCATGGTTGGGCATATTTTTACTTTTTTAAAATTTTGTGCTTTTTGTTGGCACTGTTCCTCTTTAAACTGTTCCCCAAGGAGAGTCAAAAGTGCTCCCTGTCTAGTGCTCCTAAGTATGAAAGGGTTGTGCTTGCCTATGGAAAATGTGTGCTAGATAAGCTTTGCTTAGGCACAAGTTACAATGCTCTTGTTCCCTTGATGTTAATGTATCAACAATGTATATTAAATGGACTGTCTTAAACCAAAACACAAATAATAAAGCAAATTTATGGAACAGTCAGTTAATGAGGAACCTGGCCCTATAATTCGGCTAGAAGCAATGAAACATTATTTACTAATTCAATGTTTGTGGTGACTTAATGGAACATTACTACTACAAATAATGAATGTACTGTGTGTTGTGTTGTTATTCAATCACTAATAATTTACTGATATCTAAACAAGTAGCTATCAAATGACTTCAGGTTTATTTTAAGGCTGAAAAGTTGTATGTTAAATTAGATTCTGAAACACAGAAATATAATATTAGATCAAAACATCTGAAAGATTCTCAGTACAATGGTGGCTTAATTTTTATTTATGAACCAGGATAATGAAGCACAGGAAAGTACTATGGTCACTATGACACAGCAGAAAAGCAGGAGTGTCCATACTATCCATGTACTGCCCTCTTAATTGCACTATACGATGTGTGAAATTCTTCAAATGTTCCTTGAGCTACTGATGGTTGAAGAGCCATAAAAGTACCTACCAGTCGACACTGGAACAGGTCAATGGCCCAGGCTAGCCACAGTTCAGTTCTACATCCCTCCCTGATGCTATCTTCTGACCCAAGGTCAGTAC
Organism: Erethizon dorsatum; assembly: GCA_028451465.1. Taxonomy (NCBI): domain Eukaryota; kingdom Metazoa; phylum Chordata; class Mammalia; order Rodentia; family Erethizontidae; genus Erethizon; species Erethizon dorsatum. The sequence continues at coordinate 59,875,569 of CM051828.1, forward strand.
TTACTTGATTAAGAGAGTTCCTTAAAACAAAATGGCAAAGTAGCTCTCGGTTCATGTCTATCCATTAGAACATTGACGAACAAGCAGAAATCTGCCAAAACAATTTTGTCAGGACTCAGGAATAGTCAAAGTTTTACAGCAGTGAGGCAAAAGTGGAATCAAGAAAAAGAAAGTTAAGAATGAAATTTTTTCTAAATTCCAGTTGACAATAAGCTAAAAGAAATAGAGCCCTTATGTAACCACACATGACAAGAAATACAGTTTTTGCAAAAATAGTTTGCAAAAGTCACAAATAGACAACTGCGGTAGACAACAATAAAAGGAGATCAAACTCTGCAGGTGAAGAAAATCACATTGCAATGCTCAAATGTCCAGATTCCAACCAAAAAAGTACAGGTCACACAAAGGATCAGGAGAATTTATCCTATTTGCAGAAATAAGTAAATAAATTGACTAAAAACAATCCATGAGGAAACACAGGTTTTGGATGTGCTAGACAAATACTGTAAATCAAAGAGCTAAAGGGAACTAGGAAAACAATGCATAAACAAGTGAAGACTATTACAAAGAGGTAATAATATATTAAAGAAGCAAAATAGAAATTCTGGGGTTAAAGTGTACAATAGCTATAATAAAGAAAATAATTAGTAGAAGGCTTCCACAGTCAATTTCAATGAAGAAAGAATCTGCAGTGGACAATATCAAGCTGACTTTTGCATATGTATATGGAAGTCTAAAAAGGAGAACAAAGGGAGAAGATATTTAAAGAAATCATGGCCAAAGCCTCATGACATTGATGAAGAACGTGAAAGTACACATCCATGAAATTTAATCAACTCCAAGCACTATAAACTCAAGAAGATTCAGGTATATATGATGTATAACTCAAAAACTAGACTTAAAACACATTGTAATCAAACTGTAAAAATGTAATGATAGAGAATACTGAAAACAGCAGCAGGAAAACAACTTTTCATAGAAAAGAGATTCTCAGTGAGATTGAAAACCAATTTTTCAGCAGAAATGATGGAATCTAGAATGTAGTAAGGTGGTATATTAAACGTTATGAAAGGAAAAAAGTCAACCATGAATTCTTTATTTGAAAAAATTACCCTTCAAAAATAAAGGAGAGGGCCGGTGAGATAGCTCAGCAGCATAAGTGCCTGCCTGGCAAGCGCGAGGTCCTGAGTTCGACTCCCAGAACCCACACAGAGGAAAAAAGGGCCGGTGATATCGTGCAGCAGCACAAGCGCTTGCCCCTCAAGCACGAGGTCCTGAGGTCAACTCCCGGTACCCACGTAAAAAAAACAATGATAATAAAAATAAAGGAGAATTCAGACATGGAGGTGCACACCTGTAGTCCCAGCACTTGGGAGATGAGGCAGGAGGATCGCTATGAGTTTGAGGCCAGCCTATGCTACATAGTGAGTTCAAGGCCAGCCTGAACTACATAGCGAGACCCTGTCTCACAAAAAACCAAAGTAAATAAATAAATAAGATATGAACACATTTCCAGATAAAGAAAAGCTAAGGGATTTCTTTCCCACTAGACTGTTCTACAAGGGAGTCCTTCTGTATGAAATAACTTCCCTAACTGGAAGAACAAAAACGTAAAGAAAACTGATGAAGGTAACTGCATAAAGTAAATCAAAAAAGTGGTACTTAGCTTGAAAACCCACTTTTTCTTTCCTCCAAGACTTAAAATATAAGTATATGAAAATAGTTGAGTCTGTGCTATTTGGCAGACGATGTATCTTCAAGCCAGAGTCACCTGTGCACACAATACGTAGATGAATGCTATAAAGTTCTCTCAGGGTTACGACTTTTAAAAAGCTGCCATTAAGTATTTTCTCTTTAGTGTCCATAAAAAGCCATGGAGCCTTACAAATAGATATTCAGGGCTGAGTTACTATTAGTCGTTTTTGTCCCAAATCAGCTTTGTCAATGTTTTTGCACTGCATCTCCTAGTGATACAGTATTCCTTTGCATTCAGTTACAGGACAAGTTTTCAGTGAACTTTACAATTTTTTAAAAAGCCAATGCTGCTTTCATGCATTTCAAACAACTTCAAATGAGTCAAGATTTTCATTTTGTTATGTAGAAATAAAGACTTTTCTTCAAAGAAGGGAGGTAAAAGCAGTATTGAGAATATGACTTTAAATTTATTTGTGGTACCTGCAATTTAACAGGCTACCTTCACCTTTAACCTCCCTTATGTCATTCTTCCTTTCTTTATTCCACATTACCTTCTGTAATACTTAAGTAAGAAAATCTAGTGATCTGTAAAGAGATAGTAAGTTAATTTTAAGACCTTGGGGTATGAAAATTAAAAATTTTTACTAATACGGGTGACTTCGGCTCAATTCCAGTGTTTGTTCCCATCATTAATGAATTCTGTGACTTAGATTTTCTCTCTTTAATGTTTCTCTTCATTTAATAATCGTTGTAATTGAAAATAACTACCATAAAACATTTCATTATCTTACATTTAATAAACGTAAAATATACTTTTACTTAAAACTGAGAATAGTGGGCATGAATTTATATACATTCATCATTGTATAAGAAAATTTAGCACCATAATGCCCATTGAAATTAATAGAAAATGTAAGGGAATTTTTGTTCCTTGTGTTATTTATTATTTACTGATGATTGGATTAGTTGCACACATAGTAGGCTAGCAATGTTTTTAAACTCCTTTTTAGATGTTGTACATTGTTGTGCTACTGTGTTTATGTAGCTTATTGTTCTTTTAGAAAGTTTGTGGATAGGAAGGTTGTGAGTTTCCTTATAAACAAGTGTAACAGCCTTGCAAGATCATCCTTACTGTCAGAGGGAAATACCCTGTTCCTAATTCTATCCTTTATCGGACCTTAAATAATCTTAATATTTCATACAAAATTAGCTGTATGGGTTTTGGGGATTTTCTTGTTGGGACTGAAAGTATAGTAAGCTACACTTCGCACTTTTTATGGTATGCCCAAATCTCTCTCTCTCTCTCTCTGTGTCTCTCTCTCTCTCTCTCCCTTCTTTGTCCCTCTCCCTCTCTTTCACCCTTTCCTTCTCCCTCTCTCCTCTCCACTTATTTTTTTCTTTAATTCTGAACTGGAGTTAATATTTCAACCAGTGTCATTGCATCTTCTCTGGGAATAAAATATATTCCCATAGTACAATTTACAGGCGAAGGAAGGAAGGAAGGAAGAATTACAAATATGGGCTGGTGAGATAGCTCAGTGGCATAAGCGCCTGCCTGGCGAGCGTGAGGTCCCGAGTTTGACTCCCAGTACCCACATATGAGAAAAGGGCCGGTGATATCGCTCAGCGGCACGGGTGCCTGTTGGCGCGCGAGGTCCTGAGGTCGACCCCCGGTACCCACAAAAAATAAACAAATAAAAAAATAAAATATAAACTCTTTTTTTTTTTTTTTGTGGGTACCAGGGGGACGACCTCAGGACCTCGCGCGCCAATAGGCACCCGTGCCACTGAGCGATATCACCGGCCCCTTTTTCGTATGTGGGTTCCGGGAGTCGAACTCGGGCCCTCGCGCTTGCAAGGCAGGCGCTTACGCCGCTGAGCCATCTCTTGGCTTAGGCCCCACATCGAGTTGGAAGAGGAGAATCTGGAATCAAATGCCTCACTCCCAGCCCCTGGATTCTCCACAACACAGGGCAGCAGAGGCAACAACCAACAAACTGACCTGATCAAAGAAGAGACCAACACCCAGAAGGAAAGCTGAGCTTCAGGACTGAAGTGATACCTTACTACAAAGACCATATAAGAGACAGCCTTGGGAGTTAGGCTTGTAGAGGGTGACAGCTAAATTGGGATCCCCTGGTATCCCCTGGGTGGCCCAGGCTCAGAACAGAAATATCACAGAGCCTATATTGTCTCATGAGAAGTCAGGTTCAGTAGGAGTAATAGTCACATGATGGGGTCCTGAAGAAGGCATTTAACATAGTCGCATTTTTGTGCTCCGGGGCTGCTGCCTGCATCTAGCAGAAATTAGTGGTCTAATCTATTACAGGTCAGTATAAGGGTGGCCTAATTGTCTTCACTTAAATCAGAGTCCTCTCTGTTTTGGTTAAGGGCTGTTCATGAGTGATTCCTAGGGTTTGTCAAAATCCAATTAAAATTTGATGCCATTGTTGTTGCTGAATTTACTACAGGTCCAGATAACATAGTGTGACTGGCAATTGGTTTTCTCTCTATGACACTAACTGGATTGCCTAGGGGATGTAAACAATACTGTAACATTCTCCCAAAGAGCAGGGTACTGGATCAAAGAATTTGAATACCCCAGCACAAAAACAAGCAAGCAAGCAAACAAAAAACAAAAAGCAAAAACATGAAAAGGCAAGGCAAAAAAAAAAAAAAGTCTCCAAAACGCCCAAGTTCTCCAAAATTAGTCCAGGATGCATCAAGGAGGAGAAAATCATAAACTACACAGCACATAAGTCTAAAAGGGTACCAATGGAGGTAAATCTGTTCAGTAAGGTAATTGGCAAATTTAAAGAAGATATGACAAATCAGATAACGACCTTAACGAAACAAATAATCAGTGAATCTAGAGAAGACACTAATAAAAAGCTAGTAGAGCTAGAGAAAGATATGCAAAACATAAATATTTAGTATAAAAAAGAATGGAAGTCCATAAGAAAAGTCCAAACAGAAATCCAGGAGATTAAAAACATGTTTGAAAGTATGGGTAGCAGAAGTGAACAATGTGAAGACAAGCGTGTCAGACCTATAGGACATATCTCACCATCCCGTCTATTAAACTAGAATCGAAATGTATCAAAGATCTAAATGTTACAACAGAAACACAATCCACTGGAAGATACAACAGGTCCAACCCTTGAAGACTATAGGTATGGACAAGGACTTTCTGAACAGAATCCCAGGAGCCCAATAAATATTGTAATACCAAGAATCAACAAATGGGATCATATCAAATTTAAAAGCTTCTGGACAGCAAAGGAAACAACCAAGAGTGAAGAGACAACCTACAGAATGGGGAAAAAAATTTTGCCAGCTATTCCATGGACTGAGGACTAACATTGAGAATACGTAAAGAACTCAAAAAACTTAGACTTCCCCTAAAATAAAAGATCCAGTCAAAAAATGGGCAACCAAAATAAATAGACACTTGTCGGAAGAAGTACAAATGGCCAAAAAATACATGAAAAAATGCTCATCATTGCTGGCCATCAGATAAATGCAAATTAAAATGATACTGGGATGCCATCTTACCCCAGAAAGAATGACTATAATCAAAACTTCTAAAAATAACAAATGCCAGCAATAATGTGGAAAAAAAGAAACTCTTCTACATTTTTGTTGAGAATGTAAGCCAGTACAACCACTATGGAAATCAGTGTAAAGATTCCTCAAAAAACTAAAAATAAAAATTCTACTTGACTCAGCTATCCCCCTTCTAGATATCCTCCCAAAAGAGTTAAAATCACCATATTACAAAGACACATGCATACCCATGTTTATAGAAGCTAAATTTTGGAAACAGTATATGTTCATCAACAGATGAATGGATAAGGAAAATGTGGTATCGGTACACAATGGAGTATTTGCTGCCATAAAGGAAGATAAACTTGAAGCAATCATAGGTAAATGGTTTCAGTTTGAGAATATAATGTTAAGTGAAATACATCAGACACCCAAACTCAAATATTGCATGGTTTCTCGTACAAGGAAGGCATAAATACATGGAGAGAGAGAGAGGGATAGAGAGAGAGAAATAGAAGAGAGATAAATTGGAAGTAGGGATAAGTGCAAATTCTTCCCCAAATAACATATTTAGTTGTCTCAAAATATTTTTAATATATATGAGAATTTATTTCATTTATACTACTAGTTTATGTCAGATCATTGAAAAGAAAGTTTTGTGCAATTTTCTGTTTATTTTTTGTAAGAATCTTTTCAGTTTATGTCTTGTACTGAGTAACTACTTTGAAGATAATGATACACAGTGTGTTAACTATTGTTATTCTCTTATAATTTTGTTATGAAATTCTGTTCATAACAAAAACAAAACCAATATGGGCTCTTATTTCATGTTCTCCAAGCCAGGTGATGTAAACTTAAAGCACTGAATCTGGAACTACTACCACTCTCTTATCTTGATATTCTTAAATATTTTATAGCTTCTCCAAAGATCAAACACCTTCCTGAAATAGTCAAAACCTCCTATTTTTATCCTTTGTACCCTTATCTCACTACCTATAGCCAACTCTACCTTCAGGGCAGGAAAGTTCTGCCTTTTCTTGGAATCCAGGGTGTCCAACAGGACTAATCTAGGGTGTCAAAACTTCATTTTTCTCCAGGAAATGGGCTCTGGGCTGGCAGCGCTGCCCCTGACTCCTTGCCCCAGGACATCACTTGAAAGCGATTGACCTTGACAATTACTTAGGCTGTGTAAGCCTCGGTTTCATAACTTGTAAAGAGCAAAGATGGGGAGGTTGTTTGAAAGTTTCATTAGATAAATCATGCCAAGTGTTTAGGATGCTATGTGGCAATAAAGTACTCAATAAATGTTAACTACAAATAAAATTATTACTAACGTTATGGTTACCTCCTGCCATATGCATTAAACAGTGCAGACTGTATTTGCAATTGGAATTTATAATTTGCAGCCTCCTCTTCTCTCAGGCTTTAACAAATGAATGGTAAAACTATACAATCTATCTAAATGTCTGGCCAATATCACAGAGCTGATCAATATCACAGAGAAAACTCAATGAGTAGGTTCTGGAGAGAAATGTAATCATGGGAAAATAATAATTCTATAAAGAGGAAAATTGTTTATAATACCAGAGTGGAGAAAGCCTTTCTAACCCTGCCTCAAAATCTACAAGCCATAGAAGAAAAAAGTAAATCGACAAATTGTACTAAATCAAATCAGAGTTTATGCATGACATAAAACATAGAAGAAAAACAAAAGGGTCATGACAAACTAGGAAAAACATATTTGCAATTCAATAAAAAAAAATGAATGTCCTTGATATATCACTGGGCTATAGATAGGACAAGACCAATAATTTAGTAGTAAAAAAAAATGAAAGGGAGATGCAAACAGACTTCAGAACAGAGGAAATATGAATGTGTCTTAAAACAAAAGACTCTCAGTGTCAACCACACTAGGAAAATTCTAATTAAAGCTACTCTGTAATACCACCTCTCCCCCACCAGATTTGCAGAATCTGGTGTCAATTTGCATGAAGTCTAATGAGACACTGTGTTGGTAAGAGGCAGATGGGTTAATACTTGTACAACCCTGTGGAAGCTGGTCCTGTATGTCACAGTTGAAAACACATTTATCTTTTGCTCAATAATCCTACTTCTGAGTATTTAAGACACACACACACATCTGCAAAAAATATTAATCAATATATGTACAAAGTTCTTTATTTTCAATAAGCAGCAAATTGAAATCTGATCGTCTATGAATAAGGCTCTGTTTAAACAAGCTATGATCAAGTTATAGAATAGTAAAAATACTCTGTAATTAAAATTCATTAAAATAACAATAAAGTAAAAAAAAAAGAGTAGCCATGTATACTAATACAGAAAGATGTACTAAATATATTAAGTTGATTAAAAGAACTAAAGCTTTGTTAGGGGTGTGTGTTATGTCATTTGCTTTTTAGAAATCAGAGGAGGAGAATGTATCAGTATTTCTATGATATTTCTATCCCATAGAACCATTCTGGAGAGGACACCCAAGATACTTCATGCCATGTGACTGGTGCATCTTTCCAATTGTCAGGCTGGGTGACCTTCAGCAGGGTCTCTATAATGCATTCAGGGGTCAGTGACCAGTGATCATCCTGACTCACTGGAACCTGTGCTACAAGAGTTGCTAAGTAGTTTTAATATTATTCCTAGGTTTGGACAAAATGGAATGGTGATACAGGATAGAAATGAACAGCAGCAGCTTTGCGTATATATTTATACATTTTTAAGCAGCACAACACTTACTACATGATATGTTTGCATGCACTTATTACAGGAGATATTTATTACAGGAGATATATATATAGAGAGAGAGAGAGAGAGAGAGAGAGAGAGAGAGAGAGAGCTCCAGGCTTCATCCTATTGGGGTTATATAATCATGCACCCACCAGCAATGTTAGATGGCACCTCTCAACAGAACACATCTGTTTCGGAAAGTTGGTGGCTCAACACTTATCAGCACCTGCTGGAGAAAGCTACCGCCCCAGGTAATAAACTGCAGCACAGCACAGATAAGATTTGAACATCTCTTAACGCCAATATCTCTAGGCTTTCCACTGAGCCAGGATGTCTCTTGCTGCAGAAATCCAATCTAAACCATGAAAAGGATTCCCAATATGATTTTAAGCAAGGTAAGGATGCTTTGCCAGATTGTTATCAAGAGTGAACCGGGGGCCGGTGAGATGGCTCAGCGGCGTGAGAGCCTGCCCGGCAAGCACGAGGTCCCGAGTTCAACTCCCGGAACCCATAAACGAAAAAAGGGCTGGTGATATCGCTCAGCAGCACAGGCGCCTGCTGGCGCGCAAGGTCCTGACGTTGACCCCCGGTATCCACCAAAAAATAAAAATAAAAAAGAGTGAACCGGTACATCTACGTCTACACACAAATCACTGCACAGGAGGGATAGAAGTGAGAGGAAGGATCCCAGTGTGTGCAAAGTGAGGGGTTCTGGAGCTGAGGGGACCCCACTACACACACACACACACACACACACACACACACACACAGAGATGGAATAAAAGGGAATTCATGTCAATCTGGCTTAAAAGTGACTATTTTCCAAACAGCTTCTTACTGTCATCTTAAGCTGCACAGCACTTTTTAAAGGATGCATTTGCTCCCAAGTTTTCTAGCATTGTGAGGATTTTCTAGGTGCACCAGGTTTTTGAGTATAACGTCATTTCTGTCATCAGCTTAGATGCCTAAATTTCATCAGGGAAGGGGAACAGATTGATAGCATCACCACTGATAATTTCTCAATCAAGAACGGAAGTCACTGTCAGTAACTCCTGAGGAAAGCTGCTATTCGAGTAACAAAGCTGCCACACAGGTATTCAGGTTCCATTAAAAATGAAGTACAATTGCTTTAGAAAATTTGCTCTTTGAAAGCAGTAGCCATAACATTAAAGAAACCTTCAAAGAAATTGAAGTTGGCCAAAGGGTAATGTAGAATAAGTGATTTTCCTTTAACATCAGGATGAAACAAATTTCAACTCTTACTGCAGATACTTAGACCATGAGTGAAAATGAAGTATCATAATAAGGCAATTGCCCAGATAATTCCAATTCAAATCCCCACTTATTTGATCTGGGAATCTCACAAAAAGTTACCATCAGAGTTCTCTGAACTGAACTCTGCAAATATGTTGAGCACATACTCCCCCTATAGACAAAATCATTCATGAAATGTGCCCACTTGATGCACTAGTTGTATGCGTTATTAAACATATGTAAAGCAATACCTTAAAGTAACAATGTAAAAATAGGTAAAAATGTAGGCACCCGACTGTGTTAGTCAACAATCTCTATGACAAATACCTGTGATAATTGACTTACACAGAAAAAATATTTATTTTGGCTCTCAGTTTTAGAGGTTTCAGTCAATGATACATTGGCCTAATTTTTTTGGGTCTGTGATGATACGAGTTCAGAGTAAGGTAAAGCCACTCAACCTGGCTTAGACAAGAAAGAAAAGGGACAGGATAACGATTGCATAGTCATCTTAAAAGGCACCCTCTCAAAGACCTGAAGGTCTCCTAGGAGGCCCTACTTCTTAAAGTTTCTACCAGCTCCCAATAACACCAAGCATGGTACCAAATGTTTTTACACATGGGCATTTGGGGTTGTTCCAGTTTCAGCTACAGCATCACCTTCCTTTTTGCATGCTGTGGACCTCTTTGCATCCTTGGCGTGAACATGATATTCTGGAACATGCCAATCCAAAGCCCTGGTTATCAGGGTCCAGTGTGCTCTACAGGTGGCTGCGGATGTCAGGTATGTGTACACACGCACTCAGCCTAGGACCCGGGCTCACGGTGAAAGGGATTGCGGAAATACATCCTACCCCCTGAGGGAGTGACTGAGCCACACTATGAGTAGCAAATTAGAAGCTGGGTGATTTATTACAGATGCTGCCTAGTTGATCCTCCACTGACTGTTCATGTCATAATTGTAATTGTCTGTCTGAGGAATTAAGTCACAAAATTTTTTCAAATTTTTAAAAAAGTTCTTCCCTCTAAATATTTTAACGATAGATATCTGTGAAGTTTAATTAGGATAAATAAATACACGTATCCGTCGGTCAAGACCCACTGTAGGGGCCGGTGAGATGGCTCAGCGGCATAAGCGCCTGCCTTGCAAGCGCGAGGGCCCGAGTTCGACTCCCGGATCCCACATATGAAAAAGGGGCCTGTGATATCGCTCAGAGACACGGGTGCCTGTTGGTGCTCGAGGTCCTGAGGTCGACCCCCCGGTACCCACAAAAAAAAAAAAAAAAAGACCCACTGTAGATAACAAAACTTGTGGATACTCATGTCCTTTATATAAAATGGCACAGTATTTGCATATTATAACCTTACATGTGGCCTTCCATACACTTGAAATCATCTCTAGATTACTTATTTTAGTGTATGTGCTGCCAAAGCAAGCACGATCTCTAGATCACTTACAAGAACTAATATAATGTCAATGCTACACAAAATAGTTGTACTAAAACGTTTAGAGAAAATGACAAGAAAACAATCAGTGTATGGTCAGTACAGAAGCAATTTTTTCATAATATTTTCCACCTGCAGTTGGTTTAGTCCACAGAGAAGGAAATGGAGGACTGACTGTACTAAATATATAAATGCATGAATATATAAATTCTCTGTGGAACATTTAAACAAACAAACAAATGTTCTATTACAGCATTTGTAGCTAAAAAAACATAAAATATTTATATTCCTAAGTTTTATTTCCTTATAATTTAAAATGTTTTAGTAAATAAAACATATCTCTAAAGAAAGAAAAAATAACTTTTACAAATGAAAAATATTTTTCTGGGACAGGAGAGAAAAAGCTATTCAGGTTTTAAAATTAAAAAATTGAACATTTCCTGGAAAATATAATATATGCTTAAATCATCCAAAAGAGATTCTGTATATGTTTAAGTCAAATAATATTAACTTTTGTAGCTTACAATGAATTGTTGAATGAGTTTTGTTGATTTGTGGCATATTAGAAAGTGTTGAATTTCATTATAAGCTATTCTATTTGAATAGTGCACATTTCATAAGTATGTCTAAGTCTCTTATTTTCCATATATACATTTAAACTTTCCAAACATATTCTTGGAAATGTTCAATTTTTTAAAGGATCAGTTTTTGAAGCTTGTACTAAATTGATGAAGAATGAGTCTGAGAATGTAAAAGAAAAATCTTGAATAGCCTTTTACTATTATAATTTTTTAATATTCCAGTAAATTGTCAATAAAATATCTTGATGTCACTGCTTAATAAAAAGAAAGAGAGGAAGAAAGGAAGGAAAACAGGAAAGAAGGAAGAAAGGAAGGAAATTACATCACATACTTTTGATCTAAAAGAGAGACTAAGACCTTCAAAACAGTGCTTTTAAAATAATTCTTCTAACCTTTAAGAAGATGAACTTTTTTACTTCAACTAACTGCTTGCTACTTTTAATTCAATTTTGTATTTTAAGAGAATTTAATATTTTGTTGGATGAAAAGTTTTATTGATGTAGTTAATTTAAATATTAATATATGCACTATAACACTTTTAAATGATTATAGTATGAAATAGTGTAGTCATAAACATTGATTATATTGCTAATAATGTCCAAGAAAAATATAAATTTCAGAGGCTATAAAAGAACATTTTGATAAATTTGACAACACAAAATTTAAAAATAGTCTTCTAATTGCTTAAGGAATACCAGTTACAAATAATTTTAGCTAATTTATTACATGTTTATGACATATCTATAATATCTCTAATGCTTATTATATACTATGTGCTAAACAAATATTAATTCATTTAATCCTTGCTAATGAAAGCACAGCAATGTTGAAGAAATGAAATGATCTAAAGCTCTTTTCTCACTAAGAACAATTTTTTTCTAATTAATTATTTAACCAATATTAGCAAATATCAAGTTTAATATTACATAGTATGAGCAGGGTAGAAAGAAGACTCTTCAGCACCTGCAAGGCCATTTTGCAGGAAAATGTGACAATAAACACAGAACACTTAAATCCATATATATCCTCTTTGACACAGCAATCGAAGCCAGGAATTTATAAGACCAAGGTAATCTGGTAATCTCATGTGGAAGGAGAGAGAGAGCAAGAGAGAGAGAGAGAGAGAGAGATTGAATAAGCTTGTTTGGACACAGTAAAAGAAGAGAAAAGTGAAATTTGCTTTATTTGCAATCCCAACAGCAAAATCCTCAAAACCCTGCTGTCACCCAGACGGCCTCCTCCTGCTTCCCACCTCATCCTCCTGAGGGTCTTGCCTCTGGAAGATGATTAATGTTACTATGATTCATAAGGTCTCCAGGTCATATATCAAGTTTCTCAGTGCTTACAAACTCCCTAGGAGACTACCCTGCCATTCTGTTGTGCACATTAATTTTACTTTAAATAGAATATGTGAATGGCCAGTAGCCAACTTAATGTGCCGTAGCGATATAGTTAAAAAGTAAATGTCAGAAAATAGAAGTAGTTATAATTTGGGTGATCAGATTATTTAGAGGTTTCTGCCTGAGCGTGTATCAAATTCTGGTGCTTGGATTTGTAATAAATCCTAGACAATATGTAAGTTAGATGCCAGATCTTCATTGCAGACTAAAGTGAAAGTTGAACAGCATAGCTAATATGAGACACTGAGGACATTGCAATCTCTGTCTCTCTTTCTGTCTTTCTCTGCCTCTCTGTGTCTGTCACTCTCTCTTGCTGTCTCTGTCTTTCTGTCTCTCTCTTTCTCTGTCCGTCTCTCTCTCTCTCACACACACATACACACAGCACGCGAAAACACACACACACACACAACCTGTTATCCATAGATATGGGGCCCTACCTAATCAAGGGTCCACAGTGCTCATTATCATCCTCAACTTTCCAATACTGTTTAACAGTAGGCTAACAAAAGCAGCAGAGACTCTGAAATGAGAGTGCAAGCCCCTGCTTCAACTATATTCAGCTATATGGTCTCCATCTGGACAGTCCTTTGAGCTCACTGATCCTTATTAGTTTTTATAACTGTTAAATGTGCTGCATTGCTAGATGCATTGCTGCAAGAATCAGACAAGAGAGAGTGCATTTGAAGCCAGTCAATGATATGTGAATGTAAAATCTAATTATTGATGTACCACTAGCTGAGTACTAAAAGGCATAATATGTGTACACACATGCATGTGAAAGAGTAAGTTCTACTTATTATTTATAAAATTCAATTTATTACCTAATAAATACTAATCAGAACAAATTTTATTATTGCTAGAAGAGTCATTATTCTCCATCTTTGAAAGAGAGGATATGGAGTTGTGATTTTTTCTGGTATAAAAAGGCCTTCATTTACTGTTAAAATTACTTACATGAAGATCAATTCAGGAGTTAAAATTTTTTAGCTATTCCCAAACAAAACTTTACAGAACATCATGCTCATCACCAGAAGGAGTCCTTCTGCATAATAATTAATCCTTCGTAATGTGAATTCAACAACTATGAACTCTCTTGCTCATTGTAAATGAGCATGATGCCTACTACTTTTGTTAGTTTAAAACAATGAGCCAATAATACACTGAATAAGGTATCACAAGTTATCGCTGAATAACACCAACAGTTGTTTTGATAAGCTAGTTACACACAGGCTTTGACATGCCCTATATTTAGATACATGAGCAAGGACAAATCCTGTAAATTCCACATGTTTGGCTTCTGTTTCAAATGTCCAAGGTTAAAAACAGTCAGGCAGAGACAAATAGCAGCATTTCTTAAATTAGAGGTGTGCAGATAATGCAGGATTTATTCACTGAAAAGTATCTCTGAAGAAATAGAGCATGGGTCATTATATTGTTACCTGAATTGAAAATATAAATTAAATACAAATTATCAACATTTGAAAGATATGTCATTCATTGGTGGTCTGCATATTTCCTTTATTTTATTGCTTATAAATCCAAAACAATATTAGTTCAAATGTTTAAAAAGAAATATCTGAGATTATAATTACTATGCTTCTTCATAAAACTTGAGAATACAAGCAATGCCTTACTATATTTACAAGGCTATTGCAATCTTACTACATATGGAAACAGCAAGAAGTCCAAAGACTTTTCTTCAAGAAATTCAAAAAATTTCCAAATAAATTCTTGTTATATGGAAATCCTGTAACTATTACGAGGCAATAATTTCTGACAATTTAGAAGGCCCTTGTTTAATTTACATCTGAGACCATTTTATCTCATTACAAAAAGTATTTATCGGATATGCTAAATATCATTTATCACTGTTTCGAAAACATTCATTAGGTATGTAAGGTCTGAGATTCACTGGGTTGGATCCCTTAATCCATCACTTTCCTTAATACACAATAATAAGTGATCACCTGTTCTTTGCAGACCATCAAAGATCTGCAATAGACTTGAGAAACAGATATGAAACTTAAAATACACATGTATATGTATGTGTATGTATGGATTTATTTATTATAGCATTTAATATCACATGCTATTATCATATAGCCAAGCAGTGCAAATGTTAAGTATTCATCCCAGAAATATAAAAAATGCATGCAAATATCTAGAAGGTGTAACTGAAATATACAGTGAATGTTTAAATTTTTAAAAAAATTATTACATTAGAAGAACATTCTCATTAATCCACTTCATGATACCCCTCTTACCTTTAAAAGCACTTACCCCATCATTTTTGCTACCTTCTGAAGTAATTCTGGAAGTACGCTTTCACAAGTATCTTTAAGAAGTGTGATCAAAGATATGGTGAAGGCTGCTGCCAAGTGCCATCCAACAGAAAGGTAGGCTTGTAAAACATTACAGTGTCCTTATCTACCTTATTTATCAGATCTGGCACCATGTGATTTCTGATTCTTCTCTAAAGTCAAAATGACGGTGACAAGTAAACATTCTGAAGAGATTCTGGACATTTGAATTGAATTCTGGACATTGAGGCAGGTGCAACAGCACATTTACAGGCACTCATCAAAGATGCCTTCCAGAATTACTTCAGAAAGTGAGAAGAATGATGTGACAAGTGTGTATAATTATAATTACTATGCTTCCCCCTTCGAAGGAAGGGGAAGTATCTTGAGAGGGATTAACAGCGATGCGCCTTTTACTGTAATAAGATTTTATACCTGATTTTTTTTATAGCAACTTTATAGTAGAAAAACTGGAAATGCATCTTTCCATTGGTCAAACAAGCTACCATAACACTCATACCATTAAATAGTAACAACAAAAAGGGGTGAATTGTTGATACACACGAATTGGATCAGTATCTAGGAAATTATGCAGAATTAAAAGACCTCAACTCAGAGGGTTATATATGATTCTATTTATATTATATTTTGAAATGACAAAATTATATATTGTCTTTGTACATATCATCTTTGGTGATAAAGTGGTAGTACTGTGGCATTCCTGAATATTATTCTGTGTTATTTAGCATAGTTCAGTATCTTAATTGTGGTGATGATACAATTTATACAAGTAATGAAATTGTATTTCATGCACATGTGCACATTCACAAATACAAATAAAACTCAGCAAATCTTAATAAGGTGAAAGGATTGTACCATTGTTGATCTCCTATTTGTAACATTATACCACAATTCTGTAACGTTACCATTACAGAAATTTGATATATTTTGTACTATTTCTTATAGTTACCTGTGAATCTATATTTATGACAAGATAAATATAATTTAAAATAAATTTTTATTTTCTTTTCTAACCAATTTTAAAATTATTCAGAATTCTAGAAACCAGGATATGTCCCTGTACATACTTTGGCCACATGATCTCTAATCTATCTGTATAAGATGCTAAAAGAAATTAAGGAAAGTTAACTAAATCTGATTTTTCCAATTTAATTGTTTTTTGTGAATTCTTATTATGAAGGTGGATGGAGAAGATGCCAAGGCTGGGAATTTATTTTTTTATACTTGTTAGTTGAATGCATACTTTTAAAGAGAAGAAAAAAAATATGTATTTGTGACACAAACGAGACCAGGTACATGTAATGAAAAAGTGATGCTTCTGCTATTTGTTTCCTCTACCTTCTCCAGGAAAAAAAGGCCTGCACTGTGTTTCCAGCAGATCTCTGAAATAATTACACTAGACCAAAAATGTAAACTTCATGTATCTTGTTCACTGCTGCTTTTCCCACTATTATAGCAATGTTTCCCGTGTGGTAAGCATTTCAAGTAAGCATTTTTGTGTGAAAACTGAATGATTGAAGGGGAAAGGGATATGGGAATGTACTTCTGAGTTTGTACCAAAATCAAGGAATTCAAAGAGATTATCAAATATAACAAGAAGACTGGGCTTTTGCAAGTCTTTAGTTGAGCCTTCCCTCTTACCACAGTGCATGGATCCTCTTTTAGGTAGAATTATTGGTAGGATAGCGTCAAGATTCTAAGAAAAAAAAAATAGTGCTTTGATCACAAATCTACAGAAAAGGACCACTGTGACCAAATGGAGCAATTAGCTGAGTCTGCCATCTGGAAAGAAGCCTGCAGGCTGAACAGTAAGCATCTCTGCAGTTGCTATAATCTTCATAAAACTGCAGGCTTCTTTCTCATGCCCTGAGCATTAAGGAAACAGCCCACTTGCTCACAAAACTCTCATAGGGAGGAATAGCATTCTGGTGAGCTCGCGGACTTTCCTTTTATGTCATATATTCCAGAATTGGACCTGAAAAAGCCAAAAAATCTGATTTTTTTCAAGACTCAACCAAAGCTTTCTCTTTTAAGTCAAAGAACCAGGATATGGGCAACGTAACAAGATGGAAAACCTTTTGATAATAATTACTCTCCTTCATCTGAACACCACTGAAGAGCTGTGGTCCCATCCACACCCACTAATGACAAAGTGTCCCTCGTGCATCCTGGTGGAGTGGCCTCAGAAGAGACTTGCATGAGACAGGACTTTAACCACTACCCAGGAGTCACTTGGACTCCCTGTGGTGTCCATGGAAGACCTGTGAGATGCATGATGAGAGACTTTTACCCCTCCAGCCATGATGGTGTCAGTGAAGGCTGGGTGGGGAGTGAGCTCCCTCCACCCAGCAATAACAAGGGAGCATCCAACTCAGCATCCACAGAGGGCAAGTGGGAAACCTGGACTCTGCACACTTCTGGCAGTGCTGAGGCGAAATCCTCCCTTTTCCCCCAGAATAATACATCAGCAAAAGTCTACTGAAAGCACTGCTTTAAGTAAGATCTAAATTTTCATTGTAGGAAAATACTGAAATTATTCAGATTTCAGTTGAAAGTCATTTAGCATACCAAGAACCAGGTAAATTTCAACAGGGATGGAAAACATAAACCAATATATGACAGTATGAGATGAAAGATGTGTTAGATTTATCAGAGAAGGGTTTTAAAGAATTATAACAAAAAGTTTCTAATAAACTGAACTCAATTGAAAAATAAAAAGAAAACAGTAAAGAAACAAGAACTTGCAAAAAGTTAGAATATATGATGAAAAGTTACATTAAAATTTAGAACTAAAGTATATGATAATCAAAAATTTTAAATTCAATGCATAAGATAAAGAGAAAATAGAAGAAATAGATGAGTATATCAACAGTCTTGAAGACAAAATGATAGAAATTTGCCAATATGAGCAAGGAAGAATACAGACTTAAAAAAAAAACCCTAAAATCTGAGGGTTATAACTTTCACATCACTGAGTTCAAAAGATGAAAGGAAAGAGGTCAAGATTGAAAAAGTACTTGAAAAAATAATAGCTGGGACTTCCTATATTTTATAAAAGTCACAGATAAACATATTCAGGAAGCTGAACAAGTCCCAAGCAAGATTCACACTAAACATTCCAACTAATTAGCACAAAGAGAACACCTTGAAAACAACTAGAGAAAAACAAACTGCTAGCTCTAGCTACTGATGAAGGTAAGACAATTTCAAAAGACAGGTTTCTCATCATAAGCCGTGGAGATCAAGAGAAAGTGGTATATTTCTTAAGAGTTGAAAGAAAGATGTGCATCCAGAATTCTTTTTTTATAGATTTATTTATTTTTATTAGTAGCATGTTGTTGCTTTTTGTTTTTATTTTCAAGAATGATGGAAAATGAGGACATTTCCAAATGAAAGGACAATAATGAACTTGTTACCAGCAGATATGCCTTAAAATTTTTGTTTAAAAAAATTTCTGAACAAAAGAAAATAATAAAAGAAGAACCTTGGAGTAACAAGGAGGAAGAAAGAACAATGGAAAGATTAACTATAGGTAAATATAATCATTCTCCCTCTCCCATTGAGTTTCTACAATTATAGTTTAAAATTGAATCAAAATTACAGCACAATGATGAAACTGTTGTGTACCTCACTTGTAGAAATATCATCATTCTGGTGACTTTGTTCTACATTTTTTTTTGTCTTTTTGAGACAGGGTTTCACTATGCAGTTCAGGCTAGCCTTGAACTCACAGTGATCCTCCTGCCTCAGCCTCCTGAGTGCTGGGATTATAGGCATGCGCCACCACACCAGGCTTTGTTCTATAATTTTGCAAGCAGTTGACATAAGGGGAAGTCAGCTAAAGGATACATGGGATTAGTCTGTATGATTTCTTACAACCGAATTAGAATCTATGATTATCTCAGAATATAAAGTTTAGTAAAAATAAAGAGTAGATAATAAATATAAAGAGGTAAACAAATAATACACCATTTTTTCAGTAAATAAAATCTTCAAATATAATATAGTTTTATATCCAGAGCATCTCATTAATATTCTTGCATAGTTCTGTGTTGAACATATGCTAGAATAACCTCATTCTCTGCAGCCGACTGCTCTTTAAACTTAATTTGATCCTCACTCAGAAATGGATGAGGACCAAAAGGAGAGCAACACTACAGGAAAGCAGAGGGCAGTAGAGGCGTCGGCATTTGCCTTTAGGAAGAACCAGCTCCAGGCTACTTCATCCCAGCAGCACACCTGGTTCATTCCAACACGCTCACCTGGGTAGCACTTTCATCAGAGTTCCTCGTAGGGCTCACCCTTTTATTTCAAGGATCCCTGAAAAAGTGTGTATCTCTTAGGCACCTTGCTGGTAATCAACAATAATGATAAAGTTTAGACCTGTTTTGAAAATAAATTCCAATATACCTAAGAGGTTCCTGACGGTTCTATGGCTTTGACTTATGATTTCAGGAAGGTGCTTGTGGATAATGCAGTTAAGTAGCCTTCAATAAATTTTAATTGTAAAATTTTAATGGTGCCTTTGCTACATGACCATGGATAAGTCACTGAGCTTCTCCACTTTCTTGTTAATGATTTTGGAAAGCAGCCAGCAATGTTATCTCCTTTGTAAGTTTATTTATAACCCATCAGATGTACAAAACTCTGATAGACTTTAAGGAAATTGTTTTAAAAAACTAAGACATTAATTGACTTTTCAAATCAATTTACAGACTTCTTTTCTCATAGTATTCTAAGGTTGATTTTATATTTGGTCAATAAAGTATTTTTATTAAAAATACTAAGAGTAGAAATGAAATTCCACTGTAACGGTATTAGGGGCTCCACTCACTGGCTCCCAGTGAAAATGCACCATCTGCAGTTTAGCTCTGCTTTTCATGGGTTCGGTTACACGAGGTCAGCTTCAGTCCTGTAATATTAAAAGGAAAACGTCAAAAATAAATCAGCCGTAAGCTATAACGTGGGCATTATTCTCAGTAGCACAGAGAAATACTTTCTATATTGCTTCATCCTGCCTGGGAAGTGAACCATCTCCCAGTTCCGTGTGTCCACACTGTGTATGCTGCCAGCCCGTTAGTCACTTAGCAATCATCTGTTATCAGACTGGATGCCATGGTATCATTATGCTGTGTTTAAGTACCCTTTATTTTACTTAATACACTACTTACCTTTTATTACTAGATATTTTAAATCTAGGAATGAAGAAAAGAAGAGAAAGAAAAAAGAAAAGCCTTAAACACACTAGGATTAGAAGAAAGTAGGGAACTTTAACCTGATAAAGAGCATTTGAAAATTAATGTCATACTTAATTGTGAAAGGCTAGATACTTACCTGTAAAATCAGGAAAGAAACATTGATAATCACTCCCATTGCTTCTATTCAGCATTACAAGATAAATGTAGGCAGAACAAACAGGCAAGAAAAAGAAATAAATGGTACCAATATTGCAATGGAAAAAGTAAAACTGTCTCTGCTCACCTATAACATATAATATCTCAATTAATTAAAAAAGCTATTAGAACTAATAATTCAGCAAAGTGTGTAAGATGCAAGCTAAGTATGTGAAATTCAAATATATTTCTATACATTTAAATTTTATTATATGAAAATAAAAATAAGAAACTAATTTCACTCATGATAACAACATAAATAAAAATAAATACTCCCTTAGTTACTTGCTTATTGCTGGGCAAAATACCATACAACCATAAATTAAAGAAGGAAAGGTCTATTTCAGCTCACAGTTCATAGAGGTTGCAGTCCACAGTCAGCTGGCTCCAAGGCAGGTGGCATAGCAGAGGAGAAACTGTTCCTAGTGTGGCAAGGAGGAGGTAGAGCCACATCAAGAGAGAAGAAAGGAAGGTTATATACACCCTTGTGGGCCTTGGCCGCAGTGACCCACCTCTTCCCACCAGACTTGCCTCCCAGCATCACACCCATCTATAAACCCATTGGTGGACAAACCCAGTGTCACACACCCATGATCCAGCTGCTTCCCAAAGCCCCATCTATTGAGTACATGAGGTTTTTCAGGGAGACATCTAGGTATAAGCTTTAACAAATACACAGGCCTACATTTAACAAAAAAGTGCCAAAGTTATATGTCATAAACTGTGAAATATTATTGAATGATAGTAAATAAGAGAATATGAAGTATCTAAATAAATGAATAGAATCCATTCATAATTCAGAAGACTTAACATTGTTAATATGGCATTGATAATAGAACCAATCTACAAGTTCAAATAAAATCCCTATCAGTAGACCAGTTTGCTAATTTGTAGAAACTTACAAAGTGATTCTTTGGAAGGGGGGTGGGGGGGTACTGGGAACCAATCCTAGAACATTTGTACTGAGCTATGTTCCCGGTGCTTTTATTTTTTAATTTGAGACAGGCTCTCACTAAGTTGGTAAATTGCCAGGGCTGGGCTTGAACTTACAATACTCTTGCTTCAGAATCCCAGAATGCAGGGATTATAGGTGTGCACCACTATGCCCAACTGAAAATGAATCTAACTTCATATAGATTTACAAGGGACCGAGGAAAGCCAAAACAATCGTAAAATAAGAGGCCCCATTTGACCCAGCTATTCCCCTCCTTGGTATCTTCCCAAAGGAATTAAAAGCATCATACCACAGCAATATATGCACACCCATGTTTATAGAAGCACAGTTTGTAGCAGCTAAATCTTGGAAATAGCCCAAATGCCCATCAACCAATGAAAGGATAAAAAAGATGCAATCTTTTTATATGACAGAGTACTACTCAGCCATAAAGAAGGATACTTGAGACATTTCTGGATAAATGGATGCACCTTGAGACCATACTCTTAAGTGAAATAAATCAGACACACATGTGTGAATATCAACTTGTCTTTCTGGTGTGAGAAACTGAAAGTGTAAACAAGGACCGAAATGTATAATTGATATTGTGAAATAGGGAAAATTGTTCAAAAGGAGTGGGGAATTAGAGAGGGAGAAGGGGGAAAGGAGAGAAGGGAAGAAATAGAAAAACAATTAGTAGTTACTTAGGGATGAGGGGTAATATGGCATTCCTTTTTAGTTTTGTTTTCCTTTCATTAGCAATTTGAATTAATTATTTAAAATTTTAACTGATACATAAAAACACAAAAACTGAACATATTAATATGGTACTATGTGGTATTTCTCAAATTGTTAGTAGTGATTGATGTACATATCTGGGAATATACTAAAAATTATTCAACTCTATACTTTAAATGGGTGAATTATATAGTATGTAGGATATAACTCAGTAAAACTATTTTTACAAATGACAATGGTAGAAATAAGGAAAGTGTGTTCTACAGGGAAACTCATCATTTGGGTAGTGGTTTAAGCAGTTTTCACTTTCCTGGGTGTCACATTTCCTGGACTCTAACAAAGCTCCAGGCACTGGCATCCTTTGAGATTATTCAGAAGTTTCTGGACTATTACTATTTTTGCAAGTTCTTTAAACAGACCTAATTTATGAAGAAGTGTCAAAAAAATCACATCTAAAACTATAATCTCAAGCAAGTCCTGTAAATTGCTTTAGTTAGTGACCCATACATCTCCATGAGCATTTATACTGGGAACAAAGACTATCAGTATCTCCTTGTCAGTTAAATAATAATCACCACTTTGTGCAGCACTTTAGAGTCTGGAAAGTGCTTTCATCTAATTATATTACTTCATGCTTCCCTTATTTCTTCCAGAGAGTTGAGGACACAATTAAATGGGAACTCAGGATAGTTGAAGGATTTGTTCCAAGATACCCAAGAAGAACATTTCTAAGAGCAACTCCATCTGAAACCAACATTCCCATAAAGGTCCTTTGTACTGTAAACTGGCTATAGGTCCAGTACTGGATCAGAACCAGGTCACCCTACAGGTGAATTTAGTTTGGGGCTCAAAATTCAACTGCAAGCAGAGGCTCGTCCAGTAACCTGATTCAGCAGCTACGTAAGATGTGGAAGGATTTGGGGTCCTTGTGCTTTCTAAAGGTATTTACTTCTATTTTTTAAATAAAACAAGTGGTGTGTTTTATTGGCAGGTCAAATTCAATCATTCAGACTCCTTTTAATAACTCTGCTGCTTCTAACTGTGAAATGTAAAGTTAAAACTTTTGATTATCCCTACCTACAAATACATGACAGTGAGCACCTGGAGAACTTTCATTTTGTCTCTGGGTCAGATATATAAAAGAGAATGCCATGGTTCCTGCATCTGAGAGGCTGCCAGTCTAGTGAAGGAAACATATAAATCATGAGGAAATTAAAATACAACATAAAGGGGCCTCCAGCCTGAACAAGACAGATTATACTTGTTTACCCAGCTCCTTTCTGGCTATAAGCCCTGGAAAAAGTTCATGAGAGAATCAAGAAAACATCTAAAGTGTTTTGAGATGAAGTTCAGCTACATATCAGGACCGAAGGAGTGGTACCATGGGAGGGGCAATGGGACCCTACTCAACAGAGGAAGCTTCTAAGGCATAAACTTTAGACTCTGAACTAGCAACCAAAGGCAGCTCAGGCCTCTTTCGTCCCTTCGACGGGATAAGGCCCTCTGACAGAGACAGTGAGCTGATGCTACTGGCAAGGAAGACCCATACAAAACACAAGATGCATACAAAACGGGACCTGGGGAAGCTCTCTCCTCCCTGACCAAGGTTGAAGAGTCCCCTTTTCCTCCAAGTGAGAGGAGCTCAAGACAGACCCACCCATCTTAGACAACCTGGTCAAGGAAGCCTCTCGGTTCCTGCTCACCTATGAGCCTCCTTCCTGCTTGCAGTCCAAGGTGGGCAAGCACAACTGGAAAGGAAATTCAGTGGCAGCAAAGGTTTGATCTGGGAAGGTGCTTTGTCCTCAAAGGCCTGAGACTTTATTGCTCTTTTCAGAATCATAAGAGCATCCAAAGGCTGTTGGGGAAGGGGATTTTACCACTCACCCCAGCAAGAGACACTCAGCAACCCAGCATTGCAAAACTCCTTCCTCTCCATCAAGCAGCACCAATTTCAACCACTGGGATCCAGTAGCCACAGACAACTCAAGCAAACCAGTATAACACTGCACATCCTCTAAACACTAAACTTCCGTTGGAAACACAGCCCACAAATTAGATCAAGACTCATGTTCTAAACCTGAACAGCGTGGTGGCTTGCCAAAATACAGGTATCAGTAGGCCCCAGAGTCTCCTAACATCGCCGATACAATTTCCAGAACATAAATAATATTTCATCTCACTCATCACACTAGGAAGCAAGATAATGAGAACCTGAAAGACAAGACAATCAACTGACTTCAATATCAAGGTGAGTCAGATAATGAACAAGGATTTTAAAGCAATTGTCATAAAAATGTTTTAACAATATATAACAAATATTATTGATGTAACTTTTAACTCAGCAAAGATATAGGCATGATAAGAAAATTTTAATTCCATCTGGAAATAAAAGAACTGACAAATAGGGCCGGTGAGATGGCTCAGCGGCATAAGCGCCTACCTGGCAAGCGCGAGGTCCTGAGTTTGACTCCCAGAACCCACATACAAAAAAAAAAGGCCGGTGATATCGCTGAGTGGCACAGGCACCTGCTGGTGTGTGAGGTCCTGAGTTCGACCCCCGGTACCAAAAAAAAAAAAAAAAAAAACCTGACAAATAGTAGGAAATTCTTTAAAAATCAGTGGTTCATTAGTAAAGTAAAAATGACATAAGATTAAAACAGTGAAGTTGACAACAAAACAATGGAAAGCACCCAGTCAGAACAATAGAGAAAAAATGAACTGAAAAATAAATGAAGGGCCAGTGATATAGCTCAGCAGCATAAGCTCCTGCTTGGCAAGTGTAAGGTCCCGAGTTCGACTCCCGGTACCTGCACATAAAAAAAATAAAATAAAATAAAATAGAATGAAAACACTAAGAGACTTGGTGAATAAACACATTTGTACCATTGGAAACCTAAAAAGACAAGGGAAAGATAGTGGAGCCAGGAAAAAATGAGGAAACAATGGCTAAAATCTTCCCAAATTGGTCAAGAGGTACAAATCTTCAGATGCAAGAGGCTGAACAAAGTGCAAATTGAAGGAAGCCAAAAAAATTCATATCACAGTACATAGTGACTAAAATTTTGATTAAAGGTTCCATTCTACCCAGCTATTCTCCTTCTGGGTATCTTCCCAGAAGGATTAAAAACATCATACCACAGTGATATATGTGCACCCATGTTTATAGCAGCACAATTTGTAACAGCTAAATCTTGGAAACAACCCAAATGCCCATCTTCCGAGGAATGGATAAAAAAAGATTTTTTTTTTTATATAATGGGGTACTACTCAGACATAAAGAAGAATAAACTTGAGACTTTTATAGCTAAATGGATGCAACTTGAGACCATACTCATAAGTGAAATAAATCAGACCCACGTGTGTAAACATCATATTGTCTCACTAAGTGTGAGAAACGGAACGAGTAAATAAGACCCAAAATGTACAATAGGTATTGTGAATTGGGAAGAAACTGTTCAAAAGAAAAGAGAAACCGTGATGGGGGAAAGTGGAAAGGAAGGAAGGGAAAAGAAAAAAAAGAAAAAAAAATATATATATACCCAAGGTAGTTAAGATAGTTATACAGCTAGTCTCTCTTAGTTCGTTGAAAAGAAAGGTTTGTGCTGATATTGTTTGAACAATACTTCATGCCTATATCTTGCACTCTGAATAACTACTATAAATGTAACAATATGCAATGTATCAATTATTGTAACTCTCTTACCAGCCTATTTTGAAACTCTGTTTTATTGTTATTTTTATTTTTTTACTTTAAAATTTAAAAAAAGATATTAAAAGTAGCTGGAAAGAAACCAAATAATCTATAGGCAAACACCAGTTTGAACAAGTGTCAATTTCTCATATAAAAGTGGGCACTAGATGGAAAGACCAAAAAAAATAATCTAAGTGCCCATGGCAAAATTTGTACCCAGTGAAACAAGCCCTCCATAATGAAGGGGAAAGGAGAACGATGCTTAGATGGAAGAACATTAATGGGACATTAACAGACCTACCCTTACCGATGACTAAAGAAAGTTCTCCAAACAGAAAATGGTAAGAACAGTTTTTGAGCAAGAAGACAATCAAGGACCAGCAATAAGAGCAGAAATGTAAGTACGAATATAGTATTTCTCATGAGTTTTACAAAAATATTTGATGACCGGGCCGGTGAGATGGCTCAGCGGCGTAAGCGCCTGCCTTGCAAGCACGAGGACCCGAGTTCGACTCCCGGAACCCACATACGAAAAAGGGACCGCTGATATCGCTCAGCGGCACGGGTGCCTGTTGGAGTGTGAGGTCCTGAGGTCGACCCCCCAGTACCCACAAAAATATATATATATATATTTGATGACCAAGACAAACTACAAAACACTTTGGTAACTAAGACAATTATTTCCCAAAAATCTTTAACATTAAAGATGAGGAAGTTTTAGAAACCAAAAGAATACCCTAATTCCTAAAAGGAAATTTGATAGATTGGATTTCATCAAAATGCAAAACTTTTATGAAAAATTTCTATCAAGAGATGAAAATAATGCCATCAAGAGGTAAAATGAGAAGCTATAGCAAAGGAGAAAATATTGCAGACCAAAAAACTGGAGATTCTACCTAAGAAGACATACAGATTATAAATAAATACATAAGATGTCAACATCATTGACCTTTAGAAAAGAGCAAAATTAATCTGTAATAAGATATCACCACGCACAGAATGGCTAAAATTAAGAATGGCAAAACAGTGAAGAAACATCACCCACGCATCGGCAGTGGTAATATAAAAATCCTGTAATCACATAGAACAACAGTTTGGTATTCTGAGACTGAATGAGTAATCACCATAGAACCCAGTCATTGCACTTCTGGGATTTTATCCCAGACAGATGAAAACTTATGTTGATTCAAAAAATACACAAATGTATATACCAGCTTTATTTGTAAAAATCAAGCTCTAGAATCAGAACTCCAACAAGTGAATAGTCCAATAAGCTATGATACCTAACATACTATGGAATACTTTTCAGAATAAATGTACTCTCAATAATACATAACTTGTGTAAGTCTCCAGAGAATCTTACTGAAAGGAGAAAGCCAATCCAGAGATGTGCACCTTACGATTTTGTTTATATTACATGTTTAGATGACAGGATTAAAAAGACGGGTAGCAGTTTTGTGGTTTCCAGGACTTAGCAGGTGTGATGGGAGGAGACCGGGACTCAGTGTTGTGATGAAAGGATGAGAGGAAGGCATTGGAGATGCCGGAGATGGCGCTGGAGATGTTCAGTGCCTCAGTGCAGTGGTGGACAGGGGAACCCACACAGCCACCACTCCGCATGATTTCACAGAACAGCATGTGAACCTGTAATTCTTAAATTTCAACCTTTAAAAAATACATTTAAGAACTGTAATATAAGAAGTAGTGAGGGGCCGGTGAGATGGCTCAACGGTGTAGGTGCCTGCTTGGCAAGCACGAGGGCCCAAGTTCGACTCCCGTATCCCATATACGAAAAAAGGGCAGGTGATATCGCTCAGCGGCATGGGCACCTGCTGGCGCGCAAGGTCCTGAGGTCAACCCCCGGTACCCACAAAAAAAAAAAAAAAAAAAAAAGCCGAAGAAATTAAATGACATGAACAGCTTGTTAGAAGAAGGAAACAATGGGAAACATTTAACCACAAGGTTTCATGAAATTACACTCAGAACCTTTGTTATGAAAATAACCACAGACCTATTAGATAGCAGTGCTGGTGGGAACACAAATGTGAAAATAGGACAGATTTGGTAAATGAAAAGTAACATATACCAGGTTTCTATTTTATTTCTTCAAAAGAAAGACTATTTTATTACACTTATACAAGATTTTACAATCGTATTTAAAAGTTAATATTCTAAGATATGTTCTTGGTAAAGAGACACTTTTTAATCTGAAAGATCAGAGTGTCATGATTCAGTTGAGAGATGGTGAAACCACACAAATTACAGTTAGATAATTATATTAACTTGGATTTTGTGACAAAAAATGAAAAAAAAGAGAGAGAGAGAATCAAGAGAAAGAATAAGGAAAAGCCAGGAGATGCCAGGCGTGGGGGCACACTCCTGTAATCCCAGCACTCAGGAGGCTGAGACAGGAGGATTAGCACAAGTTCAAGTCCGGCCTGGGCTATGCAGTGAGTTCAAGGCCAGCCTGAACTGCATAGCGAGACCTTGTCTCAAAAAAAAAAAAAAAAAAAAAAAAAAAATCCAGGAGAGAAGACTGAGAACGTTCTGCATCTGAAGCGGTGTAAAATTGTGACTATTGGGTGATGCTGAAATAAATGTGAGAAAGACACTGCAGAAACAGTTATTTTTCAGTCTCCTGATATAGGGAGTCCCTGATCCAAAACTGTCAGTGCTACTGAAAGTATTCCAACTGTGTCTCTTATTGGAAAGAGCAGATTCTTCTTACTTAGCATTTCTGTTTATTAGAAAGCTTTTAATATCATTTCTACTTAATGAATATTATGAACTAGAAACTGTTAGTGTTCATGTGAATCTAAACCTAGTGCAGCAGCCCGTTAATAATTAACACAGCATTACAGACATGCACGGTGTGGAACTTTTCTCAGTTTGAGCTGGCTACTTGCCTCTTTTACACATAGGATATACTGAGACTTAGTGTGATTACTATGAAGTATAGCAAAGCAAGCATAAGAATATTATACAGAACACCCTAAGATTGTGACAGTAACACCCAGAGACAGCAGAAGAGCAGTAAAAGCAGTGAGAAAAGTCCAAATGAGAGCTATGTCCTCATTACATTAGATACCATCTTTATCCCAGTTTTACAAATGAGAAGCAGTTCTAAAGAGATAAAGTAATCCAACATGTGCTCCTAGTAAGTGGTAATGGCAGGATTTAAAACCACACTAAATCCAGAAGCCCACACTCACAACCGTTATTATATATTGGCTAAGAATTCAGCAGACTTTCAATATAGAGAAAGGCCTTCAAGAATCAGCACTGGCCTTAGCAAACATAGCAGAAAAGTAAGGCACTTGTTCTATCAGTGACAATGCAAAACCAGATTTTGATGAGTTGTCTGATGTCCTCAAAGAGACAGCGAAATCATAAGAATAATTATTTCCGATTTCAATAGTAAAAGTAAAAAGAGAACAAATTTGAGTTTAATCTGACAGGTGATGGAAAGAGAAGGATTTTTGGCATAATGTAAGGGTTGCAACATAAATAAAAAACAATTCACAGTATCTGTGACCTGGGAACAGAGGACAACTTCCTCAAATTAATGAGTTCTCTAATAATAAGAGCGAGGCAAGGGTGCACCTTATCACCAGTCCTTCGCAATACCTCACTGGAAGTTCTTCCGGATGCAATAAGAAAAAGATGGAAAAAAAAAAGCTATATTGACTAAGAAGGAAAAATCTAAACCATCTTTGTTTATAAATGATATGATTTTTTTATGTAGAAAAAATAACTTACTGGAACAAATCAGCAATTACAGCAATTTCGATCCAATTTTCCAACCTGTTTTGTTAGGAGAGTTAAGATCATTTACATTGCGAGTTATTATTGAAAAATATTCTCTGAATCCTTTATTTTCCTCTTTTGCTTAACTAATCTCCATGTCAGATGTTTTCTTTTCTTTGGGCTCTTTGGTGACACTGGCTTTGCTGTCTCTAAGTGTTCTTTTAGTACAGCTTCCAACACTGGTTTGGTGGTTGTGAATTTCTTTCTATTCCCCTTGGCATGGAAAGTTTATTTCTTCAACAATTTTGAAAATTAAATTTGCAGGTTACACTAATCTGTGTTGGCAGTTATTTTCTTGTAGGTCTCTTCAAACTTCACTCCAAGCTCTCTTGGCTTTTAAGGGTTGTGTTGAGAACTCTGCTATTGTTCTAATAGGCTTTCCTTTATTAATTACTTGATTTTTTCTAATACCTTTACTGTATTCTCTTGTGATGATTTTCTGGGATTTTGAGTATGATGTGTCGTGGAGTTCTTCTCTGGTTGTGGTTACTTGGGGTTCTATATGCCTTGTTTGTCTAGTTATTGAATTCTTTTCCTAAATTTGGAAATTTTCTGCTCTGAATTTTGGGAATACATTTTTTGTACCTCTTGTGTCATCTCCTAATCTTTGCTTAACTCTTGTAACTCTTACCTTATTTTTGCATTAGTCATTTAGTGCCTATTGGATCCAGATTCCCTGGTATCTTGTTTTTAGGGTGTCACTGAGTATGCCTTACTCCATCATCTTTACCTTTTCATTCTGACCTTTTCTCCTCACATTGGTTGCTCTGGTTGCCATACATTCAAATGAATTTTTTACATCCAGGATTTCTGCTTGATTTGTTTTTGTAATTGCAAGCTTCACTAAAATGATCATATATAATTTGTGTTGTCTTGTTTAATTCAATCAATTTTTGTTCATGTTCTCTTTAAGCTCATTGAAAATTTTATTAATTAAAATTTTTATCTGTTTATGTACATCCTCTGAACTCACTGAACATCTTATAGATTTGATTATTTATTTCTATTTTGATCTCTTCAAATATTTTAGCCATTTGGTTTTTGAATTATTTGTAACTTCCTCCACTTCATTGCCCATGATATAAGCTTTTGAAGAGTTAAGAGTTTTGCAAGGCATCTTGATGCTTTGTTTTCTCATGTTTCTATTGTTATTGAGCTGAGGGCTAAAGGTAAATTAGGGTAAAACATTGCCATCTCTAGAGATCTCTTTAGTCAGCGTATTATTTTGTGATGTGACCTTGGCTTTGGTTATGCTCTGGTGTTTACACACTTCTTTGACCTACTCAACAGAATAGAACCACTCCCAGTTACTGTTTCAAGGAGAGAACAACTACCAGTTATTAGCATCTACAGAACCATCCATGTATCAATCATATACTTTAAATTTTCTTTTTAACAATTTCATCCTTTTTTCAGTAATCCAGAAAGGCTATAATATAGTACTGATCATAAGTAGGCTGTAGTGTAGAAGATAAGGGAAGGAACAAAGAAGAATAAAAGGAAGAAAATATTTCAGAAAGAAGGAAAGAAAAAAGATAACCACAAATGAAAGAACAAAAAGAAAAAGATGAGCTTGTTGATATTAATTTTATATCTGGAGTTGGGATTGGGAGAGAAATACTTGAGAGGGTTTTTTTTTGGCAGGGGTGGAAAAAGGAGGAAGAGGGAGGGAGGAATAGTTGGATATTGAGAGAAATTGTAAGAAGGTTAGAACCAATTAATATGAAAGAAAGCTTATGCTTGAATCCTCTATACAAAAATTTTTGTAAGGGTTAATTAATCTGACATGCCCATGAAGGATACTATCTGAACTAAATAACTAATTAATTCATATTCTCCATTTCACATATACAGACACCTCCCATATATATACCAGATGAAAGAAGAAAAAAAAAGAAAGAAAAGAGGAAAAATCCACACACATACAAAAATACAAAGGTAGACTTCTGTCAGTACTATTTATACTACAGTCAAAATTTAACCAGTGTGCTCTGCCCTTTCACTCACAAGCAGAGAACCTTTGACTTGTAGCTGTTGTGGAGGGCTGAGCGCCAGTCCTCTGTGGTTGACTCCAGAAGCTGTCTCCTGGTGCTTGAGCTGGTTCTCCTCCTATGAGTTACTCTCTTGCCTACCAGGGAGTGAAGGGGTTGGGGGTCCAGATTAACTGCTAAGCCTGCCTGTGTCACTGCCTCTGCAGAAAGACCTGCGCTCCGTTTTAGCTTCATTTCTGTAAGCATAGCTAACCAGAGGGTTTGTGTCTGTGCCGTGCTGGGATACCTTTGCAATTTTCTCTTGGAAGTTTTTATAAATGTGTTAAATGTGTTAAATGCACTGAATTGCACATGTCCTCAAGTTCTTTCTTTACTCAAAGTTAAGATAATTTAGTACATTATATCATGTTCATTAGTTAGTAATCCCTTATTTGGTTAAATGTTTGTATCTTTTCATATCTTTGAAGCTCTTCTTGGTGTGGCCAAGGTCAGGATCTAGAAATGATGAAGGTGCATCTTTGACCCCAAACAGATGGAGTTCGAAACGCCTTGGTTCAGTGACCAGGGCAGATCATGAAGAATGTTTCACACCCTTGCTCCACAGTGATGATTAATGTGTTGCTGACTACTAGACTAAATCCCAGGCCAACCTGGGAGCATTTGTATCAACCGAGAAGAGAAGGATCACCCTCTATCCTTTAGCACCGGCCCTGTTTAGGAGTCAGCAAAGTACTTGGTCATGGAAATGGTCTGACTTAAAAGATTTAAGGAAATTCCTCCTGTCCAAGAGATCTTTCCCTACCAGCTTTCTACTAATACAGAAAATCTCCCAGTAAGAATTCATCTTTATTTAGAGAATGATGCTTTATGGACATTAAGCTCAATCAATTGCTAAAACCTTATTTCAAATTAGTTCATATAATCTGATTTGAGAGTAACTCCATGTTGAATGAAAGGGATAGAGGAGTTTGGATAGAAGAAATGAAATTATGTAACAACATAGCAAAGTGATTAAGCCAGCTGGGGATTCTGGATACCTAACGTCTAGGTCAAGATATTCCACTGGACGCTATGCAAAAAAAAAAATTGTCTTTATTAGTGTGGATAGAGAAATTTATTTCTACTGATACATTGTAATTCTTCCATCTTTTAGGATCTAAATAAGAGAACTATTGCAAACATTCTTACCAAGTATTTTTCTGAGCCAGTTTCATTCTTGGGAAGGGTATTTAAAAGTTTGAAAACTACACAATTATAAAATATAAACATGACATAATATTATATAATAAAATAAATCTTTTTTAAAGAAAAGAGTGCTTATTATTAATTATTTAATATTATTAATTAATTACTAAATTTAATTTCAACTAACTGCTAGTGAGCTATTAATGTCTCTGGCTTATGTGGCCTGACTTGTAGCATCTCACGTGCAACTTTCTCATCTGTGTTGCCAAAACACTCAGGTCTAGGCAGAAATATAAGTCTGTTTGTTTGTTCATTTTAATTTCCATAAAATAGGAAGAGGAGCTATCGCCAGTGAGTGAAAAGGACTCAGGAACTGTTCTGATGGAGATAAACATCTTATGTATGTATGCATACATGTTTCCCTTGCAAGGAACATATCAGAACTTCAGAGAATAAAATTATTTAATAGAAAAGAAATGGTGTTTACTCTTCATTCTTTAGATAATATATAAGGAGAAAAAACTCTCCAAAGCTATCAATGCCTGTCTCCCCTTTGCCCACAAGGTGATACCCCGTAGACTCTGCAAACAAGCAGAGATGATGGAGATACAGCAGAAGATGCCTGAACGCAGGAGAGTGGTTTCTAACATGCAAATGCAATCACCATAGCCATAGCCTTGGCCTGCCCACTTGTCACTTTCAGAACTAAGTGTCCACTCTGGAACGGAATTCAGTGCTCAGAACCTGCTTGCCATCTTAGGGCGGCACATCTCTGCCCACACCTTCCAGCACTTGTGCTTCTGACTGAATAACTTCCATCACCTAAAGAGGCCCCCTGTGGCCTGGATGGCCCCAAATCACTCCTGAGGGCTCCCCTGGGCAATACTATGTCCTCTAGGAAGCCTGCCCTCAAAGTTGAACAGACACCAATGTTGCATACTCACTGCCTTCTAATAGACACGTCTTCAGCTGCGGGTGTCAGGCTCTTGGGGACAGAGACCATCTTGTGTGCCATATGTTCTCAGAGAAGTATCCATTCCCAGGCAAAATAGGCCTGTGTTTGGAATGAATGAATATCTGGAAAACATGGAACTAAGCATCCAAGAAAAACAGAAGCTAACCTTGTGAAGTGAATGCTGAAAGGAGGGATGCATGATCTGTTGCTGCAGAAATGGTCCTGCCCAGAACATGTAGAATGACTGGACTAGATCCCTTGGTAACCTAAAAAATTTGAAAGTGCTCTCTTTATTTCTTCTGTTTTAGCTCTTCCTTAAGAATGTGATCTATGACTGACAACAGCAATGGTGTTATTAATATAACAGTTTACATCTACTGAGCAATTGCTACATACCAGACAATGCTCTCGATGCTTTAGATACATTTAATAAAACAATCCTAAGAGACAGACAGAGTCAGCTGTCTGCATCCATGGGCTCACCTCCACAGATTCAATGAGATGCACATGGAAAATATCCCAAACAAAACTTTATAGGGCCGGAGATATAGCTCAGCAGCACAGTGCCTGCCTGGCAAGGGCAAGGTCGTGAGTTCAATTCCCAGTACCAAAAAAAAAAAACAAAACAACTTTATAGACCACAAGATGAATATAATCATGATGTTTTGCAAACACATAGTAATTTTTAAAAAGTCACATCATTACTGAATATGTATATGTTTTCTTGACATTATTCCCTAAATAATACAGTATAACAATCACTTACATAATGTTTACATTGTATTAGGTGTTGTAAGTAATCTAGAGATGAGAAAGTATATGGGAGGATTGCATAAATTATATAAAAATGCTGTTATTTTATTAAAGGACTAGAACTCCTCAAATTTTGGTATGTCATTATTGCATATTGTACAGGATGAAATCAGAACAAACTGGTGACAAAAATTGCCCAAAGTCACTAAAATGCCAAGAAACAAAGCCAGAAAGCAGACCCACCGTATCCTATTCCAGACCCCTCACACCGAGCACTGGTCTAGGTGGCTGCCCAGAGCCTCTGAAGATACCAAATCGATTGGTTAGTGGTTCTCCTGGGTATTCTTATTGTAGATGGGTATTTAGATTATGAGCTCCTGGAAATTTCGCTGTATTTGGTGGGTGATTTATTTGTGTTTCTGTGTTTACAAACATGTGGCTGGTGACATAGTTTCCCTATGGGTCTTATTATCCCTCCACCTCGGGAGGACAACACTAGGAGAGATGACAATGATGTGACATGTCTGTTTTTGTTTGATTTTGAATCCCAGCTCCTGGCATTGTGTCTGTCATCTACCTGGTGTTCAGTCCACACTCACTGAGCGTATGAACCGAGTGAG
Organism: Erethizon dorsatum; assembly: GCA_028451465.1. NCBI lineage: Eukaryota > Metazoa > Chordata > Mammalia > Rodentia > Erethizontidae > Erethizon > Erethizon dorsatum. The sequence goes on from CM051828.1 coordinate 59,910,620, forward strand.
TGACCTGAGGCAGTTACAAGTGTGCATATTATCAATGTCCCAGGTTTCAGCTGCTAAAAAGGAGCCTCCAGCCCTGACCAGACTCCAGGCTGAAGACCAGAGATCACCAAGCCAGCTAAAGATCTGAGCAAAACAAAACACTCCCGTGTGTATTTTACAACCAATGTGCTTTTAATTTATCTGTGGAAATGTAAATGTAGATTTCTTTTTTAAAAATCTGTAAATAAGATGTGTCTTTTCTACTTTCTCAGAACATAAACAACTTGTCAGAACATGCTTATAACAATAAAATGTTTATATGATCTGGCAATAAAATTGTCCTTACTTCCTTGCCTAAGAAACTTGTCTGGACAACACTAATCTGACAGGAGCCTGAGAAAAGCACAGTCAACTTCAGCTGAAAAGACAGCCCTCCATTTTATTGTTCTGGACTGGAGGAGTAGAGTGGGATCTCAACTCGGTTCCTAGAAGGAGATGTACAGGCAACAGTCAGAAAATCAGCATCCTAAGGGCCAGAATCCTTATGCCTGACTCTGTCTCCTCAGAAGCCTTCAAGGATGGAAATTAATGTCCTTATTCAGTATCCTTGGTGATCTTTCCAGGAATAAATTTAGCAGCACACATTGGTGACTGCATAGGATTAGCACTTAAGGTTTCTTTCTAAAAATACAAATAGCAAGATGGTTAGCCTAGTTCACCAGCCTAAAAGTCAAGGAATAAAGTCTCAGCCTGAAGTCCTAAGCTCATGATAAAACATATCCCCACTGCCTGGATTGCTCTTGTTCTAACTCCACTGCTGCAGCCAGCTGATTAAGGATTCAGAGATTTAAGGTTTAATCCTAAACAATAGCTGTTCTTTTGGGAACTAACATAATGCACAAGCCATGTAACCTCAAGCTTATTAATTAATCTAAGCTTGTTTATTCATCTGTAAAACGTGTTATGTGAGGACTTAATGAAGGAATATGCAAAAGTATAAACTTCAAAGTGCTCCAGTGACCAGGAACTTTATGAAGTGTTTGCCACTTAGTTTCACATGCAGTGTTCCCAGATTAGATGGTAGCAATTTTACCAACATCTAAACATTAGAAGGCAGTCTGGACAGAACTCATTTGTCTATAACTCACTGCAGGTCAAATATTACACATCATTTTCTAAACCCTACCCTCCACCAGCTGTAATAATTCAGAGCCTGAGCATCAAGTCACTTCATCTGCTTGCACAGCAAAGATGACATTTGATGCTAAAATTCTCTCCTATGGAATACCTGGTATGCCCTGTTTGCTTCCTTCATTATTTAAAAATAAAATGACTTTCTCGTGGTTCTTATTTTCCATAATTCCCTACTCACCTGCTTCTCTCAGAATTATAAAATGTAGATATTCCTACCCATTTTGTTTACACATGCATACTTTGTCAAAAATACATTCATCACGAGTTGAGTGTGGCAACTCTTAAGGTCCTGGAAATCTGATTAAAATGAATTTTTGCCTTTGGAAATCAATGAAAATGTTCTTTTAAGCTCTTTTTGCAATTTTTCTCCAAGACACAGCTCACCCATGATTAAAAAAAAAATTAAACTGCTATATATCTGTTAGAAAAGTTAATTAAACAAATATGATGTTGCTTGCATATATAGTATTAATATTTTAAAATATTTCATCAGTCACAGCATAGATGTTTGGACGAAAGTATTGGGAACATTTCCCTCTTCATAGATTTAAAATGATTCCAAATCCTTACTGCCCTCTGGTGGCCGTAGCACGCTGTCCCTTAAAACTGCCTGTGAGGTCCCTCATTCTTGATGGCAAACCGGCTGGCCTTGAACTTGCTGTATACCTCAAGCTGGCCTCGAACTCGTGGTGATCCTCCTACCTCAGCCCGGGGAGTGCAGGGATTACAGGCTTGCAACACCTCACCCGCTGTAAATGACACTCTTTTAGCACATTTATTTTCCAATACACAAAGAATTCAAGTTTTAACGTATCCTTTAACCTCTTTAATTCTTAAGGAGGTTTCTAAATTTTTAGTATGTTTCTTTAGGAGAAAAATTACAAATATTTTTAAATGTTTCATTATCAATATTTTAATTTTCCATCTGAGATATTTACCTATAAACATTTTATATGTTTATATGGTTATAAAATAAGAAAATGCATATCACCAATGTGTGCACTATTTCCAATCCTTCTAAGAGATTTCATCCACCACAATGGATAGTTTTAATCAGACCATTTTGAAAAGCATTACAGTACAACTGGAAGGAGGAAGATGTTTTTGAAGAACAGACCTGCATTTAAAAATATTATATTGCCTTGATTTCTGAATTACGGATTGGGAAAGTATTTCCAGATCATGCTTTCACTTTTTTCATCTTCAGCATATGTGTAATATTTACAGAATTATGCTTAACTGTGCTTGCTTTACAGAAAGATACAACACGGAGACCTTTTCCTGCCAGACAGAAAATGCTCAGGTTGTCAGTTCCTTTATTTTCCTTCTCTTTGAGCACCTATTCTCAGGAGATATACCTCCAAATCTCTGCACATAGTAGGCCCTCAATAAGGAATTGTTACATGAATGAATAATTTTAGCAAATAATGGTTAAAAAATAGAGAAATTTTTAGCTTATTTCAACATATGTATGTGGCCCCAATGCTTTTCACACCCAAAATATTAAAACTTTAATTGAAACAAAATACAAGACTATGGATTTAATGTCATCGTCCCTAAAGGCAGCTGAATATGCAGTGCATCTTTTCTTATTCTTTGGTTTCCATGGGAACTGGTTGCACATGAGATTTTCTTGTATTTATCATAGAGAGTTACTTTCCCCTGCAAAGTGGTTCCCTGGTGGCCTTGAACCAGTTCAGCTTTCAGCTTTCTCCCTCATATTCTCAACAGAAACTGTGGTGTGTGTTGGACCTGCAGCGTTCTGATATGGGGAGAGACAAAAGGGACAGCCCAGGCCCTGTCCCTCCTGGTGGGTGGGGTAGCATCTTGAATTAGGCTGAGCTATCCAGGCTTTGTTCCTCTCTCTTTTGGAAGTGAATATCCTTGAAAGATTTGCCCAGCAAGACACATGGTACCTGAGGTATGAAACCTAAGGGGAGGCTACCATTAGAGCCTGCAGCTGTGGGCCAAGGGAGGCATGTGCAGTTGAGACTCTCTCCACCCCAGGAGCTTTCTGGAACCTCAGGACCAGCTCACAGTGGAGCTTAGGATTCTTTTGTCCATGTAAGTAATAAACCACTTCATGAAACCTCATGCGTACATGAGCATGCTGTCTCACCAGACTTAGACACATCGCTACAAGTGCACAGTGAAGCTGCCTCACACTGTGATTTCCTTGATGAACAATATGGGGGAGCTACAGAAAAAAAAAAAGGCATGGAGAATGCATATCTGTGTCTATATATAGACCCATGCTATGAACTTGTTGGCATTAGCAAGCTGTTTTCCAGTCTGCTCTGTAGAGTTCCTAGAGTTTGCATTTTGCCACTAAATAGAACTCTGTTGGAGTGCCAGGGACCTATTTTGGTTATATTTGTCTTCTTGTGGAGTCTAACATAGGACCTGGTACATAGTTGAGACTTTACATATTCAGTGTGTATTAGAGCGCTCTACTTGGGCACTATATGCAACTAGTTTTTACTTGAAACTATCACTATGAGGACGTATCAGTTATTTGCATTATTTGGGTTAATACCAATTTTCAATAATATACTCAAAGTGTAAGAAGATGCAACTCACAAAGTGGTCAGGAGCGCTTACTATTGGGGCTCCTGGGACACTTCCCAGTTGGGAAATTGCCTTGCACTTCAGGTCCTGAGCATTGATTTGGATCACACTCCATGCTGGATGGGCACTGACAGGTACGGGGCATGGAAAGATAGAACAATGTCATCCCTGATACCGCGGGGTCCCTGTTCTAGTTAAGGGGAGAAATAAGCAAACTAATTGTAATTATGAGCTAAGAAAAGGCAGCTCACAGAAAGAATATCCAACCTGGAACTTTAAGTAGACTACAGTGGCCTGTAATTATATTATACAGAATATGCTCCAAGACCCTGAGTGAATATCTGTAACCACTCAGCATACCACACTCTATACATATGTTTCTCCTATACCTACACACCTACAATAATGTTTAATATATAAATAAACAAAGAGATTACCAACTAATAATAATATGAAATATTTATAATTCTATACTCTAATAAAACTGATATGAATGTTCTCTCTCTCTCCTTTCTCCTCTCCTGCCCCCACAGTATTTAACTTTCACATTTTCATCTAAAGGAAGAACTTCGCAGCTTTGCTTTGGCATTTCTGAATTGCCAGCTTCACTACTTGCTATATTCTGGGGTTTTTTTGTGTTTTTTTTTGTGGGTACCGGGGGTTGACCTCAGGACCTTGAACACAAACACCAAATATAACAGTCAATTCCATAAACAAGGAGAATAAAATCTAAGTGATTAAATGTTGAGTAGTATATAGTGTGGATATGCTGGGAAAAGGGATGATTCACGTCCTGGGCCAGACAGAGAAAATGGCAAGAGTGGTAGACAACTGAAAACTAATAAATTATTTATTTTTGGAGTTTTCTATTTAGTATTTTTGGACCATGGTTGAAAAGGGAAATTTTTCAGGGAGACTGTGAAAAGCAAAACTATAGAGAAGATTATGATATTCATTGGCCAGGTGAAAATGGAGTGGTAGCATGGACAAATGGAAGGAATGTTCCAGGCAGAAAACATCACCAGAAATAATCCAAAAGGAAAAGCAGCATGCAATCGTGGATTCTATTTATGGAATTGCCACACGTGACTGTATCATAGTTGAAGATGGGGATATCAGGACTGATGAGTTCTGAGAAGTAAGTAGGGCCAAGAGCGCAAGGTTCTTACCAGGACAGGAGGATGTTTGAGCTTCACCTGGGAGCAAAGGAAAACCCTTGGAATATATTAAGAAAGAGTAATTCAATCATCTGTGAATTTTTTGAAAAGTATTTTTGTTTCCATTATTAGGAATGGACTAAATGCAGGGGATACTGAAAGAAGAGCAAGCAGAGAGCTCTTAATAATCTAAGTAAGAGTTGACAGCAGCTTGACTTACAGGTGCAAGAAATAAAACCATAAATGAATTTGGCAGCTGAATGCTAAATGAGGAAGAGGACAGACTCAATGAAGCTTCTTCAAAAATCAAGGAAGAGTGGGAGAAAGCAATATCACAGGGGGCAGAATATAACATGGTAAGCTCTGTGTAGGACAGTGAGTTTGAGGAACACATGACATATAGGAAGCTGGAATCTGAAACTGGAGAGGAAACAGATGGAGATGGTAGTATGTGGTCAACCCCAGAGAGAGTTAGGGTCCTCTTGGAGGAAGTATGCAGGGGAGAAAGGGGGACAGGCGGTGACAAGAGAGTCAAAGGGGGGAGTGAGGGTCTCTAGGAAAGGGCCACAGAACAGACATTAATGAACAGACATTAATTTATTTGCTCAAGTAAATACTTAATGCACATTTTTAAAAAAGATCCCTAGCAAAATGCTTTCAAATCTTTAGAGCTACCATAGAGAAAATTTCAAAAATGTATTCCTGACAGTGCACACAAAATTATTATTAATATTATTAATATATAACATGCCCTTTGAACCATTACCATGTGCTACGTACACCCTTCTTGGAAACCCCATATATGGGGCCAGGGGTATAGTTCAATGGCACAGCGCCTGCCTGGCAAATGCGAAGTCCTGAGTTTGAGTCCCAGTACAAAAAAAAAAAAAAAATCCCATATATATTACTTCATGCACATTATTACAACCAGTGATAGTGATTGTTTCAATTTTGTCCATGAAGATATATGGAAAATTATGGTCTGATAATTAATACTACATAGCGGAAGTACCTCGATTCTATTCCTGGCTAGATTGCAAGCCAATGGCTTTGGACAACTTAAATTTTTTAAGATTCTCATCACAAATTCACATGTATATTAATCTTCACATTATATTTTTGCTGCATTACTAATATCATTGTGTAACTGGACATTACTTTTATCATTGCATGATTTATAATTTGTCATTAAAGTTACAAAGTTTAAGATTTGAATCCATCCAGCCTAAAAAGTTTTAAACCATGTGTATTTAATAATTAAATCTATTCCACTGTTCACCTTCTAGATCTCAAAAAGATTTTTATCAGAAAAATATTAACACTTTTTTATGTGGATTTCATATAACTTAATACGAAATGATCCCAATGTGCAAAAAGCATACATAGATATATCCACTAATTCAGCAAATGGGAGCCAAGGCTTTAATATTTCTGTGAATCAAATAAACAAAAATTTAACGTGTAATGTGCAACTTTCATGTACTAAAGAAACATCAACAGTAAAGACAACACAGACCTTGTTGCAAGCTAATGGTGTCAGCTACACAGACTTGCTCTTTATCTGAATTTGGCTCTAATTTTGATATCTGGAAATTTGGCAATTTGTATCATGAGCTATGGAAATTTGTTTGCCTCTTGGCATAACAATTTTATTTCCAAAACTATTTTCTAGTGTCATAATAGTTCCATATCATTAAACATACTTATTATAGTATCATTTGTTATAGTGAGCATTGGGAAACAACAAAATGTCTACAGATAGAAGGCTATTAAAACACATTAGGATCCTTCCAGATGATGGACTATCATGTAGCTATTTACAATTTACAATCCAAAGGATTATTCAATTACATAGAAAAATCCTTAGCATGCAATGCTAAAAAACAAAGCTGAGCATAGTCTAGACTGAACTATATTATTGCAACTATGTGTAATATGCATAGGAAATTTTTTTAAAGTTACATGAAGAAGTTTCAGCACAGACTCTGTAATAGTGCTAATGATAGTATATATAATTTTCCTATTTCTGTACACTTCTCAGAATTTTTGAAAATATGTTAATTCTAAAGAACACTTTAAAGCAGCTTATATTTGTATATTTATCATGATAACTATAAGAGATTCTAGTATTTTTTCTAAGAAAAAATTCCACCAAATTTATTAGCTTTGTGGGAAAATATACCTTGTATATTTAAAACTGAGTAATTTTTAGCTTTCAACAAAGCATCCAATAAACAAAAACTGATGAACCCACAGCGCATGATACCACCACTGCTTAATATGGTTATCAATTAATGTAGCATTCCCTAATACCTCAAGAGATTAAGACAAAACAAGAGAGCAAATAAGCCAAAAAGTAAAAGAAAAAGTTGTGCCTTTTTAAAAAATGATACTGTTCTCCAGCTCTTTGTGAAGAATAAATTATTGCATATTAAAAACTCTAGAGACCATTCAGACATAATAGCTGAAACCTACTGAGTAGTTTACTTATTTGTTTAAAGAGCAAAGCAGGACACTCAAGTGCTAGTTCATTTTGTTAGACGCTGCCATGCATTCAAGTGATAAGCAAAAAATAAATTGGAAAAGAGTTTGGGGAATCCACTCTTTCTACACAAAATTTACATTACTTCCAGTGGGATAAGTGTAGAAAGAATGATTATTTTTTTCAATCCTTGAAAAACCATCAAAGTTAACAATGTATCAGCATCAATAGGAAAGGCTAAATTTACTTAACTTAAATTAAATGGCTTTATATCTCTTGACAACAATTCTAAAACACCTATCTGGGCATATATGCATGTATAACATGGTCTTATTACTACAGAAAGATTTTTTAAATTTTTATTAGTACATGTTTGCAGTATATAATGTTTACATTTCTTGTGTGGAGTTGTTACATGCACAAGCCACCTTCTATAAAAAGAACTTATTTTAACTATGGGAAGAAAGTATGATCAGAATTGATTCTTTTGGTAAAGTATAGTGATTGAAATACATAGCAGACACCTTTCTGTGGAGGGTGAATAAAGGTTTTCAATTTGCAGTCACAAGGGAGCCATTTAACATACTGTAGAAACAAATGTGTAACTGTGTTCATCTGAATGTGTCTGATTCTCTTCTAGGAAATAATATAAACCCTGGCAGAACTTAGAAGACTTGGAATAAACTACAATGGAAATTTATGTGTGGCCCACTCAGAACATTGCTTGTGACTTGCACCTGCTGGCTGCAGGAAGAGTTAGATGTCAAAAGGGTGAGAGCTTGAGATGAGACCAAAAATGTTTCATTTCTGCTTTGTGACTTGGAGAAGTTACTTAACATCTCATTGGCTAAATTCCCTCATCAAAAAGCATTAAGAATCACAGTCATTTAGAAGAGTTTCCCAAAAATCAAACAGAAGTGTGTATGAAAATTTATTTACTCACATTTTCTCCTCTACCAGTTTTGGTTCGCCACCTAAAGCTAATTAGTAATTTATAATACTCCTTTCCAGAGAATCATTGCTATAAAGTGACAATTTGTGGGAAATGAATAATTAAATTTGACAATGAACTAGGGGCACATGGTTGTTAGTTAATTTAGAAAAGTATCAAGACTAACAAGAAATTTCTCCCAAGGAGGATTTTCCCAGATAGAAGAATATAACAATGTGAAATGAGGTATAGCAAATCTTACCTGCTAGGAACAGAGCCAGAACAGTTCCCTCTCTCTCTCTCTCTCTCTCTCTCTCTCTCTTTTTCTGAGTTCTAGTAAAAATATAGCCTTTATACGACTTAAAATATTTATTATTATAGACTCTCCTCAAAGATGTTCATAAATCTATACAGAATTCATTATTTTCCCATTTTTATTTCTTATGATATTTGAGATGTATAATCAAAATGTTTTCATGTAAACTTCTCACCTCTTCCAACATAACTTCAGGACATTTCTTTTTATTTGTGTAGTTCTGGAGGTATCATAATTTGTTTAGTTCCCTTCCAAAGTTTAGTGCATGAGTTGAATACAAGACAGTGGCTAATGCCCTAAGTAGGGGAGAGCACCTTAGAATGGTGACTACCCTGCCATGCCCAGACACCACATCTCGAGTCCATACAGCAAGGGAAGGGAGTTCAGCTCCTGTGACAACAAAATCACTTACACTCCTTGGCATAAATGACTATCTGCATTATTTGTTGATGTTTTACCCAAGTACCTAAAATAGTCCATCCTATAATTTTATTTTGTTGTTGTTGTTTTGTTTCATTTTGTTTTGTTTTGTTTTTGTGAGACAGGGTCTTGCTCTGTAGTCCAGGCTGGCCTTGAACTCACTATGTAGTCCAGGCTGGCCTCAAACTCACAGCAATGCTCCTGCCTCAGCCTCCCAAGTGCTGAGATTACAGGCGTGCTCCACCACGCCCAGCTATCCATCCTATAATTTTAAACTAATTGTTCCACTTTGGCAAAATTGATTTAATAATCTGATTCTGTGTCAGTGGCAGCTCCTACACCTGCCTCTTTGCACCAACAAATGCAGGGAACATGTGCTCCCGTCTTCCCCCAGTGGAGCAGTTCCATGCTAGTTATCCAGGGAAACCAAAGGCGTCCACAGAAAGATTTGTATGCAAGTGTTCACAGTAGCTTTATTTATAATACTCCCACGCAGAAAAATCCCAAATACCTATGGAGAGGTAAACACTGTGTGCAAAATTCATAGGACAAAACAATACTCAGCAGTAAGTAGGAAGAAATATGCAGCAACATAGATGGATCTCAAAAATTATGCTGGATGGGCCGGTGAGATGGCTCAGTGGCATAAGCACCTGCCTGGCAAGTGCGAGGGCCCGAGTTCAACTCCCGGAACCCACATATGAAAAAGGGGCCGGTGATATCGCTCAGCGGCACGGGCGCCTGCTGGCGCACGAGGTCCTGAGGTCGACCCCCAGTACCCACAAAAAAAAAAAAAAATTATGCTGGAAAAAGAAACCACACCTTCAAAAGAGTGGCTACTGTAGAGTTCCAGTGAAGCAAAACTTGAGAAGAAGCAAAATCTACAATACTAGATTTCAAAACAGCCCTGTTCAGGGTGGAAGGAGGGGCCAGGATTCACAGGGTGCTGCTGGGGGACAGAGGGTGTTCTGTGGGGAGTGGGGACTCTTCTCTATCTAGATAACACACCTCATAGACACAACACACGTACACATGCACATAGACATACATGTATCACACAGACTTACATAACATGCATGTGCCACACGTACTACACACATATCATGTACACACTAAACACATACATATGTCACATGCATGCAAACCATGCACTATGTGTCACACACACCACACACATGTATATACACCACACACACATAAAATACATACAACACACACAAGTGCACAGAAATACACATAAACTCTCTATACACACACATCACACCAAACCACTAGCACAACACAAAACAGAGTACACTACACATACACCACATAAACACATAGAAACACACATATATATACCACACAATCATACCACATATTCATACATGCAACCGAAATTTATAGAACCATCCTCTTTAAAACAGGCTTTTATAGTAAAAATTATGTTTCATTGAAGTTGATTTTGTAAAAAAAAATGTAAGAACCAACTCAACATTCATCTACAGGTGGATGGATAAACTCTAGTACAGCAGAGCACTGTACAACAATAAAAAGGAATGAATTGTTGATATATGCAGCCATAAAATAGATGAATCTCCAGAAATTTGCTGAAAAAAGAAGCCAAACACAAAAGAAAACATCATGCATTCTTGCACTTACAGGAAGTTTATGAACAGGGAAAACTAATGTGTGTGATAACTCTTTCAGGGGATAGAGTGCTGACAGGATAAAGAACGTGAGATGGCTTTCCTAGGATATTGGAAATGCTGCTCATTTGACAATGTGTATGTTTCCCAGGTGCATGCATTTTTCAAAGTGTATTCCAGTGTGTACCTAGGATAAGTGCTTTTCACTGCAAATTGTGGGTACCAAATTATATCCCAGTAAAAAACATATTGAACAAAGAATAAGATAAAATTTTAAGTCCTGTTAGAGAAAAAGAATACTGTCAGGAAGTATATTATATATACATAAATCTACATACACTATGTTATTATATGAATTAAAAATTCTGAGTTTTAATTAATTAAATATGGACAAAATTTCAAAAAACTTCCATAAGCAGAGACTATTTCTATTAGAATTCTGAGAAAATGGTAAATGCCGCAGACTCAGGATAAGCCTGTAAGGTGGGGATGGGGAAGGAGAGAAGCACTTTATTGATCACCAAGTAATTCATTAGGAATAATTTACTCAGTGCATACTGCTTTTTTAAAATATAAATGTAGAGTTTTGAAATTCTGTCGAATATTCTGCAAAGACTCAGTGAAAGTAAATTACTAATTCTAATCATGGTATGAACAAATAAATGTAAAATATTGGAAGAAAATCATGAAAGTTGAGACACATTCTGATTTCCTACTTGCTTAAATAGTCTTCTAAATTTTGACTAACCTTTTTCTTTCATTTTGTTTCTATTTTTGAGGTGCTGGGGTATCCGCTATTGCTAAGCATATATCCAATCACTGAGCCACAGCCTTAACCCACTTAAACTAAGTCTAAGCACACATTATTTAACTGTGTTTCATAGTAGTATAATCACAGATAACTGCAGTTATTCTGACAACACGTCTAAATAGCATCAATAAAAACTACACTTGTGCCAGACATTTTTCTACAGCTTCAGGTCTAGACAACTACCTGCTTGTTATAACAACATGTAACAAGTCAGTAACCAGGATTATCTTAATTTTAATATGAGGAAACAAAGGCAACACAAGGCTAGGTAAATTCTAAAGTTTCCCCAAAAGAATTTCATTTAAATCAAGCTTTCTGGTACTTACCCAACATTTAAAGATTTAAGAATAAACCAGCATTGTTATGACTAACAATAAAAATGTTCTGTTATCAAACAGGATTAATATTTGTGGTAAATGTCTTTAATATCCCAGTGCACATTTGTTCACCTTCCAGGTTCCTCTGGTCTCAGGCACAGCTTCATGGAATGCCCAGGTGAAATGAATTTTCAGTGCCCAGAGCAAGACTTCTAGTTGTTTTCTTTGTATAGGTGTTCCCTCACTTCTTTCTGGAATCATTCACAAATCCCAAATAGTTTAGGATTAAGTTAAAGTGAGGCAGGTTTATTAAAAGTTTACACTGTATGCATGCTATTTTTAATGATTCTCCTCTTTAGAAAATGCTCTTTAATAGAAATTTTATTACCACTCATTACCTATCTTTAATTTGTACATGTGTTACAATTTTCTACCAGAGCACTGACACTTACATATTAAACATACCCTGAGTAACACAAAGACTGGAGATACTGTGGTTAGTAATTTTGCTGAACTTCATATTTGAACCTCAAACTTTTTAAGCTGGTGTTCAGGAATATGGGAGTCTTCAAGTAAGAAATCACCTAACATTTCTACCCAGGAGAAACTTTATTGTTCTCTAGTTATCCATCTACTTTTCTAAAGCAACTTAAATGAAACAAATAAAACTTTGCTTCTTTGTACAATATGGTCCTCATTTGAGAAATAAATAGCTACTTAAAGTGCTGTATGCACTGGGTATAGATAGTGGCACGTGCCTGTAATCCCAGCTACTCGAAAGGGTAACAGAGGAGTTCAAGGCCAGCCTGAGCAACTCAGCAAGACCCTGTCTCAAAATAAAATAAAAAGGGCTAAGACCATAGCTCAGTAGTAGGGAGCTTGCCCAGCCTATAGGAGACCCTGGGTTTAATCCACAGTAGCACAATAAACAAATACATAAATAGCTGTACAAAAGTAATGCATATCTATAATCTACATTAAGAAGTATCTGGGGCCGGTGAGATGGCTCAGCGGCTTAAGCGCCTGCCTGGCAAGCGCGAGGGCCCGAGTTTGACTCCCGGAACCCACATACGAAAAAAGGGGCCGGTGATATCACTCAGTGGCACGGGCGCCTGCTGGCGCGCGAGGTCCTGAGGTCGACCCCCCGGTACCCACAAAAAAAAAAAAAGAAGTATCTGGGTCTTATAAAATATTTTCACATTTTATAATTTGGACTTTCAAAAATTTCAGATTAATTGAATGTGATGGAGTTTTCGCTTCTATTAGAGGCCTCGAAGGCAGCAACACTTTCTGAATCTCTCTATGACTCTCAGATGCAAACACAGTGTCTGGCCTATTGTAAATACTTATTAAACAAACTTGAGAGTGATATGCATCAAGATTTAGCCAGGGCAAAAACAATTTTAGGTAGAAAAACAAGTAAGATATCGTATAATATTTCAATAATAGATATTTTTTGTTTTTCAAATTTCATACCTTATGGTATTTGATTGGTCTTCCCAGAAGACGCTTATTCAAAATAGGAAAATATGTAATTTATTCTTTTTCCCCTTCCAAAAATTACTTCGAAGAAACATACTGTTATGACCTAAAAATATTATTAATTATTAACTCAACATTCTCCTTGAGTTTTTAAAATGTGGGATTAAAAAAAAATGTTGTCGGCTACAACTTTACTCAGAACTTCTTTTTCCACAAACACTATTCTGTTCTGAAGCTTTAGTTGCATACTGCAGTCATTTTCCAAAATAAATGAATAAATTAATTAATTCCAAAACGGAACTATATATACTAAAAGTCCCAAGTAATTTAATAACATGCATGTTTTAAATATCTGTAAATTTAGGAAGGAAGGTAGATCACTATATGGGCAGATACAGGGAGATATTGAGATAGACAATGCTAATATTTGGTTTCTAGCTCTATAAATAATCCCCAAATAGAAAAGACTGATGAAACAATCTTTTCCCCAATTGTCTTTCTTTATTAACATCGTGGTTAATTTATCTTCCATATTTTATAAGCTATGCCTAATTATCCTCATAGTCCTATTTGTTACACATCATTACTAACCTGTATCTCATTAGGGCTGCCTAATACACTGCAAGATAAAGTGTGAGCTGTGTTGAGAAGCCAAAGGATCCTAAAGTCAGCAAAATCTATTTTTATGCCAACCAATTAAAATTACATTGAATTTTATGAACTACTTAAAAATTATGCTATGTTCTGTATTATAGTTTATGTTTATATCACGTGTTGATTTGTATAAGTGCTGTCTTGCATGTGCACAATTAATGTTTACATGGTTAATCCAAGCTTTCTAAAACACAAAAATTAGACTTTTCACATTGTAGCTGGTAGCAACATTTTAAAGAGTAAAATTTGAGTAGTCAGACCTTGCCACATAACCACAGAACCGTGACCTTGCATAATTGCCCCTACCTCAGACTGCAAGAGTCTCGCCTTTTGACGTTCCCCAGCCTTTTAACTATTCTTGCTGATTTTACTGCAGATTTTTTCACTCTGCTCCTCTCTCTTATGTAACTGATAATGTTACAATATATATATCACCTACTAAAAGAAAATGAAAAAAGAAAGTCGAGTTACAACTACTGCTACCTTAAAATTAGCCTATCTGTAATCAAAACTAAGCTAATTATTGTCTTATTTAACCTATGATGTTACCACTTAGAGCTCAAGACATGAATGTGCTAAACAGAAAGTATTCAACTCAAAATTGGGTTTCTCCCTTTCTCTCATTACTTCGTCTATCTTAGCCTGGATGTGCTGCTCATTTGCCAAATGAGCGAGTGCTCTGCTGAGCCGCAGTGAGGAGCAGGTGTGCCCTGCACATGGCACTGTGGTAGCATACAGTGGTAGCTGTCGCTACTGTGGTCACACAGCCTCCTGGCCGTTCTCTTTGATCCAGTCACCTTCTCTCATGATCCACACTGACTTATAATTTCAGTGATGTATCTATTCCCCCATTAGTGCTGCTACCTGATGGAGATCAGAAGTTTGAGATTATTTATTCAAATCCCAGGCCTTTCACAAGTGTCAGGAGACTTTGAGGAGGGCTTCATCACTTCTAAGCCTTAGTTTCTTTGTATGGGTACAGGGTAAAATATATATACAAATTAAATATACATTTATATAAACCATCTCAGGAGACTAAAATATAAATTGCTAGATGATAAATGTGGACTTTACAGAAAAAAAACCTATGATATAATGCACTATCAATAAATATTACCAGGTGCTATTTATTATCAACATAACTATAGAGATCCTTCAAGGATTTATTAAAATGTCACTAGGCCCTTGTTTTAATCAATTCTTATACTACTAACATAGTTGCGATATGAAGTATTGCTTCAATTTCAAACATCACTCTCTATTTGTTCCTAAATTCAGTTTATAGTAAGAAAACCTTATTCAGACTGACTCCCTTGAGCCAGAATAATATTCTCATCTTGGTTCCTAGTTCATTCTAAAGAGTGCAATGAAAGAGAAAAAAAGAACTACAGGTAGTGTTTATCATCCTCATTTTATGTACCCTCTATTTTCTGAATTTTCAATAGAGTTTGTAACAAAATAAAAATTTTCCTGAATACATATATGATGTTCAATGGTGCTTTTTAATATATATAGATATACTTTCAAATATATATATGATGTTCAAAGGTGCTTTTATTTACATATAATGATAACTTTATGGAAATATAACCATACAATTCAGCCGTTTAAAGAATACCATTTGATATTTTAATATATTTAGTCATATTTTCATTTTCTCAGCATTGTTTAGTTTTGATAAGTTTTGTATATCTTTTGTTAAATTTATTCCTGAGTATTTTTTAATGTTAGTAATAATATTGTTTTAATTTCATTTTCAAATGTTTTATTTATAGGGTATAGAAATGGAATTGTTATTTGTATGTCAATCTTGTACGCTGCAGACTTGCTGAACTCATTTATTAGTTCTTTTTCTAATGGAATATTTTTAATGGAATCCTTAGAAATTTTAAAGACAGGATCATGTCATCCAAAAATAGAGATAGTTTTACTTCTTCCTTTCAAATGTAGTGCCTTTCATTTCATTTTCTTGCCTACTTCCTAGCTAGAACTTCCAGTACAATGGTGAATAGAAGTGGGGACAGTGGCCCCCTTTGTATAGCACCAGGACTTAAGGGGAGAGTATTCCGTTTGTCAACATGAAGTATGATGTTAGCCGAGCATTTCTTCAGAGTACTTTGTTTATTATGGTGAGGAAGATCCTCTGTATGCCAAGGTTGTGGTATGATTTTCAGATTAATAAACTGCTAAGGTGTCGGATTTTTGTTAAGGCTCTTTCTGCATCTATTCACATAATCATAGTATTTTTATCCTTTGTTCTACCAATGTGTTGTGTTACAGTAAATGAATTTTAGATGTTAAATCTACCTTGCATTCCTAGAATAAATCCCCTTGCATTGGAGTGCAAGGTCATTTTAATTAAGATGTTGCTGAATACAATTTTCCTGTATTTTGTTGAAGACTTCTGCACCTATGTTTCTAGAGATGTTGTGTAATTCCCTTCTGGAGATATCTTTTCTTTTCTTAATAAGGGCAATATTGACCTCATGGAAAGCATTTGTAAGCATTCCCTTCAGTTCTGTTGTGAGAGTTTCTATTGAATTAATATTAATTTGCTTTTAAATGTTTAGTAAAATTCATCAAAGAAGACAAGTGAGACTTAACTCTTTTTCAGAGGGGTTCTTAGTCATTTTACTTGTGATTACGACACTCAGATTTTTTTTTGTTTCCTCTTGAATCAGTGTCAGTAGCTTGTGTCATTCCAGGAATTTGTCCATATAATCTGTTTCTAACTCTTTGGATCATGTGGGTGTGATAATCCTCAGTGGTTTAGTCCACTGGTGAGGGTGTAGCTGACTTGCTATTAGGAGGTGGGATCTGGTTAGAACAGGTGGATCACTGGAGGTGTGGCCTGGGAGGGTTTTTCTCTTCCTAGCCCCTCCTTCTCTGCTTCCCAGCCATCCTAATGTGAGCTGCTTCTCCTCCGCCATGCCATGCTGCCTTGGAACCAGCCAGCTATGGACTGAAACCAGTATAAAGCCCAGTTATCCAAGAGATTGATGAAATATCCCAAGGTTTAACGGCATACACTGTGGAAGAATTCCTGAGGAAACAGACATTCTAACAAATTCCTGATGGTAATTAAAAGGGTATTACTCTCTTTGGAGGAGAATTTGGGGAGTAGCTACACTATTATGTGTGCATTTGCTTTCTGATGTGGTAAAAGCCCCAAGTTTGTTTGGTTTCCTCTGTCTCCTTGCCCTGGGGATGTACAGTGCCTTTCCACAGGGACTCTGGGCTTGGCCATGTGATTTTTCTCTGGCCAATGAAATAGACCCAAGCTGAATCCTAGAAAAAAGCTTGAGTACTTCAGCCTCATCTGAGGACCCCAGCGTAGCATAGCAATGTGCTGGTCAGGATGCTGGAGGTGAGGACACCAGCTAGAAATCTGGTCCTGACACCACATCTTCCTAGATCACTCAGGTCCCAGCTAGCTACTAAGTCTAAGACTCAAGGGAGATTACACTCAGAGTTTACTAGTAACTTTTAATCAAGAATGAAATACAGCACAAGGTGTCCCCTACAGGCTACTTACAAAGTGAAAAAGATGTTTTTAAATGTTTTCATGAAGGCAAATGTGGTGTTGCATGTTTCATGAAGGCAAATGTGATAACGCATACTTATAATCCTAAGGCAGGATAGAAATAAAGGTAAGTAGAGAGGAGAAAAGGAAAATCATAATTTTAAAAATAGTAATTGCAGCTTCTGGGCAAAAGCCAAGTTAAAAATTTTTTCTTCTTTTCTGCTAATTTCTGACTAGTAAAAAACCTTTCTTTACAAGGGCAATCAGTGAACCTGCAACTTATTTCACAAGTAGGGTGAGTTTAGGCTCTTCTTCTCTACCCTGGACCCTGTCCAGTAACAATCCCAACACTCTGGGAGGCTGAGTCAGAAAGACTACAGGATCCTGCCCAGCATAGGCAACTTAGGGAGACACTATCTCGAAACAAAAAATATTTTCTTTAAGGACTGGGAGTGTTACTTGGTGCAAAGCCCCTGCTTTCAATTCCCAGTACTGCCAAAAAAGGAAAAAGAAAAGAAAAACAGAAATCAACTGTGCTTCACAAGAAGAACTATGCCCAGTGTTCACTTTCAGTATAGCCAAGGGATGTATGGAAAAGGAAGAAAATCCCAGGATGCAATCTGGCCTGGGAGATCAGTGCCAGGAAGAAGACTCAGAGCCGGGCCAAAAGGCAATGCTTCTTCCTGGATGAGAGGTCCTTAAAATGCCTGTGGATTGAACATTTAGAGAGCTGCCCAGTGAGAGTCCTTCATAATTTCTTTTATCGAGCAGTGTGTTTATTGTCCTTTCTTTTGTTTTTGTCCCCCAACTTTTCTTTTCACCATTACACATCGAGTCGCAGGCTAATGTAAAGGTCTCGTCTGAGGCCTCCAAGCATTTGCAGGGCAGCCTGGCCCCGGAGCAGGATGGATCCTCTGCTGATCCCTCAGGGGAATTACTGTGGGTAATGGGGTCTCAGACAGCTCCCTAGGTTCTTGTGTGCAGCGAACAAAGAATTGGATGTGGCACATGACACTAAGGAAAAAGCAGCAAAGTTTAATCAGGCAACGGTGTGTTCCAAGTGAGAAGGCTACGGGGGCGGAGAGTGGCACACCCTGGAGGACATTGGATTTAGAGATCGCACTAGGTCTGGGGCACCTCCCATTGGGATTTCCAGAGCATGACTGACTGACAATGCGATTGACAAGATGCTGAGTTATGTCAGCTGTGTCTGCTGTGCATGTCTTCTACCATAATTCACTGTTATAATTGGATATGTGACATGCAGTCCATATGCATGAACCATCAATGAGCTCCAGGTGAAGGAAGGTTACTGTAGGTCATGTAGGAAGATTTGACATTCGTGTGTCCTGGTTTGGGAATTTGGAATTTTCCAGGGCAGGCTGAGGTCTTCGTTTTTCTTAACTCACTTGGCCCTGGAGCGTTGCCCAGGCTCAGCTGAGTGGAGGGGAGTGTTCCATCAACACATAGAGGGGAGCAGTCCCACAGCCCCATTTGTACTATCTATATTAGGAGAAGGGGAGACTATCTTGGGAAGGACAAGGAAGGGAATATGTGTGACCAAAGGACAGACTAATAATTCATGCTATTTGCCAAATTCTGATTTTTAGTCCTTGGGGAAAATGGTAGTATTGAATTTCCTGCCCTATTTTTATGGAGGTTGGGATGGGAAGGCCCTGTGAGGAATTCTAGGGTCAAAATGGTGATGAAGAGCTTTGAAGAGCATTGGCATGGGCCACTTCTAGACCAGAGTATTTCATCACCAGTACAAGTTTATTAGAGCTCCCCTCCCCCTATCTCTCTGCCATAGCAGCTGAAATCTTTTTTTTTTTTTTTTTTTTTTTCTTTTTCCTGGTACTGGGAATGGAACCCAGGGCCTTAACACTGAGTACATCCTTAGCCCCTATTTGTAACTTTTTAAAGTGACGTAGGGTTTCACGAAGTTGCTAGGTTGCCCAGGCTGGGCTCAAACTTGCCAACCTTCTGCTTCAGGCCCCTGGAGTGCTGTTCTACCTTGGCACCCAGGATCCCGAGTACCCAAAAGGAACAGAGGCCATCCTCTCCAAACACAGCCTCAAAATGGGAATTTTGCATGTTTTTTTTTGTTTTGTTTTGTTTTTTTTCTTTTTCTTTTGACTTAAGTTTTCTTCTTATTGGGCATAACCTACTCTATACTAACACAAAACTTCCTGCCTTCCAAAGACATTTTAGACTAGTTTAAAGAGAGAGAATACATGAATTTAAAAGAGAAAATAACACAAATGTTACTTCAAGTGCTGTAGTGAAGATCTTCATAGTAGAACTACTCAGAGATAAGGACAGAGTAAAGGAACCAGCAGAAGACAATGAAACATGCAGAGACAGGTAAGAGCAGGAAGCCATCACCACTCCAGGGCTGAAAGGGCTGGGGGAGGAAATAGAAATTCCAAAACTCTGTTGGAGCAGGGATTCTGGCAGAGTGGCTGCCCAGGGCTGGCTCTTCAGGGCTGGAGGTATGACTGGGGCCAGGGAAAGAGAAGAGAGGATGCACTCAGACCCCTTTCTCCTCTGTTCTCCTGTGTTTAGGTGCCTACCTGGCCAGCCACGAGTCTGTAAGACACTATGACATGGCTGTCCCTAGAGGATTTAAAAAAAGGAGAAAAAGGTATGGGATGCACACTGGGGAAGAATTGGTCAAAATGACAATCGTAAGTGTTCTGCTTGAAGTTTTAGAGAGTATCAGGTGGGATGTTTTCAAAAAAGCAGTGCAATCCCTTGAAATCATCCTTAAAATAATCTTCTGAATTTCTAAGTTTAAGAACCACCTGTGTAGAGTAATAACATATTTTGTGGAATAACTTCTAAAAATAATAAAACACAAAAGTATAATAGCTTAATTATTGAATACTATGCTGCATTCTAAGCTAACTTTTAAACACAGTTTAGGCATATACCCAGATTATTGATTTGATCATTGAGAATATTAAATTATTTTTAAAGTAAAGAAACCTGTTTTTTTAAATTGTTTAAAAGACTATCCAAAATCTGTAAGACATATTAAAAAATCTAAGTGCTTGCAGACAAAGCACTTAGATGAAAAAAAAATTCCTTTAATTATTTTACATGCTCACCTGCCAATTAACTCCACAATATCCATAGGTAACACCTGTTGGGCAATTGTATTATCACTGCTTCCACCAAAGAATGACCATCTTAATAGACAGCAAGGTAATTTCAGTCTTTCTTTTAATTTGCAAAGATATTGAAAATGATCTGCCGAGTCAAAATGAGTTTTATTATCATATGCTCTAATGTATTTGAGTGATTCCCACAAAGTGACCATAACTACAGCTCTACAGTTATTATAGAATATTATCTATTCCTTCAGTATTAGTGTTCAAACTGACAGCAAAACAGCTTGAGTATTACTTGTGGACTGATTCTACCCACTGTATGGAGCAGCAATTAGAATTAGCTCCGTGTGGTGCTCTTCCTGAACAGCACGCTTGTTGTCTCTCAAATGAGGAGTGACAGGCCGAGCAAGAGCGACTCTCTGTGTGGTCCTCGGCGTCCCGTAGTCTCCCTGCTGCTGTGCTGGTAAGGGGCAGAGTGCGCACAGCAGTGGTGGTGATACGGGCCTGTGTGATGCTGGGCTCTCAGTGGACACGGACAGAAGGAGCCTGGCTTCTGTGGACAGATGCGTGCTCTCCTCAGTGTAGCCCCTCAGTCTTCTGACCACCCTGAGTTAAGGCAGAGCTGCTTCTGGGTCCTTCAGACGTAATGCTTCCGCCTGGCAAAGCACAGACCTGAGTGCAATCTTCCTTACTCTGATTTCCAAATGATTTCAGTCCTTCCCTATAAAACGCTTGGTATTGCTGAATGGAGGCCTTCTTACAAAGTAACAGGCTCACAGACTACATAATAGCACTCCTGTGACAGGTCACCATGGAGCCAAATGTCCAAGCACAAAAGGAGGTTACAGAGATGATACCAACTGCTATAAATGCAAGGTCCCTTGAACATGAAACCCTAGAGGGGAAAGATGCACTGTTACTTATGAAGTGTAATCCTCTCCCCCAAATTTACTTCCCTCCACTTTGGCAAAGATATGTCTGGTGCGAAAGGCTATATTTCGGAAGAGGTTTAAGATATCTAATCTCTCAAACATCCAAAGCCATTGCTTTAGTTGGTTATCTTTCAGGATTTCAAATATTTACTGGCTGATTGTAGTCTTATGAAGACAAGGAAGACAAAAGATGAAGTCCTAGTTGAAAGTAAGTTAATCTGGATCCTTGGATTTAGCACTACAGCAAAGCATTTTCTGCCTCAATTTCCCTTCTATCTAAATTCAGAATTTTTCCTCTCTAAAATGTTATTTAAAATCCTCCTCTTTTTTACATGAGAGGTTAAAATGTATCTCTAAAAATTAAGTTTTTTTAGAGATAGGCTACTTCTCAAGCTTCCTCATACTGAGCGTAACCCCCACCCCCACTTCCGCTGCCTGTTACCAAGGAGAATTCAGCAATTCCAGCTCTCTGGGCGAAGGCTTGGCTAAATCCACATATTGATATTGCCTAGCTTTTGTATTATGCCCTTCTATATATTGGAGCTCTTCTGTGTGCTGGAAAAGGGGAGACCAACTGCCCTCCTGATTTAGGCAAACTATAAATAAACTCATTTTTTCCATTTTCATGCACCTTTCTTGTACTCGTTTCCTGGCAAGCATTCCAACCCCAAAATGCAAAGAGCCAGGGCCCTGATTTAGGCTTGACCTTACCCCAGCTGGTAACACTCTGTCTTAGTCACTTTTTTATCCATGGGACAAAACACCCAATACCTACAATTTAAAGAAGGAAAGGTTTATTTTGGCTCACAGTTTTAGTCCATGATTGGCTGGCTCCCAAGCAAAAACAGGATGGCAGAGGGGCATAATGGAAACAAAGGCACTCAAACTGCGGCAGCCAGAAAGTAGTGAGAGAAGGAGGGAGCTGAGGTTGAGACTTTACTTTCCAGGTCATTTCCTCAGTGACCCACCTCTAACCAGGCCCTACCTATTATCAAGTCACTAATAATGCCCTTCCACCATGTTTCTGGCTTGGAGCCTCCCAACCATGTACTAAATCTCCTGAAACTGTGAGCTGTCAGGTGTTATTTCAGGAACAGGAGAGCTAATACAAAATAATTGGTACTAAGGAAATGGGTTTGTTGCTGTGACTTTACTTGAGCATATGGTTTAGAAGACTTTGGAAGTGGTTTGTGGTGAGTGTATGGAAAATTTTTGAAATGCCAGCTAGAGAAGCCCTACAATGCAGTAAGCAGAGCCTGATGGTTCTAATCAATGCTCAGAGATCAGAATGCTGACAATAACGCACACAGTAAAGGCCAGGCTCCGGATGTTTCAGCTGGGGACAAGGACTCCATTGGCCCTGGGACTAGAGGCCATGTGTGTTACACTCTAGCAGAAAATTTGTCATCCTTTTGCCTGTGTCCTGAGACTCTGAGGAGGGGCTGAAATTAAGGGTGGTAAAGTAATAAGTCTGGCAGAGGAAATTTCAAGGCAGTCCAACGTTCAGGCTGTGGCATGGGAACTGTTAGTTGCTTTCAGGCAGGTAGGTTTATACTTAGAATCACTATAATGAAGCAAAAGGCAGAGCAGAAAAATATCAAAAAATTTAAATATGGGCCTAGAAACAACCATGTGTAAAGTTGGGGTCAAAAGAGGAGTAGGTGCTGAAGAGGTTAGCACTGTTAAAAAGAAACAGTGATGTGTCTTTTACTGTCATAATTTTTTTTATTTAAACACACAATATCATTCAATCACACCTCATGTGTATTAGTATATGTACTATATATAGCCGTACAAGTATAGCTATACATATATAATATATACATGTACAATATTCAGCTTTACTAAGAAGTAAATCACATCTTTCTTTTATTTTTTTCAAAATGAGAAATAATTACCTTTAATCCCTCATTTTGCAAGCTCAGAGAAAATTAAACTTATCAGCCCTTCAGATACATTTGATACTAAAAGTTCAATCACTGTCCCCTTCCTAGGGTCCTGCTGCAAGCCTGTGGGCATTGCTGAAATGTCTCTCTTCACTCCTGTGTGTGTTCTGAACAAAGGGAAATGAGAATGGAGGACAAGTCACGACCACAACCATATGATTCTCTTCACCTCCTCATAATTTTCAATAATGATCTCTTTGTCATTTTACCAAGAGTTTACTCATGGTTTACTCATCATTTTACCAAGACCCACCATCATAACCTGCACTTTTCCTCCTTACCAGTAGATGTTGGGGTCATCAGGTATTTTCTGGTGTCCTGTGAAACCTACCTGTAAATGGCCGGCCAGCTTCCTCCCTGAGGGCTGCTCAGCATCACCCACCTCGGGCAGGACCATCCACACTTCCTTCTCCGGAGGCACCCCTCTACCTTTTAGAATTATTTTCCCATCTAATTCCCTATTTCTCTTTTTAAATTTCACAAGACTTCAAATTATTGAGTCCTCTTGAGTGCTCTCTGCTATCTTCCATTCATTTTCCCTTTTCCTTACTCTTCTCTTTCTCTATTGAATTGCTTTTATTCATTGTTTTGATAATATATATGCTGCATTAGCTAAATTCAGTTTGACACATTAGGAAAATTCAAAATAAAAAATTGGTGAATATCTCTCTTTTACTAACAAAAGCAATGATACTTTAGGTACTAGGGGGAAAGACATAAAAGCTCAACATAGAATTCCTTGCACACATGATTACTACACATTTATGAGGTATGGAAATGATAACTGCTGTTACTTGATCATTACACATTGTATACATATCTCAAATTATCACATGTGCCCTTTTACATGCACGATTAAAATAATAATAAATTAGCATGTGGTACAAAAAATGTTTTTTAAAAAATAGTTTTTTTGAATGACAGCACAAATATCATTCAAAAAAGTAGATGAGGGCTGGTGAGATAGCTCAGCGGCATAAGCGCCTGCCTGGCAAGCACGAGGTCCTGAGTTCAACTCCCGCTACCCACATACGAAAAAAGGGCCGGTGATATCACTCAGTGGCACAGGCACCTGCTGGTGCGTGAGGTCCTGAGGTCGACCCCCAGTACCCACAAAAAAAAGTAGATGAAACAATGGTTTTTTCAGGAAACAAAATGTGAAGAAAATTCATTGTGAATGCAAATGCAGCAAATAAATGTTAAATGAGTTTCTTCTGTAACAGAAAATTATGGCAAGTGAAAAGAAAGCATAAAGATGGGAGCAGAATCAATAGATGAATGGTTAAAGAAAATGTATATATGGAATATTACTTGGCCATAAAGGAGGATGAATTTGAGTCATTTGTAGAAAATGGATGGTTCTAGAGACAATAACACTGAGTGAAATAAATCAGACACAGAGAGTCAAATATCACGTTTTCTCCTACATGAGAAATGCAAAATACAAATAATTTAAAGAACAAAATAAAAGAGAGAGAGTATAAAACAGGGAGGTAGAATTTGTGGAGATGGGAAAGGGATCTAAAGAAGGAGGGAGAAGGTAGGAAGGGAGAAAGGGGGAGTAAAAAGGATGAAGGTCCAATATGCAGATAACTAATTCCCTGAGATGAATATAATTATTATGCATCATAAACATATACTACTAATAAAGAAATTTAATATGTGAGCAGATATAAAAACATTCTCTCAATTTTTTATCTGCTTAAAATACAATTGACAGTTACAGAAAAATAACAGCGTAGTTTAGTTTATTCACATACTATAGAAATAAAATAATGACAACTAAACGCATGATGGGAGTTGAAAGCAAAAAGCAATTTGGCAAAGTAAAGCTCAAATTATAAGCCCAAAATGTATTAAACGCGCAGGATCTAAAAGCCTGGCAGGTGGGTATTGTTATATTGTATTTTTAAAAAAAAACAATTTTGTACTTTAAATGTAAAGATACATATCAATTAAAAGAGAAAGATGAGAAAATGTAGATTAAGCAATACCAGTCAAAAGAAGGGAGGAGAGGGAACATTTTCCAGTGGTAAATTTAATCATAATGGGTGTGTAACAACCCTAAAGGTGTATGCATCAACTGCCACAGTTTCAAAATATAGGGAAAAAAGTGATAATAGTTAAAGGAGAAAGAGACAAATCCACAATTATCAGTGGGGATTGCAACATTCCCCTTTCAGTAACTGATAGAAAACCACAGGAGCAATTTAGAAAGAAGAAGGAGGCTTGAACAATATCACAAAGTCCTTTGACTTAACAAATGTTGTAGGACTTTCCAGCCAACAATAGCAGAAGACAAATCCTTTCCCAGGGCATGTGGAACCTTCACAAAGACAGACCATTTTAGATGACCCAAACCTGATCCTCCCAAAATTAAATGAAACATTAACAGGTGATTGACACTTGGAAAAGTACCAAATATTTGGAAAATAAACAACATGAGAATAAATAATGGAGTTACAGAAGAAAGCACAATGGAAGTTAGGATGAACTGAAAGACAATGAATGTGTACATAGCAAAATATGAAAAGATGAAGCTACAGCAATGCTCGTAGGTCAATTTAAAATATTAAATTCTTATATTAGAGGAGAAGAAAGGTTTCAAAGCAATGATGTAAGTATCTAATTTAAGAATCAAAAAATAAGAACAAATTCAACACAAAAGCAGAAGGAAATAATGCACATTCTTTCATGAATTGGGATCAACAATGACATTTTCAGAAAGAAAAAGTAATGCTTCTTATTTCTAAGGCGGCCCACAAAATGAGTATTAAAGAACGCTTTTTAAGAAGAAAAATATTTCTATAAGTCAGTTCTAAGATGCAAGAAAGAATAGGGAACAAAATAAGATTAAATATACCAACTGACCATGGCTAGTCTTATGTGCCTTTATAAATCTGACCCACAATTCTGCAGCAGCTGGTCCTAGATACCAACTAAGCTCTGCAGAAACTGGCACAGAGCTATTTCTTGCCCTCCATGCCCACTTGCCCTCATCTCGAACTCAGAACCAAACAGAGAAAGCCATATATGCTCTCCAACAAATTACATAAGATACCCTGCTTCTAGTGAGATCACCTGTAGGTTCGCCGTGCCAGCGACTTCTACAAAAACTATTTTCTGCTTTCTCATTACAAAAATGTCCTGCTCCCTGCCTGCCTGTGCAGCTGCCTAACTTAAGTGAAGGCAGCAGGCTCCTTTGCCTTATTTAGCAGACTTTCAGTGGATAGTCATGACTTGCTCTCTTTTGGGTGGTCATCATTAGAAAACAAAAATAATGGTAAATATTTAGGAAAATAAAAATAATTTCAGAAATCTGCATTAATAATTATGTCTAATTTGTAGGACCAGAACAAAAGGAATAAGAAGACAAAATAAACAGAGATATATACCCTATTAATACTAAGTCTCAATATAGTAAAGATATCAATTTTCTTCCAATTAATTTGTAAGTTTCATGCAGTTCTTTTTAAAATCCCAGTGTTTTGATAGAAAAAACTAGATAGAAACCAGATAGAAAAACTTTTTCTAAAATTTATACAAAAAGATCATAGACTAGCTCAATCTTGAAAATGATTAAAGTAGAAGGAATCACTGTATTCAATATTATCTTACTCTATAGCTGTGGAAATAAAGATTATGTTTAAATTTCTAATTTAAAGTTGTAAAGTAAGCCAATAGAATTAAAATTTTAAAACTATCATCAAAAATTGGAGGAAGAAAGCAAAAGAGAAAAAATATCCTCCATTTAGTTAGGCTCTCATACTGGGGAGCCAAAAGATACTGCTTAGCATTGCTAAATCAAGAAATATTATTTAAACTCATAGAGATAATCCCTGCTGTGGTTTGGAAGAATGTTCTGTACAAAGTTCCCAGTGTTGAAGGTTTGGTCCCCAGCCTGTGCTACTACTGAGAGGGTGGTGTAATGGTTCATACATTGTGTCAACTTGAGGAGTTTAGAAGGTTAACTACGTGACTTAGCAGGGGGCCAGGGTCCTCACTTTGTAAACACTCTGAGCTTGTGCAAGAAGAGGACAGGAATATGGTGTGAGTGCTACACCCACCCAAGGGGGGGTAGACTGCATACAATATAAGGGTGGAAAAGAGGCTTGTTCTCCCCATTTTGCTCTTGTTGCTTTTGCCATCTTCTGCTTCCTTGAACTGTTTCCCCTCACCATGCCACCCTGCCTTGCAACAAGCTGATTATGGACTGGAACCTCCACAAACTGTGAGCTAAATAAACTTTTCCTTCCTTAATTTTGGGCATTGGATATTTTGTATCAGAAATGAGAGAAAAGTAACCAAGACAGGTGGTGAAACCTTTAAGAAGTAAGGCATAGTTTGGAAGTCTTTCAGTGCTACGCGGCTTTGCCCTTGAAGTAGGTATGGGAACCTTGGGCCCATCTCTTTGTTTCTTTAATTCCTAGCAGCCATGATGTGCACAGCCTCTCTGCCATGCTCTCCTATCTTGATGTTCTGTCTCACCACAAGCCAAAACAAACAGGGCCAAGCCACCACGGACTGAAACCTCTGAAATTAGGAGTCAAAATAAGCCTTTTCTCCTTACAAGTTGTTGATCTCAGTTATTTTGTTACAGTAACACAAAGCTAACTAACAATCCCCAACAATATAGAAAATATGGAGAAACAATAAAGTCTGATATTTCCAAAGTATAACACTAGAAAGAAGAATTAAGGATGAAGACTTTCACTTCTTTTTTTTTTTAATTAAGCTAGACTTAAAGGTGACATGTCTAAATACAGGAGTGTGTTTTTTAACAAGGTATATATATATAATTTCTTCCAATGTGTTCCCATTAATATTCTTTTTTTTTTTTTTTTTTTGTGGGTACCAGGGGTCGACCTCAGGACCTCGCGCACCAGCAGGCGCCCGTGCTACTGAGCGATATCACCGGCCCTTTTATCGTATGTGGGTTCCGGGAGTCAAACTCGGGCCCTCATGCTTGCCAGGCAGGTGCTTACGCCGCTGAGCCATCTCACCGGCCCCCCCACTAATCTTCTAAAACAGACAATACCCTTGACTCTGCCAACAGCCTGTACACTCAATCATACCTCCTCACCTCCATTTCACAGTGCTTTTCCCAGTTTCCCTCTTGTCCTAACACAGGGGCCTCTTTTGGTTCCCAGATGTTCGCCAGTTCCCCTCCACTTATTATTCCTTCTGCTCAGAATACTTTCCACCTCCTCCTCCAATCAATTAGGTAAAATCTACCCAACTATCTGAGCTCAGTTCCAGAAACACTTCATCAGAAAAGTATCTTAACGCCCCAGAAAGGCACTGATTTCCTCTTTGGTAGTTTTATAGTATTATCCTCATTACAGTTGCTATCATCTGTAGTTTATATTTTTGAGGGAATAAATACCCTTTTATGTTCTAAATTACAAATTCCATAGATCAGGACTCTGTGTGTTTTACTCCCTATTATAGCCTCTACCTCCAGAGCAGGGTCTTGCACATATTGGAATTTATAAAATACAAATCAAATTTTCTAATGTCTCATATACCTCCTTGTATAAAATTTTTAAATTCCAGATTTTGAAACTCCATCCTTGAAAGTAAGAATAAAAGAGAAATAAAGTCTATTCCTCTGTCCCAACTGTGTTTTAGCACTCATATCCTCTTCAACATGTATTTTAAACAAATGCAGTGCAACAAATTCCATTCAAGAATGTGTTCAGAGTTACTAGACCTTCACACTTTATAATTCAAGTCACAAGAAAGAGAACTAATACCTGTGTAATAGACCGATCATGTTACTCAAGGATTTGGCGGGTATCCTTATTATGTTTGGAAGACTCAGGGTGACCAGCACTATATCCAAATCTGCAGTTGAACCATGTCATAACAAGGATCTACTGTATTATTAGATTTTGACAGAGGAGTGACAGAAGGTCTCAATAGCTTACCTTGGCTCAGATCCATAACCCACTTATGCAATAATAACTGACACCACCCTGAGAACTGGCAGCAGTAATACATAGGACATTATTTGAAAGAAGCCCCAGAATTACTTCTATCCCAACTGTCTTAAGACACTTAAAAACAACACAACACAACACAAAACAAAACAAAACATAACCTAGGATCACCTTAGAATAATGGCACCCAGTGATCATATTTCTGAAATAAAACTGCCATTATTGGATGTTAACTTGCTAGTGAGTTTGTTTTTTCAAGTGTTTTTATAGCAAAAGCGATGTGATTGAAGGGCATTGTGTTATGTGATCTCTAACAATGGAGAATTAACTAGCCTCCTTGCTGACGGTCTTGTGATTGAACACACAGTAGAGCATGGAAGATGAGAGTGTGGGCTCTGGGTCAGACTAACTAGATTTGATACTTGCCTGGAGTACATATGCATTCCTGTGCTGGGCAGCCTATATGCAAAACAATGATGACGATTTTTATCAGGACTGACTGAGTTAAAGGATCGCGAGTGGATTAAATCAAATATAACCTATTAACATGCCCAACACAACATGTAGCTTATAGTATTTAGTAAAAAGTAGCTCTTTTATTATTTTTATATACAGAACACTGTATTTAGAACTTGCATACATCATCTCAAGTTCTTAAAACAACTCTTCAAGACAATCATCAATATTTCCCTTTTGCCAGTAAGTTCATGGGAATTCAACTCACCTGAGTTAATGAATTAGTAACACCAGTCATTATCCAACTCCAAACTTACAGAAGCTCAAAGCCTGCCATCATCACAGATCTACCTAAAGAATTGTTATGACATTTGAATAAGATTCAGCAACATGGCTAGTACAATTCTCAGCTCAAAGTAGACATTCAATGAGTGTTTATTTTAAAATACATACATATATAGGTATATATATGATAGACGATTAGAAGAAAATAATAGATGATACATTACATAGATTATAGATAAATGATGGGTGATGATGGTAGGTAATATATAATAAATGACAGATGACTGGTAGATGATATAGATGATGGATGATTGATAGATTAGATAGATAGATAGATAGATAGATAGATAGATAGATAGATAGATAGAGATAAAATGGTAAATGTCTGGAATCTTTGCAGTTTGAAGAACTACTTCCAACTAAAACTGAACCTACATTCCAAATTCACCCATAGTTGTACTCCACTCTGTGTCATCAAAGCTCTTCTCTCCTTTCCTAATATGTGTAAAAACCTATGTAAGTGCCCCTGGTGAGGAGCAACTGTGAATAGTGCCCTCTACAGTTTGCAGATACGACTATGTAGATAACTGTATTACGTTCCAGAATATCTGGTATTGATCAAAGAAAAGGAGAACTAATTAGTATCTTTCAGCTGTATTAATCAGAAATCTGAAGGGAACAGAAGTGTCGGGCCGGTGAGATGGCTCAGCGGCTTAAGCGCCTGCCCAGCAAGCGCAAGGGCCCGAGTTCGACTCCCAGAACCCACATACGAAAAAGGGGCCGGTGATATCGCTCAGCGGCACGGGCACCTGCTGGCGCGCGAGGTCCTGAGGTCGACCCCCCGGTACCTACAAAAAAAAAAAAAAAAAGAAGTGTCATGATGATGACGTGAGGTTGACTTGGCTTGAGGTGACAGTCTATGTTCCCAGGAGCTACTCTGTCACCAACCACACAAGAGACAAGTCATTTCATTTCTCTAATTCTTAAATTTTTTAGTTTATTTTTTATTTGTACATACTTGTCATACATAGTGATCATATTTATCACAGGGAATTTGTACCTGTACAAAATATATCTTAATTCTTTTTTCCCCATTTCCCTCCCCACACTTTAACCCCTCCTCCTCTCTGCATTTACAAAAGCTTTGTTTCCTTCTCTTTCCTTCCATTCTCTTAAGATTTTCAATTTGAGCACCTAGATTACTTTCATCTGGCTTTTAACCACAAGAAACATTTGCAGGGCAGGGGAGAGAATATCTATGGAGTATCCGTGTGCATGAAAGACCAGGTAACCCTCAAGGGAAATTACGGAAGGGTGCATGGCTAAAAACAGTGTGTCAGCCCAGAGGGAAGGTGATTGTGCTCTGAGCTCAGTATCTGTCACTCATGTTGTCTTTTGAACAACCCCCGATGGTCTCATTTCTAGGCCCTACATCCTAAGGGAGCTAAAATAAAGTGTGAATGAATAGTCTAAGTCAGTGGAGGTGAACCTATGGCGTGCATGCTGCAGGTTTGCTATCACTGAAAGCTCTAAAAGGCTCATCATCACTGATCTAAATCTTTGTGGGGAAGGCACCGAGTGGCTGCTATGTCCAATGATTTGTTAGAAGAGAAGAGGGTGGGTCTGGGGTAAGAAGTTCTCTCCTTGCCAAGAGTTGGAGCACTACTGGGGCATACACTCTTAAGACTAAGTTAGCTGGATCTCCAACAGGACAGGGCTCAAGGTGCAAGGAACACCACCCACAGGAACATTGTGAGGGTTGTACAATGGCTTTGGCAACTCATATAGTATGTTCAGAAGTTATACTTGCTACTGAAGGTCTGGCATGAAGCCAGGAGATGAGGAAAAAGATGTTAACACTGCTGCCAAAAATGGATCAGCATGAGAGTATCCCATGTCCCATCCTGGGACCCTGGGCAGAAGTTGGGAGAAACCAGGAAAGGAGGCTTTTCCGCAAATTGTTGGGACAAAGATACATTATAAGAAAACATAATTCATGTGTAAAGCAAAAGACTAATATTATATAATCTTCAATTGTCCTTTCCAAGTAAAGGGCATCATGCTGATACTTCATTTGCAAGGCCAATCTATCTCAATAAGCTTATTGGGTAAAATTTTTTGAAACTATACAAATTTGACAGTCCTTACAGGAAAATGGTATTAGTGATGAGAAGCATACCACTCCTTATCATTTCTAGATATTTTTTTCAAAATGGTTTTGGACTGCTGGGCATAGTTACACATGCCTGTATTCCTAGTATTCAGGAGGCTGAATCAGGAGGATTGCCTTGAGTTTGAGGCCCACTTGAGCCACATACTGAGTTCAAGCTTAGCCTGACCTATACAGCAAGACCCTGCCTCAAAAAAATAAACAAACAAAAAAATAGCTTTGGAATCCATTGTCTCCATGCTTTTGGAAACATCCCACATTTCTAAGCAAAAATAAAGAAATCTTATTCTCAACAGAAATTACATAGTACACAGGACAGAGCCGCTTCCAATTTTTCTAAACTGGCTCTCTGCAACCAAATGAATAGTACATGTGACTTACCTATCACATTCCAAAGCTGCGCAGTTTCCCTTTCACTTGGGAACATGGTCTTTAGATGTTCTAGGCCTTCTTCTTCCAGCAGATAGGCTCAGAAGAGCGAGACAGGCCCCTCTCTACACTGGCAGCTTCCTTAATGGCACACGAGGCTTCTCACACTAGCAGTTCCTCCTGTAATCATCATCAGGCCATTTCATGCTGAGCACTCTTGACTGTCAACATCACTGTGTCAAATTGGTATTATCCCCAGCGCTCATGGGTGGCTTTTCTCCAGCATAAAGTCTCTCTTATGATGCCACTTGGTTCATGTCATAGAAATGATGTGGACAAGTTGGCTCTTAGTCTTCTATATGTAGAGGTGATATGGCCATAGCTTATCTGATTAGAGATATTGATAACCTGGAATATGTTTTATCTTTCCTCACTACAACTTCATACATTTCTATTATCACCTTTAGATATGAGTAAGATTTTTGTAATGTGTGGAGTCAGCATTGTTATTCTGTGGCCAAGAGTGGAATCCTTAGAGTTTCTATGGGAGGAACTTATGGAGAAGGATGCTGTAGTCAAAGAGCTTAGATGGCTCAGCCCAAGGTTGCTTGATGCGTTAGTCAGCTCCCCCCTACTACAGCAAATGCTAGAGATAATCATCTTACAAAAAGAAAGGGCTTATTTTGGCTCACACCGTGGGTGATTGACCTTGTTGCTTTTGGGCCTGTGGCAATGTAGGACATTTTGATGGGGAATGTGTGATAAAGCAAGCTGCTCCCCTCAGGATGGCTAGAAAGTGAAAGAGAAAGAGGCCAGCATCACACCGTCCCCTTCAAGGGCACACCTCCAGAGATTCAGAGCCCCTCTCCTAAGGATTCCTGTATTTCTAATAGTGCCAAGTGGAGGACTAGACCTTAACACATGGGCCTTGGGGGACATTCCAAATCCAAAATATAACAGTTGGAAAGTTCACTGTTCCCTTGAGTACATGAGCTTTGTGTTTTGTATTTTGTATCTTTGTGTTTGCTGCGACATTGCGGTAGATTTCAGGGATTAAAGAACTTGCAACCCAACTTTGAGAACGCACTATTTTATCCATAGATTTGGAATTGAGAATTCAAGGTATCTACTTAGTAGACCAACTAAGCTATTTCAAAATTTCATTCAAGCCTAGCTTCTAGCCAAAGGAATTCCCTGTGAGATAATCCCATAAAGATAATCCAAAAAGCTGGGAGTCAGCAACACTGAGGTACACACGCTCATCCTGCTTGTGGTCAGTTCTCACTTCTAAGGAAGGATGTACCACTTTCAGGCATGTGGGCTAGAAATTCTCTCTGTATACATTAGTTTACAACAACTGAAACCAAGACTTGTACCTTCTGTTACTTTCTTTCCATGATATGTATCATACTTTAAATGCAGTCGTCTTTTAACAATACCTGTTGTTCTCACTAATCATCACACAGTGCACTGACTTCTGTTCTGCTGTGGTTCTGCAAGGGTGCAGAAGTGTAAGACTGAAAACCAAAATGGAATATATAGGGTTGGTGCCCTGAGCAGAATAAGCTCCATAGGCATTAAACTGTGCATGTGGGTGGAGGGCAGAGCAGGGTACCGGGTTGCAAATGAGTTTTGAAATAGTGATCTGCTCCTTAATTTGACTTCTATAAAGGGCTTCTTTCGGGAATATTTGAAAAAGCTGATTAATTAAACTTTCAAGTAGGGGTGGCTTGATGCAGGACACCCCAGAGGCCACCTGTTTGAGCCTTGTATTAGAAGCCACCACATTTATAATAATCCCCTCTGTGATGCTAAGATAGCTTACACCCTTGAGAAAGCTTCTTGTTCTCCCTAGGCAAGAGGCAAAAGAAGAAGAAGAGGAGAGGGAGAAGAGGAAAAAAAGGAGGGGAAAGAGGAGAAGGAGGGAAAGAAAGAACAACAGAAAAGGAAAGCTTTGCATTATAGACTTCTGAGATCTTTCCTCACTCTTACATCCTATGACTTCATTCCATTTCAGTTTTCTCCTAAGACTCAAATCCTCTTTCCAGTTTTCTGAAGTGTAATCCCTGGCTGTAGACCATCACTCACTCATCATCAGTGTAATTGCACAGATTCAAGAGAGATGGAAGGTTCTGGGTTATTCTCATATCTTTTACTTTCTTCCATAATCACTTCCAAATGTTTTCTCAGAGTCTTGGCCTTCTCTCTGACAGTGCAGCAATGGTCTCCATCCCCTCAAGGGTCCAGATTTTCAGTGCTGCGCTGGAGAGCAAAGGCAGGTGTTCCTATGGGAAGGCACAGTGACAAAGGGACTGGCCAGTACTGCTCTTCTGTTGTCAGCTAGTCATCCCACTGCTGTCAAGAGTGACATTAAGTTAGACTTTAACACTCTTTGTCCAGAATGAAAAACTGTCATCTCCCCTAAGCACTGGGCAACTAGGGTGCATCCCTCAGTAACAACAGAGGGTTTAAATTCAAGGACAGGGTAGTGAAGTTCAAAAGGAACAAGTGAAGACAATATTTCTTTCCCAAAATCATTCTGGATTTAAGGTAAGACTTTCATTTCTTAAATGCAAGCCAGAAAGTTCTCTGAGGAAAAAATCATTCTATACAGGAAGTGTGTATTTTATTTATTTTTTTTTTTTGGTAGGTGCTATTTAGAATGGGCTTAAGAAAAGCTCTACTTTGAGATATTGCAACATACAAAATGTTTCTATCTCAGCAAAATAGTTCAATGGTGGTAAATCAAAATAGCCACAATCTTCTGCCAGATGATACTGCCAATCTTTTTTCTGGGGTTTTGGGTAGTAAAGAGTATAACCATGTTTGATGGGCTACTGATGTCCAGTGTTTGTGAAATAGCAAAGAATAACACAGGACTTGTGGCTCCCTGGGACTCTTGCAAACCTAGCACTTGGACAGAGCTGACTGAGGTCTGCCTTAGGAAAGCAGCTTCCCAAGTTCACAGTCAAGGTCTAACTTAAGGAGAACATCATGAACGTAACAGAATTTAGACTTTGTCTTGGGAATTTTCACAGTCTGCTGTCTTAAAGGATTTTGAATGTAACATCTTTGTTGTAGATTTATTGATGATTTGGACTGGAGTCTGAGAAAGTGGCAGGGTTACAAGCAGGGCTCCTCTGACCAGGAACCTACATGGGCAGTGGTCTCAGCACACTCAGGTCAGCTTGCCACCAGTCCTCACTCTTCCCTGATTCAATAAGCAGGTGACATGTGGGTCCCTTCCCATAGATTCAGGACCTGTGCACCCTAGAACATCATTCTGTGAGTCACACTGAACTGTCCTTCATGGTCTCAGGGTGAGTATTCCATTCTCCCATAGAGCATTCAGTCTCTCTCTCTCTCTCTCTCTCTCTCTCTCTCTCTCTCTCTCTCTCTCTCTTCCTCTGTCTCTGTCTCTCTGTCTCTGTCTCTCTCTCTTCTCTTTTTCTCTCTCTCTCCACTACCCTGTCATTCAGACACCTCTGTTTCTACCAGGAATCCCTCCTGTCCTGCAGGGCACCGCTGCTCATTCTGTTGAGAACTAAGATTTAAAAGACTCATTTCTCAGTGGGCAGCTGTCCGAGTCTGTTCCGAACATTACAAGAATGCACCACAGACTTGTGGCTTCCTGGTTCATAGGCTGTCTTCTTGCTGTGTTCTCACTTGGAAAGGTATGGAGAATCTCATAAGGATGTCACCTTCTGTCTTAGTTACTTTTCCCTCATTGGTGAGATAAAATAGCCAACACCCAAAGTTAAAGGAGGTAAAGTTTATTTAGCTCACAGTTTGCAGAGGTTTCAGTCCATAATTGGCTGGCTCCACGGCAGGGTGGCACATGGCAGAGGGACAACAGTTCATGGCAGCAGAAGACAGCAAAAGCAACAAGAGAGGAGGGAGAGAGAGACAAGCCTTTTTCCCTCCCTTATATTGTATGCAGGCTACCCGCCCTAAGGTAGTTGCAGCACTCACACCCTTAATCCCAGCATTGCATTATAAATCAGTCACAAACTCTAAAAGCCCATTCCTATGACTGCATAAGTTCTTGGGGGAACATCTAGACACAAACCCTAGCACCTTCATGATTTGATCACATACCAAAAGCCTTACTTCCTAATCCAATCACATAAAGTTCTAAGTTTCAACATGTGCATTTGGGGACAAAGGACACAAATATTCAGTCTAGAGCCATAACACTATCACCTCCACTGGAAACCCACATATTGCTCCTTGAGCACTGCCAATACAGGTTGGCATACCCATCACTAGAGCTAGTACTGGCACTCTGCAGTGTTCCACTGCAGAATATGAGACGCGCTCTTATAACCCATTCTCTCTACTTCTTTTGTCATTTCTGCCTCTGACAGAGCACAGTTGTTATCCCCTGATGACTAACATTTCAGGAAAGCCATGTTTCACTTTAACTGACAGGAATCCATACCAGATTCTCCCTAGCATTTTGGGTTCTGGGCCACTGGAGATATTGGAGTGGCAGGCACTGTGGTTTGCTCAGAATAAATGCTCCTCTCTGGCAACTGAGGGCTCGTTGAAGGATCAAGCTTGGTGGACCTGGATTCCAGTTCTCTTATTTCTGAGTACATCCTCCCTAGGAGGTACCTCAGTCTTTCTTATAAATGAGTTCAGATCAGCCTACTCAACAAGCTCCAAACATGCCCACTCCTATATGAATGAATGGAGCCTAGGCTGGGAGCAAGGCAGGCGCCCTTGCCCCCGACACACTTTCACATGCACACGAGCTCATAATATAGAAAGAGGGAGAACTGATCAGTTTAAAGACTTCCTCCATTATATTTGGAAACACTATTTCTTTATTTTTTTCCCCATATAATGCTGATAAGAACTGAAGTAATAGTAATAGTTTTAAGTAAGTAATAATTTTAAGAAATAGTTTTGAAAAACCATATGATAAGAATGAATGATCAGCTTAATTTGACAGTCCAAAAGACAATGGTAGGTATTTAATAAGCCCTTAGGACGGTATTCCAGGGGTTGTTAAGAACCTACACTCAGCAGCTGGAGGCAAGGGGCTGCCAGTCTGAAATCAAGCAATCAAGACACAAGGTTACTCAAGAAAAGTGAGAGGTGCAGACAGCGCAGAGGGAGAGGGAAGGGTGTTGGTGACAGATTAGAAACTCCACATATGAAAGCTCTCTGTGTGAAAAAGAAAGGGAAAGAGAAAGTAGGAAGGCAAATTTTCCAACAGGTCGGGTTTTACAGATAGTCCAAGACCTGCTATACTTAAAAAGAGTAGTGAAATACATAAGATTTGAAATCAGATCCTTCTCGATTCGAATCCTACCTCTACTCATTCTTTACTAGCAGTGTGATTTGGTCAAGATAATTAACTTCTTAGTGTCTTCATTTCTTCATTTGTAAATAGGGGTAGTATTAGTCTTTCAGGATTAGAACTAGTTTTAAGGGACTCATTAATGCATGTGAGGTGCTTGACATCGTGGCCAGCTCATATTAATTATTCAAGAGTGACAGTTCTTATCGTTAACCATAACTCCATGAACTGATGAATCCTGAGTGTCTGCAGCTCATGAGCAAACCACAGTGTGTAGCAGAGCCTGGTGGTGGAGAGTACAACAGCTGGAGGTAGACAGAGTAAAAGCCCCGGCTGCATCGCCCTCATTCCAAGTGTCGCTGAGAAAGTGGCTTCGGGCTGGGTTCCCTGCTCTTAAAACACCTCTACCTTGTGGATATATATCTGAATATAAGGAATCAGCCACGCTAGTGGCTCGCTCAGTTTTGAGCACAATCCTAGCTGTTTCTACTTCTTTCTTCTGAACTATTCAGACTGAAGAGCACCAGACCCAACTATTTTATAAAACGGACATGATTTGTTGTATAAATGTCATAAATAATTCTATCGACCAAGTGCTGTGTTGTGAATTAAGACTAAATTAATAGATTCGAAAAGTTTTATATAATGTTCATCTGAAAATTAGGTCAGGTTAATGTGTAAGGTCTAATCAAATCAACCCACTCTCCACTAGATGGCAGACCTTGTTAAAAAGTTCTGGCAAATTAAAAAAAGAAAAAGAAAGTGGTGAGCCTCCCAAAGTTGACCAATAGATGTCTCTTTGCCACCACATATCCCTGTATGGTTGTGTAAAAAAGATAAATTCTCTATCTTTTTAGTCTTTCTTATGCATCTTACAGACAAGATCATCACCACTTTCCACAAAGTAAAAACAGAACATTGAAAAGGTAGACATGTGCACTAACCGTATTATAGCCACACAAAGTGAGATGACATTGTAAAAACATAACTAGGAATAAGTTTCCAAATACACGTGATTTGGCAGAAAATAGATCTTTTTAAACAAAAAGAGGTCTTATTAAAATGGTGTTCTCAAGTTAGACAAGGCTCCCTGTTTGAAGAGATCTTAAATATTTACCAGTCAATGTGATGACACTAACTGAGGTAAGGGCATCAACCTTAACGCCAGACAGACTCGAGAAACCAGTGGCTACCGGCCCGGTGAAAACACACAGGAAACAATAGAAATTCCTGAACAGCAGAGGACACACTGGCATCATTTTGGTTACTACTCCTTTTCACCTCAGTTTGCACAGATTTATATACCCTCACTGGCATTTTTGAGTACTTACGTGAGGGTGTAGGTGAGTTCTATCCACAGCTTCAGAGAAAAGAGACTCTTTTCATGAGGCTCAGAATATACAATTGGAATCCTATGCTCACTCATAAATTTCCCATTTTTATTGGAAAATATTTTGTCTCTAATCATTCTGAAAGAAATTATAGATAAATATTAAACATAATTTACAGATAAAGGAGCACTGGTACTAAAAGGAAATATTTATTTCTATTACTTTAGACGATGGTTTATTTTTCCTGAGGCTCAGTTAAATTACAATTTAGGAATATAAATACATATCAGTATACTCATACAGAAATATACATGTACAAAACCACGAAATGGCATCATTTCTTTGTCATTCAAACTTCAGTTACTATAATGAACCTTCATTCTTATCTAAACAGCTTTTAAAATTAGTAATATAATATGCTCCAGATATCACAGCCAAGCCAATGGCATTTTATTACTTCATATCAGTCAAGGGAGTTAACCCC
Organism: Erethizon dorsatum; assembly: GCA_028451465.1. NCBI lineage: Eukaryota > Metazoa > Chordata > Mammalia > Rodentia > Erethizontidae > Erethizon > Erethizon dorsatum. Next base: position 59,950,418 of record CM051828.1, read on the forward strand.
TCCACCTTTCCCCCAGGGATAACTATGTCACCACTGAAGTTAGGAATAGGGGAGGATCATTTAGGAGGCAGAGTAGAGCACCAGACGGCATTTTCTGCCTCCTCCCAGCCCCAGCAACTTCTGCTAGTGCTAAATTGACTCCATAACTACACATGGTAGTCAGTACTCAATCTGTTTTCAACACATCAGAAATACCTAAATGTGCCTAAATCTCTGCGCAAAGTAAATGAATACATGGTGCATTCCAAAACCTCATGAATCTAATGTATTTCCCTATGGGGCAAGAATGCATGTTTCGGGCCGGTGAGATAGCTCAGCGGCATAAGCACCTGCCTGGCAAGTGCGAGGTCCTGAGTTCGACTCCCAGTATCCACAAAAAAAAAAATCTTTCATCTAAAATGAAGGAGAAGAAGGAGAAGGAGAGGGAGAGGGAGGAGAAGAAGAAAGAAGAAAGAAGACTGGGTCCAGGAGAAACCCCATTGGTCCACAGTACCTATGCGGAAAGCCCCAGACCTTTCATTTGCAGTATTTTGCAAAGTTATCTTGGCCCACTTTTTCAGAAAACAGGAAAAATGAGAGACTGTCAGGTATGTCATATCAAGTCACATCACTAGAATTAAATTCTAGAGTCCCAGGCAATACATAGGATCAGTTCCACAGAAGACAGTGCCAGAAAGTATGCTCCAGTGGATCTTAAGTGTGGGGAGTATTTTTAAGCCCCACTATAAAAGGTCACCTAATTTTTCATTTTTTCTTACATCACATCAAACTGGTTAGAGTCTGGACCTTCCCTATTTTACGCTGCCTGTGCCCCCAGCTTCATCCTGCCTTGGGCTGTATCTTTCAGGATTAGTGCCTCTTCTTTAACAATAACCACTCCTGCCTACCTAATTGTGTAACATCAGTTTCTCACCAACCTAGAACTGATTATTTGTGTTAGCAAAACCCACATGCGTTAATTTTGTTCATTTTTTTTTTTCTCAATCAGGGGTCTTTCATTTGATTCCAAAATGAAACATTTAAAATCTCATGTCATTGCCTGGGCAAAGATTTCTGCCCCTGGGCCAGAGAGGATCTTTTAGTCAGTGACCAAAGCCAGCTCCTCCACATGGGCCTCTGGCTGGCAGGAGAGGAAGCCTGTCTTGCCTTAGCAGAGTCCTCACAGCTGGCCTTTGGGTGTGCCCTGGACTTTCCTCCTTGAGTTTTTACCACAATGTTCCGGAGCCAAGCGCCCTCTGAGGTATCGGAGCGGAGCACCTGTTTAGTCTGACTCAGGGTATCAGCGTGTGGACTCTCCCTCCTCTGACAGCAGAGCAGACCTCACACGGGTGACAAGTCAGCACGCGTAATGGTGTAATGGCATGCCACATGCACGATCCCGAGCACCCTCTGCTCCTTGTAATAGGTGGGGCAACATATCCCTACTCTGGTTTGTGGGGCGTGCCCCCATCCTGGGTATCTATGGAGGGACCTCAGCTGGGTTATGTCTCTATGGTCCAAGTTCAAGGATTTTTTTTCAAGTTTGAATTATTACTAAGCTTTTTTAAATGTAAAAACACATATTTTAACAGGTCTTCTAGTTTGTTATAACTACCAGCAAACACATATATCAAAGCATTCCCCTCTATTTGAATAAACTGCATAGAATGAAAGAGGAAAATTAAATAATGTCCGTGGCAATTTGTGTTTTCCCAACTGTATCATATCTCTAACAAAATGTGTGTTTGCAGGAAACGACGGAGGGAAGTAAGGAGGTCTCCATTTCTAGTAAACAGGTGCCTAAGTCTGAACGAAATCTCAGGAAAAGTAACTCTGGCTCTGATTTATATTCCAGGTTACAGTCTGTGAAGAAACCTAATGTGTACTCATATTTTTCTGTCTCCTACAGAAACAGTTCCCTTAACATAAGGATTCCTCTACATTCCTGCCTCAGTTTAATATTTAAATCAATGACTGTTGGAAGGAAAAAAAGGAATCATTGAAATTAGCTCAGGAAGTCTTCCAAGCCCCCCTCCCCACCCCAACACACACACACTTGTTTTCTCATCCCAAGATTAAGAAGTTATGCAGTCTGACAATGCACTTTTCTTTTACAAGTCTTGACACCACCTCTGTTATTTTCCTTTTCTCCTTTGTCCAGTATATGTTAGAAATAAGAGGAGGGTGGCCTTTGTGCAAATTTGCTCTTCCCTTTTTCTTTGAGGAAGAGATGGGGGGGAGTGTGAAAATGGACAGAGGTGCTTGAAAATCTTAGCTTTAAAATGAACCACTTTACAGGATTTTTAGAGTTAAACCTATATACAAAATCAAAGTGCTTTTGCTGGTTACTAGGTTGTCTTTTTGCATCTTTAACTAGTAGGTTTATGTATAAATATATTTATTTAATGCAATACGGGAAACTGGCAGATGGTGGGAGGGGTTTGATAACTTCATACTAAAAAGAAAACACCAAGCAAAAGCTGATAAATATTAAAAAGAGATAATTTCGCTGAAGACATAAATTTTATTAAAATACACCGTGCCACATGAAAGGATAAGAACTCTTGCTGAATGTGCTTGTAAGAAAACGCCCCACGGTTCCTAATGACAGTTCCCCTGCTGTTCCCCCATCAGCCTCCTTTTGTATTTTTGCCGTTTTCCAGTTCCTCGGATAAGCAGGTCTTTCACGGGCTACAAGGCATTTCTTTCAAGCCAGCATGGCTCATATGGTGAGAAGATTACTTAATTTCCACGAGGAAGCGCCGCCTGTGGCTGTGCGGGAGCCTGGACGCCCACAGTGGCTCCACGCCCGCCGCGCGCTGGGACCCACCCGGGCGGCCCCTGCGGGCGCAGGCGCTCCCCCTCGCCGCGCCTTTGTCCCCCGCTTCTGCCTTGCTTTTGCAAAAGCCGTGGGCTCATGATTTGGTCCGTGTGCAAATCAAACCTCACCAAAAGCTGCTTCCAAATATAGGCTCTCACTGACACCAGAGGCTGACCCGGGGCCTCGGGACGGCCTTTCCTTCCTCCGGCGGACGTTCAGCCCTCCGCATGCGCCGGGCGCACATCTGGAAGCCAGGCCAGGGTCAGACTCAGCCCCCGCGACCCATCGGGGCCTCAGAGAGCGAGAATCACCGGCCCGGCTAAGGGAAATTACCTCCCTCGAAAATAAACACTTATTTTTCTCTCCACTGAAATGCAGAAAAACAGCCCATTTTGAACCAAAATAATTTAGTCTGACAACAGATTCTTCCTCTGTTCACAGCTGTCCCAGAGGGAGGAGCTGAAATCTGAACCTCTCTGCTGTGATTGGATCCTTCTTGCAAAAGAGAGGAAAAAAACCCCTCCCAGCCAGAAAGGGCTCAGTTGCTAAAGGAGCCGGGCGACTTCAGAGGCGCCGGCCCGTCCGCCTGCCGCACCTGAGCGGCCCTCGCCAGCCCGGCCGGCCGCGATGCTGTAGGGCCCGGCCGCGTCCTCCCGCCGGACCGTTATCCGCGCCCGCCAGACCCGCCGGCACCATGCCGCGCTCCTTCCTGGTCAAGAAGCATTTCAACGCCTCCAAAAAGCCAAATTACAGCGAACTGGACACCCACACAGGTAAGGAAAAGATTAAAAGTGTATCTGCAACTATATAGCTACAAATCTGTAAATCTAAATCTGTGTGTGACTCCTCAACTACTACTCCCAGAGAGCAAGGACTCAGCTGTTCGCCTTTCTAACACGGTCCTGAGAGAGTTTATATTCCGTTGATGATTTAGGGTGGGTTTTAATTCAAAACTTTTGGAACTGTTAACTGGCTCAGAAAACCTCATTCAGCTTTTGCAACGTGACTTTCTGAGGCTTGTTTATACATGTATAATTAATACTTGGAAGGTGAGCAGCAACATAAGAATGGTGAATTTTTTTTTTTCCCGTGTAATAAGGTTTTTTTCCTTTGGAAGGCAGTTCGATTTACCCGTATCGTTGTACCCACAGTCACAACACATGTAAAATGGAAACAACTTTTCTGTGTGTTTGCAAATGATGTCTACTCGTCCCTCTGAGTGGGGTCGGTACGAGCACTCTGCGGGCCTCTGTCTCCAATGCAGGGGCCAGGCAGCTCAGGCAGCTGTCAGACTGTGTGCATTCAGTACCGTAACTGCAGATGTTTTATCAATATGTATGTCTCTTAGGGGAGTCTATCTTCATTATCAAGTCCTGTGTGTTGCCAAATATTTTTTCATTGTGTGTGTTTTTAGATATGTTTACCTTAATCTTCTTTCCTTTGCTTTTCTTTTCCCCAGTGATCATTTCCCCATATCTCTATGAGAGTTACCCCATGCCTGTCATACCAAAACCAGAGATCCTCAGCTCGGGAGCATACAGCCCCATTACCATGTGGACTACGGCAGCTCCATTCCACTCCCCACTGCCCAGTGGCCTCTCTCCTCTTTCCGGATACCCTTCCTCCTTGGGGCGAGTGAGTCCTCCTCCTCCATCTGACACCTCATCCAAGGACCACAGTGGCTCAGAAAGCCCCATTAGTGATGAAGAGGAAAGACTACAATCCAAGCTTTCAGACCCCCATGCCATTGAAGCTGAAAAGTTTCAGTGCAATTTATGCAATAAGACGTATTCAACTTTTTCTGGGCTAGCCAAGCATAAGCAGCTGCACTGTGATGCCCAGTCTAGGAAATCTTTCAGCTGTAAATACTGTGACAAGGAATACGTGAGCCTGGGCGCCCTTAAGATGCACATTCGGACCCACACATTACCTTGTGTTTGCAAGATTTGTGGCAAGGCGTTCTCCAGACCTTGGTTGCTTCAAGGACACATTAGAACTCACACTGGTAAGAGAAAAACGTAGACAAGAATGTTGATGGAATGATGGTATGGGCTGGATGTCGGTTTTGCATGAAGTAGTGACACAGTGTTTTTCCTGATGGTCGATCATTGATAGGAACTTCCTGGCTACTCAAAAACTTGCTAAAGCACAAAGTGCTCCATTTCTTGTTAACAACCTCTGCTCCAGTGACTGCAAACAGCATTTAGACTTTGGAAAGTAGATTCAGGAGGTTTGGTCTCAAAGATCAGTCAGAAAATCAGGAAAGATGTGCTTGATTGTGTGTTCTTTGAAACTGCCCCTAGTAATCAGCAAATACAAATGTTGCTATCCTAATCAATTGATTTGGTAAATAGATGAAGACTTTTCCTATAGTTTTGCTGTCAGTGACATTCTGGCTGTAAAATCTATCGATGCTTAGTGAGTTGAATAGTTGGAATTGAATTTGATTTGTGCCTTTGTTTCTTTACCCTTTTTCTTTTGCTGCTGAATTTTTTATTCTTAGCACAGAATCATCTGCAGGGAGTGAAGGCATTTTTACAGCCTAAGTCATAGTAAAGGAAGAGGGAAAAGGGGAAATACTGAGAAGTGTTGGGAGGTGCTCAACATTGGCTGCACCTGCTCAAGCAGAAGGCCTTAGTAAGTGAAAGTCCTAGAACTACATGAATTACTTCTGCGTGACTGGCAGCATGAATACTATTTTGGGTAATTTTTTAAATGCAGAATTTATCTTAAAGGGCCAGATATTAATATTCGCATCTTTTATTGGGAATTTAATCATATTTTGTACTCCTCACTCTTCTGGCAAAATGTGGTTGATGTTTATTAACATTATTTAACGTTATGTTTCTTCTAAAGCTGCTCTCTCTCTTTTTTTCATCCCCTACCCCCACCCCCAGGGGAGAAGCCTTTTTCTTGCCCTCACTGCAACAGAGCATTTGCAGACAGGTCAAACCTGAGGGCTCATCTGCAAACCCATTCTGATGTAAAGAAATACCAGTGCAAAAACTGCTCCAAAACCTTCTCCAGAATGTCTCTTCTGCACAAACATGAGGAATCTGGCTGCTGTGTAGCACACTGAGTGACGCAATCAATGTTTACTCGAACAGAATGCATTTCTTCACTCCGACGCCAAATGACAAATAAAAGTCCAAAGGCATTTTCTCTTGTGCTTACCAACCAAATAATGTGTATAGACACACACATACACACATGTACACACACACACACTAAAAGCTGCAAGAGCACGGAATCCTTTAAAGTTAAAGTTAATCCTTTCCATGTGAAGTTTAAAATTACTATATATTTACTGACAGATTGACAGGATAAAAGACAAGGACCTTGCTCTTCAAAGATGAAGCAAAAAGCACATTGCATCTTTTACTACTAAGAAAGAATGCAAAGATTTTCATTGTTGCCAAATCATTTCAACTGAAAAGAACAGTATTGCTTTGTAATAGTTTGTAATAGAATTTCCTATAGGAAGAGAATCTGCCAGATGCTATCTCAGGTGCCTTATCAAGCATTCCAAGTTTACTTCATTACTTGTCTGATGTCAGGTTGACATCTTTGAATTAAAGCCTTTTTTGGATTACCAGTAATGCTTTAAACTGTATTTTTAAAGACGAGGGGAAAAAATAACAATAACGAAACACAGGAGAATGTATTGAAAGTATTTTTTGTTCTGTTCTGTTTTGTTTTTGCCAATATGTGCCTTGGGAGAGGAGGGAAAAACTAGCTTTGAACATTCCTGGTGCATGTTACATGTCTTACTTTTTAAAAGAATTTTAATGATTTTCTAAAATTAAGTAAAGATGGGAATACGTGCAAGAGAGAATTCTTAGAAACCCAGTAATGGACTTAAACTATTTTAAATGCATACGACAGATGCAATAATACAACACCCCTTCCAAGTGCCTTTTTTAATTAATTGTATAGTTGATGAGTCAATGTAAATTTGTGTTTATTTTTATATGATTGAATGAGTTTTGTATGAAAGTGAGATGTTGTTTATAGCTACGCCTATATACAACCTGAAGACTTATAAAATCAATGTTTCTTTTTTAAAAATAATTTTCTAGGTCCTTTTTTATAATAAACATTTTTGATTTAAAATTTATTGCATGTATACTATTTTTGAAGACTTTACTTGCTTTCTGATTTGTACCAAATGGCTATACAAAGAATTGTTTCTTGTGTTAATGAGAAAAAAGTAAAGTGTTTATTTTATGTATCAGGTGTTCTTTTAATGTGTTAGATTGCAATAAAATGTTAGGATTTTTACTCTTACAAGATAATATTGTCACATTTAGAAAAGTTAACATTATGATAGTACTGTGCTAGCATATCTCTGTAACAAAAATTACACTTTCTGAATGCTAAAATAGTTATATATTAATGGTCCAAAATAGTTATCAAAATTTTTTATTTAGGTTGGCTTTATTAAAGAAACTTGTATTGTTATATAGGCCCCTGGAACAGTTTAAGGATTGTAGAAGAAATATTGCTTAATGAGATGTAAGGGGGAAAAAGAAAATCTACATAGAAAATCAGGAAAAAATAGATTTACACAAGTTGGAAATTTAAACCATGTAAACAAAATGCCAAATTTAGTGTTATAAAAAAGTGATATATCTGATGGGATCAAGGCTAATTAATGGAAAGTTGGTTTCGTTTTACAGTGTTTGCACAAGTTATGCAAACCACTTACCCAAACCCAATATGTATGTAGCTGATAAAATGTAACATGACTATGCACTCCACATTCAGGTTCATGTTTATTAAATCTCTGAGTACTAATATGCAAAACTCCAAACCATGATATGAACTGTGATAATTACCAGTGTGTGTATTTGCATCCAAATTCCAAACCCAACAAGAAGATAGTTCCTTCTATGCTTAATCACTTCTCTCTTGTATGATCAGAACTTACAGAATCATGTTTTTCCTTTTAATGTCCTTATGATGTAAACAAAAGTGGGAACTAAAGATATTAGTGATAGGCTACTAGTATGTGACCAATAATAAATACCAATACTATTCCCTTAATGTTCACATTAATTCCAATATATGTTACATTTACATTTTTAAACTGTCCAAAATGATTCCATATTTGACTAAAAAAACTTAAATTTAGTATTTTAATTTTTTGATATTTCAGGGGCAAATTATTTGAAGTAGCAATTTATGGAAAGAAAGAAGAAGCTGATAGCTTGACTAGAGATTCTAAACTTAGGAAAATACCAACTGAGCTAATGTATAGAAATAATTGACAATAATCATCTGAAAGTTCGCAGGCCAGCTGACACATACAAACGTCTTGCAGAGGGAAAACGTGAATAAGTTGGGCATTCCTGAGTCCTCTGGTTGGCCACCCCATGAACCACCTCTACCCTCTTCTCTCTCCCTTATTGTACAGGCCAAATCCACTGATGTTCAAAATGTAAAAAACTAATTTTTCAGAAGGAAAAGTCTGTTAAGTTGTCCAATTTTTTAGTGAAGAATTAACGTTAATTTTTCATAGTATCAACTGTGTTCCCGCTATTCTAATTTCATTCTTAGTCAAAATACTTGAGTTTCAGTAAGGTATCATGGGTCAGAACTAAGGTACGTCACATATTGAGATAGTCTATAAATACACCTTTTTTAGAATTTTAAAAATTGTAACCATAGTCATTGACTGGATGGATGCCTGCTCTCTTACAATAGCTGAATGACCTGGCTCTAACATAAGTTTCTCTGAATTTTTTTTCAAATTCACCACTTTTGGGAGCTTTATATGATATACATAACAGTACTTATCACATCACAATCTTTCGTTGATATCCTTCTTTTTCATTAGATAGAACATCCTCCAAACAGAAATTTTCATTGTATCCCACATATTGCTGGCACAGCATTTCAATAAATGTTGAATGAATGAATGAATGAATGAAATAATATAAATTCATGAAAAGGCTCACATTTAAAAGATATTCAACATATTCTCTTTTATTGCAAAAAGTTTTGATAATTTCCAAGAGCTCCTCCAAGTGAATTTACTCTTGGGTCTCCTAGCCTCATGACAAGAGTCTCCTAAGTAGCTTAGATGCTAAGAAAGTAAGGAAGGGGACAAGTAGAGTGCACATGCACAAGGTCTGGTAGACCTTCTAAGAGCCCAAATTTTGAATATTATGGATTTTAACAATAGGTACATACCTACATAAACATCCTCAGCATACTTAATTTGTTTTCTAGAATATGAGGCAGTGTGGTACAGTAGGAATATTACAAGGTTTTAAAGCCTACACATTTTCCTAGAATCACTGCCTTTCCACCTATTTGCTTCATGTCCTAATACAAGTTACTTAACTACTCTGTGCTTTAGTTTTCTAAAATGTAAAATAGTAACCAAGTCTCACAAATTCACAAATAAAATATTCTATGGTTCCTGGCACTGATGAACCTCGTGTGACAGAACCAGTTCCCACTGCAGTTAACAGTGGGAACCATGGACCCGTACTTATCCTGGGAGGTGTGTGACACTGTGTATATGATCTGCAATGACAACAGTTTCTCTGTAATGCTGATATTTCACTGATAAGGATATTCACCTCGGAGAAGCTGCTAAATGGCCCTAAGGTGACAAAGGGGACAAGCTGTAAAACTGAAGTTCAAACTTAGACTTTCTGACTCTAAGTATTCTGCTCCTCCCAAGCCACCACGGGAACCAGGAGACCCCGCTGAACTCACTCAGCACAATGATTTGTGTTTTGTAGGCACATATTAGAGATTTGTTGAAAAGAATAATGATAAAATCCCCTGAAATTAAATATTTTAACAGTACATTTAGGAACTATCACAATCCAGGAGTTGTACCTGGCACATTAACAACCTTCAGAACCATTTTTCCAGTTTCACCTAGAATTCCTGCTGGCTCCTCTCCCTCCCATCCACCCCGCTGGCCACTGCAGTTCCCTACAGCTCCCCAGCTCTCCTCCTTGCCTGGGAGCCCATTTCCTCTGGTTTGTTCTCTGTGGAGATGAAAAGCAGCTGGTCTCCATCCTCTGTACATTAACACTTCATCTTCTGAAGGCCCCTGTTACTCCCTCATACACCCACACTCCCCACTTGGCTTTTATCTTCTTAGACTGAAAAGTCTTCCAAGCTAAACAGTCGTTTCTTTCACAACTAAAATGTGGACACTGTGGTGTAATGAGGCAATTATAATTTTGAAAAGTATAAGGCTTTCCTGGATGGAATCCACATCTTAGAAGTTGTCCCTAGTTTAGATATGGGAAACATTTTGAGCAAAATTATTTTGAGAACTACCACTCTGACATCTACAGGAGAAACCATTCTCAAGTAAAATGATTCTCTATCATTCTTGTCTTCTGATCAGAGATGGAGAAAGAATGAAAACGTTCCTTTCACCTGAGGTGGCATATGGAGGAAAAAAAAATTCAGCAGTAAATGTGCATGATCTACCACTACAGGAATAAATTGAAAGTGAGCAGCAGGGTGAGCCCCTCAGTCCTCCAGGAAGTAATTGTTACTCTGTGGAAAGCATGCATGTAAAAACCAACTAGCATGGCAGCCTTTCCATTGTGGCACTGAGCCAGACCCCCAAACAATGAGAGATTAGCAGAGGAAATAGCAGCATATCTACATTTGCAGACTCCAAAGGGGCTGGGGAGGTATTTATAGCGGGGAGTAGATGAGCTCCTTGAATAAAAGATGGGGGGGTGTTTGTGTATTTAGTACCAGCTCATTTGATGAAGCTCCTCTGGTTATAACAGTCAGTGTAATTCCTTCAGCCTCTTCTTTTGGAATTGTGTAGAAAGTTGGGAGAGCCTGTAAATGATCACTAAGTAGTTTTCATAGACAGTGGCCAAAGGGAAAGGCCTGCCACCAATCTGTATTAGGAGTCAGGACAGTAAAGATGTGATGACATTCTCTGCCAGTTTATTCTGGGGTTTGAATCAACTGCTTCCCAGATCCAAACAGCAGTTAAAAGTTTCTTCCATCACACAGTTAGGAGGTAGCCACAGTTGATTCTAGAGAGTAAGAAGAAAAGATCCAGTTGAATAAAATTGTGATACCTTCTCTTGCCAAAGAAAATTGAAGACAATTATATTTCTTCTGTGTTCTAAAGTCTGCCTACATAGCCATCAGATGTGTAGAGATTTAGAACTTTCCTATACTGTGTATTGAATCTTGATTTAAAAAAAAAAGTTGACATAAAGACAAGTAACAGAGAGAATCCCTTCCAGCCATCTATGACCTCACTGAGTTGCAGGTTGGGCAGCCTTGTGCACTTTGGTCTGGTGCTTGTTGAATCTCAGTGTGCCCAGGCTCTTCTGTAAGTCATTAACACCCTTGTTCACTGGATCAGGGCGGGGCCTGAGAATCTCCACATTTAGGCACTTCCCAGGGGATGCTGCTTTAACCCTAGGCCCAGCTTCTAGCCCCATGTGCCTTTCTCCACCATGGATCCTGATGGAATGCAGCCAAGACAACCTTGGAGAAGGGCAGCATGAGACGGGTGGAAGGGACCGCACCTGCACACCATGTGTGCCTAGCTGTGGTGAGCACACAGATCCCTAGCAAAGCCAGCTATTCCTTCCTGCTGTCTTTGCTCCCCCAAGAACCACCAGTGCCATCATCCCAATGTATACACAGTCAGCCCACTATTCATAGATCCAACCAACTATGGATCCAAAGTATTTAAAAGAAAAAACTCAAATGTACTCAACATGTACAAACTCTTCTTGTTGTCATTATCTCCTAAATAATACAGTATAACAACTATTTACCTTAATTTAGGTTGCAGTAAGTATCAGGTAATTTAGAGATGATTTGAAGTGTGCAGATGTTTATAGGTTATATGAAAATATTATACCAGTTTACTTACCTGAGGCGTCCTTGGATTTCAGAATCCAGAGAGTGCTGGAACCAGTCTCCATGGTTACCGAGGGATCCTAGAGCAATCTGACTGAGGTGTGACTTGGTTGTCTCACTTTCACTTTGATTTTTCTTGTACTCCTGTTTCACTGAAGCTTTACTCACCTTCGAAGGGGTCCAGAAGTAACCTTTCTGGCCCACTAATACCAGGTAGACTACCTCATCTTAGCTCTCTGCAGAGAAGCAGCTAGGTAAGATTTCTCCCCAGCCCTGGAGGACCACCCACGACAGTGACCAGCGATGCTGACCATGAATACAGTCACTGTAGAGAGGACTGCACTTCACATGCTGGTCACTTCACTGTCCAATGGCTACTGCTCCCTGCCTCAGATGTTGGGGTGCTGTAGTTCCTGCTGCTCTTCTCAGGTGAGTATCCACCCTGGTACCTCATGGGCTTCTCCCAGGAGAGTCTGTGGCCATCTCAGGTGCTCAAGCTGCTTAGAGTTTTCCTACATGATTATCTATTTAAAATGTTTGCTAGTTTACTAAGTGGAAGTCGTCTGATATATTTTTCTCCAATTTTCATGGTATTTATATTCATGTCCTCTATTTTATTTTTTATTATTTAGGAAAGTTTATATAAAATTACAAATAAAGATTCTTAGGGGAAAATCATCTCCAAGTTGGTGGCAATATGTAATCTCTTCTCTCTTTTATTATTTCTTATTTCATAGCACCTAAATTAACCCAAAATACAGTAAAAGGATAATATTTACATTTAATATTACTTAATTTTCTAAGGGCATTACTGAATAAATAATATGCTCATATATATATATATATCACATTATATGTACATATATATGTGTGTGTGTCTGTAACTAAATGACGGACTGCTCTATTTCTTATGTTACAGTAAATTTTGGTGGTGAAGAGATTTCACTTATTACTAATGTACTGATCACATTGTACAATTAGTTGCACCATTGCGGTTGCTTGATGTCCTGAGTCAATTCAAAATGTTTACCCTTCATGGTCATTTTGACTCTGATGAAGACCCAGAAGTCACATGGTATCAGGTGAACAAAGTGAATGAGAATAGCCCTTGCTGACCAACAGCAAATGCCATTCCAGATCTGTATCAGGAGAGGTGGCACATCTCAGAGGGGTAACAGTTTCGCTGGTTGACCTCAGGTTGGGGGTGGCAAGATGCCTGTGGTACCTGCTTGGAATGTCTGATCCCACCATTCTTCCACTGTGCTTGTCTAGTGTGGGCCTTGGGACTTTCTTCTAAATTCTGGCCATAATTATATATTATTTCCACTTGTGGATAAAGACATTCTACTGAGTACCGGTCTGAAATACACCTCGGTCCAAGCAGAAAGATTAGTGACTAAAGGCTCCCCTTCTCTGTCTCTGTGGCAGGAGTGACAATATGCCCTAGATCCGCCTTAGCCTGAGGGGAACAAGACAAGCCTTCTGGCATCCAGAAGACTGAAGAAGAAAAAGACCCCAGCCATCTCCAGCATCAGTGATTAGGGGATGGAGCCACTCTAACTGCCTCCAGAGGAGGAGGGATAGATGGAGAGACTCCGGAGGTGGTAGGTGCACAAGAAAGAAACCAACTGTGTGTGGACAGCATTGCCTTAGGTGTGCACACATTTCAGAAGGCTTCAGAATCCACTAGAAGGCATGCAGTGGGCCTGAGAATTTGCATTTCCAGCCCATTCCCAGGTGAGGCTGATATAGTTGATGTGGGGACCACACTCAGAATGAAACAGTCACAGCTGGAGGAGGCCAGGGCAAAGAACATTTGATAGTGCACTGGTAGCTAATGATGTTATCTGCATCACCAGCTTCACGGGAGATTAGAATCCCTTTTCTTTCTGCCTGTTATGCATTGCCTGCTTATGATTCGCTGGTCAATCATTGTACTAGGAACTCAGTGGAAAGAAGTATTGAACAAGACCCCTTCTTGAACCCAAAGGGAAAAAAGAAAATAAGCACAAACTTTTTTTTCTGATGGTTCTAAATTCTTTATTAATCCTTTTTAAATAGTGCACAATACAGGGGCTTATAAAGAGTTTAAAATGAAGCTGAAAAGATACATAATATGGAAGCATGGAAGGGGCCTGTGGTGGAGGCTTACCCATGTAACGAAAGACTATTTTACATAACAAAAGAGAAGGAAATCCAAGATTGCATAACTATAATGGTTTCTTTATAAAATTAAATCAAGTAAGAATCCAGCTTCTTTTTTTCTATTAACATTTTTACATGACTTTCTTGAGTTTATAGGCTAAAATGAATGAACTTGTTTGCCATAATGGAGTTTTTACTGGTAGGATGAGCACTGATCAGCTGCAGATTTTTCCCCATGAACATAACCAGACAAGCCCCTCTTGGATTCTGCTTTTTAAATAAAAAGATGTAAAAGGATCTTTTGTGTTACTGCTTTCCTGAGGCAATAACAAGGCAATAAAAAAGAATTAGAAGAAAAGACTATTCTAAAATGTAACTCTCAGATTTTTACAGTTTAGGAAAATCTCTGCAGCTCCAGGCAGGGCTGTTGCCAGTGTGTGCTGGCTGGACCCAGGGCAGACGTGTGCATCTCTTGGGATGCCAGCTACCTCCACTGCTCATGCCATCAACGAAACAGCCCAGGTAATTTTCCATGGGAGAATCCAGACTGATTTCAAAAGCTGTGACTTTTTTTTCAATTTTACATCTTGAACAAGAAGGCTACATTTTTAGTTGTCTTGCAGAAATTGCTGTTGAAATACCCATGGGCTTTTTATTTTATTTATTTATTTTTTTTTTTTTTTTGGCCAGTGCTAGGGATGGAACCCAGTGCTTGATGCATGCTAAGCAAGCTCTCTAACACTGAGCTACACCCCAACCTCTGATGCTGTTTTTAAAAAAAAAAAAAAAAAAAAACAATAAATGGAGTGACATCCTAATCCAGCCTATTCTGATCTTGTTTTATCAGCACAGAATATGGGAGTAAGAGCAGGAATCTGTCATCAACTGCCCAATTTACCATGTACTTTACAAGGTGGGTACACTGCTCCCTATCCAATCAGATCCAGGGGCCTTTCTTGAGTAGTGATAATGATAGCACATGAACCAATGACAAGCACTTGTCACAGATCAAGGAACTCAATTTTTTTATTAATTGCATTTTTCCTTCAACCTGAACATGATTTTTAATCTATACATATCAATATAATTAGTTCCCCTTGAAAATATTACTTTACTCTTGCCTGGTTGATAAAACCATTCATCTTTCCTTCATCAGTCTCTCACTTACTTCTCTTTCCTGTTTAACATAAAATCACCTAAAAAGTTATGATCTGGTTACCAACCAAGTTATCATCATGTATTAAAATGTATAGAAAGCATGATGGCTCTGTCACTGTTACTCAGAATAATGCAAAAAGCTGAAAACACAAAATCATGTTCCTCACATGTACAATTAACATATACAAATATATCTTCATCAACAAATGAACCTGAGAAGACCTTTGAAAATTTTAACCTTCTACATAACGTGCATGTTTTTTACAGTCCTAACTTACTTCTGAAATCAGAAAAGAAACACATATTTTTAAAAACTCAAAGGATCAAGCCCTTTTTGTTTTTCTCTCATTTTATGCCTGCAGCTTGAATTACAATGCTTTATTCTTTATGAACTTTACCTATTAAGAGATAAAGTAATTATAAAAAATGAAAGTAACTTTCATTCAATCAGGAGATGAAAACAATATTCAAAATAGAAATAAGTTAAAGCAGAATTTAAAAGGAAGATTAAAACCAGGTTTTCATGTATTTGATTCATGAATATAACTGCTATTGACATCCGTGAACTCTCCTGTCAAAATTTTCACCTCTAACTGGACACTTGACACAAAGACAATAGGTTACAAGAACTTACTGGTCCTTTTATTGAAATCAATGGTGTGATTGTTGTATGCACTGACAGATACCTCCAGGGGTCTTCTACAAGGATTGGTAAATCAGCGTTTATTTGGGTGCCCATGTGAAGATAGGCTTGGATGGCCTGTGGGGCTGGGTTCCACCCAACCCTGAGGAGAGCTTGCTGTCCTCAGGATGCACTCTATTCCATTTATTGACAATATGAGCTATTCCATCCTTCCCCAAGTCAAGCCAATCTTTCAAAAGCACAACAGAGCTACATACTGGAAGGAAATCTACTTGGAGTTTGATACTTGATGACCCCAGTGTCCAACTCAGCTCTTTCCTATGAGATGCCCCACAGGATGCAGTGAATACCAAACACTTACCATTTATGAAAAACAAAGTGAAGACTCTGACTGTTACTTACTAAAGCACTTGTTTTACTTTTTCCCTGAACAAATACAGAAAATAAAAATTACTAGCCTTTTAGATTAACCACTGATCAATAATATTAAGTATGGATCCTGCCCAAGAGAAAATAGAATTCAAACCCCAACTTAGTTCAACTTATTTATAGCAGCCAGGGGGTAAAAAAAAGAACTCAATAAGTCACCTCAAAATTTCAATACTGTTTCTTATTGGCAAAAAAGCTACTGATATCCGGTAATTATAAAATTATACTTCTGAAATAATACATAGATGAACACTTAGAAGACTATAAAGAAGTTAAAAGCTGAAGTTTCTGGTATTCTATTTAAATTACTTAATTTCACAAAATAAATTTTTTTCTAAATATGTAATAAGAAACTAGGAACCTGCTTTTTCCACCATCAAAACATTCTGGGCAGTTCATAAGTCCTGTTCTCCAAAGGGTTATTCATGACCCCAGCAAGTGCACAAAGGATGAGAAAACCAATCAATGGGTCACAGAAAATGCAAAAATGCCTGTCACGGGGATTATATGAGGCATTTACATAACTCTGATACAAATGGGGTCTCTCTAGGTAGGAATATCTGATATGGCTGTGACTCTAACCTGAGTCATTGGTGAAATGAGGAACAAGTGACGTGAAGGAATTTCTGACCCACTGGCCCAACTCAAAAGCAAGTACAAAGCTGCTGGCTAAGAGGTTATGTCTGTGCAGTGCTTTCATGAAAATACATCATCTTGCTCTTCTAATCATGATTAAAGGTGGCAAAGAAGTCTCAAAATAGCTTTGGCTTTCTATTTTTTCTAATATAGCAAAATAAACACAAAAAATTCAGCACAGTGCCTGCCTGGCAAGTGCGAGGCCGTGAGTTTGATTCCTGGTACCAAATAAATATATAAATAAACAAACACAAAATATTTAACACATGGCACCAAAGACAATTTCTGTATATGTTAAAATATTACCCTGGTACATATACATTTATTGATTTCCTCAGTAAATAATTATTTGTTTTGTTTTATATTTTTGTGCACTCCAGAGACACAATCTATAATTCTCTAAACAACTTAAGCTCTTGTACATGCTATCCTTTCTACCTTTAATGCCCCCCTCCTGTTCTCCATCTAATTCTTACCTGTTAATGGAATCTCAGTTCGACCACTGCCTACTCTGAAAAGCCTCCCCTGACTTTCTCAGATCTGGTTAGAGTCCTTGGCTGTATTCCTAATCACATTGTGTATAATCACATTGCAAGTGTTTGCTTATGTCTTTCTCACTAGACTATGAATTCTTTAAGAGTAAGAAGTGGTGTTTCATTTTTCCCATACCCTGCATATTCTTGGGACCTAAGAGATAAATGGGAAATTGTTATTAAAGAAATGACTATCTTATCCTAAAGTAAAAATGATCTAGTTGCCCACAGGAATAATTTACCTTCCCACTTTAAACATTTAAAGGTATAATAAAATACAAACAATGTGGTTTTTAAAGTAGGCAAATGTCTCCAGGCATGGTGGCACACACCTGTAATCTCAGCACTCGGGAGGCTGAGGCAGGATGATCGTCCCAATTTCCAGGCCAGCCTATGCTACATAGTGAGTTCAAGGTCAGCCTGAAATACATAGCGAGACCCTGTCTCAAAAAAATTAAATTAAATTAAATTAAATTAAATTAAAAAATAAAGTGGGCAAAGGATATGAATAGACGTTTCTCAAAAGAAAAACTAAGGGGCAAGTGAGATAGCTCAGTGGCATAAGCGCCTGCCTGGCAAGCACAAGGTCCTGAGTTCGACTCCTGATACCCACATTAAAAAAAAAAAAAAAGAAGAACTAAGAATGGCCAATGTCTTAGTTTTTTTTGCATTGCTGAGACAAAATACCCAACACCCAAAGTTAAAGGAGGAAAGATTATTTTAGCTTACAGTTTATACAGGTTTTATGCCATAGTCAGCTGGCTCCAAGGCAAGATGGCATGGTAGAGGGGCATTGCAGAGGAGAAAAAGTTCATAGTGTGGCAGGCAAAAGGTAGTGAAGCAGCAGCACCTCGGAGCCTTCCTTTCCCTTTTTTTATGCGATTCCAGGATATAAGCCTATCGGATGGTGCCACCCACACCCAGGGAGAATTTTCTCATTATTCACACTGAAAACTATGCTACACCAAGTTAATTATCACACACCTTTAATCCATATTCACAACCTAATTCAGCATCACACACCCTAGATCCAAGCTCCTCTGAAAAGCCCTACCTATGAGTGCATGAGGTTTTAGGGGGTCACCTAGATACAAGCCATAACAGTCAACAAATATATTACAAAGTACTCAATATCATTAGCCATCAAGGAAATAGAAATCCGAAGTACAAGACATCATTTC
Source organism: Erethizon dorsatum (assembly GCA_028451465.1). NCBI lineage: Eukaryota > Metazoa > Chordata > Mammalia > Rodentia > Erethizontidae > Erethizon > Erethizon dorsatum. The sequence goes on from CM051828.1 coordinate 59,968,820, forward strand.
ACCCTAGAATGGCTATTCTCAAAAAAGAAAAAAAGAAAAAAAAAAATAACAAATGCTAGAGAGAATGTGGGGAAAAAGGAACTTTTGTACACTGTTGATGAAAAGGTAAATCTAGTATGGCTGTTACAGAGAACAATATGGAGATTTCTCACAAACTAAAAATAGATATACCATATATTTTGATAGATCATCTGGGTACATTTACAAAAGAAATGAAATCAGCATACCAAAGAAATACCTGCATGCTCATCAGTATTTTGGCACTATATATAACAGCTAAGATACAGAATCAGCCAAAGTGCACACTAGTAGGTGAACATATATAGAAAATGTGATATATAGAAATATGATATATATGAAATATTATGTAGCCATAAAAAATGAACTACTGACATTACCAGCAAAACAGACGAAACTAGAGAACATTATACTACAGGAAATAAGTCAAACTCAGAAAGATAAGCACCATATGTTCCTTCTCACATGTGGAAGTTTTAAAAAAGTCAGCTTGAATATAGAATAGTGATACTAAACATTGGAAAGGGTAGGAGATGAATAAAGGAAGACTAGATATGGTCAGTGCACACTACATACATGTATGGAAATATTACATGGAACTTTATTAATATGTACAATTAATACATGTAAATCAAAAATTTCAAAAATAAGAAAAAGACAAAAACTGAGCAATGCAAAGCACATATGAACATCTGTGAATAACTATGCAACAGCTAAACAAATTGTCACTTATTAATGCATTTTTCAAATCCTCCTACTCTGGTCTCAGTTTCCACATTTCCCCCACAGGAAAGTTAAAGTGCAATTTTAAAAAACAAGCAAAAAGGACATAAAACGGACTCTAGCAAAGTCCATGTTTCCAACTTTGTGATACCTCTCTGTCTCTCATGCCATCTCTCTCTCTCTCTTTGCTTCTCAGTGTGTTGGAGGGGGAACACATCTGGAATTTTCCTATGGTCTGATGTGTACTCTTGAAGTCTCTTCTAGGTTGCCACTCTGATTTCTTGTGGTTTTGGAAATCTGCCATCGGAATGATTCACCCACCACTCAACTGGGTTGCTTATTTCTTTCATACCCTCAGCAGTTCTACAAATAAGACAGTTGCCTATTATCTTTGTCTGTCATCAGTCACTATGTCGAGGAAGAAAAAGTGTGTTTCACCTCGAATCATCTTTGCTTGTACACAGATTTAAGTCTCTGCATTTCTTACTGTGTGTGCACATGTCTTTGTATGCATTCATGTGTGAGTGTGTGTGTGTGTACGCGCGTGCATGTGCATGCATTGCACAGAAGCACCATCTCAGAACGGAGGCCTGTAGGCTGGCAGATTCAGTGCCATGTTCAGTCTTTGGAAATCCTTATTTGGAACATTAGAAACATCTGGAGAAACCACATTTCCATGTTGAAATAAAGATAAGTTGTCATTTCTGCTACTCATTTTGAATTTATCCCACAGCTTGAAGCGAGAGATTTTGCCCAGAGCAACTTGGAGAGCATATAACCTAAGCAAAAACATGAAAGAAAAGAGAAGTTAAAAACTGGCATTGGAGACTTCTTCCAGGGGTTTCCTTAATCCTCTCCAAATACACTTGCTCCATCCCAACAAGCTGGCTTGGGGAGGACAAGAGCTGCAAGAATGGGCCCAGTGCAGCCAGGGGACCCCACCAGCTCATCAGCATTTACTACAAAATTTAAATAACAGTTGTGCTTTGTCGAACGAATACTGTATTTGTCCTGGAAATTTAGGATAATGCAGTTGAAAGACAAGATCTCTGGCTGAGTCTCAAGAATCACTTGTTGGGCCGGTGAGATAGCTCAGAGGCATAAGAGCCTGCCTGGCAAGTGCAAGGTCCTGAGTTCGACTCCCAGTACCCACATACAAAGGAAAAAAGTGCCGGTGATATCACTCAGCGGCACGGGCGCCTCCTGGCGCGCGAGGTCCTGAGGTCGACCCCCGGTACCCACAAAAAAAAAAAAAAAAAAAAAGAGAATCACTTGTTTCCAATTTCACACTTGATTGTCTTCTGGAGCCTGTACTTTCCCATTGAAAATTTTCACAATTCTTTAAGTATTCCCCTTATCAGGAGGCTGGTGTGAGCTTTGGCTCTGTCCAGCTGGAGCAGGCCTCTGGAATGCAGCTCCCCTACCCTGCAGGTGACCACTGGTGTTACTAAACATCCTAGCACATTTATTTGTAGCTGTAGACTCAGATCCTCTGCCCAGGATGGCCTGCTGCCATCATTGCCACTGTTCATCTCAGGAACGGCGCATATGTGCACAAAGCAGAACAGCCCCCACCTCTTCACATCTGTCCATCCCCACCGAGAAGGGGTCGTTCTTTCATGCAGGGTTCTAACACACTTGTGGAGAAAAAATCAGACATTTTCGCCTTTTGGGTTTCATATGTGATTTCATTCCAAAAATACCATGAGAGAGTCTGAGGAGCAGCAAAGCCACGGGGGGAAATAGCTGACTTTGAGACTCAGGCTTGAGCATCCACAAATATTTCTAGAATTCTTTTTTAGGATGTGTATGTGTGTGTATGGGAGAGGGAGGTCAAAGAAACCTTTCTTCAAAGGAAACCTTAGTCATGAAAAACCCATACATGTAAAAGAAATGAGTAAGAAAAGATTCTTCAAGCAGGGCTGAATATTGTCTCTCTGCTTCTGTTCAAAGCACCCCCAGGGAAGTCACTGTGCGTGTCCGCAAGCCAGAGAACACACGCGTCCTTTCACATAATTCTGACTCCTTTGGTCAGGAGGCTGTCACCTGCTGTGTTCAGTATCTTCCTCTTGCAATTTCAAAGTTCACTTGAACACACTGAGAGAATCCAGGAAGCTTTTGCAATACAGAATCCAGTCTGATTTGCCCTGGGCAGGCATCTAGGAGCATCCTGGAGGTCACAGCTCTGCCCACGAGCAGTCCCTCTCACTTCCTGAGCTCCCAAAGCGCACTCGTGGGGCAAGGCTTCAGGGCAACACCCACGTGACCTCAGTTCCCCTCTGCAGGGCAAAAGGCACTGAGCAAGACTGGGAAGGCAGGAGGAATGTGGAATGCTGCAACTCAGCGCCCAGGGAAAGAAGGCGGGGCAAGAACACGGCCAGTGTTCAGGGTGGACCACATCCCCAAAAGTGTTGTCAGTTGCAGCAAATGTCACTTCATCTCTCCTCCCTATGTAGACCAAGAGCCCAATGAAGAACGTCTCCTGACACTGTTGCAGTCCCTCCAGAGCCCCCAGCATCCCCTGGGAACCCTCAGGTGTAAAAAGGCATGTCGACCAAATCCTGGGTGTCTCTCCCCACTTTAAAAAAATTCCAAGTGAATGTGAACATTCACACTGAGTCCATTTACAGTTTTTTTTTTTTTTTGTGAGTACCAGGGGGTCGACCTCAGGGCCTCGTGCGCCAACAGGCACCCGTGCCGCTGAGCCATCTCACCGGCCCCCATTTCCAGTTCTGCAATGGCTTCATTCTCCTTATAATACACATGCTTAAATGATGTCTGAAAAATTACAATATCCCATGAGAGTTTTGTTATGTGGCAAATATAGATCATGGTAAATACATGAATATAAATAAAACATAAAGATATTTGTAACCCTGCTTGTCAAAATAAAGTTACAAATGATTTTTTTCTCTTTGTGATTTTTTTTCTTTTTAAGGAATGAGTGAAATGCTTTATGTAAACAGGTAAACCAGAAAATCATTCTGAGCCTTGACCTCAGGCATCAGCTACCTCACATCCCCTAACATCCTGAAATTTTCCATCCGACTTGGGTGGCTGGTTTCTCATTTCCTGGACTTCTGCACCCTGTGGAGCTCGGGACACCGCCAAGGACAGGGAGCAAGCCCAGCACCTGCCTGTGGTCACCTAGCTCCTGCGCAGTGGCCAGGCGCGGGCTGTTGAGGACAGGGAGCCTGCAGAAAGGCGGCCTTCCACGTCCATGGTTGGGCTGCAAGAGGACAAAATGCGCCAAGGCTGCTTTCAAAGTAAAAAGAATTTTTGACCAAAGCTTTTCCTCAAAGGCAGAGACTGTTTAGTTCTTCTTTTCTTTTTCTCATCAGGCCTTTGTATGTAGTATAATCCCTTTTAAAATCTGGAAATAGGGCCACTGAGATGGCTCAGTGGCATAAGTGCCTGCCCAACAAGTGCAAGGTCCTGAGGTTCAACTCCCGAAACCCACATAAAGGAAAAAAAAAGGGCCGGTGATATCGCTCAGCGACACAAGCCCTTCCTGGCAAGCATGAGGTCCTGAGGTTGACTCCCGGTACCCACAAAATAAATAAATAAATAAATAAATAAATAAAATCTGGAAATAGATGAGTGAATATTAAATTTTATTGAGGAATATTTTTAGCCCCTTTTAAAAACCAGTCTGAGCCAGAGATAAATCTCAATCTAAAATCTCAATTGTAAAAGTAGTTCGAAGGGACCTCTTGAGACCATCCTTGCTTCCCCCGAGTGTAGTTGGAGTTCCCAGTGCACGCTGGCTGTTCAGCCCATCCTCAAGGTACTTTTGTAAACCTCCACTTGATTATGATAAATTTGCTCAGAAATGAAGGCTGAAGGAATACATGTATCTACTTATAATTTTGAAATAATTAAAATTTGTTTCCTGAAATCTTATTACCATCATTTCATCATGGAACCTTGGTTCTTACATATCAATATAGTTCTTTTGTTTTAGGAAATTGTTAGTTATGAAATATACTGACCACGTTTCCAGTGATGTAGATAAAGAGAATTGAACCAAGAAAGGGCATCTCTGCTACCCTTCACTTGGAAAACCAATGTTCTGTTTGTACTTTGTGACTATGTTAATGTTGAAATGTGTCTAGGCTTCCTAAGAAAGTTTGTGCAATTTTTTATATTGAGGAACAAAACCTAACATCAGAGATTGTATCATTATCACCATATTATTTCTCACTGTCTACATTCTAATTTTGAAAAAAAAAAAAAAGAATTATTTCCTAAAATTTTCAATTAACGTAATTTATAGCAGGCACCAGAAATTTGGAAGCCAGCCTTTATTACTTTTGTCATTTTCACAGTGACTCTCTGAAATGCTACACACTACAAGAAACTAAACCTAGATGTGTCAGAAGCTTGTTTTTACATGACCTTTTTCTACATGGAGTCACATGTGACACAGATTAAATCATATGCCCCCAAGTCACAATGCTGACAAAGTTCAGTAATACTATAGCAACTGAATTTATGTCTCCACCAATCATAAAATGGAAGCTATACTGCACCTTCATTTTCTATAAAAACAGACCACACATCCATCCTAATTTCACCCAACATGTACCACACTACTTACCTAATGGGAAAAGTTATTCAGCTCATGGCTACCTTTAATTTTTAGAATGTACATTTTTAATATAAGTACTTGAAAGATTAATTTTTAGTAACGCTCTTTCTTTACACATGGACACCGAAAGATAATGGTTAATAAAACGTATTTTTTTATTCAATTTCGAATTAACATGTCTCAATGAGTAAACAGACGAAGTCTTCTTTATTGACCAAAAGAAAGAAAAGATAGACTGCTAAAAGTTTAACACAGTTGCAAGTATTAAATGATTCTTGACTTGATTCATATTTGCATCCAAGCCTACACAACCTTCCTTGCCTTTGATTCTACAGTAGAGTTTGAATCTACACTTTGTATCATGCTGGCCTGGTTTTCCTCTCAACAATTATGATAAGAAAGCAGGTTTTCTGTGTCACACATGCTTTTCTGTGGGTTTGGTAGAAATCCAGAGGTGGTGGCACCTTCAGGGTCTCCAAGATTGCAGGCCCTTTACACACTGCAGATCACCTGCAGAGCTTTAGAACAAATCTTAGCCCTTGAGTCCTGCTGACTGAAGAGTAATTGACCAGCATGTGTCACTGTGACCACAAGTGGAACCAATGGAATTACCCTCCTATCGGGCTGGGCTCTCCCACTGTGCAGTCCAAAGGGCCCAGGAAGGCCTCACTTACAAAGAACACACTGTTTTCTTGCCGGGCATTTCTTTCCTTTCCTTTAAGACAACTATTTCTAAGACAGAACCAAATGAAGCCATGATGCTAATTCAAGTGACAGCATTTTTACATCAAATTGCCCAGATGTTCTTAAAGAGTATCTTTCAAAAGTCTCTAAAGGCAAACCACCTTCAAATCAAACCATCACAATGCTAAATGCCTTCATTCTTGTGAGCTTCTCTGCTCACGGCATCCTAATTTCAGGGACTGCCCCTGGGACTCATGCCACATCTGCAATCCAGGTCCAGAAAGACAGTCCTCGCAGGTAGGCCTTAATTCACTGGAGTACAGAGACCTCCCTCCCTCCCTCCTTCCTTCCCTTCCTGCCTTTCTTTTCTTCCTTTTCTTTTGCAGCCCTGGGTATTGAACCCAGGGCCTTTACATGACTACGATCCCAGCCCCCTCTCATTTTTTATTTTGAAACAAGCTCTTGCTAAGTCACTAAGTTGACAGAGTTGGATTCAAACTTGTGATCCTCCTACCTCAATCTTCCAAAGTGCTGAGATTACAAGAGTGCACCACCATGCCTGACCTGAAGCACAGATTTAGAGTACAATCATAAAATCTCACCCACACCAGATGGACACAGTCCCAATTTATATGCCTGAAACCAATTAGTACAGTCCTCTAGACTCTTCCAATTGTCCTTGCACAGATACTGCCTGTGGACTTGCTTCCATTTTTTATAGTGAACAACGTTTGCTGCATCCACTTAGGAACAAGTGTGCAGGGGGCCAGAGGACAGTACCAGATTAAGGGGACTGTTGTTTACCCACCGATCAAAGAGAATGAATTGCTTCCAACAGGACATGTGTGTGCATGCATGTGTGTGTCTATCTGTGTGTGGTGGGGTGTGTGTTACGTGTGTGATACATGTGCATACATGTATAGTGCGGAGAGGTATGCATGTGTGGGGGTTGTATGGTATCTTAGCATGTATACGATACTTATATGTAGTGTGTATTTGTGTGTGATGCATGTATGTGGTATATGTAGTATGTGTACATATGTGTGCATGGTGCATGTTCGAAGTACGTATGGTGTGTATGAGTGTGTACACATGTGCATGCTATATGTAGTATTTGTGACTGCATGTGCATATAGTACCTGTGTGTTGTGTATGTATGTGTAGTGTGAGTGTGTATTACATGAGTGTGAATACGCTTTGTATTGCATTGTGTGCTAGCCTAGGCATTAGGGACCATAAAGTAAGCCATAAGCAAAAATACATCTTTGGCACCATTTTTTCCATTCTTCTTTTTATTTGGTCCTCTATTCAGTAAATATCCATTCACCAAATAGGTATTAAGTGTTTACATTACCACCAACAAATGATACACTTACTAATTGCCAAACACTCTTCAAAGCTCTGGAACAAAATAACTGGTTTAATTCTCACGAAAACCCAATAAAGTAGACCTGTCATTATCTCCATTTCACAGAAGGGAAAGCTGAGCACAGATGAAGAAGCCATTTGCCAGGTCACAGAGGGAAGGCAGGAGGAAGCACAGCTGGGTGACCCCGACGTGGCATCTGCTGCCTGCTCCTGCTCCTGAGCGCACCCCCATCTACACCCAGTGAGTGTTGGGGCTTCTGCATTTCCATCTTCCTGCCTGAGGGTTGGACCCCAAAAGCAGACAGCAAACACTGAAGATAAGTTCCTGCCCTTCCAAGGCAGGCAGTAGCTGCAGGTATTCATCTTCTGACCAAGTGTTCACTTGTGACTGCCACCAAGGGGAATGCATGTGAAAAGAAAGAGCTGGGACACTGCTCTGGGGTTCACAGAGAAAAATCAGCCTGTTCTTAAAGCAAATCATGTGGCTTTGCTTATGAGAAAATCCCCTTCCCAGGCTCCTTCTGCACACAAACCCAGCCCTGTGTGCAGACCGTGCACACAGAATTACACTCAACCCAAGAACACAGGGAATCGGTGCCCCAAGACTTGTCTGAGCCAATGGAAAGTCACCCAAGGCTGGGAGAGAAAGGCAAGATACTGAAGGCCAGTAAGAGAGACTTCTCCAGTTCTGGTAAGAACTCTAATGACAGCTCCTCGAGGGCCAATCCTGGCTTTAGTTGGCCCCTAGTCCCCTCACGCTTACCAAGATTCCCCAGTTGCTCAGAGAATGAGCCAGGACACCTGCTCTTGCAACACAGGTGCTCTGGGCTTACAGACCAAACCCCTTTCAAGTCTCACTGTACTGAACCCAACCCTCCCCTCTGTGCCTTTGATCACAGGATTCTCTTGGTGTTTTTCTTCACCTAATCAGCTTCCATTTTTCTCCAAGGCTGACTTCAACATCACCACCCAAAGATGTCCTTGTCTGTCTCCTCGGCCTCCGGACAGTCCCGACAGGTCAGGCTTATTTCAGTGTTTGTGCAGTCCCATGCATTGCTGCACACAGCCCACCCCTTCCCACCTGGCAGCTCCTCCAGGCCCTATGCACGTCTCCGGGCACACACTCAGCACAAAACAAGTGTGTGTGGAGTGATAAGATTTCAAAAGACAAATTCCCAATCTTAATTTTACAGCAGTATCTAAATTGAGAACTTATTTTTGTTCTCATAAAAATTAATCCTATCAGTGTTCCTCCCATACTGAGTTATGTAACTGAAAAGGATCTGATTTTCACTGAGAACATCCCATTTTAAAAAAGATACTGTCCAGTTTTCATCCACAAACTTAACGTGACTCTGTGACGAATTATATGACTTGTACATTATGCAGTGTACTGTTGCCGCAATGTCCAGTTACAATTGAGAATCATGTTTCATATGAATCTAGTCAGTAGCAATACTAAATAATAACCTCAAATCTGTACAGTCATCTGATCACTGTATTATGATATTGAATAATACAGAAAGTTACTTATCAGTACTCAATAACAGCTTTCATAATTATAGCAATTGACAGGTACCATACTCATAATGTTCCTTAACATTTAGATGAGATTAAAATGAATGTAATTTTAACAGTAAAATAATACAGTAATGCAACTCCTAGTCTTGTCTGTGATACGAAGCTGTTTTGGAGGATGATTTCTATCAAATCAACTGCAGAGAATAGTGAAAGTCGAGTTGCAAAACCAGAAAGAATAGATATGCACACAGTTGTGTACATACACACAGAGGTCTGAACATACACACAGGCATGTTAGAAGCAGCTCTGTGGAAGGTTCTTTTTTTTTTTTGTGGGTACCGGGGGGTCGACCTCAGGACCTCGCGTGCCAGCAGACGCCCGTGCCACTGAGCGATATCACTGGCCCTTTTTTCGTATGTGGGTTCTGGGAGTGGAATTCGGGCCCTTGTGCTTGCCAAGCAGGCGTTTGCGCCGCTGAGCCATCTCACCGGCCCATGTGGAAGGTTCTTTTTCAAAGGCCACACATGACTTTCTCGAGGAATAGAGTGACAGGAGGAAGGGAAGATTAGTAATTTATCCCTTATAAAGCCCTTGTATTGTTTAACCTATTGGGCAAGCATGTATTGCTTTTGTTACTAAAACTACCTAGTAAAGTACATTTAAACACAATAAATTTTAATGGGATAAGAAGCATTAGGAACAAATAAAAAACAAGGCTAAGGTAGTGCTACACTTTGAAATGATAATTAGCAAAACCGAAATTCTAGAAGAGAAATGTTTTATTTCCCTCTGTGTGTATGTGTTTAATACAGATGCCCTAGGCCCACACAACGATTTTTTATACTGTTTCAAGCTTATAGGGTTTGGCACCTAATGAAATATTTCATTGCAAAATTATTACTGAATGAATCCTATGCTCAGAATTGAAAACTAAAGTCTTGCTGTCCATCTTATCTCTTATAATCAGTTGTCCTATAAAATGGAGCAGAATCAAGCAATTCTACAGAAAATGTCACCTACCACATTTTAGTGAAGACACTTAAGACTAAGTCAAAGCAGAATATGTTATATTCAGACTATATACTTCTGAATAATGATTTGCTGAGGAAGGTGGCCAAATTCAAGATTGATGTGAACTTCAGTTTTCTTGTGATTGTGAGTTATCAGTCAGGTAGTCCAAATTTTATAAAATTGTTAATCCTTAGGAGCTGTGATTTCTGGAAAATTTAAACTTATTTTCCTTTTGATTAAAATCTAAAAGTATTTTATCAGTTATATAAACTTTAACACTGAAAATATACTTGCAAGATAAAGAATTTAGTATCTTGGGCCAGGGATATACCTCAGTGGCACAGCGCCTGCCTGGCAAGCACAAAGTCCTGAGTTAGATTCCCAGTACAAAAAAAAAAAAAAAAAAAAAGAATTTAGTATCTTAATAAATTATTCTCAAAATAGTTTTTAAGTAATTAAGTTCCTGGCCCCTTGAGATCTACAAATGTGGTTCATTCAACATTTTGCTTCAAAAGGAAAATATTGGACAATATCCAAGTTTTGAAAAATATTACAGAACTAAGTATGACCCTAGCTGTATAACATGTATTCACAGAAAAGAATAACTGAACAGAAACATAATAAAAAACTAACACTTGATATTGCCAAAGGGATCCATGGGTTATTTTTTTTTTTATTCTATATTTTTTCCACTCTATAAAATGTGTGTGATTTGCTTTTATCCTGGAAAAAGAAACTTTAAAAATGTCAACCATGTCTGGACACAGTGTGACTAACACTTTGAATTTAGGAATATAGTTACCAAGAAAAATATAAAAATACCTTCTACTAGTATAAAACAATTCATAAAATCAGTATTTTTGAAGCAGGTTTTTAAAGTTCTTCAATTTTTCAGTTTTATATATAGATATAGATCTGAAATTGTTTGCATTAGAGACTATTTAAAGAATATACTGGTGCTCTTCTATTTACAATAGGTTTACATCCCTATAAACTCATTATAAGTTGAAAACATCATAAGTCAAAAATGAATTTAATGCATCTAACCTATCAAACATCTTAGCGACACAGCACACTGCAGAGTCGCTCCTTGCCACCCTGAGCTCGCTGCCACTGCCCAGGAGTGTGAAAGAGGATTGTAACACATATTGCTGGACTGGGAAAAGAACAAAATTCAAAATTTTGAAGTTACTGAATTTTTACTCAATGTAAATGAATCACTTTTGCACATGTAGAAAAATTTCAAGTGGAATCATTATAAATTGGGAGCTGTTTACACACCCGATCATTTAACCATTCAGCAGTTTACCCTGAGTGTTGCTCTGGCAGTGCATTTTGTTTAGTATGGACTATCCCGAGAGCGTTGCTCAGGCAGGTGTCATTTCAGCCAGTGAATTCTTGTATTGAATAAATTTTATAAAATTGTCAATTTTATATTTCCTGTTACATTATCTTATAAAAACTAATGAAAAAATATGCAATTTTTGGTCATCCTGTATTTAAATGATTGGACTGGTTAGTGGTTAAACACTACAAACACAGCCTCCAGCATGTCTGTAGTATGTTGTTCTCCATGGCTAAAGACTGACCTCCTAGTGTCTGGGTTATGCTTCATCATAACCACAGCAGGGAAGAGGTAGAGTGGTAGTAGGTGAATGCATAAAGAAGACAATTTTTTGAAAATAGTTGAAGCTGTATATTTAGGAAAGCAAGTTCATTTTATTCTATCTACTTTTGAGTATCTACTTTTGAGAACTTTCAGAATAAAGATGAAAAAAAAAAAAAAGCACAAAACCAACCACACAATGAGATACTATTTTGCAGCCGTCAAAATAACTGAAAATAAAGAGAAAAAAAGATTGCTAGCACCACTATGGTCCAGGACACAGAGCCCTAAGAACACTCAACAAACTAAGTCTGTCTTAGAAACAATCACACTCTTCATATGTGGTTGAATAAAACCTTTTTCAATGTATTTCCTATTCCATACCCTGATTATTTGTGTCCATGCACATAATATTCATGTTTGAATTCTGTATGTTTTTATTTGAACATTATATTTATGTGTGTGTGCACATGTATGAATCCAGCTAGAAAAAATGCATATCCTCCTGCTCTTCCTAGACATTACTAACTTTACATAGACCACAACTTCATAACACTAGGCCACATCTCACCGAGAAGTCTATACCCTTGATTAAATTGTTACTTTAGCAATGGAAACCTCTGATTTTGCTATCGCGGCGCGCATGCCATCGATCTGTATGTTAACGTGCGGTATAGGGCATTCGCACATCAAAAGTGTGAAGGTGCAGTGTGACTCCGCTGTGAACAATGAAGTTTTTCATAACTTTTATTCCATTTACTTAAATATAGTACAGTTGCCAGAGGGTTTCTAGACTTATTTTCTATTTAAAGAATGTTGTCTAAGTATTAAAAGTGTTTGAAGGCTAAAGTTGTGTTATTACAATTCTAAAATTCAGTTGGAATTACAGTACTTTATGACCATTTTAGGCCTGACTATTTAATATATATTACTCTGTAATATTAAAATATTCTTTTGGACTAATAACTGACTATTTGCCAAATTTTTAAGTCTCAATTTTTAATGCAGGTTTTATTTTCACAATCCTAAAATCGATACATAAACACATGACTATTGTCTTTTAAAAAACTATGTTGAAAAAACACAGAAGAGTGAAAAAAATATACGACTAGTAAAGAAGATGAGAACCGAAATGGAGCTGAGGACCGAGACAGAGATGAAAATAGGGATAAGTATGGGGATGGAAATGATGATGCAGGGTGGGATGCACATGAAGACTGGGATGGAAATAGGGCTGAGGATGAGGACAGAAATGGAGACCCCAAGAAAGATGAACTTCAGGCATCCATTAAATGAGATAAATCAGAAACACAAGCTTGTACATCATATAATTTCCCTTATACAAAAAATTTAATAGGAAAGGGGAGAGAGAGAGAAAAGAAAGAAAAAAAAGTAATCATATTCTAAGTATGTTTCTGTTGCAGGTCTTTGGTTTCACTCTAATGTGGTATGAGAGCTCACTTCACAGAATTTACATTTCTTTGGATATGTTAAGGTCTTTATTGTAAGCATGGTCTATTTTGAAACCAAAAAAAAAAAAAAAAAAAAATTCCCAGAACAGGAACATTCGTGAAGATAGCGAGCAGCTCAGTGGTTACCTATACTAAGCAGGGGGAGATTGACAGATGATGGCTGGTAGGTAGTGTTTTCATTTGGAATGACAAAAATAACCTAAATTTGACTGTGGTTGTAGTTGTACAACTCCGTCAATGTGCTGTGGTCTATTGAATCTTACATTTTAAGTTTGTAAACTGTGTGGGATGCAGGTTTTTGGTTTAATAAAGTTGTTTTATTAAAAAATAAGAAATGGAAATGAAGACAGGTATGGGAGTGGAAACAAAGATGAGATGGAGATGGGGACAGAGAAGAGATTGGGGATGGAGATGAGGATGGAGATAAGGATGGAGATGGGAATGGAGATGAGGATGGAGATGGGGATGGAGATGGGGATGGAGTTGAGGATGGAGATAGGATAAAGATAGGATGGAGACAAGGTTGGGAGTGGAAATAAGTATGAGAACATTAAAAAAGACAGGAATGAAAATGGGAACAGAGATAGAGAATAAGACCGAAAAAAAATAAGACAGAGATAGCGTAAGAGAGACTCTAGGAAGGATGATCAGAGTGAAAACTTGATGTGACCTCTACCTAGATCCAAAGCCAGGACAGTACCAGATGGTCAGAAAATTATTTTATGCTTTACCCAACCATTGTGACCTCCCTTCTCACAAAAGTAACCACGATGCCCACAAAGGTACCTCTCAAAAAAGTAATCTTGAACACTAGTTTAAGAAAACAAAATCATGATATACAGAGCTTCTCCTCTCTGGGTTCTTTTTTTCAACATTAATTTTGTGATCCATCTTACTTCTGGAGCAGCTGTTCATTCTATTTCAGTGGTGTTCCAGAATTCCCTGTGTGCTCACACCAGGAAACACACATCCATTTTGCTGCCATGGATGTTTGAGCTATTCCAATTAGGAGCCATTATGAATAATGTTGGTGTGAAAAATTCTTGGGCAAGTTCTCAGGGACCATGTGAATCCATTTGTGTGGGGCATACTATATGCCAAAGAGAAGAATTTCTAGATTTTTATAGGTAATGCCAAACTATGTTCCCAAATGGTCCCCATTAAAAGAAAAATGTTGAGTAACTGATGGCTTGCAGGCCCACAAAGACCAGGAACCTAATTTAGGAATAATTTACTGAAGACACAAATTTGGGAATAATTTACTTAGGAAACAAAATTGTATTCTATGAATATGTTTTTTTCCATTGAAATTTATCACTATAAAAGAGAAGTTTGATTAATTGAATTTTCTTCTTTCTCAGTGTGGATACAATTAAATTCTCTGCTAACTTCTGAAGTCCTCAGGAGGTTTCTAATAAGGCAAATGACGTCTTATGGCAAGCTTTGTTTCTAAATCTTCAGAGAAATACATGAAAGCCATTATTATTATGACATTATTGTGACTGTGGTAATGAGACTATATTTAAAGTTACATATCCAAATGATTGCTGTTCTTTTAAATTGACCATTTTGGACACTTAGGCATTTGCAAAATGGGACAGCATCAATTTAATAATGATGCTTGTGGTCTGCAAGGGGCTGGCCGGCCCCACAGGGCTCCCTGTTCCCCATCTCTCCTTCCATGCACCCTATGCACAGCCACCACAGTGATGTTCTTAAAAGCTAAATTAATACTATTGCTCAACTGGGCCAAACCTTCAAACGACTTTCTTTCATCCAAGTCCAAGTCTAAGTCCGTTTGCCCAGCCCACAGAACCTCTGCAACTTGTCTTTGGCATGTGTTACCAAGATTGCTTTTATTCAAAGTTGCTGTACAAAAGGCTACATGCCTAGCACTCTTTGAGTGACTTGCAAGTATTAATTTACTTAGTCTTCATGTCAGTCCTATGAAACTGGCATCATTATTTCTATCCCTATTTTATAGATAAAGAAACTGACATTCAAGGAGGAAAAAGCCTCACATCCAGTCACACCTAGTCCCTGAGCAAGCAGTCTGTCTTGGCTCTGCCCAGGCTGGTTTTGTGGTCTATCTTTTCCCCCTTCTGCCCTCCTACTTTCTTCTCTGTGAGGACCCTTCCACATTGCCCGTTGTCTCCAATCTTGTCTCCTGGTTTTGTCCCCACACATGCTGGTATTCATGAAACCCTCCCCAGGTCAGTTTTGCATCTTGGATCTTCCTTGGGCCACCAATGTACTGTGTACTGACCTCTTTTTTGGCCTTGTATATTTTAATGAAATTATTTTCCACATCTGTCTCCTCTACTAGAGTGGTAATTTAATGAGGGATAAAGTGAAATTTTATTCACTGCTTTTAACTCAGAGTCTAGTGTAGTGTCTTATGCATTCTCTTAGAATGAAGCTCAACGCTATGGAAAAGGCAGAAATCAGGCATCCAAATTCTCCCCCTAATTTGTGTATCACTTATAGACATTAAAAACTAGGTGAAATAAATCACCAGTTATCCAAAATAGTAGTCAATAAAAAAAAACCCAAGAAGGAAGAAGAAAGTGCCTATTCCTTGTAGTTAGGACTTAGCTTATAGTTAGATAGAACTATTTACACAGGAAAGCAAATGGTGCTGCTAAGCCTCAAACTGGATTCTGACACTGATCCTGACCTTGCGGTATCTATAATCAGACAATGAAGAGTACCCAGTATAGTGCATAAGAAGAGATTTCATGACTTAAATATGACTTAGAGCCCTAGTGATAAAATCTGTGTGTTTGTATGTGTGCATAGAGACATCTATTCTCATTATTTACAGCAGTTAGTTATGTTCCATACAGTCACAATGAATATTGAATCAGGGAATATTGAATTATTGTGTTTAAGACAAGTGCAGACATAGATTTCTGTGAGTCTCAGATCAGGTTTTCATCAACCAATCAGTGCATAACTGTCTTTTATGTATATCTATTTAAAGACACCTTATTTAATAAGTACTATTGCTTTGTAACACTAGTATTTTGGCCAATAGCTCTGTAAATCATGCCTAACTGAAGCTTACTTAACATACATATTTTCTCCATAGGACACATGATAGTCTTCTTGTACAAGATAGATTTAGCTAGTGCTTAACATTACCCTGTGTGTGTGTGTGTGTGTTTGTGTGTGTATGTGTTTGTGTGTGTGTGTGTGTGTGTGTGTGTGTGTGTGTGTGTGTGTGTGTAGGGGGACTTGAAACATTGAAATCACCAAGAAAAAGTACAGGGATGAGAAATAGATTACAAAAGAAACATATTTACAATATAGGAAATGAAACAAGAAGGCAAAATTCACCTTCTTGGACCTTGTTCACTTTCTGTTGCTATGATGAAATTCCCAATGAGGTGCCTATGTAAAAAAAAAAAAAAAAGACATGCATTTACCTCACAGCCTGGAAGCTTGGTGACATGGTGTGGCATTGGCTTGACTCTAATGAGGTCCCTCTTATCTGCCTCAGATCATGCTGCATATGAGAAGTAGAGATCATATCATCAACCAGGAAACCAGAGAAAGACTAGGGGTCCCACTAGAACTATGTCCTCAGTAATTGTACTTTTTTGAATTTCTGTCAAGGCATTGCAAAATGTAATTATAAGATGGATCATATATAAATATCTCTCTTGCTTTTGCTAAGTCTTAAGTGGCTTAGAGCCACTACATGCAGTTTAACAGATATAAAACCAAAGGACAGAATTACGATATTTCTTCTACTCTACTCAACAAAACTTGGTCATCTCTAATCATTGAGTACTACTGATCTTAGAAGTCCCTTCTCCTATGTATCTTCTTCTAATATTTTACCAGCTGCAACTTGTCCATAAAACTATTACAATTTGGTTTGCATGAGCTTTTCCTTCTGTGGTTGGGGCTCTGTTTACCTTGGCTTATAAAGTCTCTCCATCCACCTGCACTTCGCAAAGAGGAATCATGTTCTTTACCCACATAAAGACAGTCGGACAGATGGCTTCCCCATTCCACTCTCCCACTCAACTATAAATGTGATACAAATCTGAAACCTTCCAGAATTGAGAGCAAGGGCAGGGCTTACCTGACTGAAGGGCATCACAAATAGTATAGCAGAATGGCCCAAAAGTGACTTCTAGTTATTCCAGTTAGAGAAATCTTGTTTCTACAAGGACCACCCTATTGTTGCAAAAAAGAAAAGTTGGATATAATGCATGTGCAGACTCTGAAAGTTAAAAGAAGAGGCATACAGCAGCCTAAAGGCAAAGGACTTCAGGAACAATATAGCAGTGAGTTGCCTGGCTTCTCTATTGTTGCCCACACATCCCAGACATGGATTTGTAGCAGTCTCCAATCCAGAACGGTCAACAGAATACACAAAGAGAACCCCAGGATAAGTCTGCTTCTCTTGGCCACACAAGCAGGAAAACAGTGGCCTAATGACAGAAAATCTGTTTGTTAATGCCTTGTCTGCTCCAGCCAGGTATCAATGGAAAACCACGCTCCCCTCCTTTGCCTCTTCTCTCTCCACCTTCTCAGCTGGCAAGGAGGACAGTCTGAACTTCTACATCCTCTTCTGCCATGTTGTGCTCTACAGGACTCAAATAATTCACTAAAGCTATTGATTTTAACGTTGATTTTATATTCTGTGAAGTTACTGAATTTATTATTAGCCCTAAAGGTCTTTTGGTAAAGTTATTAGGGTCTTCTAAGAATAAAATCATATCATCCACAAATAAGGATGATTTGAATTCTTCCTTTCTTATTTGTATCCCCCCCCTTTTTTTTTCTCTTGCCTAATTGCTGTAGTGAAAATTTCAAGAACTATATTGAATGAAAGACCAAGTTGATTTCATTCCAGTGATACGGGGATGGTTCAACATAAATATAACACACCTATAAATAGAACTCAGGATTTTTAAAAAACTCACATGAACTTCTCAACTGATCAATAAGAAGCCTTCTATAAAATTCAACATCCCTTCATAATAAAAAAAAAAATTAGGTAATGATATCACTCTTCAATGAGGTTCTTAATATGTGTTGAGTTTATCTTTTTATTTATTAAATGCAAAATCTGCTGATAGGTCTTAAATTAGACTGGCTTTTGTCAGAATGTGCTATAAAATAATATCAGTTGTATCAGTACTTATTACCTAAGCATGTTGTTCAGAGCTTAATGGCTGTCATTCTACATTTAGTACTTATATGCTTATCAAACTTATCTCATCAAACCCTTAGAACAATCCATGGAGGTAGCTTATATTGCTATGCCCACTGGTATGGAAACAGCCAGATTTAATGTACTTGAAAGAATGGCAGAGCTCATACTGAGCCCTAGATCTGTTGGACTCAAATACCTACATCCTACCAAAGCACAGATTACCCATAATGTAATGTTCCACACAAAGTACCCATAATTGGTAAGGGCCCAAAGATTAGCAGAATATTTTAGAACATACTGTGGTCAAGGCCAGACAGAAGTGGGCCCAGGGTGCTGCATAAGGTAGAGATATCCTGGCTAGATTCTCCTGTGAACCAGATCCTAACAAATGACTATTTGCCTGGCTTTCATGCAGCCCTACCAGAGATGGGAGTTTTACACCATCCAAATCTGGCTCGGTGAACTGAAGACCTGTTCTCTGCCACAACTGCCCTCCTCAGAATGAAGGTCAACACCTGCATGATAGCACTTGGCTCATCTTGGTCGCCGTTCCCAGGTCCTCTGCATGGCATGGTGTTCTTTACTGGCATCAGTAAAGCTGAACACTAAGAGCCCCAAATATCAAAGCAAAGCTGGGTATAAATCTTCCTTATTTACTTATTCTATAACCTTAGACAAGCAACTCTGAACCTTACTCTCATCTGTAAAAGGGATATTATAGTATTTAATTCACAAAAGCCTGTTAAGATTAAATGAAATAATGAAATAAGTGCTTAGATAGAGTTGCTTCGTATGAGCAAGGGAATAGGAGTTGTTATTTTCTGTTCTGTTATTACTTAAACATCAAAGTTTGGTAGCATGAGGGTCAAATACTGTTAGTAATCCCAATTTGTTTAGCCTCTACAATGTTACAATGTCTCTGAAAGTACTTCCAGTGGGCCAGTCATACCCCAGGTCCCTAGACTCTGAGCCTAAGCCCATTTCAGCCTTGTCCACAGGCATCTACTTTCTGATGGGCCCTAGTAACAAGTGAGTTTCAAGATCCATTTTGGTCCAATTACCCAGCTATCTCACTTTGGAAGGATAAGTAGGTAGACAGAAAGGAAAAGTAGCTTGCATTGTCAATGATGGGAATTTGAACAATTTTTCTATCCTTTTAAGTTGTGTGGAGACATGTCCACAGCAGATGCCCTGTCCACTGTGCTGCAAGGTATGCGGAGTGCAGCCTGGTCCCACCGGCACTCTTGCAGACTGCCAAAGCTGGGGCCAAGCTGAATGCTGAATGTGCAAAATAGTGGTGCATCCTATGACGAATGCTAAAAGATGGTCTTGGGATTGTGCTTCTTTCTAATTATTGATTGGCAGTTTCAAAACACACAGCTGCTTTCCAAATACAGTGCACGATTACTGACAAAGCACCTTGGTCCAAAGACCTATGCCTGTCATTTTACGTGTTTATAATAACATGAAATAGTGGATTTAGAGGCACTGTGATGAAACTTGTAGAGAGGCCTTGAGTAGTGCAAAGTATTCTTTACCTTAAAAAGTTAAGTACTTTTCTTCTAAAATATATTAATAGGTAATCTCTAACAGAAAAGCTGATAGCCGAGGTGAATCTAAACTTGAAAGTGGTTTTAAGACGATTCTCTTTTTTGCAAAGTTAGTACATACTAAAATCTCAAGAAAAAAATTCCTGTGATGTATATAATTATAGACCACCTCACTACCTATTATTTTAGCTTATTTGTCATTTTTCAGAAATTCAATGATTTTGGTACAAAGATCATGCATTTAGTAATACAGGTAAAAAAAATCCTAATTTACTTATGATTACACTACGCAGCCAGCATTTGTGCTGTATATCTTAACTTCGCTTCTTTAATTTTTAAATCTTGGCTGGTGAGTTTAAGTAACTTCTTTTGGTACTATTCTACATAGTATAGTAGGACTTGCCAAGTGGATATATAAGCCTTTCATTATGAATTGTTCTCCTTGTATGTTTGAGTAATCTTGGGTTTCTTCATTAAGAATGACAGTCAAACAGAAAAAAAAAAAGAATGGCTATGCTGAAATATTTTCACCTACAAAAAGTTTGATTAATATGCTAACTGTTCAGTTTAGAATAAAAATCCATCTGGATGATATATACAGCTTGTCCTTTTTAAACTGTGTAGCAGTGGCCTTCAAAATTATTGTTGAACAGGCTGGAAGGAAGAAGTATGCTAAGATATGTGTGGTACATATTACTTAAATGAACATTGAAATGCTAGGCGTTCAAGTGATAGCAGAATGCCTGTCTACTCAATAGTAGACCTGAAAACTGTAGAA
Organism: Erethizon dorsatum; assembly: GCA_028451465.1. Lineage (NCBI taxonomy): Eukaryota > Metazoa > Chordata > Mammalia > Rodentia > Erethizontidae > Erethizon > Erethizon dorsatum. Next base: position 59,989,315 of record CM051828.1, read on the forward strand.
TTTGATACCAGCTGCTTATGCTACCCCAAATAGGCTCTGATTTGAGGGAGTTGACATTCTATACTGTACTTATTCCCATTCCTTCTTCATTAACAAAGCATAGATGATAAATTTGAAAGAATGAATATGGCTAAGCTTCAACTTCCAATGCAAATCAAATTCTACCATTTTATTATGTGCATGTTTTGATTGTAAGCAAAAGCATCCTGTTTATTATCAACTAGTCAGATTGTTCTTTCATACATTACTTGGTGAAATTGTACATAGGATGTGGTGGTTGAGTACTGTTTATTTTGCTTTTAATGAAATGTCATAAAAGATCTTCAAATGAAACTTTACTCTTGTTTTAATCAGCCCAGATTTTACTGAAAAGATACATAGTTGCCAAGTCGTATTATTTTGAATTTTATTTTAATATTTCTCAAGAAGTGAAAATGAAATTCAAACATTAAAAATAGAAAAGTTCATATTTTCTTGATATAATTAGCTATTTCTATTCTTGTTCTATACATTGTGTTGTAGATATAATTTCTTGTGACACATTTCCCAAAGGCATGAGATATTAATACAAAAAACTATTTGAATGAAGTTTTCTAAACTGCAATTGAGTTTTAATTCATTGCTATGTACTACCATTTTGAAAACTGATAGGCATCAAATAAAACAGAAGATGTAACTATTAGCCAGATAGAACTTTTCTATTCTTTAATATTATTAAATTGGAGTTACATTTGGGTCTTAAAAGATATTTGATGTAACTATGGATACACATGCATTTTTTAAAATAATACCAAATAACCTGATGCACATTTTACCCAGTTTTATCCAATGGTAACATCTTGTAAAACTATAGTTCAAAATCATAAAGAGGATATTGATGCCGATAAGATCAAAATACAGAACCATTCCATCAGGACAAGGAATACTCCTCTTGCTATTTTATCTGTACATGCCAGTTCTGTCTCCATCCGCCCTTATCCTTGGCTCATTGCAATCATTAATTTGTTTTCACTCTCTACAAATTTGTCACTCCAAGAATAGTACAGAAATGGCAGCATACAGTATATAATCTGTTTGGACCAGCTGTTTTCACTCCAAATAATTCTTTGGAGACTCATCATAGTTGTTTGTCTGTATCAATAGTGCATTTCTTTTTTTTACTGAGTAGTAGTCCCTGGTGTGGATATACCAGTTTCTTTAATTGTTCGCCCACTGAATGAAATATGGGCTGCTTGCGTTTGTTGTTTTTTTTTTTTTTTTTTTTTTTTTGTGGGTACCGGGGCTCGACCTCAGGACCTCACACGCCAGCAGGCGCCCATGCCGCTGAGCGATATCACCTGCCCTTTTCTCCTATGTGGGATCCAGGAGTCCAACTCGGGCCCTCGCGCTTGCCAGGCAGGCGCTTACGCTGCTGAGCCATCTCACTGGCCCTTGCCTATGGTTAGTGTAAGTAAAGTTATCATGAACATTCAGGTACATATTCTGTGTGAATTTAAGCGTTCATCTCTCTGGGCTAAATGCCCAAAAGGAAAATTGTTGGGTGGTATGAGAGTTACATGTTCAGTTTCATAAACAAATGCCAAGCTAGTTCCCAAAGTGGCTGCATGATTTTACATTCCCAACAGTAATGCATGAGTGATCCAGTTTATCCATTTCATTGCCAGCATTTGATGTCATATTTTTATTCTGGCCATTCCAATAAGTTTGTAGCAGTATCTGATTTCCATAATAGCTAATGGTGCTGAACACCTTGTCCTGTGATTATTTCTCCATCTTTATATTCTTTCTGTCAAAATGATCTGTTTATGTCTTTTATTAATTGTCAAACTAGATTGTTTGGTGCTTTTATTGTTGAGATTTTAAGGTACTTTGCATGTTCTAAGTAGTATTCCTTTGTTGAGTATGTAATTTGCCAATATTTTCTCCAAATTGGTAGCCTGCCTTTTCATGTCTTTCAGTCTTTCACAGAGGGAATTTTTACATTTTGATAAAGTCTAATTTACCAACTCCATCTTGATTTTTATAGTGTTTGTTTAAGATACCACTTCGGGGGGCCGGTGAGATGGCTCAGCGGTGTACGCGCCTGCCTGGCAAGCGCGAGGGCCTGAGTTCGACTCCCAGAACCCACATACGAAAAAAGGACCGGTGATATAGCTCAGCGGTACGGGCGCCTGCTGGCGCATGAGGTCCTGAGGTTGACCCCCAGTACCCTCACAAAAAAAAAAAAAATACTACTTTGTATATTTTTCTTAGTGGTTGTTGTAAGCATGTATAATATGCAGTATGTTACCACAGTCTGCTGATATTGACATGCCACCGATTGTAGTAAAATGTGGAAATCATATTTCCATTTAGGTCTTTTTACTCAACTACTTTTTCAATATAATTTACTTAGATGTTTCTCTAACACATGGTGAGTACCACATCAGATCGTTTCATAAATCCTGCCTCAATCATCCAGCGTGATTCAAGTAAGTCAGAAGAAGAGTCTACTATATTTCTTTCTCTTTTTTACCACTTTTAAGTTTCTTCTCTTTTGAAAGTTCTGTGTATTGCACAATATGTTAGATTTTTATTACTCTTACAAATTCCCTGAGATAATCAACTTACAAAAAGGATAGGCTTATTTTTGCTCACAGTTTTGGAAATTTTCAGTCCATAGTCAATGGCCTCTGACACTTTTGTGCTTGTGGCAAGGAAATACATCATGGTTGGGAGCACATGGCACAGCAAAGCTCCTTATGTTATAGCAGCTAAGGTCCCAGTGCCCCGTTTCAGGTCACACCTCCGATACCAGAAGACCTCCTACTAGACCTCACCTCTTAAAGTTTCCATCAGCTCCCCATAGCCCCAACCTGGAGACTAAGCCTTTAACTCTTGGGCTTTTGGGAGATATTTAAGATCCAAACTATACCACTTAATATCATTTTCTTTCTGCTTAGAGAATCTCCCATATCCATTTTCTGAAGACTGGGTTGCTAGTAACCAGCTTTCTTTACTTCTTCTTAAATGGTGACAGATAATTTTCCTGGCTACAGAACTTACAGATCCAATTCTCTTCCTTCAGCTCTTGTAAAAGACTGTGCCACTTCTTTCTGGGCCCCATAATTTTAGATAAGAAGTTTGCTATCATTCACACCGATGTTCCCCTGTAGTCTATGAGTCATCTGACTCTGGCTGTTTTCAAGATTTTTTTCTTTGCCTTTAGATTTCAGACATTTAATTATGATGTACACTGGCATAGATTCTATGGGTTTTCCCCATTTGAGGCTTGCTTACCTTTTTGAAAGGTTTATATGTTTTATCTTTCACACTCGGGAAATTTGCATCTATCATTTCTTTGAATACTCTTTCAGCTCTATTCCCTCTCTCATCTTCTGCAACTTATGACAGTTGGATCTTTTCCTGTTTTCCATATGGTTCCTGAGACTCTCCCCATTTTTCTTTTCTACCTGGTTCTCTTGTTTCTTCATATTGGCAAATGCTATTGCTTGTCATTAAGTTCACTGATTCTAATCTCTGTCATTTTCACTCTACAATTCATTCACTCTACAGACCATTCAGGAGGCTGTCCTCAGTGTTGGCATGTGTTGATCTCTTTTTCTCATTCCATTTTTGTTTATTCTTGTTCTTTATTTGACAGGTGAATTCTGGCTCTTGCTTAAACATTTTGTCTATTATATTAGGGAAAGCTAAGTCCATTCTAAATCCACATCTTTTCAAAAAGTTATCCTGTATAAATTTAGCATGCAGGTCCTTGGCAATTTTGTGGGCTGTAGATCCAATGGAAATTGAAAATCACTCTCTTTACTATATTATTTTTATCTATTTGGTTTGTCTGGTGATATTTGTGCCCCACAGATCCATTGGGTGCTGGCTGCCGAGCAAAACTATCTTTACACTGGGAATCGGGGTCTCGGGATAGAGGAAGAGAGAATTGGGACTATGGGACAAAAAATCACTTCCAAGGCCAGCTTATTTTGGCAGAATAACCCAATCTATGTCTCCTGGATGTCCCTGGGGAAGGGAAGGAAGTCTCAGACTTAGTGTGGCAGAGAGCACATTTCCTGGGTAGCTGCTTGTGGGGCTGTGTCTACTTTTACTGGCTGCTACACTGTCTGGTGCGTGTAGACGGCAGAGGAATGAATTCCAGCCCTTGGGCTTACAGAACTCTCTCAACCCAGGGCTTGTTGTAGCGCCTCCTCTCTGTGCTGTTCTCCTACCAGTGGTGCTGTAGGAGTGAGGAGGAAGTCTATGTTTTCTGGGGACAAAAAAAAATATGTATTGCCATCCTATGGATGCCTCTGCTAGGGCAGTCTCCAGCTCAGCCCAAAAGATAGCCCTTCCTCTGGTTTATAGCTCTCCACTGGATCCCTAATGACATCCCACAGGTAATGTTGGCTGACCTAGTGTCATCCAGGAAGGAATGTGCCCACCTTGGCTACCTTCTGTTGTTGGGTCAAGGGTGGGAGATACCAGCTGTGGGTCACTGTCTCTTCTTGGATGGAACTGTAAGACCTTTTTCCAGACAGCTCCTCCCCGCCTGTCCTCCCCGCCTGTGAGTACCTCTGTGTTACTTCCTGAGCTTAAAGTTGTGTCTGTGGAGATGAGCAGGGATGACTCAAGGCTCTCTTGTCTGAACTGGAGGCCTGGAAATTCATATCTGAGCACAGTATTTAGGAATTCAAGTTGAACACAGTCACACCAACAGAGATACCAATGCTGCTAAGAAGATAGGGAATTATATCAGGGATCCCCTGTAACATGGAAAATAAAAGTTTGGGAATTGTTTGCCTAGAGTGATGCTGAACCCACAGGAATATGAAAGAACTCTTACTAATGAAAAGACAGGCAGAGAGAGGCACAGAAAGAAATAGTATCAAACAGCGAGAGTCGGGTGGCAAAAGTGTTAGGCAGGACCTTTATTTTAAAGCACATTTGTTATACACAGTACCTCATAGTTCACATAATTTTTACAAAGAGCATGTGGAAACTGAGCATGTTTTCATATGTGTGTCACCCTTACTAAACACGTATCAAAGTAGACAGAAGTTGCTTTCTCACCCCTGTGAAATGAGGTTCTCTGATTAAACCTAGACTATGAGTTGCAAAAGGATGGGAACAAATCAGGTCTACCAGATGAAGCAAAGTCAAACTGAAGTCAATCCTGTGTATCTCTCTTCCTAGGGATTTAGTAATTCCTTCTCTGTTCAGTGTGGGAGGATTTTATCCAGACAGCAATAGTTATGCAATAAGAAATAAAAAAGTAACCACATTTCTAAACATATCCAGCCCTCATCTCCTGTCCACTGTCTTACCTGGACTGCACGACCTCAAACTGGCTTAGAGAAGTGGCCACGATGTCTGCTGACATTTGCAACACTGCCTTCTCATTTGCCCCTGAGAATCCAGACATTTATGAGTTAAGAGTATGGTCCGATCCCTAACGAGACCAGTACTTCATCAGGAACGATCTGAGCCTTTGGGATCCCCTTATCTGAGCAGCCTGCATTCCAGTCCCTCCCAGCCATGGCAGGGCAGGCGCCTGACAAAAAGACCAGGCACGATGAAGATCAAGCAGTCATCTCAACAGCTCTCTCTCAATGCTTAATCGGCGCAGTAGGGAAATGTTCAGACGTGGAATCTGCTTTGCAGTAATACTCAGAAAAGCCAAAAGCATCGGGTTATAGAGTTACAAACCGGATCAGTGTCAATTCTGCACATACCCAATCCTAGTCCTCTGGTGATAAGTATTTTATAAATTAGAGCGGAATGAGGAATAATCATTATTATAGAACTCCTCTAAACGGGTTAAAGTGTGCGTGGCCATTCATATTTGTCAAGGATTTTAATTTTCTAACAACCTCATTTTTCTCTTTTCTCAATTTCATTCAGAATGTGGGGAGATGTGAACATACCACCATCCCCCACCTCTGCCCTTCCTGGATGCTGGGTAGAGTGGGAAGGCAGAGGAGAGGGGCTCAGGAGAATGTTTTTGGAAAGCCCTTCTGGGGTGTACCGGAGTCAGCGAGTCTCTGCCTTGGTTGGCACGCAGTAAACGCCCTGGCCAGCCATCCTGTGCGAGGGCTCTGATTCAAGTGCTCACTTCACGCAAGGAAATCATTAAAGGAAGACCTGCCCAAGCATTTGTTTTGGAAACAGAATGACACAGCTAAGCACTCCAGGCGAGTGCCCCTCAGACACTGAGCTCTTTATTTACCTGTGGCTCTGACTAACCAGAGGCGAGGTGCTGCCCACTTTACGATAAGATGACTCACAGGCGTCCTGCCTGGACTTGAAGCCTCAGACCTGTTTTCCCTTCGCGCATACTTGCTCGCCCCCCGGCCGCCCCACCCGCGCTCACGCCGGCCCGGGTGGATGCGCCGGGAGGCAGGGTGCCCATTGGAGGAGCGCGGGGAAACAAGGCCTGCTCTGAGAGGAGCCGCCGCCCGGGGCCAGCCGCCTTACAAGTCCCTGCACTGCCTGACGATCCTCAGCTGACATGCCCGAGCCCTGCGGAGACCTCGCAGTGAACCGCTGCCGCGCGGGCCGTCACATGGGTGCGGCGCAAGCTGGCTGTGTCCCATGAGCCCCGCGCGCCCTGCGCGGCCCCAGACAAAGGGCCCGTGGATGCCACGCGAAGACAGCGAGGGGTGCATTCACTCGGTGCTCTGAATGGACTAGCTTGGAAGAAAACCTGGCCTTGTGTTCGCAAGCAGATGTGCAAGTTCCTCCCGAGAACAGGCAGTGCGAATCCTGAACCCCTGGTGCTCACTTCCATGCACAAGTCCCCGGGGCAGCTGACACTTGCTTCCTGTTCTCTGTGCTTCTCCACACTCATTCCTATACACAGCAGATCCGCACTTGGGAATTGAAAGTTAAAGCAAATTCTAGTAAATATGCAGATCTACAAAATCCTGTATATTTCAATTTTTTTTTTTTTTTTTTTTTGCAATTTGGAATATTGTGAGAGCTAACGAACAGATGATAGAAACAGCAGTTACTTAATCCGCATTTATGAAGGTCTAAATGATATCTCCCTAAGCATAAACCACATTCATTCATATAAAATCGATTTTTTTTTTTTTTTTTTTTTTTTTTTTTAGGTCTTCTCAAGATTCCTGTGAGAGATGCAGGTCAAGAACAGGTGCTGTGTAGGAATGGAGAGACTGAGGCTCAGAGAGGCTATGTGTATTTGTCCAACAAATTTCCTACATGAGAAATAAAGGTGCAAATGAAACATCTTTATCTTTGGGGCACCTCAGAATTTGAGTAGGGCAGGACGTCGAAGTCAGGTCATCACATGGGTGGAGAAAGGAGACGCCCACTGCTGACAGATGTTGAGCTAAGATTGAGGGGCATCATCAGCACCTCTCACGGCTCTTCCTGACTTCCTTCACCCACCCACTGCCAGAGCCTGACATCAGCTTCCCCTTGTACTACAGAAGTTCGGGTCCCCTATCACTGCCCCTCTCCAGTCACTGCAGCCAGCAGCGTCCCCATCCCATAGCCTTGCATATCCCACCGTCATGTAAGTGATGTTGGAGAACTGACCAGCTTCTAGAAGCTTCTACAATGACCACCCAGCCCTACCCACCCCCACTGCCGGTGTCAGGGATTGTGAAACTGTGAGATCACATTAATCTGGGGGCTCTGGACTACAACTGGAAATACTCACCATTCTATAGATTGTAAGGCGAAGCTGGGAACAAAGCCATTGTCAGTAACACCATTTCTATCAGAAAATGAATTCTGCTTCTTAAAGCCAAACTACAAATTAACTTCGGGATTGGGTTGTGTTCGTAAATCACAGAATCCCTGTGATGGAAGAGGGATGAATAACTATTGTGTGTCAGTGAAGTTGATCACTTCCTAAAGAAGGTTCTGCCCTGAAAAGACAGTGGTGTATACATTTACTACTTCATATTTATGTTGTCTATTTTACTGTGGAATCAGATATCTATGACTCTGTTTCCCCTGGCTGCTTACACTAAAAATTTCTTGGTGTGTATTGGAAAGCTGAGAAGGAGCCAATCTGAATATTATACAGATTAGACTTTTTAAAATTTTTATGAGGAGCAGACAAGATAGGCTTAAATGTCTGGAAATATGAAGTCTGCTACTAGTAATTAAAAAAATAAAAAAAGCTGGACTTGATTATTCACGTGAAGATCTTGCCCTGAAAATCCTACAAAGTCACATCCGCTCAGTAACCACACATGTGATGTGACCCAGAAGTCTGTTGAGCCTCACGTGGCTTCTGCCCAACTACAGAAAATGACAGTTGTGCAGCACCACTGACCTGAGGCATCACGGGCAAATGACAGAGTAGTGCACACATTCTCCTACTAAGGCAAAGCCCACTCATTCCTAAAGGACATGGCAAGAGGGCATTGAGTTGAGCTGATAAAAACCAAGGATTATTCTCTTTGAACAAATTGTAGTGGAGTTTCCTAAAGCCAGATTCTTATAGGCTGTAAATCCAGTATGAAGCCTAAGGAAATTAATTGTGGTTTTATTTAAGAAAAAATATAAACAAAAATGACACATTCTTCTATCTCTTAAGATGTCCAATGTAAGGAGAATGCTCAGAAGTTTTTAGAAATTCACTGAAAGTTTTGTTGACTCACTCCCCCTACCACTCATAAGGAACTCCAATGGTATCTTGACCCATATGCTCCTACTCCCCACCTTGGTGGACTCCTACAGACTCAAACTAATGGCAGTTCAACACGGAGGGAGCCCCCTGGGTCCTCAGTCATCTGTGGGTTTCTTTTCTGACATAAAGTTTGAGTTTAGTGTTACTATTTAGAAAATAATTTTTTAGCAACATATGGACACAGCTGTTTGCATTTGGTATAGTTTCGAACTTGAAGTGAATTACATTTTCCTTTAAAGGGGGCAACTTTCTGTTGCTCTGTTAACCCAGAAGTCAAATAATTACAAATTGATAATAAACATGTCTAGAACTTTCTTCTCCAATTTGAAAAACAAGAGAAACTGTCCCTGACCTTTGTTCTTATTTGGTCTTCCATTTTTTAGGAGACAACTTTCATCTGTTCCCAAGTATGAACTTAATGCATAAACACCTTTTAGGTTTCAACATTTTTCATTTATTTTGAGAAACAAGAAAGGAAAAAAGTGAAATGCTCCTCAAATTTAAATAGCTTATTCTATGACCAGAAATAAATTGCTAGAGACAATCAGCTGACCGTGTAATAATAAAAAGGAAAGTGAATACATGAACATGATTGTCTGTTTCCCACCTTTTGAAGATCATGTTACGTACTGGCCTTTAAATGTAAGGCAGTGCAGTCCAATAGAACTGCCAGTCATGAAAACTCTATATTCTGCACTATTACATTAGACACATGAGGCTGTTGAGCATATGGAATGAGGCTAGGCTAGCTGAGGGACTAAACTTAATTTCATTCCATTTTAATTTATTTAAAAATAAGTAACTACAAATGGCTTGTTGCTACCATGTTGGAAAGATCTTCTGTATAGCAAAGTGGGGTAAGAAAAAGTATTAAAACATGATCAGACCAAGTGTGACAAAATCATGTATACAAGAAATTAAAAATGGAGTTGTGTTGTGGAGGCAGGGCATGAACAGAGTAAAATCAAATTAACAAACATTTCTGGAACATTCACTGTGAATGAGGACAGACCCTTGCCCTGAAGCACAACCAAATGATGGCATCTTTCAGAGTACATAGCTTAATTAAGAAGCCAAAGTGAAGGGAAAGCAGTCACCAGGTGTGTTAGTTAGCTTTCCTTCACTGTGATAAAAGTACCTCATATACTCAGATTATAAGAAAAGGTTTATTTCAGCTCAGGCATTCAGAAGTTTCAGTCTATGACCAGTTTTCCCTGGTCTTTTGGGCCTCTGATGAGACAGTATATGGTGGTGGAAGCACATGGCAAAGGCAATTTGTTACCTCATGGCTGGGAACAATGAGAAAGAGGAAGGGGCCAGCACCCCAACATCTCCTTCAAGGGGACTCCCCAGTAATCAACTCCCTTCCACTAGGCCCTACCTCCTAAAGCACAATAGGTTAAGGACCAAGCATTTAACACCTGGGCCTTTAGGGAACATTTAAGATCCAAACTATAGCACAAGAAATTACCTCATAATTTGCCAGCCATTAGACAAAAAGGAGGGCAAGATTCCCTGTGTTACATAATCCCAGAAGAGTTAGGGAGGTTATGACCCCCTTGAAGGTACAGTGGTAGGGGGTTCCAGGCCAGTAGAAAAAGTCGTGTAATCCCTAAAGCAGAAGAGAAGGCTGAAAAGAGGGCTTTTGAAGGGAGAGGTAAGCAGGCTGTGCAAGGCCTGGGGTGCCAAGTAGAGCAATTGAACATTTTTTCTACAGCCATTGGTCTGCCTTTGGAGAGATGTGTGTCTAATACCATGGTTGCTGGTGAACTAATGGAAAAGTAACAGTATATTATTCATGGCAGATTTTCTGAGAGACTAGCTTCCTAATATCTCTCATTTTGCAAATTAAAAATGGCATAATACTCTTGGATAATCACAATCATTGCCTGCCTTCTGGTGTGTGTGTGTGTGTGATTCCCATAAGGATGCTCTGATCTTTTTTTCATGGTCTTCTTTCTTTTACACACTGTCATTTACTTACTTTCTCCACCTGTGTAATTGAGGTCCTGTTTAAAAATGTTCAGAATTCAGTTGTGATGGGTCACCTTAATTGGGTCAACTTGATTGGCTTAAAATGCCCAAGGGATTAGTGAAACATATTTCTGGGTCATGGAGGTGTGGTCTTGGGTACTATATATGGTCACTGGCCCTTCCTCTCTGCTACTGTTTCCCTATTTTGCTTCCCAGACATCATGAACTCATCATCTTTGCTCCACCATGCCCTTCCACCATGATGTATCTGCCTTGGTGCCAGATGACCATGGACTAAATCCTCAGAAACCATAAGCTAAATTAAACCTCTCCTTCTTTAACTTGTAGATGTCAGGTATTGTGTCTCAGCAACAAAAAAGCTGGCTAATACAGTGATGATGACTACAATTTTGTTATTAGGATTGGATGATGTGGGAAAGAAGCTTCTTACAGATAGATGTGCTTTGAGTGACAGAAGGAGGGGAATTATGATGTGTTGAATTTCTATACTGCAGTAGATGCTATGCCCAACATGGTACATGTGAACACAATATCACTGACATGAACATCTTGAAGAAAATACCCTCCTCTGGTAAAACAACAACAAAAATAAACACCTTATCCAAGAATACAGGACTTATTAGTGGCAAAGCTCTTTGGAACTAAAATTCAAATTAATCTGAAAGATTCCAGTGCTATGTAAACTTTTGCAAAGGGTTTAACCTCCACCACAGTTCACCTCTGGGTGAATGCAACATAAACCTAGACATGCTGGTGTTAACACACTTATAGCTCACATGCCACAAAAAAGGGCTGGAAGGATCATCAAAGCCGGTGCTATCTAAAGGCTCTGTCAGGGACCATGGCTTCTCTGGTAGAAAGCAAACATGTTTATGGCAGATTTTCATGAAAGGTAATTTGTTTCTTATCCTAATATCATCTGATTTTTTTTTAAGTTTTGCAGAATAGATGGCAGAACAAACCTTGGTGATTTTCAATGGAAAGTTTCTGAATTACTGCTTTTTTGTACAGTCCTAGACAAAAGGAATGCAAGGCTCAGGCAACACCTCACACACTCCCTTTCCTGATCACAAGGTAGCGAAGCTGGCTTCCTATTGTGGAGCTGTAATTCAGAACTGGTGGACACTGCGCCCTTCCCCCCACAATGTAGGGGAGGAGGCGCTGAGGAATGTCAACACCTGTAAGAGCAGGAACAGAAAAGCCAGTCACCTGTCCCACCTGATCAACCCAGGTGGGAGGGGATGTTCCTCAGGACTCAGAGTTGGAAGAAGGGGAAGTCAGCACCTGCAGGAGTGAAATGTATTGCCCAAGCTGGTCTATCCACCAGAAGGGAGAAAAGGGCTCCTCTTCTGTGACCCTCCTGGTCAGAGCCACTGCTTGTGGCCTATGAGGTGATGATCTCTGTTACTTGGTGTCATCATGCCCATGTAGCCACTGCTCTGTTAGTCCCAAGAGTTCGAGGCTTAAGGGCTTCATTGTCAATAAGTGATGGTAACAGAGCTAACCTACTGTGGCACAGTACAGGCTTACAGCTCCACCACTCACCTCACAGCTCCAGCACATCACATCAAAATTCTCCCTTGGGTCAAAACAGCACAGGGGCCGAAAGGGAAAAGATACACACAGAGGCACACACAAATGACAAATGTGCACAGGTACATGCACACATACATGTGCATACACACATATATACATATACTCATTTATACACAGAGATACATACCTATATACACACATATACATCCATATATACACATACACCTGCATACACATGTACTCACTGCACACATATATAAATACAATATACATACAATACACATTTATACACACACGCACATATACATGCATGCATATATACATGTATAACTATACACAAGGATACCCAGATGTATGCCTACATGCACACACTTAGACATACATATAAACACAAGTATATTGTTATGGCTTCTTTTTAAATGTCCCCCCAGGGGCCGGTGAGATGGCTCAGTGGCGTAAGTGCCTGCCTTGCAAGCGCGAGGGCCCGAGTTCAACTCCCGGATCCCACATACGGAAAAGGGGCCAGTGATATCGCTCAGCAGCACGGGTGCCTGTTGGCGCGCGAGGTCCTGAGGTCGACCCCCCGGTACCCACAAAAAAAAAATAAATAAATAAATGTCCCCCCAAAGCCTCATGCGATCATACATGGGACTTTTCAAAGGTGATCCAATCTAGATTGTGTGACTCTGGGATTGATTTATGGTGCAATTATAGGATTAAAGGCACTGGGATTAAGGATGTGAGTGCTACCTATCCTAAATAGCCTGGATAAGATATAAGGGACAGAAAGAGCTGTGTTCTTGCCTCTCATCACTGTCTCTTGCTTGCTTTTGCTATCTTCTGCCTGCTGTGAACTATTTCTCCTTTGCGATGCCACTGTGCCGTGCCAACTTGCCTTGGAGCCAGCAGATTATGGAGTAAAACCTCTACAAACTGTGAATCAAAACGAACCTTTCCTCCTTTAACTTTGGGTGTCAGGTATTTTGTCCCAGCAATGAAAGAAGTAACTAAGATACACATACATATACAGAAACTCACCAACCACTCACGAACATAATGAACATGCACATACAGCTGTGCTGTCCAACATTGCCATCGCTTCTAGGGAAGAGAGGAACAGGACCTCTGGGGGGGAGCACTGGATGGAGATGCCCTTCTATAAGCAACATGGAGAAAGGGGAGCAGAGCAGGTGTCCTCCCCACTCACATCACAAGGCATCCTGGCTCATTGGCAGCAGCTCCCAGACCCCAGAGCTGACCTGTGTGAGCATGGTGCACTTGCCTTAGTTGCTCTCTGTCCAGTCCACAAGAGTGGACCTGGACCCCTCTGGCAGTATTGTGATGATGCTAGGGACACCACATCACCTGCCACCTACCAGACCACCTGCAAGCCCACCAGGAACTTACGGACTCTGGGTTCTTCCCTGGCCCTGGCTGACAGCACAACCTTCGTGTGAATTTCAGTATTACCTTTGCTTTTCATTTATTTCTCAGTGATTTCTTGAACAAATCATTATGCTGGTAAAATGTCAAATGCTGTTTTCCTTGGCAGACACAAAGCCTGGCGGTAGGGGAGAAAGGAATATTCCTGCCACCTTTTTAAACATTGCAGAGGATAACTGGGACATTTAAAAAGGCAGTCAGTTAGCAGGGATGCTGAGGGCTGCCAGTCAGCTCCAATAGGCATCACGTTTCCCTGTTGCTCAGTACAGCCGGGGCCTACTTCCTTCCTGCATTGCAACATGACTCCCTAAGGAAGCTCCGACCCTGATCATCCAGAATTCACCTTGGCCTTTTGGACTTAAAAATTTCTTAATAACTAGGAGCCAAAACAGAAAACAGGTTTGAAAGTGGATGAGAGGAGGTGGGACTCCAGCCCTGTTCTAATTGGCCCTGGAACCTCTTGTGTTTATGTCTAGCCCGGGGACAATGTGAATTTTTCTGGGAGTTTGCTACTTATGGAAGAAATAAAGGAATCGTCTGAGTGCTCAGTGCAGGCTCACACCTTGCTTACCACAGGCTTTGTTACCTCTGCCTAAGGAACTGCAATAGCTTCTTGTCCCTCTATCCTTTTGCTTGAATGCTTGCCATTAAATTTGCACTTGCTAGGTACCCATGCCTCAAAAACTTATACCTCTCAAAAAATCTCAAAGGGAAACCCTCTTGTTCTCCCTTTAAAAATTCAAGCACAAAGTCTGCCACTGAATATGAATGAAGACTTTTCTACACAGTTGTGTCACTGTTGACAGTACACAGTTCTGCCATCTAAAGAAAACTTTCTGGCAGTCTTCGTGTTCTCCTTGGGAGGAGGTTGAAGGGACCTGAGTGGAAGACTTTGTCCACTCCTTTACACCAACAGCCCAAAGGATTCACCAGGAGAATCCTTCACAACCCCACTTCTCTGTCACCACCTGCCACAAGAACAGCAAGTGGCCAGGGATTTACATCAACTTTACTAGATGTTAACAAGATTGCAGGTCACTGAAAGTGACCTGAGCTCAATTTTTGCATGGTTGGCAAAATTGAGAACATCATAGTAAAGAGCAGGTTTCACAAAGACCCATGAAATTTTCTGGAAAAAAAAAAAAGCACAACGCACTTCTCAGTCTGTATAGCCATGAGTGTGATGTTACTAAACAGCCCCTGAAGTGACTATGAATGAAACAAACTGGTGAGGAGGCAGGTTTCTCTTGAATGGCACCTGTTTCGGGCTCCAGGAGTCCTTTTTCTCTTACGGACACTGTAAACAGACAGAAAGGGAGGAAAGAGGACAATAGGATTCTCCTCATGGACCGAGGGTCTGTTGAGTTCTTGTTCCCTAAGAGCATGTATAGAACCGACACTGACAGGGATCCTCTGAATATACCAAGCAAGATTACAAACACCTCACTCTGTAGCACTTCAGATTCACTATCTCCTCCTACATACACACACACACACACACACACACACACACCCCTTGCTGTTTCTCCAGCCTAGTCACTGGGGTAAGTAGAAATAAACAGCATCACCTAAGAAACCTTGAACTGTGTGCTCCACCACCAGTCATCACATGTAGTCCAAGGAACACAATACCAGGTGTGCGACAGCTTCAACACTCTATGCTATTCAGCCAGAAATGCGCAATGTGATCTAGGGGCTAGAATCACATGCAACCATGGTAGAATTCTAATACTTTTAAGCGTATTCCTCACAATACTCATTTTTTATAGGCAACATCAACATCTATGGGTACACACCTCTGAACCACACCCTTCCCATCGCAGTGTGCCCATGTGCTACAGCATCCAAATCCACGGGACCCGCATTGTGTACCCCACTTTTCACAATGTACTGCATATACTGCAGCATCCACATGTAGGGGACCCACAGCACACCCCACTTCTCACCTTGTACACCATGTACTACAGCATCAAGCCATAAGAAGACATGCAGAAAATTTAAATGCATATTGCTAAGTGAAAGACATCAATCTAGAAAGTCTTGCACTATAGGATTCCAACAATACGACATTCTGGAAGACCAAATTATAGAGAAGGTACAAAGCTCAGTAGTTGCCAGGGGTTAGAGTGATGAGGGGATGAATAGGTGGAACCCAGAGGATTTTTAGAGGATGATGAAAATACTCTATCTGGTACTATAATAGTAAATATAGATCATATATGTTTGTCCAAACCCGTAGAATGGACACCAAGGGCAAACTGTGATTTAAACTATAGACTCAGTAATCATAATGCATCAGTCATTCCATCAGTTGTAGCAAACACACCAGCCGATGTTGATAGCAAGGGAGGCTGTGCATGCGTAGGACAGGGAGTACGTGGGGAATCTCTACCCTCTGCTCAATTCTGCTGTGAACTTAAACTACTCTTTAAAAAAGAAAACATGTTCTCAGAAATGCAGTTAAGTGTCCTGTTAGCCAGCTTTTCTTTCTCAAGATGGAGCTGAGCCGACAATAGTAATAGCTAATGACTATCAAGTCCTTACATACTACGCCCTGTTCCATTCATAATAGGCCTCTAGGAAGGTAATATTCTTACCTCCAGATTACAGATGGGAAAGCTGAGGCCCAGGGGGATTAGGTAATTTTGTCAAAACCACACAATAGTATGTGAAAGAACAGGTTTCTTATTTTATCATCATTTCTTTCACTTTATTTTATTTTAATTTTGGTCAGGGATGGTATAGGCTGGGCTGGGTTGAACTAGCAGCTTCTCTGCAGGAAACTCAAAGGCTTTGAAGATAGAAAAGCATCAAATCTGTTTCATAATCAGAGGCACTGTTCCCTGAGCTTTGGAGATTTTGTCTCTAGTGGAGCTCCCTGTCTTGGTCTGTTTTCTGCTACTACAATTAAATACCATAGATGAGGCACTTTATAAAGAAAGTAAATGTCTTTCTTGCAGTTCTGGAGCCTGGGAAGTCCAAAATTAAGGAGAGTGGACCCTGACAGTTGGGATTCTGAAAATCCTGAGGGAACACAGGGCACTGGCAGTATTAGTACAATCATATGAATACTGCTCATGGAAGCCATTAGTGGGCCAGAAATTTGTTCTTTCTCTGAATCTTGTGCCTCAATATTGGGCCACTCATATTGCACTATTTTTGTCCCTGAAATCAAATGGATTCTGTCTTCTAGGAGAACATTATCTTCAGCGACTTCCACAGTTTTTGTTTGTACCATATGAGAGCATAAGTTTCTCATATAAGTTTTCTTATGCAAAGTTCTAATTGCTTTATTTTCTCTTGCATTATTTGCTTTTATTACAGCTGAATGCTTTTCTAAGCTCAAATCATACTTTCTATTTTACGTTTCTTTCCTTCCTGGACATTCCCTTTCTGAAGGTACCTCCTTCTTAACCTCATCTTGCAACACATTCCAATCCTTGAAGATAACTTCCAGACAATTCCTACAACTGCATTCTGGGCTGGATCTACTATTTCCTGGATGTTTTCCTCTTCTTTCCTTTTCTTTCTTTCTTTATTTTTTTCATGTTGGGGAAATTCATCTTAAACTAGCTTCTGAAAAGAAAATACATGTGACGTATATTGTAAACTTTCTAAGTATTTGGGAGTTGAATATTATTCTGCCCTGATATTTGATTCCTGCTTCAGTGTGAGGCTATTTTTAAACAACATCCTATGTATATTTTTCTCTCTATAGTTCCGTTTTCCCTGAAGTCTTTATTCTACTAAAACAAGATATTCTGGCTAAGGTTTATTATCCTTGTGAAGGAAGGATATTGAAAAAGAATGCATTGGGGTAAAAAAGAAGAGTCAAATTCTTGGCTTTGGTTTTATGTCTATTTGAAACTCAGTGCAAAAAAAGTTGACTTTTTCTTTACATATAATATAAATATAAACATATACATGTATGCATATATAAATGTACACTTATATTCATATACATCCATACACATATATACACAGATGTCAATTACAGTGGTCCTAGAGCAATGTTTTCCATTACACGAGCAAGGCAGTATTTACAGGTGTTGGAATCTCAGTTTGCTCAGTTTCCTCTTCCAGCACTGGGGTCCTAATGCTCTGCTGACTTGGAGCCCTAGCTGGTGGGGGAAGCTTACTTCCTAGCCTCAGGAAGGTATTCTGAAGCTATTCTGTTTTCTAATGGTTGACAGCACAGATTGGACTTTGGAGATGGCAACACCTAATCGTATTACCATGATTTTACTGAAGGAACTTGCAATCCAGAGTAAATCATGAGTGAGGAACATTTTTCCTAGAATAGCATTGTAAACAATCATATAAATAAATACAAATAACTAGCTCTTACTATTATACTACAATTTCCTTCCTTTCAGCTGGATGTTTTTATTTTGCCTCTTTCTTAGAGGACACTGATGCATAGATATGATTAAGTGACTTATTTAAAGTTCCACAGTTAATGGAGGGGAAATTTTTCTATGTCCAGCAACTGAAATGCTGAGTTGTATGGGAGTACTTGAAACGCAATCATTTCCAGGAAAAAAAAGTTTTGTTTCAAGAGTAGACACAGGTTGAGACCAGGAATTGTTCTTTCTCCAGTTTGGTGATTCCAGCTGTTCTGCATTGCCGAGAGCTGTTTGGAAGGCATCTCCTGGCCTTGGCTTTGATGCTTCTGTCCACACACAGTGTTTCATCTTCCAGCTTCTTCGACAACAATGCTATAATATGCATCAGTTCAATTTGAGACAACCTGGGTCAGTGACAACTTTCCCATTAGATCCCTAAGTCAATAATAACTGCAAGCCAAACACTAAAAGATATTTTGGAAAAGGATTGTTAGTAGAAAGGCACACTTTCCTGAAACAAATACTGTATAATCAACTATGGCACAGAACTTGAGCAGCTGCTCAAAATATCTTGTCAAACTATCATGGGCTCATCCAGTCCCAGGTGTGAGTCCCAGCGCACAGCTGAGGTGACCCGTTTCTAAGTCTGTCTCTAAGGATGTCAAAGGGCACTTTTTGTATTCTGTGAGTCCTAGGAAAGGAAGCTCAGTTCTATGTAGGAATCATTTGAATACTAAATGTGCATATTTTATAAATTCCCAAGAAGAAAACCAAGGCTACCTTTTTATAAGACAAAATTTGTTCACTGAAACCATAGTAGGCTCTACCCATCAGCTTGCCAAACCTTGCTTTAGTTACTGCAAAATTTGGGTTAGTTAGTGCAATTGATATAAAATCATTACTTCAAGAAAGTGCACAATTAGAAGGAATAAGTAGTCTATATTACAAGAGAAAAAAATTTTAAATTATCTATATAGCCTAAAGCTGTCATGACAACTCAAATCCTAAGACCAAGATGGATGTAACAATGCCTTTCAAGGCACTTTGAAATTCATTTGTCCTACATAAAGATTGGAAATAAATTTAAAATGACCAAAAGACTAACTGATGCATATTTATTTGGCTCTGGAATTATATCAACCAATCCAGGCTCTTCCAGATCATATCTTTCATTTGTGAAGAGTCAGAATGCCTGTTTTAACAGTAAGTTAAATACTGTTCAAGTTTTCTTAAACAGTTACATAAAAATCTTGCCTCGCTCAAGATATGCTATGCTCTTTATTGACAAGAACTACAATTTTTACTCTCATTCACAGTGAATACAGAGCCTACATTTGACATATCCAAAAATGCTTATTTACTGAAGTAACGGAGGAGTCAGTGTTCCTTCTACAATCTAAACCAAAGATGGAAAATTACAACAAACACTGGAGTCACCAGTTTTAGGCTGTATAGCAGTAGTTCTCTAAAGAAGGTTAAAAAAAAAAAGAAAGAAAAGAAAATGAAAGCAAGAGAAAAATTAAACCTCTCACATATTCCAAACTGCAAGAATTGAGGTGGCCACTGATTGCTTTATGAACCAAATGATGAAGGTTGCTTTTCAGAGTGAGAGTCACGTGGAAGTCTTGTCTGACATCATTCTATGAGAATGCTTAGCATGAAAGTCCTCCCAGCAAAGGTGGAATATTACAGACAGAAACGCAGACCATGTGTATACATAAACACTGATTTAACACTACCAAAATACAAAAATATATTTACACTCCAATTATACCCTAAACAAAATAATACAATATTTACATTGTATTAAATATTGTAAGTAATCTACAGATGGCTTAAAATATACAAGAAGATATTTATAAGTTATACAGTACACAAATACTATGTCATTTTTTATAAGAGATTTGAGCTTTTGGGGGATTTGCTTTTCTAAGGGGAGTCCTGAATCCAATCCAAGTGGATGCTGAAAGATGATTATATGCGAGGTGAGGGATATATTAACTGGCATGAGCAGTTCTTCTATAAGTATGTACATGTATCAAAGCATCATGTTATACCCCACAAATATATGCAATTATTATTTATCAATTAAAAGTCAATTAAAAATATATACATTTGTACTTCAATAACTCCTACTCAATGCATTTATAGTTTTCTCCCCTATTCCAAGTTTAACAACACTGGCTCCAGTCATACGGTGAAATCCGTACGATACACAAAGCTTTTCAGGATAAGGACTGCAGCATTCTCAAGTGAACCTATAACTCGATCCTCACACTCAACTCAACAGGCTCCATCATGCCTGCCCGGTGGACATCACGCAGTTTAGATTTGCACAACATTTGATTAAAACAAATGCCTATTCTTTCCCTTTGTATCTCGTGGTGCAGATAATTATTGCTTCTTGGCATGTTGTCTCAGCACTAAAAAGGGAATCAAGGGATTTTATTAAATCAGTGAAAGCGCAAATGGGTCTCATTCTTAGAATCATAAGTCTTTCTTATTGATCTTTAAAAAGAAAATGGCTGAAGCACAAAAATATTAGCATTCTCACATAGTTGCTCACATCCAACTGCTCCTGCAAATCATGTCTTGTTCTTCATATAAATGACTTCTATCCTACTAAGGGTAGAAGCCCTTTGTAGTTTACATTACCAACAGATATTTATTGCCTTTTCTGAAGTCAGTGAAGAAAATATATTCTATCTTGTCTATACCACTGATGGAGAAACTTTCAGAATTTTCAGTGGTAACAAATAGCTGACTGTAGCACACTTGCCATAGGTTTGCCACCACTCAATACTCATGGTAACAGGTGCCCTAGAATCTTGCCCAATTTTTCAGTCAGAGAGAGAGGGAGACAGACAGAGAGACAGAAAGACAGAGAGATAGAGAGAGACAGAGACAGACAGACAGAGGGAGAGGGAATTAGAACTGTCTGTAATTCTTTTAGGTCTCTTTGTAGGATTGTACTTCTGACCCTCTTTTGGGTGGATGAGGCCATATAATTGTTCTACCATACAAGCCATGAATGGAATTGATTTGTCACTTCCTGGCCAAATGGTAATTGCTAATGCAAGACTTTCCAGAGTCCTCTCTCCCTGTGACCCACAGCTGGTAATTTTCAAGAAGGTGACAGCTTCCTTAGCCTGGTTTCTGAGCAACAAAAATAAGCAGAGCTGTGCTGAGCCGCCTGGGCATATAGCACGTCTGAGAACAGATTGCTATTTTCCAGCACTGAGGTTCAGGCTGGACGTGGTCACAGCAGCAGAGCACAGCCTGTCCTGACTGATGCTCAGCTGCATTGGGACATCGCTGGACTGTGCTCGCTCATCTGCTGACCCAGGGCAAGGACAGGACATTTTTTGGATCTTCAGAGGTGGCTGTGTGTTGAGGGTTGGGAATCACCCGGCTGCCTCTGCCCATCCAAAATCAGCTTTATGCCACTTGGCTAAAAGGGACTGGTCTTGGCTGTAATGACCAAAGTAAACATTGCCCTGCTTTTTTTTTTTTTTTTAACCAGGCAGCCTGAAATGAAGCAGAGAAATTTGCTTCCTTGTAGTAATGTATCTGCAAGAACTGGAGAGAAGTGTTTCCTCCTTCAACTCAGAGGAGTGTAGCTATTCACCCTTTCAATCAGCGATAAGTTTTTAATTACTTCACCTGGGGAAAAAAAAAAAAAAAAAAAAACAGAACTTATACCACTCTCTGTGAATAGGATTCCAACTAAACTGCTTCACAAAGTTGTGGCCATAAACACGTCCAGAGAAAGATTTCACAATGCTCTTTGGCAAGGTATTTAACAATGTTGATAGCCACTAAATTCTTCTTAATGTCTAACTTAAATCTCTTCTGCTGTAATTTAAAGCCTTTTACTTATATACTGGATTTTATGGAATTTAAAGCTACCCTAAATGCTATCTCAATCTATTTATTATGTTCTTAAAAGGTTGCATACAAAGTGCTATCAAAATTATATAATATAATATTTTTAAATGAATGATGGAGGAAATAAATGACAGAATAAATAGAAAAGTAGGAAAAATGAGTTGAATGAGCCTACAAAGTTAGTGTCATAAGGGTTTGTGTTCTTGTTACAGGTGGCAGAAACCAGGCTCTGCAATTCTCAGGAAGGAAAGCCTGTGCAGGCCTCACTCTATGCAGAGGATCTTAGGAGAGAACACAAATGCTCTCACTTAAAGGAATCACATCCCACATAGGCAGGCAGAGGATTGCCTGGCCTTGGATCCCCTGGCCTCGGATAACATCTCATATACATGGGAAGGTTTCCCTAATGTGGTCCTTAGCACATCTTCTCTCCCCAAAGACACAGAATAAGGGGAGTTTTAGAAGGAACACACACACACACACACAGCTATATCAACTATGAAAGGGACCCTAGTCACAGTGGAGGTTTATTCAGAGCCCAAACAGTTCACTTCCTCATGCCCTCTCTCCAGCTCATGGGCCACATTTCCCCACCTCCTTTCTCTAGTAGAGACTAATTACAGGGTCGTTGCTCCCCCACCTGACTTACAAATGGATCAGAAAAGAAGACAAACAAAACACAGAACATAAATCAAACTTTAAAACAGACCAGCCGAGTCCTCAGAAGTTTGTCATGTAGTCTTCCCCACATTTTGAAAAATTGCTTTTAACATACTCAGTTTTCAATAAATTTCTATGAATAGAAGACTAACTGAATGAATGAATGAAAGTTCTGGCCTACTCCCTTTAGTTCCTTTCCCCAGCACATGCTTTTAGGGAAAGTTATTCTCACACTGAATCTCAGCCAGAGAGTGCAAATGAGGGCTATTGGTGTAAAAATGTGTGGTGGCTTTAATTTAATGGCTCCTATATTGTAGTGTGGCACAGTGAACCCTATGTCTTATCCGAGGTATCCAAAGAGACCTCTGACTACAGAGCAGATTCCTTTGCAAGCTGTATTTAGAAAACGTACTTTGCAAATTATTGAAACAATCCATTTGGAAAATTTTCAGCTGCCATTTTGTTTAAAGATGGAGCACTCAAATTAAAATTAAGTCTACACTCAACCCAAACATTCTTTAGTACAGTTGCAGTGCTTCACCCAAGTCAATCAGCTTTTTAAATTCCCGGAGAGCGGAGAGAAAATAAGAAAGACTGAGCAGACAAGTCAAAACAGAGCCTTCTGGGGCCGGGGATGCAGCTCAGCAGCACAGCGCCTGCCTGGCAAGTGTGAGGTCCTGAGTTTGATTCCCAGTACCAAAAAAAAAAAAAAAAAAAAAAAAAAAATCTACTCAAAACAAATCTACTCAAAACAGAGCCTTCTCTCATTCCTGCTGTGGAAGATGATGCTGCCCTGCTGGCAGCTGGCAGTTGACAGCATGTTGAATGCACCATCTTGGTTTGGCGTTTCCAGAAGAAAACCTTGAAACTAGGATTTAGATGCATGCTGCTGACTTGGGATGTGATTCCCCAGAGTAACTCTGTTAGGATGAAAAGTCAATTGGACCCTGGAAAGGTCAATCCGGGGTTATTCCTTAGAGCTGAGTATTAATCCATAGACTCTTCTCACTTGTCAAGGGTCCTCCAAGTGTAACCACCCCTCAGACTGCCTTACTTGGCAAAGGCAGCAGGCAGCACTGCAGTGCCTATGGATACAGATGCAGTGGGATTACCGCAGCCTCTGCTCTGCACACCGGGAAGGGCTTGGCTGGCCAAAAGCAAGGCAGAGGTTATTCTAAGTTCCTCACAAATAAGCATTTCATGATTTCGTGGGGCACAGAGAGAGCAATCCGTAGTCAGCTAAGAGTCTTCTTCACATACTCCTACATTTTTATAACTTAAAAATTTCCTCTCATAAAAAATAAGTTCAGGGCTGGTGAGATAGCTCAGCGGCATAAGCGCCTGCCTGGCAAGCGTGAGGTCCTGAGTTCGACTCCCAGTACCCGCATGTTAAAAAAATAAATAAATAAATAAGTTCAATCTTGATCTAAGTATTTTCACAAACATCCTCAAAGTTGAATGGATCACGTTCTACCCTGGATATTTCCTCCAGCATCCTAGATACTGTATTTGCAGGCAGACACAGGATGATGGGGCCTATCTGTGCCTGAACACAGGCAGGAAACCATTCAGTCACCTGGAAGTTCAAGCAGCTCATTTCTGACTCCTATTTATCATCTTCTGAGGACACATTTACTCCCTTACATTTGATTCCACTTTTGGAACATTACTGCTTACTTTTCCCACTCTATAAAACAGTATTATGACTTATAAAGATGTTTATGACATATTTACATGGTAATTTACATGCTTGTACATGTCAGGTAAAATAAGAGACCTTGTTATCTTCACAAGTCTGAAGAACTGGGTAGGTGTGAAAACCACTCTAGAGATCTAGAAAGAGAAGCTAACAGAATCAGGCAAAGTAACCCACACACATCTGAAGACCACTCTACCTGTGTGCAAATCCTTCTAATCATTTAAGGGAGAAATAACATCAATATTTACATAATTTTCCCACAAAAACAGAAAACAAGAGAATAGCGATCAACTCAATTTACAAAAGCAGGATAAATTTCATACCAAACCCAACAAGCATATTTCTACATGTAAAATTTATAGAGAAGTGGCTCCCATGAAGAGGGCACAAGGATTTTCAACAATGTTATTAACTTAAAGCTAGTGTTACAAGCTTCCTTTGAAAACCCTGTTTTATTTTTTAATGTCAAGTTTAGATTTCTTATGGTATTGCTCAGCTGAGGGATTAACGAATTGGATTCTCCTTGATTAGAGGAAGGAGATTCTTAAAACCCATCAACTGAATTTCCTATACCTAGTTTTTCGATGCATTTAAAAACATTATAATTCATATTTTCCACTTTGACTTCTTCCGCATAACCCACAGTATGTCATCAATTAAAGGCAAACGTCTCAACCATCTCCAATCTTGACCATTTTCTCTATTCTATCATGCAGAGATTAGAACTCCAGACCAATGAATAATACACATGTCACGAGGTACACACACCTTATCTCTTTGCTTAAACATTTTGAGTTATATTTATTATCTTTCTTTTATTATAGAAAGCACAACCTCTGTCAAGTGAAATATTTTCTTTCTCGCTCAGACCAAATTTCTCATATCTGTGTTCAAATACCTAAGGCAAGTGCTTGAACTTTGCATAATGATTCACTAATTTGAGTGCCTGATATGTTTGCCTCCCCTCCTGTCTTTTAGCCATGCCCAACTCCACCTCACACCCCTAGTACCACCAACTAGGTAGACCATGTGACTGTCCTTCCTGCTCCTGCATGGTTTACAAGTTGAAATGAAGAGCAACTTGGTTGAATGGCTGGTCCATAGTCAAGTGTTAATAATGTTAAAAAGCCCAGCTATCCCTCATTCCCTTGCTGCCTTATGTAACCACTTTGCTTCTCAATAATTAGCTTGTAATTGTTAAATATTTTCTTGATGTTTTAAAATATAAGGCACAGGCCAGGTGTGGTGGCTCAACACTTCTAATCCCAGCACTTGGGAAGCTGAGACAGGAGGATAGCTGCATGTTCAAGGCCAGCCTGGGCTATGAAGTGAGTTTGAGGCCAGCCTGAACTGCATAGTGAAACTCTGTCTCAAAAAGACAAAAAAGAAAAAAGAAAAAAATAAATAAAATATAGGGCACAACTTTTTTCAGCAGTAGGAAGGACGTGGCATGCTGAATTAGCTGCAATTTTCTAACAGCTCCTGAAAATGCTGCATTCAAACATGCAATAACATCAAATATTTTGCTGACTAATTATAAGAAATTTTATATCTTTTCCCCAGGTTAACTATGCAGACACAATGTATCCTCATCAAAGACTCTGTATTCTATTATTATCTATGGTCATTGGAATTTATCACCAAAGAAAAGTAGTTTCGATTGTACTTACATGTGTCTGCTCTTGTCTGTTGTCCCATTATTGTAAGACTTTATTTATAAATATATGGACTATTTTGAGATGACCAAAAATTCAGTAAGCCGTATGACATGTAAACATTTTCATTCTGTAATTTGATCCTTGTTTTTTAATTTAACAGGTTATCATGAGAGATAGACCTTATGTATATAAGGTAGCATTTGATAAGGCATTGCTCATCTCTAGTGATGCATTGATATAAATCTCAGTCTGATTAATGGAGATTTCTACAACAAGGATTAATGTAAAAACAGTTCCTAATTATGAAATCTCCTTACCAATAGAAGCACTTGTGAACTCAAAACAACCACAGAGAATAAATTTCACACTTATATTTGAGTAAACTATTGAAATTCTAAAACAAGACCATGACTGCTTCTCCAAGAGTAAAACTAACCCACAGAAAAGTTTGTAAAATGCACTGGTATAAAATTATTAAATAAGCTGTCCATTTTTAGTAAATCTAAAATTTAGCATTCAGCACTTCTATTAAATCATCAAAAAGATGAGGTATGTTTGAAATTAGATGAACTTATTTAAAAAGAAACAAAGAAAAAACAATATCTTTAAAAGAAAAGGAAATTCTGAAAAGAAAAGGAAAAAAAGAGCACTAATGATGCTAGAAAATAAGCATAATATAAAGCCATGATAATTAAACTAGTGTGAGTATGATGTAAGAGGAAACAAAGCAGTGGATTGCAAGCTGAGGCATAGACACAAGTATCACCAGAAGTACCATATATAATAAAAGATTTATCTCTATTGAAGGCAAAAATAAAAGTTATTCAATAAATGACATTGAGGGCCGGTGAGATGGCTCAGCGGCGTAAGCGCCTGCCTTGCAAGCGCGAGGGCCCGAGTTCGACTCCCGGAACCCACATACGAAAAAGGGGCCGGTGATATCGCTCAGTGGCACGGGTGCCTGTTGGCGCGCGAGGTCCTGAGGTCGTCCCCCTGGTACCCACAAAAAATAAAAAAAATAAAAAAAATAAATGACATTGAGACAAGTAAATAGCCAACCTGGGGGAAGAAGCTAGATTTACATCAACACCAACGTGAAATATATTGATTACTTAACCAAGAAGCGAAAAAGTACAATAAGCAACATTGGAAGAAATATTTTATAATCCTGGAGAAGTGAAGGTATAAAACAGGTATAAAACACAGGTATAAAACCAATTCAGAAACACTAAAAAAGAAATTCATAAATATGATAACATAAAAATGAAGTGTCGGGCCGTTGAGATAGCTCAGCGGCATAAGCACCTGCCTGGCAAGCGCGAGGTCTTGAGTTCGACTCCCAGTACCCACATACGAAAAAAGGGCTGGTGATGTCGCTCAGTGGCACTGGCACCTGTTGGCACGCGAGGTCCTGAGGTCGACCCCCGGTACCCACACACACACACAAAAAGAATATTTTGATATTTGTCAATATCAAAGACAGTCATAAACAGATGGTTCTCATAAAAATAAATACAGATGGCCAATAATTAATTTTTTTAAATGTTTAACATCTTTAGCCATCAGGGAAATCAAAACTCCATTGAGATTCCATCTCATCCCAGTCAGAAGAGCTATCATTAAGAATACAAAAATAAATACTTGCTAGCAAGGATGCAGGAAAAAAATGAATGCTTATACACTGTTGCAGGAATGGGAACTAGTATAGCCACTATGGAAATTAGTATGGAGGTTCCTCAAAAACACTGAAATAAAACTACCATATGATACAGCTATACCACTTCTTGGCATATGCCTGCAGGAATTAAAGTCAGCATACTACAAGGATACCCGTGTAACCATGTTTATTGAAGCACAATTCAGAATAGTCAATATACGGAATTGGCCTAGGTGCTATCAGCAGACAAAGGGAGAAAGAATGTGTACCATGTGTACGCAATGGAGTGTTATTCAGTCATGAAGAAGAGTGAAATTCTATCATTGGCAGGAAAATGGATGAAATTGAAGACCATCATGTTAAGAGAAAAAAGTATTTGATGTTTTCCTAAAATGTGAAATCCAGAAAAAAAAAAAAAAAGGATAACATAAAAGTAAAAAGGAGATTATCAGAGAATAGGGAAGGCATCAGGTCAACAAGAGAGAGGATGAAGGAGGGTAATCCAGCAAATGAATATGATTGAAATGTTATATGTATGCATGTATGAAAATTTCACAATGAAATCCAATATTTTATAAAATTAATATGTGTATATATGATATATATATATATGTGGAAAGCCATCATAAATGAGGACAAAAGACAACCTAGAAAAAATATATTTTAAATGCATACCATAAAGAAAAAATTTCCCTGAGATAAGAAAGAAATCTATAAACTAATAGGAAAGCAAGTAATGAGTATAAACAGTTAATAAAAGATGAAATCTGGATGGTTCATAAAGATATGAAGAGGTGCTCAATTTAATAATGAGAGAACTCCACATAAAAGATACATGTAAATTCCATTTTAGACCTAGGACGTCAATAAAGATCAAATGTTTGGTAGTAAACAATTCATCAGAAATGTGCAGGACCAGATACACGTGACAGGCGAGAATGTAAACTGGTCCAAATCTCTGGGAAAAATTTGTCAATATCCTTCCTAATTACAGCTAACATATTTACTGACTCCAATATCCAATATTTAGATATTTATCTTATCTGTAAGATAATTTTCCTATTTGTACACATAGAAAATGGACTATGTAAAGATTGCTCATACATTTACTAGTTGTAGTTTCAAAATACTGGAGATATTCTATATGTTCATCCAAAGGAAATGTTTTACTGAATTATGAGACACTTTGCACACTTTTGAGGGGATCAGGGAAGAATAAAATTCTTTTTGTGCATGAGAAGCTTCAAGAAACACTAGAAAATGGGAAAAGAGCAGAAAACAAATAAAATGAGGTCTCTAGTAGCATGTGCATAATGCTCTCGTCTGTCTTTACAGATGCGAAGATAAAGTAAGAAGTGTGGGGGTGTGCGTCTTTCTTTTATACTTCACAAACTATTTCTGGAGAGACACACAAAACAGGATTAGTGGCATCAGGTGACTGTTGGATCTACCCCAAGTAAGTGGTTGCTGAGCTGTGACGGAAGAGTTTCACTGCACAGTATTCTCTACTGTTTGATATCCCAGGCATGTGAACCACCTTACCCAACAAGTAAGTGCCCTTCAAAGCCTGCTTTTAAAGAACCTCTATATCATCAGTTTTCTCATTATAAGTCTTAAACACTTGCTTTTAAAAGCCAGTAGTTTTAAATTTATGCTGTGGTATAAAACAGAGCTAGTAACAAAATGATGAAATAGTTGCCATTCCAGTAGCATAGGTCACAGGACGACACAGTCATTTACCAATTTGGCGTTGACTACTGAAAGCATCTTATGTATCACCCATTACTCCAGCCTTGGGGACCCCTAGCAGGAGACAAGCCAGATTCCTTATACCACATTTTCTAATGGATCCCTAGCTTCCAGCCTCCCCAGGTGTGCTTTTGTGGAGTGCTGCTTCCCTCCCTAGCAAACTCTGCTGCTGCTGCGGCCTGTGCCCAGGACTTGTGCCTTGGTGCTCAGCTCTGCTCCGTGAATACGCCCCTCTGTAATTGCATCTGGCTTCAGGGCTTCAATTGCCACCTATGTATCTGCAAATCTCATTTTTATGTCCATTCTATCCTCCCAAATTTTAGATTCTTACACCACATGTCATCTCCTCTTGGATGTTGCATTTGTTTGCTGGAGCTGCTTAACAACATACCTCAAACCAGGCAACTTAAGCAACAGAACTATATTGTCTCATACTACTGAAGCCAGAAGTCTGAGTGGAGATGATGTCAGGCTTGATTCCTCCAGTGGGTTCTGAGGGAGAATCTGTTCTACGCTCTCCACCAGAAGCTGGTGATTTGCTGGTGTCACTAGTGTTTCTTGGCTCGTACAAGCATCAGCTTGGTCTCTGCCTTCATTTTCATGTGTCATTCTCCCCACGTGTTCATGCCCAAATTTCCCCCTTTTAAGAGGGCTCCAGTAATATTGGATCAGTGACCCATCTACTCCAGTATCACCTCTGTTATGGTTTGTATCCAGATGTCCCTCAAAGGGTCATGCACATTTAGATAGGGATTTTTGGAAGCAACTGAATCTAGAGTTTATGATTGATTCATAGTGCAATGCTGGGATTAAGGGTGCTGGGATTAAGGGTGGGTGATGGCTGGATCAGTCCACTGATTGGACTGGCGCTGCCTTAATCCCAGCAGTCTGAATAAAATAAAAGGAGCAGAAAAAAGCTTGTTTCCCCCTTTTTGCTCTCACTTATCTTTGCTGTCTGCTGCCATGAACTGTTGCCCCTCTGCCATTGGCCACCCCTGCCTTGGAGCCAGCCGATTATGGACTGAAACCTCTACAAACTGTGAGCTAAATAAACCTTTCCCCCTTTAACTTTGGGTGTTGAGTATTTTGTCTCAGCAAGGAGAAAAGTAACTAAGACAACCTCTTCTTAATAAATTACATTTGCATGACTCTATTGCAAAACAAGGCCACATTCTGAGGAACTAGGGTGATGTGAAATAAGACTTCAAAATATGGATTTCTGGGAAATAATTCAACATATGACAGATATCTAGAGATAACTCAAATCTTATATCCAAACCCAACTTCTGGCCCTGCTCCCTTCCCTTGCTGATTTCTGCTCCATTCAGTGTTTTCCAGCTGTCAACTGAGGCAACCCCGTTCTCCAATCCTGTAGCTAGCCCTCACTGTTATTTTAATAGGCAAAAGGAACAGATGTTTGGGTACACTAAAATACCTGTATGATCACTGAATCATTGATTCCATTTTAATTCTGCTCTCAAAATATGTTTGGGCTGCAGTAAAAGCAGACTTCAAATTCAACGCGCAATCTTATGGGTAGGTGGTCCTGTGGTCCTCCTCTCACAGCTCATAAAATAACTTCTGTGTAAAATTTATGTCTTCTAAAGAAATCATTTTACTTTAGCAAATATTTACTGGTAGCTTATTTAGCAAGTTCTGGGAATAAAAAATGAGGAAAAAACAGAGTTGGTCCCTTTCTCCACAGAGCCACTTTCCAGTCCTAAGAAACTGAGCAGTCTTTAAAAAGCCACCTCTCTCCGGATGTCTGAACGAGGAGTCTGTCAGTGTGACAGGATAAGGTCAACTAAAGAAGGATATTTAATGGTTCTATTCAGACTAGACCATTAACACTGAATAGCTCACTTCAGAAAGGTGATTTAAAAAGTTGAGAAAAGTTAAAGGCTGACTTCTCTCACCAGTAAGGACCAAGAAAGATGGAACAATACCATTAATAAGGTAAAGACCAGAGAGGAAAGAAAGAGAAACACAAGTGCAGAGAGTGGGGCAAACCAGCCATTGGCTGGAACATGCCTGACGGGAGAAAGAGATATAAGGGATGGGGACAGGCAGGAGGACTATTCAGACCTGAGGAGATGGAATGCTGGTGGTAAACAGAAGTGGGTTAGTAGAGTTTCTTTTCGTCAAGGAAAGCCAAGGGGGAAAATCA
The DNA here is from genome assembly GCA_028451465.1 of Erethizon dorsatum. Lineage (NCBI taxonomy): Eukaryota > Metazoa > Chordata > Mammalia > Rodentia > Erethizontidae > Erethizon > Erethizon dorsatum. The sequence goes on from CM051828.1 coordinate 60,020,772, forward strand.
CAATGAGAACTTTGTAATAATTAAGTTTTCATTCTCTCTTTTCTCATGCTGAAAAGGTCAGAATGGTGGAGCTCTGAGTACAAAGCCTTTGAGAACAGCCTCGGCAGCAAGTTGCACAGAAGGGCAGAGATGCAGGCAACCCTGAGTGACCCTCCTAAGCCGGGGGTTTCTCTGTCTGTCTGCTCAATTCTCAAATGACATGTCTCCTACGCACTGGACATTTGACTTAAACTATTAAAGACAAGACTGTATAGCAAGTTTTACATTGCTGAAGTCCTCCTGCATGCATTTACTTAGGGATGCCCACTTCACTTCATATGAAGAATATTTGTTTGAAGTATTTAAATAGATAATCCCCAGAGTCATAGGTTTGAAGTTTGAAGAGCTGAAAAATCTCAATTAGATTAACTAGGAAATATCTAGATTTTGGGATTAAACATGGGAATGGGCCTCTACCCCACTGCTTAACAATTGATGGCCAAGGTGCTGCCTCCCTTGCTCTATAAATGCACCAAGATGCGACCATAGGACCATGAAGGCAGTGTGCACACGTTCTTCTGGGAACCTAGCTTGGGAATGTCTTATCCAGGCCAAAGAGGACACGAGAGATCTGCAGCAGAGTACTGTTGGAACTAACTTTGAAAGATGCGGTTGTGGTGTCTGACTGAAACAGGGATGGAGTCACAGGCAGAAGGAAGCGCACAAAGGATGTGGCTCAGCCTGACTGAAGCCCATGCTCTGCCAGGAGAGGTGACAGAGGAGACTGGCAAGTTTGGTCGACATGCAGCATTTGCTGATAGGCAATTTGAGAGGCCACTGGGGAGTTTCATGTAAAGGGTGGTATGGCCAGACTTGGGTTTTGGGTTTTTTTTTTTTTTTTAATTTTATTGTTGTTTATTGGTTTGTTGTTTTTTGAGAAATCAGTTTGAATTGGAGGTGGCTTTGAGAGGGCTAACAAACAGAAGGAATTTCTGCTTGTATTGTGTCTCAAATGTTATCCATCAGATATATTTAAATCCATTCTTCCCTGAGCTCAGAGCACCTTGACTGTCTGGCTCCAGGGCTCTCCAAATGCACACCGAAGCAGAGAACACAGGAGGCTCAGCCTTTCAAGGGCTGATCATTTCAATCACTCAGGAAGTGGAATCTCATTTGATTTTGTAACCTAGCTTGGATTATTTTCTTAATACCTCTGCTGGATCTTTTTTTTTTTTCCTCTTTGCAGTTAGTCATTCATACTGCTGTGTTTAAATTGTATGAATTAAGAATTGTTTGGCTGCATTCCATTCTGAAAAGCCTGTGGCAGAGCATCATTTAAAAGCATATATTAGGACCAGTGCCACGATCTGCAAACATGCCTGGCGGTTTGGTTCAGGCTTCTTCATGTTGCAGCTTACAAGGTTAATTGCTTGGAAGAGTGCAGTGCACAGAAGAAATGTGCAGTGGGCTGGATCCTGTGCCCAAGGGAAGGCTTTTGCCCACAAACAATTCAGAGTAAACCACCAGGACAGAGGGGGTTCAACAACTGCGCTCTTGGATACATTGAGCAATAGCAATAAAGGAAATAACACTACTCCATGAATGGTACATTTGGTCTCTCTTATAGCTATAGTCATGAGCAAGGGTTCCATAAGGATTTACTTACTGAACAGCGGTATGCAAATAATCAATAGGTTCACAAGATGTTAGAAATTCCCTCTAAGTTCAAAACTATGAAAAATGCCACAGCAATGCAAAATTCCTCTATAATTAGTGGGATCCTACATTTCCTGGAGCAGCATAGTTTTAGGAATTCTAGGAAGGGATCACCTGTTTCCTGTCATTTTAAATTACATTTGCAAAATGCTTCCAACTGCAGAATTGAAGAAATTGGTAAGTCCCACAAAATTTGAGGATTTTTTTTTCTTTTAGTTTCTAAGTAGTTACAGGATATCTAGTGGATCTGGTAATGCAGAATGTTAAGATAGTTTGTTTTACAGGGATATAAATGCCTAATATGCATTTTAGTATAAAGTATTTTCAAAATCTGCAAAATAAATGTTTTCCCCTGCCTATAACCCAAGGTCATTCTATTCTACAGAAGTCAGTGGAAGTTGGCAATCATCTATTACCTCTATTTATCAGGAAGGGAAGAAAGTCTTCAACGTGAGGTTGAGTGTAATTATTGAGTTAGAATAGTTCATTTTACAAATAACTAAGATAGACTTCTGGGATAATTTGACTTCTGAGATGACTGGAGTTTAAATAACAATCTACAATATTCTACCGCAGTATGAAAGTGAAGGCAATAGCTGGAATATCTTTCTGCCATCTCTTATCTCACACCCTAAATATGGGACCTCTGTCCCACGAGACAGTGATGGCTAGACCCCTTGTGGATCTGCCTTGGAGATAAACTCTTTAGTAAATCAACTCTGTTGTGTAAGCCTTGGAGCTTTTCGTGCAGTTTGCTGTCAGAGCATAACTCATAATATCTTAGCTGGTACATCATCACTGTGATTAACTGAGACACTCTGACCATTTGGAAGAAGATTCTGTTAAATTAAATAGGTTAGATCCAGCCTTACAGATAGCCTTGCTGCACATAGAAACAATGTCTGTGTTAATTGTAAGGGACCAATGTAAACACGCATCCCTTTCTTACCTTGCCAGTACTTGATTGATCTCTTGCCGATTTAATTGAATTTTACTCACTGCTCCCCCCTTCTACTGGCATTCTCTCTCACCAAGCAACTGCTTAAATAGCAAATTCATCTTTCAAAGTCATTCCCTTCCCTTCCAATCACCTATCAATTTCAACATAGTCTCCATTTTCCCACCTTTCATAGTTGTTCACCATAGTGCTTCCTCCCCAATAGAAAAAAAAAAAAAAAAAGATAGCATAACAGTGAATGGCTGGATGCAGACTAAGACCAATATCCCTCCTTGAAAAGGGAGTGAGAGGACCCAGTGGGTAGGCTCACTGGGCTACAGAGATGTGGACACACATAAGCAGCAACAGGAATGAAGGTGGTCACTATGAGAAATTTTAAGGGAGATAAATAAAATCATATAATTCTCATTTTTAATAAGAATCAATGAATGCTGTCATGCTTGCCAATACATCAAAACCTACTGGAATTTTTTTTTAAGAGTAGGAAAATGTATTAGAGAAAAGGAATAAGGAATAGGATAGCCCCTGAGAGACAGGAGGAGTTGTTTTATACAGCAAAATCATGAGGCAGGTACAACACAGGTCAAAATTATTATTAACCAATAAGATTTCAAGTACAGTCACTTAGGGAATATTGATCCAATGGTAGCAAGGGCATATGGGTGACATCATTAACTTTGGTCAATAATCTATAGTCTTAGTCTTGTCTTTAGTCTTAGTAGTCTTAGTCTTAGTGGGTGGGAGAGGATGGCCCACCCCTAATGAGATAATGGGAAATCTCAAAAGGGTGATACCAATAATCCCAAGCCTCCATTCATCCCTTAGGAAAGTATGTAATTTTAAAATGCATTCAGTATAACAATATGGAATTGTATTTGGCTAGTTTCATGGCTGTCTTATAGCAGGTGCTCAGTAAACACATAATGAATGAATGATTTTACCTTCCTGGGTCTGGTCATTATCTTGGTCATCTGAGGTATGATATTTTAATGATCCCTGAAGAAGAGGACACTTATTTTTGGCATCCTCAAATTGGTTGCTCTGGATATACAACAAGTATTCAATGAATACTTGTTGATTTTACCCCTTCTTCCTTTTATTCCAAGTCCCACTTACAGTAAATAGTATCCTCTATATAATTTTACCATCAGTGTGAGACCATCAGCAAGGGCAAGAATCTTCAACAAGAGACAATTCTATAAATAACTCCTCCCCACTCTGGGTCTTGAATTTCTCAGTTTTGTAACTAAAATGTTTTGAATACTTATGCTTATTTCTTGTTTGCTGGCAAGATAATGTGAGATGTTTAACTCAAAGACTATAAAAAAAATTTCTCTTTAGAAAATATATAAAACTTAATGGCATCAGTAATTACATCAAATAGTAAAATATAGTACAAAAAAGATGAGCTATTTTCTTAAACATCATGTGAAGTATTTTGTTAAGAACTGGGATGGAATTATAGTCTTTCAGTGGAATTATCAACAGTTCTTTGATTTTTACAAAGAGGAGAAACATTTCAGCCATCCCTGGGTTTAATTGTTCACACATTTATAAAGAAAGACCTGGGCTACAGGGAGAACAGGAAAGGAAGAAAATCATTTCTGTGGAACTCAGCAAAACCCCACTGAGTTTTCAGAAGATATACTCAGCTGGGCAGACAGCAGCAGGAAAGAAAGCTGCCTCTTACCCTGTAAACAAATTCACTTGCATTGAGGGATTTTCTGAACCAGTAACAGGTTCTGGCTCTGGAAATCCCACCCGCATTGAGGGAAGGCATTCCTGTGTTTGTGTGAGCGCATCGTGATGGTGTTTGTGTCTGCACACGCCAATAGAGGCAACTCCCAGAACCTGCCATTACCTAGCTAAGGAACTGCCCTTACAGGAGAGCAGGTGTCTCATCCCTCCCTGCCTGCTGACAGAGTCGATATTGGAGAACAGGTCATCTATCCCACCCACACCTGTGATGCAGAAAACAAAAACTCTGGAAACTAGAAGGTGCTAAAGCAACAGAGCTTCTTAGAAGAGTTGAGACGAGTACCTACATTCTTCACCCCCACCCCCAGGAAACCTTCCTTCTTTAAGGGTAGTCACACCAGTTCACCAACAGCTGTGTGAGTCTTATTTGAGCACCGTTTTCCTTAGGGCACCGAGAACTCTCTGACCTATACTTAACCATCTTCTCAAGATTTCATTAGACCAGGCTGACAACTATAACATTAAAATCCCAGGCTTGGCAAGACCCAGGTTAAAACCACCAATGGCTACACAGCCTTTGACTGGGGAACCAGGCACAAAGCATATAAGGATTTTTAATGCCTATTTTAAAAGCTGTTTCATTTTATGTGGCACATTCTTGGCTTTGAAAAGAAAGCACTGTGAGCCCATGAGACCAGGTTGGAGGCCGGGTTGTGCAGTATTACACAGGATCCTCAGGCATCAGCAAGTTCCAACAGCAGGATGTGGGAGGATGGGGCACTTCAGAGCGGAATTCTAGGAGCCTCAACTCCACCAGGTTTTGCTCCAGAGCTCAGGTGAGTCCATCAAGGACACAGCCCCAATTCCTACAGACACCAGGATGCCCTGGGACACCTGCATCCTTCTCAGAGTTGAGTGGCCTGGGAGGGCTACAGTTAATGTATTTCAAAGCTGTCTCACCTCTAAGCAGGCCAGGAAAATGTTCATGCAGCAGGGTGGAGCACCAAAGAGGAGGCATGGAAATTCTACCTAAGCATAAAGGCACTTTGAGGCAAGCTGACTGCTGCCACCCAGGGACCCAATCCATGAAGCCGGCTCTCCCTTTGCTCCTCCCTTGCTTACCAACTGCTTTCCATTACCTGCTAGTTGTTCTTCTTGCTCCTTTCTCCTTTGTCTTCGGGGTTTTGTACTCTATAATTCTGCTCCTGTTAGCCCAACTTCTCCCTCCTCCCCATTCTCGCGATGAATTGCTACTGAACTCTGTCCATCTGTACACCATGAGCCGGGGCTGGAAAGCAACTGCCCTGGTTCCGTTTGTGAGCATGTGTGTGTGGCTGACAGCACAGTAATCTCTGAATATTAGTTACTTCCTGCAGAATGCAGAAACACTGCCCTGGGATCCTGTGCCCAGAAGCAAGGCTGTCCCCAATCTTCATCTACATTTGTCCTCTGTACCCTGAGAGGCCTCTGCAGGTTCTAAAGCAGAGGCTAAAAAGCAGGCAAAAGGATGTGGCAGGGTCACAAAATGCGGTGATTAAACTGTCTCCTTTTCCTTGGGTTTGAGCACAGGATCCAAGTGTCAACAGAGCCAGAAAGCTCCAGAAGAAAGCAACCGGTCCTCAGCTCTCCCAACAAAGGTGAAAACAACATGCTGGAGGGACGAATACTTCCTTCCAGGACATGACTCCCACAGAGTACAGACCATGAGACAAGCAAAGGCAGAAGAAGAAGAGGTATTGAGTTGATGTCTGTGTTAAAGATATGCAGTAATCTGTGCAGGGTGCTCCATCATTTCCAGGGCTGACCAAGATGCAGTTACTCTTCATAGATGCCATTTTCACGTGGAACACATTTCCCAAGAAGCTTTCTCTATCAAATCCAGCCCTCTTATTTGAAAGTGTAAACACTGCTCCATGCGTTAATGGAAGAAAGTAGTTAGGAAATACATTCCCTGGGTTAAGTTTCTGAAAGAAAAATGCAAAATTTGCAAAATATAGTTATATCCATCCTTGTCTTAAATCCTTTATTCAATAACAAATAAATAAAAGTGATAACTTTCTATTTCAAAAATAAAAGAAAAAATCTGAAGAAATAGATGTCTGAAAAGGAAGAAAAATAAAGAAGAGGTAATATTCATTCAGCTAGCCATACAATAAACATTGCCCAATATTTTGTATTAGACTTTCATCATGGTGAAAAAATACCTGAGATAATCAAATTATAAGGCAGAAAAGTTTATTTTGCTCACAGTTTCAGAACTTTCAGTCTGTGGTTGTTTAGCCATATTGTTTTGGGCCCGGAGACAGCATAGTACACCATGGCAGAAGTATGTGCTTAAGCAAACTTTTTCACCTAATGGCAGGCAGAAAGCCAGAGAGAAAGAGGAAGAGGCCAAGACTCAACATTCCCCTTCAAGGACACACTCCAATGACTTAACTTCCTCCCACTAGGCCCCACCTCTTAAAGGCTCCACCACCTCCTAATGACACCAAAGGCAAGGAACCATGGCTTCAACACATGAAGATTTGAGAGACATTTAAAATCCAAACCCATTTTAAAGGGTCTGGGGATAGAAAAATAAATATTCATAATTTCTGCCCTCAGAAAGTTCACAGTCTAATGAAGTAAGAAGTTTTGAGGGACTATAGCCTTGTAACAATGGGTGACTGACATGGAGCCAACTTCATGGGAAACAGTCGCATAAACTGAGCATGGAAATAGACAATATGATAAGACTTCAAGAAAGCCCTGTACAGTGGCCCCTCACACCCTGGAAGGATTAGGGAAGGCTTCTTTGAAGAGGTCATGCCTGACTCTGTCTGAAAGGATGAGTCAAAATTAGCCAGGGAAAAAAAGGCAAAAAATGAACTAATTATGTAGAGGAAAACAGAATAAGTGATGTTGAGGGGAACTACAATCACTTGGACGTTCAAGTTAGGAAAAGATGAGGGCATCCGCATGACACTTGGCCTGGAAAGCCTCAACCGATGATCTCAGAAGAAAGGGTGGGCAGGTGTAGGGTGGAGGCAGTGAAGTGCACTGACATCTCAGAGAGGGCACTCAGTTCTGCCAGTTCTCTGGCAATGTGCCAGAGATAGAGGTGAGAAATGCACTGAAAAGCTTTTGTAAGACACAGAATTTTCACTGAGTAGTTATTAGATAAAGAAATTGAGGGATTCTAGTACCTTTTCAGACTTCAAATGATTGGTAGAACCCTTTTTACTTCTGCTATCCCAGTGTATCTGTCAGTGTTTCACTAGAGAAACAGATATAACGCAAGATATACAAATATATAAGAAATTACAGATTGGCTTATGATAGTCAGCCACAGACTTGAATGAGGAAGAATGCAGAGGGAGCCTGCACAATGGGGACTGAAGTGTTCAGTCCAAGGTCTGGAGTTCACTGCAGTGTCCCATGCAAGTCCGTATCAGGAGGCCAATGGGTCTGGGATGGAAGGCTGAAGAGTTTATGCTGGAAGACTAAAGGATCCAAGGCAGAAGCTGAAGAGTCTGTGCTAGAAGCTGGGAGATGATGTCCAAACTGAAGGTGAAGACTGGATATCCTCAGAACAGAACCAAATCCGTCCTTCTTCATTTACCCTTTATACTGTCCAGGCGATGAGCAGCCCCAGGGTGTGTCCTCTACACTCTAGGGTGTAGCATTGCTGAGCTGATTTAGTTAAGCTTCTAAACTTCTCAAGCTGACACAATCAGTCAGTCAACCATTACACCCACCAGCCATAACTATGAACCCAGGAGCTGCACACAAGTTAGCTCCAAAGGACTGTGGGGGGATGTGAGAGGAAGGCAGGCATGTCCAGAACTCAAGAGGACAGCAGTGCCTGGTCTCTGTCACCACCTGTGGAACAAAGGCACTGAGCATGGAGCTCCCAACCCCCACCTATTATGGCAGGCACCCAGGTGGACTTATCATGTAGATGGAGCAGGCCTCCTCTAACAAAACTAGGTGAACACTAGCCCACAAGAAATCAGGGGGTGTTGAGGGTCTCCTTCCCATCTGCCCTGAAAAACCTGTTTCCTGTCTAGCTATACAGGATTGCGGTCTGGAACCACCCACCACAGTGAGGTTCTCACCATAGCAAGCAGCTGGTTAGAGAGACTCTATTGCAAAGGGCCTGGCAGAGATACCTGAGCATCCTGGAGTGCAGGTGCACGGACCCTACCTCACCCCTTTCTCGCTGAGTTACACCTGGTGGGTTTGGGCAAGCCCCTTTTACCTCCCAGACCACACCAGCAAGGGCCCTTGGGACACCCAAGGAAACAGAAAAACAAATGAACTACAGCTACACAGCAAAGACTCTGAAAATTAAACTGTCATTAGAACCTTAGTCCACAAAAATAGTTCAGGATGGTGTCAGTCACCTAAAACAGGTGACTCTGTACAATGCCTAACATAATAGATAAAATGCCCAGCATGCAACCAAAATCACCTGTCATACCAACAATCAAGCAAATCACAATTTAGAGAAAAAGACAATAAACCAATGCCAATGGTGATATTAATTCAAAGTTGGGATTACCAGATGGATTAGAAAGCAGCTATCATAAAAATACTTCAATAATCACCTAAAGCTCCTCTTGATATAGATGAAAATATAGAAAATCTTGACAAAGAAATAGAGGCTTAATGAAGAATCAAAGGGATTATATAAAGTAAAAATACATTTAAAATATCTGCTAGTTGGATAGATCAACAGAGTAGGGATAATGAGTGCAAAAACAGTAAGCTTAAGAAATACCAAAAAGTCACCCAATCTGAACACAGGGAAACTAAACTTCAAAAATTGAGTACATCCTTCAAGACCTGTCTGACAATAACAAAAATATATTCCATATCATTAGATTTTCAGGAAAAGGAAAAGAATTGAAGATAAAAGAGTATTTGAAGAAATAGCAGCTGAAAACTTCCCACATCAGTGAAAGAAACAAAACCACATATCTGGGCCAGTGAGATAGCTCAGCAGCATAATTGCCTGCCTGGCAAGCATGAAGTCCTGAGTTCGACTCCCAGTATCCACATAAAGGAAAAAAAGGGCCGGTGATATCGCTCAGTGGCACAAGTGCCTGCTGGAAAGCACGAGGTCCTGAGTTCAACTCCCATTACCCACATTAAAAAAAAAAATCCGAAAAGCTAAACAAATAACAAATAATATAAACACAAAGAAACCCACACCAAATACATCATAATCAAACTTTTGAAGTCTAAACATAATGAATAAGTCTTGGAAAAAGCTAGAGGAAAATGACACATTACCTAGAACACTCATTAGAATGATAATGGATTTTTGCATCTGGAACCATGGAGGTCAAAAGGAGCTGACACAATAACTTTATGCTCAGAGAAAATAACCGTCAACTGGTAATTTTATATATAGTACTATCACCAATGAGATTAAGAAAAAAGAATATGCTGCTACTAGATTTTGCCTTAAAGAATAGCTTAAGAAAGTTCTTTAGACATGAAGGAAATGATAAAAGTGACAATCTTGAAACATCAGAAAGGGAGAAGGAACAATGGAAAGATGAAACAAAAGGGTACACATATAATAAACACATTTTTCCTCACAAGTTTCATGAATAATATTGGATAATTGGAACAAAAGTTTCAATGCCATTGGAGATGGCAAAGGCACTGAAGTGGAAGTAAAATTTGACCTGAAGTAAAAAAATATTGATGTCAATACTATATGTCACATGTGTGTATAGTGACAATCTGAACACCAGTATCAAAACCACAGGGAGATAAATCCAAAGCATTATAAACAAGTCAATAAGGAATCCTTGAAAAATTTAAGTAACCCATAAGAAGACAAGAAAAACTATGCAGAAGAAAGAGGACCAAGAGAAATAAAAAGAAAGAAGTAGAATGGCAAATTTAAGTAGTAAAATATCAATAATCACCTTAAAGGTAAATAAGATGATATATCAAAGATAAAGATGATCAGAGTATATTAAGATATAAATCCCAGTTATATATTACTTAAAAATAGCTTTCCTGGGCTGGTGAGATAGCTCAGCGGCATAAGCGGCTGCCTGGCAAGCGCGAGGTCCTGAGTTCGACTCCCGGTACCCACATACAAAAAAAAGGGCCAGCGATATCGCTCAGTGGCACAGGCGCCTGCTGGCATGCGAGGTCCTGAGATAGACCCCTGGTACCCACAAAAAAAATAGCTTTTATTTAATATAATAACATAGGTAAATTGAAAGAAACAGAATGGAAAAAACGCCACATAAACATTAATTTTTAATGTACAATAAAGTTGACTTTGAAGCAAAGAAAATTACTAAAAGCAAAGATGGACATTATATAGTAATAAAAGTATTGATCCATTGGGAAAAATTAACAACTCTTACAAATATGTACATGCCAGAAAAGAAATCTTAATATATAAAACAAAAACCGATAAGGCTGAAAGGAGAATAAATAAATACACAACTCAAAAACCTCCCTCTTAGCAACTGGTAGAATTACTAAGTAGAATATCAGTATAATTCATAAAAGAAAAGTCAATATATTGCACCACGTCAAAATTATTAATTTAAAAACCCATGTGAAAATAAGCCAGAGACTAAAAAAAAAAAAAGAAAAAGAAAATAAACCAGAGACTAAGAAAGAATAGTTGTAAATATTCAATGAATGGCAAGTATTTAGAATACATAACAAACTTTCAACACTCAATGGCTAAGGAACTAAACAACCTAGCCAGACAATGGGTTAAAGACATGAACAGACTGATCACTGGAGAAGAAATGCAGATGGTAAATAAGCACATGTAGAGATATACTGCATCGTTCAGGCTGAGGGAAATGCAAACTAAAACCATAATGAAGTATCACCCATCAGAATAGCTAAAATCCATAATTATCCAACTGAAAGTTTTAATTAAAATAAAAACAGCTTATTCCTTGTCTTAGTTATTTTCCTTGTTGCTGAGACAAAATACCCGACACCCAAAGTTAGAGGAGGAAAGGTTTATTTAACTCACAGTCTGTAGAGGTTTCAGTCCATAAACTGTTGGCTCCAAGGCAGGGTGGCGTGGCAGACAGGCATCACAGAGGAGAAATGGTTCATGTTGGGCAGAAGGTAGCAAAGCAAGCAGGCAAGGGACTCTCATATCTTCTTTCTGTCCCTTTTATATTCTGGCTAGGGTATTGGGATTAGAGCAGGTGCCAAACCAATCAGTGGGCTACTTTAGTAACCACCCACCCTTAATACTACCGTCCTTAATCCTAGCATTGCACCATGAATCACTCAAACACTTTAGATCCAGCTACCTCTGAAAAAACCCCACCTATGACTGCATGAGGTTTTGGGGGACATCTAAACATAAGCCATAACATTCCTATGACTGACAACATGGGATTTACAGATGAAATCTGGGAAACCTTGAGCAGAATCATTCCATTGTTAGTGGAGCCAGGAATAGGGAAGTAAGCAGTACTCAAAGGTCAGGTTGAAGGGATGAGCTGTCATCTGTCTTAGTGTGGATGACCCTGGGCAGGAAGGCTTGAAAGGTTAGCAGAATGGGACTGTTTTCAATTGTCATCATGTCTTAGAGCAATGCTTTACTCTCCTGTCTGTGTGACACTGGTGTGAACCAGCCTACTGCATTGCCAGCCACAGGAAAGAAGAGCACATATAATTTTGTATAGTGCATAATACTTGATAACTATAATAAAGTACATTGTTACTGGTTTATATATTCACCACACTATGCTTTATATCATTATTTTAGAGTGTACTCCTTCTACATATTAAAAAATGTTTATTGTAAAATAGTATGTCACCGTAAGCTGGCAGCAGTGGTGTACATCTTGACTTTACCGCATCTCTTGATTGTAGCTTGTTCTCTGGTGCTTGATTCAATCTGTTGTTTTGTTCATCATGGCCTAGGGAGCAATGGGCACCATAAGGTGTAGGAGTCCAGTAAACTGTACCATCCAGGTTTACAGAAGTGTACTCTGTGGTGTTCAAACCATGGTGAAATTGCCCAATAGTGCACAGAGCATATCCTTATCTTTAAGGGGAATGTAACTGCACCCTCACTATTTAGACAAATGACAGTGTTTAGATAGATTGCTCATTTAACTCAATGGCAATGTCTTTACTCCCAGCAATTCTGATTGCTTTATACCCTCGTCCCAACATCCATGGAGGGAATTGAAAAGTGGCAATGTGGCTGCTTGGGTGGAAATCTAGAATGATGTCACCCTATCTTAATAGCTGAGCTTGGAAGGAAACTTTCTTCATGGTGAACCCTGTCTTCAGGCCCAGGACACTGCGCTGGATGGTCCCGTGGGCAGCCCCTGGCCTGTGTCCGCCCTGTCCGTTCTGTGTCTCCTGTGTCACCACCTGCATGCATGCCTGTCTCCTTCATCTGGAACCCAGCTTCCTTTACTGGGAGAAATTATGCCATGTTTCTTTCTATCTTCCAACTATTACTCCAAAATTCCTGTCCCTGGAATTCTACATTAAAATCTGTACTCAGAATCTTAACTTTTAAGCAATTAATTTAGCATACACTTAACTGAGTTTCTTAGAAAAATATTCTGTTATTGCATTTTGAATGACAATTATAGCTTTAAGTAAAACCCTCTTTTAAAGAAATTCTACTGAGTATGTAGGAGTGATAGTTTGAATGTCAGGATTCCCTTCCCAGTGGCTTTGATGTCACATCAGGCCCCCGGGTACCCATCCGACCCTCATAATGTGTCAGTGTTCTTCTTCACAACAAAGGGGAAGAAAAGAACCAATTTCAGTATCTCAGGATCCCCAGCATTACAACCCTCCTCCATTTCTTTATGTGTAGGAACAGTGGATTATTTTTAACTTGGAATGAAAATAGACTGATGGAAACAGAATCAACTGAATGATTTTGTATAATGAGCTAATGAGAGCACTTGTCTTGTGTACTGTGAGATATGCACGCTTTTTTCACTTCTTGGGACTTTAAACAATTCCTCCTTGTTCCTGTCCCTGAGGGGCTACATGCTGTTTCTCCCTATCATGTTGCTTTTGCACATTACCCCTGTTTTGCTGTCTCTGACACCTGTTAGAAGATGCTGTCTGATTTTGGTTTAGTCAGTACCTCTTTCCAACTCCAAGCTAACAAATGAAAATACTTGAAAAAGGTGCTATTCTGAGCGCTTTCCCTTCTTGTAAGAGGGGAGGATTTAGGGGAAGGGGAAAGGAGAGGGTAGATGGGAGAGGGAATTTCTAGAAGTTGTTCTCTTTCCCAAGATTTGATGATACAAACACAGAATTCCATGAAGTCCCTGAAAATCCTCTTATCCCCACTGTGTGATTTTCCATTTTTCTTCTGGTTTTCAGACGTTACCTTGTACCTACTAATCATCTTGCATCTATTTTAATTCAGATTATATCTGTATTAACAACTAATTTGGGAGTTTTAGCTGAGTTTAATATATAAACTAAGTTTTGTAAGAAAAGTTATTAATATCCTATGAGAGTAAAGACTGTGGTAAGGAGTCTTACAAAATGAAACAGGGAAGATTCCTTAAGCCTTGGAAAGAAATATTCAAGTCTCTATAACTTCAAACTGATTCTTTTCATTCTATTATTCATACAAACTCAAGTTCTTTAAAATTAAAGCTAAGTTTCCATCACTTTATTTCCCTTGGTGGTTGGAAAGAAACTGTCCAACATTTCTGGACACGGGAGGAGGGACAGGGCGTTTGGACACAGAGGAGTGCTGGATTTCTCATTGGTTAAGCTAATAGGAAAATAGTACCAATGGAAAATTGTGTCAGCTGCATATAAGATAAAACCTAAAGATTCAATTTACTTCAGTGGGGAAAAATGAAAAAATGTTTATGAAATAGTGTGTTAACTTACCATTACTGTGACAAAATACCTGAGATGGTCAACTTAGAAGTAGGAAAGGTTTGCCTTGGCTTATGGTTTCATACAATGAAATATTTTATCAACAAGATGTGGGAAAGTCTACTTTCAGTCCATGGTCACTTGCCCCTGTTGCCCTGATTTTGTACAAAATATTACATCTAACAGGAAGGCACAGCAGAGGAAGACACTTATCTTGTAGCAACTATTAGGCAAAGAATGAAGGAAAGAAAGAGGGATTGGGAGGAAGGGAGGGAGGGATGGAGGGAAGAAGGAAGGAAGGAAAGAGACTAGGGTCCTCTTCCAGGACATGAGGCCATGACTTAATTTTCTCCTGCTAAGCCCCACCATTTAAAGGCTCCACCACCTTCCAGTAGTGCCACAGGTTGGCAACCAATCCTTTCTCGCATGGGCATTGAAGGACATTCAAGATCCCAACTATAGCAAATAGTTTCCAACTCACATTTTGGAAAGCAGAAGTACTGCTGTGTAGTAATAAAGTTAACGATAAGAAAGTAAAACAAAAATAAAAAGTCATGAACAAGTATGTATGGTCTAAGCATGAGACTATTTGCACAACGGTGAGGAGATCTGCACTAGATCTCCTTGGCCTTGGCCAGTGGTCACTCTTACATCTGCACTGAGTGTCTATAGACACGCTGGACCTTGAATTATAATATCACCCCACAAATAAAACACAGGAGGGCCGGTGAGATGGCTCAGCGGCGTAAGTGCCTGCCTTGCAAGCGCGAGGGCCCGAGTTCGACTCCCGGATCCCACATATGAAAAAGGGGCCGGTGATATCGCTCAGCGGCACGGGTGCCTGTTGGCGCACGAGGTCCTGAGGTCGACCCCCCGGTACCCACACACACAAAAAAAAAAAACAGAGGAAAGTGGGGAAGTCAGTTTAACAACTTAATTTCCCACAGGAGTTTCTAGGAAGGGGAACACAAAGACAAACTCTGCTTGTTTCCTACTTTTTGAGAGTAACTTAGAGAGGGTTGCATCAAAAGTAACCCTTAAGCATCAGTTCTGCACGCACTGGATTGGTCCATAGGAAAGAATCACTTTGGGGGCTGGTGAGATGGCTCAGCGCCATGGGCGCCTGCCTGGCAGGCACGAGGTCCTGAGTTCGACTCCCAGAACCCACATACAAAAAAGGGACCAGTGATATCGCTTAGTGGCACGGGTGCCTGCTGGTGCGCGAGGTCCTGAGGTCAACCCCCGGTACCCACAAAAAAAAAAAAAAAGAATCACTTTGGGAAATTCCACAGATCCCCTTGATGCTGAAGAGCATGTGTCTTCTCACATTTTCTAGAGTAGAAACTAAAAGAAGATTCAAGGAAGAGTCATGCAAATTTCTCTCAGATGAATCTTAATGCAGAACGTATATGTAGGCCAGTTATAGACTAGAATAAGGAGCAGGCTTGGAGAAATTACTTTCAGTGGGCCAGAGAGAGAGCCCAGGTCCATGTGTTCAAAGGAAAGTCTGGATGGGTGGGAAATAGGTACACCTTCAGGTTTGCCCCTTCTCTCTCCTTAACAGAATTCTCAGTTCTTCAGGTCTCCGTCTTTTCCTCAAAAGGCTAAGAAGAAGGTGATCCTATCTCAGATCAATCCTAAATTATCTAAGCTCAAGTCTTCAACTTTGACATTGCTTGTGTTTGGGGCAGCATAATGCATCAGGTTTCAGACTGTTTCGTGCACTGTAGGATGTTTAACAGCATCCTAAGATGTTCCCCGTCACCACTTACAACCCAGAATATCTCCATACAGCACCAGGCAGGGTCAGGGTTGAGAACCCCTGGCCCAAATCAGCAAGTCTATAGCTTATTTTGAAATCATTGTCCAATGGGCACCCAATTCACATTGATCTGGAAACAATGCCATCGGGACTCACCCTCTCCATTCCCCCCTCTAAAGTAAAAAAGAAAGCTGTGGCCTTTGAGACTACCAGTAGCCACCCTGCCACTTTAAACAAAACCAGCTTGCTCCACCCTATTGGGCAGTGAAACTGATGAAGCAAAACAAAACAAGCCAGGGTACCCAAGCATGTATCCAGTCAGTGAAGGCACTGACCTCTCCAGTTTAAACCAGTTCAAGCAAGGATGTCCTGTTTTTTTACTGGCCAGGTCAATTTGATGGAGTGTGCACATTGAGGGAAAGGGCATGATGTTCATGGATCTCTGTAAACTGAACAACCACTTTACGGCTGGATTCACCTGAGCACCTGTGTTCTGGCCACCAATACCAGACTGGAGTATTCACGGGCAACATATTCCAAACCTCTGGCCATGTGAGCACCTAGCGCACATCAACCCACCCCACAGAGTCATCCTCAGCTCAGCAAATGTAACTTCATTGGTGGGTACTCAAGCCACACACAGTTGCGTCATCCATGACCTGCTTTAACTCTTATTTCCTGGATTCTGTTTTTATCTTCAAAATTTATCCTGAATCCTTCCACTTCCTGCTATCTTCACTACTTTGCAATTGACCTATATTCATTGGTTGGACTTTGGTCCAAGCCAACTTGGCTGACACTATTCCTAGAGTCTCCTTCCATTCACACATGACCCCTTCCATTTGTCTTCAACAAAGCACCTTGAGTAATCCTGTTAAAAATATGTCACAGAATTCCACATAGTATTCCAGATTGATACCAAAACAAAAGAAAAGATGTTGTCAGAAGAGACAGAGGACTCTAAATAGAGCTCATGGTTTACTTAATGGTATTATACCAGTGTTAATTGCCCAGTTTTGATAAAAGTATCATGTATATATAAGATACTAATATTAGGGAATTTAGGTGAAAGCTTTATGGGAACTCTGTACATCTTCTTTGTACATTTTCCATAAATCTAAAATCATTTCAAAATAAACATTTTTAAAAATAAAAATAATTTTAAAATTAAGAACCAGTGTGTTGCATGGTGACATTTCTCTTCATAGAATCTCTGGTTTGTTATTTCAATTGCTCCTGTCTTTCATCCTCCCCTTTCTCTCTATCTGTGCTGTTTTCTTCTTTTGACATTTAACATTCTCATTCTTTCTTTTCCCTTCCTTCTCTCTTGCATGCCATGAAGCTGAGCACTTCTTGCAATGATGCTCTGCTACCAAAAAATGAAGACATGGTAGAAACAATACTTAAGAAGCATCACTATGTTATCTACATTTAAACTCTGGAAATAAAACTAGATCTTATCAAGTGTGTCATTAACAAGTCATGGAATTAGGGATTTAAAAACAATGGTCTGGGGCACTTTAGTATCATGGCAGAATATAACAAGATTCCCTTCTTTACCTTCCTGACTGTCATTTTGTGATACCATCATCTAAACAGGGAGGAAGTCAATAGACAAGATTCCACTGGATCTGTAGGCCTTGAGGACAGAATTACATTCAGAGTCTCCAGGTTACGGATCTGAGTGACAAAAGCTCACATTATTTTTCACTTTACTGTTGGGCAGGCAGATGTGTGGCTGGGTAACCTAGGGACTCTGGGCTCAGTGCAGAGCTGAAATTTTACTAAGACACCTTAGTTCTCTTTTTCCCCCAAAATCCACAGAATTTCACTGACCTCCTATTGCTTCTAAAATAGGTGTTGCCTGGGGCAGCTCTCCAGCCTGCATGTGCCATTTTTCTGACAAAATCTTAATCTCCCTACCTGTTGTTACATCCCCTTTTGACCCTTCATTTCCATCTTCTAATTTTCCCTTACGTATCCCCTCACCAATTTGCAATACACACAAGCTCCTGCCTGACCCATGGTAAAGCATGTTCCCAGTGAGACTGAAGGTAACCCTGAGTATCAGACCGACTTCAGGTCACTGGTAAAACTACAGCATCCTTCAAAGCAAGGTGTTCTGGATGTCTTTGCTTGCATCCTTTCCCCAGTGGAGAGCTCCATCCTCAGCCAGCAGGCTCAGAAAGGGAACATGGTATCCTGCATCTGAGAAGGTGAAGGCCCTAGCACAATTCCTGAGGACAAAAGTGCCATAGGTGAGGCAACATTTTCACTTTTCATCATCAGAGACACCAGAGTGACGCATTTTTATTTTCTTAAGAATCTTTAATATGTTTACTTTTCTTTGTCACAGTGTATTTCACATACATTCCTATACAAAATAAATTACGTAAAGTGATTTAACAGCACTGGCTGTATAAGCTTATTTACCTTAAGAACTATAGGTAGGCATCCAATGAAAAAGGTCCAGAAAGATCAAGATGTCTTGATGCTCTTTGTTGTCTTCCTATTTCAAATTCTGGTTCTTCAAAACCTGTTTATGTTTAACATTTCTGAAATGGTTATGTCGTAATTGCTGGGAGCACAGTTAGGAGACCAGCTGTCCAGCCTGCTCCTTCAGTGGCCAGTGATGGCTTTCCAGGATGTGTATCTTTTGTCTGGGACCCATCTCCACCTTGTGGGAGCAAATTTGGTTTCTGCTGTGTTTTATCAGGTTCATTCAGGGCATGGCATAAATGAAGGCTGCTCTGCTTTAGAAACAGGCTGAAAATGTTTAGCATCCAGTTCTAATCAGAAGTCCAAATATAAGGCCCATGTCCAAGTAAAAACTTCAGTCTTTACTTCCAGTGCTGCTCTGAAAGTGGTATTGTCGCACCATGCTTACTGGAGCTGGGGGTTACTTCAATTTTGGGTTTTGTTTTGGAAAATGGGGCTCAACTTCTGTGAGCTGCTCCTCAGACTGACCTGTAGGGCATCTCTGCCTGCACAATAGACAGCAGAGCTAACATCCCAGAGTCACCCGCCAATGCAATGTGCTCATGGAAACCGTCACGCGTGTCCATGACTGGGGTTTAAGCACTGTCTCCAACCCTACATATAGGTGATCAGGGGTCCTGGCCTGCTGGGTGCTCATTGACTGATCAAAGAACAAATAGATCTGGATTTTGAGTTTGTCAGTCACTGGTTCTCCACTCCTGAGTTCCACTCCTGTTGACCCACTCCTGTAGCAGTGCTCTTGAAAGCACATCATGTACATGGGGCCTGCGGGGCTGAGCTGATATTGGCAATGCAGGTGGGCATTGGGAACTCTTCCATCTGGGCCATGGGGAGCAAATTCATTTAAAAAAAAAATATTCTCTAGGTTTTCTATATCTTTTTGCATAAGATCTAACACTCTTTACAAGTATGTGTCTGAAAACATATGTAATCAAAATTAGGATTTTTTCCCACAAGGATTATCACTTAATATCTTTTCTACTTTTAAAATTTTCTTTCTCATAATTAAAGATAGGGATAGAAGTGATGGTAGAAACAAAGGAGAAAGATCACCAAGTCCCATTGCTTCAGCCTTATGTGGGGAATGGATGGCCTACAAGCAGTCTGGTCTCTTGGACCAGACCCCTACCCATCGCATTCACATCACAGGACCACCTGAAGGCCCCTACTGTACTGCAACCGCTATCACCCCTCACAGAGTAGGTTTTAGGTGTTCCTTCTCATCCTTGCCTCCCTTTTTACTAGCATTTTTCTCTGTGAATTCTCCTTTGAACATCCCATCATCATGCTTCATCTGGAAAACAAAGGTGAATTGTTGAGAAATGCAGGCTTAGAAGACCCAGAGGGCAGAAAGAGGAGGAAAGAGCTACATTAGGGAATGAACACCTAGAACAGGAACAGTGACTGTAAAAGGTGGACCCTTCAAACACAAACCAAGATGTAGCCCATCAACCCTGTTTCACCAGGTTATTTAAAAGGATCCAGAGGCAGAAAGACAGCTTTTATAAAATAAATGATCACAGTACAACACAGAATAAGCCACCAGGAGATTGGCCAACAAGAGAAACCTGAAGAGAAGGGGAGGAAACTATTTTTATCACAACTTCAGGGGGCTCAAAGACAAAAGTAGCACCTTGAGATCTCAATCACAATGCAAAATGTAACTCAAGACCTCACATGCATCACGGTTCATGAATTTGCAAAGGCTGAGCCCCTTCCCCAGTCTGTCTTTCCCATTCTTCTTCAGTGTCCCGTGAAACTGATAGTAATGACTTGGAGAAGCCTGTCAAAACCACATGGGCTCAGATACTATTCCTTGAAATAAAGTCCTGCCTTATACAAAAGAGGAGAATTTTAAAAAGGAATATTCTCTCCCTTTTTAACTAATTCAGCACTATAATAAGTTCAAGTAAATAAAAAATAGATTCGGAGTAGAAAAAATATTAAAAGGATACTGGCTAAAGAGGAAAATTACCTCTAAAATTATATTTCGGGGATAGAGTGCATCTGTTTTATTAAAAATGGAAACATGAATTAGAAGGGAGGGCCCAAGATAGACACAAACTATGAATACCCAGGAAGTGATCATCCCAGATGTCAACCGACAAGCCTCTCCTCCCTGCCCTGGCCGAGTGGGTCCTGTGTCCAAGTTCCAAGTTTCCTTGTTGTCTCTTGTTGATTGCTGCTAGTTCTGACTTTCCCAGATACAGACCCCACTATTCAGGTTGTTCTAATTTTTCTTCCAATAACTGCCTGCTTTCCACTCCAGTCTTTGAGTATGTCTGATGCTTTCAATGATGAGGCCTGCTGTTGGAATCCTAGTCCTTCCCAGGACACAGCCACACGGGTTTCAGTTTTCACATCAGTCAATTTGGACAAATTCAAACTTCTTTGGCTTGGTGGGATTCAATAGGTTTAGGTAAGACATTGAAAACACAGATGCTTGGCAACACTCTGTCCTGCTCTCATGCTTGCCTGCCAGCTCCCACCTCCTCCCTGACCCCGGGATCAGCTCTCTAACCATGCTTCTCTTCCCAGGGTTCCACTCTCTCATGTCACATAAGGCCCTAGAGCAGCTGGGAAGCCCTCAAGGGTCACAGCGTTAAAGTGCACAGCTAACTGCCTGTCAGAGGACAGAGCTCTTCCACTCTGGTTCTGGCCTGTGCTGTCTCCAGCTCTCCCAGCATCTAGCATTTGTCATCTCTGAGCCAAAGCTTCAGTGCCTCTAATAAGACCAGCATTTCTTCCATTCCAAGGTCTGTATAAAGATGGAATATGAGCATGAGTGAAGAAGCCAATGGTATGTGACATTTGGCATTGTTTGTTAGACTGGCCCTTTCTCCCAAGCATGAGCATGGTGGTGGCCAAGGATTATTGAAGTGGAGGGAAGCACGCTTCAAGCTGTGTAGCTCCAAAGTCCACGCCCAGCCCTCCCCAGCCATGCTTATTGAGAACAGCACCCTCTTATCTCAGGCAGAGCCTTGCCTCCCAGTTGCACTCCTGGGGACATCACAGCACTATGCAGGTGACTGACCTGGTCAGCCTGAAGTTAGTGCAGCCAGGATCCCTCCAGGTCTCTGACTGCTACTCCATGATCTCCCCACCACATGGTAGTGTTTATCTCTTACCCACATCACCTCATTAAATGCTAAGTGAAGTATTCCATTCCCTCAAAATGCTTTGGTGAGGGAGGCCCAGGTTCCATTCATCCCTGAGGACCCTGCTCTGTTGTGATTCTTTGGAGGGACTTGGTTTCCTCTGCCACTCTTTGACACGTTAGCAACCCCCAATCGTGCTTGAAGAAAAAGCAATCTGAAACTGTTCATTTTTGAGTGAATATAGTTCCAGTCATCCTAAGCCATTTCTTTTCAAAACAGATCAATAACCTGAAAGGACAGATTGCACTTTGGCACCTCTGGCCACCACCTGCTACAAATAGCACATGCAGCCAGACAGGGTCAAAAAGCTCTGGCCTGCCTTTCTGGGCCCCACATCCCTGCCTTCTGCCCACATCCCCACTCATGTCCCCTTGGCTGCTGCCCCACCCACCTGCCACTTGTCTATCTGCCCCACTCCATCTGCTCTGCCACCTGCTGTGTGTCTGCAGGCCCTTCCTGCTGCCCTGCCCACCTGTTGGTCCCTGACTGTCCCTTCTGTTCTCTCCTCTCCCACTAGGTCATGGCCAGTTTTGGGGCTAACTCATTGCCTCACTCTCTGGCAGTCTCCACCCTGGCTGGGCTCCCCTGGGAAATGACATCCTCCCGTGGCTCTCAGGCCGTCTGGCACATCCAGCTCAGTCCCTACTCCTGCTCCCACTGTGCTGCCTGACATGGTGATTTGGTGCTGCTAGAGGACCCACCACCTGCTTCAGGCTTGAGCTTCCCAGTCAGCTGTTCCCTCCATCTGCTTAGAAACCCTGGCCTGCTCTCAGCCAAATTCTCTTCCCTGTCACAGCATGTAATCCCTGACGTCAGGGCTATGGCTCTGGCCCAAAGGCAAAACCACTGGATAGTGGATGTTCTATGAAAAGGAGGGAAGTAGTAGAACCTTTGGAGGTTTAGGACATAAACCTGGCTGTACACACCACAATGCTCAGAGTTTCTAGAGCAGTGTCTGGCTTGCCACATTCTCAGAAGGGCCCAGAAGACCAAAGCTGGTGAAGCTGGGAAGGAAGAAGAATCTGGTGTGGTGCAGCACAGAGAAAGAGGTAGAAGAAGAAAGAAGTCACACTTGCAGACTCATAAAGAGCAAGAATGAGTAGTAAGTAAGTATGTAAATAAAGGGGATTAGGTACAGAGGCTATGATTATTTTAAAAGGAGATACACAAATTTCATGCCCTAGTTTCCAGTGCAATTTAGAGCAGAAAATGCATTAAACATTGAATTTGCTGACATCATAATGCTAAATGATATTTCTATTCTCTAGTTTAAAAAACGGAACATGTAATCTAGCAAAAAAATAGTAAACATATACTTTTGTCTTCACGGTGTGATTTCTCCTCGGCTCACACTCAGAGAAGTAGAAAACTTCTTGTCCCCTCACATGTCTGTTGCCAGGATCTCCTTCTCTTGTTGAGGCCCAGCGGTAGTGACATGCACACAGGAAAGTCACAATGCAGGGACACAGCCTTGAGGAAGTCATAATGGTGCCCCTTAGATGCTGAATGAACAGCATGCTTCTCAAGAACTCAGAGCACCTGCCAGCAAGCTCGGTCACATTAGCACTCAGCCCAAAGTCACCACACTGACTAGCCTTTTATGGGCTCATAGAAGCTGAACGTAATCAATCATGAGAGAATGGAGAGCAGGGCTGCTTTTCCTCACCCAGGTGTAGTGAGTCTAACACTTGCCCAGCATGCAAATATGTCACCGTTCGCAGGCTACAGACCTGAAATAGCTAACCACTGCCACGTCACACTGCTATGAGTAAGCAGTAGGCTGACAGCTGGATGAAAGAATGCTCCAGAATGTATATAAAGGAGCAACAGCTGGAAAAGTCATTGAAATATAATACTGATCCCAAAATAGTCATATTTTATTGTTGGAGACTTATAAATGGTTAAAGAAATGGAATCCACCTTTGGGAAATAATGTTTCTTTATGTCTCATCGTATCCCATTTTCCCCCAAAGACTAAAACAAATAGTGCTGTGGTGGTAAATCATGTTTGTAAGCTTTGAGCGGTGCTGGAACTCTCCATTTCAGGCCACAGAGCAGACAAGTAGAAACCAGCTTGTAAAGGGGTCGTCTGTCAATGGTCTTCAGAAAGGAAGCAAGGAAAAGAGGGAGTCAGGCCTGGGAAGGAATAGCAGCTCATGAGAATAGAGACCAGCTCTCCAGGGAGTCTGTATTGTGACCCCTTCCCTGCCCAGTGAGGGTCCTCTCCTATTAGCCAGAGCCACATTGACTGGCTATGTGCAGGTGGCCAGAATCTATGGAAGGACGGCTATCATTCTTGGTGAACAAACTAAGAATTCTGCCGTCTTAATGTATCATGGTGGCATCCTTGCTCTTAATTCTACCAAATGGCCCTCTGTCAGTTAAATATATAACTGAGCACATTACGAAGGAGTTAATCCACTCCTCCTCAGGTGTATTTATTCAACAAGTATTTACTGAGTGCCAATCAGAGGCCACACACTTTGCCAGGTACTAGTGCAAGCACAAGGAACAAAAACACCTGTGCCTGAACTCTTATAATCAACCAGAATGGGAAAAAGTCACTTTTTTAATGACACAAATAATTATTTGGTTACACCTCTGATGAGTGTTCTGAGACAAATAGAGTGTTGTGGAAATATCAACCGAAGGCTCCTCACTTGGCTTCAGAAGTTCATGTATGGCTTCTCTGGATGGTGACATTAAAACTGAGACTTGGAGGAAGAGAAGCAAGAGATGGTGGCTGGGCCAGGAGATGGTAGCAGGGCTGGGTGAGACAGAACTTAAGGAAACATTCTAGATAGAGACAAAAGCATTGTAAAGACCTAGAGATGGGACCAGGGCAAGCACAGAACAAAGGTCAGTTTGGCTGGCACAGGCACCTGACACCATTAGGCAGGGTTTTCCTGACTCACACTGTCTGCAGTGGGAACAGCATCGGCACAACCTCTCACTGCAGAACAGAGTGCAGCAAGAGTGAGAGAAGGGAGAAGGCAAGGACCAGATTATGCAGGCCCTTTGTACTCATAAGGAATGTGTTTAGCTGCAAGGAGCAGAACACCAGGAAAAGCTAGCTTAAAATAATACGAATTTATTCCTCACACAAAAATGCCAGGGTTGGGCCGGTGAGATGGCTCAGCGGCTTAAGCGCCTGCCTGGCAAGCGCGAGGGCCCGAGTTTGACTCCCGGATCCCACATATGAAAAAAGGGGCCGGTGATATCGCTCAGTGGCACGGGCGCCTGCTGGCGCGCGAGGTCCTGAGGTCGACCCCCTGGTACCCACAAAAAAAAAAAAAAAAATGCCAGGGTTTCAGCTGTCCAGAGCTGGCTCCACAATACCTTCTCCGAATCACTGTCTTTCTGTCTTCTCTGCTCCATTACTGTTAAGATGTTGATCCTTAAACCATGGTGCCAGGATGTTTTCTGCTCTTCCAGATGCTTCCTCATCCCAGACAAGTAAAGGGACCAAGAGACAGAAGAGGGTATGGGTCATGTCATTGAGTCTGAGGAAACCACAAGTTTTCTGGGTGCAAGTACTCAGGAAAACTGTATAAGGAGGGGGAGTTGGGGATCTGCCACTATTTCATTTAGTGGCCATGTGATCTGGGGTTCCAAGATGTGAAGATCTCAAAACATTATTCAGCATTTCAACCATCAAACACATCATAGTACCACATGTCTAACACATGTGTTGACCTCTGGAGACAAAGGCGATGACAATGACCTCTAGAATCTACTTCCACTAAATTAGCTGTCTTTCTTTAAAGTCACACGAAGTGCCCAAGTCTTCTTCAACACTGTGTCCCCAGCATCGAGCTCAGTGGCTGATGCTTAAATACTCAGTAAATACTAAATATATTTACAGAGCAAACATATATCAGCTGCCAATATAGTCTACATATGCTTGCAGGTGTAGGTTGTTTATCATTCATTCATTCACTTAGGAACTCTTTGGGGGAGGCATAGCACTCTCCACACTTATTTAACTTTTTCAAGCTGGTGGCCGACTGGGTAAAATTTCTGTATGGTAAAGGTATATAGAGGAAAGAAACTTACTCCTGCACCTTGAAGGGTTGAGTGTGAATGAAGAACACATGATATTCTTTACTTTTCTCTTAAAACAGATGTAAAGAAATAAATAAGTCCACATTTCTATCAAAGATAACAGTCTCATTTTTGTGAATCTGATAAAGAGGGATATATTAGGTATTTGTCACAATTATTTTTCCTCTTTTCCACAAACAGCAGAATTTAAATTGTTTCAGGATGGACATGCATTGTTATGCAGCACGAAAAAATATATTCCTTAATAAAAATGAGAG
Organism: Erethizon dorsatum; assembly: GCA_028451465.1. NCBI lineage: Eukaryota > Metazoa > Chordata > Mammalia > Rodentia > Erethizontidae > Erethizon > Erethizon dorsatum. The sequence continues at coordinate 60,046,731 of CM051828.1, forward strand.
ATTTTAGATTCTTGCCTTCCCCATTGCCCCTAACTTCTTGATGGACCTGATAAATTTCCCCAAATGCAGACAAATCTCAGTTTCCACCTGTGAACATTCACAGAGAAATGATGGACATCTCTCCCTGGCCATAAACCACAGCCTGCACAAAAGAGTCAGTGAAATGAGCTGAGTGGGAAGCACAGTTTTTCTGTTTAGGAGTCTATAAAATGGAAGTATTATGTGTCTTGAGAAAATATGAAATTTTTCCAGATAATGCAGCAGAAGGTCAGTCTCTTAACTGTTTGACCAACACACTTTCCCATTCCCCAGATGGTTTTTCTGCTTCCAATAAGATAGTAATTAAATGCATGGTTAAACTGAGAAGGTCAAAAATATGCCAGCCATAACTAAAATGAAAATTACTAATCTACTAAAGCTGGAATAACATCAGATAAAACCTCCCATGAATTAGGTAAAAAATGCTAAAACATCATGGTCAATAATATCAACAAAGAAAAAACATGAAATTTTTTTTTTATGTTTTTGCTGAAATTAGTGCTTTGGTACAAATCCTTGAAAAAGAAACCATTTTCTGCATACTTCAAAGTGACAATTGGGCCGGTGAGATGGCTCAGCGGCTTAAGCACCTGTCTGGCAAGCGCGAGGGCCCGAGTTCAACTCCCGGAACCCACATACGAAAAAAGGGCTGGTGATATTGCTCAGCGGCATGGGCACCTGCTGGCGCGCGAGGTCCTAAGGTCAACCCCTGGTACCCACAAAAAAAAAAAAAAAGATAGCATAGCACATAAAACTTTGTTAGAATGATAAAATGTGTGTGTGTGTGTGTGTGTGTGTGTGTGTGTGTGTGTGTGTGTATTTACAGATGGATCTTGGAGAAGGGGCTGATTGAACCTCAAATAAATATGGCCTAAATAGCTCTTTTCCTAGCCAGATTGTAAACCAGTCCTATAATCCATTCCATTTATCCCTCACCTAATCACAATGTTCAGCATGTTTTGCACAAAGGGAACAACATATCTTTTGAAGTCAGTGTGTCTCTAAAAGACAGTCATCCTATTGTCACAGCTGTCAGGCCATTGTGCTAAGAAAATACAGACCTGGTGTGGTCCTACCTTGAATCTTGTTAACAAAATTTTACAGTACATATGTGTGTGTACATGTTATACATGCATATGGACCCAGAAGATTTCAACAGAATCGAAGTATCTTTGAAAATGTTTGGAGCCAAAAAAAAAAAAAAAGCTAGTCTAAAAACTACTCCAAGCATACAAAGCTAGAGCACAAAAGAATATTTGAAACACACTAAACATATAAAGATAACTAATGGTTGTGCCTAATTTTTTTGTAAAAAAAATGTATTTATCACTAGACATATATAGAATAAAAATGGTTTCAGGTCTCCTCAAGAAAAACATACTCTGTTATGATTAGCAATATAGTAGCGAAATTGAAAACAAATGGCAAGATTTTCAACATTGTCTACATCTAATGATCAGAACAACACTGTAAATTGCTGAATAATTTACAAAGCATTTCATCATGTCCATCCCATTTGTTAACATCTGTACAACACAAGACTTGGGGTGTACACAAGACAGCAGTCACCATCTTCATTCCATAGTGGGGCATCTGAGGCTCAGGAGAGCAGAACAGGTTCCCCAGATCTGCACAGTTTTGTAATCCAGAGACCATCTGCTGTGCCACCACCTAAAAACAGAAACATGTCTTTATAAGACCAGAAACTTCTGCAGTCACATTTCCTGCTTCTCTAAAACAGAAATGACCAAGTGTCCCATCTGATACCAGACAATGAATGAATTGAAATAATGCAGCTCAATTAAACCTCAGAAATTTGCCTCAAGGAATCATGATTTGCAAGACTTTATGACAAATGAGAATAAGGAATGCTAAAACATTCGAAGCAAAGACAGACCCATTTACTGACCAAAAGGCTCAACAGAGCCAAATTGATGCTATCCAACAGTAACACAGTAACGATTCACTTTATTACAATCAGCAAATGCCCTTTGCTTATGTCGTGCTTTCGTGGCTGGAATCAAAGTTCTAATTTGCATTTTAGATCACTCCAACTTTATCTGATGTCTGGATTTTATCCCAAACTGTATGAATGCCGCGTCCCACGCAGCTCTCAAACTTCCCTGGGTGAGGACCGTGAAGGGTACTGAGAAGGTGAAGAAATGAAGACAAGATACAGAAAGCTGGGATCAGGTGGAGCCCTCTCTCTGGATGGTAGGAAAGGAACTGCTCAACCAACACAGTGTGTTTATTTATACATTGGGCAGGTTGATGTCACGTGACACCTCTCCACCTAGCAACCTGCCTGCATGGTAGCCTAAGGGCTTGGTTTTATCTGGACTGGAGCAGCTTGCTCAGGTGGCTCGCCTCCCGCGCTCTTTGTTCTTGGGACCAGCCTTGCTCCAGCCCCGCACGTGTGACCGATCTCCAGTTTCAGCCACTCCTCACATATGAACTCTCCCTAAGGTTTTATATGTACAGTTGCCTTCCATTTCCCTCGCTTTTGCCTCCTTTCCTTCCTCCTCCCTCTTCACTTTTTTCTTTCCCCATACCACATCAACTCCAGGCCAGTAAAATATTTAAAAGCCAAGTTCCAAGGAAATGCATTATAGAAGAATCTGTTCCAATCTAGTAATGTGAAAACACACCCACAAGCCTTGTTAATTCATGAATCCCCAAAGTACTAGATGGATTCTTTAAGCTACTGCTATATTTATCATCTGAAACTTTTCCTCTTTACCACCAAACCCAAGTCACAAACATTTCAACCCTATCAAGGAATGAAACTGATTATATAAATTCACCAGTAAATATAGAGTAACTATTGAGAAACGTCAACTTACTGTATTTAATAAAAATAGTGATGATGATGAAGACAATGTTAAGGGATGGCTGGTACTATCACTAGACATTTGTCAAGCATTTTTCATGTTTCAGTGAATTTAATTTTCACAACAGTCTTAGCAGACTGGTAACAGCATTATCCACATTACACAGTTGAGGGCACAGAAGTTCTGAAGAACAAATGACTTGTCCAAGCTTATTCATTAAGCAGTGAATTCATATTTGACAGGTGGAAGAATATTTAGGGGAAAAGATTACAAAAAGGAACTAAAAAAGAAAATCCTCACAGCCTACAGTTGAGGGAAGGCCGTTGCTTCTCATCCCTATTCAGAGGTCAAGGATTCAAAACAAAAAAACCCCAAGAAACAAAACACAAAAGAACACTACAATTGGATAATTTTCTCTGGAGTATTAGTCTGTAGATTTTCTTTTTTGTAGTGTTCTTCCTTGTTTTGTTTTTCATTTTTAGGGTTTTGTTTGTTTTGTTTTGTTTTGTTTGTTTTGTTTTTGGTATCTGGGTAATATTAGGTCCATAAAACAAATTGGGAAAAGTTCATTCTTTCATTTTCAGAAAAACAATGTGCAGTTGGTATTAATTCCTTTTTGATAGAATTTTGATAAAGCACTCAAGTTAAATCAATCGCGCTTTGAGATTTTATTTATTTATTTTATTTGTTGATTTTGCTACTAATTTGTCAGATTTATTGATTTTTTTTAAAGAACTAGGTTTTTTGTGCAGTTGATTTTCTTTATTGTTTTTCTGTTTCAAGTCCACTAATTTCTGCTGCTATCTCTATTATGTCTCTCTTTCTGCCTTCTGTGAGTCTATTTTGCTCTCCTTTGTTCTAGCTTATTGAGATGGGATTTAGATTATTAAGAATTTTCTACTTTTTAATGTAAGCAGTCAACACTATAAATTTTCCTCATGCTACTGTTTAGCTGTGTCCAACAAATATTCAGTGTAATGCATTTTCTTTCAGACTTCTTTGCCTATGAATTATTTAGAAATGTGTTGCTTAGTTTTCTAGTTGTTGGACAATTCCTTCTTATATTTCTGTTATCCATTTCTACTTTGATTCTAATGGTTATCCTGCATTGGCAAACAGAAACACCAAAATGACATCCAGGATTTGGAGGTAGATTTATTTAATGTTGGATGGGCAATGACTAGGAATCATTTGTTTCTCAAAATGTCAAGCCCTCAATCTCTGGTGGTCGAGGGCTTATATGGGATAAGCAAGCAGGAAGTACAGAGGCAGAATGGCTTGTCAATTAGGGATTGGTTCTTACAATATGCATCATAGTGACCAGCTGTGCATCACAGTCACCAGCCATTTCTAAAAAACAAAAGTAGCAGGAACTGTAACCAGAACTATTACCTGAGCAACTAAAAGACTGAAGTATACTGGCTGAGGGAGGGCATCTTCTGCTACAATAACACACACCATATCTTTTCAGATTTTTAAATAGTTCTTCAACCCCTTTCCAGAATGTCTGCATTGGTAAAGGCTGTATGGGTGCTTGAAAAAATATGAGTATTGTGCTTTTGCTCCATAAATGTTCATTACAGCCTGTTGATTGGGGGGTTTTTTGGTTTTGTTTTGTTTTGTTTTTTGTATTTTTCTATATACTTACTGATTTTCCATCTGGTGTTTTTCCAGCATTGAGAGAAGAGTGTTGAAATCTCCAACTATAATTGTGGACTTGGCTACCTCTTCCTTCAGTTCTATCAGTTTTTGCATCTCTGTTGTTCAGTGTAAACAATTTAAATTGATATGACTGCTTAGTAGACTGACTCTGCCATCATTAGAGAATGACTCTCTGCAACTGGTAATTCTCTTTGCTCTGAAGTCCACTCTATCTGAAATTAATAGCCATTTTTATTTTTATTAATATTTGTATGATATGTCTTTTATATCATTTTACTTTCACTCTTCCTATATTTTTTAATTTGAAATGAGTTTTTGTATACAACACATTTTTTTTTTATGTGGGTACCAGGAATCTAACTCAGGACCTCGCGCTTGCCAGGCAGACGCTTATGCCACTGAGCTATCTCACCAGCCCATAAAACACATTTTGTAACCTGCCAAATAAATTCTATCACTTAAATAGTGTATTTAGACCAATCATCTATAATGTAACTATTGATATATTAGAATTTAAGGCTGATGTTTTATTTTTTGTTTTCTCTTTGTTTTCTCCCTCTCTCTCCATTCCTCCCTCCCTCCTTTCCTGTCTTTCTGTGAGTTATTTTTTAGAAAACTATTTTCATTTATCCATAGTGTCATAGTGTTTTTAATATATCTCTTTATATAGCCTTTATATTGGTTCTGTAATTTCCTGGTGTCATCATATTACTAGTTCATTGATACATAGAAACTTTACTTCATTTTATTTCCATTTACTGTTACCTATGGAAGATATGATTGTCTTAACATTTCCTATACATAAATTTAGAATCATATCATACAGTCAGTGTTAAAGTCTGGCTTCAACTATCAAATATAATTTAGAAAATTTAAAATGAATATGAAAATCTGTTATGTTCATGTACTTTTCCCCCTCATCATGTTCTACCTTCTCTCTGATAGCCCAAGATTCCTTCTTTCCTCATTTCCTTTCTGTTGGGAGAAACAGTAATCTCTTATTTTGTGGGATATGTCTCTGGTACCATACTCTTCTAGTTTTACATCTTTTTGAATGTATCTTAATTTCCCCTTCATTCTTGCAGAATAGTTTTGTTGGAAATAGAATTTGTAGTTGACAGTTCTTTTTAGAGCTTGAAAAATGTTGTGTCGAGCACAACCACAATCAAGTCCTAGTAAGTTATTTTGTAGATATCAACAAACTGATTCTAAACTTTCTATGGAGAGGCAGAAGACCATGAATATCCAACCTAATATTGAAGGATACAACAAAATTAGAGGATCATCACTATCTGGCTTTAATACTTACTATCAAGAAGAAGCCATTAAGGCAGTACAATACTGGTGAAGAATAAGCAAATGAATCAGGAGAACAGAAAAGAGCACCCAGAAGTAAATTCATACAAATATTTTCAACTGATCGTTGAAAGGCAAAACAATGAAGCAGAGATAATCTTTTCAACAAATCAACAAATGGTGTCGGAAAACTGAATATTTATGTGCAAAAATAAAAAGAATCTAGACACAGCAGACATTACATTCATCACAAAAGTTATCCAAAAATGGATTGTAGACCAAAATGTCAAGCATAAACGTAAAAATTCCTGGAAGACAACACAGGGGAGAAAAGATTGGTGACTTTATATTTAGATATGACACAGCATGTGTAATCCATGGAAGAAATAATCGACAGGCTCTACTTTACTAAAAGTAAAAACTTATGTTCTGTGAAAAAAAATCCACAGACTGAGGCAAAATGTCTGTGAAACATACATCTGATAAAGCACCATTAACCCAAGATATACAAAGAATCTTAAAGTTCAGCAGAAAGAAAATTAAGAATTTGACTAAAAACAGGCAAAATACCTACACAAGTACCTTACCAAAGAAGATGTACAGATGGCAAGTGGGAAGTAAACATATAAAAAGGTGTTCAGTAATGCATTTTATAGCAAGATACAGATTAAAACAATGAGATATATTAAAATGGACAAAATCCAAAACACTGACACCATCAAATGCTGGTGAGGATGTACAACAACAAGAAGTCTCATTCATAGCTGGTGGGAATGGAAGGTGGTTATACTGTAGCAACTTTGGAACAGTATGACAGTTTCTTATAAAGCTAAGCATGCTTATACCAGATAGTTCAGAAATAGGACTCCTTGCTATTTACCTAAAAACGTTTACAACTATGTTAATATTAAAACCCCCACATGGATGTTTATAGCAGCTTTATTTATAATTACCAAACCTAGAAGTAACTAAGATATCCTTAATTAGGTGAATAAACTCTGTTACATCCAGAGAAGTATTACTACATGCTCAAATGAAATAAGCTATCAAGCTATGCAAAGACATGGAGAAACCTTAAATACGCATTACAAAATGAAAGGCACAAATCTAAAGAAGACTATGTACTGTGTGACCCCGACTGCACGACATTCTGGAAATATCACAACTATGCACACCATAAAAAGATAAGTGTTTTCCAGGCATTAGGGTTGTAGAGGGATAAACTAGTGGAGCACAGAGGATTTTTAAGGAAATGAAACTATTTGATATGATACTGTAATGATGGATACACGTCATTATACATTTGTCAAAATTCAGAATACACAACACTAAGAGTAGACTCCAACATAAACCATGGACTCTGGGTGTTTATGATGTGTCAGTGTAGGTTTGTCCATTGTAACAAATATACCACAACAGTGGGGGCTGTGGATAGTAGAAGAGGCTGTGTAGATGGGAGAGGAGACCCTGTGTATATGGGAAATCTGTCTGCCTTCTGCTTAATTTTGCTGTCAACCTAAAATTTCTGTGAAAAAAAGAAAGTTTATTTAAAAATCAGTTCAGCGTATTTGCATGGGTCTGCTGGGTATGTCTCAGTAGCAGGAGATGAGTACCAGGTCGTGTGACACGCAGCCTGCTTGCTGTCGTGGAGCACCCTGACTGGCCATGCCAGCTCACTCCGGTGTGTTCCTGTGAGGAGGGGAGTCTCAGGCTCACTGGGACACAGGGGCTTCCCCTGCAGGTACTTGTGATGGGATTCTCCTGCCTGAGGCCATGGAGGATGTTGGCAGACACCCATGCCCACCTCCATTTCGCCTCATATTGGCTGGGGAGGGGAGAGAAGGGGCTGCCACCTTCCCACAGGACGATGCCCTTGTTAATGGTGTTATTGAAGAGCTCTCACCCCCTCCAGAGGAATATGAGCCCACGCAGGATACCATCTGCTGTAAGGTGAATCAAGGAGCCCGTGCTGCCTTCTTCTGCTGGCCTGGGGAACTCTAGACATCCTGCTGGGTACTTTTCCCCAAATCCAGAACTCCCCAAACTTTCTCTTACTATCGATCTTGTCCTGTTTCCCTCTGGTTGTCTCTAGGGTTTATAATTGTACTTAGTGGGAGAGAACAGAGAGAAACAAGTCTACCCCATTATTTTGGGACAAGAAGTTTATCTAAGTTTCAAGGATGTAGGTATAATGTAGATGTTAAAGAAATTTGCCTTGTGTGACCACTGATACATTCTTTACAATGCACTATTTGAAAACTATACATACTAATTTCCTTCATAATTCCAGGCAATGTTGGGCTTTACAGGATTTTATTTGTCTATGAAATTAAGTTCAAAAATAAGGGGAATAAAAAGAAGTGTCCTGGGTTTAATGAGGTTCACTGGATTATTTCTCTTGTCCCAAACAGTATCAGATCCAGCACTGCTTTATTGGACTGAACAGCTGTGCTGTGTGGAGGTGGGAGGACATAAGACGTTTAGGATGAACGGAGAAGGCAAACACAGCAGCACTGGGGAGTGAAGAGTTTCCCCAGTACAGCACCCACAGAGCCTCCTAGGACTATGCCCAAATCAGACACTGGGCGCACCTTTGTTTGACCTCAGACAGGAATTGTGAGCTCGAAGATGGAAGTAATAAGAAAAGCCCCCAACTTAGATGATAAGGGGCAATTCACTGCAGGGCAAGGATGCTGAACATTTCTTTGACCCTTTATAGTTTAAAACAATGGTGAAGTCTAATAAAAATTAATGAGAGTTTTCTAAGTTTGTAATAAAATTATACTCATTGCACTAATCTTCACATATTTTATACATTTAAATTAATTTTAAGCCTTTTAGAATAAAACTTTTAATTGTGAAGCAAAAAACATAAAAATACATGTAAATTATAAATGGATAGCACAGTGAATCATCACATCATGATCCCATGGTCCTCACATCAGGTCTGACAGCTCTGGAAGCCCTTGTGCCCCACCTCACCTGAGGGACTTCATATGAGGTGGTGACAGTCATTCATCCTTCTATTCTGAAGAATTCTTACAGAGACTCTCCACTGCATTCAGCTCATTTATGAATTTTGTGTAAATGAAGTCCTATATGTGCTATTTTGTGTCTTTTTTCCTAAGAACTTTTCTATGTATCTCTGTTTTCCTAAAAACTTTTCTGTGTTACTTCAATTGATTCTTGTGCTTAACTCAGATATAAAAGAGCAGGCCCATGAATAGAGAGACCATCTGAGCAAGGAGAATGGCATGATACATCATTGTGTCAAAGATGTGAAAAAGCCAAGAGGACAAAATTTAGGAAAACTTAAATGGATATATGAATAAAACAATCTTATGAATTGCCACTTAAGGGGCACGTAGGGAAGACAGACTGTAATCCTTCTACTCTGTAGTGAGCTCATGGAATAGCACCATTTTGCAAGTCTCAGGGCAAGGGATGGAGGCTGGAGAAGTCAGGTACCTTGCTCAAGGTCAGCAGTTATGCCAAAGTGCACACTTCAAAGCCACATTCTTATCCATTTAAACTACGATAATACTCTCCTCCAGAAATCAAAGAACACAGAAAAGATAGTTCTGCTGCCAGAGGTCAGTGATGGAACGCTGACAAATGATGAACAGAAAACAAAATTCAGCTCCTGGGTTAAGGCAATCTTTCCTGCCAAACCAAATCAATTTGGACAGAACGACCAAAACAAATATTGTTAAGGGGAAATGAATGCCCAGGAGATTATAAAACAGAATTTGAATCACTTCTACACTTCTCTCGCTAGGAGTCTGAATGTGTTAGCCAAATGAATCACATACCCAGGTGGATAAGTTACCACTTGTGCACCAAGTATATGGGTGGGCAGAAGTGGGGATTCATGTGGGTCACTGCTGCAGTCTGTAGAGTGGGGAAGGGACAGCAGCACCCACGATCCCAGGAGAAATGTGGGCCAAGCCCCCAATGTAACTTCTGTTGGTAGCCTGCTACAGAACTCACCAAGAGTCCAGAAATGGCCTCTGAATGCTTAGGAAGCAATGGCCACCAGTAAAGTCACCACAGCTTTTACTAAGAACAAACTCTTACAGAGATGAACCTGATAACCTTTTGCACAGTTGTTGCTAGCTAGTAAATCAAGGATTGGTAGAGGCACACAGGTCTGAATTTCAATGACTTCTGTAAGGGGGCCTGGTGTTATCATTTTGAAATGATGGTGATATGTGAGCTGAACACTCTAGAACCCGAAGAGTGATGAATGAGATCATGATCACCATGCAGAGCAGGCTTCAGTGTGAGCTCAAGGCTCACTGCTCTGTCTCAGTCACTTTTTTCCAAAACAACCTAGAGAAAGGACTAGAAGGAAAACTTATAGAATTGTTAGGTGGCTGCAGGCTGAGTGGGGATAGATACTAAGACCAAGATACCAAAACACCTCATATATCTAGAACGATAGACTTTGTTTAATAATTAAAAGCTTACTAGAGATTATATAATACTTTGTATTTGTTTTAAAGTAAAAAGAATGAACAGAAAACAATTTTGCAAATATGTTAATGGGAACACAAGGTCTACCTTCAGCTCCTGGGTAAAATATGTAGGTAGTTGAGTAAAAGTTAAATATCAGTCAGTTTAGTTGTGTATCTCTCCTTGTATATATTCAAGTCATATTCGCCCAGAAGAATTGATTCAAAATGCCTTTTACTCTAGGTTATATGGTCTTCTGTCCTCTGTGTTCTCACAAACAGCTCCAGCTCTCTTCTAAAATTGTAAGTATCTCTTACAATGTTCTGCCTAAGGTCTCCTGAATTTACAAACATCTGTGGTGTGGCTACAACACTATACCTGGTATGAGGGCTTGATTCACATTTTGTACCTCTTAGTGTTCTCAGCAGAGTAGCTGCTCAATAACTAGTCCTTAAACAAGTGCTATTATGTGAGTGTCACAAAAGAGTAATGTGATAATGGGTCAGACTAATGTAGACAGAGTGTCCAGACATGAATCACAAGGATGAGTCCGGACTCAGGCAATGGAAAGTTGAGGCGGTACTGGTTACATATCAGTTGGAGAAGAAACTGGATATCGCTTCATATGAGGAACAGTAGGGACCAGAGGATTTGTTTGTCATTGCTGCTTTGTTTTAGTTAGAGAACAGAACACTTGAGAAGAGAGAGAAGTGAGACAGAGTATGATTTGTGACTTTCATATGAACTATTTGCAGGACTTTCCTGTAAAGGAAAGTCTTCACTCTGGGATTTTTTGTTTATTTGTTTGTTTTCTTGTTTGTTTTTATTTTGCTTTTTCTAGTGGGCAAACCAAAGAGCAACTACACATATACTTTGACAAGGAAAACCTTTCTGACAATTAGGAATGGACCAAGGTTACAATATGGTATCTCAATGAGTCATGATTCCTTCTACTGGAGATCATTAGAGTTGTAATAACACATACAAATGACATTACTAGTTGACTACATTTATGTGGTTATATTTCTGGGCTCTCTATTCTAGCCCATTAATCTATTTGTCTATATTTTCCACCAATACCATTATATATCTTGGTTATTGTAGCTTTATAGTAACTCTTAAAGCAGGATAGTGTCCATTCTTCAATTTTTTTCTTCTCTTTCAATATTGTATCTGCTATAATGGGTATTTTAATTCCCTATGTAAACTTAGCATCAGTTTGATAATATTCACAAAGTATCTTGCTGCGATGTAAGAACTGATATCTTGCCCAATCATGAACATGGAATATCTCATCAATGACTTAGGTTTTCTTTGATTTTTTTATCAGAGTTTTAGAGTTTTTCTCACATAGATCTTGTACATATTTTATCACATTTATAGCTAAGTACAATGGTACCTCAGTTCACAAACTTAATTCTTTCCACGATTCTGGTCGCAAACCAAATTGGACGAGAACCAAATCAAATTCAAAGGTTAGATTCAATGCTGACCTTATAGGAAAATTTGATTCTGTTCTCATCCAATTCGGTTTGTAACTAGAACTGTGGAAAGAATAAAGTTTGTGAACGGAGGTGCCACTGTATTTAATTCTTTTAGTTCCTAATGTAAATGTTATTGTATCCTTAATTTCAAATTCCAATTATTCATTGCTAGTATAGACAAAAACAACTGACATTTGTATGTTAACCTTGTATCCTGCTAACTTGCTATAATCACTTATAGATCAAGGATGCCTTGAATCTGCATAGCAACAGAAATAGTAAAGGAGATTTTTCATTATTGTTAATTCTTTGGTATTTTCTACATAGGCAATTCATGGTATCTACAAACAAACTCAGTTTTATTTTTTCTTTCTCCACCTGAACACCTCTTCTTTCCTGCTCCTGTCTTATTACATTAGTTAGGACTTCCAATATGACACTGAAAGGGAGTGGTGACTGATAGAAACCACGTGTGCCAAGTGGCCAAGGTCAACATCTGTGCTCATAAGTCATGTTGATGATGTATATATGATGCGATGTGGCAATTTACTTCTCTGATCTCCTTCCCCAAACCTATAATCCCTGTCTAATCATGAGAGAAACATCAGACAAATGCCCACAGAGCAGCATCCTGCAAAAACTACCTGACCACAAGCCAGGTGTAGTGCACCTGGAAAGCTGGGACAGGAGGATCACAAGTTCAAGCTCAGCCTGCCAACTCAGTGACTTAGCGAGGCCCTGTCTAAAAATACAAACTAAAAGTGGGCTGGGGATGTAGCTCGGTACATTCAATCCCCAATACCACATATAAAAAATAAAATAAAATAAAACAAAACTGACCATTACTTTCAAAAATAGTACTGTCATTAAAAAACAAAGGAAATTTGAGAAATTGTCACAGTCCAAGGGAGCTTAAGGAGATATGGACACTAAATGTAATGCGGTTTCCTAGATGGGATTCTGGACAGAAAAAGGACATTAGGTAAACTAAAGAAATCTGAATCTACTATGAGCTTATCAATATTGTTTCATTTGTGTGTGGCAAATAAAGTATACTTTATATAAGTTGCTAATAATAAAGAAAATCATTTGGGTGGGGAGATACCTGGAAACTCTGTACCATCTCTTTTATGTGCTTGTAAAACTAAAATCATTCTGAAAAAATACTTTATTAATAAAAGGGAGAACCACTGAGATAAAGGAACTGCTTAATATCTTGGCTATGGTGGTGGACATGTGAACCCATACATGTGATAAAATTATATACAGCTAAATACACACACATAAGTCAATACAAGTAAAACTGGAAAAATCTGAACAAAACGGTGGGTGATACTAAAGTCAATATCCTCATAGTAACATTGTAAAGCTCTATCTAGTTTTGAAGAATTTTTCCATGTAAGGAAACAGGGTAAAAGAAACAACCCCCTGTGAAGCTACAATCATCTTAATACAAATTTTAATTAAAAATAAACAGTTTCTAAAAACATGTCCTCAGGAACAGAAAGGAAGAACTTGGAGCAAATTAATGCCTCTAAGCTCAATTTTATATGAACCAAGGAAAAAAAGAAAGGACAAGGGCAGGCTCTAAGAGAAAGCAGTCATAATCACAATAACAGTAATAAGAAGAAAGATAGGGAAAGGAGAAGGAAGCAGATATAGAAGGAGAAATATTAGTACTCCCATTGATAACCAGATGTGGACATTTTCTGAAGCTGCAAACATCCCCTTTAGAAGCATCTGTGTTCCAGGAAGGAGCTAGTATTTACCTTGGAAGTAAAAAGAGCCCCTTTATGATCAAAAATTTCATTACTATTTCTGTTAGTATGCAGATGCTAGGCATTTCTTCTAAGCCGAGTGTACACTAACATATAGAAGATGCTCAACAAATAATGTATGTATAAAAACAACTAGAAAATTGAGAAAATTTTGAGCTATGATCTCACAAATTATTCAGTAGGCTGACAGTAGACATCTTCAAGGCTATGAGCAGTGCCTGAAGCCTCTTGTGTGATGTAGGCTTGGGCTTCCTTACTAAGCAAAGTCAAGTTTCTGAGACAGTGAGCGTGGCAACGAGTAACAAGCTCACCAGCTGAGTCTTTCCGATGATCCATCCAAGTATACCCAAACCGTAAATGAAACCCCTCCATCAAGGGTGATGATGGGAGCCACAAAAGAAAGGGGAGATTCTCATAGTGGCCTTTAGTTTCCAATGTCAAATCTTCCTTCGGGCTTCTGCCAGAAAGTTTCAGCAAGGTACAGCACAGTCAAGATTTATGTCACATGAGAGTTAGGATCAATAACTTTGAAAAGTGAGCCTCCCCTAGAGCCTCTGGACTTTTGTGTTTGAGCTTTTCTCCCCCTTTTTTCACACCTGCGTCCATACTGACAGGGCATCTGCTCCCATCACACGATCCAGGTACAGGAGCATCGGGTTGAGCAGATTGCATCTCCTCATCTGGCCTGGCATTTGTCTGTCATGCTGTGGCTGGAATGTGATACCTAGTTGACAAAAAGCAGCCCTCACATATGTCGGGAAACCCTTTGTTCCGCCAGAGTGCCCCTGCTGTTTGGGGTTCTCCAAAGATTCAGGGATTCAGGTCCCTCTATCACTGTCCTTTTCAAGACAAATGGCCACATCACAGGACAGCAGGTGCTGCTCAGCTCAACATGTGTGCCTCCCCAGACACACACACCTCTGCCTGCCTCTTTACCCAATCAATCAAGGAGGCTGGTGGTCGTGTGCACACCCACGTGTGCCTGTGCAATGTGAATGTGCTCTGTGGTTGGGAGAGTGTGAATGTGTGCTTAGCTTTGATGTTTTCCATTTTATCTCAAGCGTTATCTTGAGATCATGGCACCCTGGATGAGGTGGCAATTAATCAACCCCAGGCAATGGCTCCAACAAAATATACTGCAAAGACTTACAGATGCATCTTCAAAGTAGTTACTCAGAGTTCAAGATATGGGCATAAAAAAATTCTCTGATCAATATTAGCGCAAACCTTCCTTTTCAATGAACTAAGAGACACTAATAGTATAGCTAACTTGCATTTTTCTCCCTTTCCCCTTCCTTCTTTTCCCCTTTCCTCCATCCTAGTTCTTTTTTCCTTTTAAACAATTTCTTCCCATTTCACATATCTATTATACATTTTATACCTTATTTACTCATTCAGTTTCTTACACCAGGGAGACAATATGATGTTTATACATGTAAGTCTGATTTATTTCATTTATGAGTATGGTCTCAAGTTGAATCCATTTACCTATAAAAGTCTCAAATTTATCCTTCTTTATGGCTGAGTTGTACTCCATTGTATAAAAATACCACATCTTTTTTATCCATTCCTCAGTTAATAGGCATTTGGGTTGTTTCCAACATTTAGCTATTACTAATTGTGTTGTTTTACCTTTTCTCCACAAAATAAAAACAAAAAATCAACATAGAAAACCTTCTGAAAAAGAAAACCTAACCTATGTTATATAAAACATTTATAATCAAATATTTACTTTTTTACATGAATAAAGTTTAGGTCCTAAATACAACAGGAATTATAAAGCGACATTTTACTTAAAAAAAAAAAAAGACTCACAGATGTAAAGTGTCTGGATGCAGGAATGACAAAATAACAATCTTATAATCTTATAGTCCAAAAGTGCACAAGTTCCTCTCTCCCTCTGAAGGAATTAAAATAGTGCTCAGAATGCCTAGGACAAGAAGATATGAGAAAAATTTTCTGGAAACTCCATCCATAGCATACTCAATACACACATTTACCTCCAAAAGATGTCATATTTTCTAAAAGGACAGCATAAACATTATTGTCTCCTGATGAGTTGGCTATATCTGATGGACACATCCATTTTCTAAGGCCAATAGACAAAGTTATGAAGAGCTGACCTCTCCCTCCTAGTTCTTCCTTCATCATCTATCCTCTGAGGGAGAAACACTCTAGTCAGCCATGAAAACCTTGTGGATTAATTCTTTACATTCTAAATATCTTTGCATTTTTGTAGCCAATACTAATGCTTAATAATATGCACTGAACTCAAATCTCAATCAAAACTATTAATCCAAGACTCCTTATAAGCAGATTGCAAAATAAGAAATTCGATTTCTTTAAAAGAATAATTACAGAAACTTAGCATTAATTTGGTTTTCTTTGGTTTTGCTTTTTCAGACTTTGTTCATTCTTAAGAAATAGATTTCAGAATTCTTGTCCCTCGTGAAGAACAAGTGTGCTCGGGGGTGGTGGTGAAGTGTTTCTTCAAGTTGCTGGACTCCTTTCATATTTTCGTAAGACTTTGCCTAAGAAAGGTCTCTTCCTGTTCTCTGCAAGCCCCATTTTGGAAGGCTGTCAAGTGGCCTGGCATGGATGGGCCCCTTGCTGAAAGTGGCTTCGACTCCAACATTCACCGAGTAAACCACGGAGAAAGGAAAGGATGCAGAGATCTGGTATTGGTTGAAATATGAACCAGGTCAAATCCATATACCTTCAACTCTATCATTTTGAAACTAAGTAAATGCTGGGTGGCAAGAGTGGGCCTTGCAGGAGGTCCCCATCATTTGGTACTCTGGGCACCATTTCGATGAAAGTGCCAGCCTTCGCATCTTTGGAAAGTAGAAAGTCCTCTTCCTCCAGCCTAGAGAAAGGCATTGTTACAGCCACCTTTTGGTCCTCTCTGTTCATGTTCTTCACATCATGAGTCTCCAGGAAAACCAGAACCTGAAGCAACAACTCAACCATCATTTATTGTATTCTTATTAATGTTCCAGCCACTTGTTCAATGGCAACAGAGTCTACAAAGACAAATACATCAGGGCCCCTGCCTTCAAATAGCATGGATAGTGGGACACTATAACAGGTAACACTCATGAAAAAACCAGGTGCTATGGAGAATAAAGGGTTGTGGAATAGCTAGGCAGTCTTTGAAAAATGATTAGGGTTTCAACAATTGGAAAAGGGAGTGAAGGAATGGAAAAATGCAGAAAGAAGGAAAGAAAGAAAAAAGAAAAGAAAGGAAAGGCAGTCACCAGCTAAAAGAACAAAGTCAGCAAAGGGAAAGAGATAAGGACAGGCAGCCGGGTGAACTCAGCACAGAGCAAGGTGAAGCACAAGTAGGCTAAAATATAAGGTGGAAAAGGAGATAGGAACAGACTGGGGCTCCTGGACGCAGAGGTGGTGAGTGTGTACTTCATCCCTCCTGCAATGGAAAGCTGAGTGACTGAGGGAGATTCCCCAGGTGGATCAGCTCAGGAGAGTTCCCTGGGAACTTGGCAGCGGCAGGGTATGCAGGGACACTGAATCAGGAATATTTTGCCCCTGGTCTTTTCCATTTCCAAGATGCCCATTTATATCCCTTCTGCCCTCCCCACTCTGACCCACATTATCAGTCATAAAGTAAGACCTTTGCTGAAGATACTCAGTTTAAATGGAAGACTGCCAAAGACTGAAAAATCTTCAAGTTTCAGAAGCATGAATTCCCAAGGAGAAGACAGCAGCTGCAATGGCGGGTGGCCCCTCTCCAGGCGTGACTCTGGGGGCTTGGAAGATTTGGAGGAGAAGGCAAGGGAGAATGAACACAAGATGCTTCCTTCTCAGCATTTACTCCTTCCCAGGGAAACCCCAAAGCACTACAACTGGCCTCAAAACATGGTCCAGGCACCAGCTTTTAAACCCCCAGGTTAGTCATATCCTTTTCTCAGGCTTCAGTTTTACCAGGCCCGCTGCAAGCGGCCACGCAGCGCCATTCCTATCCTTGCGACGCGCCTGCCTCCGCCCCGCGCGCGGATGGGATGAGTAAGGACCTCAGGATCGCCTGCGCTCACCTCGGCCACACCCACCTCGAGGCTCCTTCCGGCCTGCCTGCCAGAGTCAGAGGTGCACAAAGGTTCCCATTGTCCCAGGTCCGTTGCTCACATTCTTGTCTTTAATTCCATTGTATAAATAGTCGTCTAATTTTTGACCATTGTCTATAGGTTAAAAAATGAAAGGGAGAACTTTAAGCAAGTTGCAAATGATAACTCAAAGCCAAATTCTTAAGTATATGTTTTCTAAAACCACGAGAAAATGGAAAATGCTTTCAGAAATTCCTGTGGTCAAATCCAGTGACCAGGGATTTAGGTACATCTTATTTTTCTGATGACAGAACGCAAAGTGACCAGCCAAGGACCCAGGGGGCACAGCGACACTCAAATTTCTCTTCTCACAAAAGCTCAGCGGACAAGTCCCCCCTCCCCCTTCCCCTTTTTTTTAAACAGGAGAAAACACAGGCCTCTCATTTTCCAGCACAGAGTCTGTCACAGGCTCCCTAAGGATCCGGGCCGCCCACCCCTGGTCCTAGAGGAGTCCTGTTACAAGGGGACCACGCACCTCCTGCAGACCCCTGCAGAGAGACATCGCCCCCTCCCACTGGGGCTGCAGAGGCAGCAAGCAGAAAAGGCTGGAGAAGGAGGTGGAGTGTGATTCATTCGTAGCTGAAAAGTGACTCAAAAAGGAAATTGCCTGGTGTGCGCGGATGACACAGTTCATTGTAACCTGCTGTGACCAGGCCTGTCTGTCAGGCAGCTGTCTACCTTTGCCTTGGACAGGAGTCAAGCAGACATGCGGGGCGCACTCTGGGCTGCACCCCCACACCATGACTCAGAGACGTTTCCTCGCCGAGCCTCGCCCTCTGACTACACCCGGGCTGGGCGCCGCGCTCGCAGCGAGCGCGAGACTGCGAGGCAGGAGAGGAACCGTTCAGAGAAAGAGGCCAGGCGCTCTGGGGCCAGGCCGAGCCGCCTGCACTCGGAATTCTTCGAGTCTATGTTTTAACTTAGCCACAGTAAATGTTTCCTGTTTCACGCTCTTGGCTTTAAATCACACGCATGGAAAGGAAAAGAATTGTACTTTAGGCCTTGCAGTGTCGTTTTCTTTTTTTCTCTCTTCTTTCTTAATTTCTTTCCTAACTTCTTCCCTTCCTTCTTATCTTTTTCTTGCCCCGCCTTCTTCCCTTCCTTCATTTCTTTGTTCCTTCTTACTATCGTTCCTTCCTTCTTTCCATCAACGAAAACTTTTAAATAATTACACCATGTCAGGCACTGTGCTTTCCCAACAAAAATAATAAAGTCTCGGATTATTCTCAGGAAGCTTAGATTCCACACAGGGAGTGAATACGCGTACACAGACAGTCCAGTGACTCCCTGCTCTGTGAGGACGGAACAGCTGACTCTACCTGGGAGTCAAGTCAGGTGTGGACCGTGTGCACGGGACATTGCACGGCCTTCACGGAGGGCCTCTGCAGAAGACTGACTGAGTAAGAGTGAATGGGAGAAGCCAGGACAGCACTGCAAATGGGGGCAGCGCTTAGCATGGCCCCTGTGCTGGGCACAGTTCTAGGTCCTGGGGGCAAGGAAATAAGTAAAACGTAAGTCTCCACCTTCAGGTTAAGGGGTTTGATGAACATATCTACAGTTGTATTTGGAAGTGATAATACATTTTAAAGGGAAAACAGAATGAAGAATCAGGAGCAACAGAAACAGTGTGGGTCCACCAAGTCCATAGAGTGTACAACACTTAATAGGAAAACTACAAAGTCAAAAACTTTTGGAATCTAAAGTTTTAGAGAAATAAAAATGAGAAAAGGTTTTATGCCCTTGTCTTTCTGCTTTTGACCTTGTTAAAACTGTGACCAACCTTGTCATGAGTGGGACGGTTTGCAGAGCTGGATGAGGCTACCGGGCCTCTGTGGGCCTGCTGACATGCTTTGAGACATAGGTGGGATTTTTTTGTTTTGTTTTGGATGCAGTAGAAGGAGGATATTTTCACTAAGAATGGAGAATTATCCTCAAAATGGAGGATTAAAAGGTAACTGAGGATGAAGATCACTGGGGGGATTTGTTTTACATCTAACCTGTGAAGACATGATTTGCATGGAGATTTTGCAGACTGGGCAGGACCAGGTAGCAGGCTGTGCACTGAATGGAGACAGGCAGTCTGTGGACCCTAAAGCTGAGATGCATTAGGAGCCACCTTCCTGGAACCAATCTTGCCTTTCTACTACAGGAACCAGAAATGTTGAAAGGCTAAGGGAATATCTATCAAGAAAAACACAGCAGCCCCAACCAGAAAGAACAAGAACCCCATGAGGTTCTCTGCAGCCAGCAGGATTCCACCAGGGGCCTGTCTGGCCAAGTAAGAGCCAAAAGCCATGGTAATTTGGCCATTAATGTTCCAGCAATCTTACTCATGCATTCATTTTAAAGTCTGTTTTTAACTCTGTGCTCAGTGGTAGTGACCCAGTTATACGTGCCTCATGGAATGTAGATTCTAGGAAAGCAGCATTATTCAAGTAACACAGAAATCAGTGATAATGACAAAATATGATCAATGCCATAGAGATGGGCAAAGTGTCCTATGAGAGCCCAGTAGGAGCTGCTGACCAAGCCCAGGTGATTGGAAGAGAAAAGATGCTGGCGGAATTTAGGAGGTGTCAGACTGAGTAGAAGGAGTGTGATTGTGTAGCTTCTGAGTGTACTGTGGATGGACAGTGTGTCACACGCTCCACGCTCAGATGTAGTAACCAGGGGGCAGCACCTCACAGATGGAAGGAAAAGGAAGCAACGTGGCCATTCCTTCATTCATTCATTCAGGAAATACTAAATTCATGCTTGGAAGTTGCCAAGCACTTTGCCAGACAGGCTTTCAATGTCAAACTTCTTTTTATTCACATTTTAGATTTCCTTTTATGCAAAATTTTTGATTCCAACAAAAGTTGCCCATTTATAAAAATTATACCAAGAAGACAGCTAAATTGCCTCTTTCTAATTTTTGTCATATTTAGCCAAATCTCAGTGGAGCGCTCTAACGTAAGTGCAAAAGAGTGTCTCCTAAATAATAAATCCGGTACTTGTTTGCTTTTCAGCTTTCTTTTCTTGTTTTGTGCATTCTGTTTTGCTTTGTTTTAACATCAAAAAGACACTGTTCAGCGCATGTATCACTTGGTTGCTGGGCATATTTACTGAGTCATAGTCTCTGTATCTTTTATCCTGTAAGAAATTCTGTGAAATTCCAGACCCTTGAAAATCACTTTAATAAGTGGAATTTTTTTTCTTTCTTCCAATATATCCCTTAGATGTTTATTCTAGCATAAAAGCGTTCCTCCATTATCAAATAAACATCATAGAATAATTTCAATTGAGAACAGAAATGCTTATGCTTCATTTCATCCCCACCAATGATTGTATTTATTTATTCAATAAATATTCCTTAAGTGGCTTCTCTACTGTGAGCCAGCCCTTTTTTAGTAACATAGTTAAGTGCCTTTCTTTTATTGCCTTCAATTTACAAATGTGATCAGGAGTTTGTTCTTTGTAATTATACACATGCGTATATTAACTACATCTGGACACATATGTACTTGTATGTAACTATATAGTTTCAGATGCATAGCAATTAACTATACTGCATAAGCTTTTAAGTAGAATTCTAGATGAGAGGGCCGGTGAGATGGCTCAGTGGCTTAAGCGCCTGCCCGGCAAGCGCAAAGGCCTGAGTTCGACTCCAGGAACTCACATACGAAAAAGGGGCAGTGATATCGCTCAGCGGCGCAGGCTCCTCCTGGCACGCGAGGTCCTGAGGTCAACCCCCCGGTACCCACAAAAAAAAAAAAAAGAATTCTAGATGAGAGATGTGAGGACTTTAACAAGAAAAAAGTAATATAATATCAGTTTGGTATATTTATAATAAGTCACTTCATGCAACACTACTTCTGAATTAAATCTCCACTGTCAAAAGAGAAAAAACCACTGAAGGACAAGACAAAACAAACATATGACCACACTTTTCTCTTAGCCTGTGTCCTGAGATTATATGAGTAGGAAATGGTTGCAGGCCTAGAAATCAAGTTAGAGCTCTCTTTGCCCTGTAGTGACTGACAGATGCCAGGGGTGCGTCTCGATCTCTCAGTCATCATTGTTGACTTCATTATGTGTGTGTTCTTTTTGTGGCTTCAGCCCAGAATCCAATGCTGCAAGAACGGAGAAGCAGTACGTAATGTAACTGGGCCTATGCAGCAAGGTTGCTTGGATCTTCTGTGACTGCTCTACCACATCAGTTGTTAAGTCCCATATACTTGCTGAGACCATGCAGAATCATGAGAAAACATATTATCAAGCCAAAAAAAAAAAAAAAAAAAAAAAAAAACCTGCACATTAAACCACTGCACCACTCTTAACCATAGAAAATATAATTATCATGTAGACACAAAGACAAATCAAATATTGACATGCAGTAAAATCTACTAAATGCAACAACTATATAACCATTAGCAATAGAAAAGAACCTAATAATAACAGTAACTAAATACCTAAAGATTAATAAAGCTTATTGGTTATACAAGTAAAGATGGAAGGGGTAAGGAATGGGAGAATGAACGAAATACAATAAAATAAATAAAATTTGAAAAATAAAAGGAAGATGAGAAGGAGGAGGAGCAGAGAAAGGTGAACAAATGATCCTATTAAGGGTAAGAGAAATAACAGAATTAGATAAAAGTAACAGAAAAGAACAAACAAGAAAAAGAAGAGAAAAAAAAGCAAAGCAAAAAAGAAAGAGGAAGAAAAGAAAAATTAAAATAAAAAGCCCAAATTCCAAAAAACAATGAAGAAAGAACCCAAAAAATCCTCCATTTTTGAATGAATAATTTCTTTTCAGGGTCTACAGTATTGGACTCCACCAGATAGGAGGATGGGATAATGAGTCATGGCTAAGATCTATTTTGTTTCCACACTCACTTTTTTGTGTGCAAATGCTGAATCCTGCCCGGTCTTTCCTACTAGGTGTTGTGGTTAATGGTGTCTGCCCAAAGCCCCCAGTTTCCATGTTCCTCTGTGGGACCCAAGCCATGACTTTCTCCACCTAGTTTTATGGCTAGTGGATTTGTAAGGTCTCCTCTAACTCCAATCCAGATGTCCCTCTATCCATACACCCCAGGCTATGGCAACCATCCAACCTCAGACTTATCATGGCTCACATTTGTTGACAGGGAAAGCAAACAGACTACTGAGTTCTGTGCTGGACATAGGCATTGAGGGAGGGGTTCAAGACTTAATACCAGCACATTCAGGCCCAGCCCCCTCTAAAAGCCAAACATGTCCAGAGTGGCTTCTCACTGTGGAGTGCAGGAACCCCTGTCCTTCCCAGCCTAAGCTGAAACCTTTCAGGGGAGTCTGTCTCTCACCCATGCTCTTTTCATGACTGGCTCTTGAAACCATCTCCCAAACCAATCATTGTGGTAAGATGATACAACAAACCTTGGAGTATAGCTGTCCTGCAGCTTTTCTGTGGCTCAATCTTAAACAACTAACTTCTTCCTGATTAAACACTCTCAACTATGGCAAACACTATACTGGATTTCTTCCAATTCTAGCTTGCCATATGGAAGGAATCACTTTCAGAGTAAAACCCCATGCTGTTTTTGCGGTTTACAAAACAGTGGGCTTTTCTTCAGACTGGTGCTGCTGGCCCAATCCATTGCTTCTTCCTGTAGCTTCCAACTTTCTCTGCACTTTCTTTGTGTCAACAAAGACAGGCCACCCTCCCCAGAGCTTTCCAAACTGCTTCATTCTTTTATCTGTATTGTGCTGTACTTCTTCAGCTTCTCTGTAGTTTCTAGTTTTTCCGTAAGATCCCTACCAATTCCTGGAGATCTACTTCTTTTTTTTTTTTTTTTTTTTTTTTTTTGTTACCAAGTTGTTGTTTTCCAGGTGTCTTGATTTCAGATCCTAGAAAGGCTGTTTTTTGCTACTGTTCTTTACTCTGCCATTTTGAGGGAACAATTCAAAAGGAAGAGTTAACAATTACAATCATATATGCGCTGAACACCAGCACACCCAACTTCATAAAACAAATACAACTGGACATAAAAGATCAGATAAACATCAACACAATTATAGTGGGGAATATCAATGCCCACTGTCACAAATAGGCAGATCAATTAGACAAAATATTAACAGAGAAATACCAGAGTTGAAACACACCTTTGAACACAGTGCCTTAATAGATATATTCAGTGTGTTCCACCCAATGACAAGAGAACTCATATTCTTCTCAGCAGTAGATGAAACTTTCTCCAAAATAGATTATATACTAGCCCATAAAGTATGCATAAATAAATAGAATACAATAGAAATTATCCCATGCATATTATGAGATCATTAGTGCAAACAAACTAGAAATCAAAATAAACCACAGAAATTATGCAAACACATAGAAATTAAACAATACACTCTTGAGTAATCAGTAGGTCACAGAAGAAATCAAGGAAGAAATTAGACATTTCCTAGAATCAAATTATAATGCCAGTATAATTTGACAGAACCTATAGGACACAATGAAAACATTCTCTAAGATGGAAGTTTATAGCTGTAAATTCCCACATCAGAAAAACAAAGTGAGCCCAAATAACTAATCTAATGGTGCACCTCAAGGTCCTAGAAAAACAAGAAAAATCCAAGTCTAAAGCTAGTAGAAGGAAGGAAATTATAAATATTAGAGCAAAAATTACTGAAATTAAACAAAAAATACAAAAAAAATGTATCAAAGAGCTAGTTATTTGAAAGAATAAACAAAATAGACAAAAACCTTAGCCAATCTAACAAAAAAAAGGAAAAAAGACCCAAATCAATGCAATTATAAATGAAAAAGATAATGAAAGAACTTCATAGCAAAAACCATAGCACTCTTAAAAAACAAAAAGGAGATTCAAATGGACATCAGAAAATGGAAAGATATCTCCTGTTCCTGAATATGCAGAACCAATATTGTTAAAATGACCGTGCTTCCAAACTTATATACAGATTTAATGCAATCCCAAAGAAAATACCAACAGCCTTCCCCACAGAACTAGAGAAAACAATCCTAAAATCCATATGGAAGGAGAAGAGACCCAGAATAGCAAAAACAGTCTGGGTAACTAGAACAAAGCAGGAGGCATTGCTATCCCAGACTTCAAGTTATATTACAAAGCTACAGTGATAAAAACAGCACAGTACTGGTATAAAGATAGACATGTGGATCTATGGACAAAAACACAGGATGCAGAAACAATTCCATTCATATTCAACTATCCAATCTTTGACAAAGGGGCCAAAAACATATGCCGGAGAAAAGATAGCCTATTTAGCAAATGGTGCTAGGAAAACTGGCTATTCACATGAAGATTGAATCTAGACCCATATCTCACCATGTATTAAACTAAAATCAAAATGGATCAAATATCTAAATATAAAAACAGAAACAATCTGCTGGAAGATAAAATAGTTAAAACTATTGAAGACAGGCATGGGCAAGGACTTTCTAAATAGAAACCCAATTGCACAAGTAATAACATCAAGAATCAACAAATGGGATTATATCAAGTTAAACATCTTCTGCACAGCAAAAGAAACAATCAGCAAAGTGAAGAGACAAACTACGGAAAACATTTTGCCAGCTACTCCTCAGACAGAGGTCTAATATTTAGAATATATAAAGAACTCAAAAGAATTATATCCCTCAAATTAAAAGACCCAATTAGACAAAGAGCAACTGAAATGAATAGACACTCTCAGAAGAAGTACAAATGGCCAATAAATATATGAAAACATGTTCAGCATCTCTGATCATTAGAGAAATGCAAATTAAAATAACACAGAGATTCTATCCTACTCCAAAAAGAATGGCTATTATCAAGAAATCAAATAATATCAAATATGGGCCAGACTGAGAGGAAAAAAAACCTTTCTAAATTGCTGGTGGGAATGTAAGCTAGTACAACCAGTATGGAAAACCATATGGAGATTCCTCAAAAAACTAAAACTAAAAATCCCATTCGGCCCAGCTATTCACCTTCTAGGTACCTTCCCAAAAGACTTAAAGACATCATATTTCATTCACACATACCCATGTGTATAGCAACACAACTCATATAGCTAAATCTTGGAAATGGCCTGTCTGTCCATGAACAGATGAATAAAGAATTTATATACAATAGGGTACTACTCTGCCATTAAGAATCATTTGAATACACTTGATACACTTGAATCATTTGAAGGAATATAGATGAACTTCAAGACCATAATGGTAACTGAAATAAATACACAAGCTTACATATCACATATGTTCTCTTACATGAAAAACCTCAAGTGTAAATAAATTAAAGAGAAAAATAAAAGGTAAATAATAGGAAAAAGGAGGTAGATCTTTTTTGCGAAAGGGAAAAGGTCCAAGAGATGGAGGGAAAGGGGAAGAGTGGAGAAGAAGGAGATGCCAAAAGAATTAAATTGTGTACATGTACCAATTCCCCATGATGAATGTAATCATTATATACTGTAAACATGCACTTTTTTTTTTTTGTGGGTACCGGGGATCAACCTCAGGACCTCGCGTGCCAGCAGGCACCCGTGCTGCTGAGCGATATCACCGGCCCTTTTTTCATATGTGGGTTCCGGGAGTTGAACTCGGGCCCTCGCGCTTGCCAGGCAGGTGCTTATGCCGCTGAGCCATCTCACCGGCCCTAAACATGCACTATTAAATACAAAAATTAGAAAAAAAAACTGCAGAAGCACACAGATGGGTAATAGATAAATGGGCAAAGTGGCCACATGGAATAAATCTGGCTTGCCTGTTGGGTCCTACCATATTACTAAAGTGCTGGATCTATGCAAGTAAGTCATTTATTGATGCGTTCTCCCTCAGAGTGCTGTACAAAAGTTTTCCTCCGAGGCTATTAAAGTGATTTTCATGTCTAGTTAATTGATGAAAACTATGAACAAGGTTTACTATGACTTCAAGAAATAGATCTCTCAACAAGGTATAAAGGGATTTGAAAATCTCCTCACTGCAGTGTCTTTACTAAAAACTCTTATTTAAATGTTAAGCCCTAGGTATCTGAGCCTATTTTACTCATATCTACCAATGTTCAGTGCAGAAAAGTAACAGAACAAGTTGCAAGGGATAAGAGTTCTGGTTTGAACAGGAACATAACACTGTGACATTAGGTAAGTTAGATGCATATTGAAAAGTGCTCATCTGTGATCTGCTAGAATTATTAAAGGGACAACAGGCTAAGACTTCAAAAAGTGCATACAATTTGAATTAGGAGGAAAGTTGTCAGTGACTGCATTTGAAAATGAGCTGTGAGACCCTATCACTGTGGGATAAAGGGCAGATTGCTCAGGAAGTAGCAGCGCACGCCCCACAGCATGGCTGCTCTGAGGTCACTCTAAGAAGGAAATAACCACAAAAGCCCTGAGAATGGTAATATCCAGGATGGGATAGTGATGTATTTTGTCTCCTTACGACCCTATAGAGCCTAAGAGTGGTTGAACTGCTAAGCTAATGGGTTATTGTTAAACATTTTATTTAAAAATCATTTTAATTACTCAAGGTGGTAAAAAGGACAGCATGATCTTTTAGTGCCATTCATTTTTATCTCTACTAATCCTAGCAGGCTCTAATTCTAAGTCACATACCAGCAGTAGCTTTCTGTGACTAGGAAGGAGAGTTTGCATCTTCTTTTTGTTCTTTTCCCATTTCCACAAAAAAAAAAAAAAAAAAAAAAAAAAAAACCACCATATGAGGGTGAAATGAGAAAAATGCAAGAACCTCTCTAGAAATGCAGAGTAGTTTGCTGGCAATACTGACCTTGGACACAAAGTGAGTTTTAAGTATTGTGTGTGTGTGTGTGTGTGTGTGTGTGTATGTGTGGTGCTGAGGATTGATCTCAAGGCCTCACTCATGCTAAACACATGCTCCAACCCTGAGCTACACCTCCAGCTCCTCCAGTTTATATTTTTAATCCAGGGCTCACAATGTTTGTCCAGGCCATGTTTTTAACATCAGATTCCCTCATTATAGTGTGCTGTTTAACTTAGGACAGTCCACACCATCTGCTTTTGCACATTTCCTTTGCCTTTTAAATTTCCAAGTGTACATTTCCAAGGATGACGTTCCTTTAAAGATAGGATAGCAATTATGAAAAAGGATGCATGGTCAAATGCAACAATGACTTGGAAAAGAGCCGTAGCATGAAAAGCAACACAGGGTTTCTACATGACATGACATAAACAGAGCTTCCAAGAGAGTAAATCTTTGAATACTGTTAAACCCTAAACATGCTTTCTGTATCTGGTAAATAAGACTTTGTTAGTTTCTCTTGCATCTTCCTGAAGACTAGTTGCCTCAAATTAAAGCAAAGAACATAATATTTCAGGGACTTATTCAGCCATTTGGCAACAGAATAGACTTTTTGTAAGTGGAAGTTTGTCAAATGAGAAATCTGGAACTCCATGCATAAGTCAACATGGAATAGCACGTGCAGTTTTACTCCAGGCTCTGATACGCTAAGAAAATATTACTATAATTACATCATATCATTGTGAAACAATGCGAAATTATGAGCATGAAATAAATTTGCTTCCCCACTGTAAAAGAACTCGACAGGCAAATCTTTAACTGTATATTTCCTGTTGAGCTAAATTTTTTCCCCCTCATGTTGGCAAATTCTGCAGACGCCCCAGTCTCCATGGAGCAGGGCCACATTTTCTTCCCACCTCAGGTTCTTCTTGCTCTGAGTTAGCCTTTGAAGGGCAAGCACCCAGGTTTAGCGAAGACTTAAATTCAAGTCAGCCCAAGAGCAAACAGTGTTAAGCTCCTACTGTAGCACATAAACTACATCTACAGTGGTTGGGCATGGGGAGGCTTGGAGATCAAACACAAGACCCTGAATTATCACTGCCAAGACCCAGAGGGAAATCCCAAAGCTGTTCGTTTATCTTCAGAGACATCTCTTTGGACTTGTTGCTCTCTTTCCCTGCAATTTGGACAGCCAGGACTTCCCTCACTCCCTAACACAGTGAGAGATCCACCCAGCTGGGTCTGCCCCCTGCCCAAATGCTTTAACTCTACAGTGCCTATACTGTATTTCCTAGTCAATTTACACTGAAAAATAAAAACTTTACACTGAAAGCCACCACCTGACAAGATTTGAGCCCAGCAAAGGGGCAGAAAATCTAATCTTTCCAAAGAGATATTTGCATTTTAAGTCAAGAGATGAGTAGGACAAAGACCCAATAGCTCTGTCTGTTCAGATGGTCTGGACACTGTCCCCTACTTCCCTAAGTGTGGGACCTCATGCCAACATCTTCCCTAGCAAGTCTCCATTCTCACAGACTCCAGCCTTAGGACGCTTGTGCACAGGGTGCACAAGGGGATGGTGCTGGTGGTGCTGGTGAAGTGTGGTTTTAAGCACCTGAGTTCTGAAAGAGCAGGGGGAAATGAGAGACTCACGTAAGACCCCAGAGGTGGCAGTTCCCTGTTGAGGCCAAACAACAAGCATCTATGACCAGAGAATATTCATAAAACTCCCTAAATTTATTACAGTATTGGGAAACTGCAAAGAAAACTCCTCCTGAACAGGAGAAGATTCTGTTGGTGGTGATGGAGATTACAGCGGACTATGGTATTCCCACTCCCTACGCTCCTGCTCCTGTGTGAGTGTGGGCAGCCCCTCTCCAACCTTGGGGGACAGTTGGGGAATTATCACAGCAATAAGCTTGCATGAGTACCTGAGTAAATTAACAAAGCTCTGAATGATAAACTAGGGCCTTTCAACAAAGCATGTGACAAATTACCATATTCTTCCAGTGCTTAAAACCACTAGCTGGCTATGAAGCAGTCCCAAAAGTTAAGACTTGGAGTCAAAGTAAGTTGTGCACACGTTGCAAAGTGGTTCAAAATATTTATTGAGCTGATTTCTTATAAAAACAAAACCAAAAAAAAAAAAAAACTATCAACTTCATGGTTATGCTCGAAGGCTTTTATTTCACATCTCCTTTTCAGGAGAGTGGATCATGGGCCCAACAAACAGACCATTGTGCAATAAGAGTCCACACCCTTTATGGCTGAACAGGAGAACTGGTTATACACAATTTCCATGTTGCAGCCCCCCCCCCAAACTAAATGTGAATTTTCCATTATTCCTTCAACTACAGAGTAGAAAATGTACATCTCAGTGCCAGGCGTATAAATGCAATCAAAGGATTTCATGCCTGATGGCTGCTATTTAGCTGTTACTAAAAGAAAGAACATCACATAGTATTTTAAAGCTATGCTGTGGGTACTTCCTCTAGTAACCTTTTGTAACCACAGATGGTATCAAAAAGAGCTGTGTTCTGAAAAAAAATCTATTAATTAAAATTATATCAATCCAATTATCTATACTGCCTATATCATATGACAAACTTTTAAAGTGACAATGGAGTAGATTTTGTTTTGAAGATTTCATTTGTAAGTAAAAGATGGCAAAATAACTTATCAGAGCTTTATGTTCTTTTCTGACTTTTGTCACTAAGTCCAGGAGACAATGTCAATAAGGAAAGAAGTACAGACAATTATAAATAGCGGGAGCTTGAACTGAGGAAGAATGAGGACATAGATGAAAGCATTTAATGAAAAGCTTGATAACTTTGTGAGATGATATGTTTGTTAATTATCTAGGTTTAAACATGCTATATGTTTCAGAACCTCACAATGTTATCTGTGAATTAGCAAAAAGAACAAAAAGAGAGAGAGAGTGAGAGAGAATACATGAGAAAGAGAAACAGAGAAGGGAGAATCAAAGAAGTAGAAAAAGAACAAAGTCTTCTGTCAGTGTGGGATTGGTGATTGGTGTGCTGGTCCAGCATTTCCAATGCTTATCTGTTCCTCCTGTCCCTTACTTGACTCTGTCCACAGACAAAAGAGTTTCCCAAGATAGAGGAAACACAATGAAGAAGACAATTCTTAGTATAACTGAAAGAGATGCTGCATACTTTAGCAATTTAGCTGATGATAATTTTTTTTGTCAAGTGCTGATTTCATCTAGAGTATCAATTTAGACTCTCAGAATTGCTCATGCCCCTTTTTAATGATTCAACTCAAGTTTTAAAACGGAAAGGAGGGCTGGTGAGATAGCTCAGCGGCATAAGCGCCTGCCTGGCAAGCGCGAGGGCCCGAGCTCGACTCCCGGATCCCACATACTGAGAAAAGGGCCAGTGATATCACTCAGGGGCATGGGCACCTGCTGGCGCACAAGGTCCTGAGGTCAACCCCCGGTACCCACAAAAAAAAAATGGAAAGGAATTAATACACAAATTGTAAATAACTCAAATACTGGCTTTAAGACAGTATCTACAAAAAAGCGATGATGTTAAGAGACTTTATATTATTAATAAAATAGAAAGCTCCATTTAATAATGAGAAATGAGTTCAACTTTATGCATTTTTAAACCATCAGCCTTTATTTGATGGTCAGAACTCAATAAATTTGGAATGGTGAATTCAATCCACCAACTAAAACTGAATTATAATAATATAGACATTGTGCCCATGTACTGAGAAGGAACAGAGTCAGGGTTTGAACCTAATCTGACTCCTGAGCCTTTGCAAGTTCCAATAGAGCCACTTACCTTTCTCAGTTGCCATGATATAATAGAGCAATCTATTCTATTAAAGTTACAACTTTCAAATTGCATTCTTTCCTCTGGAGGATTTCCCTGGAGCCCCTAGTCTGCCCTCCATCCTGGCCCACCTCGTTCACTTACCTCAAGGACCTCCCTGCATTAAGAGCCCATGTCGCTGTGCTGTGCTCCCGGGTGTGAAATGACTTCAGGGGCCTCTCATACACATTCTCACCTCCCAGTTATCTGTACTAAATACACACACAACATACTAAAGTAAAACAAGTTTGGATTAAAGATAACTTCATCGCTTAATATATGTTCCCTATAGTATGTCTATGAAATTTGTAAATTTGAGCCAAAATAATTCCTTTTATAACTAATAATTCTTGATCCTCTTCCCATTTGACAAAGCTCTTTTTCCATTTTTTATTTACTTCTCTTTTTTAAACCCTTTTTCCCTTCCTTCCCTCCCCCCTCTATCTCTCATTCCCCTGGACATTTGAAAATGATCTTCCTACTCCCTACTATCTATCCTTTATTTTGCTTTTTATTTATATTTTAGGTTTCTTATATAAGAGAAATCATGGGATAGTTAAACTTGTGTGTCTGATTTACTTCACTTGGCATTATGGTCTTGAGGTACATCCATTACCTACCTCATTTATCCTTCTTTATGGGAAAGTAATAATCCCTGGTGTGTAAATATCATGTTTTCTTTATCCATTCAACTGTTGATGAACATATGGTTTGTTTCCAAGATTTAGCTATTATGAATTGTGCTGCTATAAACAGGCATGTGCATGCATCACTGTAATACGACTTTAACTATTCTGGGAAGATTCCTAGAAGGCAAATAGCTGGTCAAATGGAATTTCTAGTTTTTAGTTTTTTGAGAAATCTCTATACTGGTCTCCATAGTGTTTGCAGTAGTTTACATTCTCACCAACAATGTAGAAAGGTGCTTTGTTCTCTGCACCTTCAGGGAGGGATGGGAGGGGAAGGGGACAAAAAAATTTAAGACGTGTTATGTACATGTACAAATTCCCCATGATAAATGTACCCATTATATACTGTAAATATGTACTAATAAAAATACATAATTAATTTTTAAAAGCTGAAAAAAAAAAACTTTAAAAATACAACCAACCAACCACAAACTGAAACCTCTGAAGCCATGAGCTAAAATGTCAGTGAGCGACTACGGGCACCATAGAGGATGAAAAACATTGCCCGGAGATGAGACTTACTTCAATCACCGAGAGCCCGAAGGGATTATTTTTCAATGGAGAGCACCCGGCCAGCAGGGAGACTCTTGGGGGAGAAAAAGCCCCTCTGGGTCTCTCTGTGATTGAAAAAAATCACACTCCAAGTAATCTTTTCATCCTTCACACTGTCTGTGACCTTAAAATAAACCTTTCTTCCTTTAAAAAATAAAAAATAAAACTACTAATAAATTGCTAGTTGAAAACATGATGTTCCAATTGTATTTGTAATAATGAATATGCTACTACTAATTAGCTTGATATGAAATTAACTATATTATATGAGTTGGCTTTTCGACTGCTGTGGGCTGCAGTGACACTGTGTAAAATAACGAGAGGATGGTGACCTTCAATCCACGTCAGTGACAAGGAAGGATGACAGAATACACCCCAAATACGAGAAGGAACATACCTAAGGTCCCAAAGCAATGTGTGTAAGGAAATTTTGCAAAATACAACAGTTCTAGGTTCCCTGCCAGGGACCTTTTGAAGTAAAACATGCTGAGGATTACAAAACATTTTTGTGTGTACAGAGCCTACATGGCTTAATATTACTGAAAATACATGCAAAATTCAAACCTTGTTAAACTGAGTTTGTCGTGTTGCCCAAAGTCATTTGCTGCATAACCCTTAAGGAAGAAACAGCTCAACTTATAAAGAACTTATTAAAGCCTCTGTTACGGGCATTGTAATAGTATGGTAGTCAATCTGACTACTACACAAATGCACTTACAGTCATTGTTTGATAATATAAAGAAAAATCCAAAAAGGTACACTGCCTATTAAGTCAGTGTGAAGCATAAGATTATGTGACATCTGTATAGTTCAAAAGAACATGAGCATAGAGACTTCTTCCTTTTGGCATTTTTATACAAATGCAGATGTACATGAAGATGTATTATTTTGCTAGACTTTTAACATATAAGCCATAGAAGACATAATTTTAAGGATTTGCACTAATTTTAAAAACATCATCTGTAAGTTGGTAACAATGTCCTGTGCTCAAAAGGCTCAGAGGAAGAAAGCTATGACAGGAAAAAACCCTGTAGTTATGGGTCCCATAAAATCTCTAGGGGAAATTGACTTCTCTGTATATAAAAAGATGTTTAATACACCAACTGTTAAAATGATGGGATCTTTCAAAGCACTATTAAACAATGAAATACAAATTGTCATTTTTATTATCTATGGTCTTAAATTTCATACTTTTCATTTCATAATGATTTTATTTGTCAGTAAAGGGGATGCTGCTAATAAGAAGTTTGAAAGCATTTAGAACTTGAAGTTTTATGACATCTGTGATAAACTGTCATTTACAGAGTGATTATTTGAGAATATAAGCAAAAAAGTTCTAAATATTAATAGAGCTGACATGTAACAATTACTCTGCACCAGCACCATGATAAACACTTTGTGCTGGTGATTTCATCAAATAATCCTGAGTCTGATTAATTAGGAATTATTTCCTTTCCCACTTTACAGAGGAGTGAACTAAGGTTTGGATGACTTCAGCAACCTTTCCCATGAGGGCGAGTCAGGAGCCAGAGTTGAGGACCTTGTTAATTCTGCCAATCAGGTGAACTCTGCCTCCAGTGGAACTCTGGTTCCGTATTCTCCACAGTGGGGACAGAGCAATGAGGAGTCACTTCATCTGGCAAGAATGCCAGACATTATTTGTTAACTAGTATGAAGTCACCAAGATCTGTGAACGGGAAAGTGTGCACTTCTCGTAATGAAATCACTTTCTTCTTGCATGTCCAATATGCTTCCTTGAGTGGAGAAGACAGCGTACAGTTACATTTGTCCGGATAGCATGTGTTGGTCTGCACAAATGATTCAGACATAAAAGTCATGCACCATCTGTGTCAACACAGAAAAACAGGCCACACAATTAGGCTGAGTCAAAGGACACTTTGGTGCCACAGAGAATGTACAGGTAAGCTCCTCCCATGTAACTTGTGGCAGGTCTGCCACCTGGACTTTGATGGACTTTAAAGCACAGGTTACTCAGGGTCAGTCCCTACTGCAGATGTAGCATGCAAA
This sequence comes from Erethizon dorsatum, assembly GCA_028451465.1. Lineage (NCBI taxonomy): Eukaryota > Metazoa > Chordata > Mammalia > Rodentia > Erethizontidae > Erethizon > Erethizon dorsatum. The sequence goes on from CM051828.1 coordinate 60,081,268, forward strand.
TGTCTTCATTAATGCTACTACAGTAGAAATGACAACTCCTTTTGGACAAACTAAACAAACTACCATGCTACACAACAGGCAGCAAGCATGAAGTCAGGATCCCGAGACACGGAAGATGTGAAGAAGTTCAGTGAGAAGTGAGGCTCGAACACTAAGTTCATGTTTGAACTCATGCAAGTTACATAATAACACACAGATAATATTTTTGTTTGTAAAAGGAACTACTGTCACCTTCTAAGTTAACTGAAAGGTATTTTTACATCTTAAAAATATTCACAAATTAATAATATATATTCTACAAGCATTTTTTTTTTTTAATGTGGGTACCGGAAGTCGACCTCAGGACCTTGCACTTGCCCAGCAAGCGCTTATGCCACTGAGATATCTCACCGGCCCTACAAGCATTTTTTGAAAGTGAAAACAATAATACCTAAAAATAAGGAAATGAATTTTCCAGTATACCTTACGCCTTCAAGCTTCTTTTTCTCTCTTCCTTTCCCTTTCTCTCTCTTCCTCTCTTCTCTATTCAAAGTAATAGCTTTGTTATTTGAATAGAAAATATTTTCACTATAGAAAATTAGTTTCAGGCTGCTTTTCTGAAGGATTTACTTTCTTTTTTCTTTGGTATGCCTTAAAAGTATGGCTCAGGCCTGTAATCCTAGAACTCTGGGAGGCTGAGACAGGAAGATCACAAACTCAAACCCCATCTAGGCAGCCTAGCAATTTAGCAAGACCTTATCTAAAAAATTAAAACATTCTCTGGATGGAGCTCAGCACAAAGGCCCTGTGTTCAATCCTCAGTACTGACCTCCAAATTTTTTAATTCTCTTCTAAAAAGTCCTTTTCTGATAATACTGACTATTCTTTTTTTTTTTTTAATGTGGGTACTAGGAGTCGAAATCGGGACCTTGTGCTTGCCAGCAGGCGCTTGTGCCGCTTAGTGATATCACCAGCCCTTTTTTACCTTTATGTGGGTACCGGGAGTTGAACTGAGGACCTCATGCTTGTCAGGCAGGCGCTTATGCCGCTGAGCTATCTCACTGGCCCAACACTGATTATTCTTATTTAAATTATTAGGACATTGATAAAACAAATTAGAACGAAGAATAACAGGCAACTATTTGTGACTTGAGCAAAGAAAAGAGTAAGGAAGATTGTCTGACTAGTATTTTTGAAATGAGAATTAAGTTTTGATCTAAGAGCCATCCAATGATAATACAAACATGACCCAAAACAGCATATACACTTCACACAATCTATAATTTATTGAAAATATTCTCCTACTGTAAAATAAACTTCAGAGAAACACAGTGAACCCTCTTATAAATTAGTCTTAATGCCTAAGGTTCAGGGATCTATGGTATAAAAAATAAGTAAATTAAGTAAACACATAATATTGCTGAGCGACCTGGCTTAGCCTTAAACAACTTTTCCTTGTATGAAAACCTTTCAGAAAGGAACTACTGTGAATTTAATGTAAGTACTCACCTCATGGGTAGTGCTATGATATTTTAATGAATAGTTACATAGAAGAGGGACTGAATTCAATTGTGGAGTCTCCAGGGCTGCCCCTTTATCCCTGCTCACAAAGGGGCTCAGGAGTGTACACACACACATACACACACACACACATGCGCATGCACATGCTGGCTGGTTTAGTGAGGTGGATCCCTGACACACATCTTATTTTATTTTTAAAAACATAAATGCATTTAAGCATTGATGAGCATTTAAAAGTCTCCCTCCTGCTTCTCTTGTTTTTTCAACTCTGATGCATGTTTTAAACATACAATCGCACTATTTAGTCTAGCCTGGCAGAGATACTCATGGGGATTGGAGACACTGCCTGCAAACCAAAGATGGTGAAGCATTACAGATAAAATATGACTTGCTCCAAACCCTTTCCCATAACAGCTACTGAAGCCAAACCAGAACTGCTTTGAAGAGCATAGTAAGAAAAAAACTGGGTTAACTTTGGGGTTTGCTGTTTTTAAATAATCATTAATCTGCACTATCTGCACTTCTGAATCCTTATAATAGCTAGATGCTGTAAAAAAAAAAATTCCAGATTCACCAAAAGTTGCCCAGCAAACACTTACTGAGCACCTACCCTACTCGACTCACAAACAAACTAGTGAGAAACTCCTAGGTCCTCTGAAAAAGTCAATTCTTAGAATCCTGGTTGCAACAAAATGGAATATGCCATTTACATAAAAAATGACAGCATAAGGAAATGGATTTTTCCACATTTCCTGTGTCTTTAAGTTATCTTTCTCTCTCACAGGGAGTGATCCTAGGGCTTGACATACTTCTTTACGAAATCTGCAACCACAGTTATAATTAGTTATTTGCTCGCCAAGGATCTCTGGTGTAGAATGCATGGATGGTCAGTGCCCCCTTCCATAAACCTCAAAGACAGTAAATGATCAAAAGATGAAACTGAAAACCATACTTGTCTGGTACCCAGAAGAGCAGTGGAAAGTCAGTGTGGCATCTGCTCAAATAGGTGGCTTCAGCTAGTGTGCCATGTTCACATCCCTCTGCCTTTGTGTGGATTCTGCCTACACCATTCACAGTTGAAAGGATGAAGCCAGGTTTGGAAGTAGCTGAGTGGTCCCAGAACCTTGCCCAACAATTAAACCCCACTCACCCACATCCAAAGCCAGTAGTCATATGGCAGAAAGTCTTGCCTTTCATCAGAAATAATGAATAAGCAAGTGAATTAATAAGTATAATTTAAAGAGTTATTTAAAATAACCACTGTCAAGAGCAAGGGTTTTACTGAGAAGGCAGGTGGTTCTGTTCCTAAGGTCTCCTTCCTCAGATGCCAGCCCTTCGCAGCTTAGTGACATGTGTGAGTTAGCCACTGTGAATATCATCCTCCTCTGTAAACTGGACATGCACTTATATAGTCCATGACGCTGTTGTGAGCCTGTGGTAGAGCACCTAGCACGTCTCATGCATAGCAGGGAATGCTGTGTCTTGTGCACTGCCTTCTCAGCAGCAAACACCCTCACTGTCCTGCCTCACAGTACACACTGCTCACATCCCTTGCTTCAGCTTCAGGAATGTTGGTTTACTGCAAATGGCACATGAGTCAGTTTTGGCCAACAAGATGACAAGGTAAAATCTGGTAGGGCTAGCTTCTAGAAACCAGAAAGAGACAAAGAGAAAGATGCTTGGTCCCTTTTCCCCATGGGTATAGTCAAGCTTCAAAACATTTCCATCACCACAACCTTCCCTCCTATCACATTTTGGTAATAGGACTCATGTTCCCTGCCCTATTCCCATCCTCAACCCCTGGCAAACATTAATCTGTACCCTATCACTATATTTTTGTCATTTTATTACTACTGTATAAACAGAGCCATGGAGGGTGTACCTTAAGAAACCGGCTTTTTCTTTACTCAGTATTTCTCTGGATATTATGCAGATTGTTGTTATATCGATAGTTCATTCTTCTTTTATTGCTGAGTACGCATGCGTGGTGTGGATGTACCACAGTTTGTTTAATCGGTCACCTGTTTCTAGTTTGAGACTTCTATGAATAAACTTGTCAGGAACATCTGAGTACAGATTTTCCATGAAACTAAGTTTTCATGTCTGTTGTATTAATGCCTAGGATTGCAATTTCTTGTTGCTGTTTGTGTTTAGCTGTGGAAGCTGCCCAACTTTTGGAAAAAGTAATTATGTTGGTCTATATTCTTACCTGAAATACATGTGGCTGGGTTTTTCCGCATCTTCATAAATATTTGATGCTGTTGTTACTTATTGTAACAATTCTGATATAGAAATATAGATATAGACATAGATTTTAGATATAGATATAGATATATAGATATAAATATAGATATTTCCTGTAGTTTTAATTCACTCTCCTCTGATGGCCAATGCTGTAAAAATACAGCTTGTTTTCATATGCTTGTTTGCCATCCACACATTTCCTTTTCATATGCTTGTTTGCCATCCACACGTTTCCAGTGTCTTTTGGCCATTTTCTTAATAATTTGGGGCTTTTGTTGTTGTTTTTGAGTTTTTAGAGTTATAATTTTGGCTTTTCTTTTTTTTCTCTTCTATACAAATTTTTGAATAATCTTGTATATACCTATCAGAACTCTTACTAGTATTTTGATCAGACTGTATTAAATATGGTTTTCAATTTGGATAAAATTGATACATTTAGTATGTTGAGTCTTCCACTTCATGAGCATGATATGCCTCTCCATTTATTTAGATCTTTACTTTTCAATGTATTTTACCAGGCTTCAGTATGCAGTTCATATCTGTAGTTTTACATTTTTTATTTTGTTGTCCATATGATGCTGTTGTTATAAAGAAATGCAATTGATTTTTGTGTATTGATCTTGGTATCCTGTGAATTTGTTGAATTCACTTAGTTCTAGGTGTTTTTTGTAGAGACTGTGAGATTTTATAAGTAGACAATTACAGCATTTGTACGAAAAGGAGAATTTTGCTTTTCTCATTCTCATCTTTATGGGTTTTATTTTCTTCTCTTGCCTGTTTTAGCAGATAGAACTTACAGTGCTATATTAAATAAGAGCAGTGAGAATGGACATCCTAGACTGGTTCCCAGGCTTAAGGGAAAGCAATCTGTGTTTCATCATTTGTATATGTTACTGAAGGATTTTTATAGATGCTTTTTGTGGAATTAAAGAAATATTCCTACATTCCTATTCTGAGAGTTTTTACCATGAAGTGGTGTTAAATTTTACCAAATTCTTTCTGTACATCTATTTATATGATCACATGATGTTTTCTTCTTTATCCTGTCAATGTGGCATACAACTTTGATCAATTTTCAAATATTTTCAAATAGCCTTTTTTCCCGTCAAGGCTATAGTAATCCATTTTACATATTTCTACTTACCAATATTTCATTGCCAATTCTATTTACCAATATTTCATTAAGGATTTTCAGTCAATTTTCATGGGAGACATTTGTGTATAGTTTTCATTTATCGTACTGTTTTGTCTGGTTTTCATTTCAGTATACTGAATTGAAAAGACTTTTTCCCTTTGATTTTTCTAGAATAGATAAATAGTGTATAATTTGTGTGAATTCTTCTGTAAAGGATTGGAGGTGATTTCCATAGAAACCATCTGTGCCTAGAGATTTCTTTCGGGGGAGGTTTATAATTACAAATTGAATTTCCTTAAGAATTATGGGGCTATTCGGGTTATATATTTCTGAACAGGTGAATTGTGACGATTTTTTTCAAGGAATTGGTCCATTTCATCTAAGTTTCAAATACAGAATTGTTCATGCTGCTCTCTTATTATCCCTTTGTTATCCGAAGTGTCTATAGTAGTTTTTTTCTGAAATAAGCTTCAAAACTCTTTCAATCTGTACCCCTTAAGCAGTTTTAAAATCACTTCACATTTTGGGGTATTTGTTATAGTAACACCCCATCGCTCACCCCTGCTTCCTAGTATTTGTCTTTGCTTATTCCAGCTGCTATATAACAAAATACCATAAACTACATGGCTTATAAACAACAAAAATGTGTTTCTTGTAGTTCTGGAGGTTCAGAAGTCTGAGATTAAGGTGATGGCAGATTCAGTGTCGGATGAGGACCTGTGCAGTCAGCTGAGCTGGTTTCTTGCTGCGGTTTCACACGGTGGAAGGGGGGAGCTCTGCAGGTCCTCTTTTATAAGGGCACTAATCCCATCATAGTGTCTCAGCTTGATGACTGAATCTCATCCCAACAGCTTTATCTTCAAAGCCATCCGCTTGAGGGGTGCCTTTCAATGTATGAACTTTGGGGAGAACACAAACCTTCAGACCACAACACCAAAAACTCAATGTTGTCCCTTCAAGTCCTGAGTCCCTCACCTGTCTGCCCTCTGCCTCAGCCTCTCTGCAGCCATAGCAGGTCTAAACAGTGGAGAGGTTCTTCCTCCGCACCCTGAGCATCCCACACCGTTTCCTGCAATGTTTGCTGCACCGTAGGACTCTGCTCTTGGTTTTGCTTGTTGATTGTGTGTTTAGTCCGGTTTGCCATTTTTCAAACAAGGACTATAGAATTTCTGAGATACAGGAAATTTTATTAGTCTTAGAGTGAATTCCCAATTTTCTGAAGGAAGCAGAGAGGCATTAAAAATAATTAAATATAACTGATTAATTGATTAATAACTCAGTTTATCTATTCCAAACAAAGTCATGTAGATAATAAATAAATTGAATAAATAAGTTAAAAATACAGACTATACATTTGATCAAGGTATGTTCATGAGTTTCAAAGTTAATGCACCTAACATGTATATCCTTTGCTGTCTTTTCTGTCTGGGCATTCAGGTGCTTATATATAATATCTTGTTTTTCAGTAAAATATTACCAGTAAGCAGTTTATACAAGTACTCCAAGTGGAAAAGTCATTAAACAATGTGAAATTCCACCTACCGTGTGCAGGTCAAGAAACATTCAAGCCTGTTTGATATAGCATTTCCCCAGAGTCAGCGACTCCATCTCCCAAGTGGATGCGACCAAGATTAGGAAAAGAATTCAATCTGACAAAGAAGTTTTTGGTTCCCAAGGTGTTGGAGAAGAACCTATGGATCTAACAATTGGTGTATGCCTGATCACCAGAATAAAGTCTCCCAAGGGGCTGTCCTGGGACTATATGAATGTCCCCAGCACCCTGTACAGAGGGAAACACATCTCGGAGAGTGAAGCCTCCTGCCCTTGGCTCTGGACCCCTCCATGAGATGGCAGAAAGGGCCTCTTGGAAATGGCTGGCTCTGTAGCCACTCCAGATCTTATGCTGGATGACACTGCAAGAGTTTTCCAAAGAAGAGCGAGGCATAGGAACTGGCTGGACTCTGAAGTATTTCTCTTCTGTATCTTTCTTCCTACTCAAGCTGTTTCTCAGGGCCACACAGCACATCAGAATTCATCAAAATAAATGGATCCCAAATCTCAGTGAAGTCGGATCACATCCAGAGCTTTTAAGAAATTTGCTTCCTTGGGTGCTTCCTCAGCGTGTTTATGAATCACGCGCTCCTGGGGAAGACCTTGGCAGTCTGTTTTTCCCTAAGTCCCTGAGGAGATGCTAATGATCTAGGGAAGGTGTGGAGACCACAGGTCTCATCTGACTCCTCCATCTGTCAAATGGTCCCAACATAACCTGCAAGAAGAAGCTACCTCCAGACTCACAGGCTTTCTTTTCACCACCACCCCCTGCTGTGCACAATGCACAGCCTGTATGGAGTTAATGGTCCTATTTCAGACAGTTCTCATCTGAGGAGAGTAGAGGGGCTTCACTTGTGAGCTACAGGCAGTTGAAGACATAAGCCTGTGACTCTGTCCAAACCCATACCTTTCTATGACAGTGTCCACTCTGTGACACAAGTGCGCAGCTCTGGAAACTGTACTAAGTTTCCTGGGCAGGTTGGAAGGACACAAGTCTTTCCAGAGAGAGCTATGGTAAGCCAAGCCAGCAGGCAACTCCCTGGACACTCAGATAAGGCCCTGGGGAGAAGGCAAAGTGTGAAGTGTGATGGGAACAGCCTCCTATCTGTGGACGGGGCAGGGGGGACGGATGACTCCGACTCCAGCAGCAGGATGGGCAGGGACATTTTTAAGTCTAACTCTGCTGCCCAGGGAAACGTCTGCTGTATAAATACCAAGTTGGATTTTCCAGTCACAGATGAAATCCTCTCTCTCACTCTCTTTCTCTCTCTCTCTCCCTCCCTCCCTTCCTGCCTCCCTCCCTCTCTCTCCTTCCTTCTATCCCTCTCTCTCTCTCTTTCTCTCTCTCTCTTTAATTTTTAGATTCTGATGGAAGAGTCTCCAGGGCATAGATCCTTATCCAAGCAAGAAAAAGAGAGTGTGTGCTGTGGACTTTGCAAGTGAGGGCCTGTGGGTTTGGGCCAGGAACAGGAATTCCCCACACAGACACTGAGTCGGCTGCTTGAGACAGGAGCGGCAGCTCCACAGAAGGCCACTCTGTTCAGGGCCGCCGAGGAACGCCACACGGCATGCACACAGAGCCATGGCAAGAGGGATGTTTGAAAGGAGTGTTTTTTTTCCCTAGAATACACAGTGCTCTTATTTCCTTAGGGGTGCGGTAAAAACTAGCTATGGGTTCATTGCCAAATGCAGCCAAGAGTCAGCAAGGATATTTATCTCCACAGCCTGGGGTTGCTGGGATGGGTCCTGGGACCAACTCCGAATACTCAATAAATCAAAGTGAAAGGTTTAAATAAGAAAGCATTTGCTAAACATGTTTGGAAGGAGGTTTTGATGCCACTATTTTTTTCCCTGCTCAGAGATTTCACTTGGCTTTATGAATCCAATACAAAATATGGATGTGTTAGAGGTGGGAGGCAAAAATAGGAAAGAAAAAAGCAGTTCATACTTGGAGCTCAGGTTTACATGGATTTTTGAGGTCAAAGAAAATCCAGTTGCTAAATTTAAGTGTATTCGTTATATTAAGTGCAAAGAACAAACAAACAAAAGAACATTTCTTCAGGACACATGAATTCTTAACAGAAGGATGTACTACAATGTATCATTTGTTTTCTATTTTATTAAGATATAAGAATCAGCTTCCTTTAAGTAACAGGGAAAAATCCCATTAATCACTTTTAAAATTATAAAATGTACTCCTGAGCACATGAACTGTTGAACAATAAGAAACCTGTAGCTATCTGAGTGCGTCAGTAGATACTTTTCATGGCCTCAGTCTCTTTTTTGTCACATGAAAGTACCTTATTTGTTTAGAGCAAGAGGTTGAGCAAAATAAGAGTAAGAGGCCCTTTCCAGTTCAGAAGCTATCCCTTCCTGACGTTTGGCTTACCCTTCCCTGAACGCTCAGCGTAATATCTCCTTCTGTTAGCAAGATCTGGCTGCAGCCGGACCTAGCAGCCTCTTCCAGCTCCCCCAGCAGTGCTGGTGCTAAGCCCTTATAGTTAGGGCTTATCTCACTCACTCACAGAACCAGAAGCTTACCTACGGCGGACATCATGCCTTAGGCTTCTGTGAAGGGCCAAGTTACGTCCCTTAAAACAGCATACATTGAAGCTCAAATCTCAGTATATGTCTATATTTTGAAATTGTTTTTAATGAAGTATTGAAATTAAAATTAGGTCATTAACAGGGTTCCCAAGCCAATATGACTATCATCCTTATTAGAAGTGATTAGGATAATGACACACAGAGGGGAAACCATGTGAAGACACGGGGAGAAGATGGCAGTGTAAAAGCTAAGGAGAGAGGACCTCAGAAGGAATCAACTCTCCCAGCACCTTGATCTTAGACTTTCAGCCTCCAGACCATGAGAAAATAAATTCCTGTGGTTTAAGCACCCTAGTCTACTGTACTTTGTGATGGCAGCCTTAGCAAACTAAACCAGCTTCTAATGCTCCATGACATCTAGTCCTGAGCTTTGAACAAAGAAGTCAAAAGTTTTGCTATACTCACAGGTGATTTTTGATCTATCTAAAGAAAGATGATTCCTTGGTACCAAACAAGGTCAAATTTAGAGTGTAATATAAAATATGGTAAAGCATACAAAGTTACAAAATATACTCATATACCCTCACATGAACAAATATATGGTTACTTTCCAGAAACCTAGATTCTGCTGTTCAACTTTAACCTCTCTATGCAGAAAGGAATCTGCTCTCTAATGTATATAATGATAGAAAGCAAATCTGCTCATAAGCCAAGAAATAAAAGTAGTCTACAAACCAGACTCAGAGCAGGACTTCATGCTCAAATGACAGTGTATACATGTTGGCTGAAAACATTCAGCAGCAGGGAGCGTGGAAACAGAACATTCTCTTTACCCAAAAAGCTCTGTCCACATCCATCTTCTAAGGGAAATAGCTTTCCAGGGACTGCAGGCTGATAAGAAATGGCAAGTGATAAATGAAGCACTGGCGTCAAAGGACAAATGGCCCCCTGAGAATGGGAAAGCCAGGAAATTTTTAATGGGAGTTATGTAGGCAAATGCATACCTTCCAAAAACACAATACACTCCCACACACTCACACATGTGCACGCATGTATGCACACATACATCCTTGCAAGCATACATGTGCATCACGTATGGCCCAGGAAGCATCATTAGCCTGTTGGACAGGGAAACTGAAACTACAGTCACTGTATTTTGAGCTTCATCCTTTTCCTGCTTGTAACACTGAGCAACTTATTTGACCTCTCTGAGCCTAGATTCCTCACAGTAAGAGAGGCAGAGTAATAGTACCCACTTCACAGTGGAAGGGTTATACACTTCAATACTTAAGAAATGCAAAAGTAGTGCCTGCCATGTAGTAAATACTTGCTAAATGTAGCTTGTTCTTAAAAACAAAATGTGGATTATTCATGACCACCTTTCTGGTATTACCTTCTACCTCCAAAATTTCACCTGTTAAAATATGAATCCCTGATTGTAAATGTGGGTGAAGTTCAAGGACACAAGCTCAAAGTTTGCTTTTTAGACACATCTCTCTCCTTAACCAATTACTCAGCTGTATTTTCAGATGCTTTCTTAACTTTAGCGATCAGAATTTAAGGAAAGGAAGGGGGAACCCTCCCTTCCTGCTCGTCTCCTTCCTTGTCCCTTTGCTCCAGGCATAAATATGTGGGCACCAGCAGGAGTGAGGAGCTGTGTCCCAGCTGTTTCAGAGGCCTCCCCTCACGGCAGCATCTCAAGCATCCTGGTGACCAGCGCCAAGTCTCTTGCTGGAAAAGCACCAGCTGTTTTTGAAACAAAGCACTTCCTAGCGACTAAGACAGTCCCTATTAATAAAAGCACTGAGGAGCTGCCTCTGGGCGCTTCCTCAAGAAATCTCTCCCCTGGTCATTTTTAAGAGTTCCTTTCCTCCTGTGGAAAGCATTCCCAGAGTGGCATGTCAGACTTCACACCTTCTCCCTGTTCTAGGCCATGGGGGACTTCAGAGCCACAGAAGATTACGGTGGAAGGCTGTGCGTAGTAAGTCCAGCTGTGTGTTCATTCTGCAGTGCTATTCTGAATTAAATGACATGATGGATAAAAAGTCTTGCACAGTCCCTGCAGAGTAAGCCCAAATATAAATTCAATATTTAGTAATAGTAATAGTAATAGTATTCTTCCTGGCCACTAGTCAGATAGTTCCCTGTTAGATTCCCTCTTTCTCGTGGGAATATATATAAGACCCCCAGTAGATGACTGAACCAGGAGACAGTATTAGATTCCATAAAAATAATATCTTTTCTAAGCATAGATACCTAAGAACGTTTTATTTATGGAGGATATTAATAACACTACTGATAAAATAGAACAACTGTAGTAATATCCTATAATAAAAGTTATGTGAATATAGTTTATCCACCTCTTTTTCAAAATATCCTTATTTCCTATTGCACTATAGTATTATTTGCAAGTCACAGTTGGCCACTGGTTAAGTGAAACCTTGGCAAATGAAACTACAGACAGGCACTGTACACATCACTGGGATACCCCTCAGTATCCTAGGGGAATTGATTCTAGCACTTTTCATGGCTACCAAAGTCAGCAAATCATCAAGTCCTTTATATAAAATGGTGTAATATTTGTATCTAACCTACACACATCCCCTCATATAACTTAAATCATCTCTGGATTACTAATAACACCATATGATGTAAATGCTATATAAGTAGTTTAGAAACTACTAATAAGTGCATGTTTAGGAAATAATGACAGGAAAAAAAGTCTGTATGCATTCACTACAGATGTATTCTCTACATATAGCCAACCATGGTTGCCTGAATTCATGGATATTGAACTCACAGTTATGGAGGGCCAGCTGTATTCACTCAGGCAATCTATTTTCAGTAGTTTTTGGAGGGTTCCAAATATAGTTGGCCAAATGCCAAAGGAGGGTCTCTCGACAAAGTTTCAGTGGGACCCACAAGATCCACAAAATCAGCTCCAGTTAGTTCTGTTCCTGTCATCCTTATTCAGTCTTACATAAGAAGTTTGTAAAGATGGCCATTCTTCTAGCCCTTTAAAGTGGCCACTCTCCCCAGCAAGGGGTGTAATATCCCCATCCTTGTGCATTGGTTAACCTCGTGACTTGTTTGACAGGTAGAATGTGGGGATTTTGGGAGACAAGGCTTTAACCCTGAGCTGGCTCCCTGAAAATGGAGAGATAGCCTAGTGGTAGATACTATACCCCAGACAGCAGATGCCTTTCATGGAGTTGCCTCAAACCATCTCCCTCCAGTACAACCACTTGCTAGCTTGAGCTCATAGGATTGCCCAGCTGAGAGAAGACCCGACTGCCAACCCCCAGAATGGAAAGACCTTCTCTGACCCCCAGGAACTACCACCTCCCCCACGTCACTAACAGAGTACATATTTTAACTCTAATTGTTTACTGTCTGTCCAGCACAAGAAAGATCCACAGAGAAGGGCCCATCAGTTGGTCCTAGAATTCCACCTCCCACCATAAGCTATGTTATCTTAAGAAAGTTTCCATGGCCTGACAAAGAGATCCAAGAACAATCTTGTGGCTTAACATAGGTTAGTCATTTCTCTTGGTTCCAAGAAGAGTTTTGTATGCCAGTAGGTAAGAGCCTTGGGGGATTGAGTTCCAACATCTAAATTCTCCATCACCCCCTGCATGGTGGAGTTCAGGTGACAAGAAAACCCCTTGTCTAAACTCATGGGAAAGGGAAAGTAAACCTATTTGGATATCTTATTGCACAAACCCTGAGGTGGCACAAATTCCCTGGCTCTCTTGGCCACTCCTATGGAAAAGGCAGGCTGAAGCCAGGAATTTGGCTGAACAGCCATGTGCCCAGCTGCAAGTCCATAAACATAAAGAGGAGAAAAGGCTTTTAAGTGCCAGCAAGAAATTTGGTCACAATTTCATCACAAATAGATAACTTTCCCAGGATTTGTTCTTGTGGAACTTACACCAATATAACTAAAGTTGGAATTCCAGAAAAAAAAAAAAAAAAAGAAATAAACAGTATGCATTCACCTTTTTTTCCCCCTAAGGCTCCTGAGGTTTAATGAGAGACATGATGGATTAGCTGGTTTGATTCACCAGACGTTAGTAGAGAGAAACACTAGCATCCCATTTTGCACAAGGCAGGAAGTCAGGATATCAGAGAGAGCTATGAAGCTGGAGAGTGTGCAACAGATGTGGAGGCACTTTCTGGTGCAAGCCAACCTGGCACTGACTCATCGCTGTGTGGATTAATGAAGTAACAATTCTGATCATCAGCTTCTTTTTCTGGAAGATCTCAAAATATATTCAGAAGGAATCACTGAAAATGAAATTGAATGGTGACTATGAAAGAAGATTGGAGTTCAGAACCTACTTGGAGAGACACCAAGCAATCAGCTAAGGGCACGTGTGGTCTTTGGGAGGCACCCATCCCTCTGAAGCAACACATTCCCTTCCCATGTTACTTCTTGGTAAGAAGAAAAATAAATATAGGGAATTTTGTGACTATCATAGAGGTAACACTTGGATTATGTTACTGCTCATTTTCTTTTTTATGTGGCTATAAATATAAACACAGACACCACAGTTAATTGGTGCCCTCACACACAGCAGGCATCCTTCAGGATTTGTGAGCCCCAGAGGAAAAAAGGAAGAGGGGATACATACAAAGGATTCTGTCAAAAAAAAAATGATCCAAATTTTAAGTAAACTACTCAATCAAGTTTCACACACTGAGCATACATATCTTTGTATTTGACATCTGGGTCAAGAACAGTGTAATCCAAAACTTTTAAAAAGAAAAGGAATATGTTCAAAAGTAAACATTTCTGTAAAAGAAACTTGGACACAGTAATTAAAATGGTGGTGAAAGAAGTAATCCCTTTCCTGTGTATATACATATACCCACACTATACTGTAGCACTTCCAAAACAGAATATTTCAATGAAAAGTTTAAAAGAAAAAAAATAGTTTGAAGGGTAAATTTTATGTTATATATATCTTACCACAATAAAAAAGAATGAAGTAAAAAAAGATGGTCCAACAAATCAGAGGTGGCATGGGGGTAGGGATTATGCCCATGCTCAACTCACTGTCCACATTAAAACAACCCCAAGCCTTGTTGTTAGAAGGAAATAGTCACAGACACACAGGGCCAGCTGGAATGGTGACCCCCATCACAGAGAAACTGAGGCTTAGATTTCCATTCAGGGGTTCACATTAATTAACAATTTTCAACCACTACTAAGAGAATAAGCCAAAAAGTGTTTCAAATTTTATTTGCTTATACAAAACTAACAATTGTACCACAGAGACCAGTATTATTTTTAAATAAAGATTATCTTATGCAAAGCTGAAAGTAAGGAATGGGAGTTCTGTAACTGTGTATTCTCATTCCTGACATCATAAAGGACTACTAGAAGTCAGTTACCTTTTGTCTTGTATTTGTCTATTATTCACTGCTTTGTTAATCAGAAGAAAACATTGAAATGAACTAATTTTTAATAAAAATAAAAATGACTTGAATAGTTATTATCTGGTTCTATTGCTATGTACTCATATTGGTAAAATAAATTTTAAAATATGTATTACAGACATCAATAATTCAAATAGAGGATTTTATAACAAAGACATTTTAAAATGTGTAATCTACAACAAAAACACTAGGATTTAGTCAACATGAAAGGCTCAGGTTTTTTCAAACATGTGGCTTTCTGACCAATAGAAGGAAAAAAATTTTATTCCTTATATTAAATTTGAAATGACAGGATTCTCCAATTCCCTTACTGCAACACAGTCCAGTCACAAAGATCTTGGTTAATGATGAGCCATGAATAGCTCACAAAATGGAATCGCTGTCTTTATACTGAGGTTCCCTAGTCTTTTCTAACATCTCAGGTAACTGTTAACCTCGTAAGAATCCCTAAACCTATCAACACATCCCACTTTCCAGCTTCCATGGCCAATTTTTCAAATGACTCCTCACAGTCTATAGAAAATCAATCAGTCAGTGCCACAGAGATTATAAAACAATTCTGCTTAGTTAGTGCTGTGGTCTTTCTCTACTATGTCATCTGTAACAGTTTCCCTGTTAGTATGCCCTCTAAAATCATGGTTAGTCACACTGTTTTTCATAGACCGTGGGGCTTGATGGAATGATAATGCTTCAGGGGAATCCTGAAGGACCCCATCCGTGGTGAAGTATCATCAACACATACTTGGTTTACACACATTTTCCATGTGCTGAGTACTTTGGGGGAAAGAGCAGAAACAACATCAGCCTTTGCACATGATCCATGCCTACCGCAACTCTTGAACCGCCACATGTGTACGGTCAGAGCTTTAATAGGATACTCTTAAATTTGCCAAACTGAGACTTTGACTGCAACCAGGAAATGATTTTACAAACTATGTACAAAGAAGGAAAATGCATTTGTTTTCTCGAAAGATCTCCCAGAACAAACTAAGGTCATAATGTGGCCTCTGTTAAAAAAAAAAATTAATATTTTATCAAAGTAAAAAATGTGTGGCTCTTACTCTTCAAGAGTAGCTGAACTGTTTGTATGACTCAAATAAAATAGAAGACGAGCCACATTCTGGGCATTGTAAATCCAGTGGAGAATACAAAAAAGAAAGTGAAAGTCCAAATGCCTGAAAGTTGAGTACACTGAGACTTAAAGCGGAGGGACGTAACAGCCACAAAACTGAAGGAAACTAATCATCTACAACTCGAAATCCAACTTTGGCATGTCACATTATGTCATTTCAATGAAAACTCTGGGTGCAACGTATTGTTGAACATGATGTATCTGTAGTACAGGACATGATGTCACCATACAGAACACAGTCCTCAAGGTTGGCAGATGCTCGCAAACAATAGAAATGGGAAAAAACACAAAAGTGATTTCCAGAGTTTCAAGGACACCATTCAAGAGTACACTTGAATATAAGCTAAAGACCTAAAGAGATTTTATGTGCTTTTGGGAAACATTAAGTTTTGGGTGGTTGTTTTTTTGTTTTGTTTTGTTTTTATATTGTGTTAGTTTCCTGTCACTGTACCAAATATTGAGCGATGGGGCACAGCTGTAATCTCAGCACTCTGGGAGGCTGAAGCAGGAGGATGGCAAGTTTGAGCCCATCCTACCCACCTTAGTGAGACTTTTTCTCCAAATAAAAAGTAAAAAATGGATTGAGGATGTAGCTCAGTGTGAAGGCTCTGGATTCAAACCTCAGTATCCAAATAATAATAGTAATAATAAGAATAATCAATTTAGAAAGAGATAAGGTTAGTTTTGGCTCATAGTTTGGGAGATTTCAGTTCACAATCAGGCAGACTCAATACTGTTAGGCCTCTGGCTGTGGGCAGCACACCACAGCAGGGGCGCGGTGGTGTAACAGACCTGCTCTTATCATGACCCTGAATGAAAGAAAGAGGAAGAAAGGGCCCTAATCCTATTCATACAGGTTCTGCTTTCATGACCAAATCAGTTCCAAGAGCTCCAACTCCTCCTAACCACCATTACACTGGGGATCGGAGTTCAGCACACGCACTGAGGGAACAAGCACTCTGTTCATAGCGTATCCGAAAACACATGTTCCGAGAGAGGGTAAGAGAGGAAGGGGGGAAACTCCATTCCTTTATTTGCTTTCAGAATATCAAGGGTGTTGCAGGTAGTAAGTGCCTACGTGGGCTTAATAGATTAAATTATCTGGTTATAATTAAATCAACCTTGACAAAACGGACAAGCAGGTTAAAATCATCCCTCTGAGAAACCCTGGGTTGAGAGTAGAACCAACATTCAAAGCTCAAGCCCATCGGGAGATAATGGCAGCCCTGCCTGCAGTCCCTTGCCTGGTGTGAGCTCACGGTCAACAACAGAGTGAGGGCAGCCATGAGCAACCAGATCTGAGAGAAACTGGCCAACGTTTTGAAACACAAACTTATCAGCAAGGTCTTTTTATGTGTGGGAAACTTGCTCTATAAACTAAGGATAGGGTAGTGACTAAGATAATTTAAAATAGGTATCTAGTATGTGGAGGAAAATCTCTACAGTTTTTGAAAGATATTTAAACCTATGAATACTTAACACGGTTCTTCACAATTTTTTTTTTCAGAACCAAGGCTTGAATTCAGAGCCTTCCACAGGCTAGACGAAAGCTCTCCCAGTGAGCTGCAAGGGCAACCCCACGATTTCCCCTAACTCCACGAGAACTACGTGCAAGTCTTGTTCGGATGTCTCACTTGTTAGTAAAATGAAAAAAAGATGTTACTTTGGGAAAACATGTTCTTTCTTCCCCCACAAAAATTGTTGAAATAATACATAGAAATAAATACCACAAGGAGATGCTTATAAAATAGCTATGTTTATTCATTTATTTGAAGCATTAAAAGAGGGAGGGAAGCTAAGCGTAGTGGTGGACTCTTGTAATCTCAGCACTCTGGGAGGTTGAGGCAGGAGGTGCAAGTTCAAGCCCAGCCTGGACAACTTAGAAATTTAACAAGACCATGTCTCAAAATAAATAAACAAATTAATTAATTAATTAATAACTGGGGATGCATCTTAGTGCAAAAGCCCTGGATTCAATCACTAGAACTCAGAAAAAGGCGGGGAGGAAATTCGTTTACCCTATTGGGTTATTTGCTACAGTAGTTGCTTATATAAATATGTAGTAGTCAAGACATGTGATCTGTGACATACAGCCCCCAAGCTCCAATTCCATAAGATGATAAAGATATATTTCTTACTCTGTCTGTGTCTACTGAGTGTCCTTTGGCCCAGGAAGCTCTAGCTACCCTGTAAGGATGAACAACAGGAGCCCAGGCCCTTAACAGCCTGTCCCCCACTGTGTAGTGTCCTTTGCTTCCTTATTCTCTAGCTGCACAAAGAGGGGGAACCAAACAGAGGACCAAGAGGTACTGTGTAGCCAGGTCTGGGTACGGCCTGCCTCGCATTTGC
This sequence comes from Erethizon dorsatum, assembly GCA_028451465.1. Classification (NCBI taxonomy): domain Eukaryota; kingdom Metazoa; phylum Chordata; class Mammalia; order Rodentia; family Erethizontidae; genus Erethizon; species Erethizon dorsatum. Next base: position 60,099,168 of record CM051828.1, read on the forward strand.
TAATATTCCATTGGCCCTAACTCAGCTATATTGCCCAATCTTGGGAGCTTCTAAATAGAAATGTCAATAATATTTGAGGAGATAGAAATGCTAATTATCCTAATTTGATTATTAAATATTGCATACAAGATTGTACTCCTTAAATAAACTATATACATCAACTAAAAATATAAAATTAAAAATAAAAGAAGAGGTATGCCAGATAAGTACTATCCTAACATAGAGGGAAACAGTAAATACAATTTTACTGAAACATTGTGAGATTTCAGCCAGAATGAAAACAAAAGGGATCCCTGAGTAAGAGGATAGAGATAGGACCACACGTAATATTAATCTATTGCATAATTTTAGGCAAAGTACTTAAGCAAGGAAACTAAATTTAAAGTAAACAAGTAAGTGACATAGTTTTGTAAAAACAAGAGCCATAAAATTTTGTGAAATCTTGATAACACTTCATGAGACAGGGAGTGATTGTGTGTGTTTCTATGATACACTGTTTCTTGATCACAGCATAGCAACATACAAAAAAAAAAAAAATACTGTCACCTTTAAGACGAAGTTGTGTATCGTTTCTCTTCCTAAAAGCCAAGCAATCCAGATTCACTAATGTTTGCTGTGGTAGCTATCGCCTAATCCATATTTGTGAAGCTTTTGGCAATGGTGGAGGAACACTAAAAAAAATTCCATACCCATTATTGATAAAAATTCTCTGGAAACTTGGAATAGAAGACAAATTCCTCAGTCTGGTATAAGACATCTATGAAAAATATACAGCTAGCATCATATTTAATGTTGAAATATTAGGCACATTCCCTTCAACGGAGAACAAAACAGAGTTCTACTTTCTCTACTTCTCTTCAACAAGGCACTGGCTGTCTTAATTAGTTCAGTGAGGCCAGAAAGGGAAAGGGATAAAAGGATTAAATTTGGAAAAGAAGAAGTGAAATTATCACCATTCATGAGCAACATGATCATCTCCCTAAAAATCCTGAGGAATTTACAAAACTACTAGAACTACTAAGTGAAGGATATTAACAAGCCTGAAAAATAAAACAAGAATATGCAAAATTTGATTTATTTCTATATACTAACAACAAGCCATGTAATTTAACCAAAATGCTTAGGAATAAATTTTTTTAAAACTACAAAACATTGCTGAGACAATTAAAGAAGACTAAAATAGAAGGAACATCCTATGCACATGCATGGAAAATTCACTGTTTTTACAGTCTAGGTTCTCTCAAAATTAATCAATACATTTGATGTTATTGAAAGTATAGTGTAAGATTTTTATATAAAAATTTGCAAGTTGATCCCTAAATTGATGTTCAAATAATAAGCATAGTCAATAGTATTGCTTACTAAGTAATAATTATTAGTGAGACCAAAAACCAAAGTAACATCTTAAAATTTTGTTTCTATGTTTTTATATTTCTATATGTATATTTTATAGTATGCAAATATATTAGTGTAAAATGAATATGTATGAATGCACATAATCTATAAGTATCTAAACAAGCATAAATTTGGAAGTATGTGCACATTTTTTTTTCTCATAAGGTTATTAGGAAACCCTTTAAGTGTGGAGATCCAGAAAAGTTTTACATGCTGAAAAGTGCACCAAGGCAACTTGGGGTTATGGGGTTATAGTAAATTAAAGAATTATTGTTATTCCATCACAAGTTTCAAAAACCTCAGGCTTCAACCACGTAACACAATTCTCCTTTTGCAATAATAGAATGGGACGTTCACTTCTGTTCCCAGAAGTACAGGAATAAGATTTACCCCACTGACTTAAAGCAAACAGGAAAGTAGGCAAAATACATTAAAAATGGTTTGGGCTTTGGACAGTAGGCAGCAAAGGATTATGATCCTAGGGACAAAACAACCGAAGGGCTGAGTCCTGTAATGAGCACAGCTTACTCCTTTTAGGGGCATTGTCAAGACTGGAGTGCAGCCCCAGGCTTGGGGACCTCTCACTGAGCTGAGACACAGAGGAGAATTCATGGAGGCAAAGCTGGTTACAAGCTGGGAATAACATTGCAACAGATAGGTCATTATTCATCTTTGTAAAGAGTATTATGGAAAAAAGAATTTGTATTTTCCCTCCCCTAAAGATGGGGAGCCAGGCAAGAATGATCACCCTCTTGGGCCAGTGAGATAGCTCAGCGGCATAGGTGCCTGCCTGGCAAGCGCAAGGTCCTGAGTTCGACTCCCAGTACCCACATTAAAAAAAAAAAAAAAAAGAATGATCACTCTCATCACTACTATTCAACTTGTACCACAAAATCTAACCAGGCCAATAAGAAAGAAAAAGAGACAAAAGGCATCAAGATTAGAAAGAAAGCAGCAAAATTGCCTTTATTTCAATGACATTGTCATCAGTATAGGAAATCTCAAATAACCTACAAAAATATCTAATAGAAGTAATATGTGAGCTTAGTACAGTTCCAGAATGCATGATCAGCATGCAAATATCAATTGTAGTACAAAATATACCATTAAAGAATAATAAAATATTAAACATTTCATTCATATTAGCATGAAAATACAAATACATCAAACAAAATGTGCAAGCACGTGCATTTAAAACCTAAAAACAATGCTACGAGAAACTAATGAAGACTTTAATAGAAATTTATACCATGTCCATCAATCACAAAAACCAATACTGTTATTAAGAAGTCATTTGTACCTGAATTACTCTCTAGCTGTGATACAATCCCAAAGAAAATCTCAGCAGGACTTTTGTAGAAACTGATAAGCTAGCTCTAAAATTCTAATGTAAGGAAAGGGATTTTGATTAATCAAAGCAATTTTGAAAAAGATGTGCCTTAAGCAACTCACACTGCCTAATTTAAAGACTCATGATAAATAAGTACAGAAATCAATATAGTGTGATAGTGGTATATGGATAAAATACAGTAATAGATGGGACAGAATAAAGAACCCAAAACTACACTTCCACATATATAGTACTTTGATAAAAATGCCAAGGTAATTCAATGGCAATTGGATGGTCTTTCATATAAATTGGATAGTCATATGAAAAATAATGAACTTTGACTCTTAACTCACACATGAACCAAAGATCTAAATGTAAGAGACAAAACTATAAACCAAGTAGAAAACACAGGAAAAAATTTTTTGGTCTTGGTTTAGGAAAAGATTTTTCAGAAAGGACATAAAAAACATAAATCATAAAGTTAAAATGATAAAATTCAAAAACTTTGATTTTCAAATGTCCCTTATAAGAAAATAATAAAGCAAGTCACAGACTAATATCTAATAAAGATATTCCATTCATAAAAAACTTACAACCCAATATGAAGAAGACAAACCTATTACTAATTAAGGTTATACAAATTAAAATGAAATACTACTGTATACTCACTAGAATAACTAAAATTAAAAACACTTTTAACGCCAAGTGCTGATGAGGACTGGAAGCAAATGGAACTCTTACACAATGCTAATTTGATATGGCCACCATGGAATACTAGTTGGCCACACTCAAAATAGACAAGTATGTGCAAATCATATAATCCAGAAACCCCCTCTTAGGTATTTACTCAAGAGAAATGAGTACCTATGTGTTCACAGAATTATACTTGATTGCCCACATCAGCTTTATTAGCAAAGCCCAAAGGGCTGAACACAGTGCAATTGTCCTCCAATTGGTGAATGAATGTAGTATATTCATATCATGAAATATGGCTCAGTGATGAAATAAACTATTGATACATGAAAGAGCATGAATGAATCTGAAAGGACCATGCTAAGTGAAAGAAACCAGGTACAAAGCCATAAGACACTCTAGGAAAATGAAAGGGAAAATGTGTGTATTATTTATTGCAAAGACTGGTGACAGAGGATGATATATTAGTCACTTTCTCATTGCTGAGACACAATACCCAGCACTCACAACTTAAAGAACTTTATTTGCCCATGGTTTCAGTCCATTACAAACTGGCTCCAAGACAGAGTTATCATGGCAGAGGGTATGGCAGAGCAAAGGTGGCTGGAAAACAGAACAGGAAAATTCTGCCAGTGCAGAAGAGGCAATGGACCAGACACAGACCCCAAGTCCACACCTGTATGACCCTCTTCCTCAGATCAGAGCCCACCTCCCAACAGTACATTTATCTATGAACTTATTAGTAGATTAATCCACTGATGAGAATAGCAACACCCCCACCCCTGTCAAATCACCTTCTAAAAACCCATTTCAAAATACATGAGACTTTGGGAGAACACTTTAGATCTAAACAATGACATTATTCCCATGGCCCCCAAAAGGCTCATGTTCATCTCATTACACAAAATATATCTCTAAGAGTCTCCAAAGTCTTAGCAGTTCCAGCATTGCTGAAAAGTCCAAATTCAAAATCTCCTCTGAGACTCAAGGCAAATTCTTAGCTATGAGCCCCTATAAAAAAAATCAAAAGAAAGCTAAATTGTTCCAACATAAGATGGAATAAAGTTGCAACCCACATAGCCTCTCTCTTGGGCTGGCTCCACTCACTGCCTGCAGCTTTCCTCAGCAGATATTCCACATTTTGGCATCTCTAACTTACTGCAGTCTCCAAGGCACTTTCAGCTTTATTCTCATAGCTTCAGAGGCACATTGCTTGGTCTTCTTCTGAAATCTGGGTGAAGCCTCCTTTCCTCCCCAACTCTTGCATTCTGCATGCCTGAAAAACCATCACCACACAGATGATACCAAGATCTACCCTCAGTGGCAGCAGTGTCCAACCCACCTTGGGCAGCAGCCACAGTGGCCTCTGAGTGCTTGCATAGCTGAGCATAGTAAAATAAATCCTGGGTAACCAATTCCTTAGGCAGCCCTTCTGGAGCAGGGAGTCCAAGGGCTCTTTTCTCAAGTGAAAGCTTTACAGTTTTACAACTTTGAACCCATGATGAGTGGAGTCTTGTTGATTCCAGAGATGCTTTCAGGTCATCTATTCTATTGTCCTGATGCAAATTCCTTGGCTTCTTTTTAATTGTAGTCTTTCCAGCAACTAGGCTCTCCTTATCCCTGACTTTGCAGGCACTTCCTTTCTGATGAAACTGCAAACATTTAAAATTATTTAGCTCTGCTTTTTGTTCCTCATTTTTATTGTAAATCTGGCTAAAAGCAAACAGCAGTAACAATGCCACAGCCTGACCATTGGACTACCTTGAAATTTCCTATGCCATATCAATTAGTCAACCACACTTTACCTCAGTCTCCTGAAAAGTCTAAGGAAATAGGCAAAAATAAGACAGTTTTTCCAGAGTGTAACATACACAGGCTTTATTCCAGCTGCCAATGAAGTCCTTGTTCCCAGCTGAAACTTCTTGAGGCTGGCCTTTACTGTCCACATTGCTATCAGCATGCTGGTCTTCTGAGCTCTGACCAGAATCACCCATCAGGCTCTGCTTATACCATTCTAGGGTTTTTCTACCCCACATCTCTAACCTTTTCCAAACTCCTTTTACAAAGCATTTCTAAAGGTTTCTAAACCACATGGACAAGTGTAGTCACAACAATGACCCTATTTCTTTTTTACCAGTTTTCTATATTAGCTACTTTTAAATCCCTCAGATACAACATCAAGGCTCACATCTAAAAGGGGGAGAAGTTTAATTTGCTCATGGCTTCAGTTCATGATCGTCTTGGCTCCAAGGCAAAGACATCATGGGGAAAGGGCATGGTGGAGTACAGGCAGTCAGGAAGAAGAGTTGGAAAGAATGCCAGAAAAGAAGGAGTGAAGGACCAGATATAGTCTCCAAAACTATACCTCCATGGCCTGTCTCCTTTGACCAGTCCCCACCTCCCAATAGCACATTCATCTGTGAACTCATCAGTGGATCCACTGATGAACATAGTAACCCCATGATCAAACCAGCTTACAAAAGTCTCAAACTCTGAACACATAGACTTCAGAGGGACATTTTAGACCTAAACATTAAGAGGTGGGTTTGCTGCTAAGGGGTAGCAGAGCACTTTATGGAGTGACAGAACATTCTATAACATGGTTATGGCCATAAAAATGTAATGTTTCTAAGCTCATTAAATTATACTCAGTTTATGTAAATTATATCTCAGTTACACTTATTAAATGTTCTTTGAGATTTGAATCACTTTCCTATTATTATAATGCATACATGCTGCAGTTAAAAATGGAAAAAAATAGGGTATTTATTACCACAAACTTAGCAATTGGACAGGCTTGGAGAGGTTCTCTGTTCAGGGTCTTCCAAGACCACATTAGAGTGTCAGCCATCCAAAGATTGGGCAAGGGATGGGAGATTGCTTCTATGTTCATCCAGGTTGATGTCCTTGTGGTTGGAGGGCTGATGTTCTAATTGCCCGGACATAGTCATCATTTTAGTGCATTGAGTCCTTCTTATACTTCAGATCTCTCCTCTTTCTATCTCCCTTTTCTGCTTTCAAGAGTCACAAGATGATATTGGACCCACCACCATAATTTTCCTGTGTTAAAGTCAACTGACTAGTAACCTTAATTACACTGCAATGCCCCTTTTGCCATGTAAAATAATTGGGAATCATAATGTTGCCCCTAGAGACAGGGAAGCCACCCACAAGCCTTCTACCACTAAGTAGCAGAATTGTGCTCAGCCTGCTGAGCCCCAGACACCTACTCAGCGCTTTGAAGTCTCAGCGAAGCTAATCTCTCAGCCATCTCGGGAAATGGGTACCATTTTTTTGGTCATTGCCAAATGTGGGAAATGAGCATGGAAGAGGTTTGAAGGTTGCTGTAATCACTTGGGTAATGAATGGCAAAGCAGATGTTCGGATTCAGATCTACTTCATTGCAAAGTAATGAACTAGAGGTAACAATTTTGGTCACCATGCTATTCTTATTAGTTGGTCCATAATCATGTTTAATAAGAAGTGATTATGGCCTCTGATAATAATTTGCACAGCTTGTCATAATTCATTTTTCCAAATATAATCAGCATCTGTCTTTTCACTGATCAACAACGCCCTGAGGAGGGCTTCCTTTGCCTGCTTAGTATTGTACCTCCATGTCCCAGCAGATGTTTGGCTCATGGCTGAGGTCCAATACATGGAGCATACAGTCCTCTCTATTATCATCTTTAAAACCTGACAATTACCCTTGCCTTTAAAAGGATAAGTGAGAACAATGAAGGGACAAGGCAGGGTGAAAGCACCCATAACATGTCCCAGGTCTGCTCCCCATGGATTAATTTTGACATTGTATCAGAGCACCTTCTGGTAAGAGTTGCTGGGACCTAACACCTCTCAGTTTCCTTATTCCTTTTATAATAACACACCATCACATTCTATCCCATCATCACATTTGAATGAGTGAACAGATTGAGTTTTCTCACACTCTAGAGTTTTAGGAAACATTGCCTGCACCAGTGTGTGGACTAGTGGACACACAACAGTGATGTGGGCCTGGAGTGGGCAGAGAATGATCTTCCAGAACTCATATACATTCCATTTTACCATGTGCCCACACAGAGGATCAGCACCCAGCAGGAAAGGTTCAAGCATAACTTATTGGTACCTAGCAGCATGATACACCTGGCTAATAGTGGATAACTAAAGCTATCATTTAAATGGACGAATGAATGTAGCAAGTGCAACACTTAGAATGTGATCTTGAGACTTGGTGTCATAAAAAAAAAATCCCTCCCCTAAAACAGATTGAGGACATATCCATAAATATAAAGATAACAATGTTGGCCAAATTCTTTCTACAATTCTGAATGCAAAATTGCCTTTCTTAATTTGCCAGTGTTTCTGAATAGTACTAGGAACAAAATGTCCCTTAGAATGCCCTTAAGTGTGACTTCCTATTACAGATAAACTCTAAACAGGAAGATGATTTTTTATACATGGTTGCATTTCGCTAGTGCTAGACGAGATGCAGTCTACATAGCTGGTTGGCAGCATCGATTTTAATTAAAAGCAAAAAATATATATATTACCAGGACTTCTGTGTTAACTATTCCCACCCAGAGCAATGGCAGCTAGGTCAGGGATAGTGAGAACAGAGCGATGCCACTTGGTATTCCCCGCCAACAAAGGCAACAAGTTGAGAGAAAAACATTCCACATTCCTTCCTATAGCACACCATAAATCTAGAATGGGAATTACGGGGAATTTGAGTGATTGAAGGATAATGTAATTACTTTAAATTTGCAGATAAAATTTTCACTTTGCTTAGCTTGAAATATTGGACAAATATGAAAAGAGACAACCATGCATTTTGTTGACATGAAATTGCAGTTTCTTTGTAGGTCAGCAGTGAAGTGCTGATGTTTTCATAAGGTTCAACTTTGTGAAGAACAGTGAGAGTATAGGATATCAACTTTAATTTTGTTCTCACAAATTACTAAGTAGGAAAGATTGATAAAGGAAGGGAAGTCCAACTTTTTAATTTTAAAGTTTCTGCCTGTAGAATTAAGTGTGAATAAAAGTATGTGAAAATCCCAAATATTGCTGGGATAAATGAGAGAGAGTAATTTCACTTTTCTATGAAGGAGTACCTGCAGTTTGAGAGTCGTGGCCCCTTGTGGTTTACATGTCATTCTCCCTAGTTCCAAGTCCCCAGTGAACCTCATGGTCTATGATGGGTGCTTGAGCTCCAACTTTTAAGTATATAGGAACTGGTCAGAGAAGTCGTTTCCAAGCCTGGCAGAGGCCAGACATTGAAGAACGATGGAAACCACACTGTAAAGCTTGAACAGGTCCATTCCTTACAGGTGCCTTCCCTGCAGGCACAGGGAAGACTATTGAATACTAACCAGGAGGGAACCATGGTTGGATGTCTGTAGCAACCCTGTAGATGGTTTTGAGAAGCACAAGATGGAAAACAGCAGGCCATTGCAGGAACTAGGCAGAAGCACAGAGGATAGACAAAGCGAGTGGTGCAGCAGTGAAGATAGCAAGCATAGCCTACCTTTCTGGGAAACTTAAATGCAAAGGAAAGATAGAGCAGTAAGATAACAGAAAAGTGATGCAAGGTCACAAGGATTCTACCTTTCTTCTGGCCATCAGGTAGTAGGTATGAAATGGGTGGCTTTTGCTGGAGATTTTCTCCTACAAGAAGTACCTTTAGAGAGAGCCAGATTCAGAGAACATGTGCAGAGAGGGAGCATGTGAGCTAGATGCTGACAAATGAAGAGGACTTCTGTTGAGCACAGTTGAGAAGCGTTGGAGTGGTCTAGGCTAAGAAATAAAATCTAACAAAGGGTTAGGTTATCTGGGAATAGGCAATTCTTAAGTAATCAAGAACGATGGTGTTGGCTGAACTTGGTTGGTTGGAAAGGACAGATATCTACTATCCCTGAGGTCTCTATGCAGATAGCTCCCATGACCCTTGCCATGGGTGTTCAAGACCAAGCCCTCAATAGAATCTGACCTACAAAATGCCACAGGATTTCTCAGTGGGCTCTGGTAGGCCTAGAGAAACCAGCTTCTTTACTCAACCTGCTGACTTTATGGCTATCACAATAATTACATAATACAGGCCACATCTTAACTTATTATATTGTAAATTACATGTAAAACCTCTTTAGTAGACCTTTGGCATTTATTTTATCCACAGATCTCTTTATTATGGAAAAAAGTGCAGAAATTTGTTAACACCAGTGAATATCGTGTATGTGCTTTGGGGAAAGGTCAGTTTTAAAGAAACCTCTTTATTCCCTGCCAGCTCCCTTTCAAGGCTCCACTGTACGCATTGGGAACCCTCCATCCCAGATGCTCTGCCTGAATTCAGGAGGCTCCCCTAGACCAGGTGCTACAAGGAAACTGGCACCGTGTCCACCAATTTCCATTAGTACAGAAGATTCAAAATGGAATGTGTTGTTAAACTACAAAGGAATAGACCAAGTATCGATACATAGACACAGACATAAAGTAATTGAAATAGACTTAAATATAAGAATAAAGGGTGCAATACCATGTAACTTACAGTCTACTAAAGGGAAGAGATTGGAAAGACCAAGTGAATTTATTCCACATAGTGGTACATGCTAGAAGGGAAACGGTCCTGAGGCAGAGGACGAGGGGACAGCAGGGATTCCCTTTCTATAGGGAAGTTAAAGAGCTCTTTGAAGAACGGCAGCTGAGGGCGGGTGGAGTGAAAAATATGCCAAAGTCCTGAGGTGACAGCATTCAGTGGGCTCAAGTACTGCAAGCAGTTTGTCACTAAAGCATGAAGCCAAGGAGAACACGGCCAGAGATAGCAGTGAAGACTCAGCCACTCAAACAGTTGGATAAACTTAACTTCAAATTTTTCATCACTATCTCTACAAAATAAAATTAGCAAAACTGAATTTAAATGATGTGGGTAAATAACCTCCCTAATTCTCTTTTGTTAAATCAATTTCATAATAGATTTATAAAACACCATACTTGGATATCGATTATATGACGTCATTTCCTAAACAGCCTCCATCATAAAGGTCATGTTAAGGAAAACACTTTCATCAAGTCAAGGTCCAAGTTATTTATCATGGAAACATTCCAATAAAGGGTGAGTCAAAGGCAAGATTGTTTTGCACACAAAATTAAAGGAAACATTATAGCGTTAATAGGCACTTTAATGTACTTTTGTATTTACAAAAGCATCCATCTCAAGGTTGCTTGAATTTTGGAAAGTTCTATGATCATTTCATGCACAGTAAAAAGGGTGTCCAATACAAATTAAACACAATCTTTTATTATTCCACTATTGATTGATTTGATATGAGGTAACTGTTCAGACTTAATTGCCTTTCTCTCAGAAAGCCCTTGGGGGAAAGCAATTCTGGGTCTACTCAGCACAAGCAACTAAAAACTACAAATGGAAGTTTCAGTTTTGCCTTGAAATGTGACTCTATCAAGATTGCAATGTGTTTCTAAACTATAAAAATATTAAGGTTTAAAATCTCACAAGAATATAATGAAAGCTCCGACATTTACCCATATGTTGACAAAACATGCCTCAAATAAATGCTGCACTTTCCCTGACAAAGATTTGTAAGACTTCATGTGAAGTTCAGCTCCAGTTTACTCTCAAAGAATCGTGTTTTACACAACAGTTCATTCCCACTTTTTCACTAAAAGAATAGTATGGAAGAAAGAACTGGGGGAAAGGGGCAGAGCAGAGAATGTGCCTCACAAATGTTGCTCACAGGCTAAGATATTTTAATCTCAGTGGGCTGTGATATTGCCCCTACATCATATTTCCAATTTAAAGGAATATGCCTGATTGTTCCTGGTAAAGAGTTATTTCATCTGCTTATTTCATCTATAGGTACTCTCCAGAAAGTACCTGTTGTACGCTGGCCTCCAGGATGCCTAGGCAGGCTCATCGATGGGCACCACCAGTGGAGGCCTGTTTCCAAGATGCTGCACAAGGCGACCCTCAACATACCTCACATGCCCACATGCTTCTCCTACTAACCACTGACAACCACCCTACTCCCTGTCTTTTGAAATGAGCAATGCAACAGTCTCTAGGATTTTAATACTTGCTGCAACTCTGTAATCTAACAGAAGCCACTAAGCACTCAAAGGTAAGCGTAATTAGAATATGCCCCATCATTCCCATTTGTTTTCTTCCATCTCAGAAGTTTCTCAGCTTCTAGATATGTGGACACATGGAGTCCTGTTGCAAAGTCATAATGGCTATCACTCCATATTGATTAACTTGTCTCAGGGAATTTGCTTTAAAATAACACAGCCTCTAATTTCACCAGACATCCTTGACTCTGATTTCAAACACTACCCAGTCTTTTATTCCACAAATGAATGAAACAAGAGAAGAAAACAAGAGACCTCAACACTGGAACTATTTCATTTTGGGCTATTACTCTGGGGTGGCAAATTTTACTGCTTTCAGTCTACAGAGGACTGTCCGTATATTGTATATTATATGTATGTGTACTGTATGTGTTTTGTAGAGTAGTTTGGATTCTGAAGAAATTTCCCCCACCAAAGTTAAACAAATAGGCACTCTGGAGAATACTGTAGTTTTTGCTCCTGACTGAGCGAGGACATTCTATTGCCGTCAATCCAAACAGGGTATCCCATTTGCAGTTGAGAAAAGCAGAAAATCCTCTCACACCACAAATGCAAGGACTATTGCGGAGGGATGTTTTGTTTTGCAGGCATAGAACCTGTCTTTTAAATACGCAAAGCACCAGTTTTAATGAGATTTTCCAGAAAACCAAGGATGGGCTGTACCCCACACCTATGTGGCAGTTAGCCTGTTTCAAAAATTGCCGGTGACTTTTCCCAAATTCTGCTGACAACTTCCATCTCCATAAAACGAGGTGGCCCCTGGAGGAGAGAGAAAACGACTGTAACTTCCTCTTAATCTCAAAAACATGAAGACATTTGGAGCTAGACACTCAGGTAGTTCACCCCGAAAGCAAACTGCTCATCCTTCGGCACAAGGCAGGGGAAAAAATGTCTGAATACATGCCTGCTATTTCGCGAAGCCCATCCAATACCCGCCCCCATCTCCCTGAAGGCCTTAAGCCTCCCTATGAGGTGTGACACTCATCACCCAAAACATCTCCCACACAACGTGCACACCATACTTTGTAGACTTTCATGATTTACTCTTCAAAGGGAGGGGCTGTGAACTCAAAGGACAGTGACATTTGAAAATTAAAACTCCTGCATTAGCAATCAAACTCGGCTGCAATATGCCTGGCTGAAACAGTCCAACTGGGACAGCACTGGCGCTGCGCTCACAGACAGAGGAGCCAATCGCTGGCTTGTTCAGTCGTTGCCATGGCCACATTGTGTGTTGGGCTTGTGTGTGTCCTTCCTGCGAGCCAATCGGCGGCCGGCCCAGCAGTTGCCATGGCTGCTCCGTGTATAGGGGCCACTTAGGTGTTCCTCGTGTCCCAGCCCAAGAGCCAATCGGCGGGTGGCTAAGCTGTTGCCATGGTCACACTGTTAACGCAACGCAAGCTCTAGGCAACAGAGACTGCCGCGGTGCTCCAACTCCCGGGCTCACAAGGGTTCCAGCAGCAGAGCTCCTGGAGACACCAGCCGCGCCAGGATTCCATGAGCACCAGGCATGAATCGAAAGAAGCTGCAGAAATTGACGGACACCTTAACTAAAAATTGCAAGCATTGTAAGTAAGAATCAAGTGCTGGACAAGCCGAGGCTCCTGGGCCAGGTGTCTGCCTGACCCAGGGCTAATTCCCTTGTTGTGCCTGCTTCCTGCCTCTAGGACCAATGTGCTGATGGAACCCCCACCACCCCTCTCTCCTAAAAAGAAGTCTGGAAGAGAATCCTACCCATTGATGCTAGCTTCTTTGGGCGGGCAGCCTTGCCCAGGATTTTAAGAACTTATATTCATGCATATTGTGCTACCTACACTCCACATGCACTTACTTGCTGCTCAGACCCTCCCCTCAAATTACTTTTACGTTGTAGAAACGAGATGATATGTGCCCACAAGACATGTGGTTTTAACCTCAGTCTGGTCATAAAGAAGTAGCAAAAACCACAGAACTCAGAAAAGTAGCATAGCCAACGTACAGTATGGACCCTAGCCTGCTTTCTAAATCTTTCTAGAGCAAAATAAATGGGCAGGTTTAAATTCTGGGTGCACTGGGTACTAACTATCGCCCTCTGCTCCTCTTCGGGAAAGGTGAATTGAAATGACACAGAAACCTGTGACCCAGGGCAAGAATTTTGTGGAAATCAAATTGATCAGTAAAGCTAAACAAATGGTAAAGAATCTGTTCTCAACTTTAGACTTCTGCTTTCCAGTTGCCAGTGGGGTTGAAAGGTGAGGGAGGCTTTTATAATAATAAGTACAAGATAAGTATTTATTAAAGATATCTGCTCTAATCTCACATTTGAACTTCATAGGTCGATTTAGGATTGTTTTCAGATTCAAAAACAGAACTGTACTTAGACTAGGAAGCTATGATGTGGTTTAGATGAGGAAGATACTGCCTGGTGTGCGAGCTTGGACATTGTATGCTAACTGGAAAACTACTGGCCCCTTGAAAAAACTGGGGCCTGGCAAGCCCCTAAGTTCGATTTCCGGAAAAAAAAAAAAAAAAAAAGAAAGAAAGAAAGAAAGAAAGAAAGAAAGAAAGAAAGAAAGAAAGGAAAAGAAAAGAAAAGAAAGGAAAAGAAAAGAAAAGAAAAGAAAAGAAAAGAAAAGAAAAGAAAAGAAACTGGGGAAGCTATAATCCTCAAAATATACCCATTGTGCAAAGAAGGGGAATGAACATGTTTTCATGTAGTTCTGGAGATTATGGGTTCTTGGTGCCTTATCATCATCATCAGTATCTGATATGATGAGTGGTAAATGTTCTTTTAAGGAGGTGATGCCATAAATAAAAGTTATGGTGAGTATAAGCATCTTAAAATTGTTTGTAAAAAAGCATCTTGTAATTTAAGGTGTTATTGTGGTTATCATAATTTGATGAGGATTTTGTTCTGTTGTTTTTCTTAAAACACTTTCATTTTGGGGGAAAAACCAGATCTCCTTAAAAAGTCTAGTAAACATTTTTGGTAAATTCTCATAACCAATGCAATAATTTCTGTACACAAAACTGATTTGATTTTGTCTCTGTTCAGTAAAATTGCAATGCATTGCAAATAAACAATCTAGGAACAACTGAAAGTTGAGTACATGTATTTAAAGATAAGTAAAATTAGCTCAGAAAAAAAAGAACTCTTGATTTTTGTTCTTACACAGTTTTTTTAAAATGAGCCTTAAAAACCTTTATGATTACTAGTTAAAAGTAAATGTTACTACATTCTACAGGAATAGTTGCAAGTCATGGATAGATAATAGTTTAAAATTTGTTTAAATAGAAGACTTTTACCTAAAGTCAAATTTCTGTTTAGTTGTCAGATGGTAATACAATGCATGAAATGGACACAATTGTTGAAATAGGGAAAAAGAAAGGATCTTACCTAACCATCTAGTTAATCCACCATTCCACAATTCTACAGATTTGATCTGCACAACACATGTACAACATTCTGAAAAGATGAACAGCTATTTTTTCTAGTATTCTAGAATTTAAGTAGTAATTTCTACAAGAAAAGTTTATTTATGGCAGTCCTTTGTTTCTTTGGGTCATAAATTAAGCTAACATTTTTTAACTTTTATTTCAGCTGAGATGGAAAAGTGGCTAATCAACATACTCTCAGCTAGCATTTCATGAACATGAACAGAGCACATTATTCTTCATGTAGGTTTTTCTTCCTCAACCACTAACAGATCTTGGGTTTTTTTTTAAAGAGCTTTTCATGCATGTGTGCATATGTGTGCATGTTATGTATATTATAAAATTTACTATTTTAACCATTTAAGTGTATAATTCTGTGAAATTAAGTATAGAAGTCCCCCCTTATGTTTAGGGGTTATGTTTGATGATCCCCCAGTGGATGTCTGAAACCATAGATAGTACCAGACCCATGCTTTATCCTATACATACACACTTATGATAACATATAATTTATGATTAGGCACAGTAAGAGATTAATATCAGTAATGAATAATAAAATAGAACAATATAGAGATATGCTGAAGTAAAATTATTTAAAACAGAAATTATTTATTTCTGTAATTTTTCCATTGGTTGACTGTGGCTAACTGAATCCTTGGAAAACAAAACTTTGGATAAGGGGAAACTACTGCACATTCGTACTGCTATACAGCTGTCCCCACATCCATCCCAGAACTTTTTCATCTTCCCCAACTGAAACCCTACACAAGTTAGACAATAACTGTCTCATTTGTTCTTTCCCCCAGCCTCTGGAAACCACCACTCTCCTTTTTGTCACTGCCAATTTGACTTGAATATGAGTGGAATCGTGCAATATTTGCCCTCTTTCCTTTGGCTTTTTTCACTTAACACCTATAAGTGTTTGTCCTTTCTGGAGCACACAGTAGTATTTCCATTCCTTTTTACGTCAAATAAAGTTGTATTGTATGAAGACATAGCATTTCATTTAGCCCTTCATCCAACAATGAACATTTGGGTTGCTTCTATCTTTTCGCTATTGTGTTACTCACTATAATGCAATATTATCAACTTTGATATACTTGCAAGGATCTGGTTGAGTTCCTGCTTTCAGTTCTTGTGTGTATGGTCTCAGAAGTACAATTACTGGATCATTCAGTAATCCTGTGTTTAACTTTTTGAAGAACTACTTTAGTGTTTTCAACAGTGACTAATAGCTCATTTTGAAATCATATCTATTATATTCTTTTCTGCTATTTAATTCATTTGCTATATTTTTCCTTTCTCAAAGTTTTAAATCTTTCTCTTAAAATGTGGTTTTGAAATCAGAAATCACACTCAAGCCTATTCTGACCTATAAGATGAGATATAATTTCTCTATTCCTCTGTGCTGTTTTCTCATATATGCACAAAGTTTTGTCCTTGTTTTTGAAAATGTTCAACCATAATTTTGTCTGTAATAAAATTTTCCCTGTCTTCCACCCATGCTTCATATTTAGAGTCATTTTTATATTCTCCATGCCAGGCAGTAACCCTTCCATTTATGTGCTTCAAATGACTGTTAGAAAACTAATAATTACCTCAGTGTTTATAAGTACCATCCTTTATGCAATTATGTGTACAACAAGTATCTTTCTGTGTATATCCTTTAAATATAAATGTCCTTCCTCTAAAGTACTACCGAATAGTTGCATGGCAATTTTTTTTCACGTAATCCATAGGGATGCCATATTGGGTACTAGAATATGCTTAAAATTTCTTTATTGAAAATTAGGTGATTCTGATTTCCAAAATGTAGGTTATAATTCACAAAGGGTAAAGTGAAATAAGAGCCATCACTTAGTTTTCAGGATCCTGGTATTGATTTCCAGCAAAAAACTAAATTGTAAATCTCATGAATGCCTATCATCAAAATGCTAGATTTAAAAATAAGTTACCACTCTTAAAAATCAGCATTCTTGGGGCCGGTGAGATGGCTCAGCGGCGTAAGTACCTGCCCGGCAAGCGCGAGGTCCTGAGGTCGACCCCCGGTACCCACAAAAAAAAAAAAAAGAAAAGAAAAAAATCAGCATTCTTATTTTGAATCATTTCTCTACTGGCCTTGCTGAGTTTAAAATAAGACACTAAAATCACTATACAGGTTACTTGGCTAATACTTTCTTTTTCCTAAGCATGACTGAGCTTAGGTTTATTTCATATTTGACTCCTATTTGGAAGAAGTCCTGTTTTTCTTTTTTTAGGGAATCATTGGCCATCATCTCCCATTAATTTAAATGTCATAAACCTTAAAATAGGATAATCTAGGAACAGCTGCATATTCGATATTGTATGTATATAAATTCTTTAATGCAAAATTTAAGTTATCTCTTAAAGATTTAATGAGTACACTTGTTAAATCTTACTTTTGTTATTTTACAGTTAATAAATTTGAAGTGAACTGTCTTATAAAGCTTTTCTATAACTTGGTGGGAGAAGCAGCAGAGCAGCCAGGGGTGGCCATTGGACTAGATCGCAATGCATTTCGGAACATTCTACACGTGACATTTGGAATGACAGATGACATGATTATGGACAGAGGTAAGAGACATATACAATTCAAATCAGTCAAATCCAGCCACAGCTGGAGTGAAAAAGTTTGGTGTTTGGTCATGCTCTTGGTAGGAAGTTTAATGCTCAACATTCCCAGTTTTATTTGAATATAAAATTTAATTTTCCAAAGTTCGTAGAAGAACGAGAGATATTCTACCTATTTTGTATATTTAAAAGAAGACAATGTCAAGTTAAGGAGATAGGTTTCCCTTATTTTATATCAAAAAGACCAAATCATTTCTTCTGTTTAGTAAACATAATAAATATAATAGTTTTAAAAGGGTACTTAAATTCCCTTACATCCTAGACAATAACTCAATAAAAACTATGATACAATCTTCTCATATATTACTTGTCTTGAGTAACAAAATATAAAATTATATATTTCATATTAATGTACTGAACATACCTAATACAAGTAGCATATTTAATGTGCAAATATATAACTATTAATTGCTGATTCTTATATTTAGATATTCAGAATATTCTTTGTTCCCACAAGATATGAAGAAGAAATTTGAATGTTAAAAGGGTTTTCTGACTTTATAATGCCCTAGTTTCCTCTTTTGTCAAATGAGGACATTAGGCTGTGGGATTCTGAAGTTTTCTCTGATTTTAAAGACAAGTAATGATAATGTAGATTCCTTATAGAGAATTTAAATGAGCACAATTATCTCCTGCTCTCTTTCCCTCTCTCCTCTCTCTCTAGTATTCCGAGTTTTTGATAAAGACAACGATGGCAGTGTAAATGTGACAGAATGGGTTAATGGATTATCACTGTTTCTTCGAGGATCTTTAGAAGAAAAAATAAAATGTAAGAGTATTGGTTACCTTACTGGCTTGTATATGATTAATATAGCAAAAACATTTAAACCACTGTCCCCCTGCCAGCCAACTAAGTGGTTTTGTTGGTTGTTTAATTGGTTGATTGTTTTCTTGCTTGCTTTAAATCCTCTTACTGGAGAGAATTCAAGTCAACAAGGAATGAAAGAAAATTAATAAAAAGGAAAATCAAGCAATTGTGAGAAATGATGCATGCCAAGGAAGATAACATACGCATTACTAAAAATTCTAATTATGCATGTACTGTATACATTTCTGTACACGTATTTCATGTTACTTGAATTGTAGCCAATCGAACCAGAGAACAGAAATTCAGTTGCTCTGATTCTACTTAATTCTTAATTAATTCTGATGAACTCTGTTGAAAAGTCTTATTTTAATCAGCTTTTTAAGAGCTGCAAGATAAAAATGTCCAAGGTATGGTTCCTTGGTGTGATTTTTCATAGCTAAGGGTAAGGGAACTTTTTCCAAGGGTTGTTGAATATATTCAACTAGTGCACATTGACCTTTCTTCTGAAAATCAGATTGCAATGAGGTTCACAAGATTCAACAAGATAGACTTCGGCCCTGAAAACTTGGTCAGAGAAAATGTTATCCTAGCAATAAAATCAAATTCATAATTTATTTTTTAAAGATTGCTTTGAAGTGTTTGATTTGAATGGCGATGGCTTCATTTCAAAGGAGGAAATGTTTCACATGCTAAAGAACAGCCTTCTCAAACAGCCATCTGAGGAAGACCCTGATGAAGGAATTAAAGATTTGGTTGAAATAACACTTAAGAAAATGGTAAGTATGGAGATTTAGAGATTTCTATTGAAATTTATGGGCTATATATGGACTACAAAGAAAAATTCAAATTATAATAATTTTAATTTTCCTGTATAATTAAATGAAACACTTGAATTGTGCTCTTAATTATAATATTAAAATTTCTTTTGGGCTGATGGTGTAACTCAATTGTAGAGAGTTTGCTTAGCATGCCAAGGCCCCAGGTTCTAACCACAGCATCTTCAAAAAATTTATTTCAATTTCATAACCTAATCTGTTATTTTTCTAACACTTTTCTTCTGTTAACACTTGATTATGAAAAGAGTACGTATTTGTGGTAAGCTTTGTGTTGATTGATGCACTGCTGCTGCCCGCCTTCCTGTCCCCAGGACTATGACCATGATGGGAAGCTGTCTTTTGCAGACTATGAGAAAGCTGTGAAAGAAGAGGCTCTTCTTCTGGAAGCCTTTGGAACATGTCTGCCTGATCCAAAGGTAACAGTATTACTTTCACTGAACCATAATTGAAATGTAATCTAGGAGAAACAACCCAGAACTTTTTGGTTTGGTGAATGATATACCAGAAGAATCATATTTACTCACAGAGAGAATAGCTTCTAAATACAGAAAGACCACTAAAGAGGAGTCTGCTGCCTCATCTTGCAGTGTGGTCATAGCCCAGTGCTATATTTTTCATTCATGAACTTATTCATGTTAGCAACTGTTGATAAGGCTTACTATATGGGCCAGAAGCACAGATGAAAGGCTCAATGGCTGCATTCAAGAGCAAAAAATAACGTGAAAATAATTATGGAACAGTATGATGAGTATTACTATAATATTTACTGATTTGTGTGGTGCGTTGTCTCTGACAGGTAGTGTCCTAAGAACTATGTCCCATATCACCCCATTTAACCCCTCTAACAACCCTATGAAGTAAGTAGTATGATTATCCTCATTGTACAGGTGTGGAAACCTCTCAGAGAGGTGGAATTTAGGCAACCTGTTAATGTTCATCCACCAATTAGTGGAAGACCCTAGGGGCTCTGTGCCAGAGTCCATAGAGGAGTGCGTGGATCCTGGTGAGAGGCAGGAAGAAGGACACCACCATCACTATGTGGATCCACTGGGGAGTGAGGGTGGCATCAGAAGGCTTCTCAGAAAGACTGGGTTTCAAAAGTAACCAGGTCAAATGGGAGGAAATAATCTAAGCAAAAGGAGTGACATATGTAAAGAAAGAGTGTGGAAGAGAAAGCAAGCATGAGAAGATAGGACAATGAGTCTGTGTTAGAAGAGAACTCAGTGTACTTGAGGCTGGAAGGGAGGTGGTGGCTGCCCAGAGGACCACGTCCTGTGTACGCTGGGTTTTGTCTTGAAAGCAATAAGGATTCATTGGGGGTTTAAGCAGGTGGGGTGATGTGCTTGGTGATGTGTTAATATCCCCATTCCCTTAAGCTCTAATTTGTCTCTCTAGCTGTCTACTCCACATGTTCCCTTAGATATCCTCAATGAATTCTGGTTTCCCCCCAAACTTGCCCCTCTTCTAATCTCCCTATCGTTAAATGGCACCCCAATGCACCTTGTTGTTCAGTCAGAAACTGAGGAGCCATTCTTTTTTTTTAAAGAGAAAAAAATAAAAATAACAATAAAACAGAGTTTCAAAACAGGCTTGTAGGGGAGTGACAATAATTAATACTTTGCATATTGTTATCTGCTTGGTAGTTATTCAGAGTACAAGATATAGGCATGAAAGTTTGTCCAAACAGTATTAGCACAAACCTTTCTTTTCAATGAACTAAGAGAAACTAGTGTAACTATCTTAACTATCTTGTGTATAAATATATTTTTTTCTTCTTCCCTTCCTTCCTTTCCCCTTTCTCTCATCATAGTTTGTCTTTTCTTTTGAACAGTTTCTTCCCAATTCACAATATCTGTTGTACATTTTGGATCTTATTTACTCATTCAGTTTCTCATACTAGTGAGACAATATGATATTTACACATGTGGGTCTGATTTATTTCACTGATGAGTATGGTCTCGAGTTGCATCCATTTACCTACAGAAGTCTCAAGTTTATCCTTCTTTATGGCTGAGTAGTACTCCATTATGAAAAAAAAAAACCACATCTTTTTATCCATTCCTCAGTAGCCAGTTGTCCCTCAGACAAAGGACTTATATCTAGAACATATAAAGAATTGAAAAAATCAGACCCCCCAAATTCAAAGACCCAATTCAAAAATGGGCATCTGAGACTTTTCCAAGATTTAGCTATTACAAATTGTGCTGCTATAAACATGGGTGCACATATATCGCTGTGGTACGATGTTTTTAATTCTTCTGGGAAGATACCCGGAAGGGGAATAGCTGAGTCAAATGGGACCTCTAATCCTAGTCTTTTAAGGAATCTCCACATTGATTTCCACAGTGGTTGCACCAGTCTACACTTCCACCAACAGTGGAGAAGGGCTCCTTTTTCCCCATAGCCCCACCAGCATTTGTTATCGGTTGATTTTTTGATGATAGCCATTCTTTCTGAGATGGAATCTCAGTGTTGTTTTAATTTGCACCTTTCAAATGACCAATGGTGTTGAACATTTTTTTATGTATTTATTTGCTATTTGTATTTCTTCATCTGAGAAATGTGTATTTATCTCAGATGCTCATTTTTGAATTGGGTCTTTGAACTTGGCGGTTCTGTTTTTTTCAATTCTTTATATGTTCTAGACATAAGTCCTTTGTCTGAGGAACAACTGGCTATAAATTTTTCCCACCTTGTGAGTTGTCTTTTCACTCTGTTGGTGATTTCTTTTGTTGCGCAAAAGCTTTACAATAAGATGAGGTCCCAGTTGTTGATTCTTTGAAGTGTTTCCATTGCAGTCTGGGTTTTGTTCATGAAGTCTCTGCCTACACCTATGTCTTCTAGATTTCTACCTATTTTCTCTTCCAGTAAATTTAGTGTTTCTGCTTTAATATTTAGATCTTTGATCCATTTTGACTTTAGTTTAGTGCATGGTGATAGGCATGGGTCTAGTTTTAGTCTTTGACATGTGGAAAGCCAGTTTTTCCAGCGCTATTTATTAAAGAGACCATCTTTCTTCCAGTGAGCATGTTTGGCTTGAGGAGCCATTCTTAACTTCTCACCTATAACATTCTTAGCTACTCCTCCAAAATATATCTTTGATTATAACCTTTTCTCCACACATCTCTTTGCCACTAACCTACATTAAAGCACCTTACCTGTCATCTAGCCAAAATCATTAGCTTTCTTTCTTCCATTGTTATGCCCCTACTGCCTTTTCTCCACAGTGCCCACTATATTTAAAAATGCAAATACTATCATGCTCCTAAACCTTGCTTGAAACCCCCCAGTGGGTTCCAAAGAGGACGCAGTGGCCCCTTTCCTCTCCAGCCACATCTCCCACACATCCTCATTCTCTTGTGTCCCCAGACTTGTACCCAACTTTCTTGCTTTCCTTTGCTCCCTGCTTTTATACTTGCTGTTGCTCTGCTCAGATGCCTTTTTCCCAGACCATTACATGCCTCGGTCTCTCCCTTCATCTAGTCTCTGTTCAAATGTCATTTCCTCATGGAGTCTCATCTTAGCCAATTTAATTACTTTACCCGTACCATCCTCTAATGATGCTTTCTTTTCTTTCTTTCTTTTTTTTTTTTTTTGTAGTTATTTACATTATCTAAAAAATACTCCCTTGTTTACTAATGGTCTGCCTCACCACATAGATGCGAGCTCCCTGAAGTCATGAACTTGGTTCCTTTCTCACTATTTTCCCACATTTTGTGTATAGTTGCCTAGTAAATGATGGAAGGGTAAGTGGATGTGTGAGTGGATGGGTGGACATTAGCAGTATCTGATGGAGAGTTTTGGATCTGTCTCCTTCCTCTTCCTCCTTTGCTTCCTCCCCAAAAGTATTTCATCATCTACCTTTACCTTTCCCCAGCATCTTCAACCTTTTCCCTCACTAGTAAAATCTTCCCATCAAGATTCTAAAAGATCTAAAATTGTGTCATTTGAAAAACAAAACGAAGAGAGAAGGAAGGAAAGAGGATGGAAGGGTAAGAGGGCAGGAGGGAAGAAACGTTTCCCTTAATTCCACAGTTACTTCTATTTCTGATCTAATAGATTTCCTTCTCACTGCCAAGCTTCTTGAAAGAATTCTCCAGTTTTAAAACGGACACTACCCTGTACTTCTTTTGTGTGTGTGTGTGTGTGTGTGTGTGTGTGTGTGTACCGGGGGTCTACCTCAGGACCTCACGCACCAGTAGGCGCCCATGCCGCTGAGCAATATCACCAGCCCTTTTTTCGTATGTGGGTTCCGGGAGCCGAACTCAGGCCCTTGCGCTTGCCAGCCAGGCGCTTACGCCACTGAGCCATCTCACTGGCCCTACCATGTACTTCTGGAACTGCTGTTGCTGAGGTCACACCACCCTCCTTCTTAACATCCCATGAAGGCACTTGGGTCTTTGTCTTGCTAAACCACATTGCTTCCTCACTCTGGCTGCCTGCCTTCTCCTGCCAAGGAAGCTTTATCCCCCTCCTTCCCCTCCGTGGCTGGCTGTGCCTGGATGTCTCCTCCTGGACTCTCACAGTCCACTGCGAGCTGCCCCATCCTACGAGAGGCTGCCCCTCTCGGCCTGACTTGTCTCTCAAGTTCTGTTCAGTTTCTGCCACTAGGTTGAAGGCTCTTAGAGAGCTGGATCAAAGGGTCTTGTTCATCTTTGCAGCTCCAGAACAAAGTGTCACACTAGGAATATAGTCAGCATTGACCAGATCTATGAGTGAAAAACACATGGACACTAGAATTTCACAACACACACTCTCCCTCATTACTTCGTCTCTCTAGAAACATTGGAGAGACATACCCAGCATTCTGTTTTGTTCTACCTTTTTTGGAAGTTGTACTAAATGAGCACTTTTATTTTACAGAGCCAGATGGAATTTGAAGCCCAAGTATTCAAAGACCCAAATGATTTCCATGATAATATGAATTCTTAAGTGTGTTTTGTTTCAAGTGAGTACAAAAAAGAGTGCATACCTACTTTATTTTCTCTACTTAGCCCAACGGTGTTCGGGGGTGGGGATAGGGCTCACTTACATATATCACTTAACTCTATGCAAGGTGCAAATAACACAGCTGGGGGATAAGAAGTTCCTTACTAGGGAGACAAGAAATTCCTTACTAGATGCTGGGTGTGGCAAGACAAGTTACTATTTCTAGAGATATTTTATCATAGATTATCTGCTGAAATACAAAACTGTCATAAAACATCTGGATTCATCAAATGAATGGGAAAATTATATAATCACTAATTATGAATACAAATATTCTTCATGTCAGAGTCTGGGCACTCACTGAAAAATCATAGAAACTACTGAATTTTTGTAGCAATGCATAATTAAGATAACATTAAAAGAGTAATAATAATGGCATTTAGTATTGAAATATCCTCACTGCTAGGTATTGGGTGAGATACAGATAGATGAAAGATACATGGGGCCTACAAATATGATATAAATTATTGTGTAGGGATCTGCCTTAACAACCTTACCAACTTGTAAGCTTCTGAGGGCAGGGATTTTATCCACACACGTGTTTATATCTTCAGAGGATTTTATACATGTGTTTATATCTTCAGAGCAGTTAGTCCTCTGCATAGGAAGGGCCCCCAGTGGACTGGATTAAAAACTGAAAAGTACCATAAAATAAATGCAAACTCTTGATCAGTGAAAGAGGAAAATTATGTTTCTTTGGCAAATGCAGAGACACAGCTTTCATTTAACCTCTGGAGTCATTTCAGACCCTTACCCCTGTGCCGAAGCCAGGTGCCAGAGCCCTCTCTGCTCCACTCCCAGTGTCTCCACCCTCACTCTGCTTGGGGAAACCACACCACAGCCTGAGTGCACTACAGTGTCACAGTCCCGCTGCTAGCTAGATTCCTCTTGTGCACACCTTTATCCCGAAGACAAAAATGGCCTCCTCCTGATTCCTACTCTCCAACAGGTGCTGTGAGCATCAGGTGGAGCATGAGAAAGACTCTGCCTAGTTAGTTTGTGGAGCTACTTGACTCCTCCTTAGTAAACACATGTAAGCCATGGAAAGAAACCCATGTCATCTGTTTGCTATGTGTACAGATATTTAGACAGAAAATACCTTTTGTCTCTACACATGCATTATTATGTTTAAGCAAAAGAGTATATTATGTGAAAAAATAGAATGTTACTTAGAAATGAAATAAGGAATTCTATTAAATAAAGAAGAACATTTTGCAGTGCAAATATTTTCTATATAGATGGGATTCAACACAATTATTATTCTATCTGCAGTAGATATAAACAATGCAACACACATTTAAAAATTTTTTTCTATCTTTACTGAGAGATAATTGACCAATGAAAATTGTATATATTTAAAGTGTACATCTTCAAATCTTGAGATATATATGTATTGAAATAATTACCACTATGAAGCTAATTAACGTCCATCAACTCACATGCTTATTTTCTCTTTTTTGGGTAGGATCTATCCCCTTAGCAAATTTTGAGCATCTAATATAGTATTGCTAACTATATACATGTTGTCTGCCTCCAGAACTAGTTCATTTTGCATAACTGGATATTTGCACCCCTTGACTACATCTCCCTGTTTTCCACTCCCATCCCCAGCAGCTGGCAACCTCTGTTGTGCACTGTGCTACTATGAGTCTCACTGTTGAAGATTCCACGTGTAAATAATATCATGCTGTCTCTGTTTTGTTTGGTTTTGTTTTGTGCGTAGGTCTTATTTCACTTATCATAAGTCCTCCCTATTCCTCCATGTTATTGTAAATGAGGTAATTTCTATTTTCAGGCTGAATAATATCCCATTGTACATGCGTATATATGTATCTATGTACATCTATATATATAGGTCATATTTTTATCCATTTGTCTATTGACAGTCATTTCGTTGTTTCTATGTTATGGCCTCTGTGAATAATCCTGAAGTGAACATGAAGGTACAGAGGTATCTTTGTGATACTGATTTCATTTCTTCCAAATATATACCTAGGAAGGGGATTGAGGGTCATATGTTAGTTCTATTTTTCAAATTTTGGAGGAACTTCTATACTATTTTCTAAAATAGCTGCACCAATTTGCATTCCCTTGATAATGTGCAAGGGTTCCCTCTTCTCCACATCCTCACCAGCATTTATTATCTTTTATCTTTTTGTTAATAGGCATTCTGATTGGGGTGAGGTGATGTCTCAGTATGGTTTTGACTTGCATGTGCCTGCTAATTAGTGATGTTGAACCCATTTTTATACAGTTTTTAGCCACTTGTATATCTTTGAAAAATGTGTAGTCAAGTCCTTTACTGATTTTTTAATTAGATTTTTTGGGTTTTGCCCTAGGGTTGTAGCCACAGGTGTGAGGGCACAGCTAGGAAGTGTGGCAGCTCTAGTTCTCAATGGGAACAGTGGCTTGGACCTGGGGTAGCTCCTTCAGTTGGGGTCATCAATTGTAGGTGAAGACTATGAGGTCATCGTTCGTGAAAGCAGCAGGTGTTTCACCATCCCCCACCTTCTTGGTGGCAGAAGTGCTGCAGCCCTCAGTAGGGAAGGCTGCTGGGGTCCTACTACTATTCTTTTTTTCCACAGGGAGAAGTCATTACTGTGGGGATCTCCCTTGTGCCCTAGCTGTGTTCTGCTTGGGCATGGGATAGTGTATATAAAATAATTCCAATATTTTTAATGAGCCATCCTTGATTTTTGTGTCTCAATGGGTTGTGGCAGCTTCTGTATTTTATCTTGAGCTCTCCCAGAGCTGTTTGTGGGTCATTGTTAACTGTTGCATTTGTAGGGCAGTGAAGGCTAGAACCTACTTATTCATAATCTTGCTGATATTATTTCCTCAATTTTAATTTTTTAATTGACTTTTTCTGTTTACAAAGTAATTGAGGTTCACTGAAAAATATTTTTATAGTTTTAATAAATCTTTAATAAAAATAGTTTTGATAAATTTTTAAAAATAAAATATTAATATTCTGGTGTAGATTTAGTCTTTTAAAAGACATTTATAAGCGTACTTATATAGTTTGCCTTTTGCAGTGTATACCTATATTTTCTCAAGTAATCACATTTGAAAGGTATTTTTGCAAACTGCTTTCTTAATGTAACAATTCCTCATGAACAGTTTTTAAGTCATTAAGTGTTTATCCACAGCCTGGCTTGCATTGTCTGCCTGGTGTTCATTGCCTCAGACTGTGTAAAACCTCTTACCTATCACAATATTTGGGTTGTTACCGTGTTTTTATATGGTAAATCATTCTAAAAGTGAGCATCCCTTTAGATTAACCTTTTTTGCAGGCTTCACTACTTACTTTCTAGAGGTAAGTCTTTAGAAGTAGAATTGTTGGGTTAGAGTTTCTGGATGATTCTGAGATTTCTAGCACATTCTGCTGATCATATCCCATGAAGGCTTCCCAGCTCTGCCCCACCCTGTGTAGGAGAAAACCAGTCTCCTGGACTATAGTGAGTACCCTTTGCATTTACTTGCTGATGCCATGGACCATCTATGAGCATGATTTGAATTTATCATTTGAAGAAATACATCTGTACTTAAACTTTTTATTGTTAGTTGACTATATATTGATCTCTATGTGAAAAACTCTCTTTTATTACTTAATGTTATTTAAACTTTAAAAAAGGTCAACAAAAAAATCCCTAAATGATGTCAGTGTGCCTTAGGATGATGCTTACACATGACTGTAGGAACTCAGAGCTTCCGGATGTCTAAATAGACTCTACCAGACGTCTGCTGCTCCTCCTCCTAGCGTGCCCAACGCATGTCCTGCTGGTACTGTGCATACACTGTCAGATTCTCTTGTTTTCACTATAGTAGCCACTCATAAATGACTTTAACATGAACATTCACTCCTTTGATAAAAGGGCCATCTGTGTACACACAGAGTTTGTTCTTTTGGACCATTCGTACTTTTGTACTTTAGGTTTGTTCTTTGAAGAACAGCTCTCTCCCCTCAGCCTATTCTAGGCCTCACCTCCGTGCTGCTCAGCTTGGCCTGACTTCTCCCCTTGTAAGTACAGCCAACATGGAGCCCAGGCACGGCTACCTCCGGAGTGGCTGGGGGGGGCAGTGGACAGGCAGCTATGATTTGGAGGGTTGGCTATTGCCTTCTCACCAACTCCTCAATATTTTGGCTTCCTCTTCACTGCAAGAGCAGCAGAAAGCTGGATCGGGGGACCTTTGAGAGAGGTACATACAGCCCCACAAGCAGCACAGAGAGATTCTGTTTGGGAAACAATCAAGTACTTTTTTTTAACTACAGGATTTAAAAACCACCCCTGAAAACTGGTAGCCCTGCATTCTTAACCCACAAATATCTCTGTGTACAAGACTCCACTTGCAAGAAACCAGGCCTGCAATTGCTCGTACCATAAAATCATCCCAAACATTCACTAGGCTCCCACTCTGTGCCATGAGGATGAGTGTACCCTTCTCATGCATGATAGAAGTTGACAGTTCCGTACCATGCATGGCTAAGTCACCACCTGTCATTGTTTAGGTTCATTGTAGCAGTCCCTGTCCTCCTAATACAGTAAAACATAATAATGCATAGTAGCATCGTTTTAAATTGAAGACGATTGATAAAGGAAGTTAAATATGAATATAACCATCTGGACAAAGCTCCTCAGAGCTGCTCTGAATTCTCCGTATTTTCAGATCCTGCACCAAAAAGAAACAGCAGAAATGTATCGGTGTATTGATTGCCACGTCTGTTAGAAGCAGATTATCTTTTGAAGTGTTTTCCAGTCTTTATTATCACTGAAGAAGAAGACAATCCAAATACAAGCCCCCTCTCATAAGATATACCTCAAGGAATCTTGCTCAATTTTGTGGGAGTAGAAAAGGAAGGGAGTGTAACCGTAGGTCTCCTGAGTGAAACAAGGCATCCTCCTGCATTTGAAATGCCTTCATCAGAGCCATCGCTCTCAGCAGCAGTTAACTGCTCACAGTTCCATCCTTGGTAATTTGTGGCTTTGTGCGTACCTCCTGCCTCCTACCTAATCCACCAAGAAAATATTCCTCCCCCTAAAACACACATCCTCTTGTTTATTTTTGCCTCCCTCCTGCCTGCTCAGCTTCACAGTGCCTTTATTATGTGGCCCCAGCCAGGCTCACAGAGAGCTCCCTGGGGTAAGGGCTTGTCTGCTTAAAGGACATTTTAATAAATTGGGTGAAATACAGTCTGTCCTCCCTTTAACCCAAGGTACACCTTTCCACCTCCTGTCTGTATCACTAAAATTTTTGTGTCAGTGCAGGGAGACCCTGAGCAAGCTGTCACCTGAGCAAGCTGAAAGGACACTGAGCTCATCCTGAGATGCAGACCAGCATGGCCAGAAGGAAGGGGATTCAGAAGTATTCTCTATGAGGAGCATTTGGAATATGAGTCACCACCCTGTGGAGGAATCATGAGCACAGAAGCACAAAACAGTCTAGAACATTAATTAAAACCATTTGGTCAAGGTTTCTTTAATGAATCCTTTAGAATCAGAAAATGGAATAAAAACTACAGAATCTTAATAATGCATAATACAGAAGTCCAATGAGCACTTTTGAGCTAAGCACTCCACATTGATTATCTTATCAATTTCTCACAACTATCCTAACAGGTAAGCATGAACATGTTTTGCTATTTTCATCTACTGATTGAGAAAGTTTTTAGAAAAATCAAGAAAATTGTTCTGTGTCCCAGACCGGTAAAAAGCAAAACTAAGGTTCAAATCTTATTTACTTCTAACATTAAAGATTTGTCTGCAGCAACTTCTGTTCTTATAGCCACATATCCCTGAGCTGTGAAGTAACTGAGTGCCCCAGGCTACCTGAAGAATCTTTCAAAGGACTCTCAAGGCCGTGATCACTGTGAAATGTACATTTATTCTGAGTAAGACCATTGACACTTTTCCCTGTCCATTCTTACCTAAATACACCCTGGGATTTTCTTTCTTCAGGGGAAAGTTTCTATTTGAATGTAAAGGCTTTCATGTTCTGTACTAATAGGAATGTGGACATTTGGCAGGGACCTTGCTTTCTCAAGAGTCTAGATGTGATGAACTCCATGCCTTGGTCATCAGGCTGTCAAACGCTGGTGACTCCAAGGCTAGTCAACGAACTTCAGAGAGGCTAAGGCCACTGCTGGCTTGTTGAAAGGAATAACAGAAACTGGGTTCCTCAAAGGAAGAAGGACAAGGAATGTGTTTAAGGCATCTTGAATGGTGACAGAGAAGGGTTTCTAGCTGGAGAAGGTGCCAGTCATAAAAGGCCAAGTGGTCAATTGGCAAATTCAAGGAATTATGGTGTGGTTCTTATTAGTTGCATGTAACTAGCTCAAGGATCCACAGCTGGTACATGCGTTAGTGTGTATTTGCTAGATCTAAATCTGCAGCCAAGTGTTGTAACCATGACTATCCCTGATTTCCTCTTATTGTCACAAAATAACACATGGCACTGTGCAGATCACATGCACTTTGGAAATCTGATAGAACTAAAAGTGATTTACAGATTTGTAGGGACTACAGTATTTAGCATCCAGACTAGGATGATACTGAGAGTAAAAGGAGATTTTCACAATTACACCTGAACCATGTAATCTGGGGTGGCCCGAGGCAAACAGTATGTATGGTCATCCATTTGTGTGCTATCAATTACCCTACAAATTATATTTTTTGTAAAATTATATTAACATCTGCTGTCTCTGCCCCTACTCATAGGATTTTTGTAAGAGAGGAATAAATAAAATAATATCTATTATGATATAAATACATAGATCATTACAGGTAAGCACTGAGTGCTATCTTGGAGTATGTTTATCATAGGAGTTCAAGTATAATTAAATATGGAACCAACAGCACTGTCATTGGAAACCCTGACTTTTGGATCCTGCCTTGTGGTAGATGTGTGACATTGCTCCCTTAGTATAAGGAAGTTGCAGACTATTTCTACAAGATCTTTAACAATTGAATTAACTTAGAGAAATTAATTTCATAAAGCTAGGAAATTATTCCTTTGTAAACAGTAAGATTTTCATGAATGTGACCCTCTTGGACTTAGTAAAATTCCGTCTCTCTCTCTCTATCTTTCTCTCTGTCTCTGTCTGTCTGTCTCTCTCTTCCTCCCTATCTCTATTTGTATCTCTCTCTATCACACACACACACACACACACACACGCATCTCCCTCATCACAAACTCAAAGGACATAGACAAACATTAGACAGACTCATTTAACAGACTCAGTAGCACTCCTTGAATTTCTTTCTCATCTTGCCAAGATACCACTCTTTCTAGAGCATTGTCACCACACTGCTAATGACTATAATCTGATTAACCA
Organism: Erethizon dorsatum; assembly: GCA_028451465.1. Lineage (NCBI taxonomy): Eukaryota > Metazoa > Chordata > Mammalia > Rodentia > Erethizontidae > Erethizon > Erethizon dorsatum. The sequence goes on from CM051828.1 coordinate 60,130,754, forward strand.
TACACAAAATTTAATGTGTTTTTTTTTATGTTGGCCCTCAAGTTTTAGAATATCAGGAAGAAATCAAGAAGATGCATGATTTGTATAAAAGCATAAAATCTTATTGCATAAACATGAACTTGCTTCCAAGTTATGTGAGCTGCAATAAGCCAAATTCATACTGTGGTCTGCTTGCTCTGTTATTAATTTGGATAGTGTAAATTTGACTAAGAGCAATGCATGTCTTCTTGCATTTCTAACTACTCGGTGCTGTGTTTTGATTCACCTGAATGCAGAAGAAAGCACAGCAGCTCTAGGAATGTTACTTAGTCTCTAACTTGAAGTGAGCACTCTCTTCTTGTTTCATCCCTGCTGGATTTGTGCATGATGTGTACTTTCCCCTGCTTCTGACAACCACAGATAAATACTAGAAAAGAGATGTGCAGAAAAGGAACCTTGTGCTGCCTTCAAGGAGCACACTGTCTGGGAAATCAGAGTTGCTGTACTCTTGAAAAAGGAGAAGGAGAGAGAGGAAACAGGACAAAAAGAAGAAAAGGGGAGGAGATGGTGGGAAAATGAAAAAGATTAACTGAGTAGGAGAAAGGTTTTCACACATAAATTTTCTTCTAAAGAACACAGAGAGGTAAGCAGGAGGTGCTGCTTTTCTGTTTCTTTCCTAGCCCCACGATTACAGGTCTTCAAATGGCTAGTGGGTGAGTGACAGGCTCCCTTTTGGAGGCTGCTGAGAAGGGGCACAGCAGGCAGAGGGAATGGCAGGCAGAGCAGGATGTGGAGCAGGCCAGGGCCTGCAGCAGCGCCAGGTATGTGGCTGAGGCAGGCGCTGGCCCGCGGCAGGTGCAGCTCAGCCAGTGCCCGGCGGCCTCAGGAAAGGAAAACCTGCAGGTGCAGTTGGGACTTGTCCTGAGCCTCCCTAGCCACGCGTTTTTCTGAATAGTTATCCTATCCGCATTGTCTGCCTGCGAGATTATGGTTTGCATGGAAGGGGCTGCGAGGGAGGGAGAGGTTTGGCAGAGTCTCCAGTTCTGGCATATACAGGCTGCTCAGGAAATGAGAGGTGGCCTGCAAAGGCAGGGCAGGCATGAGGGTCCCAGAGCTAAGTGCTGGCTGAGCCTGCACCCAATTGGAAATGTGAGAGTCTGTTGATGGTAGACTGGCACCTGCAGCTTCTTCCCAGCTATCCTGTACACCAGATATTCTTCAGTTCCCCAACATGGTCTCATCATCCTGCAAATTCCCAAAGCCTACCCAAATTCTCTTTGCCATTCCCAGGAACCAACATGGTCGAACACACCCCATAGATACTCAGCAGTTTATTAAATTATCTCTCAGCCCCTCTCATGACCTGTAATCAGAGTCAGTTTGGCAAATAAGCAATGATTGTCTTCAATGGAAACAGCAGAAAGAAATGGGGCCGCGTATCTTTTGCAAGTTTTGAATGCTTGATCACAGGGAGCTCCCACCTCATTCAGAAAAGTCTAATGAAGATGTAGAGGTGAGGTTCTGGGAAGGGAGGAGATGAGAGCATTTTATCTTTTTGGAAAGTTAACTCAAGGAATGATAGTTGATGTAGCAGTCACTGTGACCAACAGAGCAAAGGGGAGGAACATAGGTTGATGCCTCACTCCACCTGGACACTGACTCAGAGAAAGGGGGTGGGGGTGCACAGAAAGGAAGAGTTGGGGCACAGGGAAGACTCTGGAACAAAGGCTAGAGAAGATACCAAGGAGAAAGTGGATCCTTTCAAAGTAGATCAGAAAGAGCAGCACAGGCCATGAAACACCCCGGGAACTTGCTCTAGAGAAAGGCCAGAAGGGGAAGGAGGCTGAGGAAATGTGAAGGGATGCTAGGCAGGGGATCATATGGAAGGCACTTGGTGGAGGAGGGGTGAAGGGGCCAGAGGACATGGGAGGAAGCTTATGGCCAGGTTGGCACAGGTGTCGAGAAGTGGCATGCTGGTTGTTTCCTCTGACTTGCAGGCTAGGGAGCTCCCCAGCGGCATCCAGCCTCTAGGCAGGTAGGGAGAGGAACAGAAAAGCACCTCTGTGAAGAGGGCTGGAGTGACCCCTGTGGAATTCCTCCTTTCTCAGGTCACGTGCTCTGGCTGCCCCACATGCCTCCTCGTCCCTTCTTGGCATTCTCAGTCCACCTGAGGCACGCAGGCGGTGGCTGCAACCACACACCTGCCCTGTCAGGACCTGTTGTTTCTGGAGAAGAATGCAAGAACATGAAATCCCTTCAATGCTGCGTTGCCCTGCAGTGTGTGTGTTTTTTTTTTTTTTTTTTTTTTTTTTTTTTTTTTTTTTTTTGTGTGTGTGTGTGTGTAGGAAAGAGTTCACTGCACAAAATAAGAATGTAGATCTATTTAAGCCCTGACTCCAGGACCCAGAAGGACAGCTAGAGACCAGAAATAGAAAAAGACAGAGAAGGATCCTCTTATTTTAAAAGAACAACTGAGTCTCTCTGCTTGTGGATCACATGAAACCACAAAAGGCAGAACTCTTTGTCCCCAGCTGTAGTAGACAAGTGTGATACACCTTGCCCCCTTCATTCTCCTTTACATCAGCTTCGCAGTGGCTGGAGCTGCCTTTTGGGCTGGGGGTTGGCCCTGAAACCTACGCCCTGTCCTTTGCTTTGAACTCAGCCCTTATGGCTGCATCCTCCAGGATCTAGCAAGCTAATACCTTTGGCTGAGTCCCTGAGCAAAAACTCAGCACACTCCAGGGTAAGAGTCGCCACCTCCAAAACTCATCTTGTCCCATAGTGCCCTACCCTACAGCCTTGTTATGTGGACTCTTCAGCCAAATGAAATGGAGCACTGACCCTCGGCCTCTCCAAGCGGCCTGAAAGGTGCCTGGGGCACGTTGTGCCTGCCCTCACACAACTACAGCATATGTGTGGTGGTGAAGGTGGGAGATCTTCAGAATCCCTGCCATATAGGGCAGAGAAGATTTAAGTGAATAAATTGAAAGTATTTAAAGCACATACGAGATGCTCAATAAATGTTAGCTCCCATAATTATTACATGTAGATGACTTATCATGTAAAGATATTTGTGCTTTGGTCACCTTGCAGGAATTTTGATCTGTCTTCCTACTCAGTGTCACATCCTCAGGAATAGCAGTGACTTCAGTTTCTTCCCGGGTTCCCCCTCACCGCACTCAGACAGTTCTCAGTAAGAGCCGCTGGCTGCCTGCCACCTGCCGCAGTTCCAGAGCACAGTTGGAATTCCTCCAGGGATCAGCGTCCGCAGCAGGCACGCCTGGAAGGAGCCAAGGCAGGTGCTGTACAGCTGCTGTGAGCGGGTGATTAAGAGATTCCTCATTATATGACACACAAATACCTTCCCTGCAAAAATGGTCAGCTAAGAACCCAGTGGTATACTTTCAGGGAATGTGACTCTAGGCCAAACCTGTAGCCCTATTGGTTGAGCACCCAAAGATATGCGATCTCTTTATAAAAATACTGCTCCAGAAGTGCTCAGGTTGCTTTGAACGAATCCTTATACCTGTTATTAACCATCAAACTGCAATCCTTTGCTGTGTGAGTTGAGGAGCACTTGCTATCTGGTCTTAAGTTAAACTCTGCTTCTATGTGCCTGTGCCTCTGTGTGTGTGTGTGTGTGTGTGTGTGTGTGTGTGTGTGTATACGCATTCACACACACACTCACATTTGCACCCAGGAGGATCTCTTTCCCTCAGAATTTCCTGTGTCCCCAGCTTCATCGGTTATTGTGACTGCTTGTATGTCTCGGAATGAAGCCCCCAGATCCTTACATGCGGTCTTCTACTCATCTTCTTGGCCTTTCTAGTCACTTCACAGAACATTATAGGAAAGTGGACCCAAAGCGGAGCTCAGATGATGAAGGTGAGCTGGACACTGTATTAACATCAGAGACAGCAGATATGCCACCGGGCTTCTGCCTGCAACTCTCTGGAACCAGGCTGTCCTCAAACACTGGCTCCTACATGAGCAGCTCAATTCCCATTCACAACACCAACAGACACCAGGCAATAAGCTAGCTGGCTGGTGCCGACTGCTGAGACTCGGGAGGAGAAAGTAAACCTGAGTCCACTAGATCAGGCGACCCCTACATGGTGAGGCTAAGCCGGTGCTTTTTAAACAGCAACATAAGAGTGCTGATGTGGGGCCATGATTTTAATCACTCTACCAGCTCACTTAGAAATGCACAAAGGTATTCTTTCCGGGACAGTGCTGAGCAGAACATAGGGAGGGCAGAGAAGCAAAAGGATCAAGCAGCAAGGGAAAATAAAATGGCAAGAGAAAAGAACAATAACATGAGCCTGCCCTCATCAGTGAGATGAGCTCTCCCAGCTCACTTCTGATGGACAGGCAAGGGAAATAGCTAGGCACAGGCTCCAGGAACAATAAACAAGCTGGACTGCAAGCTTCGTAGGGAGCAGGCAGGGGCCCCTGGCTCACAGCAGCATCCCAGTACATCCCATCTGCATGGCATATGGCCAATCTCCCTATACCTGAGGGGCAGCATGGGGTAAAGGGCTCTTGGGAATGGAGTGTCTGCTTTTGGGCTCACCCCACACCTTTGGGTGTAACATGAATAACACATGGTTGGCAGAGGTGACTGGCAGGAGTAGCAGAGCACAGAGTGAACTGCTGGAGCTCAGGAGGGGCACCATAGCATTAGAGTCCAACCTATGGGTTAGTGTTTTAGTGGAGGGAGTACAAGTAGTCATATGGAAGTCTTCCCTGTGCAATTGCTAATGTCCCTTTGGCACCCACAGCCTTGGGTTCCAAGATGCTCACTGCTCTTGGGAACTGGCTGGAATGCAGAGTCTTAGCCTCCCAGCCCTGAAACTGTCATTTCATTAGATTCTACAGTGTACGTGGGGGTGGGGGCACATAGGCACCTGTGAACAGCTTCAGTCTGGTTGGCTACAGCCCCACCAAGGATGACTTCAGCACATGGCAAAAACATCACTGTTTGACCAGGGGAAATGAGGACTGAGGTCTAATTGTATTGCATGAGTCCTTAAAGAACGAGCACCACAACAACAAATGGGGAGTTGCTTAAATTTAAACGTGAATCTAATTTTATACATGCCCAAAGCAACTTTTAAATAAAAGGCAGTGGTCTTCATTGCTGCTAGGAATAATTTGGTAAGCCGTGGTAAGGAAGAGCATTGTGATGGATGGGAAGCCCAAAAACAGGATGCACTGCTTTCCTCATTGAAATATGTCAGGGCAGCCCAGACAGGCAGCAGTGGAGAAAGCTGAGGAGCTCACCAGCTTGGAGGCCAGGAAGGAAGTGAAGTAAATCTCATTTTAAAAAGAGACTTCACCCCACGTGTCCATCAAGTGCACAGAGATCTGCCCTTTCCTTTTATTCCCTCATGCCTTCCCATGTGTGGATCTCCACATGAAAACTCCCGAGCAGTGTGACAGCACTCCCAGGGCATGCCAGAAACACCACTAGTGTCCTCACACTTGTACAAAACTGCCAGTAGCTGCTGAGTACAGAACGACAGGGCCCGCAGCCTCAGTAATTTGTGGCTTGCAGTGTGCCTCATGGTGCCATTTAATCCATCAGGAAAATACTCCTCCCCCTAAGACACACAAGCCCTTGTTTGTTTTTACCTCCCTCCCGCCTGCTAAGCTCCACACTGCTCCTATTATAGGGCCCCAGGCACTCGCACAGAGAGTTCCCTGAGCAAGGGGTTTGTTGGGTGAAAGGACTTTTGAATACATGGGTAACTCTGCCTGCCCTCTTTCACCTGAAGTGCACTTTCACTACCTCCCCCTCCTGTACCACAAGATGGTCACTGAGGTGGATGGCTGTCCCCAGTGGGCAGCACCCACCACCTGCACAGCAGACAGGGATCTCTGGACCTGGGCGAATTGGAGTTCAAAGGAAATGCAGCCACACATGTGAAATGGCCCAGTAAACGAGGAGCAAGATTCTAAACTCCTGTTGTTGGAGGATACTTAGAATGTGTCCATTACTGTTGTGATTAGAAAAGTTAGTAGGACCTGTTCATTCATTCACAGCAAAACTTTGTCCTTGCTGGGCATGGAGTAACAAATCACAGGAGCATGACTTGTTGCAAACAGCAGGACCAGAGCCAGTCAGTAGTGAATCAGACAGGGTGGCTTTCTATGGAGTTCAGAGAACCTGGGTACAGGCATTGGCAGAGAAGTTTGCTACCCCTCTCTCTCACCCTGCACACAGCAGTGTGCTGTGAATCATTCTCTCTCCTTTTTTTTTTTTTTTTTTTTTTTTTTTGCATTACTAAGGTTTGAACCAGGAGGTCCTTCATACTGAGCTACATCCCAGAATTTTTTTCAATTTGTTTTATTTTAGGACAGATGCTCACTAAGTTGCTAAGGCTGGGCTTGAACTTGTAATCCTCCTGCCTTAGCCACAAGGTGTGCGACACCACACAGTTTTTTCTTTACTACTCTCTGTCTTTCTGAACCCACTAGGTACACATCAATTAGACCTAGAAAAAGTTATTAAAATTTTCAAGCTCCCGTACCAAATAGAATTTGATTTTACAAAAAGCTTACACGCTTGTTCTGATAGAAAACACTAGCCAACTCCTCAAGAAAAAGAGCCTTCTAATCACCACATTCTATTTGGCTGCATGATTGGCTCCATCTCTCTTCTGAAATCACCCTCTGATATAAACAAAACTTCAGCTTTTACTTATGAGACTAGTTTGCTTCTCAAAGCGTCCTAATCAGGAAAGGAACTGCCAGCAGATTGGACCAGGGCAAGCAAGGTCTGTGACAGGAAGGAGGGGCAGAGGGGCACCACTTTTCTGTTTCTTTCCTACAATTACAGATCTTCAAATGGCTGGTGGGTGAGTGACAGGCTCCCTCTTGGAGGCTGCTGAGAAGGGGCACAGCAGGCAGAGGGAATGGCAGGCAGAGCAGGATGTGGAGCAGGCCAGGGCCTGCAGCAGCGCCAGGTATGTGGCTGAGGCAGGCGCTGGCCCGCGGCAGGTGCAGCTCAGCCAGTGCCCGGCGGCCTCAGGAAAGGAAAACCTGCAGGTGCAGTTGGGACTTGTCCTGAGCCTCCCTAGCCACGCGTTTTTCTGAATAGTTATCCTATCCGCATTGTCTGCCTGCGAGATTATAGTTTGTGTGGAAGGGGCTGCGAGGGAGGGAGAGCATTGGTAGAGTCACCGATTTTGGTGGTTTTGATGACACACAGCCTGCTCCAAGATTTAAGGGCAGCCTGGGGAGGCAGGGCAGGCTTGGGGGATGTCTTCAAGGAATAGCAGTGATCTGACTGAGACTGGGCTGGAGAAAGCACAACAGTAAAAATGTCTTTGCCAGCCCAGAGCAGCCCTTGGTCTCCAAGGCAGGGCACTCCTCTCTCTCGTCTTAAAAAGCTGGATGGGGACCCTTGCTCCCAACACACATTCGTATCAGTCCTCCACATTCTCCCAAGTGCTTTGACCCTAGGCCAGTATTTAATACTGCACCTCTTATTTTAAGGGAAAGAGGAAGACACAGCGCTTAATTAGCAAAACTTTAGGAGATAAATATTTTATTTCACAGTGTTGTCTGTGTGGCTTATTTTACCAAACAATGTCAGTTCCATGCAAGGGGGCACAGGGCACAAGATCCATGCCCAGACTGGGGAGTGGACTTGCACAGGCCACCCAATCTCTCCCATCAGCCTGCAGTCACACTCTGCTTTGCTTTTGTTTTATTTGTTTCTCTTTTTGTTCCTTCTACCAGAAGGCAAATCCATGAAAACACAGACCTCACCCATCTTATTAGCTTCTATGTCTCCTGGCCTGGCACATAGTAGGTTTTCAAGCTGTATGTGCTGAATGAATGAGGACTGCATCTCAAGGCATGGCGTAATGGAGAAAACCTCTTTTTGCACTGGATATCACAGAGTTGGTGTGCTCCAGAGAATGTTGCTTTTTGACAAAGTTGATGAGAATGATCAGGATTAGTTCCCTAAGGTCCAGTGCAGCTCCGATGATCTATAACTTATTGCATGAAATCCAGGGAAAGAGGCAACTTTTTTCTTCTCCCCATCATTTTATGGGCTTCAGTAGTGTCCTATTCGTCTTGTCATCACACAAAATTGAAAATGCCCCCTTAGAGAATAAAAAGGAATAACTGTGGGTGCTCACATACCTAAAAACATTACTGAGATAAGCATTTCTTTTTCTAGAGAAGATTGAGGGCTCATTCAAGACCTTTCCTTGAGCTCTGCATATGTAAAATTTATCTAATTAAATACATTGTCTAAAAATGGAGCAAAAGTAAACAGACCTCAAGTGTACAGCAAATTTGGTTTAATGTAAATAAAGATAATTCTAGAGATAGACTAAGCTACAATGGTCCATTAAGAAATATTCATCAATGAGAAACTTAAAAAGCAAACTGTTAGCTGCTCTAGGGTTCCCAAGATGAGTCCTCTGCAGTGTAGGTACCTAACGCATCTTATGAGGATGATTCTATTGGCCTTCCATCCCTGGGTAAAATGATGAAGCTGAAGGTTTCATAACTCACGTGTTTTTAAGCACACTGTTGACCACAAATCTTAGCTTTTAATGAAGGTAAATGTGCAGATCTGCAGGTTAGGAGATTATGAGGCAAACAAGATGGTGGCTGAGAGAAATTGCCCTTCTCCAGCAGGTACTGGTGCACTCCTAGACATGGGTGAGGACTGTGCTGGCTAGGAGGTGGGGTTAAGGCAGGTAGGTGCTTCTGAAAGATTATTCAGATTCTTAGCACAAACCATGAGACTTTTAGGAGACACTGGATTTCTAGATTTTGTTCACAAGAAGTCATTCCACCTGGGGCCCATTGTCCAGGCCTATCTTCCAACGCTGGAGAGCCCTGCACACCATCAACTTTAATGTCACTGGGGCCCTGAATACCATAGAGTGGGGTTCCAGACAGTGCCCTTGTCCAGAGCATAAAAATCTTCATTAAAGGGGTGAAAAAACGAAGAGTGCTTTTAGACCAAACCCATAGAGTCTAGAGGCCTCTAAAATCTCCCAACCATCCCCAGGATTCATCTCTTCTCCCCTTGTGAAAAATAAATATCTTCAAGGAGAATGACCTATACCAGCCTTGCAGTATCTGACAGTGGGAAAAGCATGCTACTTCAAGCAACTGGGCTTTGTGGCAAAGTACTCCCCTCACAATCTTGCTCTCCATCATTTTAATATTGAACACAGTCTCCTAAATTTCTGCCTTCCAAACTCCATTCTCATTTTCATGTTATCTTCATGTCATAAACACCTCTATGACCTTAATCCCAACATTCGCTCCCAATTCCTCAGTTTGCACCTTACTTCCTCCTCTCTTCCCTGCATTCCCTGTCCTTCTCTTCACCTAGGTAACTCTTCTTCATAGGCCAGAGTTGTTTCTGGCATGGTCTTTTTCAGAATACTCTCTGGCAGCCACTGGCAAGCCATTTTTCCCTATAGAGTCAGCACACACTCCTGTCACCCGATTGTTGTACTTAGTCTTCCACACCTTAGTATCTTTACATTAACCAAAATAAAAGAAACAAAATAGTTCTGATTCATCTGCACTTCTCTGTCAACAGATGATAGTTAACCTGTCACCTTGTGTAAAAATTCTATGAGCCGCCTGGGCAGGATCTATAGAGCTGAGGACTTGGCAGATGACACAAATTTCTCTGGATCCTTAAAAAGTTATAGCACTCCTAGAGTATTACTAAGAGCTAAAGGAAATCAGACCAAACCCAATCAGGTCCTGCTACACAGGCTTGACATTCCAAACAAGAGAACAAATTGCCTCTCCACTCAGGAACTGACATAAGTGAATGTGGCTTCCCATTTCCCCCTTTATCCTCAGTGCAGTGCAGCCCCCACTCCTTGTAGACACCTGTCCATCTCAAATTAATCTTGGTTTCCCCACAACCACAGACGGTCTGCACCAGTGATGACCACCAGGACCTCAGAGTGCTCTGGCTCCATACATGATGAGTACCCCCGAAGAAAGCCATCAGTGGCTGGACATCTCAGGGCACATTCCAAAATATGACTCACACTGGTACTCCCAGTGAATAATTTTATGAGTCCAATCTTCCTTCCTCTGTAGACTAAGAGTCTCTCCATCCTGAAAGTATGCATCAAATTCTACTTCTTCCATGGCATGTCCCAATCCTAGATCCATCATTAAAAAGCAAAGCTTGTAAATGAGAGGTGTGGGAATTCGCTCCTTCCTCCTTTGAATCCTGATGTCATCTTAGTTTCACCATCAATTTGGCACAATTTTCTGGGATCTTAGAGACTTCAGAGGGTGACAATGACCAATGCCTCTATGCATATTCATATTTCAGCACTGACTAGTACAGTGTCTTATTTGGAATAGATGCTTGAATATGTTTAACATTGACTGATTAATGAAATGAACTCACTGATGTAAAGGAAACATCTTTCAGGAAGCTGAAAGCCAGAGTTTCTAGTGAACAGAGCAGTCATTTTTCAGGGTTGTTCCTCCCACCATAAAACTGTTTCTCAACTGAGAGTTTCTGCAAGACCTCATCCTGAACCCAACAGTTGATGAGGCCAGTTAAATCGTATCCAGGCCTTACCCCCAGTGACTGCAGGGTTTTTATTTGTGTGGCATTTTTATACTTTGTAGATCACTTTTATATCCATGACTTCATTTGATCTTTATAACAAGCCTGGAAGTAGATGAGGCAGATGTGGAGACTAACAGATGAAAAGCAGAGGCCCAGCAAGGCCAGGAGACTTGAGCTCCAATGTATGCATAAGAGATATGGATGTGAACAAGAGACAGCTCTGTCCCTGGGATGTCTCAGCATGGTAGAAGAAGCAAAATTCCCATAGAAGAAGAGTGTGTTGAATGTAAATTTAGAGGCTGTCTGCAGTGCTTGGGAAGATAAAAGTTTGGTTCCCCTGAGGTGCACTCCATACCTCTGGGAGAGGCCTGACTCCATGAGGCCTGAGCAGGAGGCTCTGGTGGACATCCTTCCCAAGTGTGGCAGGTACTGGAGGGATGAAAGGGGCTTTGAATATGTGAGCTGCAGTAATTATGTTTGCTTTAATGGAGCAATGCCTGCTTTTGTTGTGCTATGGTGCAAAGGCCTAATTATTCAAACGCAGCCATTAGTTCCCACACAGCAGAAATGATGGCAGATGTTATAAAGATACCATCTCTTGGCCATTTGCCCACCAGGCCCAGCCACAAGGACACTTCAAACACGCGAAGGCAGCTCTTGCCAGGAGTATCCACAACGTGTCCTGGGACATCAGAGCCCAGAGTTGACCTGAAACATCTGGAAGGAAGAGGGGCTGACTTGGCAGCAACACCGCCCCCTTCCCCAGCCCTCAGTGAATGGGGCACACCCCAGCCTAGCTGGAATGGAGAGACCTTGACAGTTGGAGCTCTCTGTGTCCTGACGCCTGTTTTCACACAGACCAGTGGCTTGCATCAGAGCACAGTCACTGTCAGGAACCCATTTCACACATACAAAGCTGAAAGAAAATCATTCATTTCACTGGAGAACAAGATGTACCCAGAAACCTGTCCAACTTCTTACCGCCACCACCAGGAAAAAAAAGTGACTCGCCGAATTTGTAGGTATACTGTTGCTCAAACTTGAGCACCATGAAGCAGGCACTGGCCTGCCTGCATTTTTCCCATCCCAGCCCTTCTATGAGTAACTGTTAGGAAAACACAAAGGGCTTTAAAAAGTTCAAAGAATTAAAAATATATATATACATAAGTGGCTCCAGCATTATCATCACCAAACTGCTCAATATTTAGCATTCTGTAAACTAAAACAAACAAAAAGAAAGGATGAGAGGAAAGCAGTGGGCAGGGGTCATTTTTTCTCTGCATCAATGACAGCAACAAGATTTCCTGGAAGTGGGTATTTATTGCTTATTCCCTATTAATACACACACACACACACGCACACTCACACACACACACATCACACACCTGTTTACTATGCAACTTGTCTGCAAACTAGAGAACTGGAATTAGAAGAGTGACCTCTACAGAAATATTTCTCTTAACAAAGGTTTCTGGCTTCTGGTCTTGCCTTGCATTTTACTCCAGCTTCTTTCACTTCTACTAAATGATAGAGGATCTGTCTCCCATAACAAATGCAGTATGGAGAGGTCTACATTTACAAGAAAAAATGTGGAGGGACCTACAGTGTGGCTCCGTGGTGAGCACCAGCCTCATATTCATAAGGCCCTGGGTTTGATCCTCAGTGCTCTCAGCTTCTACACAAGTTTCAAGGAGGTAGCCCACAGTAGAGAAAGAAAGAAAGAAAGAAAGAAAGAAAGAAAGAAAGAAAGAAAGAAAGAAAGAAAGAAAGAAAGAAAGAAAGAAAGAAAGAGAGAGAGAGAGAGAGAGAGAGAGAGAGAGAGAAAGAAAGAAAGAAAGAAAGAAAGAAAGAAAAAGAAAGAAAGAAAGAAGAGAGAGAAAGAAAGAAGGGATGTGGCTCAGTGGTAGAGCTCTTTCCTTGCATATAAAAGGCCCTGGGTTTGATCCCCAGCACCCCAAAAGAAAAGAAAAAAAAGAACTGAAAAGAAAAGAAAAGAAGGAAAGGAAAGAAAGAAAGAAGAAAAGAAAAAGAAAGAAAGAAAGAAAGAAAGAAAGAAAGAAAGAAGGAAAGGAAGAGAGAGAGGGAGAGAGAGAGAGAGAGAGAAGGAAAATATGGGGGGAAAAGATCAGCACAATAATGAAGGAAGCCATGCCCCACTCCTGGCAGCAGGGACTTTTTGTGAACACATCCATGCTGTGCCACCCACAGGTGTGTGGACAGGTAGAAGAAAGTAGAAGGCTCTTGAAATCCTAGAAGGTGCCCTCCACCCAGTGTGCTGACAAATCTGATGGGGTGAGGGACTGCTCAGCTCAGGGCCTGCTTTTTTTCTGCATGAAGATGTAAAAGCAAAAGTAGGAAGGGATGATGTCCCAGTACTTGCTTCTTAGCTCAGGAAGGAGAACGGGAAGTTCAGAAAGACCACATAAATCAAGAGAGCTCTGAAAATATATCAAAAGAAAAGCCACATGCAGTAAAAAATGCCATTTTTAAAAAATGGTCAAAATATTAAGAATGAGGGCCGGTGAGATGGCTCAGCGGCGTAAGCGCCTGCCTTGCAAGTGCGAGGGCCTGAGTTCGACTCCCGGATCCCACATACGGAAAAGGGGCCGGTGATATCGCTCAGCGGCACGGGTGCGCAGGCACCCGAGGTCCTGAGGTCGACCCCCCGGTACCCACAAAAAAAAAAAATTAAAAATGAGAAGTAGTAGTGAGCACCCAAAATGGTGAGCTTTGTACCAGCTGAAACACAGGAAGGTAAACTGTCACCTTTTGCTAAGAACAGCAAGAATGTCAAAGGTCTGAAAAAGATGGGGAAAATAGCACTTAAATCTATATTTTAATACCTAAATAAGGGGACATCAAGAAATTACCAAATGCCATCCTTAGAGGTCTGGGTAAAGGAGACAGTGGAGACCTCGGGTGTCGGAGGCCCCTCCATAGATGGAGCATAGGGCCCGGTGGCTCCCAGGGCTGCGGCTGCTGGCTGGTGCAGGATGGAAGACAGAGTCCGGTTCTACTCTTCTCTCTGTTTCGGTGATGAGGACATCGGGGCTGAACTACAGGTCTAAATTCATTCAGGTGATCAGCAGCACCCAAGGCCCTCACCCTCACTCTCTGCTGCAGAGCCAGCGCCTTCAGCTTCTGCACAGCACAGTTCCTGGGCAGGGGACCCACAGTACAGGTGAGACGGAAGACAGAATAGCAGAGCTAGGGAGTCTTGGCCATAAGCATGACCCCAGGTTGTCATGGAGCTGGTTTTCAGGGCCAAACAGGACTGAGGGTCAGAAACCTGAGGGTTAGGGGCCCTTGGAGTCAATTATGGGGAGCCCCTGGGAACTTTTCCAAGTGACTTTGGGTGTATAAAGACATCTTTGGGGATTCTTAGCCTTTTTGATGCATAGACTACTTTGACTTTTATGAAGCACATAAATTCTTTTGGAGAATAGTGTCATGAATATCCAAAATTAAGCGGGATGGAAGGAAAGCAATCCTATTGAAACATATTGTATCCATGTAGTCCATGATTAAAAACTCCTTAGGGAGCATAAAAGGCCTACATTTTGGCACTGAATATAAATATGGGGAAACAAAGGCATTGTAAGTTCTAATTTTGTAGTCTCAGACCATTATTTGCTGTTGGACCCCTTGTGGTAAAGGTCATCTGGACATATATACAGATGAATTGGACATACATACAGATGTCCAATTCAAATGACCAAAGACCTCTGAATAAAGACTGAACCACTTAGAGTTTGCACGATCCTAATAGGTCGAAGGGCAGGCTAAAAAGTTAACTAAAATGTGATTTCCAAGTACAAAGATATTTCTATAGAATCATATTTTTATAATTTTATTGAATAGTTTTTGCTTATGTAAAACATCAACACATTTTGTATTTTATGCCATTTTTTAAAGAAATGCACACATCACAGACATACCCAAGATATCCCCACAAAGACAGATAAATAGAGGATACTGAGGACTCAGCTTTAACGTTGGTGTGCGTCTTCATGAAGGGTTCTTCCACTGCTTGCTATTCACTTAGAAGGTTGCCAAGCAAGGGTTCGTGCTGCGAGCACTCTGGTGTCAGTAGGAATGACACTTCCGGGCAGAGCCTCGGCTCACCTGCCTCTGTGAGGCTGTGTGTCTCCAACAGGCACCTGCACATTTGCCAGTGTAGTCATTACCCTCAGAGCTATGTACACAAGCAAGTCCCAGCGTGTTGGAAGTTGCCTCCAGTAATCACAGACCCAGACGTATGGCTCTGTGGAGGAGTCAAGGAGACAAGCAGCACCCACACCCTGTGCCCCAGGACCGCATTGGGACCCTGGCATACTGTCTCCCCCCACAGGGCCCTGAGTGGGTACCAGCCTAGAGTGGCAGCCCCAGAATCCTGACTTCTCACTCCCCACACTCTGTGGATAACAGGCCCATCTGCCAGCACCACCCCCAACATGCCAAGATGGGAGAGGAGGGCTCCCAGCCCAGAGGTCTGAGATTTCACACAATGACTTCTTTGGGACATCTCCCTCAAAGGAGCCTGTCTTTCACAGTTTGGGTAATGCTTTCATCTTTCGTATTCAGGCTAGTATTGACAGCTCTGAGGGCAGAAGATTGCTCTGCAAGTGGAATGAACTTCCTGTCTCATGGCATCTAGAGAAGACTCTCAGCCTTCCCTGTGGGCTGGGAATCTCCCCTCCAGAGCCGTACCCTACCCAGGACTTGGGACCCACATCCTACCACAGCGTGTTCCCTTTTCAGAGCATACGCAAGCCCAACCGACTGCTGGCAGATAGCAGCATCTGTTCTGGGCGTAGCAGCTTAAGGAACTCTGCTCCTCCCACAGGTTCCAAAGATTTCTACACCAAAGCAAGCGCAAAGTGAGATCCACTTTAGGACCTGGTTAAAGTATGGGGGTTATACGTTCAAGTACTGAGACAGAAATGGTAGATGAAAAAATCTCTGCGGATAACATCTAAGCAATGTTTAAATATCAAATATATCACTTCTTTTCTTGGAAGCTGTCAAATGGAAATAATATTCCTTTGACAGATCCAAAGGCAAGAGAATAAATTCCTCATCTCCATAAAAATATGGTTTCTTTCCTTTTTTGGGGGGGATACCAGGGGTTGACCTCAGGACCTCGCGTGCCAGGAGGTGCCCGTGCCGCTGAGCGATAATCACCGGCCCTTTTTTCGTATGTGGGTACCGGGAGTCGAACTCAGGACCTCGCACTTGCCAGGCAGGCGCTTATGCCACTGAGCCATCTCACCAGCCCAAAACTACGGTTTCTAAGGGTAAGAAAAAGAATGATAAATTAAAGGAACTTAAGACCAAATAAGATCGGAGGATATTTTTTGCTTCATACATTTTATTCATCTGCAAAAATGCAAAAATGTTATCCACCTCTTCAGGGGAAAGACAGACTTACAGAGAATGCTGAAGTGTCCTACTGATTTTCACAAGGCAAGAACATTTGATCAAAGTAGACCTCACCCATAGCTGGAGTAGATGTTTACCTCCTGACACTGCCCCACAGGACTCTCATCTGCCCAAGATGAGCCCCGGACACCTGCAGCTCTTACAGGTAGTGTGGCAGGTAAGCCCTTGATAAAACATCAGCTCTAAACCTTGACAAAAGCCACAACATTATTTTTTATGTCAAAGCTCTGGCCTGATGCTTCCCAAGGACACACTCCAAGCTCTTTGCAGTACATCTTATGGCAGAGCACTTTGCAAGGTGTTGGCAAGGAGGTCCTCTTCGTCTCCCAAAATACACAGACCAAATCATATGAGCCCCTGCTTTATTGCCTGCCCTCTACAGCCTTGCAGAGCTCCAAGCTGTGCTCGGTCAGATCTCTCCTCCTCACAGCTCTTTTGCATGTATGAAGTCTGTGTCCTCCCTACTCCATTAGAAAAATGAGGAAACTGAGGCCATCAGATGCTATGCCATAAGATCCATCTCTCACCCAGGCCACACAAGAGCACAGCATTTCAGACTGCACATTTCAGACCATAGATGAATAGAAGACCTCAGGCCTCCTAGTGGGGTTTGATATGTTGATTTGTTTTGAGTAAATGAGTTATGTACTTAGAGCAATATCTAACATTAGCTATTATTTGCATCATACTTAACGATATTAGTATATTACTTCTTAAAAGTATTTTCTCTAATGTTGTTTTCATTCCCTGAGACATTATTTCCACACGCTTATGTTGCTTTTTATAGGAAGGCTTGCTTAACTCGTTTGGCCCAGATTTAAATTGTCTAACCTCATTTTTATCTGACCCACTTAAAAACCACAACCATTGAATGAAATTTGTTGAGATGTGGCAACTGTCCTGTGAAAAGTACATTGGAAGATTGGGATAGCCCTGCATGTGTCCCAATATTAGTGTGTGACAACCTTGTTTGGTTTTGTGGTGTGTTTTGTGATAGCCTCACAGGGAGGATTATGAAAAGATAATCAGGAAGATCTTTCTAGAAGGGGGACCTGTGCCTACAGAATGCCCACAGTTCACCTCCTGGGACAATGCTGGAATATATATTCCCTCTCTACACAGATCGGTTAAAGTAAATGACAGGATTCACTAGGGAAGAGTGGATCTGGGAAACCGCTTATGTCAGGGAACAAAGGGATCAGGCTCTTCACAACTACTGAAGGGGGGGTTTATCAGTGCCAGAGAGGGCCAGCCAGCCGCCCTTGCATTTATTAACAATGTTTACTGTGCACGTCCTGCTTGCATCTTTTTGAGGCCCGGGATCATGAAGGGGGAAGGGCAGCACCTCGTCAGCAGAGCAGCTGTCCTGGAGTTCAGGGTCCTAGTATTCCTCTGAGCAGCACAACTGCAGAAGCCCTAAGCTTTCTATGAAGTTGGCAAAAAACCCACACACGACACCCTCAGCCTGGTGCCAACCACAGCCCCGTTCATCCTGCTCCATTGGTGAATGGAAATTAGATTTCATAAGCACGGTTGACTCACAAAGGGGGAAAAGTGTTTCAAGTTAGGGAGAAAATTATTTATCAATTTATTTTTTTTTTTTGGTACCAGGAATTGAACTCAGGACCTTGTGCTTGCCAGGCAGGTGCTTGTGCTGCTGAGCTATACCCCAGCCTCAATTTTGTTTTTAAAGGTATGCATATTTTCTTAAACTTGATTTCAGAAGACACGTACAGAGATGGGTGGCTGGGCAGGGTGCCCACCAGCCATGCCATCCACGAGCTGCTTGAGTACAGGCTCAGGAGTAGCCACCCCACAGCAGCACTGGCGCTCAAACCAATCCTACCATGGTCCCAACCTTGGAAAGCGTTTTTGGTTAGACTGACCAAATCTGTAGGGAGTCTGCACCAGCAGACAGCTATGAGGGTTCATCCGCTTTGTAAACTATTTATTCGTTCACTCTTCACTTCCTGTCTCCTTAAACATTAAACAAATCCATAGTGCCAGGCATCTGGGGCATTGGGATACTGGACACTGGGCCATCCTAATTCACAATTAAGTAGCAAGAGAGCAGAACAGAAAGAAGTGAAAAACAGCCAGACTTAGGGCATGTGCCTAATAGTCCTTGGCTACTTGGGAGGCTGAAGCAGGAGGATCAAGAGTTCCTGCCAGCCTGGGCAAGGTATGAAGGTCCTATCTCAAAGGAAAAAAATATAAAAAGGAGCTGGGGATATACCTTCATGCTCCCTGGATTCAATTCCCAGTACCACAAAAACAAAAGTAGAAACCAAAAGAACTATTTTATATTATTTTGTATATAAAAGAATCCAAAATATTCAAATTAGAAAATTTCAAAGTAGCCTAGAGACTCAAAGTTTTCTCTATATCATCATAAAACTATCATACTGATAGAGTATAGTAATTTTAGATACAAATTACCAAGCGTCCACAGATAGTAGATATATAGATAGATGTAATTTTACAGGAAGGTAGAAGAATTCAGTCATTTACATGGGTGACATTTACAATCTCTTTCATGTAATTCACTTTCACTGTCAATATGCAACCTACAATATCTACTGTTAATAATTAGGTCAATGAATTATCTCTTTATGGCAATGCAAATATCTATATTGATCCTTTCAATGAAAGTCACCAGGTGCACTAAGGTAATTCCATGAAAGAAAGGCAAGCAACTGATCTTGTTGCAAACCACTATAATTGTGACCTGCAAATAAAATGTTTCAATATCTTAAAAGGTTTTTCTAAAACTAGACTTACATTTAATTCTAATTTTTAAGTCACTTACTTAGGCAATTTTTTTAGTTACTCAACTAGGTAATTAGCAATATAAGTGGAAAACACACATTTGGCAAAGAGCAAAACGTACTGGAACCAGCTCATAATGGCTCAAAATAAACACCTATTTAACTTCCAGGAATTTTCTAAGTTATTCATTAAACTCTGCCATTATTAAATATCAAATTATAGAAACTTATAGCTTAATATAATAAATGGTGCTCAGTGTTGTCTCATTTGTGGCAGAAACTGTCCATGTTAGGAGTATTTATACCACAGAAATCAGCAAACATCACAAACCAGAGCTTCATTTATTGTTTTGTTGACCACCCAGACTGAAGAAATTGAAGAGGAAAATGTTTAAAATCCAGATTAAATGTAAAAGTATGCTGCATATTTAGCTGTTACGTTGTGAAACAGCTTAACGAATTGAGAATACACCCTTTCCGTATTTAGAACTGATAATCCAATTTAGTGAAGATTTACATCACTGAAGAATACGCTCCTTAAGTTCCAAAACACACACATTCATTGCTTCATTTTCACCTGACAGGTTGGTGCAGTTAAGAAAATATCGACTTTTACATCAAAATCACATTTGTATGTCAGCTGCAACAATGGGTTTGATCCACATACAGGGCTTCAGCAAAAATCAAGGAAAGCATCAGTGAGAATCAAATAGAATTTATGATTAGTAATGTTTATTTTATGAATATTTGTAGACTGGGTGCAATAATCTTCGCTCAAGGACAATTGATAATAAAATGATGTGCATCTACAGACACTTCTTCGTCCTGAAGAGTTGATTGTTAAACATTTACGAGCATTCCACTTGCTAAAAGTCTTTATTAGTTTTTCCATGTGTATGAAAGTTCTAGCCAACCTAAAGGAAATCTGTTTGCTTAAATATTTTAAGCAACAGATGTGTTATATGTGTATATGTGTTACAGAAAGAAAGAGCTCCAACTAAGAAATAAACTTCTTTGATTATATTTATTAAAACATGATTTACCAAGATTCCGGTACTCAAAATTTAGATATCACCATTCCAGTATTCTTCCTCATCAAAAATTCTGTTCACATCTATTCATTTAAATTACAGTTTTCATCATTTTCATCCTCAGTTTTTCTTTCAGTGACTTCAGTTACCTAAGGTTAACTACAGTCCAAGAATATCTAATAGAAAATTACAGAAATAAACCGTAAGGTTTGAATTACGTGACATTCAGAGTAATGTGATGGAATCTTACATCATGCCCTCTATGCAGGATATGAGTCACCCTTTTGTCCTGTGTATCCATGCTGTATACGCTGCCCCCATGCTAGTCATTTAGCTGTCTTGGTTTTCAAATTGACCGTCACTGTGTCACAGTGTTTGTATTCAGGTAACTCTTATCTTACATAATAAAGACCCCACGGTGCAAGAATAGAGATGATAGAAATTCAGACATGCCAAATAGAAGACAAAGTGTTTTCTTTAAGTGAAAAAGTGAAAGTGCAACAAGATTTTTTGATAAAGAACACATTCACATAATGTTTACTACAGTGTCTTGTTACAAATTTTTCTATTTTATTATTATTTGCTGTTGCTAATCTCTTACTATGCCTTACTTGCAAACTAATTTATCATAGATAAGTGTATGTATAGGAAAAAACATGGTACCCACAGGGTTGAGTACTGTTATGCTTTCAGACATCCCCTGGGGATCTCCCCCAAACAAGGCGGGGGGTGGGGACTACTGTATATTTTTATTCAAAACATTAACAATGTTATATACCTCGTTACTTCAATTGTTACTTAAATGAGTTTTCTCCTAAAGTTTGACTTCTGTGTTGAAGAACTTACATACACACGCCACTTTTTCATAAGAGAGATAGCAGAAACATCCTCACACCCTAAGTGTAGGAGAAGCTTGGACTAGAGGGTCAGCCTGCTGGGCCAAGAAGGGTGCACCATCCCAGTCCCAGCTCCAGCACCAATCCCAGAGGGCCAATGCCCAGGAAAGCTCAAGACCATGTTCCAAGAACAGAGAGAAAAAGCCAAGGTGAAACAAGTCTTGGAGGTGAGGACTAGCCAAATTGAGATAAAATTTAAATGCTGCCAAGTGAGCAAGGCACACCTTAAAAGTTGTTCAAGAGCTATCCGGAAGCCAGAGGCGGTTAACAGAAGGGAAATAATGAGCAAGCACTTCTGGAGAGCAAGTATCACAGAATCAAATTTTATGAGCATAAAATTATATATCTGGGACTCTTTTTCTTTTGTTCCAATGAGGAAAGTGTTTGGTTGTAGGAAGATCTAGTATCATGGAGCAAGAGAATGAGTAAATGATTTGCTGAGCCTGCTGCCAAGGTAGGCATAAAGCTTGAAAGCTGCATGTTTGGATAACATATAGAAAAAAATTTTTCTTATGACACTGAATTTAAATCACCAAGACCTGTGCCTGCACTCCAAGCAGGGGTGGACAAACCCCAGCCTCGGCTCCCAGTCTAGTCTCCCACTCTTGTCCCTGTAAACCGGGTCTCACTGGAACACAGCCATGCCCGTGTGTCCACGGTGTATTTGCTCTGCAACCGCAGAATGGAATAGTTGTGACAGGGACTGCATGGCCCACAAAGACTAAATATTTGCTTTCTAGCCTTTTGGAGAAAAAGCTTGCTGATCTCCACTTTGAAGGAATTAACGCAATGGCCAGAATTCCTCTGATGCTTCTCTCTTTCACTGAGCTCCACGGGAACAGAGAGACTGAGTGACTCACTTGCTCAAATAACATTTACTGAGAGTCTACTTTGTGTCACTGGAAAGAAATAACTTATCACCCTTTCACCCACCTGCTCAGGAGTTCATTTTGAACAGAAAGATACATAGCTGTGTATAGTAATAGATTTTGCATGACTAGTCCAGGATAAGGCTATAAATTTAAAGAAAGCACTCACTCTTAGCAGGAGCCATCCAGAAGCAGATCGCTACCCTCATCTCTCTGATTCTTTCATAAAGTTATAAAGTCCCACTGTCTCAGAACAGGGGTGAAGGATGAAGGATGACCCCAGTAGGCTTCTGCGGGGTGGGGGTGGTGAGGGCACCAGCTTAGGCGACAGCATATCTGGTTTCTCATTTTGACCAGTGATCTCTGTCCTTAAACACCCACCCCATGTGGGAGGGACTAGTGGCATCCTGTACTTCTGGGCGCACCAGGTTCTGTGCTAAGCACTTCAGAAGCATCACTTCATGGGATCTTTGCCATAACTGTAAAGCAGATCCTGTGGGGTTTTTTTCACATTACTGTGGGAGATGGAGGTCTGCAGCCTGTAAAGGTCTCCTGCATGCCCTGGCTACAGGTGATGAGCAGGAACTGAGTCTGTCTGACTTCAGAGCCAAGCTGCCAGAAATCTTGCTGGAATCTGCAGCCTAAGGGAGGTGGAGGGAGTTTCCAGATGGAGGAATAAGGAGTGGTGGGCGCAGTCAAATGTAGCACAGTGGAGGAGTGTGGTCAACAGGCCCTGCATGTGACCACCTTGTCATCACTTATGACCTCAGGCACAGGAAGAGGCCATCACCTCTGTCTGCTATCTATCCCATGACACTGACTTCACCAGGCATTCCTGGACCCTGTTTGCCTTCTTTGTATCAAGGTCCGCCTAAAAGGGATAAGGGACCATATGTGGGCAGCCTGCAAACTAGGTCTGTACATTCAGATTGCAACTGAAAAAGGAAGCATTACTCAAAGTCATTCGAATACTGTATTTCTAGGGTAAACCTGTGCATTTATTTAGAATTCCCATTTCTTAATTAAGGAATCACATTGGACAGGCTTCAAGTCAACTCCATCAATTTAGTAATTGCTCAACCTTGAGCACGTGCAATATACTCTCTGGACCTTTGGTTCTTGATCTGTACCATAGGAATAGCAAGGCCCAACTCCCAATGTGGGAGGGATAATGCAATGAGAT
This sequence comes from Erethizon dorsatum, assembly GCA_028451465.1. NCBI lineage: Eukaryota > Metazoa > Chordata > Mammalia > Rodentia > Erethizontidae > Erethizon > Erethizon dorsatum. The sequence goes on from CM051828.1 coordinate 60,153,510, forward strand.
CACGCTTGTAAAGCAACCTAGTATGGTGCTTGGCGTCAAACAGGCTATCAGTAATGCTGTTGTTCCTGTCATTCATATGATTAGGAATGATGACATTAACAGTATCGAGGTTACTAAAGGTCAGGTTCTATGCTAAGAAATCAGGAGGCAGCCTGAGTGTATGCAGCCTCTGCCTGCAGAGAACATGCAGGTATGCAAACAGTAGGCAGCAGGCAACAGATCCAGACAGCACACACTCACCTATGACCTGCTTTTATCATTCTCTCCTTCTGGTCATCTGTATTTCTGCCCTGCTCACCATGCCAGAACCAGAGTTTCTCCACTAGGTAGAAGCCACACGTGAGATCATGTATACCTCCCACCAACAGTCTCCCACCCAAATTCGTTTCTGGCATTTGCACAGACACTTGGAAGGATGGTACTACCTGAACAGGTTGCTCCCTCCCAAGCATGTGTTTTAACAAGGATTATTGATGCTTTAACCATGGGGCTGACAGATGAGTGGATTCCCAATAAGGTGTAGGGGCCAAGAGGGCAGGTTTTGTGATCACCTCCTTTATGTGGCTTTCCCAAATAGATGAAGTCTCAATTCCAACAGAGAGGTTCTGACAGTAAATCCGAAGGGTTTGTGTTCATTTCAGCCCAGCCAGTGATTTACTCCATTAAATCACTTTCCTTGCCCCTCATCCACCCAGAAATGTTAACCGTTAAAGAACTCAGTACATTTCTGCTGCTTCCATTTGTTTATGATGTGTAAAAGGGAAGGATGCTAATATTTATCACAACAAATTCCCAAGAGCAAATTCTAGGGATTTATTGAAGCCACCCAGAGGAAAAGTGCTGTTTAAATAAAACATATGATTATACTTCTGATGAAGATGAATGCTTTGTGCACATCTTATGTGCCCATTTGTGGCAATTACAAATGCAGCCTTCAAGACAGGCAAATGAGAAAAATAGGATTCTTATTTTCTGTATTCATACAGGCTGACCCAGTAAAAGAACATGGATCAGTAAAGGGGAACAATCCAAAACACCCTTAACCAGGAGCATACATAAACAACATTTCACCAGTGGTATACTGGCAAATGTGTGACAATCAGGGACTGAGGAATAAGGCAGAATGAAGTCCTTGTCGGTAGCATTTGCCCATTTCTGGGAACACTCTCACTGGGACTGACATCACTGATGTTGGAGTTGAGAGAAGAACCTGCTCTGGAGACCTTGTGCAAGGGGCTCCACAAACCACTGAAACTCTAAGCTCTACACACTCTAAGCTCAGCAACATGGCTGAATGAGAAAACCCCGGAGTAGGAATGGCTGATGGCCCAGTCCCAGAGAGCTGTGAACTCATTTGGGCCACTTATTCTTAGAACCTAAGTGTCCTACACCTCCCTGAGGTTGTTGTGAATATGAGAATAATTTATTGGAGCAATTTAAATTCTAAAGCTCTGTACTGTTAGATGTTTGTGCTGTCATTTTGTATTAGTCAGCTTTCCCTCACAATAATGAAATACCTGAAGTAACTAACTTATAAAGAGAAAAGGCTACTTTTGGCTTACAGTTTGGGAGGTTCCAGTCCAAGATCAGGCCTATGAAGGGCAAGCCAGATGGCAATGGTGGAGAATAAGGGGTGGAGCAAATTGTTTATCTCATGGTCAGGAAGCAAAACAGAGAAAGAAGGGTCTAGATCCTATTATCCCCTTGCAGAGCACACCCCCAGTGATCCAAGAACTTCCCACTAGGCCCCATATTGTAAGACTCCTCCACCTCAATAAGACCACCCTGGGAATAATCCTTTAACACACAGATCTTTGGAGGTCATTCAAGACCCAAACTTAAGCATGGTGCCAAGGCATTCTGCACATGACATGGTGATTACTGTGTACAGCATAATTAGGGTGCATGGGAATCTGTAACTCCCAAGCATATTATTTTGCTCACTATAAAATTTTATATCACTCAATCTCATTAGTCACATGCCACGTAATATTTTGACCAATGATAGATCACATATATGACAGTGGTCTCGTAAGATTATGATAGAGTTTAAAAATTGCTATGACCTCGTATCTTCACTGTACATTTTCTATGTTCAGATATGTTTTGATATGCAAACACCATTGTTGCATGTATTATTCAGTAGAGTAACATGCTATGCAGTTTTGTAGCCTAGGAGTAGCAAGCTGTACCATGTGGTAGAGGTGTGTAGCAAGAGACACCATCTAGAGGTTCACATGATGATGAAGTCCCCTAAAGTGCACTTCTCAGAATTTATGTCAGTCATTAAGAGACACACTCCTATATTATAAAAAAATCAAGTGATTTAGCATTATCCTAAGAACCCCACAATAGTTTGAAATGATAGCCCTACACTGCCACATGGAGAAGAAATCTTGATGCCCTAACGCATTAAAGCTGTTAGGATAAAAGAGAGTGCTCCGGGAAAGACTGAGGTAGAGCAGTATACACTAGGCCACTATGACCCTTCTCCTTGACGATTCCTATTTTGAAAAGAGCACATTACATAAAAACTTGAACCCTGGCTTCCATTAACTCGGTTCAATTAAGATCTTGAAAATATCTAGTAATTGAAACAGAATTTCTGGATGTAAGACTTTGTCCATCTTCTCCTTAATTTGTCTACATGGGAAATGGGTTAATGTATTTAACATATACATTTTATGAGAAATTAGTCTGGTTTTGCAAGCGAGAGGCTTTTAGCTTCTTTTCTACACAGAGGTCATTCCCTATTGACTTTTATTTGCCTGGTGAAAATGCTGAAATCCGAATGGGTACCTGTAAAACACAATCGCCTTAGGAAGGTAACTAGGCATCAATAAGTGACAGCATGCTAGTGTTTTGCTTTTTGCTTTTTCGGTGTTGGGGCTTGAGCCCAGGGCTTCACATATGCTGTGCTTACATCCTTAACAATTTTAGTTATCAATATGAAATTTCTCTTGTGGTTTGAATTTGAGAATTAAGAAAACTTTTAAATTCTCTTTGAAATATTCCTCAAAATAATTTGTGGCTGTCGTGTATTTCTTCTCAGAAGACAAAACGCACATTTAGTTCAAATGTCAATCACTATGAGTAAGTTGACCATTCCCACATGTCTAGGTATAAGTAGTAATTGATCTAAATTGATGATAATTGTAATATTTACCTTGCTAGGAATTTATCTAGGCCAATATTTCTGGCCAAAGTAGAACTTCAAAATGGGGAACTTCTAAGAGAAGGTTTCATATGCCTAGGAAGGAGACCCTGACATGCATGGCCCATCTCCTGCCTTTGGACATTTTCGGTCTAGATGCAGTACCTTGAAGAGCTGCCCCATTGTGTTCTCAAAGCTGAGAATGGGACTGACACAGTAGCCAGAGAGGGTGAAGGGAAATAAACTCATGAGATATTGGATCAGCTAACCTGACACCTGTCTTACTTCTGGACTTCTTTTTCTGATATCATAAATGTCTTTATTATTAGACTTCTCTCTTATTTGCAACAGGTAAATCTTTATTAATTTTTGTCCTTATGTCAAAAATAGCCAAAGATATTAAAAGCAGTATTCCAATCTCATCTAAAAATGTATATTCCACCTTATTAGTACAGGTTTGCAATAATAATGATTATGTTCGAAGTGAGGCATTATTACATGTACATAACACATTTTAATTCTTTTTTTCATCACCTTCCCATTGTCCTCTTTCTGCCTCCCTCCATCTCTTGGTCCCCTTCTCATTTACAATAGATCTATTTCCTTGTTTCCTATTATCTTTTATTTTGCCCTTTAATTTATTTATATTCTGGGTTTCCTATGTTGCATCTTGAATAATTTCTTGGGAGAACAAAATGCTTTTGTTATATGCAGCATAGAGGTGAAGTCCTAGCTCTCAAACACTGAGAATGAATTCATCTGCAGTTCAGGGACAGTGTGGCTGGTGACAGGAATGCCTGAGAACCTTTGAGCATGCTAAAAAGCTGTCTACAGTCTCATGTGATTGAGAAATGTTCTAAACAGAATGTGTTTCCACCCCTTTGCTTTGTCTTTAATGCTATCTAAATGCATTTGTCTTAAGTTAAACTCTCAATAAGGGATGGAAAAATGAGGTCAGGAAATAGGTACCATTTAAAATGCCAGCTACAGATGTGGACTAAGCTCACCAGGATGACCTCTCCAAATAAAAATCCACCAATAAAATGACTTTGAGGTTCTCCATTATGTTTAATGATAATATCTGATGAGGATGACTTCATGTAGCTCATAAATTCAATTAATTATATTATTCTACTTCTATTATTCTACTGCATTATTCTAAAATACAATGCAGTTGAGGAATATGTCAGCTCTAATATCTTACCAAGAGGAGAAATGTTCAAAATTTCAAGCAAAAACAAAAACTATGTTTCTTCTTTAATGATAAAGAAATACAACGTCAAAATGGATTCAAATAAATACATCCAAGCCCATCCATTAACATAATAAAATATTGAAGAATATAAAAAAGGTAGTGATACAGGGTAGAAGAAAAACATTCCTATGTTCCAGAAATGCAAGGGAAATTGAACTCAGTTCATCCACATAAAACATGACCCTCTGAGTATTGCCAAGGTCAGTGAGACCCAGCACAATCAACTTGATCTAAAATTGGGTTTCTTCATTTTTCTTAATTGCCCTAGTTCCTCCCTTTCTTGTATATCTGTCACTTTTTTATTCACCTACCATCCCTCCAACTTCACCTCCTTGGCACATATTGCATAATTGTCCCAGAAGATAAACGCGGCATACAGAGAAAAATAGAGGAGATATAGCAGGGACATGATCAACAGTCCCCGTTTTCTGGACTAAACATTTTCTGAATTCCTGATTCCTTCATTAGCCCTCACAATCATTGTTTCTTTAGGGCTTCACTTTCAGTGGTAGTGGGATGGAACAGATGTGTATTAGTTCAAACCATGAGTCATTTTCTTACAAATGAGTCAAATGTTCCCGCACCACCCCATGTCTTTCCATATTTCTCTTTCTCCGAGAATCTTTTACAAGCTATTATCTTTCCACAGGTGAGATGCTCACACTAAAGGAAGTTCAACAACAGGTTACAGAATATAAGGTTTTAAGTAATGTTCAAAATTATCTGCTCAGGGATAAGAAAGTAAAATTCTAAGTCTTTTAGTGAATTAATAGATTTAAAAACCTACTGACAAATATTAAGGTAGTGTAAACTCCAGATCATGTCTTGAAACAATAATTATGATTGTTCCCTGGATATGCACTTGACAACATTTTACAACTTTCAGAAATAATGATGATGAATTTTTTTAAATCTTATATTGTCATGGAAATAAGAATAGGGTAATAAAAGAATTTTTATAAATCTTTTAATACAAAATAAGGCAGAGTTTCAAGTCAAAAAGAAATGAGCATGAACTTTAGTTTCTGATACCAAAATTACAAAAGAAATATTCTTTGAAAAATAAAGCAGCATTAGTTAAAAACTACTAGGAAAAAGTGTCATGGTTCAAATAGAATGAATATCCTAGTCTACACTCCCGCTTATCTCACTTATCCCTTCATTTATAATTTTCTGAAAAACATGTTATTTTTTTTCCTGAAAACTTTCCATTCTATGACTTTTCTCTTTCTCCAGGAGTAACTTCTTTACATTTTGGAAAAACCTTTGTAACATCTGTTCAAGGGCTTTGGCTTTTAGAGAAGCATAAAGTAGAGGAAGCACAAAATAATATACTTTTGACTAAAATATATCCATTCATTTCAACTTCAGAACACTAATCAATAAAGAAAATGGCTGAATTTATTCATGGAGCTCAAAAGGAAAGATAAATTTATAAAATAATTGACTCTAAAAATATTTGCACTAAGAAATGAGTATTCTTCCAAATGCATTCTACTCTCTATAAATCTCTCCCCAGAATATGGGCTGGGTGTTCTATCTTTTTTCCCATTTCCTTAGTTAAGGCAGTGTATTAATTCCCTGAGAATAAATACTGAGGGACAGCTGTACAGTCTCTATTTAACATTAGGCTATGTACTTAGAGTACTACCTTGGATTTTTATAGCTTTTATTCCTCTGAGGACTTAAAGTTTATTCACATATATAACCACCTTGGTCCCTAAATTAGGCCCACATCCCTAATATAATTCAATACAAAAGTGGCTTTACTTCAAGCTTAAGAAACCTGTGGAGACTCAGGGATAAAATCTTTTGTCTCTCTATTGCTGCCTTGGTTCTGCATTCACTGGGTTCCACTTAGCTCATGTTTCCTTCTAGAACCTTCTAAAATCAGGAGACTATTGACCTTCCATTCAGGCCACCTGCATTTTTTATTTCTCACAACTGGGGAAGGTGGGAGTTGCTGAGGCCATTTGCTCGGCCTGTTGGCTTTATACCAGCTGTCACTGCCAGAGCTATTAAGAGAGTTCAGTTCTGTGGGGCTAAGAGTGCAGCTCCGTAATAGGGTGCTTGCTCAGCACGTGAGAGGCCCTAACTTTGGTCCCCAGGATGGCAAAAGAGAAAAGAGAGTTCAATTGTTACTTCCTGATGACATCCATCCCCTAAGGACTCTGAGTTTTTCTCAATAATTTTCATTAAATATAAATATTAATTTAAATCCTAAACTCTTTATATGCTCGTGATTGTAATCAACTCTACATTGCCTATATAGAGTGTTAATCCATTGAGCCAGTTGTTGGGTGAAGTCCTAGCGGAAATTATTTCCTAAGAATGCTAAAGTACACATGAGAATGACCCTCAGGCCTTAGGTCTTAGAACGACCATCCAGGAAGGAGAAGGGCCAACTAGTCCCCGAGCTAGCAACACACGACACTCCCAGTGAGCTATGTCGCTGCAGCTGCCATTGTGTTCTAGGGGAAAGCACAAAGTGCTTTAGCTCATAAAAGGGAACACCGATCCAGAATTGAGGGTCAGGAAAGGCCCACAGGAAACTGCTCCCAAGGTGGAGGTGATGAACAGACAGAGGTGGCGAACCGGGCAGAGACAACCAGATCTTCATGCAGCAATGCAAAAGCCTAAAGGGGACACCGGTCACCTATTTCCAACGTAACATGCAAAAACGCAGCACCCACAGCCTGCTTTCCTTCTTTCAGTTTGACTTTACTTCTGTAAGAGACCTCACTTCCCTTCCTTCATCGAACAAATTTCTCCCTTTGTACCAAAAAAAAAAAAAAAAAATCACCTCCTTGCCTTAAAAGCAGTGTTTACACAACCGGTATAATTTCTTTTCACTGGTGATTTTTGGCCCTGGGTTTATATTTCTTAAACTCACAATGTCTCGAATGTGACATTTTAAACCTAACTTAGCCTTTTTCTTCCACAGCTATATTAATATAGTAGGAGGCTTAACGGACAATCCAGGCAGACATGCCTGCAAATTCACTGCCAGTGCCACAAAAATGTGAATTGTTTTCCTCTACATATGGGGATTTAGGGTTATTGCAGAGTTTCAGACTTTTATGAGCACTTAAAATTTTGGATCTGATTGCGATCTGGGCTCACATTAACTCATTTCAAATTATTGAAATATCCATCTTCTAGCTAAAATAAAAAGGTTACCAAATCAAAACTATGAATGCCAAGGGCATAGAGGAATAATATATTTTTGGATATCATAAGAAATATCATGAAGTTACCACAGAAAGCTAAGTAATCAAAATAAACTTATGTAAGTGGGTCCCAAATAACCTGAAGAGGGTGTACAATTCAATAGATTGAAGGGGATTCCTTCTACGCACTTGTATCCTGTTATCTGGAAGAACTAGTGGTTTTAGCAACCACAAAACCCACTCATGGGAACTCGGCCCCAGAGATTTGCTACTGATCGAGAATAGTTTTCAGATTCTGTGACATGTGTAGACACGTGCATATCAAATTTTTGCACAGTCCCAAGGTCCCTATTTATTTTTCCCAGAAGGGCTTCTAATTTGGGAGTTAACAATGATAATGATTGTGCCTGGGTCTCCCTGTGCACCCAACTTCTGGTACAACTTCTGTGCACCAGGTTCCTGGCATCCAATTTCAGGGCCGTGGCCCTGTATGAGGGACATTATTTTATTCTCTCTACATACTTAGTTAAAAAAAGCTAAGTAAAAAAAAAAAAAAAGCTAAATAACTTGATACTCAGATTCTCTATGCCATGAAAAGTCATATGTGAAGGAAGCAGAAAATCTGTTTTAAAAAAACAGAATTTTAATTTTTCTTAGTATTAAGAATATCTGAACTTATACTGATTAATAAATTATAAGGTATAAAATATCATATAAATCCAATGTAATTTTGTAAGCTTTATTTTAACTCAGACTTCAAGACTAGTTTTCTTTTGCTTTGATCTATTTCTTCACCTTCCACTCAGCATCCTGCTTTATGACACACTTCCAAATCCTCACAGCAGATGAATTCTAACTCCTGCAATGGAATGACCAGTATCTAACACATTTTCTCATAGTAATCATAAATTATTTCCATCTTTAAATCCTCTGTTGGATTTATATTAATATTTGAACTATAAAAAATCAATCCTAAGTTGACCATACTTTCTAAACATTCAAGAAGAAGAAGACAAAAATGGAAACAGGTGACTATCATGTCTTAGTCATAAATACCAGGGAGCTGAGACTGCTGGACTCTGGAAGGAACTGGGAACAAACTCCAGACTGGTGCAGGTCCTTCCAGACTGAAGTAGAAATCTGAAGAGGGAAGGGGCTTGAGAGGTTACTCTCCTATGTAGCGATTTAGGACCCTTGCAAGATTTTCTAAAAGCTTTGAAGAATAAAAGACACATGCAGCACTTGGGCCACATTTAACAATTTTGGTGAATAACTTCCACAGATTTTTCTACCAGCTTTTAGTTATGCAAGTTAAATGACAGGATTAAATCAGCCAGAATTTTAGAGAAGCAGCTAAAGAATAGGCAGTCTGCTGACAAGAATGAAATCAAATTTACTTGCTTTTTCTTTCTTCACTTTTGCTTTTTACAGACCTATAAAACAGGTAGGTAGCAGGCTCAGAGTTGGAAAACATACCATGCTGCTCTTAAAATGATCAAGACATTGTTTCTTTATGAACTATATTAATAATCAAGATTTTAATTACTTTTCTCATGCAGATGATGGTGGTAAATAATTATCGTGCAAAACTTTAGAACAGGAGGCAGATATCTACCTCTGTGTGTGGAAAACAGGTCTGTGTACACAGCCTGCAAGAAGTTAATGCCTCTTACATATTTAGGAAAGCCAAGAGGATATTGACTCAGAAAAGATAAATGTTATAGAAATGTTCTATTCAATGACTATTACTTTAACATGTAATATGTCAGATGGATAAACACGTGCAAAGCAAGTGACAGTATTGAACATAAGTCCACAAATATAAACATTCCAAGGAAATTGTCATAGTTTGAATACTTGAAGCATATTAATAACTTAATAACGATAAACACCATAATGGAAGAAAGTTTGAGATAAACCAAAGCTTAATGATGATGTTATTATAAGTTTGTATTCCTTCTATAGGATTTTAACGCTAAGTCTCTCACAGGTTCCTATGTCACACTCCCTAAGATTGCACTCACATAATGATAACTTCATGCCAACACAAGACGCTGCTGTATCTTTTGCTAAACCTTCCATATCCATCACATATTGAATTGCACTTGTCTATGCAAGCTTTCTCCAATACTGAGCTGTTTTATTATCTTTGTTTCCAGAACTTTATTTTGAGTATTAAAGATAGTCCTTTTAAATAAAATAGTATGAGATGTTGAAACTGTGGATATTTTTCATAGTTTGAGGTTTGTTGGCAGTTTCATTTTGTCCTTAAAGTGTGGGGGAGACAAGAATTTATTTTCATGGCATTCCTCTACCAAGCTAAATACATTTTAGATAACACATATTAGTAACTTGAGTATCTCCATCTTAAAACTGCCAGTGCTGCCAAATCAGGGTGTCAAAGGGGAATATTTACCACAAGCCATTTCCTATTTCATTGTTAGTTGCCAAAGGCCACTTTCTGGCCACTGGCCATTCAAAGAGGGAAAAACCAACAGAGCATCATGTCTGTTCCTGTCCCAGATAGTGGATGCTTCTAGCCCTGACAGAGGGACAGCGGCATTGTGGGAAGTGTCATACTCTATTTTTGTAGAAAAACCACCAGTGGAAGGAAGTGAGCCACTCAGATTGGCTTCCCCTCTCAGCCAACAGGTACTTGGCCATCTTTCAAGTTTTATGATTTTTGCAAAAAAACAAAAAGTGTGTCATTCCATTTTTGATAACATCACAAAGGTTGTATCTTCAAACTACCAAGTCGTTGTAATCTCCTTTGTGACTTTAATACAAGAAAAATGCATTTGTTGTTCTGGAAAAAAATATTTAACTATAATTTTCCAGTACTAGAATGGACTTCAACAAGGTCACTTTATAAAGACAAGTTATGGCACATTTTTGTTTTAATTTCTAAGATTGAAGAACTTTTGGGATTCTTTAAACAATCTGTTCTTTCTTCCTTCCTTTCTTTCACTCTTTTGTTCATTCATTCTTCATTCCTTCCTTCCTTCCTTCCTACATCCCTTTCTTTCTTTATTCTTCTCCCTTTTTTTCCTGGAGTGGAACCCAGGGCCCCGTGCATGCTAGGCAAGAGTTCTACCAATGAGCTACACTCCCGGCCCTTGTTTCAATTTTCAGTCATTTCTTTTCTTTTTGTCTGTTTCCTGTGAAATTATAAGTACTTTGTTACCCATTTATTTCAAAACAAACAGCTTTTTCCTCTTCTGGTCAAAACAGCTACAATTAGCTCAATTCATGTCAAATTCCAATATTCAAATGACCTTACGATGTTCTCATTTAATCTTCTCAAATTTTTATATACAACTCAAAAATTTTAAGATTAATACTGAAACTTTATTCTAGAGATGGTTTAATGTTAGGTAGAGATATTTCATTTGGAGAAATATATTTAATTATAGTATTACAAAGAGGCAGACATCAAAGGAAACAGGATTTGAATTATTATACTATGTCATGGTTGACTAGTGATTTAAAATTGCATCTGTTTTTCAACAAACTTTATTGAGAACCTAGTATATGCTAAGCACCATTCTGGGCAAAAAATTAATACAACACATCCCCTACCCAGAAAAAGGTTTATTTTTCTCATCTAAACTTAGTAAATAAATATAAAGACTCCTCCTCCTTCAAAAAGAGTTCTAAAAAAGATAGCCGTTATTAGTTATTACTAATATTATACTATATCATTAACATTAAACAGGAGGTTGACCATTAATCTGAAATCCAAAATACTCCATACTCTGAAAATTTTTGAGCACCAACATGACACCCCAAGTGAAAAGTTCTATACCTGTCCTTATGTGACATGTTATGTTCAAAACACTAACACACTACAAATATTGTACAAAATTACCTTGTGGCTATGTATATAAGGTGTATATGGAACAAAAATGAATTTTGAGTTTAGAACTGAGCCCCAGCCCTGAGATATCTCATTATACATGTGCAAAGATTCTAAAATACAAAGCATTTCAAAATCCAAAACACCTCCGTTCCAGGTATTTTGGATAAGGGATACTCAACCTGTACCATAGTCAGGTGTAAGGCAGCATTTTAATATTCAGTTCTTAACTGACTCAGAGAAGCAATTTAAATTTTATATCTGAGAATTAAGGTGTTTATTTTATAATTTTATATAACAGAGTGTGGCCTGTTTTTCCTAGCAATGTAGCTCAACCCACAGAGCTTCTCTCTTCCTTGGGTCCAAGGAAAAGGAAAAAGAAACTCATGGCTCCTACTGGTTCTCTTCACAGGACTGTCAGGCCACACCAATATACACAGCCCAGACCCTCTGCTGTCCCTTGCAGGAGTGTACCAGGAGGACAGGAGCCCGTGGACGCCTCACGGCATGAATGCCCCAGCCAGGCTGCCAGTGTGACATCGCTTTTCATGCCCTCCCCACCCTTCTGTGGAGTGTGAGTGAGCACGAAGTATTAAGGGACTCACAATCACATCTTATGAGGACTGCATGATGAGAGGCAAGTACAGGTCACCCCTGCAAGAATTAAGAGTTACATAACTAAGGATCAATGTCTTATAGCAAAATATGAGTGTACTGTGGAGAGTGACTAATAATTATTTCCTTATTGAAGGACTACATGGTGAAACGCTGGTGCCTCAGGGCAATTCTGACTTCCCTTCTCATTTATGGAGAAAGTGGATGGAGAGGTCCAGTCCCAGTTTCATCAGTCATATATGAAAACCTGAGAGCTGTCCCTTCCAGTGGCAAAATTATTACTCAGGGCCGTCTACACTTGCATAACCACTGAAATTTTGCCCACTGCGGAACTACTGCACCCACCCCCAACTGGACTGTTCACATGAAAAATAAAATGAAAGCCATACAAATAGTCTCAAGTGGATCTTCCATGCTATTGATAGCCTGAGGTGCTAGGGCACTTTAGGATTAGGGCTTGGAAAAAGAAACAAATAGTAGCTAAAGTTAAGTCATTTTGATCAGCAGCTTCAGTAAAAGAAACAATAATTGGCTTGGGAATTATTCGAAGGCTATGTTAACCTTTTGCCTCATGAAAGGAAATATATGTGTTCCGTGACTGCTCTGCTGAGCAATACCTTTCACGTGGGAGGAGGCCATTGTATGCAAGGAGCTAATATAAATTTGCAAGACGTATGCTTGAAATAAGAGATTTCAGATGTCACTCTTGAAGAGAAACTCCCTAAGAATGGGAAACAAATTTCTCATGAAATTATTAATTGCAAAACAAATATAGAAAGGACACTTTCTGCGTATGCTCCAAAAGGGTGCCATTGGTCCAGGGTTTGCACACAATCAGGTGTCCTTAAAGGCCAGGCCACAGCAGTGTGGGAGAAAACCACGTGGGAATCATGAAGACCAAGGTGCTGAAAACTCCTGGCCAGGTGACATCTTCTTGTCTCTTTCTGCTCTTTTTGCTTGTTAGGGACAAGCAAATCCTGCCATTTGTGGGTCCTGAGCACGATGCACGAACCTAGAGAACATTACACTGAGTGAAATAGGTAAAAGTCAGGCAAGTAGATAAATGCTACCTGTTCTCACCATATGTCAAAGTTTAAAAAAGTAAACTCAGAAGTACTCCATAGAATAGTGGTTACCACAGCCAGGAAGGGAATTGGGGAGAGAGGAATGGAGAGAGGATGGACAATGGGTGCATAGGTATAGTCAGGCAGGAAGAATATCTCAAAACGTTCCAGAGCACAGTAGGATAGTTATAGTTGACAACATTAATTGAGTATTTCAAAATAGCTAGTAGAGAGGTTTTTGAATGTTGTAATACCAAGATATAATAAACAGCTGAGATGACAAATATGTTTTATCTGATTGCGATACATTGTATGTATGTATTAAAATATCACACTTGCCTCATAAATATGTACCATTACTATGCACCCATTAAAATGTTTTTTAAACTTTCATTTTTGTGGTACTAGGTATTGAACCCAGGGCCTTCACAGTGAGCTACATCCCCAGCCCTTTCTTTATTTTTGTTTTATTTTGAGACAGGGTTTGAGACAGGGTTTTTCTAAGTTGCCTAGATGGGACTCAAGCTTGCATTTCTCCTGTCTTAACTGTTTAACTGCACCCTGTACCCTGTAACCCCTTCTAGAGTGCTGAGGTTACAGGCATACTTCCCCCACGCCTGTCCAAAAAACTTTTAATGATGATGACAAGGGTGAAAGGCAAGTGAGAAGAAGGGAAAAGCAAGGGGTCAGCATAGAGGAAAGGAGCAGAGGAGACAAACTCACCAGCCATCTGAGCCACCACAGATTGTCCACTTGTCTCCAAAACAAAACTAATACACACAGTGGAGCAATGACTCATAGCCCCAAGCATTGTGCCTGACTGCACTCAAGTGGGTTTCACTGAATTCAGCTTTCTTTTAAAATAACTTAGGTTATTTGCCTATCAATCCCTGCCCCATAAGAAGACAGAATTTGATTCCTGATTGACTTTGAATTTAACACAGTTTATATGCCCTCCTCCCCATTCCATCATGCCACTGAGAGAAAGCTGTGTTTGCTACTAAATTGAATCTCCAACCCTTAACCTATACTTCCCATAATCTCAGCAAAGCCAAGGCAACAAGAAAGCCTGGAAATTCAAGCTCTGTTGGGACACTCATGCAGTTTCACTTTTTGGTGTGCGTGTGAGCATGAGCATACTGGTGTATGTATTTTAGCTACATCCCCAGCCTTCTGGCCTTTTGTTTTGTTTTGTTTTGTTTTGTTTTGTTTTGTGTCGTGACCCGCGGAGGCTGCGACCAGCAGAGCTCCCAGGGGCAGGAACGCGTAGCCCGAGAGACAGTATGGGGATGAAGAAAAACACATACGCAGTTTGAAGGCGAGAGCGAGAGAGAGAGTTTATTGAGGAAGTGCCAAGGCTTATATCTCTTTGAGGGAAACAGTGGGAGGGTCTAATGGGTGACGTAGGATCAGGATGGGCGGAGGGAGCGCATGCTCAGACGTGAAGCTGGGTCATTTATGGCTCTCTGCAGTTTTGTTTTGTTTTTTATTTTGAGACAGGGGTCTTGCTAAGTGGCTAAATTGCCCAGGCTGGATTGAACTTCGAATCCTCCTGCCTCAGCCTCCCAGAGTGCTGGGATTGCGTGCATGTGCCACCAAGCCCAGCTTCTTACATTTTTATACTAAGGGCTTAGTTAAGGTGGAAGTGTCAGTTTTAACAGTGACTATCTTTCTTTCTTTCTTAGGGATTTAAGTTACTGTACGTCACTTAAGTCCAGGATTTTACAAAATGGAATAAATGGGAATGGTGATGGCTAATACTCTTCCCTTTAACAAAGATTCATCCTACGCATGTGCATGTAATATGGCAATTCTGACAGTAATGTTAACTTCAGATAAAATGATTCCATGACTGAGAATAGAGTGACGTTTTTTTCTTTTTAAATTTCAGATGGGCACTTGATCAGTTATGATAGAAGATGAATACATGAAAGGATTCTCAGCTCCCCAACAAACCATCTCTCCATGTTTGTTGTGACCTTAAATTTGCCCGCAGTCTTTTTTTTTTAATTCAAATGTTCTACCCTTACAGATTTCTTGGCCTATCTATAGGCTTTGTTAAGCTTCCTGACACATTGTCTTAAGAATATTTTCTTCCTTAACAATTCAGAATATCTCTGGGGACACAGCACATGGCAGTCTGATAAGAAGGAAAAGACATTCATTTGTGGCTGCTACAGGAATGTAACGAAAGTGGAAAATTGTAATGATAAAAGAGCAGCAGCAGCAGCTGGGCTGAGATAGAATGCTTTTGCAGTGGGAAACTCACCTCCAGTCTCCAGCAAGTTTCACCAGACTCTGCATAATCTCAACAGTGCATAAGTCACCTTGATCCAGGACGAGGTGAGTGCTACCTCTCACGGAGCCTGGCAGGTCATGAGACAGATGAATATGCTCATCATTCAGATTTATCTTCCGTTTAGGCTGATGCTCCTCCAAGACAGAGTATTTGTTGATTTTAAATCCCCGCATGTTCCTATCAGGTAATGAAGAGAAAAAAGCTTCTCTCTCAAAAGTTGTTTCCTAAGCATAAGGCTGCTAACAGATGACTTCTGGAACTCTCTCTATTTCTATGCCCTTTGTCTTTATGCAAATTTGCTAATCAATTTTCTTTCTACTGTTCGGATTATAGATCAAAGAAAAAGCACAGTGCTTTGTTTGAGGAATATGATCTCCAGAGATAACAGCCTTGGTGAGTTTTCTTTAAAGATGCTCAGTAAACCTTAAAGAAGCTGGCTATGCAAAGATTTGGCTCTCAGATATTAGTATTACAATTTTCACTGCACTTTCCTAACCTGACTGGATGTCTAGGGTATCTGGCCATTGGTGGCTGTGATTACAGGAGCCACTTACCACCAGAGGGATATCTTATGCATATCAAAAAAAAAAAAAGATGAATGAAATCAGCCAAAGCTTCTCCCCCAGCTTCCTTTTCTAATAACCAAAGAACTTTCTGGCCAAGAGTTCCTCCCCACCCCCAGTAGCTGCAAACAGGACTGGAGGGGCAGAGACCTGAGTTCGGCTGCGTGGGAACCCCAGGAGAGACCTACATGAGGGCAAGGATGAAAGCTTTGTTCCCAGACACATCCTGGGATGCCAAGTTGCAGCCTGGAATTTTTACAGCTGAGTTTTAAACTCCTGACAATGAGAGTTTATAATGGAAATGCTGCCAGACCTTTAACTATAGCGACGCCACTATAATATTTATAAGTACCTTATACTCTTTCCAAACACATGTGCTCATTACTTATGTCTCTGCTTCTGCCTCACTTCTGGGGAAACTCTCTGTATAAACAAAACAGATTGGCTTGCTTATACTTTCAAACTCTAATTGCTCTCCATATCTATCTGTCAGAAGAAAGCTAGCCCCAGGCCAAGCAATGAAGCTTGTCCCATTGTGCAGTACCCAAGAATACATAGATTTCCTTTTGCACTTTTCTCTGTTGGAGCTAATCAATCTGCACATCTTTTCATATTTGCTTCCAATTCTTTCTTTCAATTATGTACCTGAGGAAAGACTGGCTGGCAGGCTGGAGACAACCCATGAACCCACAGGGTCTGACAGGTTCTGACCGTTAGGCAGGCTTTAAGTAAACAGGGACCAGGCGCTGCACATCAGTGAAAGGCCACTCAGAGTGCTGACAGCTTATCTGGTCCAACATAAGTAGGATTCCAGGGAAATTGATTGCTTAATAGTGATGAAGAATGACAAGGATTTCCTAACCTTTCTATGCAAATCTCCCAGCAATTGTATGTCTGGACTCAAAGCCGTGCTGAGCTGCTGAGCTATGAGACACAGCAATGGCCTGCAGGTGAGAAAGAGATGAACAAAAGGAAAGGCATCTTCATTATGACTCAAGTCATCTGATGTTGACCTGTGCTGCTCAGAATGCAGAACAGTGCTGTGGTGGCTTCCATCTCTCATGCAGGCTGTGCCCAAACTCAGGCCCATTAGTACCCCTGGGACACGGATGGTGAGTGGTTAAGGGTGGCTTTGGGGACACAACAATGCACAGTCAGGCTATTCATGACATGCAGCAAAAGATACATTCACACAGTGACATGCAGCGTGGCCACAGTAACATTCGCCCACGAAACACCACCTCAAAAAGGAGGAGAAATCACATTGTTCATGGCTCACTCACGTGACAACCTACAGCCATGCAGAATGTATGAGAATACAGACTCATTGCCTTACTCAACAGACATTTCTCTAGGATAAGGTACCCACACAGATGATGTGCAGTGAAACATCTCATTAAAATGCCCTCTGTATGAAACACGAAGACATGAGCCAGCAATTTGCACATGACATTAGTCAGTGGGAGTAAAATATTTGGCACTGTGGGCAAAGGAAAAGACTGCTACATGCACAGTCTGGGGACACTTTGTCCTTGAAGTAAAGTAGAAGGGCTTTGTGGACTGGCCAGAAAGATGCTGCCCACCACAGATGAATTTCCATCTGCTCACAGATTGTAAATACAGCTGGTCTCTCACTGGGGATGTCTGCAGGCTAAGGCTGCTGACCAAGCAAGGTGGCTGGGGCCCTGTGATCACACAAGAGAAAATCGCCTTGAGGGGTGATCAGACATTAATATCAGTACCACATTAGTGCTTTAGTGTTGAATAAAGGAAGGTCATAGTGCTGGCATTTGAGTATTAGGCTATTAGGAGAGATTACTATACAACGATGTCACATTGCTCACAGAACCACAGGCTCAAGTGTCCACTCTGTATCACAGCTCTTTTTTCTCCTAAATCTCTGACATTGAACTAAATCAGTTACTATTTTTGGAGCAATTAAAGCAACTGGCATATGAAAGCACTTAATGAAAACAAAATGTGCCTTTGCCACTGCAAAGGAAAAGTACTAATACAATACTAGCATTTAGGGGCTTCTAATGAAAATGTAACATGTGGACAATACTTACAAAGATGTCTGGTCACAAGGAAAGATCACGTGAAGAGACAAGAGAATTGCATGGAAAGAACATTGATTTCTTCTTTTTATTAGTACTTGGACAAGATAGAGCTGTCAAGGAACTCAGGCAATCACCTACCTTCCTGGAACCACTGGAGACCTCACCAGCTGGAGTCTGACTTCTGAATTTCAGAGCCAGAGTAACACCAAGTTAAGCAGGGATGGTGAGGTCCAGGGACACTCATACTTGTCTGGAGCGCCGTTAGTGGCTGTGTGTAGAAGCAGGGGCTCTGCCACTGGTATAGTAGCTGTGTTTGCACATTCCAGCCACTACACCTGCCCTGGGACAGAGTGATCCCTGCAGTCCCCACAAAGGCTAATTTAAGCACGGTTTTGCAAGGAGTCTATATTTGAAGAGTTGATTTCAGACAGATAACCCTTCAAAACAGGAAGCATACGCTATAATTTTAAAGAACTATTTGGCAATCAACCCATGAAAAATAACAATCCTAGATGTTTTAATGTGGGGGGAAAACAACCTCAGAAATTTAATGTTAAAACATTTTTTTTCCTGTAGTTCATCAGCATTTACTGTGGCAGACATGGGGGGGATGGAATTCAAGATTTAAATTTGCCTACCAAAATAAGCAATTGAAAGACTATGAAGTCTTCTTGAGAGAAAGGCGATATGATGAAAAATTCCTTCATTCCAGTTGTAACACTTTGTCATTGAAGAAATACAAAAAGGACCATATTGCAGAAGCAGAATCTAAAACTAATATAAGCATCATGCTGAATATGAAAGAAAAAACTTTAATCTAGAACCTCCTTCTCTTTCCCACAAAATGTCCCTATTTTTCTCTTGATGGTGTAAGGAAGAAGTAATGATGTGCAGAGCCCTGTTAATGGAGAACCTGACATCCAGTTGAAGGAATTTCTGAATTAAACAGTATGGCCACTTCCAGGGCTGGAGCTCAACCCTCTGCCGGACCAGTCTCAATCCACAAAGTCACCCAACACAGCAACTGAGCAATGCAAAAGAGGGCCACAAACTGAAGAAAACATTAAACAAAATCCTGTCCATTTCAGATTTGGCTAGATCAAATCCAAGTACATGTGACATAAATTTTGCTTGTACTTGGACTAAAAAAATAATTGAGGCAATAATCTGATCCCAGCAGAGCTGGCGAAATTCTGAACACTTATTATAGTCGGCTTTCTGTCACTGTGGCAGAATACCTGAGATAATCAACTTAAAATGGTAAGAGGTTTATTTTGGCTCACAATTCTGGAGATTTCAGTCCATGGTCAGTTAGCTTGTTGCTTTTGGGCCTGTGGCAAGGCCACGCATTATGGTGGGAGCATGTGGAAAAGAAAGCTGCTCACTTCTTGGTGGTTTGGAAGTAAAAGAGAGAGAAGGGAGGGGTCACAGTCACATTATCCCCTTCAAGGACCTGATTTCCTCCCATTAGGCCCCACCTCTTAAAATTTCCACCGTATTCCAATAACATCACATCTGATGACTAAGCCTTTAACACAAGGGCCCCTTGGGAGGCACTTTCAGATCTAAACTATAGCACACAACTATGAAACTCTCTGCTTTTCAGTACTAAAAATATTAGCTGTGTTTTTAATTCCAGCACAAAGACCTTGCACCACAAACGCAATCCCAATGCATCTGCACAGCCTCATCTACAGTGCCACCTTCCCCAACCTTAGCCTGTGCCTTGGGAGTGTGGCAGATGAACCATTTCAGAAAGAAGGTGGCATCTGCTGGGTCACTCCTGTACAATAGTGCTGCTATATTTTAAAATTCTGTGACATACTAACGTGAAATATCTCTAAGAATTACACCAAGTCTACCTGGGTGTGAGGGGGACCTTCCACAGTTCTAATCTTGAGGATGAAGTGCCAATTAAGACACAAAATTTGAATATAAACCCAGAGTGCTTCCAGCTCTCCCTTTCTGAATTTATTTTGCAATATGATAAACATATACTGAAAGCATTTCCCCTGAACTTTGAGCTTCATTAGCACCCCCACACCCTGCTGATCCAATGATGAGTTTTACTCCTGCAGTCAGATTCCAGCTTCCTGGGGTTGTGCTGAACTTTTTATAAACTTCACAGGAGATGCACCTCCTTCCCACTGGAGGATGAAAGAAGGATTACTCTAAATGCAGGAAGAAATTACAGTCTGTGTTAGTCAGCTTTCTGTAACTATGACAAAATATTTGAAATAACCGACTTAGAAAGAGAAAAGACTTATTTTGGCTCACAGTTTTGGAGGTTCCAGTCCATAATTGGGCTAGTACATTTGGCACTATGGAGAGGCAACACATCACGAAGAACACAGGGAATAGCAAAATTGCACATGCCATGGCCAAGAAGCAAAAGAGAAAGAGGAAGGGGCTGGGGTTCCTCAAGCTTCCTCAAGGGAATGCCCCCCCATTACCTAAAGACCTCCCACTCTGTCCCACCTTTTAAAGAATTCACTACTTCCCAACAACACCACCTTGGTGGCCAAGCCTTTAACGCATAGGCATTCAGGTGACATTCAACATCCATATTCCAGGGCCGGTGAGATGGCTCAGCAGCATAAGCGCCTGCCTGGCAAGCATGAGGTCCTGAGTTCGACTCCTGGAACACACATACGAAAAAGGGGCCAGTGAGATCGCTCAGTGGCACGGGCGCTTGCTGGAGTGCGAGGTCCTGAGGTCGACCTCCGGTACCCACACACACACAAAAAAAATCCATATTGCAGCAGTCATCCCTCAGTATCCATGGGGACTGGTTCCAGAATACCCCAAGGATACCAAGAGCTGCAAATGCTCGAGCTTTTTATATAAAATGGCATAGTATTTGCATAGAAGGTACATCTATTTGCCCACATATTCTAAACTCTAGATTATTTATAGTACCTGATATAGTATGAATGCTATGTAAATAGTCGTTATATTCTATGGTTTAGGAAATGGTGACAAGAACAAAATTCAGTATATGTTCAGTATAAATGCATTTTCTAAAATATATTTTTTCTCTGTAGTTGGTTGAATCCTTGTGTGCAGAACCACGGATATGAAGGGCCTACTATACTTGGAAAAGTAAGTTTCTCCCTCATGCCTCTTTTGGACTTATTCTTCCAGCCAACAGCAGAGGTAAAGCTCTTCAAGCAATCATGTGACTGCACAAAAAAACAGCCTGAAAACAACTCTCTTAAACAAATAAACAACTCAGTGCTTGAACTTTATGTGCTAATCTCTGCCACCATTAATCACATTCAAAGTTTGTCTTTAAGAGCCTACAGTGAAGGAGTGGGAGGTAGGGAGAAAGGAAAGAAAATAAACTTCTGGTCCTGGTCAGATCTGATACACCCAGAAAATGGAAACCCTCCTCACTTGCCAAAAAAACCTCAGGCCACTCAGAGAGGTGCCCAAAGCGAGTGTGATGGAGACCACAGCAAGAAGTTGGGGAACAGCTCAGAAGCCTAACACTGAATATTGCTCAGCATTTTGGCAATGAACCTCGTCTGATTTCACTGAAAATCTATAAAAGGGTCTGAAAGTACCTAACTTACACATTTATGTCTATTGTTTAAGCCTCAGTTATACCACAAAGAGGTATGAATACCTCCAGGAAGAAAGAGGAGATCTAATGAGTTGAAGGCACCTGCATGTATCCAGTCTCAGCTTCCTAATGTCCCTTTTATTAAGTCTGGTTGCATGCCATAGGAGCAATACCACGGTCATCTCCCACACATGGGTGTGCAGCAACAAGTCAACAAAAACCCTTTAGTTTTTACCTGCTGTCCCTACTCATTTCCTTTCCATTTTTCAAAACTCCAGACTCCCTTTGAGACTTTAAATAACTTCGTCATCATTTTCACATTACAAATGAAATATTTTGTTCCCAAGAAATCTAAGTAAGTGTGAGGTCACGGGATTGCCCAGGGCCATCTTCCACATTGCAGTGATGCAACACCATCCTGTAAGGAGCCAGACTGAACATTATTGTATGTCCTGCTTATGACACCAAATGTTCCTGATTTATAGAAGTTAATGAAACAATGGAATGTTCTCTTTTTGCCTTTCTTGTTGTCAGAAAAACTACTGATTGCTTTCTGGCTGAAAATTGCCTTGTTGGGTGTCAAAGAACACTATTCAAATGATGAAAGCCAGTGGGGTCACTGAATGTTTGATGTGGCAATAAGATCTGCATGCCAAGTGCTAACATCAGCCAAGGGGTCACCACCAATTTGTGGAGATCCTCAGCTAAATCAAAGATCCATCTTCCAGCTCAAATCCATTCCAGAATCTGACCCATTGTTAGGCAAGAGAACAAGAAAATAGTCACCTAAACAAATGACTTATTGCTTAGATACTTGATATAGACATGTATCTTGATCCCTAATAACAAAATCAACCTTAGAAATTGGTTGTGTGCTTTGCTAATTTAACAGTCTCTTCTCCAAGAAAAGAACAGCAGTTGAGACTCGTTGTCCTGATAGATCTTACTTCAAAGTTTTATCCTTCAGCTCATTGAGAGTCTTGAGTGTATATCTTCCTGGGAATATTTGTAAGTTCACACTGTAACAGAGAAACAAGAAAAAGTGAACTGAGCAATTAATAGGTCAAGGTCGAATGATACATAATACACCTAAGTTATGGAAAGAGCATTTCCATTGCCTGGAGTAAGCACCCCTACAAAACATTCACTGACTTTAATGGGGACAAAAATTACAATGTCCTAATATAATTTTTAATTGTTTTCCATAAAGTCTCAGTATAATTTTTCTTATGTAAATCCTCACTGAAATGCTAACTAAGCCACATTTTTCTTGTTTAAAACCACACTGAATTCCTCACTAAGTTATCTTTGTACTGGCCAAGGACGTGAGCCCAGGAGGTTCAGGACACATTGTACTTGCACTTATCAAAAGACAACTATCTACTCCAGAGAACATCATTATGTTTTCCGCTGTGCCTTTGATGTAAATGAAATGTAAACCCGAGGGGTCCCAGCTGCTGGGGCATTGTATAGACACCCAAAGGGCCATCCGGCTTTACATAATCTTACTTTGAGTTTCTACATGTGAGTAAAAGTGCCCCTTCTCTGATGTCATTTCTGTAACAGTTAACAGCACATAGTATGTAGATAAAGTTCTGGAAGTACAAACCCAGCCATAAGATACACTTTCAATTTTGCACATGGAAAAACTCAGCTGTCATGCATAGCTAAAATTTCAAGATCAAAATTGGGCAATAGGCCATAGAGGGCAAAGGAAAAGAAAAAAAAAGGCTGTGCAAGATGTAGAAGAATGAATGAGAATGGGGTGTATTTTGACTGAATGAGTATATATTTACTTCTTGGATCACACTATACAGCTTTTCCTAAGTGTACATTGAAAAGCTGGCTAAGAATGTACATAAAATGGGATCACTTTGTAGTTTAAAAATAAAATCCCTGAAACTATACTTGCTTAAACTTTCTGGACAATCATTCAAGTTTTTAAATTTAGGCTTAACCATAGTAAAATGTATTACAAAAAATAAAGACATCAGATAATTAGCTTTTCTTCATTGTTATTGTTAACTAAGTAGACTCCAAGCTTTAAGCTATCCCCAAAACATTATGGAAGTTATGGTTACGAAAGGTAAGCTATAATAACATCTGATGGTATGTTTTTCAATATTACTCTACATAATTCAGCAGCAGATATTTTTACAAATATAATTGTGAACCTAATCAGATATGAAAGTTTCTGCCATGAACTAAAATCATAGTTTCTGAAAATGTAGTTAGTGGATTCATGATACAGATTACAGTTTCTCCTGAGCTTCCTGTAATTGTGTAAGAAACTCGGTATGTGTTATAAATATGGGGCTATGGATTTTTCTGCAGAGAAAGGACTATTTCTCTCTTATTATCTAAGGGTCACCTGGAGTAAGAGCCCATCAGTCTTTTTCCTTTCGGTGTAACCATTTCAGCACACAATATTTTAATCTGTTCATTTATTTATTCTTCAGCCAATATTCATTGAGTGGCTATGCAAAATCCAGTGGTAGATAAGACAGATACATTCCCTGTATCTGGGGTTCCTTGGGCTAATTTGGGGAGGCAGATAAAGAGAGATGTATCAAAGAAGTTCATTTTACTAAATGAATAGATAAAACTCAAGCAATATTTGATTGTCTGACAGTTTGAGACTACTACAGTGATCATCTCCAATGAGTCACAAATTCTTCCATCACTAGCCTCTTTAGATTGGCTCCTGATGCCTTTTGACACAACCCTGGGATACTCTGAGTGCTCTGGATGTCTTGAGTGAAGAGGTGTCCTGGTCTTACTTTGTACATTTCCTGGTCCACCCTGGAGTCAGCCAGCCCGAAAGGAGGTCAAGTCCCTTTCACTAGGCTATGACATTTTTTTTTTTTTTTTGTGGGTACCGGGGGGACGACCTCAGGACCTCACGCGCCAACAGGCACCCGTGCCGCTGAGCGATATCACCGGCCCCTTTTTCGTATGTGGGTTCCGGGAGTCGAACTCGGGCCCTCGCGCTTGCAGGGCAGGCGCTTAAGCTGCTGAGCCATCTCCCCGGCCCTAGGCTATGACATTTAGATCACAGTCTGGAGGCTAGGGATTCAAAATGCAGGGTTATTAAAGTGATAAAATGAACTTAAACTTTATAGGGAATATTTAGTTTCTAAAATCATATAGTTACATAAAGTTAGCATTATAAAAGATGGCATGAAAAAACAGAAAACGGTGGATAAATACGAATTCAGATCCCAAGTCCACAAGTTGCAAATCCCTCAGCCCCTCTCAGGTCATCTTCTCATGTCTAAATAAGATAACATTATCTCATTCAGAACTGTGGTTGATCAAAAGATTAAATTAAATGAATAAGTAAAGAGATGTAGGTAAATCATCTGGTACTTCATATGTGACTGAACACACCATATATCATTGAACTTACAGGCCATAGCTTGTAAGATATCCTCAACTTCTATGTTTTCATACTGGAATAAAGACCAAGGGGTGGGGATGCAACTCAATCGTAGAGCACTTGTCTACCATGGATAAGACCCTGGATTCCATGTCCTGCACTGCAGAGGGCAGGATCCCTTGAATAAAGGTTGAGCCATTCCTGGCCTGTGTCACATGATCTCCAGCACATCCATCCTTCCCACTCTTCAGCATTCTCTACTTGGCCTCAGGTCTGGCCTAACCAGCTGCTTTTAGCTCACAGCCCCAGGCTGCTGTGCTGCAGGGCTGATCTCTCTGCTGGAAGCACTCTTCTTAGGGGTTATCCCTCTCATTGTTGAGATTCATTTTAAATAACTCTCTCCAGCAAAAAAAAAAAAAAAAAAAAACTTCTTTGTTCTTCTCTCTTCAGTATGTGAATTTCCTGACCCATGATACAGGAGGTGGCTATTTTTTAACCTAATTTAACTGATCATTTCTTCCCACATTTACCTAAATATAATGCTCTGACTAAAGTCTCTATTTTGAACTTGAAAATTTTAAAATCAAACTTCATGAAACTACCCATTACAAAGTGTCAACTGCATGTGTCCTAATGACTTCTCATTAAAGCACCATCAATTGCATCAATGGAATCTCCCTTTTGGCAAAGCAGTGGAAATTTTAGAAACCAGCACTATTTCTTCCCCAATTAAAATAATAACAATAAGCCATTTTTAAGCACCAATTGAAGTTGTTGTAAAATGTTCATATGAAAGCTAATTTAGAAGTATATAAAATGGTCATAAAGACTGTGGTCCCAGGAATACTGATTCCTCTACATTTTAGCTGTGGGCCCAGGGAAAACTACATAGCCTGGCTGAGCATCAGGTTTGTTATGTTTTATATCTACATGTCCCCGGAAAGCTTTGTGTACACATAGGTGGGGCTTTTGGCAGATGATTGGGTTATATGAGTGTGATATCCATCAGTGTGAATTAGTCCACTGATGAGTTTATAGTTAAAAGGGATTTGGAAGGTGAAGCCTCGTTGGAGGAGGTGGGTCACTTGTGACATGGTCTAGAAGGGTCTATCTCCTTCCCTCATCTCTTGCTCTCTTTTTGCTTCTTGCCTGCCATGCCATAAGCAAGCCTCCACTGTCACACTCCTCTACCATGCTGCCCTGACTTGAAGCCACCAGACTATGGACTGAAATCTCTACAAACTGTGAGCCAAAATAAGTCTTTCCTCCTTTGAATTGGGGGTATAGGTATCATGACCTGGCAATGAGAAAGTAACTAAGACAGATTTTGGTACCAGAGAAGTAGGGTGGCTCCTGTGACACTACCTATCTGACCATATGGTTCAGAAATCTTTGGAACTGGCTTACAGGAAGAGTTTGGAAAGGTTTGCAGATGCTGGCTGGAAAAGCAGCCCTGCAGTGCTGCAAGCCGAGCTTGATGGGAGATTCTGATCAAAGCTCAGAAGACCAGAATGCTGATAGAAATGCAGCTAGTAAAGACCAAGCTCAGGAGGTTTCAGTTGGGAACAAGGACGGCCTTTGCAGTTGAACCCCAGACCATGTTTGTTATTCTCTGGCAGAAAATTTGTCTATATTTTGCTTCTGTCCTGAGACATTGTGAGAGACTGAGATTAAGGGCAGCTGAGTAATTAATCTGGTGGAAGACATTTCAAAGCAGTCTAATGTTGAGGCAGTCACATGGCTACTGTTGGGGGCTTTTAGACAGCTCTACCTTGAGAATCGAGAGCAAACAGCCCAGCAGAATGATTTAAGATGTTTTGAGTTTGGTCGGAAAGGAATCTCTGGTAAAGTTGGGGCCTACAAAGATGATGCATAGGAAAACTTGGTTGCTGAAAAGATTAACATTAAAAAGCCAAGTACTTTGAAAAGGACAGTAGAAAGTATGGCCTGAGGGCATTACAAGAACCTGCAGGAGTCAACTCTTTGCAGCCTCAAAACTGCAAAGGTGAAAGACTTTGCTTTGAGAAGAGAGCCCCAGTTCACCAGAATGGTGGAAACCTAGGGAATAGAAATTGATTCCTTAGAATTCAATTTACTTTGCTGAACTATCCCAGCACTCAGAGGCCTCTGCAAGAGGCCAGCAAGATGCAAAAAGGTTCAGCTACTACTGCAGCTGGCAGCAGAACTGTGGTATCATCCACATGGTGCTGATTTTAGGCACATGCAGAATGCAAGAGTTGTGGGGTCCAGATGGCTTCCACCCAGATTTCAGAAGAAGGCATTAGAGGCCAGGCAGAATGCCCCTGAGAGGGCAGTTTGTGAACCCAGTACGGATGAAGCCAGTGCAGTGGAGACCCCAGGATGTTGGAAAAGCCAGGAACATGCAACATCCGAGGAAAGCCAAAAGGAGTAAACAAATCTGGCCCAAAAGAAAGGTCATGAGGGTTACAACCACTAGCAGTTCCATAGGGGCGGGGCCACCCACACTCTTTGGAGTTCACATCTCACCACAGATTATCCCAGGTGCTGGACATGGGACCATGGGATTTAATATTTCCCCTGCTGGTTTTAGGTCTTGCTTTGGTCTTTCTATCCCTCTATTTCTACCTTTTGGAATGGGAATATTTATCTTAGTCCATTGTATGTTCAAAGTGTTTACGTTTCTTTTCATTTTCACAGAGGCTCACACCTAAGAGTTTGCCTCATCTCAAAGGATAATTGGAATTGGACTTTGCAGCAACGTGGAATCTGTTAGGACTTTGGCAACTCAGAGAGGGACAAATTGCATTTAGCATAAAGATGCACATGGGTCTTTTGAGAGACAGGAATGGAATATTATAGTTTATATCTAGATGTCCACCAAAGCCTCATGCACTCATAGGTGAAGCTTTTGGGAGGTGATTGATCATGCGGTGTGATACTCACCAGTGTGAATTGGTTCACTGATGAGTTTATAGTTAAATGTGATTTGGGAGGTGAAGCCCGGTTGGAGGAGGTAGGTCACTGGGGAAATGACCTAGAACGGTTTATGTCCTTCCCTCTTCCCTTCATCTCTCTTTGCTTCCTACCTGCCATACTATAAAAAAGTCTCCTCTGCCATGCTCCTCCACCACCCTGCCCTGCCTTAGAGGTGGCCAACTATGGACTGAAACCTCTACAAAATGTGAGTCAAAATAAACCTTTCTTCCTTCAAGTTGTGGGTGTTGGGCATTGTGTCTCAGCTACTAGAAAAAGAACTATCACAAGGTTCCTCTACTAAAAGCTGGACATAACAACAGTTCCTCTTTCATAACAATGTTGGGCCAGTGAGATGGCTCAGTGGCATAAGCACCTGCCTGGCAAGCGTGAGGTCCTGAGTTCGACTCCCGGTACCCACATATGAAAAAAGGACCGGTGATATCGCTCAGCGGCACAGGCGCCTGCTAGCGTGCAAGGTCCTGAGTTCGACCCCCGGTACCCACAAAAAAAAAAAAATGTTGCAAGGATCAGACAGCAGAGGGAAAGCACTGGAACATGGCCCATGTGATTTCTGTTTGTCAGGATGGACTCAAGGGGACCAATTTTCACTCCTGGTTGAGATGGGCAAAAATGTGTACAAATATATAAAAGAACACTTTTAAGATTCTGATGTCAGACAACAAAGATTGATAGTCCCTGAGAGACAGAAAACGAATCACAGCATTCCTGAAATGCTCAGTTGATTGATTTGAGAGGGGTCTGAGCTATGGCACAGGTAGGGTGACCCACATAGAGACAGCAAACACCTGAGTTAAGACAATGAAGCTGAGATCCCACAGAGACTCGGGAGGCTAGTACTGGAGATGAGAGAAAACCCCAAAATCTGCGGAGTCCCTCTTATTTATTCATTTGAATGCTGATCAGCATGGCTAAGCCAGGCAAAATCTCATCTGACAGAAAGAGAAGTAAGACTGCTAAGACTGCCCAGTTCTCACCCAAAGCTGGGAAATCATGTCCTACTCAGACTTGGATTGGGGTACTCAGAAATGAATCAGCTTAGTAGTGGGAAATAAGTGACCGAGCACTTGTAGACTGAGCACTGCCTGGTACCACCTAACAAAACTTAAAAGCAGTACTCCAAAGAATCACACTGTTTCCAAGTACCATCACTGATCCTAAAGCATGGCTGAAGACTATCTGTGGAAATTTTAAATATCCAGTATCCAACCAGATAAAATTATTGATCCAATTAAAAATTGTCAGACACACAAAGAAGCAGGAAAATATAACTCAAAATGAGGAATAAAAACAATAATTGACATAAGTATTAAAATTAGTAGATAAAAACATTAAACAGTTATAATAACTGAATTCTATATTGCTCAAAAAGATAAGCAGGGACATAAGAGATATAAAAAAAGGCCCAAGTTAAACTTCTAAAAATTAAAACTAAACTCCCTGAGATGAAAAATGCACTGGATGGAATTAACAGTGGAATAGACATTGCTCTATTAGTGAACCTGGAAACAGAAATGGAAATGATCCAAGAGAAAACAGACATAAAACTCATTTTAAAATAATTATCAGTGCAATGGTGAGCTGTGGGACCACTTCAAAGAGCTAATTAATGGTTAACTGGATTTCCCACAGGAAAGGATGGGAACAGAAAAAATATTTGAAGAAATAACTGAAAATTTTTGAGATTTAATAAAAATTATAAACTTACATACAGGTTAAAGAAATGCAAAAAAAATTCAAGAAAAGAAAGAAAGAAATCTATATTAAGGCATATTGTCTTTACAGTGTTTAAAATCAGTGATAAAGAAAAAAATCTTTAAATTAGCCAGAAAAAAGAGAACTATTTGATAGAGGACCAAAGATAAGTATGATAGCTGATTTTTCACTAGAAACAATAAGCTAATAACACATCTCTAAAATGCTGAACAATCAAAAAATGTCAACATAGAACTCCACATTAAGAAAAAAACATCTTTCAGAAGTGAAGATGAAATAAAGACTTTTTAAAGATACAAAAGTAAAAAATTCATCAACAGCAGATTTACACTACAAAAAATGATAAACTGAATGTGTTGGGATACACCTCTAATCCCAGCACTCTAGGAGACTGAGAGAAGAGGGTTGCAAGTTTGAGCCCAGCCTGGGAAACTAGACCCTCCCTCAAAATCGAAATCAAAAAAGGGCTAGGTGTGTAGCTCAGTGCAAAGGCTCTGCATCCAATCTCTAATACCACAGGGAAAAAGAAATTCATCTAAGAACACTACAATCTTAAATACTCAAGAGCCTAGCAAGAGAACTTCAAACTACATGAAGTAAAAGTTAAAATAACTACAAGATGATTCATAACTGAAAAATCTAATAAGCTGAACTTTATTAACATCAAAACCTTTTTTTATTCTGAAAGACACTGCTGAGAGAAAAACAAGTCAAGCCACAGTCTGAGAGAATACTTTCAAAACACATGTCTGATAAAGGATTGGTGTTCAAAAATGCACAAAGCACTCTTAAAATTCACCAGTAGGTAAATGAACTACCAGTTAAAATAGGGAAAAAAACTAAACACTTCACTAATCAAGATACGCAGATTGCAAATCAACATTGAAAAGATGCTCAACATAATTTTAATTAGAGAAATGTAAACTAAAGCAATAGTCATATACCACTACACCCATATTAAAATGGTTAAAATCCATCCAAAAAGCAAACAACACCAAATTTTGGTGAGGTTGTGGAGCAACAAGTATGTCATTTCATTATAGGAGGGAATGCAAATAATAGAGTCACTTTGGAAGATAGTTTGGTAATTTCTTTTAAAACTAAATACAGTCCTATCATAGCATCCAACAATTATGCTCCTATTGAGTTCAAAAATGTGTGCCCCTCTCAAATAAAACTGCACATAAATGTTTATAGAAGCTATATTCATGTTTACCAAAAACTAGAGGCAATCAAAATGTTCTTCATGAAGTAAACAAACTGTGGTATAAACACAATGGAATATTATTCAGTGATAAAAAGGAATATGCACACAATAAACAAGTTGGATGAAACTTAAGTGCATGCTATTAAGTGACAAAAGCCAATCAGTCTGAAGATGCTATCAACTTTATGATTCGACTTACAGGATATTCTGGAAAATGAGTTCTATAGATTTGGTAAACAGATCAATGGCTTCCAGTGATGTGAGGGGTGGTGTTGAAAGCTGAAGTAAAGGGATAAGAGAAAGTATTCTATATGAGGCTCAACTCATGGCTATGTGACCCTACCCACTTATCAAAGCCATAGAATAGTGATGGCAAACCATGTAGAGACCAAGTACCCAAACTGCTACCCTAAACCCACTTATTTATCTCGCAGTGCTGACACTTCAATTAAACCTGAATGCTCGGCTGCTCAGGCAAAGCTGGGGTGACCAGGCTCACATTCCAATAGAGAGAGCTACATGTGCCCTCTGCGGCATGTGAGCCATAGGTTTGCCACCACTGCCATAGAACTTTGCAGCAAAGAGTGAACACTCATGTAGACAAATTTTAAATTTTTTTACATAGGAGATCAAAGGATCCTGAGATGCATTACAGAATGCCAAAAAATAATCTATTTTACAGACTACAGTGAACTTCACTGAAAGGAGTGGAAGAAAAAATGGTACTCTTCTAAGTCACTTTAGAAATAATGGAGGCTGCAAGACTAATGGCAAAAGCAATTGTCTATAGACCAGTACTCTAGTTGATAGTTTTCTCCCATAAGGGTATAGGCAAACAGTTCTGAAACCAGTTCTGAAATCTGCATGCTAATTGAACGGGTAAATAAATGGCTAACAGATGCTGGGAGCCAGGTTTCATGCTGTAAGGGTGAGTGATTATAAACAAGCCAGAAGAGAAGGCAGAATAATCTATAAGGTAGTGGAAGAGAGGTGAAGACTTCAATATGAATTTAGGCATAGTTTAATATAGAAACAGATGGTTTCATACAAAAGTAGCTACCCATATGTCTATAAATATGGGTTAGCATTCACGTATTTTCTTACCCTATAACTGAGAGGGTTTAGAATCAATGACATCTCAGTAAAGGGAAGCATGTTTCATTGGAGAAATGGCTGATTCTAGGTCAGAGGTAAAAAATATGCATTATAATCAGAATCATCTTCTGGTACTGGAAAATAAATAATGTAAGAACAAACAAACAAAAAATACCCTACAATGATGAAGAATGACAAAGGAATACAAAAACGAAGTGAAAGAGCTCCCAGTAATCAATGCCAAAGCTATCTAAATAGCAAGATAAATAGCCCAAAGTAGAAAACAAATATGCATGATTCCACAATCAGCAAATGATTGAATATATAAATAAATAAAAAAGAATAGATAAGTCCGAAATACAGGAGAATCTGTAGTTTACGTACACCATGACCTCTTAAGGAGGCAGGGCATAGCTCCCCAGCCTTAAGTGTAGGCTGCACACAGTAACTTCCTCCCCATCAGTAACTTCACAGTAGAGACATCTGACAAGGATGCCCTTAGCCAGGTGGTCAAAGTCAAAATCAAAGTGATGTTAAGACTATAATCCCAGCTACTCAGAAGGCTGAAGCTGGAGGATCACAAGTTCAAGCCCAGCCTAGACAACTTACTGAGACATACCTCAAAATTAAAAAAAAAAGAAAGGAAGAAAAAGGAAAAGAAAGAAAAGGAAAGGAAAAAGAAGAAAAGAAAAAAAGAAAAGAAAAGAAAAAGAAAAAGGCTGGTGGTATAGCTCAGTGGTAGAGCACCCATGGTTGTATTTACTAAAAAAATGATAACTAATTGATTATATGTACCCAGAGATAATGAGAAGGGAACTAGATTTCTGTGACCTTCCTTCCCAATATCCTCACACCAGTGCAATCATGAGGAAAACATTGCATAAACCCCAATAGAGAGTAATGCTACAACACAACCTACCAGTACTCCTCAAAATTGTCAGTGTCATAAAAAACAACGAAAATCTGAGAAACTGTCACAGTCAACAGAAACCTAGGGAGATATAACAAGTCAGTGTAATGAATCTTGAATGGGGTCCCGGTACAGAAAAAGAACAAACAAAGGAAACTTGAATAAACTGTTGACTATAGTATTAATGTATAAACATTGGTTTATTTGTTGTGACAAATGTGAACAACCAGGAATCATGCACAGAGCACACAGGGGCCCTGCACTACCTTTGTAACTTTTCTACAAATTTAAAACTACTCTAAAATAAAGGCTTTATTAAAATAATAAATAATTATTTTTAAAATGATAGGGTAGTGCTTAGCATGCAGTTAATTTATTATTAGTATTCATAAACGTCTATTTCTGTTAGTGTCAGTGAGAATCTCATCTGAAGATTTGAATCTTTTGAGAGAATGTAGCATCTTAATGATCAACCCAGGGTCAGATATGTATTTTGAGGGACTCGTAAAATTTTAGAGGCCTTCATTTTGAAAGTGAAAATACTATGTCACACGCACAAAGTTAGATTCAGGGCCTCAGAAGGATCTCACTTAGGACTGAAGTCAGTGTCCATCTCGGGGTCAGCCTACAGAACTCTTCCTTACCCCCATTTAAAGATAAATTGACAAGATTAGGAAATATGCTGTTTTGGAGAACTGAGTATAAATTTCAGGAATTTAGCATTTAGAAATTCAATAGGTCCTACCAAAGAGGAATAAATTTTCAGCAAATACATCAGGTTAAAACATAATGTAAGGAAAATAACAAGAGACAACACGTTCTTCCATGTCAGTCATGGTACAAAAATCATCCATGTAGGTAATCCGAGGATCATCTGCCAAAATGATATCCTTCTGGTTGGCTTGCATCAGAATTCTAAGATCTAAAAATTACTAAAAAGTTAAAAACATTTCCCATCGCTCTCTAGGCTATGTCATACTTTCATATCCTGACCAAGCATCTCTGGGTGTCAAGCAGGGTTTGAGTAGGTGAGGGAAAGAAGGCATGCCCATCTCCACCCCTGACCCAGGGCCCACCCCTGACCACCTGGCAGGTCTCAACAGGAGTGCAGCCCGGTGCAGCTCCGCCCGCTCAGCGGGGCCAGCAGAGCAGCCGCAGGGCCCGCACCAATCAGAACACACTGGTAATTAGCTGCAGCATGAGCTGAATGCCCAGCATGTTTGAGCAGGTTGGCATCTAGAGCTTAGGATGCACCTGTTTATGATTAGCTACAATGGATTCCACGCCCTATACCTCATTTCTTGGAGGGAAAGAACAACTTGTTTGAGCAATGATCACAACTTTTCTCTCTTCCATTTCAAACTCGTTCACCTGGTCTGCTTTTAATGTTCTTTTCTCCTAGCCTGTTGCCAACTGATTCACTTAAACTGGCTGGTAAAACTTGTGAAAGAACAATTCTTTCCTTCTCTTTGCTATTATAGGAAGCCCTAGCCTCCCAGACTATGCTGGTATTCAAATTCCACACCTGTCCAGGAGGTTGTGCAGTGTTTTTTCCCATCAAGGCAGATGCCAAACATAAGCTGTTGAGATGGGAGTCTGACTCCCTAGGCAGCTTTCAATGATGTTCCTGCATGTCCTACACAGGTGGACACTCAGGCATGGCATGGCCAAGTGCATAGAGCAATCCGCATGGGCTTGTGAGCATAATATGGGCCAATTCCCATCACTTTTGTCACTAATGGAATCAAGAGCCAACAAAGAATTGGATGAATGTTTTAGCACCACCTTAGGTAGGTAAAGCCAGTGAGTAATTCAAGTTACCACCAGACACTAATAATAGCAAATTAGATTTCTTTCTTTCAAATATACTTGAGGCATTTGCCTTCAAAATATAAATACCTGTTGGTCTTTTTACTATGCAATTGATCAATAGAGGTCACACTTACTTACTCCCATAGCTTGTCCTCACTAGAGATTCTAGGACTGCTGGAGTGGGAGCACTGGGCTGTGGTACCCATTTTCACAGACCACCCACTTAACCCAGGGGGCTCTCAGAGATTGCTGACCTGGTTTTAGGAGTAAGAGCTAAATCTTCGGAGGTAGAGCTGGAGAAGGGCGTGTCTGCTCCACCCTCAAAATCTCACAGAACTCCTCCAGTGAAAGACTACCCCCCAACAGCCACTGTCCTAGTCAGCTTTCTGTCACTGGGACAAAAGCTCTGACCTATACAAGTTAAAGAAGAAAGGATTTATTTCAGCCTATGCTTTCAGAGGTTTCAGTCCAAGATCAGTTGGCTCCAAGGGAAAAACATCACAGCAGAGGAAATTTGCTCACCTCATGGCAGCCAGCAACACAGAAAAAGCAGGAAGAGCCAGAGAGGGCAAAGTTCTAGAGACAAGAATCCACCCTTCCAGATCACTACAACAGTGACTTACCTCCTCTAACCAAGCCTCACCTCCTAAGAACAGATTCAGCTACAAACTCATTAATCCACTGATTAGTACAATAGCACTTCATTTGATCATTTACCAAAGGCCCAACTTCTGAACTCGCGAGACTCTGGGGGAACATTTTATGTATATTTAAATGACAACTACAACCTGTCTCTGAGGAAGTACTGTCAAGATGGCAAGGACATGGTCTCTTAACTTGACTAAAATCCACACAATCTTTCCCCAGGTATGCTCACCAGGACTGGTAAAGGTTTTCCTGTGTTTTCTGTGGATCTGTAGTAATTCACCCAGACCATATAGGCAGTGTTGTACCAGAGAATGGAGCCAGGACACACCCAACGAGTCCCCCCTGCCCCCTACTTGGCTGCTGTGTCACTGCCCCAGACAGCTCATCCTTTTTAAGTCCTCTGTCCCACACTAATTAAATTCCAAGGTGCTTAGATGGAAATTAGCTGAAGGAGGATATAGGCAGATAAAGGAAAAGATGATCAATCAGTCATAAAGTCATAAGGACTTCTTAGGAACCTGAAATCAGTCACTTGATCCAGTGACAGTAGTGATTCCTAACATCTCATAATGTATCACAGTCGTTCAGAAAACTATAACATAAAGAGAATTTCCTAGAGATTTCAATTGCTCGGAGATGTTGAGCTGGGTTCCTTTGCACTTCCATTGCAACAGCAAGCAGAAACACCGAAATGTCACCCAGGATTTGGAGGCAGATTTATTTTACATCAATGGGCACTGATTGGGATCATTCCCAAAATATCAGGCCCTGATCTCTGGTGGTCTAAGGCTTATATGAGATAAGCAAGCAGGAAGTACAAGACAGAATGGCTTGTCAATTGGGGATTGGTTTATACAATGTGTATCATAGTGACCAGCTATGCATCACAGTGACCAGCTGTTCCTAAGAGACAGAAACAACCAGAACTGAAACAGGAACTATTATCTGGGCAGCTAAGAAACTGAAGTATACTGGCTGGGGGAGAGGGGGGCATTTTCTGTTACAAAATTGCACCAAATTTGAGTGTAGCTGGTTTTACAGATCAGGCCGCTCCTTGAGGTCTCCTGTGTACAAAGACCCATAGCACTGGGACCCTGTGGAATTTCTAAATTTGCTTATTATTCTGCTTAATTCCATGAGGATCTACCAAACAGTGTGTTTATTCACCAAATATTTATTGAAAGTTTATGTAACTAGCACAACTTAGAAAACTAAGATTTGAGGGTTACATGCTTCAAACCTTAAGTTTCCTAGTTACCAAAAAAATGGTATTTAAACATTGAAATTTTTCACAATATATAAATGCTAACATTTTCCAGAAATTAATATACTTCTATGTACAAATAGTTGTGTCTATTTGAAAGAAATTATATTATAAAGTCACTTCTTAGATAAGGTTTTGGACAAAAAAATTTTATAGCACTAAATCTTGTTTATTAAAAGTTGTAGGAATCCAGAATACAAAATGACACACAACTAAACAATATTCATTGAACCCTAGATTTAAGATACTTCTATTTTTTCCACCAGGAATTTCTTCTCTCCTCATTTTTTTCTACTCCTCATGTGAACTGCAAGGATTTCTGGTTTTCTTTAACAAGGATTTAGGAAGGGTTCTTGATT
Source organism: Erethizon dorsatum (assembly GCA_028451465.1). NCBI lineage: Eukaryota > Metazoa > Chordata > Mammalia > Rodentia > Erethizontidae > Erethizon > Erethizon dorsatum. The sequence goes on from CM051828.1 coordinate 60,190,477, forward strand.
ACATATGTAATATTGAATTCCTTGAATATGGGTGCTGCTGGTTTTTAGTATTTATCCAAGAAAGTAAAGCTAGAGAATTCCAAGGTAGAGTGTGGGAAGCATGGTGGGCGTCTCTTGGCTGACGAAAGGATTTTCCCATTTTACTGAAGGTAAGGCATACTTCTGGACTCATATTTTTATCATGTCCACTTAGTACTTCCTTTGCTAAGGCTGATCTCACCATCACGGAGGCCTCGTCTTTGGGGAGAATTGAAACATGGTGCAGCTGACTGTCATGTTCAGACCCTCTTGCTACCTCAGAATCTGTCACTGTGCTCAGGGTGTCAGCTCTGGGCTTCTGCTGCTCCTTCAGAGACTTGCCTTTATCCCCTTTTCCCTGTGTTTCAAAATGCCTGTTCCAGTTGGGTTCTTTCATATATGTTCAGTGAAGGAGATGAAAGGGAATTTAGGAATGCAATCTCAACATAAACAAATCTGTCTCCCCTGAAAGAAAGGTACTTTGACTGGGCCATGCTGTTAGGCCTGATAGAAGCTGAAAACCACAGTGTGCAGGGTGCTTTATGAGGCTGACTTTACACACAAACTCAGACCCAGACTGAAGGGTGGTAGGCATCTAGAGGCCAAGGTTGTCCAGCAAATGTTCTGCAATGACCAGATGCTCTGGCTCTGTGCTCTTCAATGGGAGCCACTAGTTACATGGGGCTACGGAGACTTGAAATGTGCACAGCTAGACTGAGGAGCTCCTGTTAGCTTTACCTAACATCAATTTAAATGTAGAGAAGCTACATCCAACTAGTGTTCACTGTATTGTTTTGTGCCACTCTTGACTATAGCCTAGAAGATATCAAAAGTCCTCTGAAACACTGAAATTTTGATTTTAAAATTATAAACTTACAAATTAGGGACAAGGGTTTGGAATGACCAACAATTCTTCACTTCTTATAATGATTCATCACTGGATTTCACATTGAGGATGCCCAACATCTCATATGCTCTCTCCACAGAGAAAAAGTCCAAAAACTAAATCAAATATTGAAGAACATACTGATAAAATAGGATATATTGTGTATTAGTATGTTTTCTGTTGCTATAATGAAATACCTGAGGTTAAATATTTTATAAATAAAAGTTATTTAGCTCAGTGTTTTAGAGGCTGAAAGTCCAAACAACTCTCCAGCACCACCCTCCGGGGTGTCAGCTCTGACAAGAGGGCCCTAGAAGATATCTTCATGACAGGTACATATGGAAGAGCAAGAGATCACATCATGAAACAGGAAGCCAGACAGCAGAGGGGCCAAGTTCACTTTTTTGTAACAACCCATCCTCTCGAGACCTAAGTGGACTTCCGTGCTCGATGACTTAATTACCTCCCCCTTTGCCCCACCTCTTAAAGAAGCTACCTTTTAAACATGCCTACTTTGGGGACCATGCCTCCAACATGTGAGCCTTTGGGGAACAAACTCAATGCAACCCATACCAGGTTATTAGCAGATGCTATAGAATTTCTTGGTTATCTCTTCATCATCCTAAACCAACCACAGGACAAAGAACAAACTTTTGCCATTAGTTCTGTATTTCAGGGGTTTTACCTGAGCCTTTTAGATTACTCAAATATATGCATATGTATTCACAATATTTTTAAATTCCTCTTTTTGCTATCTAAAGCATATGATTAGAGTTAGCCAGTCTCATTACTAGTCTGTGAAGAAATATGAAAGTACAGTACTGGCACAGTTAACTACAATACCTGAGATAGAGCAGACACATTATAAATGTTTTATGAATAAACAAATTTACAGGAGATAAATTAAGAGACATAAAATACATTAGAATTATGACAAACCACAATGCCAAGCCTAGACTTAGATTTGGGGTTAACATTCTTCTGTTTCTTTCCCATATCTCTCAAACTATACAGGAAAGCCAAAATCAGTTTGAAGTGTGCATTTCCTTAACGCCTCAGTGTTATTTAAACATCAACCCTCCTTTCTGAATAATGACCAGGCTAATGCAAGGTCAAGTGTAGCTGTTCTTTTCCAGTTCCTAAATTATAACTAGATTAATATTCATTCAGAGAAAATACGAGTTAACCTCAACTTTCCTCTAAGCTGTAGATATAATCCAAAGGAAAAATACAGAATTTCTAATTAAAAAAAAAAAAGAGTTTTGCAGGGCAATGACTCTTCTTTAGTTTCCCAGGAGTAGCACTGTGGGTGGCAGCCAGCAGCAGGAGACATTAACCAGCACAGCTGGGCAGCTCTCTGGCCTCTCAACACAACACAGGTCCACCTGGTAGACCATGCTCATTTCCCTGAGGTTTCAGAAGTCGTTTGATAGTGGGTTCTCATAAACATTTATTAAGGAAAAAAAATCCAAGAGTAGAAAATGTGTGGCTTTAAACTGGGCTGACATAAACAACAAAATTCTACCCTAAGTCATCATCCTGGGAATGCTGCATGGTTAATGGGAGAGGAAGAGAAGGGGCTGAGTGGCTGTGTCTGTAGGAAATTGGGTGCTATATTTAATATGTTTGTGACAGATCTGATTATGCAAGCGGGCTATCTGTTTGTGAAGTTGCTGACCAGCAAAATTGTTTTGGTTAGCAACAATCCCAGGAGATGTGAGACCTTCCAGATGGTCTCAATGACTCAGGAGGAGAGGTGGAGGGAGTGTGAGACTTGTCCAGGCCCTGTGCATGTTCAGGACGCAGCTGTGCCCTCCCCCTACCCAGCCCAAGGGCTCTTGTGCTGCCCTTCATCCTCCGAGGTGCCCAGAGCTGCCCCTAAGCCCCTCCTCCTGCCCACCAGCCCCCTCCACCTGCCCCTTGGTGTGTGCCCACTGGAGGGCAGGGGGCACCTTTGGACAACGTGGTGTCTGGCTTTTAGAATTAGCAAGTCCTGAGCAATGCAGTCTCAAGTAAGTACTCTCTGAACAAGAGTGCAGGATGTCCTTGTCAGGTCCATGCACTTCCAGGCAGGATTCAGGGGAAGCAGGACTCAACTTTACCATACATTAAAGAAGCAATATCTGGTTGATAAATGAGAGATTCACCATGGAAGCCCAATTATTTCTATAAAGCCAAATATGAATATAAAAAAGCCAAATAGAATATGCTGAGTATCTCTGCAAGACCATATTTGCATAAAAATACTGCAAGTACCTCTATAATGCATACAAGTATAGTATATACTGTCAATATTTCTACAATGCCATATGCAGAAAAATGCTGCATTTCTATAATGTACAGTATACATAGAGAGAAGAGATTGTACTTTCTGTATATATATATGGATATTATACACGTCCATTTATATGTGGATATTTCTGCATTTCTTCAGAGTGTTTCATATCCACATTTTGATTTGACTTCCCATGCAACAGTCTGAAGCCCAATGAGCCTAATGTGATGATTTAGCGTAGGTCTCACTGCTAAGAGGATTTCATAATCCATTCCTTTCTCAATAATACTATTGATAGCTTAAGGTATTCTAAAAACTCCTCCAATCTAAGTTTGGGAGTTTTAAAATCTAGAAAATATATAGTTGTAAGTACACATGTTTCTGTACAACACCTCCAAAGCTGAAAGTGCTCAAACCACACTCCTGAGGGAACATGGGCTCCATCCCGTCCATCTCAAACCCCTCCATTTTCCTCCTTCAGTTCAGGTTTCAGGCCCTGGGGAGCCAGAGAAGGAAGTAAGCTGGGGGTCTGCTCCTTCCCCCAGATCACCTGCCAGGCACTCCCTGCCCAGATCAGCAGCTACCACTGCAGAGCCCGAGGAAATGATGTGCACTGAGCAAACTGCAGCACAGCTCCTGCTGGAAATAGTGGGTTGGGCCTCCTCCTTCCCTTCCTCTTTCCCTAAGCATTGAGAATTTACTATATACCTAGCACTAGGTGAAATTCAAAAATAGAGACGAATAAAAATCCATATAATCCCTGTACTTGGAGAGTTTAAAATCGAGAGAAAGAATCGCATATAAAAAGATGATCTGGTAAATAATTAATTCACACTATCATGCATTTCATAAGGGTGCAGCTCCCCTGGAATGTGGAATGGGGCAGTGTGACCAGGGAGCTGCGATTGTGTCTCATCTCAGCTATTGTGTTGGACAAAGCAGGTCTCCAGGCACAGTGGCAGGATGGAAAAGAACCTGGTGGGGACAAAATGAGGATGAGGATATGAAGAAAAAGGCTGAAGGAAAAGCCAAAGAGGGAGGAGTGGAGAGAGGAACTGTAGCTGACCCAGAGGCAAAAAGGGTTTTATATAATTAGTATTATTTCTGAATAAATTTATTTCTAAAAGTTCTGGAAATAAACATCTTTCTGGCGCATTTAAAATTTTTGCACTTAAAATGATTTGGGGAGTCTACACTTTCATTCATTCATTCATTCATTCAATAACAGTGTGGGGGAAGCTCATGCCAATCCTGTGTCCCATGCCACCTAAGACAGGCATAACCTCTGCTTTCTACACAACATTCACATCCACGAAATTCCAGTCACAAAATTTCTATCGTAGTTTCCTGAGATAAGCACTATGGAAGGAGAAAGTTTCTGGTAAATTGTTTCGGAAATGTGGGGTTAAAACAGTCATATTTTTAGGTGCAGCAATGGTCCTCCCAAGAGTCCATTCTGTGATTCAATAAAGAAAACTGATGTCCCTCAGCCTTGATGTGTGAGAATACTCAAGAAAGTTGTATTGGGGTAGGTAACAAATAGCAGAAAGGTGGTTTGAAGAATGAGGAAGTAGATAATGATGTACATTCAGGACAGTGGAGTATTAGGCAGCCATTTAAAATCTATGATGGCACTTGACACATATAATGCACTTAATGCAGTATATAACAAGGCTTTATACCCATTAATGCACTTGATCTTCACGATAAGCAGATGAGAAAAGTCTTATTCATTATAACATCTGACAGAGGACGCTATAAAATGGAGGGACTGTAGCTGGCAGAGAGGAGAGTTGGAGCTTAGATTGCATTTGATTATGGGAACCCGAGCTCTGAAAAACTCTTCTGCCTCCTGTCACAACTTGTAAACAATATCTGACAGCAGTGGGAATGCAGATACCATGATGCAAATGGAAAAAGTGGGATACAGAACAACATGATTCCTATTTTGTAATTAAACACTTCTGTAGCCAGAAGTAAATATCCCAAAATGTTAATAGTTGTATGTTATCCCTGCGTTGTGAAAAAAGAGGTTTTAAATTAATTTTCTATACTTCTTTTCATAAACTTTCAACAATTTGTGTTGCTTTGACAATCAAAGAAATAAACACCTCCCGCCAAAACTGTTGCAGAAATAAAAGTTTATCCATCATTTTTTTTTTTTTTCTACCCAAATCTTTTGCATATTAAAGAATTTTTAAACTTTAAAGCAGAATAGAAATATTAATTATTTTGTTATTCACTTTGGTCTCAGATTTTAGGGGGTTTACTTATGTGTAAGTATTTTGTAAAGCTTTCTGATCCCCTCATTTTCTGGGGGAATGATGTTTCCTGTCTTTGGACACATTTTAGAAATAGGTATGGAAACCATAAATTGTTTCAAAACAGTGAATTTATTGTTGAGATTTGTGTGCTCATTTCTTTCTGATCAAAATAGTTATAAAACTAGTTCCTACAAAACCACTCTCAAATGGTCTTTTAAAAATCCCTGTGTAGAAACACAATAAAAATCCTTGTGTAATATTTCCCTTTTAATAATTTGTGATCAAACCTCAGTTCTCCAGAAGTTATTCTGTTCCTTCCAACCTACTTTGGAATGTGCAAACAGTCCAGATAAATTTTAAAACTATAACTTAAATCAACATTTTAAATGCTTATAATTGTCATAGACTCTCCCTACCAAATACCTTCATTGTGCAGCTCTCTACACGGCCCAGACTCACTAATATGAACCTTAAGAATGTGGGTTCTAGATGAACGTGAATGTATCTGACACTGCATGCCGAGGAGTGAGCACTGACCTCAGTGTAGCCCTGGGGCTGCCTGTCATCCGGTATTCCAAGACCTTATCGAGAATTCTCCTAAACCCTCTCTAGAACCAGTGGCAAGTGTGTTCCTATCAGCATCTAACACTCCACAGAGTTCCTCAGGTGATAGGCAAGAGCTTCCAACAGCTGATGGCAAGAGAGGAAGGACACTGAAGCATGTGCTCTCTCCTCCCTCCACTGGGCACTTCCCTCAGGGCTGCTGCAGGCCCTGCTGGCTCCTGCCTGCATCCAGGGTCCCTGGAGCGCTAGCCCTTAGCAAGCCCCTTGAGCAAGCCAGAATAGACGCCTGGTCACTTATCATCTTTTCCCCTCCCTTTTTTCCTCAAGATAATACGAAGTAAATGTTTTTCTAACCCAATTTCCAGAACTGTTGAAAAGGTAAGCAGGTAAATGCACACATGCACACACATGTACAGGCACACACACACAAAATACACATAGAGACATGCACACATTCATAACATACACACACACACACACACACACACACACTCACTTAGAGCTCGAATCTTTCATTACAAACTCCAAGTCATATGGACTTGGATTCCGGCTCCCTTCTCTTTGCCAAGATTCATATTATTGAGCAAGTGAGAAGAGCTGAGCCAAAACAATCAAGTGGTTCCACAGGCACATTGTGAGGTGCAGAGCGAGCACTTTGGATATTGTGTAATTAAGACCGTAACAAACATCACACGGAGAATTAAGCTCCAGATTGTGGCAGAAATAAATCTGCTTGGCTTTGAAAAGTTTTCCTTAAAAAGAAATATGTTGGTTCCCATATCTGTCCAAGAAGGAGAGAGCCTGCTGTCTTTGACACAGGAAGTAGATAACACCTGTCAGTAGAATTCAAACCACCTGTTCGGGTGCTCCAGGAAACAAATCCTACAGCTGGCGGCACGCTCTCCCACTTATGAGCCACACCTTTGGACTGCAGATGAGTTTCAGAGTGGACAAGATTCTTTGCATTCAGCACAAAAGACCCCAGCTACATAAATCATCACAACTTGTGGAATTTTGCCCAAAGGACAAAGAAAGGTTATTCACCCCATCTTCAGGATCTCAAGCTGCTGAACACAATCTACACGGTGTCCTTTTTATCTGTATAAAAAACACAGTTGTAGAACACAAGTCCTAGTACACTATGTCTGTTCCTCAGAAAGCAAAGCCCTGAGAATCTTCACTCTCAGATTCGTGGAAAAAAAAAATCACTGATATGCCAGGACTACCAGCTGCAGCTGGATTTCTCCACTCCACTGTAGGCCTGTTTGTATCTTGCTTGGTAAAGCCCTTCCTGGCTTGAACTAGCATCAGTGCTTCACAGACTTCTGCCGTAGCATTCCTCCTTATACTACTCTAAACTTTTTAAATTATACAGTCTAAAAGAATCGTGGTTGGCACTGGAATTGTGCCCTTTATTTGCGTTTTTGGCCATTAAAAAATCTGAGATACATTAGATGGTTTCCTCCCAAATCAATCTTTCTTTTCTTTTTTCTTTTCTCTTGTCTTTGATTTCTTTCACTTCTGAGATGTTTATATCAGCTCTTCATAACCTAAAACTGCCAAGAAAAGAAAGTTGAGAAAAGAGGGACGTGAACTTGGAATCAATAGTATACAGGTCATCTCAGAGGGGACAGGGATAGAAGAAGCTACATACCAAGAATTATTCACCTCTTTTTATTGCTAGGTAAAAAAGTTTCATTCCAACTGCAACTTTTGCAAAAGGATATTGCAAATATGAAATCACCTTCTAAATATAAAAATGGATGTATGAGGACACTCCCATACATCACAGAAAAAGCAAAAAAAAATGCAAAGCCAAGATGCTTTCTCATCCCATGCCTCTGTGTCAATTTTTTATGTGAATGTGTGCCACATGTCAGGCTGTTTACAGAAAGAGGGTTTTGCTTTCTGAATCACACATGTGGTAGTCACTCCAACTCTGATGGAAAGGAGAATGGAGTAGCCGCTCACCAAGCTGATGCCGGTGCTCACACCTGGAGACTGCAAGCTGCTGAGGACCACCAGCTCACCAGGTGTGGCTCAAAAAGTCAAGAAAATACCTACCTGGCAGCTCTTGTGAATTTCAGCTCTTATGAGGCAGGTTGCCCATGCCAAACCGTGAATGGTCTTCCTAAATTCTAAGAGGTAAACACAGAGGAAGGCAGTCTATAAATTAAACATCCCCTGGCTTTGCACACTTTCCTCTTGTCTTCTTACTCTTCAATTTGTAGGCACACCCATGCACATGCGCACAAAACCTGCATTTCACTCATGCTCAGATTAGTCCCAAGAGTGCCAAAGAGCCTCTCTGATCCCAGGACTTCATCCAAACTCTCCCCTCTCACTCCGTGGAAAAGGTTTGTGGACAAAGAAGACTCAAGGTAAGCTGGGAAAGAGGCACAGGAGACCTCCAGATGCACAAGCAACTGTACCCCTGACTCCCCTCTCAATCTCAGAGGAACAGGGGCCTGCCCTTGCCAGGACCAACCACTGCTCCTGTGCTGAGCACTGCCCCCATACCCATGAGGAGAACCTCTCTCCTTGTAGAAATGCTACCCTGGCGTGCAGAATTGTTCATTAACAATTTAAACCTTGGTGACAGCTCTCACTAATTAAACCCTTACTGTGTACCAGGTTTTCAATGAAGCATTTTGCATCCATTTTTCTCACTGAATCCTGAAGTCCCTTTTACTTGAATACTTATTTTTAAAATGAGGAAACTGAGGTTTAGAGCTATATAGTCTGCACAAAATCAGACAAGATTCATTTTCATTGCTGAAGTCCAAAGCTGCCTGAATCTTCAACTCCATGTACAGAGTTACCAATAAGCATCTCACATCTCAAAAGTAACAAGAAGCCTGCCTAATGAGGCATGCTGCTGTAGCAGAAGCAGCTCCTCTCGGCAGGTCTTCTGGTCTACCTCACAAGACTCCAGCACATCCCACCATCCTGCAGCTGGCTCCTGCTGTCTTATTATGGAGGTCCTTTTGTGATCCCTTCACTTCTCTCTCAGACTGCCTCAGACTTTGCTGGAAGCTGGGATTATTCCTGTGGGTTGCTTGAACCCCACAGACACATCAGATGGAGAGTAAACTCATAATTTCCCAGGCTCTCACCACAATGCTCTTCAGTCTTGAACGTAAGAACAGCCCCATTGGGTGGGGTATAGCTCAGTGGTACAGAAGCTCCTAGCAAGTGCAAGGCCCTGGGTTCAATCCACAGCATAAAAAGAAAGAAAGAGAGGGAAAGAGGAAGGGAGGGAGGGAGAGAAAGAAGGGAAAGAAGGAAGGAGGGAAAGAAGGAAGGAAGGAAAAGGGAAGGGAAGAGAAGGGGAAGGCAAGGGCAAGGCAAGGCAAGAAAGGAAAGGAAAGGAAGGAAAGGAAAGGAAAGAATAGGAAAGAAAGGAAAGAAGGAAGAGAGGGAAGGGAGGTTGGGAGGGAGGAAAATAAGAAACTGACCACCTCCTATGGACCACCATTATGTTAAAAGCTGGGAGCTTAAAGCTGCCCTTCCCCAGGCAAAACCTAATAGAAGAGAGGAAGGGATAAATCTGGTGGGATTGGCAGAGCCTCCTGGCTCAGAAGGGCCTATCATTGCTTCATAATGATTCAGGCATTGGGGTGAGGGACAGGTGGGAGAAAAAAAGAAAAGTCTGGTGCCTCTCATTCTATATACCAACTTGTAGAGATGAAATAAAATCTGAGAACATCTTAAATAAGTGTTCTTCCCCTGGTCCCCAGTGCTGTAGTAAGCTGCTACAAATGAAAGTAATTCAAATTTTTAAATTATTGAAAAATTGACTTGCAAAATTTGTAACATTTTTTTAAAAAAAACCTTCAATTTATACACCTGTGAGTCTTTCACAGGGGTCACAAAAGAAAGCTTGTGTTTTTAAATACTTTGATTTTGTACGGAATAAACAATGGTAAGAGCACCCCCCGACTACAGCTGCCTCCAGAGACAGCGTGTGTCTCCCGCCACCAGCTGCAGCTTTGTCTGGTATCAGAAAGAGCAAACGGCTCCATCCTGGGCAGCAGAGCCGGCATTCGACCTGCCCAGGGAAAGACAGAGGTGGATGCACAGTTCAGTAGGGAGCCAGCATGGGCGCAGGAGGGAGGCAGAGCAGCCCTCCAGGGGGTATGTCCCTGGGAGGGAACAGCCTTGGAAGTAAATACAGTCCTAAAGAGCGGGTACAGCCTTGGGGTTGCATGTCCCTGGGAAACACAGCCAGCTACACAAAACAAGTTTAGTCTTGTTGGGGTGACTAATACAAGGACCCTAAAAATTGCTCTTTGTAGATTTTGAGGGTTTTGTTTTGTTTGTTTTGTGCTGTTTTGTTTTTTGCTTGACTTCCAGGATTGTAGGTTTAAAAAAAAAAAGAAGAAAGAAAGACTTTGGGAAAAGACAGATGGGTATGTCCTGTTCTTATCATTTGTTCCCTCCCTGACTTCCTTTCTTGATATTAGTTGGAAGTGATCCCTTTTGAAGCCATAAGACCTGAAGAAAATGTGATCATTAGGCCCTTCATGTGTCCCTGTCAGCCATTCTCATATGTGAAGAAATAAGAACCTGATTCTGAATCCAGATGTGAGTTTGTAAGTCCTTTCCACATACACACATCAAGGTTGTCACCTTCACACCACCCCTCCTCCCCAGAGGAGGGCAAAAAGGCTGTAGTCCTTGCAGCGAAGGATAGCCAGGAGCACCAGCAGGCTTCCCCAATACTGCGGGGCAGGTGGGCAGGCATGGGGAGACACCAGAAGTCCTGCCCAGGATAGGGGAATAGGAACAGACCCCACATGCAAGGTGGGAGCTGCCAGTCTGGGTGTTGTCTTCCCAAGCCCAGCATATGGCAGGAAAACAAAGAAGGAAAAGGCCATCAAGCCACTGTCTTTCAAAACAGCCAGTGGACTTCCATTCCAAAAAATCCACCAGCAGGTTCCCAACCCTGGACTTTGGCTGCACATCTCATTCATAGCAATAGAAGCCATGGGATGTGACAGGTCCCAGGCCTGCTGCTTCTGAGAGAAGAGATTGGAGGCAGAGGAAAGAGGAAAACCTGACCATCCAGGACAGGCAGCCCCAGAGGTGTTCTGAAAAATGTACCTTGTTAGAATGAGCACAGAACTGGTTGGCATGCACCTTCTCTCTTCCTTCTTTCAAGTAACATTTGATGGAAGTGCTATTGTAACATCAATTTACAGATGACAAAATGGAGGTTTTCAAAGACTAAATAACCTGCTCAATCCAAAAAGTAAAAAACAGAAACACAGGTCTAGAACTCTACATCCTGGATTCTGAACCATGGTGCTCTGCTTTCTCTGTGTCTGCCTTTTAGTTTGTAAATAACAACACCTACACATAGAACTATCATAAGGCCTAAGTGAATAATGTGGAAGCACTCTAGAGGATGAAAATTACGTTTTAGTGAATGTCATCATAATATAACCATGAACCAAGTAAAGATGGGAAAACAACCTGGTTTCGAAAAACAAAACCAGGAAGAGTTCATTGAGTTTAACACAGATAGTAGCCATGCCTATTCTAGAGGTTGATTTTCACTTTTGTTCTATACTTTTTGCAGGTAGTTCAGATTAATTCAGAGAATGGGAAAATCTAATTTCCCTCCCCTCCCTGTATTAAAAAAATAATAAATCACGTTTTCCCCTGGGATAAACAGAAGTAAGATGCCCAGTCACGCTTGCTTGCATGTAAAACAACATCTGATTACACTAACCTGGAGATTCTTCCGTGCCACTTGCAGTCAGGGCCCAGCTGTAGCCACTACTACTGACTGACACAAGATGCCCTTCCCAGTCTCCACATGCAAAGATACACCAAAGTTTCTATTTCTGCAGATTCAAGAGGAAATGATGCAGCTGTAATTTGGATCCCAAATGTCCCTCAGTGGCCGATGTGTCAAAGGCTTTTTCCCCAGTCTGTGGCACTAATGGGAGGTGGTAGAACCTCTAGGAGATGGGGCCTAGTGGCAGGAAGTTAGATCACAAGGGCTGCCTTTGAAGGGGACATTAGGATAGCTGGCCTCTTCCTTTCTTTTGCTTCTCAGCTGCCATGAAGTAACCTCCACCAAGTGTTCCTACCTTGATGCACTGACCTGCCACAAGCCCAAAGCAGCAAAGCCAAGTGACCATGGGCTGAAACCTCTGAAACCAAAATAAACTTTTCCTTATATAAGTTACTTATTTTTAACTCTTTTGTCATAGTAATGCAAAGGTACAGAAATGACCCCTTTAATTTTTGTTCATTCTAAGATATGTGGTTTTTCTCCTGAAGTTGTAACTTTCTTGTGTGTATTTTCTACTTGTGCCTAGCAGGAGATGCTCCCAAAGCCATAAAGGAAAGCACACCAGCTCTGCAGGCAGGGGCTCTGTATTCCAAGCTAACTCTTGGAACCAACCACCTAGTGCATGAGCTCAGCACTCAGGAGTGTTCCACTTTTTTATCTGCAGATGAGAGGGCAGAAGAGGATTCCATAGGCTTTATTCCAGTTCTAAATATCACCGACTGCCCACAGCCATATGAAATTCTGTCCCAGCCACTCAAAGCAGACTTCTCCATCTCGACAGGGCTTCTCCATGTAGGATTAAGAACAGAACTGCCTGGATTGCAGAGCTGGACATTCCACAGTGCCCAGCTGGACACTGAAGGATCCCAGAGCCCGAGAAACCCAGCTGACATTTCCCAGGAGATAAGTGGAAGCCTTCCAAGTGCAGGACAGCCAGACACACTTTCACAATACTAGAATGTTCCCAATCACACAAAAGATAAAAACATGAAAATCTTGAAAAGTCTGAATTCCTACTTAACTTTATCAAGATGAATCACTTAAATACAAAGGAGGAGTTTAGTAACTTTAGACAGGATGTTAGTGTTTCTTGGCCCCATCTGGTTTCTGAGGTTTTTCTCTTAAGTTGCCGGTCCACAGGGGCCATGCAGCAGCTCTCTCTTCTTTTGATGGTAATTAGCCCATCTTTAACCAGTGCCTGACCACAGTGCCTAGGCTTCCCTTAGAATGGAAAGCACTACAGTAAGGCAGTGTGTCTACTTATTGAAGTTTTGAAATGAAAAATAGTTTTTTATTTTTCATGACCCATCAACTCTCACTGCTACCAAAAGCTTACAGCCAAAGGGGATATAAACCACTTATCAATAGGCAGGAAAAAATTGGTTTTCTTCAGGATAGTGTTCTGTCAAGGACAACCTGAGTTTCATGTCCCTATCATCTGTACCATAGTATACATATGTACATGTATATACATATTGATATTTATTACCACTTTTGGGGGAGAGCAGTACTGGGAATTGAACCTAGGGTCTTTGCACTGAGTTACATCTCCAGCTTTTTTTTTATTTTTTCAGAGTCTAAGTCACCAAGGTGGGATTCAAATTTGCAATCCTCCTGCCTCAGCTGCCCAGAATAGTAGGGTTATAAACATGCACCACCACTTGTGCTTGGTGGTTCAAGGCTGAAACATTTGTCACTTGTGAGGTACTAACACTGTATCTTGAGAAGGTATTCTATACAATAAAAATATCTCCCTGAGCTTGAATATTGCAGAAAAAATGATTGTTAAGAAGTTCTCAAATTGTCTTCTTAAATCTGGATATATACCCATGATACTCATAAATTTCCAATCTATGTATCAGTGGGTGAAACACTGCACAAAGAGGGGCCTTAGGCCAAAACTACAAGAGAAGTGCTTGATTCTTAAGGACCCCAAAATTCAGATGTCTTTGGAGACCCTAGAATTTGCCAGGAGGAATTATCAGCATATCAACATCATCATCATCACAACCAGCAGCACTAATGTTTATTGAATACTTACAAGACATAACCTATACTTAGTGTTGTATATATATACTTAATCTCTCTGAAAAAACTCCGAGGCAAGTTCTTTGATTGTGCTCCATTTAAAAATGAGCAAACTGAGTCTTACAATTGAGAAAACTGTCCAAGTTCACCTGTGGGAAATGCTGAGGTCAGGTTATAAACCTTAGCAGAACCTGAGATTCTGCCTGCTCTGTTCTCTCCCTGCTGTCCGCACCTGTGTGATATCAGTTCCAGGGCTCACAGGTCCAGGAACTCAGGGAAAATGCATGAAGGTTTAAAGGACACAGGCCCTTCAGATCCACTCGGATGAGATTCCAAGAGTCATGGAATGAGTGCAAGTGACAGAACCCAGCTTGAACTAGTAGTGTATGCAACAAGAGACTAATCGGCTCCCACCTTGGGGTCAAACATGACTTCACACTGCCATGGGCCTTAGAGTTAACACTATCAATGAAGAAAGAGGACTGCTTCACCCAATAGCCTGAGTGTGGTCTTGATTCATGTCAGCCACATCTAGGCCTCAAGCTCACCCCTGAATTAAATATTGAGGTAGATGAACGGTGGTGATGGGAAGGTCTGAGGTCATGATCTTACCAAATTAACATTTTCCCCAAAAGGACTAAGGTATGGGAAATTTGAATCCCATAAAAATATAGGAGAACTTTTACCCCCAAAATAGGGCAGAAAGGATGGGCAAGGGAGGCAAGCAGATGCTCCTAAGAGTAACCTTACTAGCTGTAAAGCCAACGTCATAGATCCCAAAGAATGCCACAGAGCAGTGATGGCGAATATTTTAGGGCCAAGTACCCAAACTGCAACCCAAAACCCACTTATTCATTGCAAAGTGCCAACACTGCAATTAGACTGAATACTGAGGCTTTAGTTTAGAAAAAACAACTCATACATTAACATCTTTTGTTTCAAAAGAAAAATAACATGTGTGACATAGGTTCACCACCACTGGCCTGGGATACAGCTTTTAACAAAATACTACACTATCTCTCTTTAAATTTTAAAAATATTCTGGGGCCTTTACCTTGTCAAGAACTGCAAAGTATATTACTTATTTTTTAAAACAATGGCCTGCTGGATGTGGTGGCATACATCTGTAATTCCAGCACTTAGGAGGCTGCAGAAGGATCACCACAATTTTGAGGCCAGCCTGGGTTATACAGTGAGTTCAATGCCAGCCTGACCTACGCAGCAGACCTGCACAGTCTCAAAATAAACAAACAGGGCCAGTGAGATAGCTCAGCGGCATAAGTGCCTGCCTGGCAAGCGCAAGGTCCTGAGTTCGACTCCCGGAATGCACATAAAAATAAATAAATAAACAAACAAATAAATAAGGCGACCAAGCTTTCATAACAATGATATTGAGATTATTTTAAATAATCATCAGCCCACACAAATGATTGCCACCATAGCAGTATTTTAAGATAAGCAAAATGCATCAATAAATACTCTATATACCATGTCAGCTCTTTATAAATGCTAGTGTCTAATATATTAAAATAACAGATCATCATATTCTATTCACTGTACCATAAATTCTTACTGATTTTTCATGAGTCAGGGAATATATGTTTATGTTAGACATAATGTGATTATAAAGCTCAATTACATAGACATTTAAATTTTATGACCTACAAAGTGATAACATGTTGTCCCAGTCTCAAATGACTTAGAACTCTAGTCTGCAGTTCAGATCTGAAATATTTATTGCATGTCTATTATGTGTATGGGGAAGGTGCTTGGGATAAAAAAATAAATAAACACCACCTCTATTCTTGTTAGTAGGGTAAACAAACATGTTAATATGTCCTGTATTATAAGTGCTATAATGAAGGCGAGCAGGTATACTCTGCAAGCTTATATAGGGTTACTTAAACTTGAGAAATGACTAATTTAAGCCAAAAAGGAAAAAAAATAAGTATTTCAAGCAAAATGAATATCAAGAGCAAAAGCATGGAAGAAGTGCTGGAGGTGTAGATTAGGGGTATAGTGTGTGCTTAGTATGTGCAAGGCCTGGGCTCAATGCCAAGAAAGGGAGTAGGGAGCAAGGGAGAGAGATGGAGGAGGAAGAGAAAGAAGAGGAGGAAAAAAAGAAGGAGAAGAAGAAGAGGAGGAGGAGGAAGAAAGGGAGAGTAAAGAAGGAGAAGAAGGAAAAGGAGAAGAAAGAGGAAGAGGGAGAGGTAAGAGAAGTGGGGAAAGGGGAGGGGAAGGGAGGGGAAGGGGAGAACAGAAACATGAGATGGCCTAAAGAGATGAGAATAGAAGCACAAGATAGCATGAAGTGTTCGGGGAGATGAAAGCTTTAGGTCTAGGACAACAATACCCAACAAAATTTAATGGAAGCCGGGCATGGTGATGCACACCTGTAATCCCAGCACTTGGGAGACTGAGGCAGGAGGATCGCTGAATGTTCAAGGCCAGCCTGGGCTACCTAGTGAGTTCAAAGCTAGCCCGAGCTACACAGGGAGATCCTGTCTCAAAAAATAATAATAATAATAATTAATGAGAGTCACAAATACAAGTGATGTAAGTTTATAAATTTTAGTAGCCATACTCAAAAAATAAAAAGAAATTAATAAAATCAACTTTAAACATGTGTTTTATTAACAATATGCATCCAGATTACTAAAGAGGCATGTGACAGTCTTCTTCAGAGCGAGCCCTCAGGGCCCATGGTGTGTCATAGACCAATAGTGCAACACAGTTTGGACTGGATGTACTTCAATGGCTCAGCAGCCGCTGTGCCTGGAGGCCACAGGTAAAGTTCCAGAGTGACAAGTGTGAGGCAGGAACACACAGCCAGGAAGTAAACAGGGACAGTCAAACCACATCTCACAATGAGCACTTCATAGTGTATGTCATAAAACTCGAGTTACTCTGGTAGATTTGTGAAGGATGGTTTTGAGGAGAATGAAACAGGAAGTTGGATGGTGTCTTAGTCTGTTTTCTCTCACTATAACCTAAAACCAGGTACTTTATACCTAAAACCGGGCAGTTTATAAAGAATAGGATTCCATTTGGCTCCTGGTTCTAAAGAATAGACGTCCAGGAGCTGGTGCTAGCATTTACATGGCATCTGGTAAGGGCCTTTTTGGTGAATCATGAGATTATTCATGGAACAAAGGGCTAGAGTACACCAACTTAGCTCTCTCCCTTTTGCTTTGTTTTTGTTTCTTTGTTAGTTTTGTTGTTATTTTTTGTTTTTAAGGTCCCTGACAATCAGCCATTTTTTCTTCCTCTTTCTCTGATTTTCTGTGTCAGATAAGGTTACATCAATAAACCACCTTTCTTTCTTTTCTTAGAAAGCCATTAATCCCACCATGGGATGCATTGGCAGTTCTAACTACCTCTCAAACCCCTCATCTCCAAATAACATCAAATATCAACTTGGAGATTAAGTTTCCAACACTTGAACTTTTGGGGAACACATTCAAACCATAGCAGCTGATTATAGAGTACAGTGCAGTTGGCAGAAGTTTGACGTTAGGGCCAGTGGTAATAAAGACAGAGCTAGAAAGTCATGGAAATACTGAGAACAAAATGTCATTAGGATTCTGGCAAGTTCACTGTGAAAAGGGCACAAGGCAGGAGGTGAGGATGTCTCCCTGATTTCTTGTTTGGGTAACTATAGAATTATTAGAATTAAAAGATTGGAGCTATAGGCAGAAGTCTGGCTGGGCACATTATTCTCTTTCACAGCAACATGCAGCATATAGTATACATAGAGTGACTCCAGGGTGGACCTCCATCATAACTCAGAGGTTACTGAGTGAAGAGGGCCTTGATAAGGGAACATGCCAGGATTATTCTAATCATTATTCTCAGAGATTTGGAGGTTTTCAGTGCAGTAAAGGAATGTGGAACAGAAAGATCCTTAAAATGAAACACTGAGCTTGGTTAGGAGATATTAACACATATCTCGCTCCTTAATGAACAAGAAGAATTAGAATCATGGGAACATGGTTAGACACCTGGCATCAGATGCATAAGCAAGCCACTGAGAAGCTTCTAGCTTGCCAGGTGTTCATTAAGGGAAGGCAACGGCAAGTCAGTTCCAGGGCTGTAGTAGAAGAGAATACCTGCACACGCAGGACTGTCAAAAACGGTCATCCTCCACTAATCTACAGCTCGGGACTTTCCAGCAGCACCACAAGATATATTTGATAGAAGGAGCAAAAGCCTTCAGGATCCATAACACTCAGGCCCCTGCATGTCACAGCAAGGCCCTCGTGCAGCCATTCCCAGGAAGAGCAATTATAACTTTAAAAGGAGATTTCTCAAACTGGAGAAGTGACTCAAACTAGGATTTAAAGGGTCACTGAAGAGTGAGTCACTGATTGATCCATAACTTGGAGAGGCAGGCATTTTGGATGGAGAACTTGGAAATTCTCCCATATGGATGAGTTTCCCTCATTCTTTTGCTTGAACACTCAAATATTAGGAGGGTCAGTACTCTGTGCCGGGAACTCTGAATATCAGTGTGAGTTTGAAGTTAATGCTAGACCTGCTCTATTAGAGTAGGCTACGCCCAGTGTGTTCTTTCCAAAGAGGACAATAAGGGGCAGGGAGAAGCTTCCCAGAAGAGAAACCTTACAAACATTACCCAGCCAGGTGATCAAGCTAACCATCAATAGTTGTCTTAGTTACTTTTCTCGTTGCTGAGACAGAATACCCAACACCCAAAGTTAAAGGGAGAAATGTTTATTTAGCTCACAGTTTGTAGAAGTTTCAATCCATAATTGGGTGGCTCCAAGGCAGGGTGGCACATGGCAGAGGGGCAACAGTTTATGGTGGGGGAAGACAGCAAAAGCAAAAAGAGGGGAGGCAAGGCTTTTTCTGTCCATTATATTATATGCAGGCTACCTGTCATAGGGCAGGTGTAGCACTCACATCCTTAATCCTAGCCAAATCATTCAGTGGACTGATTTACTAATCACACACCCTTAATCCCAGCATCATACACTCTAGATTCAGCCTCCTCTGAAAAAGACCTATCACCACGTGAGGCTTTGTGGGGACATTTAGACACAAACCATAACAACAGTGATAGGTGATGATTGTAGGATGTAACCTTGACTTAATGTGATGAAAATGGCACTTTATCTCCGTGGCAGAAACCCTTAACACCAAGATAATCATGAGCCAAAACCATTTGACAAATCCCAATAGGGGGTCATTCTATAAAATACCAAACTAGTATTGCTCAAAATTGTTAAAATCACCAAAAACATACAAAGTGTGGAAAACTGTCATAGCCAAAAGGAACCTAAGGAGACATAATAATGATATGTAATATGGGATTCTGAGACAGAAAAGGTACATAAAGTAAAAAAGGAAAACAAGTATTTATGGACTTTAGTTATTGATAATGTACCAGTATTGATTCACTAATTGTGACAAATACATAGCACAAATGTAAGATGGTAATAAGGGAAATTGGATTGGGAGTATAGGCAAACTGTACTATGTTACTAATTTTTATATATGTAAAACTTCTCCAGACTTAAAAGTTTATTTAACAATAAGTAATTAAATAAGAAAAAAGGTGATTCTAAACTAGCTTTTTAGGAGCAGCTTACATTTTGGTTACCATAAAGTCTTTATGGGCTCTTTTTGAACCCATACCAAGCTGGGTTCCCCATTACCATTCTAATGTACACCAACACATGATTACATGCTGGGAAGGAAGACATCTTTCTCTACTCAGAATTTTCAAAATGGTGAAGGACATGATTTGTATGGGAAGATGAATGTTAATCAGATGGTATTAAGTCCTGTACTATGAGAGGGGAGGAGAGCTTTCTAAACTGGATTAAATGTTCCAATTCTTTTTTGTTCACGCCTTCCTGATCAAAAACCCAGAGCTAGTTATTGCTCTCAAAAATATGCACACAATGCCATAAACATATAGTTGTATATGGAAAAATTCTAATATTTGATGTGTAGTGATTGTACAACAGGTCCATGATTCTTTGTCATTCTTTTCTGCAAGTGGGAGAAACTAATTCTGTCTACCTTGTGTGTGAGCTAGGCTTAGTGGCTCGGTAGGAATGAACTGAATAAAGCAGGAGTAGTCTGTGTGACATCAGAGACAGGTCATAAAATGCACTGAGGTTTCTGTGGTTCTCTTTCTTCTAGGCCACTCGGTCTGGGGGAAGCCACGACCTTGTCTACAGATCACTCAAGTACCCCGTGAAAGGCGATTTCTCTAACCATCAGCCAGGTGAATGGGCCTCCTCAGAAGCAGTCTCAGCCTCTGAGAGGCCTGCAGGAGAATGACTGTGCCTAGCTGTCATCTTAATTGTATCCTTGTGAGACATCCTGTGCCCCAGCCACCCCGCTAACCCACTCCTGAATTCCTCACTTGCAGAAACTACAAGACCATGGATTGTTCTAGGTTTAAGCCACTACACTTGGAACAACGTCTTAGGGAGCAAGAGATAGCTAATCCATGATGTCACACGCATGTGACATGTGAACACAGAAGGGAATGAATTGGGTATTTCTTCTGAGCCTGACCTCTTTCTCTCACCTGTGTAGAAAGCCCAGATCAACCTCTGCTTTCCCTAAGATACCTGGAACAGCAAATTAAAGACAATGGTTAAGACACAGTGTTATAAAAATTTGGAAGTTAAATTTTTAAAAAGTAGGTTGCATGACTCAAAGAGAAATAATGTCTACAAAATGCATATCCGGATTTTATCAGAGCTTATAAAAATGTTTTAAAATAATCCCATGAGAAGACAGAAAATGCGGAATGGGCAACGCTGAATGGTTCTATAGAAAAGCTGCCACAGCAAGGGTCTGGTGATGTTGTTAATGCTTTAGCTGGAGACATGGAAGCGTGCTGATCAGATTGACACCATAATATATCTGACAGACTTAGTATTAAATGACCTGGATAGATAAGAGTAATGTATAGGAAATGGGAATGTTTATTTAATAAAAATGAATGAAAGTTCTGCATTTGGGCCTTAAAAAGAAAAATCAACTATATAAATCCAATTTGGGAAACCATGATGTCTGCCAGAAGTTCATGTGGAAAAATCTACTTAATATGAGCCAACATTGAGACAGAGCTTTTCAGAGAGCTAATAAAACCTTTAATAGAAATAATAGAAAATGAGGGAGAGAACTACTGAACTCTGAGCTGCAGGACTTGCATTTCTACTGGCGTCAAGAGATGGTAAGGAAAGGTACCGGGCCTTGGGGACCACAGCCCCACCTTGTGAGGAGTAGTGGAAGGAGCAGAGGGCAGGGGAAGAAAGGGTGCCAAGTTGGGTGTCCAGAGGCTTTCACTTTGGAATGGAGGGAGCTAATCTGTGCAGTCTTAAGGCACAACACTTAAGAACTGAACTAAGAACAATAAATAAATATTAGATTTAGGCTTTTGCTCACGGATAGACCTATCCAACAATGAGATCAGCTGCCCTTAGAGGTAAGCAGGGATCAAGTCCTGTGCAGCAGATGGTGAAAGACTTGGCCACAGACCAGATGGAATTAAGCCTATGCAAAACATGGGCACATTCATCCGTACAAAGGGATTCCTACTCCCAATAGTCATATACAGTGTTATGTAGAAGAGAATTAAATGTGATGCAAAGCCCAGTCTCATATGTAATGCACTCTTAGAGTGAGTGACATTTAATCCTATCACTGGAAATCTTCAAATCAGAGGTCAGACAATAATTCTAAGAAGAGTGCCTACATTCAACAGGAGATTGGAAATGCCAATTGTGTTAGTTTTCTGTTATTGTAAAAAAAAATATGTGAGATAATCAACATTTGGAACCAAATGTTTATTTTGGTTCCAAGTTTCAACCCATGTCCAACTGGTCCACTACTTTCACCTGTGTGGTCACACATGGTAGGAGTGCGTGGCAAAGCCAAGCCACTCACCTTGTGGTTGGAAAAAGGAAGAGGGAAAGAGGAAGAGACTGAGGTCCCAAATCCCCTTCAAGGGCACACCCCAGTGACCCCAAACCTCCCACTAGACCCCCACCTATTAAAGGTTCCCCAGTCTTCCAATAGCACCAACCTGGGGCCAAGCCTTTAACACATAAGACATTAGACAACTAAACTACAGTAACATCTTTCACAGCTCTGGTTGCACACTAGTTATCTGGGAACTTTAAAATGTTCTGTACCCAGGCTGGGCCCCATCTAATTGAATCAGAATGTCTCAGCAACAAGATGAGATAGTGAAAAACTGTGGCATGAGATGGTTACAGGTATTGGGTAAGGGTGAGGATCACAGCAGTATTAGTGTTTTTTCAGCTCTCTACATGTTTCTAATGTGCACCAAGTATACAAACACTACTTTATGTGATTCCCAGGCCCCTTTCAGCTCCATGATTCTCTAATTTCCTGTCTGGATGCTTGGTATCTAGAGAATCCATCCAACCTCTAGTCCTCCTATGTGAGGGCATCTTATACAGGCAATTGACTTCATCAAATGTTCCAGTGTCTAAATTCAAGTTCTCTCTTTATTAGTTGCAAGTTCAAGTCATCTAGTTTCTTTGCACTGGATCTTCCACTGTAAAACAAGAATAGTAAAACTATGATAAGGATGAGGAATAAATAGAATTCATGTGAAGTGCTTTGCACATCTGCCACACAGAAGGAATTAGATAAAGGGAAGCTATTATTATTAACGCAGGTATTAAAAGAAAGACCTATTTAAATCACATTTTGAACATTACCTAGGCTAATACAATATACAGAAAAGACATACAATATAAATATAGTATGTTCTAAAAAAATAAAGTTTACTTAAAATTTTAAGCTATATATTTTCATGTATTCTAATTGGTAAATCTGTTTCTCACAGAAGTACAAGTTAACAATTCTGAAAGTATTTTACATCTATACTAGGATTGAGCAGATGAATGAATGGTAATCACAGTCTGATTTCTCAAAAGCAAGAAGAAAAGTCTGGATTTGACCATGTACTAATAGATTAGCATCCAAGACAGGAGAATAAATTTAGTGCTTGGTTTATTACATCATGGATGGAGACAGACATTGGTACAAATGTGTGTGTACATATGGGTTAAATACCCACGAACATATTCCTTAGCTCTGTCTGCTGGCAGGGCTTGGGGACAGTGGAACCCCAGTAGCACTGAGCATACATTTGACCAGACCCTTATTTCTAAATAACAATTCCTCCAATAAAAAGGAGCAAGGGATCCTTGCAGAAATGGTTGATTCTAGACCTGGGATAGTGGAAGAATAAGGTGTCCTTCAGTGTCTTTTAAGGCCAGAAAATAAGAACTTTCTCAGTGAACAAATAGGTGAAGGCATGCTGAAGGAACATGTGGCCAGCATGAAAGAGCTCCTAATGGCTAAAGCTAGAGTAATCTGATCAACAAAATAAATAATATAGCTTGAGGTTATAACCTGTAGGATAAAATAAATATCCATGAATCCATACTGATTTAAATAAATGACTGAGTAATAAATAAATGAAGAGAAAAATAATCCTTCCAAATAATATATGTAGATAGCTTCCTCCAGGAGGTAGGAATTAATGAAAGAAATATTCCAAAGAATAGGCTATGCAAGGAGAAAGATGGTACCCTTTCAGTGGGCAGTCCTGGCAGACTGCACCTTCACCAAGTGAGCAATTTTAATATCACCAGTGATAAGTCATGCTCACGTTGTGTTTCTATAAAATGAAGTGATCCTAAAATAAAATTGTAATTGAAAATAAAAATCAATTATTTTAATTCATTATTTTAAAATCATTATTTTAATTTATGTTATTTTACTTGGTCACAGTTTAATTGCTTAAAACTATGAAACCTCAACATACTATTATTTTTGTGGGATATATATTGTTGCTAACTGCAGTACATATCCTAAGTATACAAAAGTATCTAGTAAGACAATTATGCCCATTGGGAAATGTTTGGAGGAAAGTAACCTCAAAGCTTTGATTCACTTCAGGCCTGGGACAAAGCTAAAGATTATACTACAGGTACTGTCAGAATGAACTGCAAACTGTAGTAGGTGTCAATTATAAGGGACTAAAATGATTGGGAAATCCTTATAGATTGGAAGGGGCTTCTCAAAGATCCAGAAAGATAAAATGGAAATTGGGTCTTGCTGAAAGTGATCTGAGCTCCTAGAACTTTTTTCTACTCAGCAGACATTCCAAAGAACCTGCTGGGAGCAAAAAAAACAAACCCCCAGCATGACTCTGGGTCTCCCTATCCCATTCCTGCCTACCATATAGTTCTTGAATCTTTACAGAGTCCTGGAGGTCCAAGCTGTGCCATCCCCTTCAGGAGACTTCTGTCATGATGGTGCCCCTTCCTAGAATGCAGAATCCATCGGTCAGTGACCCTCCAGGGAACACTCTCCACTCCTTCAGTGAAGATTTATCCAGCACTGCCTGTGTATGCTGTCCTAGATGACAACCGACATCCTTCCACTCAGTGTGTAGATGCTGACTGAGGAAAGGAACAGTCACACACCAATGACCCACTGAGAAATATGCCAACATTGACTAGCACCGAGCAGGCTGGAAACAAAGGACTGTCAAAGCCAGTCACTTTCAGGAGGTGCCACTGCAAAGAGGTATTCCTAGCCTCGATGAAGGATATGGAAAGGTGAGGGTAGGAGCATTCTGGGTAGAGGGTTGGCCAGCCCAGAGGTCCAAGGCAGGGACCAAGCCATTCTCCAGGAAAGGACACAGGTCTATGGTCACACAGGTGACCTGGGGCAGATAAGAGCTTGGCAAACCAGGAGAAGGCAGACAAAACACAATAGTGTTGTGGAAAACATTGGGCTGCTCTCTGGGGAGTGTTGTCTGTCATTTGAGTACAATATTTTAACACCTCCCCCCCCCCCCGCAGCTACATGGGGACTCTATTGTAGGAGACCAGAAGGACAGGGAAACTGTGGAGTCCTATTGCCAGTCCTGGCTGGACAGGATGAGCAAGGAGGATGCCCCCAATCCTTTAGAAGGAGAGGAAATGGGACTGGTCAACAGACTGGGTGTGTGGGAGTGGGGGACGGAAGGAATCACGGAAGCTCCATTGTTTTCACTCAACTGAACTGAGTGGGTGGTGGTCTCATTTCCTGCAGTGGGAATTCTAGAGCAGAAGGAGGAGGTGGTAATCAGACTCAGGTTGTATTCATGGTAACTGAGTTCCGATGAGATGTTCCTGTGTTCCAGTGGGCGTGGCAAGAAGTAGGTGGGGGAGCTGCTAAGCAGGACATAAGGATTTGGAAGTCGTCGGTTTATAAATGGAACTTAAAACCAGGCCCTGGTTGGGGTCTTTCAGGTGGACACTTGGTGGAGGATACATGGGGCCCAGGCTAAGCTTGGTTTGGAGAGAAAGGGACAAAATGAGGCCAGGAAAGAGAAGCAGCAAGAGAGGTGGCAATCTCAGGATTGCATGGCCATGAAATGCAAAGAAAGCAAGCAATTCTAGGATCTGTGGCTCACTGGAGGCTCCTGCGGCTGCGCAGTAGGGTGCTCCCCTCCCTGCCCACAGCTGAGACTGCAATAGGCAGTAATTGCTGAGGCTGGTCCAGCCAATCCGACTACTCCCTCCACAAGTTTTTTATATAACCAAGTAATTTCTCCACATAGACGGTAAACCTTGCTTGAAACATTTCTTCACTCTATAAATCGTGTATTGCAACTCACCAAGCTTAAGCTTGGCTTCCTTTTTTCCAAAATGAAGGCATTTTCAGTTGCTGTGGGTACTCCATGGATGACAAAAGATTTCCATCTCCTCCCACCCTCTGTCCTGGGCACCATTTATCATCTCATAGGTGGCCAGCCATGAAAGCTGTGGACATTCTGCAGGGATAGGCCATCTTGTCTTCTGAGCTTTCTGTTGTTGTTACAAAATACCTCAAAAAATACATTTAAAGGAGGAAAGATTTGTTTTGGCTCATGGTTTCTGAGATTTCAGTCCTTGGTCGTTGGTATCCGCTGTTTTTACCTTGTGTGAGGTAGAACACCATGGCAGGGAGCATGTGGTAGGGCTAAGATGCCCATCTCATTGTGGGCTGGTGTAAGCAGGAGAAGGAGAAAGAAAGAACAAGATGTACTCCTCAAGAGCACACCCCCAGTGGCCCTCTTCCTCCAGTTAGGCCTACCTCCTACAGTTTACTCCACTTCCCAATATCCCATTAAGCTCTGAAGCCCTCATCAACCAGTCACCTCCTAAAGGCCCAATGTCTGAGCACTGTTGCATTCTGGACCCAGCCTTTAACACTCAAGCTTTTGGGGGACATATCAGATGCAAGCCATAACAATGAGCTTAACACTCACAGAGGAAACAGCATTTTTGGAGAGTGAATTGAATTGGATTGTCAGCATCCAGCTTCAGTACATCACCAATTCCCAACCAAGGAGCCCAAGGTGTCCCTGGATGCACTTTAACATGTCTCTGAGGCCCTGAAATCATGGATAACATACTGAATTCTTGCTCAAGCCATGTCAAGCCCAGTGCTGTCCTGAGAAGGCTTGGAACCCAAGAGAGCTACATTCCAGGCAGTGAAGGGGGTCTGGGGGAAGCTTCAAAGATGGCTTCTCTACCTAACCCTATTCAAAGTTGCGCAGTCTGTTTCACTGACTTTTATATAACTTGATAGCATCTGTTACCCCAGAAATATTTGTAAAGCACCTGCCAGATGTCTGCTCTGTTTTAAGGGCCACGAAGTCAATTTCAGACAAAACAGATAAAAATCTCTACCTTAATGGAATTTACCTTCTAATGGGACAAAGAAATCAGTAATAAATAAATAAATAAACAAATGTGTGTGTGTGTGTGTGTGTGTGTGGTATGTTAGCTGGTTGATAAGCACTAAAGAACAAAAAGACAAAATTAAAAATGATGATCAACAGTATCGTGAACTTTTATGACACATATCATGTGCCAGATACTGGTCTAAATATTCTACATGAATTTTCTCATTAAGCCCTCAGGACAACTCCTGAGGCTGGTATTACTAAGATCAATGTTTAAATATGTTACAGGTAGGACACAGATGTGACTACCTTGCCCATGGTCACACAGCCCAGGCTGTGAAAAGGAAGGACGAAGGGAGCAACCTTAGGAAAGGCAGTTGGGGAAAGCTACCAGGCATACTGTGAGTGTATGTCCCACAGAATCATACAATAGGCCAACTAGCTTTGGTTATTACTTCAAATTTGTACATTAGCTGCAATCCTTGTGCTGGAGGATCCTTTCACTCCTGGGAGCAAAGGGTCACTTGCCTCTTACACTTCTTTTTGCTTAAGTACTCATGGTTGCTTTCTAAGTAAAAAATGAAGGATAAAGAGAGAGAGTTTATGCAGAATTTGGACACTATATAAAATCTATTATTTATGGAGCAATTTAATATAAGGAAAACAAATCATAGGTGAAGTAAATAGGTAACAAAAGGCTAGCACATGTTCATCTGGAAGATGGAAAGAATCATCTTCAAGACAAATAATTTCAAATGAGAATGTCACAGTTGGAACACAAACTGAGATTTGCAAACCATGAAAAAAAGTTAAATGCTGCTTTCTTTAGATTTAAAGAATGAGAGGCTTGAAAATACTTTTTAGGATAAAAGAAAGACAATGGGCATATACAAGTCATGGTATTGTACAGGTTCTTCAGAACAATGGGCAAAAAAGTAAACTCCTCTCCAAAACCCAGGAGTCTTGCTCAAATGATGTCTGATTGAGAGATAATTATGGAGGAAAATGCCAATTCCACATTTCATATCTGTGCACTTTACTGAGTATTGTCAGAGCCCCAGGATGGGATCTGAAAAGAATAGCATGACAAGCTGGGGATGGGAAGAAAAGTAGTCTTGGAGCAGAGCCAGGCAACGTGGAAGTAATTGAGACTTACCAGCATCATTTCCATAATCAGTTTTGGATGCACAATAGCTGAAGAGTGTGCCACGGGGTCTCATTTATTAGCATTCTGGAGTTACAATGTTGTCATAGAAGGTGACAAAGCTATTGCTTTTGCAACAATCCATAGAATTTTTATTGAGGAGTAATGCTGGAAAGAGACAAGCTATTCTAACCAGGTCCACTCTGTGCAATGCAAATGTGCTAGTCTATCTGCCCCATCACGCCTTCTTGATCATCTCATCTGCTACCTCAGTAAAAAATGGTTTTCCTAAAGCCATTTATGGATTATGAAGACCCATTATTTTCCAACTGGGAAAGTGGACATCACACTGCAAAAATCAGTGAGCATTAAAATTTTTTAAATCACAATATAGGCAGTGAAAACTTCCACTGCGTCTCTGGCCTATGTCTCCTGTCTCTAGAACACTGAACTACCATGTTAAGTAGACGGCAGGTGCATGACACCATATGCAGCCTTCAGCTCGCAGTGAATGTAAACCCATCGCAGCACAGGCTTGCACCCTGCCGATGCCTGACTAGGTTGATAGTCTTTGAGATGCTTCACAGTCCTCCCACAAGGGCTCACCCATTCGCTAACCTGAAGCTAATGGTCTCCATCAACTTGAAGACTATTACACAAGGACTGCCCAGTCGAGTATTGTGGTTGAGCAACAACTTCTCCCTGACAGAGAAAAAGAAGAGCCCAAATACTACTTGCAGGAATATTTGATAATTCTCCCTGAATGCATAAACTGAAACATCTGAGAAACTACTATTAGGCAGGGGTGGCAAATATACCTCCACAGGCCCAGGGTGACCCATAACCTACCATGGAAATCTTCCCACTGAGAAAGTCAGCCTTGATGATGCCTTCTATGTAACATTCTAGGCAGCCCAGCTAATCTTTGGGGCTGAATTCCACAAAATCTATTCACCCTTTCTGTTTGCTTGGGAAAGAAAACACAAATTGCTGAGCTTAATGTAGATGTCAGTGAATGTCTTAACTCACCTGAGTAACAAGCTGATCTGTTCCAAAAGGATACTAACATATGCAGAGTGTCTTTGCCTGGGGCAGAATGATGAACAGTTTGATTATCATCATTCCAATTTGCTGTCCAAGTCTTCTGTAGCTAATAGGCTGCTTATCTGGAGAGAAAAAGAAAACATATAACTTTGTCAGTGGTGCTTCTAAAGGATTTAACATGGCCACCACATGGCCAAGACTCACTTGGTTCAATATAGTACAGTAATAGTGAGCATGGAATCTGAGCCATGGCACTTGCGTGTGATACCCAGTTTACCAAGTGTTAGCTGTGTGACTTTGCCCATTAGTGTACTCACCTGTGAAATGAGGACAATGGAAGTGCTGAGCCCAGGGTATATCGTTGGGAGGAATAATAATGTTATCGTTGCTTAACATTTGTAAAATACTCAGAAGAGTGCCTGCCATGCAGGAAGCAAGCACTAAGTACATGCTATTACTGCCATTATTGCTATCCTTAATGGAATGGCCAACAGCTGAGGTGGAGTGGCTGGAAGTTGCCAACAGTGCAGGTAGTGAGACTGTGCAAAAGGCTCCAATGAAGAAGAGGCCGGAGACCAGGAGGGCTGAGCCATGAGGGCAGTAGCAGTGGGCTGCAGGAGAGAGGCCCGCCCAATCCAGAGCTGATCAAAGTGCAGAGGATGGTAAGCTGTAGGCTCCTGGCTGGAAGAGGAGAGTAGGACTGTATTTTCAAAGCCTATAAAAGGCTACTGCAGAAAAAGAGCCCTGGGAACACCTGAGAAGCATGCCCAACAAGAACTGGATTCTCTTGATTCTTCTCAGATTCGATTCTTCCTGTCAAAACAGGTTCCACTTGAATCCTTGCTTCTTCCTGCCTCTGGGCCTTTATCATGTCTCTCTCTTCCACCTGAGAACCCAGAGTTGCATCTTCAAATGATTTATCAAGGCTCAACTATTACCCGGAACTTCTACTGTAAACCAGTCTACTGATAAGAGAAACACAAATACCTAAGTCCAACTTTCTCGTCTCACACACTGGATGGGTCATTTGGATAGCTGCCGTGGTCAGGCATCCTCACAGAGGCAGCCTTTTTACCTACTAGTTTTCCGTGCAGTCCTAGAAGACAAACAGAGTGGAAAAAAGACATCTTGGGGCAAAAGACCCATGCAATTTGATTTACTTATCTCATGTACACATAGTTCTAATTAGCTGAATCATTCCTTAAGCAATAGTAAAGAGAGACTGTAACAGATCTTAAACCCTGATAGCCTTTGTCCAATCCAGCAGAGTGGATTTTTAAATCTGAAATCATCTGCAGTAACCACTTTCAGAATAGGGCCAATTTTCAGACCTAAATTACTTCTGGCTCCACAGTAGCAACTGCCCATGAAATAAGCTTCTAGCAAACACTCAAACTCTCCAGCGGCAATTATCTGGAACAGCCCCAAAACTACATTTTTGCCATTTGAGACTCTGTTCCACAATTGCCAGCCATCCTGCCTGTTAGTAGGCCTACAGGCAGGGGAAGGCTGGCAGTTACAGTGTTGATTTCCTAATTGAAGTTGCTACCCTTGAATATTTTAAAACCATCAGATACAAACCCAGTGAAAAAAGGCTAGTTCATTCAGAGTTATTCAAAGCCTGCCACCTTACAAGAGAAGATTCATCCACTTATAGAGAGACCCCAGCTGAACTCTATTAATCCTCATTTGCAAATTCCCAGAAGGGAAATTGATATTCTTTTCCACATAACACTTAAAGGGGAGGTAAAAATGATTTTTGACTCAGGGAGTGTTTTTGCAAAGTGGAAATCAAATACATTTGTTAACCTACAAAAACTTAGAGCTGTGGAGACAAATATTCAGGAAGACAACTAAATATATGCGTTTCAGCAGCCATTGGACTCTCTGCAAAGGTTCCCCAGCAGCCCCAGAACCAACCACTGCACCAGTGCTGGGAACTCTCCTCCCAGCAAACATTTCCCAAATGGCAACCCTGGGTCCTGCTAACCATACCTGCTGCTTGCTTGTGAATGCCTACTGCCAAATTTCATATGGTGCCAGTACTTGCTATGAATCTTCTCTGTAGAGAATATGAGAGATCTTAGCCACAGAATAAAGATTGATAGTTCAGGATACTGCAGACGTCCTACGCTCGACATCTTCCTTCTTCGCTCTAAGAGTTCTTGATGTTGGTTACCCCCCAATTACATGTAACACAGGCTCCACCAAGACAGAGACAGTTTGTGTTAGCTTGATTAAAGTAAGCCCACGGGCAACAGGATAGATTCCCAACCCCTAACTTGTACTTAAACTAAAATACAGAACAGAAAAATACAGAAAACAGATCTGCCAAGTCCTTGAACACTGTTTCAGCTTTCTCATGCCTCAAAATTATTTTCTCATGCCAGGGCTGTTATTTTCTCCAATGTGATTCTTATGTGAGGGCAAAATCAGTGTAACCTTTCCCATATGCCTTCATCCGATGGTTTAAAGAACAACCTTCTCTCAGGGTCACCTATGGACGGATTCAGCCACTTTGGGTTCCCCACAAAGAAGGGTTAAGAAGTTGAGCAACAGCAGTACCAGTACATCCTCCAGGCTAGAAGAACAGCAGCCTGCTTTGATTTCCAGCATACTGCTGTAATGATATATGATAGAATATATCAAGTTCAAGAATAGTGTAGACACTCAAAAATCTGATTTTGCTTATTATACTGTGAAAATCTCATCTGATTTTATTTGGGGGAATATTATTCAAAAGATTAAACTTGTTAAGATATTGCCAGAAAAGCTTAATGATTTGACATTTTGGTGACCATGGTTTTCTTCCTCTGAGTTTCCCACCACAGTGAATCTTAAATATAGAAACTCCCTCCCCTTTCCTTCCAAATTCTCTTTTCTTTCCAAGCCATCCTTGTCCAGGGTTAGGCTCCATTCCTGTTCACAGCAGATACACAGTCATCTCTGCCAGACTTCCTGCAGCTGCCATCCACAAGCCCATCTACTACAGTCTACTTGAATGGTATCCCAGAAAGCTCTGCAGCCATGTTCCCAGAGAAATCCCAGAAGCCCTGAGACAACAGCTAACAGCTGGCCCAGATATCATTGTCCAAGCCTCAAAGGCCATAAACTGTAGGAGTATAGTTGAGGAAAGGCAGAATGAATGACTGAGCTGAGCTAGACCAAAGAAGGGTGGGGCAGTAGGGAAAGGGCTGTGATCAGGGAAAAGCTAGTCAGTTTCTACCCTCATACTTGCCCATCCCTATTGCTGGGTATCCATGATATCGTAATCATTTCCATCTTGGTAACTCTCTGCCATGTCATAAACACACACTATGACTTCATGGGAGGATAGGCCAAATGAGAAGCAGAGCTGTGAGGGAGAGAATGCTTGTTAAAGCAGAACAATTTTCAATAATTGAAAGAGGGATTTGAGAAACTAATTCTGGCAGAGAACTTTTTTTTTTTTTATGTGTTCTCAGCATTAAAGCTGTGTCCAAACTGGCCCCGCTGATCCATCCATGGTAGTTCAGAATGAATTTGCCTCCAGAAAACAATCTGACGAGCAGCCTGGGGAGCTAGTTGCCTGCCCCCTACTTCCCCACCCCTAGCTTTCCAGGGTGGTGCCTTACACTCCTGGAGCCATCCACCTTCCTACCACAAAAGTGGGACCCACTCTCTTATAACTTTGAAATGAAAGGACTTTTATTTTACTGATGCCATGACTCATAATGGAAAATAGCTAATCTGTCCTGGCAAACACTGAGAGACCATTTAATTCATCCCTGAGCAAAAATCAGGCTACAAGTCCCCAGAGTGAATTGGAGGAGGAAAGAATGTAAATGAGCACTCTACAGAAGTCCCATGGTTGTTTTTTACTCAGCAGCCCCAAACTCCCCCAAGACCAGCAAGATGAAGTAAGGGGAAGTCTGCAGGCATTTGGGTGCAGGGAGAATCCACAACCAGCACTGGTTCTATTATCTACATTCCACTAGTTTCTGCAAGCTGTGAGATCACCAGTCTCATTGCTACCACCCTATCCAAGCAGATCAAAATATATACACAGAACATATAAATTGTATACATAATATAAAAATGCTATTCAAAAACATAGGCCATATAAGCACCAAAGCATGCAAAGCAAATGCAACGTACATTTTCCTTGTAATGCATTGAATGCCAGCAGGATTCATCTCCTGATCCCATTGCCATGAACCCAGTGATGGGAAAGCAAAGATTTTATTTTATACATGCACATTAAATGCAGGTTTGCATAGATACAGTACATGTCCCTTGTGCTTTTGGCACACTGGATCTCAACTAAAGTGATCTCACTGAGTTTTCAAGTAGGGCATAAGTGTTCTGGAAACTTCTTTTGTTTTCTTCCCTCCCCAGTTCCTGAAATGAGGCTGCCCCATTTGCACGGAACACTTCCACAAACATTGTGACTGAAATCATTTATGTGAAAAGACTCCCATCCTTGGAGACCTGGGAATCACACTCTGAGTGAGGACTTCCCTCTGGGGAAGGGAAGGAGCTAGGGATCTCGTGGGAGATGCTGCAGAAGTGAACCGTGGTTGCACAGGAAACACTTCCTAAAAGTCAGAAGAAAAAGTGTACATTCAGCAACTGTAGGAACGTAAGTGAGAGGGAGAGCGGAAATAACTCACTGATCTGAATTGTGTCCTAAAATACGATATACTCCCTCCCAATCAACCCAATAGCTGGCAGGAAAAGTATTTTGACTTTTATATCCTTTTCTGCAGACAAAGACCTCTGTGTATCACCATCTATTTGAATAGGTGAGTTTGAGGACAGCTGCTGAGAAATGGCCCTCCTCTGAATGCAGGAAGAGAGCTGATGCTAACAGTGGGTCAGCAGAAAGCCATCTGAAGAGTGCACAATACCAACATCAAAATAAGACAAATCTTTGCTGTTCTAAATTTAGTTTTTAACCAATACTTAAAAACATAAAAATTGTACATATTTATGATGTACCATGTGATATTTCAATATATGCATACATCATGCCATGTTTATATCAAGCTAGATATTCAAACAATTATCACCTCTTTCTGGTGAAGGCATTCAAATGCCTTTAACTTTCTGAAATATTCAGTACATTATCATTATCTATAGTCAACCTACAGTGAAATAGCACACTAGAACTTCTTTCTAGTATCTAACTATAACTTAGTGTCCATAGATTAACATTTCCCCATCCTTCTCTCCCTCTCTCCTACGCTCCCAGGCCTCTGGTAACCACCACTCTCCTCATAACTTCTGTGAGATTAACATTTTTATATTCTACATATGAGTGAGATCATGCAGTATTTGTGCTTCAGAGCCTGACTTATTTTATTTAACATAATGACTGTTCTGTCCATGTTGTTCTGAGTGACAGCATTTCATCTTTTTATTGGCTGAATAGTATTCCATCATGTACACGCACCACATTCTTTTTATTGATTAGTCAGGTGATGGATATACAAAAGACAAAGTCTTAACTCACATAATGTCACAGATTCTACACACTACTGAAAGGAGAAAGCTTTTCTAAAGGCTCCACAAAACACTACCTCTGTTCAACTCATCTCTACCATTTACTAGCTTCATTACTTTAGGTAAGTAACTTAATTTCTCTGTGTCTGAAAGTTAGAATAATATTTACCTCATGGGTCAATGTGAAGATTAAGAAGTTAGTGTGAAGCTGGACAGTGTTTGGAACATCCTAAATTTTAAATAAATGTTAGCTGTCGTGGTTGTCACAGCTATTGTTATGTGAGGGGCAGACCCACCACACTGCTTGGGACATGATAGGACTCCTCATTAAGTGATTGCTAATGTGGTAGTTAGTGCTATGCAAAAACTCCTTTCACTCTACCAGTGATGAATGCCTATTACAAGCGCAGTGTTCTCTGCATTGAGAATACACCTCCACTCAGATCGTAGTCTCGTATGCTACTATGTCTGTCACTTTTATTATTTGTTCTAAGTGGTCATCCCAATATTTTTAGACTTACTTTTACTAATACCTGCTCCATTAACCTGAACACTCCACAAAAGTCTATTCCTTCTCATACTTTTCTTGATTTACCAAAAGCTAGTTAACAGTGAAGTGTAAATAAACTGAGCTATAAATCTTGGCATGCCCCTCCCTTTTAAAAGAGAAGACCATGGTGGAATCTGTATGTGAAGAAAGGGAAGGAAACACCTGTGGTTGTCAGGGGGAAATGTGGGATTTGGACTGAAACTAGCCAAGAACACCTTTGTAAATCTAACATTTGACTTCCTTTATTAATGTTTTTCCATACAGTCTACTTTCAACTTCAGAGGAGAAATTAATCAAATCATTTTATCCACATTCCTGCCCAGTTCCCTGATATGTTTATAAATATTTATGTATTATTCATGTTGATGAAATTTTTTATTTTGGAATATGTGTATAATTACATGCAATTATAAGAAGCAACACAAAGGAATCTCAGATTCAGAGTTTTGCAATGCAGCTACTTGCAATACTGCAGCACAATTTCACAGCTTGAACACGGACAAGGAAACAGTCAGGGTACACAATATCTTCACTGTCACAAGGACACCATAGACTGACATTTTTTAGCCATATACCCACATATCTTTTATACCTGCTATGTCAATCTTTGTCAATCACTAATATGTTCTCTACTTCTATTATTTTGTCACTTCAAGATGTTAAACATCATGCAATCATTTGGGATTGGCTTATTTTTCACTCAGCATAATTACCTGAAGATTCCTCCAAATTGTTTCATGTATTAATAACAAGTTCCTTTTTTATTAGTAAGTAGTACTCCATGGGGTGGGTGTGCCTGTTCATTTAACCATTCAGTCCTTGAAGCACATCTGGATGGTTTCAAATTGAGGCTATTACAAATAAGCTCACCATGAACACGACTGCACAGGTTTTTGTGTGCATAGAAGTCTTCATTTACCTAGGATATAGTGCAAAGTGATGGGCTGCATACTAGTTGTATGTTTAGCTTCTTAAGAATTTACAAAGTAGTACAACTTTACATTCTGTCCAGTAAATCTATTAGTGATCCAATTTCTCTGAATATATGCCAGGATTCAGTGTTGCCATTATCTTTTTATTTCTACCTTCTGATAGGAGTGTGATAGCATCTAACTGTGGTTTTTAATCCTCATTTCCCTAATGGTTAATAATGTTGGACATCTGTTTGTATATTCATTTACACAAGTACTGTCAGCTCTGTATCCATTGATTCTGTATCCATGGATTCATTCAACAATGAACTGACAGTATTAAAAAGAAATCCATCTGTCCTAAACACTTACAGACTTTTTTCTTGTCATTATTCCTGAAATAGTTTAGAATAACAGCTATTTACCAGCATTCACATTGTATTATAAGAAATCTAGGGACCGGTGATATTGCTCAGCGACACAGGTGCCTGCTAGTGTGTGAGGTCCTGAGTTCGACCCCTGGTACCCACAAAAAAAAAAAAAAAAGAAAGAAATCTAGAAATGATGTAAAGTATGAGAGGATGTGAATATTTTACATATAAATACTACACCATTTTATATAGGAAGTTGAGTATCCATTGATTTTGGTATCCCAGGAGAAATTCTGAAAACAATCTCTATAAGACATCAAGGGGATGACTTTATCTTCTTCAGTGAAATCTCTTTTACTGTTTTTGTCCATGTTTAAATTGTATTGTTTGCTTTTTCATTGTTTAGTTTTGAGGGATCATTATGAATTCTAGAAATTGATCCCTTGTTAACATGGCTTGAAAATATCTTCTTTTAGTCTATAACTTGTCTTTTCATCCTCTTCATAGGGTCTTTCACAA
The DNA here is from genome assembly GCA_028451465.1 of Erethizon dorsatum. Taxonomy (NCBI): domain Eukaryota; kingdom Metazoa; phylum Chordata; class Mammalia; order Rodentia; family Erethizontidae; genus Erethizon; species Erethizon dorsatum. The sequence continues at coordinate 60,227,086 of CM051828.1, forward strand.
ATCTAGTGTACTTAAAGTCCAATTTGTCCATTTTTCCTTTTATGGATCCTGCTGTGCATGCATGCATGTATATGTGTGTGAAATCTAATAACTCTGCCAAGCTCAAGACCACAAAGATTTTCTCCTATTTTTCTAAAACTTTTAAAGTCTACAGTTCATCTCTAAGTCTGTGATACATTTAGTTTTTGTGCAGGTGTGAGATCTAGATCAGAGTACATTATTTTCCATTTGGTGTCTGATTGCTCCAGCAATATTTTGGAAAAGGCAATCTTGGCCTCAGTGAATTGCTTTTGTTACTGAGTTAAAGATCATTTGGGTATGCTTGTGTAGGTCCAGTTCTGGGTTCTCTGTTCTTGTATTGATCAATGCCTTCCCCTACCAGAAGGCCATGTGATCCTGATAATTATAGCTACAGAGCACATTTCAAAATCAAGTGGATGATTTCTCTCACTTTATTCTATTTCAAAATGGTTTTAGTTATCCTAGTTTCTTTGTCTCACCATATAAATTTGTGATAATCCTGTATATATTTAGAAATATCTTCTGAGATTATGAAAGGAATTGTATTAAACCTGAATATAATACCAGAACAAGAGACATTCTTATGTTCATCTTCCCATCCATGAACTTGGAACGTCTTTACTTTCACTGAGATCTTGGGTTTCTCACATCAGTATTTGTTATTGTCCTCACACAAGTCACATGCATGTTTCTTATACTTATGAATTTCCTTTTCAAGTAATTGGTAATTTTTATTCCTGGGTCCACATATACATTGCTGCTATATTAAAATGCAATTGATCTTTATGTCTCTTGTACTTTATGACTTTACTAAACCAACTTATCAATTCTAATTTTACTCTAGATTTCTTAGCATTTCCACATTGGCAACCATGTCACCTACAAATAGAGACTATTTCTTCCATTTCAAACTGTATGCCTTTTATTTTTCTTCTTGACTTGACTGTAGCACAGGATAAAACTTCAAGCCTTATGTTGAATAAGAGTAATAAGAGCTAGGGGGCCGGTGAGATGGTTCAGTGGCATAAGCGCCTGCCTGGCAAGTGCAAGGGCCCGAGTTCAACTCCCGGAACCCACATACGAAAAAAGGGGCCGGTGATATCGCTCAGCGGCATGGGCACCTGCTGGCGCACGAGGTCCTGAGGTCGACCCCCGGTACCCACAAAAAAAAAAAAAAGAGTAATAAGAGCTAAAATCATTGCCTTGTTCTTTGTCTTAGGTATAAAACATTCTCTTTCATCATCAATATAATGTTAGCCATAGATCTTTTGCACGTATTCTTTCTTCAACAATTTGGAATTCCTCTTCATTTCTATTTTCTCTCAGTTTTTATTCAGAATGGCTGTTGAAGTCTATAAAATGTTTTTTATGATTATATGACATGGATGTATGCTTTTTCTATAATAAGGTAGATTACACTGATTGACTTTCAAATATTGAACCAGCCTTGCATTCCTGAAATAAAACTCACTTGGTAACAGTGTGTGAGTCTTCTAATACACTGCTAAATTCTACCTGCTAATATTTTCTTAAAGAATTTTACATCTGTGTTTACAAAGGATAACGGTCTATAGTTTTTAGGTTTTATTTTGTATGACATTTTTCTTATTTTAGTATAAAGGTAATACTAGTTTTATAAAATGGATTGAGAATTTTTTTCTTCATCCTCTATTGTCTGAAAGACATTCTAGATCATTTATGTTAATTCTTCTTCAAACATTTTCCCAATTTTGCCAGTGAAGTCACTGGCCCTGGGAGCTTGTTTTTGTTTTTCAGGAGTTTAATTATAAATTCAATTTTTAATACTTATAAGGTTATTCAAATTATTTGATACTGAGTGAGTTGGGGTAGTTATTTATTTTTCAAGGATTAGCCCATTTAAACTGCAAAATCTATATGTGTAGAATTATAGTATTTCTTTGCTATTCTCTTGATGTCTGCAGAGTGTGATGTCCTTTTTCATTTCTTATGTAGATCATTTGTGACTTCTTTCCTTGTCCTGCATCAGTCATGCTTGATTTGTCCATTGCTTTGATCTTTTCCAAGAATAAGCTCTTCTTTATTTGATCTTTCTTCATCATTTTGATGCTTTCAATTTCACCAATTTCTGCTTTTTTATGAAGTATTTCCTTTCATTTACTGGTTTGGATTTATTTTGATCTTCTGTTTTCTTTATTCTTGGAATGAGAGCTTAGGATAAACATTTGCTTCTTTTCTAATGTATGCATTTAATACTATCAATTTTCCTTTCAGAACTACTTTAGCTGTGCCCTAAAACTTTTAACACACTCTTTTTACATTTTTGTTGAGGTCAATTTTTTTATTTCCATTAGAATTCCTCCTTGATTTGTGTATCAAGTCGTGTTTAATTTTCAAGTGTTTGCTAATTTACCTGTTCTATTTCTGCTATTGATTTCTAGGATTTTCCCAACATGGTCAGGGGAAATACTCTGTTTAATTTCAATTCTTGTTCTTGTTGAGGTTTGTTTTGTAGTCTAGGATATGATTTATATTAGTATAATTCTGTGGGTACTTTTTAAAAAAGTATGTATTCTACCCTTGGAGTGTTCTATAAATATTAATTATGCCTGTTTGTTGATGGTATTGTTGAATTCTCTTTCTTTGTTGATTTTCTATTTGTTGTATCAAATACTGAGAGATAGGTGTTAAATTCCAAATGAAATTGTAGGTATATCTATTTTTCTTTTTAGCTCTGTTTGCTTCACATATTTTGCAACTTTGTATTTGATATATTTTTCTTCTTGGTAGACAGACCCTTTTATCTTTATATTATGGTTTTCTCTGTTTGATCAGAAGCACACTTTATTTGATATTAAAGTAACCACTTTTGTTTTCCTTTAATTACTATCTGAGTGACATATTTTTTGTTCTTTTAATTTCAATCTCTCTTTACAGTTGTAATTGAAGTATTTGTGGATAGCATGTAGATGGACATATATTTTAATTCACTCTGTCCACTTCTATCTTTTACTGGAATATTTAGACCAATCATATTCAATATGATCATTGACATATTAGAGCTTGGTCTGCCATTTCATTTTTAATTTTGGGCTTCCTTCTTTTTTCAATCATTTTCTCCACTGACTTTGACACTTTTGAATATTTTTAGTACTTTGATTTTATTCATCTATAATGTTTTTATAGTTTTTTTGTATAACTCTGAGTAATTTATCTAGATATTGCATTATCTTACAAATCACACTATATTAATGTCTATCATTTTTTTTTTTTTGTGGGTACCGGGGGGTCGACCTCAGGACCTCGCGCACCAGGAGGCACCTGTGCCGCTGAGCAATATCACCGGCCCCTTTTTCGTATGTGGGTTCTGGGAGTCGAACTCGGGCCCTCGCGCTTCCCGGGCAGGCACTCAAGCCGCTGAGCCATCTCACCGGCCCATAATGTCTATCATTTTATCAGTAGAGATAACTTAGATGTTTTCTGAAATTGTGATAAATATTTCTGCTACAACTTTTCTTTTCAGTGCTAAATTATTTTTTAAAGATAAGAAAAAACCTGTTGCATTTATGTGAATTTTACTTGCTATATTCTTTTCCCTGATGCTTCAAGGTTCCCTTTCTTAGCATGTCCATTCTGTTTTCAAATTTAATTTAGCTGTTCTTTAAGATGGGTTTGCTGGTGACAAATTCTCTTAGTTTTGCTTCACTGGATAATGTCCTGATTCCCCTCATTCTTAAAGAAAATGTTCACCTTGGGTGGAAGTTCTTCCCTTTAAACACTTGAAAAATACTAATTCAAATTCTGTTATTCTTATTGTTTTTTCTCTCTAGATAAGGTGTTATCTTTTTCTGGTTGATTTCAATAATTTTGTCTTTAACTTTCAGAAGTTTAATTACAAAGTGTCTCATGTTTTTGCTATTTGAGATTCCCTTAGCTTCTTGAGTCTATAGATTTCTCATGCCAAATCTGTGAGATTTCAGTGACTGTTTCTTCAAGTACATTTCCACTCCCACCCTCTTCCTCCTCATTTTGGCACTCTGATGAAGAATGTTAGATCTTTTGCTATAGTCCCACACATCCTGAAAGCGCTTTACAACTTTTTTTTCACTGTATTTTCTTTCTGTTATTCAGATTGGCTGATTTTTCTTATTCTTTCCTCCAGTTGAATTATTTTCTCCATCCTTTATTAAGCTCTCTCACTGAACTTTTTAGTTCAATTATAGTATTTTTAATCTCTAAAATGTCTATTTGGTTTTTTTTATATTTTTACTGAAACTAAACTTTTCATTTATTTTAAATGTGTTCAACTTATTTGTTGAAGCACTTTTCTTATGACTGCTTTAAAGTATTTTCGGATACAGTGGTACCTCAGTTCATTAACTTAATTCTTTCCACGATTCAGGGATTCTGGTTGCAAATCAAATTGGATGAGAACTAAATCAAACTTAATGGTTACGTTCAATGTTGACCTTATGGGGACATTTGATTCGGTTCTCGTCCAATTTGCTTTGTGACCAAAATTATGGATAGAGTTAAGTTTGTGAACTGAGGTATCACTGTAATTCTGAAATTTTCAGATCATGTGTTGGCATCTATAAGCTGGCATCTGTCTTTGCATTTGAGGTATTCCTGGTTTTGGGATGTGATTGATTTTCATGTTCAAACGATGTTTTATGTGTCAGTGGTCATGTTGTATTATTACTCTGTATCTTATTTAAGCATTCTGATTTAGCTTATTTTTTCTTGGTTGCAGCCTGCAACTTCTTTACTTCTTTACAGGTGCAGGGAGAAGTCCATGCTCCTTATTCCACCTCTCTTGACCCTTAATTGTGGGAAGGACCATTCCTTGTTACTGCTACGCAGATTTGGGGATTCCACCCCCTCTATGGCCTCCACTGGCACTGTAGTAAGCTGACGTGGCCTCATTATGTCTGGACAACAGTGAAAGTCCTGACTCCCCACTAGGCTTTTTCTGATGCCTCCCCAACTGCAGAGGGAGAGGACCCCATTACTACTGGGTAAGAGTGGACACCCAGGCTCCTTACACAGGCTCTTTTGACACAGAGGTTGTCGGGGCTCACTGTCAGCTGGCAGGGATGGACACCCAGGGTCCCTTTTTGGCTTTCTATGACATCCCGAGGCAGCAATATGGAAAGGCCTCACTACAGCTAGGAAGGGTGACAGCTCAGGTCCCCCACTTGGCCTTTGCTGACCAGCATGGGGAAAATTATACTTTATTTTGTGGTGCTTCATTAGGATAAAGCAGTCTTAAAGTTTTCTGTCCTGTTGCTTTTTTCCTGGTATTTTGGTTGGAAGGAGCCCTTTCTACTTAGGGCTTTTTGGTCTGAACTCGTTAATTTGTCCAGTTTTCTGGCTTCTTGCACTCTGACTCTAGAACATATGAGGCACAAAGAAAATACAAGAGATTCACAACTATGCTGTTTCTCTTATCCTAAGGTCTTCCTTCTTTTCTCCACTATCCAGAATTGTCTTATGATTGGTTCATATACACTGTGTTAGTTGTTTAGTTGTGTTTAAAGGGAGGTATAAGGAAAAGTATATCTACCTCATCTTCCTGGAAGGAGAAGCTCTCAATTCAAATATGTTTAATCTCATGACCTTCAATGTAACTTAAACTACCAAATAAAATGAAATTACATGGCCATGGCCAGACAATTTAGAATGCAAAGTAAGTTTTAAACTACTACATCAGGTGCCAGTGAGATGGCTCAGCGGTGTAAGCGCCTGCCTGGCAAGTGTGAGGGCCCGAGTTCGACTCCCGGAACCCATACAGCAAAAAAGGGCCGGTGATATCACTCAGTGGCACAGGCGCCTGCTGGCATGCGAGGTCCTGAGGTTGACCCCCAGTACCCACAAAAAAAAAAAAAAAAACCACTACTACATCATTTTTATACTCTGATAAGGAATTTTTATGTTTTTATATTTTATAATGACTATTACAGAATATTCTTTATATTAAGAATATTAAAGTTATATAGGGGCCGGTGAGATAGCTCAGTGGCATAAGCACCTGCCTGGCAAGCACAAAGTCCTGAGTTTGACCCCCGGTACCCACCAAAAAAAGGAAAAAAGTTATATAAAAATACATTTATATCAATACATAACCTTTAGGAAGTATAAATAATTTTAAATAATACATAATAGAAAAAGTATCGCTATGTATATAGAAGTTGTAACTCTGACTATATGCACCACTGAAAATATTCAAATATTATTTCACAGGACATTACATTGGACTCTGTAGAGGGTAAAGAGATAAAACAAAGTCTTGCCCTCTGGGAATTCACAATCTAGTAATGAAAACAGATAAATCACCCTGACAACATGAGGTTTCACTGTAGGAGAGTGTGTAGGCATTATAAGAACGGAAAATGTTCAAGCTGATCTTTGAGGGAAGGGAAAACACGTAGCTAAACATCCAATATGTGCCAAACAGCTCTTATCTCTAGGGAAGGTATCTAGAGCAGAAGTAACCAGCTTAGTTAATCCCTAGATTCAAGAAAGTGCCATAATTCAGGCAAATACTGAGTATGACTGGAGAACACAGTGTATTCAGGAATGAAAAGAAATTGTGTCCTTCAAGTTTCCATGAGTTAAGAGTATCTACTAGTTCTTTAAGGAGCTCAGATTTCATAACACAAATCACAGAAGGTTTTGGATAGGGAATGTGGCAGGCTCTTATCCTTATATTGTAGACTAAAAGAAGATGCAAATTAACTGAGTAGATGCAATGAAACAAACAAACAATGTTCCTTTAAAAAAGAAGAAATCCTGAGATTGTTTCAAGCACATCTTACTGGATGTGTCATTTTAAACTCTGTCAGCCCCTTTTTCCTGGCCATTAAATGTGAATTCATAGGGGTGTTGTGAGACTCCAATGCGCGACCTTCCATAATAATGTTTTATAAAGAGTAAAATGTAACAATGAACACAGTTATCCTGGGGTTGAAGAAGAAGAAGCTAATTGAAGGGACATTGACCAGGAGGCAATTGCAAGCATCAAGCAAAATTCACAGAGGGTCTCCGTTAGTGCTTGTGCTGTGGAATTAGACTTTAAGGCTACGGTCTTTTTTTTTTTTTTTTTTTTTTTTTTTAATTTTATTTTAAAGAGAAGAAAAAACAAAACAAATCAAAAGAAGAACAAATTTTCAAAACAACATAATAGGAGGGTAACAATGGTTAATACATTGCGTATTACTATCTTTAAGTTAGTTATTCAGGACACCAGACATTAGCATTCAATTATGCAAACATTATTGGCACAAACCTTACTCTTCAATGAACTAAGTGAAAATCGTAGTGTATCTATCTTAACCATCTTATATATATATATACAATTTTTTTCCCTTTCCCTTCTTTCTTTTCCTTATTCCAGTCTCTCTTTCCTTTTGACCAGTTTCTTTTTGATTCACCATGTCTATTGTACATTTTGGATCTTATTTACTCTTTCAGTTTCTCATACTAGAGAGACAATACGATGCTTACACATGTGCTTCTGGTTTATTTCACTTATGAGTATTTTCTCGAGTTGCATCCATTTACCTATAAAAGTCTCCAGTTTATCCTTCTTAATGGCTGAATAGTACTCCATTGTATAAAAATACCACATCTTTCTTATCCATTCCTCAGTTGATGGGCATTTGGGTTGTTTCCAAGATCTGGCTATTACAAATTGTGCTGCTATAAACATGGGTGCACATATATCGCTGTGGTATGATGTTTTTAATTCTTCTGGGAAGATGCCCAGAAGGGGAATAGCTGGGTCAAATGGGACCTCCAACCCTAGCTTTTTGAGGAATCTCCACACTGACTTCCACAGTGGCTGTACCAGTCGACACTCCCACCAACAGTGGAGAAGGGTTCCTTTTTCCCCACAGCCCCTCCAGCATTTGTTATTAGTTGATTTCTTTATAGTAGCCATTCTTTCTGGGGTGAGATGGTATCTCAGTGTTGTTTTAATTTGCATCTCTCGAATGACTAGTGATGTTGCACATTTTTTTGTATATTTATTTGCCATTAGTATTTCTTCATCTGAGAAATGTGTATTCATCTCAGATGCCCATTTTTGGAGTGGGTCTTTAAATTTGGGAGGTCTAATTTTTTTGAGTTCTTTATATGTTCTCGATAGTAATCCTTTGTCTGAGGAACAGCTGGCAAACATTTTTTCCCACATTGTGGGTTGTCTCTTCACTCTGTTGGTGGTTTCTCTTGCTGTGCAAAAGCTTTTTAATAAGATGAGATCCCAGTTATTGATTCTTTGGGATAGTTCCCGTGCGGTTGAGTTTTTATTCATAAAGTCTTTGCCTACACCAATGTCTCCAAGGGTTTTACCTATCCTACCTTCCAGCAGATTTAATGTTTCTGTTTTAATATTTAGATCTCTGATCCATTTTGAATTTAGTTTAGTGCATGGTGAAAGATATGGGTCTAGTTTTAATCTTCGGCATGTGTAGAGCCAGTTTTTCCAGCACCATTTATTAAAGAGGCTATCTTTTTTCCAGCGAATGTGTTTGGCACCTTTGTCAAAGATAAGGTGGCTTAGTATGTCTGGAAGGCTACGGTCTTAAAGACAGTTCTGGGACAGCAACAAAAGAACATGGTGGCTTTGGGACTACACAGGGAGAGGGCTTCACACTTTGTTGAGCACTTTATTGAGCCTCCTCTCTGGGCTGCTCTACTTCTCTGGCTGCCCTCTTTCTTCTCTAACTCCTGTTTTGCTCCCTACCACTTTCTCTTTCATCTACCTTAACACATTTTTAGCCTAATTACTGGCTCTTTCTTGTCTTCTTATTCTCCTCCCCAGCCTTTACCCATTCCATGGACCCCTCAGGCTGCAACAAACTCCCCCACATAGTGACCCTCATCTCTTCACTTTCCGCAAACCTTCCCTCCAAACTCCAAGGACTTCCTGCCTTTCTCTGGATTATACAGCCTACAAATGTCCCACCTTCCCTCCTGCCATTTAAAGATGAGAAAAGGCTTTAACAGTGGGAATAGAATTTGAATGAAATTTGAAGTATAGATAGGATTTGACAAACAGAGATGTGGGAAATAATAACATTCAGGACTATAATCATTATACCTGCTCAAGGTGCAATGTGTGCCTGACTAAAGTAGAGTGTGTTCATTTACTCACTCAGGAAATATACGAGCTACTCTAAACACCAGCCATGGAGGGGTGAAAGAAACAGATGTAGGAATAAAATCTAACGGAGGTGACAGATAATCAACACACTAATAATTAGATAATGGTGGTAGTTTGAAATAATTGCTCTAAATGAAGACAACAGATTATAGTGAACGAAAAATTAGAGTGGAGTGAGGAGAGTTATTTTAAGTTGGGCATCAGGAGACAGCTCCAGGAAAGTCACATTAAAAATGCAGACACCAGGCAGATCCAGAGTGGAGAAGACAGCCTTTGCACAGCTCAGTGTTGGTAGAAAGCCAGGTCCAGGAGGCCAGCACTGTAGTGGGAGCAGGAACAACAGGAGAATTGCTCAGATGAGGGTGAATGGGAGGTAGACCAGCAACACCTAGTCTACATGGCAAGTACGAATCAGTTCAATTCTAAGTGCAATGGGAAACCACTGAATCAGGGAAGCAACATAATCCGATTTCATTATATAGGCAAATGGTGGCCAATAAAAGTGAAAGCATGGTTTAGGGACACATCATGGAAAGCTTTCAGTAACAGTCCCAAGAGTTTTCACTTAATTCCCAAGGCAGCAGAATGTTCTCAAGGATTTTATTTTTTTAAATAAAACACTTATTTCTGGCTTTGCTACACAATAAATTCATATTGTAAAGCAATCAGAAGATACAAATAAGCAAAAAAAACAATATAAGCAAGCATAATAACCAAACCAAATTTGAATGGCAAACTTTTAAACAAAACTAGTATGTGTTTCTCATCTGCTTCTGTAACTGTCTATGCCACTCTGTTTTCTGCCATTTTTCAGCCACTGTAGACTATTTTAAACTTTGTAAACAATGGTTCATTTTAATATCTAGTATGGCAAGTCATCCCTTTCAAAGTTTTTTAAAAAGTTTTGTGTAAGTGAACAACCAGACTAGAATTTATGCTTAGGAATCCCAACCTCACCCCACACAGTGGAGACTAAGAAAGATGAAGAGATTAAAAATGTATCCCAGAACTTGGTAAACACCTTAATGTAAAAGTTTGCAAGATAATTCTCATTCTGAGTTTAAATCATCGACCGAAGAAAAAGAAAAAAAGTTACTGACATCAAATTATGATTTAATGGTCCTCATACATAAGGTCTAAGGGATGTGATTAAATGCTAAGATGGTTAACCAACTTAGACAAATGATCAAAGTAACCATAAGGGTATGCAAAGCTGTCAGCCATGGATGGATGCCCGCAGGAGCCTGAGCAGTCAATCTGAGACAAGATATTCTACTTTGCTGTTAATCTAGGAATACAAGACATAAATTATTCAAGTTTTTAAAACCTAATGAAGTGAAAATGGTGGAGTAGAAAACTCTGGAAGTTGGTCTCTCTCAGGAACTTCAGTATAATCTGACAAAAAGTGTCAAAACAATATTAGGATGCAGACAAAGTTTACAGCAACCGAAAAAAAAAAAAAGCTAAGCCAAGGAAAAGGCTATTGAAATCATTGTCACAGCCTCACTAATTCTTCCTGGAGATCGGTGGACATCCCTTTGGCATCTGGTTCCAGGGAAGCAGAACGGACTCTGACTCAGTAACCATGACCATTCATCTGATCTGACTTCCACAAAAGACTGACACAGGGGCTTACTCTGTTCAACCTCCTTAGAGTGCTAGGACTACATTGTGGGGTCCCCAAAGAACCAGAGATGAATGAACAAAGCCATTGTCGCCTGGAGCAAAGAGTAACACTTGGAGCAAACAAAAAACCCACTTCTGAAAGCAGGGAGGAAACCATCCAGCCAATTTGGAGAGAATATGGGATTTGAAAACTTCTTGCTTGACCAGTTTGGCATTTCCATAAATTAAACATAGAATTACTGTATGACCTAGCAAATCTACTCCAGATATATTTAAAAGAATCAAAAACCAGTGTTCAAACAAACACTTGTAACAAATATTCACAGCAGCACTATTCATAATAGCCAAAAGGTGGCAACAACCCACATTCTATCAACTGCTGAGTAGATAAACAAATGTGGATATCCGTACAGTGGAATATTATTCAGCCATAAATAATGAACACAGAGATATGCTACACCATACATGAACCTTGAAAACATTATGCTAAGTGAAGAATATAAAACTACATATTATATGATGGATTCCATTTATATGAAACATCTAGAATCATCAAATCCATACAGATAGAAAGTACACTGGGGCTGGAGGATGATACCAGTTCAAGGCACATGTCATGTCCCCTACTTTAACGGAAGTACTAAGTACTGAAATCAAGGAACCTCCCCAAGATTTGCAAAAGTAGATATAATGGGGTGAGGACTATATACTAATGGGGAAAAAAGCCAGGGTCAGCAATTGAAGGGAAAGAGACATTAAGGAAAGGAAAAGCAACCAACCAAAGGCTTCTTTGGATTCTTAGTACAAAAGATGGAGTTCCTTACTTCTGTAGACAAGTAAGGGCTGGAAGCTGTGAGCAACGAACTCTAAGAACTCACTGCATGGCATTCCTACAAATTATGAAAGACCTAGTATTTTGACACTTGTATCAGTCCATGTTCTGTTTTAGCTGATAAATTTGTTTTTCTTTACTAGTGTGTCAGCTAACATTAAAATAAAATGCCTGATTTGAAGGAGACCGTCACAAAGGTATGACAGAGTAGTCAAGCTGCCAGGGCTCAGGGCAACCTCCTTCCTGCAAACAGACTTCTAATGGTACCATCTTTCTCTCTGCCCCTGGTCAGTCTCTTCTCCTAATTTTATTTGCAATGGTTCTGTGTATTTTTACTGAAAGCCATGTCAAATATTTCTCTGGAGTAGTTAGTATATTAACCAAAGGCTGAAAAGACAACAAATGCAATGTAGTTGAAAGAACTGGAACAGAGTTGTACAGGAAATTCCTAGGCACCAATCTAGGAGCTGGACTGATGTATGAGAAAGCAGAGCAGCTTACTCTGCTAAGTGCTGCATTTCGATTCATATCAAGGAAAGAGCCTAACCCAGCTAGGAGATGGTGGTCAGCCAGGGCTCTCTAGAAAATGACCCTTCCTTACCCTCAAGGTGGTTTGGTGCCCTCTTCAGTTACCTCCATAACACCTGCATAAAATGCCACTACTCCATCATCGATTGCCTAGTTGTATATAAATTCTAGTGCAGTGTCTGACTTGTGTTCTTTGAAGGTACTTAGGAGGGTGGTGGTTTAGTGGTTTGCTTTTTTCTTTCTTTCTTTTTTTTATCTCTAACACTGAACAGTACTAAAGGTGCTTATAATGGCATTGTTTTTTGTTTTGTTTTGCTTTTAATCTCCACACTCCAACAAGATGTGTGGTGTTTTGTAAATATCCAGTAATGCTAAATGGGTATGTAAGTAAATGAATGAATTAATCTATTATTGAAGTTTGAAGCTGGACTTTCAAGTTAAAGTAGGATAAAACCAAACAGTATTCAAAGGGAAACAATAGGCAGGAAGACCAGCAAGTCCTGGCCAAAGCACCGAGGGGAGTTGTATCAAAACTACTTATTTCTGTCCTTAGATTCCCAATAACTTGGGGGCTTCTGCAGTATACTGTGTAGAATAAATACTCGATAACTGTTCAGTTGAATTTATGCATCAGAGACATCTAAGTAAAGACAGGATAAATTGCAGGTGGGCCACACACCTTTGGTGCTCTTTCCAGCTCAGTCAGTCTATAGGTCTTAAAAAATATTGCATGATAAAATTTTTATCTCCAGCCCAAACCTCCCTTGAATCCCAGATCCATACATTCAATTGCCTACTCAACATTTCACAGAATGTCCAATAGGTCTTGACACCGCCAGTTCAACAGGAAACCCCGATTCCTCCTATTCCACCCTGGTCTGAGTCTATGGCCCCCGTCTCTGTTGCTCCCCAAAAGCTGAGTCATGATTGATTCCTCTTCTGTGCTCCATATCTGTTCTATCAGCAAATCCTGTTCATAACACTGCCAGAAAATATCCATAACTGCTTCCTTGTGCCATCTCTAATGACAGCCCCCCATGCAGGACACCAGCATGTGTCTTGGACTTCACAGTAACCTCTGGTAGCCTGCATGAAAGGGCCTTGTGTCCAGGTTCCTTGTAGATATATGCTTTGGTCTGCTTTCCCACACAGACTGAGATGTGCCCAGTAGCCACTGTAGAGGCCTGAAAACTAGCCCAACCATGGGAACCATGCTCTCTGAAGGTCATTTCTTGGTACTGTGGGGACCCATGAACCACCTCTTGATAAAGTTTTTTTTTAATTTTTGAGATTGAACAAGGGCCTTCAAACTGATCTATAGGCCCAGCCCCCCCCCTTTTTTATTCTTTATTTTGATATAGGATCTCTCTAAGTTGCCCAGGTAGGGTCTGAACTTGTAATCTTCCTGCCTCAGCCTCCCAGAGTGCTGGGATTGCAGGCATGTGCCACTACTTTTGGATTAATTTTGTTATTATTTACTAATGCATCAATTAATGTTAAAATAAGCCAAATATGATACATGGCACTATTCATAAAGGCCATACATCTTTTAGGTGTGGGGGACCCAAAAGACACGGTTCTAAGCACATGGGCAGGCAGGTTTAATGGCCACCATAACTTAAGTGAGTTAAGATGTCCCCTTAATATGCATTCCAACACAGCTGTTATCGCACTGAGTTGCTTTGCTCTCCCATATGCTGGTCTACCCTCCAGTTTGGCTTTCAGGCCATTTTCTTCATCCTCTCCAGGACCAGAGCCACCTGGCTACACAGGTCCCCCTGAATGGTGTTACTGAAGCCAAGATGAATGAAGAGCTCTGCCCAGAGCAGCAAGACTGCTTCAATCCCAGGACCTGAGTGAGATTAAGGTCTTGCTGCACATCGCTCAGGTGTGCTGGGACTTGTTATGCAGCCTCTCAGTGTCCTCCTTCCACACACACCCCCATGACCCATGCTCAACACAGCTGATAAGGGAACCATTATGGAGAAGAGAAGGGTCAGAGAGGGCTGAGAGCCAGCCTGTGAAGGCTACGATAAACCTTAGCTTTTACTGTTAGTGATCAGAAAGCCCACTCAAAGGTGAGCAGCAGAGAGGTAATACAGTTCACTGGGGTTTTGAAATAATATCTCTGCATGTTGGATAGGCTAGGCTCCCTGGTTCTCCAGAACCCTATCACCAAACTGACCTTTGCACAGATAGTTTTCTGTCTGCAAAACACTCTGCCCTTAGACATCACTACTTGCATCTCTTTCCATTTAGTTCTCCTATCTCACTTCCACAGATAGGTCCAGACTGGTCACCCTATTTTAAATTGTGTCCTTCCCCGCAGCTCCCCATTCCCTTATCCTACTTTATGCTTTACTTTCTAAATTCTGATCACTTTCAGCACAGTAGGAAAACTACTCATGTATCGAACATGCTGATTGCAGGTATATCTCCCACCCCATGAGAATGGGAGCTCTGTGCAGCAGGGACCAACCTGCTCTGTAATAAATCCCAAACTTGAACTCAGATGACAGCAGCATGTGAGGAGGCTCAAAGAGAGGCTGGAAGGTCCCTCTGTGTGAAAACATGTTAGTCATCAGGCAAAAGTAGATTCTGCATCATTAACCACCACTGGTTCGTCCTGGTCTCTCATAGGCCATCATCATACTGGTTATACAACCGGTGGCCACTGCTCATCAGGCAGGTGGATATGGATAGGCCTTACTCGGCCACCAGAACACACAGCACAGTGTCAGAAGACAGGGCAGGGGCCAGTGAGATAGCTTAGCAGGATAAGTGCCTGCTTGGCAAGTGCGAGGTCCTGAGTTCAACTCCCGGTACCCACATACGAAAAAAGGGCAGGTGATATCACTCAGCAGCACGGGCGCCTGCTGGCGCATGAGGTCCTGAGGTTGACCCCCCGGTACCCACATAAAAAAAAAAAAAAAAACAGAAGAAGACAGGGCAGATGACACAGCCTGGCGGGGTGGGAGGACTGCGCCAGTAGAAACAGGCCATAGGCTGCTGCCCTTCAGCAAGAGCCTCAGGGAGCTGTGGAGCTTAGGAGCACCTCTCTGCTCTGCACGACAGCTGTCAGGCCCCTGTACACAGATCAGCAGCTTTTGGCCTTTGCTTCATATTATGTTGCTGAAAAATAGAAGGAAAATTCTGCAGGGTCTAACACTGACCCTGAACAGGATGTGTGGGGGTAGGTATTGCTCAGCGGCCCATGAGGAAGGGTCAAGTCAGAAGAGGGTCACGCTCTCAAAATAATGAGATGGATGTCGCCTGGAGGAGAGTCTCTTCCTGCTTACATCTCACCGCAGTTGTCCTTCGCTGTCTGTGTTCAACACATTCAAATCAATGCAAAAGTACACGGCAAAATACATGGAGAGGAACTTAGGTTTCTAAGCCAATCTACAAAGTACAGTCAAAAAGGTTTTGCAGTTACAAGGTTGTTTGTTCACCCACAGCTGTGCTTTTTTCCCCCTCTCATTCCTTGCTTTTCCAAATACAAGCACCTTCACTTCAGGACATACAACACAGTTCTCACTAAGTGAGCTCAAATAGCTGGGAGTGGGAGAGAGGAGTCTACAGAAAGGAGCATGGAAGGGAGGGGATTCCTTCCCACAACAGGGCTCTGCACCCCAATGAAAAGGATGCCCAGCCACAGAGAACACATCCAGATCAGTGCTTCATCCAGGAGGCAGAGCCCATACTGACAAGCAACCTGGTGAAGAGGGAGGGCATGTGTTTTAGGGCACCTCCATCCAGTCACTGAAGCCTCTGCCCGCTGAGAGTAACAATAGTATCCCTTGTAGTGCCCACAGAGCATTAAATGAGGTCATTCAGGTGGGGAGTGTAAGCTCTTTGTGGTCTTAGCAGCTCCTGTTGTCATCAATCATGGTAAGATATGGACAGGAGTCCTGGACCCTTTCCTAGGTCACCTGGATGCTCTTCTTGGGGTCACAAGTCAGGACAGAATGAGAACACACAGGACGGATGCAAACAATAGCAGCTAGGCAAACAAAGCAAGGTACAGGACAATCCACCCTTCCATGATATTCAAGAGTGGATGTGGCCAAAAGCAACCCTCAGGAATGTCCCACATGCAACCTCATGGGTACATGTCATCAGGAGCAAGGTTTGTCAGTGTGAGTCACAAGAGCCTCTTGTGACTGTCCCATGTGCAGAAGACAAGAGGTCAGTGTGGGCCCCCAGGGAGAGATACTTGTACCTGCTTTCAGATACCACATGGAACCCAGTGACCACGTGACCTTGGGCAGCACAGCTAACCTCCAGGGATAAGTCGGCCCTGTGGATACAAAGCAGCAGCATAATAAAGAACAGATGCAATTATGGATCTAAGCTCCCCCTGAGAAGTAATTCACACACACCATGTTATACTTTTTGTTCCCTCTACTTCAATAGAGATGTTTTGGGAACCCCCTCAATTGGCCACAAGTTTATATAACCTCTCATCTGCCAATTCTAATAGAGAAAAATGCTTGAGGTTTTACAGAGTAGTTATGTTCACATAAAAACAACATCCAATTCTGCATTGTAATAGGTGAAATAAATCCTGCCCAATTTCCATCACTAATGATAATAGAAGGAAACACTATTTAAAAGAAGGCTGTCCCATACCTATAATTGCAAACAGGGTAGTCACTGTCAGAGGGACAAGTACAGATAATCTCCAAGGAAGATTAAGCAGCATTACTTTTTCTGGATGACTTCCTGATTTGTTACCAGTTATTGAACTTAGAGTCCAATTTCTAAACTCCGTGCATTTTTTTTCTCTCTGGTCCTACAAAGCTCATTAAGTTATGGACTCACTAAATGGTGTTTTGCATGGCTAAATGACAAGCAATTTATGCATTTGGGGTGCTATTGTGAGCACAATAGGCTAAAGCCACTCAGAACTTAAGAGTCAGCTGATGACAGAGATGAGAGATATCACAACAGTAAGCCCCATTAGTGGGACACACAGGATTCTGTAAGAGCCACTGGGGCTTTTCATCAATCTCAGGGTGCAGCATTCTTGGAACTAGTGATAGGTCAGACCTGAGAAAGTTAATTAGAGCAAAAAGTGGGAAGAGTGCAGGGGAAGACAAATGCAAAACCTCAGAGTAAGTGAGAGCATGGTGTGCTGCTGTGAAGACACAGGGGTTAGAGGCTGTGGTGGTGAAGGAGAGGAGGTCAGTGTTAAGCAGAGGCTTTAGCAAAGGCATGCTAAGAATCTGGAGTTTTATCTGAAGCCAAGGCAGAGCCATTGATGTATGTGTGGGAAAACTACAGTATGGAGTCAGGGACATGGGGAAGGATATTATAAAGGAGGTGGTGTCAGCTGTGCCCAAGGCCACAGTGAGGCCAAGTAAGAGAAGGAACAGTCCTGATGATGGCAAATAATTCTATCATTACAAATCCCCAGTATTCATAACTTGACACAGTGAAAGTGTGTTTCTCACTCACACTATGTCCACTGAAGATGTCACTGGATGTCTATATGTGGCCATGGAGAACCCAGGCATCCTCCATCTGTAGTTCTGCCTCTTCTCGGTTGTCTCCACTCAGCCAGCTGATAGGAAAAGGATAGCAAGGCCTGTAAAGTGGCACTCATCATCACTTCTGTCCCTGTTCTGTTAGCCAGAACTCCATTCCATGGCCACGCGCAAATGGGAAACTGTCATCCAGGTGTGTGCCTGTGATGAAAAGGGAAACAGATTTCTGTTAGCCTTTATCAGGTTATCAGTTATCAGTCTCTGCCACAAGGACTTTGAAGAAATATCTTTAAATTTAGCAACAAAAGGTAGTTGTTGATTATATCAGTTAGCTATACTGCTGCCTAAAATACCACCCCAAAACTGGACTCTGTACTCCTGAAGAGCCCCTAGGCCTGCCACATTCCACACCACTCACTATTTCTACAGTGATACAATAAGGAGAGATCAGTGAATAAGGAAATATATGTGAGCTGTGATGTGGTTTGGATAAGTGTCCGCCAAAGTCCTAGTTGTTGAAGGCTGATCCCCAGACTGGGACACTACTGGGAACTGACGGAATCTTTAAGTGGTGCCTATCGGGAGGAAGTTAGATCACTAGGGTGTGTCCTAGAAGAAAATATTAAGACTCTGGCCCCTTCCTCTTCTTGGCTACCATAAAGTAAGTCATATCTTCCACCACATACTCTCCAGCACAATGTACTGACCCACCATGGGACTAAAAGCAGCAGAGCCAACCAACCATGGACTGAAACCTCCAAAACTGTAAGCCAAAATAAATCTTTCTTCTTTTTAAGTTGATTATCTCAGGTATTTTGTTACAGTAACACAATGCTGACTGATATAAGCAGCATAACTGTGATGATCATATTGCTCTGAGCTTCCTCATAGGACTTATCCCATGAGAAAGGCACATTCATAGAGATTTACCTGTCTATCAGGTTTATTTCAAATATTCCTCTTTGGATAATTCAGTCTTATTCTGTAAAGGCCCAGTTCTCAGATTTTGCCCATGGGCCCAGGGTACTTTTAGTGCCTACGTCCCGGTTGGTGTTGCAGAGGCTAAGTTGGGGCTGCTCCTAGGAGCTACAGCCCTCCTGTCCTGGGATATGGGATGACTCTAGCCCTCAAATGACTCAGGATCCCTGCATTAATCTGAATATCTCTGAAGCAACCAATTTGCAGGAGAGCCCAAGCTACTAGAAGAATCATCATATATGAAACCCTAATAACTCTCTTCTTATGTGCTTTTGGTGTAATGAGGAATAGGGCTTTAGGTGTTCTTTCTTCTTGATTAATTCTCTCTTTTTCCTTGGAGCAGCAACACAACATTGGCATCTTCTTTATACTTGTGGGCAACACTATATACTCTGAATCAGCCATATTTGAAATGTTGAGGAATTTAGGAAGTGCTCTCTCTCTCTCTCTCTTTCTCTCTCTGCAGAGCTGTGCATTCAGGCATATTAAGTTGCCAAACAAAAATTTTTGAATTGTAAAACTGAGAAATGTCTTTGTTGTTCAGTAGGTGCCCACCCACTTCCTGTGAATTCTGTAGGATAGTGGTGAAGAAGATAAGGAAATTCCTTTGGTAATATTATCATACGACAAAACCCTTATTCCTGTTACCACTACTAGAAGTACTAACGCTGTTCCTAATGATAATAACAGTAATAATAATAAATTTAAATACCAAAGTTAGTGGAGATGGGCATGAGACAGAAAGATTGTTTGAATGCACCATACTTCTAAGGCAGTCTCCGACTTTCTCTGTTACTTTTACTGTAAAAGATTTCCCAGCTCCTCAAAGCAAATGAATGTCTCTTACCATTCATTCACTTAGCCTATATTTAATGGATGCCTACCTGTGATCCTACAGTGAGCTAGTGTAGTGACAAATAAGGCAGACATTAAATATATTACCCAGAAAAGCAGACAAAGCTCTACCATGCGCACAAAATGTTTACTGGTTTTGTTTTTTGTTTTTTGTTTTTTTTTTCCTGGTACTGGGGATCAAACTCAGGCGTACTCTACCACTGAGCTATATCCTCAGGCCTCTTTTATTTCGTTTCATTTCACTTTTTGAGACAGGATCTTGCTAGATTGCCCCAGTGGGACTTGAATTTGCATTCCTGTCTCAGCCTTCCTCAATGCTAAGATTATAGGATTGTACTACTGTGCCCAGCTTTTACTGAACATTTATTACAATAATGGTAATAAGTCCCATGAATACAAAATCTGTATTACCATATGCAAGTCTTAAGTAGACTAGATAATCCCCACATACGGGAATCGCCCAGCCCATTTGGTCAAAGCCCAGCTTGCAGCCTTTATCTGTAGATAAGGGACATTCCACCCTGCAGAGGTCCAGGAGCAACTACTCACTCCTCTAAAAGACAGGAGGACAATCATTAGAAATAATCCACAGAGATCTTAATCCTACAGTTGCCTTGAAAAATCATCTTCCATAGCCCAGCATAGTACCTCAGGCCTGCAGTTCCAGCTCCCTAGATGGCAGAGGAGGGGAGGATCACTTGAGCTCAGGAGTCTGAGGCCAGCTACATTATATAGGGAGACCATGCATCATGAAAACAGAAACAAAAACAAAAAATCATACTCCACTAAATGCTCTAATAATTAACCAACCAACCAATACAGTCCGTACAGGAACACACCATGAGGCTGAAACTGTTCCTGACTTTTCTCCCCACCAGTGCCTCTGGGAAAACAAGATCAGGGCAGAAAAAAATGCTGTCCAGTCTTCAGATAGGAGCTTAGTCTTAAAACTTTTTGAGTTTTAATCTACACTACACACCCAAGCATTCTTGGAAGAGAGACTACTTCAAAGCTACTTCTCTCTGCAGATCCATTCCTTAGGAAAAACTGAAAGCTGTTACCCTTCCTTTCATCAAATTGTTGGCTACTAGCTGACTTCCAGATGAGAAAACTGCAAAGATGCATTTTTAAGTCTTCCTACTTCCAAACATTTAAGAAAAATCCTACTGTGAAGAATACATTATGGAAAAATGAAATTTCAAGAAGCAACCAAATAGAAAAAATAATTCTCTAGAATATGTCTGGGTTGGCTTTGTGTTTAAGTATTAGTTTTTAATTTTTAATGTTTGTGTGTGGGTGGAGGAGCAAAGACTGCTCTCTTACCAATCAAATCAGAGCAAAGCCAAAAGGTGGCACAGGATATGAACAGAGGACAGTGATTAGCAGACTAAAGAAGGAAGAAGAAAGTGAGGCTTTGAAAATGAAAAATGTTTCAGATGAGGAGGGGTGGGTGGTGTTCTTAATAACAAAGAAGAAGGTATTAGGAAGCACCATTTGAATAGATGTTTCTTCAAGGAGACCCAAGAGGCCCAAATAGACCCAGTTTCGCTGCTCACTAAAACAGCCAAACACAAACAAGCTGCCTTCAGATACAGGGAGCTGCAGGATGCTGAAAATTTGCATTTATTTCTGTCAGGAAGAGAACACTTTACAGAAATGTCACCAGTCTTTATAAAAACTCCAAGAAGGACCGCAGGAGCAAAAGGGAACATTATTGATATCTGCGTGCTAAGAAGTGGCCCAGTGGAGACCACTCCCAGGAAGCTCATCTTCTTTGTTTCCTGATTTGTACAAATTCCAAGTACATCATGAATGTTTAAAAGAATAAGTTTCTGGCTTTTTTTTTTTTTTGAGACACTTTTTAAACATAAGATTAAACAAATATTACAAGGTGAAAATCTATTAACCTTCGGAGTAACTGTCCCCCACTCTCTATCACTAGTAGCTCCATGTCTGAAAATGCAAGATTCATCTTTTAAGACAAAATGGGAAAATGAATTTTCAATTTATATCTTCTAATCTAAAGATGCATGCTACAGGGAGTTGTTTTTTGTTTTTTTTTTTTTTCAATTTAGGTAAAGTTTGAAAAGGTAAATGGGTCTAACTGTAATTAAATTTGTAAATACAGAGAAAAATATAAAATTTTATTAATTGTGGAAGGAATGTGGGTCCTTAGCTGCCCAGCAGTTCACAAAGACAAAGGAGATCGGTTTACAGGGGTTAAATAAACAGAATATTTTATATTATACTTCAAATGAATCTATTTGCCACAAGACTAGAAGTCGAAAACTGGCTTACAAGATTCATCTCTTCAGGGTCACATGAACACCTGTTCAGAGACACAGCCACACAGAGGGGGCCGCAGACGCCCACAGATGAAGCTCCCAGACCTGCCTTCAGCACATTATTTTTTGCATCACTGTATGTTGCATATTCTGCAATCCTAAACATTCTTGGGTTGGAGTTTAATAACCAGTCTATCAGAAACAGGAAGTGTAAAAAAATGTGTTTCGGCAAAAAGAAAAGTCAATGCCTGGAATAAGGCACAGGGAAAGGATGATAGGATTTGTAAAGTGGTTGATGACACCACTTCCTATGGATTACTTTCTAGATACCTAAGCAAACGCCTAGGGAGCCAAGGTTCCAGGCTGAGACCAGGAATTCTGTGCATCTAGAGGCCAGGAGAGAAGCAGCCCTTCCTGTGGCCGACACTCTCCCTGAGGCCTCAGGAGCTGAGAAGACCCACACAAAGTAAACTTCCCTCTTTAAGTATTCTTTGGCCAACAGGAGCTTGCTAATTGATGCCAATTATTGGTTTGCCAGCAACTCCTACAAATTAATATTTCAGAAGTTAGAAGCCCAGCTGAGCATGAAAACACAGCGTCAACTCCGAGTCAGGAATCACATTTCAAAACTGCGGGGGCAAAAAGAGAGAAATAGAAATTATTTCTCAAGTAAAGAGGAAGAGACTCATTCATCTCATCAGTACTCAGGACGCTGGAAGCCTGAATCACCCCCTACCACCGTCACCAAACACAAAAGGAGGCATTGGTCTGCACAGACCGGCTCACATGGCCTGCAACCAAAGCAATATCTCCTACAGTTTTAGAGCACTTAGTTTTCTGGAGCAAAAAAAAAAAACATGATTAAACTTCTTTTGGTAAAAAAATGCTTTCCAAAAAAATGTGTTTCGGAAAGTAGTAACATGACTTGAAGTGTGCTTGCTGCTCTCCCTACAGGGTGTGAAAAGCCTCCATTCACAAGTGCACCACATACTGCCCACTGCTCCCACGGAAGGGGAGGATGGAAGGGTGTTTCCTTTGCCCCACTAGTCTGTTGCTCTCTTGAGAGGTCTCAAAAACTATAAAGTCACCCTGTGAGGCTGAGGCTTTGGGGCATTGTGGTGTGCACGGCTATGGAACTGTCTTAAGCAAACAGCCGGGGCTCTGCTGGACCCCTCCCCAGGCAGGCTGGCCACTTCTGATTCCCAACAGGCCCCGGACCTGCCTGAACTCCTCCCAGACCCATAGCTCCCTCCTAGAGCCCCAGATGCCCGCTACCCAAACCCCACATCTTCGCTCTTGCCCTCACCTACCCTACCCAATCAACACCCAGGCCTCCCCTGGGTTTTCCCCAAACCCCTAACTCCCACCCACACCCAGCCTTCCCAGATCTCCCTCTAACCTCCCTTTCTCCCCATACCTCAATCCCCCGCTCCTGGATCCTCCTGCATGCACCCCCAACTTCAGGCTCCCACCAGGACCCCTGCTCCCCAATCCCCTGGACCCTGCTCCCCCAGCTCCCTGGGCTCCTGTACCCTCCTGGCCCCCTCCCCTGCAGGCTCCAGGCTGCCTCCCCTTCCCTCCCTCCCTGGAGCGTTCCCTGCCTGCCTATCATCTTGCTCTAATTGTTTCCAGATTCGTGTGGGAGGTCAGGGCCTGGGAGTGCTGCTTCATGCCAAGTTTATAAACAGAGCAGTGTTTCCAGATGGTCGCTGGCTCCAGCCTGGCGAGCAGGTTGATTGGGACCAGAATAACAACAGGTGGAGTGCAGACAATGAGTTCCTTGACACTTATTTACTCCCTCAGCTTTTCTTCCCCTTGCAACCCTCCACTCCATCTGCCGAAAGCCACCACCACAGATTTCCACAGTGGTTGACTAGGAGAGAAGGGGGAAGCTAGTGGAATGCAAAAGAAAACAAGTTATTTCCCTAATGAGAGTGGCAAGTTGGAGATGGGGAGTGGGGGGAATGCAGCGACACTGAAGCTTAAGTTGAGCATTGAGCGTCTTCTGCGGTTACACACGAGCCCCTGGGCTGGGAAGGGGCTGTGTCCTCCTGTGACACAAAGTCCCAAGTGACATAAGTGGGAGAGAACCACAGCCTCCTGTGCAGGTCCTCTGCTGCCCCTGGAGAAGGCAGCAGTGGCCAACCCGTCCTGTCCTCCCACCTCACCACTATAGCACAGGCTCCAACCCTTCAAAGCTCCCTGCCCATGGGGCTGGACTCAGCCCTGCCAGGTCACCGTGGTATCTTTCTTTCTGAAGCAGGATTCTGGGAACTGCCTAATGAGTCTTTAAAAAAAAAAACTGACCGATAGGCCAGAATACTATTAGGAGAGTCAAGGGATTCAAGCAGAAGAAAATAAGCTAGAGTTTGGACTGAAAATGAGAACCCATCAAAATAAACAAGGGATCTGCATGGAAGATCCCGCTGCCACTCACTCCTCTCCCCTTGGTGGCCAAGAGACTAGGCATTGGCCCCCAGAAGGTCACCCTGATGGACAAAGTGCTTTATGAAGTGAGATGAAGGGTTTCAGTGGGATTGTTCAGCAAGCCCTGCTGTGAAGGACCCTGCGCCGGTTTCTACAGGTGGAAATAAATGACAAGTCACCCTGTCCTTCTAGTTGTCCCAAAAGCCCCGCCAGACAGAAGAGCCTGGCAGACGCATGTGTGAGCTCATGAACCAACCCTGCAGGGTGGAACAGTCCCACAGTCTCGATAGGGAATGATGAAGCCGCCAGAAACCAGGCTGGCTTTGCGGTGGGAAGGATGACGATCACAGGTTTACAGCCCTGACCTACAGAAGGACTGGCAGGAGAAAGCGCCTGTGAAAATAAAGCATATAAATATCAAAAGTACGTTTTTTAAGGGTCTCTGAGTTAAGGCTAGATTATCTCTGTAAGTCCTTTGAATCTGAGTCTTCTACTTATAAAACGTAACCCGACACTCTGGCTTTGAAGATTTGGGATCCAGGACCAGAACTGTGCAATTTATCTGAACTGACAGAGCCTTTAGAGTGCAGGCACTGGCCTCACCCCTGTGCACGTCCCACAGCACTGCCTCAAAACACATCGACACACTGCCACAGCAAAATGCAAGGGTATCTTACAAAGCGCCTATCTAAAAAGCAGGGTGTGGCTATTTCGCTCAGTTGATGAAGCATCTTTATCTAGAAAGAATATAAATCCATATTTCTTTAATTACCTTCACTAAGAATTTATTGTGTTTTTTCTTTAAAGCTCCTAGCATTATATAGGGAATTCTTAAGAAAAATAAACATGCCTTATACTAAAAAGCAACAAAATGAGTTAGAGGGAAAAAACTCATGACAGGAGAAATGAAGGGGACCCTAGAGGAAGACAGGACAGAGAGAGCAAGCATGGTAAAGAATCAGTTCACATTCCAGCCCCATAAAGTCACTCAGCGAAGGATGAAGTCAACTCCCCATAGAGGATGTTTACCCCTGGAGGAGACTCTGTAAAAGATGCTGGAAATTCCCTGCAGGATATTATTACTGATGACAGGTGCCCCATGTAGACATTGTAGCTCTCATTGAAATTAGAAATATCAGTGGCTGGGGGTGTAACCCAGTGGTAGAGTGCTTGCCTAGCATTCACAGGACCATGGGTTCCATCCTTAGCACAGAAAAAATAAATAAATAATAAAATAAAAAGGAAGGAAAAGAGAGATAAAAAGACCAAAAAGAGCTGTATTTGTCATAACTCATGAATCCTGGTACATAACTACCTATGCACTTTGAGAACAAGTTTTCCTCAGCAAAAATGAAGTCCCAGCAGCTGAAGAGAATTCCACCCACATCACCCCTGGTCAAGGACCTAGTAACGTCACCCTGCGGCTGGAGGCAGCCACGCAGAATCCTCTACCATGACTACTCCTCTTATACAGGAGAACTTTTTCCACTGTGCTCTAAGACTGAGCATGAAATTTTGTTCCCAACCACAAAGCACTGAGACACACCATTGTGGCATGCACTGACTTTACCAGAACAAGGACACACAATTTGTTCCTACAAATTGCAAATACCAGGTTAAACTCAAAGCTACTTTTATAGCTTACATACTCAAGGCTCCTCTCTCCACGGTTAGTGCAGAAGTGGAATTTGTCTGGCTCTCTCTGTCCACACAATGACAAATACATAGTCAGAAAAAGGGATCTAATAAAAGCATTTGCAGTCAATCAGAGTATTATCAATGGCACAGCGCTTCCTAATTTCATTGATAAAAATAAACATTTTATTTCAGGATTAGAAGTGTTGGATTGTGTGGGAGTGCTGGCTTTACCATGTGTCAATTTTTGCATTCCATTTGAAGGCCAAAGATGCAAAACCTAAAATAATAGAAAAAGAAATATTTTCATCAGAGAATTTTATTTTTCAACTTGGAATTTATTGCACCTTTGCAAATGCAGACCAAGGTATTTCAGACAATGTATTCATTATTTTTATACACTGGTGGGGTTCTCAAAGCAGAATAATGAGGTAGTAAAGTAGGGATGCTAAGGTCTAAAGGAGGGCTTTAAATCATTGGTGTTTACTAGCAGTGCTATCCTACAGAGCATGTTTAAATGCTTCCTGAAACAAAAGTTATTTAGAAGTTAGTCACACTGCTCTCGAAGTTAACCAGCTAAGCTACCTTTTATGCAATGTTTAAAACACTTCTAACCAGAATAAAGTGACTTTTCCCCCTTAGACTTGGCAAGCAACTGAAAAGACTAGTGTGGAAGAGGTGAGAAATGCCATTTCCAGATCCCAAAAAAAGAGCCAACTGAGCCGTCCATGGTGACTTAACTCAAATTCCCTCACAATGGACTATTTGTAAGTGCCAAGTTTAGACTTTTAAGGATGCAAAGTCAGAAATTTCAGAGTGTGCGTGATAAGTACATCTTTCTACTACTCCCCTCCACCAAGAATTAGCTCTTCCCAGAGCTTCTCTCGGTCTCTGCTTTCCCAAAATCCATACCCCATTCTCACAATGTCCTCACAGATAGAAGTCATTGCCATTACCAACTGCTGGCTGTGTCTCACTGTGAGGCATGGTGACACCCACTGAAAAGTCTGCACTAACTACACGCCAAACACATGTGACTACAGTCAGTGCATGGAAATACGAGGCGTTGGTAGAACCAGATCTGTGATTTCATGTGCTTTTCTCCTTTAACTCAATGTGCAGTCTGCAAAGACTAGACAACCAACAACTGCTCTCTAAACCAGTCCTAACTGCGTTAGGAACTCCAATTCACACCAGTTGGTGTTCCCTGTGTAAGGAAATAGCAATTATGGGCCACATGCTGTGCCTAGGAAAATGGCAAAGCTAATCAAACTGATAGTCCCCAATTCAGCCAAACTGGCAGGGTTACCCAAATAAATCTGATACTGCATTATGGAATTGCCAACTGGACTCTGCTTCAGCATTGCCTCTTTGTATATTATTTTCACTCTAATTGGAATTTCAGGTGTTTGTTCACATCTAGACCTACTCTTTCATTCTAATCTCCGCATATGCCTCAGTAGCATCAAGGCTAACTTTGCACGGCCTTAATTAGGCAGTGAAAATGAAATTGCAACCAGAAAGAAGATAGGCAAACCACACATCAATTTCAGCATTTGCCCGAAAGGCTGGTGAGTTAAGACAAAACGAAGCCTTCAATAAAAGCTGTCTGACAATGACTAGAAGGAATCACACAGCAATCCAGATGCATCTGAATAAGCATGTAAATTAGTAAACAATATTCTCTACTTCTAATTCAGCAATTTTCAGTTTCACTTTTAATGTTATTCAACCATGCTGCCTTTGAAGCCACTGTTGTGTGTTGAAAGCAGTTGAGATAATGGTTCTGACATCATGCATTTACTGACAAACCATATTTTTCTCTCAAGGATGTATCTAATGTATGCTACTAGATAATTCAGTTTAAACTTTTTAGGATAACTATGCATTAAAAGGTTAGTGCAGAATCCTGTTAGTTAAGATTTTTTAGCCAAAGATTTGGCTGGACACAAAATCTAGTCTATTGGGGAAGGAGTCAGTTAACATCCTTACAGTGCAGGCAAAGCAAACAAAACCCTTGTTCCCACGGCCTCTGGCCATAGATTGAGGAACAGACACTGGGGCACAGCTGATCTGGACTTTCTCTAACTCATGTTTTCTGCATGTTACCATCAGAGCTTTGGCCATTTGACTCAGATTATTAAGAATGTATGTATGATTACATACAAAGAATTTATAAGCCCTGAATAAAAGATCTATCTAATGCCACTTTGTTTTACTATGCAATCACTTTATAAACAACAAAAACAGAACTCCTGGAATCTGAAATGAAGGTTCATATTCTCTAGAATTTGCACAATACAACCCAAATCATCAGGAGCTAGTCATACCCCCTCTCCTCATTAAAGGGTTTAAAGATGAATGAATTTTTTAAGATACATTTTCCATCACAAAGCAGAGCAATCCTACCCATACTGTCTACACAATGTCATGTAAGATATTATTTGGAAAAAAAAATTTCTCATTGTATCTTTTTAAAAAAATCTCTATTCTTATTCAACACTGTGGGGCTTCTATAACTTCTGACGTTTTCAAAGAGAGATTTGTTTTAGTGGGATAAATGCGTATCTCAACACTGCTTTCTGCCTCACAAATGATGTATTCACATAGGCTCTTATTCTCATTGTTTGGAACCCAGCAATGGCTCATTGGTACCACTGCCATCTCCAAATTCCCACTGTAATGCTGCTCTGGACAGTGGCACACAGATGAAAATCACCAGCCTCAGCCCACACAGCAGAAGAAGCTACCTTTGTCCTGGAACACTGCAAAGCTCTCCAAATCTGACTTAGCTAAACTTCCTTCCAGGACATCATTCCCTCTAAGAGACAAATACATGAGTTGTAAATAATACAATTAAAATCTGTCATAACACTGAAATAAATTCTTGTTACTGTGAAATAAACTTATTTTATTTGGAAAGGACCAAAAGTTACTGGTGTCCCACTTGCTTCTGATAAAGATTCTTAAATATCCAAAAGGATTAGGAATGTAGTACTTAGTAGTAATAACTTATTCCCAATAAAAATGAACTTTGGCTAAGAACCAACTAAAAGTTATATAACTCGAATTAAATTCATGACAGTTGAGAACGGCTTGCTTCCAAAACTCAATGTCCTCCAGCAGATTTCCTAATAGCTACCTGATGGTCCATTATTCAAAAAAATACAGAGAAAGAGAGGGAGAACAATGTGAATGCTTAGGGTTTGGAGAAATGACACTGAATAAGATTTGAGTGCATTTCAAAAAGTTGAGTATTGAAGTGTGTGTTAAACTGATTTTCCCTCTGGGAACTCAGAGCTGCCATCATGAGCCAGCAGAAGTTCCTGACGTGAAGAGAAGATTGGACAGAACAAGCGACCTCTGAGGGGACAGCAAGCTCCTTCTGAGAAAAGAAAGTTGAATTCCCCAGTGACTTCTGCACAGCAAGGCTAATGCAGACGGAAGCTGTGGACATGCATCTGTGCCCCACCCAGAGGCACCGGGTCGTAAACCAAATTCTAGAGTTACACATGATGACCTTCTAAGAAACAATTCGGGGAGCCAATAAGAATAGCCAGGCAGAGCCAGGACAGTTCCTACCATCCCTGTGGAATGCAAGGTGATGTTAGCGCTAGGCTTCTATGTGACCTTGGGCAGGGCAGTGGGAAGTAGAAGCCACAAAGCAGCATATTCTGGCATTCTCATGAACCAAAAGACAGGCAAGGGAAGCCCGTAAGGACTCTCTGGGAAAGATGAGAGTTTAGAATCCAGAAATTCTACTTGAGTTCAGACTTTGAATCAAAGAGGCAGGGTGAGCACTGTGGGTTTTTTGGTTTTGGTTTTGCTGCACTGAGAATGGACCCCAGGGCCTTGTACATGCTCGGTAAGAGCTCTACCACTCAGTTACATGCTTGGCCTTATTTTTCTTTTTCTTTTTTTTTTTTTTTTTTTTTTTTTTTTTAATTTTGAGGCAGGACCTTGCCAAGTTGCCCAGGCTGGCCTCCAACTCACAATCTTTCTGCCTCAGCCTCCCAAGTGGCTGGGATTATAGGTTTACACCACAGCAGCTGGCTTGGGCACTACATTTCCAGGTGGCCCATTTTGCAATTCTGCCTGAAAGTCTGTGCCTCAGTGTTGGGTGCCATCACCTGCAGCCACAGGCAGGCTATATCTGGCAGGCAATAAATGCCAAGGAAAAAAGACAGAGAATACAGGCCCAAGTCTGAAATCCCATTCAGCTGAGACCTTTGACCAGACAGCCAGTTTCCTCACCTGCAGAACAAGAAATACCGTGGTAGGACCGGTGAGATGGCTCAGCGGCGTAAGCGCCTGCCTGGCAAGCGCAAGGGCCCGAGTTCGACTCCCGGAACCCACATACGAAAAAAAGGACCGGTGATATCGCTCAGCAGCACGGGTGCCTGTTGGCGTGCAAGGTCCTGAGGTCGACCCCCCGGTACCCACAAAAAAAAAAAAAAAAGAAATACCATGGTAGGGTCATTCTGAGGATAAAAATGATGGGATGTGTATGAAGCTCTCTGCACAAAGCTCGAGTAGACATTCATTTCTTTCCCAGCTGCTCTGGCAGCTGTGTTGCCAGATCTGGTCTCTTGAGATGGTGCAAGACTTATTAGTCAATGGCTAGAAATTAGGTTTAAAAAAATCAAAACAGTATCTGTGGAACTTTGAAAATAATACTGTATGCATTTTAGATGATGTTCAAGAAGCGGAAATATTTTTAAATCTATAAAGTTTAATTCAGGATGGTAGCAGTAATTTAAGATAGAACACATAAAGAGCAGACCTCTTTCAAGGCCTGCATTTTATAACTTCTCTGAAATATCTGGCATGTGAAAAGTGTATCAAAACCTGGCTCCTAAATGTCACCAACAGAACCAGCTGATAAGAAGAGTTGGGTTGATTGCTTGCAGCAGTAAAGGAGAACACCACTGCACAAACCTTGGCAGGACCTCAGAGGCAGGAAGGTAAGGTCTGCATTTTTGAGAGTTGGGAGTTAGATTTGAACTGGGACTTCCAAAGTAGAGCCTTGATTAGGCTTGGGCACCAGTCCCAATACCTCACTTAAGATCGGAAGCAAGAATAAGGCCAGACCTTTGAGATGAGGAGTTCCTTTGAATCTTAGGACAGCAATTGGTTTGTTTATGTGCTTTAGCCAGATCATGGTAAATGACCGCCAAGTGTCCCAGGGGTATGAGAAATCCAAAGATAGTATTAGGTACAGAATATATCTTTAAAGTTATTTTATGTCATTTTACATTAGAAATCAATATTAGGAAGGAAAAAGATTGTAAGGAGATTTGACCACTTCATGTATGGTTGTCATACCTCAGAAAACGTCTGTGGTAACTCATAGGTATTATTAAAATACCTAAAAAGAAACATATGAATAACCCAATTAAACACAAAAAAGTATTCTGGCAAAATAATATCTTTGTAGGCTACACAGGAAAAAAAAATCCCTTTACATTTTAGATGAATACATTAAATAGTAAACCAAAGAAACAAGTCCATCAAAATTGAGCAAATTTTGACTAGATTTTTAACACATTTCATAGTTTTTTGTATCCATTTTTGTACTTACTTATCACTAAGCTAAAAGAGCTCTTTTAATCTTTAGATCAACCTATTGAAAATTCCCTCAGCACTGTATTGATCAATCATTTCATTTTTAGAGCATGTTCCCTGCTTTCATAGTCATGATAGGGCAGTTCTTATCTGGGATACAGCATCTGTGAACATCTTTATCAAAAGACTCACTCTTCTGGGCCGGTGAGATGGCTCAGCAGTGTAAGCGCCTGCCTTGCAAGTGCGAGGGCCCGAGTTCGACTCCCGGATCCCACATACGAAAAAGGGGCAGGTGATATCGCTCAGCGGCACGGGTGCCTGTTGGCGCACGAGGTCCTGAGGTCGACCCCCGGTACCCACAAAAAAAAAAAAAAAGACTCACTCTTCCAAGTTTGAATGACAGAAGATAGGGCATCTACTTATTTTATAAAGCCATAAACTTACACAGCATTCAACTTTCTTTCCACTCTAAGGATTTTCAGATTGCTTAGCAAGGAGTTCTGCCAGTGGAGTTATTTCCCATTCTAGTCTGTGTTTATGTGTTATTCTCCAATTTCTAGCTCACCAAGCATGGAGGAGGAAGCTGGAGTTCCTCTGGTTCAAGGTCCACCTAGATGTTGCCTGTGGTGTCATAGAGCCCATCACTGAGGCCTCCAAACTCTGTCCTGTCTTTGCTTGCAAACTGGGTTAGAGTCCAATCTATTTCTACAAGGACGACTTTGGGAAGACCCTCCAAAATATCTCTTTCAATACTGACAACAGCTTTTTTGAGACCCTCTGATTTACTATAAAGTTCAAAAATTTTTAAATTCATTTGAAGGATTTCCGTTCTGTTTACACCCATATTTTATCAATTTAGACTCTTATCAATAATAAACCAATTGATATGTATCAG
The DNA here is from genome assembly GCA_028451465.1 of Erethizon dorsatum. Taxonomy (NCBI): domain Eukaryota; kingdom Metazoa; phylum Chordata; class Mammalia; order Rodentia; family Erethizontidae; genus Erethizon; species Erethizon dorsatum. The sequence goes on from CM051828.1 coordinate 60,259,367, forward strand.
AAAGTCCCAGATAAGACATTCCTAAAATTGTTCTAAATCCTTCTACAAACGTCTCCCTACCCAGACAGGTCTTTGGAAACTCTAACAATGGCACTTAGCTCAGAGAAAGTGAGAGAGCTTGGTCTCAACTTTTGATCTCAGATTCAGATCAACAGAAAGGGCTTCCTGTTCTCAGGAAGTGTAACTCTGAGAAGCAGCAGAGTCTCAGGGGTTTCTAGTCAGTAAGGAGGGAAGGGCATTTATCAGAGGGCAAAATAGGGACAAAGGGAAAAGAAGCATAGGACAGGGAAGTAAATGTAGGAGAAAGACTTTAGGTTTGAGCTATAATTTACAAGGATACAAAAGATCCAGTTTTTAAGTTTTCTGTATTTTTCTTTTGCTTTCAAAAAGGAATCTCTCAAGGAAGAGATTTTGGCAAACAGTTTTCTTTGTTCTGATGTTTTAATGCTTCTTCATGGTAACTAACAAGTGAAGAGTATTGAAGTTTGAAATTTAGCTCCTGTTTCTTCTATGAAGTCTCTCTAATAAACTGTCTTGGTTATAGGTCATGATCCTAATGAAATCATGCCATTTAGAAAGATTAGAACATGACTTGGGATTGTAATATAAATATGTTATTCCTGAAGCTGGAGTTCACCCTAGACTTAAAGTAAGACTGAGACAAATCCATGAATATTCTGTCTAAAACTATTGCTCTGGGCCGGTGAGATGGCTCAGCGGCTTAAGCGCCTGCCCGGCAAGCGCAAGGGCCCGAGTTCGACTCCCGGAACCCACATACGAAAAAGGGGCCGGTGATATCGCTCAGTGGCACGGGCGCCTGCTGGCGCGCGAGGTCCTGAGGTCGACCCCCTGGCACCCACAAAAAAAAATAAAAAAAATAAAAAAAATAAAACTATTGCTCTTACATCCAGGCCCCACTCCCAACCTAGCAGACGGGCTGTCCAGCTGCAACTCCAACAAGGTTTGTGGCTCAGGAAGGGTGGATATGTTTACAGAGGTCATGACCCCTAGAAGCTGCCTGACAGAAGGACTTAGACTGAGGAGAGCTCTCCAGTGGTGCTGATGAATGTCCTAGGCCCAACTTTGCTCAGAACTTCTCAATCACCAGGGCTGGCTTTAGGAATGGGCTCATTTCAAGGTCCCTCTTAGTAGGGGACAATAAAAATGACAAGGACAGAGATAAAGAGAAGCATTAATAATGAGGTTAGGGCTGGGGATATAGTTCAGTGGCCCAGCGCCTGCCTGGCAAGTGCGAGGTCATGAGTTCGATTCCCGGTACCAAAAATAATAATCATAATAATGAGGTTAGAGGTATAGCTCAATGGTACAGCACTTGCCAAGTATACACAAGGCCCTGGATTTCATCCCAGTGGTCAAATAACAACAATAATGAGGTTCCTTTCAATCGAGGACAAATATTTCTCAATTCTACTCAACCAGCCAACAGATATCTAAAAAGCATCCTTATTCCTAGGAGACAAACTCTTTACCCAAGAGCTCATTAAAAGACATCATTTTTCCTTTTATAGACCTACTCACCTCAGGGTCATGATCAGGAGTCCCAGGCCCAATGGGAGGCTCTGTAGGACTCAGAAGAGGGCTCTGTTTCCCAGTCAAAAATGCATTGGCTTGTGAGGTCAGCTTTGACCTCCAAATCTGTAGAAGTCTGTCTCCCGGAACATCACCAGCACAAACCATGAGCACAAAACTGAGTTCACTGCTCACCGAAGGGAAGGGTAATGCCACCAAGGGAGGGTTTGTCAGGGGCTCAGGGTGGGAAAGGGAAGGTCAGAACAGACAGAAAGTTATAATGGAAGTTAGACTTAAAGCAGGGCTCAGTTAAGACGGAGTAAAACTCAAGACACCACTATCATCAAGGATAGAAGGAAACACAAGGCAAGGACTTGGAGGTAGGAGATTCCTTTGCGTCCTGGAGAACAGACTATCTGGTGACGTTTTCTGTGGAGGATTTGATGGTTCTGTCAGGAAGTTTCTCTAATGAGCTATCAAACCATTCACATAGGTAGGAGGTTCGTGGAAAAACAAAATTAAACTCATGAAGGCAGAGGACCAGCCCAAGGCCAAGCTAATGCAGAATAAATTGTGTCGGATCTGTGTCAGTGTGTCTAGGCAGAGTGTGGGGCAAAGGATCTCAAGTATGAAACTGCCATAAATGACAAAATAATGAAAAATGAAAGTACTACTATGAAATAGCAATTCAAAAATACTGTTCTAGAAAAATTCGTGTCAACATGAGGATTGGCAAGTAGAAAGAAGAAAGAAAGAAAGAAAGAAAGAAAGAAAGAAAGAAAGAAAGAAAGAAAGAAAGAAAGAAAGAAAGAAAGAAAGAAGCAAAGAAGCAAAGAAAAAAGAAGCAAAAGAAAGAAAGAAAGGGAGAGAGGAAGAAAGAAGAGTGAGAGAAAACTTTACTTGAGCACCTTCACAAATTTTCTCATTTATTCCTCACTTGATTGAGGATTACAGGGATTACCAGCCTCATTCTTGGCAACCAGTGTAATGGAACACCCAAAAGGTGAAGTAAGTTGTCCCAGATCACATAGTTAGAGAGCCATGGAGCTTCCATTTAGACCAAGGACTCCTGACTCTGAGGCAGCAGGGTTTCACTACACCAGTTGTCTCCAAACAGGGAAATCGTAAAAAAGAAAGGTTCCACACACATGTGCAGGAATACTCAACTTTAAAAGGCAACCTGAGCCAGAAGGCCTCTGAAAAATTAACACTTGTCACCATAATTTAAATCCAGAGCTCCTGCTTTTTCCTCTGTTTCTCCCTTTTACCTGGACTGACTGCAGTTTTAGTATTTTAGGAATGAGAGACTTAAGGAAAACACACCTCCTCCTGGGCTCTTGGCTCTCTGCTAGCACGCAAATGCAAAGTAGAGTCTAGAGATAAAAATCCCCCTCCTGTCCCCAGAGAGCCCTGGGGTCGAATTGAACTACTCAGCCTGCACATTTCTCACAGCAAAGTTGTACTTTCCGGCAGTGCATTAGATGACAGCATGAGTGGGAAAGAGCTTCCTCATTGGCTTTGACTCCATGGAGCCATCAGAGGATCAAGGGAAATCAAGTGTGGGTGTCCGCCTGGGTTGCTCCAGGTCACCCCACAGAAAAGCAGAGGAAAAGCCTTCATTGAGAGCTGTTTTCTCTTGCATCCTCCTTGTGTGTCTAAGCCAGGTCCCAGGAGAGAATCTGGGCATTCTGGGCCAAGAGGGGACATCTCCATGGGCAGTGGACTCTGATGACACATTTTAGCATATTCATCTTCAGACATACAGAGAAATTTCTGGGGAAACTGTTAGTAAGCTCTTGCTTTTCCTATGCCCAGAGCTAGTCCCTTTCTAAAGACTGTAAAATTTATGATCTATACATTTTCATTATTTTTATAAGGGAATGTGAGATTTGGAGAAATTCAATGTCTTGCTCCTATGTTACAGACTTAAAAGAAGTGCTTATAGTGTTTTGGCCAGGCGTGGGACAGTATATAATTTCTTCTCTTTGTTAACAGTCACAAACAGACCTGTGAGGTGCTAACATACCTGGGCTTGGTCCCTAATAACCCACCAGACACCTGGCCCAGCAGGAAGACAGCACAGGACGCAGAAAAGAGGAAGCTCCTGCCTCCCCAGCCACAGGTCGATGACGGCCACACAAGGGAATGGATCTTTTGTATTACCTCTCCACAGATGGCTGGCCATGGGCCACAAGAACCAAGAAGCAAGGAATGATGACAGGGGTCAACTTCAGTAATGTTCTAATGACATGACATCATTTATTAAGCATCATGTACCAGGAACTTTAACTTTGCAACCTCATTTTAGTTCTTACTAAAGATTTACTAAGTACGTACTAAATTACCACTAGTGGGGAAAAATCACCTCTGTTTTAGTCAAGGTTTGCAAGGGAATAGATTTCATACAGGACACATAATTTATAGCATTATTTTATAATATTCACCAAAAAAGTCAAATGTAGAAGAGTGGGGAGATCTGTCCACATACTAGAGATCCAAAGAATCCAGCTGAGGGCCTGGATCCCATAGCAATGTCCTGCACCAGTCCAGCTGGAGGCCTAGAGCCCAGAACAATGTCTCATGCAAGTCTGTAGCAAGGATCTGCACTGGGAAGGCCCAAAGGTCAGTGGTGGAAGCTAGAAAGTCTGCACCAGTGCCATGCCCTGTTGTTAAAAGTTAATGGGAAGCAAAGACTGTGCTTGTAATAGCTCTGTTAATATTATTTTAATGTAGTTTTTAGATATGTTTGTAATCAGTTTAATTAGTCAAAGTATTGTGGTTTTAACCTTGAATTTTGAGTACACTTTGAATATTTTGCTTTTGGTGTAGAAATGAGTACAATGAGAATTGTATATGTGTAATTGTTATATTAATGTAAATTTGAAAAGATCAAGACATACTGGGCCAGTGATATAGCTCAGCAGCATAAGCACCTGGCTGGCAAGCTCAAGGTCCTGAGTTCGACTCCCGGTACCCGCATATTAAAAAAAAAAAAAAAGAAAAAAGACATGCTAACTTTTCACAAATCTGCCACTGGAGACTATGGAGGAAATGTGTCTGGTTATCAAATGGACTAGGGGTGGGTTATGGTGGATTAACTTATGGTCAACTTGTAACACCCAGCTGAACTGAATCAGCATGGTTCTGAGTGTGGAGGGCCCACCTGAGGACTGCTACCAACAACATAAAAAGGAGAACTGGAGGGGAAGGTGGAGTGCTGTTGATTCTCCTGGAGAAGCTTGTTGTGCTGGTTTTCCTGATACGAACTCAGCTGTTCTCATCATCCGAGGACCTTAGATCCCTGCTGTCACTAAGGATGGCTACAATTCTTTTCGGGGGGACGTTGGGCGTCACTTCCTGGCTCCAATGCAGATCCCTCAGCCTGCTGGCACAGATCCTCCATCTGCTTGCACAGACATTCTAGCTTCTACCACCGACCTTTGGGCCTTCCCAGTGCAGATCCGTGATACAGACTTGCATGAGACAGTGTCATGGGCCCTAGGCCTCTAGTTGGACTTGTGGAGGACATTGTCGTGGGCTCTAGGTCTTCAGCTGGACTTGTGCAGGACATTGCCATGGGATCCAGGTCCTCAGCTGGATTCTTTGGGTCTCTAGTGTGTGGACAGAGCTCTCGTCCTCTTTTTCATTTGACTCTTCGGGTATTATAAAATAATCCTATAAGTTATGTGTTCTGTATTAAATATTTTCCCTTGTAAACCCTACTGACAACAACTTCCATTTCAGAAATGACACATTTATGATAACCTTAATAAATTACTAATTGCCCACTTGTGTAGGTTATTGGGGCAAAGCCAGGATCTAAACCTGTATCTTTCTGCATTCAAAGCCATATCCTTTCCCTTGGGCCAGGCTACTTTCCATACTACTCCGTCAGTGGAGCTCAACTTGGCACAAGCTTGGCGTGAGGTCATGCAGGGCCACTGGGGAAAGGACTCTCCAGGGTGGCCTGAATCAGAGCCACTGCTGAGTAAGGGACATTGGCTTCTGTGTGGTATACATCATGTAATCTTCACAACCCTGCAAGGTAACTATTGTTAGACCCATGTAATAGATAAGTAAGCTAAGATTTGGGAGGTTTGGTGATAAGGATTTTAGTAATCAGGATTCCTAACCAAACTACTCTTGGAGAAAGTCAGGCCCCATTCAGGTCCCCCCATCACACTCAGATTCAGAGCACCACAGGTTCAGGGAGGTAGGGTTTAAGGTTTTTTCTTCAGCCAATCAAATAGCATGTTTCATCTGCTATCTACCCTTATGCACCATTCAAAATATCCTGAGGTTCTCCTGCTTAATTCCAAACACACCCATGTTTTTCCTGCCAAAATGGAAAACATGTTCATCAATCATTTCTTCTATTTCCCATCTTCCCAGCAGCTGATGAAATGATGATTTCTCAGAGGAGTTTTTAAACTGCTTATACCTCTGTGTTTACCCTTAAAGCCATCCACTGGGTCCTGAAGCACTTGGTGAGGACTAGGTTGGCACAATGAAATAAATGCCCAAAGTCTATAATCCTGCCCTTCACTCTTGATGAGCTCTCTCCAGGGTGTGGTGTCTGTGCCCCAAGGCTGACAGACTGTACAGGATCTGAGCTGGACAGGGTCTGCGTGTAGTCTGTGTGGGGTCTATTTAAAGGTGCACTGGGAATATATATAAAAAGATACTAGAGCAAATACTTTTCTTAATTCATAAAGTGAAATTGTGACTACTGTATTTTATCTAAACTACAATTATGAAACTTTGTTACTTTCTAGCTTATTGTTGTTCCTTATCTATTTGCAGTATTCAGTAGTTCCCTGGCCTCAAAAATGATGTAACAGCCTCAGTGTGTGGCTGGAAGAGTCCTAAAATGGTATTATAATAATGCAAAGCCCATTCCCATTATAACTCAAGCTTCCCTTTCATCGAGTGAATTGGAAACAGTGTGTTGTTCAGTTGTTTATTTTATTCCCAGTGAACTGGAGGATTTCACATGTGTGATTTTTGCCCCATACTCCTCAGATTTAATTCACTTGGTTGGAGAGAGGCAAGGAATAAAAATGAACCCACAAACAGGACAGAAAAAATGCTATGCTTCAATGAAAAATGACGCATTGTGTATATCACACTCCTCCATGTGGTCTGATTTTACCGTGTTTCTTGTCATCAAGCTATTTTGCACCTCTGTAAACTGCAGGCAAGGGACAGATATGCAAACTTGTCTTGTTCTGAAGGATTTCAACTGACTTCACTGTTTCTATAGGGGCAAAAATCAGTTCTGGGCCTCCATTCCTGGCACCAAAAAAAAAAGAAAAAAAGAAAAATCGGCTATGCCTCCATTTGCAATTCACCTCATTTACTCCAAATAAATTTGTAATGTGACTTTCCTTTGGACTATTTTTAACATCTGTTTAGTTCCCTCATTAATTAACAAATAAAATCTTCAGGCATTCGTTTCTATCTGCATGAGAATCTTGCTCTCAGCTTTTGCTGAAAATTTTCTTTTAACAGAAATACACTCAGGTAGCTACTTGATGTCTTTACCCTTCCTCAGAGCCCTAATGGACAGTGCTAACATGGTATAATTCATCTCTCACCTGTGTTTCCAAATTCTTCTAGGTGAGCCAGGCATGGTGACACACGCCTGTAATCCTAGCACTCTGGAGGCTGAGGCAGGAGGATTGCTGTGAGTTCAAGGCCAGCCTGGGCTACAAAGTGAGTTCAAGGCCAGCCTGAACTCTGAACTGCATTGCAAAACCCTGTCTCAAAAAGAAAAAAAAAATTCTTCCGGGTGTCCTTTAGCCCTACCTAACTGATCTGCTCATAATGCCTCACCGCTGCATCATTTAATGACTATTTTAACTGACTCCTTCTTGACTATACTGTGTATTTGATGCATTGGTCACCATAGGCAGGCATCATCAGGCCAGGAGATGCCCAAGACACTCACCTGTCCAGTGTCCCTTTTTGGATGACAGAACTATGCAATCAATGGCCTTAGTTTTTAGTGGGAAAAATAAAACAGGTAAAGAAATGGTACACAATATTTTAGGAGCTACTTGGGAAGTTGTCTAGATTAGTAATATAGTTCTACCATTAGCTTTTCAAGAAATATCTCATTCTGAATGTTTTTAATAATACCATGAAAAATAATTTCACAGGTGAAAAGTTCCCAGTTTTTCTTTGAAAGAAAAGACATCAATAAGACAAACGCTACAGTCCTTAATGAATACATTAAAGCAGCATATTATTGAAGGGTTTTCAGAGAGTTTCAGCCTCTCACTGAAGTACAAAGAACATTCATTTAAGACAATTTTCAGTCTGATAATTCAAAGGAGATCTAATGTTTTAAATAGTCTTTTATAGAATAGATGAACATGTTATTGGAATAACTGATAAGTAAGAAAGAAATCATTTGACTCCTGCATTGTAAAACCAAAACTCTAATTTATTCCCTTTAAGACTTTTGTGTAACTGAATATTATTATAAAATACAAATTGTGGAAGAAAAAATTAATTATCTACCAAGGGGTGATGCCTAATATAAACTATTATTTTTTCTTCACTTCTTTCCCTCAATGTCAAAGAGGGCCTTCATCATCAACTTTTAAAAGCAATTTGCTGTAATCATAATTCTTTTTCAGAAAAATAGATTGAAACTAGTGGCAAGTTTCTCATAAGTCTTCTAGAAGTAGCCATATTGTCAGGAAACCTTTGGCAAGAAAATACAGGTAAAGCAGACCCTTTTGCAAAACCAGCCTCGCCCCTCTGGACTGCATATCATTAAAATAAAAATATAGCTGAGAAGTAAAGTAAACTGCCAGACCAAACATGTTTCTGTCACTATTAAAAATGCCTGGATGCTAAAGAAACCAGAGTGGAACAAAGTTCAAACAGACTTTGCAAAAATGGAAAAATCCATGAATCAGTTAAAACATGAATTTTTTAACCAAATTGCTTACTCATAAGGCCAGGGCTGTAGCTTGCTGCTATATTATATAGTAAAATTTCAAATAAAGATTCCTTTATTAGGAAATCACAAACAAACAAAATATTGCTCCCTGAGTTCTCTATTCTGTTTCATCTTTATAGCTCAAATCCTTCTTTGTCCAAATTAACATACCAAGATCTTTTCAACTTTCTCCAAAAGCAAAGGATGAAGGTGGGTCCCAGACAGAAAGCAAAGCCTGTTCCTGCCCTCTTCTGTCACCTCTGAAGGAAAGGACAGCCTCCAGAACCAACAATGTTCATTAATGCCTAGGTGAGCTCATCCTCCAGATGAAGCAGGGCTCTCTGATAACATTAGGTGAGCCATTGGCAAGGGCCCATTGGAGCCCACCAGAAATCAGTGGTAGGGTATCCTTCTCACTGAGCCTCAGACACTCTTTTTCTGTGAGGCACACAAGAGTAAGGGCTAGAACCATAGGAAGGTCTCTTGCCACAGCAGCCATCTGGTCAGGGAGGCTCTATTGCAAAGTACATGGCATAAATACCTGGGCAGCCTGAAGTACAGATACATAAGATACCACTGAGAGATGTCTGGTGGCCAGTTTGGAGAAGCCCCTTTTACCTCACAGGGCACACCAAGAGGAACCCTGGGGAGTGTCAGAGAAGCAGAAAAACAAAGCAGACAAAAGCCATACAGGAAAGACTCTGAAAATTAAATTGCTATTAGAACCCCAGTCCACAAAACTAGTGCAGGATAATGCGGTAAACCTAAATAGGGTGACTCCATGATAAAATATAAGCTTTAAATAGGGCCCAGAGACACCTAATGTAATAGACAAAATACCTAGCATACAACTAAAAATCACCTGTAGTACCAAGAACAAGGAAAATCACAACTTGGAGAAATAAAAGACAATAAAGCAATGCTAAACATGATATTAATCTGATGCTGGAATTACCTGACAAAGATTTTGAAATAATAAGCATAAAAATGTTTCAGCAATCAATTTAAAACTCTCTTGAAACAAATGAGAAAATAAATCTTAGAAAATAAATTAAAATTATATTTAAAAACCAGATGATATAGAACTGAAAAAAAAACACCCATAGATACAAAAATTTGCTTGATAGGCTCAGTGGTAGGTCAGAGATGAAGAGGATCAAATCAATGAACTTTGAGACAGAACAAGAGAAGTCCTCCACTATGAACAACAGAGAGAAAAGAGATTTTTTAAAAAATGAATAGGCCAGGCAATGTGGCTCAGTGGTAAAGTGCTTGCCTAGTACATAGAAAGCCCTGAGTTCAATCCCCAGCACCACGAGAAGAAATGAATAGAGTCTGCCCCAGCGTCTCTGCTGGGACAAAAGACCAAGTATTCATATTATTGGAGTCCTGAAAGGAAAGAGAAGGAGAGGAGGTGAATGTGTATGTAAAGTTATCATAGCTGAACTCTTCACAAGTCTGTCAAAAACAGATCTTAAAATCTGACAACATTCTAAATAATATTGGTAAAGCACTGAAAGAAAAGAATTGTTATCCAGAATTCTATACCCAGCAAAATTATCCTTATGGAATGAAAGGTAAATCAAAACATCCTCAGATACAAAAATCTAATTTGTCATTAGTAGGCCTACCCTTAAGTATTGTTCAAAGAAATCACTTCAGGGGGAAGTAGATGATAAAGCAAAGTGTTTGGGAGACTTAGGAAGGATGGGGAAACAATGGAAGTGTGTGCATGAACACATACAATAGGCAGACCTTTTTGTGAGTTTTAGAAATTGTTGATAATTGACTGAAAGTCATAATACTTTCTGCTTCATAAGAAAATGATATTTAAAAGAAGATAAAGAAAACTTCAGGGAAGTAAGGTTTCCACATTTTACTGAAAATGATAGCATAGTAATATCAGTCAACTATTAAAAATCATGCATGTATATTATAAAACCCAGAACAATCACTACAAAAACTACTTAAAGAGGCACACTAAAACTACCAGTAAATCAAATTGGAATCCTAAAACATATCAATTAACCAAGAGAAAAGGAAGAAAGAAACTACAGAGGGTCAAGAACTGAAAAACCAAATAAGAAAATGGCACATTTATATGTTAACATGCCAATAGTCACCTTACATGTAAGTTGTCTAAATATTCCAATCAAAAATTATAAATTAGCAGAATGTATAAAGAAACATGATCCAACCACAAGTATCTTTAGTTGCCTCAATGTCTTGAACCAATTCAAAACATTTACTTGCAAGGTCATTTTGAGAAGTCACATCATGCTAGATATGGTGAATTAGGTGGATGAGGACACACTGTAATGATTTACAAGCCAGCCCTTCTGTTGGATGACACTAGGCAGCAGCATTCACCACATTTTTGATGGCACTCATGAAAGAGGACATCCAAAGTTGCTTTAGAAACTGGCAAGAAAGATGAGAGATAAGTGTGATTGAAGTGAGGGGGAATATTTTGAGGGTGCCTATTGGCAATATGTCTTTTACTGTAATAATTTTTGTATTTAAATATTCACTGTATTTGTTGATCACCCCTTAAGTGCTGCTTACCAAAAAATTCTTTTCTTAGGCAATGACATAAACAGATTAAAAGCAAAGGATGGAAATATGTACACCATATAAATATTAACTTTTAAAGCTAGTAGTACCTTATGAATATGACTAAGTAGACTTCAGAGCAAAGGAATGCTCAGGGGCAAACAGAAATACTGGATAATGATAAAATATCAATACACTGGGAAGAAATAGTGGTCCTAGTTCTGTATACAACAAACAACAGAGCCTCAAACTACATGAAGCAACATTTAATAGAACTCAAAGGATGAATATACAAATCCGTGATCTCAGCTGAGAGTTTCAGCAGCCCCATCTCAACAGCTGAAAGTTCTATTAGAGAGAATTTCATCGAAGACACAGAGGATCTGAAGGGCAAAGTCAACGAAAAGGACCTGAATGACATACACAAAACATTCTACATAATAAGCAAAGAACACAAGTTTTCAAATGTATTTGGTGTATGTATCAAGCTAGTCCATATGTTGGCTAATAAACATCAATGAATTTATGAAAATTAAAATCATACAAATGTGTAACCTAAGCACAGTGGAATAAAACCAGAAATCAATAACAAAGCGACAAGGGAAATTCCTAATAATCTTCTAAATAATTCGTGGGTCAAAAAAAAAAAAAAAATGAAACTTAAGAACAATGAAAACATGCAACAAAATGGAAACAAAACAAAACAAAAAACCACAACATATCAAAATACATAGAACATGGTTAAAGTAGTTATAAGAAGGAAATTTATGACACTAAATGCCTACATTAGAAATGAGGATACTTGGGGAAGCTGAAGCAGGGGGTTAGCAAGTTTGATCCCTGCCTGGGGAACTTAGTGACTTAGTGAGACCCTGTCTCAGAATATAAAATAGAAAGGGCTGGCAATGTAGCTCAGTGCAAAGGCCATGGGTTCAATTCCTAGTACAGAAAAAAGGAAGGAAGAAAGGAAGGCAGGAAGGCAGGAAGGCAGGAAGGAAGGAAGGAAGGAAAGAAAGAAGGGAGGGGAGGGGAGGGCAAAGAGGAAGGGGAGGGGAGAGGAGGGAGGGGAGGGGAGGGCAGGGGAAGGGAGGGGGAGGGAAAGGAAGAAAGGTATAAATACCTGCCTCAAGAAACTAGAAAAAAAGAGCAAAATAAATTTAAAGGAGCAAAGAGGAAAGAAATATTGCAAGAGCAGATTTCAATGAAATTGAAAATAGAAAAATAAATAAAACAAAACGCTAGCTCTATAAAAATATAACTGGAAAACTTATATCAAGACTGACAAAAACAGTGAAGATACAAATCTATTAATAATGAAACGACTAAAAAATAATGAGATTGAGGGTATAGCTCAGCGGTAGAGAACTTGTCTAGTGTGCATGAATTCATGGATTTGATCCACAGCACTGAGGGGGTAGTAAAAAAAAGGAGTATTATGAACAAATTTGCAATTTCTAACTTAGAAGAAATGGATCAATTCCTTGAAAACCACAAACTACCAAAACTTAACTAAGACAAAACAGACAATTATTTATAATCCTATAACCATTAAAGACATGAGATACTAATTCATAAACTGCTTTAAAAAAGCGATCTCTAGGACATATAAAGAACTTCACAAAATATTTAAAGAAAAAATAAAACTAACCTTACACAATCTCTTCCAGATAATGAAATTGGAGAGAACATGTCCCGTAACATTTATTAATATCAGTATGATTCTGAAACCAAAGTCACACAAAAACAATTTTTAAAAAGTTTTATATATATGTATATATATGTATATATATATATATTAGATAACTTAGATGCAGAACTCCTCAATAAGAGTAAACAGAATCTAAAAATGTATACAAAGTATCACATGACATATGATCAAGAAACACAGTGAAGATTTAAATTTTTAAAAATGTATTACAGTAAAAACCACATTGCCATTAATCCTTCTCAAAACACTACCCTCTAACTTCTAACTTACTTTTCCCTTTATTCTTGCCCCTTTCTGAAGCAGTTCTTGAAATATCCATATGTGAGTATCTTTAGATGCATTGTCATGGCTGCCCTGAGGTTCTGACTTCCTTTCAGGGTCATTTTCATTTTGGAGAAGAACCAGAAGTTCTATAACTTCTGATACCAGATCCAGTTCATAAGGTGGATGAGGATGCACTGTAATATTTTTATTTGAAAAAATACTACAAATATTTAGAATTGATTCAAGACATCAGGGCAACCACGGAACACTCCTAACAAAGGACTTCCAGAAATGTTTCAGAAAGTGGCAAGAATAATGGGACACATGTGTTCAAAGTGAGGGGCAGTATTTTGAAGGGATTAATGGGAATGTGTCTTTTACTGTAATAAATTTTTTTATTTTTATTTTAAAGTTTACCATATTTTTAATTACACTTCGTATACCGTAACCAAGAGGGATTATTGCAGGTGTTCAGGGTTAACTCAGTGCTTGAAATATGGTAAAATATTCCACCATATCAACAAGAAAATAAAAATCATATTACCGGATACAGAAAAGGCATCTCACAAAGTCCCACACCCATTGAATACAAATAGAAAACAGACATTGAGGGAAATTACCTCAAATTGATAAGAAGTGTCTAGCAGCTATAAAAATACCTGACAGTTAACATCATACTATACAATGATGAAAGAGAGAATGCTTTCCTCCAAAGAGTTAACCTAAAACCATTAAAAACATGAGATACATAATTCATAAATTGCTTTAAAAAAGCAATCTCTAGGACAAATGGAGAACTTCACAAAATACTTAAAGAAAAAATAAAACTAATCTACTCTTATTCAACACAGGACCAGAAGTACTAGCCACTGAAAAAAACAAGAAAAAGAAAAGGCATAAATATCAGAAAGGAAGAGATAAAAATTGTCTGTATTTGCAGATGGCATGATTGCTTATGTCGAAAATCCCAAAGAATTTACACAGAAAACTCCTAGAGTAACAAGAAAGTTCGGTAAGGTTTCAGGATACAAGACGAGCCTACTAAAATCACTTCCATTTCTACCCACTAACAATGAACATGTAGTGACTGCAAGTGAAATCACATTACCAAGCCAGTGTGGTGACTCATGGTTATAATCCCAGCTACTCAGGAGGCTGAGGCAGGATTACAAGTTCAAGTTCCACCTGAGCACCTTAGCAAGACCCTGCTTCAAAATAAAATATAAAAAGGCTTGGGGATATAGTTCAGTAATAGAAAGCACCTGGTTCAATGTCCAGTACCACAAAAATAAATACAATAAAATAAAATACATCACCATTTATTACCACACCAAGAAAATGAAATACTTAAATATATACCTCACAAATCATGTACCAGAACTCTGTGCTGAAAATTACAAAATGCTTATAAAATAAATAAAAGAAGACATGAATAAATACATACAGCATACGTTGAAAGGTATACATATTTCAGATTGGAAAATTCAATATTCGTAATAAAGTCAAGTTTCTTCAGGGCTGGTTAGATAGCTCAGCGGCATAAGCGCCTGCCTGGCAAGCGCGAGGTCCTGAGTTCAACTTCCGGTACCCCCATAAAGGAAAAAAAGGGCCAGTGATATCGCTCGGCGACACAAGCACCTGCTGGCAAGCGTGAGGTCCTGAGTTTGACTCCTGGTACCCACATATTTAAAAAAAAAAAAAAGTTTCTTCAAATAGTTCTCCCGGATAAATATAATTCCTCTACAAACCCAACAAGAATTCCTCTTTTTTTAGGGATACAGATTAAATTTTTCCAATGATTGTGTGCAAAGGCACAGGCAAAGAGAAAATAATCTTGAAAAAGAATAAAGTGGTAGAAGCACCCTACATGGTATTAAGTCTTATAATATAGCTGCAGTAATCAAGACATTGTGGTTCTGGTAGAGGGATTGTCATGCAGATCAATGCAACCAAATACAGAACCCATAAACAGACCCAGAAAAATATTCCCAATTGATTATTTACAAGGTGTGAAAGTATTACAATAAACAAAGGCTAGACTTTCAAAAAATAATTGTGCAGTTAGACATCTGTTGTGTGTGCACGGTGGGGAAGAGAGTACAAAATTTAGTTCGAAAGAAGATGTAAGAGAAAATCCCTAAGATCTAAGATTAGGCAGAGTGTTCTTAGATTTGAAACCCAAAGCATATCCATAAAAGGAAATATGGATAAAGTGGACCTCATCAAAATTAAAACCTTTCCCCCTGTAAAGAGCCCATGGGTAAAGGATAGCCAGATCAGCATCATATTGAGAGAAGATGTTAGAAAGCCACATACCTGACAAAGGACTAGTACCTAGAATATATAAAGAAGTCTCAAAACTTACCACTTAAAAAATCAATTAGAAAATGAGCAAAAGCCATAAAGAGAAAAAAATCAATTAGAAAAATAGCAAAAGCCATAAAGAAAAAAGGATATACATATGGCAAATGAGGACATGAAGTGATGTTGAACATCATTAAGCATGAGGGAACTAAAATTTAAAACCACAGTGATATCTATTGTTATCAGAATGATCAAAATGAGAAAAAAAATGCTGGCAAAGATACAGAAAAATGGAATTATTCAGACATTGTTGGTGGGGATGTTAACAAGGTACAGCCATTCCAGAAAAGTTTGGTAGCTCATAAAATTAAACGTTAAACCACTATATAACCCAGTAATAATATTTTTAGACATTTATCCCAGAGAAATGAAAACTATATTCACAAGAAAATCTGTACATAAATGTTCACAGCAGCTTTATTTGGAATAGACCAACCCTAGAATCAGCCCAGATGTCCCTCGGGAGGTACCCAGCTAAACAAATTATGGTCCAGCCACACCATGGAATAGTACTCAGTAATGAAAAGAAAGAAACCTACTGATACAAGCAACAACTATCCAGGAAATTATGCTGAGTGAAAAAGCTCAATTGCAAAAGTTTACTTTGTCTAATTTGATTTCTACAATATTGTCCAAATGTCAAACATTTAGTAATGAAAAATAGATTTACACCAACAAGGATTAGGACAGGAGAGGGAAGAAAGCACAGGTAAGAGCAAAGCAGGTATGGTTATAATTGGGCATTCAGAGGGATCCTGCTGGGTTGGAACTGTTTTAATGTCTTGATTATGGCCATGCACATATGTGATAAAATTACATAGCACAAATAAACACATACACGAGTGCTAGAGCACTTGCCTACCACAAACAAGCCCTGAGTTTTATCCCCAGAATCACACACACACACACAAAGGTAGGTGGATTGTATTAACACCCTGGTTATATTAGTTTTGTAAAATGTTACCACTGTAAGAACATGTCATGTCTCTACACTTCTTCTTACAAACACATGTGGACCTACTACTATCTCAATAAAATTTCAAGTAAAGACAAACACAGTGGCTTGGATGAGGTCACTGCTCTGTATTGGGCTTATGTTTGGCTCAAAACCACTCCCCATTAAAAGAAAACAAACAAAAAGAAAGCAAAAAAACAAAATCAAACAAACAAACGGGCTCCTGGTCATGCCTCTACAAGCCCAAGTACAGATGGGATGATACGATCGGCATGGGGCACACTGACACATGTGCTCTTCTTGTTTCGCACAGGCCAGGAGATGTTCAAAGAGAACAGTCCTGATGCAAAAAGCCAGGATCCACAGCCCAACAAAGTACTCAAAATCAAGAAGCTCCCCCAAAATGCAAGGTGAATATTTGGAATGGATTTTGAGATCTTTTTAAGGGTAGGAAGTCAAGTCTTCATATTCCTTGTTTTGTTTCATTTTGTTACTTTTTCCCCCTGGTACTGAGGATTGAACCCAGAGCCTTCACACTGAACAATGTTCCCAGTCCTTTTTTTTTTTTTTTTTTTTTCTTGTCTTTTCTTTTTTTTTTTTCTTTCCACTTCTTATTTTGAGACAGCATCTGGCTAAGTAGCTAAGTTGCCCAGGCTGGGCTTGAACTTGTGGATCCTCCTATTTCAGTCTTCCAGAATGTGGGACTACAGGCATGCAACACCATGCCTGGCCATTGTGTCTTTTACAGATGGAAAAACAAAGAGAAAAAGATCAAACTGCAGGCCAGAAGCCTTCCTCCACAAAAATTTGCCAAATAATTCCTGCAGGCACTGCTCTGGGCTCTAATATGCATTATCTAATTTAACCTCTAGTAACCTGGAGAAGTAGATATTGTTGTCTTCATATTAGAGATGAGGAAATTGAGGGTCATGATGGTTCAGTAACCAAGTAATTATTTGTCTCTCATATAGCACACTACATGGAACCTGCTGCCTGTTTCCATGGTGCCTTTTTTTTTTTTTTTTTAATGTGGGTACCAGGAGTCGACCTCAGGACCTCGCACTTGCCAGGTCTTATGCCGCTGAGCTATCTCACCGGCCCTATGGTGCCTATTTTAAAATTCAGTAATGTGACAGCCAGGGACAATTGAACTGAAGACTCCTAAACTCCTTACTGGTTCTCTGTGAGCTAGAACACTATAGTGATGCTAGAAAATTACTGACAATTCCTATTTCCTAGTTTATTCACACGTAACAGGAGCGCAGAGCCTAGGATCCGTTGGCCTTCGGAGAGACAGAAGTTTGCTCTAACAAACCTCACTGTGACTGATCTGGCCCTGGCTCCTTACCAATCTACCAGGCAGATCCCACTAACAGACAATTTGCCCACTCAGATCTTGGTTCTTTCCCTGGGTCTTGGGCCAATTGCTGACAAAGTACAGTGATAGGAAAGGCTTTACCTTGTGGCCCTGTTCAGGGGTGGTTAATCCCCCAGTGCAAATCAGGGCTGGCTGTGACAGTGATGTACCAGGTTCTTTTCATCTGAAAGTTCTCCCAAAGTCCAACTACAGTCTGCAGGAGAGGGCTTAAGTGCTTTGACAAATCTGCACAGGAAGCTGCACCACTGAAATCTTACACCCAAAGCCCTGGCAGCTCTTTCCAAGCCAGCTCACAACCTGCATATTGGCCAAATACTGTTCTCAGATATGCACACAGGCTCCTCCCAATTTCCATTTAAAGATTTTTGCAAAGCTAGTCCCTACTGAAGGTTAGAGACTCTGCCAGTATCCAAGGATAATGCTGCCAGTAGAAATTTCTAGACGCGACGGTTTAAATGGGTTGTAACTGAACTGGAAACACATCTATATTTCATTTTAATTATCAGTGATGACAGCACAAGCTCTGCCATCATTTTGAATTTCCCTCTCTACCATCTATGTCAAAGTAACTTCGACATGGTTTACAGCTAGCTGATGTCTACTTTCATGAACATTCGGAAACAAAAAGCCTTAAGGTCTCATCCCCTGCCACAGAAGGAAGTCAACCAACACAGTTAGCTGGGGAGAGACCCCAGCCCACGCGGACACAGTACAGAGGATGACTGGAGGAGGACAATAGTCCCTAGTCCTTCGAACACAGAAAGAGGAGCGATCCACCTTCAGAGTAGGAAACCTGTGCTCTCAACCCCTTCAGCAGAGCTCTTCTGGGAACCCAGGATGGAAACATATTCTTGGCTGGTGCTCAGTGACAAAAACCAAAGAACTTCTAGCAGAACCGCAGTCAGCTTCCCCCTGCGAAAATCAGTCTGCCCACTTTCAGGCCCCGGTGGGGCGGGGGACTTGCAGCTCCTGCATAGAAACTCACACACGCCTTTAGCACCGCTCACAGAAAGAGCATCTTGTTTCCAATTTGGCTGTAGATAATGAAATTAGCCCCCAAATTACCATAAAGTGGAACAAGTAAACACAAAAGCAGGAGCTGGGTTTTCGGGGATGGGGGGCACCTCCACCCCAGCCCTACCCAGCAGAGTAATGTCTATGGCTTCGGAGCTGTTTAAATTCAAAAGCAATGCTTGTGTTTTTTCTACAGCGCTGTTTTGACCCCAAGCAGATAAAGAACACTCAATGACACATTCAGCAGAGCGGCTCTGTTCTCGCAGGGCCGCTCTGTTTACATCAGGAAATCCAGCCCGGGCGGGGACAGGGGTGGCCGGCGGGGGCGGCCTGGGCGCCGGCCTCCCTCGCGCTGCCGCCGCGCTCTGCTGGCTTGGCCGCGCTGGCCCCTGGCGCTCGGCAGCTGACTCCATCCAGATGTGCCGCGGCTCCAGAGTGGCTGCCGCGCGCAGTAAATGGGCATCGGAGGCTCGTCAATCGGGGCCAGAGCAATTGCGGTCTCGCGGGCCGCCCCACTGGCACACGGAAACGTGCGCTCCAGAGAGGGCCACGGGGGCCCTGGTCAGGGGGCACCCCAGGCGCGGGGGGGAGGAGTGCTAGCTAATGACCGACCCGGGAAATGTTCCTGATACATTTGTACATTTCCTTGTAAATGTTTTACACTTTGAAAGAAAAGGGGAATGCTGTATATCATTTGGAAATGTTGGCTGTCTATAGGTCCCTGTGGATATTACTGGGTTAGTACGACTTGTAACCAGAGCAAGAGAAACATTTAAAAAAAAAAAAAAAAAAAGCTGGGAAACACTGCCAATTAGTCATTACAGAGAGATTGTAAAAACAAGAGAAAGAAAAAGAGCAGGGAGGAGGAGGAATCAAAGAAGAAAATGCCCCGGGAAAAAATTTAAAAGAAACTAGATGCGTTTTTGTGGTGTTTCAGAGTAGAACAGGGAAGCAAAACAGCTGTGGGCCTTCTAATCAGGAGCGACCTGCAAACCAGCGTGGTCCCCCGCGCTGCCTTGGGGGGCCTGCGATTCCCCAAACTCTACCTTATTTGCTGTCCCTGTAAAACTCAAGCTGGGTCAGAGGCCAGCCAGTGTGCTTTGGAGTGGGACCCAGTTGTGCAAAATCCAAGTTAGACATTTATTTCTGATCGTCAGCCGCCTCCACAGTCGTTGCTAGCTGAGCTGTAATAAAAAGAAGACAGGAACCGTCTTTTTTATAATCCCAAATTCCTACCAACCAGCCACATGCTTCAAGCTGACTATGGCCATGGTTGCTGAAAACTGTTTTTAATTTTACAGTAATTCTTATGATTGAAATTTTCTTTTTTTTTTTTTTTTAGACTCCAGAATCCAAGAACATGTAACATCACAATCTGAAATGGATCTGTGTGAACCTTCTAGAATAACTTTATTGACCCGTTTCAGGACATAGAGAAATATGGTGTATGGCAATGTTAGAGTTGTAGCTAAAACCCAGGCTGGGCAATGCTTCTTCCAGGGAAGAAACGGGCTAGCTCCTGGCCTCCAGCTTCCTCTGGGGCCACTCCCCAGGGGCTGGGAGGCAAGTATTGCTGGCTGGAGAAGAACTGCTTATCTCAGCAACATGCAGAGCCGGCTTCCAGCCAGGCCTTTTCAGCCCACAATCATTTTAGTCCCCACCTCCTCTGAGTCAGGAGGACGCCACATGTGTCTGAGATCCAGACCCTGGCAAGGGTACAATTTCACTAATCAGCTGGGGTCCTTCTTGGTGTCTGGCCACAAGTCAGCAGATGCACAACTCAGCTTTACCAAAAGAGAATATCTTGCATAAGATCTATTTCAAAAACAATTATATGAGCAAATTATCTTGGCTTCTAGAAACAGATTTTTAAAATCTAGTAGCAAGATCTCAAAAAATGATTAAACCACAAATGCTATTTTAAAATAACATTAAGTCAGAGACGAGATGAAGAATTCTTATAGAAACATTAAGAACGTGTCCTGCTCCCTGAGTCTAAAACTTCTCCACATGTGTGCTCTGGGGCGGAGGGTGTGCTTCTCGGGGATCATCTCTGAAGTTCAAAGGCAGGACTTATTTACATCTGGGGCTTCCTCAGAGATAGGAGCTAACAGAGCTAAAGTTCCTTATCTAGCAATGACTTTTACCTTCATAAACAGAGCTTTGAAGTTTGCCAATGGAAAGGTTGTAATCAGAGTCTAATTGGAGAATCCCTGTGACCTACGTCACAGGCTACCTACTTGCGTGACCCACAGCCTGGGCCGATTTGACTACCGACAGAGTCCACAACCAATTAGCCAGTTTCTTCTGAAGACTCGAAGACAGCATCACATTGTTACTGGCAAGACTGTTCCAGTTAATACTATATCTGTGTTGCTTCTTTCTGTTGGGAGCTCATTGTCCCCCATCTCTGACTCTACCACCTACCACTTCTGAACAGCTCATCTCTCTCCTTCAGTGCTGCTGTGTCTCACCTTTTACGTGGCCCTGGTTGAACCCTACAGCTGAAATCCTTGGCCTTCCAATTTTTTCGCTATTTACTGTGTTCTTCAACAATTGTCTTCTAACAGTTCGTACTAATGACTTGGGGATCTATAGTTGTAACCTAGATGTTTTTCTCAAGTTCTACATAGATTCTTCCAGCTGCAACTAAACATATTCACTTGACTTTCACACCACCCTTTGAATTACAGTACATTGGCAAGGAAATGTATCTTCTTCCTTCCCAAATTAGATTTGCATGACCCTCTTATCTCTCCAATGTCTCCCAAAGATGATGTCACTCTCCAGTCACAGGCACCCTGTACACTCTGAGTTTCTCTCTTTTTTTTTTTTTTTTTAATGTGGGTAGCGGGAGTCGACCTCAGGACCTCGCACTTGCAAGCAAGCGCTTGTGCCACTGAGCGATATCACCGGCCCGTTTTTTCCTTTATGTGGGTTCCAGGAGTTGAACTCAGGACCTCGTGCTTGCCAGGCAGGCGCTTATGCCACTGAGCTATCTCACTGGCCCACCCTGAGTTTCTCTTTAACTCATTACCTTCTCTCATCACTTTTGTTCTACTTTCTGTAGCACCTTTGTGGGGCAGGCCTTGTCTCCTGCTTTGAAGATACAATGGTGAATAAGCCAGCCTGCAGCTGCCCACCTATCACCCACTTAGCACATGGCCGCCTATCCACCTAGCGCCTTGGTGTAGTACAATGCCTGTGCTCAAAACCTTGAGGTCCTTCACTTTCCCATTATGAAAAAGCTTATGCTCTTTAACCCTGATCACCTCTATGGCTGATGCTCACCTCCTTTTCCACTGCAACGGTCAGTTTCCAGCTGCCCTCATGCTTAGGGCTTCTCTAAGGAGCCTTTGTTTCTCTTTTCCCTGCCTGCTGTGGGAACTCCACTGCCAGCCTGGAGATCCACACTTGCTACGGGTCTCAACTTGTAGAAGGAAGTTTAAACTCTTCCCTCCTCTCTAGAGGTAAATCCTAACCAAACCCTAAACTCCAAAGCAAGTCTATAGTCCCTCAAGGAGGATGAACCTCCACAGGGAGCCCAAAGGCCCCAGTAAGATCCTATCCACACCCCACATGGCTGATGACCAGCTGATCTCCAGGGCTACCTCTGCCGCCCAGCTTTCAAGTGTACGAAATGTCTCATGGGCACTTCTAATTCTAAAGTACTAAAATCAAACTGCATCTTTCCTTTCATGCCTTTGTTAACTGGGTGATGGTATATTTGTCTTCTTGTATCCAAATCAAAACTTGGTAACAGTGCCATCTTCTTTTTCCTCCACTCTGAAGTCCAGTCAGCAATCAAGTCCTGTCCCTCCATGTCTTACAGAGTACTTGATGACTTGAGTGTGGCCCTCAAAATTTCCTGTGTTGGAAGCTTGGTTCCCAGCGTAGTAATGTGAGAAGAGGTGGAGCCTAGTGGGAGGTGGTCATGTCATGGGGGGGACACTATTTGCAGACAGATTAATGTAACTTTCATGGGACCCAGTTAGTTCCTGAGAGAGAGGGTTATCATGAAAGAGCATGACTGGCCCTTCCCTGTACTCTGGCTTCTGCTTCACCATGTGATCACTCTTTCTTTCACACACTTCCACCATGCTGCCATCCACCATGATGCAGTGCAGCCAGGAGTCCAAGGCAGAGGCAGTACCATGCTATTTGGACTTTAATCCCCTAGAAATGTGGGCTAAACAAACATAAATAAACATTATATATTGTTATCCAGCCTCCTGTATTTTGTTGTAGGAATGGAAGGCAGGCTAACATAGTACTTATGGCTATACTTTCTTCTACATTTCAGGACTCCATGAATAGGGCTACATTGCAAATATGTTTCCAGGCCAGTAACTTCCGGTACCTTTACCAAACTGTCCAGCTGGACCACCTCTCAGTGTTCTCCACCCCTCCCAGTGTACTGGGGCTCCCACCTGGCTCCCCTGGGCTGGTTTTTGTTCTCCAGCTTCCAGTAGCAATGTAACTGCAGGTTGGGGGCCTGCACCTCCCTACCACTTGCCCTGGGTCCTGCACCATTCTGGCTGCTGTTCCTAAACCTGCTCACATCCCACTAAATAGTCCTTTGATTTTTCTCTCATCGTTCTGCCCAATTTGAATGTTTTTTGCCAGGAAAATCAATAATGCCGACAGATACACAGCATTTGTCCTGCATATCATAAAACTTTATGTGCTCAGCACCTAGCACAACTCCTGACACAGCAATTTGCTGAGTGTACAAGTGAACAAATGAGTGAGCACTCACAGTTTGACTTTTAGGACTTTAATGTATTTTCATAACAATTTGGTTGTATACAATTTTTTAGGTACATACTACAGAGCATCTAATTGTGTGGCTTACACAGAGTAGGTGCCCAATAACTACTTGTTAAATAAATCTGAGGTCCTAAGGGATTGAGTATAGTCTCTTTGGCAGAAAGACAATGGAAAACAAGAATACATTAGAATGCAAATATGTCTACATTGAAACCATGCATAACTAAACCTGACTCCTCAGCCACTTGTCCATTTATCCATTCGTTCATTAACTGAAACACCAAGATTCTACTCCCCGTGTCTGACGTCTTGAACTAACACACTTACATGCTGGTATCATTCAAGAACTGTACTGGGAGAGGATGAGTTTTGGCTCTCTCTAGCTACAAAAAGACTCAACAGGAAATCAAATACAACTCTAATTCTAATAGTGTACTGAGAAGGCAGTGTTGAAAGAGCCAATCCTGGTGTCCCCTTTACATTTCCAGCATGACAGACACAGAGGGGTGGAGGCCACAAGCTCCAGAGCTCTCTCCTTCCTTGTCTGAAGAACTAGAGACCATGCCTTCTCTTAAAGGACCAACAGTCGAGCCTTTCCTTAAGTATCCCCAACTATAGTACCAGGTAACTGACATCCAGCTCTATCAGCCCACAGTGACGAAAAAGAGAGGACACGAAGCCTGCAAAGAGGCCAGGGAGAGTTAGTGCCACATTGTGGTGGCCACAGCAGGCACACCACCTCAGAGGGACCTTCCCTGTGCATGGAGAGACCTTCTCAAGTGCATCAGCTTCAAAACAACAAACAGGCACAGTGAATGAATAGTTCCTGCTCTACTCACCCCCTCCCTGCCCTCAACAAGGCTGCTATCTGTACAACTGGAAGAATATATTTCCTTTTTAACATGAACATTAACCAGCATGATATGAGCTTGGAGAAATAGCACAGATGACGTGCTTGAAGTCCAAGGGCTGTTCATAAAAGAAAACTCTGTAAATGGAAGTGAAGCTTAATAAAGCACATAGCCCTGAAGTTTTGCCTTACAAAGCAAAGCAAAAAGGAAAAAAAGAAAGAAGAAAGACCAGTGGGTAGGGGAGTTTCCTGAATCCAAGAGTAAAATCTGGCAGAAAGCATCTTATGCAGCCTTTTTTGGTTTTAATCCACATGACATCACAATCTATGAATTTTGCTGTGATTGGATTTGAATGAACTTGTAGATTCAAAACAAAATCTATTTGAAACACTCCACAAAGTAACTCTATCTTTCACTCCACTGTTCAGGGCATTTCGTAACTGTCTTCTTCTGTGCTAGATATGAAGCGAATTGCAAGGCCCACCCAAGACTCACAGAGCCAAAACCAAACCGCACAGACATACACACAGGCATGGACATATGCGGGAGCAGACACACACACATACACTCACACACACACAGAAACAGACACACTGATACACATACATAGACACATACAGATACGTACACAGAAACACAGACACACATGCAGACACACAGATATGCACACACAGAAACACACAGGAGTACACCGACACCCACCCACACACACACACACACACACACCCTGAGACATGGTGGCAGTGGCAGACATAGTCAGAGGAGCCCTGAACTGCTGTCCACGCTGCCTGGGCAAAGCAACCATCTTTTTTCTGCTTCTCTTCCTTGTTTCTATGATCTTAATTCTGTGCCTTAAGGATAAAGAGGAAGACTTAGCCCCACCACACAAGCATGCTGTGGGCTTTCTGGAAACCAGAGCAGGAGAAAGGAAAACCACATGACAATCCTGACGCAATGGTTAACATATCCTACCTGTTCCAAGCCTCGCCTCTGCTTTGTGGAATTTATTTCTAAAGAAGTGGAGATGACATATGGAAGGGTCTGATATATGTAGACATAACAGGCTTTTTAAACAGTCAAAACCAATGGCCCACATGCCTCTAACTGTACAAGACCCTTCCGAAGAAGCCTGAGTTAACTATCATTGTTGCTATTTTATTTTAAAGGCCAGCTATGTCATGACGTGCTGACATATATACTTAGTATACTTAGTCCATATTTTAATATGCAAATAACCCCTCATTAATGCTTTCTTCCTTCCCAATGCTTTCTTTACTCCCTTGCATGCCCAGCCTGGGGCCCTACAGTCTCCTCTGTCTCTGATCACCCTGTGAAAGCCGTGAGGACTCCAATCTTTTAATATAGAAGCTCTCGATCATGGGTGGCGCCTCGTCCACAAGGGGCATTTAGCAATGTCTGGAGACAGTTTTGGTTGTCATGACTATTGGGTGTGGGTGTCACTAGCATCAGGTGAGTATCAACCCGTGGTGCCCTTGAAGTCTTAGAATGCACAAGACAGACCCATCCCCTAAATGCAGAGTGAGCTGGCCCCAAGCATCAATGGTGCCAAGGCTGAGAACCCTTGATTTAACACACAAATCTATTCCTACCTAAACAATATCCCAACACAGCTGTCCCATGGTGTCCTCTGACTTCATAGCTACCAACACTAGAGCCACCCTGGAATCCACAGCTGCCTGGCAGGAAAACCCTGCAATCCAGCTTGCTGACCAGAGTGAGAAGTCAGCGTGCACTACGCAAGGCAAGCACAAGGGCCCAAACCTCCAGCAAAAATAAATTGAAATAAAAATCAGTGTCACCCTCAGACCAAGGCACCTTCTGCCAAGCAGTTAGTGAGAATTACAGGCATACAATTTCAAGAAAAATATTTTATCTTGGTGAGTTTTATACAGGAAAAAAGGAAAGCATTTTACCCATTATGCAGTAGCACTATTCATTTGTGGTCTGCATTTGATTTCCTTGAGTAAGATGTGGAGACTTAAGAATTGATGTCAGGATAAGTGACAGCTATTGTAAATGGCAGTTATCAGGGGTTTTACTCAAACAATCCCAGGTATCTCACTGGGTCCAGGCCTAACGAAGACTCACAGGCATTTCTACCTCAAAACAGGGCAAAGTTCCGTCCTCAGCAAAGAGAGCAAGCTTTCTGAAATTCCCTCATGCTGCAGACTTTGTTGTGAGCTGGGAAAAAGTATGGTGTTTAAGAGAGAAATTTGTAGATTAGCTGCCTAACAGTGTGACCTTGAGCAAGTCATTTTACTTCTGAACCTCAGTTGCCTCACCTACTATCTTGTGAGGACTGGGCATGTTACACATGAAGAAACTGAGTCCCAGGGTGGTTAAACAGCCACCCGTGGTCATATGAAGGGTGGGGTTAAGGTTTGAACTGGGCTGCCTGTCTGTTAATACACTCGGGTATTAGTTATGGTTCTGCTACTGGATGGAGAGTCTTGGAGCATTGTTTCCAGGTTCCTGGCATCCCAAATAAATAACTGATCAAGACACTCAGAAGGAGTAAGAAGAATAAGATTTATTAAAAGCAAAAGAAGCAAAAGTACACTCCACAGCATGGTCGTGGGCCAGCGAAAAGAGCTTATAGCCCTGACAGGGGCAGGCAGTGTGTGTTTTAAGATACTGGGATTATGAGAGGATCTATAGCTAAAGGTTGACAGGAGTCATGGTTGAATGAGTACCTGAATCAGCCCACCTGCCCCTGTAGCCCACTCCCTCCCAGGAGAGGGAGGTTTTTGTCTATACAGGGCTTTTAGAGGAAGCGTCTGAAGCCCATGGGCTAGGGCGGGGGTAAAACCACAAAGTAAATGGGGCTGGATGCAGGCCAGGGTCATCTACTTTTGGTTTTGTGCTTACTTGGGGGCTTTTGGGGGACAGGATGACCTTTTTCTGTTGGTTTCTTGATGTTTTGACATAATCATCCTTTCTCTGTCTGGTTTCTCAATTTTTGCTTCCATGGCTTTCTGTTGTTACCTTGTCCTTGCTCTACTTTCTACCTCAGTTCCTGGTTAGAGTAAATGACATGATCCATATACTGCCCTTTAGAGTAGTTTTGATGACTGGCTGTCATACTGTAATTCAATCAAGGAACTTACTTTTCTGTTCTCTCTGTGGATGGTGTCAGAAGAGTCAGCCGTGAGGGAAGCCATGAACTCACACTGTAGGAGAACAGTGTGGTACCCACTTTTACATCCACTGACATTGTGTTCTCTAAAATGGACAACAGGCTTCAGGTTTAAGAAACCCAGAGAGAGCTAAAACTCTACCAAGGAGAGATCATTTCTGTTTAGACTTCTGGTGAAGAAATTCCTCTGACAGTTGGTGTGACCCTGGAAAGCAGCCCAGATTCTTTTAGGTGCTCCTGTCCTTCTGAAGGATGCCAGTGGAGTTTCACTTCATTCTACATAGAGCCTGGGTTGCCCATATAGGAGCTAAGAGATGCAAGTTCCAAACTCACCTTCACTTGACCTGGAAAGTAGACTCCTCGCTGTAAGACATAGGCAGCATGTGGGTTGTTACAATTAAATCAGAGATTTTTAAAAAGTGTGTAATGCACCAAATATGAATAACTCTAACAGAGGCAACACCCAGGTTTCCAAAGATCTGTCCCATCGGATATCTCATCTGATTGCACAGTGGTCCTATGTAGTAGTCAAAGAATATATTGCTTTTCTTGGTTCACAATTATGGAAACAAGGGCCCCCAAACCCTCAGAATTTGTGTCCATAGTGACACAATTAGAACCAAAAATGAAATTATCTGCACCAACCCAGGGTCATCTTTCCAGTCCAAGATTTTATATAATTTACCTCTGGTATCTGTAAGATCTTCTGTGGAATTTTCAATTTTGCTCTTATTACCAGTGCCTGAAGCATAATAATATACATTTTTGATGCTCCCAACACCTGCAGGTGAATCTTGTGAAATCTGCAACTGCAGTGTTAGGTAATGCAATAGAAGTAGATGTCCAAAACATCCTGTTCTTTACGTAATATTTTCTTTGTATTCTCACACAAAAGCAGTTAAAAATAAGAGCAGCTGTGTCCACGCCTGCCGCACAGAGCCTTGTTTACATACCCAGTCTCTCTTGGTGAGACAGCCTTATTCCTAATGTGATTGCCTATAGACAAGAAATAATCTGAAGGATCCATGTATGCAATGTAGTGAAAGCATCCATTTACAAACACTTGAACACAAAATAAAAATATATGCACGTGGATCTTTGAAAGCAACACCATTTTCCTTTTCTCTCTAGGGCAAAATAAAGAGGACACTGGACAAGGAAGAGCTAACTAAATGAAGAGCAGGTAAATGAAGCTGACCCTTTTTACAGGCCCATACTTGTAAAGTTACAATAGGAAGGGAAGGCACCGCCACAGGTCTGAGCCCTGTGTACAGGGAGACCGTCTGTCCGTGATCCTCTACTTCATCGACCACACTATTCCCAGCCAGCTCAGAAGTCCAGGCCAAGAAGCTCTCTGACTTCTATGTCCACAGAACCCTGCCTGAACTTCCTAGATTTTGTAACCACACTCCTTGGGAAACCTTTCAATATCTAACACCAGCATAGCTAAGTCCAGTCCTCCAAATCTGCTGTAGACTTGACAGCAAGATAACCTGGCTGAAAACTTAACTACCAACTACAAGTCAACATGGCCCATTATCAAGGCTGAGCTGAGTCCAAAACCTGTTTCATGTGTAAAGAGTTTTCTTCCTGATACCTTTGACACTGAATGCTTTTAATTTCTGATTTCAAAGACATTTTCCAGAAAGTTGAAGTTGCCCAAATTCTGACTTCTAGACAATGGAACATTGCTGTATTACAGATATATACATCAAATGAACGGCATAAATCACTCAAACAAGTTCAGGGAACATTTACTAAATGCCTGCTTTGGACAGTGAACTGTACTAAGCACTAGGGAAAAGCATCAAGACAGAAATTGTCTCTCATGCTTATGTGCTAGTGGGAAGAGGAGACAGACGATCCACATGTGAGCCTGTCTAGAAGCAGAGCATGTAGGGGTGAGCCAGTCCTGACAAGGGTATAAATAGGGAGTTGTGATGGGGTCCCTGATTTGGCAGGTTGGGGCACAGACTATTTGAGCTGAGGCTGAATAGTGTGGAAGCATCATGATGCTGAGAGGAACCTGGCAGCTCTGCATGACATACGCAAGTCTTTCCTCTAACCACGGTTTCATGAGTTCCATCTGTGTGCCTGGCCCTGGGCTGAACACAGAACTGCAAAGTTAACCACGGGTGCCAGTCTTTCCCTTCCCAGTGGAGTGGGGGAAAGCCATCCCTCTTCCCCTGGTTGAAGGGAGATTGTGTGTCTGTCACTGTTCCCTGGAATTGGGCTGGCATCAGTAAGAAGGAGTATGTGCCAGGGTGAGCTATCTAGCCACTGCAGACCTTGTCCATTGCTGAAATACAGTCCTTATGAAGGGTGATGGTATCTACAGCTTCTTTGTATGTTTGAAAGACATTAGTCAGACCATCTCTGAAGCAACTGTGCATGTCACATTGAGAAGGGACGCCTGCTTCCAGGGTGAATCTGCACAAAGGTGTTCTCTAGAAGGTAAGAAACCAATTCTACACTGGGTACTGCTTTCCAGGTTAGAAGATCAGAGGGAAGTCTCCCACCAGCCTTTCCAGGCACCAAAAAGGAAAGCTGAAGGAACCCAGAAACACATGGTACCTGCCATGCTCATCCGTTTGTCCCCAGTCCTCCTTCAGCTTTCCACGGAAAGCCAGAGCAACACCACTGATATTAGCTGCATTGGCGCAATATTATCACCAAGAGAATAATGCCAAAGCTATACCTCCCAAGCAAGATGTGCTCATAACTGCATGGTAGCCTTAAAGGGGTCGCCAAAGATGTCAGAGATGGAAGAAAATGTCACCAAATAAACATGCCAGCCCTACCTCACCAACCCTGATGGACAGTGATCTCAGAAACCCTGAGACGCTCAACATATGCACACAGCTTATCAAATCTTCAAGCACAAGGAAGGAGGGAATGTTCACTAAACACTTGTTACATGCTAAAGGCTTTCCCATATCTGACTCCGTTTGCAGAGCAGTCTTGTGAGGTTGGTAATATTAGCCCCATTTACAGATGAGAACACTAAGACTGACTCACTGTTGTCGACACCAGATTTAAAACAGAGTCTATCACTTGCCAAAGTCCGAAATGGGCGCTCTTTTCCAAATGCCACTGTTTTTTGCCATGTCCATAGCAGGACATGAACCACTGGATTCAGTATCCACAGTACTTCTGGTAACCCCTGCCTTCCTTGGCTTGCCTCTTGCAGCTAGCCTTTTCTGCCCATTGCCCATTCCACTTGGCAGGACACAACTGGCCTCTGTTCCTACTGAGACTGCTCCCTTGCTAGGACTCGAGCTTTTCCCTGGAGTACAGCCTCGCGGCCTACCACGTCCTTGTAGCCACCTCTTTGAGATGTGAGGGGCTTTCACATTCTGTCTTGTGAATTCCGTAAGAGAGAAGACCAAGGCTGAAGTGTGTAAAATAACATGCCAAGATGGCCATACATGTTGGAAGCAGAGGCACACTGGGGCCAGGACCCCATTTCCAAGCTCCCCACAAAATGTGCCATACACCTGGACTTGTAGAGCTACTCCCAAAGTGGCACCCATGTCATTAGCCTTCTATGGCTTTCTTAGTGACATACTATACTTCCAAAAGTATCAAAAAGTCAGAATCCTGAAACACATACAAGCTTTTTTGAGTACACATACAAGCTTATTTTTCATGTTGTTGCTGTTTTTACAAAGCTGGGATTAAACCCAGAGTCTTTTGCATGCTAGTCAAGTGGTCTACCATTGAGCTACACCCACAACCCTTGCCGCTGGTTCTTGATGGTGACTTGAGCTCCTAGAAAGCACGAAGTGAGTCATAGTCTTACCTCATGAAATGCAGAGAGAGAGCTGTTCACTCATAATCAGGTACAAAGAATGTTACATAATCTAAATGGGGCTTCTGGTCAGAAACTTTTTTGGAAATAAACTCTGTTCACTGATCTTTAATGTATATTGTTTGGTAACAGATATAGAAATCAAGAACTTGAAATAGTTCTGAAGAATTATAATATAGAGAAACTTCAAGTGATACATATTATTGTTGGAGGAGCAAATCCAAACTGTTTGAATTTTAGCTGTCTCTCAGCTTGCTAAAAACACTGATTTCAGGTTAATTCTTTTAGTCTTTCTTCAACCTACCAGAACATTCATAATAAAACCACAATAATGCTTGCTATCGTCGAGGAGGGAAACTTATAAGTTAAATCAAAACTGAGTAGCACATAAAATTTTTTCCAAGATACAACATTATTTAATTTAGTTTTGCTTTTGTCTTCGCCTTTTTGTTTGCTTTGGTTTGTTGTTGTTGTTCAAAATGGTATTTCTGCATACTTTAAAATCATGGTAAACCAAGACAACTAAGCTAAGTCCTGGGAGTTATGAATCAATTTCCACTTTTGGGACAGAAAAATAATACTTTAAAATGTATAACAGAGGAGAGGTTTGCTTATAGCCAGCCTGAGGGAAATCCCAGTGCTTTCTTGTTGATTGAAAACCTATATGTTGAATTTGAGGCCCAGCATCACATTAAAACATCCTTCATTGTCAAGGACCATGAAGTGAAAATATTTAATGTGGAAGAAATTGCTTCATGAGTTATTAACAAAAGCTTTTACACTACTTTCATGTTACAAGGCAGTAGCCATCAAATATGGGAGCCCTCAGCTCTGTAATTGAAGTTTGCTATGTTCCTTCAATCTTTGTGGAAAAGGCTGACGCCTGGCCAAAATAAATGTGAGATAGAGAGAGCTCTGCACTCCCGTTAACTCTGGCCTTGTCCTTCAATGAGACTTGAGAATGAAGCATCACCATGAGAATTTCCTGTTTCATTTTCCTTTCCCTCTCACATTCCATGCCTTTCATTTATATTACGGGACAATGTGATTCTCCCATGGAGTTTTAGTTGTTTAACTTCCATGAGAGCCATGGAAGTGGAGGATATGTCTTTTCTTTTCATCTCTAAGCAGATCAGACAGCTCACATTTTCTTACAGGTCACTAAACCTACCACAAACAAGCCTGCATCTCACAAAAACAGTCCTGAGGCTGACCCCTACCAGGACAGGTGGAAAGGCACAGTTTTAAGTCTTTAGCAAAGAAAAACTTTCCCTTAACATATTTGTAAAATTTCTTTTACAAAGTCAATTGGAGCCTGGTGTGGTGGCACATGTCTGCAGTCCCAGCTCAGGAAACTGAGTCAGGAGAATCTCTTGAGCTCAGGAACTTGAGACCAGATAGGGGTGAGAGGACAAAGGGGAAAAATTGCTACCAAATTCATCTTGATACTTGTTAATTAAGAAAAACAACTTCTGCTCTACTCCATTAACAGAACTATTAAATCCTTCTCAACTGAGGTCACTTCCCCTCCAACATCAACACAGAAAACTCCAACTACTCTCTTTCCAAAATAGCTTCAAATGTCTTTGCCTATAGATGAACTCAGAAAAAAAAAAGAAAAGGGAATGTGTTGATTGATGTCTATTTTCCTTTAGAAGTAAAGAACATCTGTAGTGTTACTTTTTTGCCCCCTGGGATCTTGTGCCCTTTAAGGACTCAGTGACCCAAGGGATTTTGATCAGGCAGGGGATTAATGATGCCTTATTTGCATACACAGATTAACACATTGCCCTGATTTCTTACTAAATCTGAGATTCCAGAGTGCAGGCTCTTCCCAAAGAGCATTTGTGCTCTCTCACTGCAGTGACTGCCTTGCTGACAAATGCCTCCTGCCTTCCCAGAGGCCTGGACAGCTTTCATCTTCCACCTGGAACCCGCTCTCTGAAACCAGGTCAGTCCAAGAAGCCACGGGGTATCTTGTAAACAGTATGGCCTGCCATTTGCGGCCTGATATAGAACAGAAGCACAATTCCAGGGAACTCCTAAGGAATTTCTCCTTCTCTGGAGGAGGCTGACCGGCCACGTGACCTTCTGGAAGGAGAACAAAAGGACGCTCCTTTCTGAAGATGCAGAAAAAGATTTCTTTGAAAGGCCTTCTTCAGGTACCGCCTGGCCTTGATTGGTTGTTGCATCAGACACTGCTCTCAACACAGGCTGGCCATGGCTGATTAGAAGACAGAGTGCCGATGCCCCCAAGATTGCTTAGAGGTGGAAAGTCAAAAGGCATAAAACAGAACTACTAACCTCTCTCCCACTCTCTATAAATTTAGCAGTTCTTGAAAAATACACACAGAGAACAAAATAGCAAGGGTATGAGCTTACTTAGTAGGAGAGTAAAGGGTGGGCGGTTGTATTTCTCAGTACATGCACATGCATTATGTGAGCAAGAACTCCACAGCCTCTGAGGAAAAGCTATTGGGGGAACCATCTGTGTGAACCTCAGACTATCTGCTTACCCTGAACCTAGTCCTTTGCACCTACCCTACTTGGGTGGAGAGAAACCTTGAAAAGGTTTGACTTTCAAAAAAATTACATTTGACCCTAAGTACCACATTCTTTCATGGAGCTACTTACTAATTCAAAGGGTCTTAGAAGAGGGTGGAGGTCTGGGCTGCTGTTTGGAATTTGGAATGTTTTTTCTTGCCCTTTTTTTTTTCTTTTGTGACTTTAAGTTGGGTTCCACATCTGCACAATATAAAGCAAAAGGACAGGATCTGATCAACATAAGGATTCTTCTGGTGAAGCAAACCAGATTGAATGACACAACCCAGGGAAGTAGGTGTGAGCAGCTGTTTTGCCTCTTAAATAATTCATGGCAAGCACGATAAATACATTCTGCAACTATAATGTGAAAAACTTAAGAGAAGAAGACTGTTTAGCTCCTTTCTTAAGAATAGAAAAGAGGGGGCTGGTGAGATGGCTCAGCGGCGTAAGCACCTGCCTGGCAAGCGTGAGGGCCCGAGTTCAACTCCCGAAACCCACATGGGCAAAAAGGGCCGGTGATATCACTCAGCGGCATGGGCGCCTGCTGGCGCGCGAGGTCCTGAGGTCGACCCCCGGTACCCACAAAAAAAAAAAAAAAAGAATAGAAAAGAGGGCCAGTGAGATAGCTCAGCGACATAAGCTCCTGCCTGGCAAGCGCGAGGTCCTGAGTTCGACTCCCGGAACCCACATACGAAAAAAGGGCCGGTGATATTGTTCAGCGGCACGGGCACCTGCTGGCCTACGAGGTCCTGAGTTCGACCCCCAGTACCCACAAAAGAAAAGAAAAGAAAAAGAATTCTAAAAACTGGCATGACAGTAAGGTTAAAGGGCCATAGGCTCGGGGAATGTATTGATGAGTGACCAAGCACATGGCTGCAAAGCAACTCCTGTGTGTCCATTCACCCTCAGAGTGGGGGGCCAAGGGAGGATGTTACTTTGTCTGCCCACCTTGGGAATATAGGCATGCCATTGTACCCATACTAGGAAAATGTGTTATTATGTGATAATTACTTTTCTCTGCTGTGGGTATACCACAGTGACCAAGACAAAAAATATTCTTCCCTCATGGATCTTGAAATCTCATAGGGAAAAACAGATGAGGATAATAAATTAATAACCAATCAAGGAGTATTAGATAGAAGTGTCACAAGATGAATTAGAGAGAAATAGTGTATTCTTTTAAATGTGTCTATCAAGCCTTTCTTTTCTTTCTTTCTTTCTTTCTTTCTTTCTTTCTTTTCTTTTCTTTTTCTTTCTTTCTTTCCTTCTTTCTTTCTTTCTTTCTTTCTTTCTTTCTTTCTTTCTTTCTTTCTTTCTTTCTTATCTATCTTGTTTTCTTTCATTCTTGGCACAGAGGATTAAAGCCAGAGGTACTCTACCACAGAGTCCAATTTTTTTGTTTGTTTGTTTGTTTGTTTTTGTGGGGGTTTTTTTGTTTTTTGTTTTTTGTTTTTTTGTTTTGAGATTCAGGCTGCACTTGAATTCACTGTGTATCCCCCATTGGCCTCGGACTCATGGCGATCCTCCTGCTTCCACCTCCCAAGTGCTGAATTCACAGAGGTGCACCGCCACGCCTGGCTCCCAGTCCTTTTTCTTAATCTCATTTTATTTTGAGACAAGTTCTTACCAAGTTGCCCAGACTGGGCTTGAATTTGTAATCTTCCTACCTCAGGCTCCCAAGTACTGGGGTAACAGGCATGTGCCACAATGTGCAGATCCTCAGGCATTTCTTAAAAGAAGACTGTGATGGTTAATCTTGATTGTCAACTTGATTGGATTGGGAAGTGACTAGGAAATTAACTAAGCATACTTCTGGGTTGTCTGAGAGGGTGTGTTTCCAGAGATAGTTGGCTTGTGGAACAGCAAACTGATGTGGAAGATTACCCTAAATGTGGGCAGTGCCATCCAATAGGCTGGGGTCCTAGATAGAACAAAAGCAGAGGGAGGAAGGCCTGCAGTGCAGGCTCTTTCCCTCTCTGCTTCCTGGAAACCATGAGGTGACCAGCATCCTCCACATCTCCACATGCTTCCACTGCCATGATGTTCTACCTTACCTCAAACTCAAAGCAAGGGAGCTAGCATACCATGGACTAAAACTTCTGAATCCTTGAGCCAAAATAAACTTTTCCTCCTTTAAATTTTCTTTCTTTGGTACTTTTATTATAGCTATAGAAGGTAACTAACACAAAGAAAAAGACCTAACGTATATGAAAAAAAAAATGCTCAACATCACTGATCATCAGGACAATGGAAATCAGAACCACAACATGATATCATCTCATCCCAATTAATATGGTTATCAAAAAGACAAAATATAATAATAAATACCAGCTAGGATGTGGAGAGAAAGCAGCTTTCATACACTGTTGGTGTGAGTGAAAGTTAGCATAGCCATTACGGAAAACAGTATGGAGGTTCCTCAAAAAGCTCGAAATAGAACTGCCAT
This sequence comes from Erethizon dorsatum, assembly GCA_028451465.1. Taxonomy (NCBI): domain Eukaryota; kingdom Metazoa; phylum Chordata; class Mammalia; order Rodentia; family Erethizontidae; genus Erethizon; species Erethizon dorsatum. The sequence continues at coordinate 60,295,664 of CM051828.1, forward strand.
ATGATCCAGCAATCTGACTTCTGTGTATATATCTGGAGGTAATGAAATCAGTATGTCAAAGAGATGTCCACACTCTTGTGTTTATTGCAACACTATTCACAATAGCCAAGATATGGAGTCAGCCTAAGTGTCAATGAATGGATGAATAGATAAAGAAAATCTAATACACAATGGAATATTTTTCAGCTATAAAAAAGAAGGAAATCCTGCTATTTTTGGCAACATGAATGATCCTGAAAGATGTTACATTAAATAAAACCAAGCACAGAAAGACAAATATTGAATGATCTCACTTATATGTAGAAGCTAAATAAGTTGGTATTATAGAAGTAAAGAGTAGAATAATGGATACTAGAGCTTGAGACAGGAGAGGAGAAGGGAGATGGGACATAAAAATATTTTTGATACAAAAGTACAGTCAAAGAGTGAGAATAGGGCTGGTGAGATAGCTCAGTGGCATAAGCGCCTGCCTGGCAAGCGCGAGGTCCTGAGTTCAACTCCCAGAACCCACATAAAGGAAAAAAAGGGCTGGTGATATCACTCAGTGGCACGAGCGCTTGCTGGCAAGCGAGAAGTCCTGAGTTCGACTCCCGGTACCCACATAAAAAAAAAAAGTGAGAATAAGTTCGTGTTCTACATACATAGTTGCATGACTATGGTTAGCAAAAATTTATATTTCAAAATGTCTAAAAGATTTTGAATGATCCCATTACAAAGAAATGATACATATTTGAGATAATGAATATCCTAATTACCCGGATCTGATCATTATATGTTGCATACATGTATCAATATATCACACTGTAATTCATAAATATTTGCAATTATTATGTTTCAAAATTTAAAAAAAAATAGACTTGTCAGGGAACTCCTCTCCCAGGAATGGATATCTGAGCTGAGAACAGAATGAGCAAAGGGTTTCATGACCTATTTATTCACCTGTCAAAATTCTACTTATCTTTTATGACCTAACCTAAGTGCTATTTCCTATGAAGTCCTCCCTCACAAAGCTGCAATGCCTCTTTTCTGTATCCCATTAGCCCTCTGATTGCATTACACTGATTTGCTTGCTGCTTTGCTTCTATACTTGAGAAGAAACACTGTCTCATCCACCTCTGTCCATTGGTACCGCACAGTGCCTTTACTAATGGGCAGTCAGAAGAAAAATGCAGTAGGAAAAGAATCACTGCAGGAATGCATGCACAGTTTTGAAAAGTGCGTTAGCCAGTCTCCATCATTGTGATGAATAAACTGAGAAAACCAACTGAAAGGAGGAAATGTTTATTTTGGCTCATAATTTCAGAGGTTTCCAAGGTTGGCTGGCTCCATTGCTTTAAACCTGTGACAAGGCAGAAAAATCATGGCAATATGGCATAGTGAGGAAAAGCTGCTCACCTTATGGTGGCTAGAAAGCAAAGAGAGGAAAGGATCAGAGACAAGGTATACCCTTCTGATTTATGACTCCCACCAAGTGACCAGTTCCTCCAACCAGGCCCTAGCTCCTAACTGCCCATTCAGATAACATCCCCATGACCGAACCACCTTCCAAAAGCCTCACCACTGAAACCACAAGCCTTTGGGGAGATTGTTTTGCTCCAAACCATAACAGAAGGTCACAATAGTGAAGTGAAAAGTTATATCAGTTTTTATCTTCTCAACATTATTTTTATTATTTTTATTTTAGTTTATTAGTACATGTGTGTAGTAAATGATGTTTACATTCCTTGTGGGGAGTTGGTACATGTACATAAAGCATCTTAATTCCTTTTTTCATCCCTTTTCCCTTCCCTCTCTTCCCCTGCCCTCCATCTCTTGAGCCCCTTCCTTTATTCTTATTTATTTTCTTTTTCTTTTTGTACAAGTTTGGAAGGGGATCAAGAGATGGAAGGATGGGGGAGGGAGAGAAGGTATAGGGGACAAAAACAAAAGAAACTGGGGATGTGCTACGTACATGTACCAATTTGAACATCATTTCATGCTTGTACTCTTCCATTGACAGTCCCCAAGGCTTGCTCAAGATGCGATCAAAAATGCCTATGGGGCTGAGGCTAAAGAACTAGGCAGGGTAATGTCTTGAATTCCCTTTTGGTGTGTAGATTTTCATTCCAGAATTCTGTTAAGCCCCAGAATATCTCACTGGACCAGCACTGCCTTGATATATCCTTCTCTAAGAGCCTCCAGTCTGTGCTCAGCTTTGAGTTACATCCAGTGTAGCTGAGAGTTCTGCTATGTTGGTAAATTCCTCTCAGGCTGTGTGGGATAGTATGACATGCCACACACTGTGCAGGAAGTAGAGACAAGTGAGAACCCAACCCCTAAAACAGCTGTGACAAAACTTAGGGCTGCAAACTAGCCTAGAACCTTCCGCCAAACAAGCTGTACAGAAAGCCACCCATGAGAAACAGACATCTTGGGGAGTGCTTTGTATGGTCTCATCCTTCATGATCCAGGAACCCCTTAAGCATCGAGAGAACCAAGTCCAAAGCTGCTCTAAGGAACAGTCTTTCAATCAAGACCACACAGGTTTGCAGAGAAAAACTTATGAGAATCTCATAATCACAATTTCAAAACACAAGGAAGTATTTATCATAAATGAGTCAGCAGACACAGCAAATCCTAAGAACTTGAAATAATAGGACAACATGCTCAAGTAAGTTATAAAATAAACATTTTTAAATTATTAAAAAGATAAAGGATAGAATTCAGAAGGAATAAGTCATCTTTAAAGAATGATATTATTTGCAGATGACATGATACTCTACATAGAAGACCCCAAAAACTCCACCAAAAGACTTGAGATTTAATAAGCAAATTCAGTAGAATAGCTGGATACAAAGTCAACACCCAAAAATCAATAGCATTCCTGTACAAGAATAGCAAACTCACTGAGAGGGAAATTAGGGAAACAACACCTTTCACAATAGCATCCAAAAAAAAAAAAATCAATCTAATTAAGGAAGTAAAAGACCTCTACATGAAAACTACAGCACTCTGTAAATGGAGATTGAAAAGGATATCAGAAAATGGAAAGATACCCCCCTGTTCTTGGGTAGGAAGAACCAATGTAGTGAAGATGGCCATACTTCCAAAATTGTTACACGGTTTTAATGCGATCCCAATCAAAATACCAAGAGCATATCTCACAGAATTAGAGGAAACAATCCTAAAATTCATTTGGAACCAAAAGAGACCTAGAATAGCACAGGAAATACTGAACAACAAAGGCAAGGCAGGGATATCACAACCCCTGACTTGAAATTATACTACAAAACTACTGTGATAAAAACAGCGTGGTACTGGCATAAAACAGACCAAGGATCAATGGAATAGATTAAAAGATGCAGAAACAACTCCAGACATACTCAGCCACCTTATCTTTGACAAAGGAGCCAAACACCTTCACTGGAAGAGAGATAGCCTCTTTAATAAATGGTGCTAGAAAAACTGACTTTCTACATGCTAAAGTTTAAAACTAAACCCATATCTTGTACCATGCACTAAACTAAAATTGAAATGGATCAAAGATCTAAATATTAAAACAGAAACACTAAATCTGCTAGAAAAAAAGAATAGGTAGAACTCTTGAAGAATTTGGTGGAGGCGAAGACTTTCTGAACAATCACACAGGAACTATTGCGAAGAATCAACAACTGGAATCTCATCTTATTAAAAAGCTTTTCCACATCAAGAGAAACCACCAACAGAGTTGAGAGACAACACACAGCATGGAAAAAATTTTGCCAGCTGTTTCTCAGACAAAGGATTACTATCTAGAATATATAAAAAACTCAAAAAATCAGACCCCCACCCCAAATTTAAAGACCCAATCCAAAACTGGGCATCTGAAATGAATAGACACTTCTCAGATTAAGAAGTAGAAACAGCAAATAAATATATGAAAAAATGTTCAAAATCACTGGTCATTCAAGAGATGCAAATTAGGGCCAGTGAGATGGCTCAGCATCATAAGCGCCTGCCTGGCAAGCGTGAGGACCCAAGTTCAACTCCCAAAACCCACATACGAAAAAAGGGCCGGTGATATCGCTCAGCGGTACTGGCGCCTGCTGGCGCCCAAGGTCCTGAGGTCGACCCCCGGTACCCACAAAAAAAAGAAAAGAGAGAGAGATGCAAATTAAAACAATGCTGAGATTCCATCTCACTCCAGAAAGAATGGCAATTATCAAGATATCAACCAATGACAAATGCTGGCGGGGTTGTGTGGAAAAAGGAACCACTGTGGAAATCAGTCTGAAGATTCCTCAAAAAACTAAAACTAGAGGTTCCATTCAACCTAGCTATTCCCCTTGTAGGTATCTTCCTGAAAGAATGCAAAGCATCATACCATAGTCTTATATGCACACCTGTGTTGATAGCGGCACTATCTGTAATAGCTAAATCTTGGAAACAGCCCAAATGCCCACCAACCAAAGAACTGATAAAGATGTGTGTTTTTTTATACAATGAAGTACTACTCAACTATAAATAAGGATAAACTTGAGACAATTCTAGGTAAATGATGCACCTTGAGAACATACTCTTAAGTGAAATAAGTCGGACACACATGTTTAAATACTGCATTGTTTCTCTGGTGTGAGAAACCAAAAGTAAAAATAAGGACCAAAATGTATAACAGATATTGTGAAATAGGAAGAAAATATTCATATGGGAAGGGGGACTAGGGAGGGTGGAGGGGGGAAGAAAGGGAAAAGAAATAAAATGAAAAAAGAAGGAAAAAATTGAAATAAAGCTTTTGTAAGTAAGGAGGGGAAGGGGGTTGAAGGGAGGGTAGGGAAATGGGGAAAAAAGAATCAAAATATATCATATAATGAATGTAATCATTATGTACACCTAAAATGTACCAATAAACTTAATTAATAAAAAAGAATGACAGTTTTGAAAAAGATAACAATTTTAGAGAGAGAAATAGTTATCAAGATTAAAAATTCACAATTGATTTGCATCCCTCATTATATATAGGTAAAGGAGAAATTAGTGAATTAGAATACGTCACTGAGGAAGTTACTGAGAATGTTGAGACACAGAGAGACAAAGAAACCATAACATAAAAAGCAGTGCTCTGAGATGTAAAGTACAAGACAGACACATACACACTGCAAATGCTGCTTACTACTTGTGCCAATTCCATTCTCCCATATTTACTCACAGGTTGCTCATTTGGGTGTAATAACAATGTGCCACCCTAAAAAAAATGACCTCCCACCTCCTCAAAGCCAAGGAATAACTGAGGAACACCATTCTGTTCAATGAAATAGAGGCCTCAATTTCCAAGTTCCTTAGTAAAAGGTTGCCCTTGGGTTCTCAGTTCCTTCTGTGTGGGAAACAGACATGGTGCCCAAGGTGGGACGAATATATGAAAGGAAGACAAAGCAGAAACCTAACACGGCCTGAGTCAGCCTGCCTCCACACACCTACTGAAGTGAGAAACCAAAGTTCTCATTTATTCAAGCCACCATTAACTCGCACTTTCCACCTAATGCAGCTGGATGTAAAATCTTTTGTTGTTAAAATGTATAAGAGGAATCTTGAAGAAAACAGAGAGAATGGGAGTGAGGCACAATTTGAAATAGAAAGTCCCTGAGAAATTTCCAAATTGAAAGAAAACACTCAATGTGAAGAGTCTCACCAAATCCCAACCAGAAAGTTTAAAAATAAATCTGCACTTGGACATATTCAAAACACGAAGAGGAGAAAGCAAATCTTAAAAGTAACCACACAGAAAATGCATTTAGATAGAGAGGAGATTCCTCAAAAGAAATAGGCCAGAGACAATGGCATAATATTTTCAAAGTGTTAAAAGAAAATCGTTGTTGAGATGAATTTTACACTTAGCTAAATTATTTTTAAAGAAGGAGAGCAAAATACACTTTTTCAGATAAAGAGTTTATCAGTACAGACCTTCACTGAAATAGTGCTAAAGGATGCATGCTCTGAAGGTGAAATAAGAAGCCAGAAGAAAGTTGCCAGAACTATAGTGAGTAAAGACATCCATGAGTATGTAAACCTAAACAATCATTGGCTTTAAGGATGTATGACACTTATATGGTGCTTAGCAATAGCTTATGATTAAAGAGCTTGCTGAGGTAAGAAGCACAAACAGTTGCCTTTCTACTGTCATTTTTTAGCAAATACTGAGCTTTGTTATGCTATAAACAGACCTCCACATCTGACTCTAGTTCTTTCACTAATAAGCAGATTATAAAGTCAATTTTCCTACCACAGGGACAAGTTTAGGAATAATGGAGATTGCCCCCCAAGTTTTCTGGTGCTACCTAGAAATCTTTGACAACCAGCATGATTCCAGTTTACAGATTTCAGTCAGGGAGGAAATATACTTTAATTGTCTTATATAGAATACTAAATAGTTGGGTCAAATATATACCTGAATAAAATAAAACCTATATGATATCTAACCAACAAATACCACCTCCTCTTTACTCCCACCGTTCATCTGCCATTCTGTGAAACTCTCCAACGTATATTTACTCAATTAAATGACTTGGACACAAAACGAAAGGGCCAGGCCACTAAGACAAATCTCCCTGTGGCCAGGAGCTTTGTCACCTACGGCCAAGTGTTCCAACGACAATACCCAGTAATGACTTGGGATGGTGTATGATAACCCAATAATCCACGTGGCTTTATTTTTGGATATTCTTGCTTTGTGTAGGGGTTTGCTTTACTGGATTTTCTAAAATCCATTCAAAATCCTTACCTCGTTTTTTAAAATTTGATTTTTCTTTTCCCCTCTTTTTTAATACTAAATCTTGAACCAAGAGATCTTCATCTTGCTCTTCTTACAGTTAATTTCCTTTGATCTGATTATTTACAAAAGAAGTTATAGAAAATTACTGGTAAGATTTCTATGGATTTTTCTGACACTTGTCAAATGTCCCTTGACCTGAAATCCTGGCCAGCACTAGCCACTTTCGAGACAGAACTTGATATCATTGTCTTCTCAGTTCCATTTCCCTTCATCCCCAGATTAGAGACTTTGAATCCTTTGATTCATTAGAGACTTTGAATCCTTTGAAATATGCTGGGGGTTGACAAAATATTCTCAGGACAAAAAAAATCATTCCTTTCCTCTCATTCAAACACAACATGGAAATAGGACCTAAACCCCAAGCACAGCCCCTGGTGGTTACATTCCATTCCCAGGCCTGGCTGATGAGGTGGTCTGGGAAGCATTCTGGCTGGGAGAGATCGCATTGCTAAATGGGAACGTGAAAAGGAATGCGGTTTCCTGAAAGTTTCCAGCAAGTACATGGGAATGGAGCCCTTGAAAAAGCCTGGAGCTGGAAGCGCTTCCCTTCTGAGAAACACTTCCAATCCCCTGCAGAGCCAAGTGTAATAACAGTTCTGACATTATTATTACAAAGGGGAAAAAATCATTCATGCAGATTTGCTGCTGTAATTTGGGTATTTGTAAGCCACACCCACGTTGCAACCTTAAGGCCATGTGGTTTAAAATGGAGCCCACACAAAAGAGGGGGCTTTGACTCAAAGCCATGCAGCAATTATGGTCCAGCCTCTTTTAAAGTGTCAGGGGTATCTATTTTTTAAGTGCTTTGAGACACTTTAAAAATTGGCCTCTTTCTCCTTACATGCAATATATATCCTCAGAGTTTTAACAAAATTTTCCCTTTTTTGACCACAAGATAGAGTTCCAGACATGGGCAAAGAACTCATGTAATAAGAGCTCATGGTTCAGAGGAACTTAATACAGTAATCGTGTGTTCAGGAAAATTTTCTGCAGTTGCAGCTCATTTTTTTCCTTGAGTGAATCTGCTTTATTTAGAATGAACCAATGGCTCCCAGAAGTCACTGTGGCCTCCCACCAGGCGTATGTGTCATCAGTTACATTTGGACCAACTTCCCCAGTGGTCACAGAAAAAACATTACTTTAGGAGACTTAGCATTACATATTGACATTGTGGTTCCGATGCAGTGACAGGATGACTTTTTTAAATTGTGATAAAATATGCATAATGCAAACTTTGCCATTTCAACAATTATTAAGTACAGTATATTATTCAGTGGCATTAGGCACATTCACATTAGTATGCAACCATCACTACCATCCATCACCAGGATTTTTTCAACTTCCCAAATAGAAATTCTGTACCCATTAAGTACTAAGTCCCCATCTCCCTTCCCCCCAACCTCAGGAAATCACCATTTTAATTTCTCTATAAATTTGCCCATTCTAGAGAAGTAGATATAAATGGTATTTTTAATTTTGTATCTGTTTCATTTTACTTAGCATAATATTTGCAAAATTGATCCATTCTGTAGCATGTATCAGAATTGTATTACTTTTTAAGTTTGACTAATATTCCATCTGGTTCATTCATTCATTCATTCATTCATTCATGGACATTTGGGTTATTTCCACTTTTTGGCGGTTGTGAATAATGATACCGTGATTATAAACATAAAAATATCTGAGTCCTTACTTTCAATGCTTTTGAGTATATATACAGTTATTTTTTATCATACTCTTTTTAACAGGTATAAAGCAGTAACCCCTTGAGGTTTTGATTTGTATTTCCCTAATGTTTAATGATGTTGAGCATTTTTCATATGCACATCTTCATATGAAGGTATGCCACTTGCATATCTTCTTTTTAGGAATGTGTATTTAAGTCTTTTATTCATTTTTTTTAAATTTAGTTTTTTGTTTCTTGTTGTTGAGTAGTGGTTCTTTGTATATTCTGATTATCAATCCCCTATTAGAGGTTGGATTTGAAAATATTTTACTCCATTCTGTAGCTTTCCTTTTCACTTTGTTGACAGTATCCACAAAGTTTAATTTTGATGAAGTTCAGCTTATCTATTTTTTTGTTTTGTTGACTGTTCTTTTGGTGTAATATCCAAGAAATTATTACTAATTACAATGTCAGGAAGCTTTTCCCCTACATTTTTTGCAAAACTATCTTTTATAGTTTTTTAAGCTTCTTATCTTATATTTAGATCTTTGATCTGTCTTGAGTTAATGTTCATATGTTGTATAGAGTACAACTTCATTCTTTTGAATGTGGATATTCCATTTCCCCAGAGCTATTTGTTGAAAAGGCAGTCCTTTTCCCATTGAATTGTCCCTAACACTGTTCTCAAAAATTCTTTTACCAGATATGTGAGAGTTTCTTTCTGAACTTTCGATTCTATTCCACTGAATAGTCAATGGTCTGCGTGCTAGTGCCACACTGTTTTGATTACTGTAGACCTACAGTAAGTTTTGAAGCCAGAAAGTATCAATACTTCAGATTTGTTTTTCTTTTTCAAGATTGTTTTGGCAATTTAGGGTTAAGATTCCATATGCATTTTCTATTTCTGCAAAAAATGTTCTTGAGATTTTAATAGGGATTGCATTGAGTCTATAGATCAGTTTGCATAGGCACTGTTAAGAGGCTGGAAATAAAGCATGTGAGAAGAATTAACATGTTTTATTCAATGTATTAACAATAAACTAATATTATGGACAATATTAAGCTTGCAATTCATAAACAGGGAATTTTCCACCTTTACATTTATTTTACTTCTTTAATTTCTTTTAACAATGTTTTATAGTTTTGAATGTATAAATCTTTTGCCTCATTGGCTGTATTTGTTGCTAAGTATTTGATTATTTTTGTTGCTATTAGAAGTGAAATTATTTTCTTAATTTTTTTCAGTTGTTTATTGTTTGTGTGTTGAAACACAGCTGATTTGTTGTGTTGGGAGATTTTTTTAAAAATATTAAAACATTAGTTGTCACCAAGAAATACCCTCAACCAGAAACAAAGTTATATAACATTGTTATACCTACTTTCTCTGTGTTTTCTATCTGTTGGTTCCCTCAGTGCTTTGATCAAACATTGGAAGCCACAGTGAAGAAGATAGAAGGGCTGTCCTACATAAAAACCAGTTTCTGGGAGAAAGCATGGCCTATTACAAAAAAAATGGACAGATGATCTGGTCTCTGGTGAAGAGAAATAACCAAGACAAATAGAGTTTTGCTTCATAGTGTACCTATTACACATCAGACACTGTATGGAGCCTGGGGATACAGTCCACAGTGGTGAACAAAACACAAAGTCCTACATCATTTGGCTTCTGGTCAGAAGAATCACAAAACAAACACATTAACTAAGTATACACTATGTCGAATGGTCATCCATGCTGTGGAAACAATGGAGTAAGAATGGAAAATTGGGAGATACTTAGAGAGGCACAACATTCTGATGTAGTGATCAGGGAGGACTCTAAGAGTGATGCTGGACAGGGACCTGAAAGAGGTGGCAGAGATCACATGCAGGGCCCAAGATGGACGTGCCTGGGACCTGTAAGTCACAGCAACGAGGCCAAGGCTGGGCTGCCGGAGCAGCTCAGGGAGAGAGGTAGGAGTACTCACAGGGCAGGAGAACTTTGCCTGATCGCTGAACCTTACTGTGCGAGAAGTGGAGACTCTCTAGGATAATGTGAAATGAAGATATGGCAGGGGTATGCTTGAGTCCATTTTCTTAGAAGCTGTTGTTCCACCCATGAGTAATGTGTCTTAATGAACCTTCATCTCCTCATGTTTAAATGTATCTCAGAAAATATCTCATGCTGTCTGGGATAGGAGCAAACGAAATAATGTCTATGGAATCTCTTTGCAAAATGCCCGGTTATATATCTCTAAGAGAATACATGTGTTCTGTGTAGGGTACTACAAGTTCTGCAGAAACACCAGATCTGTAGCAAGCTTTAATCGCATCTCTGTGATCTGGCTTAACTGGTACTAAATGGAGGTTTGGTAGTCAGAACTAAGCATTAGCAATGCTAGAAAGAGGGCACTTGTGATATTAGTGGTATAAATGCTCCATGAGAGATCAGAAATTCTAATACATTAATGGTATTGGTGGGCCATAGATACATGGGCCAATGGGACAGGACAGAGTCTAAGAAGTTACTCCCACAAATATGACCAACTGATGTTTAACAAAGGCCCAAAAGCAATTAGTTGAAGAAGGGGCAGTCAGCCTGGCAAGTGAGGGTAAACCAGTCAAACAGCCAGATGTACATCAACCTGACATAAAACCCTCAAAATTTATCCAAATCTTATCTTGAAATGAATCATACATCTGTGTGTGAAACATAAAACTTGTAGGCAAAAAAATGCATAAAATAACATCTTATGATCTGGGGTAAAACAGAGTTCTTAAGTATGTCACCATTAGCATGATCTGAAGAAGAAAATAATAATGGATTAAATTTCATCAAAATTAAAAACTTTTGCTGTATAAAAGTACTATTGAAAGAGTTAAAAATAACAAGCTGCAGACTGGGGAAACATTTGCAAATCACACATCAGATAAAGTTCTTGTATTCAGAATATGTAAAGAATTCTTATCATGCAATATAAAGAAAAAAACATTAAAAATGTGGGAGAGATTTAAATATTTCACCAGAGGATAGTGGTAAATAAGTATACAAAAAAGATGTTCAGGGCCGGTGAGATGGCTCAGCGGCATAAGCGCCTGCCTGGCAAGCGCGAGGGCCCAAGTTGGACTCCTGGAACCCACATACGAAAAAAGGGCCAGTGATATCGCTCAGCGGCATGGGCGCCTGCTGGCGCGCGAGGTCCTGAGGTCAAAACCCGGTACCCACAAAAAAAAAAAAAAAAAAAAAGATGTTCAACATTATCCACTAGGAAAATGCAAATTAAAACCTCCATGAGATAACACTGCATACCCATTAGAATGAATAAAATAGAAATATTAACAATATTAAATGTTGGTAAGGATGTGAAGAAAGGAAAACACGCAAATGTTGGTGAAGTTTTCAGCCACTCTGAAAAGCAGCTTGGCATTTTTTTATATATTTAAATCTCAAAAGTTCTATACTGTTGGGTCCTATTTAGATTCCAGAGAACAGATCAGTGGCTACAAGTAGCTTATGGGAGGGTGTTATGGCACAGAGGTGGCTCATGAAGTTTTTGCAAACTGGAACAGCCCTGCACACCAATTGTGGTAATGCAAACTGACACATACATTAAGCTTCATGGAACTGTGCACATATGCAAAAATACCCCTCAGTTCTACTGTATGTTCATTTAAAATTTTAAAATTTAGTTGTGTGTGTAGTACTGTTATTGTGTACTCCTTTAAAGAATCATATATACATTTAAATACCTGTCTTTGTTAAAACTACAAAATACTGCCAGAAGTGTGGCACATTAAAAGGTAAGTGCCACCATTAAGAACCTTGGAAAGTGTGAACAAAGGAAGAAAGTGTAATGCCAAAAGTCTCGGGTGGTCTAGCATACAGGAGTAAGACATAGAATACAAAAATCAGACTCTAGTATCAACTCTACTAATATCAAACAGATCATTTTAAAGTTGTAATATGCAACAAGGTGCAAAGGGAAGACAAAACAAGTGAAGAGGCAGTGAATAAGAGCCTGAGAGACTACCAAGAAGCATGGAGAACAGTGTCCCCACAAGTTGTCCCCAGTAGTGTCCCCAGCTCATCAAGGTCATTGCATCCTTAACTTCCCACCCAGGTAGCTAGACACTGTGACAGTTGGCCACTAGCTTGGTGTACAACAGCTCTACAATATCCATACTAATTGAAGTTTTCCAGACAAACAAAATCAATAGGATGCATGTATGTACAGAATGATTTATTTCAAGAAATTGACTTACGCAATTATACCATAGAAAAAAGAAATCCAAAATCTTTGGGGTGGACTGGTAAGCTGGAGCCCTAGGAAAAAGCTGAGGTCAAAGTTCAGTCCCAAAAACGATTAGACTAGGGAATTAGGAAAAGGCCACATTGTAGTTCAAGTCTAGAGGCCTCTAGGTGCCTTCAACTAGGATAAAAATTAACAGTGTATAGTTTTGGCAGTTTTCCAGGCTCCTTCCACAAGGGAAACCAATCTCCCCTTCATTCAAGAGGTCTGGTCCATAAACTGGCTCAAGTCTGGGAACTGATTGAGGGACCACTACTCTGTCTTTTTATGATTCAGGTTTGACTTTTACTCACTTGGCCTAGAACTTCTCTGCTTATGCAGATCAAGAAAGAATTTAGTAGGCTTCCTGTCTATTTCACTTCTAGAAACACCATATTCAACTACCTGATGCCACAAGTCTGCACAAATCAGGCTATTCTGAATGCTATTGTCCATTACAGAAACCATGCCAACCTTGCCCTGAGGAATAGAGTGCCACCACCTGGTCCCTGCCACTCTAGGATCCAGTTACTTCCACTGCATTTCGATTTTTCAATTCAGGGACTGCAGTCCCACTTGTAAGGTCTGACCTGCGGAGCTATTCAAGAATGCCGGAGCCCTCTTCACAAATCCAGTGCTCACAATTGTGGTGAAAGGTATGACTTCTGGAGCCTCCCAGCGTGGGTAAGCAGGTCTTAAGTGACAAATTTACTCCAGCATTCTAGTTTTCCTAAGCCTTCGAATCCTTTCCTCCACATTAAACCATGATAGGTCTGGCTTATCCAGCTCACTCACTGTGGCTGCCTTTTGGTCTGTGTCTTAATCAGCCAACCAAACTGTCAGAGTCCTTTCTATCTTTCCAAGCAGCTGCAAAATTAAATGCATAAACTCTGCTCTGTGCACTCACCTCAGTAAACTTGACCTGATCCAACTTTATGTTCCTTCTACCACTATCCCACACCCTTAATACCAATACGGTCCCCCATTTCTCCCTTCTCAGGAGAAAAAGTCCACTGGCTGCCACCACTATCGGATCCTACTTTAAGGAAACACATTTCTTAAATTTTTGTAGATCACACTGACGGAAGGAAAGAACAGAGCAAGCAGTGGTACAAGCCAGGTGTGCTCACACTGAGCACCTACTGTGTTCCAGGTGCTGGTGCTGTAGACACCGTACCGTGTGGTATGTGTTTCTGCTTCATGGTTCAGAGGAAGATGCAAGAATCTGAAAGGAGCTTGCTCAGTGACAGGCCTGCTTGGCTCCAAAATGTTTTTAAACAATGAGTTTAGTAAAAACCTGGATACTTTGAATGCTAATTGCTTAATAATTCCTTGTGGATTTTCTTGATTCCCAGAAGTTTTGCATTCTGGCACATTTCCGTTTGTGAATCTGAGAGTGGAATGTTATGGAAATAGCCTCTGGTTTCATTTTAGAGCTCAGAAAATGTTCACTTTGTATGGTCAAGGCAACCAAAATCAACACTGTTAACTTAATTCATGACTTTTGCAAAGTTACTGATTCACATAGATACCAATGTTTTCAGAGAGAACATGTGAACTTTTAGGGAATCTGCTTGCCTCAAACGGGGAGAATTAATGCTTGACAAGCCCTACTTCAGATACGCTTCTGGGCATTTTAAGATGCCAGAACTGGGAAGGCCAGCTTAAACATCGCACACAACTCTTTTCCAGAAAGTATGATGTGTTTTGTTTGAAAAACTAATAGAAGTTCACAGTCTGAGACTGAATGACCAATAAGTTATAAGAAGACCCAGAATTAAGGTTCTTTAGAAGTAAATTTGTGGCCTTAAGATTTATTAAAGTTCCTTGGCTTCCTTATTCAAGTTGCCCATTCAAATAGTTGTTACACAAGATTTTTTGGACCAAATGAAGAATATACTGGGGCTGAACCCTCTGTAGAGACAGTCAGTCTTTGTCTCCTTCTTTGTGGCATCCCTAGCACCGAGTGTGGCGTGTGGGAAGCAGTGGGACTCATCCATGAATTTCAAGGTGCACAAATATTATTGTTGACAAGAATTTTCTCATCACCAAAGATACAAGATTAGGTCAAGAAAATAATACAGACACTGAGTCCACAAAGTACGTGTTAGTCATTTTACTATCATTGAATAAGGAAAATTCTTTGTAAACAAAGAAGACACAGAATAAGTGGCTTATGCTAAAGATAATTATTTATATATTGTGAAATGTCTGAAGTCAGTACCCTGAGAATAAACAATTTCAATATATATCTTCAGCTTAGCTGAGAAAAGTTCAACAATAATAAACATGAAATGTCTGTGCTTTTTACACACCAAAGGAAGAAAGTGAGAACTCCCACTCGGACTGCTTCAGCAGCAGACCTATGTGCGAAGGGTAAACAAACAAAAGCTTTAGGAAGCATGGAGTAGATGAATGGTCACATGCATTCCACAGACAGGGCTGCCCATGCGTGCAGACCCAGAGCAGTGTGGGATTAAAGGGCAAGGGCAGAGGTCGAGGTCAATTTTTGATCCATCCAGAGACTCAAAAACTGAGACTGACCATGATAGAAACTGCTCTGAAAGCCACGGATGGCTGGTCAGTTCAGAGTGGGGTTGCAGAGCAAAGTGTTGGATCTTCTCTTGGTGCCTTCTGAAACTCTTCTGCATTCCTGGGGACAACTTCAGGGGCAGCAGATCTGTCTTCAGCTCTGCCACAAATAGCCTGCTTGCGGCAATCTCATGGGTTTCTCTCTGTTCACTGGCGTGTGTTTCCTGCAGGGAAAGGAGATGCTACAGTTTGAGTATCTCCACCCAAACTCACAGTGTATTTAATTCCCATTGTGAGGTATTAAGGGATTTGAAACTCAATTCAGTTGTGGGATTTGGAGGTAGGGGCTTCTGGGAGGCAATTAGGATAGAACAAGGGTCATGAAAGCAGTTCCCCTGTGATGGCGTGAATGGCTTTATAAGAAGAGGAAGAGAGATCCAAGTTAGCAAGCTCACTGCCTTGTCATGTCGTGCATGCACCTCCTTGTAAGTCTGCTGAGAGCCCCCACCAGCCAGGAAGCCCCTACCAGACATGGCCCCTTGATCTGGACCTCCAGGACCATAAGCTGAATGAACTTTCACCTTTTTATAAATTTTCTAGGCTGTGGTATTCAGTCAGAGAAACAGAAAACAGACTAAGCAAGAGGCTAGCAAAATTCTCTGGAAAATAAACACAGAATGTCCAGAATGCCAATTTGAAGGATAATGCAGCATAGAAAACAATCACTCAATTACAGCAAGGACCCCAGAGGACAGATCAGCATTTCTGAAAGGTCTGCTGAGGTTCTTATTCACCCATGTGCCATTTCTGTGTGTCAGGGGACCCCAACGCTAGCTGCATCTGCAGAGGGGGCCTCTGTCCCCACCTCCTCAAGTACTCTAGGAGGCTGAGCTGGCCCCTGTTTTCCACTGGACTCCCAGAGATGTTTGTAACAAATAAAATGAGTACAAGAAAACAATTAGATATTTTGAATGTAAAGGTGTAGGACTTACAATACGCAGAAAAGGAAAGAAGGAAAAAAAGGGATCCCCAAGATATTATGTAAGGAAAGTAATCCAAGTAGAGACAAAGAAAACTACAGCAATAGCATGGCAATGAAACCCAGGAAAATGCTTCAAAAAGGGTTGGAGGAAGGGGGAGGGGCTAGCTCCTGAAGGAAATATTGAGAGTTACCCAGAAAATTAAATCCTGCACATCACCTCAGTCCTATAGCTGGAGTTAGGAGGTTAGGATTCACTTTGTCAGTACCTCCTGACCCCAATTTCTCATGGAGTGGCCAGCACCATGGAGAAAGCAGGGTCTGGGGACACATGAGACCCAGACATGTGCCCAGAATAGTTCAACACATGTGAGCAGGTTTAAATATGTGTTCTACCGCCAAGTTATGTCCGTATCAGTGAAAAACAAAACAGCTTGTATTTTTTTACGAATAGTCATTAACCAAAAAATATAAAAAGAATCATTTTGTGCGAGTCTTTTTGCTCATTCATCAACACGCTGGGCAATATTTAAGGAGCAGATCAGTCAGAATGACGCCACAGCTTCTAAAACTAGTTCTCTTATGGAAGTTGGATGAAAGATATGTTTTATCCAGGTCATTTATAAAACACAGGATGTTGACTCCACCAGGACAGGAGGGGCCCTGGCCTGCAGCCTCACAGGGACATTTCCTGTGCCCTAAGGTGGGTTCAGCACCTCTGTAGGGCAGGCAAGCCCAGGACAACACCCAAGTCCAATCCATAGGGCAGCTTTGTCTCCCAGGAAAACCAAGCCTGGAGTGCCATCCAAACCCACCTAAGAAGGCTGTAGCCCTCTGCCCCATGTACTCCATGCCCTAGCCAACTCTATTAAAGAATATTCTTCCCTGGAGGCATCTCACTTAAGGGGTCAGGAGTCAGAGAGTCCACCTGGAATTTCCAGATTCTGAAAAATCATGACTTTTGCTCACAAGTCTACATGGATCGTAAGTTCTGTTCACCAGCGTGTGCTTCTGTCTCCACTCTTCCTGTCCTAAGCTCTTTGCCCCAAACTGAACCCCAAACTGCTGACTGTCATTAATTCTCATTTGCAGATATCTGAACACTTGCCACCAGGGTGCGGCTGGCCTCAGGGCAAACAGGACAAAGGGCAGCAGCCCATCAATAATCCTCCACAGGGAAGACGGAGCAGCCTAGCCACAGCTAATTAGGTAGGATTGGGTAATTAAATTCACAGGCTTTGATCTTTCCTTCAGATATTTCCAAATGGCCCATATCACTCCACTTCAGACAGCATGACACTTCTCCACAATGAGGATTGCCTCACTGGGTGACCTTGTTCTTCCCACTGCCAGGGTCCCTACCTCCCTAACTACCTGTAAGCCAGTGTCCCTCAAGGGGGTAAGTGTGAAGCCACAGCCCAACCTGCCCAGCAGGGCAACTGCCCCCCTGTAGCTCCACCCACTAGGCTTCCCCAGACAGCTCCACTATGGTGCCAGAAGGAGCAGGTTTCCTGGTGTGCCAGGAGACAGCTGAGTTACCCGGCTTCACAGCAGCATCCCTGGACTGTTATCAGTCCCCATCAGGAGGCATCCTTCAAAGGCACCTGTCCCTGGAAAGGAGAAGACCTGCTGGGAAAGCCCAGCAGAGTGAATTCTGCTGTCCAACGTGGTTCTGTTGTCTCTGTGGAAACTCTTCCCCAAATTGCTTTGAAGTTACATTAAAATGAGTAATAGATAAAGGTGCTGAGAAGACGCAGGAAATGGCGGAACAACTTGCTTGCCAGTCTTTCTGGATTTTGAAAATCAGATGGACCATGAAAGAGAACTTAGAGGAAATCTCACCTGAAACATTTCCATCACCCAGGCACAAACTGCCACATTTCCACCAAAAGAAGTCGCCCCCATACCAACAACACAGAGAGACACAGCCCTGTTGTCCTTCAAAAGGTCTTGTTTCCACAGCCTTCCTACCCACCCCACCCTCCAGAGGCTGCTCTGTGCAGAGCATGCCAAACACAGTGGTATCTCTCTTTCCAAGGAGCAAAAGTTGTACAGATTTGCTCCAGATGATTCATTATTTGCTTCTGTGCAAGAAGCAGCCCAATGCAAGTACTTTATATAATACTAAAGAGCATCATGGAGTTTGGAAAGAGCTCTGTGCCTTTGCTTCCAACCTTCAGGGACTCTGACAGGTCAAACACCCCACCACCACCACCACCACCACCATCTCGGTGCTGCCTATTGGTGTAATCTCCAGGAAACCAACTCAGATTTACTGGTCAGCAAGTCATTCTATCAACTTGTGGAAAACAGGCCCTCTGGTACCAACACCAGGTCCGCAATATTTAGAATGCCAACAAGAACTAAGTAGGAAGTAGCTGAAAACTGCTGAGTGAGATGAGAGTTCACTCCTACCCTGCTTCTGCAGATTTCCAAAACCAAATAGTAATCTGGATTCCTGGACATCTCTGTTGATATATCTGTGCATACAGCACTCAGGGCCATCAAATAAGCACAACCTTCGAACACAAAACAATAGAAAGTGAGAAGGCTGTTTCATTACTTTTCCGTCTTTGGCTCAGATGTGGCAAGGCTATTCTGGGCTGACACTTACAGGAAGCAGCAAAAGCCTCAGGAGAAATGGACTTGTTGCAAGATTTCCAGTTCATTTTAACAGGCTATGGGAGGTGTTTCAGGCAGGTTTGTGCTGAAAACCAAACATGTGGGTGCTTATCTTCAACCGAACTCAAATCTTAGGAATTTTACACCTCACTCTTGAAAACCTCCCTGCATGCGCCAACTTGCAGCTCTCCGGGACACTGTCTCCCTGGAGTAAGAGTCACCTTTACATACACCTGTTCCATCCAGGGTCATTGGGAAGCCACTGGCAACTGTGTGGTGCTTCCTCTGACTGTGTCTGTAATTCTCCGACTTCTTCTATATGGTCTGTGCAACCAAGCTTTCAAAGCAAGCCCACTGGAATGCTTCATAGTTGGATGATCATAGGAGAGCTTTATAAGAAATCCACGTGGAGTGGCTCAGAACAGGTATCAGCTAGAAGGACAATTACAGTGCATGTTTTGCCAGGAAATTCTGCCAGTTTTTACCTGTTAAAGCGATTGGGAAATAGACCTGTACTTGGAGAATGTACTTGTGCACGCACGCATGGTGTGGGAGGGTGAGCAGGTGTTTGCGAACCACGGTTATATTCTTAACAATGCTCTCTGTCTCTAATTTAAAAAGAATGCTTAATGCTCAAATATTCTTACAATAGAGGGGAAAAAACATCCCATGGTGCCCAGCTAGAAGAAAGTACTGGCTGTTGAGCACTCATTTCCACAGCTAACATGTCTTAAGGGGTCTTAAAAACTACCAGCTTGGAATTCTTCTTCCTCACTCTTCTCTGTTGCACAGTAGGAAAGCAACTGGTAACCAAGGCCCAGAGGACACACCATCGGTCACTGGGGATTTGCCCAGCAGCAGCATTTTCCCTTGCGTTTGTCTAAAAGGACCCCAAGGGAACAAAGAGACAATAAAGTAATTCACTGAGTAATCCTGCTGAGAAATGAATCCCATTTGAAGCCAAATCTAATTGCACAGAGACACTAAATTAGTGCCTAGGTGATAATAGATAAGGAATGCTTTCATTATGCCACAATGTATGAGTGAGGCTCTTTTCAAGAGCAGGCAAAGCACCCTGATAATGTGCACACAAATAGGAAGTTACGTCAGTGTATTCCATAGGCTAATTTAAAATTAGAATGAAACACAGAGAAAGTGTGTTTTCAAGAAAAAGAAAGAATGATTTGAGGTGTCTTCTTCCTTGCTCTTGCTGCTTGTTCTTGTCCTGGGTGATAAGCTGTACAGTGTGGGAAAGGTAGGGGGCTCTCTTGTCTTCTCTGCCACACAGGAACAGCTGCTTCCAAGAGAAATGTGTGACGCAGGTACTACAGGCTCAAAACGCTCAGCACAAGCTAAAGCCCAGGTGAACCCCACATTTTTCTCTGAGCTGCCTCTTTGAGAGTTACAGGCAGCAAAGCCACCGTACTCAGGAAGTGGTGGCCCGTCCATTCTGGCGTGTGGTTTGTGGTCCAGCCCATTGTGTTCAATATCGTGGTTTCCTCCTAGTGTTTATGCCATGAAGCTACCATACTGAACAGTGTCAACTGATCACCATCCTTTCTCCCTCTGCCAAAAGACTTTTTTATAGCACACTCTTAATCATTAGACATAGGTCAGTGACCTCTTTGTCCTAGCATGGGCTTTCGGAGACACAAGTCCTACTTCTTCCTACACTCAAAATGCAAAGGAAATAGTGAACAATGTTGAAACTGAGCCAGTTTAGGAAGTATCTCCTTTAGCCTGGCCAATGAAAAAGTCATAGGAGCAAGTAGCAGTAAAAAGGAAGGAAAACCCAGACCTTCAGGCAGATCAAACCCACAGAGCACCTGTGAAAGAATGGACGTGGATGCCAAGTGCATATGAGCACAGGTGCAATGATGGATTCATGGAAATAAGAAATATCCCATCTACTTCATCCACTTCCACCTGCTTTGCAAATTTACTGTGCTATTGGTTACCCATAAAACTCTCATCTATTGGTCTTACTCTCCTGGCAACTTTTGTTTCAGTGAAAATGGCATGTATATCCAAAATAGACCCTGTTGCTGAGAAATCAAAGTCTGAACACCAGGACCTGGACTTAGCAGTGGATAAACACTTTTTCCTAGAGCCTCAGATGCAAACATACTCGTGAAACCTTAATCAGGGTTTTAAATGGTTTCAGCATTTTTAAAAAGGATGTGCATGGAGATTCAGGTACTGTACATTTATCTTAACCTAACTGCATTTTGAAAAAGAGTTATCTGCCACTTGGCAGCCATGGCACTGGAGGAAGCAGTTGCCAGAGAAGAATACAAAGAATGTCAGCTTTCTCCGTTTGACGTCTTCATCATCCTCAGCCCCATGTTATTGTCAAAGTGCAGAGCGCCCCTTCCCACGTGAGCAAACTTGGTCATTCAAAAACACCAGTGACTTGCTTTTAGGTGAGTACTATAAACAAATCTGTGACCCAGTGGGAAGTGAAAGCCAGTCTCTAAACCCACATGTTGGGCCGGTGAGATAGCTCAGCGGCATATGCGCCTGCCTGGCGAGTATGAGGTCCTGAGTTTGACTCCCGGAACCCACATAAAGGAAAAAAAGGGCCGTTGATATCACTCAGCAGCACCAGTGCTTGCTGGCAAGCGCGAAGTCCTGAGGTCGACTCCCGGTACCCACATAAAAATAAATAAATAAATAAACCCGCATGTTTCACAAGAGCCTTTGCATGTTTTCCTTCATCTTGGCTCCAAGACGCATTCTAAATCAAAAGCCTTTTTCGGTTTGTGTCCTAACGGAAATCTTGCAAATGGTCGTGCTGTTTAGCTGGTTTTGAATGACTACAATTTTCCATCTTTGGAAAATCTTCATTACAGGTCAGACTACCTGCCACTCAGTGGTCACCATGTGCCTCCTGACCTTATGACCCTTGCTGGCTGGCTACTGACATTTGCTACAGCCCTTGCAGTAACCTGAGTTATTTGCAGGCGTTACCTCCTTTAACCTTCACAATCCTTTTTGAGGCAGATGACTTTATCACTCCACCTTTACAGATGAAGAAACAGAGATACACAGCAGTGTAGTCACTGGGACACAAAACACAGCAAGGAAGTAGCCAACCGGCAGCTCATCCAGGTCACTCTGCTCAAAGGAAGTCCAAGCACTAACACACTGGTGGGTCCTGGGGAACCCTGGCACACAAAATAGCAACAGCTCCTTGCTCCTGGATCCTACAGAGGAAAACACAGAGATTAAACAAATAATGTATTAAATAATTACAGGAGAAATAGAAAGTAGAGATTGCTATGGAAACATGAAACAGTGGAACTTTGTGAACTGTCTGGTTTCCTTATATAGAAACACACACCCTCTCAGAGAGAGAAAAACATACATCAGATGCATTTTTTTCTCCTCTGGATCTTAATCCCTACCTAGAACAGGCTACATTTTTCATAAGGAGACAATCTCTAATCCTGAATTTATTCTCATCTAAAACCTAAGATCACTAGCACACACAGTTCCATTTTTTTTTCAAAATCTGCAAAGTGACATCATTTATATTTTTTCCAAGACAGTATACATTTATCTAAGTTAAAAATAAACATTTCCCCAAGATGTACAAAATAAAGTGAAAATGAATAAATGCTGCTTTGTGTGTCACATGGACTTTTTTTATTAGAACTTATATTTCAGAGAAAATTCACCTATGTGTAAGTGTTGTTTGTTTTACAAAACTAGAATGATATAAGGAGATATTGATAGTAAAGCAGGAAAGTAAAGCAAGGAAAAGAACTTTGGCTGATTTTCTTCTTTTACAGTGATTTTTAAAAATGATTTACAAGGGCATTGAAGCTCCAGATAAGACTAAAATATTTTAATTTGTCCCCGAACTTCAGTTGTCCATTTTTCTATTACTAACTACTACCACATTTAGCACCTATTTCTACGTGCCAGGTAGCAGACTACATCTTTGATGGAGTTATGCCTTTCCAAGCAGGTATCCTCTCAATCACCTCACAGAATGCAGAAGTGAATCACTGTAACGCTCAGTTTTAGTGCATGCTTGCTCCTCATCAAGCATGATCCTACACACCTTATAAATCTTATTGGACATTGTCCATTGATTGACAGCTCAGCGTCTGAATCCCTGGGCTGCTCGGAGAAATGGGTCATATCCCCAGAGAATTAGCATCCTAGCCTTCAGGTGGGCCACTGCACTGGAGGAAACAGTCCCAATTCAGAAAGAGTTAGTAAGCCTTCCATGCACCCTCAATGGAATCAAGTCCTGCTCCAACATGGGACATCCAACCAGGGTTCAGGGGGTGCCAAAGCCCATTCCTCCTCTGTTCCTGCCCATTTTAAAATGTACTTTTGCAGCTATGCTATGGTACCCTTCTAATATGCTCATTCCTTCCTTAAATAAGCCATGCTCAACTAGGATGTCTGCAAGCAAGAATTCTAAATAAAGTGCATTTTCCCACTTAGTCCTCACAGCAACCAAATGAGGTAGGTACTTCCGTTATGCCCATTTTATATACAAGAAACCAAGGCACAGAAAAATTAAATACCTCCCTCATGACCACACTGCTGTGTCAGAGTTGAAGTCTGGGCAATCTGACTCCAAACACAGCCCAGAGATTCAATAATTCATCTAAGCATCTCTGAGAATAGTCATTACCTGGATCCATTACTCCATGCTGAGTTTCTTTTTGTTAAGACCAAGAGAGACATAGGGGAGACAGAGACCCAGAGCAGAGGAGTAACAAGATCACTGCAGTCAGTAGCTTTAACACTTCAAGGTTTGTGCCCAGAGTCCTAGGACTTTTCAAATGCTTCCTATCCCAACTCTGGTTCTGAACATCAAGGCTGTGCTCCCCAAGTGGAGCCCTGGACTCCTCCCTGTGTCTTGATCCCAATACACAGAGGGTCAGGTGAGGCCCTCCAAAAGGGAACATGCCTAACCCTGACTTCCAGGAGGTGGGTCTCTGCCACGCCCTCTTCTTCCCACCCCTGCACCTGCAGCCTGGCAAACCAGAGGTTGCTTCTTCTTCTTCTTAAAAGTCCCTTGTTGTTTCCGTAAATCTCAGACCCTTAACCTCCCAAGCTCTGCATAAAGGTGAGGTGTTTCTCCTTCACAAACAGCACTCTGTGCCTCCCTTCTGTAGAGGCAAGGGTCACCCTGTGCCTGTTGAAAACAGTCTTCCCATTGAGAAATGTTTCCCTTGCTTACTTTCCCTGTTGTTCTGCATCTTCCTTCCTTGTCCCTTCAAAGTTCCAGTGAAGGTGACGCATTGATAGCAGCTTTGGCCTCCCTAAGTGTTCATAGCAAAGGGAAGGCCTCCAGAGGGAATTACTTCATCTGGGGTAGGGGGACTGGGGGGAATTAGGCCCTGGGCCACCTTGGAAAGCAGATACTGAGAAGCTCCACAGACAGGCAGCTCTTAATGACCATACAAACATTTTCAATGGCTTAGCAGGAGGCTTGTCCTGTGCTTTCTCCTTGAGAGTATTTGGGATATCTTTCCACTGCGCTGTGTGGTAGAGGAAGCAATTTTTTGCAGGGAGAGGGAGGTGTTGTAAACTGTGTGGTGACCAGAGTTGTTCCAGTTGTTCCAGAAGATCTTTTACCTTTTCTTCAGAGGCACTGTGATGATGCCTTTCATATGGGACTTCAATAGTACCCTCAATATTATCAGGATCAATGTTGAAGTCCGGTAAAAACACATTTTTATTATTTTTACTTGAATACACTGTTTCAGTTAATGAGGTAATTTTAAATTGCTTATAGAGATTCCTAAGATTGATATAGGGGAAATAAATGTAACTCCCAACCTGCTAGATGTCAGATATGCTGAGTTCATGTCCCCTGAAATCGAAGAATGTATTCCAAAGGACAAAGGAGGTTAAGAATAGGAAAGGTGGGCCGATGGTAGAAACCTTTGAGAAAGTGGGTTTTACAGAAATAGTGGGGATAGGACTCTTTCTCCATGGGTGCATCCCTTGAAGCAGGAAGGCTAATCTCCATGATATCACATGAACTGAACAAAGTTCTAATCACCCTCACCTCACTCAAAAGACAAAGTCCACCATCACGCTAAATCTCTTTAGTTTTATATTTAAAATTTTTAAAATAAAAATGCAACTGTGACTGTGAGGGGACATGGTTAGACAGTCTCTTTGGAGAGACATTATGCTTGTGTGTGAGAGGCTTCGTGTGAGGGGCAGCCATTGAGAGACCAGCCTGATGCCTTTCTCTTCCCTCCTTCCTCTTCCGGCTCTTAGACACCCAATTTAAAGAGGGAATGTGAGGAACATTGTGCAACACATACAGACAGGTATACAGACACTGATGTAGTTACAGGTATATACACTACCCACGCCTAGAACTTAGAGCGATGATCTGGGCGGACTGACTGATTATGTAAAGTACACACGTGGAGTAAACGGAATTACTGCCATTTCTAGACTTCCAGATTCCGAAGTGCAGGGAGCTGTATCAACCATCTCATGACTCCACCGCTCATCAGTCCTATAAAAAATAGTAAATGAATCACGGGGCAAAAGTAGCGGAGCTGAGAAACCATTTAGTTTATGGGTCTCACATATCCTTGGTAAAACTTATTTTAAGGAGTAAAAGAATGCTGGAACTTTTTGTTGAATTCCTAATTAAAACATGTAACATTGCTTTATTTTTCTCCAGAGACCCCCCCCAGGCGACTGTGCACACTTTGCATTGCCCTGGTGTCCCCAATCACTGAGTGCTCCTTGCCCTCTTCTAGGACTCAGATGAAATCCGTCTTCTGTCTTTCATGGGGGTGGTGGCAGGACTCGGAGGTGGGGAGTGAATCAAGTTTAAACACTGAGAAAATGAAAACAGATGCGTGGAGAGCAGGCCAGGCTGGTGGGAATGAAGAGAGGGGAAGCGGTTCCCTCACCCTCCCCTTGCCCTCCCTTTTCTTTCCTCCTCCCCCAGTCCCACCTCCCACTCCCCTCCCCCAGTCCCACCTCCCACTCCCCTCCCCCAGTCCCACCTCCCACACCCCTCCCCCAGTCCCACCTCCCACTCTCCTCCCCCAACTCTACTCCCCCAGTCCCTCCTCCCACTCCCCTGCCCCAGTCCCTCCCCCAGGGCTTCCCAGGATGCTGTCCTAGGAAAGCTGAGCCAAGCAGGAAGAGCTCCTCTCTGCCTGGAAACCGTGCTTGAAAGTCTCAACCTGTAAACTGTTTGCAATTAATTGGGAGAATCTGAGCTGGGGGCTGGTATGCCAGTACCCAGAAAAGCCAGGAAGGAGACCAGTCTTTAAAACACACGAGGGGAAAATGTAGGCCCTGTTTGTTTGCAGGCACAGAGGGCAGAGGCCAGAGCAGCACCTCCCTGCCTGGCCGGAGGATCCAGGGGCGTGAAGGGACCCGCGACAGGCAATGGCCAGGGCAAGAGGCTGCTGTTCGCGGAGGCTGGCCTGCGGGACACTGGAGGCTCTGTGCCTGCGGCCGGCCCTCTATCACCCCGCCGCCAGCAGCCAAGCGCCCCGCCCCGCAGCCGCGCCCTGGTCTGGAGCTGACATCAGCGCTCCCAGCCCTGTCCCTGTCCTGCTCCGTGGGAGACACAGGTCACCGCGGGCCGCCGGGGCAGGAAGCTGGGACTCCTCCAGGAGGCGGGCTGCGCAACGGTCGCTCTCCCTCATCCTCCAGGGTAAAATACACTTCCAGTTCCACCAAGCGGCCGCCTACCCTTTTTACACTGGCTTTTTATATCGCTTCTCACACCACTACTGCTTCAGGACCCGCTTTTACGAGATGGGTGTGAGGTCGTGACAGGAGGTAACTTTTCCTTGTGGCACAGAAGGAGTTTGGCCAGGAGGCTACTGGTGATGTTATTGGAACGGTGTGGGCTGGACCGGATGCACTGTGCCGAGAAAACCCTGAGCAGGACCCATGCGGAACCAGCTGGAGCGTCCAGGAAGGAGCCCGGACTTGGGCTCGCTACACCGTGCTGCGCACAGGCATTTATCAGGTCTCACAGGAGTAAATAGCAATTCCAAAGAAAACCTCTCTGTGTTTGTCAATAAGCATCTCAAACAGTTTTCAGTGTGCTGTTTGGAATTAATTGAACCAATTCTAGGGTACCATTGTGGGGACACAGGCATCAGAAGCAGAGGAAAGAATAGGTTATGCTCCCAGCATTGTTGCTCAGTCTTGCAAGCTGCATGTGCTACAGCAGATGACAGGCCTGGGGTCTCAGCCAGTACCAGGATCCTGGCCCAGCTGAGCAAAGGTGCTAGAGGACACTGAACCCGCCTGAGGGGACCCTAAGGCGACCCTGGGGTTATGACTGTGTCTTCGCTGACTCAGGAGAGGCAGCACCTGCAGCTTACAGATACCAGAGATCCAGCCTTCGAGCCCAGTCAGGGAGGCCTGCAGCCACAGAGCAGAGCAGTAGGTTGTTCGTCTAGTTTTTAATCAGTATAATGGGACTTCACAAATTCTTCCCACTCCTTAAGAAGGATGTCAGTGTTTCAGGCCTCTGTCTTATCCTATACAGTATTACTCCATAGAACTCCTAACAGGTCTGCAGTGACACTGGCATTTTCCCTTGTACAGTACTTGCCATCTGGCCACAGATATTTTTTCACAAACACTTTACAGCTACTGTAATGTGACATGAAGGGTGAGCCTTCCCTCCTCTCCTAAGGACCAGATACTCCTAACCCCTCCTGCTCCACTCTCCAGGCATAGCAGTGTGTGGCACTGTTTCAAGAAGTTTTACTTTAAAAAAAACCCCACAAAAATAGAAACTTGAGTACAGGAGTTCATTCATCCACATATACTGATATGTTAATTCAAAGGATAAAAAAAATCTCATCCTTATTTTAGCTATACCAGAATTTCTGGCATCCTGGAGAAACAGAAATTACCTCCTGTGGGAACAGGTTTATATGGAAATCTGAATTTGCAAATCTGTTTTGTTCAGGGAAACTAAGTTCCTTCAAACTGTTGAAAATACTCAAAGGCCTTATCTCTATTAACCAATGATCTAGAGAAGTCTTCATTTTGAGAACAAAGGCATTTCTGACCTACAGAGATTTCAAAATAGCCTATCTGGCTCTTTCATACTTTGATTTGTGACCTTATCCATGTAAGATTTAATAGGAAAAATAAAGTCCCACCAAAAAAATATTCCAGAGTACTTCCATAGTATTCTAAGGAATGGCAAAAGTACCACCAAATTGTATTTCAAATAGCTCTCCCAAGCTGTAAGCCCAGTTCATGATGAAACTGGAAAAGTAAAACCAGTAGACCTGTTCTCTTTCTGTACCTCTGTTCCTCGCTGCAAACAGCAACCGACTTTAGTTTGGTTCACCAAAACTCGGAGTTGAAAGCTGTCCACATCTGACCAGGAGACCATCAGGATAAACGACTATGGAGGACCACCTGGACAGCTCTCCTTGAGAGCAGTTGTCTCCCTTTTGGCTAAACCTGGCCCTATTTCCATGTATTGATATGTGCAGAGCTGGCTAAGTTTTGTCTTTATCCCCTCAATTGGCTTTAAGCAATGCAAATGAGTTTAGCCGGTGCTGATGTGTAGTCTTTAAAGCGATGTGACAGGTCAGTGAAGCCCTGCTTGTAGCTCCCAAGTAATATGTGTGAGCTAGGCCAAGTTATATGTGTGAGCTAGGCGGAGTGACACCAAGCTGTCGCTGTCAGCTGAAAATGAGCCTCAAGAAAAGAGGCTATGACTTCTCAGGGCTTGAAAATTACACATCAAAACTGAAGCACTGACCCCAAAACACTAGATACTGCCCCAATCTGTGACATGCAGATTACTCTTTCTGCATATCTTTCTCTCTGCATATTGCAGAGGTGATTTCAGCCCTCCTGCTTAGCCCAGCTCACAGCACTCATGTACCTTCCGCTTTTCTCTCAGTCATTCATCCCTGTGCCACTCCCCTCTTCATGAATTAATAAAATCCGGGTTCGTCCTGGGTCAAGGCCTTTGTTCCAGTTAGCCATCGTTCTAGCTGGACTTAAGACCCCCTTGGCTCCCCACAACTACAAATATGCTTTAGTGTCTTTATTCTCAATGTGCATTGCATTGGAAGTGGTAGATTGGAATTAACTTATCAGAATTCCAACAACTTTTCCATGGGATTACAAATATGGACTTTTCTGAAGAGGACTCCTTGAGGATGAAGTCTGATACAACTCACACTGCACTGAGATTGGTCATTTCCAAAATACTCTCCTTTTTTTTTATTGTTATGACCCTCTTAATAAGTATCATTATCTCCACTTAACAGATAAGGACACAGGTTAAGTATTGTAAATACTTTTCCTAGAGTCACATAGTTAATGTGGCTATACTTATTAACTATAGGCATAGCCAACCTCAAACATGCACTGTTTTACTCAAATTGGGCTGCTGTAACACATTACTGTAGACTGGATGATTTTAATAACATTTATTTTTCACAGTTCTGGAAGCTGGACAAGTCAAGGCTCTAATAATAGTTTGAATGTCTAGTGAAGGTGCGCTTGCTGGTCGGCAGGAGCCAACTTCTTGTTATATCTTTGCATGGCAAAAAGTGGAAGTGAAAACTCAGAGCTCATCTGGCATTAGTGTCTATGAGGGCACTAATCCTACCCTGAGAGCTCCACCCTCAGGACCTCATCTAAATCTCATTACTTCTCAAAGATTCCATCTCCAAATACCATCTCACTGAGAGTCAGGGCTTTGACATATGAATTCAAGGGGACACAACTGCAGTCCAGAGCACCCACCTTCAGATGAGGGTTTTATTTCTGGGCATGTCCTTGATTTTATCCTGACTGTGGGCCCTGACTGACTCAGATAAGATGGAAATCTGTGATTTCAGGAAAAAATGCACAAGCCCCAGGATTCCTTCATGTATGTACTAAGATTAATATATGAAGGTCCTCATGAAGAAATAAAATAGTGATCCCTCACTGTCAAATTCAACTCATTCCAAATTCATGTTTGAACACTGAAAAGTTCAAGAACTCAACATATTTTTCCCGTAAGAAATAATGGAAAACCAAATAATTGACTTTGAGGCCCAAAAATTACACTTATAAATTAATTTTTCCAGGACTTTAACAAATTGCACAATGATTCCTTTCTTTAACTCTATCAGGGTTCTCACAGGTTTCCCTCTTAGCTTTACTGCTCATATCAAATAACTTTCTTTGGAACCATGGTTATGATATTTTACACAAATGAAGCACAAAAAGAAAAAGCACCGTGATGAATATTTTAATGCACTAATGTGAGCACTGTATGTTGTCTGGGTGAGAGTGGCACTTAAACTGAAGTGTCCGGGATGAGACGAAAGGCGTGACTCAGCTTTGGCCAGTACAGGTTTTTTCAGGTTGGACCTTCTGTTCAACTGTAGAGCGAAGTTATGAACACCGAGCTGATTTTTTTTTTTTTTTTTTTTTTAAACTTTGCTGTTCAAGTAGTGGAAAGTTCAAACTTGGAGGCTTTTGATGACTGAGGTATCACTGTAAATCTAAACATAGTGCTAGACAGCTAGAACTTTCTAGAAACAAAAATACAAGTTAGATACATCTAAACTATGTTGGTTGGAAACCTGAATAGAAAGAAAGATGAAGGAACTAATTTACTGTACCAAGTAATTATGAAACTATTCTCATCACCTCATTAATTTGGCCTCACCAGAACATTAGGTCCATGAATATTTAGAGTCAACCTCAGAGTATATGGACCTAGGTTCAGGCCCAGGACCTAGGCACACTGACTTTGTAATATTGGGCAATTTACTCTAAAGTCTTTAAGGCCTAGCTTCTTCATATGTACAACAGGAATATTAAAAGTACTTATTCCTCTGGTTTTCTTATGAGACTTTAACAATATAATGTGTGTAATGGTACATTGTAGAAAACCAGGAACTCAGTAAATGTCAGCTTTTCTCACAAGACCACAGCTGTTAAGAAAATAGAACACTATTTAACTAAAATGAAATAAGATAAGGATGTATGCCCAAAAGTACTTGCTGGTTTATTTAAGGAGGTCTATTTTGGATTATTTTTCAGTTACCTCTTTGAGAACTGGTGAGTTTACACAGAAAGTTCAGACATCACAGGAAGCCTGGGAAATGAAGCCATTCACACTCTAAAAATAAAAAAGGTTTCAGCCAATGTTTACCTGAACAGGTATTATGTTATTTCATTTGGGCCTTCTCTTCCAACATGAGTTCAAGTGAAAATAACCAAATGTACTTAAAACCTCTCCCTGCCTGGTGACCTGGGTCTACAAAGGCCCCACAGCTCTGGTGGTCTGCTGGCAGGAGAAGCCTCAGACTGGGAGACAGTCCAGCAACTGCCGAGGTTAGCATAGTGAAGGTGGGAGGAAGTAGAAAGTGGAAATCGGAAGTAGTTCTTGAATAGCTAAGTTTTTTCTTTCTTTCTTTCTTTCTTTCTTTCTTTCTTTCTTTCTTTCTTTCTTTCTTTTTTTTCCTTTTCTAATAGATGAAGAACAGAAAGACCCCAAATTATGTAGGGCTTCAAGGCTCTGCATAATACTCCACTGCCAATGCAGGTGTGAAAGCATTCTCTTCCTGCAAAGGTCCCCCCTCAAGAAAGGCTCAGCCCCCTCTGCAGTACAGCACGGACCTGTGTTCCCAGAATGGCACCAAAGTGGCCACAGGCCCTGGCAGGGTTTGGGCAGCCCTGTGATCATGGTCCATCACAGCCCTGAGCAATAGCCATGCAGGCAAACTAATCCCAGAATTAAAGGAACCTGTTTCTGGAAGAAATTTGACTTACAGAGGCTCTTTGTAGACTTGGGAATGAAAAAGGAAAGCAGTAAAAAAGGAAAAGTGTTCAGAGTGATAATCCACACGTTTCACTTATTCAAAAAACATTTCATTGATCTTTTTTTTGAACAATTTAGTCCTATGCCTCATCTCTAAGTGATCTGGTATTTATGGTAAAAGACACAAAAATACTCATCTATTTAAGAAAGAACTCTTTCAGATGATCTTGCTTTCTCTGGTGTGAGATACTTAGTGGAAAATGTAGGAAGACAGAGTGAGCAAGGGAGCGGATCTACTGCTGGCTGTCAGCCAAAATGTTCCATATACACTGGCATGTGTATATAATCTATTAAGCTGTAAATTCCTTGAGTACATGGGGCATGACTTCCACTTCCTTTGTAACCCCCACCCCAGCCAGGCGCACCTAGTGCAACACAGCCCTCATGGGGTTAATAGTGAGCAAACACCGTCAGTTTTTCAACAGTTAGACCTGTGTTTTTAAGGGCCATGTCTAGCTGCTCCAGCCTGGACCACATATACTATTGTTATAATACGTGAGAGCAGATATGCTATATTTATTTGTCTAATTTTCTCCTGATCCATGGATACTGTTGAAGAGGTTTGTACCTCATGGATGAATTGTTCCATCTTCACTGAATATAGGCACATCTGAGCTCTCCAGCCCTTAGAGGACTTGTATCCCAGAGTGGGGCTACTCTTCCCTTTCTCCAGGTTTTCCCTATACAAATAGACAGTTATGAAATGCATTTCTATGTATATTCCAGCCATAAAGGATCTACTGTTTTGTTTTGTTTTTACTATACGTCTTTTTGGCTTCTGCTGCTTTAGCTAATAATTGCATTGTAAAGAGCAACTCTGTGGAGAAAAGCATTTATATGTGTAGATACACATGTGCACAGGTACACAATACAATGTATGTAAAATATAGCAACCGATTATCAGCTGAAATTTACAAGGAAGAAAAGTTCAGAAATATATGAAGACCTAATTGTCTGATAGTTGGATCATTCATATATTGTACAGTTTACTCTCGTGATTTTAAATTGAAATATTATTTACGTCTTTTAGGGCCCTCCCTTCCATGTATGCCCTCCCCACCACCCTTCATACTAGGGATTGAACTCAGGGAGCACTGAGTTCTATCCCCACCCCTTTTTTATTTTTATTTTATTTTTCTTTTATGTGGGTACCGGGGGTCGAACTCAGGACCTCGCACTAGCCAGGCAGGCACTTATGCCACTGAGCTATATCACCAGCCCCCCTTTTTTATTTTTTTAAGACAGGATCTCATAAGTCATCCAGCCTGGCCTCAAACTTGTGATCCTCCTTCCTCAGCCTCACAAGTAGCTGCAATTACAGGCATGCGCCAACATGTAAGACTTTTTTCAGCTTTACCACATTTTCTCGACTCTTTTGCAGTGTCATGTTCCTGTGTCTGGCAATGGAATGTGGGTTAAGTGAGACACGTTCACGGCCCCGGTCCTCAATCCTTCCTGTGTCATTTTCCACGCTGTCTTTCTCCTGCCTGCTGTCCACTGCATAGCAGCTGGGGAGGTTGCCAAGACCTTAGACCACTGATTCTGTTAGGGGCAATTTTTTTTACTATTATTATTTTTATTATTTTTATCATCGCATCCTCAATGTTAGCAGAGTTCCTGGCATTTAACAAACATCTGGACAGAGCAGAAAAGAGAAAAAAAATTGTCATTTGAGTCAGGCTTTGCAATCAGGATGTCTGCTCCTGATTGAACACAGGCTCTGTAAATACAGCATTGCCTAAAGTCTGCCTGCAGTGAGCTCGGGTACAGCATCGGTTCAGAAAAGCTTGGCTGACACAGGTCTGACAGGGAGTAAGTTCCACACAGTGAGAGGGCACTATCCTTCTGGTCATCTAATCATGTAATTCAGCTTCAATATTCGGTATCGAAAGAATACTCCTCCAAATGCAACATGCCAGGTATAACACAAGACCTCCAGTGTTTGTTGAAGCTGAGGATGGCCGCCATCTCTTCATCACTCAACTTGAAGTCAGAGACCTGAAAGTTCTCAATAATGCAATTTGGTGTCACAGACTTGGGGATCACTGCCACATTCCTCTGGATATGGAAACGGATCAGAACCTGGGCTGTGTTTTTTTGTGATTTGCCGAAATCTCCTTGATCTTGGGATCCTCCAGTGGCAGAGGGTCCTCTGGCTTGGCCCAAGCTCTATCTGGAGAGCCCAGGGGGCTGTAGGCAGTGACAGTGATGCCCTTGGAGTGGCAGTACTGGATCAGTTTCTCCTGGGTGAGTTTCTCCACCTGGTTAGTCACTGGTTTATATTTCAGCCCAGGCTTGTTCAAGAGCTTTTTAATCTGGAAGTGGTTGAAGTTGGAGACACCAAGGGCTTTCACCAACCCCTCATCCACCAGCTCCTCCACGACCTCCCATGCGTCCAGGAATGTTACTGTACTGGGGAGGATATTGCCTTTATTGTCTCTGGGCTTGGGTTCCTTCCCCACCTGAAGTCCCTGTGGAAAGTGCATGAGGTAGATGTCCAGGTAGTCGTTTCCAGTCCTTCAGGGTCTTCTGGTAGGCCTCCTTCACCAGGCTTCTCACAAAGAATGTGGGCCACAACTTGCTAATAATGAAGAGGTCCTCCTGCCTCACAAACTTCTCTTGGATCTTCTCTTGGATGGCTTCTCCCACCTCATTCTCATTCGGATAAGTGTAGGCACAGTCGATGTGGTGATATCCTGCATCAATAGCCACCTTCATGGCTTCTTTGACTTTGCCTGGGGGAGACTTCTAGGTCCCCAGGCCCACAATGGGCATCTTGCCTTGGGTGCTGAGCTTCACAAAGGTGGCCATGGTTGGTGCAGAAGCAGTTGTCAGGAGCAATTTTATTACCAGAAGTCATCTGACAATGTCTGTAGATATTTCAGTTGTCACAACAAGGCAAGGTGCTACTGGCCACTCATGGTAGAGGCCAGATATCTAGTGGCAGAGGCTGATAAACATCTTCCAGAGCAGAGAACAGCTGAATACAGATGAACAACTCACCTGAAGTGCCAGCAGTGTCGAGGTGAGAAGCTCCATCCATGCAACGGCTGACAAGAGCTGGAGTCCCTGAGTGACTCTGTGGAGCAAGTACTTTCCACCCTTCAACCCACACCTTCACTCGTCACCATTCTCTTGTATCATCCCCACATTTAGATAAATATTGTGCTAAATGAATCATTTTACCTATATTAGTCACTTTCCTATAGCCAGGACAAAATACCTGACGCTTGAAACTTAAAGGAGGAGAGATTTATTTGGCTCATGGTTTTAGTGGGTTTAGTTTATGATCAGCTGACTCTGAGACAGAAATGGCACAGTGGAAGGTCATGGTGGAAGGGCCTGGTGAAGAGATTGCTCGACCCATGGTAGCCAGGAAAGGGGGGTGGTGCTGGAGACACAAATACACCTTCCAGATCACACTTCCAGTGACCTTCCTCTTCTGACCAGGCCCAACCTCCAAACACATCAGCCTTTTAGGGAATTAGAGTCTCCAGGCCCTGAAAGTTTAGAATGGTTTTTAAGACACAGAGCCTACACTGACTACTAAATGTGCCAGAGAAGGCAAATAGTCCGGAGGAAAACTCTAAGATGCATCCAGAGAGTATATTATAGGAAAATGTTTTTTTATTTTGTTTTGCTTGTTTTCAAGGCTCTATCATCATAGTAATTGAAGTCTTGGTGTTGCCCCCCAAAGGAGGCCTTCAGGCACCCTTGCTGGATAAATCCCATTCACAAAAACAAATAGGCCACTAGGATCCTGGAGCAAATGAGAAAGGAAGACTTAGTAGTTCCCACAATGCACACAACACCGTGGAAACGTCCTCAGCATTTTACAGAGGACTAACATGTATTCTAAGGATGTTGGTTAGTCTAGAAGCTTATAACGAGCAGCAAGCATAAAAGCACAAAGAGATCATATAGCCGTGTGCCACTTAACAGCAAGACATGGTCTAAGAAATGCGTTCTTTTGCAATTTTGTTGTTATGTGTAGATTGACACAAACCTAGGGCATGATGAACAAAATAGCATTATCTCTTTGGCCCCATAAGGAATCTTTCTTGTGATTTTCCCTATCTTGACCTGACTACGTGGCCACACATTGTTGTATACACAGAATGTTTTATGATAAATCAAGGATTTGGGGGAAAAAAAAAAAAAAAGCACAGTGATGAGAGCAGCTGCTGCCTGAACAGTTGACCAGGAACCAAGCCAAAGTACCAGAGTGAAGCAAGGCAATTTGGGCAAACAATTGGAGTCATAAAGTATACAGAAGAACTCTTCAGTGTACAGTGGAATGAAAAAGTGCTACCTGATAACTTCAGTGACTAAAACTCTTCTAACCCTTATAGGGCAAGAGAGATAAATGCTATTTTATTCCACCCAAAAGTTATTTTAAGGATACCATCCCTGCATATTATATGCTTAAGAAAAGAGAGATATAAATGTAAACTCGTCCCCTTTTTTGATATTTTCCAGTGAGTTTCAATTCCATTAGTTTAGTATTTCCAGAGATTTCCTGAGTAGATCCATACTGTCCCACTCACCTGCATGCTGCTTCGTGCAACCAGTTGCCCTTAGCTCCACCTGAGCCCTCAAACCTGGCCCCACAGCTCTTCCTTCTGGCCTCATCCTGGACTGACAGTGTCCTTCACAGACCTTCCAGATTCTTCCTTTCATTCCCTCAAGGGCACTAAAGAGAACTGGAATCTGATAGCCTTCAATAGACACTCTGATGCTTAGAGATTGTCATAGACTAGGAAGACACACAAGCACACAGAGGTAACAATACAAAACAGACAGAGTTGGCAAAGAGGTGTGAAATGATCATTGCCAACAGCCATGAAATGCCACGCAAAGCAGTCAGCACCTTGAAGTGTCCCATCACATTCCCACCTGAGGAACTTAATAAGCACATGGGAGCCAATCCATGCTGCTTATGTGAGCTGTGAAGGCTCCTGCGAGAGAGGACAACTTCTATGAACCAATAACAAATCAGGTGGAGAAGATGGAAAAGGATGAGTAAAGAGAGCAGCACATGCCAGGGTACAGAAGCAACCATGAGCAAGGGAGTCACAACATGTATTTCAAGACTTCTAATTTGGTAGAAGCTGTTCTTACTTTAAGCCAGATAATCCCAAGGCTTTTCATCTTTTGACTGATTTTTGGAGCATTGACCATCCTTCAGTACAAGGACTTCCAGAGCAGTTTCATCTTTTTTTTTTTTTTTTTTCAGTACTGGGGATTGAACCTAGGGCCTTCCTAATGAGCTACATCCCCAGCCTTTTTAAAATTTTTTATTTACAGATAGGATCTCACTAAGTCACTAAGTTGGCCAGGCAAGGTAAAAACTTCTGGTTCTCCTGCTTCAGCCATCCAGAATGCTGGGATTATAAATGTGCATCACTATGTCCAGCTCAGACCTGCTTCATCTTAACCATTTGTTAGTAAAATCAATTGAATTTGCCTACCCAATACGTATGTATTCATTTTTAAATGTATACTTGTACCATTGTGTTATGTTGTATATGCTAAATAATATACATTATAATAAAATTTTTAAAGACTATGGTAGAAATTACTAGCTTTTAGAATATTACCTTTTTCTGCCCACACCTTAGTTCATCCTCTTTCTCACCAGATTGTAAGCTTACTCCACCACACTAAGTATACAAGCAATTTTGTTCACCACTGTGGCCCAGTACCTCGTACCTTGCCTAATAGTGGCACATCTTCCTTCTGCAAGTATGAACTGAATGAGTAGGCCCCACTCGTTACCAAAGGTTTACAATAACATTGAATGCAAATCAATTAGTAGAGAACATCTAATCTTGCATGAAACAAAGTCCAATAGCAGTGTAATCTTAGAGTTGTTCTTATATGTTACAATTTACTTTATTCAGAAAAGTGAACCATGAGAGCCTTCAGTACAATCAGTGGGTGCAGCAAAACAGAGTGCCTGGCTCCACTTTCTTGAGTATCTGGCACAAATAGAAAGTCAAAGTTACCTCCATGTGTTTTATTTATTGTACTTCACCAAAAAAACCTGTTTACTGCATGGGATCATTGTATATTACTGCAGTAATCAATGAAGACTAAAGAAGCTCTATTCATTCCACATCTCAGGCTGAGCTGGTGCATGCCCACCCTCTCTAAGACAGTTGCCCCTCTCTCTTCAGAGCCCTCTGGGTCATCCCTTCCCTTCCCAGAGGACCCTTCAGCCCAGTGGAAATAGGGACCTACATAGCTTTGTAACCATGCACCTGCCAGCACCAGTGCCAAAGCAGAGAAAGTGCATGCTAGGTTATGGTTGTTCCATCTTCTTAACAAATCATCATCAGTTTTCTGCT
Organism: Erethizon dorsatum; assembly: GCA_028451465.1. Lineage (NCBI taxonomy): Eukaryota > Metazoa > Chordata > Mammalia > Rodentia > Erethizontidae > Erethizon > Erethizon dorsatum. The sequence continues at coordinate 60,333,691 of CM051828.1, forward strand.
TTAAAGGGTGGACTTCTTGAGGCAAGGGCAAAGAAACATCAAGATAAAGAAGTTGAATTGTACCTCTAAAACACAAGATATCTGGATTCTCTAAGGCTTGTTAGTTCCCATATAACTCAGTGCTTATTAACTCAACAACATTTGAGTTTGGAAGAAGGAAAAGATGTTCCCCAACAGGGTGTGTTCTACAAGTTCTTATGCACTTTTGATCTGACAAAGGACTTTACTCACAGACCTATGAAGTCAGGTAGGAAAGATGGCCATGCACAAGCATCAAGGCTCTGAATCTCCAGCATCAAAAATTCTCTTCTCAGAACACTGCAGAATGGGCTGTGATAGAGACAGAAAGTGGGGCGAGATCCCTGGGGAGAGTCTGTGGCAATTGCCTTATTCTCATTTTATCCTGAACAGGATGCTGTCATAAAATCCAAGATTCGCTTGTTTTGATCTACAAGTTTGTTAAGAAAAGCCACTCCAAATGAGTGCCACCAACTCACGTCTGATTCCCAAGGGTGAAAAAGAACTCTATTGTCGTATTAGAATCCCAAGTGACCGGTAACCACCCCTAGAAAGTGACAGCATTCAACGCTTTGGCAGGTCCTACAGCAAAATTAAACCCTATGAACTAATTATCCTCCCTAACAGAAAGGGCAGGGCTTCATGGGAAACACACGATCTACCGCTTGCTGTGAAACACATGCAATAAACAGGTTTCACAATCTGCAGGAAGCCAAGCGGCAAGAGCCGCATGTGGGAACGCTGCCCGATGGGCAAGGGCCAGGTGGTGAACAGGGAGCTGAGCAAGGAGTGAGGGCTGAGGGATGGCCCAGCCAGTGGCCAGGTGACAAAGTCGTGCAGCAGGTTTGAGCACCCAGCAGGTTCCCAGCCCTTAGAACAGCCTGGGAAACTTTCTCACGCTGTTGATAGGATGGGAACTTCACACTGCCCTCATTACTTAATCCATTCTGAGAAATGACATTTACTGGGACTCTTTCCTGTTTAACTGTAACACATAAGAGCAACATACATTGAATACTGTTAAAAAACTGAAAAAAAAATACACACATGAAAGCGCACATATTGTTATGGTTTGAATATCCCCACCCAAAATCACGCTGAAATTTAATCTTCCTTGTGTGCTATTAAGAGGTGGGATCACTGTAGATAATATGAATTGTTTTAGTTTTTTCAATCCAATAAATGAATAATTGTATATCATTTCAAATGAAAATTTAAAATCTTTAAACACTGAAGAAAGCAACAACAAAAAAAAGAGGTGGGACCAGGTGAGATGTTAAGAGGTAACTGGGTCATGAGTGCTCAGCCCTTGTGAAAGGATTTTTAATCCCTACAAGGATTACTGGGTTATCTCAGGAGCACCTGGTTATAAAAGCCACCTCTCTCAGGCTGTTTTGTTTTGTCTCTCCATGTGATGCCCTCTGCCACTTCAGGACCAGCAGGAAGGCCCTCTCACCAGATGCTAAGCAAATGATAGCACCTCTTTTGGACTTTTCAGCCACCAGAACTGTAAGCAGAATAAACTCTTCTTCTCTATAAAGCACCCAGTGTTGGGTATTCTGTTATAGCAACAGAAAACAGACTAAAATGTGTACTTACTCTGTATCTATGTAAATTATGTAACTATATTATAAAAATATATACAAAGGGGGAAAGTTTAGGTTGCTTTGGCTGCTACCTTTAAAGATATTACTCAAGGGCAGTGGTAAGAGATTGGTGGAGATGGACCAGGCAAGTGTAAATTCGGTGAGCCGTTTGACAATTCACAACAAGCACGTTTCCCCCAAATTGTTTCATCTTCTTAACAACTGATTGACTGACTAAAAATGAAATTTTCATATATTTTATTTAATTACTCTACAAATGCTTAGTGAAAACCTGCTGTGTTGCTGGAGCTGTGCAGGGTCTTGGGGTCATTGGCAAGGAAGGAATGGCCTGTGTCCTTCTTCTGGTTGCCCAGGTGAGGTGAAGGAAACACCAGTCAACTGCAGGAGAAGAGAGCAGGGTCTGTGTTCCAGGGTTTGGGGGCCTCCTATCAGGAAAGCAATATAAACTTGATTTTTTTTCTTTAATATATTAGCCTACTTTTCTTATTTCTGCTTATATTTGCATTAAAATAAAATCATACCATAATTAATCTAGAAATTATGTTTTTTCCAAATAATCCTATCTAGGTTTTCTAGTATCACATTAAAACTAAATAACTCAAACTTAAAAGTATATTTTTAAAAAATAATAGTGTAAAACATTTATGACATCATCAGTTTCATGATACACACAACTTTAAGAACTTTTTAAAACATACAGTTGTCCCTAAAGTATAGATCATCACAATCCTTTTAAAGCCCATTTGTTTGCTTATGTTACAACAAATTGAATATATGATACAAACTGGATATACCTAGCGTTGAAATTTACCAACTTTTTAGTGATTGACTCATGCTAGAAAAATAGAATTAGATGACTATGAGGAGTGGACCCGTGACATAGTTGTCAGCAGGTCCTTCAGCTCTCCCCTGCGTGGGTGTAACTGCTAAAATATCCTGACACTTACCCTGCACACAGAGGTCAACCACTGACAACACAATTCCAAACAGTTGGCTCCAGGGCTGATGTGTACAGTACATTCAACATTTTCCCACATAACGTGGGAATCCCCTAGGAACAGGTCCCCAGCCTGAGATATTCTTTATGAATCATTCTCGCATCTCAGCTCTGCCACACCCTAGAGGTACCTTGCTGTTGGCAAAGTGCTATTGCAACAAAGGGAAAAGGCAGGCACGACCTTTCCTGGCCAGGTGAGTCCAAGTCAAAGTGAGCAACATAGCCATGCCTTCTATCCTGAGCCCAGTGTTAACTGTGGGACTTCGGAGGAGCCAGCTTGGCAGCTAGTCACTTGGCAACTCTGCCAACTTTTGGAAAGAAGATTCCATCATCTGGTGATAAAATGTTCTATTAATGCACAGGTGCTGAACTGTGGGATCCAGAGCAGGTGTTTAAGCTGTATTCAGGGTGCTATCTCTTAAACACATTGACGTGGTGGCCTTAGCTGTCTCTGCTTCTTTCCTCTTGGGTAGTGGGTCCTATCAGCACAGGACCCAGGAGCACTGCTGTTCACAGAAGGCTCTGAGAGTGCTTTCCTCAAACTGTCAACTCATTTCAGGTTCCATGTGAAGTTTCGGAAAGGAAGAAACCTATGCTGCTCTATCACTGTCTACATCAAAGCCATCTTCTTTCGGCTTTCTACAAATGATAACCAACTTCTGATTTCAGGTCCCAACAGAATGATGTCCTTTCCCAGCATGACAATGAATTCTATTCTATTCATTCTGTTTTGTCCTCTATATTGACTTTTCAGAATTAATACCAAATGAGAAAAGCAGTCATTTCCAAACATGAAGACAGCAAAACATGACCCAACTCCAAGCAGGATCCTGGGCCGTACCATCTAAACACGTGGCCACATCATCCAACCACACAAATCCCGGTGCTTCCGCAGCAAATGTGTCAGACTCATCTCAGGGAAATTTTCAACGCCAGCTGTGAGCATAGCCCTGATTACCCACTGCTGCCTGAGTTAATGGCTCCCAAAGGACAAATCTCCGAGGGACACCAAGTCAACTGCAGGGAGGTGGGACCAGTAATGATAAAATAAAGTGCACTGTCAAGAGGGAAGCTGCTTTCTTTTGTGACTTTTCCAGTTCTCTAACCAACTGTCAAGGAATCAATTCAGAGACTAAATTTCTTTTTTCTTTTTTTTTTATTTTTCGTATGTGGGTTCCAGGAGTCGAATTCAGGACCTCGCACTTGCCAGGCAGGCACTTATGCCACTGAGCCATCTCACCGGCCCGAGACTAAATTTCTTAATGGTAGTTTAATTCCTTTCCTTCCCAAAGGTATCAGCTTGGAAAGTTTCTTCAATATCTACTTTAAACTACCATCGTGCAATAACTCTTCTGCTTAAACTATAAATCATAAAAAATCTTTCTAGGAGATAGGATGAGGTCATGGGAAGAATACTGACATGAGAGAACAGAGTTCTACTCTATTACCAGCCCAGCCTTCAGCATATCAGCCACCTCTTTGGACCTTAGATTTCCATCTCTATAGCAAGATATTGGACTAGGCAATGAGGCTTCCAGGTTTCTTGCTGGGTAGCTCTGTACCACCTGAATCGTATCACCTGTCCTTCAGCAGTGGACTCAATCTCAGCACTGACTCTGCCCTGGTTTTCTGGAATCCTTCTAGAAGGCCATGGATCTTTTTCCACCTACCAGTCACTATAGAACTTAAGAAAAACGCTGCTGCCTCTACAAACTGAGCAGCTAGACCAGAAGACCTCTGCGGACTCATTCAGCTCTAACACTCTAGATGTGAACCTATTATTCTATTCCAGATTTTTTTCTGAACTTAATCATTGTTGATGTGGGTTTTTTTGTTGTTGTTATTGTTTTGTTCTACATTGCTATTTGTTCTCTTCAATTCAGATTGATACTTCTTACCTTAACCACATTGTCAGTTCATGGCTGACTGACTGGTCCATAGACACGGACACGACCTACTCCTCTCTGTGTTCCCATGCCGTGAACCTGCTGTCAGCCACCTCTGCCCAGAACAATGCGGTGACTCATGCTGAGCAAGCATGGCAAACATAAAAGATGGGATCATCTCATAGTTTTTTAAACATGTCTTGTTCGTGCTTATAAGAATCATGTGAAGAGATAGGGCAAGGAGAGGGAGCAGAGTTTTTTATTTTTCTTTCTTTATTATTATTGTTGTTGTTGTTACTGTTATTATTTGCAGTGCTGGGCATTAAACCCAAGGCCTTGAACAAGCTAAGCAAACTATCACTGAACTATACCTTTATCCTTTATATTTATTTCCAAAAAACAAAGATCCCTTCAAACAAAATTGAAATGAGAGTTCAATATACTAACAGATAAAAATGAAATTTGCTTTAGGTAAAACTTTTGGAGTAAGAACCTGGAGCCTCACTTGGCCACTGTTTGGCCTCTGATAATGAATACTTCTTGAAAACTTTCTGCAGACTTCCTAGGATTTACACAACACCGTTTAAAAGCTGCTGCCTACTAGGAGTGATTCTGGAAAGGGGAACAAGAACCTTCAAAAATCTAATCCTGAATAAATTTAGTAAGAACACTGGAAAATATTTCAAAATCAACATTTTCTAAACTCTGGAAATTAAAGAATTACAGCAATACAAGGAGTTCAGGAAAAAATGTTCACATCTTGTGGTGTTTTAATTTCCTACTCAGATCCTTATTGCATTTGTTTCCTGATGCTGCTATAACAAACTGCCGCATACTTTGTGGCAGTATGAGAAGAGAAAATTAAATTAAACAACAAATTAAAACAACATTAATTTACTAATTTATTGCCTTACGTTTCTGCTGGTCAGAAATTCTAGTTGGTTCTTACTGGGCTAAAATCAAGATGACAGCAGAGCTCCATTTTATTCTGAAGGATCCACTAGACAATTCATTTTCTTATCTCCTAAGGCTTCCGTAGGCTGCCCCCATTCCTTGGTTTAAGGCCTCCTTCCATCTTTAAGGGCAATGATGGAGGGTAAAGTCTTTCTCACAGTAATCACGCCAACCTCCTTTTCTGCCGCTCTCATCCACACTCAAGGGACCCTTCTGATTATACCAGGCACACTGATATGATCCAGGATAATCTCCCAATCTTAAGGTCAGATAGTTAGTGAACAAGTCCATCTGGAAACCTAATTCCCCCTTTCCATGTAACAGGTTCTTAGTTTTAGGACATAAGCATTGGATAGGGGCACATCTTTCTAAATAACTTCTCTACTCAGCTCTGCAGTGGGATTTGAAAATTACCACCCTTACAGTGACACTAGTTTTGAAAACAGCAGCCTACTAGCTACAAGAGGGGAAGAACAGATTTGAAGTTCTAAAAAACAACAGCAGCAAATAAAAACTCCTTTACCGGTTAAGTGTTACTATGTGAACTGTATGGCAGATGCAGGAAAAACTGTCTTCTCAGGACTTGTCTTTATTTAACCTGATTTAATGCACACTCTGTGTGAACAGTCTCATGTCCAGGACATTTACTGAATAATAAATGACAATCATTTAACATAACAGTTTCCCGAGGCAATGGTAGCAGGTGGGGCAAACAACAGGCTGATCATACGCCTTAAATATCTGAGGAATAGTATATCTATAAACAACTTTGAAGAGTTCTGACATATTACTGGAAACTGAGAAGGGTATATACACATACAGAATTGTATTCATGCTCAGGAAAAACCTGATAAAGCCCTAATCTCTAAACTCTGTAACTTAAAGCCCTTGCACAAGGAAGTAAAAACTAAGAGCTGTAAGTTGTCAGAGTATTTAAAGCATGCCACACACACACAGAGACACACAGCCCCTCAACAAATACTGAGAGACACACTGATTTAAGGCATTTATGAAAATCTCTGTCCAATCATTATCTTGTCACTAAGCTAACTGAGCAGACTTCAGTAGCCACACATGACAAAAATACAGCATACAGAAGTATTTTGGAAAAGTTGTTAAGCAGAAACTCAAAAGCAACAACAAACCCTGGGGCAAAAGAGAGGCAAAGGGAATATGGTTTAAAGTTAGCAAGGAAAAATACAAATATACAACAAAGCAGAAAATATTGTCCCTACACAGAGGGGGGAAAAATGTCCATAAAAACTCCCCCTTGACCAACAGCCATTATAAATATGTTCAAATAACCAAAAGAAATTATGTCTGAATAATTAAAATGTAAGAATGCTTTTTCACCAAATACAGAATATCAAGAGATAGAAATTATTTAAAAATTGAAAGTCTAGAGTTATAATATATAATCTTTAAAATGAAAACTTTACCAGAGAAGCTCGAAAGAAGATTTCAGATGATCAAAGAAAGAATCACTGGGCTTGAAAATAGGTCAATTGAGAGTATGCAGGATGAGTAACAGAAAGAAGAAAGAACAGAGCCTTAGAGACCCACAGGGCACCATCAATTGTGCCAACATGCATAATGGGGGTTCCAGAAGGAAAGGAAAGGAAATGGACATAGAGAAATCTTGAAGAAATAATAGCTGAAAACTTCCCCAAATATTAAAAATATTAAGCTACACATTCAGGAAGCACAGTAAACTCCAAGTAGGATAAACTCAAAGAACTACAAATTTAAACGAATCATGGTTGAACTATCAAAAGTCAGGATAAGAAAATTTTGAAAGCAATCAAGAAAATAATTCATCATATACAAAAGTATTGTCAACAAGATACTACGCTTGATCTTAGCCAAAAGGCTGAGAAGCAGTTGGGATTGTCAGTAAGATTACTAGTTGACATCCTATCAGGACATGCACAGGCCAGAGGTAAAGTGAAATTCAGTGTGCTGAAAGTAAATGTTAATTAAGAATTGTCTAGCTAGTAAATCTATCCATCATAAAAGGAAGATTAACATATTTTCAAATCAATGAAAACTGAGAGAATTTGCCATTAGCTAGCATTTCCTACAAGAAATACTAAGAGAAATCTTCAGGTTAAAATGAAAGAACATGAACGTAAAGACCACAAGAAAAGGCAATTATATACATAAACAAATGATAGTGTTCATTTATCACAAAAAAGCACTGATGGAGGAATAGAAGAACAAAAACAAATAAGACTTATAGAAAATAAGTAGTAATTTGTCAGATGCAAATTCTATCTTATCTTTTATTACTTTAAATACAAACTAAACACTTCAATCATAAACCAGACAATGGGATGTATTTTTTAAATAATCCAATTATTTATGGTCTATAAATGGCATATTTTAGTTTAAAAATAGCAATAGATTTAAAGTAAAAGAATGGAAAAGATTTATTATGCTAATAATAAACAGAGAGCTACAGAGTCCGTACTAGCATCAAACAAAATAGATTTTAAAGTAACACTATTTATTTTGATGATGATAAAATGACCAATTCGTCAGAAATATGTAGTAAGTACATATACACATAACAACATAGGTTCAAAATAAATGATGCAAAACTGACAAAATTAAAAGAGAAACTGAAAACTAAAATTAGTTGTATATTTCAATGTCTCACTTATACTAATGGCCATAACAATTAGGCATAATATTGACAAGAAAATAAAACACTTGAATAACACTATAAACCAATTAGATGTAACAAACTCCATCCAACAGCAGCAGTATATACTTCTTTATGAAATCCCTGTGGACCTTTTTCAAGTTGAAACCAAATAATAAACTATAAAGCAAACAAATTATATAATCTCAGAGACTGGAATCAAATTCTAATGTTCTAATCAACAACAGAAAACACTTGGGAAATACACAAATATGTGGCAATTAAATGCATATTGATAAAAAATGAACATATCAAAGAAGAAAGTACAAGAAATATCCTTTTTACATGCATCCTTGAGGGTGTTTCTGGAAGAGATAAGCATTCAAAATGACAGCCTGAGTAAGGAGATCCACCTTCATCAGTGTGGGAAGGCATCATCTGTCTGTGGACCCAATAGAGCGGAAGGGCACAGCAAGAGTAAATTTGCTCTCTCCTTGAGCTGGGACATCCACCCATCTTTTTTAGACTTTGATATCAGAATTCCTGGCTCTCAGACCTTCAGAATGACTGACTTCACCACCAGTTTTCCTGGTTCTCCCCCATGCACAAGGCAGAATGTGGGACTTCTCAGCCTCCACAATTGTGAGCCAATTTTGGAGATAAATCCCCTTTTTTATGTATATATGTCCTATTTGTTCTGTTTCTCTGGAGAATCCTTAATAATACTCTCTCTGATGGTTTTTTCCAAATCAGATGATGAGGTGAAGGACAGATGCAAAGCCTTGGGGGAAGTTCTAGGTGATCCTTGCTCTCTGCCCGCCCTCCTCACTCCAACTCACTGTCTTATTTTCTGACTCCACTGACCGTCAGAGTCCCCAAGGCACCACAGGCCCTGCTTTGGAAGCCAAAAATCAGCAGTTGCACCAGGCAGCATGAGCCTCCCTCAGTACCCACCTGAGGTCCTGCTTTGGCACTGGACATGCTGGCCTTGTCTGCTTACGGTGTATTAATGCTTCTCAAGGTCACCTGCTTCCTTCCAGGACTCCAAGATCTTCCAATGATGTGTAAGGCTGAATTTCCCCCCAAGCCCTTATCTCATGAGGCTCCTGGGGCATCTGCCACTGAGAATGAACCCTGGCTTATACACAGGGTCTTCCCATTGTATTTGCTTGGTCATTCAAGAAACAAACATCTTGAACACTCTGTATGTCCCACACATTATTGTTGGATGCTGTGATGAACAAAGCAGGTACCATCCCTGCCTCTGAATTTACACTCTATTCAGCAGTTGACACAAAGAATTCAACAGCTACAGAACAGGAAAGCACCAGCATCAGGATTTCTCTCTTCTGGGGCCTCAGCTAAAGTCACAAGGAAAGTAACAACAATTCGGAGATCTGGGTGGGACTGAAGTAAAAACCTCCAGTTAGATAAAAAGTGTTCCCAAGGAGTAACCAAGCTATTCAGTCCCAAAAAGCAGGTAAGTCCCAGGAAAGTCTGAGGCTGGAGCAGAGAGGGCCCGGGGCTGCTGGGGAAGGTTCCTACCACATACTTAACCTTGTCCCTCACAACTAAATTCACTCAATGGCTTCCCTTATCTCCAGGACCTACCTCCCACTAGAGGCCACCTACTTCGGGGTACCCCTCTTGCTCTCCCCTAGGGCTATACTTAGAACTCCCCAGGTGGGTTCTCTCTACCTCCACCTCCCTTCCCTGTCCTTCCCCTGCATGCCTGCCTGGCCTAGATTTTCTCAGGAAGACCCCCCTGTTGGCTGCACACTCTCTAGGGGTGCATTTTCCAGAGCCTCCACTTCAGGGTAGATACAAGTCCTCTGGAAATGTCCACTCACATGCAGGTTGTATCAGGGGGTGGGCAGTTGAAGGATGAGGCTAGGGCCTTGCAGCAAGCTCCACCTGAAGTGTGAAGGTGCAGAGGCCAGCAAGGGCTGGTTGGAGACCTGATGTTGACCTTCCAGACACTCCACCAGAGCAGAGCTGTAGAGAATGCGAATCCCAGTGAGGTTGTGGGGTTCACTTGGAAATGAAGGGCAAAGTATTTGTATCTGTGAACATCATTGTTAATAGGACTAGTTTTGATTTAAAACTAACTCATACTATAAGTGGAAAGCATGAAACGAACTCAGATAGAGGAACTTGATTGTCCTTAGTGTCTATGATAATATCTACAATACAGAAACCAAGTTAATGTAAGAAACCGACGACAATTCAGTAATTTCACTCTTTAATTTGACAAACCTCTCCTGAGCACTTAGTGGGTAATTCTAGGCCCTAGAAATAAAACACACTCCCTATCCATCGAAGGAGAGGGAGAGGTTGAAGAAGTAAGCATTTGATTACAAATGCACTAAGCGCTACCTTTTGCAAAAGGAAGCTGTAGTGGGGTGCCTATTGTCCCCAAAACTCTGAAACACTTAAAATATTGACATGCAATGTTATTTGGAGTTACAGTCTTTGCAGATGATGCTACTTAAGGTGTACTATATAATTGTGGGCTCTATGTCCAATGGCCTCTTTATAAACGGAGAAGACACACAGAATCATTCACAGGTAATTAAATATTAAAATTACCTTACAAGACAAAAAATATGATCAAGGTAAAGATATCAAGAGTAGAAATTTTTTCTGGACTATCTGTATGGTCCTAAATACAATCACTTGTGTTCTTGTAAGACAGACACACAGAGGAGGCCTCATGGCCAAGGAGACAGAAGTCGGAGGAGGCAGCCACAGCTCAGGAATGACAGCAGCCACCAGACGCTGGCAGAGGCAGCATGGTCCCGCCAGACTGTAGGCCCTCTGGCCTCCAGATGGGTGAGAAAATGAATTTTTGTTGGGTTCAGCCAGCCACATAGGTGGTGGCAGTTTGTTGAGCTACAGGAAACAAATACTGAATCTTCAGCCTCGTCATCCTCTAGAGTCTTTCTTCCACTCCACTTGGGATGATGATAGACCTGATGGTAATTTCCAGACATCCCTCTTATGTTCTAAGCACTGCTAGCCAGCAGGCACAGCCTATGGATGCAGACCATCACAGCTTTCATGTACAACTCGGAGAACAAATAATCCCACACACCCACACAGAGCCCAGTGCCCTTCTCAGTACCCAGCACATTTCATCTGACTTCATCCTCTGACAGCACCAAGACTGAGCACTGTTACTGGGCCTATTGCTCAGTTGGGGAAGATGCAGTGCAGGGAGGTTGGGTGACAGTGGAAGAGACAGCTGGCGGGGAGCACAGCTGGGGTCCCAGCTCTGGGAGGATTGGCTCTGAGCCCTGTTTCCCTCACCGGATTATACAGCCTCTCAGGTAAAGCACTGCCTCTGAATCTTATCTACTATTGAAATTCTCTGGGGAATAACCCATTTTAGACCTTGTTCAGTGGAAATAAAGCTCAGAGTGTTAGATGAGTACTACAGACGCACTTTTCCATCGTGATCAGTTCAGAGATAAAATTCCTCAGCTGTTCTCCTTAAAAACACCACGCAACATCCAGCAACTCCCAGGATGAGCCAATAGGAGTTGTAGTGAAAGTGGATAAACATGGAAAATCCCCTTTTCAATCAAGAGTATTTCCTCCTCAAATGCTCATCATCAGTTGATATGTGACTCATCATTCTCTCCACCACCTCTGTAACACAGACCAATCAGCTGCTGCCCACCAGAGGGCAGGGATTTCTCCAGTCATGTGTCTGAGCATTGGTGAGCAGAGGCCTTGGTTGAAATTATAATTGATTAGTAAAAAGTCTCATCTTGAGAAAAATGGTCCAATTTTAAGTGCTGTATCAGTATTTTGGAAAATATAGATGGAACTATCAAAAGATGAGAAACTTTCTGGCTTGTTAAGCTTAATTTTCAAAAAATGGCATTTTTAGGAGTTAGACCAGGACAGATTTTAATAGAAATTATAATTGATTGGTGAAAAATGTAATCGTATCTGTGCTGAGACATTTCGCTCCCTGGAAAATGAGGCAACAGATGGAGGATGGAGCCCTATCTATCATGACCTATGGAGCTTGAAAGATCTGAACAGGACAGCTGGGTTCCCGATATCTGGAGAGCGCATCCCTGCCTGGTGCACAGCCTGACAAGCCTCAGGCTCTACCCCAGCACTGGGAGATGGCCAGCTGGGCTGGGACGAGAGTCTGCAGGTTAGAGAGACCACAGAACAGAACCAGAGCAGGCTGAGGTTCTGCTCCACTCCTCAACCAGCAGTATCACCTTCCCCTGCACAATCCATGGCTCCCAGCCCCATTCACCCTCCTATAAATGGGGATTATCCCACTTAAAATACTTTATACAGCTGTTGGAAACAAGAGTGTGGCTTAGCACAAAGCTGGGCAGATAATAAGGGTTCAGTGCCTGATCATAAAGATTCCTTATAGAACCACAACATGGGAAAAGCACAAATTGATAATTTTCAAAGTTTTTTTTCCTCCATCCCCAACTCCATCTACCCCCAGAATCTCACCCTCTGGTAACTCTCAATCTACTCTCTGCTGCTATGAGTTTGACTTGTTTAGAGTACAAGAAATTTGTAGTATTTGTCTTTCTGTGCCTGGCTTATTTTATTTAACATAATCCATATTGTCCAAAATGACAGAATTTCATACTTTTTGAAGGCTGAATAGTATTCCATTGTGTTTATGTACCACATTTTCTTTATCCATTCATCTGTTGATGGACACCTAGGTTAATTTCATTGCTTGGCTATTGTGAATAATGCCACAACAAACATGAGAAAGCAGATATCTCTTTAAGATACTGATTTCAAATTCTCAGTTTTCATAAACCTTGTCTCTTTGTCCCCTCACAGCTCTGTGAAGTAAGTAATAGATAATAGCTGTCATGATTATGATTCCTATTTTTCTGATTAAACAATTCAGAGATTAAAACATTTGCCCAAAAGTGGAGATAAAATACAGGCCACAAGTTTGCCTTTTCATGATTCTTTCTGACAGAGCTGTTATACAGGATTATTTCCTCTTGCTGCTGTGATAAATAACTACAAACTTAAAGGCTTAAAACAGCACACATTTATTCTCTTACCATTGTGAAGGTCAAGAAGTCCAAAATGGGCCTCACTGGGCTACAGTTGAGCTGTTGGCAGGCTGCATTTCTTATAGAAGATTTAAGGGAGGAACTTTTCCTTGATTTTTTTTTTCCTAGTTCTCAAAGGCCACCTGCATTTCTTAGCTTGCAGTCTCTTCTCCATCTTAAAACTAGCAGAGTAGTATCTTCAAATCTTTTTTGTTTTTTTGAGATAGGGTCTCCCTATGTAGGGCAGGCTGACCTTGAACTCACTCATGTAGCCCAGGCTGGCCTTGAACTCACAGTGATCCTTCTGCCTCAGCCTCTCGAAGGCTGGGGTTACAGGTGTGCAACACTACTCCTGGCACGTCTTCAAATCTTGCCGTGATCCCAACATCCTCTCTGCTCCTTCTTCTACTTTAAAGGGCCCTTGTCATTACATTGGGTCCCTGTGGGTCACCCAGAACAGTGTCCTTATATAAAGACCAGCTGGTCAATCAGCAGCTTTAATTCTACTACCATAGTTTATAACTTTAATTCCCTTCTGCCATGTAACAAAATATATTCCTGGTTCTAGAGATTAAGATCTGGACAGCCTTGGGGGGTCATTTTGCTGTCTACCAAAACTATTAAAGAATATTTTGCAAATGAGAAGGGGACCAAGAAATGGAGGGAAAGAGGAGGGAGAGGAGGAGAAAAGGAAGTAAAAAGAATTAGGACATATTATGTGTGTGTACCAACTTCCCACAGTGAATGCAATCATTATGTACTGCAAATATGTACTGATAAAAATAAAAATTAAAAAAGAATTCCTTTTGATAAGCAGGAAATTGACCCAAAGGAAGGAGAGTGCGAGGATCAATAATGAGCAAAGAATTTGCTAAGTGTCTTCATAAATAAAATTAATTAAAAAAAAAAGAGAGCGAAAGGAAAAAAAAGAAGGCCCAAATTTTGACTATAACACAATCATGTGAATAACACTGAGAAAAAATAACATGATGGAACTAAAATACTAACAGATAACATTGAAGATGGAAAGAAATTATCAGAACTAAATTCTAATATTCTTGTTCAGTAGGAAGAACTATTCAGATATTCATTTACTTTAGATTTTATTAACTTAAATATATGCTGGGAGTAGTGGTACACACTGTAATCCCAGTGCTCAGGAGGCTGAGGCAGGAGGATCATAACAAATTCAAGGCTAACCTGGTTTACGTAGTGAGTTCAAAGCCAGCCTGAACTACATAGAGAGACTCCATCTCAAAAAACCAACCACCAACAATATCATGTGACTTATTTCCAGTAGGCAAAGGGGAAAACAACAACAGAAACTATTCATTAGAAAACACAGACAGGGAAAAAGAAGGAAGGAGAAAGTACACTAGATGGAAAACAGAAAATAAGTTGATAGAAACACATAATATGTTTATTTATTTGTGATTTGTTTCCATTTGCCCATTAAAAAAAGTTCCTAGATGAAATACTATACTATTTATATGAAACATGTACTACATTTATAGCATAATTATACAGAGAGATTGATCATAAAAGCTAGAAAAAGACATGATAAATAAAAAAAGTATCTGTGAATCAATAAATTTTCAGGTAAATTTACATCCTGAATAGGTAGCCAAGGAAAATGCAGGATTTTAATTCTATAGCAACATAAACACAAAAAATTATTTTGTATGTCTCTTGTGATATTTGGAACATAGTTATACTAAAAAAATTTGTTGTTTATATTAAATTCAAATTTAACTGGTATCTGGTTTTTTTAGGTCCTTGCTTTTGTTTTGTTTTGTTTTGTTTTGTTTTGTTTTGTTTTTCTCAATCTGACAACTCTAGCCTGGAGCTCCTAGAAACAGGATCCTAGGAATTAGATCTTCAGTAAGTTGGATGATTTGCACCAGAGTGGGCAATCGTAGAAATAAACATGTGACTCCCACATTGCCCATTTCCTCTAGGGAAAGAGCAGCGTACTGGTGAGCTGACTACCAAATGCCTGGGAGTGCTCTGTAAAACCGCCTCTGCCACGGCAGCTGGGGCCCACCCACACCCGCCACCTGCAGCCCTTCCTGAGACTACCATGGCTTTACAGAGAGAGAGGAGCCGGGAAAGCAGTGCGGTCCTTTCCTGTAGTCACACCCAGGGTGCCTAGAGTGTTGAATTGGTCAGACCTAGAACTGAAAAGTCCCTAGAGAGTTTCCTGGTCTCACTTCAACTATGTTGAGCCATGAGGAGTCCTGACTTTGTGGTTCCTGGGACACACTGCAGTCCACAGCAGGGGCGGGCAGCCAGCCCAGCTGGAGCATTTTCCACGGCCATCCAGGACCTATTCTGGCAGAATTTCTTCTTTCGAGTATCTCATTCTCCTTCAAGCACATCCCCACAGAGAGCCCTTATGAAATCTGAATATCTAGAAGGCAAATTAAGTCCTTAAATCAAGCAACCCAAGGAGGTCCTCTTTATATACCATCACGTGTGCCCACATCCCAAGATCATACACATTTTGCTCAGCAAACCTTCTCATTATTCAGTAAATCTTGAAGCTAAAGAATTCCTCACCTGCTCAGCACTCCAGCATCTGTCAGTCTGCTTTCCCTAGTGCAGAGCTTTTGCCCTACGGGACCTCTTGCACCAGCCCCTTCCCTGTGGCTCTCCCAGGTCCTGGCAGGCAACAGCATTTTCTGTTCCCACTGTGCCTCTTGTGTGGCAGCTTTTGTGGCCATGTAAGTGCCAGGGACAACAGATGGCTGCTGTGCTGGGTGGAACTATTCCTCATGGTTACCAGATGAGCCAGGGAATTCAAAGGGAATCCAGGCAGAAGATGCCTGGCAGTTCTGGCTCTACGAAGTTAGTGTTGCTCAATTTGAAATGAGCCAGCAAAGCCAGTAGTTTAAGGGATGAAACCCAGGCTTTGTTTGCCACCACCTAAGGTCCTTGGATAAGTCACAGTGACTTATTCTGGAAAATAATTAATTTCTTTGAAAATGAATGTTAAATAAATATTAGCATTCCCCAATTTCTGCAGGGACTTAGGGGGCTGGTTCACGACAGTGAGGCACATGATGTACTTTCCACGTCGATGAGCCTTTACCCTGACTTCAGAGTCAGAGGCGTGATCACTCGCACACTGAGCTCCATGAGGAGGTGCAGTTCTGAGAATTCTGAAAGTTGTTTCAATATATTTGACACCATTCAATCCTCAAGGCCAAAGCCATTGTCTAGAAGAGGAAACAGAGAAAGCAGCAGAAGTCACAGAGCGGCAGAAATTGGTCCTCTTCCTTTTTTAGGATTGCAGGTTTGTGTAAAGCTATCTGAACAGTCACCAATTATAACAGGGGTGCACATGGAACTATGTGGGGACAAGTTGCCCCAGATATCCTGGACACCTGGGTTAAACTACAGTCATGTGCTGCAGAACAACAGTTCAGTAATGACAGCTCCATGTATGACGCAGGCCCCATAAGATTATAAGGGAGCTGAAACTGTCCTATTGCCTAGTGACATTACAGCCCTGGGAGCATCGTGGCACAGGCATCACTCACGTGTCTGCGGTGCTGCTACATGGCCACTCACATGAAACTGCACATACAATTATGCATAGTAAATAATACAAGGTAAAGATAATGAACTGTTTATTATTATATGTGCTGCCGAAATGAGCACAAGCTGTTACTATTGTAGAGTGCATGTCTTCTACTTGTAAAAAAAAAAAAACAGTGCAAAGTGTTAAGCTGGCAACAGTCTCATCCATCTCATGTTTAACCCCGTCTCACGACTGCACAAAGGAGCCAGGCTGAGTGCTTGACCTGGACGACAAATTTTGTGTAGGCGCACTCTGTGAGCCACGCACAAAATCCCTGTGATGGATTTCCTAGTATCCCATCATTAGGTGTCACATGAATGTATTATTATACAATAGCCCATATTGTGAGGGACAGGGAGGTCAGAGAGATAAATGGAAAGCAGTATGTACCGTGTGCTCTCTCACCTGTGGCCCCTGCCCTCAACCTTTCCACATAAGACTCCTTCCCCAGTGTTACCTGTACCTTCTTCTCTCTCAGTCTCATGTTTTCCCCACTTAAGGTTGTCTTTATTATACCTCTTAACATACTCCCTTGTCACTTTCCTTCTTCCCAATTAGTCTCCACAACCCCTGAGGACAAGCCCTACAATGACATCTCAATGACCTGGGCTCTAGCATAAAAAAATCCATGGACCGTCACAAGAAAACCTGCTTCAGAGGCAAGTGGCATGTCTGAGAGCAGCTACCCAGGGGCCTAGGTGCTTTGGAGATGAGCAGAACAAGAAAGGAAGTACCGAAGGGGTTATGAAGCCCAGTACCACATTAAAAATACACTTGTAGATGCTAATGGCAAAGATTTTTAACATTTGTTTCCTTAATATCGCCATATCCTATTTATCATGACAAATATTTCCAATACCAAAATGAATTTTAGTTGAAAAATTTTGTGTACATTCTCTGCACTATTTAATCTTCCTTATGTACACTAAAGGCTAATCTAAACCTATTCATCTGGTTTTAGATCTCCATCATCTATCCTCTAAGGATCTCTCAGGAGAAGAAGCTCAGCAAACTGGAGTTTCCAGTTCACCCTGATGTACAGTGCTAGGGGCACTCAACACATCATGCTCAGAGAGAAGGACACAGGGTCAGTCCTGGCCACAGTGACTCAGACATGGACCTATCCGGACCTGTGGAGAAACCCCAGCCACAGGTAAAGCAGTGAGTTCCAGCAGGTGTAGCATACCCTGGGGCAGGCTGGCTGCCAAAAGGGTGACCTTGTGGACAGTGCCAGGCTTTCTGAAACATCACAAGCCAGGTGGTGACTCCAAAGGGAGTTACCTTGCCCCTATTCTTTACACCTTCACATGATGAAAAGACCACATGTTGCTTAACCTTGGTTGCTGAGGAAACAAAATAATGATGTGATGTCCTGCTCACTGGCAGTGTTTGCCCATTTTGATGGATTTTCTTCCCTTCTGAACTATGTGCATGGCCTCCCCATTTTCATAATAGCTGCTAAGCTTTAGGAGCATTCGTTGTATGTAAGGCATTGATTATATGATTCCTCATTTATCTTCCTGGAAATCCTACCAATTAGATGTTATTATTAGCCTCCAACCACAGATGAATAAACTCATGCTACAAAAAGTTAAGGAGCTTGCCCACAGTCACACAACTGGCAAGTAGATGGCATTGGAATGTGCTTAGAAAGCAAACCACAGCTTATCCAAGGTGACAGTGGCCAAACAGACATCATTACTCCCAATAATCTCCAGGAGAAGGGCCGTCCAACCTCCCTCATGCCTTCCTGGACATGTTGCCTAATTTAATTTAGTTCCTGAGAGTCAATACATATATTATTTTAAAGGAAAATGAAAACATTCCAGAAGAACATTTGAGTATAATTTCAAGCTCACAGGAACACAAAGATCATTTTACAAAGAAGTTCTGTAATGAACAAACTCTTCATGGGGGGTGGGGAGAAGCAGGAAAAATAAAGTTGGATTTCCTTGGGATCAATTCAACTCTTTAATTCTGACTCTCAGTTACTAACAAAACATTGTCCTATGCAGCCCTTCACCCCCACCGCTTTATCAAGCAGGAAATTATGGGAACCTTTATTAAAATTGATGCATCAACTTTGCTATTGTTCTTTCAAGGAAATTTTAGGAAAGAAAGAAAACTAAATTCTCTAGAACTTGAGATTCGGTGATAGAACACTTGTTGTCTTCTTGGCATTCTGTAAAGAAGTTTTGCAGAATCAAATTTTAAAAAAATGCATTTTACAAGGAAAAATAAGAGAAAATCGAAGAAAACAATTTGGTGGATACCAAGGGCTTGGGACTGAGGGAGCTGGGAAATGTTGGTCAAAGTACACAAAGTGTCAGGTGGACAGAAGGAGTAAATGCAGCAGCTCTATTGAGTATCTTGGTGATGTTGGGGCAGAAAATGTGATGCATTTCCCACCCCTCATAAGGGTCACAGCATGTACTTCTACAACCAAAGATGGATTAATTTTATTCTCAGGTTCTGTGAAGAATGGACAGCAGTGTGGAAGTGTGACTAGATGAAGGGTAGGAGCTAATACAATAACCTGGAGGGGCGGAGGTAGCAAGGCCTGTCTGGCAGCCTTCCATCCTCTCCAGTGTAGGGCAGAACCCTTCTAGAATGAGTGACCTTTCTAGGTTTTACAGCTGACTTTGGGGCAGTCCCTGAGCAAGACTGGATTGTCCTTGCCAATCACCTCTCGCCACCCACCCAGCCCTGTCCCTCTGCGACCCGGGTTGCAGTACCGGGTTGAGCCTTTTTCTTTCTGTGCATTGCATGAGCACCTGACCATTCTTTCTGTTCCCCTTTAACCTGAGTAATATCTGCTCTTCCTATAAACTTAGCAGAGATAAACCAGACCCAGAAAAGCCTCCAGGGAGTTCCTCTGTGGCTAGGACTGCCCAGTGGGGCTAATACCGCACCCCGACCAGTCAGTGGGCTGCCCCCCTGGGGGTAGGGGTGTATCGTGGCAGCAGGCAGCATTCTTCATTCGCTATGGTCCCTGGGGTTTGGCACCAATGACATGTCACTACTTGCAGGTCACTGAGTGAGTGTGCAAATGATTATGGTCGCAGGCTGATAAAGGAGTGTAGATGGTTCCTGCTCAGATCACAATGTCCTCCTGAAGACCCACCTTAGACTGGACACTATTGGAAGTATTCTAAATTTTGTATCTAATGCTGAGGTATGTATACCCCTACAAGGTTTCTTCAAAGATAATGCAAAGACCCAAAGCCATTGCTTAAATACAGTATTACTCCCAGCAGACCAGGTGTACAAAATTGACAAGCCAGAACAAAAGGAAGTATAAAACAGTATTTTTATAATGAGGCTTTTAACAGATGAAACAAAAGGTCGCCAGAACACTTTCGCCTTTACACTTGGCCACTGGAGTTCATGCTGCAGATTCTCTGAAGGGCCACATTAGCCCATCTACTGGGCTCCTTCTCTGGACAAGTTTAAGGAACTTTTGCAAGGAAGACGCTTTTGCCCTTTCCCCTGAATACCACAGAGCAGCAGAAGTAGGCTCAAAGTGGTGGAGCTTGAGACCCTCAACCTTCCCAAATCAAAGTCAGCACAGCCCTCGCTGACCACTCGCTTGGAACAAAGACAAGAGAAGTCAGGAAGAGATAGAAAAAATTTATTTAAGAAAATTTTGCCATTTAAAATCATGTAATATGGCATGTAAAGAAGACTACAGACATCGGAGACAGGGAATTCTGGCTCTGCCACACACATTTGTGTGACCCAGGACAAGTCAAGCCTAATGTAAGTTAGTTACATTAAATCCACATAAAGACCTGGTCTATGGCCTGGCTGATTGCAAATGCCAGGCAATGGGGGCTGATAGGGACATCGCCATGTTCAGATGTGGTTTGTTCTCAAGGGTGCACATGTTGGAAGCTTGTTCTTCAGTATGATGATGTAAGTAGGTGGTGGATCCTTTAAGAGGCAGGACCTGGTGGGAGGTCTTTAGGCCACAGGGAGCAGGCCTTCAGAGAGGACTGGGGTAGCTCTCCCTGGACTTTAGCTAGTTCGTGGAAGAGGGTTGTTATATAAGAGGCAATCAGGCCCCTCCCTGGTCCCTCTCTGGCTTCCTCTGTTGCCAGGTGATTGCTCCCTCTTGCACACTTACCTGCCCTGATTCTGTGTAGTGGCACAGCCAAGGGGGCCATCTCTAGAGCAGATATCAACGTTGTACTCATGAACTTCCAAACTATGAGCTAAAGAGACCACTTTTCTTTGCAAATCACTAGCTTCAGGTATTTGTTATAGCAACAGAAAATGGACTAATACGGAAACTTCCACTCTAATCATTTGGAAGGCTGATTGATTTACCTGTGCGCTGTAGATTTGACTTGATCTTGACACAGTGGCATCCAGGGTGTCTAATGAAGTGGAAAAGGGAAAATGATAAAGAAAATGAGAATAGGAGAAAAATTCTCTTTAGTCTCATTAGTGCCCAAATCATTTCTCCCATATTTAAAAGACACTAGAAGTCAACATTAGAGAGTTCAAAGTCTTCTCAGGGACTCTGAAGAGGTGAGAGCTAGTTGGGGCCTCGACTCTTGATTTTGTGCAGGATCAGACACTGCAGAGTCCCCGTCAGTCCAGAAAGAGCAAGGAGACTGTGTCACCATGGGGTGTCCAAGAGTGTGTGTAGAGGAGCCTGCTGGGGCAGGGAGATACGGCTCTTTTGGATTGGTTTGGTTTTGATTTGATTTTTGTTTTCTAATATGTACTTTTAAATTTCTTTTTTTTTTTTTTTTTTTGTGGGTACCAGGGGGACGACCTCAGGACCTCGCGCGCCAACAGGCACCCGTGCCACTGAGCGATATCACTGGCCCCTTTTTCGTATGTGGGTTCCGGGAGTCGAACTCGGGCCCTCGCGCTTGCAAGGCAGGCACTTAAGCCGCTGAGCCATCTCACCGGCCCATACTTTTAAATTTCTAATTGTACACGCTTTTAAATTTCTAATTGTACACGCTTATGGGGCACATTGTGGCATTTCAATGTGTCACATGTATACAATGTGTAATGATCAGATCCAGGTAATAAGTGTATCCATCACCGCAGGCATTTATCATTTCTTTTGTTGAGAACATTTAAAATCCTCTTTTACTAGCTATTTTAAAATATTCAGTTAATTGCTATAACCATAGTTACCTTTCTGTGCTGTAGAACATTAGACACCATTCCTCCCACCCAAACGCTGCTGTGAGGACTAACCATCCTTCCCCCATCACTTTCCCACACTTCCCAGTCTCCGGTAACCACTCTTTCACCCTCCACTTCCATAAGATCAGCATTTATAAATGCTGTCTTCACCCAGTTTTCAGGCCCTATAGAGACCAGTTAGCTCCCCTGCATAGGCAGCCAAATAAGCCCACAATCCAACAGCCTCCTTTATAGGGGTCCCACCCTCTAGGCCACAGTTCATGTGCCCTAATCACTCCGGGGCCAGTACCAGGCCCCCAGGAGACAGCCCTTATGTGCCAAGCCCTAAAATGGCTCAGATGGGCCCATCCTTGTCACCTGACCTGATCCTTCCCCCAGAAGCTGCACAATAAAAGTATTGGCCCAGAGTCTTCTCTTCCTGGCCTCCTGGGCACCCGGTGCTTCCGGGCTGCTCTCCCCAGGGATCTGTGAGTGTAACTGACTGCAAACTCTTTCTAGGGTCTCTGCTGACCTACGTCTGACCTCACCATTCTCACTCAAGGGAACACAGTTAAAATTGGTGCAGCCCAGGGATTAGAGTGGTCTCCCGGTCAGTGGCACCAGGGCTTGTCTCCTCCCTCACACCCTCGACCTCTGCCACGAGGCCAGCGCTGTGGCCATTTTACCCCTTGGGTTTTAGTCAAACCCCTACTTTCCAAATAAAGACAAATGTTGCTGCTTCTGCTCTGATAGGGCAGTTGCTGTCTTTCCCACTCCATGGGACAGGCAGAGGGTGGGGGGGACTCTTCTTCCCTTACTTTAAATTGTTGGAGCTATTAATATCACATGTCAAATGCCACAGGTCTTCCTGCCTGAAGCAAACTCCTAGGAGTGGGGTGGTTTGGCCTCACAGGCAGAAACCTGAGCTTGCATCGCACACCTCCAGGAGGAGAGATGTTGGCTGTACTCTTCTTGCCCGTAGCTACTGCTTCTAGCCTGGAAGAGGAACACAACTCTCAAAGGCTCGTGGATGTGGCACCTTAAGAGCTTGTACTGTCAGAAAATGAGAAGATAGTCCCAGAGACTTCAGGGCTGGTTCCTATCAACCAGCACAGAGCAGCTTCCCTTCCCAAATCTAGAATTGATTCACCCTTCTGGTTCTTTTCCCAGAAATCTCCTTTATGTGTCTTGGTTTGTTATGCCCCACTAGTGTAAAAATATTTAGCAACTTTTCCCCAAATGATTTAGCTGTTAAAGTCAAGAATTTCTATAATTTAATCTGGTTATGAAATCCTTAAATAAATAAAGATAAAATGCTTTTGGTGGGAAAGTTCCATAGTAGGGTGATGCTGCTACTTACAAGTATGTGGTTGGGTTTACTTCTGAAAAGCTAAATTTAAAACCAGAAATTTAAATATCCTAGGATGTAGTTTTTTCTTTGAAAAGTCATAGAATTGTGCTAAGAGTTTAACTAATTATGATAATCTCTTTTTGATAACGTCGTTACCTAGGGAGAGATGAGCTGCTCCCAGATCTGCTAAATAGAGAGAACCCAAGGCTACAAGGGTCCCTTTACTTGCGGCAGCAAATCTCTCTGTAAATAAAAGATATTTTTCAACGGAGAAACTATTCCTCCAAAATTAATGAGTAGCTTTTAAAGTTTTCTTTCTATTGTTACATAAAATGGTTCATCACAAGGAAGTTACAGTATCACAAGTAATTGATAGAGCAGTGAACAAAATATAGTGTCTTGATTCAGTAAGAAAATGATTTCTATTTTTAACTCAATTTTATTAGTTTGGAAGATAAGAACAACGTTGAACTTTATCTAACCCCAGTTCTCCGGGTAAGTGCTCTAAGACATAGGTACTAAGCTCCACCTCCGGCCTTCCTCAGTGGCTCGGAGCAGCCTAGCTCCTCCGCAGAGACTCTGGGGTACCCTTGTCCACCTGCCTTGACCATCCACAGATCATTTCTAAGTAAGTTAGCTTTGAGCGTTTCTCACTATGAGCATTCCCACTATTGCAGTAACTGGATACAATCACCTCCTTGTTCTAGGCATTTTGTCTTCATCAGTTATTGGATAGGACCACTGTCTCCTCCCAGGTGATAAGGCTCTCTGATCCCTTGAGCTTCATTTCTCTGTGATCTAGATACCCAAAATCATATGTTCAGGGCTCTTGCTCGATGGTAGCAGTCTCTGTCCTTCTCTCTGTCTCTCTGTCTCTGTCTCTGTCTCTGTCTCTCTCTGTCTCTCTCTCCCCCTCTCTCTCCCTCTCTCTCTCTCTGATTCCCTCTCTCTCTGTCACATGTCCATAATTCAAAAAGGCTTTTATCTCTAGTTATGAGTTTATAATATTTTCTTACTTCCAGATGGTTTTAGCAAATTATAAAATTTCTTAAATTAAAGGGATTCTATTCTGATTGGTTTAGAAAAAAATAATTAAAAATAAATTAAATATTCCTAAAGTTTCCAGAAACTGAGGAGATTGACCTTCCAATATTTTCAATATGCTTTTTTTTTTTTTTTTTTTTTTTTTTTTTTTGTGGGTACCGGGGGGACGACCTCAGGACCTCGCGCGCCAACAGGCACCCGTGCCGCTGAGCGATATCACCGGCCCCTTTTTCGTATGTGGGATCCGGGAGTCGAACTCGGGCCTTCGCGCTTGCAAGGCAGGCGCTTAAGCCGCTGAGCCGTCTCACCGGCCCTCAATATGCTTTTTTAAAAAGTATCCTTAGAGAAACCAACTCAAGTGTTTTGCAAATTCAGGCTCACATAATGTCAGTAAGTTTTTGGCAAATGAGATTAATTTAATATTATTGATTTAATAAAAACAACTGTCTACAAACATATTTCTACTCTACCCATACAGTTGTACTGATCAAATAAGCTAGCATTATTTCTATTGAATATTTATGATTATGAAAAGTGTAATTTGTGTCTAATCAAACTGTAACATTATTTTGACAAACTTTATTTCACCTGTAATTATGTTTTTATTTTTTTTTTTTTATTTATTTTTTGTGGGTACCGGGGGTCGAACTCAGGAACACATGCGCCAGCAGGTGCCCGTGCCACTGAGCGATATCACTGGCCCTTTTCTCATATGTAGGTACACAGGAGTCGAACTCAGGACCTAGCGCTTGCCAGGCAGGCGCTTATGCCGCTGAGCTATCTCACCAGCCCCAATAATTATGTTTTTAGTATGTCAGCTAAAATATGTTTTCAAGATCTTCAGGTAACTTAAAACTGGGAGTAATACTAAGTTGGTTAATGAATGTTCACTAGCTATCAAGATCACTTCTAAGTAAGAGAATTCTGGAACGTAAACTATTAAGCCTAATTTTTAAGTTTTTAAGTGTATACCAAGTACACACCTGGGTTTATTGATGAATGTGTTTGTTTTTGCATCTTTGATAAGTTGTCATGCAAGGTGTATAGAAGTTCTGGGATGTGTATTCACATCTGCTAGTATGTGGCAGTTCACGGTTATCTACCTCCTAGCTTTCTGATGTAGCTTTCAAAGAAACTGCTTTGGTTAAAAGTTATAGTCAATGCTTATGAATGAGAGCAATAAAGACACAGCAACAACTTTGCAGGCAAGCTATGAAAGATATGTTTTTGTTAAAGAGAAAAGAGAATAGTTTAGTCCCAAAGTAAAAATGATTGATTGCTGTAGAATAAGAAAGAGAAAAGTGTAAGACAAAACCCGAAAAGAAAGATGTGAAAGGTTCTGGGAAAAGGAGTTTTATTTGGATGGCGTGGAATGCTCTACACCAGCTAAGGTTTAGTGGGTTGACTTATAAGGTTGTCCAAAAGAGCTTGTGTTTACATTTTTCTTGGGCTGTTGGTCTGCTCTCACCGAGAGACTGTGAAAGGTTTTCCTTTACCTTCTGAATAATCCGCCTAGAAGGCAAAGATGCTATGTCTGATCAGAACTTCCTGCACCTCCTGTTGACTTTATCGTGTCCTCGGATATTTAAGAGTACCAAGCAGTCTCACTTTTGAAAGTGCTGAAGTTCTTTTTTTTTTTTTTTTTTTTTTTTTTTTTGGTGGGTACCAGGGGGACGACCTCAGGACCTCGCGCGCCAACAGGCACCCGTGCCACTGAGCGATATCACCGGCCCCTTTTTCGTATGTGGGTTCCGGGAGTCGAACTCGGGCCCTCGCGCTTGCAAGGCAGGCGCTTACGCCGCTGAGCCATCTCACCGGCCCAAGTGCTGAAGTTCTTTACAGTCAAGTTACCACCTATATTTTCTTTTAAAAAATTTTATTGTCACTTTGGTTGAGTAGTCAGCCAAGTACTGTTGCTCAGTAAACCATGATTATATCTTAATAAAGTGTTCAAGTCACTTAACAACTTTTGATATTTTGCCTTTCCAAATCAGATTTGAAATGATAATTTTTGCACCTAAAGCTGTCTTGGAGATTTACCAGAGACCACTGGAAAATCACAAAAGATTTCCTTTACCTTATAAAAGTAGGAGTGCACAAGAGAGTAAGAGGGGTGGAAGAAGGGATAGAGGTAGGTTGGATGTTGGGTCCCAAAATGCAGTGAGGTAGGAGGAATTAGTTCCACTGTTCTACATCACAGTAGGGGATTACAGTTCACAAAAACTTATTAAATATTTTATAAATATCTAGAAGAGTTTGGAGTTTCTCAACAGAAAGAAATGATGAATGTTTAAGTACAGAGAATACTAAACTGCCCTAATTCAATCAATGCATACTGTATTCCTGTATGAAATTACCCCATTTTATCCCACAAATATTTGCAATTATGGCATATCAATTTAAAAAGAGAGATGCTAGAGATAACCAGGTTTATTTGACTTGTAACTATTGAGCTGTATGAGAAGCACTGTCAAATCATGCGATGTATCTTCTCCCCTAAGTTAACTTTGTGTAGGAAAAATGGTGTCAACATAAGAATTTCATAAACTGAGTGCATACCAGAATTCCCCAGAGATCAGCCAGTCTCTAATGGCCACTGTTCCTGATCGGAGTCCTGCTGCTATGCTGCCTGCTGTCACCCCACAGGAAGATGCTATCGGTTATGATTTCACTTCTTTTTTAAATGCCAACTTGTTTATCACCATCTCTCTGTAATTTGAATCTGGCATTGTCTCAGCCAATTTTCTACTGGAGCTTAACACCTTATCTATGAAGTGTATTAATGTTCAGACATTCAGAGCCTATTCTAACCCTCCTGATCCTCTGTAACTGGATGTACTTTACATATTCTTTATATATTTCAAGTATATGCTTAGTGGATTCATTGTATATTACATCAGGATTATTGTGTTATATCTAAAGGTACTTGTATTATAAAAAGCATGCTGTGCATTTAAATAAGTCACATGTAATAACCAGTCTTCTTTGAAAATAGGATTAATTTTAGAAAATAGGATTAATAGTGTACAGGTATTTGTCTAAGATTTTTGGAGTGATTTTAGCATCTTGGTTTGCATCCCATAGCGACAACCAAGTTTCTCTACTCAGTTGAACTATTCTTATTATGAACTTTCATCAGACATTTCACTTCTAAAAATTATTAGTATTGTGTTAACTAAGTTTCTGTAAGCCTTTTGTCACCCACAGATTCCTTTTTGTCATCTACGCATCCTTCTGAAATGTCCTTGAAAGTTATGCAATCAGCTGTAGGCCAGAGGGCTTCATCCTTCAAGAACTATCCCCACGTCCAATGGAGGGACCATGCTGGGTGCCTTGGGTGCATGACTACTCTGGCGTTGCCCAGCCACACCACTCAGCTGAGTTGGAATTTCCAGAATTCTGTCCAGTTGGTCTTGGAGGCATGAGGAAGCCAAGCAGATAGGCTCATGAGAATGTTGACTCAAAACCCACTAGAACACATATTGTTGCTCAGGACTAAATGAACTTACAAGGGTTATGGGACTTTTGTTTGGATGTCATTGATGTTTTAATGAGATATGTCTTGGGTACATATGAACAGTCGTCTTACTTTCCTTTTAAGGTGTCTGTAACTCATAACAATTTAGTAAACTCTGTTTTTTGAAGCTGCAATGAAACATTTGAAGTGATATCTTATTCTCCTTGCCTGAGAACTCCAGAATTCAGAACTCACATTGAATATTCTTACTTTTCAGGGCAATATAATTGTCTATCTAGATTCCATAATAATCTTTCTTGAGCCGGGGGTATTGCTCAGCGGTACGGTGCCTGCCTCGCAAGCTCAAGGTCCTGAGTTAGATTCCTGGTTCCAAAAAATAATAATAATAATAATAATAATAGTAATAGTTTTTCTTTCCTTGTAACTGAAAACATTGGTGACATAAACTAGGCTATTGCAGAAATGCCTTATTTGAGAAAGATGGCCATTTAGTTAGATATGATCAGACACTTTTAAGGAACAAAGATTGACTTTATGAAGCAAATCCTTTTCAGGAAGACTTATCTGGTACTTGCTTTACAGCTTTACAGCCTTACAGATCAGTAAAGAAGGTCACTTCCTGTCAAGCCTAAGAACTTTAGAATATGCTGGAGACTTCAAGAAGAGAAGAATTTATCCAAATTTCTAAATTTTACAAATGAAATCTGGTAGCTTGTTCTTGCTTCACTTCCTAAGCTCAAGAGACATTTAGGTACCAAATCTGAGATTCCTTATGACAATTGGTGGTACAACAAACTTAAGGCCTACATACTAAAGTGACACTCCTATTTCTCCTATGGAAACAAGCAAGCTAAACCTAAAGAAACCTGCCCCTATTTTGTGATCAAGAATAACCTTTCCAGGGGCTGGGGAGATGGCTCAGTGGTAGAGTGTTTGCCTGGCATGTACAAGATCCTGTGTTCAATCCCTAATTCTGAAAAAGAAAAAGAAAGGAAGAAAGAAGGAAGGAAAATCTTTCCCAAGTATTATGTTTAACATGCAGTAAAGGGGAAGCGTGGCGAGGAATGTTATTTCACTAGAGACTATAGTGCCCCCCCATGGGTTCTCAGACTCTGGCTCTGCCTTTGAGCCGCTTTGTGAGTCCTTGCAAATTGGAAGACGACAGATGAGTACACAGCCTTTGTCTTGTATGGTAAAGAATGAATTGACTTCTCCATCCCTGTGGAAAAACTTACCAGTAAATGGGGTAGGATTCTTTCACCCTGTTTAGATTGCCAGTTTCCTTCCATAACCTGATATAAGTATCCGTACTAACATTTTCAATTTTTTTCCTTCCTGATGTCACAGAGAACTCAAACTTGATCACCAGATTCCAACAGGAATTTCACACTGCCTGTCTACTAGTCCTTTCCCAGAATCTGAGATGCTATATGTATTAACGAGCTTTCCTGTTGCTGGACATAATACCTAACATTCACAGCTTAAAGGAGGAAAGGTTTAATTTAGCTCATGGTTTGGGGAAATTCAGTCCATGGTTGGCTGACTCCAAGACAGGAGCATCATGGCAGAAAGGCATAGCTGAGCAAACCTGCTTACTGCACAGTGACCAGGAAGCAGAGCAGGGGAGAGGGAAGGGATGAGGAATGGTGTATAGTACCCAAGGCCATTCCTCAATGACATATTCAGACAAACCCAGGAGCATGCTGTACTGATCAGCTAAGCATTTCTTAATCCAATGAAGTTGACAGGTAAGGACTAATTGTCACACCATGTGAGCTGAAACATTTGTGCTGGAACAAAACTTTCCAGGACATAGCACCGCAGCAGAGTTTGGGTAGGGTCAGTTTCTCTGGACAGGTCACTATCTGGTTCACTAAGTGAGTTGGGCAAATGCTCAGGTCATGCACACCTTTACATGAGAGCCAACCACATGTGTGCACAGCATTGAGCGCACCCACAGCCCAACTTAGAAGCTGGAGAAACTCAAGTACAGTGCTCCTTCACCCAGCTCCTGGATTTCCCTTCTGAGCAGCCATCCTCAGGGCTCAGCACCTCGTTCTTCCCTTCAAATCAACCTTTACAGTCATATTTCTTTCTCATTTTAGGCATCGCTCTTTTAATATGCCTGGCATTGGGGACATTAACAGGCCTGGCCTTTCCAACCCCATCTCACAAGTCCTCCAACCAGTTTTTGGAAACATCACCAGCCACAATCGCAGGAAAATATTCTCAGACCTGCTTCACCCTATTCAGCAGGTTTGTGGCACCGCAAATGATTCACCAAGAACTGTGTTCACTCCTCTTCAAATAGAGGGGAGAGGGACAGGGTTGAACTTACCTGAGCAGCTGGGATTCTCAAAAACAATCAATGGGGCCAGTGATATCGCTCAGCAGCACAGGCGCCTGCTGGCGTGTGAGGTCCTGAGTTCGACCCCCCGTACCCACAAAAAAAAAAAAAAAAAATCGATGGTCAGGAAATCCTCCCTACCCTTTCGTGTTCCAAGGCAGAAGGGAAAGGCTCTAAAGGATCTCTGTCCCTGAGATAAGATCCACTCAGGCCTCCCCTCCGTGGCTCCACAAGGCCAACTCTTCTTGCTTGTGACACCCCTGAGACTCTGGATGGCCCTTGGCCACCTACTTCAACCTACCCCTGGGCTCCCACCTTTTCTCTGAGCCCGTCCCCCGCAATGAGTGAGCCTTCTCCAAATTCAGTGGCCTGAACAGGATTATCTCCTTCACTGGCCAGCACATTCTGTCTTTCATGGTCATACTGAGAGTTTCATTTATCTATCCTAACCAAAAATATACGGAAAATAATGCCATGACATTATCCATCTGCAACCTTCCCTTGCAGTGTTAGGATTTTTTTTTTTTTAAGAGATTGACAGGTTTTCATCCTCTTGGGTAGAAGAGGCCGTATTTCACTACTGACCTCCCCCCCACACACACACAGGTTAGGGGAAGGCAGTCCAATATTGTGGTTTGATTGTTTTATTGATTGGCAAATAACCTTTCCTTGTGACCAGTCTCCCTGGTTCCCCTGTATGTTGACGATGTAGTCTCCTGTGGTTTGGACACAAACAGTCTCTGGAGAACCACTTCCTGATTTTTATTCTGATCTCAAAATATAAAGAGTCCACCCGGGCCGGTGAGATGGCTCAGCGCCTGCCCGGCAAGCGCGAGGTCCTGAGTTCGACTCCCGGAACCCACATACGAAAAAAGGGCCGGTAATATCACTCAGTGGCACAGGCACCTGACCCCCGGTACCCACAAAAAAAAAAAGTCCACCCAACTCTCAGGCCTGGGGGCAATGCTCATGCAGCTTAAACATAGCTGGTATATAATGGGTGTGAAACACACACTAGATTTCAGACTTAGTGTGAAAAACAGAATGGAAATTAAGTCCTTAACAATTTCATATTGATTTCACATTGATAAAATATCCTATATATTATAACTAAAATAAGTAATTAAAAATTAATTTCACCTGCTTCTTTTGTTACTTTCTTTTAACAGCTACCAGAAAACTCTGTTGAACAGCACTGGCCTAGTTACTTTTCTTGTTGCCGAGACAAAATACCCAACACCCAAAGTTAAAGGGGGAAAGGTTTATTTGGCTCACAGTTTGTAGGGGTTTCAGTCCATAGTCAGCTGGCTCCAAAGCAGAGTGGCATGGCAGAGGAGCATTGCAGAGGAGAAACAGTTCATGACAGGCAGCAGACAGCAAAAGCAAGCCAGAGATGAGATAACAGGCAAGACCACAGGTCTTTCTGTCCCTTACAGCTTATCCACCTCACACCCTTAATCCTAACATTATACCATAAATCAATCCCAGTGTCACACACCCTAGATCCAGCCACCTCTGAAAAGCTCCACCTATGACTGCATGAGGCTTTGGGGGGACATTTAAATACAAGCCATAACAAGCACTGTAAGTCTATGCTTTACTTCAGTGAGCCTCAACAAAGGTAAAGTAAATTTAACAGGGGCCTGCTTTCCAAGGGTCAGCTATCCTAAGGTCTCCCGCCTCTTGTCTCCTGGAGCCTCCAGAGCTGAGACCCACGAGCAACAGAGTCCCTGAGCAGCAATATCAAATGCTATGCCGTGGCAGGAATTCCCCAGCCCAGGTAATCCACCAGCCCCCGCCCTTAATGAAGACATCAGCCAAGTGTCAGGGTCTTCACAAGACCTCTGGCCTGGGCACCCCAGATGCTGTTCTGGTGTGTTCCCAGTGCTCACCAGGCCTGGGCTGGCTCCAGGACTCACCGGAGACTCCAACAGGGCAGGCAGCAGGGAGCAGCCCAACACCCTCAGGACTCTCTGTCACACCTTTTCCCTCACAAGCACTATCTTCTTTCCTCCTGTGCTGTGGAAAGGCTCTTAATTATAGAACCACTAGATACTCATTTGACTCTCCCTGGGGAGGCTACTGCTGTCAGTGTTTAATGGTGCCTGCATTCCACTGTAAATGACTGCAGCAGCCCTGGCTGGCCTTCCCTAGAAGAGGGGGGCAGGATGGCTGTGGGAGCCTTTGCCCTCTGGAACAGGGATCAGAGCACAGCCCTACAGCCAGGCGTCTGCTCGTCCAAGCCAGCCTGCATCTGCATGCTTTTCCTTCCACCTTATAAGAGCAGCATGCTAGACCTTACTTTGGGTTTACTTTCTTTAAATTTTTATTTGTTTACAGTACAGGAGATTGAACCCAGGGCCTCTACTCTGAGCTACAACCTCAGCCCCCGCCCTTTTCTTTGGGGGGGTAACCGGGTTCGAACTCAGGACCTTGTGCACCAGCAGGCACCCATGCCACTGAGCACTATCACCGGCCCTTTTTTGGTATGTGGGTACTGGGAGTCAGACTCAGGACCTCGCGCTTGCCAGGCAGGCACTTATGCAGCTGAGCTATGTCACCGGCCCATCAGCCCCCTTTTTTAATTTTTATTCCAAGATGGGATCTCACTAGCTTGCTAAGTTACCCACGCTGGACTTGAACTTTCTATCTTCCTGCCTCAGTCTCCCAGAGTGTTGGGATTACAGGCTTGCACCATCACCTTGGCTTCCCTTTTTTATTTTAGAAAAGGTATCATGTGCACAGTTTGAAGTCTAGGCTTCTAGCCAGGCAGATCCCTCAAGGATTCATGGAGAAGAGCTCTGGATTCCTCACCACAGAGCAACCACCTTTGTGGTGTCTCCACAACATAGTGCATGTGCTTTACAAAGAAGTGAAAAGAGGGGGCCAGTGAGATGGCTCAGCGGCGTAAGCGCCTGCCTTGCAAGCGCGAGGGCCCGAGTTCGACTCCCGGAACCCACATACGAAAAAGGGGCCGGTGATATCGCTCAGTGGCACGGGTGCCTGTTGGCGCGCGAGGTCCTGAGGTCATCCCCCTGGTACCCACAAAAAAAAAAAAAAAAAAAAAAAAGAAGTGAAAAGAGGATTATGACAGGCTTAAGTATGTCAAGTTTATATGATTCAACAGACACATGCTAAGGTGGGAATGGTGGTACATATCTAATCCCAGCACTTGGGAGGCTGACGCAGGAGGATTGCCGCAAATTCAAGGCTAGCCTGAGCTACATAGCAAGACCCTGTCTCAAAAACAACAACAGCAACGAAGACACTATTTTAAATGCTACAGATCTAATGGGTTCAGTAACTACCAATTAAGCAATATATAAGATTTAGGGCACACTATCATTAATCTATGTTTGTTAATGAAACTATACAGAGCATATATATCAATCTTCCAATTCCAATACTAAGTACAGAAGGGGCTAGAGGGTCTCTAGGCACAAACAATATGAAACTCAGGGGACATTCTGACAAGGAAAACCCAACACCTAAGTCTACTTATTTTTGACGTGGCTTTCTTCTAATTTAATGTTATATTCCTGATGTTCTTGCTTTCTCTAGATTTTTGAGATTTTAAAATACTGGAAAATATCATTGCCTACTGAAATCTTTCTGGTGTCAAATTGGACATAGTTCCCATGTTAAAAACAAACAACAACAAAACACAGGAGGCAAAGGACAGAGTTGTGAGGCCACCCAGTGGAAACCCGGGCAGTCCTGAGGGTCTGCGCAGGTGGCTGCCCAGCAGATCGGGCTCTTCACTAGGGGAGGGGGACTGGAACTGAGTGAATAAGTAAATAAATTGAGGGTAGGGGAGTCAGGTTCTTCACTGTGAAAGAAAAGGTTACAAATGCAGAAGAGGAGCCAGGGATGTAGCTCAGTGGCACAGCGCCTGCCTGGCAAGTGCAAGGTCATGAGTTCAATTCCTGGTACAAAAAAAAAAAAGAAGAGGAAAAGATTAGAATGAACAGATTGAGTGCATAATGCTGGCCTGAATTGTGAGGTATTGGTGTAAACTTGTGGTTTGCAATATATATCAATAAATGTAGAAAGAGGTATAAATTCAAACTGCATATATGTATCAGTGAGTCTACATGTGTAAAGATAAAGAGAGATAGAATAAATTCCCTAATGATACCACAAAGGTGTTTGTAAATAGGGGTACCCTAGGAAGAAAGACTCCAACTATAGTCCAGATCTTGGATTCCACAAGTAAACTTATTCACTACAAAAAGGAACCAGGCTCCTCAGAGAAATGGCTGGTTCACTCTAGGGCAGGAAAGTACAAGATGAGCCTAGAGTATATTGTGATGTTATGAAATAATAAAGTACTCAAAGAATGGTGGGGACATGCCAAAATGACACTAAAACCAGACCAAAGGGATCTCGGTGGCCAAATCCAAACAATTTGAACATCAAAAATGATAGCAAATAATGTATAGCTCATCAAGAAAAATAAGAATCCACAAGACCACACATTAATAATTTTTGAAAATGCACGTGTATACATATGTATGTATATTTTAAGACAGAAAAAGTTTTTCCCTGTAATAGAATGTCAACTGATAAGTGCAGAAGAAATAATGACATTTAAAATCACCAAATCACAAGCAGTGGTTTGTTTTTCTGGCAAGAAACATCCCAAGTGGTACTGGGGAGTGAACTCAGGGCCTTCACTCTGAGCTACGTCCTCAACCCTTTTCTAAAATTATTTTTTTCTGAGATAGGATCTCACTAAATCACTGAGTTACCCAGGCTGGGCATGAATAGATGCCAAACATAACTGGACGAATGGTTGAGGAATGAGATATTAAATAGCTTCAAAGTTGTCTCCAAATACTTACTACTATAAAAGGAATCAAAAGCAGCTTCACAGTGGAAAGGGCTAGCGTATAGTATCTTCATCATATGGTCAAAGTTAATGTCACAAGTCATGAGAAAAGCCAGCATCAATCTGCCAACTGATAAAATACAGAGAGAAGAACAGTACCACTTCTGTAATATTCTGGTCTGAATGTGTAAAAACTGAATCTAATCATGAGAAAACTCTGAACCATCCCAAATGAAAGGGTATTCTATAAAGTTGTTAGCCAATAAATTTCAACAATGTCAAGGCCATAAAAGTCAAAGGAAGACTGAAAAACTGTTCCAAATAGAAGGTTAAAACACATACAATAGGGGTGTAATGTACAATTCTGGATCCCAGCATTTCCCTCTAAATTGTGTTACTGTGAAAACAAGAGAAATATGAATGAGCTCTTTGTACTATTCTTGCAACTCTTCTGTATGGTAGAAATTATTTATAAATACAAAATTAAAGAAATCTTGCCACTTCTCATTGCTGCTTATGACTAATAAAAATCATTTTCTTGTATTTAGGTGAAAATTATATCTCATAAGTGCATGTTTATATGTGGTATAGATAGATGATGTATAGATAAATACATGATACACTGATAGATAATACATAGACAAAACTTAACTTTCAGTTAAATATATATGCATAACATCATAGACATATCACATAAATGAGTTAACTTTTAGGTTTATCTTTTACCTAAGAATCTGAAAAATCTTTGAAGCCCAAACACAAACTTCTACGTACTTTAAAGTGAATTTAAACTTCATTCTCCAAAGCAGTATTCTAAAAGTCTATGATTGACCATTAATTTGGATTTGCAAAAATTTGTGTTTTAAGAAGCCCTGAATCAATGTTTCAAAAAGTATGGCTCTACAAAGGTAGAGGACTTTATGGACTCCTGAAAGGATACCTTTAATTTAAAAAATATGTATCAGAAGGTTCTTAGTTCTCTGGCTGATTTCATTTTAAGGGATATTCTCCTGGGTTGTCAGTAGCTCCAGCTCACTGAGCTCCTTGTTGCCAATTCTCTCCCCCAGGGGCTGCTCAGGCCCCTGCAGGGCCTCCAGGCTGCCTCTCTGTGGGACCCCAGTTGACCTCTCACACCCTAAGGTCTCTCCTCCTGCCCGGGATGCACAAGAACCTGGTTTTTAGATGCCCAAGACCATGCCTCACCGAGGCTGCAGGAGTGGGTCACAACCTGGTACCATTCCCTGCACTTCCCTGGACGAGGCACCTGTACCTCTATGTCCAGTTACAGACTTGTCCACAGGTCATGTCATGACCCTTCCAAAAGTCATTTCTGAAGCAGGTAAGCCAGACTGCTTCCTGAGAACATTTTGGTAAACACATAAACATAACTGTTTTAGAGCTGACTAAAGGAACAAGAGGACTATAAAATGTGGCCATCATACTCAGCGTAGCAACTTTACCAGAGACTGTCAATGAACTTCTTCATTCTTGCTCTTTCTACTGCCAAATCCTTGACCTTCTATTCCTGGTTTCTAAGGTTTACCCTAACTCCATGGACCATGTCAGTGTCTTGTTGTTCAGTGAACAAAATAGAATGAGGAAGGGTGGCCTGTAAAGAAGGGGGGCCTCCTGCAACGCACTGATGCCAGTGACATCCTGGTGGGGTCTTCATCTAGCAAAGATCCCAAATAATCTGCTATGGAGATCCTGGACCTGCCAATGACTAATGACTAGATAGTTGACACCCCTGACCTCAGGATGGGGCCCACAGGCTGCATTCCCTTTGTCTCATTCTCGTACAGATGCCTGCTTACAACAGGTCCCAGGGTAGCACCATAGCTCCCACCCGTCCAGTAAGGTATCTGTGACCCCAGCATTATTTATAGTCAATATTTTCTGTTCTTCCTCAAAATACCTTGTTCTGAATCCTTGCTATGGGTGTCAACTGTGAAGGAACTGGGGCCAGTGGCTGGGGTGGGGAAGGGGTGGAGAAGCAAGGGACCCTTGTATCTATGCCCTAGATTTGTTTACCAGGCCCCTTAGCTGGTCTGCAGTCCTGAGGGTTTTGCAATCCCATATTAAAAGGCTTGAATGAAGTCTTTATGTGTAACTCAATCATTTCAGCCTTGGGCCTAGTCCATGGGCCTGGATATTTATTTTCATGTCTTGACCCAAGGTTAGCTCATTTTCATAGCAGTGACTGTGATTTGTTCTTCAGAGACCGCCTCTGTGTAACTCATTACACCCTGTAACAGGCAGTAAAGAGGTGTTCACAAACATTGCTAAGAAAATCCAAAATCAGCTTCACACAGAAGACTTAGACAAGATTCACACCCTGGCATCTTTTGTGAACAATGTGAGAAAAGCTGACTCCTCAACAACCCTCTGCCATGGTCCTGTGGAGCTGCCTGGGGTCAGGGTGGGGCTCATCTGTATGTGACTATGGCCAGGCTGGTCCTAAAAAGCATCATCCACTCTGGAAAGGAGTCTTTGGGAATGTGGCTTCCTGGAGATGCCAGACAGATGGCCACAGTCAGGCATGTGCTGCCCATCTTGATCTGGCCAGATTTCTCCTCTCTCTTCCACCTTTTGCTTGACTTTAGTCCAGTTGGGCATTTGCTGTAAGGCTTTTTTTCCCCCTTTTTCTTTCTTAATGTTCTCCAGCTTTAAAGTAAATTTAAAGGTCACAGATCAGTCAGTGTGCAAACATAAAGGGCGGGTGCCATCGCCAACTATACCCAGTCCCCCTAGGAAAGTGGGGAGGGGCCCAGTGTTTGAGAACACACTCATCAGCCTCCTGGCTCTGACCAGGGAGGCTGGACTTGGAATGGGCAGCATTCATCCACACTAAACTGCAGGAACAGGACAGAAAGACTGTT
The DNA here is from genome assembly GCA_028451465.1 of Erethizon dorsatum. NCBI lineage: Eukaryota > Metazoa > Chordata > Mammalia > Rodentia > Erethizontidae > Erethizon > Erethizon dorsatum. The sequence goes on from CM051828.1 coordinate 60,371,518, forward strand.
TCTAGTTTTGTTTTGTTTTGTTCCCCATTATAAGGTTGGTGTTGACAACAGAAATGTGTGTGGATGGTGCCAGGAGGAGGACAGACTAGGGACTGGCCACCCAAGACCTCCACCTGCATGGAGGGACACAGTCAACATTCACACTTCTACCATTGCAAATGTACCAAAGAGACCTTTAATTATTTATTGAGTAATTTTATTCTCCACCTCAGCCATCTCACCCACTTATAGTTTTAGTGGCACTCTACACACTGAGAACTCCTAAATGTGTGACCACACTATCTCCCATTGGATATTTAGCTATCCTACATGTCTCTCAGATGTACCACAGTTCATCCCCAGGGAAAGAATCCCCCGGAAATCATTACCCTCCAGGATCCAGAGCCTGAGTGCCCCCCATGATCTGTGCCCTTTCCTCCATGTCCAAACCATCACCGAATCCTTGTGAAAGGAGAGTCTCCAAAGAAAGTCTGCACCAGGCCCAGGTTTCCTGCTCCAAGGCCCTTAGACTCCTCCCTGATGTCTTCTGTTATCCTCACATTAACCTTTATTTCCCTCTTCACCCTATAGATTTTGGAGTAGTCAAGAGCAATTCTGGACTGGTCTTCTCCCTTCCTGCTCCCTGAGTCACTTAGTTAAGCTTCTAAACTTCTCAAGTTGACACAATGAATCAACAATTACAACATCCTGGAGTGTAACACCCACCCTAGGGCATGTCCTCTACACCCTAGGATGTAGTAAGCTCCTAAAGTTCTCAAGTTGACACAACATATCAACCATTACACTCCTCCAAAACATTTATCAAGTTTGCTGCTAGATTTAACATTGAGCTTCTTCTCCTAGCCTCTTCTACTATACACTGTTCAATTCCATGTTCCTAATGCACACCACGGTGCTTAGCATACATCCTATACTTTGAAATGTTAAATAAACACATGGATAAATGATAGAAAGATGCTATGGAAAGAACTGAAACCATGCTGGATGTTAAGTCATTGTACTAGGTCAATATCATTTTCAGTTTAAGTAAATGTAAAAAAAAAACCCCACAAAAATATTAATAATACTAAAATATTCCATCTATTAGAAACAAAGGGAATTAGATGTATGATGTGCCATTTATATTTTTAGCTTCTCATGTTGGTTTTGTCCTGGGGAAGGTTTTCATTACAGCTGTGCTGTTAGTAGTGGGGAGAATGGAGGACTCATCCACAGGAGGTCTAAGAAAGTTGAAGTACATATGTAGGTCTCCATCCTCCTCACTCCCAGAAAGAATGTAGGCATGGGTGTGAGTTACAAATCATCTCTAAAATGCCGCTGAATGCATTCTTTTACAGTTCAAGAAGTCCATAAGGAAACAGAAGTCAGTTGAATTCATGGAGTTCTTGGACTTCTTTGACTGATGATCACTCTGGCATGAATCATCCCAGCTGATGGTATTTAACATCTCCTTTTAAAGAGGCAAAATCTCTTACACCCACCACACTGTGCTACTCAGGCTGCTCTTTCCCCTCAGGTTGGCTCTGTGTTACCTCCTTCTGTTCTCTCTGTGGGTTGGAGAGGTTCTGTGATAACATGTAATGTCGCATAATGCTCCATTCAACCCCTTTCTTTAATCCTCAGAAGTAGCAGGCTAGAGAGACTCCTGAAGGTGGCGCAGGAAAGTGAGCCACCCTGAGAACTTGTGCACACAAAACACAGAATTGTCCCATGTCAGGCCACCCTTTCCTGTGACTCACTGGTGTAACAAAACACACACTTTCCTCATTAGAACCCAATACAGCCCTAATTTCTAAGCTAACCCCACAGAACACTGACCACTGAAGTCTACAAGAATCTCAGGGGACACAGAACTCCTCTGTCCCAGAATGAGCTGGTGGCTCCTGACTCAAGCACACCTGCTGGGTGATCTGAAAACATGGTTGGAGAAGGGCTGAATGAGTTACTGCATCCTGGCTTACTATGCAGCTTCCACTCGTGGGGAATAGGACCCAGAGCTGCAGATCTGGGCTGAAAAAGCAAGCCTGAGGTCTGTACTCCTGTACACTCTGGCAGATCCTCAAAAAGCCAGTTTCAGGAATGGTCAATGGACCAACTGCAAGTGAGGGACACTCAGGTCATCATTCTCCTCATGAAAGGGAAGTCTACACCAGGCCCAGGTTTCCTGGACCAGTCCTCTGAATCTCCTTGTGAGAACTGTTAGCCACACTCTGTAGGCTTCAGAAATGAGGCAGTCCTTGATCTCTGACCTTTTGACTGCCCCTGGTAAATTCTTAACAGGAAAGCTGAACAGTACCTCAAAGGATGGTGAGTTGCACGAAAGAACCACATCTACCATGCACCCTTCTCTGGGACATCTCCCAACACCACCCCTTAGAGTTCAACTGATATGGGTGGCAGCAATGTGATGGAATCAAAAGGGACCTTCTAGAGTGGCCACCTAAAAGTTATGTGGCATCACACAAGTATTTGGGGTAGAGATTTCTTTGACTTCATGTAAGATGGTGAAAGTAAGACTTCAGCTAACTAGAGCATCTCCTCATGCCATCACCACCTGTAGCAGTCCCTCTAGAGCTGGGCACCAGCTCATGATATCAAAAGTGTCTTAGGGCCCTTTGATCTTCTGCTTGGTGACCCTAAGGGACCATTCTCATCCTCCCAGGTAAAGGCTAACACCCACCCAGTCCTCAATCCTGAACCATGACACACACACCCACTTTAGGAATGAAGCAAGGAAGGACAAAATGCATCCACCAGCCTTCTGTCCCCTTTTGAAGCAACTTTGCTGAAACCACATGCAGTAGACTTCTGCCATATCGCATAGCCAGAACTGTCCTAGGGTCAAGTCCCAGCAAGGCATGCTGGGAAATGTAGGGTTTTTAGCTGAAGAGACTGGAGTCCTGTTGAGCAGAGTCAAGGGTGGTAGAAAACCTGGAGGCTTTGCCTTGAAAGTACACACACACATGCACATGCACACGCACACACACACAGTGGCCCAAAGCAGGATTCTGACAAACCCACAACTGTTCCTCAGATTTTCAAGTGAATGTGCTGCCCTCAGTCTATTTTGGTCAGTCCTGTTGCAAATATAACCACTCAGTGATTTGAAGGTCAGAGGAAATGATTTCGCCAAGGATCCACAGAATATTCTTTAGAGCTTTAAAAGCAACTCTTAAAGTTGATGTGAAAAATAAAAATATCTGAAAGGAATTATGTTTTGTTGTAACAAAAATGTCCATTGAAAAGCATATACACTACAGAGCAGAGACATAATGGTAAGAATGGGATCATGTTTCTCTCTGGGTGTCTTTAAATTGCCTTCAGGAAGATGGCACATAAGGGAAAGAGCTGCAGTCCCTGGTGGGAACAGAGTTGGGTTCAAACCCCACCTCTGCCACCTCCTAACCTGGGAGTCCATCTAAATCTTAGTTTCTGTATCTGCAAAATATAGAGAACAGGGATTTATATGTAAAGCAAAAGCTCATCTAATGTAAATACCATTTGCAAATGTCCTTGGCAAATTCTGTCTTCCATCTTTGATCAAACTAGATTAATCAGTTGTGAAAATCAGAAAAAAAAAAAATTAAAGCCAGCACTCGACTCTGCAGCAAGGTAAAGAAAGCTCTATGAAAAGAGGGTTTGGATGCAGAAGACTTAACCACAATTCCAGCACTGCACCTTTGGGGGTTGTGTTCTATTGTTAAGAAGCAGAGATGTTTATTTCTCAAGGTGAGAATGGTCAATGTTTAATTTCCCCAGGGACTACTTTGGAGAAATGTTGGGAGAGGAATTCCATCCTGTTTTCCCTCCTTCATCACAGACAGGCCAGCCTGTACTGGATTAACACAGTGGAACCTCCACACAGGCCCAACTAGAATTCCCAGAGCCTCTGTCTGGAGCAAGGGGCCTATGCAGCCATTGGAGCCATTTTCTTGTCAGGTTGTTGAGCCAAGTAGGAGCAGGTAGAGAAGGTGGAACAAAACTCAAGCCTAACTGCTATGTCACTTTTAAGATCTTCCCCAATCCTGTTAGTTTTTCTTGCAGGTTACACTAAGGACATCTCATGACTGAAAATTTGATTGGTAAGTACTGCCCTGCAGGGTCGCCATGTTAAAAACTCATTTTTTGAGGAAAAAAAGTAAATAAATAAAGAATATAAGCAAGTCCATTCTTCATTTTTAAAAGACCTTTTTTTAAAAGAGCAAACAAGGAAACCAAAAGAATCTTTTATTTAAAAGAGCAAATAAAGAAGAAGAAAAAAAAGAAGGCTCGGTGTCATTTTGGATGTGGATTCCAGGAACACAGAGCATCCTCTGCCTCCCAACTGTCTCTTTCTCAAGGGGATGCTGGGCTGAGAGGATCTCCTCTCCCATGTAACTAATGCTTCCTTGGCTTCTAGGGAGTCTTTTCTTCTCAGAGCTCGCCAAATCCTGCAGTGGGGCTACGGGCAGCAAGCCCTTCTTGTACTGCAGTAACACGGGGACAAAGGATGCCGCAGAGAAAGGCATTTATTTTTATAGTATCACTTCCTTACTCCCTCAAATGATAACTGTTTAGATTACTTATTATTTGATTGGAATGGGGGGAGAAACCTCAAATCTAATTTGGTTTTCACTATTTGCACCACTATTTATTTATCTTTTATTCATTCTTCAGCTTGGGAAGTAATAAAAAAGGAACCTGGCCTTTCATTCCACGTGTCCAGAGGTTTTGATTTGCTGCTTCTCAGCTGTGGTCTTTCCCTCCTATTTGCATTGCTGAAATGCAAAGTGCTTGTAAAGCTTCTGTTTCCAGACAAATACTCTCAAAAGTGGAGGGGGAAAGTTCCTACATGAAACCCACAGGAAGTCATTCCTGGAATATGACTGAACCATTTAGCTCATGGAGCATGTTTCTGGGCATCAGGGTTGTCAAACCACAGAAGATTCTCCTCTGACAAGGCTGCTGGAAGGTGTCATCCACATGGTCTTCATGTCACACCTTCCTTCATCTACAGCGGAGAAGGTAAGAGCGCCAAACTGCACACAGCAGGAAGAAGATGGGGACCGATGGGAGGTGGAGAAATTGCAGTCATCCACCCTTATCCAAGGTTTTGTTTCTGGAGTTTCAGTTAACAGCAGGCAACCATTGTCTAAAAATATTAAATAGAAAATTACAGAAATAAACAATCTGTAAGTTTTAAAGTGTACACTTTCTAAGTGTGCGATGCAGTCTTTGCCATCTGGGTCTGTCCCACCCAGGATGTGAATCATCGCTTTTCCCGGCACATCCACTCTACATCCTACCTGCTAATAGCCACTTAGTAGCCATCTCAGTTACAGATTGACTGCTATGGTATTATGGTGCTTACATTCAAGTAACCCTCATTTCATTTTATAATGGCCCCAAAGTAGTGATTTTGGCAATTTGTGTGTATGCTCAAGAGAAGCCATAACTGCTTCTTTTAGGAGAAAATGTACAAGTTTATCATATGTATACATAGGAAAACACATAGCATAATGGGTTCAATATTATCCACAGTTGAAGGAATCCACTGTGAGTCTTGGAACACATCCCCTGAGGGTAAGGACAGACTACTGTACTGGCGTGGCTTGCCTAGTTCCAAGTAGTGTAGCCAAACTTGGGAACCTGGGCAATAGAGCACCAGGCCTATGGTCAGCTTAGGACAGATTCAGAGACTGATGGTGAGGCTGTCATCCCACATCGTCCCCACATCTGCTCCCTCCCCATGCTCTTCCCCAGTGGCAAAGTCCCCTATGGTTCCCTTCTGCCCAGCACTGGAGGTCTCACAGGACCCTACTCCCTCCAGAATCCACCCTGTGCAGAACTCACTCTCCATAAAAACCCAAATCTGGCTTTTCTTGAATCACTCCTCTTCACCACCCAAACCTACTTGTAATTCAGTATTCCTGTAACCTTGTCATGTAACACTGTCTAAGGAGACTTTCCTGTCTCCTCTAGACTGTATTGATGTCTACCAAGATATAGCAATCACTATGTGCCAGGCTTTTTAAAAAAATCGTGATTGTCATTGTCCTCATGTTTTAGGTAGGAGCACAAAGACAGACAGTAACTTTCCAAAGATCTTGAAACAAGTAAGGGGCAGAACTAGAATTTGGCCCCCAGGTTGGCCTCAGCCTGAGCTGCTGGGCTCTGCTGCATAGCCAAGATGATCTCCAGGCCTCACAATTAATTCTTCTTCAATGGCTTCATAGGTGAGCTCCTTGAAGGAAGAGGCAACCTTCTGAATTTCTTTGGTAAGTGCTGTAGTGCATGGTAGTAACCACAGCAAATAGGAAATGATAACGTTTGTTGGGTCTTATTGCATGACAGGCATGGTCACATGTTATTATCAATTCACTTACAGAGAATGAAATTAGGTCTTTCTTTCTCCACGCCATGACAGTTTAGAATATCAGATGTCACAAGCTAGTGTTGGGAAGGTACTTCACAAAGAAAGCTGGAGATGTCAGGTTCTTCATATGTGATGTGCTTTCTCTAAGTCAGACCAGGCCCTTTTTTCAGATCCTGCTGGTAGTAAAATTGGTATTTCCTCAGTCAGTCTTTGCAAAATAAGCTTGTGTGCTATGTGTCTAAAGCAACATGGAGACAGGGTGGGTTTTATTATTGTGTATACATGTGTCTTGTATAATGCTTTTTCAGTTATGGGCCGCTGGTGGAATCCAGCAATCCAGCTTGTGGCTTCTACAGAATTCTAACTTCAAGAGAACAGGAATAGTTCAGAGTCTCTCTCTCTCTCTCTTTCTCTCTCTCTCTCTCTCTTTCTCTCTGTGTGTGTGTGTGTGTGTGTGTGTTTTCCTGGCAAAGCATTTTGTTTTTACGTGAGAGTTTTACTCATGCTTCAAATATTTGAATTTAATATTTAGTTAAGTTACTATTTGAACAATCCTAGGGATAGAAAATCAAACACATACAGACACTGCTATGAACACATGTATGATCTCATTCAAGTACAAAGCATTGGTGCTATCCTTGTGACTTTCTGAACATTCCTCAAATTTGAACATGGGCTCAGTCTTGGGTACTGCTGGGGAGCAGGAGAAGCCGTGGGTGAGAAATTGTCTGACACATGTCCCTTCTGAATTTCTGCTTACTGTGCATTTGGAGGAAGTTTGTGAACTTCTCAGGATTGTGTCCACCCATTAGCTAGGGAAGAACTGCTTTTCCTACCCACAGAACCACTGACATTCACAACGGAAACATTTGATAGGAAGTACCAAATCCAACAAGAATGGATCCATTAAGAATGGAGATAATTCAGTGGAGGTTTAGTCTTTCCAAAGAAAGATTAAAAGTAAAATAAAATTGGTAAATACAAGACCAATAATGATGTTAGCAAAGAAAATGAATTCTCAGGGCCCAGAAAAATACTAAATGCATGTTAGTATATCCTAAGCATACGCATTATTCCGAAGCCCAAAAGAAGGTCACCAAAAGGTCCAAAGAAGCTCGCTACCTCTTGCAGACCTGCACAACTTATCTCTTGCCGGGTACATCACAGAGGTGTTAGGAGCAGCCAGAGACACATACAAAAGAGGTCTGAAGGCATAGCTGTGAGCCCACTGCGCTGCTCAGAGCAGAGTAGGTGGGCGTTCACTACATAGAAAAGCAGGAAGGCAAGTGACACTTGTGGTAAGTCCTGTTCCCACACCGTCCCCATCTAAAACACAGTACAGTAAAGTTTATGTAGATAGTGACAACCAAGGACAGAAGGAAATTGATGAATTATATTCAGGAAATTTTGCATCAGAAAGCAGGAAATTGAAGGGTATATTTCAAAAAGATTGTCACCACAGAAGTGTTCAAATTTGAATGCTGCTGGAAGAAGGGTTAAAATTCTCTTCTATCAAAAAACAAATCACTTTCCTAGAAGAATTTTTCTCATCTTCATTCTGGATAACTGGTATTATATTTGGCAATGCAGCCTTTTTCTCTGCAATGAGGAAGAAGCTAGAAAACTTTTATTTTTCTCTGCACCTTGAAACTTGCACATTATTGCTCAGATTTTTCAAAATTGATTTGGGCTATAGCCAATGCCTTTGACCATTTAGCATGGTCCTGGGCTGCACTACATAACGCATGGGAATTATCTCCTGTGGCACCCAGAGCTGCTTCATGGGGCCAGCACTGGTCCCATGTAACTAAAGAGGAAACTGAGCCTTGAAGACATTAATTAAAGGATCTGAAGCCAAGAAAGGATGATGTCAGGATCCAAAGCTATGTACCACAGGCTCTGGAGCCCAGCATCCAACTGCTGGATGAATCTGCAAAGGAAAAGAAACCAAAGCAGAGAACTGAGCTAACATGCAGACACATCAGTTCTCATGAGAAAGACAAGACGGTTGTCAGTCAAAGCCCCAAATGACCTTTTTCTCAGCTGGCATTTAGATGTTCACTCCAGGCAGTGTTAAAAACCATCCCTGTGGCCTGAGTCTGAACCTACCAGTAGCTCTGGGTCCCTTCAGCAAAGGACAATGTTATTTTACAAAAGAAGGGATTCCTCTCATTTGGCTCTAAAATCAGGAAATAAGAGAGCCAAGTGAAGCCAGAAGCCATAATCTGGTTTATTTCACCGTAGTCTCCTATTAAACTGGGGAGAGAGGCCATAATTGCTCCAGCAGACTCTAGAGGTTCCACCAGGCAGAACCCAAGCTATAAGTCCCCATGTGAAGGGCTCTGTAGACACCCATATAGCAAGCACAATTCTATCAGTGATGAAACTGGCATTCAGTGTTCAGCGAAGAGCCTTGGTATTTCAGCTGGGTATCTCTCAGAGCTCCCTGGAAAGGTGACTTGACAGCCCTGGTTGGCTCCTACAAGTTCTGGGCACTGCCCACTGCAGACAAAGAGGCCATTCCTGTGGGCCAGGTGCCAGGTGCCAGATACAAGCATGAGGGCAAAGAAGTCATAGAACCTTCACAAACCCTACTCCACAGCTGTCTGGAACTGTTCTGTGGATCTACAATTCTCAGCCAGAAAAGCTAGCTCTTACAGGAATTTAAGTTTGAACTTGCAACTATTTCTAGTTTGTTCATTTCTGGAAAAGAGGGTAGAAAAAAAAGGGACAGAGTTGGAAGAGAAGCATTGTATGGATCTCCTTTCTATTGTTCCTCATCATGTGAAACTCATTATTTCACTGATAAATGAATAATGATCCTGCCAGAAAATCCCTGAAAGGTATCAAGGGAGCCCACAGGCCATCAGACTCTCAGACCTGGTTTTGAGGCATCTCAAGACCATTCAGATCCCTCCGTGTGTCCCAGAACCACCTGCTTTCTCACCCCTTATTTCTACCCACTGGCCTGAGTACAGACAGCTGAACTGCTGGCGTTTATGGATCTTTCTTAGATTGAGAGGCGTAAGTAACATGCTGGAGTTAAGTGGAGGTGGAGGCAAAGGTGGGGTGCAGGGCCGGTGAGATGGCTCAGCGGCGTAAGCGCCTGCCCGGCAAGCGCGAGGGCCCGAGTTCGACTCCCGGATCCCACATACGAAAAAGGGGCCGGTGATATTGCTCAGCGGCATGGGTGCCTGCTGGTGTGCGAGGTCCTGAGGTCGACCCCGGTACCCACCAAAAAAAAAAAAAAGGTGGGGTGCAGGACACTCTGAGGTCCTAAAGCCACCTTGCAGTACAGAAGCCAACCATAGCAGAGAGATAAAGTCCTAAAGGAGACTTTAAGTGAAGGCCAGTATCACAGAAGTATTTTCAAAGAAGCTGGGATGGCTTCAAGCACCATCTGGCTATAGGCAGGCAAGACAGAAATGAGACAAGAGTATGGGTCTCCACAATTTCTGGTGCCTTGCCATTCCACTACTCCTTGCTAATCCAGCAGGAGGAACCTTTTCTTTAATGTGACAGTAGTATTTTCACAACTAGGGTTGCACTAAATGCTCTGCTGTCCAGACTGGTGTCTTTGTAATGTTGGGTAGCTCACAATGACTTAAGCTCAGAGCCTCTTCCACTGAAATGAGGTTAACTTCAGAGACATACAGATCTTGGAAGAAATGGCTGAGTACTGTCTTAGCACACAGTGTATCACTAGTTCTCCCAATAAATGTGTTATCATTTATTCTCACAATCTAGTCATAATCTGCTTTACTGGAAAACAGTTATGGGCTGGCACAACAGATTTCCAACAGACCTATTAGTAAAGGAAGGAACAAATTTGTTCCTTGATAGCCCAGAGAGAAATCCAAGAACATTGCATGGAAGGTTCATATTCAGTATTTATTTTAGAAATTCTTATGTTTATAATTTTTAGCTGCTTAAAAAGAACGTGACATCTTGGCAGAGAGAACACTTTTGTTCTCTAGGAATTCTCACCAAGAAGCTGACTTGTGTTGTTAGGAAGATCAGTCCATTACTTCTATCAGTCGCCTTGCCTTCCCTTCAGGATGGGTGCAAATGCTCCCTCACACCAGCATAAGGAGTGAGGATAAACCCAGAAACATGGTTGTTGCTCCAGCTTCATGGAGCGCAAGCTGGAGGGCAAGCTGATGGGACACACTTTCAGATCTCCTTCAGTGTTAAGTTCCATGGCTTGGTAGTTAGTGGTACCTCGCTGATACTCCTCCCTACAGTAACTTCAAGTGCCTCGCTCCATGCTTTCTTCTGTCTTTTCTCCTTATGTTGGCCTGAGCGTCAGTTGGGGCTTTTCCAACAAAAGACAACTGGGGTGCCCAAAAATGTATCTACAGGTAAACTAGAGTCACTACCAATAAAATCTACACCACATTGGTTTGCATCCTAGCTCCGTGTCCCATGCAGAGCTAATGCCAGCACGAAGATTTCAGGGAATAACCAGCGGTTGGTTGCTTATATTCTTCTGCCCTCTACTCCAATGAATGGGAACTAATAAGTCATCAGCTCACTGTGGAACTGTCTTCTTCTTTAGGTATTGCTCATCAAGAAAAAAAAAAAAAAGATATTTACACAAGAGGAGAAGTTCTATCACAGGAAGACCAACCCAGAAAGCCCTGCATGGATAGTCCTGTTTCTGAAGGCCAGCAGCCACTTCCCCTAGGTCACAGCCCTCTGCATGCTTCGGCCCTCTTCTTTCCTCCTCCCTCTCACTCCCCCAACTCTGGCATTCCCGATACAAGGCAGTTTGGCCATACCCTGTCACTTTTACTCAGCACTACTCCCTGATCAACCATTTATCATATTCTTATTTTGGGCAGCATACTCTGTGTCCCTCATGGGGCTTGACTTCCGGTAGGGTAAAGCAGCAAGCAGATGACCTACCAGCTAATGATAAGGCAAAAAAGAGAAGCTAACCAGAAAGAGAAGTGAATGGTCAGCTTTGCATCACTATAACAAAATACCTGGCACATGCCACTTGTGGAGTAATGAAAGGTTTATTTTCACTGCTGGCTCTGGAAGCATAAGTGTAAGGTCAGGCAGCCCTAATTGTTTGGGCCTCTGGTGAAGAAGGCATATTATGGCTGGAGCATGTGTCAAAAGAAGTACTCAAAATGTGAGCTTGGAAGCAGAGATAGAACAGGAGGGGCTGAGGTCCCTCGATCCCCTTCAAGAACACACCTCCAATGACCTAAGGATCTTCTCTGAGGTTCCACTTCCTAAAGGCTCACAGCACCGCCCAGTACTGCCACCCCAGGGACTAAACCTTTAAGAGACACACTTGAGAGTCTCTTCTAGGGGACAAATTTGGGCTAGAGCTGCTTCTCTGGGGATGGCTCACCCACCAAGTGTCTGTGGCTTTTAAGGGATGCTATTCATATTCAAACCATAGTAGGAAGCATAGGGGTTATTAGTGCTGAGGGCTGCTATTTTATTTAAGGTAGTTTTAGAAGGCTTTTCAGATGAGGGGATGTTTGGGCAGAAACCAGGAAGAATGTTGTCATGTTTTCTGGAGGAAGTCATTCCAGATGGGGGTAGCATGTGCAAAACACAGAGATAGCCATGGCAAGGGGCAGGGCTGGTGTGGCCAGCCCAAGAAGGGCAGAAGCAAGTGATAGAAGATAAGACCAAAGAAGGAGAAAGAGACAGGTCCTGCAAGCTACCGAGGCCACTTGAAGACGAGCTTTTGGTTCAGTGTGAGACACAAAGCCACTGAAGTGGTCAAGCTGAGGATTATAAGCTTTAAGAATCCTCTGTCAGGGCCAGTTATATGGCTCAGTGGCATAAGCACCTGCCTGGCAAGCGGGAGGTCCTGAGTTCGACTCCCAGTACGCACGTAAAAAAAAAAAAAAGGGGGCCGGTGAGATACCTCAGTGGCATAAGCGCCTGCCTGGCAAGCGCAAGGTCCTGAGTTCGACTCCCCGGAACCCACATACAAAAAAAGGGCTGGTGATATCGCTCAGCAGCACGGGTGCCTGCTGGTGTGCAAGGTCCTGAGGTCGATCCCCGGTACTCACCAAAAAAATAAATAAATAAAGCAACTTTCTGTCAGTTCTCAAGAGGCCAGATGGTAGGAGCTGGGAAGGAGGTGACCCAGACAGGGACCTTCCAGGCAGGCTGGCAAGATATGAATGCACCTTGGACACCCAAGCAAAGTTGGAAGTGATGAGAGGGCTGGTTTCGGGATGTATTTTGGAGGTGAAGACAACTGAATGTGTGATGAACTGGACAAGAAGTGTGAAAGGTAGGGATGAATCCAGCTGGATCTCAGCACTGGATGGCCATGCAGCCCCCACCCCACCCTAGGGAGCTTACCAAAGCCACTCTCTAAGCAGGAGCTTCAGCTAGAGCTATTCCGCCGGGATGGCTCACCCACAAAGTGTCTGTGGCCTCCTTCCTCTCCTCTTCCCTGTATAGGCGGAGGGAGTTGAACCATCCTCTGGCAGGAAGACATCCAAAGGGAACTTTTCCTAGAATTGTGAGTAACAGTGAGCTGCTAAAAATGAGGCCTGATTTTACAGGGCACATACTGGAAATGAAGGCTATTAATAGGTTCCTGCAGGCCGGCTGCCACGCCAAGACAGGCTGCAAGGCAGTGAGCTCACCCAGCAGCGTCAATGGGGGTGGGAAGCAGAATTCTACAGCTTTAAAGTAGGCCAGGGAAAGAAAATCACTTCACAGAGTTGCCTTAAGAATGCAAAAAGAGTCAATAACCATTTCCCAGTGTATGGCCGAACAGAGCCATGAGCTAGTGTGTAAATATTTGAGCTACACACAAATCTGAAAGCTCAGGGAGCAGACAGGCTGTGTCAGTGCCTGCTGCCTGGCTCTGCCTTTGCAGGAATAGCAAGAATGGATGCCTCGGTTCCCCTCAGCACACTTACTGCTTGTGTAGGGCAGGTACTGAGAGGGTCCTGTGAAACCCAATGTACTACTGGGACAGAGGAAATCAAGCAGCAAGAATAAAAGTCCCTGAAAAACTGCACATTTCTCTCAAGTGGCAAGAAGCCAAAAAAAAAAAAAAAAAAAAAAAAAATTCCTCAGATCCTCACTTCCCATTGTGTGCCTATTTTCCTAGCCAACATTTTGGAGGAGTATTAGTTTCTGATGAAATCAACTTGATATAGTAAAAAGATCAGGCTGCATGGAGATCTTATTTTGAATCCCAGCTGTACCTGTTCCAGCTGACCTTGGACAAGCTGACCTAATATTTTTGAGCTCAGTTTCCTCATCAGTAAAATGGGCATAAAACTACTTACTACTTACACAACATTGCAAGACTTAAATAGGAAACACTTGATTGGTTCATAGTGAGGAGCTGCAAATGCGACTTGGCCTTCCTGGTTTCTAATGGACGAGGAGGAAAACAGACTTTAAGCCAAGGGAACTGCACACAGCCAGGGAATCCAGAAGGAGAGTGTTGCAGTAGGCATATTTTCCAGAGTCTGTCGACCCTAATCCTATACTGAGTGTAACAGTCAAGAGCAGTGCGCACTTCTCTGTTCCCCCTCCAGAAAGTCCTCCATGCCAGTTCAGTATAGCAGAATCTGCTTGGAATTTGTCCAGTGTACAATGAACAGAAACTGCCTTATTTTTCCCTTAGTCTTGCAGACTTGTCATGTTTTGTGCAAAAAGTAGAGGACCAGCTGAGGGTATTCTTGAGATGTCAGGACTCAGGAAGCTCCGTGTGGCCTCCGATCTCTTTCCTCTGCTTCTCAGTTTCACTTGGATCTCACAGAAAACAGAAACCCCTCAAGTAAAAACAGACTGGGACTGAGTCCGTGCACTTGCGCTCTCTCTCTCTCTCTCTCTCTCTCTCTCTCTCTCTCTCTCTCTCTCTCTCTCTCTCTCTCTCTCTCTCTCTCTCTCCTCTTGGAATGGATGGATTCGGGAGGAATCTAAGTATCACTGTAAAATTCACAAAATCCCAAACCCACTGAGTGAGCAGCAGATGAGGGAAATTGTTCCACATCCCGCCGAGAGGAAATGAACGGGACTGGGAGAAGAATGTGCTGCGTGGTGTGAAAGCTGTTTTGATTCCTGATGCTGAACATCTGCCACATTGTGCGAGGAGCCACCATCTCACACAGACGGCAAGGACCCTCTGAGTACTGGCCGGAGCTGTGGCCCTCGGCAGCTGTGGGAACACGGACAGGAAGCAGAGGACCCTGGAAGAAAGAGTAGGAGTACATCCTGTGGGGATAGATAAAAAATTAATGGCCAGGCTGTGAGAACCTCTTCCCAGCAAACACGTGAGCTCAGGAATTTCCTGAGCCAAAGATCTGACTCCAGTTATTTGTTGTATCTGTTTATTTGTTCTGCAGGAGATTTTGCATAATTTGGGCAAAGGGAAAGTAGATATTAAAGCCAAAATGTATATGACTGCCCTTTGGAAGTGTCTGCTTACAGAGCACACTCATGATCCTGGGCAAAGGGCATTAGTTTGTAATTCAGAATTTGCCTGCTGGCTAAAGGGTTAAGCAGAGCAGGGGGCCCTGAGAGAGGAAGCCAGGGGTGTCTGTCAGAACTCTCCCCTGGACAGACAGACAGACAGACAGACAAACGGGCGGCACATGAAACACCATCAGCCCCATCAGGTAGCCGCTCCCTCCTGCCCAGTGAGTGCTTTCAGCCTGCCTCCTCAGCCAACTCCAGCCAGCAAAGAGAAGCTCTTTCCGAGTCACACAACCAGGAAGCCATTTATCATTATCAGAGACCTTATCACACTCTGGCATTCCTCTGAATTTCCAAGAAAGTTGCTCCATAATTTTTACTAAGACTTATCGTTCATTCATCTAACCCTGTGTTAGAATCATAAGCAGTGAAGTATGTGTTGGGTAAAATTATATTT
The DNA here is from genome assembly GCA_028451465.1 of Erethizon dorsatum. Taxonomy (NCBI): domain Eukaryota; kingdom Metazoa; phylum Chordata; class Mammalia; order Rodentia; family Erethizontidae; genus Erethizon; species Erethizon dorsatum. The sequence goes on from CM051828.1 coordinate 60,386,748, forward strand.
CTAGTGGTTCTTGGTAGCAGACACTTGTTTTTCCATTCTTTGAAGATAACTATTGAATATATGTTTTTGGCTTCCCACTTTCAGCATCTGCCATGACACAGGTTTGGGTAATGGCCACTGCCACTAAGCAGTCGCAGGCCTAGTCCTGTCTGGCTCTGTGCCTTCCAGATCTCCAGAGGGTTTAAGCTTTCTTCCTGGGAGGAGAGAGGAGAACAGCTTGGAAGGCTCATCCTCAGTCCAACTCATTTTCTCATCTGAATTCCTCTCCTCCCGAAGCCTATTTGATGGACTATGTGGCTTCATTCATGCACTTGGTGAATGTTCATTAAATGCTCCTTGGATAGAGTGTACCTTCTTAGGATCCTCAGCATTCCCACCAGGATACCCTACACCCTAATGACATCCCCAATATCTCCTTACTCCATCCCGCGTTCAGACACAGCTTCCTGCAAGACCATAGCTGTACCTCTGTTTCGCAGTCTCACCAAGTGTGGGTCTCACTGATGTGAGCTTCATTTCCATTCCATCTAGATATTCTTATTTTTCTTAAAGAAATGCTCTCTTACTTTATTATACTCCTTTATTCCCCTCCTTCCTCTCTCCCTTCCTTCCTTTAAGGCTCATATCCTCTTGGAGAACATGACAAGGCTCAATCTCCAGCAAGACTCCCTGTGGCCTGGGACACTGGCTCCGCCCTGGGGACCTCAAAGCATGGGCTTCCTCCCAGTGCCATTCAGCACGTGCCCCAGAACATCTTTCCTGGCCCTGACTAGGCCCGTCTCTCTTCTGCGTGATTACAAATGCACCTTCCACTCTGGGTTGTCACGGACAGCAGCCTGCCTGACAAACTTCACCCAACCTTGGGTTTTACTCGGAAATGTGAACATCCACCTGCACCCTGGCAAACTAAAGGGATGGAGACGGAGGGGGGTAGGGATCCACCCACAAAACACAAGAGTCACAAAGTAGTGTTCAAAAGACTCCAGTACTTGGAGCTGAACATCTCTTCTGATTTCCCAAAGCTGATGGAAATATTCTGAAGGTATTAATAAAATGCAGATGTTGGAGAATGCGACTTAGAATTCTGCTGAACAAATGACCCTGTTGGGAGGTCGTTTCCAGTCTCCAGGGACATTCCGCAGAGGGCCCAGCTGATTGTCTCATATTGAAACAACATGTCCAAGACACATTCCCGCCAGAAGAAAGCGGAACAAGGCTACTCCGACCAAATATAAATCATGAGGCAAAGGGCAACTGAGCTCCCTAGTCCTGCGCGCCTCCCTCCCTGACTCACTCTCCTCCGCCCTCCCGCCCCCCAAGGAAAACAGCGCGTTGAGGAAGAGACTGCCAAGCCAAGCTGACTCCGGCGCCAGCCGGCTGAGCGGCACACATGGCGGCCGTTTGGGGAGTTCACAGCTTTCCACGCTGTGGCCCTGATGTTTTTGCTTCACTGCAATTTGTTTCTGATCTTAAGTCAAGTCCTTACAATGCTGGGATCCCCTAGAGAGTTTATACTTTGACCTTATGACAATACCAGAGGCCAAGGAAAAAAAAATCAGATAAGAGGGAAATTCTGTTGTTGGGAGGTAGATGGCAGGAGGACGGGGCAGGGGATTTGTTACTAAAGTAAAAGTGTTACTTGTGAAATTATTGCCCATCCAATAAAAAGAACAGAGTGTCTGTCAAGAGACAAGTTGCCAAAATGGAAAGAAAGTCTTCTTTCAAAGGCCGCCAAACCTGGCGATCCTCGATGAGCTGTGTGTTCACGGAAGGACACATTAGCTGGGCTGGGGTGGGAGACCTTCCACAGCAGCCTCTGGCTAGTGACCGGCACAACCGCTGGACAGGGCCTTTCATAGCTCTGTTTGTTATGAAAATGTGGGAGAGCCCACCGTGTCCTCTGCTGGCCAGCCCTGTCCGCCACCACTCCTCAGGGCAGACCCAGAGTTTTGGGCCAGAAGCTGTGGTCCAGATTCCCCGGCCACCAGGGCTGCTGCGGGTGACTAGAGGACACTGGGCAGAGCGGGGAGGGACTCTGTTCTCACCACTCAGAGGTAGGGTAGGTGCCACAGACATGGTGACACCAAAGCTCCTGCTGAGCAAAGGCACCCTGTCCCTGGAGTCCCACCCAGTCATGTGCCCTCAGGAACAGAAGCCCCCAGTGACAGTCAGTACCCACCTTGGAAGCAGCAGGGGCACCAAAACAGGAAGCCCTTGAGAGGACTGGGCCGGTCTGAGCCCTGCCACTGGGGACAGATCAGGGAAGACAGTCAGCGGTGTGCTTCCAGATGAGAAACATGCTGAAATCAAATCTCTAGATCTGAAAGAAGGAGCAGGCTATGTCAGCATGTCCGGATGGAGGAAGTGAACAGCCTTTCTTCTATGGAGATTTCTGCAGAGGACGCCTCCGAGGATTGTGGGCTGCTCACTGCAAATCCCCCCACGCAGGCGGAAAACAACACAGAGCGCTAGAGATACGGAGAGGGGCTTACCCACACATGGGCGTGTGAGCAAACATTAGGGTTCAAAAGAAATTCCAAGTTGAAAAGAAATAGTCAAAATTATTTTTTTTTCCTTTGGGAATTTATCAGAAAGTAAGATAATGACCATCCTAAGCAGCTAAATGTTTGGGCTTCCTTAAAAAATAAAACATTCCATGGGCCAGTGAGATGGCTCAACGGCGTAAGCGCCTGCCTGGCAAGCGCAAGGTCCTGAGTTCGACTGTCGGTACCCACATACGGAAAAAGGGCCGGTGATATCGCTCAGCGGCACAGGCACCTGCGGGCGTGCGAGGTCCTGAGGTCGACCCCTGGTACGCACAAAAAATTAAAAAAATAAATAAATAAAACATTCCCATGACAGAGGACACCCAGGAGGCCTGCTTTGAGATGTCATGTCTGGGGGCTGTCTGCCCCCTCCCCCAGGGAAGGAGACAATGGGGGCTGTCTGCACAGTGCAGGGATCTGGGATTGTGAGAGTGAAGGAGAGAAATCAAACCAAGTTTGGGGAGTGAGACAGGCCGGGCTGTAGAATTGAAATGTAGACAGCTTATGAGTTACCAGAGAGCAGAAAAGGTATTTCAGACAAGGGGAACAGCATGCAAAGGGCCAGAGCTTCGTAGGGGAGCAGGTGGGCAGTAGAGAGAGAAGGGTGATGGGGAGACAGTTAAGCCTAACAGCCCGACCTGGATCACAGACCCTGTTAAGTGTTAAGCCTTTGATTGTTGTTGTTATGGTACTGAGGACCCAACCCAGAGCCTTCCACACTGAATTACATCCCCAGCCCTCTTTTTATTTTTTATTTTGAGACAAATTCTTGCTAAGTCACTAAGTTGCCCAGACTTAGCCCAAACATGCAATCCCTCTGCCTAAGCTCCTCAGAGTTGTGGGGTTACAGGTCTGTGTCACCACATTCAGCTTCGCTAACTTTTTTATTATGATAAAATATGCATAAAATTTACCATCCTAACTATTTTTAAATGTACAGTCCAGCAAAGTTAAGTACATTCACATTACTGTGCAACCATCACTACCATGCATCTCCAGAAATCTTTTCATATGTCAAAATTGAAACTCTTCCTCCCAGATCCTGCCAGTCACCAAGCCATTTTCTGTCTCTGTGAATTTGAAATTTTAATTACCTTATAAAAGTGGAATCATACAGCATTTGTTTCTTCTGTGATTGGCTTTTTAAAAACTTAGCACAATATTCTCAAGGCACATCCATGTTGTAGTGTGTATCAGTCTCCTTCCTTATTAAGGTTGAATAGTTTTTTGGGGAGGTTTTTGTTTGTTTTGTTTTGTTTTGTTTGAGACAGGCCGTTGCTATATAGCTCATGCTGGCCTTAAACTCAGTATGTAGCCTAGGCTGGCCTCAAAGTCACAGTGATCCTCCTGCTTCAGTCTCAGGAGTGCTGGGATTACAGGTGTGTGCCACCATGCCCAGCCTTAAGGTTGAATAGTAATTCATGTGAATATATTCTATATTTTGTTTATCCACTCATCCATCAGTGGACAGTTGGGCTGCCTCCACCTCTTCGCTGCTGTGAATAATGCTGCTATGCATAAAGACATATAAATATTTCTTCAAGATGCTGTGTTAACTTCTTTTGGCAATGTACCCAGAAGTGGCATACCTGGATTATATGACAATTCTATTTTTAATTTTTTAAGGAGCTGCCATACTGTTTTCTAAAGCAGCTGTACAATTTTATATTCCCATCAACAGGAAAGAATAGTATCAATTTCTCCATATCTGCACCAGCACTTGGTTTAAGGATTGGACTTTTGAAGAGAAAAGCCTTGGAGGGTTTTTTTAAACATCCACTACAGAGGGCTGAGTTAGTCATATCCCCTTGTTCTTGGCACACTATCATGAATATGTACAATGTCTTCTTTGCTATAATTTTTAATTCCATTGTATCCCATACAACACTCCCATTCCTTTCCCTTGCAAAGGCAATATTTTAAAATTTTATTTCTTCATATTTGAACATGTCCTTACAAAGTACGGTTTATAGTTTTCTGTGCATGAATTCTTGATGTATGTAAATGATTGTGTAATTTACCTTACCACATTCTTATTTTAATGAAGAAATCAGCCCTCTTTATTTAGTTTTTATATCCATGGATTCATCCAACCTTGGATCAAAAATATTCAGGGAAAAAATTTCATCTATGCTGACCGTGGAAGAACATCTTTTTCTTGTCATTATTCCCTAAAAAAATACAGTATAACAACTATTTAAATAACATTTGCATTTTATTAAGTATTAAAACTAACATAGAGATTAAAGTACATGAAATCATATGTGCAGACTATATGCAAATAATAAGCTATTTTATTGAGCATCCACAGATTTTGGTATCTTGAGGGAAGGGGGGATCCCAGAACCATCCCCCTCAGATGTGGCGAGGTGAATCACCCATGGTTTTAAATTGGCCTATGCAACTAGTCATACATTAAGTCCATTGCTTCTAACCACCACGCATTTGACATGCATTTTACGTGTACTGCTCTTCCCCATCCAGACCTCCGAGACCAACACTGAGCCTACCCTAACTCCCATCCGTACACACAACACTGCAATGAGAATCTTCATACCCATCACCTCAAGGACCTGCCTGAGGGTTTCCACAGAGCCCCTGACTTGTTCCCAGGACAGTCCTGTACTTGACTTGGCTTATGGGGCCAGATCCTGTCCCAGATGGCTGTCCTGTTTGCACACCCACCAGCAGGCACAAGGGCTTCTGTGAGCAGGAAGCAGTGAGAGAAAGCCTGCTGGGAAGCTGAAATTGCAGAACAGATTATGACTTAGACAGGTTTTTAAAGAGTCAAACTATTGAAGGATTTTAGCAAACTCTGTAAAGGAGGTAAAGAAAGAACCCTGTTTTCATATTCTAAATAATACTCAGGCAAGCCCTTTTTTTGTCACTCTTCTAGCCAAGCAACTGCTGGTAACTGTGATTTAACCACAGAAGTTCAGCACTCAGAGGAGAAATTCTCTGCCTCACACTCCCTCACCTCCACTCACACTTGACAGTGCAGGCAACTTTTACAAAAGGTGTGTTAAAAGCAATTTTCTAATGAGAAAGCAATAATAATAAGAAGGCAAGGATGAAGGAGCCTTAGCCACACTGGGGAGAACCTTTCAGCCTATGTTATTTTAGCTTGTAGAGTGGTACCTTGGTTGACAAACAATTCTTCCCATGATTCTGGTCGCAAACTAAATCAGAAGAGAACTGAATCAAATTCAGTGGTTAGGTTCAATGTTGACCTTATGGGGAAATTTCATTCAGTTCCCATCCAATTCTGTCTGGGAGCAGAATCATGGCAAGAAGTAAGTTTGTGAACCAAGGTGCTCTGTACTCACATTAGTGAGTGTCCATCTAAACTGTAGGATAAGTGAGGCCTGGTCAGTGATGAAGGGGGAAATCTGAGAAGACAAGGGATGAGTTCTACAAGGGGACACAGTCTGCAGAGGGCGACACTGGAATTGGAGCTCTCTCTCCACAAATAGTTACATCATCAAAGGGGACACTGCAGTGCAGAGGACACCGCTGCACAAGGGAAACAACATGCCCAGCACAGGACCTCCCTGCAGAATAAGAATTAAGAAAACTACATGTAAACTACAGTACGTAAACTACAAATTAGAAGTTTGGATCCTTGGCTAACTCCTTGGCTTGCTACCCTTTGGTTTCTTTATCTACAGAATGGTAGCAGTCATCATTTCTATTTCTTCTTGCTGTTCTAAGGACTTAGCCATTCCCTTGCCAGGCACTGCTCTAGATGAGGGGAGCTTTAGCCTGAACAAGTCAGACCAGATTTCTAACATCAGAATGCTTGTGCCCTAATGGGGAGAGATGATGATAAAAATGAATCATTCCATAGATATCATTACCTGCTTTCCCCCAAACTCAGTTATGGTAAGCAGGATGGTACCTGGGGACTCTCTCTTCCTTTAGATGTAGATAATATTATATCCTACCTCTATCCCATCACCTGAGGAAGAAATCCAGGGACTGCCCAAGACTTTCTGCAAACACACTTAAGAACTTACTTCTCAAGACCATTTGCCTCCTACTTCCTTCCCACTCCAAATGCTTGTTCTGTATATGTTGCATACTTACACACATGCATGCACACACACACAGAGCAGTGTGAGGCCAACGCCTTTGGAGCTAGTGGGGGCTTTCAGAGCATCAAGGTCAAATGTCTACCTCTACTTTCGATTAACAGGTTTGCTGTATCCCTTAGGCCCCTGGACCTCATTGCCCCATCCTCTCTGCTCTGTGTCTCCTTGTTGATTCTCTCTGTTCAAACCCTGCGGAGTTTATATTGTTATCCCAGTGGGTCCAAAAGGCTGACCATCATATCACCTGCAGAATAGAGTATCAAGCCAGAATTAATCCTAAGCTGCAGGCATGTCCTGTCCTGGGCATGTTGTTTCCCTTGTGCAGCGGTGTCCTCTGCACTGCAGTGTCCCCTTTGATGATGTAACAGTTTGTGGCGAGACAACTCCAAGTCAGGGTCTCCCTCTGCAGACTTTGTCCCCTTATAGAACTCGCCCCTTGGCTTCTCAAGCCTTAATATTTCGTAGTTTTCCTTGTTGGGTTTTTAAAATGCCTGGTACCTATAACCCTTTCCTTCTTGCCTATTTCTTCCTTTTGGAAGGAGACTGTTTATTCTCAGCCTGTCCTACCATTGTATTTTGGGAACACTTAAGCTGTTTGATTTTACAGACTCATATATACCTGAGGGGAATTTGCCTTACGATGAATCTTACCTGAGTCTCACACATACCTGACTTAGATGACACGCAGATGAGATTGAGTTAAACTTTAAAGCTGAAGCTGAAATGAGTTAAGACTGGGGGTGGTTGGAATGGAATGAATTTTATTTTATGTCTGAAGACACAAATTTGGGGAGCCAGGGGTAGAAGGTCATACACTGAATATTTGTGTCCCCTCAAATTCGTATGTTGAAATTATCCCCTCTAATGTGATGGTTTTAGGAGATGTGGCCTTTGGGAGGAGATTAGATCATGAGAGTGGAGCCCCAAGAATGAGATTAGTGCCCTGATAAAGGAGGCCCAAGGCAGCCTGCTTGGTCTTTCCGCTATGTGAGGACACAAAAAGAATGGGGCTCTACAAGACATGGGATCTGTTGTGCTTTAATCTTAATCCTCCCCAGTCTCCAGAACTGTAAGAAATAAGTTTCTATTTATAAATTACTTACTCTTTTGTATTTTGCTATAGCATCCTAAAAGACTAAGGTATCTCCTTTTCCCATTTCTATCTCAGGAACAGTATAGCTATCCAATCAGGCAAGCCAGACAGCTGGGAGTCACTCTGGACCCATCTATATCCTTATCCCCATATTTAAATTGGCATGAAATATGCTGATTTAACTCATCAAGAATTGCTTGAGTTTTTGCTTTCTTTCAACTGTGTAGCTTTCTTTCAACTGTGTAGCCACTTTGTGCACTTCTTTCATCTTTGTCAGAACTACTACGGTAGGTTCCCTTGCCACCAATCCATTCCCCAGGACATACCCAGCAGGGTGATTCCAAAACATAACTGTATGCATGGGACTCCGAATAAAGTGCTTTTCATTATTCTTGAGCATGACAGAAGTTCTGAATCTCATCAAACAGCCCAACAGTATTGGCCCTACCCCATCAGCTTCATCTCACACCATTCCGCTAATCCTCTCCATCTACCTACAATGCTCTCTTCTCCTCCCTTTACCTAAATTCTTCTCATCTTTCAAATCTCAAGTCTGATATATTGAATCCCTCTTCATATGCTTTGACAATGCCACACATCTCTCTCTGGTGCATTTCAATTGTCTATTTATAGTTTTGATCAGGGTTTGGCAAACTAAAGCCCACAGTCAAAACTGGTTCCATCATCCATTTTTGTAATAAAGTTTTATTGGAATACTCATGCTCCTTCCTTTGTGTACTGTGTAGCTGTTTGTGCACTATAACAGCAGAAATGGGTAACTATGACAGAGGCCAGAGGTCCACCACACCTGAAATCTTGGCTGGCTGACTCTCCACAGAAAATATCTGCCAGTTTTGCTTATTTGATAAATCTGTCTTCCACACACTCAGTAATCCAATGAAGACAAAGATTGTGTTGGTTTTCTCTACTATAATAACTTAATGTCCCCCAAACAGTGTCTGATACTCAGCGAAAACTCCATGGGTTATCGACTGAATAAATGGAGAGTCAAGTCTGCCATGTTGTCACGTCACTTCCCACCCTTGGGTGTTTTTCTAAGCAAACACAGTCATGATGTCAGGAGGTAATTTCACATTCTCTGCATTCCTTGCCTTTCTGGTAATTCCCATTCATCCTGCTGCCTCTTTGGTAATTTCCATTCATTCCACAGCTGAGGTTCCTTGACAACTGTGTGTTCTTCTGAAGAGGCAGTGGGCGCATGAGTAAATACACCCTGCTGGCTCCCACCTGCAGATGTAACTATTGCAGATAGAAAATACTGGGGAAAAATTACATCTATAGTGAACATGTACACTGTTTTCTTGTCATTGATCCCTAAATAATGCCGTATAACAACTTTTACAATACAGTATAACATTTTAAATAACATTTACAGTATATTAGGTATTATAAGTAATTCAGAGATGATTCAAAGTATACAGGAGAGTGTGTGTGGGTTCTATGCAAATACTATGCTACATAAGGAATTTGAGCATTCTTGGATTTTGGAATCCATGCAGGTGCTGGAACCAATTCCCTTTATATATCTAGGGAAAACTGTAATCTGAATAGAAGGAGCTTATTACTCAAAGTGATTGCACACGAATCAGGAATTACCTTTGAAGATGGGTCTTTCAGTGATCTCTGCACACCACCACACAGCCTGGGAGAGTATCAGGGCTTTGCTCTCATTCTGTAGCACAGATTGATGCTGTTTGTAGAAGTTCATGCACATCTACTGACTACAAAGTCTCTTTTCTTTTAAACACACCAACATTTCCAAAATGTGTGCTCTCTCATGATTTTTATGAGGGAAAGGGGATTCAGTGCTCAAATGTGACTGGAAATGGGGCATCCTCCTTAGTGACTGTGGAGATTCTGCAGTGAAAGAAACCTGTTCAACATTTCCAAAATGTATTTGGCCTCCATGCATCTTTTCCTCCATTGAATACCTAGAAATCCTCTGCAGAGCCTGGTATTCTGTGGAACACATTCAGAGAAAGAAGTATTTTTAATAATCTAACTACCTACTGTTAACAATGCTATGCTAAAGGCAATACTGCGTCTATCCCGACTCTCTGCCCAACCAGGACCACATGTATGTCACTGCACCTCTGAAGAGGGGGCTTTGAACGAGGGCATGGGGAGAAGAGGTTTCTTAGCCTTCCTTCCCATAAAATGCCATTAGCTCCTGAATTACTGCATTACTCCATTCTTTCAGCCTAACTGATTTAAACTGTCTCAGAGAAAATCAGTTTCACTATCTGAGCAAAGTAATCCATCCACAACAGAAATGACAGAGATAATCCTCTTAAAAGACTGTTGCAACCTGAAAGAGACCTTAGCTATTTAGCTATAAGTTGGATATCAGGAGCCACTCTCTCACCCTCAGTTATGCTCCTGTAAGCACCTCATCAATCCTCCTTATTCAAAAACAGCAATCAGTATGGCAACTGAGATGCTGCCAACTGCCTATGCTGTTCTTGGTTTGTAACTGGAGTCATCATTTAGACATGACTTACTTTGTTTCTTGCTCAGGAACAGCCTCTCATTCATCTTTATATCACTCCACTGCCTGTTTGAAGAAAGTTCACGAATGAAGTTGAAAGCCTTTCACTTTTCATCTTGCTGACCTCTAACAAACTCATATTTTTGATGACTTGCCATGGACTAAACACCACACTGAGCTGAAGTCTAGGATCCCACCACCTGAAGGGAGAGATAGGCAGTGATACGATGGTTCATAGTGCCCTGTGATAAGCGCTATGTCATCACTAATGATGACTTGCTAGAAAATTGGAAGAAGTCTGACAGAAGACACTGGTCATTGGAGCCCCGCATGGAGTGAACATGAACATCACAGGGTCACTAAAGGTTTTCAGGAGAACACAGCCACGGACAGAAGGCAGCATCTGTGGGGAGCTAGCCGAGGGACTAGTGGGCTAGCCTGAGGTGTCCAGACTCATCCAATGGGTAATTGAAGTCATGGAGGACTTTTAAGCAGCATAATGTGACTAAATCTATGTTTAGGATGAAAACTCAGTCTGGAAAGATTGTGAGAGAGAAATTCTCTTTTTTGTTTGAAAAGGCATTGGGACAAATAACCACTGTCCTAAACTAATTCTCTTGGGTATCTAGTAGGCACCCCCTAAAGTGCTGGTACAGTCCACTACCTAGTGGGGACTCTGTGGTCTGCTAGAAGCCACAGGTGCTGCTGCTATGAGTGAAGGTCACCTCTTCTGATGCTGCAGCCTGCCCCTGACAGACCAGGGCAGAAAGCCAACAATGAGAAGAAATCCAGTGTCCACGCCTGCCTGCCCCATCCTCCTCGGGGGCCCAGGCACCTCCAGCAGTGGTGAGGTGTGTCCAGGGCTTGGTGGCGCCCATGGCAGCAGGAGGGGTCTGTGCCAGGCGGCACTGGCCTGGCGGTGTGGCCCGGGACAGCGGCCCTGCAGGATGCCGGACAATACAGGGAAGGAAAAGGAGGGAATCCTCGACCTTGAGCTGGAGCCGGGTGCAGACTACTGAACCCTGGGTGTCTCCACAGGTCTCAAGACATAAAAAAATTCTTGGAAGTTGACAAGGCAGCAAGTGAAAACAAAAGATTCTATCTGGTAGGAAGTAAGACAAAATGGAGAGAATTTGTTTTGTTTGGGGAGATAAAATAAGCAACGGACCACTGAACTAAGGTCAGGAGAGCATAGCAGCTGCCTGCAGAGCAGTGGTGGAGGGAAGAGGAAGTGTGTTGGAGACAGGTACAAAGAAGCAGCTATTTAGAGGAAAATCATCTGACACCCAGTATGGCTCCTCTGCTTTATATGAATAAACCAAACAAACCCATCACAACAAAAACACCAGAGACAGTTTCTCTGTGCAGATTCTGGTTGGAAGGCAAGACATGCCCCCATCCTAGGCACTTGGGCCACCTTGCCTGAGTGGATCCCCAACAGGTCATTGCAGTTCCCAAGTCTGCATCTGGTCTGGAAGTGAAAATTCCTCATGAAAGGAGGCTCAAGTGGAAATGTAACCATACTTCAAGTGGCCTGGCCATTCATCTATAGGACCATTAGTCTGCAGAGCCATTTACCTGTAAGGCAGTTGGGCTATAGGCTCATCATGCTTGAAACCAACAAGCTTGGGCCAATAGGGTTTCTACAGACTTTGGAAAAACTGTTCATACCAAATCAGCTTTGCTATCAGTAACTCATGAATGTTTCTTAAATGTACTTACCAGCTACCCAGAAGGCTCTGGAACATACTATGGAAAGGGTTCTGTGCTCCCTCCATCAGGTTCATATCTAGGTAGCTCTGAAAGTGAAGTGGCCTCCTCACCAGGCATGTATGTCTGTCCGCATTTCATCACACATGGCCTCTCCTACAGATGTTCAGGGCACTTTCCCAACAGGGGGCCATCACATGGAGAGAATCTAAAAATGGGACACTTTCACTGGGCAATTTTACAAAACCATCTATATTAGTCACCTTTCCATCACTAACAAAATACTTGATGCAGGCTTCTTAAGAAGTAAAGGAAGATTCATTTTGACCCATCACTCTAGAAGCCCAAGTCCACGACTGGACAGCCCCACAAATTTGGGCCTCTGGTGAGAGCAGCACAGCACGGCAGGAGCATGTGTGTCAAAGGGGTCAGTCACAGCTCAAGCCAGGTAGCAGCGATAGAGAAGAGACTGGGGCACCACCATCACTTTTGGGGGCATGCCCTTAATGATACAAGAGGCCCCACCTCATAAAAGTCCACAGCACCTCCTAATACTACCAGCCCAGGAAGAAAATCTTTACCTATGGCCCTTTGGAAGACACTCATCCAAACCACAGCGCCATCTTCATTCCTACAATGATGGCCTAGTTACAATATCAGCCACTTGGACTAAGAAGCCCCATACAGAATGCACACTATGACCTGTCTTACAGGTTTGAACTTATGAAGTTGTTGCACTGACATGAGATTTAGAAGATCAAAGCAGATATCCACATCAGTCTCTGCCAAAGACAGAGGTATCTTGACAAGGAGTCATTTGAGGCTCTTGGTGGCAGCTCATTATGCTGTTAAGAGAGCTGAAGAGCTGAACTGCCACTAATGACTCATGCATGAATCTAGGTGATTTTTTAAAATAATACACTACAGCTCTATTGAGATATACTTTTATACCATGTGATGCACCCATTTAGAGTGGAAATTCAATGATTTTTAGTATAGTCACAGCACTAAATGTTTTCTAGAATTCCCCAATGAAGCTACCTGACTTGGGACTATTCTTTGTTGTATTCCCGATTCAATCATTTTACTTGTTATAGATCTCTTGAGATTTTTTTATTTCTTCATGAATTTGTTTTGATTGTCATGTGTGTGTGTGTGTGTGTGTGTCTGTGTGTGTGTGTGTGTGTGTGTGAATTTCTAGGAATTTGTCCAGTTAGGTCATCTAATTGGTTACCAGACAGTTGTTCATAGGATTCCTTTATAATCCTTTTTATTTCTACAAGATCCATAATAATGTCCCACTTTCATTTCTAATTTTAGTTATTTGCATCTTCTTTTTTATTTTTAAATGTAGCTTATAGCTTGCCAATTTTGTCAATACTTTCAAAAAACCAACTTTTGGACTCTTTGAAACTATTGTTTTCTATTGTTTATTTTGTCTATAATCTAATCTTTATTGTTTCTATTTCAGCTAGTCTTGGGTTTGGTTAGGTTTTCCTCTTCCTAGTACCTTTAGGAATGAAGTCAAATTATTTGTTTGAGATCTTCTTTTAATGTATGCATTTACAGTTACAAATTTCCCTTCGAACACTGCCTTTACTGCATCCCACAAGTTTTGGTGTGCTCTATTTTCATTTTCATTCACCTCAAACTGTATTTTAATTTTCTTTATGATTTATTCTTTCACAATTCAACGTTTAAACATGTTTAACTTCTACATATGTGAATTTTCTAGTTTGTTTCCATTATTGATTTCTAATTTCATTTCATTGTGGTTAAAAAGAGTACCTTTTATGGTTTCAATATTTTTTTAAATTTCCTGACACATGTTACATGTGTAACCTATTTTCTATAATAGAGAATATTCCACATACACTTGAAAAGAATGTGTATTCTCTTGTTGGACAGAGTGCTTTATATATGTCTGTTAAATCTACTTAGTTTATAGTGTGATTCAATTCTTCTATTTCTTCATTGGTCCTCTTTGTAGATATTCTACCACTATTGACGTTTCCAAGTATTAATACAGAACTACTGATCAAGATGTGATGTATATGTATCAGTTCCCAACATGAATGTAATTACTATGTATCACAAGCATATAATAAATAAATAAATAAATAAATAAATAAATAAATAAATAGTGTACCTTACGAAAAAAGAACAGTCTCTCCCTTCATTTCTGTCAAAGTATTTTGGGATTCTGTTATTTGGTATATATACATTTTTAATTTTTATTTCTTGATAAATTGAGCCTTTTTTAATGTATAATGCCTTTCTTGTTTCTGGATAGAAGTCTATTTTATCTGTATTAGTGTAGCTACCCCAACTTTCTTTTGGCCACTATTTCCGTGAGGTACCCTTTTCCATCCTCTTCTTTTCAATCTATTGTGGTTTTGCTTCTAAAGTGAGTCTCTTATAAAAAGTATATATTTGAGAGATCATAGTTTTTCATCCATTTTTGTCAATGTCTTCCATCTGAAGTGGAAAGTTTAATCTATTAACATTTCACATAATTAAACGTAAGGAAGGAAAGAGTTACTGATACAGAAGTAAGTCTATAATTTTACAGTTTTTTCCTCTATGACTTATGCCATTTTGTCCCTCATTTCCACCATTATTGTCTTTTTTTGTATGTAACTATTTATAGGCAAGCAGTTTGATTCCTTTTTCATTTCTTTTCATAGATTTTTAAAGATGTTTTCTTTTGATTACCAGGGGATTATAATTAACACCCTAAGTTAATAATAATAATTGACACTAACTTAATAGCACACAAAAACTCTGTTCTGAGTTCAATCACTGCCCATTTATTTTGTTATTTTCACAAATTACATTTATACATATTTTGTGCCCAATGACACAGACTTGTAATTGCATTTATGCATTTTATTTTAAATCATGTAAGAAATCAAAAGTGAATTTATAAACCAAAACTATAATATGATGGCTTCTGTATTTGCCTATGTAGTTGCCTAGAGATTTTTATTTCTTCATATAGTTTCAAGTTATTCTCTATTGTCCTCTCATTTCACTCTCTTTAGTATTTCTTGGGGGGCAGGTCTATTAGTAATAAACTCCTTTAGCATTTGTTTATCTGAGAGTGTCTGAAATGTGCCTTTATTTTTGAAGGTTAATTTTTCCAAATTTAGAATTCATAATTGACAGTTTTTCCTTTCATACTTTAAATATGTCATTCCTCTGCCTGATGATTTCCAGTAACTGGCTGCTAATCTTATTTGGGAGCCCTCGGATGTGACAGTTCATTCCCTGCCTCTGTTTTAAAGATTTTCTCCTTGTTTTGACTTTTAAAAATTATATAATGCATCTAGTGCAGATCTATTTGAATAGATCCTAGTGGAATTTGTTGAGTTTCTTGGATTTGTAGATTCATGTGTTTCATTCAATGTGGTGTTTGGCTATTTGTTCTTCATATATTCTTTCTGCCCCTTTCTTTCTCTATCTCCTTCTTGAATGCCAATAATACATATATTGCTTTGGTTTATGGCATCCTACAAGTCTCTTAAATCATATTCACTTTTTCTCGTTCTTTTTTTCTACTACTCTAAGGACAGCATGATCTCAATTGTCCTATCTTTAAATTCACTGGTTCTTTCTTCTGTCTGATTAAATCTGCTGGTGAAATCCTCCCAATGAATATTTTGTTCTAATTATTATATATTATGGTTTGGATATGAAATGTTCTACAAAAGCTCATGTGTTCAAGGATTGGTCTTCAATGAAACGGTGTTCAGAGATAGGCCCTTCTGGAAGATGATTCAATCACAAGGATGCTAATCTCACCAGTGGATAATCCATTAATAGATTCATAATTTGATGGCATTATTAAGAGTTAGTGGAAACTAGAAAGTGGAGGCTAGTTGGAGGAATTAAGTCACTGGGGATATGTCCCAAAAAGATATATCTTATCCCTGGCACCTTCCTCTCACTTTCTCTGTTTCTGGGCTGCCATAAGGTAAGCAGCTTTGCTCCACCCTGTACTGCCTAGCATGATATTTCACCTTTCAACAAGCCCAAAGTGATAAGTCCACACAATCACAGACTAAAACCTCCAAAACTATGATCCAAAATAAAGCTTTCTCAGCTTTAAGTTGACTTTTCTCAGGTATTGTGTCACAGTGATGGGCACAGTGATGGGCACAGTGATGGAGACCTTCAGCTCCAGAATTTCTAGTTAGTTTTTCTAATTTCTCTATCTGTACTGATATTCTCCTTTTGTCCTTATATCATCATCCTATCTCTCATTAGTTCTTTGTCTATGTTTTCCTTTATCTTTCTGAGCATATTTGAAACAGATGACTTATATCTTTGTCCAATATGTCCAATGTTAGCTTTCCTTGAATATAATTTCTCTCCATTTACTTTATTCCTTTGAATAAACCACACTTAGTTATCTGTGTGAGTGTGTGTGTGTGTGTGTGTGTGTGTGTGTGACTTTTGGTTAAGAGCTGGGAATTTGCACATGATAATGTGGCAACTCTGGAAATAAGGTCATTCCCCTTCCCAAGGGCTTGTTGTCATTGAAGTCTGTAGTCATCAAAGTTTATATGTCATTATCTTGGGTAATCAGTGAAAGCTCTGTTCCTTTAGTTTGTTGTCAGCTAGTATTTCAATAGCGATTTCCTTGCATACCAGGATCTAAATTTTTAAAAGCCAATTAATAAATAAAACCTCTCTTAGTCTCTGTAGGTTCACTCTATGCCGGAGTACATCTTCAATGTTTTGCCAATCTGTTCAAAATCCTGCCTTCCTTCTGTGCTCACACTGAGCCTGTAAATCAGCAAGTGAAAGCTTAGGTTTTCTTGGCCTTTTTCTGTGTGTACCTCCTACCTTTAGTATCATTTTGCTTTCTAAATTTCCCAGTATACATGGGTGCTTTTGAGTGTTGTAAGTTCACAGAGAAACTCTCTCCAACTTTCCCTCCCAGGATATACATGGTCAATTTTATGTCCAACTGTCTATCTTCTGCCCAGAAGTCATGTTAATTGCCTTGCAGTGTTTTCAAGCAATGACCATTGCTTCTCTACCATGAGTGACTTCAGAACTGACCAAAACAGTGACATGCACCTTGTGTCCATCCCCCCCAAAACCCCTAGACATTTTAAACAGACAAACACAATAATTCCCTCTTGGCAATACAGGCTACTTTCTTCAAGACCACCACTAAGCTGGAAAGGGTATGAGGTAAGAGCAAATTAAAAAACCACAAAGATTTCCTGCCTTTTTTTTTTTTTTTTTTTTTTTTGGCTTTTTCTCTTTTTGAGACAGGGTCTCACTATGCAGTTCAGGCTGGCCTTCAACTCACTTTGTAACCCATGCTGGCCTCAAACCCGCAGCAATCCTCCTGTCTCAGCCTCCTGAGTGGTGGGACTACAGGTGTGCTTTTCTGCCATTTTTAAGTTGCCTTTTCCCTGATTCAGCATTCTTTTGGTCACTGAAACCTTTGACTGTTTTCCAGAATTCTGAAGTTTCTGCTTATTTTTCAACATTTCTATGGAGGGATAGAAGCTTCCTACTCTGCCATTTTATTTACCTATCCTACTAAGGGCAGATTTTTTGGGTAAAGTCTCTCTTTTTTTTTTTGTGGGTACTGGGGGGTCGACCTCAGGACCTCACACGCCAGCAGGCGCCCGTGCCACTGAGCGATATCACTGGCCCCTTTTTCGTATGTGGGTTCCGGGAGTCGAACTCGGGCCCTCGCGCTTGCCGGGCAGGCGCTTAAGCCGCTGAGCCATCTCACCGGCCCTAGGGGCAGATTTTTTGGAACAGCTTTTGGTCTAATGGAGAGGGAGGAGTACTATAGTATTCAAGTCAACCAAAGACATAATAATATCTCGAGCCAAGTGAGACCACTTCACAGGCCCTGTGCCATAATGCAGAGCCTATCAGAGAGGTCTTGGGCAATTGGATGTATGTGCCTGCTTCTCACTGAAAAAATCTGACCATGAGGGTCTGCATGAGCTCCCATGATGGCAGCGTAAGACTGGACTATAGTGGAAGCTGACTTTCTCTTGTGAGACAGGCAATGACCCACATCACATGAGCAAGATTCCACAATGCTATTGTCAGAGCAGAAGTCAAGAATAGGTCAACCTACTCTGAATAGCTGAACCATGCAAGCATCTCCTTCTGAAATGGGTGTTCTCCAAAGAACCTGAGAAAGCATCCATGTCAGGAAAAGCCAGAGTCAGAGCCCCTGGAGAGAGGTGAGTGTCAAATGGCAGCTACACCAGGCAAATAAGGCCTTCCTGCCACCAATTCTCCTCCTTTCCCAGCCCTAACTCCAGAGTAGGAAGAAAAGATAGAGAAATGTTTTCTTTCCCCTGTGTTCAGTCCTAAATCTCAATCAGGATTGAGATAGGGTGGGCGTGGGAGGACACTTTCAATTAAATGATAGATAAAAGTTTTTTTTTTTTAATTCGAGCTAGACTTTCAATACTTGAATGTGAACAGAAAAGCTACAAAATTTGCCCAAGATCTCATCCAAGGGCAATGAAGAAAACGTCAGTAGATAAATAAAAATTGGGTAATTTCCTGCTTTGCACTTCTTGAGTCAAATCCATTCACTATATGGATGACCTGAGTAACCGGACTGTAAGTCAGGAAAAAGAGAGACTATAAATCAGAAAATTTGGGGCACAAATTCAATGGAAATTTTAGCACTGAACACAGGTGCATTTAAAACTTTAGGATTGAAAAGTGTTCTCATGGCCCTGATTTCACTGCTGTGCAATGGAAGGAGGAAGAGAGGAATGGAAGCATGTGTCCACAGTGTCCTGGGCACCTCTCCAGAGGGGGCCCCTCCTTACATTCAGGCCCAGGACTCTGGGAGGCCTGCTGCTGGGATCTGGGGAGAGGGCGTGCCCCGGCTGGAGTTTGTGTGGGAAACCATGTGTTCCTCAGTGGTTTCTTTAAACTTGATGCCAGGGAAGCTTCAGCAAGTTGACTGTCCAAGCTGTGTTCTGAGTGTGTGAGACATCCCAATTCCATTATGCACCACAAAATAAAGAAACAAGAGAAGAAGAAAGGAAGTCCAAAGCTCAGTGCAGGCGTTACTCTTGTCTTCCTGTCTCAGGCTCCAGCCTCTTCCTTTTTCTTCCTCCCAAATGGATCCTGTTTAGGTTCCTCCTCACTGATCACTTTGGTTCATGTATTCCTGGTAATAAAGTTGATATAATTTGTTTTATTGGCCACTCCAGAAAAATGTTCTATGAATTTATTCTGAAGGGGAAAAGGAAGAAGGAGGAATAAATGTGGCATTGGCTTTTCGGCTGTGGTTTTCATTTCCATAAACCTTAGATCACAAGAATGCATGAGATATTTACACAAATCTTTCCACAATTCCTGTGGCCTTTGGGGGCATAGCATTTGCATGACTTCACCACTGTGGCTGGTGCGTGCTTTCTCAGCAGCTTTGCTTGCAAGAGGGAACAGCCTGCACCAGGGCTGTAGTTGTATGCATGTGCTGGAGGCAGGGAAGGGGCACTGTCATTTCTCTTTCCTTCCTTCCTTCCTTCCTTCCTTCCTTCCTTGCCTTTTCTGTAACAAATTCAACCCTGAAAAGGGATGCAGACTTTTCTGCATCATAATATGGTAAATTTTCTCATTGTAAAAATTCACTACTTCCTAGATCATTTCTTTGGGATATAAAGTGAGAGGATGTTGACCAAGAGAAGCAAAATTTCATTCATCTCTTCCTGGAGGACACTTGACGGCTGATCTGGCACAGATAAAAGGATCTTAGGAAAGCTGTGAGGCAAATGGGATCACATTTGAGTTTCTCGAGTGAGTCAGATTTCTGTGGCTGTAACAGGTTCTCTAACAGCTGAGGGCTGAAACATCTGGAAGTGGTCTCAGCCTGAGAGAGGCCATGGCTCCAAGCTCCACACAAGCACAACACACACAGTGGGTCCTCAACCTGAGAGTCACTGTGCAAGCATCACCCGCATAGAAGACCTCAAGTGCTAGCTGTGTGCTCCCATGTAAAGAAGTCGCGTGTGCTCATCATGGGCCCCAAGCCATCTGATGTCCTAGTGGAATACGAATGAATCACTGATCATCCAGACACCACCCCAGCTTTTCTCACATTAGTCATTCTATTTCCTATTTCTCTGATTTTGCATTATTGCCCACTAGTTATGTTGACATTATGATCATCACTTCAAATGATGGGGGGGGGCTTTTAGGACAACATCTGACCATTTAATTCCTCTCTCCTTCTCCTTTTTCCATACCTGAGAGGCAGTGTAGCCAGGTACCACTTCCTTGATGTTAAATTTTGGCCAGCCTCCCTATCCTCTCTGTGCCTCAGTTGTCTTATCTGGCAAAAGGAGCCCATCTCTTCTTCATAAGAGCTTTGTAAGTGAAATGTCATTATCTGGAGCAACATCTGGGGCCAAAAGATGTCTCAGTAAATGGAACCCAAAAGGATACTGGTCGAATCCGAGAACAGCTGTCCTCTAATGCAGCTGTAGAATCCTTGATTCACCTAGCACACCTGCAGTAGCCAGGAGCTGCTGAGTATCAGCCACAGGCCCAGCAACCAGGCCACCCCAGAGAGCAGCAAGGCTCCCCACCCAAGTTAAACAGAAGGACAATTTCTTTTCACTGGGAATTGTCCAGATTCACACATAGCCCACAGGGCCTTCAGTGGCCACAGGAATCAGGCCTGGGTGCCCTGAGCAGGGGCTCAGCATCCCAGGTGTCAGCTTGTGGTGTGAGAGAAGAGGACAGGTTGTGTACAGCAAGAGTACACATGGTCCATGAGCTCAACAGCACGTGTCTGTGTGCCCTTGTCTAGGGTCTTCCCACCACTTCCCCCTTTATGAGGGAAATTTAGCTTATTATTATGCAGGTTTAGCAAGAGGCAATATTACTTTCACTACTTACAAATTAAATTGTCTAAAGAAAACACTTTTAACTCCGTTTGGTATTTAAACTGGAATGTGAGGGCCCTGTTCCCTCTTGGAGGGCTCTGGCCCAGGTCAGGGCTGTGTGCTGCCAGCTTCACAGTGACAGCAGTCCAGATACTCTGCGAAAGCCCATCTTTCCCACTGACCCAGGTGGCGCATTTGTCTCTGAGCAGATGAGAAAAGGTTGGTTGCCATACAAGGCATTGCCGGCATTTCCATTCCATACCTATTAGCCTTTTTGAGATCAAGGCTAGGTTTTTTAAAAATTCAAAACCTTTATAAATTTCAGGATTCTGCACTGTGGTTCTTAATTTAAGCAGGGAATGAGGGTGTGGAGAACATTTCCACAGGGAGGTAAAAAGCAAGTGATTTTTTTTTTAAGTCAAAGCATCTAAAATTCCTTGAGGAAAACATAGCATCTCATGCAGATTTATATGAAGGAGCCCTTCTTTATGGCACTCAACATGGTATTTAGGATTTTTTCTATTCATATATACATATTTATATTATAACATATATATAATGCAACCAGATTAGACACCACTCCTCATTAACTATAATTCTATCAGCACTTGAAGCTAATCTAATAAATGAAACAGCATCATTTAACACCCCCAAGTAAAAATACAAATAGAACAATGTAGAAATCCTTTGGGAGTTTCCTTTTGATAGCAATCCACTAGGATATAAAACATGCAATAACATGCAGGACATGAGAAGTTGTCAGAGGGCAATGTTGTGGTTTGGACCTTAAATGTACCCCAAAGACTCATGTGTTAAAAGCTTGGTCACCAGCCTATAGCACTAGTGAAAGGCAGTGCAACCTTCAGGAAGTGGGACCTACTGGAAGGAAGTTGAGTCATTGAGAATGTATCCTTGAAAAGGATATTAAGGTTCTAGCCCCTTCTTATTGCTTTTTGCTTCTTAGCCACCATAAGGCAAACAGTCTTCCTTTGCCACATGTTCCTTCCAAAAGGTACTACGATATTAGGCCCAAAGCAACAGGGCCAAGTGACCACGGACTGAAACTTCTGAAATCATAAGTCGAAACAAATCTTTCCCCTTTTGCATTGTTCATCTTAGGTTTCTTTTTTTTTTTCCATAGTGACAGAAACTTGGCACAGTCTAAGTGCAGACTCAGGATATTCACTCGGCCTATCCTGGGGAGCAGCTGAGCACCTCTAAAAGAGTCATGAATCATAAGTGGAAGACACCTTAAAGAAAGAAGTATACATCTTACCAAAGCCACAAAGCATACATTGACTGGGGAAAGCCAAAGAAGTGGCCAATTTCCTCTTTCCATCCTATTTCTGTCTTATTATCAATATACTGCATGGCAGTTCAGGATGGCACAGTCCTGGACTTGTTTGACAACAGCTTAATTAGTGACTACCTACCTCAAACGAACACCAACATCTGTATTTAGACAAAATTAGAAGAACCTCTCCTTCAAACCAAGAAAATACAAAATAATACCACCCACCAACACAAAACTGCAACTGAAAAGGGAGGGGAGGAATCAGTTCATTGAAACACTAAATTAACTGTAATTACCAAATTTCTTATGGATCTACTTCTAACCTCATGCCTATAAATCCACCTCACTGTACTGTCAAATTATATTTCTTCCTCCATGGCTTCCTTCAGTCTGTTTGTATTCTGATAAGTACAATGATGTACTTTCAGTGGACCAAGGCCTCAGACAATTATTCATCCCCACACAGTGACAATAGTGTGGCCTCTGGGAACAGTGTGTCACAAGGTCAAGTACCCCATCATGGGGCCTGGAGAACACAGACATCACTCAGCTCGTCTCTTTTTGGTCAAATGGCCTTATTTCAACTTTGTTTATTTCAGGTGAATCACATATGTCTGAGTACCTATCAGTACTGTGGAGCAGAGAGACCCTGAAACAAGGTCACACCTCTGGGCCATGACCATTATGAGGTTAACACAGTGAGAATGACCACCAGACCCCTGTGGAGGTGGCTGGCTGTGGGGACAGCATCACCTCAGTCCCACTTTCTGGGCTTCAGAGTCTCCACTTACCAAGGGTGGAGTGGGGCTGCCTGATCTCTGAAGACCCTCATGCTCCAACACCTGAGAAAATCCTGTGTGCTTCACAAGCAGAGCTGCCATGCCTGCAAGTATTTCCTTGGCCAGTATTGGGAACTAAAGTCTCAAAATAGACCCTCTGATCGTTATGTACAGGAAGAAATAGAGGAGGGAGGAAATTCTGATATCTTTAGACACACAAATATGTTTTTCTAAATCCCATCCCTGACTTTCATTCAAAAATGATTACCCTATCTTTTTCTTTGCTTATATCTAACTACACCTTCACCTAGATGTTGCAGGCTTAGACGTAGTTTATAGCAAGTAAGCAGGCATGTTTCATAGACCCAGGTAGCAACAGGAAGCATAAGTCCTGGTAAGAAAGCAAGAAACAGCCCAATAGATACTTCTAGGGCTATTACTACAAGTCGTTTTCACTGTGCCCTCATCATAGGGTGAATGATTTGAACAATGTATCCTGAAATGACTTGCAAGGCCAGATCTTCCAAATGACTTCTTCATTCTTGCAGACACAGATGTCAGTTTGTAGGATGTCAGTTTGGTGTTGCCTGTGACAACCAAGCTTTCAAACATCATATTTCTGTGCTTTCTGAGCCATTGTTTCTTCACAGTATTAGTTCCCTTAGATTGCAGGCAGCAAAAATCTACTCTAACCAATGGAAGGTATTATGGCTAATGTACTGGAAAGATACGGAGTAGCTCAGAGAACCTTAGAGAATATGAAACAGAAGGTTGTGTTTCTTAGTTTATAAAACTATGCTGTTACTTGCCCAAGTCAGGAAGCAGAGTGGAAGCTGTCTCTGGTGTACACCCATAATGAGATGTACAGACACTAACTAAACCCTTCTCTCCATACCCGGACACATCATTTTTTAATGGCAAAGCTTTTGGTCTATACCATGTGCAGCTGGCCTTCTATATCCATAAGTTTGGCATCTGCAGATTGAACCAGCCACGAATCAAAAACATTCAAGATCCAAATTTGTGTCTGTACTGAACATGTACAGATTTTTCTCCTTTGTCATTCCCTAACAACACAGTATAATAAACTTGTTGTGTGGTGCTGGGGATCAAACCCAGAAGTAACTATTTACATAGCATACATTTTATTAGGTATTATAAGTAATCTAGACATGAGTTAAAGCATGTGGGAGGATGCGTATAGATTTTATACAAATATTATGCCATTTTATACAAGGGACTTGAGCATCCTCAGATTTTGGTATCCAGAAAGATCCTGGGACCCATCTCCCATGGATACTGAAGGACAACTCTATGTTCACAACATATGCAACATCAGTGTACACAAGAGATTTGATAAATCACACATTCCAAAAAGTAAAACAAGCACCCAAGGCAATTCCCCTCTGTCTCTTTCCTTCTTTGCTCATTAGCCATGAAAGCAATACCGTGAGACCACAATGCTCTCAACCATGGAAGTGTTAGTACTGAAGAATACAAGCTATGGTATTTCTAACCATGTATAGAAACGTGTTACAGACATAATTGGCCCCTGTTGCACACAAGTCTTTACCAGTGAGGAATGCAGTCAAATGGTTCCACTGTGCAGAGTCTTTCCAGGACAACTCATCAAATGGGAAATATGTACCATGGTCCCTTCATATCCACAAAACATTGGTCACAGGACTCCCACAGATACCAAACTCCAGGGATGTCAAGTTCCTTACAGAAAATGCTGTAATATTTGTGTATAACCTAAGATACATTCTCTAGGGTGCTTTAAATTACCTCTAAATTACTTGTAATACTTTGCACAATACCTACACATTCCTCTCATTGATGCTGCACAATGTTTGACATGTGGCAAATTCAAGCTGTACCTTTTGAAGCTTTCTGAAATATTTATTCTGAATATTTTTAATCCTCAGTTGGTTGAATCCACAGATGTGGAACCCACAGATATAAAGGGCTGACTGTAGTAAGAAAACACTAAGACACCCTTGATGGGTTATCAGTGCTGTGGAGGCAGGTGTGCAGGCAACAGTGTACACAGAGGGGAGCCTAGGGGTGTGCAGAGGGGTGTGCAGCCCACAGTGAGTCAGTGCAGAGGGCAGCCTAAGAGGCTGTTAGCAATTTTTAAAAAGTAAAATATCTACCCTTGCCATTTTATACATTCAACATTCATACATTCAACCTCAAGCAACTTATTTGGGGATTTGTGGGATGCTATGTGGTTTCCACATGCAATCTGTGTAAGGACCCCTAAGGAACTGCACTCTGCTTTCCATGCCACTTTCTGGGCCCCAGGAAGCCCCCCTTTCCCCTACTCCTTCTACAGGAAACCACCTGGACAGCCGCTAAGGACTGTGGTCCGCCCAAAGATGGCCTGGGGCAGGCCAATTGGGTGAAGCCTTCACTAGTCCCTAACCTTGGTTCTCCTGCCTATAGGTGAACAATGAAGAAATGAAGCCACCACCATCCAGGAGCCTGCCTTGCCTCGGGACTTTCAGAGATGTGAGGAACACATTTCCTCACTATTTAAAGAAGTGGACTTCCAGTTGCTTCCATGCAGAAATATCTTCAAAGTCTGCCTGGTGGACTATTCCTCTTTTACTATAAGCAGCAAGAAAGACCTGCTCTGTCACTACTGAGCTAGTAAGGGCTTGGTTTCCTCTTCCTCAAGATGAGGAGGTCGACTCTATGCGCACAGTCCCTGTGATCAGCCTTTGAAGTGTCACACTCCCAGGCTCTTCCATAAGAAATCATACTGCTGGGTCCCAGCCTTTTGCCGCCTTTTTCTGTACTTACAAAAGCAAAAGGAGAACTCAGGAAATGTACAAAAGAAAGGGCTACAGAAGAAGTTGCGTTACTCAGTTAAGTGGTTTTAAAAATTAAGCAAATTTCTAGAAGTTTCTGCTCATTACCTCCTTTTAGTCCTTGGATTACTGCTTTTACAGACTGGCCCATTTTAGTTTAACTCTGAGATTTGGGAGGAGTCATTCCTTTTAGCTCACCTAAACTAAGGTCTTTTTTCCCCTGGGGAGCCCAGATGCAATCATACTTGAATTCCTATTGAAAATACCCTCAGTGTATAGACTGGGTCTTTCCAACTCAGAGTAGCTCTGTTCTGACCATAATGTTGCTGTCTCCTTCCTCTGTTAGTAATGTCTACTCAGTGTCCTTATTTCTCTATAACCTCCTCAGAAAGTCCTTTGCTCTTCACATCAATAATCCTAGCAATGACTCAGTATATGAACTCAAAAAAGTTCACTTCCTCCATCTGCCCTCTCAATTAACCATCACCTCACACATACTCACTGCTTGCCCCTGATGGCTGGTATGCTGTGTAGTCACTGTAGAGTGAGTGTAACAAGATACAGAATGAAGGCCCTGTCCCTAGGGACCCCACAGTGGAGCAGGGTGTCAAATAACTTCAATATTAGGCAGTCTCAGGCAGTGAAAGAAAGATGGAAGAGATCCAAATAAAATGCTATGAGAGTTTGGGAAAGAGATAAGATTCTCAACTGGGGGAGATCTGACTAAAACTTGCATGGACAATGTGGAATTTAGGCTTGGTTTTAGAGGATAGAGAGTTTGCAATAAGTAGTGAAGGGGAGGGCACTGTAGACAAAGAGACAAAAGGCAGAGGCAGGAACAGAATGGCAGGAAAGGTGGGACACACTCCGGAAGAGGCATTTAACACAGTGTAGCCATGAGGACAGGAAGCAGATTAAAGGAAGATATGTTTGGAAGCCAAGTTGGGCCCAGGTGGTGAAGAACTTTAAAAAAAAAAACAATAAACCAATCCAGTAGCTGATCAAGAATAATATTTCTATCTTTGTAGTTATCATTCTATATTTTAATACATCTTTCACTGCAGGTGCTACTGCATAGATGGTGATGGCTGTGGGATCTACATGGCTCTGTCTTTTATTCTTGGTCACCTCAGCATCTAACCCAACGTATGGTACACAGAACATTCTCAATATGTTTGTTGAATGAATAATTGAATTGATAAGATCTTTGCTTTTTGAAAAGTAATCTAGCAGAGCAGAGAAAGAAGAACCAAAGTTTCAGGGGGTGGGAATTTGAAGAAACTAGAAGAATTCAGAGCCATGATCCCAGAGGAGCATAGTGAAGGTGAAAGAGAAGGAAGCACAGACTAGAAAGATTGTAGAGGAAAAACCAATAGGTCTTGATCAAGAAAGAAAGAAATAACAGGAGAAAATGGAGCTGACAGCACGTTTTGCTCACAGGAGTCAAGGGGCATAAAAGTGCTGGAAATCGGCTAGAAACTCTGGTCCTCATCATGGCAGGGATGTCATTGTTTTCTTTTTTTTCACTACTGTATTCCCAACAGCAAAAACAAAGATTAGCAGGCTTTCTGCATTTTTGAACAAACAATTTTTTAAGTGAACATGTTGCATCTCAGATCATGGCAACTCGACCATTTATAAATATCTGATTTAGTAAGAAATATGGCCTTAATGTTTCACACTGAAAGTTTACATTTTGGAGTCATCTGCAAAAAGGCAGTTGTTGAAGACACAGATTTGCACCCATCCGCAGCTAGAAGGTACAAGTAGAGGAAAAATGCAGAAATGCTTTGCAGTTACAGAGATTAAAAACAAAGCCTGACTGCACAACTTTATCCAGTACAGTAAGTCCCCAATTTATGGAAAAGTTCCATTCCAGAAGAACATTCGTAAGTCGGATTCATTAATAATCTGACAAAGTGACTCTTAGACAGTACACCTGTTAAAGTCCGCAATTCAAATGTTCCTAAGTCAGGGACTTACTGTATTCTAAGAACTTGAAGAGAATAAGGGAATAAAGATGAGGACTTGGCCATTGAATTTGACAAATGGGGTGGGGGGTCTCTGTTGCATCACAAAAGTAGTTTTAGAACTGTTGGTTCTGAAGATCTGTCTTATTATTCCTACCCAGATACCACAATACAGAAGTATGGGCTTAAGGCACAAAATTACATTTGCATATAGAAATAAACACCTCTGTCTATCTTCAGGGATAGGGATCAGCCAAAATGCATTCACTTTAAGGGGAGAATTAGGATTTTTTGCTGAAGGGTAGGTGGCTCTGTCTGGATCTCATGGTGGAACCTTCCATGTGAACATATATTTGGTCAGAGCAAGCGGAAGTATTATCTGTCGAGTAAAAAGTGTCGTCTAGTTTCACTGAACATCCCTGCCCAATACAGAAGGCAGTTCCACCAGAGTTCTGTCTCTCTCTGAGAGTGAATCTTCCCCGAAATCTAAAGGGGCTCAGCCTCCA
Source organism: Erethizon dorsatum (assembly GCA_028451465.1). Classification (NCBI taxonomy): domain Eukaryota; kingdom Metazoa; phylum Chordata; class Mammalia; order Rodentia; family Erethizontidae; genus Erethizon; species Erethizon dorsatum. The sequence goes on from CM051828.1 coordinate 60,414,959, forward strand.
GGCATTCAAGAATAAAGTGAGGATCCCAGCGGTGTAGGAATTTGGGCTGATCCAGCATCTGCCTTTTTGGGCTGATGAAGAGCAGAGTGGAGGCCCTAGATTACACTGAAATCAGTCCAGGCTGACTGTAATCCTTCAAACCAGAAAAGACCTGCCCTCCCTGAGTCCCTGCCACTCATGCCTGCGCCTGCCCTGAACACATCAAAAAGCCCTTCCTGCGCCTTCAAACACAGCCACTGTGCTGAGTCCTTTCCTGTGCCACTCCATGAGCACCAGCACGTTTACTGCAAACATGGCTAGAGTGCTCTTCCCGAGTAAAAGCTTAAATATTATTCGTACACTGGAACGCCAGCTATCTTAGAAATCTAAGCAAAGGGGAAATCAAATTTTTTCAAAGAACAGCCAGAATTTAGAAAGTGCTGGTGAACTTCGAATGCCTCCTCTTTGTAAATCTTTGGAGAAGCCGTTATCTTTCACCTGGCTGTGGAATACCACGCCTCAGTTAGGAAGAAGCACTCAGTGTGAAAGGACTTAAAGCTAAAACACATGCTTAATGGCATCCCAGGCAGCCCAAAGAACTCTAGAGACGAGGCAGATTGAGGGAAATCAGATCCGGGGCTTGGATGGGATGTCAGCGGATTTGTCGAAAGGGATCAGAAATAGTTTTCATGAGTGTGTAACATTTTATTGGAATTATCACGCCAAGGGAGGGGAAAAAAAAAAAAAAAAAAAAAACGACTCTTTCAAGCAAGTCCGTCACAGTCAGCTCTGTGCTGGGGACACCAGGTCCTGAGATTCTTCCCTAATCCCCAGGCGCACGGGCATAGCTCGGTGCTCAGGAAAGCGCCCCCGTGAGCGCAGAGCCGCCTCTATTAATCTCCATTAGATCAGACTGAATGCAGCGGTGGCGGGATAGAGCTGCCAGAACCAGCTGCTTTCCAGCAAACTTCGGAAAGACCGCAGCTTCCCTACGGCCTGTGCAGAACGGGTGCCTGGGCGGAGGGCGGAGGAGGGCGGAGAAATGGGGTCCGCGTCCCGAAAAGCAAAGGCCAGCGAGCCCGGAGACAGCCTGGGAGCCACTTTGAAAGTACCTCATAAAAGTGCCATTTGTTGGGAGCCCGGAGGAAGTGGAGGCAGCTTTGGCACACGTGGCCACGGTGCTAAATTAACTGTTAACACAAATAATCAAAGTGCAGGACCCATCCAGCGGCTGGCGCCAGCGAAGCGCGGGGGCGGCGGCGGCAGGTGGAGGCCGGGCGGGGGGCAGGGGCGCCCGAGGGACCCGGACTCAAGGCAAGGGGAGGGGAGGGGGCCTGGCCGGGACCCCTGCCCTGCCGAGGCTGGGCGGTCTCGGCTGCTAGGACCGCCCGAGAGCCGGAGACCCAGGGCGGGGCGGCGCTGCCCCAGGCCACACGTACTGCGCCTGCGCGCTGAGGTTTCCCGCCGCACAGGTGAGTGAGGAGCGCTGCGCTCTCCACCGGGTGGGGAAGGTGGAAGTGGAGCAGCTGATGAGGCAAAAAAAAGTCAAATCTGAGGTTGGAAGCCCTCCTAACACTACAGAACCAGGCTTCAGGCTGTCCTTAACTGAGGTGCAATAACCTCCTGGGGACACTCCCCTGGGAAAATCCCAGCAGAAAAGCCATGGGAAACGTGTTTCCGGGTACATTTTCCGTGTTCCTGTCAACAGAAATGTTGGGACACTGTCACAGACGTGTTTCTCAGCGTGGCTCTGTGTGCTGTGTACCTGAAACCACCAGTTTCAATTTGTAAAAGGAGAAATAGAGTAGATGTTGTAAAGCCCGGCTGCTCAGGGAGGGTCCTCCTCACGCGGAGGGCTGCACAGCAGCTTGGGTGCCTGGCAGAGCTGAGCACAGCTCAGCTGAGCACACCTCCACCTCGTCACCAAGAAGGATGGAGTAAAACCCACTTACAACTGTGAATGAGAAGGACCAAGTACAGTGATAGCAAGTGTTCTGCGGTGCCCTTCATGGCACCCTGGGATTAGAAGGTACTTCCTGGAGAAAATTCTCTAGAAAAGATTCCTAAATACCAACTGATACCTATTCTTGAGTAAGGTGCTCTCCTCCAGGTCTACCTCCAAGAATCAAAACTAGGCCGAATCAGAATTAGGCTAGCAATTAAATTACAAAGAAACAAAGCAAGAGAGACAAGCCATCCAGCAGCACGCAGGAGCCTGCAACAGACTTGTGAGGATGCCACCCTGGCAAAGCCACAGCGAACACATTTAACCAGAGCACCGGATTCTACAGACGCAACCACTATCAAGGCAAATTGAGCAACTGGAATAATTAAGTTTTCCTAAGTTTTTTTTTTAATTGGGCTTAATGTTTAGTGTATTTGTGTCTAACACGTTTATACAGCCCCTGCCAATTAATTGTAGACGTTCTCCCTTTAGACAGGATTAAAATCGTGATACAGTAAGTAAGAAATCTGCAGTGTGCTACTTCAATTCCCCCTGGAAGATCTTCATAAGAAAAGAAAGTTGCTGAAATGCTTCCTCCACAGCTCCCCTGAGACAGTTGTGGTCACAAGTACCACGGTATTCGCTGAGGACCCTAGGTCCCAGGGACCCAAAATCCCAGCTAGCTCGGGTTATTTGAACCCAAGGTTACAGCTGGAACCACATTCTTTCAACCCACCCAGAAGGAGATGATTGAGAAAGGCCACTGAGTTCCTTATTCTTCTGTATTCATTCATTCCTTCATTCATTCAACAAATATGTATCGAGCACCTATTATTTGCCTGGATCAGAAGCCAGGAACCAAGAGGGAAAAGCAAACACCTGGGATTTCCACCTCACGAAGCCAGTCAGCCAGTCTTCCCTGAGGACCAGGAGAGAAACGTGGAAAGAAACACCTCGGAAGTGACCAGCTACTGCAGGCTGTGACTGTTGAGAGTCCCAGCGCCCACGTGGAAAAGGACAGACAGCTGGATTTCTCACGACACGCCTTCTAATGGTGACAGGGATACAGCCAGAAACATGGAAGCCCAGCGTGGGGAGCCCAGCTGGCTCTATGCAGCCACTGCATGAGGCTCTTTTCTGGGTCATCCCCATTTTACAGATGAGGAAAATGAGGTTGAGAGAAATGAAGGACATTCCTCAGGCTTCAGCGGAAAGGAGCAAAACCTAGCTTCAAAATGGTATTAGGTCTTGTGGGTTTTTAAAGCTTGTTTTCTTTGCCTCTGTGACCCAATATATAAGACAGAAAAGGGATATAGCTCCAATCCTTCGATGGCTCATGCTACAGTACTGAGTGCATGACCATGGTGGTACAGTATATAAATCTGGGGTCTATTCCAGGGCATATGGTGAGGAGTGAGTAGAGTTAGGAATAGGGCACAGGTAGCTCACTCTGCTGGATCTGTGCTGGAAAGCCACATCCCCCTAGACTCTACTTGTGTCCTGTTACCTAAGGTGACTTATGATGGTAATGTAGACAGTGATGATAATTCACCATGCGTTCTACACTGCCACCTCATGCAGTTCTTACAACTTCGAGTAAGTACTCTGCTTCCCCTTCTAGAAAGGAAGAAAGCAGGACTTCTAAAACTTGCACATTTCACACAGTTAAGAGCTGAGATTTAGAACCTGGAGCTGTAGACTTCCAAAGGCTGTACTTCGGCTTACACAGCTTCTCTGCAAAATACAGCAGTTAAGAACCAAAAGTCTCCCTCCCAGCTCTAACGCACAATAATCCTAGGGTTAAAAAAAAAGCTACAAATTCAGTTTCTTGTTTAAAAAAGTCATTAAACTAGGTCAGGTAAACAAAGTGATACTTGGACTAGCCTCGCCCACCTCTAAAGATTCACAATGGAACATCTGAGCTAGTTTGGAAAAGGGCCAAGTTATCTATAAATGTGCCTTAGTTCGTGGTACTAGCTCACCTCAGGAATGCAGACAGCCCAGCATGGACTCTCATCAGCTGCCCGGTGTCTGCTAAGAGCAGCAGAAATGGTGCCACACTTTGGTACCACCGCTGCGGCCACTTCTGTAAGCCAGAGTGGAAGGGTCATGCAGCCATACTGTTACTACACGGTGGGTCCAGCTGATAGACTCCAGGCTCTTGGGTATGATGGGCAAAGAACTGCAAAGCGTATACCTGATGGCAAGTGAAAAGCAGCTACATTCATTGAAGGTCGTGGAAAGATGTGCTCAGGGTAAGTCCACGCTGACAAAAAGGTATGGCATGAATAGAAAAGTGGTGCTGGGATGACAGGAAAGTAAAAAGCACTGAACTGCACACAGATAAATCAGGCTTTCCAAATTTAAATGATATATACCCCGGACTGGATACCTCCCACTGAGTCTCTAGGTAAGATTGACAGAAATGATTGACAGGGTGTTGAGTCATCTTGGGGGCTCTCAACATGCATGCCTGTCCCAGAATTCACTCTGATCTTCATTATATGGACTGAGATGTAGCGCATATGCGTGAACCCTTAATAAACTTGGAGTAGGGTAAAGGTGATTGAAGGTCAGGCTTTGAGATCGAACATATGCTCTCACCCACAGCTTCAAAGATTTCCTGTGATTTTGTTATTTTCTACCTCTTTTAGGATGATGGAAGGAGGAATGCCCTAGAGTGCTATCCAAACTCAAATGGGTGGAGGGAAGTGATTTCCTCATAATACATAACATCACACACGCTATTAATATCATAACTGCACTAATATCTTCCAATTCTGTAGTCGGCCCATACTGTGGCTTGAATATGGATAGTGTCCCTCAGAGGCCCATGTGTTAAAGCCTTGATCTCCAGGTTGGTGGTGGTGGAAGGTGCTGTTAACCTTTGAGAGAGAGAGTCTTGTGGGCAGTACTTAGGTCTTTGGGTGTTCGTACCAAAGAACAGTTTGGGACTCAGTCATTCCCTCTTGTTTTGCTTCCTGGCTCATAAGGTGAGCTGTTTACCCTTCCATGATATTCCCAGCATATGCTGCTCTCACCAGAGACCCAATGCACTGAGACCATCTGACCTTGGTCCAGAACCTCCATAACTATGAGCAAAATAAAGCTTTTCTCTTTATAAGTTAACTACCTCAGATATTTCATTCTTATAACATAAAGCTGACTAATACAGCCCACTTCTGTGGGGAGGGTGGGCTTGTTCCACCCAGGGTGCCATCCACTTCACAGTGAGTTATTCTGGGTGACAAGGGGAGCTGATTGAAGTCATCTCAAGTACAACCTGAGGGGCTACTGACAGTGAAAGAAATCAGTCTGCCTTGCTCCCTGCCAGCTGGGCACCCCAAGTTCCAGCAACTCTGGGACAGTTCACCCAAGGAGCAGTTCACACCTGCCACACAGGAAGATGAGATGTGCACAGTGGGCTCTTGACGCCCAGTGCCTCTTCTCTCCATCACCCTCAGCAGAGTCTATCTTGGCTGCTGGGGAGAGCAGGGCAACAGCCTGCTTGGAAGCCCCTCACAGGCACAGCCAGCTCTGTGCTGAATCTGAAGACCACATCCCCCTGGACAGTTGTGAGCAAATCATAAACAGCAAAAGTTCTCTGTATCTACAATTATCATAAGTAGAAGAGATCTCTAGAGGTAGAATTTTACATGCCAGGAGAGGCAAAAGGTCCTTTCTGCTGCCTGATGAACCATTTACTGTTGTGTGCAATCATAAGAATATAAATTTCCACTACAATTAGACCACAGTGGTGCAGTGGACAGAGGGTCCCATACCAGGCTGCAAACCTGTTAGCTATGTCCTTGGCAGGACTCAGCCCAGCCCAGTACCTGACACCCCAGCCTAACATGCCTACAGGACTTAAGTGGGATTCACCCAGCTTCTGTCAGATGTGCTGAAGTGTGCCAGAGGCAGCAGAGAGATTCTCTTAGAAACAACAGCCATTGTTTCCTCTTTCTGAGTACAGGGGCACGCTGCTATTCCAAGGGCAGGTCTACAACCTCAGTGTCTCTAATGGAATTGATGGCTCTTACTAGTGTGGGACTCACTGAGACTGACTGCCATGGTCAAGTTTGCCGGAGAATCACAGCCTTTCCCGGACACTAGATCTGGGCAGCTCTAGAGGCAGCTCCGTCCCAGAAGGAAGAACCCCAGCCCTGAGCCCCAGAGAGGTGCTTCTGTCCTGGCAGCACCTGCTGTACCCAAAACTCTGTCCCCCCCCCCCAGTGCCCTTCTTCACCCCTTTCCTCAGCCACCTGGGTCTTTGGGAAAGTGCCGCTCACTGTTGACATCCAGATGTCCTGCATCATCTCTGAGCTAAGCTCCCCAGATCACCTGTGGTTCAATGCTCATTATCCCTTCTCCGGAGACCTCCAAGTATGGCTCTGTAACTTGGCATGAACCTTCACCATGGAACTTGCAGCATATCACGCTCATGCGTGTCTCTTGACAGGGCTCTGGGGCTCCTGCAGCATGGTCCGTGGTTTTCTGTGTTCACTGCACTCTCACGGTTTTCTGGGTCAACTCTCTAAGGAAAGACTAGCATATCTTCTGCTCTGTGCTAACACTAAAAAGCTCGAGACTAGGATCTGTGCCATGCACAAAATTATAAACAGCAGCAAAAGGCAGCTGGTATTGATTGAAATACCAATCTGTCCTTGTAGAATGAACCCAAGACACAGTGAATCAGTAACACCTGATCCTTTCATGGGAATTAAAACTGGGAGACAGGGCTAGGGGTGTAATTCACAGGTAGAACCCTCGCCTAGCATGTGTGAGGACCTGGGCTCAATTTCCAGCACTGCAAGAGGAAAGAAAGGTCAGACATAACATTATTTTTAAAATGATAAAGTTAAGCATAGTTTCCTTGCAAGTAAAACCTGTATCTTACTTACCTTCAGTCCTCTGTAGACACATGATTGGTACCCATTAGAACTGAATCAGTGAATGAATAGCTTTTTAGAGGAGATGGAGAGAGGAAAAGATAGTAATGGTTAAGGCATTAGGTTTGAAAAAAAAAACACAGTTTTTAAAATAAGAAATAATATTTAATAGAAATAATTTCTATTAAGTGAGATACCACAACAAATCTCCACTAAGTCCCACCTACCCCTGCTCCTGAGGGGTTAAACATTACCCTGAGGATGACAGTGCTTCCCACAAGACCCTTTAAAACTGCCCCATTGTCCCCTTCCTCTGGGAGGAGCATCCCCAGCACACAGCATGGCATTTCCCCTCCAGGCTTCTGTTTCTATCCAAGTGAAAAGTTTGGGGTCAGCTAAATTTGACACCTCTTACACCTCCTGTGAAATTCCAGAGGTTCAAAAACTTCTGGAATTTAAGAGGAAAAGATTTTTTTTTTTCAGAAGCATACCCAGATGGCCATTGTGACTATCCTTTTAATAAAAGAAAGACAGAAGTGGTGGGAGGTAGCAGGAAATACACATGTATTCAGAGTATCTTACACTTTTTAGAAGTTTTTGTTGGTTTGTTTGGGTTTTCTTTTTTTTATGCTGAGGATCAAACCCAGGGCCTTGAGCGTGTGAAGCACGCATTCTATTACTGAGCTATACCTCCAGCCTCTTTTTTAAAATGTCTTATAACAAAAACGGTTTCAAAGCTATTTATATTTCCAATACCTTATCCACTTGCTTGCAGTATTGGAGAAAATACAGAACATTTTTAAAGGTTTTTTTTTCCCAATATAAAAGTGTTTTAATACAAAAACAGCACAGCAATCAGAAGATGATCTGTTTTAAAGGGAATGTTTTGCTGATTCTGAGTCTGTGACAACACGTAGAATAGACAGGTTAGAAAACATTCCAGGAACCCTCACCCCACCGAGCTGTTTCTAGACACAGTTGCATTTGCAGTCTGTTCTGTTCTAAATGTGCTCAAAAGTCTTCTCCAGGAAATCCAAGTGTCAAGTTTTTCAGACTTGATCATTCAGCTACCAGGAGATTCCTCTGAGGCTTTTACAGTTTGGGGGAAGAAGAGGAAGGAGGAGACCACAGAGCCTGTGGCCTATGTCTCCTTGCTGTAGGCAGGGCAAGGATCCAATGGTACTCAGCCATGTGCTGGTTGTCCTTTTCTTCCTGTCTAGAAACTGAAGGTTTTTCATTTAGTCTCCAAGGAAGCCAAAAGTATTGCACATTTATGGTAAGAAACCCAACAAAAACAATATTGTTAACCAAATAAAATTGGAAAATAAAACACAATTTTAAAAAGTAAAATAAGCCACTTGGTCACCAAACTTTTACAACTAAGAAAAAATGTTTTATCTTTTCTATTTTATACATATATTTCATCCTGACATCATTGTAGGCAGGGCAGTTGTCTTTACTAGGAAGCTGATCAGAGCATTACAGTGAAACCCCTCAGATATTCCAAGCCAGTGCTGTTTAGAAAAGGATGGTTTATAATTCTCCTGTAGTTGAGATTTCTCCAGTGCAAGCCATAATGTGGTGGGCTTGTTTGCTTTTTCATTCGTATGCTTTGCCTGTGTTGATATTAGCACCAAAATTCCACTGCTAAAATCACTCAAGACTCCAAAAGAGTTCAAGAAATTAATTGATTTGAAATTGATGTAATTTATTTCAACTTTGCTCTGCACAGTTGGTAAATATCAAATGGTTCAAACTTCAGACGTACTCCACCTCAATTGCCATGAGCTTCAGGACAACAAGCTCACTCTCCTTCCCACCCTTTCTAACTTAAAGAATTGCTGGAAGACCATACAATTTTCAAGAAATTTCAACACAGATTTTTTTTTTTTTTTTTTTTTTTTGTGGGTACCGGGGGATCGACCTCAGGACCTCGCGCGCCAACAGGCACCCGTGCCGCTGAGCGATATCACCGGCCCCTTTTTCGTATGTGGGATTCGGGAGTCGAACTCGGGCCCTCGCGCTTGCAAGGCAGGCGCTTATGCCACTGAGCCATCTCACCGGCCCTCAACACAGATTTTTAAAAAGGTTTTCACTGCTGTAGATTTGTCGTACACAAACTAAACAGAAAAAAAAACATAATGTTTAAAACCAATGACTTTTTTTCCCCTGCCAGTTATGTCTTTCACTTAAAAAAAAAAATCATGATGCAAGCATGACTTATTATATGTACAAATAAAATAAGAAAACATTCCCGTTTGATGATGATCTTAATAGGTGGCATACAACTCCTGGCCCTGTAGCATCCAACTTCATTAGAGATGCCCTGTATGTACTCAAAGAAACCACCAGTCAGGATTTTAGTCTTAAGCATGTTGACACTAACAGATTGACATTTCCAGGGCTTTACTGCATATCACATCCTATTGTTGTTAAGGGTTTTTTTTTTCTTGTTATTGTTCTTTCTTTTACTCTTTATTTGGTGTTAGGAAGTGGAAATTGACAGTGTGGACAAAAATTAGAGATGAGGCATGGTGAGTACAATCTAACCTTTGTTCTGGCCAGCTGCGTGGCTCTGCACAGCATGCTCATCCTTCCCCATGCACTGACTTCCAGCTAATGACCCTATGGACCTTCTGCAATGGAGACCATAAAGCTAGATTTTCATCTCCAAAAAGAATTTCATTCCTCATCTTAGGTAGAAGGGAATCCAAAGCTGACAATGTAGCCTATCTTTTCTTTATTTGCTCCCCACTGAAACAGTCATGACTTGCCTTTTGCCATTGTTCTCTGTTTCCCTTCCCTCATAGCTAGCACTTGCGTCTTCATCTTGAAGCCTGGCTTCCACCTGCCACATTCAGGAAGCCAAATGGAGGCTGGAAGAGCATTTGCTCTCTTCTTGCTTTCCTGTACTGGTCCATACTAAATCTTCATCAAGAATATAGGGAATTTCAAAATTAAAGCATAATCATACTTCCCCTTTGGTAGTTAATCAGGAAACCTCACTTGCCACCTGTTGGGAATATTTTTCATTAGTCAACAGAGAGAAACAAATATTTTGAAAGAAAAGTGAAAATTTAAGTGGAGGGGAGAAAAAGAAACCTAATGTTATTTCCCCAGAAAGGCATAGCCACCTATAGCCACAGGCATTACTTTTGTCATTATTCACAATAGCCAAGATAAAAAAATAACTCAGTGCCCATTAATAGATGCATGGATAAAGAAAAGTAGAATAAATGGGATACTATTTTGAGGTCATTTACAGCAAAATGAATAGTCTTTATGTAGTAAATGAAAAAAACCAAACAGAAAGATAAATACTGAATGTTCTATTTCATATGTGGAAGCTAAAAAAGAAGTCAATCTGAATGTAAAATAGTAATTACTAGAGGCTAGGAAGGGAGGAGGGAGGTTGGATAACAGGTGCCAAACACCAACATAAGAAATAAGTTCTAGTGTTACTTAGTAGAGTAGGGAAACTATAGTTCATGGTAGCCTATTATATATTTTATGAAGATTTAAAAGAGAGGAGCTCAGAGGCTCCAGCATAAGGAAATGATAAGAAAATTGAAATGTTAATCACCTTGAATTGTATGCATGTGTCAAGGTGTTGTACTGTACACTAACAACATGCACAATTATTACATGTTACTCAAAAATAAAAAGTACTGCTACCTACAGCTACATGCATTACCTTTTTCTTTATTAAAATATTCATACCAAGAGATTTGAGAACAACATTGAAATCCTGTTTTAAGACTATACATACAAACAGAGTTGAATTTGTGGTTTCCTTATTTTTTAATTTATTAAGAGGGTGGAAGGATCCTATCTTGTCCAAACAACCAATCTTCACTAGCATCTATGGATCTGATATATGAACTAATTTTTATATTACCTAATTTGGAGACCTTGGTCAATTCCTTAAACTCCTTGAGTTTCAATTTCTTATTAACTAAAATATGGAGTTTGTCCTACCTATTGCTATGGTTTATTCCAGATCTAAAATAACATTCTCACCAAATTTTAAATCACTCTTACAGGAGAGGTGAAGGGGGACATAGTAAAAGAGTAGAAAGCTACAAGTCTCAAAGGGTAAAAGGCCAACTTCCCTGAACTATCTCCTAGAAAAGAAGTGAGAATATCGGAATGCCTATTAGAATTAATGCATATTTGATGGCACATTTATTATCATAGCCAGTGTTAAGTATACCCCCTGAGCTTCAGTTTCTTCACTTAAAAGAGTTCAAATAATAATTAGCATCTAGGAATGTTTCTATGGGGTTTAATCGGATAATATATGAGAAAGGCCCACAGTGTGTCTACAAAATGGGAGCCTTGCTTCCCTGTTCCTGGCCTCCATCTAGTTGTCAAAGGAATATAGTGGGTCCTAAGTCATCAAATGCCCATGAGTGAGAGCATGGCCAGCCAAGGCCTAACAATCATGCCATTTGTATTAATTGCTTTCCTGTCACTGGGACAAAAATACCTAACACCCAAAACTTAAAGGAAGAGAGATTTATTTTGGCTCACAGTTTCAGTGGATTCAGTCCATGGTCAACTTGCTCCAAGGCAGAAACAGCATGGGAGAACAGCATGGCAGAGGAAAGAAGCTAACCACATAGCAGGCAGAAAACAGAGAGAAAAGTGAGGAGCACTGAATGGGAATATACCCTTCTAGGTCATGCCCCAGTGACCTACCCCTTCTACCCCCACCTATGAATGTGAGACTTTGTAGGGGGAAGGGTACATTTCAGATCTGTTAACACTGTTCTTCTGAAGAGCAGCTTGCAAGCCTCACTCTCCCAGGGGAAGTTGTGTGAGATGTCACATCCTCACATGATGTCAGTCTGGAAACAAAGGTGTGCACATGGATAGTTCATCTCTCCAAGGACATGGAAAGCTGAGTCCTTTTGTTCTCACATTACCACACTTGTATTACCTGATTCTCTGTCTGAACAGTGGCTTCTCACCCTGAGGCTTAGCTGCTGTTCTCACTGTGGGGACTATGATGTGCTGGGAAAACAAGCCCCACCCCATATATACACACAGAGTCAGCTCCTCAGCACTGTGTGCCACAAGACTCCCATTCTCTCATGTCTGCCACAGAGGAGCTTTCTGATGGGGTGGTGTACCATCACCATTCCTTGGGGGACAGTGTAGCCTGGAAGGGTGGCCTCATTCTTTCTAGCATTGCATGTCTCCAACATGACACCCTTCACCCGGCAAGGCCACAAAAAAGACCATACAGAATTGACTAGGGAAAATCTGTAGCATGTAATTATGAACATGCAGAGAACAGGACAGCAGAGGCATTTGGAAATCCAGGAAGAAATAGAGGACTGGATGACTGTCATCATAGCCATGGCAAACAGTGATCAGTGCATCTGAGATGTGTGTCACAGAGGCCTCACCCAGAAGTAGGGCAGATATCTACTCCGAAGCCACTATATTGGTGCAAGTGTGGGAGAGAGGCAAGTCTCCAAACTCAGCTCACACTGTCACATGCTCAGTACATTAGGAACTGGAGCAACAAGCACTTTTTGTTCATGCTGGTGATGACAATCAGCTCACATGTAGATGGGCTTTCTTTGCTGTCCTTACATGTCAGTCTGGATGGCCTCCAAAGTTTCCTTGACCTCACACCATGCCTCTTCCTAACTTTTCTTGCAGATTTCCTCAAAACTTAACTGATTGAATTTTCCAAATCCCAAGTAAAAAAGAATAGTTTCTCAGACATCAGTGTCAGTTTTTCTAAGAAAGCTTTGAAGAACTAATTTAAGAGTTCCCATCACCCAGTATGCAAGCTCTCTCTGGGGCCTGCCCCAACAGAAGCTGGAACAGATGGGTTCAATACAGTGTCTGCACCAGGCAGGCAAAGGAACCCAACCAAGAAGATGGCTGGGTTCAGCAGGAGCCCCAGCAGGTCCTCCCTGCCCAGCCGTGGTCCTGGCCTTAGAGCTCACCCTTAGCGATCGCAGTCTCCCCTTCTCTGTCTTTGGCCTAGAGAACATGAAGTAAGTGTGGCTGAGTGGCAGCTGGCAGCCCCCTGGCACAGTCTGCTCTCCTGTGCAATCCTTATCTCCCTCCTTGCTCCCTACCACTTGCCTCTAACAATCCTTCGCACTCCCTACAGCCAGTGTTTCATGTCGCATGACTCATCAGGCTGGTGTTCCTGCTACATCCTCTCGACCCTAGCCAGGTTTCCTTCCCTCAATTACTCAGTGAGATGCTTCCCACTGAGTGAGGTCAGATGAGGAATGCTTCCCGCACTTCACCATCCCAGTGCCCGCTCCCATTCGGCGCCTCCTGGCTTCCAGCAGCCCCATCTCCTCTCCCCCTTCTTCCTTTCATCATTCCTGAAAATTATCCCCTCCCCAGGAGAGCCCCTAACCGTATTATCATACTTCTGTTTTCTCTATCAGTGCTTCTTAACTTTTTTTTTTTTTTTTGAAGATTCCTTTAAGATTCCAATAGCAGACGTGGATCTGCCCCCAGAACAATGGCTGAACACATTTACAATCACCCAGGGGCCTCCGAGCAGCCTCCTGGGTTGTGGGTGAAGCACTTCCTTCTAAGTGATTCCAGAGCTCTGGGCACTGCTGGGTGCCTGTTGGCTGGAGCTGGCAAGAGTCTCCGAAGAGTGCCTTGGTGTGGGTTTTTATGGACTCAACCTGGGAAATGGGGGTGGTGGTGTGCCCGCTGAGAGCCTGGCCCCATTCTATTAACCTTTCTACCCCCAGGCCCTGAAGTTGGGGACAAACCTCCAGAAGAAAAAAGACACATGGCCAGCGGGGGAGAGGGGAGGGATTAGAAGCTGTAATTCAATCTAATATTTGAGGCTTGGCAAGTGTACCTATGGGATTTCACAAAAACCCCCGAATCTTTTTCATTTCAGAGCAATTAAGCAAACCCCAGCGTCCTGGCTCCAGTAAGCCGCTCAGCTCTCAGTTTTATTGCCCGTTTCCTTCCCCTTTGCCAGCACTAGCTCCCATCTTTGCACTCAAAATAAAAAACCCACTCTGTTTTGGTGCCACTGAGGGGGCCCCACGAGCAAGTGTGAGCTGTGGGGCAGCGCAAGCGCAGGCAGGCCAGTGGGGCCCATGTGGCCCTGGGACTGCGCAGGCACCAACGTGTGGTATAATCAGAAACATCCAGCAGTAATTTAATAGTTCCCACCAAGCACAGACACAAAGTCTAGCAATTCTTCCCTCTACATACTTAACCCTTAGAAGAGGGGAGAAGAGCCAAAAGAAAGGGGAAATTAATCCTAAAATGTTGCTACCTTGGGATTTCTTGCTTTTCTTTTCTTCTATTTTCTTTTCTTTTCTTTTTTCTTTTCTTTTCTTTTCTTTTTTCCCCTCTGATATAAGAGAGAGAAAAAGAGATGTGAGATTTGGAAGCTTGCAGGAAGCAGGAATTTATATTAAAATGCCCTCCTTCAGTTCTGGCAGGAGGAGCAGGCTGGGAAGGGCAGCAAGGACCCTCTCTCACTGGGAAGGGCCAGTCCTGCTTAGAAGATTGTAGTCCTGGCTGAAAAGCACCACGAACACAGTATTGCACTTTTCAACATACTTTTGAGTTATAGCTTTTGGACAAGTGAGGCAGATGGTTCCATAGAATCTGAGGCTGTATCTCCACCAAGAGCGAGTGACCCATTTCCCTTTTCAAATTCTGTGGCTCAACATCGTCCCTCGAGGATGTGGATACTGACATCCCAGGGACACTGGTTTCCCAGGGGGTGGGGGAGTCACCCTCAACCCATCACATTCTAACCCATTATTTGTTAGTTATGTTCAATGTTCCATAACTAGGCCAATGACAAAATTGGAAACACACACTTTGGAAGAAATCTGTCCTTCCAGTTGGAAGTTTTGATTTTAAATAAAATACATTTTTTCTTGATTCATGAATAGGAACCACCATTGTCGACTTTTTCATATCTGTTAAGAGCGGTGACATCTCTTACCTGTCTATGGCTTATCCTACTCACCTACAGGTTCATGTGTCTCTGAGGCCACCAATGTTTGCTGGGCAAACTGAATGCACGTGTCCATGCATGCACATGCATACACTCGTTCCTCTTGGTGAATACTCATCAAATACCTGTACTGCACTGATGCTTGGTTCATACTATATGAAATACATTCCCCAAACATGGTTTCACTTCAAAGCACTGAAGATTTTGAAGATATTCTCTGTTCTGAATCAAGCGAGGAGCCCAGGACCTTCTTATTTTGAAAGGCCTGTCACAGCACTCTGATGTGCAGCCAGGTCCACTGACAGAGTGTGTGACCATGTTTGTGCTGCCCTTTGAGATGCTCGCCCTCAGTGCCAGGCCTGTGGAGGAGCCTTGCATCTGTTGTGCAGCTGTACAACTTAGCCTTACGACTTTGACAAGCTATGGGACCTGAAGAAACTGGAGGGCCTTCAGTGCTTTGCTTTCCTTATCTGTAAAAAGAAGATGCTAATAATATCTCTCTTGTAGAGATTTTGAGCACATGAATGAACTAATATCTGAAAAGCATCTGGAACAGCAAGTGATGTGAATTGTGAGCACTAAACAGGAGTTCATGACTATCTCACTTGGGATGTAAGTTAGATGACGTGGACTGAGAAGATGGCTAAAGAAATTCCCAGCATTGGTGGAGGGAGTGAGTCAGGGAAAGCTGGTGGACAAACTGCTCTGGGTTAGGGTTGGTGGAACCAGGATCAATTCCACACAGGTGGAAAACCACTCACAATCCTCTGCAGGTAGAATTGATTAAAGATTCACAAAGATGGGCCGGTGAGATGGCTCAGCGGCTTAAGCGCCTGCCTGGCAAGCGCGAGGGTCCGAGTTCGACTCCCGGAACCCACATACGAAAAAGGGGCCGGTGATATCGCTCAGTGGCACGGGCGCCTGCTGGCGCGCGAGGTCCTGAGGTCGACCCCCCGGTACCCACAAAAAAAAAAAAAAAAAAAAAGATTCACAAAGATGACAGAATGTGTTAGTGATGTGTTTAGGCATTAGGCACACATCCAATAACAATTCCAATTGAGAGATAAATGATGAGAATTCATTTGAAAAACCATTCGCATCTTCCCAACAGACCTAACTGTGAATAGGTGAGAGGTACGTGCATCCTCCAAGTGGGATGGGGATTTCTCCAGATGACACAGGCCCGCTCCTCCTTCAGGATCTGATATCCTCTATCTATATACATCTTAACTACTCAAGGGCTACATGTAGAGGACGTCCCTGTGAGCTCCTGTGACTGGATGACATGTTACTTGTGCTTCCTCTACCCACTGAGAGAGGGAGTCCGGAAGAGGTCACTCTGTGGCCTACAATATGGATCCCTTGGCCCAGAATAGAATTCTCGACTTCAGACCAATGGTCCTGTTATATGGACCAATCTCCACTCTCTTTCTGATAGAAAAAAGTTCTCAATCAGACATGAAATACTTGACATATGTATTCACATAATACCTAAATAGACATGATATTTGTTCATTACGTATTAGAAAGATATGCACAATGCTATGAGAAACATGTTATTCTGTCTGTTAGGAGAAGTTGGATCAGACGGCTTTGAGAACAAACACTTTGCAGATGGGCCAGTGTTTTTCCTTGGGATCAGCAACATCATTTTGCTGAGAAATGCTGATTTCAATGACAATATTCAGCATCCTGTCCTCCAAAAGAGCAACCAACCTCCCAAGCGAAGTCTTGGCTGCCAAATCCGTCATGGCAAGAGAATGTGCTACACCAGGCTGATCTGGCTGGGCCTTATTTTTTTCCCCTCTCTCTACTTTCTCTGACATTAAATATTGTGTGAGAAAAAATATGACTCAAAGTGAGCCATCTGTCTTTGGTTTCTTTTTGGGTGTGTTGCCACCCACTGTAATCAGCCTAATCCAGAAACCAGCAACTCTGCTGTTCTGACAAAGTCCTGATGAAAGGAAAGTAAACTGGGGGCCTCTGTGTTTGCTTCTCTGGCTTGGTTAGAAACTTACAATTTGACCCTCATTCCTCTCACGTTCCTAGTAAATCCAACTGCAGGTTGTCTAGGGTGTCCCTGGCTGGGTGGTGGCTTTCCTGGGCCTCACCAGGATGTGGACCTGGTCACTGTGTGCTCTCCAACCCTCCCATTGCAGCTCCCTACCGAGTATGCTGCCACCAGACCACTGCCACAGGCAACCTCCCCCCCCAAGGAGGCTGTGCCCACTCACTCCTGGCTGACTGGCTTCCTCTGCACCCCAGGCCATCCATTTCTTCTCAAGGATTATTCTACTTGGGTGGCTTAAAGTCATCCAACCTTGGTCTTGTGCCTATAACTCCACCCAAAGGATCCAGCAATTGCCCTAAAATACAATGCAGGACGTTTTAGACAACTTCCTTGCAACCCAACTTCTCTTTATTGATGCAGGTCTTCTTTTTTCGTCAAGAATTACACTTCATGGAAACTTCTTACAGAAGAGAGCCCTCAGGTTGGAAGTGACTCAATATCTCAGGACACATGTAACACACTTCCTAACAACTCCCAGGAGCCTAGAACAGATCTAGAAAAGCAGGCACCTGTGGCCAAACCTGACCATCTATCTTAGAGTGTCAAATCATGGTCTTCTTCCTCAAAGGCATCTTCCCTGCCCTCTCTGTCCCCTGGAGCTTCCAGCTTTCCAACTCCTTTCTAAATCAAAGCAACATGTTTATCCTGGAAATTCACCCCTTCAAACCAGAGTGGTACTTCTCCAGACATTTGCATTTTCAGTTTTTTATCTATGATCATTAAATGGAAGCTTCGTGTCTTATTAAAGGAAGATCTGGTTTGAAGGGAGGATTTTTTGATGAATCTTTCTTACGCCTAAAATCACACAAAGATACCTGCATGCCTGGATCTGAAAGAACCATGGGCACAGCGTCTGGCTCTTCCTCACCCTACTCTGTGCCATCTCTCACCCTGGCCCTTGCCCTCCTACACTCTATGTGGGTCTTTCCAATAGATGGTGAAGCATTTAGCCAGTACCCTCAGGCGACCATCTAGACTCTCTTGCCTCTTGCAGCACTGACTTCAGGACAGAACCTTGAAAGCAGCCTGGGCTAAGGAGGGGATAGAGTAGGAGGGACCACTGGGAACAGGAAAGAAGATGCAGGGGGAGTGGAGGAGAAATGCTTGGGCCAAAGAAGGCACAACTGACCAGGGAAGGATGAAGGCTCAGTCCTATGTCCACATATGATCCAAGCATGGTGACAAGTTGCAACCACACACCATCCCAGTAAAGCCAGAATGACACCAGGTCTGGAGACCTAATAAGAGAAAACACTTGGAAGAGGACTTATCTGTGTAAAAGCTGTATTGATTATAGTTATTTTGGTTAACTGCCAATCATTTATGCCTAATTATCATGCAGTACATTAATGACCATGTATATCATGAAATGAGTGTCAGATTAACTGTTTCTTTTGATTACAGCAGCAAATCCTGCAAATGGATGACCACTTGATCTTCAGAATTAGTGTCTTCTGTGGCGCTATCTACTCAGGCAGCATAGGTTCATGCATTTGTTTTAAAATAAGTGAAAAAAATAAATTAAATAAAATGAGAAACCACAGCAACACTGGGCCTCCTCAGAAGGCTTGCATGACCAGGCCTCCTGCCTGTCAGCCTCACAGAAGGAAATTAAGTCCTGAGCATCAGGCTACAGCCGTATTCTCACTTCCTCATCTCCAGTACCCAGTATGCCACACACTTGATGCGCCCAAAAAATACTTTACTCAAGGAGGGAGTGGTAAACGAATGACTGAAAGTGAAGGTCGAATCCTTCTAATCGTCCTGCTCCGACCCCTCTGCCCTGCAGTGGGAATAAAGACCACCTCAGCACAGGTGACAGTATTTTAGGTGGTCTCCTGAACTGGGACCCCAGCTCCTATACAGTTCTTATAATTTTGCCCATAGAATTCACCTATTGCAGTTTTTTTTATTTTCTTTCAGTAAAATGGAGATTTGTAATCATCTCACAGAATTCATGTTTTTAAAATCAATTGTGTAAAGACCAATGCTAAAGAAATTGTATGTTTTCTTCTTAGGCAATTCCACATCAGTAGAATTTTTTCTTTGTTTCTTTTTCTTTTTTTGTGGTGCTGGGGATCAGAATTGAGAGGCTATGTGCATGTCAGGCAAGCTTCCTACCACTGAGCTATATCCCCAGCCCACAACAGGAGTTACTATGGTTTAAATGTGTGTTGGAAGTAAAACCAAGGGTGTGGCCAAGGACCCTTTGGTGAAGAAGATGGCATGGACAGAAGAAAGCCAGGTACCATCCATCAAGAAGATGGAGATAACCCCCTGAGGCATTTCAGAGATATTCCAGACTCCCCGTCCATCACAGGCCCAGTGCTAGGATGCTGAGGGTAAAGAGGTTTTGAAGGAGGGTACCAGGGGCCTTGGGGCTTTCAGCCCATGTCCAACTCAAGTCTCTTCTCTCACATTGTATTAGTTAGCTTTCCTGTGGCTGAGACATACCCACAACTTACAGGAGGAGAGGTTTAACTTGGCTCATGTTTTCAGGAAATTCTGTCCATGGTTACCTGGTTCCAAGGCAGGAGCATCATGGCAAAAAGTATGGTGAACAAAGATGCTTAATTCATGGCAGCCAGGACACACAGGAAGGGAGCAGTGCCAGGGAGGAAGGGACCAGGGACCACATATGGTATCTAAAGTCATGCCTCCAGAACCCACCCAGACACACCCAAAAGTGTGCTTTACTAATGCCCTAAGCAGCTCCCAAGTCAACCAAGTTGACAATTAAGCTTACCCATCACATGAATTCTGGCTCAGTGCTCCTCAGCTGTCTTAGGTATGATTCTGGCTGTACTCTGGAAAGTACAAGTTGTGAACCTTGGCAGCATTCATGTGCTGCCAACTCTGCAGCACACAGAATACCTGGGCTGTGAAGGCATAGCTATCTCCACCAGGTTTCAGAGGATGCCACAGAGAGCCTCAGGGCCCAGACACACAAAGCCCCTGAGACAGCAAGTCCATGAGAGTGGCACTGGCCCTGAGGCCTCAGAACTATAGAGGCACCAGAGTACAGTGTCAACCAGGGGAAGAGTTGCAGATTTCTCTCCATGAGCTGCTGTGTGGGCTGCCCCAGTGTGTGCAGAACACAAGAAATGGAGTCAAAGATTATTCTACAACCTTAAAAAGTCATTTTCCTTGTTTCGCTTGGACTTGCTTGGGACCTGTTGCTCCTTTCTTCCTGCCTATTTCTCCCTTTGGAAATAAGAATACCTATCCTATGCCTGTCCCACCATTGTACTTAGGAAGCACACAACTTGTTTGATTTCATGGGCTCACAGCTGGAGGGGAATTTGCATCAGAATGAAGTATACATTAAGTCTCACTGTTTCTGACTTAGATGACGTTTAGATGAGACTTTGAACTTAGACTTTAATGTTGATGCTAAAACAAATTGTCCTAGTTACTTTTCTCTTGTTGCTGAGACAAAATACCTAACACCCAAAGTTAAGGGAAGAAAGGTTTATTTAGCTCACAATTTGTAGAGGTTTCAGTCCATAATCAGTTGGCTCCAAGACAGGGTGGCATTGCAAAGGAGAAACAGTTCATGGTGGGCAGAAGGTAGAAAAAGCAACAAAGGACGACCTCAGCTCTTTCTATCCCTTATATCTGATGCAGGCCACTTAGGGCGGGTAGCACTCCCACCCTTAATCTTAGTACCCTTGAGCCTAGCATTGTATCATGAATCAATCCCAGTGTCACACTCTCTAGGTCCAGCCACCTCTGAAAAAGCCCCACCTGTGACTGCATGAGGCTTTGGGAGGACATCTAGACACAAGCCATAACACAAATGAAGACTGTATGGTATTATTGGAATGGAATGAATATATCTTATATGTGAAAAGGACATGAATTTGGGGGATACCACGAGTCAGTGTTATGGTTTGAATGCATGTCCTTCTAAAATTAATGTTACGATTTAATCCCCATTGTGATGGTATTGAGATAGAACCTTTGGGAAAATGATTAAGACACAGGGCTTTTGTCCTTATGCATGGATGAATGCCCTGATAAAGGAGGCTTCAGGAAAAGAGAGCTCACATCTCCTGCTCTTCATAGTGCTCAGCAATCCAGGCACTTGACCCTTACAGCCAAGAGAGAAGGAAGCCTTGCTACTGCTCCAGCTGGTGTCAGACCTTGGTATCATCCATGTGGTGCTGGTTTTAGTTGCACATGAAATGCAAGAGTTGTGGGCTCAGGAAGGCTTCTGTCTAGGTTCCAAAAGAAGGCCGGGGAGGCCAGGCAGTATGTCTCTGACAGGGCAGTGTGTGAAGCTGTGAATGTGAAGCTGAAGGTGCAATGGAAACCCCAGAAGGGTGGACAGGCCAGTAACATGGATCATCTGACAAAATCCACAAGGAGTGAGTAAAGCCAGCCCAAGAGAAAAGCCATGTGAGCTACAACCACCAACAGTGCCATAAGGGCTACCCAAGCACTTTGGCATTCACAGATTATACCAGATGCTGGACATGGAACTATGGGACTTAATGTTTGCCCTGCTGAATATTGGACTTGCTTTGGTCCCATTCCTTTCTAAACCCCTGTTTATACCTTTTGGAATGGTAATGTTTATCTTGTGCCATTGTATTTTGGAAGTGTTTAACTTTCTTTTCATTGGTACAGGGACTCATAGCTAAGAGTTTGACTTAAATCTCAGAGGAGGACTTGGGCTTTTCAGCAATGCTGAAATTGTTAGGACTTTGGCAACTCTTAGAAATGGACTACCTGCCTTTTGCATAAACAGATGCCCATGAGTCTCTTGCCAGAGGCCAGGGTAGAATATTATGGCTTGTATCTGGATGTCCTCCCAAAGCCTCATGAGCTCATAGTGGGGCTTTGGGGAGGTGGCTGGATCATTGGTATGTGATGCTAGATTAGGGTGTGTGATACTGGGATGAAGGGTATATGATACCTAAATTAGTTTAGCACAGATCTGGGTGTGGATAACAGGATAGGCCACTCTGGGTGTGGTTGGCACCACCCAAAAGGCTTGTCGCCTGGATAGGATAAGAGGGAGAAAGAGGCTTCCTGCTGCTGCTTGCTCCTTTGCTGCCTCTGGCCTGCTTTTCCATGAACTATTTCTCTTCTGCAGTGCTTCTCTTCCATGCCTCCCTGCCTTGGAACCACCTGACTATGAACTGACATCTCTATAAACTGTGAGCTGAAATAAACCTTTCCTCCTTTAACTTTGGGTGTCAGGTATTTTGTCTCAGCAATGAGAAAAGCAACTAAGACAGTGGCCTTAGAAAAGAAGACACCAGAGCTTCCACTTTCTCTCTCTACCAAATGAGGACACAGCTAGAAGGTGGCTGCCATCTATAAGCCAGGAAGGGCCCTTATTAGATAACAAATCTGCTGGTATCCTTCCTGAGCTTGGCAGACCTTCTCAACCTCTAGAACTCTGAGAAATAAATTTCTATTGTGTAAGCCACCCAGTCATGGTATTTTGTTATGGCAGCTGAAGCAGGCTAATATAGCTAGGATTAAATGAGAACTTGGGCAAAGCTCCCACTTTAAGCAGGCACTCATAAATGTTAGCCTCTTCCCCATTCACAGTCCTGTAAGCATAGTTCAACCTTCCCTTGAGAATTCAGAATCATGCAATACCTCAGAAACACTGTTTTGCACAAGAAATCACTATATACACTTATATGAAGGAAAATATAGTAGGTGTTGGACATACTGGTGATTGAACATCTCTTAAAAAGCTAATTTTTCTTTCTTTTTCCAGTCAAATCCCATTCTACCTTTCTGATATTTGAAATTTTAGTGTAGTAAATTCTAGAGAGGAAGGCTGTGGCTATCCTAAGTCAAGAATCTGTTTTAATCAGAATAAAATTCACATTTTTTGAAAATAAGGATCATCTAGGTACTAACTTCCTCCTGGTGAATGTTCACATCCAATCTTCCTTTGTTACAGCTCTTACTGAAATAATTAATGTGTTTTTGCTCCACTAAGGGCTGACCAAAAGCAATAGTGTGAACTGTCATAAGACAGCTCTGCATTGCCACCCTACTCAAGCACCCCTCCCTCCCTGCTGAGCCCTCCTCCCCTTCTCTCTGTTCTTAGTCTTCAGGAAAGCATGTAATGAGCTAAAATGTCATTAAGAATTCAATCACTGATCATCCTGAAAGACAGTGGTACTTCCTTCTGGGAAGATTGCATTCCACAAGCAATATACCCTTAAAGACAAGGAAGGACCCTCGAATTATAAATGTCCATGATGGAGCACCAATAGGGGCAGTGTACCTCAGGATGGGGTGGGAACCCATCTCAAAGATGACCACCTACTTGGGGTTCCTCATCTTGCTCTTCCACGTCCATTACACTCTCTCTGATGAGCCTGCAGATAATTCCTCAGCTCTGTGACAAGATAAGAACAAAGGGCTTCAGTAGAGGGCTTTCAAACCCTCTCCCACAAATGGAGTTCTATCCCATTTCACAAATAAAAAGCTAGCGTGGAAAACGTGGCAGACACCTGGGTCAGTAGCAGGCCCAGGGATGAAACACAATCTCCTCATTCCTAGGACCGTGCTCTGTCTTGGCCCCATGTGGCAGACAGTTTACAAAGGAGACAACAAATATCATTGCACCTCCTTGCCTGGTTGGCACCAAACTTCTGATCAGCCTTGGGAGCAACAGAAGTCAAGAGTTGCTTTGAAAATCCAGGCCTGGGCCGTTGAGATGGCTCAGTGGCGTAAGCACCTGCCTGGCAAGAGTGAGGGCCCGAGTTCGACTCCCTGAACCGACATACGAAAAAAGGGCCGGTGATATCGCTCAGCGGCACGGGCGCCTGCTGGTGTGCAAGGTCCTGAGGTCGACCCCCGGTACCCAAAAAAAAAAAAAAAAAGAAAATCCAGGCCGAAGGACAGTGCCACCAGTTTTCTCAGCCCCAGCCTTTCTAACATTCACTAAGATCAAAGTGCTCTCTCCTTTTTCTTTTCTTTTCCTTTTCCTTTTTTTTATTAAAAAAAAATTTTTTTTAGATCTTTTGCTAAGTTAATTTCTGAAAGAACTAAATAAGGAAGCCCAACAGGAAAGCTACAATGCCTTTATACCAAACAAAACGATGAGTATAGTTTTAATTCTCAATAAAAATTGTCACTGCCCATGTGTTTATACACTTTTATACTTTATGTAAATCTCATCTCAATAAAGTTGTTGAAGAATGTAAAAATAAATAAACAAACAAATAAATAAATTTCTTTTTTGTCTGCTGAGCTATATGACCAGTCTTTTTATGGGGGGACAGGGTTGCACTAGGTTGCTAAATTGCCCAGGTTGGGCAGGAACTTGCAGTCCTCCTGCCTCAGCTTTCCAGAGTGCTGGGATTACAAATGCATGCCATCATGTCTGGATAATTTCTTAATTTTTTTAATTTGAGTAAAGGTCTCGCTAAGGCAGTAAGTTGCTCATGTTGGACCCAAACTTGTCGTCATCTTGGTGCAGCCTTGCAGAGAGCAGGAATTACAGCTGTGAAGTAAGTTTGCATTGGCAGGAAGGGGCAGGTCCTGGTAGAGTCCCATCTTCCAGGGGGCAGGTCTGAATGGAAAGACACGGCAATCCGTAGAACACACAAAGTACTAAGCTACCAGTACCATAGCAGTGTGCAGAAAATGGGCTACAGGAGCACATAGGATGGAAACTCAGGAAATTGGAAACATGTGAAGAGAGCAGTCATCTCCACATGTTCCAGGAGGGCAAGACCTTACCGATGGTGGGGGCCGTGTATCTGTTCACAGGCAATGAAGCAAACGGCTGACTCAGTATATCCAACTTTAAAAAAGTGGGTTTCTTTAGTGCTTTGATATATTAACAGATTCTGTTACAAAAGATATTTGAAACAAAAATTGCCCTTTTTTTTTTCAGAAACCCAAACCAGGGAAATGCCTCTGTAAATAACATAAAGAAACATCATTTCAAAGATGGTATTAACTACTACAAAGTGTGCAGGACTCATCATTCCAAAAGCAAATATTTACTTACAAAGAAAATAGTGGGGTTGATGAAACCAGTTTTTCAGTCCAGTGAAGAAAAGTAAAAATCTGATTTATTTCTTTCCCGTGTTCTGTTCCATTAAAATGAAATCGTGCAGAAAGCAACGTTTCCGTAGGTGTGCATGTTTTTTAAGGGTGGGGGAACGTTAAGTGAACAATTGTCAAAAATTTGATGCCCACTGCAGCTACTCAATGTGTGTGGTAGAGATACTACAGTTTTCTTAAAGGGTCCCTCGAAGTCTCTTGAATGAATGTGTGCTAAGGAGTGCTCATGCCAGCTCAAGAGAACAACTGTGCACATTTTTTCACCACACCTCATTCGGCGACATCACGTCAGTAGCTTGAAATCAGCTGTAGTGGGAGTCTTCCCACCACAGAAACCAGTAAACCCAGCAAACTGGGCCTTCAACACCCTAGAGATCTAACCATTAAGTAATCACCAGCACAACATTGGCAAAAGCTGTTGTGGAGTAGAAATAGGCATACTAAGGCCTCCAACCTGTTCTTAAACGGTCAAAGCTAAGAACGTGCTTTGTGGAAGAATCACCCTTGATCCTATTATCAAATGTTGAGTGGCTTTGGAAATCAACTTTTTCTGAAAATTGGATCAAGTTTCTTAATAAATTCAACCTAAATGACAAAGCAAAACAGCACTTATATACAATATTTACAAGTTGACAAGTCATTTCCGCAACGACTAATATTTTTAAATCACAGATAATGTCAGGATGGTTTGTATACTTTTTGTGTTGTTAAAATTTAAAACAAGAAATGAGATCTCTATTTATAGACAAATATGCAGTAGATATGTATTTTTTAATCTCATACTACAGTTATAGCAAAGTTCTGTCATTCTATCATTCAAAATCCAATTATGCATTCAGGATCTGGAATAAGATGTCATATATCCACATTTCCTTGCTAATCTCCTTTCAATACAACTAAATAACCCTGGAAATTATTATTTTTTAAACCAGACAGTGGTAAAAGGAACTCTAAAACCTGGAAAGAAAGAAGTGGACTTCAAGGGAAGGGATGTCAAGACTTGGAAAATAATGTGGTTCCCTGCATTTCCAAAAGCACCAGAGAAGTCTGCAACTCAGACAGCCAACACATATAGACAAAGCAAACAAAAAAATCCCTCCCAATCTACTCTCCCTAGCCAAACGACTGGGAAGGAAGAAGCCTAACAGAATTCTGGTGGAAGCCCTAACTTCTACTGCATAAGCAGGCAGCCAGAGGTCAGGTAGAAGCTCCTGCAGGGTCAGCATGGGGAGCATCCTCCACTGCCTGCTCTCCACCGACGTACATGGGAGACACCGCTGCAGCAGTTTTTGAGCTTCTGCTCCCCAGTAACAGAAGTGGACTCGCAACACAGGCAGCCCAGAGAAGTGCTTTTCATCCCTCCAGGCACTGCCGGGAAGAATTGAAAGGGGCCCCAGAAGGACTGGAAGAATGAGTTGAATCAGAAAAGCATTGCAACTGTTCTGAAAACTAAACAATATGGAACCAGAGCCAAATTAAACACTATCTCCACACAAGGTGACTTCTTGCCAAAATAGAAGACTTAAATAGGACAAACATCTCCTAATATAGTTTTAAAAAATGCTATACCAAGAACCAATAAAACCTTAAATTCAGTAAGGAAAGACAATTAACTGGTACAAATATGGAAATGAATCAGAAATTGGAATTATTGGTAAATGATATTTAACCAATCATCATAAAAAAACGCTTCAATGTTCAATTATGACTTTTATTGAAACAAATATAAAGATCAAAAATCTCAGGAAAGAAATGATTTTTTAAAAAAGAATCAAATGGAGATTGTAGAACTTAATACAATAACTAAAATTTTAAAACTATTTGATGAACTCAATAATAGAGTGACAATGGTAGATGATAATATGTTCAGCGAACTTTAAAACAAATCAATACACTTAATCTGCACAACAGAGAAGAACTAGACTTTAAAAATGAACAGACTACTAGGAATTTGAAAATAATAACAAAAGGTCTAACATTCATATTATCAGAGTCTCAAAGGAGAGAACAAAAGAGCATGGGACTGAAAACTTCCCAAATTTGATAAAATATATAAACTAACAGATTGAAGAAGCTGAGAAAAACCTAAATATAATAAATTCAAAAAACTCTGGAAAGACACATCACAATTGAATTTATAAAAGTTAAAAATGAAGAATCATAAAAGCAGTCAGAGAGACACGACACTTTCCAATCTGTTCACGACAGCAGATTTCTCACTTGAAGTCAGAGGCCAGAGAAAAGTGATATAACAATGTTCAAGTGCTGAGAAAAAAGAATTGTCAACTGTGAATCCTATACCTAGGTAAACTATCCTTGAGAAATAAAGAGGAAATAAATTGTCTGACTCATTACTAGCATACCTGCCTTAAAAGACTGGCTAAATGAAAAGTATCCAAGCAGTATCCAATGGTAACAGAAGACTGGAAATTTTAAGAAAGAAAAAGGATATAAAAATAAAAATAGAAGTAAATATAATAAATTATCCCTTAATGAGTTACTTTAATCATATTTTGTGTTTGAAGTAAAATCTATAACCTCAGTTGATATGTTGTTCAATGTATATGAAGGAAATACTTAAGATAATTATGTTTTAAAATTAAGGAAGAAAATAGGACCAAAATGGAAATGAGATCTACACATTATTTAAAGTGATAAAAGGTCAAAATCAGTAAGCTGTGATACATTATACGTATATATGGTAATACACAAAGCAAGAAAAAAAGTACACAAAGTGAAATACTCAAAGAAGCTAAGTTATAAAGAAGCTAAAGTGGAACTCAAAAAACTGTTTAAGTAACACAGAAAATTAAGGAGTAAAAATACAGCAATGAGAAACAAAAACAGGAAAGAAATAATAAAAAGCCAGACCTAAATCTTATCATAGCAACAGTTACTTTAAATATAAATGGCCTAAATACACAAATAAAAACACACTGGTTGGCATAGTGGATTAAAAAAAGAGACATATTGTCTAAATTCACTTGAAACATAACGATATATATAGTTCTAAAGTAAAAGGATGATAAAAGTTATGTCATGTAGGCATTAATTTTTAAAAAGCAGGAATGGGCATATATGTATCAAATTAAGTAGACTTCAGTTAAAAGAAAATTAACAGGGTAAAAACAGGGGCATTTTGTCAATACATCAAGCATATCTACCATAGCAATTCTAATTCTGCATGCATTAAACATCGTGGCTTCAACTAAAAGACTTAAAAGTACGAGTAAATTATAGTTGAGGACCTCAGTACCCCACTCTCAGCTATCAACAGAACCACTAGGCAGAAGCCATCAAGAGGGGCCGGTGAGATGGCTCAGCGGCTTAAGCGCCTGCCTTGCAAGCGCGAGGGCCCGAGTTCGACTCCCGGATCCCACATACGAAAAAAGGGGCCGGTGATATCGCTCAGCGGCACGGCGCCTGCTGGCGCGCGAGGTCCTGAGGTCGACCCCCCCCGGTACCCACAAAAAAAAAAAAAAAAAAAAAAAGAAGCCATCAAGAGCTAAGGAACTCCACAACCCCATTAGCTAACAGAACCCAGCTGTGATTTCCAGAGCATCGTCTAACAACAGCAAAATGTCCATGCAATAGAATGCTGGGTCATAAAACAAACCTTAGCAGATTTAAAACCACTGAATCATACAGTGCATTCTCTGACAATAATATAATCACACTAGAAACAAATAAAAGAAAGATAAAATTTTTCTGAACACTTTGAAGTTAAATAACGCATATTTAAATAATCCATGAGTCAAAGAAAGAGTGCATAGGAATTTTTTTTTAAAAACAATTACAACTAAGTGAAAATGGAAATACAACAGATGTGGTGATAAGAGGGACATTTATAGCACTCAATGGTTCTAATGGAAAAGAGAGCAGATTTCAAATCAAAAACCTAAGTTTTGATCTCATGAAACATGAAAATGCAAAGCAAAATAAACCAAAAGCAATCAAAAGGAAGGACATAACAAAAACAAAAATCAATGAAATTTTAAAAATTCAATGAAATTGAAAATGCAAAAATAATGAAAAAAGTGGATTCTCTGGGGGGAATCAGTAAAATTAATAAAGCTTTAAACAAGTTGACAATGATTTTTTTAAAAAGACACAAATTCTTAATATCAAGA
Source organism: Erethizon dorsatum (assembly GCA_028451465.1). NCBI lineage: Eukaryota > Metazoa > Chordata > Mammalia > Rodentia > Erethizontidae > Erethizon > Erethizon dorsatum. The sequence goes on from CM051828.1 coordinate 60,444,006, forward strand.
AAAATTAGAAGTTACAAAAGATTCTGCAGAATAACAAAGGAATATTGTTGCCAACTTTATACCTATAAATAATTTAAAAGAAATTACCAATTTCTGGAGAATTCAAACTACCAAAATTCAGGCAAGATAAACCAGATAACTTAAATAGTCCTGCAGCTATTAAATTGAACATACAGTTTTTAAAAATTCTCAAAAGAGTAATCTCCAGGCTGAGATCATTAAGAAAGCTTAGCAGCAATTTCACACAAACTCTCTCAGAAAATAAAAGAGGAAACTCTTCTGAAATCATACTGTTAGCAATGCTATACACTAAAATCTAAGAACTTAGATGAAATGTACCACATTCTTTAAAAGTACAAACTATTACAATTCACCCATTATGAAATAAATCATTGTATGAACTCTCTAGGGATGTGAATTTATAATTTTAAAACTTTTCAAAACAGACAGCTCTTAACACATAGTTTCATTGGAAAGTTATACTGAATTTTCAAAGAAGAATTAGCATCAGTATGCATAATCTCTTCCTGAAAAAATAGAAGAGATGTATATCTCTCAACTCATAACAATAGTATTTTGCTGATGCTGAGACCAGACACAGTACAAAAAAGAAAACCATTGGAGAACATCATTCATTAACATAGATGTAAAAACTCTTAATCAGCTATTAGAAAACAAAATTCAGCAATATATTTATGAAAATATATGTATAATAACCAAGTGTGGTTTATTCTAGAAGTTGAAGACATCTTCAATAATCAAAAAACCAATCAATATAATCCAGTCTAAGGAAAAAATATTATTTGCCCATATCAGTCAATGTAGAATTTCAAAATTCAACATCAATTCGTAATTTTTAAAACTTAGAAAATTATTAATGAGGGGAATTCCCTTCACTTCATAAAGAACATCCACCAAGATACTATGATTAACACCATCCTTAATAATGGAAAATTCTTTCCAGTCAAGATCAAGAGCAATGTAAGGTTGTCTTGTCTCTGCACTCTTATTTAACATAGCTCTGGAAGTACTCTCCAGGGCAATAAGGAAAAAAAAGAAATAAAAGAAATACAGATAGAAAGAAGAAAGAAAGAAAGAAAGAAAAGAAAGAAAGAAAGAAAGAAAGAAAGAAAGAAAGAAAGAAAGAAAGAAAGAAAAAGAAAGAGAGAAAGAAAGAAAGATTAATTTACCTCTATTTACAGTCAACATGATTGTTTATGTAGATATCCTCAGAAATCTACAAAAAAGAAAAAAACAACCTCAAAAAACTAATAAGTAAGTTCAATAAGATTTCAGATGGCAAAATTAACACACAAAAATTAATTGCACTTCCATCTCCTGAAAAAAAGTAGAAACCAAAATTTAAAATGTACTGCCAATTACAACCTCTTCAAAGATATTTAAATACTTGGTTAGAAATCTAGTAAAACCTACACAGGGTATATGATAAAAATGACAATATCCTGATGAAAGAAATCAAAGGAATCATTAATACTTGGATAGATATATACCATGTACATGGATTAGAAGGCTCAGCACAGCAAAGATACCAGTTTTCTCTAAATTTATATACATGTCTAATGGAATTCCTGTCCAAACCTTGGGAAGTTTTAATGTAAACACAGAAAAATTTATATAGACAGGGAGAGATGTGCAAGATGAGCCAAATCAGTTTTAAAAACACAAAATAAAACAGGAGGCTTATCACTAGGCTTATCATATAGCTACAGTAATCAAGACTGTGTGGTGTTGATGGAAGGACAGATACGCATCAGTGGGACAAAAATAAACAACCAGAAGTATATTCACACATATGCACCCAATTAATTCTTGACAAAACATTTAGGGGAAAAACTTGGGAATGTGGTACAAAGCAAACACATCTTTAATTTAACCCCAAGAGCAAGACCACAAAGGTGAAAAATGAGAAACTGGACCTCAGCAAAATTTCAAACTTTTGCTATAGTGAAAAGGATGAAAAGACAAGCTACAGGATAGGATACAATATTTACAAACCACATACCCAACAAGGAATTCGGACCTATGTATCTAAATACCTTTCAAACCTTAAATGAAATATATATATGTATATTTATATATGTGTATATTCATATATATGTATATATAAAGGTATATATGTATGAATATATGTATATATGTATGAATATATGTATATTCATATATATATATATATGAAGAGACATGAAAAGGAGTTTCACCAAAGAGGCTATTAAGATAGTACACACAAAAAAAGATTGTCATCATCATTATCTGCTAGAAAAATGCACATCAAAACCACAATGAGCTATGACTACACACCTATTAGAATGGCCAAAATAAGATTAATACTAACCCAAATGTGACAAGGATAACAGAAACTGGATCATTCATACACTGCTTCAGGAATATAAAATGGTATGGCCACTCTGGAAAATATTTTTTCAGTTCGATTTATTTATTTATTTATTTATTTATTTATTTATTTTTGAGACAGGGTCTCGCTGTGTAATTCAGCCTGGGCTTGAACTTACTATGTAGCCCTAGCCGGCCTTGAACTTGCGGTGATCCTCCTGCCTCAGCCTCTTGAAGGCTAGGATTACAGGAATACACCACCACACCTGGCTTCAATTCCTTTTAAACTTAAAAGTGAATTTACTATATGGACTACGACTATTTGCTTGGTCATTTATTCTAGAAAGAAAAAAAAGAACTTATTTTCACTCAGAAATTTGTGCATGAATATTCTTAGCAGCTTTATTTATAATAGTCCAAAATTCAGAAATACCCAGTATCTTTCAATGGATAAGAGGTTCAAAAACAATGGTACATCTAGACAGTGGAATACTACTCAGCAATAAAAAAGTAAAACCTATTGATCCACACAACAGAGATGGAACATCAAGGAAATTGTACTCTGTTGGGGCAGAGGAGACAATCTCAAAAAAGTATCCTGCACAAGTCCATTTGCATAATATTTGTGAAATAAAATAATTACAGAAAGAGGAAAACTAGTTATTGGTTCCTAGAGGTTATGGACAGAGATGGAAGCATAGATATAGTACAAATCACCTTGCAGTAGTGATAGTTCAATTACATATCTTGGTGATCACACAAAATGTTATATGGTGACGCTGTATGGAACCACAAACACAAGTACGTACACAACAATTGAAATGTGAGTACACTCCAGGGGTAGAAACAATATTGACTCCCTGGTTCACACTGTCCTGTGTCTATTCAAGATGATAACATGAGGAAGGCTGGGCGGAGGAGCACAGGGCCTTCCTGTACATTTCCATGCAACTACCTGGGGTTGTGCAATTATCTCAAAATTAAAAGCTATCTTTCAAAAAGATATATGATAGTAATAAGACTCACCACTTTCACAGTGAGCTATGCAGAGAAAAGGAGTTTGCATTTTCTTCTATAATAAACTTGATCTTGTTCTCAAGCCCTACACTGTCAGGTGTCAAGAGAGGGAAACAAAACTTTCCAATTGAAAGTATTTAGATTTTTTTCTTGCTGAAGGAATAGTAGTACAAAGTCCATACTTTGTGGGTAAGAATTAACTAGCATGATATAGAGTATTTGCTCAAAAACAGTTCTTTCAAAGAAAAGGAAAAGGAGGAAATGAACGATTCCAGAATTTAGGTATTTGTGGTTCATTAAATTATTTTTTTATTTTTTTGCACAATATTTGAGAACATTTATTACATAATTTTTTTCGAAAGCTCCATTAAACTGTACAACCAAATAACTTCACATCTTCCTTCATAGTGTTAACTTTGGACTATCGTGACATACTAAAGCCACAAAACAAGAGAAGAATCTGAAAGAATTCTATCAGTGCCTTCCAAGTGATGAACGTCTTTAGTGAAAATCATGTTTGTAGATTAATGACAGTACTTGGCAGTAACAAGCAGTGTGCAAAGACATTTCCAAAGGTGAAATACATAAAATCTCACTTTGAGTCAGCATTAAGAGATGAACATTTGTGGTTGATTCTGAACTCCATTTAAGTGAATGCCTCCCCCCGCAAAGAACCCGTACTTCTTAGTAAAACTGTATTACAAAACATCGTATGCAACTGCTGTATTTCTAATTTTGTCAATAAAAATTTTATAGAAACGTGTCTTCTCTCTTGTTAGGTGGACACCTACATTATATCCTCAATATTACCCCTTGGCTTATAAAGCCTAAAATAGATACACCACCTTACTTTTGTAAATGTTTTCTGACCTCAGTTGTGGAAGACAGTTTCCATTTGTGATGGTGCAGCATCTCTAGACACCTCTCGGCACAAAGATCTGAGCTCTAAAGCAGAGCTGTAGAAGTGAAATGTTGAGCCACTTTCATTCCATATCATTCTCAGCACAGCGTAAGACACGCAGCACCCCCCACTTCCCTCACTCTGCACGCACTATGCAGGTGGCCTCCTGCACGCGTGGTCCTGAGGGACACGTGATTGAAGAAGTATGAGAAGGACCAGGAGGACGGCTGACTCCCACTGCAGAAGGAGAGGGCCTCTGCCCTGGCACCACCTAGCTGTGCCAGTCCAGCCCCACCTCCCTCCCACCCTCACCCAGGCTCACTCCTTCTTAGACCATCACGACTGCACTCAACTGGCTTCCTCACTTTCAGCCTAAATCCCTCTTACAGGCTACACGCATGTGTCTCCTAAAATTCGTGTGTTGACCTGATTTCCATTGTGGCTGTTACTGGAGTTAGGGCCACTAAAAAAATAATTAAGGTTAAGTGAGATCCTAAGGGTGGGGTCCTGATTGGATAGGTTAGTGTCCTCATTAGAAGAGACGTCTGAGGCTTTCCCTCTAGTCCTAATCGTACACTGAGGGAGAGTCATGGGAGCACGTGGCAAGAAGGTGCCATCTTCAACCCAAAGGAGACCCTCACTGGACACCAACATTCCTGACACCTTGACACTGGACCTCCAGTCTCCAGAGCTCCAGTGTAAGCCACCAGTATGTGGTGCTTTGTGATGGTGGCCTGAGAACTCTAAGACAGGCACCATCTGTTCATCAATCCCTGCTGCTACAAGCATCCTAAAATACCACACCCAACATGTCAGTGTGCAGAAAGTTGCTGTCGTTCCTCATGGCTTGACAAAATCTAACATCCTTGGTCTGACATCCAAACTCTCTATTGGCAGCAAAATTCTCACTTCCCCTACTCATCCTCATACCCTGCTGTGTCACATGCTGCCTCCCCACTCCCACTCAAGTTAGCTTCCTCCCTCCTGTCTAGATCCTTCCCAGCCTCCAGGGTAAGCTCAAATCCAGTGCACCTTCTATGGAATTTTTCTTGCTCCCACTCCAAAATATCATCTATCTGCCTCTGAAATATGATAGCACATGTTCTTTCCTTTCCACACTGAATCCACCTCATTATTTATTATTTCTTAGAATAGCCTCGATATATAAACTTCACCTTTCAGGAGACTGAAAGGTTCTTAAAGCCTGAACCATGTCTAATTAGTGTTTTAAATTTTAACTCAGCAAAATGGGGGGGGGAACGCTCAGTAAATATCTGACAAAAGCTACATTATTAATTATGTGACATATATTCTCATTACTGAGTAGCTGATCATAAATACGAACATACTCAAATAATCAATGCAATGTATCAAATATCAAAAATTCTAAATTCTCTCCAAGCATAGTGGTGCACACCTGTAATCCCAGCTACTTGGGAGGCTGAGGCAGGGGGATCAAAAGTTCAAACCTAGCCTGGGCAACTTAGCAAGACACTACCTCAAAATTTAAAATAAAAATAAAAATAAAAAGGGCTGGGGATGTAGCTTAGTGTACACTGGGTTCAATCCCCAGTACTGCAAAAAGAAATATAAATATTCATTCTGATTCCAAACTGAGCAAAGGAACAGAGCACAAGGCTCCACCAACAGGATGATGGATTTTGCTCAGTTTCCCCTGTAGTCTCTATGAAGACAAGGGGAGATTTACAAATAGTTGGCTCTTTCAGGGCCGAACTCTTTGTTTATTTATAAATAATAAATGATAGGAGTCCCTCCTTCAATATTTTGCTTGAAGAGCCAGAATAAAAATGCAATGGACCAGTATCTTATTAATGAGTGGTTTCTTGCTCCTTTTCTTCTTCCAGTGACAGAAATGATCATTAGCCATTTAATTTGACATACTGTACTTCAGGGAGTGATATTAAAACCTTGGTACACATATAAATGTGGCACTCCAAGAACTTTCAAAGTGTCCCCATTATCAATTTCTAACAAGTCAGCATGAACTATTCTCCAGGAAGGACAGAGAAAAATCTCTCGGAAGACCCATCTGTGTTAAGTCAGGAACAGAACATAGTCCCCATTTTTCAGACTCCTTTCTTGATATCTACTTGGTCTCACATTGTCCTCACCACCCACACAATTTTTTCCTAGGAAATAAAATATTACATCATGACCCCAACCTTTGTCTGGATTAATAATTCAAGTAGCACCCATTTTTTGAGGGCCCGTTCACACCAGAAGCTGTGTACAGCAATCTTGGCCCTTACAGGGCTCCTAAGAAGATAGGGCTACTCTATTATTACACAGTCAAGAAAACTAACCTGAAGATGTCACAGGAACTTGGGTGCAGTCACAGAGCCCAGGTCAGGATGAGAAATAATTCCATCTGACTTCAGAATGTGTACTCCTAACCATGCTGATTCATCAGTAAAACAGACAGGGTGCTGAGGAGCAGGGTGGCCCACTCAGAACCCAGGAAGCCCTTGAGAGATGCAGGCACATGCAGGTTCCCCAGAAGGCCGGCTTTGCTGAGCTGTGCCCTTACGCCAGATGTCAGTTGTGCCAATGTGAATAACTGTCATAGGAAGTGGGAAATTAATTGTAAGTTTTCTTCCAAGGTAAGTAGCCAAGTTGTACATGAAGCACCCTTGTTTTATTAATAACTCTAAGAATAATAGTACTGTCCACGTCACAAACTCAACTAACTTTGACAGCCTGCACTTGTTGGGTGTCCTTGGCAGTCTGTGTTCTGTCCCCTCTTTCTTCAGCACTGCCCTCTCACCTCTCCTTGGCCACTGAGGCAGCCTCCCCAGCAAACTGCTGGAGCCAAGCTTCTCCCACTCCAGTCTGGCCCATGTCCCCTTCAAGCCACAGTTTCTTAGAGTATTTTCCTCACATTGCTGCTCACAGACAGTAGCACCGCTGCTCTCCAGTGGAATCCTGACTTCTCTTCTTTGAGTCTGCAGCTGTTAAGGTTTAGATCCACAATGCCCCCCAAAACCCTCACGTGCTCATAGGTGGGGCACAAGGTGATTGGATCATGCAGGCCCATAGATGAATGTGCTCTTAGGAGGTGGGCCTGGTTGGAAGAGACAGGTCACTGCGTGACCTGGAAAGGTCTCTCTCGCTTCCCTGCTCAGGTCTCTCTCGCTTCCCTGCTCCTCCTTTCTCTCTACTTCCTGGCCACTGAAGCTGAGCAGCTTTCCTCTTACAGACTTTTCCACCATCCTGTTTCTCCCTTGCAGCCAGCTGGCCATGCATGGACTGTGATCTCTGAAACTGCCAGCCAAAAAAAAGCCCTTCATGTTCTAGGTGTAGGGTATTTTGTTCTAGTCACAAGGAAATTAACTAGGACAGAAGTCCTCTGAGCCAGTCATCACGTACACATGGCATCTCACTTCCCACTGATTTCCTGCAGAGATAAAGTCCATGGTACTGGCCTACCCACTTTCTCCCAAGTATACTCACATATTTCTACTTCATAGCCATTCTTATTGCTGTTTTGTTTTGTTCATGTGTTTCAGCAGCTAAGAACAACCAATATGCATTGTCTACTTTATGGGTGTTAGGAAACAGAACCTCTGAATGCCCTGGCCAGGCATAGCTCACAGGGTGTCGCTGGGGCTGCAGCCGCCTCGGGATTAACTGCACTTGATGCTCAAAGCTGGACTTTCTTGGCTGTTGTCCTTCTTGTCTTTTGGCTGGAGAAGTCACCCAGTTTTGCTGTCCAGGGCTCTGCCACCCCCAGAGAAAGACAGGAGGAATAAAGGTGTGGCTCCAAAAAGAAAGCTGCAGGCTCTATAACCCAGTGTCATTTCTGCTGAATTCTATTCATTACAAGTGAGTCGCTAAACTGGGCCTATACTCCTGGGGAGGGGTCACCTAGGGAATGAAAACAGGAGGCAGAGATCATGGGGCTACATTATAGGCTGCCAACTACACTTCACAAAAGTCTTTTTATGCAAACAAATTATAGATTTCCAGAAAGTTGCAAAGATAGTACAGAGAGGTCCCTGTACCCTTGCCCAGTTATGCCCTGTGGTTACATCTTACATAATAATAACGAAAAAAATCAAAACCAGAAAATGGACATTGGTACAACGTATACGCTTGTTTTGTGCTATTTTATCTAATACATAGATTCATATAACCACTACCTCAATCAAGAATCACAATCATTCCATCCCCACAAAGATCTCCTTTGTGCTGCCCCTTTATAATCATGCCCACCCCTCCCCCAATCCTTAACCCCTAGGAGCCACTAATCTATTTTCTATCTCTATAATTTTGTTATTTGAGAACATTATATAAACAAAATTATAGAGCATGTGAATTTTTGATATTGGCTTTTCTCACTCAGCATAATTCTCTGGAGAAAGATTCAAAATGTTTCATGGATTTTCAGTTCACTCTTTTTTATTGCTGAGTTGTAGTCCATGGTATGGATAAATCAGTTTATTTAATCATCTATTATGAGCATTTTGGTTGTTCTCAGTTTTTTGGTAATTACATATAAAGATGATGTGAAGAGTATCATACAGTCACATACACAGATTTTTGTGTTGACGTATTTTCATCAGCCTGGCCATAATCTGAAAAGATATATTCCCAAAAGACAAGAGCCATAACTCCAAATATAACTCTGGGAAAGCTGAGGCAGGAGAATCTCAAGTTTGAAAACAGACCGGGAAACTTAGTGACCTAGAAAGACCCTGTCTCAAAATGAAAAATAAAAAAGGGCTGGGGCTATAGTTCAGTGAGAAGGCCTTGTGTTCAATCCCCAGTACCACAAAAAAAAAAAAAGATAGTAATAATAATAAATTTGGGGGTCTTGTTTGTTTGAGACAGTGTCTTGCTATGTAGTTCAGGCTAGCCTTGAATTCACTATGTAGCCCAGGCTGGTCTCTAACTCACAGCAATCCTCTTGCCTCAACCTCCCTAGTGCTGGGATTATAGGTATGCACCACCACACCAGACTAATAATGGTAACTTCTAAAGTTTTTAAAAAGACACCTATTCACATATTTTAAAAGGAGATCTGAGAAACATAAAAGCACAACAGAACACTTCATAGGCCACTTTACACAATAAAATAAACAATATATGTGTTTTTACTCCCATAAACACTCAGGTATGCTAACAGTAGAGGTACAGATGTAAGTCTCAAACAGATGAAGCACACGCATAAAGAAAAAGGTAAAACATATTAGGAAGATTGCTTTGGTTGGTAATTGTGTGTACCCAGTTTTGTAACTGCAGTCACCACTGTATATGAAGTCATTCCAAGAGCCAAGATCTCAAGAAATTTTCTTTCACAAATGCATAAAGGACACATCTTCATTTATCAAGTTTCAACACTTGACATACATGCATAATGCTTAGACACAAAGTCAATATTGTGGTAATGTACTTTAGCAAAGTCAAATTTGCAAAAAAATAAAAAGGCACATGACATTAGAACTCTCTAAGAGTCTTTACACAGTTTATATTCCCATATTGGAAGCGATGTAATGATGTGACATATATATTATATATATACATATATAATACATATATATATATATATATTATGCTGATGATTTAAAATAGTGCAAAAAATTAACTAAAAAGAAAATTCACTGCATTAAAAAGTGCCTTACAGGGGTAGATTATGGTAACTACATCGAGGTAGTTCATAAGAGCTGGCTAACTTTTACAACCCATGACTATATTTTGAATCTTGCAATATAATGAATAGCTACTTTTTTCTTTTAGATCCTGGTTTTCCTTGGAAAACAGGTTCACATTCACTTTCTTTGTGGTGCTAATTTTTAAATTCTTCTTTGAGTCAATATATCAACATGAGCATTTCTTCTTAAATTTTCCCATCTTCTGTGCCATGCTTCTGTTATTTTAGGTACAAGGAAATCCATTCTGCATGCACCCATATACTGACTACAGCTTTGGCAGAAAGAGCACTGGTGATCAAATAGCAGCACCATTGGGTAAGGGTCTTTTCAACCTACTGTGCACATAATTACTTTCAACCAATCAATAACTTCACTAGCTTCTCCAGGCAAACATAGCTTTAATTCATTAAAACTCCTGGAGTTTCACCAACTGGAAGGAATGTCAATGCAAACAAGAAAGATGCATTTTTAAACTAAAATTTTCATCGTTGCTGAATCATGTGGCCAGTCCCTTCCCCAGAATTCAGCTCTCTCTATCCCTTTCACATAGCTCTTCCCTCCCACACTTCATGGGAATTGCGGTTTGGGGGGTTGGGGCTTTAAAGATTTCAACATTTGGGATTTTAATCTTTTCAGATTGTGTTTTCAGGGGATTTTAGACTTTACAAAATATGATCTTTTGGGATTTTGACATTCGAGATTATGGCCTTCAGGATTGTGTCTTTGGGAACCACTATTAGCTTCAATCCCATGCATGCAAGCTCTGCCCTCATGTCCTAACCCCTTCCCAAAGGCTTCGCCTCTTAATACCATCACACGGCATCCCAATGGAGACTAGGTCTCATGTGAGCTTGGGGACACGAACATTCAGACGATGGCAGTTGGGGAACCAGGCCCTCAGTTTGCTCTCACCTTTCCCTGTGGGGGGAATCTTAAGTTGAAAGGGTCTCTCCTGGCCCTGAGCTGTGCTGCCTAGGGGAGGGTGACACAAGTAAGGTGAAACTGTTCTTCTTACCCTCTTCAATGCATCTGTTCTTGGTTTTTTGTTCCCCTGTAAGGCTGGAACCTCTCAGTTGCTCTACCACTTCTATAAAGACATTGTCTTCCACAGATGCTTGTTAAAAATCAGTGTTGGATGGTGGGGGCTCTCCTATTCATCTTACTGTGGTCTCCCAGACTTCTCAGATTGATTTATGTTTATAATTGTTATATCTTTTTAATTGATTGACCCTTTTATTACAAAATGCCCCTCTATCTCCAGCAACAGTTTGTTTGTTTGCTTTAAAGTCTATTTTGTCCGATATTATTATAGTGACTCCAACTTTCTTACAGTTATTGTTTGCATGAAATATAATTACCATAATATTATTTTCAATTGATTTGAATCTTTGAATGCAAATTGTGTTCCCTGTATAGAACATATAATTAGATCATATGTTTTTATTTAGTATAAGAAGCTCTGTTCTTTGGATTGTTTAATTGATTGGATTGTTTGATCCATTCGTGCTTAATGTAATTATGAAAACACTTGGATTTACATCTACCATTTTATATTTTGATGGCTATTTGTCTCATGTCCTCTTTCAATTTTACTCCTTCACTGCTTAAATCAATAGTTTCTAGTATAACATTTTATTCTTTTAATGACTCTTTAAATTATTTTCTTGGTGGTTGCTTTAGGGCTTGTGTACACATCTTTTTTTATTCCTTCTTAGTTTGCCAATACATACAATACTGCTTGACTTATGAGAAGGCTACATCCTGACAACCCCATTATAAGGTGAAAGTATAGTAAATCAAAAATACACTGGACACACTTAATAGAGCAATCGTCACAGCTTAGCAACACAGGACACTAGAATTTCAGCTGTTCACCCTTGTGATCTTATGGGGGATTGGGAGGCATGGCTCACTGCTACTACCCAGCATCTCAAGAGAGTATTGCTAACCCAAATTTTGTAGACAGATTTCAAATTTGAAATATGGTTTCTAATGAATGCTTATCACTCTCATACTGTCATACAATTGAAAAAAATCACATGTGAAACTGCTTTAAGTCAGTAAGTATCTTCACATCAGCTCCATCCCCAAGGGTGTGTTTCTCCCAATTTGTAGATGAGGCCTGGCATCGTTGTTCTGTTAAATTCTTCAGGTGATTCTAGCTTGAAGAGTTCAGAATCAATCTCAGCAGAAATAGTCTTCTAGGTTGCCACCGTTGACATGCTTAGGCCACCAAGTTGTACTACCCCCAACTCCTAGTTTGTGCAGGCAACTAAGCAACAATCTCACCAGACTGGCTAATTAACCAGTTTTCCCCTAAGGATAGACTAGTAAGTAAAACCTTAATGCTTGCCAGAACTCTCTAAGACACTAAGCACTGTTCTCTAAGCTGCCAGGCAAGGTATTCCACAGAGACCCCACCGAGCTAAGCTGCTGCCTCTCTTCTGGCCTCCAGTATCCTAACTGCCAGTAGTGGCTGCCACTGCACATGGCTGCCCATTGATTAGATCCTCATGAATATTGACCTTGGTCTTCTCCATGGCTTTGCCTAATATCCCTGCAGCATCCCAGCCCCACACATCTCCTACTGCTCTCTCCAGAAGCAGAGATTCTCACCCCTGGAAGGGCACAGCAAGAGACAAGATGGGCAGTCAAGCTAAATGTAATATGCACCATGTTGACCAGTCACAATTGCAGCATCATGAGTGAGTGCCCAAAATCAACAATGTCCATCTGCTGAAAATGAAAATCAGGCCCTTATACACATATGACTCCACTCCTTCCAATAATGCCCATGGATAAAATCTCTCTGTTCCGACTTGCTTCTTCTGTCACTTTACTCCTTGTTATGGCTTGTATCTAGATGTCCCCCCAAAGCCTCATGCACTCAGAGGGGGCTCTTTTAGGAAGTGGCAGGATCTAGGGTGTGTGAATGTAGATTAAGGGTATGACAATTAAATTAGTTTGCCGATTGGTTTAGCATAGTGCTGGGTATGGATGATGGGAAAAGTCCACCTTAGGTGTGGGTGGCTCCACCCAAAAATCTTGCAGCCTGGATGGGATAAGGGAAAGGGAGGCTTGTTGTGGCTGCTTTGCTGCTTGCTGCTCACTGCCTTCTGCTTGCCATGCCATGGACTGTTTCTCCTCTGTGATGCCTTCCTGCCATTCCACCCTGCCTAAGAGCCAGCCAACTATGGATTGAAATTTCTACAAACTGTGAGCTGAAATAAACCTTTCCTCTAACTTGTGGATGTTGGGTATTTTGTCTCAACAATGAGAAAAGTAACCAAGACACTCCTCCACCTTTATTTTCTAGGCCCAAAATCAGTAATGGACTTCACTGACACTTCCCTTATCTCACTGAAGCAGAGATATTTCCACATGTGTCCAGAACCTGACAACCATGAATCCATTTAGCGCAACAGATAAGGTTGCCAGGCCAGGTCTGCAGGCATTAATGACTCCACAGAGAGTGTACGCTTCACCTGTCCCTCGTATATGCTTGACTAGTGAAAGAATGTTGGGAAAAAAGCAATTTCAATAAGGGTCTGGGGGAGGATCATCCCCACAACCACAACCACAAGGTATATTTTCTTCATTATTCTAAACATAGTATCTGTTTGCCTGGCTCTGACAGCTGAATCCTTGGGAAACACAGAATATTTCTTGTTGTAGGAAAAAAAAAAAAACACTACATGTGGAAGCACAATAATGCAGTTAACTACTAAAATCTAAATTTTCACAAATCACAGGTTTCTTGAGAAAGTGAGACTTCATGCTTCTTGAACACAGGAGCACTTTGAGTGTTTTCTCTTCTCATCTCCAGTAGGCACTCACCCTGGAAAACGTGGCTAAGTGGGGTGTTTGGCAGACAGGCACCTCACACTTTATCCCTTTCCCAGGCACACACTCTTCCCACGCCTGCATTTCTGGGCTAGTTCCTCTTCCCTCTGCAGAGGCAGAACTCGTTGTCCAGAGCTGGCACTGCTGTGTTCCTGGCTGCCTTGGCCCACTCTGGGTCCAGCCACTGAGGTGTAGTTTGATGGGTTGCCCTTCTGGGAATTATTTGGAGAGAGAAAAAGGAAAAGGGGGAAAGAGCTCACATTGTCTCCATTATGGCTTAGGGTATGTTCAAAGACAGAAACAGGACACGTACTCTGAGGTAGGAGCCCATCACTGAATGTGCTCTCCAAGTGATGAAGCAGACAGTGCTGGACACTTTGGAGGACAGAGGCCAGGTGCTATCTTTACACTTGGAGGAATGGATTTAACCATGTTGGAGAGTACAGTATTATTACACCTACCTGGCTGAGAAGCGTCAGGCATCTCAGACAGCTGTTTCCTCTGCTCTGACTTCCTTGGTCCTGTCCCCTCACAGTCCCATTCCTAATCTACAAGGTGGCTCCACAGCAATATTTGTGGAAACACTGAAGTTTTAAAGTACCCAGTAAGTCATTCAAAGTTGTCCCACAAGTTCATTGGAGATAGCAGCACTTGTCAAAATTCTCTTCCTTTTGCTGCACACACATTTCCTCTTTTTGGTTAATGATTCAGAAAATATTTGAAGCAGTGTGAGCTCTGGGATGTAACTCTTCCCCTCCCCCCACCACCATCACCCTTAACAATCTGCTTGAATTCTCCTATCTCTGGCACCATCACATTTTTCTCTGTCTTGCTTTCTTCTGTTTTTTTTTTTTTTTCCAATTTTTATTTTATTAGCACATTTACAGTACATAATGATTACATTCCTCATGGGGTGCTGATACATGTACATAACACATCCTAATTCTTTTTCATCCCTTCCCCTCCCCTTTCTCACCCTTCCCTCCATTTCCTGGTCCTCTTCCCTTTTGCAAAAGATCTATCTCCCTGCTTCCTATTATCTACCTTTTATTTTGCTCTTAGAGCTGTTCACATCTGCTTCCCCCACTTTTTCATGCCAGTGTCCTCTCCAGCATTCCAGTTCAGCTACTGCCTGCCCCCTCTACCACAGCAGCTCTCGCAGCAGCACCCCAGACAATTCATCCTGTGCACTTCTAATTCCTCCTGACTTCTGGGCAACATATAGTAACTGTTCCCCTCTTGTTGAAGCCATTCTTCCCCAAGTTCTGGATTCTCTCCAGCCCTCTGCATTCCTCCTGCAGACACTACCTTGCTGTCACTGGCACTCTGGGCATCTCTCTTCCCCTTTCAAGGCAAAGGCTCATCTCACCAAAGACTCTCCTTTCGTTTACCATCAATATGCTGACAGCTTCCCATTTAAATCTTCCATTTTAAACATTGCCTCCAAATCCAGAATTGTGCAAGAAACTCATGCTACACAGCTCCTCCCAGGACTCGGGAGCACATACAAGACCAAAGCTCGCTATCCTCCCACCACAGCCTCATGTGGGCATTCTAACGCTGCATTCTAGAATCTAAGAGTAGACTTTGGCATGTCCTGACCCTTGCCACCCAATTTTCCAAGAGTCCATCTGCTTCTCTCCATTCTCACTGCCACCCAGTGCTGTCCTCCACTTGCCCCCTAAGGTGCCATGTTGGCTCCCACATGCGCCCTTGCCCTGCCACTTCCACATACAGTGATATTTTCAACATTGAAACTTAACCTGTGCCTCCCATGCTAAAAACAACATAACAACAAAATTAAATAAAAGTAAATTCTTTGATGGCTTCCCATTGCTCTTCAAATAAAGTCCACAACCTTTATGAGAACCTGCAGGAGGCCTCTCCCTATCTCCACACCATAACGTTGACCTCTTCTTCCCTCCTGTCACCATTCAAGCCACCCTGCATTGGGTCCGATGGGGGAGGGGCAGAAGACAGCAGTAAGAGAACCTGGAAGGCAGCATGGAAGTGTCATGGCTCATGAGGTCCGCAGTACTGCCTTGTATAATGTCCACATGGGTGGCTGGACAGAGATCTCATTTACATTTCTCATCACATTTGAATCATCTTACCTGTTAGAGTAGGTGGCCCTGGATTAAACCTACCCTTTTCAAGATGAAAGGCAAAACATATAGGAGAAACTGGCATATGAAGAACTAAGTCCCAGAAGCTTTTGTGACATTTTGACTTTTATGACTTTTGACTCTTGTGACGAGGTCTGCGATCAACATCCCTTATATAAAGATGCACATGGTTAATCCCCTTAGAGTTGAGAGCCAATTTTAAATTTCAAATTGGTTTACTTTTATTCATGATATGAGGAAAATCCTGTAATTCATGCTGTTTTATTAATTGTTTACATCTATTTATCTATATATCTTTGTCACTGGCCATTTCAAAGTTAAATTAAGGCCAAGAACACCAAGTATCTCTAGACCATGATTTATTCTCCCTTCCATACTGTTGTAGTAAGGGTTTACAAAGGTATAAGTTTAATACCGGACATATAATTTATAAGATTTTTTATAATATTCGCCCAAAAAGTCAAATGTAAAAGAGTGCAAGAGATCTGTCCATCTACTAGAGACCCAAAGAATCCAGCTGAGGGCCTGGATTTGATGGCAATGTCCTACATGAGTGCAGCTGAAAGCAGTGTCCTCCACAAGTCCAGCTGGAGGCCTAGAGCCCACGACAATGTCTCATGCAGGTCTGTATCAAGGATCTGCACTGGAAAGGCCCAAAGGCCAGTGGTGGAAGCTAGAAAGTCTGCGCCAGCGGGGTGAAGGATCTGTGCCAGCAGGCTGAGGGATCTGCACTGGAGCCAGGAAGCAACGCTCAAGGTAAGGACCAGAGCTCCCCCATAAGGAACTGCAGCCATCCTCAGTGACAGTGAGGACCCGAGCTCCTCCTGCAATGAGAACAGCTGAGTTCATACGAGGAAAGCCAAAGTGACAGGCTTCTCCAGGAGAATCAACAGCACACCACCTTCCCTTCCAGTTCTCCTTTTATGCTGTTGGCAACAATCCTCAGTTGGGCCCTCCACACCCAGCACCATGCTGATTCAGTTGAGTTGGGTGTTACAAGTTGATCATTAGTTAATCCACCACACATACTTTTTTTTTCTTTATCCCTTTTTTAATGGTCCTATTGTATATGAATTTTAGCCTACACAACTTCACATCTAAATTACTTTGTACATTTGCAAAAGACTTACCCACAGAGTGTAAATCTGGAGAAGAAATCAAAAGAAAGAAACAATAGTCTACATTTATTCAACTGTCCTGTGTCCCCAGCCCAAGAGAGACTTCCTGGACAGGGAGAGAGGTGATTCCACAGACTCCTTGCGCTTACCAGCTGGGCAGTGAGAAGCAGGTGAGGGAGAGCTATCACTGGCCAGGGAGGGCTCAGGACCCTGAGTGGTGGCATGAAGAGGGGATGGCATGGTGATGGATTGCTGTAGCACCCTTCCAGGAACAGATGTGGTGCCCCAGGTGAACCATGGAAAGACCATCTGAAGATTGTGTAGACTATGTTACATTGTTAAAGCTATAATCAAATCAGTGAATGAATTATCACAGAAGCATTCAGGACTATGACACTTACTGAGATCATCCTAAATCAGAACATTTTTTAAACCTTAAGAAAAGAAAAAAGAAAAAACATAGAAATCACTAAAAAACCTAAAAATACATAATATACCATTTTTTTGGTTGTGGGATTTTTGGTTTGTTTCTTTGTCTTTAATCAGTCATTTTTCAAAAATCATGAAAATTGCAGCGTCAGAAGAAAAAAAGCTACTTCTTCAAAGTGTTAGGCTAGGCACGAGTTATTTTTCTGCTTAGGGAGTTTCTCAGTCTGCGGATCCATACAATGTAGATAGAACTTCTTGTTGCTTACCAAATTGTTAAGGCCCAAAGTAAAATGTCTCTTCTTCCCTCCACGTTTTTCTACTCCCAGACTCAGAACTGATCTTGAATTAAGAGAGGACTTATTCCAAACTAGCTACCCAGGGCATGTCTAACCAAAAACTATCATTAGCAAAGGCGGCAGCCCCTCAAGCAGCTCTTTCCCCACGTCTTCTGGATGTTGTAAGTCTCCCTACAATCCCTTGACTCCGCCCACCCCATGTCATAGATTAGAAAACTGAGGCACCGAGGTCAAGCAACATGTCCAAGGTCACACAAAGCTAAGCAACAGAACTGAGATTCTAATCCAGTCTGGTCAGGGCAGTTTCTTTCCTTCTTTCTTTCTTTCTTTCCTTCTTTCTTTCTTTCTTTCTTTTAGTGCAGCTTATTTCTGACACTTTTAAGTTTCTCTTTTCTGTGCATTGTTTTGAGCACCTGCCTTTTATCAGTTCTGATCTCAAGAAAGGATGTGGAATTGGTCATTTATATTTGAATGCAATTTTTTCAGTCAGTATTCCTCCAGAACCCATAACATATGCATTGTTGTTCTAATTTTGAAAATGGGGAATCATAATATATGAGACTGGAATAGACCTGAGCAATCTTCTAGTGCAATTGGTCCCTTTTAGGAAGTGTGGTTTGAAATCCAAAAAAGAGGATAATGACTTGCCCAGGATCACACAACTGCCAAAATGTTTAAAAGACTCTTTGTCCCTAGAGTTCACAAATTTTCTAAAACATAAGTACTTATCTTTTATAATTTTAATGTTGAATGAACTCCATTGACACTCAGAAAGTCTAAGAAGGCCAGAAGTCAATGATAAATTTCCATAAATTGCCAAAAGAAGGAGGAAGACTTGCAACTTGACACTTCTGGAAGAATTTTTTTCTGTGAAAGGAATTTCAAGCCACAAGGAGTATGTGGAAGGAAGAGCTCAAGTCAGAAGCCCCTGCCTGCCAGGCTACAGATCCCCAACATCTGCCAACCTCATGCTTCCTGGGCCAGGGGCTGAGCTCTGAGCTTCCCCAGGCCGTTGACAGCTCACCTCCGGAGAGTAGAGCCATCACTAGGCAGAAGCCTTAGGAGGCCTTCGGAGGCCTCTTCACAGCTTGCCCAGAACACATGCCAGGCCAGGCCCCATTAAGCCTGCCACCTCCACCTACAGGGACGGCTGTGGGTCCTGAATCCTCGAGCAGTGATCCCAGTCTTCCCCGCCCATGTAGTGCAGAGGACCTGGGCATCAGCACTGGTGAGCCCTGGGGCGGCCACTTTCTCTGCAGATGGGCTTCTCATATCTACACAGGTAGGTGTCAGACCCGGGCCTTGGCTTTGATCACAGCGATGACAATCTTCCCCTGGGGAGGCCACACAAACAGATAGCCTCAAAATCTTTAGTTGCTCAGAAGATGTAGACAAAACAAGCTTCAGTCACCACAGTGAGCCTCTGGTATGTCCACACACCACCCTAACAGCAGATAGCACACCTGGTGTCACCCAGAGTCACCACAATGCACTTTAAGGCCTCACGTCACCACTTTCCCATTAGCTGAGAAAAAGCCAAGGTCCCCCTCCACCCACAAAAACCTTCCCTGAAGATTCGGACATTTTTCAGCCAGTTAATATTAATGGGGTATAAATGCTTTTCCTCGAGGATGTGAATGTGTCTGTGCAGATCAAAATTCGGTGTATGGGGCCGGTGAGATGGCTTAGCGGCATAAGCGCCTGCCCTGCAAGTGCGAGGGCCCGAGTTCGACTCCCGGAACCCACATACGAAAAAAGGGCCGGTGATATCGCTCAGCGGCACGGGCGCCTGCTGGCACACGAGGTCCTGAGGTAAACCCCCGGTACCCATAAAAAAAAAAAAATTCGGTGTATGTACTGGAATTGGCAGAATCAAACACCCCCAAACAATGTGAAATCCTGGCATGAAGACCAACTCCCAAATATTAGACATTTGATTAAATTACATTAATTGCCTTCATCCACTTACATCCTTGGATAGAAGGGATTTTTTAGGACTTTATGATTTGAAATACAGTCAGGAATCTAATGGGTTGGAAAACTGGTAATCCTGGTATGGCTTGTGTGCAGATTTCCTCCAACAGATTCTTCTACCTACTCTATATATTCCCCCAGATGAGCACAAGATGAGGGCAATGGCCTGCTCACTTACCATCCACCTGCACTTCCTCTAGTGCTGAGAGAGTGTCTGGGCACAGGACAGAAGCTCAGTAGCACCCAGTTTTTGTCAGCTCCTAGTCATCTTCTCTTATACAGAGTACCCCCACACACTGCTCCTGTTCTTGCAGTGTACCTTCTAGATCTCAGCATTTAATCAAGCTAGGCTGGCTTTTTGGCACTACTCAGGGCTTCCAGGTATCTAAGATTGGGATAACTGACACAGAGCTGTCTCCTGCCCTGTTTCCCCCAGCTTTGTCAGAACACAGTCAAGGAATGAGGCAACATCCTCAGTCTGAGATTCTGACCATCACATCTCAAATCCTGGAATGAAGATGTGGGCACCCTGATTAACAATAAATCCTCTATAGGCTCTAAAATGATGCCAGGAGCCAAAAATCTATTCAGAGTAATCATAATAAAAACACTTATGCAAGCTTGTAAAGGTTTAGACAAACCAGACCAAGAGATTGCTGATTTATGTTAGTATATTAATGAATTCCGGTTGCTGCTGCTTCTTCTGCTGCTGCTTGCTGCCTTGCTGTCTCCTCCCTGCTCTGCCATGGACTGTTTCTCCTCTGTGATGCCCCTCTGCTGTGCCACTCTGCCTGGAAGCCAGCCAACTATGAACTGAAATCTCTACAAACTGTGAACTACAATAAGTCTTTAAAATAATAATAATAATGATAATGCATTCCAGTCCAAATTATTTTCAAGAAAAATGCATTTATATATACAATACATCTACAGTCAGCTGAATTCCATTCCTTAATTCAACCAACCACAGACTGAACGTATTTTTAAATTATATCTGTAGTAAATATACATAAACATTTTTATTGTCATTATTCTCTAACCCAGTGATCCCTAAACTTTTTGTTACCAGGGACTGGTTTCTTGGAAGGCAATTTTTTCATGGACTGGAGGAAGAAAATTTTTTTATTTTCTTTTTTTTTTAATTACTATGTATTTGTGGTATATAATAATTACATTCTCCAGTGCTAGCATCACCGCCTTGGCTCCACTTCAGATCATCAAACATTAGATTCTCATAAGGAGCATGCAACATAGATCCCTCAAATATGCAGTTCACAGCATTCATGGTCCTATGAGGAGCTGTGTAGTTGCTTATTTGACAGGAGGCAGAATTCTGTTGGCAGTTTGAGCAATGGAGCATGGTTATAAACACAGAAGAAGCTTCACTAGCTCCCCCGTTGCCCACCTCCTGCCATGAGGCCTATTTCCTAACAGGCCACAGACTGGTACCAGTCTATGACCCAGGGTTTGGGGACCTCTTCTCTAAACAATGCAGTATAGCAACTATTTACCTTGTATTAGGTATTATAAGTGACCTAGACATAAATTGAAATATAAAGCGGCAGAGGATGTAACTCAGTGGTACAGCACATGCTTGAGGCCATGTGTCTGATCCCCAGCACCACAGAAAATAAAAAATGAAGTTTATAGGAAGATGTATACAGTTAATATGAAGATACTACACCATGGTGCTTGAGCACCCAAGCATTTTAATATCTGTGGACATTCTTGAAATCAACCCTCTCAGATGTCAAGAGATGACTGTTTTTAAAAATAAATTATAATATATAATATTTATTACATGCTAAATGTGTTCTATATTAGATTTCATATATTATAAAATGTTAATATGATAAATAATATATATTATATATAATAAATTCAATTGAGCCCTTCATGCCAACATATAGGTGAAAGTTGACCACAATTAATTAAAGTGTATAAGAGAATCATAGCTCTCAGGACCTGTCACACTCAGACAACTGTACCTGGTCCACAGTTACCCAGGGGACAATGTAGCCATGATACAGGTACAGCAGACATGCAAGAAATGCAAGCATCTTCTGTGAGAAATACCCCATTCCCTAAAGAAAGAGAGGGTTTTAGAAATGCCATGCAGATCCCTCTTTCTAGAGAGCCAGCCCTGCTCTGGGAGCTGCTTTCCCTATAAACTGGCCCCTGCCCTTGGTAGGCCTGGCCCTGCCTTCCCTTCTGCCTCCCTGTCTGCTCCATCTCCCAAGAAGCCTCAGCCGGCTTCTGTTGCTGGGGGGTCTCTGCCATGCCATCAGCCCACCCCACTTTGTGCTGGACATTCTCCCCCCAGTTCTGCCTCTAGTATATCATTCTGTCTCCGCTGGTCACTGCCTTTAGAATTTCTCTGGAGTTCTGTCAGCACCTCGATTTCCCTTGGGGAAAAATAAAATGAGCTTCATAAAATGCTGCCATCCACATTCTTCAGCTTCCTCCACCACCAATGCCCTCATTATTAGCAGAATCACCACTTTCTCTTCTACAGCAGTCTTTATGCACATTAAACTGCATATCCACGTTGAACATGCTGCCATCACACTCAGAAAGGACTGAACCTTGGATAAGTAACACATAAAATCCTCAGTATATACCTTCCAGAACTACCCCTTCAATCAGCAGTCACTTCTGAGAGGTGCACTTTTAAACATCAAAGTCTGACTTCACATCTATACAAAAAATAACTTGGTGACTCTAAATTCAAAACCTCCATTTACTTAGAAAAGTGCTAAATATGACTAAGTATCCAATACACTCAAGATCAGGGGTATGAGGGAGGACGGGACCCACACTGACTTTCTGCAGAGGTCGGCATCTCTTCTCTCTGAACTACAGTTCCCAGAAGAGAGGTGAGCATGGTGGCACTGGACTGCTCCCAGCTCAGCAGGAGTTGCCACCCCACATGACCTTACCCATCCTTCCGGAGGGTTCTTTTGTAGTCCTCTGCACAATGCACAATGCAGCTACAAGACACAAAGTGCTCAGTAAATTTAAACTGACTGAAATTAAATTAAGTAATCATAATAAAATATCATTGCAAAGTTGGGGGATATAGCTCAATGGGAGTACTTTTTTAGCATGTGTGAGGCCCTGGGCTCCATCCCTAGCAGCACACACACACACAAGCATGTGTGTGTGTATAACATATATAATTACAGTCACAATTAGACACATGTCAAGTATTCATAGCCATATGTGATGTGTTATGGTCCAGATCTAGAAGACACCCCAAAGCTTCAAGCAGTCAGAGGCAAGGTTTTTGGGAGATGATTAAATCATGGATGTGCTAAATGTGATGTTAAAAGGTGGGGTATGGTCAAGCATGCAAGTAACTGGGGAACATGACCTGGAAGGATGTATCTGGTTTTCTGACTCCTCACTTACTCTCTGCTTCCTGGCTGCCATGAGGTGAGTAGCTCTCCTCCACCACACCCTTCCTCCTCACTTCATCTGCCTGAGGCCAGTTTACTATGCAAAGACAAAAACTTCTAAAACATGAGCCAAAATAAATCTCTCCTCCTTTTTAAGTTTGTGGGTGTCAGTTATTTTGGCTCAAGGATGAGGAAAGTCACTAAGACAGATTTTGATACCAGGAGTGGGGCCATTGCCGTGACTCTACCTGACCAGGTGGTTCAGAAGCTTTTGGAAATTTTTCAGGGAAGGAATTTGGAAAAGCTTAAAGATGCTGGCTGGAGAAGCAGCCTTAGAATGCTGTAAGTTGAGCTTGATGGGACATTCTGTTAGGAGCTGAGAAGACCAGAATGCCTGCAAAAAGGCAGATGGTAAAGACTCAGAATGTTTCAGTTGAGAATATGGACTTCATTGGCAGTTAGATTCCAGACTACGAAGGTTACACTCTGGTGGAAAATTTGTCTATATTTTGTTCATGTCCTGAGACTTTAAGGGAGACTAGAGTAAAGATGGTGAACCAATTAATCTGGGGGAAGAAATTTCAAGGCAGCCCAATGTTGAGTCTGTGACTGCTAGGGGATTTTAGCCAGTATACTGAAAATCAGGTCAAAAAGTCTATTGTAAAAGTTTTCAGTTTTCTCAGAAGGAAACACCTGTAAAGTTGGAGCAGAGGAGACCTTGGTTGCTGAAAAGATCAGCATTAAAAAGAAACCAAGTACTTTGGATAAGGACAATAGGAAAGATGGCTTTAGGGAATCAAAAGAATCAGCAAAACACTTCCCTTCAAAGACTCAAAGCTCCAAAAGTGAGACTTTGCTTTGAAAAGAGCCCCAGGTCACCCTGCTTGAAAACGGTGAAAAAGGTCAGCTAGGGAATTGGTTTGCTTGGATTCTTTTCACAGTGCTCAACCATCCAAGCATTCAGAAGCCACTGAAACCATGATTCAGGAGGCCTGGCTGTTGCTCAAGCTGGTGGCAGACCTTGGCATCATCACGTGGTGCTGGTTTTACAGTTATGCAGAATGCAAGATTTGTAGTGTCATGGAGGCTTCCACCCAGATCAGAAGAAGGCCTGGCACCAGGTAGTGTGGCAAGCCATGAAACTGTGAGAGCAAAGCTGAAAGTGCAATGGAGACTCCAGAAAGTTGGAGATGTTAGGAACTTGGAACATCTGAGGAAAGCCACAAGGAGTGAACAAAGCTAGCCCAAGAGAATCCACGAAAGCTAAAACCACTGGTACTGCTAGGGCTGCCCAAGCCCTTTGGAGTTCACATCTTACCACAGCTTGGGTATTTGGTCCCAGTGATGAAGAAAGAGATTAAAACATGATGTTAGTTAGTTTTTCATTACTATGATGAAATACCTGAGATAATCAACTTATAAGCAGGAAAAGTTTATTTTGGCTAATGGTTTCAGAGGTTTAAATCCATGGTTACTTGGTCCTGTTGCCTTTAGGCCTCTCATGATGCAGTGTATCACAGTGAAGAGTGTGTAGTGCAGCAAAGCCACTCAACTCATGATGCCCAGAAGAAAAGATACAGGAAGGGGCTAGGATCCCATTATCTCCTTCAAGGGCACACCCCCAGTGACTTAACTCTTTCTACTAGGCCTCACCTTCTAAAGATTCCACCACCTCCCAATAACATCACTGGCTAGTGACCAGGCCTTAAACACACAGGCCTTTGTGGGGGACATTAAGGTCCAAACTACAGCATGTGGTTAGTGGCTACAATATCGTGCAGTGTGTGTTACAAATGTGGAGGACCACAAGGACAGCTCTCCTTGAAAGAAGAGCAATTATTTCCATTTTGGCTAAACCTGGCCCTATTTCCAGGTATCAATATGTGCAGAGCTGGCTAAGATTTATCTTTATCCCCTCAGTTGGCTTTGACCAATGGAAATGGGTCCAGCCCAGGTGTTGATGTGTCGTCTTCAAAGCAATGTGACAGGTCGGTGACGCCCCATCTATAGCTCCCAAGTAGCAGTGTGAGCTAGGCCAAGTGACACCACGCTGTTGGCTGAGATTGAGCTTTGAGAAAGAGGCCAGGACATCTCAGGGCATGATGATTACACATCAAAACTGAAGCACCAACCCCAAAACGCTAGATACTGCCCCAATCTGCGATATGCAGATTACCCTTTCTGCATCTCTCTTTCTCTGCATATTGCAGAGGTGATTTCAGGCCTCCTACATAGCCCAGCTCACAGCACTCACGTACTTCCCACCTTTCTCTCAGTCATTCATCCCTGAGCCACTCCCCTCTTCATGAATTAATAAAACGTGGGTTTGGCCCTGGGTTGAGGCCTTGGTTCTGGTTAGCCATTGTTCTGACTGGACTTAGGACCCCCTTGGCTCCCCACAACTACAAATTTGCCTTAGTGTCTTTATTCTCATCATGGAAAGCAGTAGATTGGAATTAACTTATTGAAATTCCAATAACTTTTCCATGGGATTACAAATATAAACTCCATCAGACTTCAATGAGGTCCATGAAGGGCTTTCTATAATAAACACATTCATGATTACAGAAATTCTAGTAGACAGTACCTATACAAAAGCTATGCTCTGTGGGATAAGAAAATATGAGGAAGCCATGTCAGATCCCACAGAGCTCCTTCCATGAGCAGTGACATGTTCACAGCAGTACCCAGGCATCATTGCAACATTATCATTACTGATCAAATGAAACACCTTGCCATACCTGTGGTAAAATGGAAAATAAGTATTTAGTCATTATCCCCAGATCCTGGCACAGAACTCCTAAAACCTTGGATAGGGTGAGAGTAACAGCTTTTGTTATTCATTACAAGCCCCTTTCAACCACACCTGAATTATGCTAATCAGTGACAATTGATGAGCCCCTAGATAGCTTCAGACTGGCTACTGATTCCAGGAGAACTATCCATGTAAGAGGACTGGAGCTTTCAGCCCAACATCCTGACCCCTGGGAGGGAAAGGGACTAAAAGTCGAGTTCAGTCACCACGGGTCAATGATTCACACCTATATAATGGAGCCTCCATAAAAACCTAACAGACAAGTTCTTGCATATATCAAGGGGTAGGGTGGACGGGATCCCCAGAGAAGACATAGGAGGCTCATGCACCTTCTCCCATACCTTGCCCTGTGGGTCTTTTCATTTGGCTGTTCCTGAATGTATCCTTCATAATAAACTGGTAAATAATTAGTTTCCCTGAGTTCTTTCAGTCATCAGAGCAAATTATCAAACTGAATAGGGGGTTGTTGCAATTTGTAGCCAAACTGGACAGAAGTATAGGTAACCTGGGACCCATTAGTTATGATGCAGGAGGCAGTTCTGTGGGACTGAGCCTTACTTTGTGGAGCCTGGGTTAATCCCAGATAGTTAGTTTCACAACTGAATCAAATCTTTGGACACCCAGTTGGTGTTGAAGCTTTAGAATTAATCAATGAATGTGAAGAAAAACTCTCCTCATTTGAAATGAAGAAAATAGTCTGCAATTTTCTCTTCCAACAAAAAGACTGTAGAGTGGCGTCTGGGTCACATTGTGCCTGGAAGAAGGCTGCCTTTGGAGGTGGGGTGGGGGTTCTATTTATACGCTGTCTGCCAAGCACTTCACAATCCTTCGGCATGAAAGGTTCTATATAAGCGCAAGGTGTTATTGCAATGTGTTAACAGTTCCAAATGAACCTTTTCATTTAACTGTGTCAACCTCAGGATTAGCCAGTCCTAACTCAATAGATGGTGGAGTGGGTAGAACTAATGAGCTTTTGTTTAGAATATTTATATGTCTGACCTGAGAATTATGGAAGATTTTTTTCAACTTGAGCCAGGGGGAAATTTTAGACATTTTTGCCAAAAAAAATGTAGGTCATAGAACTCCTCATTTTCTTTATACATAGAATTGAATGCAGAAATAATCATAGCAGTAATACTAAATATTTCTCCAGAATTTTTCTTTCAAAACCCTTGAAAATATGCATGTGGGCCGGTGAGATGGCTCAGCGGTGTAAGCGCCTGCCTGGCAAGCACAAGGGCCCGAGTTCGACTCCCAGAACCCACATACGAAAAAAGGGCCGGTGATATCGCTCAGCGGCACGGGTGCCTGCTGGTGCACGAGGTCCTGAGGTCGACCCCCGGCACCCACAAAAAAAAAAAAAAAGAAAGAAAATGTGCATGTGGGTTAGCTTATTTATCCCTACAACATCCTGGATCTCTTTGTTCTGAACAATCAGTGTGGTAACAGGAAGAAGTTAGAAAGTGCTGACCTTGATCTGTGCTCCCAATGCAATCCAAACGCCTCAGTAGCACTCATATACTTACTTCTTCTGGTAGTTTCTTTCCTTGGTGGAAGCTTAGCAACACTCCCAGAACCTCCTTCGTGGAAACAGCCACTGGGCATCACCTCTGAACATTGACAGTCCTAGCAGGTGAGATAATCTGGTATTTTGTACATTAGTCAAAGAGCTCTAGAACTAAAAGGATTTAGATCTTATTACATCTTATTAATAAGTGTGTGTGGATTATAGATATAGATACAGAAATAGAGTTGGACTTCTGCATCCTCAAATTCACATCTTGTGAATTCAACCAACATGCAAGGAAAATGGGGGAAAAAATTGTGTCTGTACTAAGCATATACAGAATTCTTTCTTGTCATTTTTCCCTAAACAATTTGTCTGACAACTATTTGCATAACATATATACCATGTTGAGTTTTTAATGTAATCAAGAGATGATTTAGTATATACAGGAGGATGTATGCAGGTTATATGTGAATAGTATGTCATATAAAGGACTTAAGCATCCATGGATTTTAATATTTATGAGGGGTCCTGGAACCAATTTCCCTCCAATACCAAGGTAAAATTCTATGGCGAGAGAGAGAAATCGAGTGTGTGTGTGTGCACGCGCATGCGCGCGTGTGTGTGTGCGTGTGTGTGTGTACAGAAACAGAGAAACAGAATCAGAAGAAGGACAGAGAGGATCAGGCAGGAGGGAGAGAAGGGAGACAGAGACAGAGAGAGAGAGGGAGAGGGAGAGAGAAAGAGTGAGAGGGAGAGAGAGGGAGAGGGAGAGATAGCAAGTACGCTAGGGCTGGGAGTTTGGCTCAGGAGTAGAGCACTTATCTAGCATATGTGAGGCTCTATCCTTAGCACTCAGAAAGCAAGGAAGGAAGGGAGAGAGGGAGAGAAGGAAGGAAAAGAAAGAAGGAGAGGGGAGGGGAGGGGAGGGGAGAAGGAGAAGGAGGAAGAAGGAACTGGCTCATGTGACTTGTGGTTGTGGAAGCTGGCAAGTCCAAGGGTCTGCAGAGCTGATATGCCAGCTGAGTTTGAAGGCTTCCAAACTGCTGTAGAACCAGGAAGAGAGGAAGTGTCAATCTGAAGCCCTCCAGGCAGGAGAACTCTCTCTTACTGTGGGGAGGGTCACTGTCTTTGCTGTTTCTGGGCCCTAAATGGATTGAGTGAGGCCTCCCTATATATTAGGGAGGGCCATCTGCTTTACTCAGTCTACTGATTCAAGTGTTAATCTCATCCAAAAGTAACCTCACAGACATACCCACAATGATGTTTGACTAAATATCTGGGCAGCCCATGGTTCAGTCAAGTTGACACATAAAGTTGACCAGCACAGTGTGGTAAGTAGCATAGCAAGGCTACCCAGAAAGGAGCAGAACACAGTCACACACACCTCTCTCTCCTTTGGTGGAATCCACTTTTCTCGGTCTTTCCTGAAGCCATTAGTTCAGGCCAGTGAGACCCTGCAGCAAGCAGCAAATTTTCTTATAGCCCCAAACTTCTGCTCAGATGAGCTGGTAAGGACTGCGTGCAAACACAGGGGCTGCTGTCAGCACCACCGGAGGGCCAGTCCCCACTATCCTGACTACAGGCCACATCCTCATGGCTCACGCTGCCCAGCATCGAGTCTCCACCTGAAATGCCCTCTGCCTGGGACTCAGTTATAGTTGGCTTTTCAGGGAATGCATCTGCCTGCATGTCCCATGGGGAGGGACCCTCGGCCTTCTATCCTGTGTCTACTCAGAGTCCACATAGGGTAAGGCCTCAAGATTATCACTGTCACCCTCCGGATTTACAGAAATCCCTGCTAGCCCTCCTCGGTCTTCCCTTTGCATTCAGGCATAACCACATCCATTGCATAAACTGGGGGTTTTGTTTATTTTGTTCTCTCCTGTGGCACTGACTACCACTGAAGGCAGTGGCAGATACCCCATCCCGCATCCACCCATGGGGCAGATCAGCAAGTTTCCCACCCCTTGATGACATTAGCATTAGGAATATCAGGGATGCTCCCCCCACACTCCCAAACACTCCTTGCTGAGATTCCACCAGCACCAACTGGATGCCAGGTGTGGTTCTAAAGACTCACCCTCGGAACCTGTTCTTGCACTCCAGCCCAGGAGGAAGCAAACTCTGGGCAGGAGATGAGTCTCATGCCCAGGGCCACAGAGTTAGTAGGAGAGAGTCAAAAACCCAGGCTGGCCCATGTCCAGAGCTGTGCACCCCACTCCAAAGGCCTCAGAGTACAGGCTCCAGAAGGTCCCTCCAGGAAGGAGGGCCAGCAGCTGCAGCCCCACCCCCAGGGCAGAATGTGGGTCCACAGTAACCAATCCTACAAAAACCACAATCAGGCTAAGAGCACCCTGATTTTCCCCATCTAAAACATATGTGAAGGCCAGACAGGGCTGCTGCCGGGACTTCCTGGCTCCAGGGCCTGGACGTCTGGATGCCTCAACCCTCACTGTCAACTCACACCCTTGAGCTCCCTACCCTCTGGCTGGACCAGCCCACACCAACGGATGTGGGCTGTCTGTGCCAGGCCACGTAGTAGGTGAAAGTTCTGGAAACTTCACAGAAAAATCAATTCTTGTAGACTTTACAGTGTGTTTTTGTTGGCTCTGACAGGCAGATCTTTGAGCTCTAAGTTGTTCTAGCCTTGCCCATTCTAAAGGGCACCAAGACTTTCCTGGACACTAAAGAGTGTACCACATATAGAGTGCATCGGAGGCCAATTCTTTCTGAAATTGAACCTCAGATGTTCACAATAACAAGGAAGGTGAATTGTAAACCAAACATACCCAAGTCAAAATCACAGACAATGCCAAAGTTATACCTATTGAACTTTGGATGCACTGTGTGATATTTTTCAAAATGTTGGGGATCACACTGTTTAGTTCATTGACATCCTCAGGAGGTACAGAATAGGGTGGAAGAAGCATCTGGAGAATGTGCCAGGAGAAAAAGATTCACAAGGACATGTTTTTATCCAAAACAGATCACAGAAATACCCATCTCCCAACAGGTCAGAGTATCTCAGGCTCATCTGACAGGACTGTTAAGAATCATGGTCCAGCCACCACCTATTATCTCAAGAAGACAGAGTGTAGACTGAAATACATGATTACTTTAAATCATATGGTACATTTCCTACCTATTTTCTCCTAGGGAGGCATGAAACAGATATAATCAACCTGGATAGAAAGGTTGCTCACTCAGTGAAGAGCTACCTTCACAGACAGTGGAATATTTCAGCTAGCCGGAACACAGCAGCAGCCTGAAGCCCATCAGCTTGGAGTCCATCAGTTTAGTGTGAACTTAACCTAGCAAGAAGGGCTGCCCTGCCCAGAGCCACCCTGCCTCTCCTCTCCCATTCAAGATGCAGGAGAAACCAGCTCTAGGAAGAAAAGAGCTCTGATGTGTCAGTTTTTCATTTCCATGGTGTAAATATGGAAATGGTTGATTTCAAACCACGGATAGTTCAGCCAGCAGGTGGCCAAGTTCTGAATACTTAACAACGCACTCTCCTGAGCCAGCTCTAACAGGCCCAGCGTGGGCCGTGCCACAGAGAATCCAAATATATCCAGAACCTGACCACTTCTCACCACCACCCCTGCCATCTCCCAGGCTTAACTATTATGATCTCTCCACTGGATCATTGCAACTGACTCCACCTCAGCCTCTTCTCAGCCCTTTCCCTTTTAACCTCTTTAAACAGGAATCAGCCCAGCTCCTCTTCGCTCCACTCCTCCTCCCTAAGGCGTTCCACTCCCTCAAAGAGTTCCCACTGAAAGGTGCTCACTGAGATCTGGGCTGGACCTTCTGACCATCTCAGCACTCTTCCTGGATACTTTTCCAGTCTCCAGCCTTCTCGCTGTTCTCCAAACACACCAGCAGCCTCTGGCCTCAGGACCTGCAACCTGGATGCTGTCCCCTGCCATCTCTGCCTCTTCTCCCTCACATCCCTCATGAACCTTCTCCAATGCCATTGTCCCTTTAGGGCTCCCTGGATGTCCCACAATGCACTCTCTACCTCTTTTCCTCCTTTATTTTTTCCTGGGCACTTCTCATCTAACCCACGTACATCCTTTGCTTCTTTGGCTTATTTTGTGTCTCTTCCCACTAGAAGGAATGTTTCATACTTCCTTGTGTTCCCTGATGTACCCCCAGCCTAAAGCAGCCTTGAGCTCCAAGTTTACTGATGAATGAATCCCAGGTTTACTTTGAGTATGTGGTACACAGTGCTTGCTCTGCTCCTCTTTTCCTCCTGTGAATGCGCCCCATTTGATGGACTACACAGCGCACATTTTTCTCAGATGACACAGTGCACAGCAGCCCTGCCCAGGGCTGTAGCGCCCAGCTCTTATCTGCCTTTGTATGGTAGGATCCTCTTTGGCCCACTTAGAACTATCTTAGCCACAACCCAAACACCAGCTTTAGATAAATTCTTGAATTCTGTCATCCAGATAATTCCTTCAAGTAGAAACAGAAAAACAGAATCTAGCCAAATGTGCCCCTGGTGGGAAGAATTTTCATTCACCCAGGAGCCTAGCTATGTGGGCAGCCTAGCTATGTGTCCCCCTATCGAAAAGGCTTGCTCCCAGGGGAAGAGACACAGGTCCTCCACACAGCTGACAGACTTTCCCTCATCATCCTGAACCTGGAAATAGGACATAAACAGACCTCAGATCTCAGCCACAGTAATGAATGTTCTTGAACTCATTTGTACAAAGAAAAATGTGGAACCTGTGACTTTATTGTTAGCTTCTTTCTTGTAGACATCCTACCTTCTCACTGTAGCTGGATTATAATAGACCGACTAATGTTGGTTGTTTCCCCTGGTACTCACATTATCACATTCAATATGAACTTCAAGTGAGTTTATACACAATAGAAATGGATATAAAAACTGGAAGTCTGCAAAACAAATGATAGAATCAAGAAATACAAAACCAATATCAGAAAAATACACAAGCCCTGGTCAATGTTAATCTAGAAATCAGCCTTCTTCCCTGAAGTGTCATCTTTGCCCTACAGAATTACCTCTATATATTGGGTCCTTCCAGGAGCGTCTCCTTCCAAGGAGACCCGGTGGGGCTTATGCGTCCTGCAGCTGCGCAACCTTAGTTGTGGGTTCTAAGGCTTCCTTGTTCTAACCCCTGAGGACCTATCCCCTGCACCCAGGGGAGGGAGGATGGCCCCCCACCCAGGAAGTAGCTACTCCTCGGTGACCATTACACACTACCTCCCTGATCTGGTGCGGAAAAGGAGCTCCGTGCCTCTCTGGCACCTTCCTCCGCTTCCTTCCCTGAAAAGTGGAAGCAGGCAGACAGGCATCGTGTGCATCCTGGCTGGCCCCGCTCCTGGCGAGCACGCGCGGGCAGGTGACCTAGGACACTCTGCACTCCGTGCGCCCTTCCTGGCCCAGCGCCCGTGCGACGGGCACCGGAACGTGAGCTCCCATCGACAGCTCTGTTCACCTTCACTTTCAAGCTGGCAGAGGATCACTTTAGTGCTTCCATCCCCACGAACAATACTCGCTTTGAGGGCTCTTCTCACATTGTAATGACTGGCCAGCTCCTAGGATCCTAACAGGCGGCTTGAGGAAGAGGTTGAAGGGAGTGACATCTAGTGGTCCACTGCGGTATCTAATTTAATGAACACTCCCCCCACCCCACCCCCGCCCCATATATAAGGAGCAGTAGTAGAAATTTAGAACGCACGCCACATTCGGCCTCAATATTGAGAAGTTTCCCAAGGCTATTAAGGGCTCGGAAAGGCACTATCTGGACCTCGCTTTGGTGTTTCATGCTGAAGACCTTGTTTGGCTGGGCATTTTCCTCCAACTCCTTGCCTGCCAAAACACCTTTCCTGGAGGCAGCAAACCTTCCGCGAAAGCAGGTGGGTGTCAGCTCAGGAGCAGGTCCGAGGGGTGAGAGTCAACGCGCAGGCCTGAGCACGTCAGAGACAACCACACAGGAAGGAATCTGCCGCTAATAGAGCACGCACAGGGGATGATTAGCCATCAGTCATCTGCTGGGGGTGCTTCATTTTTCTCAGATGACAAGCGCTGCATTTTGTAATTTAGGGGGCTCCTCCCTACACTGGCCAGCATTTCCAAGTTCAATTGCTGTTGCCAGAAATCTATCAGAGATAGGCAGGAAGGGTGTACCTTCAGTCTCGACAAAGTCACAATATTGAGTAAAAATGCAGAAATAGATTTGGAACATCCAGGGCAAGGCTTCACACAGTGTATATTTCCAGTGAGACTTATAACTCGGGTGTGCCAGAAAGTTTAGATACATTTGCTCAGGTACCACTGGAGGATTCTTAATATTTCTCCATATGGATGAGAATATTCATCATACAGTTTATAATTCAAACATAAAAGAGTCGAGAGATGTAAAAACTCATCTTTTAACTACCACCTCACAAACGTGGCTTGTGCGTACTTGGCATATTAAAATCAGAGTGAAAATCATGCAGAAAACTATCAAAGTCCTATATACAACCTAGCAATGTCACAGCAAAAGCTTGTGTTTGCATCAGTGAGCTGACCACCGAATATAAATGGTGTCCTGGTGTCATGATTTCTGGATCTCAGTGTTGAGGGCCGCTGCTCTCATAGAAGTAGAACCATTCACTATGGAGCACTGGTGCCATCCATCTTCCCCGTGACTGGCAGCATCCCACCTCCAGCTACATGAAGTGTCTTTTTTTTATTTTGTTTGTTTGTTTGTTTGTTTGTTTGTTTGTTTGAGACAAGGTCTTATAGCGCAGGCTGGACTTGAACTCACTTATGTAGCCCAGGCTAGCCTCGAACTCATCGTGATCCTCCTGCCTCAGCCTCCAGAGTGCTGGGATTACAGATATGCGCAACCTGTGTCTTTTAAATCATGCTAAAACTTCCTACTGGTCTGTCTTAGTTACAAGTATAATGGCAAAGAGCATGTCAAACTACGTCATAATAAAACAGTAAGAATCTATATTTATTTAAGTGAAGAAAAGGAAAACCCGCCTGCTACAGAGAAGATTAAGAAAGGGTTTCCATTTAGATCTGTGCTCATTCCCCTTATTAGTTAAAACACAAAGTGTGTCCACTTCACAGATCTCAGGTCAGTTTTCCCCACTCCTACCCAGTCACCTGTTGCTGGGAACAATATTGAGGCTTATAGCTCAAGTGGGCTGTGGATACCCATACACTGCCACCCAGCAAGCAGCAAGGCATGCCTTGCACTCACCCCAGCCAAGTCCCAGGAGCCCCTTGTTCAGGATATGTAAGCAAAAAGGCAGCTAAGCCTAGAGGAGAGAGCTGCTTGCTTAAGAAGCACACTGAACTTTCTTACTGGAACCATTATCATGTTGACCAAAGTAATCAAGAAATACCCCCTATTTACCATAGATGTGTTGCAACAGTATGCTCAGCTCAGATCCAAGATTAGCAGATCCACAGTTGACCTAGTACAGGATACAATGGATGCTTCAGGGTGGGAGTCATACGGGGGCACACACTGACCATTGGCAGGTTACTTCCCATTGCTTGCCTTCTTTAGTGATCTTGATTCCTCATGCAGCACACCTTCCTCCCAGGGAAAGCTGCCAGTGTGAATTCTCCCTACCCTGGAGGGACCTGGATATCATCACTTGGCTAAAAAAGGTTATATTAGAAGTATAAAGTACCCACTACACTGAGCCACTGAGCCACTTAGCCCCCAGCCCTAAGAAATATCTGTGTGTGCATTTCTGTAAAAGTAGCAGAAGCATCTCAAAACACAAGAGCCTTGGGTCTTTTTAAGAGCAGTGGACAAATGGGGAAAAGGAAAGTCCCATACCTCAGACCTCAGGAGGATGTCTGTCTGCCAGAGGTCCCCAGGGATTCAAGGGGTTCAGTCTTTCCTTCTCCAGAAGACTGAGACATCTCCCTTCACACGTACCATTCATACTCACAAGCAACCACACACACACACCACACACACACACACACACACACACACACGTACACTGTGCTGGAACATCAATCCAGGAATGACTCAGAAGAAAGATTTGCCATTCAGTGAATCACCAGCGTCAATCTTTGCAGTGCCATGGTTTTCCTGGGAGGTCTTCCTTCCAAATGCTGGCCCAGGCCTGGTACTGTGTAGCTAGTGAGATCATATCCCAGGGTGGGGTGTGGATCATCTCCCCAGACTCTGACTCCAGAAAACACGGCTCCTCTCTGCTCCCTTCGTTCCACAGGCTCTTTGACTCTGGGTCTGCTCTTGCTGTTCCCTCTGCTATAATGTCTCTTTTCTTCCCTCTTCCAGGGAAAATCCCTGCCAAGACCCTCCACCTGAACTGCACTTCATAGTACCTCATTCCTGGTCATACTATGGCTTCTGGTTACTATGTCTGTTACCCAAAGGTTTTAGGGTTCTTGAAGGTTGGGTTCCATGTAATTCTGCCTTCAGTTGGAGGAGCTACCCCAATCCAGCTGACTCTTCACTTTCTTCCAATGGAAAAAGTCCAAGACACTAAGTTATTGCAATGGCCCTAGCATGCATCAAAACTCTTTTGGAAAGGGAAAAGAGGAAAAAAAAGAAAGCTTTGATCTTCCTAGGTCCAACATATCAAAAATGCCCGGCCTAACCTAAACAGAGGCCTCTCTGAAAGAGGAATTCCATTTAATTCAACAAAATGTCAACTCTGCACAAACCACAGGATTAGGTGCCAGGTGGGCTGAATCTGGACACATTCTGGTTGCTGTCCACCCAAATATGAGCAGACAGGGCCCTCCTTAGCCATGCTCAGAGCCCCAGCCTACAGGAGAATGATGTAAGGGTTGGAGACATTTCACACACACTTTGTCATCCTCGGCATCTCACAGAACATTTCTGTGTCTCAGGCCCTGTCCCCGACATCAAGCATGCAGCAGGGAATGGAATTGTCCTGGCTCATACAGCTCATATTCCAGCGGGGGAGACAGACAATAAACAGCATACAGTTAAAAATGGACTCTAATCTCTGATAGAGATGTGATATCATAAAAATCAACACCACTGAGGGGACTGATTATGCCTAGGTGAGGTCAAAGGTGCCGCGGATGTCCTTCCTATCACTCTAACTTTAGCCAGTGACCCTGAGGCAAGAGCAACCCCAGGTACAAGGCAAAGAAATGCAACATCCCGAGGTAGAATGAACTCAGTAAACTGGAGAAGCAAAGAAAAGGCCATGTGCCCAAGAAAAGTCCTCTTCCAACTTCTCTTCTTGCCCTCAACTCTGTAGCAGCTTCTTCACAAAACTGAAAGAAAGCCATTTCTTCTAGGTTGCTGAGTTGGAGTGTTAAAAAAGCTTAACAACCATAAAACAAAAACGTCAGTGGAGCACTTCGTCCTTTCTTAACCATACAGTTTGAAGTCATGCTGCTGTAGCTACCATGGTTAGTAAACAAAAGTTGAGTCGCCTTCTTGTTCCACCTGCCCAAATCTGTGAGGTCTCTAAGGAAGCCTGCTGCATTTCAGCCCTTCTAGGAGGTTTACATGGTACTTTGGGATCCTTCTGGACTTGACGTGTTATGTAAATTTAAGTGCATTATCATTAATCTAAGCATAGATTTATCCTTCTCTTCAGGCGCCGGGTTAGTGTAATGATGCAGCTGCTGCAAGACAGGGAAAGAAATTGAATGCAAGTAAAACCATAGCCCCAGGATAAAGAAAAAAAAAAAAAAAAGGACTCCCCTCCTTGGCAGGTCCCCAGCTGATTCTTGAGCTCGGGAAGTTGTGTTTCTCTGGCATCTCCCAGCCATGACCAGCCTTCACTCCATGGGGAATAAAATAAAGACTTTATAAAAGCCTAAAGCCCTTAGAATTTTCCCATATCTAAAATTGAACTTGAGTACTCAAATGATCTATCTTAACCACTCTCATACTTTCTAGATTAATTTAAGTCCTAACATACAACTGAGCCATCTCATAGCCTGATACAACTTCTATCTTCCCCCCACGGTCACCTCGACTACTCTGTACACATGCATATGTACACACAAGTACATAATGTATAGGTGTGCACCCATGTGCATATCCATATGCATGTTCACCTGCAGACATGCACGTGCACATATGTACACACATGCATATAGATGCATGCACACGTATACATCTCTGTCTGTGAGCACACTGGGCACCCCCTGGGCAGGGCCCCTTTCACTGGCTCCGTTCCATCCTCTTATTCCCCCACTAAATTTACCAGTCCCACTCCCTCACAATTTTCTAGGTTAGATTAGTGTGACAAATTAACCTATGATAAAATGCAAATAATTGTATTTGTTATGTATTTTAAATAAATTGACTTGTGTCAATAGGACCCTTGAAAGCTTGAGCTTAAGGCCTAAGTGAGATGGGAATTCTGGCCCAAAAGGAGGCATTTGGGGGCAAGACATCTAAGATATTCCTTGTATCATGACCACACTGGCTAGAGGCTACAGCCAGGAGGGCTTGTGTGCAAGCCTGACCCAGTCTGGGCTCTATAAAAACTAATCCACTCAACTACTGGGGTGGGGAATGTGTAAAAATAAGATGGAATGGAATCATTTGGGGCTTTATTTCACCCACACTGGCACTTGGAGGAACGTGTGTGCTTCACGCCTCCCAGTAATCCAGCTTTAGGGGGAAAAAAGAAGACTTCCCTCAAGTGGAAAAACCTACCTGTGGCCTTGATGATTTAGTAGGTGCCAGTCTAACCTGAAATAATAAATACCATTATGATGTCACTGTCTCACTGCTCATTTTTAGAGTCTCTGGACCTTTCTTCCAAAAACAGGAGTTTATGAATAGGACTCTGTGGTGCCTGACATGTCATTTATGGGTCAGCACTGTTGTGGTAGCTGGGCTGTAGGGAGAGACTTTACAAGACCCTCCCTGGCACGTCGTGTGATAGCCAGTTGGCCCTCCCGCCACTGCACTAACCCACGTCAGACTTCAAAGTGCCAAATCTAAAATTCAGACTTGCTATAGTGAGCTGTTTAACTGCCGCCAGAGCCTGCCTGTCTCCTTGTAGAGTCTGGAAGGAAATGTTCTCTGCCCCAGAGACAAGGATCCCAAAGTACTGAGTCGACCTACTAGAGGGCTAAGATGCAGCAGGGACACAGGCGTGGGCATGACTTCAAATCATTAAATTATTTGCTCTCACTTCCATTTTTCTAAATGTTGCAACATTATACACACGTTTTCCATGGAAAGTAGCTAGAAATAAAACAGAAAAGTCAGATTTCCAACACAGGATTTCTACTTTCAGAGAAACATCTTTTGGGGCACACAAAACTTAAAGGAGGGGGAAATGTCAGAAATTGTTTTGGAAAGAGGTGGAAAGAAAGAAACCTAATAACAAATAACATCAAGTAGCTCATTATCAACACCCAGCAAGAAGTAATCAGCTCAAGGTGAACATAGCAGCTGAGTTTAGCTTTTTAGTTTAGTTTATGCACAGCATTGAAAGTCTATGGTGACAACAAACCTTTTAGAGCTTTCAATGATGCAAACAGCCTGCTGTGACACGTGTACCACAGGTTCACCAGCACTGGTCTAGAACAGTCACACCTTTCCTCTCTACCCGAGGGGGAGGGGGAGTGTTACAGAGCAGGAGATGGAGCTGTTCCTTAAAGTATGTTTGAAGAATGCTTCATTCTCCTTCTTGACCATGCCCATCAAGAATCATCAAGAGAAGACCTGGTGGTATACTCAGTGACAGAGCACTTCCCTAGGATGTGTGAGGCCCTCCGTTCAATCCCCAGGACTGAAAGAAAATAAGTAGGAAGAGTCTTTTACCTCAGTAGACCAGTGACTCCCTGCCTCCTTTGACAGACTGAGCTGGACCCCCCTTGTGGCTCTTTACAAAAACCAGCCTCCCTGTACCTTCTAGTTCTTCTTGCCCAACTTTATTGAAGTATAAATGACAAATAAAATCGTATATATCAAGCTCTGCAACCCAATTATTTAATATGCATATACATTTTGAAATGATTACCATGACCAAGTTTATGGACACTCTATCACATTGCATACTTTGTACATGCATGTGCTTGTGTGTGTGTGCGTGTGTGGCAAGAATAGTTAAGATCTACTATCTTAACAAATTTCAAATATACAGTGCCATGTTATTAACTACAGTCACCATGACAACTACTAGATGCCCAGTATATTCCATTTACCCAGTCATCCAGTGATGGACATTCAGGTTGTTCCTGTGTTTTGGTTGTTCTGAGTAAGGCTGCAATGAATGTGGGAGTGTGGATATCCCCTTTACACACTGATTCTGTTTCCTTTGAGATGGCTGAATTGTATGGTAGTTCTATTTTTAAGATTTGAGAAAAATACTGTGTTGTTTTCCATAAGGGTTACACAAGTTTATACTCCCACCAACAGTGTGCAATGGCTTCCTTTTCTCCAGACACTCACCAACATTTGTTGCAATTTGTCTTTTTTTATAATAGTCATTCTGAGAGGTGTGAGGTGGTATCTCACTGTGTTTTTTACTTGAATTTCTCTGATGTGTAGAGAACACATAGAGCACATTCTCATATATCTGTTAGCATTTGTACGTCTCCCTCACATAAATGTCTTTTCATATCCTTGGCCTAATTTTAATGGGCTTATTTGTATTTTGCAACTGAGTTGTACAAATTCTTTACATACTTTGGATATTTACCCTTTTCTTATTTGAATAAGTTTTGCAAATGTTTTATTATTCTGTAAGTTGTCTTTTAATTTTAATGATTATTTCCTTTGCTGTACTAAAGCTTTATAGTTTGAGGTAATCCCACTTGTTTATTTTTGCCTTTGTTGTCTCTGTTGTTCTAATGTCATCTCCAAAAATTAATGCCAAGACCAAAGTCAGGGAGTTTTCCCAGCATTTTCTTCTAGTAAATTTATAGTTTTAAGTCTCAAATTTAAGTTTTTAATTCATTTCCAGTTATTTTTGTGTATAGTCTAAGTCAGTGATGGTGAACCTCTTAGAACTTTCAATGATAACAGCCTGCTGTGGCACAAGTGTAGTAGATGTGTTGCCACTGGTCTAAGTTAAAGATCCAATTCCATTTGCAAGTGGATATCCTCAACACCTTTTATTAAAGACTTATCCTTTCCCTAGTGTGTATTCTAGGTGTCCTTATCTAAGATTAGTTGATCATATCTGTATAACTTTATTTCTGGTCTCTCTGTTCTGTTCCATTGTTCTAAATATCTGTCCTTGTGGCAGTACCATGATGTTTTGATCATGATAGTTTTGAAATACAGTTTGAAATCAAGAAGTGTGATGCCTCCAGGTTTGTTCTTCTTTTGTTTTGTTTTGTTTTGTTTTGTTTTGTTTTGTTTTGGGCTTGTTCTTCTTACCCAAGATTGCTTTGACTATTGAGGGTCTTTGGTGGCTCTATACAAATTTTAAGATTTTTTTCTATTTTTCTGACAGGGATTTCATTGAATCTGTGGATCACTTTGGGTATTAGGGACATTTTAGTAATATTAATTCTTTCAATCCATGAACATGGGATCCCTTTCCATTTATTTGTATCATTTTCAATTTCTTTCACCAATCTTTTACAGGTTTAATTCACAGATCTTTCACCTCCTTAGTTAAATTTATTCCTAAGCATTTTATTATTTTGGATGCTATTGTAATTGACATTGTTTTCATAATTCTTTTTGGTATTATCATTGTTTGCAGTATAAAATATTACTGAATTTTGTATGCTGATTTTTTTACCCTGCAATTTTACTATATTCATTTGTTAGTTTTAACAGTTTTTTTTTCTGGAGTCTTTGGGTTTTATACATATAAGATCGTGGTATTTATAAACAGACAATTTCACTTCTTCCTTTCTGATTTGGATGCTTTTCATTTCTTTTTCTTAGCTAATTGTTCTGGTAACATTTCCAGCACAGTGGTGAGAAAGGGCATCCTTGTCTAGTCTTTGATCACACAAGAAAAGCTTTGAGGTAAAGAAATTCATACTGATGAGTATGTTAGCTGTAGGCCTGTACTATATGGCCTTTAGTATATTAAGATATATTTCTTCTGTACCTAAATTGTTGAGACCTTTTACCTTAAAGGGATGTTGAATTTTGCTGAATTATCTGGCTGCATCTATTGAGATGATCATGCAATTTTTATTCTTCATTCACTTTTTTTTTTCTTTGTGGGTACCAGGGGTCGACCTCAGGACCTCACGCACCAGCAGGCACCTGTGCCGCTGAGCAATATCACCGGCCCTTTTCTTGTATGTGGGTTCCGGGAGTCGAACTCGGGCCCTCGCGCTTGCCAGGCAGGTGCTTACGCCACCGAGCCATCTCACCGGCCCTATCTTCATTCTCTTAATGTGGAGTATCACATTAATTGATTTTCATATGTTGAACCATCCTTGCATTCCAGGGATAAATCTCACTTGCTCATAGTGCATGATCCTTTTAAAGTATTGTTGGGTTTGTTTGTTAGCACTTGGTTAAATATTTTTTCATCTATCATTAGGGATGTTGGCCTTTTTATTTTTTTAATTGTAATGTCTTTATTTGGATTCAGTATCATGGTAATTCTGGCCTCACAAAATGAATCTGGAAGTGTTACCTCCTATTCAATTACTTGGAAAATTTTGAGAAAGCTTGTCATTAATTCATCTTTAAATGCTTGGTAGAATTTACCAGTGAAGCCATCTGATGCTGAGCTTTTCTTAGTTGGAAAGATGTTGATTACTGTTTCTATCTCCTTACTCATTATTGGTTAAGTTTTCTATTTCTTCATTATTCAGTTTTGAAAGTTGCCTGTGTCTATGAATGTATCCATTTCTTCTAGGTTATCCAATTATTGGCATATGATTTTTGTAGTAGATTTATGATCCTCTTTATTACTGTAGTATCAGTTATAATATCTCCTCTTTCATTTATGATTTACTTGACTCCTCTCTCTTTTCTTGCTAAAGCTTTGACAATTTTTTTTACCTTTCCAAAATGCAAATCTTGGTCTTGATCTTTTCAACTGTTTCATTTATTTCTACTGTAATCTTTACTAATTCCTTCCTCCTTCTAAATTTAGGCTGGGTTTGTTCTTTTCATAGTTCTTCGAAGCATACATTAAATTGTTTATCTGAGATCTTACTTTTCCTTAATGCAAGTATTTATCACATAAGTTTCACTCTTAGAACTACTTTTGCTGCATCCCACAAATTTTGGTATGTTGTATTTCTATTGCATGGATAGGTATGGCTCCTGCTAGGGTCCTGAGAGGACTCTCGCTGGATCACTGGGCAGATCTCTGAGTGGGTCCCAGACTATGGCTGAGAGGAGCTAGAGTCAAGTCACAAGGCTGCTCCCAGATCTGCTTTAGGACTGAGGCCAGAAGGCCTAGTGATGGAGACACAGAGAGGAGTGTATTTCCTTATTCACCCCACCAGTCCTTGGGAGGCCAATACTACTCCCAAACTCAGAGGGATTTTATCTGGTTTACAAGCTGCTGCTTCATGACAAAAGACTGGATTGACATTGGCAGGCCTATCCTTAGAAGCATAGATGTGCAGTTTCCTCCCAGGTCCTTTTACTGGGCATCTGGTGCGGCTGGCCATACCAAGGTCAGACAGGGCCAAAACAAGTCATAGAGTTTTAGATTTTTCTGTAGCCAGGACCATAGTTAGTAGGCCTCCCACCTGGGTATAATTTTGCCTTCTCCAAATGGTCCCCCTGAGTCTTAGACTCCACAGAATTTTATAGCCTCCTACTTGGATCCCAAAGCTCACACTGAGGCACTTTTGTCCATAGGTGGCTACCAAATTATTGCTTCAACAATAGGATACAAGCATAAGATCTCCTATCCTCCAACTTGCAGAAGTCACTCCTGTGATTCATTCCTAATTCTGCCTAATTTTGAGAACCCCAGAGATTATCAAGCCTCATTATTCTTCTTTGTGACTACATTGCTTACTCTTTTCTGACAGTCTTATCTTAAGTTTCTAAAAGTTCCTAGGATGAGATCACCCAGTATTATCTGTCCCATTTCAGGGGTTCTCTTGCATCAACTAAATAATAAATAATATGAAACCAACTTCTAAGTTGGCCTTTTTAACCAATTTGCATGTGCCCCCAGAAAGCTCTACAGCAGACATTTGCAGTTGAATCAATATGGTATTTAAATTATCCCTTTAAAATTGAAGCATTAAATCTTTGTTTAAGAAAATAACCCTTGGGCCGGTGAGACGGCTCAGCGGCTTAAGCGCCTGCCTTGCAAGCGCGAAGGCCCGAGTTCGACTCCCGGAACCCACATACGAAAAAGGGGCCGGTGATATCGCTCAGCGGCACGGGCGCCTGTTGGCGCGTGAGGTCCTGAGGTCGTCCCCCCGGTACCCACAAAAAAAAAAAAAAAAAAAAAGAAAATAACCCTTGACTCATACCACTGTATGGGAAAATTAGATCTGACTTACATCACTTCCTCTGACACAACTTCTTATAAGAGCACAGCCTGCTTTAAGAACTAACTATATTTGAAAAACAGTCTTTTGCTTATTCTTCTACCATTTACATTCTCCAAGGTGTTCCTAAACAAGATAGCTCTTGTAAGAAAAAATTAAAGTTAACAATGAAATGAAAAATACACAAGTAAAATGACCACTTTCCCAAATCCACTGAGTCACTATGAGGTAGAAATAAAAAGCTAGATTTGGAGGTGGAAAAATATGACTATACAACACATGTAACTCCCACATTTCAGAATAAAGTTCAAAGTGACAATGGACACTATGTAAATATTTTTATTATCATCAGCCTTATCATTAAAAACATTCAATTTGGACTTTGTCCATGTGGTAATCCTTACCATGCAATTTTGAGTTATCATTCATTGTTTCCTTAATGAATGTGTTTGTTTTGTGCTTCAATCCTAAGGAAAAATGATTGAGAGGAGCTTTATTTTATAGATTAAAAAAAAAAACAGGAGATTATGAATCTGTCAAGTAGTGATG
The DNA here is from genome assembly GCA_028451465.1 of Erethizon dorsatum. Lineage (NCBI taxonomy): Eukaryota > Metazoa > Chordata > Mammalia > Rodentia > Erethizontidae > Erethizon > Erethizon dorsatum. The sequence goes on from CM051828.1 coordinate 60,488,414, forward strand.
CTGAAACTTGCTCAGGGAAATCAGCCCAGCCCCTGGCTGATGGTCATCTCTAGAGGCTCTGGACTTGCCTGTGTGCGGCTTGAGGTTCTGGTGAGAAAATACACAAACACAAAGGTACTGAAGCAAAGTACATATTAATACCTGTATGTGCACTCATTTATGCACATGACTTACAAACAGCTTTTCAGTACAGGAAATGTCAGATAATTTCTAAGTTAGGATCTCACTTCTTTAATAATATGCATGACATAAAGGGGATATGGAGTCCTAAAGTTCCAAAGACAAATATTTTATTATATTCAGGATGTCTTCTTTCACAAGACCCAGTGTTATTAACTTTAGATAATGCTTTATTTAGAAAGTACTTCTTTCAACTATTTTGGGATTGGCAACACACATGCTCTAACTTCCTCCTACCTGGGAAGTCCATTTAGGAAATGTAATATCTTTACCTTTGATGCCCTGAAACCAAAGCAAATGATACTACTGTTTCATGTCCTGCATGTTTCCCTATGCTTTACCACCAGCATGAGAACTGTGAGTGGATTTTATTCTGTGGGTTGCTTTAACACATGTACCTCAAGGAGAACTAGGCTGCATCTAATTAGTTAGCATGGGCTCCCTCTGCTAGTGAGTGAAAATGGCAAGAGCCCACAAAGAATACTTGTGAATTACTGACAAGGAACTTTTCCAGAAAATGAAGCAAACACAAAATCGTCAAAAATGTCAAGACTTTTGAAGAATCTGGGAACTGGTTTTACCCTCTTTATAAGCTAATCAATTAGCCTAAACTACACCTTGTATCTTAAGTGTCCCCCAAAGGCCCATGTGTTAAAGGCTCGGTCACAAGAGTTGTGCTATTGGGAGGAGGTGGAATCTTTCAGAGGTGAGGACTGGGGTGAGATCTTTAGGTTACCGAGTGTGCCTACTAAGGGGATTGTGAAACCCTGGTCCTTTCTTCTCTCTCTCTCTCTCTCTCTCTCTCTCTCTCTCTCTCTCTCTCTCTCTCTCTATTTTGTTTCCTCACCATGAGATGAGCCATTTTACTTCACTATATGCTCCTGGCATGATGTGCTGCTTCACCATGAGCTCCCAAAATGGGGCCAATTGATCATGGAGTGAAACCTCCAAAGCTATCAGCTAAAATACACCTTTTCCCCATATGAACTAATCATCTCAGATATTTTAGTACAGCGGCAGAAAGCTAATGAACACAGCCTGTATTCCATGGTTTCTGGCAGAAGACACAAAACTCCTGGATCAGAGAAACAGACTTTATCACTCAGAGCACAGCATATATGCCCGTTTCCTTGCTCCAATTCCCACAGGACTCATATGGAAAGGTCTGAATAGATGTTTTACACACACATTGGATTTGGGTCACAGCTGAGGAATACCGAGCTTGGGGAACCCACCATTGTTACAGCAAGCAGTAAAGAAGCTCACATTTTATCTTGGATGGAAAACTTGTCCCTGTTCCTCAAGTTTGCTTACTGCAAGCTCAACCACAAAAAATGGCCCAGCTCAAGAGCAATCAAAACTTTGCTTTGTTGGAATGCTCAGAGAAACTTACAGATGTACAAGAAACCCACGCTGAACTTCCCCAATAAAGACGACAGATATTACTGATAATAATTTAAAGTTCCAAATTCATTAAAGTCATTGCAAATTTTCCTCTTCTTGATTTTTGTAGATATCTTTTTCTAACTTTCTACCAAACTATTTCTTTCTGTAGAAGGAAGTAAAACTTCAGTATCTTTTATTAAGTAGCAGTCCATTTTAGTCAAATTACAAATGAGGATGAGTGAGGACTGATATTTCACAGAGTATGGAAATTTTTTAAACTAAAATTACCCTGATGTGCAGCTCCTTATTTATACATGAGTACAGTACTTTCCAGAGTCCCTTTTGAAATACCCAAGGGTACAGAATTTTAACTGTGATAGAGTATTACAGAATGGCAGGAATTCACAGATAAGCCCTTAAAGTTATAGCATCACAGAATTTAAAGCCTTGGGGTTAGACAGAAACCAATTATAATATTTTGACAGCTGGATTTTATGTTCCTATTTTAGCATTAGCCAAATATCTTGTACCACTACTGTAACACCTTTAAATCAAGAAGTGGTCAGGTTTCCACAATTGCTATAAATATTCCTGCCTTGCATTCATAGAGCATTTGACTGTCTCCAGTGTTTTCACACACCTCCTCTCCTTTGTACCTCACTTTTACCATGAAGTTTAGGTAGAAAAGATATGGCTAACTTCCTTTCACCACTGAGGAAATGAGGATGAAGCAGGCCAGTCCTGTGACAGCTCTGAGATGGTTGCCAATCACTACAGAGCTGGGGTTGCTTCTCTAGCCTGGAGTTTTCCCAGCACACACAGCTGCCTCCTGGATTTTTTTTATCTCCTCACTCCATCAGTTGAGAGGCTGTAGACAGCCAGTCACAGAAGATCTTACTCAGATTTACTTAAGGTAGTAGGAATTTATAAGCTCTCTTGACTGATAAAGTCCAGGGGAGATTCAGCCTTTGGCTGAGGATTAACTGGGTACTACCTGTGCCCTGCTGTCCTCCAGGCATATGCTTCTCCCCCAAGATGACTTACCTCATTATAATAAGTTGTCTACCACAATTCCACATGCAACACCCACCCAGTGATCACTCAGATTCAAAGGATCTCTCTCTCTCTCTCTCTCTCTCTCTCTCTCTCTCTCTCTGTGTGTGTGTGTGTGTGTGTCTCCCTCTCTCCTCCCTCCCCCTCATTTTTTAAAAGACAGCATCAGTCTCTCTGTGTTGTCAGCCTGGCCTCAAACTCCTGGGCTCAAGTGATTCTCTTTCCCCAACCTCATGAGTAGCTGGAACTCCAGGCATATGGCACTGTGTCCAGCTAAAGAATGTCCTTCTCTCAATCATCAAAGAAACTTCTGGAGCATCCCTCTAATTAGACCAACCAAAAACAATCATTTCAGACAAAGAGATGTTAGAAATGCTAAGTGGCAGTCCTACTGAAATTCTGAGAAGCTTCCAACATGCAACACTCATTCTGTAGGATTAAGAAAAACAAAAACAGGAGGCTCATGGCTGGAGAAATCTGGGGACTTCTGCCTAACATAGTCCCCTCTTGGAGACTCAAAATGCACATTGGGCAAGAATACTCTGAAAAATCCCATAGTAAAGAAACTTAGTTATTCAGCTTAACCCAACATTCCCCAAATGCACATTGCTACAGAGATTCTCTTGTCTAACACCTCCAGAGAATATATATGTGGCTGCCCACTCGTTTATGTCTTCAGTGAGATATCTGTCACATAACTCTACCATAAAACTGATGGTTTAAAAAACAAGCTCTTTCTCCTTGGAGAGCCATTGTTTAATCCTTTAGCTCTGCAGTTGCAGGTTCAACCAAGGCTAAGGTCTCACATGTCCTGTTTTCCCTGGCCCTGACTTAACCAAGTGGGTGTATCAGGGGGAGCTCCACGTGGAACATGGCCTCTTCATCGGGATCTTGCCTACGTCTAGTGCATGTGGGAGTGCTGGAACACTGAACAAGATGAGCATTAGTAAGATGAACACAGAGTACCACTAACACACCGTTTTAAAGAATTATATAGGAGTGCTCACTCGGCCTTTAGCAAACTGGAGAACAGTTTGTCCTTGCAGATATTCCTTGAGAAGGGAAAAGAGAAGGTGCTACTGATTTATTAGGTATGGGATCTTTGGCTGAGAAAGCATGCAGAGTACCCTCTCTCACTTGAAATTATTTCATTTCTACAACATTTTGGTGATTCACACATCGCAGCCCTCTCCTTCCACACTCCCAACTTAGTGTTGTCTGAGACTCTGATCCGGGAAGTCTGTCTTCATTTCCTCATGTTTTGTGAATGTGTCTTGTCCACAAATACAACCTTTAGTCAAATCATTGTTGCCTTTCTGGGTCACTGGCTACTCTGGTACAATTCTGAGGCTGCTTGTTTTTCAAAACACAACTGGGAAAATGTTGATTTTGAGTCCAAAAAGTACAAAAGAGTCACTCATACCACCGTCATTTTGGGCTGAGTGTAGGTAACACATGCTACGCAGCAGCTCTAACCAGGAGGCATGTCTTGGGCCAGGATGCAAAGCACAGTAAGGTTTCTCTGTGCAACTTTCTAAGGGTGACTTCAAGCCATTTTAATGTCTGCATTCTTCTCAGTGTTGCCGAATTTGCTCACTGGCATTTCCTCTATATCGTCTAGAAGATGCATGGAAATTTTACTGTTTTTCTTTCTTCTGAGTGTAGAAAGAAAGTCTCAGCATAATTGCCCATCAGCAACTTGTGGTCATTGACCAAGAGGTACACAATCTCACGGTGGCACAGAGACTTATTCTGAAGAACATGCCCTCAACATTAGTCACTTCCTGGGAAAGTGATTACTGTTATGTAGAAATCTACTCTTTTCAGAATGTGTTAGATTACACTTCTTATGTCAGGTAACGTGACAAGAGTTGGGGTCACTTCTCTTCTACCTCTGGCTTCTTCACCAGGAAAGCACAAATAATGCTTCCATCCCTGCCAGAGTCCCATTACTCCTCCCTCAGCCACTTCCAAATATCATAAACCTATGCTCATCCTGGGATACCAGGCCTGGAGTCAGGGAGGAGGAGTTTGGGAATAGGAAACCTAATGTTTCTTCTTTAAGACTTCATGATCAGTGTAGAGTTGAGCTTTGGGCACATATTCCTTCCACTCTGCTGCACATTACTGGCTGAGATCTACTGACCTCACAGCCATCCTAAAAATAGATTCTTTTTTTTTTTTATTTGTTTTTCCTAGAGCCACCAGCAGATTTTGTGTCCTTATACTTGTTTAACTATCAAGACCCTGAGGCTGGTGACATTTGCAAAACAAGACAGTGTCCCAGGAGCCTGACCAACCGTGAGTAGATATATCTGATGGTAAATGACTCACCTCCTCTGACACTGATACAGCCATCCTCTTGTACCACCTTCTCCCTGAAGTGTCTGCTCTACTCTGAGGAATCTCAGACTAGTTGCACTTGAGAATTAAATTCTCAAATCTTTGTCCACAGAATTTAATTGTGATCAAATTAGCAACATCTGAAACAATCTGGGAGCACATTCCCTGGAGAAAACCACAAAGACATATTCAGGAGCCTTGGGAGTTTACATCATTGTTTTGCTTCTCAGAACACAGCCATGATTGGTAGTGCTTCTAAAGAAAGTGTGAGAAGGAAGACAGCATGGTCACAGGAACCCATGAAACCTGCATTGCTCTGCTGAGGCAGCTACCACTCATCTACATTACCAACTTTCCTCGAAATACTTGTAATATTTAGGCATTGATACTTGTTATATTTCTCTACTGCTATCTAGAATTTCACTATGTGGTGAAATCTATCTGAGTTGACCTTGATACCTAGTGTAAAGTCATATGGAAATAACTAAGAGAACAGGTTCTAGAAGAATGTAAGTTTCCATCCTAGCTCTGTCATTTTGGAATGGCGTGATTTGGAACAAAGTTACTTAGCCCCTGCAAGCCTCAGCTTCCTAATGAAGAAAATGGGCATAAGAGTGCTGCCTCATAGGATTTTTGAATTAACAGTCCCTGTGAGATACTTTGCAAAAATGGTCACAGTTCCCCTCCCTGTCTTGTATTACCAACCCCCTTTATGAATTTGCAGCCCCTCTTATAGTCTATTCCTTTAATCTGGCCCTGTGGCTTTTTAGCCAATAGAATGTGGCAGAAGTAGCTAGTTATGAGCTAGGCTTCAGGAGGCTATGCATTCTCTTACCTTCCTTCTCAGACCCCTGATGTGGTCTTGTCAATAAAATGAAGCTAGTCTGTTAGATAATGAGAGACAAATGGCCCAGTTATTATGACTCAACCTTCAGTTAGCCAACCACTGGATACCTGAGTGAAGCCCTCTTAGACCAGTCAGTGTCAGGCAATCCACCAGTTGGCCTCAAATGTGTGAGCAAGCCCTGCCGAGATCAGCCAAGCCAAACCCCTTCTCCTAAAGATTCAAGGACAGTGATGAATGGTTCTTGGCTTAAATTTCTGTTTTAGTTAGCTCAGGCTGCACTTGACCCCTACCACCAAGAGAGAAGGAAGCCTGGCTACTGCTCCAGCTGGCAGCAAACCTTGGCTTCATCCACGTGGTGCTGATTTTAGGTGCATGCAGAATGCAAGAGATGTGGGGTCAGAAGAGCTTCCACCCTGATTTCAGAAGAAGGCCTGGGAGGCCAGGCAGTGTGCTCCTGACAGGGCAGTTTGTGAAGCTTTGAATGTGAAGCCAAATATGCTGTGGAGACCCTAGAAGGTTGTAGAAGCCAGGAATGTGGATCATCTGAGGAAATCCACAATGTATGAGTAAAACTGGAGCAAGACAGAAGCTATGAGAGCTTCAGCCACACACAGTGCCATATGAGCAGAGCCACCCATGCCCTTTGGAGTTCACATCTTGGCACAGATTGCCTTGGATGTTCCACATGGAATTACAGGACTTAATGTTTGCCCTGCTGGATTTTGGACTTGCTTTGGTCCCATTTTTGTGTATCCCCCATTTGTACCTTTTGGAATGGAAATGTTTATTTTGTGCCATTGTATATTGGAAGTGTTTAACTTCCTTTTCATTTATATAGGGCCTTGCAGCTAAGAGTTTGTCTTAAATCTCAGAGGAGGCTTTAGACGGAATTTTCAGCAATGCTGAAACTGTTAAGAATTTGGCAACTCTTGGAGATGGACTAAATGCCTTTTGCATATAGGGATGTGCATGAGTCTTCGGGAGCAGGAGTGAAGTGAAATGCTATGGCTTGTGTCTAGATGTCCCCCCAAAGCCTCATGCAGTCATAGGTGGGACTTTTCAGAGGTGGCTTGATCTAGAGTGTGTGATGCTGAAATTAAATGTGTGATGCTGAGATCAAGGATGTATGATTACTAAATTAGTCCACTTGTTGGTTTGGCATAGTTCTGAGTATGGATAATGGGAAGGCCCACTCTAGTGTGGGTTTTACCTGCCCTAAGGCCATGTAGCCTGGATAGAATAAAAGGGACAGAAAGAAGATGCTGCTGTCGCTTGCTGCTACCTACTTCACTGCTTTGATGCATTCTGCCTGCCATGAACTATTTCTCCTTTGCAATTTCCCTCTGCCATGCCACCCTGCCTTGGAACCAGCTGACTATGGACTGAAACCTCTATAAACTGTGAGCTGAAATAAACCTTTCCTCCTTTAACTTCTGGGAGTTGGGTATTTTGTCTCAGCAAAGAAAAAAGTAACTAAGACAGGCTACTATAACAAAATACTACAGTCTTAGACAATAAGCATGCATTTCTCTGTTATAAAGATGGGATATCCAAGATCAAGATGCCAACAAGTGAGGTTCTTGGTGAGGGCTCATTGTACATGGTTCCTTCTCACTGTGTCTTCACTGTGAGAGACTTCTGATTCCTTCTTCATCTTCTAAGTCCATTAATCCCATCATGGGGGCTTTACCCTCAAGACCTCATCCAAACCTAATTGCCTGTCAAATGCCCCATTTCCTAGTATTATCACATTGGATGTTAGAACTCCAAAATACAAATTTTGGGGGAAACATAAACATTCAGTTCATAATACTAATTTTTTCTATTTTTTCTATTTTTTCTTCTTTATGTATAATACTAATTCTCAAAGTAGATTTTTTTTAATCTGATAAACAAATTTTACCTGATATCACATTTAAATGTTTCAACTGCATATATTAAGTACTCAATATGAATAAGCAAGTATTATTGTCTATAGTAGCAGTTTAAAAATATCTCATCTAATATACAAATCTGAAATCAGTAAAAGAATAATGATATTGCTTTCATGCCTTAAAGCTATGTAGAGATCATACCATTTTTAAAAATAGGAAACTTCAACAAATGTTTCTAATTCATTAGCCATTAATGCTTTCAACTGTAGTAAATATCTTGAGCCATCTCTTTTCACATGTAAGACACAGTAGTTGAAAAGAGACAGTTGAGTGACAGAAAGTTGGTGAACAATAAAAAACAGTTTCTTTACTTCTCATATGAAAGAATGTGGGGCTAGAGGTTGATGGCAGCTGTAGAATTTTCAGGAACACTTTCCTGACATCTTGTTTTGTGGGTTTAAGTGTTTACATAGTAGGATGGTTTGCTTGAGGTCAAAAAACGAAAGGTGTCAAAAAGAAGAAAAATGAAAGCAGATGATAGGGAGAGAAAAATACAGAGAAGTAAAATATCCAGATCTAAAAATAGTGCTTTGATAGGTACAAACACAACTCCCAAGCTCAGCCCAGGTGGATGAGTTGAGAGAGCTTGTTTTCAGCACATTTCCACAGTAAGGGGCTGTAAGAATCCTGCACTGTCCTGGAATGCTGTGGTCAGCAGAGTCTAGAACCTCCACCAATAGCAGAGCACTCTACTCATGTCTCCTCTCATCTAGGGAGGTTAGCTGCTTAATTTAGTACTGTTTCTCTAAGAATATGTGTTACTATGATCTTTTTTTTCAGTACAATGTCAACACATAACAGTTCAAACAAATTAATATTCACATCTTGGTTGATTCATTTGGCCAGAAAAACAAGTTCACAGACATTCTTGATATCCCTGAACAGAAAACAAAAGCAAACAAACAAACCCAAAAAACCACGAGCGTCTCATTGTGTTTTCATGCTAATAAGCACTGAAAAATTAATTCTAGGAAGCTTTCAAGCACAAGGTAAATAACTGAATACAACCACACTCTTTAGCATTATGGAAGAAAATACAGACTGTCAAATATCCATTCTCTATTTATTTTCTAGTGATACAGTCCTAATTTTGTCTGGGCAGCAATGTGCCCAGTTTAAAAACACTCAGCTCCCCCAGACTTCGTTACAGACAGGTCTAGCCTTCTGACACTTCAAGGTTATGGGATTTTTGTATACAACTAGGCTCATCCTAGCTGACAATGACCAGGTAGGCACTTATCTCTATAAAGCACATTACAACTGCAACCATAAGACATTGTTATCCTGAGAAATGATAAAACATCACATAGAGCAACTTCCAATGTAACACCTCAATCAGTGGCACATATCTAGACACTGAAAGGAAAACTAGTATGCGTATGTTTTGTACCTATGTATATCCCATATACATATACATATACATATACATATATAAAGAGAGAGAGAGATTCTTAAGTATCCAAGGAAAATTGAGATATCCCAACAAACACTCAAATCTACAGATGCTTCATGACTCTTACACAAAATAGCATATTATTTATATTTACATATAACTTATACACCTCCTTTCATATACTTCTTTTTTTTGGCTGGTGAGACAGGGTCTCACTTTGTAGTGCAGGATGGCCTTGAAGTCACTGTGTAGACCAGGCTGGCCTTGAACTTGTAATGATCCTCTCGCCTTAGCTTCCTTAATGCTGGGATTACAGACCTCTCATGTTCAGTACTTTAAATCCTCTCTAGATCATTTATAATACCTAGTATAATGTAAATGCTATGTAATAGCTATATTGTATTATTTAGAAAGTAATGACAGGAAAAAGAGCCTGTACACTTTTAGGGCAGGCACAACTTTTAAAAATATTTTAAATCAGTGGTTGGTTGAATCAGAGAATATAAAACCCACAGACACAGAGGGCCAAGTGTAGATAGACAGAGAGATAGATAGACATATAGATATATATTTGTGTATATGCACATACACCTACACACACACACAAATATATACATATGATTATTGACAATATAGTGTTTCTGCAAGACTATTGCATAAGATCCATACTAATCCATGGTTGTTTCCAAAGCTCAAGTCTTATCAACAAAATAAACTTGTAACCCTGAACTTAAATAAATGTCTTTACTCATCTGAAATCCAGCCCAACTTCAAGGGCCAAACTGAAACTGAGTCCAACCTTCCCTTTTCTTGGGAGACATGGAGCATACCTATCTCCCACGGCCAATTCAATCAATAAACATTTGTCAAGCACCTACCCTGGGCCAGACACTGGGCCAGGCCCTGGAACACCAAAGTAACTGACATTCAGAAAAATCAATTCCATGTCACAAACAAGCAGGGCTCAGAGTGAGACATCAAAATATTCATTTGCCAAGAATAAATTTTTTGATGGGTAAAATGCAAGAGTAGAGGATGTGGTGAGAATCAACTGCTGTTTTAGAGCTGCTTGTAATTCGAAAGACAATGTTTTCTTCTGGGTCAAACGGATCAGCAACTTCTAAAATAATCTACATTTCTAAAGTTATTCAATCAGGTTAGTCTTCCGTTTACGAATTCTCAACTTCTAAATGTGTCTAGGATCCAGATCCAAAAATAAATCGTTTCCACTTCTGCCCCTACTTAGAAACAACACACAAATGGAAAAGTTGGACTCAAAAACGCACATTAATCATTAATTACAAGAGAGGCCAATAGATGGCCTGGTCTTCACACCACTTCTCCATTTCACAGGAAGTCTGGCAACACACCATCATCATTGGGCACTTATTAATTGCTTTCCTCTGTATACTTTATAACAGTATTTGTCACTATAGTGATTCCCTGAAAACTGAGTTGGAAAGCCAGCGAGGACTCCTTTCTTCTTTGAGCAGGCTAAAATTAACTGCTCGTTATGAAGTGCTACAGGAAACCTACTAATGTGTCTTGTCCAAGAACAGTCACTTAAATCCATCGCTACTTGACAATGTGAACCATAAAGTCTGTGTTCAACACTCAGACCCTACCAGTCCCAGAGCCTTGATGATCCGAGCCCCCCACCCCAGAATGTTAGATGCATCAGCATTTGGATTCACTTTTAAGTAACTGCTGCTGAACAATTTTGCACTTGTTCCCCTCGGCTCTCCCTAGAAAATTTAACACAATGGTCCTAGAATAACCTAATATAAAATAAGCTTGTAGGAATTAGATGACACCTACTTCAAGAAAATGTTAACAAGCAAGGCACTGTAAACAATGAGACAGAAATTCAAAATCTTCTGGAGGTGATCTTACTGGATCTTGAGGGTGAATTTGCATACAAAGTCTCAGACGTTTTGCTTTCCACTTGCTGTTTATATTATTTGGCATAGACATTTAAAAGTTAATGACAGGACTTCTGCTCCTGGGAAGCCAGAAGAGGTGTCTTTTTCCTAACTTCTCTTACCAAGTACAACTAAAATGCTCAATTTTATATATGAAACACTGAAAGATACAGAGAAGCCAGACTTCTGACTGCAGACCTCAGCATATGAGGAACGACATGATGTTGAATGTCCTGGCTTTCCTCTTTGCATCATAGATCTGAGACTCGGAGCTGCAGAAGATGGAAACCTGGAAATACTAGGAGGCACTGACCAAAGGAGCCCTAACAAAAGCTTAAGGACCAGGAAAGGGGCAGTTTGTCAAGAAAGAAAACTTTCAGAAAACAACCACTTGACTTCAGCCAAACACCACAGAAAAAAACTGCTGCATTCTCACACCATGCCAAGCAAGAAAGGCCAGCTTGGGAGCCCAGATCTCTGCCCTCCCCAGGCTACAAGAAAGTGCCCTGTCACTCTGCCCCTCACCCCACTGAGGTGGTGTCCCTGAGGGACTAGACTCCCACTCACCCCTGACACTAATGAGTTACCCTTCCCCTGCCAGTTGAGGTGGTATCAGAGAAGACCTTGTGAGTGATCAGGACCTTCGCTATTGCCCAATGTGATGAGGCCACCCTGTCAGTTGTCAGTGGAGGCAACCTGAGGAGTGGACCTACTCCTCACAGTTGGGACCATCAGGTCTGGACTAGTGGGAGCTGGAGCGCCCAACACACGCACGCTCTGAGCAATGAGACCGCTGGCTATCAATGAGGAACCTGGACTGCTACCTCGCCTGGCAGTAACAGGCAGCTCCCTCCCACCCCACTGCCAGAGCAATGTCAGAGGAAGCTGACTGAAGCAAAGGTTTCCGTGAAATTTCGAGTTCCAGAACATAATACTCAAATGTTCAGGTTTCAGTCTTAAATCACTCAGCCTACCAAGACTCAGGAGAATCTTACACTGAATGAAAAAGAAAACCAGTGCATGCCAGCGCTGAGATGATACAGACGTTAGAATACTGATGACTATTTTAATGTAGCCAACATAAAAATACTTCAGTGAGCAGATGCAAACATGTTTGGAACAACTGAAAAATGGTGTTAGCAAATATGTAGTCTCCACAAGAAGAAGAACAAAAGAACCACTTGGAAATTTTAGAACTGAAAGACTACAACCAGAATTTTAAAACTCAATGGAAGGGACAGAGGAAAGAATCAGTGACTTAGGCAAATAGATAAAAAATTTACCCAATTTGATTAACAGAGAAATAGCTGAAAAAATAATAAAAAGATCCTAGACAAGTGGGACTGTGATCAAACATCTAACATTCGTGTTACTGGAGTCTTGGAGGGGAGAAAATGGGCAACCCTGAAAAGAAACCAAATAAGTAATGGCTGAAAACTTCCTAAATTTAGCAAAAGAAAAAAGCGTTAAATGAATCCCCAAATAGGAGAAAACCAAAGAAATCAGCACCAATATACATCATAATTATACTTCTGAAAACTAAAGCAAATTCATTCCTGAAAGAATCCAAAGAAAAGCAACACTTCATCTGTAAAGGAAAAATAATTCAAATGACAGTTAATTTCTCAGCAGAAACCATGGATACCAGAGGAAATGGCACAACATGATTCAAGTGCTGAAGGAAAAGAGGTGTCAAACTAAAAACCTATGTCCAGTAAAAATATTCTCAACGAATGAAAGTCGAAATACCCTCAGATAAAGAAAAAAGACAAGGATTTGTCACCAAAAGACCACTCTGAAGGAATGACTAGAAGTGCTCTGACCAGAACATAAATGATAGAAGGAAAGAAAAATCACAGTAAGCAAATATATGGGTAAATACAGTAGACCTTCTTTCTCCCCTTGAGTCTTCTAGACTGTGTTGGAGAGTTAAAACAAAAATGATAACAGCCAGATGTGCTCTTAATGTTTGCAGGGGAAATGTTTAAGACAGGTGTGTCTTAGTCACTTTTCTCATTGATGGACAAAATACCCGATGCCCAAAATTAAGGGAGGAAAGGTTTATTTAGCTCACAGTTTGCAGAGGTTTCAGTCCATAATTGGCTGGCTCCAAGGCAGGGTGGCACATGGCAGAGGGGCAACCGTTCATGGCAGTGGAAGACAGCAAAAGCAGCAAGAGCAAAAGAAGGAAACGAGCCTCTTTCTGCCCCTTTTATTTTATCCAGACTGCTGGGATTAGGGTGGTGCCAATCCAATCAGTGGACTGATCCAGCAATCACCCAGCCTTAATCCCAGCACCCTTAATCCCAGCATTGCACTAAGAATCAGCCACAAACTCTAGATGTAGCTGCCTGTGAAAAAGCCTGTCCCCATGACTGCATGAGGCTTTGGGGGGACATCCAGACACAAACCATAACAAGGTGTAGTGCAAGGCATGTAACTGGAGATAAAGTTTCTACAAGTCATTCCAACTGGCAAAAGAACCACTAAATTATGATCAGTTGTAGGATATAATACACAGAGTAAACTAAAAGAAATTATATAAAGAGATGTTCGAAAACACTATACATAAATCAAAATGGCATTCTAAAAACTGCTCAAGTAACCCACAGGAAAAAGGAAAAACAAAAATAAAAAACAAAGAACAGACAGAAACCAAAAACAAAGTTAATAATAACAGGCTTAACTCCTGACTTTTCAATAAGTACATTACATAAAACTGGTCTAAACATAACTATACACTGTCTACAAGAAACTCACTTCGAACATGATACTGCCAGATTAAAAGTAAAAGAATAGGAAGATATACATCATGCAAATATTAACCAAAAAATGTAGAAGTGGCTGTGTTAGTATCTGAAAAAGTATCTTAAGAACAAAGAAAGTTACCAGAGACAGAGAGGGACATTATACAATGATAAAGGAATCAATTCATCAAGAAGACATAACAGTCTTAATTGTATGTGCCCCAAACACCTCAACCACAAAATTGAATGAAGCACAGTGGACACTGATAAAAGTCAAAACTACTATTAATTACTGTTAACAAGTACTTCACCAAGCCTGCACTCCAATAAATTGGAATTTGAAGGACATGGATAGATTCCTTGTTACATATGAATTAACAAAACTGAACCAAGAAGATTTTAAAACTCCGATTAATCTAATAACAGGCAATGAACTTGAAGCAGTAATAACCTACCAACTAAGAAAAGCCCAGGTTTGGAAGGGTTCACTGCTGAAGTCTACACAAACTTCAGGGAAGTTCTAACATCAATATTCCTCAAGCTTTTTAATGAAATTGAAAAGGAAGGAGTACTTTCAAAGTCAGATCCAACCAAAACTGTATATCAATCTCTTTAATAGATACAGATGCAAAAATCTTCAACAAGATACTGGCAAACAGAATGAAATAAATCATCAAAATTGACCAAGTAGGTTTCATCCCAGGGATGCAAGGATAGTTCAACATACGCAAATCAATAAATGAATATACCAAATAAATAAAAGCAAGGACAAAAATCACATGATCATGTCAATAGACACAGAAAAAGTCTTTGACAAAATGCAACATCCTTTCATGATAAAACACTAGAAAAGAGGTATATAAGGACCTTATTTCCATCTGATAAAAGCCATTTATGACAAACCCATGGTAAACATCACATTAAATAGGAAAACTGAAAGTTTTCCAGGAGCAAGACAAGGGTGTTCATTGTTCACTATAACCACTCCTATTTAACATAGTACTTAAATCATTAGCAAGAGCAATTAGGCAAGAAAAAGAAATAAAAGGGATATATACACATATATATATATATGAAAACAAGAAGTCAAATTCTCATTATTTGCAGATGATATGATCTTCTACATAGAAGACCCCAAAAATCCACCAAAAGACTCTTGGAATAACCAAATCCAGCAGGGTAGCAGAATACAAAATCAACACACAAAAATTAATAGTTTTCCTATACACTAAGAGTGAACCCACTGAAAAAGAAATTGGTAAAAACTATCATTCACGATAGCACCAAGAAAAATTAAATACTTAGGAATTAACCTAAAGAAGTAAAAGACCTCTACAACAAAAACTACAATTCTTTCAAAAAAGAGATTGAAATGGACATCAGAAAATGGAAACATAGCCCCTGTTCCTGGATAGACAGAACCAATATAGTCAAATTGACCATATTTTCAAAATTGATATACAGATTTAATGCAATCCCAATCAGAATACCACCAGCATCCTTCACAGAACTGGAGAAAAAATGTTAAAATTCATATGGAACCAGAAGAGACCCAGAATAGCAAAAGCCATCCTGGGTAAAAAAGAGTAAAGCAGGGGGCACCACAATCCCAGATTTGAAGTTTTATTGCAAAGCTACAGTGACAAAAACAGTATGATACTGGCATGAAAACAGACATGTGGATCAATGGAACAGAATAGAGGATGCAGAAATAACCCCAAGCACGTTCAACTATTTGATCTTTGACAAAGGGACCAAAAACATACACTGGAGGAAAGATAGCCTTGTAATAAGTGCTGTTAAGAATACTGACTGTCCACATGCAGAAGATTAAATCCAGACCTATATTTCTCACCATGTACTAAACTAAAATCAAAATGGATCAAAGACCTAAATGTTAAAACAGAAACACAAACTTTTGTAAGATAAAATAGGTAAAACTCTTGAAGTCATAGATATAGGCAAGAACTTTCTGAAGAGAACCCCTGTTGCACAGGAAATAGTATCAAGAATCAATAAACGGAATCATATCAAATTTAAAATTTCTGCACAGCAAAAGAAATAACCAACAAGTGAAGAAACATGTATAGATAGAAAAAAAATTTTCACAGCTACTCCTCAGACAGAGGACTAATATGAAGAATACATAAAGAACTCAAAACTATTAGAACCCCCCAAATAAAAGACTCAGCCAAAACCATGGGCAGATGAAATGAATAGACACTTCTCAGAAGAGGAAATACAAATGGCCAATGAGTACATGAAAAAAATATTCAACATCACTGGCCGTAAAAGAAATGCAAATTGAAACAATACTGAGATTCCACCTTACCTTAGAAAGAATGGCCAACATTAATAAGTCAAATAGTAACAAATGCTGCCAAGGTTGCTGGGGGAGAAAAGGAATTCTTCTACATTGCTGGCGGAAATGCAAACAAGTACAACCACTGTAGAAATCGGTATAGAAATTCCTCAAAAAACTGAAACTAGAAATTCCAGTCAACTCAGTTATTCCCCTCCTGGGTATCTTCCCAAAAGATATAAAGACATCATATTACAGTAATACATGCATATCCACATTCATAGCACCACAATTCATAACAGGTAAGTCTTGGAAGCACCCTATGTATTTATTAACAGATGAATGGATAAAGAAATTGTGGGGCCGGTGAGATGGCTCAGTGGCATAAGTGCCTGCCTGGCAAGCACGAGGTCCTGAGTTTGACTCCCGGTACCCACATATGAAAAAAGGGCCAGTGATATCGCTCAGCGGCACAGGCACCTGCTGGTGCGCTAAGTCCTGAGTTGGACCCCCGGTACCCACAAAAAAAAAAAAAAAGAAAGAAAGAAAGAAATTGTGATATTCACACACCATGGAGAACTACTCTGCCATAAAGAAGGATAAACTTGAGTCTTTTGTAGGAAAATGGATGCACCTTGAGACCATAATGTTAGGTGAAATATATCAGACACACCAGCTTAAATTTTGCATGGTTTCTCTTATATGAAACAGAGGGAGGAGAACAAAAAATAGAAAAATGCAGCTTGGAGGGAAGGGAGGTGAAGAGGACATGAAAAGAATTACGATATGGTATGGGCATGTATTAACTCCCAGTGATGAATGTAATCATTATATATTACAACATGTACTAATAAAATTTAAAAATTTTAAATAAAATAAAACAAAATTATGTGAAGCAAAAATTGATAGAACTAAAAGGAGAAGTAGAACACTCCATAATTATCATCAGAGACATCATCTCTTTCTCAAGAATCATTAAGACAACCTGACAGAAAACCAGCAAAGATAATGGAATAAATCAACAGCATTGTTAATGTACAGGTTCTAGTAAATATTTATAGAATATTTAGAATCTATAGACTACTTTACCCAACAACAGCAGAGTAGGAGTTTTTGAAGGACTCAAGGAAAATATATCCAGATATCTTGTGCCATTAAAGAAAAAACTCAATTTAAAAGAATTAAAATCATACATTCTGTGACCACATGGAAACAGGTGAGAAATCAGTAACAAGAAAATATCCAAACACTTAGAATTAAAATTCTCTCTGAAACATATCTAAAATTCCATAGATCAAAGAGGAAGTCTCAAGGAAAATCAAGAATCACACTGAATCTACTGCAAATGAAAATAAAACATATCAAAATTTGTGGGGCAAATCAAAACAGTGCTGGGAAATTTGAACCACTAAATGAGTACAGTAGGGAAGAAGATTGTATGTCCATATGCAAAGGAATGAAACTAAACCCATACCTTTCAACATGTACAAAAAACAACTCAAAATAGATCAAAATCTTAAACATTAGACCTGAAACTATGAAGATACCAGAATAGAACAAAGAGGAACACTTCAAATTGTTTTGAAGGTATAGACAATGTTGTTTTGGATAAGACCCCAAAAGTACAAGCCAAGAAATGAATATAATGATGATTATATTAAGTAAAGAAGCTTCTCCACAGCAAAGGAAACAATCAACAGTGAAGAAACTCCTGACAAGGTTTAATATTCAGACTAATAATGAACTCAAAAATTTCAACAGCAGACACCGTCTAATCTAAAAGTGGGCAAAAGATCTGAATAAATATTTATCAAAAGAAAATACAAAATGATCAATAAATAAATAAGGGTGTGTAGGTATCTTTTTGATATGCTGAATTAATATCCTTTGGATATATGCCAGGAAGAGGGAAAATTGGATGCCATAGTCACTCTATTTCCAGTTTTCTGAGAAACCTAAATACTGTTTTCTATAATGACTATTCTAGTTTGCATTCTCATCAACAGCATATGGTTTCCCTTTTTTTTTTTTTTTTTGCATTTTTGCCAAAATTTCTTATTTTTGCCTTCTTGAAAATAGTTGTTTTACTTTCATTGGATGAATGGCTAAATGAAATGTGGTAAATTCATACCATGGAATAGTAGAAATGAACTATTGATATAGGTAATGACCTGTATTACTCTCCAGTGAAATATTCTGAGTGAAAAATTGCACACACCATAGGATTCCATTTTCATAAAATTCTTGAAATAATGAAATTACAGAAATAGAGAACAGATTAGTGGTTGCTACACTTGAAGTGCATGGCGCAAGAGGAATACATGGCTATAAAAGAGCAAATGGAGGTGTCCTTGTAGGAGAAACATTCTGTACCTTGACTGTGTCAATAATAGAATCCTAGTTGTACTGTCCTATAAGTTTGCAACATGTTACTATTGGGGAAAATTGGGTAAAGAATACAAGGGATCTCTCTGCATTCTTTTTTGCAACTGCATATGAACCTACAATGACTTCAAAATTGTTAGTAGGTAATGACAATTCATTGGCATCAAAGCTTAATGAGAATAAAGAAAAAGGATTTTTGTCATTTTTATTATTTCCTATCCACAATCTCCTGCAGCTGGAAAATGTCCATCTTTCCTGAGCATTCTGCAGAATTCCTAAACAAATTGCTTACTGATATATTCAATACTATGGTCTTTCCACTCCACGGTGTAATGGGTCCCTTGATTTGGAAAGCATATAAAGTTTGACTGAGAAAAGGATTACTGACAAAAGCCAAACACTAGTCTGAGGTTGGAGATACCTTCAAAATCTATATGACCTCAGAAAAGTCATTTAGCCTCTTTGGTCTTCATGTCTTCTGCTACAAAATGTATCCAAATGTTGCCATTGTATCATAAAGCAAATTCCATGAAATTAAATATGATACCACTACAAAGGCATACTGTCCTGTTCTTTGCCTTCTCCTTAATGAGCCAGTAATCAAGAATCAATCAATGCTGTTCCTTTTCTCTTCTCTTTGTGTCACAGGATCCATATCTAAATAGTCATCTCTGCCTCATTATAGCCTCACTCCCTCAACTGGCCAGAAGGACATAGAATGGAGATGATTCCAGTACTTAGCAAACGTTGATATATGGCCTCTGGTGAGAAATGAAGCTGATGGTTTAAGAACAAAAGCGGTAATTGCAACAACAATAATGAGCTACCATTGGTGAGGTACCTGCATTACATAAATTCTGTTTTAAGAGATCTCTAGAGTTGGGCCGGTGAGATAGCTCAGCGGCATAAGCGCCTGCCCAGCAAGCACAAGATCCTGAGTTCAACTCCCAGAACCCTCATAAAGGAAAAAAAGTTGCCGGTGATATCACTCAGCGGCACAAGACCTTGCTGGCAAGCACGAGGTCCTGAGGTCAACTCCCAGTACCCACATTAAAAAAAAAAAAAAAGATCTCTAGAGTTTAATTTTTAAAAGCAACCCCATGAGGTGAGTGTTAATATCCTTACTTCAAACTTCATACATAAAGACACTGTGACCCCTTACTTCCGGCAGGACCACTGTGCCCACACGGGACACAAAGCAGCCACTCCAGGGAGCCAAGGTCAGTCCCAGACCTGCCCGAAGGTTCTCAAAAAGGCTGGCTGAGTTCCTGCTTCCTGTGCTCTGGGAAAGGCAGCGCTGGGACCAGAGCGGCCAGGAAAGACTTTAACTGCACTGAGTAGTTCTCCCACCCCACAGAGTCACCAGCCAGAGCCGCATGGAGTCCCACAGCATCCACAGCTGATTCCAATGACTTTGTCTTTGAACCAAAGTATCCACTTAAAGGCAAATATGCAAAATACCGTATTTTATTTCTTTTCATGATCTGAAATAAACACAGTCTCACTGTCAACATTCAAAGAGACTAAGTCATCCCTTACTATGAGCATTTTAACTCAACGGCAAGAGTTTGACAATACTTTTGAAAGTTATTCTCTGGTAGCCAACATAACATGTAACAAATCAACAAACCTCTTGTCGGCTATTGTCTCCTTATTGGTAATGGTGTCCCCTTAGACTGAAACTCTGATTACCAGAGTCACATTAATAACAGATGAAAATATTCCAAATTAGTCATCCGGTCCATTAGAGCAAGGCCGTGTCCCATGTTGGGCCCCACAGGTGAACACTGCGCCATGGGACTACATGGTTCATGGGAAGTACAGGAGGCATCCCCTGGGAAGTTTATGCATCTCCAACCCAGCAGCAGCACGGCATGTGCAAAACTAAACGAGCAAACCAGAAATAAAGAAGCAAGCAGGACAGAACTGGCTCAATTGCAAATGTGTATACAGTCCTCTGTACATTTACAGTCTGGAAGCTGCAAAAGCTGGAGTCAAGCTTGTTTTATGGTTCTATAGGAGCCAAATATGACATTTAAGTGAACCATTCCATTAATATTGTATCATTGTGTCAATCTGGAATGCATTTTAATCGAAAGCACCCCTTGAAATGGTCTCCTTTGTTGTATTTTCTTGTTGGCTCATTTTATCAACATCTGCTGTGTTTAGACAATATGAATTAAAACTGAGGAATGCTGTTTGTACTTAGCTACTTTTGTTGAGAGTGTAACATCCCAAGATTGGCAGTGTTTATGTAAATCAGTGTGGCTGACACAGCCATCATAAACAAATGAGGAAAATATAACAAACACATTGTTCACACAGGAAATGTTTGTTTTGAGAGTTGGCTTTGGTCTCAACAGATTGATGAAGAGTTGCTGATACCGCAGATCTGGCTGCACTGTACACCAGGCCACTCCACCAGCCAGCCAGGCAGAGCCACCCCCAACAGCCTGCAGCCAGCAGAACAAGGGCCCAAAATGTTCCCCAGCCCCAAGGTATCTGCTGAGGTCCACCAGCTGAAGCTTCAATGGCAAGATGGATTTTGACACTGTGTGGTGTGCAGAGAGCCAATGCACATCCGCAGCTCCACCTAAGTATCTTCTATGACCTACTGCACACCATCACAGGACAAGAAATGAGAAAGGTTCCAGCAAGGCCCTCTGACCATAGGCCCTAACCTCATTCAGAAAGAAAGGATGATAGAAAAATAATCATACAAATGCACAATGATACATATGTACAGTGATGTTCAGTGTGGTTTACACATACAAAAGTCCAGGAATTACTTACACATCCATCCGTGAGTGAACTGATTAGATACCAGTCCATCCTAACTACCACACACCATGCACCTATGAAACAGGAGGAGACGCGAGTTATGTGTTGACAGTCTCCACCTGTCTTAGATATGTGAACAGAAAGTACATAAGATGACATAAAACACTACCATTTGTGTTCTTTAGAAAAAGGACTTATAGACTTGGAGCTTTAGCTTAATTGCAGACCACATAACTAGCATGCTCAAGGTCCTGGACTTGATTCCAAGTAAGACCAAAAAAAAAAAGGTTTTATATTTGCTTGTATAGGTTTATGATATTACTTCCAACTGGTAGTTACGTTCAGGGAGAGGTACCAGGAAACTATGTGTTTAAAACCAGAGATAATCCTGCTTGTTATTATATTGTTTGATTTTTATTATGTATAGGGGTTATATAAAATATTTCTAGAAGCACCCATTAAAATGTCTGTGATCGGGGCCGGTGAGACGGCTCAGCGGCTTAAGCGCCTGCCTTGCAAGCGCGAAGGCCCGAGTTCGACTCCCGGAACCCACATACGAAAAAGGGGCCGGTGATATCGCTCAGCGGCACGGGTGCCTGTTGGAGCGTGAGGTCCTGAGGTCATCCCCCCGGTACCCACAAAAAAATAAATAAATAAAATAAAATGTCTGTGATCAAAATTATAATAAAGAGTGCTGGCAAGAATGTAGAAATATTGAAACACTCATACATTGCTAGCAAGAATGAAAATTAGTACAGCCACTTTGGAAAATAGTCTGGAATTTCCTCAAAAAAATTTAACATGAGCCAGCAACTCCACTCATATGTATAAACCCAGGAAAAATAAAAACCTATGTCCACACAAAAACTTGTTGATGAGTGTTCACAGCAGCATTATTCAGTGCAAAAGAAGAAAAAGCCCCAATGCTCATCAGTTGAGGATGAATGTGTAGGCAAAACAGCATATCCATGCAATATGTTCCGAAATAGAAAAGAATGAGGTACTGATATGTCAACATGGGTGAATCTTGAAAACATTATGCTAAGTAAGTCTTAGCATAATATGCGGCCAGTCACAAAAGGCTACATAGTGCAGCCGAGGCATGAACCAAAACAATAGCACATAAGGGATGAATTTCCAATGGCAAAATTGAAGTTATCTGCCCTCTAGTTGGAGGAGGACACGTAGAGGGTTCCCCGAATGTCTAAAATTCCCCCACTCAGTGGGCAGTGAGTTGATCTTCTGAAACATGAAGCCAAAGCTGCTACGCGTTTGAGCAGGGACTCTAGACATGTCTCCGGAAATCCTGACTCTGAGCGTCATGAACGCTAATCCAACAGGTGTGTCCAGGAGGCCTGTGAACACCCAAAACATTTCCCTACTATTGGCTACATCACGATGTTGCTCACACCCATTCCACATGCTTTCCTACCTTTGCCTCGCAAGATCTCAACATCCACGAGTGCTTGGTCTTTGGAGAAACAGATGAGTGAACAGAGGTCAAAAAGAAGTACAAGTGCAGAGGGCCCCTGTGGCAGCCTAGCTAAGGTGAATGGGGCTGCAGCTCTGATTCCAAGACTCGGCACTTTCAGTGTCAGGACTGGGTGCAGAGATTGGAGCGTGTGCTATTGACAAAGGATCAGGGATCTGGGCTATAGGTTCAAGATGCCATCAAACACCCTCCTCATAGCGTTTATAGAGGAGAGCACATGTCTTCTTGCCATCTCTGCCTGGTTTCCCAGACCCTCCCCACTTGCTGTTCACTTACTTTTCTTATGTGCAAAGTCCATACTTTTTTTTTTTTTAAGTCCCTGCTTTTGACCAAGGGCTCAAGGATCAAAACAAAAGAAAAAGAGAACAGCCTTTACCATAGGTGGCAGAATGGAGGAAGCGGTGGTGGGGAGAACTTCCTCCGGGTGCTCGCATGCAGCTAAGATGGGACCCAATGCGGCACTTGTGGCTGAAATCTGTATGGGGGACCATTATACCCAAAGATACTTTAGAGCTGCTGATGTTATTCCTACTGGCAAAAATGTTGTCAAGGAAATTCTTGAGATTATTATAACCCCAAGTTGTAAAACATCTGACAAGATCAACAATCAAGTAACATCCAATTATTAGTATTGCTGGAGAGATCCTGCAGTAGTATATGACCTCTGTTCCTAAATGAGATAGACCCCTTTTTACACACAAAGTTCTACTCTCTTCCTATTCTTTCTGGGCAGAGCAGGTCCGTTCTGTTGTGTCTTCAAAACACCACAGATCTTCTGAGTAGCAATGCAGGAAATCGAAGTTAGGAGGTGGCTGAGATCAACATATTGGCTCATGATGAAAGAGTTATATGACCATTTACTATTGCTTTGTTTGACAGAAGGAAATAATTAGCTTTGGAAATCACTCTCTGTTTTGGAAGAGAAATAACACCTCCTTCCCAGAGCTTGGAATTTTTCTCCACAATCTGCAACCACAGAGTATATCTTAGTATCTAGAGAGAGACTCTAATTATACCACATTTCTGAAATAGAGACTCTTTCTTTAAAAAAATGCTACTTGGGTCAAAGGGGCACAAAGAAAGTAAAGAAGTTCCACTGTACTTAAAATCTATCTGTAGAAGCAATATTCTGCGATTTATAAGATGCAACATTTTCTGTACCAAATCCTAAAAGAATGAGAAATTAATAACCACTGTAGTTGTGCACACCTGTAATCCCAGCACTTTGGGAGACTGAGGCAAAGGATCACAAGTTCAAGTCCTCCCTCGGCAATATAGCAACTTAGTAAGACCCTGTCTCAATTTTTTAAAAAAAAGACTATGGATGTAGCTCAGTGCAAAGGCCATGGGTTCAATCTCCAGTACCACAAAAATAAAATAATAAAGATAAAAAAGAATGTCAAAATATGTTACTTGTGTTTTAATTCAGAACTCTAATTATATTTATAAATTCATGTGCAAGCTCTTTCAGCAATAAGCTTTACAAGCATATCAGTCAATCAATTGATCAAATATTTACTGAGAATAATTCAATATCCAACCATAGAGCTGGACATTTATCACTGTCTGTAAATGGTCATAGTCACTTTATCATTGTCAACATTATAAGAGTTCAACATGTATTTTCACCAAACCTCCCTAGAAAGAGTAACCAAGTCCATTTTTAATGCTTACAATGTTTTTGACCCCTGAGCATCTTGTAAACAAAAGCACAGCATGCAACCCTCCTTATCTAAAATGCTGAAAAACTGACAGCGAGAGCACAGAGGGGTTTAGACTATCTTATTTATTTTGAGGTTTCTAGTACCTCCAGAAGATTCAGCAGCTATGAATGGGTGGCTGCACGTATGTGTGGTGCCTCTAAATTTATAATAAAAATGCAAAAGAAAGGAATAATATTTCTATTAAGACTAATAGAAACCTAGAACATTAAGGATGTGTTAGTTTCCATTATTGTAACAAAATACCTGAGATAATCAACTTTTAAGGAGCAAAGGAATATTTTGGCTTATGGTTTCAGAGGCTTCAGTCTATAATTGGTTGGTTCCATTGATTTTTGGACGTGAAGTGAAGCAGAGCACCATGAAGGGAGTACATGGTGGAGGAAACTACTCACTTCATAGTTGCCAGAAAATAAATAGAAAGACAGGAAGAGGCTGAGGTCCAAATATCCCCTTCAAGGCCATACCCACCATGACCTAACTTCCTCCTGCCTCCTAAAGGTTTCACCATCTTCCAACAGCACAAGCTTCAACACATGGAACTTTGAGGAACATTTTTCCAACCCATAGTAAAGGTGACACAGGAAAAGCAGGAAACAAGTTCCCTATCCTCTTATGCAAGAAAATTCTAAAATGTATAGCAGAAGAACATAAAGAAAGGCCAGTGTTACTACAATAAATTTTAAAAAGGCATGTACAAACAATTCAACTGTTTAAAGACCCCTACCTAAAAAGAACAGCAGATGTCACAATTCACCATCAGTTCTTGGTTGTTCCAGCCAAAGGAAAAAAGACAAACATGCCAACAGGTCTTTTTTCAATATTCAGGTATTTGGTGAAGACATGAAGACATACATTCCTCACTGATATGTCCTTATTTTAAAGCCACTTCTGAAGGAAGATAGGAGGCTCTGGTTCACATAGCACAGAAACTAATAAGAGCTTTGAAAACCAAATCCACAAAGTGCATTCTCATGGACATATGCCACATGTGAATGCAATGGGGCTTAAAGTGGAGGACATGTTCCATTTGTGTCTTAGTGGTGCCACCACTGATAACATCTTATACTATTAGCAACATCAGTGAGGCAAGGCAAAACACCACACAACATGGTCCCTTCCCTGAAGGAAAGAAAGTGCTCAAAACACAGGAACATCATTGCCCTAGAGGAGAAGTTCGATGGGATTTGTGTGTTTAGTTCCTTTAGAAAAAATAGTAAAATTCACTTTAAATTAATGTGAATTATCAAGTTACATCCTTGAAAAGTAGATTTAGTGTAGGAAGAGTGCATTAAACAGATAGATGCTGATGGATTCAAAGGAGGAGAATCCACCCTTTGCCTGGAAAGGCAAAGTGACAAGAAGGAAAAGAGAGAGGCTCAAAGGCACCTCCACTTCCTTCACAGTTTGCATGGCCAATCCCAACACTGAGCAAAGTTCTAACTATAGTGGGGCTGCGGACAGGCCTGGCTTGATCTTAGTACCTACTTCTGACCCTTCCCTGTGGTGATTATAACCCATCAAGGATACCAGTAGCACACAGTAGCAACAAGTTTTACACTCCTGGGGATGAATCTGCAGAAGGAACCACCATGTTTTAGAAGCAATGCAGTGGGGCATGGCAATGCAAGGTAGAATAAGCAGTCTGTGAGAACGCACTTGATAAAGGAGCTGTAAAATGAAATTGCTTAGGAATCTGAGGGCTCCGTGTGGGCCTCAGGGCCTTGCTTCGTCCTCATCCATGCTTCATTGCAGGATGAGGAAATAGATGCTCAGGTTGGTTCCGAGCACTCAACCAAATCCAGGCAGCAAGCGCCAAGACTCAGACTCAGGCCACTTCTAATCATATCTCCTGATTCCAGCAAAAGCTTGCAGCCTGATGACGGTATTAAAAGAACATTTAAAAATTATTTCTTTTCTTCAGATCACACTAAGCCAAAAGCTTCCTTAAGAGAGACCTTAGTCAAACTCAAAGACTTATAGAAGAAAGTAAACTCACAAGAGCTACTTCAAGCCTCTCATACTACCAAAGAGGAAATACGACACATGTGAATGCTATAGGGCTTAAAATGGACGACATGTTCCATTTCTGTCCTGGAGGTGTCACAAACATCAGAGTGAGAACCTGGCTCACCCAGGTCCTCTGGATGCCTTCCACATCATGCCTTCTATATTAGTCACCTTTCTGTTGCTGGGACAAAATATCTGACAAACTTTTCTTACAGGAAAGTTTATTTTAACTGATAGTTTCAGTGGTTTCAGTCCATGGTCAGCCGACTCCAAGGCAGAAACAACATGGCAGAGGGAAGCTGCTCACCTCATAGCAGCCAGGAAGTAGGGAGTAAAGGAAAGAACAAGAAAGAGAGGAAGGGACTGGGAATAAAAATACACCCTTCCAGGTTATGCCCCACTGACCTACCTCCTCCAAGTACATCCTACACATAGCACATTCACCTATAGACTAATCAGTGGACCAATCCTTTGTTGAAGTTGGCACCTCCAAGATCTAATCACCTTACAAAAGCCTCATTTTTGAACACAGTCCTTTTGGTGGCATTTTTGATTGAAACCATGATACCTCCTCATCTGTGACTAGACTATACTGATTTTGCAGCATTATAGATATTTACACCTAGTTCCGACATAGGAAACAAGCCCAAGATTACTGTTCTGCAAAGTCAGAGACAGATGAGCCACAGAGAGGACTATGGTGGCCAGAATACTATTAGCACAAAATTTTCATTCAGAGGGTGAAAGCTTGGATTTTCTCAGTAAGAAAATCAAACTTGATAACTGCTAAGATTGGCCAGCATTCCAAACTCAGCAGCAAACACTCTGGAAGCACCTACTTATTAAAAAAATGATGAAACACAGATCCTCTAAGCCCTCAAATTTCACACCCACAATCTATGCTAGAAAAGTACTCAAATATGGGTGCATGTTAAAAGGTATTAACTACAATGATATTTGTACTGTGACCAATCAGAAAAACCTAAATATGTGTCAACAGAGAAAATAACTAAATTAACTAAGGCATAATATAAGTGTTATAATATGACAAGCACAGAAAAGTCCTGAAATAAAATGGCAAGTGTAAAAGCCAGTTTGTGGAACAACATGTATAGTATACCATGCAGGTTTTTATGTCTGTACATTTTTAAAGTACACACAAGTGTACACAAATACAAAAATAAAAGATGTAGCAGTCACACCAAACTGATAAATAATTTGCTTCTGGGAAGAGGAAAGAATTACAAAAGTAGATGATTTTTAAAACTTTTTATTAAGTCTTTGTCCAGTCAACTTTATTCAGTCAACACTTTATGCAAGGAATTTTTTCATCTCTAGAAAAACAAATGTTTGTTTCCATTTATTTGCTGTAATGAATAGTACAAGTAATAGTGAAATAAATATCCTTGTGTCAGCTTCTTTGTACAAGCATAGGGATGAAACTGTTGACTCACAGTGTATGGGCATTTTTGTGTTTTGTTTCCTATTTTTCAACATACTTAAAATGGATGTATAAAAATTATACATATTTATGGGGTACCAGGTGACGTTTTGATACATATATACATTGTGCAAGTGTTCAAATCAGGGTAAATATATTTATGTCTTCAAACATTTATCAGTTTTTTGCAATTAAAAACACTCCAAATCTGTTCTCTTGTATTTTTGATGTGTATAATACATTATCATTATCTATAGTTACCCTACTGTGCAATAACACAACAGAAATTCTTGCTTCTATCAACTGTAATTTAGTACCTAGTAATCAACCTTTTCCCATCTTCCTTCTTTCCTACTCTGCCCAACCTCTTGTAACCACCATTCTCTCAACTTCTATAAGATCAACTTTTTTTTCTCTTGGATTTTAAAGAAACATTTTAAAGAGTAAATGGAAAATGTAACAAACAATATAAAACATTTATTAAAATAAAGATACAGTTATATACGTAAATGTAGATTTTTTAGATTCTCCATATGAATGAGATCACACAGTACTTGTCTTTCTGTGTCTGGCTTATTTCACGTAACATAATTATCTCCAGTTCCATACATGTTGTTGCAAATGACAAGATTTCATTAGTTTTAAGGCTGAATTGTGTTCTATCATGTACATACATCCACATTCTCTTTATCCTTTCACCTGTCAATGGACACTTAGGTTTTTCATTTCTTAGTTATTGTAAACAGTGCTGAAATGAACATGGAAGCTCAGATGTCCCTGTGACATACTGATTTCATTTCCTTTCGATGTGACCCAGTATCAAGAGTGCCGGATCATATAGTACTTCTATTTTTAATTCTTTGAGAATGCCGCAACATTCCAGTATAGTGGAATCAAGGCCTGGGACACTAGAAACCACTTGAGGATGGGCAGAAATGTCTACTCAGACAGGGGCCTGGTCTCCCTATGCAAGAATTCTTTAGGAGAAAGCCAGGCCTGGGTGGGCACTCACCAACCTCAATGCTACAATCTCACCCCTCTGGTCAACTTCTTCCTGTTCTGTCCCCCAAGACTTTTACTTTAGCTGCTGGTATTTGCCCCCATCTCCGACTGCCCCTGTGCATGTTTCTCCAGCTTGGCCCCAGCATGACCACTCAACTCCAAGGTCTCCCCAGCCTTCTAGCCAGCCCAGGATACTCACACTGGAGCTAAGGGACACAGCTGTTCACTTTACTTTGACACAGTAGATTCTCCAGACCAGCTGAGCAGAATCACATCTACTGGCATTGGAAGCCAGAGGGAAGACAATGGTTGAAAATAATACTCACCGCAGATTCCTTTACCAGTCATGAAGTGAAGAGTGGGACCCTCATAAGTGATTTTTTGATCATTTACCTGTATAGTAAAAAGCTATACTATTTTATCTCCTTTTGTCTCACTTGTCCCAGGAGCAACTGCGACCTGGACCACACAAAAGGCAATTCATAAACTAAGTTAAATATTCCAAACCTCTCCTTGTTTGTGTATTGCTTTTCTTTCCACCTAGGTCTTATGTCTTCCTGACTCAAGGGTTCATTAGATACTAAACCTTCCCCATTTTGTATGCCTGGTATCAACACCACATGTTGACATGCCTTCTAAGGAACAAGTACTGAACCTCTGACCCTGGTCAGACCCCAGCAGGTCCACAGAATACAACACATTTTCACAACATTCCTCAGCACTGAGCACCAGAAGGGACCAGCCATGCCAGAGCTCTGTCTGTCAGCCCCTCTGACATCTTTCTCACTGGCTTTCTGGACCTTGCAGGGCAAGACAGTATAGCCACAGAAAGTGGGGAAAACATGCTAGGACAAGAAATAATGGCCAATCAAAAGAGATCATTTTCTATCTTTTATGTCCATCTATCCTGGCCAGCGGTTCTGTTGATGCGAGTACAGTGGTACCTTGGTTCACAGGAGCTTCTGTTTGCAAACAATTTGGTTCACAAACAAGCATTTAGCCGAGTTTTGGTTTTGTTGGCAAACTCTGCATCGAGTGACAAACACAACCATAGTTATCTTTTCCACACAAACACATATGTGGCCATCTTTTCCAAAACTGTAGAACAAATTAAGTTCATCAAACAAAGCACCACTGTATTTGATTTTTAAAAGTGGAGGTTTTTGTGGTGTTTTTTAAATCATGTCCATAATGTTGTATCATAAGGTTGCTAGGACTCTTCTACAACCAGTCTTTGAGGAAGCAGAGCATTAGGAACCTGGAGGCATTGGAGCCTCCACCAAGTCTCAGTATGCAGTGGGTGCAGCCCTGGCAAGACCCAGCCTCCTGGAGCCCCAGTGTCGCAGAGCCTGGGCCAAGGGGAGACCCACTGGGGTAGAAGTCAGGCCGCAGGGAGCCCCAGTGGAGCTCGGGCTTGGGGAAGCTGAGGCTAGGACTTGCTGTTCTGGTCTGGCATTCCTACCAAGTGTTTCTGAAGTCCTCAGAAATCATGAAGAAAGGTGGCTTGGGATGAATAAGAAGAAAGACTTTTATTTACAACTAGATTCATTTCTTAACCTCAAGTAAAAATAAATCAGAAAATATTCATTTCACTTTTTAAAAATAGAAAATGAACACATATGTACAGAACACTAAAGACACCTAATGCCCCATTCATTGCCAATTCTTTCAAAAATCTGAATAACAACGAGAAATTAAAATGTGTATCTAAGGGGCCGGGGATATAGCTCAGTGGCACAGCATCTTCCTGGCCAGCACGAGATCCTGAGTTTGATTCCTGATTCCCAAATAAATAAACAAATAAGAAGTCTAAATAATTTCTTTTATAGTTATAATGTACTGTGTTACAGTCCGTATTTCTTTTTTTTTTTTTTTTTTTTTTTTTTTTTTGTGGTTACCGGGGGTCGACCTCAGGACCTCACGCGCCAGCAGGTGCCCGTGCCGCTGAGCGATATCACCGGCCCTTTTTTCGTATGTGGGTTCCGGGAGTCTAACTCAAGCCCTTGCACTTGCCAGGCAGGCGCTTACGCCACTGAGCCATCTCACCGGCCCCAACAGTCCGTATTTCTAATCACAGGCTCCACAGTCCAAGCCTGGTCTGGAAGGGTGGTGCAGCTCAGCGGCTGGCCAAGAAGAGTCCTCTTTAAGTCAATTCCTTGTCCAAGACTCGACAACGACAGTAGTCTCAAAGGAAGGGACGCTCTTGGAGCTGTTACAATGTTGTGAGTGAGAGCTGGAGTTGGGGACACAATCGTGGATTGGGTTTAAGCCCCGCCATCCAGCAAGTTCCTAAGGTTTGAGCACCAGTGTCCCTGCTCTGAAAGAGGACTGATGACATCTTCACAGGGCTCTGACAGGCCCAGATGGGAAGATGCGCACACACCTGTGCAGCACCTGCACACAGCACAGGTTCGTGCCAAATGCTCAGCCACCTCTGTACTGGAGAAAAGCTGCCCCCTCTCCCCACACTCCCTCTGGCCATTTTCCTGGCCGTGTGCTCCCTCCCTCGGGCACTGACTAAATAAACCTGTGCGTGGATCTAGGCATCACTAACCCACACACATGCATTCCTCTCACAGTCCCGCGCCTAGGCCCCTCTCCACCTCTCCACAGTTTCACTCAGTTTCACACATGTTACTAACACACCCCGCTCACCATCCCTGTGCCCACACATGTACACACTATTATGGTTCATATCTAGATAAAAGCACTCACGGGCTTTGGAGGGCGATTGGATGGGTCTTAGAGCTGCCTTGTTGTAGGAAGTGTGGCCTGGTCAGAAGTGGGTCACTGGGCTGTGACCCAGAAGGCCTCCTGGCTCCTCCACTGATCTCTCTGCTTCCCCACCACCATGACAGGAGCAGCTTCTTCTCTGCCATGCCATCCTGCCTTGGAGCCAGAGAAATATGGACTGAAACCTCTGCAAACTATAAGCCAAAATAAAACTCTCCTGCTTTAAGCTGTGGGTATCAGGTAGGTGTCTCAGCAACAAAGAAAGTGACTGACACAAACCTTGCATACAAACAAGCACACATAAACATATTACTAACATTCTCATGTTCAGTACCCACATACACTCACAGATATTCACAGTTATGCGTAGAGACACACAATACTAACACACACTTTCACACTCAATAGCCACACACTGATACATATACACCCCTACTCACACAGACACACATACAAACACGCACGTGCTCACACACATAAAGGGACACACGCTCAATATCTACATTCTCTCGGACATATACACACTCACACCTGTTGATGCACACTTGTAAACATGCACACACACCCACACACACACACACACACACACTCTCCAGGACTCACTGAACTATTTGAACCATGGTAACACAGAGTGGGGCCTGTGAACTCATTGCTCCTGGTTTAAGACAAGGTAAGTTCAGAAATTGGGAGTGTCTAGAAACTACTATAGCAATTTGACAGAGTGATTTCATGTCTGTTGAACCTAAAAACATACTACTCATGCTGTGTACATCTACTTTTTAAATTTCATTTTTAATCATTTATTGTAATTTAGAAAAATATAATTCTGTGATACATTGAAAATTGGAGAGAGGGAAAAAAAACAAAAGCTTATTCTTCACCTAGGTGTGATGGACCCCAGAGCACTTGTTTGTGGCCCATCTGAATCCCAGCCTTTGGGTCACTTCACATTCCTGGTGCTGAGGCAGAAGGAATCTTTTTCTGTCCACTGCAAGGTCAGCCCCTGTGGCATCCCCCTAGGACTCAGGCCTTTGACTGACAGCAGGAGAGGGTGGCTACAATGGGAGAGGCTGACCCAAAGTAGCAGAAGCAGCCCACACTGGAGAAGGGTAGCCCACAGGGGAGAGCACGGGCCAGGTTTCCCAAGACAAGGGAGAAAGAAGCCTGCCACAAGTCCCTTTCATGAAAGCCCCATGGCCTGCACAGCTAGTAAGGGACGTACCTTGCTTGCCAGCCACAGAGTCACTTAGACTGGACTTGAAAGGTGTGAGAAAAATCTGGCAAGTCAGAAAAGCAGACAACACAGAGAAAGAAGGAAGCTATTAGCTAATAAAAACCCAGACCTGTAAAACCTGCCATTGCAGGGAAAACAGCCAGGTGGTGGTCTGCTGGGCGGCCAGCACAGGAACACCCAACTAGCACCTTTGATGTCCCTGCTTCTTCCTGCCACTCACCAGGCTCAGGCAGGTGAGCAGAGGTTCTGTAGTCTGCTGAGGCCTGGCAGGAAGTACTGCACCATGAGAGCAGGGCCGGAAGTGCTCACTGGCTCTGTGTTTACAGCTGAAAAGACAAAGTCCTAAGTCACAGATTTCACTTCACCATCGCCTGGCAAGGACCACCTGATACAGGCCCCGTGGACCAGCAGCTCCAAGACACTCAGCCTGAGTGCATCTGCCAGATGAAGTGTAGCTGTGGGGATGACAAGGACCCAACAGCAGTTTTTTTTTAGTTTTTTCATTAGCTTAGGATACAAGTCCATATGCTAGAAGCCTAGGTAAAGCGATGGAGGAGGGCATCAAAAATACTGGCCTTTTATTTTTTTCTCAAGCAAATTCATTCAGGATACAAGACATTTTTGGAGCATGATAGGGACCTGCAATGAGTATCATCTTTGTTTTAAAGGAGAAATAGATTTCTTATCTTCTAAATCTCACATTGTTTGCATCTTAACCACATGCTCGAAATATATATGAGGTACAAAATATAACTCAGTGTGACTTTTTTCCCTCAGATTTGTCACCAAGCCATTTCTCAGAGCAAGGAGTACGCATTTGCTTTGGTCTTACTTTTTATAGAGCCAGTAAGTTCCTTAAGCCAGAAGCCCCCCGCCGCCCCAGACCATGCTGCAGCACAGCCAGTGCTTTTTGCACTTCCAGCCACCTTGGTAGCGACAACTGCCTGGTTTCTCTTAGGCCTTAACATTGGTTCTAAAACTCTGCATGCCGACTTTTTGAATAGTCTTGTGGTTTGGTGAGACACTAAGCTCTCTTCTGTTCCACTCCCTGCACCGCGTGTCAGGCTGACACTCATAACAGTGGGGTTCTGTTTGTGCAGGAAATTGGTGCTGTGCGTGGTACACTATGCGCATCCTTTCCAAAGAGGAAGAGGCTCTGCACTGAGCTCTTACTCTGCTTCTTTCCAACCCAGTGGCCTTCAGAGTGATTCGAATGAGGTGCCAGTTGAAAATCATTGACCCAGGCTAAGACAGTGATCCAGTCTCAGGTGCTGAGTAGTCTGAAGGTGGTGACTTACTGTGAGGCAGGGACACAGACTCAGGAGGTGATCAAGTCTGAGACAAGCTATGGTTTGGATACAATATGAATTTGTCCCTCAAGGATTCATGTGTTGGGAGCTTGTCCTAACTTGTGCTGATTTTGAGATGTAACGGGGGATCAATCACTGGGAATACTGCTCTCGAAGGAGATGAAGGTAGTTCTCAGGGGTCTCTGAGTCAGTTTTCGAGAAACTGGGTTGTTAGAAGAGCTAGTCTGGCCTCTGAATCACTTCTCTGATTTTCAATGTGACCTCTGCCTCTTGCACACACTGTCACCGCGATGTCATCCACCTGATGCCAAACCATTGGGGCTGCCTGATCTTTGATTTTTAGCCTTCAAGACTGTGAGCTAAAAAAGAAAACTCTTTTCTTTGTAAAATAGCCTGTCTCAGGTATTGTGTTATAGTAGTGCAAAGTGGACTGATACAGATGGTGATGTGGTCTGAGACAGTAACATAGCCTGAGGAAGTAACCTAGTCGGTGACAGTGATCCAGCCTGAAGTAGTGATTCGTGTGTAGCTGAGATGTAGTCTGTGACACCGATGTACCCTATGACAGAGATTAGGTCTGCAATGGTGATCCCCGTCTTCAAAGCTTTGAAACGCTTGTTTTCAGGACCCATCCAAACCCTCTTAAATTAGACCTCTGTGGGTGAAGCCCAACATGCTCATTTTAACATTCTTCAATGATTCTTCTGTGCAGCCACACTTGAGATCTTGAGCTCTCAGCATGGAACAGCAGTCAGTGTTCTTGTAACCAAAGAGCTAGAACATATGAGCCAGCACCATCCTGGGCTTCCATGGGCCCAGGTCCATGGCCCTGCAAGATAGCTCCAAGCAGTTATGAGGGCAGTTCAGGGGAGTCTGACCATGACACCCAGTTCTTTGGTGGTCTCATCCCCAGGCAAGCATTCTCAGCCCATTAGCATCACCTTTTGAAATAAAGTGTGTAGTGATCTCTAGGTCACATCTAGGGTAGTTTCTCTTTGCACAAATGAAGCTTAGAACAATGCATCTTCCAATGCACCAAGTTTGCCAGGGCATAGTCCTGCACACAGGCAAGCCCTAAGGAACTGGCTACACTGCCCTGGGGGCTAGCTGGTTACAGACCAGTCTGTTCAGGAAATGCCAGGGATCTTACAGGACACTTGGCCAACCATCTTGGCTGCCCTACACAGCCCACTGCAGTGGAGCCTCCACTTCCCACCAGGCTCCCTCACTTACTAAAACTTTGAATAGGGACCAAGGATTATGAAATAAAGCAAAAGCACGCATGTCCTCTTTCTGGGGAGCTGTGTTACATGCTGTTTGGGCCCATTAGTGAGCCAGGCTGCAGAGGTTTTTAATTTACTGATGGCTCAAGGAAGAGTGTGAGCTGCCTGGGCCAGCCAGATCCCCTGTTTAAAAGGGTCCTGCTCAGCTGCTTCATGGACAAAACTCTGGCAGGACTGAGCTCCTGATTTTGCACTTCCTGCCTGTATCTGCCAGTGGCTGTTGCCAGACACAGCAGAAAGCAAGACAGGAGGTAATGCTCAGGCCCTGGGGCACTCAGTTGGCAAAAACAGGCAAAGCCTGAGGTGACCGTTCGCACACATTTCATCCCCTCTCAGAGCAACTGTGTACCCTCTGACAATGCACATGGCATATAGCTTTCCCACAGCACACACCTGCATCATTTGGGGTTTCCACACCCTTGAAAACTTGTTACACCATGCTGGAAAAAGTTATCACATCCTCTGGATGCCAGACAAAAGTCTTTAAATCCATAACATGTGGCACATTGGTTTGCTTTCCTATGTGCCACATCCTTGAAGGAACAGGCCACATGGACCAACAGTGACTTTCAAGGGACCGGCTGAGCCTAGGTCTCTGCTGGGCTTCCCCCAAATTCCCTGAGTCCCATGTCAGAGTGCACAGTGATTGTGCCCAGGCCCAACCATAGATCTCACAGACCTGTTTTCCAGTCTGTAAAGTGAGACATTGAACTAGATGATATCACAAATTTCTATAAATTCTAACAACTGGCACCTCCTGTTCTATGTGCAGTAAGTATATTTAAGCTCTTATGACCACATAAGGTACCATGTAGAAAACTCCTGGGTCCCCTGCCAGCACCCACTTCCCTTTGCCCATTGTTAGGTGAAGTATAGATACACATATAGGGTGTTTTCCCACCCTCAGCTGTGCACTTCCCACAGTGGCTCTCAGAAGCTCCCCACACACACACACACCAGGAAGTGCTGCCCATGGTCATTCTGCCTCTGCATCCTCCACATTGCCTCCTAGAGTGGGAAGCACCTTGTGCAGCTTGGGAAGAGGTTCTGGAGTTTCACCCTCTGGTGCTGCAGTCCCTAGCTATGTCTATTCTGTGGGGTCACCTCCTGCTGGGTGACTTCCTCTGCCCTCTGAAGGCTCCGGGGGCCATCTCATTGGAATGCACAGATTTCAAGGATAGTACTAGTCAAAAATCACAGTGCCAGACCCAGGTCCTATGGAGATCAAATCTTATGCAAGTTGAAGCCTTTTTCAGGAAAAAGACCATATAATAATAAATACAAAATGGCATATGATGCTGAAATATCACCAGAATGAAAAAAAAAAGAAGAAATCACAACAAATTCAATGAGATTTGGGAATCAGAATCTTTCTTCTGAGGGCTCCTTAATTTACAAGAAATTCTTACTTAGAAAAGCTTGGTTCCACTCCCCACATGGAACACTCCATAACTACCAGCATCTCCCACCCAGCCTGTGCTAGGAGGGCCCAGAAGCTTGAGGTCTATCAGCTCCTGGAGAACCTGCCTTTCGGCCAGGAGAAGAGCAGCACCCTCACTGCTTACTTCTGCAGCTTTTTCAGAGCACTGAAGGACCTCCAGGCCCTTCCTCTAGAGCAGTTGTGGTGAACCTATGGCACATGGGCCACAGCGGGCTGTTTGTTATCATTGACAGCTCTAAAAGTTTTGCCAGCACTGCTCTGGAGCTTGTACAGGGCTCTATGAAATTGAACTCCATCGCACAATTCAGACTCCTAATAAGCTTTCAATCCACAAGAGAACCAGGGAACCAGAGCATATAAATATCAAGGTCACACAGCCCTGTGTGTTGCCTTTGATACCAAGCTGAAGCAATCACTGAACGGAAGTAGACACATGGAAGTGGTTCTCTGGGTCGGTGCCTCCCTCCAGCCTGTCACCACTAGTCCCCTTCCCAACAGTGACGCAAGAGTGTTCCCGATCTACAAACTGATGCCTGAGGCACGTCTGACTCACCACCACTCAGCTCACTTTTCGGACTAAGGACATCTCCAAATGAATAAACTGCTACAGAAATATATACACTCCCTTGTATCAGTTGTTTTCCCTTCCAAAGGATGTTACTGTGTGATACAGCTTTAAGTTTTCAGCTCTGTCATATTTTCTAAACTATGATCTCTTCCATTTACTTTAAGGGATGTGGCATTCCCCTTTACTAGGGTAAAAACTAAACAATGTGGTTTGGATTTAGTATTCCCATGCATCACCGTGAAAATGTTTGTTTCAGCAATCATGCCGTTATTGTTACTGGTCACAGCTGCTTTGACCCCCCGCCTTTATTGGTGAACTGGTTTGCAGCACCCCCTTACAAGTGGGAAGGGTGGCTCTGTGCTATGAGATAAGAGGCCTTCGATAAGTTAGACTGGGATCCCATGTGGACCACACCCAAGCCAGCTAGGAACCAGCCTAAGAAAGACTAATCCTGAACAGTAGATGGAGGGGCTCAACAAAGCCAACCTGGACCCAGGGCAAATGTGGTGTGAATGAGATCCAGTGTCCTGTGGGGGGTCTGCCAGGCAGACTGTGCCTGCAGTGACTTAGCCTGTCATTGCAAAGAAGCTAGGACAGGAGACCTTCACCAAACACTGATATGCCATTAGGTCTTCAGATCTGTTCTTCCACAAATCTTACTTACAGATACCATGTGTTCCCACAAGGAGAGTGTCCTGTGCAGAGAACTGCTAAAGGAGCAGTTGATAACAGTGTTGTGGGTTTCTAGTCACAGACAGGAGATTAAAACTGCCTGGAGGATCCTTTGCTCTCCATGAAAACAGGCTCCAGATGCCTGCGTCCCTCAAGGCTCCACCCTGCTCTCATCAGACTTGGCTGGAGCCAAAGCCTTGCGCCAAACACTCTTGAGATAAGAAAATGCTTGGCATTCTAGCCTCTGTGCCAGCACCTTGCACACAGACACTTGGCATGTTGCCTGCCACCCACTGGTCTGGGCCTTGCTGGGACACAGAGACCTGGTCTGCCAGGCTTTACCTTCATTTTTTTTTGAAACTAGGAAACTGTATATATACCCACTAATAAGGGTCTGGTTAATGAAATTATGATACATGCATACAGTGGAATTCTACCAATCATTAACAATAATGATGCAGATAGTTTTTTGGCATGGAAAGAAATCCATAACATATTGCTGTATGAAGATTTGGGTAACAGAACCATATAAAACATGATCATATTTATAAAAATGATAAACATCTACCTATATTTGCATATTCATGTCTCACCCGAGGAATATTCTAGAAGAGTGTTAAACCAATCAATGGAGTAATTTTTTCTGAATTCTAAGATGTCGTCTAACTTTCATCTTTTGTTTGTACTTCTTCCTAGGTAGATAGATATAAAAATATTTAATGCACATAAAATATATAAAACTTACAATGAGCGGGTATTTTTTTAACAAAGAATGTTTTTTTCAAATGGAATGAAGTATGTAAAAACAAGAGGTGGCAAGGGGGCACTGGGGAAGGTTAGAGGAGGGGTTCAGGAGTGGCCAGGCAGGGAGGGCTCACAGACCCCAGCAAGTTCCCCAGTGAACATTCTGGGCCTAAGGGGAGCAGAGCCCTTCAGAAGATTGGCTCAGCTCCCAATGAAAGCAAAACTGGACAAAGAGTGAGGGTTACACTTAAGGGTCTCCTCCTGCCAGTGGCTTCTGGGATGAACGATGAGAAGTTTAAAAATGTCATTTATACAACCACAGACAGTGGCCTCCTACAGTCCCAAATACTTGAGGCAGGAGGATTATTTGAACCAAGAGTTCAAGGCCAGCCTGGGTAACACAGCCAGACTCTGTCAAAGAAGGGAGGGAGGAAGAGGAAAGAAATGGGGAAAAGGAGGGAAGGAAGGAAGGAAAGGAGAGAAGGAAGGAGGGAGGTCAGCCTTTTTTTTACTATTTTCTCTCAACAAATAAAATGTTCCAGATTCTTCATTCTAAAAATCAAGAAGGGCTTAAATAAAAATGGGAGACAGATGTCACGAATATGAGACATGAATTCAAAGTCCAAAGATCCAGGCTGAGGCTCTTTGTGCTGGCTCTATGTGATGCAGAATGACAAAAAGTCACGAAAGTGCCCCAGACCTCAGTCTTCACATCCACAAAACAGAGGTGCCAATGCAGTCTAGCCTGGCAAAGTGTAAGGCCATGCAAAACCATTTAAAATGATATAAACATCACTTATATGTTTATGTTCGAAAACTCATTACAATTATG
Source organism: Erethizon dorsatum (assembly GCA_028451465.1). NCBI lineage: Eukaryota > Metazoa > Chordata > Mammalia > Rodentia > Erethizontidae > Erethizon > Erethizon dorsatum. The sequence continues at coordinate 60,528,170 of CM051828.1, forward strand.
CTATACAATTTGCAGAGCCTCAAAAATAATTCAACAGCTTCAAATACCCCTGACCACCTTCCCCATTTGCAGAGCAGGAATGCGCCCACCTCTGTCTCTGCTCACCACATTCACCACCTGCAGTCTATGCACTGGGATTTCATTTTACTCCTGCTGGTGGGGGCCTCCTACAAACCCACCTTGATATGCACTTCCCAAACGAGCTTCTTACTTAAATGAGGATGTGGCAGACATTCTGCCAGAATCAATCTCTTTCTCTTGCTCTCTCTTTCTCTCTCTCTCCCTCATCTTGCTATTTTGTCCAGACTGGTCCTCAACTGCTGGCCTCAAACAATCCTCTTGCCTCATCCTCCTAAATGCTGGGACTACAGACATGTGCTACTGTGCCCAGTTTGCCCTTTCCCTCCTTCTTCCTTACTAACAGCAACAAATTTTGTAGCTGAGACAGCCATGGCCCAGGCAATGAGATGAAGTAGGATTCCATTTTGTTGCACTTCCAATACAGTCATTATTTTCTTACTAAAAAGCAAGACTCCCTAGTGAACACCTTTGTTTGGCCTTAGCACTTGCTCTTTCTTCCTGCCTAGAATAAAGTGATGTCTGGAAATGAGGCATCTTGGGGATCAGAAAGACAAAAGCCATAAACTGATAATGGCTGAGCAAAATAGGCAAAAGAACAAAAAATGCTGAGCATCTACACCAGCCCCAGACTTCCTCCTTCCAGACCTCCTGAGAAGGAAGGAAAAATAGCCCCTACTGCAGCGTGATTGGTTGAATTTGTATTTATTACTTCAGTCAAATGCAATTCTAACTGACTGAGAAAATATGCCCTGTTTTGATACTTCACTAGTCATACTCTGAAATCTACTGAAGTTCTAAAAAGTCAATTCTTTGTGTCAAATATTCAACTTAGTATTTCACAGTCATTTAACAATGGCCTCTAAGGATCCTATTACTATAGCAAGAGACCAGTGATCTTTCAAATATGGTCTTTCTACTTTCAAATATTGTTCACTCCCAGAGACCTCCTATAAGCCTAGTTGCCATCCCAGCTTGCTCTGACAGTCTGCTCCTAAAGATCGAGTATGAAACCAACCTACTTAATTCACCCAGTCCTTAATGCACACCTATTGTCTCTCAGAAGGACCACACTTCGGCACACACCAGCAATGGTTAGTGCAAGTCCCTGGGTGGTGATGTGGCCTGGGGAGCAGGCCACACTGAGGAGGGCTTAGAGAGCTAGGACATGGTGCTTGCCAACAGAGGCCTTGGCTGCAAGGGACAGGAACAGTCCATTAGTCCCATATGAAAGCCCATTCACATGGTTCCCTGTAGTCACACATACGTGGGTATACATACATGCATATACATCTATTAGCAAGTGATATTAAAATTACTCTTCTTAAACATATGCCATCCACATTTCCCCTCACAAAAGTAGGCTAAATAAGCAACAGCAAATAAAAGGCAAATCATGAATTCAAAATTGCTTAGAAGGCACTAAATTTAAATGTGCAACTCTTGGCTACACTGAGCACTGTAGGTATTTGTCTTGTGATTTGTCACTTCCTATGGTCATCAATACACTGGCAATATCCACCTTCAACTAAGATCCAGTGAGCAGGAAGAAAACGATTGGAAAGGTCAAGAGACAAAGTTGAATCTTGTTTGGTCTAGTCCATATGGGAAAATTATACAGCTGATATGATTGTCTTATCCTGCAATGGCAAGCAGAAACACCGAAATGACACCCAGGATTTGGAGGCAGATTTATTTACGTCAATGGGCACTGATCAGGATCATTCCCAGAATATCAGGCCCTGATCTCTGCTGGTATAGAGCTTATATGAGATAAGCAAGCAGGAAGTACAGAGGTAGAATGGCTTGTCAGTTGGGGATTGGTTTATACAATGTGTATCATAGTGACCAGCTATGCATCACAGTGACCAGCCATTTCTAAGAGACAGGAGCAACCGGATCTGAAGCAGGAACTATTACCTGGGCAACTAAGAAACTGAAGTATACTGGCTAGGGGGACCATTTCCTGTTACATTTCTCTCCTCTTTTATTTTCCCTGGTAAATGTTTGCTGGGCATATTACACGTGATCTTTTGAGACAAAGCCCAACTAGAAGCAGTCAGTGATCCTAGGATGGGCCCTAGCCAAGATCCCCAAGATTGTCTTATTACAGAATTTTTCCCTAAATTGTTTTTAGGACAAGATATAATTTATGCCTATCCGTTCTGTAACATTACTCTGATGAGGTAGTGAGGGAGTTAATCTGATCTAGGACAGTGTCCAATGTGCCTTGGATGCTCATCAAATCTTGATCAAGTGTTTGATTGATTGTTTTATTTTCTTGGGGCAACCATCCATAAATTTTAAGGCAAAAAACATAGCAAGCAGGGGGCAAGGAAGCAAGGACTGGGGTAAGCATCCGAAAAGACACAAAAATGAAAGGTGAATAGGTATGGGGCAATCCTGTGAACTGTGTCCTCAGGTTTCAGCCTTTGTGGACTGGTCAGCATCCAGAGTGACCAGAGCAGGGCTTTGAGTGCATTGTCTCTTTAGAGTGAACGGTCTGGTCCAGGTAAATTTTTCAGTGGCTCTAAGGCTGGATTTCTGAAACTTGTAGAGGTAGTTAATATGTATCTGGGTTATATGTGTGTGCAGGAATGTCTACAGATATAGATGGTCTTTTAACTGATTATAAGCAGTATGTAGTTTTTATTTAATCTAGTTTTGAGTTACCTCTGCTAAAAATGCAGGCCCATTGTCGCTGCCAATGATCAAGAGTAGGCCATATCTAGGGAAGATTTTTCACAGCAGGACCCTACAAACTTTTGTTGTCTTCTCAGTACAGGTAGGTAATGGGAGGTCCGGGCAAGTGACACAGTACCTGAAGCCTGCGCTGGCTGCAGGGGTATGGATGCCAGCACAGCAGCTTGAGCTTGCAGAACATAGGGTGGGGGCAGGTCTGGTGGCTGGGACTGATGTTTCAGTCAATGGGATCCACAGAGGGGGCTTAGGCCTCTGGACCAGATTATTTTGTGTCATTGGTGGCAGGTTTCCAAACAGCAACAGGAAGCAGTTTGCTGTGCAGATCATCCCTGTAAGAGAGTTTTGGCCAAAATAGTTTTGACCAAGGTGACCACAGCATATCTAGCTTGTCAGACTTCATTTCTAAAAGAGCCACTTTCATCTGTAAACAGGGTGTACTCAGCATGTGTCAGGAGGTTCATTTTGGCTCAAGAACAGTTTACCAGTCAGTGCCAGGCAATCATTGTACTGGGTGAGGTCCAGCACAGCATGTGGCACTTGGACAGTTAGGTCTCAGCCTAAGGTGAGCTTGCAGGCTTTCTTGATCAGAATGACAGTGGCTGTTAGAGCACAGAAGCAAAGGGGGGAGGCAGCCCTTAGTGACCAAATCTAAGTATTTGCACAGGTAGGCCACTGGGCACTCCCATGGGCTGACAGTCTGAGTAAGCATCATTGTTTTTGTGAACTCAAATATCCAGATTTTGTAGAAGGCAGCAGCTCCAAGAAATTTGCGGAGGTTTTGTGGGTTTTTTGTTTGTTTGTTTGTTTGTTTTTTGGTAACCAGTTTCTGCCAGATATTGTAATAGAGGTTTTGTGCCTTTCCAGCAGGCAGCTTGGGTGTCATCAATCAGAAGTACAGTGAAGAGGAAACAAGTTTTTGAACCCCTGGGAGGTTGAGTTCAGGTCAGTTAATCTTTGAGTCCAGAACTGGTGTCTTTGTGAACAGGGGCTGGCTGACAGGAGCCAACCAAAGGCAGAAGAAGGCATTTTTTAGGTCCAGGGAGGTGTACCAGCAGACTGTGGGTGGCAGAAGACTGAGGCAATGTATATGGAGGACAATCATGGCAGCAATGGCAGCTCAGAGATCTTGAACTGGCTTTACAGGCAGGAGAGGTGTGTTTCAGCAGTTTGACAGTCTATAAACATTTTGCAGTTTTGAAACCTCTGGATGTGTCATTGAATTTCTAGCCAAGTCTCTCGTGGCATGGGATACTGTTTGATGCAGTTGGGGGTTGCCCCAGAATGGACTTTCACAATCAGAGGCAGGTGGTCAATGGCCTCAACTCAGGGCCCAAAGGATAGTGACAGAATTGTGGAGCTGGGACAGAGAAACAGGCTATCTGTTGTCAGAACCTCCCTGAAAATAGTGGGAGAGTTCCCAAACCCTTGTGGCTGTGTTGTTGACAGCACGGAGATCTTGCCCAAGGTGATTAACAGTCTATCAGCCTGATGTGTGACTGGATGCCAGTTTGTGTTTCTCATGACATCTGACAGCAACAGGGGTTACGATGAGGTGGCATGCTTGATGTTCAGGCCCAGAGGTGAGTCTTTAGTCTATACCTTTGGAAGGAGAGTTTTTAGAACTTTAGGATTAGAGTTATCTGTCTCAGGCTGATTCAGGCATCATCTTCCTCTCTGGGAACAGTCTAAGTTGAAAGTGCAGGGTTAAATGAGAGGGAGGCTGGCTGGCTTGGTGCAAAGGAGATGGTTGCTTCTAACTTGAAGAGGAGGTCTCTTCCCAGAAGTGGTATGGGGACTAGCTTACACAGGAATTCATGTTTGGTGAGATGTGCTCCCAGGCTATAAGTTTGTGCCTGGCAGAAGGGACAAGAGGCAAGAGTCCCAGTTGCCCCAGTGATGGTAGCTTTTTGACAGAGCAAACTTTTGAAGGCAGAGAGTTCTGTTCCATTGTCTACCAGGAAAGTCACAGGTTTGCCCCTGACTTTTGTAATGACCATGAGCTCTTGGGGGCCAAATTTGATAGAACTCGGTCTGTCCTAACCATTCAGGCCCAACAGGGCACGACTCATTTGTCAGGGCTGACAGTCCAATTTTTCTTCAGTCAAAATGTGGAACTCAGAAGGGATTGTTGACAGTCATCTCAGGTGGGTGTTAGATGACACTATCTGACCAGGATAGGCATGTAAGCAGAAGGCTCTGGAAGGAGGGCTTCTGTGGCCAAATGCAGGCAATGGCTAGCTGGAGCCGGTTCAATTGGCTGGAAGTAGATGAGTCAGAAGAGGGGAGTGAAGATATAGGTGTTGGCAGCAACTGCAGCAGCCAACGAGGGTGCCAAGGCAGAATTCTCAGGAAGAGTGTGCCTTTTTTTTTTTTTGAGCTGTTTTGTTTTGTTTTAACTCTATAATCTCAGGAAATCCTCTTTTGAAGTTTTTTTAACATACAATCAAGGACTGTAGGTTTACTCTGGCTTGCACCCATTCTATCGCCCTACGGTGTATGTTGTGTACCCTTCAATGATGATGCAACAGACAAAGGGTGGGTGCCCCTCAGACAGAGAGACCATTCAGATGCCCATCTGGCCACACCCCTCACAGGGCCTTAGGCGTGACTTAGCTAAGGAAGGGGCAAGGCCTCCATTATGCCACATGTCGATTGCCATGGAACCGCAGATGAGGCCCAATCAGCCACCATTTGTCAGGGCTGACAGTCCAATTTTTCTTCAGTCAAAATGTGGAACTCAGAAGGGATTGTTGACAGTCATCTCAGGTGGGTGTTAGATGACAAGTGCTTCCCAGTCCTGGTGCACAGATGAAGCAGCATATTGCTTACACTGTCCATTTCACTCACTCACACATTCATTCAGCAGGTACTCAGAGGTTAAACATTCCAACCCCTTTTCCTTGAGGGCGGTCCTGACTAGTGAAAGTTGGTCAGACTCTCTCTTCTGCTCAAACTGAGCGGGACTGACAGACAGACTAACTGGGGTGTCCCCCCCAGTGGTCTTACCAGAATCAGGCAGGCAGACAGACAGACAGACAGACAGACTGTATTCTCCTCCCTTTGTGGTCTGATGTGAGCCACTCAAGCAGGTAGCCAGGAATCCTCCTCCAGACCTCTGAGGGGACTCGAGAAATCTCAAGGGTGCACCTTCCCATTGTGACCTGGAGAGGTCCTTGCTCCATCTGTGAGGGCCATAACCAGAGACCAAAGAGGTGAGCACGGTTGGTCTTCCTGGCCAATGCACCAGATGCAAGGACAAGCAGAAACACCAAAATGACACCCAGGATTTGGAGGCAGATTTATTTACGTCAATGGCACTGATCAGGATTATTCCCAGAATATCAGGCCCCGATTTCTGGTGGTCTAGGGCTTATATGGGATAAGCAAGCAGGAAGTACAGAGGCAGAATGGCTTGTCAATTGGGGATTGGTTTATACAATGTGTATCATAGTGACCAGCTATGCATCACAGTGACCAGCCATTTCTAAGAGACAGGAGCAACCGGATCTGAAGCAGGAACTATTACCTGGGCAACTAAGAAACTAAAGTATACTGGCTGGGGGTGGGGGTGGGGTTCTGTCACCGTACTAACAGAGCTGGCAGCCCATGGCCATACCCCTACAACAATAGTCTGTCTCACCACTTCTCAGTGAAGCAGGGTGGAACAGATCTAGGAGATCTGCATTCAAGAGCTCCCAAAATGAGAGACCTGAGTGGTGCAGGATGACCCCCCACCATCCTGTCTTCTAAGGCCCAAGTGGCCAAGGCCAAGAGCAGCAAGACTGGAAGCATCCCACATGGTTACCAGCTGGGGGAACTCAGGGAGGACAGCCAGGTGGCTGGCTCCTTTTCCTTGCTATTGGCTAGGGCTGGTGGGATGCCCTGACCTCTATACTGTAGCAAAGTTCAGTTCCTCCCTGACCATTGTTTGTGAAAGCTGCCATGTTCCTGTGGTTTCCCCCACCCAGGGCATCTGGGACTTGGAACAGCTAGGGGCTGTAAGTGTGGTACCCTGCATCTAGCCTCAGCATGTGGCCAACTCAGGCTTCCTCAGACAGTGGGTACCTTAGTTCACATGGCAGCCTCGTTTCCTCTATAGAGTGCTCTAAGAGGGGAAAGGAAAAGTTCAGAACTGGCATGTCTCCCCCTGCCATCTATTCTTCTGGTCAAGGGAGTCACTGGTCAACCCACAGCCAAAGGTTTGGGAGAATGATGCTACCTCTGCATGGGGTACAAAGAACTTCCAAGGGAGAATAGGGTGGAAGGTGGCCATCATGAGACAAGCTACCACACACAGAGACCCAGGATGAGGCCCCAGGTCACCCCAGGTGTTTTTTTAATGACTCATCTACAGGTATCAGATATTCAGAGCAAGTCTTGCCAGCAACCCTAGAAGACTAAAATTGGTGAATCACTATTTCTCTAATTCCAGTCACTGATGGTTTCTAACCATAGTGAACTCTATTAACCATGATGCTTTTGCAGATATAAGCAATTATTGGCTTAATAAAAATTATAGACTACTTGCTCAGCAATTTTTATGCTGTATAAAAACTGTTCCATTATTACTTTCCTTGCTATCAGATGATCCCTAAGTCAGCTGCTCTGTGCATAATAATTCCCACATCAGGAAAAATAGTAATTATTATTTATACAGTTGGTTAGGCATTAGTGGTCAGTAGCTAAGTACTTCCTTCTATTTTCTCATTTAATCCTCACAGCATTCCTTTAATAGAGATGACATCTCTGTTTTATAGATGATGAACCAGAAGTGCCTGGCAGTAGAGACATTTGCCCAAAATCCTACTACTTCTCTGCAGAAGACAAATGGTTCAGGTCTACACCGCCAATCCTGACATATGTAGCTCTCCAGTGTATGATAAAGAATGGTCACTGTTTGTGTCCCCTGGTGGAACTAAGAACTCTTAACTCACGAATGTGTCACCATTGCTGGCTTATTGTGGCCACAGCTGTAATTCCCAGAGCCTTCTTTGGCCCTCCATCTGCCTGACTCACTGCCCAGGCACAGGGCCCAAGGCCTCAACCTTTGGCACAACCAGCTCCCCACAGCACTGGGGCCTGGTTCCCTCTAGCTCCACACTGTCCCTGCCACATCTCTGGCCATCCTGCTGGAGATGGCCCCAAGTCCCCTCACTGCAGCAGCTGTCTTCTTTCTGGGCTCAAGGTCCAAATACTGGTCGCCTCCCACCAGTGAGATCTCAGGGATTTTGAAGGAGCTTGGGCTTGAGGCCAGATTACTACAGCACTTTCATGTTGTCCAGCCTGCTAAGATGTTGAGTTCTTACAATGAGTTGCTCTGTTTCCCAAAAGTAACTTTGCAAAAGCTAACAGGCGCACCACCCCATAGGCAGTAAAGGAATTAAGAGTTTGCCGGGAACCTTGCTAACCTGATTTCTCACACCTGTGCTTGGGCATTTCTATTCTTTGGGAATGACTCAAATAACTAACTTACTGGATTGGAATGTACTCCTGGTAAAAACAACCAGAATTCTCAAAAGGTTGAAGTGTCATCTATAACTCACAGGGGTCAGAAATATTACCATCTGGAAAAGATTTTTTTTCCAAGTGGACAGTGACTAAAATCAAACACAAGTGCTGTAGCCCTGCCCATCAGCTGACAGGAACAGAGAACCCGGTTCACACCCCTCTCCACACCCTGACAGTTCAGGGATAAGCTTGTGCAGGACAGCAATCACCAGTGGAGGAAGGATCATTTGGAAATCCAAGGGACCATTTAGGCAGGCCAACTTTGCTGATTCAGCAAAACCTAGAGCCACATGCAATGGTGTGCGCTATAGTACCAACTACTCAGGTAGCTGAGGAGGGAGGACTGTTTTTGTCAGGAGTTCAAGGTCAGCCTTAGCAACATAGTGAGACCATGTCTCAGAAAGAGAGGAATCTGGGGGTTTAGTTCAGCGGTAGATTACTTGCCTGGCACATGTGAAGTCTGTGTTTAATCCCCAGCTACAAAGAAAAAGAAAACTCTAAATAACTAAATGAAAAGAGATGCCCCTGCCTCCCCATGTTCTGGATCCTGGGGTCTTCACTTCTGGATGGGTCAGTAGAAACAATTGCTTGGGGAGGGTGTGAGACTGATGCTATATTCTTTGCTGGTGAAATTGGGTTTTATCTGAGAATTGGTGCCCAGTGTCCATCATTTAGGTAATGAAGATTTCACACAAAATAATTTTCAAAAAGGCAGTTTCCTATGTTGGGTATAAGCACAACACAGCATCCCCTTACAACCAAGAGGGGGTGACCAGGAAGAAAAAAACTGGAAAACTCGAAAGATAAAAGTTGAATCTTGTCAGGCCTCCTGAGGCTTCTACCCAAGGCAATAAGCAAGCCTAAACAATACCAAAAAGGTAAGAAATGGATGTAGTCTGCAAAGATGTTAAACAGTTTCACTGATTTCAGCAATTACAGATGTAAATCACGCAATACACATTTCCAAGTACTGGAGGTACTTAGGTCACCTTCATACCATATGCCCTGTTGACACACGTGCTGCTTGATGACCTCCATGGGAACCTGAAAAGGCTGCTTGGGTTCCCAGGGCCCTAAGCTCCAGCACTGCAAACATCCAGTGGCGCATGGTGGCACTCGTGAGAGGCTGGCAGGAAACAAACCAAGGTTTAATCTCTGAGATACATGACAGAGAGCCAAAGGCCACTCAGCAAACAGGAACCACTGCAAACTCTCCCAGGGTGACATTTGATGAGTTTATAAAGAGTCAATAAATTACTTCAAGCTGAAAACCAATCTGTTTTCTTCATAATTTTTTTAATAAATTGACTATAAAACTGCTTATCAACCTCTTCATGGATATGTGACGTGTTCTCTCACAAACCTAGACTAAATACAAGCTCAATTCAGCCACAGGTACAGCTCGCCTCTTTGAATGCAATGTCCTAAGAGCATCAGTCAGCCCTCACAGCTTCCCCTCGTCACAACCATCTTCCCATGGACTGGCCTGGGCTGCACTCCCAGGGCTGCCGTAGTGGAGAAGGGTCAACTGACGCTGAGATGTAAAACTCCCCTCTTTCTACCACTCTCACCCCTTAACCTCCAAGGAATGTGTTCAGGGTTTTTGGTTGTTTTGTTTCACTTTATTATGCATTAGAAGAATCCATACTTTTTTCATGCACAGTCTCTAAAACAGTTTAAATTTTTTATTGGCTCTAGACAAATTATGTTTGATCATTTGAAATAAATTACATAAAACTCCTGGAACACACCATTTGTCTCTGCTAAGAGATGGGAATTAAGACAGACTGCAGGGAAACTCCACCAACCATGTGAACGTGACTTGGCCACTCTCAGGCAGGAAGGCACCTCTCATGCACAGAAACACAGCTCCACCAGGGAATCATGTGGAAACCACTGTCCACAGCTAGCTTCATTTGCAGCCCACACTTACACTGAGATCACCTTGCTTTATGCTTTATTCAAGAACATCATCTTTATTTCAATGAAATCTGAGACTCCCACTTCCTCAGTTATGCAGTGGGTCACTTCACTATCAACCTCTGACCTTGGTGGATCAATCTCCATCACCTTCACCCACCTTTCTACATGTTTGTGGCTTTTAAACTAGGTTATTTCACATATATCTCTGAAGCAGCAAACCATGCTTCCGAGGCAAGGAAGAAGCCATCACCAAGTACAGAAACGTTCATCAAAGGCTCGGAACCCGAAGGCCTCATTTTACAGAAGGGGAAACGGGCTCTGGAAGGTTGCAATACTCCCCAAATCACACAGCCAGTCCTTATTCCCTATCCAATGCTCTCCTGCTCAGCCACAGACCCATCTGGCACTGACACTGCAAGACTGTATTACTGCCTCCTTGGCACACGTTCAGAGGAAAATGTACATCCTCACACAGCAAGATTTACTATTTCTGCTTCAGATGTGTCAACTAAAAACAGACTACTCAGTTCTTAACTGTGTATTTGCCACTTTGCTAAAAATTTTCACGATGGTACCAGAAAATAAGAAACAAAATAAGAACCTACATGAGACCAAACACATTGTGCATGGCCTACAGACAGCCAATGGGAGGACCAGATCAGGAGACAGAAGTCAGAAACCTGCCAGGCTGTCAAGAAAAATATGCGACCCAGTGTTAACACTGAATCCTACCACTACAAATACCACTTTAAAAAGCCGAGAATGGTAATGCACGCCTACAGTCCCAGCATCTGGGAGGCTGAGGCAGAAGGAGAGCAAGTTTCAGCCCAGCCTGGGCAACTTAGCAACATAGCAAGACCCTGTCTCAAAATAAAAAATACAAAGAGATGTGGATGTAGCTCAGTGCAAAGGCCCTGGGTTCAATCCCCAGTACCACACACACACACACACACACACACACACACACAATTAGCAAAGTACTGGTTCTTCACTAACAGAAAATGTTTGTATCCACCACTGCTACTCGTCCACATCATGGTAATGGGCACCATAACACCCAGTCCCACCCACAGACTGGCCCTGTGTGTGGAAGAAACTGCTAGTCTGCTCTGCACTAACTGTGCTTGACTCTCATCTGTGTATTCTAAGAGCTTAAACAGACACTGGAATGGCAAAAGCTAAATTGCTACAGGTAACATTTTTCAATTTCTAAAAGTCTCAGGCTCATACTGAGTAAGGGAGCCAGGACTAGAAGCTTTGGTGTCCCCAAACCCCAGTGCAGTGGTCCCTGTACCCTAAAATAAGACCTCTCCAGTGGAACTTCAGGCACTACCACTTTACCCACCTAACAGGCTGGTTCCAGGACCGCTATGGATAACAAAATCCAGGGATGCCCAAGTCCCTTATGTAAAATGGCATAGTATTTGTAAAGAACCTACACACATCCTCTTGTACATTTTAATAATCTCTAGATTACTTATTACCAATGCAACGTAAATGCTGTGTAAATGGTTGTTATACCGTATTGTTCAGAGAATAATGACATGAAAAACTCTGTACCTGTCTAATACATATGCAGTTTTTTCCAAATATTTCTGATCTGTGGCTGGTTGACCACCATAGATATGGCAGGTTGACTGCACATCTCTGCTTACTTTCAGTCAGTTCCACACAGTGTCTGACTAGAATGGGACTCCATGAGGACAGAGTTTCGTGGGCTTTCCTCATTGCCTGTCCACAGAAACTCAAACAATTGCTGACATGTACACAGGGCTCAACAGACATTTACTGAATTAATGAATAAACGGAGCAAGATTTTAGGTCCATTATGAAAAAATTACTCTTGGCACTTTTGCCTCAAAGAGTCTCCAGGCACATTTAGATATATGAGCAAATCAGATAAACTATTTTATTACTACTCTGTACCAGGCACAGTTCCAAGTACTGTCGATGTATGATTTCAAGTACCTATCACAGCAGGACTATGAGAGGGACATCACTGCTAGTTCCACTCCACAGGTGAGGAAACTGCCCATGGCCAGCCAGCTAATGAATTTAAACCTCATCTGCCCTTCCAAAGTCCCAGTCACAGAAACGTGGGATGTGGAGTTCCCTTGTGTATGAGCTCTCACTAGACATTGTCACCAGGCTTGGCAACCTCTCTAGACAAACATATTCTTAAGCCCCCGCACCTGGGTGGATAAGTGTTGGCCAGTGTGACAGTATTCATTCTGCCCCTCCAGATGTGGCTTGGAGATCATCGTAGGCCTGGCAGGCTGTGCACAGGGAGTACGGACAACTCACTTGCCCCTACTCCAGGGACACCTTCCACCCCATCACAAATGTAGGGGTGGAGGAATGGGGGAGATGCCCTCAGACCCTGTAAGAAGAACTACTCACCTCCACCAGAAGCTAGAGCCACCAGCCCCAGCCCACCATGCCTCAACACCAGCGCTTTCCCATTCTGGAAATTTATCTCCCAGAAAGAGCTTACAGGAAACCCCAAAACATAATAAAGAGATGAACACGGAAATTGTTTAGTTGAACAGGAATGGGGACAAGAATGTCCCATTTCCTTATGGCTGCCCTTTTTATCCCCTTTCCCAAGGCAGCCTTTCCATTGCTCTTCCAAGGGCAAGATAAATAGAGCTGTACACCGCCACCCCAAGGTAAAATGCACACAGTGGGTGCTCGGTACATATTGGTAGATCGGGTTATAAATAATGTACCAAGCTCACAGCCGCATGTATTCTCACTTTACTCAGCTCCGGGCAGTAGCTTTGCAGATCTGTGAGAAAGTCTAGATAAAGTGTGACCCCAGAATCAGCCAAATTCACTCCAGCTCAGGGCCATGGTCCTGTCCACACAGCTCAGCTGCTCCTCAAATCCTGATTTTATTTCAGTCTCACTAAAAAGGCTTCAGACACATAGAAAAGGAACCACCATCCAATGTAAGAAATGAAATATTACACACACAGCAGAAGCCCATGGATACCTCTTCCAACAGCCTCTTGCTCACAAAGGGGTGACCTGTCTCCTGCTTTAGGTGCTAACTGTTAACATGCATATTCTTTCTTCCTGAAAGAATGGCTCACTTTCAGTGCTCTTGCTTAGCTGGAGAAACGCAGGTATCGAGAGACTGAAGGGTATATACACCATGCCACATGTCCAGTTGGGCCAGAGCCGGGCCCTATTATGGTCTTAGTTGTTTTCAGACTCTCCCTCCCTTTCCCCTACTCTTCCCACCCTCTCATCTTTCCATACTCCATTCTCTCCTTCTCTCCCGTCCAACCTGCTCCCAGCTCTCTCCTTTGATGAAAACTTGTATATCACCATCAGAACAGGGCTTGATATCACTGAACATGTTAACCAACACGTCACAGTGTGGCCACTATTTAGGAATAAAGGGAAACCAGTAACCTCTGCTGAGGGCCTACAGCTACATATGTACAAATAGCTTTAATCCTCATGACAATTCAGTGGTATTCCTATTTGTCAGATGAGAAAACTGGGGCTACGAAAAGGTCAACTGACATGATAGCCTATAAGTTAATAAAGCTTGGATTTGAACTCAGATCTCTCTGATTCTATAGTCTGAGCCCTTTGCTTCCCTCTATTTAAGTCAGTGAGAGTTTTGAACCATCAACTGAGGTCACCAAAGATGTAAAACCAACTTCTCAGAGATCCGTACAAGATAAATGTAAAATGCAAAGCATAAGCCCTGATGACTCCCACCACAGAAACACTGACTCTGCGCGACACTGAGCTTTGTATTAGTCAGCAGTAATTGTAAACAATATTGACAACAGTGGAGGCCTTCACTGAGGTGAGAGTAATGCTGCAGGGAGATGCCTCCAACAATTTTTTGTTTGTTTGGTTTGGGTTTCTGTGTGCATGCTTAGTGCCTATTAATTTTATGAAATATTTGGTTTCAATGCATGTACTTTTATCACATCCATCCCCCATTACCCTCCTTTACACCCCCTTTCCCTCTCCCTTAGTCCCTTCCTCTTAGCTAGGAATAATCTCCTTTCTACTTTTCTGTCATCTTTTTTAGATTCCACATATTAGGGAAAACATCCAATACTTGTCTTTGTGAATCTGGCTTATTTCACTTAATATGATGATCTCAAGTTCTATTCATTTTCCTGCAAATAGCAAAATTTCATTCTTTATGGCAGAATGACACTCCATTGTGTATACAGTCATATTTTCCTTATCCTTTCATCTTTTGATATGCGCCTAGCCTGGTTCCACATCTTGGCAGTTGTGAATTGTGCCACAGTAAACATGGATATGCAGGTATCCCTATAGTACGATGGCTTTAATTCCTTCAGGTATATGCCAAGGAGTGGTATAGCTGGACCAAATGGTAGCTCTGTTTCTAGTTTAAAAAAATATACTGGCTCTTTTAATTCACATTTCCACCAGCAATGTAGAAATGTTCCTTCTTCCCCATATCTTCACCAGTATTTATTGTTTTTTGTATTCTTGATGATAGCCATTCTGACTGGGGTGAGATGGAATCTCAATGTAGTTTTGATTTGCAGTTCCCTAATGTCTAAAGATGTTACACACTTTTTTCATATATTTAAATGGCCATTTAGAGAAGTGTCTGATCATTAATTGATTGAGCTATTTATTTTTTGGTGTTAAGTTTTTTACATTCTTTATATATTCTAGATATTAATTAATCCTCTATCATTAAAGTAGCTGGCAAAGATTTTCTCCCATTTTCTAGCCTGTCTCTCCACTCTCTTAGTTGTTTCCTTTGCTGTGCAGGTTTTAATTTCATGTAGACCCACTTACTCTCACTACTTTCTATGCAACTGAAATCAAACAGCAGTAGTTGTGTGGGTTTATTTCTGTGTCTTCTATTCTATTCCATTCTACACTATTCCATTGGTCTTTGTGTTTATTTTTCTGACAGTACCATGCCTTTTTCTTACTATGGTCTTTTAGTACAATTTGAAATTGGGTATTGTGATTCCTCCAGTCTTATTTATGCTTAGGATTGCTTTGGCTATTTGGGGTGGGTCTTTTATGTTTCCATATAAAATTTAGAGATTGTTCTTCTAGTTCTGTGAGGAATGTTAATGAATTTTTGACGGGGGGTCATGCTGAATCTGCAGATCACTTTTAGGAATATGACCATCTTAACAATACTGAGGCAAGAGATTGGGGCATGGCAAAGTGGTTGGGCAATTGGGCATGACCTGTCAATCACAGGGACCTGTTAATCATGGACATTCAGGACACAGCTTCTGAGTACTGCACCTGATACCAATCTTCTGGTATGAAATCCAGCGAGCCAGCTTTGATGGGATGGCTTGATCTGATGTCAGAGCAGGGGATATAATACATGGTGGCCATTAAGTTTGTGGCTGCAGGAGCCTTTTCACCACCTCGCCCTGCACTCTGCAGAGCATACTTCTTTTCCTACTTTAACTGGCCACACTCACTCTGCAGAGCTTCTTTTCAGAGTTATTTTTTCTTCTTGAGCACTTCTTTTGCAAATCTTTTTCTTCTTCTTTTTTTCCTCTTTTGTTGTAAATAAATATTAAACTTTCACATTCATCAGCTGTCCTGTCCAAGTCTTTGAGCTGGACAATAAAAGCCTGGAAAGAACCTCTGGTCACTACAGTACCCAGTAACAATATGAATTCTGCTGACCCATTTACATGGGAGGTCTTTCCATCTTCCATTGTCTTCTTCAATTTCTTACCTCAGTTTTCTATAATTCCCATTGGAAGGTCTTTCACCTCCTTAATGAGGTTGATCCTTAGGTTTTTCTTTTTTTAAGCTACTGTGAATGGAATTAGTTTACTGATTTCTTTCTCAACTAATTCATTATTGGTGTACAGAAAAGCTATTGATTTTCACTGTTGATTTTATATCTTGAATCATACATATTCTTGAGACAGAATGGATAGATACTGTTATACAGATAGATGATTGATTGATAGGTGATACATGGATTGACAGGTAGATACTGGGTAATAGATGCATAGAGAGATAATAGAGGCAGATAGAGATACATAGAATACAGATGTATATATGCCCTGAAGACATTTATAACACTTTTCATATTTGAAACCTTGCATAAATAATTCTATCATAAATACATTGTAATTTTCTTTCTTTCTTCTTTCTTTCTTTCTTTCATTTTGTTTTGTTTTGTTCTGTTCTGTTTTGTTTTGTTTTGTTTTATGAGAAAGGACTTAGCTATGTAGCCCAGGTTGGCCTTGAACTTGTGGCAATCCTCCTGCCACAAATTCCTGAGTGCAGGGATTATACATGTGTACCACCATGCCCGGCCTCTTTTTTTTTCTTTCTTTCTTTCTTCCTTTTTTTTCTTTCTTTCTTTCTTTCTTTTGGCTTAACTTGCTCTTGAGAATTATCCATGTAATCATATTACAGTGATCCATGCATACCCATGTTTATGCAGCACAACTCACAAAGCTAAACTATGGAAGCAGCCTATGCTCATCAACAGATGAATATATAAAGAAAATGTGATAGATATAGATATAGGTAGATAGATATACATACATATATATCACTTTGCCATAAAGAAGGATAAATTTGAGTTATTTGTAAGACAATGGATGGATCTTGCTAAGTGAATCAGACACAGGAGAAATATCACATGGTTTTTCTTACATGGCAAACTCAAAATATAAATAATTTACAGAGAAAAATAAAAGAGATGGTAGGAGACAGAAAGGCTTTTTGGCAATGAGAAAGAGGTCTCAGGAAAGGGGAGATGGGAAGGCAAGGGAGAAGTAAAACTGGTTGAGGTGCAATGTGGATATATACCAATTCCCCAAGATGAATATAATTATTACATATTGCAAAGATATACCAAAAATTTAAAAAAAGAATTCAACCAATGTGGCCTTATTGGAATTTTACTATTCCATATACATTTTAGAAGAATTTTTAAGGTCACAAAAATAAATCCTATTGGATTTATAGCCAGGTGCTTAATTTTATATATTTGTTTATGTTATGTTTTATTTTTATGTATTAGTATGTATTTGCCATATATAATGGTCACATTCATCATAGGGAATTTGTACCTGTGCATAATATATCTTAATTCTTCTTTTTTCCCATTTCCTCCCCTCCCTTCAACCCTTCTTCTCCTCCACATTTACTTGTACCTGTACATAATATATCTTAATTCTTCTTTTTTCCCATTTCCCTCCCCTCCCTTCAAACTTTCTTCCCCTCCACATTTACTTATTAGTTAATAATTACTTAAATTATTGTATTTTTCATGAAGTGTCTTTTGAAAATTCATTTTAAGTGTTTATAAAGGAGGTATGAGAATATAACGGATTACTATACATAGATCCTACATCATCAACCTTATTTAACTATTACTAATTTTAATAATTTGCCCACAGATGTTCTTGGACTTCCTTGTAGGAAAGTATTTCCATTTAGGGAAACTCTTGGGAGGATGCCTTTGTAAGTGCAGGCAAGGATCAGAGCTGCTGTAGAATGTCTTGCTTCATTGGGATCTTTTGGTGGCATAAAGACATCTAGAGACTATCTTCAGATCACAGGGTATTATGCCTCTAGGAAAGGAGCGGTCTGGATGAACAACTATAATGGACACCATTTTCAATTTTGGGGGAGGAATAAGTAGAGATAGTTCAGAAAAAATAATAACAATAAAATAGTTTATAGTTGCCACAAAATTTAATCATACACATGTACAGTCAGCCTCTGCAAATTTTCAAAAGTGCCAGGTTTTTGTGTGGGTAACTTCCCCATGTTCTTTTTTCTTGCACACTTTCCTCTTTCCAGCACTTCTCCTTCAATCTGCTTCTATGGTCACCTATTTCCACACACACCTTTCACTTATTCCAGACCACCTCAGTCTGAAATTTAATAACCCTTAATAACCCAATATGCATGGATGAAAACTAATCTGGCTTTCGTGCCTCCTCCCCAGTGGTAATTAGAGATCTATAATAATATATAGCATGTTGGTATTTTTAGCAATATTCATTCAAACATGATACGTACATCATGGTCTAGTGAAAAGTGTACACTAATTCTCTAGTGGACCTGAATTTGAATTCTGCCTGTTGGGATTTATTAGCTCTGTGACCTAAGGAAAATCACTTAGCTGCCTAAATCTCAATTTGGCTTTGTTGTGATGTTTAAACAAAACAACATAAGTAGAAATAAAGAATGAAAGTACTCCCATTTTTCTGCACTAACGGGACAGTGCAGAAATAATGACTTTCAAAAGAAAACAGAAGGCCCTGCTTGTAGCTTTACCAACTTCCACAGAGTTGGTTCCATTGCTCTGCACTGCCTCTCTTTACATAGAGCTGAATCAAGCATGCACTTCTGGCTGTCTGGCCTTCCCATGCATCCTTGTTTGGTGCTAAGCTTTCCACCTTCTTCTTCACCAATCCCTGCCTCTTCCTGAGAGGAGCAGCACCCACCCAGCATGCCAGACTTTCAGCTCATCAACCTTCTCTCTACCCCAGCCACTCTCCCACAGGTCACACCCTGGTCCTTCTCATTACCCAAATCTTCTCTCATAAAATGATGAATTCAAGGGGACCTTCATCTAACCAATACCTATACTCACTCTAGTTTGCTTCTTCAGAGATTTCTATCTCATATAGACTTTTCATCATGGACTCCTCTGATATCTCTCCATTGTCACTTCTCTTTTGACTTATGTTTCATGGTCCCTGAGCTGGACCAGGTCACAAAGTCTGTTCTGTGATTGAAGTTCAGTAAGAATGAGGACTTATTCGGGCTTAAATTGAAGGTTCTTAGTTTTTCTGCCAATCCAGAAACAAGCAATCAAGTAGGATTTGAGCAGATGCAGCTCCCTAGCACGTCCCCAAACTCGGGGATCAGTGATGACACATTCTCTTTTGCTGTGTGTGGACTAAGTCTGCTGAGCATTGCTGAAGAAAATCCCACACCCAGGCAGATTGGCTCCTTTCCAAGTTTATGATAACTGACTTTATTTGAGCTTCAGCACTGCCTGGAAATAATACTGTGTATCCCTGGGAAAACTCGCCTTCTTACATTTCACAATAATTCTTTCTATCTTCCCCTCCCCTCTCAATCCTACTGCCAAATTCCTTCCCATGCTCCTCGGATATTCACAGGCCCTGATCCATAGAGAAAAGCAGAAGCTGCCATGTGAGGACCCCTCAATTTCCAACAGCAAATCCAAACCCTGCCCACATCTTCCCCACACTCTGTGTCTTCTCCTTTCAAAGACCTCATCGTCCATCTGTGGTCTGAAAGTTATTTCCTTCACCTCTTGTATTATCAATTAACTACTCTGTCCTGGATCTTCAAATCTCCCTCCCTGCTATTATCAACCTGAATATGTTTACACATGTTCCCAAAAATCAGACTCAACTTACCCCTTTTTCAGCACCTACTGTCTCCCCAAAATAGTCAAAGACTGTATTTGCTGTCTTCTAGCACTGATTGCCCTCTCACTGCTCAGCCCATTCCAAATAGTTTTTGCTCTTCAGAGCGCATTGCTCACTGACATCCACATCTATGATCTTTGCGTGCTTATGCCAATGGGTGCCATGATGTTCTCCTCCACGGGCCTAAAAGCGAGGGAGCCAGATGACCACTAACCTCTTAAACTGTCAGCCAGAACAAACCTCTCACTTAAGTTTTTTATCTCAGGTTATTTTGTCACAGAAATAAAAAGCTGACTAACACAGACAGTTTAAACTGGCTAAAAAATGAGTAGACTTATGTTGAACAAATTGAGAACAGATGCAATCTACTATAAAAGTTTTTATTCTTGTTATATTTACACTTTCCTTCTAACTCTATATATGTCAAATAAATGCATCTACTCATTTGAATTTTACTACAATAAAATGTTTCTCATTTTGCACATAATAATCATATTGGTATTTCATTAAAATTCTGTTTTGCAATCCTGAAACTATATCGGCAATGACTCCTTAACACAAGTGTCCCACAAGCCACTCGATGGCTGTGACTAGAATTAAGGGTAACTGTTATGGTTTGTGTCTAGATGTCCCCCCAAAGCCTCATACAGTCATGGGGAGCAGGACTTTCATAGATGGCTGAATGTAGAGTTTGTGATTGACTCATGGTCCAATGCTGGGATTAAGGGTATGAGTGCTACACCCGCCCTAGGGCAGGTAGCCTGCATACAGTATAAGGAACAGAAAGAGGCTTGTCCCCTCTCTCTCTCTTGTTGCTTTGGCTGTCTTCTGCCGCCATGAACTGTTGCCCCTCTGCCATGTGCCAGCCTGTCTTGGAGCCAGCCGATTATGGACTGAAACCTCTACAAACTGTGAGCTAAATAAACGTTTTCCCCTTTAACTTCGGGTGTTGGGTATTTTGTCTCAGCAACTAGGAAAGTAACTAGGACAGTAACATAAAAGGCTAGGATATGCTGCAAAATCTCAGGAAGCAGTTGTGACAACATATGCATCCACCAAAGTATGGAGCCAACAGTAGAAACCTCAGATGACATGGCAAGTAGGGTTCTGGGATGCATCAAAGCCACAGCACAGTACATGTGCTTCCCAGAGACCAACCAGCACACACTGTCCTAGAAGCTACTCTGAGCAGAGCTGATGGTTCCATGGCTCAGATTTCAATCATATGATGGTGGGAAAAAAAGGGGGCTGATAATCCATAAAGGACAATGTGGGGTTTCAAGTATATTTTATAGTACTTTTCCATCAGCTTCAACATACATCAAAATATTACCCTTATATTACTTTCCAACTCCACCCAGAAAAGAAAATTTTGAAAACAAATGTATGCTACAAAACATTCTGAGTGCTTGTGGGTAAACTACTCCATGAGTTCAAGTCATTGAACTTCTGCTGTGGCTTATTCTTTCCACCAAATTGTTTAGATACTGTGTGATGTCTATCAGTCAGTCCTAGACTTCTATAGCTTCTTGAGAAGTGTCCATTTAACAGTGTCTTCAATTAACACACAACTCCACCAGAGAGCTATTATATTAAAACCGTAAAAGAAAAAAAGGTGAACTTCTTGGACAAAAAAATGACATAGTCAAGCTCCAAGACAGAGGAACCTAAAGCTATGTTCACTTGTCATTTTAAAATCAGAAACAAATGGACCCACCAAGTTAAGTAAAAGAAAAAAGATAGAAAATTGGAGTTGGGGGATGGATAGTGGTTTTTTCATGTGAGGTATTGTTGTTGTAGGTTTCTAGCACTAGGCAGGTTCAGTCTATATGCTTCAGAGGCTTATCCAGATTCAACTAAACCCAGTGTAGTAATTTCTCTCCTTTCCATGGGTAACATCTTCTCAGTGTAATCATTTCACTATAGAGAATAGTTGCTGAATGCCTAGTGCCTAGTGCCTACTACATAGTAGAAAAATCAATAAATAGTTGTTGACTAAAGGGTCAAACATATAAGAATTTTACTATCACATAATTAAAACTCAGATTAGGGCCGGTGAGATAGCTCAGTGGCATAAGCATCTGCCTGGCAAGCGCGAGGTCCTGAGTTTGACTCCCAGAACCCACATATGGAAAAAAGGGCCGGTGATATCACTCAGCAGCACGGGCCCCGGCTGGCATGCGAGGTCCTGAGGTCGACCCCCAGTACCCACACACACACACAAAAAAAAAAAAAAAAAACTCAGATTAATTTATTGTCTCTTAGTAAAAGCTGGAGTTCCTAAATAAAAGTGAATCAGTAAAAAATGGAAAAAGATGCAGGGCACAGTGTCACATTCCTGTAATCCCAGCACTCAGAAGGCTGAGGCAGGAGGATCACAAGTTTAAGGCCAGCCTGAGCTACATAATTTGACCCTGTCTTTAAAAAAAATGGATAGAGCTACAAAATTTGGATCATCTTATATGTACCCCCATAGGCCCATATATTAAAGGTTTGGTCCCCAGTATAGTGCTATTAATAGGCAATAGAACCTTTAAAAGATGGACCTCTATATTACCAAAAAAGATACATAGATTTAACCCAATTCTAATCAAAATGCTAACAACATCCTTTATAGAATTAGAAAGAATAATCCTAAAATTCATATGGAACCAGAAGGGACCCAGAATAGCCAATCCAATCCTGAGCAAAAATAGCAAAGTGGGAGGCACTACAGTCCCAGATTTCAAATTATACTACAAAGCTACAGAAATAAAAACAGTATGACACTGGCACAAAAATAGACATGTAGACCAATGGAATAGAATAAAAAGCACAGAAACAACCCTATACCCCTTTAGCCATCTGACCAAGGGATTAAATTATACACTGAAACAAGGGTAGCCTCTTTACAAATGGTGCTGGGAAAAGTGGTTATCTACATTCAGAAGAATTAATCTAGACCTGCATATCTCACACTGCACTAAAATCAAATCCAAATGGATCAACTGCTTAAATATTAAAATAGAAATAATCAAGACAAAATAGGTGAAACACTTTAAGACACAGGTTTAAACAAGGATTTCCTGAACATAACCCCAACTGCACAAGAAATAATGCCAAGAATCAACAAATGGATATATCACATTAAAACTTCTGCACAGCAAAGGAAATAATCAACAGAGAAGAGACAATCTACACAATGGAAAAAACTGCCAGCTACTCCTCAGACAAAGGTCTAATATCTGCAATATGTAAATAACTAAAAAAAATTAGATTCCAAAAAGCAAAAGACCCAATCAAAATAGGCGATTGAAATGAATAGACACTTCTCAAAAGAAGTACAAATGACCAATAAGTAGATGAAAAAATGTTCAGCATCTTTGGCCATTAAAGAAATGCAGGGCTGGTGAGATAGCTCAGTGGCATAAGCGCCTGCCTGGCAAGTGCGAGGTCCTGAGTTCGACTCCCGGCACCCACATACAAAAAAAGTGCCGGTGATATCGTTTAGCAGCACCAGCACCTGCTGGCACATGAGGTCCTGAGTTTGACCCCTGGTACGCACACACACAAAAAAAAAAAAAGAAATGCAAATAAAAATGACACAAATTCTATCTTACTTCAGTAAACATGGTTATCATCCAGGACTAAAAAAAAAGAATGTTGGCAAGATTGTGGGAGAAAGGGAACCCTTCTACACTGTTGGTTGGAATGTAAACTAGTTCAACAACTATTGAAATCAGTAGAGATTGCTCAAAAAACTAAAACCAGAGATGTTATTCGGCCCAGCTATACTTCTTCTGGGTATCTTCCTGAAAAAGTTAAAGTCATCATATTACAGTGATACATGTATATATATGTTTATAGCAACATAGTTCACAATAGCTAAATTATGAAAATAGTCTATATGCCCATCAACAGATGAATGGATAAAGAAAATGTGGAGTATATACACACAATAGAGTACTACTCAGCCACAGGAAAGGATAAATTTGAGTCATTTGAAGGAAAATGGACAGATTCTGAGACCATAATGCTGTGAACAAATCAAGCATGCAATCTTATACATTGCACTTTTCTTTTATGAAAAACCCTAGGTATATATAATAAATAAAATTTCTTAATCAAATTAGTTTGGGTATAATGAATAGTTATATGCCTTTGTTGAAAATCACAGCATATTTATATATCAAGGCTCTGAAATAGCCTTCAGGGAGGAAACCTTTTTAACATGGAACATTCTTTCCTTCTAATTAGTATCTCAAATCTTCTCGCTATCTACCATCTCACAGAAAACCTGTAGAGAAAAAGGGCCCCAGGATAAGAGACATTCCAATTTACAAGACACCTTGAGTCACCTAGGCTAAGCTGTTGGTGTTATTCTTAACAGTTGTTTGACTAACTTCTGTTGAAAAGGGGACTTGTCTGCCTCCCTTTTATTCTTTGAAAGTTCTCATTTTTAGAAAATTCTCCTTTGGTTGAAGTAAATTTTTTTTTTATGCAGGTACCTGGAGTCAAACTCAGGACCTCGTGCTTGCTAGGCAGGCAGTTATGCTGCTGAGCTATATCACCAGCCCTGGCTAGAGTAAAATTGAAATCATATAACTTCCATTCATTAGTCGTAGGTCTCCCTTCTGTACTAATACAAACTCTATCTGTAACCATTCCCATTGCTCAAACTTTTGCAGCTGCTCTAGGCAGGCACAGTGCTAAGCAATGGGTTTACAGATGAAACAAGAGCCTCTTCATAGACATACTTATAAGATATACAAGTGAGTAGGTGAGGTAGCTGCTGACATTTGGGTGATATCAGCTGTTAAGGCAACCTACAAGAGTACTAGTTGATCTTCTCTTGCAGCACCAGCAAGCCTTAAGAGAAGCAGAAAGTCATGCTGAAGGATAGTAAAAGTTGGTTAGAAAGGAGGGGACAGCATGGCATGTCATCAGTGAATCCTCTTCCCTCCTTACCTGACATACCCAGTGCCTTCGGCCATCCCCAAACACCATGATTTCAGTATTTCTCACCATCTTGACCTAAATCCTCAGAATATCCCCTATAGAGTAATAAGGTACCCTATGTCCTAATGGAAAATGGTGGGGCAGAGTTTGAATAACATGAAACATCACCTGTGCTACAGAATGAGAAACGGAACAAAAGATCCATTCAGTTTTCTGATTCCTGCACCTGATCATCCAAAGTATCCATGATCAAATTCCTGGAAAACCTAACCCTACAAACTGGCTTTGCTTTATGGATTTGCATATTCAAAATGCATTACATATAAATTAAAAACACTCTGTATTCCTCATTAACTTATGTTATAATTTTGGCAAGTCTTTGCTAAATTAAAAAAGAAAAAACCACTATAAAACATAATAAAATTGATATTTAAATGTGGCACAGCCTGTGCATGTAGCTGTCCTGACTTCAGGGCATGAGGTTGTTTAAATGGAGGAAAGAAACCATCACAGAACAGTTGCACAACCACTGGAAATACCCACTCAGGAGCCACCCAGTCTGCTCCCACTTCCCTGGGAGCACTTGCTGACTCCTGTGGTGACCAACAGCACAGTAAAGTGGTACTCAGAGAAGACAAGAGGGGTCCTCATTAGGAAGGCATCCATGGATGTCCTTTTAGAACTCGGCTCAGATTATACCAGCTTGATCCTTGTTTTATACTGAATTCACTATAAATTTGAGTGTGGCTTTTACCTCCTCCATCCACAGCATCATTGATACTTATGGAATTTAAATGCATATCTTCACCAAAACTTCACTGAAGTGTATTTAAATAAATGTTTGTAGGCCTTAAATAATTCTGAGGTGTGGAGATATATCTGGAGAGTGACAAAGTTGTTGTGTTTAGTTTGATGTTGACCATGAGGTAAAATGGAAGCAGAAGAGGGTCCTGGAGAACACATGTGTATGACCTCAGGTCGAAAAGCATCTCAGAAGCTTGGTCTCCTCTCACACGTCATGTTTATGGATGGTGCATAACCCCCCCATCACTTTTTCCTAGAATTCTACAGCGCCTCTAAAGAAGTCTCTGTGAAGTGTGGTCACAGACCGACAGCATCAGCATCACTTAGGAAAGTGCTGAAAATGCAACTTCTTAGACCCTACCCCAGAACATATTCCCCTCATTCAGAAACTCTAGAGATAGGACCAGTTAGGGTTGCCAGACTCAATGAATAAAAGTTCAGAACATCTATTTAAATTTGAACTTCAAATGTCTTTTTTAGTATGTGTTCTATGTAATATTTGGAATATGTTTAGACTTTTTCAAAGTACTTCTTTTTAACCAAAATTCAAATTCAACCAGGCATCTGTCTTAGTTACTTTTTTCATTGCTGGGACAAAATACCCAACACCCACAAGTTAAAGGAGGAAAGGTTTATTTCAGCTCACAGTTTGTAGAGGTTTCAGTCCATAATCAGCTGGCTCCAAGGCAGAGTGGCGTGGCAGAGAGGCATTGCAGAGGAGAAACAGTCCATGGCAGAGCAGGCAGGAAGTGACAGCAGCAAGCCTGTCTTCTTTCTGTCCCTTTGTGTTCTATCCAGCCTACAAGCCTATTTGTCAGCCCCACCCACACCCAGGGTGGGGTTTCTGTCTTCAGTAAATCCATTCAGCCACACCCAGAATTATGCTAATTCTATTCAATGGACTAATTAATTACCACACACCCTTAATCCCATCATCACACACTCTATATCTAACCAGCTCCAAAAAGCCCACTTATGAGCACACGAGACTCTG
This sequence comes from Erethizon dorsatum, assembly GCA_028451465.1. Taxonomy (NCBI): domain Eukaryota; kingdom Metazoa; phylum Chordata; class Mammalia; order Rodentia; family Erethizontidae; genus Erethizon; species Erethizon dorsatum. The sequence goes on from CM051828.1 coordinate 60,554,546, forward strand.
AGGGGACATCTAGATACAAGCCATAACAGTATCTTCAGTTTTACTTGGCAGCCCTAAATCTAGCAATCTGTATTATAAAAACCTACTCTAGTGATTTTGATAGCTCAATAAAGTTTGGCAGCCACAGCTTTAGTTGGTTACCCCTCATGACATTCAACCTCATGACATTCACTCCTATCTTTTACCGCTCTTGTTGTTTAGTTTTTATTCATAATCAAAACCTGACTCTGAAATCCACCTAGACTTGGAGGGGAAGGAAGAAAACATAGAACCTGAAGAAATGCAGTGGGACACAAAGATGATAGGGCACTAGGAGCAAATGGGATGGAAATTCCTTCTGAGCTACAGAAGAAATGTGCTACTGGTTAAGGTAAACAGATGTGATATGTGCTAGAGTTGTCCACAGAGAGCAATGGGAATTTTCTTGCTGGCCTTGCCATTCCTGGACCTAAAGCACTCCATGGCTTCCACAGTGTTCACGCTCCCTTCCCATTCTCAAAGACCACATGCTTGCCATCCAACCACTCAGGCTTGGCCATGCAGGTAAAACACTAGGACGAGATGCCAGCACCTGTATGCTTCAGTATGAAACTCTAATCATCAAATGTCTCCCAAAAAATGACATGCCATTATAGCCTGTGAAGTCACCACCTTGGCACTTAAATCCTGTAATAATTCTGTGGAAGCAGGAACCCTTATAACTAAATATTTTTTGCTGTCTTTGGCACTTCATCTGTAAACAGCTCAAAGGAGACATGAACCAAGGACTTGGCACGGTGAGGTTGACCATGGTTGGCCACAGGCTGCTATCACTGACAGCAGCACCTGCAAAGCCAACACCTTGTACTTCCTGTAAGTGTATACCTTGCAGATTTAAAGTACTCTACATAAGTACTCCATAGCTATTGCAAATAAAAGGGTTTATTTTTCCTGTTATACTTTCCAACTGATCTGAAGGCAGATACAAACTCCCTGTGATGAATACGATCATTATATATTATATATATAATATATAATATTATTATATATTATAATATTATATATTATATATATATAATACCGATAAACATAATTTTAAAAATAAAATAAAATATTTTAAAAATGGAATGAAACTGAATCCTCAAGGAGAAAGAGGCAACCTCAAACTAGAGGTGATCCTCCTGCCTCAGCCTTCCAAGTGCTGGGATTATAGGCCTGTCCCACCATGCCTGGCTGAGTTTAGTCCATTCAAATCTATAGTAATTACTTTTAAGGAAAGGCTCACTGCTGCCATTTTGCTACCTGTTTTCAGAATGTTTTATACCATTTTTGTAGCCCATTTCCTCCACTACTACCTTATTTTGTATTTAGTTGACTTTTCACAGTGACATTTTTATTCCCTTCTCACTCCTTTGTGTGTATATTTTGTAAATATTTTTGTTACCATGGGAATTACATATAACATCTGAACATAACAGTCAAAGTTGAGTCTATATCAATTTAATTTCAATCAGACACAAACTCTATTCTGCCACAACTCTATCCCTTACCTTCATGTTATTAATGTCACAAATTATATCTTTATACATTATATGCAAAATAACACAGATTTTAATGTTTTTGTGTTTTTTTCTTGGAAATCCAGTAGCAAAAAAAAGTAGAGTTACAAACCAAAATTATAATAATACTAACTTTATGCTTGCTCGTGCATTTACCTTTACTGGAGAACTGTTTGTCTTCATATGACTACTCGTTACTGACACTCTTTCCTTACAACCTAAGGGACTCTCTTTAACACCTTTTGTAGAGAAATAGTAACGAACTTCAGTTTTTGTTTATCTGAGAATGTCTTCATTTCATCCTCACTTTTTGAAGGACAGTTTTACCAGATATTGAAATTTGCATTTGACTTTTTTTTTACTTTGATCACTTTAATTTCATCCCACTGCCTTCTGGCTGACAATATTTCTTCTGAGAAACAGGTTGATAATCTTACTGGGGATACCTTGCATGAAATGATCTACCTTTCTTTGGTTACTTTCAAGACTCTGTGTGTGTGTGTGTGTGTGTGTGTGTGTGTGTGTGTGTGTGTGCGCGCGCGCGCGCGCGCGTTTTACCTTTTGACAATTTGACTATAATGTGTCTCCATGTGAGTCTCATTGTTCATCCTACATGAAGTTTGAGTTTCTTTCATTTGTAAACTCATTTCTTTTGCCAAATTTGGGAGATTTTTAGCCACTATTTCCTTCAATGGTCTTTCTGAATCATTCCCAGTCATTTCTCCTGGAAATTCCACAATGGTCTGTTTTATGGTGTCCCAGAAATTCTTTTTGCTCTATTCACCTGTTTCATTTATTATAGTCTGTTCCACAGACTCAGTTTCAATTGTCTGATCTTCAAGTTCACGGACTTTTTCTTCTGTTTGATCAAATCTTCTGAATCCTTCTAGAAAATTTTTCATTTCAGTTTTTGAAATACCACTAGTGTTTCTATTTGGCCATTTTATAATTTATATCTCTTTCTTGTATTCTCATTTTGTTCACAGGTAGTTTTCCTGGTTTTGCTTAAGTTCTTCATCTACATTGTCCTTCAGTCCTTTAAGCATACTGAGGACAGTTATTTTAGAGTCTTAACATGTAACTCCATGTTTGAGCTTCCCTGGAAGTGGTTTCTGCCAGTTGATTTGTTCCTTCAAAGGTGCCATATCTTTCTTTTTCGTTTTGTGCTTTGTGATTCTTTTCTTGAAAATTTTCCCTTTGACCATTATAATGTGAGATCCTTGAAAATCAGATTGTCCCTTTTCTCAAGAGGTGGTTGGGTTGGTTAGTTTATTAGTAAAAGTTGTAATAGTTTTGGGGTTCCTTTAGTTTTCTAAACTTCTTTTGCAAAGGCTAGTCCTTGTCACATGTAATTATCTGAAGCTTCTGTCCTTTTAGCTATGTTTAGTGAATGTTTTGACAAAGATTTCCTTGAATTCCAAGAGCTAGCCCGGACTTCGCCGTGTGCTGGAGAACTCCACTTAGGCTTCTCTGAGCCTAGGGTCAGGCCCAAGGCAGAAAGCTTAATGTCTTCCAAACTCTCTCCTGAGCATGTGCCTTGCCTGGGAACAGTTGTGGTTTTCTAATCACTACCATATATACATGGCTGCTTCTAAATGGCCTAATTTCAAATCCTACCCCAGGCTCTCCCCTCAAGCCTTAGACTATCTTTTCTACATCTTCTCCCATAATCTCTTTTTGTCCCAGAAATCTGTGTGTCTGTAGTTGCCATACAGCAATTTTGAGCAGCACCCACAGATTTTCCCACCCGATTTATCAGTTAGGCAAAATGTAGATGAATGGTTTATGTTAGTCAGCTCTTCAGGTATTGTCCCAGACAGTTTAGAACAGATGTACACAACTTTCCAGTAAAGTCTGCTCTGATCCCTCTGGTTTAAGGGAGGAAATTGGTGACTGAGCTGTTGTCGCTTCAAACTCAAGACTGGTGCCACACCAGGGAGAGTGAGGCATGGTTGAATAAAAGCACTTCAAAACTTTCTGAATTTTCTGACCATTCTGAAGATGGCTTTTTCTTGACTAGACATTTGCTTGGTTGCTGAAAACTTTCAGCTGCGTTTCAGGGCACTAACAAAGTTAGAGTTTGTTTCTTACAATATTTCTGTGGTCAAATGAGAGGTCAAGCTTCTTGTTCCACCATTCTGCTAACCATCTCCCTCTCCCCGAGTTCTTTTTTCATAGCTCTTCTTTCCTTCATAGTGCTACAGTAGTCTTTTGAGCCTAAATAGAGAAATCTACAAGTTAGCTTATTTTAGGGTTATTTTAGCCTACTAAATAGCCTTCAGTTGACTTTATCCAACACGTTCTGTATCCAACACCAGCTTCTTATCATCCAAATCCAATAAGCAAACTTCTCACTGTTCTACAATTTTCTATTTTAACATTTAAAAGAAAGTCATGGTCAATCCCAGTGTAATTCCAATCTTCTCTATTCTGTCTTCTTAATGTTCTCACCACCATCTATCCCATAATCAGAACCCTGTATTATCGCTATTTTGGTTTTTAATGAATCATAAACTAAGGTTCCCAAGCTACGAAACCTCCTCAGGGAGCACAGTCAACAGACATCTAACAGTCTCCAGATGGCAGAAGCACGTAAAGTCAAAGGGGAGGATTTTTGATGCTTTTAAGTGACATGAGTTCATTCATTTCCCAACTCCATTAAAGGAATAATTCTGCTTCCTATTTAAAATTTTCAAATGCAGTTTTACTCATGGAGGTAAATGGAGGGGACGGTTTATCTGACAGAACAAAGGTTTTAAAATCTAACAGACTAGTAGTTAAATATTGACATAGCACTTACTAATTAGGCAAGTGACTCATCCTCTAAAAAGCCTCTGTTTTCTCATCTGAGAAAACAGAAAACACAATAGCCTTATAAAGATACTAAGAAAATTAAATAAGATAGCACATATAAAGTCCTAATACTGAATACAAAGTACACTTCACTAGGCAAAAAAAGGAACATAACTTAGACTCTTGTCTTTTTACCCATAGCTATTTATTTTAGTTAATTTCATTAAGAAGTATTATATGAGTGCCGTATGTTTATATGCTTCCCCCATTTCCATTAATGTAACATCATATAAATATGACAGAGCCGTACTGGGCAGTTCTAGGGTGAATGCCTAAAATTATATGGAGGAAACATGGATGCATGGATACACTTGAGGGCTATTTGCATGAAGGGTCAAGAAGCATTCTAAGAGATATTTCTTCAAAAGGAGCAAGAAAGGTCCACAGATGTGGCCCAATCCAGTGAGTACAAGTCAAAGTGTAAGGGTTCCTTTGAGCACTTATGCTACTTCAGTTGTCCTCCACCTGGCTTCCTGAGCTCTCACCTGACCCCGAGGAAGAAAGAAAGGCAAGTAGAAATAAAAGCTACTTCACTGATTTCCTTGAGACATCAAGGTACAAATCCACTCTCTTTTATACTTGAAATAATATAATGAAACACAACTCAAGGAAATTATTGTAAGACCCACAGCTTAGGACCTAGACTAGGCAAGAGGGACCCTGAACATAACACACAACAAGCCAAACAATACATATAATACCCTCAGGCACATCTTTCACCTCACATGTGGTGTCCTGCTGGCATAGCCTGCGCATTGATGGTGTGGCACTCCCAGGCCCAGGCACTATGATGTCCTCACACAAAAGTTGCCCCTGTCCAAATACTATAAGAGTTTGTGGGATGTACCACCACCCATAACTGAGACCAACACTGCTGTTGCATACAGTGAGAAATTCATAAAGAGGAAGCTTAGGTATAAGACACAAAATTTACACATATATGAAAATTTACCTTTTCAACCCTTCCTCAGCATAAATGTGACCGATTCTCAGATAGCAAAGTATCAGTCCCAGTAGCACCCCACACTGCCAAGAGCCCATTCCCTTGCTATCTTGGCATGCCAATTCATGGTTTGGTTCCTCAGGGAGCCACATATAGCACAGTATTCACCACAGTTGCTGATAAACCACATGATGACTGAGAAATATTTTGCAACATTAAACAATTTTTACTACTCTTAAATATATGTGGGTCAGTCTAGACATCATATACAAAGCATAGCACCAATTTTCACATCAGCAGCTAGATGAACACAGAATACTAGAGCTGCAAATTTTTTATGGTTATAAAAATATAAATGTAATAAAAATTACATAAGATGTAATGAGATTTTTAAAAACCAAATCTATACTTTCAGCTTCATTTAAATAACTTGATTTAAAATTAGATATTAATTTTTGACATTTGTATTTTGAATTCTTAATATGTAAGAAAATGAATTTTTCACAGTCATATGAAAACATTAACTTAAATTTCTCACTTGTTTTAATTTATAGTTATAAATATATTTCCATTTTAATAATTTAGATTGTCAATTAAATACAAGTTATATAAATATCTATTATATCCACAAAATTAGTGATTTAGCTAAAATGAAGGCAAGAAAAAACAAATTTTACATGCTAAACATGCAATCTATAAATTATCCATGCTTTATTATCTATTCAAATATCTACAGAACACTCATATGTGTGAAATAATAATTAAAGTCACCTTTGATACTTCACCGTATAAAAATCTGAGTTTTACATGTATTTTTATTTCGTCATGATGGACTTTTTACCAAGACAGAAAGAATATGTACATTTACTGCTAGCTTGACTTGTAACATTGTATATTGTGCAGATGGCATGTGGGCCATGATTATTAAGTGAAGCCTGGACAAAGCGTCCCAGAGACTCTAAACCCAGGGCATCAGGGTTTACGCAGCCATGGGAAAAATCATCCTTGAAGCCAGAGCAGAGAACAGAAACGCCAGGTATGGATAGCGCAGAGAATCGGTACCCACAGACGCGTGAGACAAGCGCTAGAGACTCCCAGAAATGACTGGGAGAAATTTAAATTTGAATTGTAATTCCTCAACTGTGTGCAGAGATATGTACAGAAAAATAGTTTCAAATTTCTCTCTTCGTGGCCTTATTTCTACTCTAAGACCACACTGCCTGAAAAATTTTGGATTACCTAAAGGAATAGAAAAGCACCACCCCCTTCCAAAACTTCCAAAATAATATGCTTTGCAAACATCTGAACATATCTTAATTCTGCTGTAATGAGCAACTTTGTATCCAGATAGCCACAAAGCAAAACCCACTAGAAAACCAACTTAGCTGAGCCACACAAACTATAAGAAAGAACACTGCAAGCATAAACCGTGAAAGGCCAAAGACTGCTGAAGTCCTTGGCGTCTTGGTAGGATAGAAAACCAAATCACCCATACATCTTCTCTACCTACAGGGCGACCTCCTTGGAGGTAATGGGTTATTTTGAATACAAAGTAACCCCAAAATAAATTCCTGAGAACTGCTTGTGTAAGGCCCAGCAGACACTAAGGATAACAAAACAATAGTTTACAGGAAACCCGCGTAAAATCCAGTGACAGCCACAGCAAGACACCCTGTGGGAAGTGGGCAGGCAAACATCCCACCACACTAGATCTGTGGGTGTGATGACTGCTAACAAGACAAAGCCAACCCAGAAAAGAAGGCGAGCAAAGGGCAGGTCACTGTTTTTCATAGCCCACAGACTGGCGGGGCTAGCAGGCGTTCCACACCATGAATCACAGAAAGCTTAGTGCCTCTTTTTGCCATGTGCTCTCTTATTCTATTGCGCTGTGGGGAGGAAGTACTGTGGAAGACCTTAACTGACCATGGATATTGTGTTTGGCATGAAATATCCTCTAGGTCTCTATTTTTTCAGAAAGAACCTAACTGAACTGAAAACACATGAAAACCGTCAATAAACAAAATCAATAATACCTCACATCATGACTTCCAGTTATTTGATTTCTACAGAGATAGAGCCCTTGAACGCTCCATTTTCTCTGCATTACTTTCGTGCTTATCCTATAAAACCATCCCCATTGCCTTCTTTCAGTGCAGCTCCCAAACCATCTCCAATTTGGAGTTTCCCAGTACATGAATCATTGTTTACTCAAATAAACTCTTCAACATTTTATTGTGCCTTGGTTTACCTTTTGAACCACGATAATAGCAAAAAGTGGAGTAAAACAAAGTTGTCACAATTTTTACAAATCTGATTATGGAGTTCCAAGGTTAGGCAGACTTTTTCCAAAGAGCCACTGAAGTAAACCTGTGAGGCTTAGGGCCATTGGTCTCTGCTGCAAGCGTTCCAAAGCAAGCCCAGATGACATAGAAATGAATCCGTGTGGCTGTGCTGCAATGCCACCTTAATTTACAAACGTTGGAATTGTAATTTTAGAAGCTTTCATGTGTCGCAAGATAATATTGTTTTAATTTTTTTCAAACATATAAAATGTAAAATCCATCTTAGGCTGGCAGGAAGTGATGGCCAGATTTGGCCTATGGGCTAGGAAAAACAGGTCATCCGTGAAATAGACAGAACCTAACCATCCACTGTGAGGGAAAAAGGCAATAGGTGGGAACCCAGCTGGGGCAGTAACCAACTGTGCCCCCGACACCAAGAGGTTGGCATGGCTAGTGGGCTGGGCATAGGGAATGTGTCCTCTAGCAACCCAATGCTGGCAAGTAAGGGCAATCCCTGCCAAGTGGGTGGCATCAGGTATCTTTTTAATGGCAGTACAGTCATATCTCAGTAGCTGCAGAAGATGGATTCCAGGACTTCCACAGATAACAGAATCTGAGGATGCTCAAATCCCTTAATAATAATACATAGTATTTACATATAACCTATGTACACCTTCTCAAAGACTTTACATCATTTCTAGATTATTTATAATACCTAATACAATATAAAATCTATGTAAGCTGTTGTTACACTGCATGGGTTAGGGAATAATGACAAGAAAAATGACTCAATATGGGCACAAAAATTTTTTCAGATATTTTCAACATGAGGTCAGTTGAATCCAAGGGTGTAGAACACATGGGTACAGAGGGCTGACTATACTTCCAGAGGGACAGGTAGTAATGAGAATGGCCTTCAAGTTGAAATGGGAGCATCCCCTGAAGCTCAAGGCACAGGGGCTGGACACTTAGCAGGGGACTAAAAATTTGATGAGGACACAGCCTAACAGGTTGGCCTCCCAGAGGATTCAGGTACCACCCGAGTAGACAGGGAAGCAACTCAGTTACCAGGCATGCTCAGAGGCCATGTGTCACCAAATGCCCCTCCCACTGACCTGAACAGGTCTTAAGGCACCAGGACAAACACTATCCTTGCCTTTTGACAGGTGCAGTGCTTCTTATTCCTGCCAGCTTTTCAAGTCAAGCCAAAAATTGGATGAGACTGAGCATACAATTAAGTAGGGCAATGAAAGTCATGCACTGGCAAATGTCATTTGAGGATGGATTCTGGTATGAAACAATTAATAGAACAGTTTACAAGAGAGGTGTCCTTTAAGGATACATGGTTTCATACTAGCTTTCTGGATTCCTAGGCAATTTGAACCTCTAAGGCTACCTAGTGTTCAGATAAATAATTAAAGTGTCTACCTACCTAAAGATCTCAACTCCAGTAAGTCACTGGGTTCTAACGCACACGGAGTTCCACTCTGGAAGGAGAGGAAATTAAAGGCCCAACTCTCCTAAATTCCCAGAAATGCCCTGGGAGAGCAAGATGGGAGTGACCTGGAAATCTTAAACATCTGGATGGATCTCCAGGTCTCTGAATGCAGCAGAGTTGAAACGAATGCTGTGGACCCTAGAAGCCCAGGGTGACTTGGAGTCCTATCTAGAATTAGGAAATAGACACTAATGACCTCAAATAACTGACAGTTTACTCTAATGTACAGCTCACTGTGCATGCTGCCAATTGATTCAAATGACTCCCCAGCACTTGGAAGAGGGAAATGTTGAGTCACAGAGGCCTCATTCCAGGAGCTGTGCCTTGCTTGTCAATTCCAGAGTGCGGTCTTCACAGAAGAAAGAGTTGGCTGGGGGTATAGCTCAGGGGCTCAGAGCCTGCCTGGCAAGCACGAGGTCCTGAGTTCGATTCCCGGTCCCCAAGAAAGAGTTGTAGAAATTTATTAATAGGAAAACAGTCTAAATCAACAGAGATAGAGAATTGGCACTGGGAAAGAGCAAAAATGACATACAGTTGGCCCCAGATTTTTCCAATTATGAAACATTGCTTATTTATGGAAAAGAAAACATGTATGAGGTCAGAAGGAAGTAGAAACACAAAAATAGAGATACATTTGAGGAATTGTATCCCAAAGAAACTGTCAGTTTAATATTAATGAGGTAAAGTTACAACATGATGGGGGAAAGACCAAAAGAACAAACTCTGAAAGAGTGCAAACTCATGCAAACTGGGCTGGTGAGATAGCTCAGCGGCATAAGTGCCTGCCTGGCAAGCGCGAGGTCCTGAGTTCGACTCCCAGTACCCACATACAAAAAAGGGGCTGGTGATATCGCTCAGTGGCACGGGCGCCTGCTGGCACGCGAGGTCCTGAGTTCAATCCCTGGTACCCACAAAAAAAAAAAAAATTCGTGCAAACTCAGAAAGCCAAACCACTTTCAGAAAAAGCAAACATTCTGCTGAATAAGAACTTATAGCCCATGGGAAAGCCCTGAGATGGTAGGTCTCCGTATGGGAGTCCCAGTGAGTAACTTCCACAAGTGGACATCTCAGTGGCCTGTGACACTTGTGCCTGAGCTAAAGATGGCAGACAGCAGTGGCTGCCACCATATCCTTACCAGAACCCACATATACACGTCCTTATAGCAACCCTCAAGAGACAGAGCCCATGCCCACCTGTCCTGGCCACGAACCCTGAGACTCCAGACTTCTGCTGCCATCACGGTCCACCCTAGGCTTGTGTTTGCCTCACGACTGTTCCATAAACAAACAGATGCCACCACACGGCTCTCCCTAAGAACCTAATGAACCAATTTAGAGAGCAGGTTTAGATGTGCAAAGTTTTAAAATTACCTTTATTTGTCTTTGTGTGAAATCTTTTTTTTGGAGAAGCCAAATCAGGCAATTACCTACCTAAAATACTAAATAAGTATAAAATCTACTTATAAAATTAGAGAGTTGTTTTAAAAGGCATTTAGGCTCTTGTAGTTTTCCTTGGCTACTGTGGCATGAGAAGACTTCTTAAAATGTTGAGACTGGGGAAAGCTCAAAAAAAAAAAAAAAAAACCAAGCAGACAAAGCGAAAGTTCTGAAAAAGGGGCTGGGAATAAAGCTCAGCAGCACTGCGCCTGCCTGGCAAGCACAAGGTCCTGAGTTCAATTCCCAGTTCCAAAAAAAAAAGTTCTGAGGTCCTGAGTTCAATTCCCAGTTCCAAAAAAAAAAAAAAAAAAGTTCTGAAAGAAGCTTCTAAACAATCTTGGAGCTTTCCAAATCAGTGAAAAATTCTCCCATGCTACAGAGCATAATAAATCTTATTTTTCTATCCCAAACTTTACTACTTGGTCAGAGAATAGACAAGTATTAATGGATAAATAATTAATAGAAGCATCCTCCTTCCTTAGGAATTTGAGGAATAAATGAAAGCTGACAACGTCAGGATGATTTCTAAGAGAAATTTTTGCTAAATCTGATCTAAATATGCTGAGGTTCAGAGTTCCCATGGGTCACTGAGACCATTTCTATATGTGGGGAGACACTGTCCCCAGAGGCTGGGCTTCTGTACACACTGTGAGGAGCAGACAGCTTGCCGCATGCTGGCCATGCACATGTGAGCATGAACAGGACCCCGGGCGAGCTGTGTGGATGGAGGAGGAAGCAACACATCCAGGCTCCCCGTAAGCTTTTGTTTTTAAAGTGAAAACATGAAATAATTAAAATAATTTTAATTATTTTTGCGCTCAACTCAGAGAAGTAGCTGTAAGACCAGGCCCCTCCCCCAAAATTAGCCGACTACTATTCTCATTTCCATCTTGTTTTTTGAGAATGTTTAATATTACCATTGGATAAGGTGCCTTCATTTCCTCAGTAATAAATGATAAATGTGTAATTCTGCTGTACTTACTTCATAGGTCTGTTATGGGAATAAATGGAATAACATATGTAAAGTACTTAGTAAAATATTTAACATAAAATAAGCACCTATTGAATGCTATATATATTTTTACTATCTGAATCATGGCACGGGTATGTGTGTGTGTTATTTCAGAGACAACATGAACCATACCTTTTTTGATGGCTGACAAGGGTTTGATAATTGATTCCCAGGAGCAAGCATGAACTATGGGCCCCTCTACACGTTACAAGGCTGAACCTTTGAGAACTGAATTATTTTGATTATCCAAACTAGTTTCTTAAAACACAAGGTTCCGTGATGCAAGAGTTGTCAAACCAAAATGTGAGAGCTATACCCGCTGTCCCATAAGTGGCTTGGTTCTGCCCAAGCCTTCCTCTGGAGCACACCTCTGACACAGGTGTGCCACAGGGAAGCCTGGGACAAATGTCTGCCAGGCACATTCTGAACAGACAAGGAAGATTACACAGCTGTTGCTGAGTAAAAGAAGTCTGACAGGCCAGAGATGACCAGACTTTCAAAATGGAAATCAGCCCCACAGGATTGTTCCCAGAATCAACGCAGCATATGCCTTTGCCCCTTTGAAATGAAAGCTTTCTATCACCCAGCCACCCCCCAACCTACCAGGTTCCAGATGCACCCAAATGCATTTCGGTGATGAGTCACGGGTATCAGAATATCTGTGGACTCAGACTTGGCTTTCTATTTGGGGACTTGTTGGTTATTCTGCTCAATCCTGAATTCCACACCCAAATCAGCAAGGCCAAGTGGAGGCTGTACAGAAAAGTTTGCAACTTGTGACTGTTCTTAGTAGATATGAGGGTTCAATGGCAGGGGTGTGATTCTGTTGTGGGTTCCATCCCATCCCCACACAGGCAGGCTACATGGAGAGAGGAAGAGCCACCTCCTGAGCCAGGCTGTCTGTTTCCTATCATGGCTCCTGTGCCTAAATTTCCTCGAAAGTAAAATGGGGATAATAATTGTACTCATGCCATAGAGGGGTGCAAAGGATTAAATGAAACTATAACACTAATGCTTAAAACAAGAAATCTACAGAGGCCTCCATCACATGGGAAAGAATAGAGCTGCACACCTATAATAAGGCTGTGTGGCAGGCACGCTGGCGAACTGATCCGAGGGCCTGCAGTGACCTCGGGTGCTGCACATGTAGATCGGGTGGGTCACTCGGAAGACAGACCCAGATAATATTTATACCCTTCCAGGACATTGCTCTAGAATTCTAAAGGAAGTTCCCATCACTCTTTCTCTAACACATTTTTGTTAGAGCATTAATCCCTCTCTACAATCACGCAATTGTTTCATCTCACCCTCTAGAAACTAAGCTCCACGAAACAGGGACCTTGTCTTTCTTGCTTGCCTAGGATAGATTCTGGTGCATGATGCACACTGTGTAAACATATGGAAGAAAGGGAGAGAGGAAGGAGAAAGAGTAGGAAGGAGTGAATCTAAAACATATGATCCTGTAACATAAGGCGCGCGCAGACCTCATCTGAGTCACACTGAGAGGATTGCCCCTTCACAGCGGTGCCCTCAGCAGACTTTTGTTGGCGGGCACCCAGTCAGAGCACTGGCGCCATCTTTTTAATGACTGAAATTCAGTCTCATAAAACTGGAATTGGCCCCAAACCAATAATTTAAACATTACAAACATTGTCAAGTATTTTGTTTGAATTTTTCCCAGTCTATTTTATTAAGGAAATATGCATTTTAGCCATTGACTTTGGTCTACCTTTTATGAGTTTTTATACATCATATTTTTAATTACTCCATTGCTGAGTAAAAATTATTGTCTTTGGAAGGTGAATGCAGGGTTGAGATAACTTCTCAAAGCTGCCTATGAAAATTATATGATATCCCACCAAAAGGGAATAACTACTTTACCTGGAATTTCCACACACTCCCAGTCCTCAGTCTGAACTCTATTAAGTTGCCTATTTATACACCACTTACAGTAAATCCTCCAGATCTGATCACCCAGTATTCTAAATTTTGAACACCCACTGCATGCCCTCCCAGGCCAGCAGAAAGTCAACTGTTTTCTGTTCTTTAGTGCTGCCTTAATTAAAAAGAAAAGAAAAATAACCTAGCTTTGAAGCAACCATAAAATTCAAGATCTTTCTTATGGGGATTAAAGAAAGAGTATTAGCCAAGAGAAGCTTTTCCCTTATGCATTCTAAAGAAATGAAAATGTGATGGAAACCAGAGAGAAGCCTTAGAATCAGAAACAGGCATTTTAAAAGCAAACCACCCCACCTCCACCTGATGTCACCATTCAGGGAAGTCTCCTTCATCTGCAGAGTACAGGGTCCCACAGGAGGATAGCTGGGGTAGGGGAGATGGGAGACTGACAATTAGCCAACCCAAATGGCTAACCTCAGAGTTGAGGAAATTGGGGGCAGCACAAGTGGAGTGAGGTGGCAGGGCTGGTGCAGGATGAGCCAGCCTCAGAACTCCCATCACCCAGCCAGTCTGTATGCCTGGTCAGGATATGGCCCACAGCCCAGCCCAAACCATCCTTGGCACTATCCTTCCAGGCTCCCATCCTGGTTTGGGCCAGCCCTGTGCTATCCTGCCATAGCATTCCCCTTCCACCCAATTATCTCTCTGAATGGCATCAAATGCTTTCTTCTACTCCTTCTGCACAAGAATAGTTCAGTTTCTCTGACAAGTAAGAAAAAAAATCACAAAAGCTATCTATGACAAACCAGCAACCAATATCATACTAAATGGCCAAAAACTGAAAGCCTTCTCTCTAAAATCAGGAACAAGACAAGGATGTCCACTGTCTCCACTCTTATTCAACATAGTTCTGGAAACTTTAGCCAGAGCAATTAGACAAGAAAAAGAAATAGAAGGAATAATGATTGGAAAGGAAGAAGTTAAATTATCATTATTTGCAGATGACATGATACTCTACACAGAAGACCCCAAAAACTCCACTAAAGAATTGCTCGATTTAATAAGCAAATTCAGTAGTGTAGGCGGATACAAAGTCAATACTCAAAAATCAATAGCCTTTCTGTACACAAATAACAAACCTACTGAAAGAGAAATTAGGGAATCAATATCTTTCACAATAACATCCAAAAAAATGAAATACCTAGGAATCAACCTCACAAAGCATGTAAAAGACCTCTACACTGAAAACTACAGTACTCTGAAAAAGGAGATTGAAGAGGATATAAGAAAATGGAAAGATATCCCTTGCTCCGGGATAGGAAGAACCAATATAGTGAAAATGGCCATACTTCCAAAATTGTTATACAGATTTAATGCAATTCCAATCAAAATTCCAACAGCATATCTCACAGAATTAGAGAAAAACAAACTTAAAATTCATTTGGAATCAGAAGAGACCTAGAATAGCAAAGACAATTCTGGGCAACAAAGGCAAGGCTGGGGGCATCACAATCCCTGACTTGAAATTATACTATAAAAGCTACTATGATAAAAACAGTGTGGTATTGGCAAAAAAAAAAAAAAAAAAAAAAAAAAAAAAAAACAGACCCGAAGATCAGTGGAACAGATTAGAAGATGCTGAAACAACTCCAGGCATACTTAGCCACCTTATATTTGATAAAGGTGCCAAACACATTCACTGGAAGAAAGATAGCCTCTTTAATAAATGGTGCTGGAAAAACTGGCTCTGCACATGCCAAAGATTAAAACTAGATCCATATATTTCACCATGCACTAAACTAAATTCAAAATGGATCAGAGATCTAAATATTAAAACAGAAACATTAAATCTACTGGAGGGTAGGATAGGTAAAACCCTTGAGGACACTGGTGTAGGCAAAGATTTTAAGAATAAAACCTCAACCACACAGGAACTACCACAAAGAATCAACAACTAGGATCTCATCTTATTAAAAAGCTTTTGCACAGCAAGAGAAACCACAAACAGAGTGAAGAGACAACCCACAACGTGGGAAAAAAATGTTTGCCAGCTGTTCCTCAGACAAAGGATTACTATCGAGAACATATAAAGAACTCAAAAAAATCAGACCTCCCAAATTTAAAGACCCACTCCAAAAATGGGCATCTGAGATGACTACACATTTCTCACATGAAGAAATACAAATGGCAAACAAATATACAAAAAAATGTGCAATATCACTAGTCATTCGAAAGATGCAAATTAAAAAAACATTGAGATACCATCTCACCCCAGAAAGAATGGCTATTATCAAGAAATCAACTAATAACAAATGCTGGAGGGGCTGTGGGGAAAAAGGAACCCTTCTTCACTGTTGGTGGGAGTGTCAACTGGTACAGCCACTGTGGAAATCCGTGTGGAGATTCCTCAAAAACTAGGATTGGAGGTCCCATTTGACCCAGCTTTTCCCCTTCTGGGTATCTTCCCAGAAGAATTAAAAACATCGTACCACAGCGATATATGTGCACCCATGTTTATAGCAGCACAATTTGTAATAGCCAGATCTTGGAAACAACCCAAATGCTCATCAACCGAGGAATGGATAAAAAAGATGTGGTATTTTTATACAATAGAATACTATTCAGCCATAAAGAAGGATAAACTGGAGACTTTTATAGGTAAATGGATGCAACTCGAGAAAATACTCATAAGTGAAATAAACCAGACGTACATGTGTAAACATCATATTGTCTCCCTAGTGTGAGAAACTGAAAGAGAAATAAGATCCAAAATGTACAATAGCTATGGTGAATCAGAAAGAAACTGGTCAAAAGGAGAGACTGGGATAGGCGAATGGGGAAGAGAAAGAAGGGAAAAGAAAAAAATTGTATTTATATATAAGATGGTTAAGATAGATACACTACTAATTTTGCTTAGTTCATTGAAGAGAAAGGTTTGTGCCAGTAATGTTTGGACAATTGAATGTTGATATCTTGTACCCTGAGTAACTAATTGAAAGATAACAATACATAGTGTATTAAACATTGTTACCCTCCTATTATGTTGTTTTGAAATTTTGTTCTTTTTGTTTGGTTGTTTTTGTTTTTGTTTGTTTTGTTTTGTTTTTCTCTTCTCTTTAAAATTTAAAAAAAAAGGGCCAGTGAGATGGCTCAGCGGCTTAAGCGCCTGCCCGGCAAGCATGAGAGCCCAAGTTCGACTCCCGGATCCCACATACGAAAAAGGGGCCGGTGATATCGCTCAGCGGCACAGGTGCCTGCTGGCGCACAAGGTCATGAGGTCGACCCCCCGGTACCCACAAAAAAAAAAAAAAATTAAAAAAAAAAATCACTCTGTGACCAAGAGTGGAGACATCTTGGGAACTGAAATGGACTTGATACCCTGGTTTAACCTGGATGGTGTGTGCTTTTCAAGGGTTACAATAGGCAGGATGTCCCCATTCGGAGGGACCCAGAAGGCCCAACAGACAGGGAGCTCTGGAGCTATGGACACTTTCTCCCAAAGTGCAGCTGTCTCCTGCCTTACCCTATGAGTTGATCTTGGTTCATTGTCCTCAAAGCACTGGCCACAGCTCTTCTTCACAAGACATTTTTAAGCTTCCTCACAACGTAGTCCTTCAAAATTTTTTCTAACAAGATCCAAAGCCATATAGCTGAGAAATGCAACTTTCTAGAAAACCCTTAACATTCTGTTTAAGTTTTAAGGTTATCACTAGCAGGTTACAGTTTATAGATACCTCCAGGTAAACACACACACTTACCTCAAACATACATAGATATGTAACTACTGCTACATTCCTGTGAGGTATGGAAATCCTAGGCCAAAGTCACAAATTTGAGCTTTTGTTGCACCTTCAGCTGCTTTGTTGAAATTTCATCACACATCCAGATCTCTAAAGTAATTATAAGTGTCTCCAGGGGTACTACGTGTGGATTCCAGCAAGCCAGTCAATTCAACTAATGAGCAGTGACTTAACCACCTAGGTTTTCAGCTTTGCTCACAGAGTTGCAATCCCCTGTTGCTGCTGATATTAGAAGTTGCCCCTAGGCTAGGAGTTTAATACTTATGCACTTGATAAGTTTACTCCTTCCCACAGCCTCCTACCCTGCTTCCCCCTCTCCCTGCTCCCCAACAGGGATTAGGGATTGTCTTAGTTACTTTCCTTGTTGCTGGGACAAAATACCCAACACCCAAAGTTAAAGGAAGAAAAGTTTATGTCAGTTCACAGGTGGTAAAGGTTTCAGTCCATAGTCAACTGGCTCCAAAGCAGGGTGGCATGGCAGAGGGGCATCGCAGAGGAGAAACAGTCCATGGCAAGCAGGCTGGAGACAGCAAAGTAGCAAACAGCAAGAGCAGCAGCAGCAGCCTGCCTCTCCCTTTTATGCCTTTTAGACTGTCTTTTGGGTGCTGCCCCGCTACACCCAGAGTAGGCCTTCCCATTATCCACACCCAGAACTATGCTAAACCAGTTAGGGGACTAATTTAATACTCACACACCCTTAATCCCAGTATCACACACCCTAGATCCAGCCACCTCCAAAAAGCCCCACCTATGACCACATGAGGCTTTGGGGGACATCTAGATACAAGCCATATCAGGGCTCTTGCAAAGGCCCTGCTCTTGACTGTTTTGCACATTTGTCATGCAGGATCCTATTCACCACCTCTCCCAGTCTACTCTACCCATTCTGCAAAGTTCATTGCAAATAAAAAATCAATCATAAAGCTAAGCTTCCTTGATTTCCTTACCGGAATACATTTCTTCTTACAAATCCCCCAAATGTTTTTTATTTCCTCTTTGGCATCCATACTCTGCACTGTACTATAATATTTATGTGTTTGTCTCTTGAGATTGTGAACTTTTTGAGGGCAGAGAATACATATTACTCACCTTTGAATATCTAGAAGCCTCTAGCTCAATATTTTTTATATATAGAAAATAATCATTAAATGTCTTTGATTCACTGTTAACCATTAATTGCCCTTTATCTCTAAAAAAAAAGTAAAAAATTTGCATACCACACTTTAGGCCTGCTAAAAAATACCCAGTTTCAATTTTTAAGGTTATAAGGTTATCAATTGTAGATAAAGGGATTGCCAGTCACTGAGAGTTTCTAGAAAATTATAAAGTATAATAACATAAATATTTTAATTTTATTCCCTGTACATATATTTACTTATTAGTAAATCCATAGAAATTCAGGCAAATAAGTTAATGTCCAAAGAATCCACAAAAGAAAAATCCTGTGCCCTGAACAATGTTACCCTCCAGAGATCTGAGGTTGCATGCAAGCTGTGGCTCATGAAGAGAGCTTTATATGGAAAATAAGAGAGAAATACCCAGGAGACTATAGGTAACTTTGACTACTAGCACCATCCCCTTGAATCTCTTAAGTAAACCTGGTCCATTAAAAAGTTGCCTGTCAAAGGTTTGCTTCTCAATGTGTGGAGAAACTTAAAGGTAGAATGGCTACCAAGCATTCTTTATCCTCACTAAGAAGCATGCCCTGGGAACAAAGACTTCAACTTGATATGGGAGGGCAGTGTTTATAATGGTGTGAAGTATAGCTTGGAGCCATGGGATACCCCAGTTCCCAGCATTAGAGCTCCTTGCAGGCGATAACCATCTCAGTTAGGACAATAACCAAACAAGACAAGCCCAGCTGCCCATGGATCCACCATTCAGTTGGGATAGTTCCCACCACAGGAGATGTGAACCACACTTGGTTGGCCCTAGGAAGTGGACACCACACTCCATGGGCAAGAGGAAATGGAGGGCCGGTGAGATGGCTCAGCGGCTTAAGCGCCTGCCCGGCAAGCGCAAGGGCCCAAGTTCGACTCCCGGAACCCACATACAAAAAAGGGGCCGGTGATATCGCTCAGCGGCACGGGCGCCTGCTGGCGCACGAGGTCCTGAGGTCGACCCCCCGGTACCCACAAAAAAAAAAAAAAAAAAAAGAGGAAATGGAGGAGCAGAGGCACAGTTCACACTGCTGGGTCACTGGTGCAAGTATTTCCCGGGCCAAGATGTGAAGGAGAGGTGACACCCCTGGGACATACCCCTGGGGGTAGCAGATGAGAGGATTTCACCATGTCTTCAGTTTGAGCAGATTCAGGCACAGGAGAAAGAACCTCAAAATGTGCTTTTAACCCATGTATAACAGGATAAACCCAACACAGCACTTTTATTTCTTGTAACTAAAAATACTAATTCCTGATCTCTTCACATACTTTCAAGCCAACAAGTTCCTCATATCTGATTCCTCAGCCCACTTGGGTCTCATTTAAAGCAACGTTTCTTCAGAAACTAACTACAAGTTTTTTTTTTTTCCTTTTCCAGATAACTAAGTGACTTCTTGGTTATTTTTAAGAGTAACATTTTACTTGTTTGTACATTATTGGCCTTTTTATCCTCTATGTTGCTTAAAAGGATATTACTGTGTAGTCCAGAGGCATTTTCCCCCAGGAAGACAAGAAAAAGAGTAGGAGTAAAACAACTGAAATCTCACATTTCCTGTTGCTATTCAAAAATATGTGGGTTGTTCATTCAAACTGAGAAACTTGGGAAAATATGCTCACAGGTCAGATCAAAAACTGGGACTATAAATTTAATTCCAGACCTAAACTCCTTATTTAAAGCCGTAATTCATTCTATTATCATTACCTACAATTAACCTGACACCACAGCTTGTTCTTCCATAGTCACTGACTCTCCACATCTTTTTATCCCTCTAGGACCCTGCATGACCAGCTTCCAGCCCTGTCCCTGTTGGCAGACCTGTATGCCAGAGATTGAGCAAGGAAAGAAAAAGTATCAGTGAAAGGGCCAAGTTTCTGGGTGGTAGAATCTGGTAATTACAAGGCTTACAGCTTAAGTGGGCTGCTCTTGGGTACATTTGGTTTAATAGACCCAGGGGCACAAAAACATCACATCTTAAAATTTAACAGTAACACAAAACCTTCTACATTTCTCAATGGGTACAAAGAAGAGACTGTAAGGACAATGAGCTGTTTACAGAAAACTAGGTTGAACAGATGATGCCCTTGACTATACTGATGGAAGGACATAGGAGAGAAAAGGAAAGTTCCAAAGAGTGAAGCGACAGATTCATCTGTTGGAGGATGAAAGACAGAATGAATTTCTTAACATCCAGGTTTGGGCCATGGACTCCCAGACAATCAGCAGTTATCACTGACAAAGATGGGAAAAAAGAACTCTCATATGAAGTATACTGTAGCAGAACATGTATGGGCTGGAAACATAAAAGCCCTCATTTTAGATATCTTAGTGGCCACTATTTCACAGCACAGCATTGGTCAAGTCAATACTGAGGTGGATTTTATTTCTGTCATTTGTGAAATACATACTTTGGGATGAATGATATTCAAGAATGTGCTATGAAGTTCATGTGCTATTTTTCCACATTCCTACACTTTAGAGGACATTGCTAATTAATCAGTCTCTTTCCGCTAAGCCTGGACATGGCTTTAGAATTCTCCCTGAGTAGCATTACAGGAGGCCAAGACTAATCTATTGGAGTTTCCATGAAAAATAAAATCTGCATATCTTGATGGATCACTAAGTTCCTTTCTTTTGTTTTTGGTGTAAAATAAAAAAATGTTGTGTTCAACTCTGTAGATTTTAATTTTGCTGCTAAGTAGAAATTCTATTTCAGAAAAAAATAAAAACCTCACAATTAAATCAGAATAGACTTTCATTTCTGACCTTGTGATTAGGTAGGAAACTTCTACCCAAAATTTGTCCACAAAGATGCACTTTTTGAGGTGTTTCTGCTCTCACAAAAGGTAGACGAGGTCTTCAGGGACAACCCTTCCCAAGAGCAAATAAGCGTTAAGGCCAGAGCTTCCTATGATGGAAAGCAGACAAGGAAGTTCTGGAGTAAACTAGAATTAAGGATATGGCAGGTGGGAGAAGTCACGATGACAAGCACAAGGCACCTGGGCCAACCAGCAGGAATCCATGGAGGAAGTACAGGAAGTACATAGCAAGAACCAACAGTGGTGGTAGCTGCTTAAGTCTTGGGTTACATGGCTAAACAGCTAATGGCTGTTGGCCTACACAATAGCATTGAAAAGGAAATTGAATGTGAGATTTTCACTCTAAAACAAAACCTTCAGGAGGGCATGAAGTAGATCTTCAGTGAGTAAGGGTTCCCCTAGGCAACTGTTAGGAGTAGAAGTAAATCCCCTTTAGAAGAAAGCTTCCTCAAGTCAGGACTTCGTGTCTCTCATACACACAATTCAAGCGTGGCCTTTTTTTTTTTTTTTTGTGGGTACCGGGGGTCGACCTCAGGACCTCGTGCACCAGCAGGTGCCCATGCTGCTGAGTGATATCACTGGCCCTTTCTTCGTATGTGGGTTCCTGGGAGTCAAACTTGGGCCCTCACGCTTGCCAGGCAGACGCTTACGCCGCTGACCCATCTCACCGGCCCAAGAATTTTAAAACATTAGTCTTCAGAAGAGAAAATGTAGTCCAGGCATGGTGGCACATGCCTGTAATACCAGCTTTTGGGAGGCTGAGGTAGGATGATCACAATGAGTTCAAGGCCAGCCTGGCCTACATAGTGAGTTCAAAGCCAGCCTATACTACAAAGTGAGAACCTATCTCAAAAAGCAGAAAGAAAGAAAGAAAGAAAGAAAGAAAGAAAGAAAGAAAGAAAGAAAGAAAGAAAGAAAGAAAGAAAGAAAGAAAGAAAGAAAGAAAGAGAGAGAGAGAGAAAGAAAGAAAGAAAGAAAGAAAGAAAGAAAGAAAGAAAGAAAGAAAGAAAGAAAGAAAGAAAAGAAAAAGAAAAAGAAAAGGTATAACTGTTGGGCCTAAAATCTCAAATGATTGAGTTACTAGGGTGACTAGACATAAAGTTGATAAGAGAATCAGTGAAATGAAAGATATACTTTAAAAATTTATAATGCAGCAAAAAGAAGTGATGGAAAAGTTAAAGAGATATGGAAGATGTCATGAGAAGCTCTAATACTTACCTAAGCAGAGTCCTAGAAAGAGAAAATTCATAAAGAACAGGCAATACATAAAGAGATAATGGCTGCAGATTTTCCAGAAATGATGTCAAGCATCATGGACTCAGGAATATCTGAGAAAGATTAACAAAAAGAGTTTACTCATGGTGAAACAGTGAGAAGGGCTGGATCACCTAAAAAGAATGACAATTAAAATAAACAAATGCAGATTTTTTTCAACAATAATGGGGATCAGAAGATAAATTGAGAGATGACTACAAAGTGCTATGAAAAATAATACTTAACCTAGAATTACGTATTTAGCCCAAAAATAAGAAAAAAATAGGAAAAAATGAATTCAACCCAAAGGAATGAAAATAACAAATAGCAACAGAATAGATAATCAAGTTACAATAGAATCAACAAATACACAAATTTCTCCCTTAAAAAACTTAAGAAAAAAAGAAAACAGCACAAGTACATAGATGAGATATCTATAGTTTGAGCAGAGATTTTAAGGAAAATAAAGATAATTCTATCAATGGCTCTATATCAATGAATTTGAAAATACAGAAAAAAGACAAATTTCAGAAAATATAACCTACTGTGGCACTTTTAAAATATGCCTAAAATCCTTTTATCCTCTTCCTATTAAAACATATATATCATGTCCCCTCCCATAAATCTTGGTTGCCTTTAGTTACTCAGAGTTAATACATAATCCTGGAAATTGATGTGCAATTTCCAAAGATATACCACTAAAGGTAATGAAGCTTTCACTTTTTTCACTAGGAAGCCCTAAGCCACCTTTTAAGAAATCTAACTACTCTGAAGGCACCATACTATACAAGAGCCAGGCTGAAACTGTAGCTGACAGTCAGCATCAATCACCAGATAAGTAAGTGATGATGCCTATAGATGACTGTAGCCTCTGGCTATGAAGTCATGCCCGCCATGGAGTCTGCCCAGATAAAGCCCCAGACAGCATGGGACAAACACAAGCTATTCCCACTGTGACTTGATGGAATTCTTATCTATAGAATCAATGAATATGATAAAAATGGCTATTATAAGCCACTAAGTTTGAGAGATAATTTGTTATGCAATAACTGGAACAATTACCAAAATTGACTCAAAAAGAAATAGAAATTCTAAGTAGTCTTATGACTATCAACAAAATTATTTCTTAGATCATGTTCATGGTTTCATATGCAAAAGAGCATTGTTAAGCATCAGGTCCCCTAGATTTTCTCCTATCTTTACTAGAAGATTTCTGGGTTTGCACCTTATGTTTAGGTCTGTGGTTTATTTTTAGTTAATTTTTATGAAAGATGGAACGTCTATGTTAGATTCAATTTTCTGCATATGGATGCCCAGTTGTTACAGCACCATGTGCTGAAAAGACAATCTTTTTTCTACTACATTTCTTCCTTTGTCAAAGATCAGTTGACTAAACTTGTGTGAATATATTTTTAGATTTTTCCATTGTATCTCATTGATCTATTCATCTTTCTTTTGCCGTACCACACTATCTTGATTACTATAGGTTTACTGTAAGTATTCAAATTAGGTAGTGCTTTAACCCTGCTCTTCTTCAATATTACGTTGGCCATACTAGATCTTTCACATCTTCATATAAACTTTACAGTTTCTTGATATCTCAATATATAATATATCTCAATATAAAATATCTATATATTTATATACATAGATATTTATTTATATATATATATATATTTATATCTCAATATAAAATAATATTGAGACTCTGACTGGAATTATGTGAAATTTACAGACCAGTTGGGAAGAACTGACATCTTAACACTGTTGAGTGTCCCTATCTCTGAATATGAACTATCTCTTCATTTATTAAGATTTTTCTTTAATTTTTTTTCATGAAAGCTTTGTATTTTTCCTCACATGGATCTAGTACACATTCTGACTCACATTAAATATTTACTTTAGAGGAGATTCTAATGTAAATGATTTTTATTTAATTTCAAATTTAAATTATTCATCTGTGATCTGTAGGAAAGCAAATGACTTTTGTATAATAGCATTTATGTCCCGCAACCTTGCTATGATCACGTATTGGTTCCAGGAGAGATTGTTTTTTCTTTTGTTGTTGTTGTTTTGTTTTGTTTTTAAAAAGCTATTATTTTTTTTTTGCTTGGTTTGGATTTTTACTTTTATTTGTACATGTTTGTAGTGCACAATGATTACATTCACTGTAGGAAATTGGTACATGTACATAACATATTTTAATTCTTTTTTTCCCCCTTCCATCCACTCCTCTTTTATTTTTTCAGCATTGGATTCATTTATCTTACAAGACCTTGTAAAGTTAGTTATCATACATACAGTAATGGCAAAACATCTTTTTTGGTTTCTTGAGACAGAGTCTCACTGTAGTACAGGCTGGCCTTGAACTCACTATGTAGGCCAGGCTGGCACTGAACTCACGATGATCCTCCTGCCTCAGCCTCCTGAGTGCTGGGATTATAGGCATGCACCACTACACCCAACTGTCAAGCCATGTAGAGCTTTCAATGATACAAACAGCCAGCTGTACCATGCATGTCATAGGTTCTCCACCACTGGTATGTACAGAATGAAAAACCAGACTAATAGGTCAAAGAACATAAAAAGCATGTAAGACAATTGTACTAAATCAAAGTACATTTTTAGATACACTGTCTGCACTGAATTACAATACCTTTCTCTCTCTCACTTTTCCTATTATCTGTCTTTTATTACATACTTTATATATGTTGAATTTTTCATATAAGAGAAACCATGCAATATATGAGCTTGTGAATCTGAGTTACTTCACTTAACATTACGGTCTCAAGATGCATCCATTTTCCTACAAATGACTCCAGTTTGTCCTTCTTTATGGCAGAGGAGTACTCCATTGTGTATAAATACCACATTTTAAAAATTTATTCATCTGTTGATGGCCATATAGGCTGTTTCCAAGATTTAGCTATTATGAATTGCGCTGCTATAAACATGGGGATGCATACATCACTGTGGTATGATGTTTTTAACTCTTTTGGGAAGATACTTAGAAGTGGAATAGCTGGGTTGAATAGAATTTCTACTTGGGGGGGGATCTCCATAGTGATTTCCACAATGGTTGTATCAGTTTACAGTCCCACCAACAATGAAGACAGGTTCTTTTTTCCCCACAACCTCACCAGCATTTGTTATTGGTTTTCTTGATGGTAGCCATTCTTTCTGGGTTGAGATGGTCTCCCAGTGTTGTTTTAATTTGTATTTCTCGAATGACCAGAGATGTGAAACATTTTTTCATGTATTTATTGGCCATTTGTATTACTTCATCTGAGCAGTGTCTATTCATTTCAGATGCCCATTTTTAATTGGGTCTTTAAATTTGGGGGTCTGCTTTTTTTGAATTTTTTATGTATTCTAAATATTAGTCCTTTGTCTAAGGAGTAGCTAGCAAAAATGTTTTCCCATTATGTAGCTTGTCTATACTCTATTGCTGGTTTCTTTGCTGTGCAGAAGCTTTTTAATTTAATGTGGTCTCATTTGTTGATTCTTGGTATTATTTCTTGTGCGACTGGGGTTTTGTTCAGAAAGTCTTACCTACACCTACATCTTTCTTCAAGAGTTTTTCTTTGTGTTTTGGGGGGGTTTTTGTTGTTGTTTTTGTTTGCTTGTTTTTGTTTTTGTTTTTATTTTGCTGCTGTTGATTATTCTTTGGAATTTTCTAGAGAGAGTCAGATCATTTTCAAACAAACAGTTTTATTTATTCCTTATCAATCTGTTCTCTTTGTGTTTCTTTTTCTTATTGTATTAAGTAGGATTTCCTGTAGTGTGTTGAATATGAGCAGGAAAAATGGACGTATTTGCCTTATTCCTGATCATAAGGGGATAGCTTCTACTTTCTCTCATTCATTATAATGGAGGATTTTTGTAGATGTATTTTCCAAGTTGAGGAAATTCCCTCTTACTCCTACTATGCTGAGAATTTTTATCTTGGATAGGTGATGGACTTTGTCAAATGCACTTTCTACATCTTTTGGTGTAATCATCTGATTTTTCTCCTTTGGACTATTGATGTGATGGATTACATTAATAGATTGTTGAATGTTAACTGGCCTTACATACCTTAATAAATTCTACTTGGTCCTGGAGTATAGTTCTTTTTATAAAATGTTTGTTTCAATTTGCTAAAATTTTGTTAAGGATTTTTCCATATATCTTCATGAGAAATATTGTGCTCTATTATATGTTTATTGTAATTTCTTTATCTGGCTTTTGTATGAAAGTAATACTGGCCTCATAGAATGAGTTAAAAAGTATTCTCTATTCTTCTTTTTTCTTGGGAGGGATTTTAAAGAACTTTTATGATTTCCTCCTTAAATATTTGGTAGTGATTACTAGTGAAATTATACACAGACCTTTTTATCCTGTTTGGAAGGTTATTGATTATTCATTTAATTTGTTTAATAGATATGGTTCAATTTTCTCCTGACATGACAAGTACATTTTTTATAATTTTTTTCATGATTTCCCTGCAGTTTGCAACATACACATACAATTAATCTAAATTTGCTTTCAAATAACATATACTTATTGTTATTGAAATAACATATACATATTGTTATATATATAACAATATTTGTATATATACCTATACAAATAATAATAACAAATAACACACCTCACCCATATGGAAGCAAGATAAGGATAGCATCAGCTTTCCTTCCAGCAACCATGAAAAGAATAGAGTAAAGTGAAATTTAAAGTTTTGAAAGGAAGAAAGAATACCAAAAGAAAGAACCCCAGCCTAGAATTCTGTATTAGGTGAAATTATATGTATTGTTATTTCAAATAACAATAACATATATTACTTCATGGGTTTGTTCAATTACCTTATAACAAAGTAATCCCAACTCATCCCTCACTCCTTTATACTTCTGTTATTCACTCACCAATCCATAAGCTATAACTCAATACATTTTCTCTATTATTGTCTTATACAAAATGATATGCTACCAACAAAGAATAAGAGAAATAAAAGGTTTTCTTTCTGCCTTTATTTATTTCTTCTCTAAGGCTCCTTTATTTTTAGGTATATCTGAATTTATAAAATATTCAATTTCCTTCTCTGGAGAGTTTCTATTATTATGTCTTGCAAGTCAGGTCTACTGAAAATAAAACACCTTTGTATTTGTTTGTCTGATAATAGTTTTATTTATCTTTCACTTTTGAAGGATAATTTCACCTAATACAGAATTCTAGGCTGGGGTTCTTTCTTTTGGTGTTCTTTCTTCCTTTCAAAACTTCAAATTTCACTTCACTCTATTCTTCTTTTCATGGTTGCCAGAAGGAAAGCCGATGCTATCCTTATCTTGCTTCCATATGGGTGAGGTGTGTCCCCCTTTGGGCTTCTTTAAAACATTTTTCTCTTTGCCCCTGATTTTCTGAGGCTTGAACACAATATGCCTCCATGTAGATTTTTAATTATTTATCCTGTTTGGTGTCCTCTGAGGTACCTGAGTCTGCACTGTGGAAATTTTTCAGCCATGGTTACTCCAAATAGTCTTCTGTTCAATAGTTTTTCTCTTTCTAGTATTTCAGATGAGTATTCTATTATGCACATGCTACAACTTTTGTAATTATATCCCATGTCTTAGATATTCTGTTACTTTTTAAAATTCTTTTTTCTCTTTGCTTTCAGTTCAGGAGTTTTCTATTGGTATATATTCAAGCTTGCTGAGTCTTTCCTTGACCATGTCCAGTCCATTATTGAGCCCTTCAAAGGCATTCTTCATTTCTGTTACAGTGTTTTTTACTTCAAGCATTTCCTTTTGCATCTTAGAGATTCCATCTCTCTGCTTAAGATACCCATCTGTTCTTGTGTGTTGTCCATATTTTTCCATTACAACTCTTTACTAGTAGCTATAGTTATTTTGAATGATGATTTGATAATTCCAAAGTCTCTGCCATATCTGAGCCTGGTTGCTTCATCTCATTAATTATTGTTCTTGTTATTGTTGTTTTTAAGAAAGTTTGTAATTTTTTGACAAAGAGGACAAAAGTTATTATCAAATCAAAGGAACTGAGGCAAATAGGCCTTTGATATGAGGTATTACTTATATCTGGCTAGCAGTTAAGCTGTGTTTACAGTTTGCTATAGCTAATAAATACCAGAGGATAGGATTTCCTCCAGCATCCACCTTTCTGTCTTCCATGTTGTCTTTGGACTTCTCTAGATACTCCTTCTTAAGTAGACTCTGAGGCTTGCAGGTTTTTTTTCAATTGTAACCCAGGGCAAGAGAGATATATAATTAGGCTTTGGTCTTTAGTGTGTCAGTGCCCCTGGCCTGCAAGCCTCACAAATATGTATTCCCTTTTTTTCTACTGATGTGAGATAGGAAAGCTACAGGGGGCTGGATTGGGCATATTCCTACTCTGTGTTGAAGGCCTAGGGGACTAGAGTTGGATATTTCCCTTCCTTCATTTAGGCTCTGATAAAACACTCTTGATGGAATGTCTTTATTAAAAAGAAAACAATTTGTTGGCTATATTTCAAAATGGTTACTCTTCCTTTCCTCCTCCCAGTGCATAGGGATTTTCCTCCAGTTTTCACTCAGAGACTCTGGCCAAGCTCCAGGAAATAAAACTCACAAATGTGTAGGGCCTTGCTATGACTAAGCTCCAGCATTTTTAACTCTCAAGCTAGTCCATTCTGAGCCTCCAGCAACTTACCCCCTAGGTACCTAAGTGTTTCTACCAGTACCAGCTCCAGTAGTACATTTTTATTGTTGAGCTGCTGTTCCCAGTAAGTGGTGATTCTTGGTATATTTATCTCTCAAATCAAAAAAAGTAAGAAGAAATCTTAAAGAAGAAAATAATGAACTTGACTACATATAATAAACTTTGAGTACATCCAAATTTGAATTTTGATTCAACAAAATATCTCAAATAAAATGAACTAGCAGAAAGAAAGGGTAAGAGAATAAAGCACAATACAGGAGACAAAGTATTCAAAGAACAGGACATGACAAGAGACAACAATCATTTCACTACTACTTCCCCATGCTCCCATACTTTTTCCAGAACCATTCGAAGTTTGGTTGGGACAGGTGATAAATTTCTGGTCCAATGAATGTAGTGTGACTGGAAATGAGATGTGTTAATGCCAGGCCAAGGCCATAAGAACCAGTATGCCTCCTCCTCTCCTCCCCAGACATGGCAGCCTTGCAGGCCACAAGATACAGAAGGAAGATGCTTCATTACTGTTGTCAAATAAAGAAAAGAAAAGGCAAGAATGGACCCTGTGGTGCTGATTGGAGTCTGAGGTATCAATGTAAATGTACGTATGTTTTAATATATAAAAAATAGAAAGAAATAAATGTGTGTCGTAAGTATGCATATGTATGCGTCCTAACTCTGCTCATTGAAAGAAACTAGAAGCAGTAATATCCTAGTAGCAATAAACACACCTAATACTTATCTCCTTGTTTATAAATACCAATAAAGGAATCATATAAAACTGGTGATTCCAGGGCTGGAGCATAGGCTATGAAAGATGACCCTAGTCACTACCTTGTACTGAGAGCAAGAAATACAAAAACAACGATAAAAGAGGAGGAGAGGGAGAAGGACAAGGGAGAGGAGGAAGACAAGAAGGAGGGAGAAAAACAAAGGGAAAGACAGGAAGGAAGAAAGAAAGAAAAATAGTTACAGCAGCTAACCTGAATAGGTTCCCAATAACAAAACTCAGAACTTTAAAGAACTTAGATTATAATCCAACTAATTAAATAAATGTTCATGAGTCCATACTGATGTAAAACAGTAACAGAATGAACAAATAAATCAGAGAGAAGGGACAACACCTATTTTTAAAAATAAAAATAAAAATCCAGTGGATAAACATAGATTAAGGAAAATAGAAAATCACCATAGAGCACAACAGGTCTACATATAGGCGCTAAAATGATGAGCAAAATTTAAGCAGAAAAGTGGTGTTTTCCTATACTCAAGTTATTTCTCCCAAAATATTTAGTAATCACAAAAAGAGTAATAACAACTTTATGGTGGCAATTTTTATAGTCACCTCCTTCACCAAGTAATCAGAGTTGATATTGCCACTAAATATATGTAAACATCATTGCAATCAGGCAGGTCACCTTGAAACCAGGCTCCCAAGTAATGCAAATCTCAAGCTAATAAGGAGAAAACCAGGTTGAGAGATTTCTATAAAATAACTGACCATACTCTTCAAGATCACAAAAAACAAGGAGTGACTATGATGATTCTCAAAAGAGAATAAGGAGACATGTAGACTGAATGCAATATGGCATTCTGACTTGGACTCTGAAGCAAAGAAATATGTCATCAGTGGAAAGTGAAGTCAAAGAAATTCTTTAGTTAATAAGTGTATTGTACCAAGGTCAATTTCTTGATCATTGTTGTATGGTAGTATAAGATATAAAACAAGTTGGTGAAGGAACATATGAAGGCTTTTTTGCAATTCTGCAAATCTAAAGTTATTTCTTTCTTTTTAGAGTAGGAAGAAAAATGGAGATGTAGTTTATCTGCTAATATTTAACAATCTCAGAAAGAAATTCTTAAGTGGAGGAGGTAAAATATAAAGTATGCTGTCAGTTACATATAAATTGGTGAGGTGGGAATTATTTGTACACATTTTCTTGGAACTGTATAAAATACTTCTAGAAAGATGTACAAGAAACACTCATTTCTCCAGGAAAGAAAACTGGGTATTTCAGAGGCAGCATCAGGAAGAGAGTTTACCTTGTATGACTTGTAACTTCTGTATCCAGAATCACATTCAAAAATAAGTAAAATATTTTTGTGGTTCCAGGGGCTGAACTCAGGACCTTGTGCATGCTAAGCATGTGTTCTACTACTGAGCTACATGCCCAGATCCACCTGTGAAATTTGAAATTGAGAATAAAAATCTGTAAATAAAATTTAAATGGTGGTAGGGCAAACTGAATCTCTAGTCCCATTTTAGTAGTTTTCATAGCTCAAGTAGTTTTCATAGCAGAACAAAAACTTTTATCTTGGAACTTAATAGTCTTGCTGAAGCCAAGTGATGAATAGAGGGTTCCCAGATAGAATTTGAACATGGAATTTTCTTTTCTTCAACAAACATCTCCCCATGTTTTATGATAATGGCATTTATTAGGATCCAAGACCCAAGACAGCAAATAAGATTGGGAAGCATTACTTATTCCAGAAGCCTCTCCAGAGCCCCCAGTGTCCTCTACTATAGCCTGAACTCCAGCCCTCCTCTACTTCCTCTCTCTCTGGATAAGAGCCTTCTGTGCACCTGTCTAGTTTTTCTTAGGGCCTCTGATTATGTCTAAATTCTCTTTCTAATCAGAGAAAATGAGAAACGTTCACCTTATTCTATAAACCTGCCAAAATATAATGACTATACTGGTTCAGCAGTGAGAAACCTCTGAAATAGTACATTTCTATTCAAATATCATAAAAGTATAAGTCATCTAAAATCTTGAAAACAAAGAATAAATATCTTAAAGTTTGGGGACATAAAGTTTTTCCTCTTTCAATTCTATTCTTAATTACAGATCATATTGAAAACCTAAGCCATGCCATATGAAGTAGATGAGAAAAACGGCTCTCAAAGATGTCCAACACCCTAATAATCAGAACACTTGAATGTATTGCATTACACAGCAATAGGGAATTAAGATAGCAGATGGAATTAAGAGTGCTAATCAAATAGGGAGACTATCCTGGACTAACCCAGGGTAAGCACAGGGTCCTTAAATGTGGAAGAAAAATGAAGAAGAGCAGTGTGAGAGCGATGCAGTGCAAGAGTACTCATCTGTTACGGCTGCCTTGGAAGATGGAGGAAAAGAGCCATGGGCTAAAGAAGAACAGCTTCTCAAAATTGAGAAGGAGAAGCGCTGTCCTCTGGGACCCTCAGAGAATAACAAATTCCTGCCACCATTTGATTTTAGCCAAGTAAGACCAATGCTGGATTTCTGGTGTACAGAAATGGAAGTAAATAACCTTGTATTGTTTTAAGCAATTAGGTTTACAATAACTTGTTACAGCAGCAACGAGGAAATTAGTATTCATAGTAATTTAATCTATAAAGTAATGCACATTTTGAGAAATACTTAAAAAATAATAACTTTTCAAATTCCATCTTGGTTTTTCAGACTATTAATACAACTCTTTTTGATAGTAAAAATTGCAAGAATATGGTGGTTATTACTCTTAACTTTCCCCTTTTCCTCCTCCTCATCCTTTCCAGCTTCAGTTTCTATGTTATTGTGAGTTGTAATTAAAGGTTAAGTTGAAAGACCACAAAATGGAAAGCTGTTATAAGTGGTTCTCTCAAATTTCCTGCACCTCGGGAAGCAGAGCCATGTGAGTGCTTTTTTTGGTTTGACCTAGTTAATTTTCTATTCATTCGTGTCCGTTGAATCCTGTATTTTGAACATACAATGTAATAACCACTTTCTATTTTTAAAAAATTGTTAACTGCTTTTTTGGATCAAAGCAAAACACAAACTCTTAAAAACTTCTTTTAATGAAAAAATGTTTTTTTAAGCCCAATTAAAAACAGTTTTTCTAGACCTCTCCATCTTTGCAATGAGTTGTTTTTGAGTTTTTGTTCTACGTATGTAGTTGTAAATAAATCAAATGTACATTTTAAAAGTTAAGGTTAAAAATATCTCATTAGACACATATCAGCAAAAGTAATTAGCGAATTTATTAGGAGTTTTTTCTCCATAGGTTCTCATTGCTAGAATTAATTGTGCCTTTAACTAAAGTCTTCTTCCCTTGATTACATCCTTGAAAAGTGTGTTCATATTTCCCAAGTCTCATGTCCAAGCCAAGAGCCAAACGATCAGCTTGGTTAAAGCCTTTGCTTTAAAAAAAAAAAAATGTAGTCTTCAGCAGAAAAGACAATAAATTAATTTGCTGATTTAGTCAAAAGGAGAGGTCAATGCCTTCTCCAAAATAATTTATTATTTTTCAATGACGAAGAAATAAACAGTGGGTACAAAATCACTTCTCAAACTGCAGCATGTGGTTGAATTGTAGGTGTGTGGGTGTGATGGAGGCCTCAGGAGCAAGTATTTCAGGAAGATGGGTCTGGCTGGGACCCCATGGGGACAGGCCCAGGGGTCCAGCTCTATGATGGCAGGTGATGGCTTCTGGCTGAGGATGTGAACACAGAGCAGCACGAGCTGGTGTGATAGGAGCCAGCAGGGCAGAAGTCATGGTGTGGGACTGAAAGCCTGCAGCCCAGCTGAGGCCACAGCAGGTGCCCAGCAGGCTCAGAAGTGCAAGGGGTGCCAGGAAAATCCTGACACGTCTCCAGCAGGAAGGTGTTAGAATGCAGACATGTTCAAGCTGATGCAGGGGAAAGAATGTAAGCAGAGATGTTTAAGATGGGCTCTTGTAAATGTGAATGAGGGGTTCCAATGCCATGTGATGTCAACGTGCTCTGACCAATGAGAATGGAAGCTGTGGATAAATAACCTTCCAGAAGGAGAAGATGTCCTGGCTTAGCTAAGAGAGCCCTATCCTTGCTTAGCCACATTCTCTGGCCTGTGAGAAGATGCCAGCAAGGCAAGCAAAGCTAGGACAGTCACCAGCACACAGAGGCAGGCCCAGACAGAGAAAGGGTACTTCTGGAAGAAAAGCCCATTTTTTGTAGCCTTCTCAGGAATGTGTCCTGGTGTTCAGGCTTGGAAGTTCTTAGCCAGAAGTTAAAACCTAATTATATTCTCTTCCTTAATGTTTCTGAGACAGAGCAGAAACTGCAATTGCAAAATAAGACCACAGATGTCACAAAATGCCAATGGTAAGGAAGAAATGACTCCCCTGCCTGGCTTTCTATCCAAACAATTCTCCTTTGGATGAATTTTTTGCTTTGTGAAAAACACTCTACAGATAATCTATGACTTGTCAATGGCTCAACATATATGATTTTTCACATAAGTGTAATCATACAACCATTCTTGTTTTTCCCTTTCAGTATAGTATTAAGTGCATTACATGAGATAACAACACTTTATTATAAAACATGTTTTGTATTAGATTGTTTTTGCCCACTGTAGGCATTTAAGGTTGACTAGGCTAAGCTATGATGTTCAGTAGGTCAAGTGTATTCAATGCAATTTTTTGCTCACAGTGTTTTCAATTTAGGATGGTTTTATAGAGACATAACCCCATTGTAAGTCTATGAGTATCAGCATTCATAGAAGTTAATTTCATATAGTAACAGGAAATAATTTTGTGCAGAAGAGGAATAGCAAGATTAATAGACCATCAAAGATGTGTCTGAACATACAAAACTGGTAATCAAAGAGTAGAGAAGATGTAGATATACCTGCTTGGGGGAGGGGGGCAGAATAGGCAGAGATTTAGTGCAATTTAAGGCAGGAAAAAATTGGTGGTGGAGAATTGTAGTTATAAACTTTTACACACACAGATGTCATCCATCCAGTCACGTGAGACACTGCACTGAGCGTAGACAGTGCAGAGGTGAAAGGATTTGAGATGCAGCAGCAGCAGTGTTTTCCTTTTAAATGGTTTTTCACACACTATTCAAAAGCTTATTCTTCTCCTGTGTATTTGTTTTGTAATTCTGAACTCTAGCTATTTTCTTTCTTGCTATTTATCTGTCCCAGACTTCTACTATATTACAACACTTTAGTTTCCTGTATTTGGGTTCAGCTTTATTGCATGATAAATATTTATACATTTTATTAACATTCGCAGTAAACATGACCCATCATCTTAAAATTTAAGTCACACACACACACACACAAACACACACAGACTTTTTTCTGGTACTGAGACATGAAACCCAGGGCCTTCACACTGAGCTGTATCTCCAGCCCTTTTTAATTTTTTATTTTTAGACAAATCTTGCCAAGTACTAAGTCACCCAGACTGGGCTTGAACTTGCCATCCTCCTGCCTCAGCCTCCAAGTGTTGGGTTTATGAGCATGCATCACCAAACCCAGCTTAACCTCACCTATTAATATAGAATTCAATGTAATCTCAATGGAATCTGCTGGGATGAAACCTTGTCTTTAGACATTTTTACCTTTATTTTATTTCTAGGGTAGAAAAGGGGGGAAAAAGAAGGAAAAGCAGAGCTTTATATGTAATAAGTATGCAACAAGTCTTATGTATGCAATTGAAATATGAAGGTAACCCTCTTCACAGATACTGTCTTAGAACACCGAGATTGGAAAGCTCCAAATGCAGGACTCACATAAGAGAAAGTGCTTCTACTGAAATACCCTGGCCAGCTGGCTTTGCCAGGGCCATGGACAAGACACGTCTAAAGTCTGATTTTACCAACCATCAGCTATAAGACCTTGGGCTGGCGATATCATCTACGTCTATCTTCTAGTGCCTCAGACATTCTTCTCTTGGAAACTGGGTTTTTAATACCTTTGTCATGAGATTCAAGGAGACAACACATATACATACAACTCATACATATGAGTAACAATTAACACACTGCCTGGAACATAGTGCTTAAGAAGTGTTGGACGGTCCTAGCTGTGGTAGCACCAAAAATAATACTGTACTAGCACCCTGAAATAACTTGTTAGCAATAATTAAGCGCTGTAAATGTCAGGAGACACATATGCTTAGGGAACTGCACCTGGCCTTACCCTGAGAGCCTGCCCTCCTTCAGGCAGAGCTCCACAGCCACACTAACCTGAGGTGAGCAGCAAGTATGGTCCTGGCCTCTTCTGCAAACAATGGGCTTTCTCCCTGCAACCTGACCCCCCCCCCGCTCCCAGATCTCACATTCTCTCCAGGAGGTTTGCACAGCTCTGTCACTCATTGGTGGGCCCTGAGTTCTTCCTGTTACAGCAGGACATGGCCACAAAAGCCCACGTGGCTCTACAGCGTCCAGTTCATCATTGCATCTGCATCTGCTGAGAATTTCTTAGATAATTTTCCTTTTGTCACTAAGGTGATGCCACATGCTGGGTACCTAAATCTTGATGTGAAGTATGAAAACATGAGGAAGCCTGAGAGAGAATTCTTGGGAGACTGACTTCCTCTCACACATCCCAGATTCTAGACAAGACTGGAGATCAAGTGCATTGCATGAAATGCAATTTTTGAAGTCCACCACTTCACGAGATACGTCTGCACTGAGAGCATCATGTTAGTTGCTAACTGCACTGCGGAAGCTAAGAAACCCTTTACCATTAGGGAAGAGCTGATCCTGCCTGCTTCTAAGGATATTTATTGCAAAATTTTAGGAGAGGCTGTAGTTAAAATGGTGGCATGTCAAAAACAAAAAACGAACAAAAAAAGAAATAAAATTTAAAAAGAGAACGTGAGTTCGAGGCCAGCTTGGGCTAAATAGTGAGTTCATGGCCACGCTGCACTGCACAGCAAGACCTTGTTTCAAAACAAACAAAAGAGTGGCACGTGTTCCACTTTTGGTTAACACCATAAGTAGAGGAACTGATGAAATAGCAGAGGATATGGAGGTGCAATTGTTAGAGAGGATTAATGGTACATAATCCAGGTTGACAAGTCTATTGATATTGACAAGGCAACAATACTTCTTTGGGTGCAATATATTTTTTAAGAAGACGTGCATGTTATGTGCACTTTTGTTGCATAACAAAACAGCTGCAGAACTCTTCATGTCTTTGAATAATTACATATCAGGAAAACTGAACTGGTCCTTTTGTGTTGTTATGTGAATGGACAGAGTGGTTGCCATGACTGGATGGCTTTCTGATTTCACTACTTGGGTCAAAGACATAATTTTTAAGGTGAGTCTGCACACTGTGTCATCCACAGAGAGATGCTGGTTAGTGAAAAATGTCAACTGAACTTAACAGTGTCATGCAGGATGTGATTAAAATTATTAAGTACATGCCCTTATCTCAGGTTTGTCCACACAGCTCTGTGAAGAGATGGACACAAGGCACTTCTGAAAATACACTGAAATACACTGACATGAGATGGTTTCTAAAGGTAGATCATTGCCCAGAGTTTTTGAGGTTACAAGAGCTGCTTCAGAGATTTCTTTTAGAAAAACAGTCACCTTGGCAGCACATTTCAGTGACACAGAGTGGGTCACAACATTTGCTTACTCATGTGACATATCCAACTTGCCCAATGAACTCAATCTGTCACTTCAGGGGATAATGTTCAAGTCAGCAGAAAAAGTGACTGCATTCAAAGCCAAACTGGAATTACGAGGTCAACAAGTGAACAGTGGGATTTCTGACATGTTTCAAATATTAGCAGAAATTTTTAAAGAGACTGATCTAGAGCCTTCTTTCTCCCAGCTGGTACTTGATTACCTATCTCAGCTTTCAAAAGTGCTTAAGCATTACTTCCCAACAACAAAAGACCCCTGAACTAGGGAGGCATGAATCTGTGACCCATCTGTGAATAAACCAGGTGAGTTAACTTTTTCCATGCAAAAGAGGAGCAACTGCTTGAGACTGCAAATGATGGTGGCCCTAAGTATGTCTGAAACAACTTTAAATCACCATATATTCTGCATTAGAGTCAATACAGAAGATCTAGAGATTACTGTGAAAGCACTGAAAAGCCTGCTTCCACTTTCAATATTCTATCTTTGTGAAGCAGGATTTTCTGCAGTGACCCCAACCAAAATGAGATTGCTATGTAGACAGGAAATAAGCAACACACTTTGGGTGTCTCTGTCTGCTGTCATTCCCAGATGGGATCATCTAGGTGTAGGAAAGCAAGCTCAGAGCGGCCATGGATTCTGCATTATGGTGAGTTGTATTTATTTCCTTATATATTACAATGTCTTTATAATAGAAATAAAGTGCACAATAAATGTAATGCATTTGAATTATCCCAAGACCATCCCCTTGCCACATCTTCAGAAAAACTGTCTTCCATAAAACCAGTCCCTGGTGCCAAAAAGCTTGGGGACTGTGGCTGTAGCCCACTCACAAGACAAATCATCCATCACAACTGAACCAAAAGTCAGCTGTTGACATCCAGTTCTGATCACAATTTTTCCTGAAATGTTCTGGAACAGATGGAAAGAAACCCCACCCCGGGACATGAGGAGAGAAGACTCTGTCCCTGTGATCTGCCCTCAATGCCAGGGTATCCAGTTCAGAGTCCCAGGAGCAGGGGCAGCCTAAGGCTAGTGTGGGCCTGGGCTGGCCAAGCTGATGAGAATATATATATTCTTAGTTTGCTAACTCTATAGTCAGCTAGAATTTAATCTATATATAGTCAAAATATAGCAAAACTTTGATAAACATATCAAACTACCAGCTAACATTGACAGCAAAGAGCCATGCAGCAGCCTCAGCAAACTGAGGCAAAACATGTGTGGTGAGTCCCACCACTGCTGCTTCTCAGTTTTGGGACACCTGGAACAGGTGACTCAGGAAGATTGATAGTGCCTGAGAGTTAAATGAGATCAAAGGAGACAGAATGTCTAGAACACAATGCTTGGACATGTGCTGCTTTTCTCCACTTAATCAAACTTGAAGTCAAGTTGGTCATTTGGGGCTCAAGTCCCCACTTCAATTGTCAACCCAAAGGTACAGAATGTGACACCTAAAAGTTTGTCATGTTGCTCCTAACTGATGTGGCTCAGCCCCCTCCTCCTAATTCCTCACATCGTGGTGATGTTTTCTGGGTCATGTGCTTGACCTATAACTACATATAATTTAAGAAACTGGTATTTAATAAGCACTGGCACCAGCCAAACTGTTATTAAGAGTGAATCACTGGAAACCTTTGTTTTCCACTATTTGGAGTTCAGATTGGAATAGTCAGGCATAAATAACACTCAGTACACAAGCTTTAGCCCAGAAGAGATTTTTTTTTCCCCTGAAAATTGAGGGCAAACTATTTGGCTGTTTTAAAATCTAAAAATAAATAGAGCTTACTGGTTCCAAATGCTGTTTGTGGTAGGACAGCTCCAAAACCATTGCAGTTTGGAAACAAGTTACATTCAAATGGTGACCAATCAGGCCACAAAAGGGTCTAATTGCTTTTTCTATTTTAAATAACAAAATTAAAAATGAAGTATTTTGATTAAAAAATCAACAACTGCATCGTAAATTCTTATGCATTTTCATAAGGATATTAGTAACCTAGGTGGGGCCTGAGAGATGAGATTTTCAGCCACAGAAAATTACCCAACCAACCACAAAACTTCACCAAACATTTCAGAAATCAACATGTTGCATTTACTCAAATGAGTGCTCAAGTCAGGATAAAAATTAGGGTGAGATCCTACACGGGGCACTTTATTCAGTGCTGCTCCCAATGAATTGAACAAATGGTTTCTGTCTGCTAGAAACTTTCCAATGAAGAAGAATGAAATTTAGATCCTGGATTAAACAAATATAAATTGAATAGTAAGGCAATGAAGTAATTTAAGTGTGTTTTGAAAACACACCATTCTAAGCTGAGATAGAAAGTTTGCTTGACCTCAGATCGGTGCAAGACTATGCCCTCCCCAGCCCCTATGATCCCAGGAGCTGCCAAACCCTTTTCTGCTGGTCCTTCCCTGTCTCCATAGAACTCAGAGCTGCTGGGGAGTAACTGTGCACTCCATCCACACTCCATCCTTCCCCTCTCCAAAACCCTTTTTTCATTTTATCAGTCAAATATG
The DNA here is from genome assembly GCA_028451465.1 of Erethizon dorsatum. NCBI lineage: Eukaryota > Metazoa > Chordata > Mammalia > Rodentia > Erethizontidae > Erethizon > Erethizon dorsatum. Next base: position 60,594,644 of record CM051828.1, read on the forward strand.
GTTTCCAACTCTCGTAACCCATGCTTAGCAGCTCTCCATGGCCATCAGCAGAGCTCTAAATCCTCAGCAGTGTTGCCAGGGGCTGTGTAGACAACTGTCCACTCCTCTCTCCACCCTACACACTCCCTGGAGAACCCTGCTTCTTCCTAACTTCAGCCATGCAGGCACAGACTCTGTCCTCTCTGCCCCCCATGTCTACTGTTCTGCTTGCCTTCGCATCTGGAGAGCAGCCCCTGTCCTGCTTCCCATTCCGCCTGTCCAGCTCCTTCTAGAGTCTGGAGGACTCTGCTCTGTGGAGCCTTCTTGATACCTGAGAGATCTGGGACATCTTCTCTCTGCCACTCTTGTGGTTGTAGGACACCTAACAGTGTGCTGTACTCAGTAGAAAGTGGAGGTTGCCAGAGCCTGTGCTGGAGCCAGGGGCCACAAGGGTCAAGCTTACAAGGGTCAAGCTACAAGACACAAGCTGTAGACAAGCTGTGTCTACAATGGACATTAAGGAAATGGGGTGGACATTAGGGAAACACACTGATAACAGAGCCCAAGTACCTAAGCCTTAGACTTCAGTACTCAATAAACAGAAGATTATCTCCATCACTAATGCCACATATACACACCACACCTCAGCAAACACGCACCATCTCAAACCTCACACATCACACACACACACACACATTGAACACCACACCTCTCCATTCACCACCCTATTACCCTATTCAACATACATACCACATACATACCACATACACACACACAAACAGTACACTCAGAAATCTCACCTTCCCTCCTCCTTTATCCCATCCAGCCCAACAAACTTTCACACTAAATTCCCAGATAGTCCTCAGCTCCCTTGGGGGCTGGAACCCACCCTACCACTTTCTTGTAAGCCCCCACCACATAGTCATTTGACACATAATTCATTTCTTCGTTGAAGTTACTTCCTATATTTGAAGAGAGAGGAGAAAGCCACAAAAATAAAGAGTCCTTTTTTAATGATATTGAAGTAAAAGTGAAAGATCAAATTAAATTTCTCATCTAAATTCACTGGGATTAATGAGACACACATGTGTAAATACTGCATTGTTTCTCTGGTGAGAGAAACTGAAAGTGTAAATAAGGACCAAAATCTATAATAGATCTTGTGAAACAGGAAGGAAATGTTCAAATAGGAAGGGGAACAAGGGGGAAGAGGGAGAAAGGAAGGAAGGAAAAAGAAAAAAACTGATAAAAGAAAGAAAAAATGGAAACAAAGCTTTTATAAACAAGAAAGGGAAAAGATGCCGAAAGGAGGGTAGGGGAATGGGAAAAAAAGAATCAAGGTATATCATGTACAGGTACAAATTCCCTATGATGAGTGTGATCATTATGAATACCTAAAATGTACCAATAAACTTAATTAATTAAAAAATACATAAGTAAATAAATTCACTGGGATTTGGGAAATTGAACATACTCTTTGACTGATATGCTTCCTGACAAGCCTTTGCAAATAAATAACAGAAGAAAATTAAAGATGTAAATTCAGATATGATATTGCCAAATGGCAGTGAATATCCAGATGACTTTTACAACTTATGTAAACTATAGTTTTTAATTTATGTAGCCTTTCACACACATTATCTTATTGGATCTTCACAACAGCTCTGTGCTGTACATAGAACAGGTGTTATAATCGCCACTTTCTAGATTCACAAAGGAAGCTGAGAAAGGGAGGACCGTGAGCCACACTCACACTGCCATTTCACATCTTTACACCTTTCCTGTTGCTCCTTAAGACAAAAAACATAGTTCATGCCAAAGGTTAATTTAAAAAAATCCAGATAATTCCAAAGGCTGATTTCCTGGTTGATCCAAGTGACAGTGAAAGCAGATTTCTCCCCACTTCAGAGTGATGGCTTAAATGATAGCATTCATGATTAATTCAGTGTCGATATTATTCCCTAAGCTGCCATCAAAAACTTAATGTAAAATTTGCAGTTGGAATAAATAGGTCAAATGATTCATCCTCTGTAAATCTGGAGACCACCTACTCAGCAACTATCCAAGACAATTTTCAGGCAGACCAAGTCAGGATATTACACGAAAACGAACTCTGGCTATGGCTATTCTCTCTCCCTGTCCCTCTCCCTCTCCCTCTCAGCTAGGGGTCTTCCTAGAAATCCCTTTGGGGAGAGAGCTCCAGGAGTAACTGCTTACTAACTGGGGCCAGAGCCTAAGTTAAATGCACCTAAATGAAGCATTTCATTGAGTGGAGATGAGGATGGAACCACAGGAACGGAGCCACAGGAACTGAGCACTCCCTCCCAGAAGCATGGTCTGCAAATCAACTTCTAGGACAAAGGACCTGCAGCCAGCTACTCCTACTACTAAGAAAAGAAGTAAAGTTAAGGAGCTGAAGGGGGCAGGGCAAAAGTCGAAAAGGGCAGCCCAAGGCGAAGAGGTAGGAGGATGTCCTGTGGGTTAGCCACGAAAAGAAAAGAAAGCATATTACCAACCTGTTCCCATTTTTAAGTGTTTCCAAATGAAAGGTGCAAATAAAAAGCCAGTACAAACATTTGACTTCTTTCTGAACCTATCAAAAAATATAGATAATGTCTCTGCCGTGTACAAGCTAGGGAAGAAACTGTTAACTCTGTTTTTGTGTTATCATATCCAAGTCCTTCTTTTTCCCCCCAAAAAATTAATCTTTCCTTAAGCAGTATGCCTGTTTGCCTTGGATAGAAATAAACTGAAACTTGTCTCTCTGGAAAGAGCAAACACATCAGAGTGACACTGTGACACCTAGGGGATCTCGGGGCTTACTGCAGCACCAGCTTGAACACTTCTGACATTTCTCATTTCTCCTGTTGGTTTTTTGTTGTCTTTTGTCAGTCTCGGCTGTGTAGAAAAATCGGCTTCTTCCTAAGATGGCACTTGAAACCTCAAGCCTCTAGAAATGGAGCATACAAAATGCACAATATATACATTTTCTGCGCCTGTATTTAGTACCCTTTTCCCATTTTGTAGACTCTTCCTTCATTCCCTTCTTTAAGTAGAAACCAAGTAGAAGTCCCAGAAAGGAAGCCTCCGTCAGTGACAGCCGGGGACTGTGACAACAATCATGATGGTAGATGTGGATGTTAAAGAGAGCCAGAGAAGTTGTGTTTTACATTAAGGGTAAAAATAATAATAATAAATAGGCATAACTATCAATCAGAATATAGGGGCCAGAGTTTTGGTAAGCAGACTATTCAAAATTAAATAGAAACAATTAGCTATAGGCAAACAACCTTTATATATCAAACCACATGTACATAGGCTAATCAGAAAAGTGCTCAAAACTCAATTTTTATTTAAATTTATCTTTTTAACTGATATATAAAAGCATAAGTAGTGTATATATTTATGAGTACCATGAAATATTTGAATACATGTGTTACACATTGTGTAATATTTAAATCAGGCTAAATATATTTATCTCCTCAAACATTTATCATTTCCTAATGGTGAAAAACATTCAAAATTCCTTCTTCAAGCTCTGTGAAATTTATCGCACGTTATCTGTAATCATCCCGTGCAACAGCACAGCAGAACTTCTTGCACCTGTCTGTAATTTATGTCCGTTGGTCAACTTTCCCCACCCCTCCCTGCACACTACTCTCCCCAACCTCTTGTAGCCACCATTCTGCTCTCGCCTTCCATGAGATCAGCTTTTTTTCGATTTCTCATATGAATGAGATCACACAGTACTTGTCTCTCTGTGCCTGGCTTATTTCACTTAATATAATAACCTCCAGGTCCATTCACATTGTGCCAGATTACAAGATTTAGTTCTTTTCTGTAGCTGAATAATAGTCCTCAAATTTTTTAAAGTAAGCAAATGACAGCAGCTGACAATTAGCTAAACGGTAAACACAAGTTATTAATAAACAGTTGGAAATGTCCAATGTTACCAATTAATGAAACACTTAAAATAAGAGGATACTGTATTTTCTGTATCGAATTTGTGAAACTATTTTTAACTCTAATAACCAATGCTAATTCTGTCCCAGGAGCAGGAAGGCAAAGGCTGTCAGAGGAAAAGGGCATCAGGATGAATGAACCTCAGCAAGAGCAGCGGCCCAGATAGACCAAAAGCCTTTAAATCAAGGAGCCTGCCCTACGCACTCCACTCCTAGGAATCCATTCTAAAGAAATAATCTAAAACATAGGAAGAGTTTGTTGCTGCTTTATTCAATAAATACATACAGCTTTTACTATATATTAAGCTAAGTGCTCTAAAATATTAATTTCATCATCACAACATAATATTATCTCCATTTCTCAGGAAAAGGAACAACAAAGACTTAAATAACTTGCCCAAGCTCTCAGAAAGCCACCTGAGAGAGTGGACTCCTATATAAGCTCCACACTGCTCCACCCGACTGCATTCCCTTTCCATGCTATCCTCCCACCAAAGACTCCTAGAGAACTAAATCTTCAATCACCAGAAACTGGTGGCATCAGTATGGATCATGAGAGTGTTTCAATTAAAAAGTATAAGTTATAAAAAAATTGTAAATACAATCTCAGCTGGGATGGTGGCACATGCCCTGAGTTCAAGGCCAGCCTGGACTACAATAGTGAGACCCTGTCTAAAAATAAATACATAAATTTTTAAAAACATTTTGCTTAACTGCATAAAGAAACTAGAATTGAGCCAGGCATGGTGGCGCACACCTGTAATTCCAGCACTTGGGAGGCTGAGGCAGGAGGATTGCTGTGACTTCGAGACTAGCCTGGGCTACATAGTGAGTTCAAGGCCAGCCTGGGCCATATAGTGAGACCTTGTCTCAAAAAAACAAAAAAAAAAAACAAAAAAAAAAAAACCTAGAATTAAAGTTTGCCCGATTGTTTACATTAGTTGTTTCGTGGGTAGGGATGGTAAGGAATATTTTTTCCTGCATCTTTGCACTTTCATGCTTTTCCTCATCTTGTATACTTACTGACTTTTGAGTATACTGACTTCTGAAATCACAAATAAATGGTTCTCTCTGCATGCATAGACCATATATAAAACTGTGGCAGAGGGTAGTCATTTGTCCACCTGGGACATCTCTGTATTTTGGGAAGTTGCATAGCAACTTTGGTCACCAGCATATGACTATGCTATGTTTTAAGAGTCATCTTCACTAACAGGCAATCCTGGCTGCCAGGCTAAATGAAGCCATACTGAGAAACTCTTCCTGCACACTGGGGCCTGAAGAGTCAGTGCCTTGGTGACAAGGACATCCACATATATGGGATGCACATCCACACATACACCAGGGAACCCCCACGGTTACGGAGGCTGAGGTTCAGGAAGGGTTAGTCAACCTGGCTCACTGGCTGCCTGCCTGAGACCCTGGCTGCTCAGTCTTTCCCTGGAGATGGAAGGGAGATCTCAGTTTGTGCAGCTGGCCTTGGGCTGTGCCTCCCACTGCTGCACTCCCTGCATGTGCCAGCCTCATGTGGATGTCGGCCACACTCCCGGCACTCACCTGAGCACAGAGGTGGGGTTTCATGGGTCTCCCAGCCCACTTACCCAGCTCTTCTCCCTCTACCCTGTTCCCCTCTTTGCTCTCAACCCTCAGTCCAGGACCAAACCCCCACCAATCTTCCCCTCCCTAATCAGCACCTCCTTCTAAGAAAGGCCTCCTGGCTGAACTCATCACCTGGCTCCTATGGGCTCCACCCCCTTGCTCCACACATCTCCTTCCCCACACTTCTTTCAGTAGAATTTTTTGAGACTGCAACATGATGGGCACTATGCTAGTGTTTGCAACAAGCCTTCCCTGTTTATAATCCAGAAACCCTCAATACTAAAGCAGAGTACGTTGGGAGTTATTGGGAGTCCAGCAAGTGGAGGTTACAATGACCTGGATAAAGTTCATACTGAGCAATGTTGGGGGCAGACACGGCCATTCTCTTTACCTGTGTTGTCACACAAGGTCTGCCTGTAAAGAAGCTGTGATTCAGAGAGGACGCACAACTAGACAGTCACACAGAAAAGCCAGGAGTTGACTCCAGGGCCACTCTTAAGTCCATGCTCCTCATTGCACTATGTTTTCCTCTTTATCCGGGTTCTTGTACACTTATAAATGAGGAAGTAAAGCTTAGATGTCTCAGGGGCATGGGTAAATTATCCTGAAGATCCTCAAACCAATATGAGTTCATGAAAGAGAAGACACTATTGAATTGAGGTGAAAGTTACCTTATTTGATTCCAGGGCATTTAAATCTTTGCCACACTCCAAAATAGAGTGTGGTAAGCCTCACGAACTTTAGAATAAGGGGAAAACTACCTTCACTGGATAAAAGTAAAAATCACATGGGAGGCCAAGGCAGAAGGATAGCTGCGAGTTCAAGGCCAGCCTGGGCTACATAGTGAGTTCAAGGCCAGCCTGAACTACATAGTGAGACCCTGTCTCATAAAAAACCAAAAATAAATAAATAAATAAAGTAAGTAAGTAAGAATCAGCGGAAATTATTATAAATGATAGATGAGGATAGGGGTCTACAAAGTCCCTGAAGAGACTGAATTCTTCCAGGTTACCAAGGCTTGACTGTAATAATGGCTTTATTTTAAGCTGCTATAACTTCAATAATATATAAAAACTCTCCTATTTTACTTTTCCCACACATATATGCCTTGTTATTTGTGTTATAATTTCCATCTTTTTATATCGCTTATTCATTAACATAGTTTTAGTTATTTTAATACTTTTGTCTTATAACTTCAATACTATAATTAAAAGGGATTTAGCAACCATCACAGCACCACAGTATTCTCAATTTGTTTATATCATTACCTTAAACAGCAAGTTTTGTTTTCTTTTATTGTGCTCTTGTTTTGGTTTTGGTTTCTTGAGACAGAGTCTCACTATGTAGTCCAGTCTGGCCTAGAGCTCATTCTGTAGCCCAGGCTTGAACTCATGATCCTCCTGCCTCAGCTCCTTAGTGCTGGGAAAATAGACTTATACTACCACACCTGTCTAGCCAGCAAGTTTTATACTTTCATATTCTTTTGTAGCATCCTCTCAACTCAACTTGAAGAACTCACTTTAGTATTTCTTATAAAGCAAACCTAGTGTTTTTGTTTGTCTGGGAAAGTCTTTATCTTTCTTTCATTTTTTTTTTTTTTGTGGGTACCGGGGGGTCGACCTCAGGACCTCGTGCGCCAGCAGGCGCCCGTGCCACTGAGCGATATCACCGGCCCCTTTTTCGTATGTGGGTTCCGGGAGTCGAACTCGGGCCCTCGTGCTTGCCGGGCAGGCGCTTAAGCCACAGAGCCATCTCACCGGCCCCTTTCTTTCATTTTTGAAGAAAGGTTTGGCTAGATATAGTATTCTTGGTAGGCAGTTTTTCCTTTCAACACTTTGAACAGATCATCTCACTGTTTTCTGGCCTGCAAGGTTTCTGCTAAGAAATCTGCTGACAGTCTTATGAAGTTTCCCTGTACATGCCAAGTCACTCTTCTATTATTGCTTTTGAAATTGTCATTCTTCACACATTTCCTCTCTTTTTTGCTCCTCTTCCTGGACAATTTTCCATGACCTTTCTTCAAGTTTCATGATCCAAACTTCTTGATTTAATCTGCTTTTAAACCCCTCAACTTCTTTTTACCTTTTGATTATGATGTGCTCAATATCTCTGCTTTGAGAAATTGAAACTATGAATTTACATGGGCTCATCTCTTTTGGGATCTGTTGGACTTCCTAGACCTGGATGTTCATCTCCCTTGCCAGTTTTGAGGAGTTTTTAATCTTTATTTATTTAAAGAAAATATCTCTCTCTCTCTCTCTCTCTCTCTCTCTGCACTGCCTCCTTCTTGCCTCTCTCTCTTCCTTCCCCCTCCCCCCTCCCTCCATCTTTCTCCTCCTTCTATAACTCCCATAATACATATATTTATCTCCTTGATGATATCTAAAAACTCCCTTAAGCTTCCTTTAGTCTTTTAAATTCTCCTTTCTTTTTGCCCCTCTGACTTGACAATTTTCCATTGCCTTTCTCCAAGTTTGCTTCTACCTTTCTTCAAGTTTGCTGATCTTTTCTCCAAGTATGATGATCCTTTCTCCAATTTTGTGGAGCCTTTCTTTGGCATGATTTAGTCTGATTTTGGACACCATAGTGAAATTTTTATTTCAGTTATTAAATTTTTGGCTCCAAGATTTCTGTTTGGTACTTTTTCATATTTTCTATTGCTTGGTTGAAACTTCTCTCCTAACTTCACTGAGCATCTTTATAATGGCTGTTTTGAATTTGTCAGATAATTAGATCAATTTTTAGAGATTTATCTTCTCTCTTTGATTGGTATATATTTCCTGGTTCTTATATTCCTGACTCTTTTTCTTGGCATCTATGCATTAGGTAAAACATCCATCTCACCCAGCTTTATGGACTGGCCTGGTACAGAAGATGACCCTGATCGGCCCATCCAGAGATTCTCGTAGCCTCTTAAATCTTTGTGCTAATTCAAATGCTGTCTTCATTCTTACTGGAACCCAGGCATCTAGAGTAAGCCAGGTACCATCACTATTCTAAGACTGACCAGATTTAAGCCTATCCACTGGACATCCCCCGAAAAAGCTGGAGTATTGAACATGTGGTCCAACTCTCTCTCTCTTCCAAGAAAGGAGCTGAGCTCCTTACCTAGCTACCTGCATAGCTTCTCAGACATCAGCCTGGCAGTAATGTTAGAAGTCTAGACTTGCCACTTGGGCATCACTGGTTTGCATATGGATAGAGCCACAGTATTTCTGCAACTCTTCACCAGTAGATCAATTATTGTATCAAAATATTTTGCCTTGCTTTGCCGTCCTTTCCCTGGTTCTCTGGCTAGAAAAGGTTGTGGAGCTTTTTGTTTTTCAACATCTATTGCCATTTCCAGATTTCTGCCTTATTCAGCTCCAAGCCTAGAATGCATGATACAAAAAGAAAACTCATGGAAACAGCACCATGTTGTTCCTCAAGTTCAAAGGTCTCCTTACATTCTGATCCTTTCTCTCCACCTTTCAGGGCCTTCTTGTGTTTGTTACATATACACTGTCCAAGGTTTTAATTGTAGTTAACAGAAAGAATACATCTATCCCATCTTCCATGAAACAGAAGTCTTTGAGAAGCTTTTTTTTTTTAATAACTATGCTTACACCACACCTCTTAAAAGACAGATTTAATTGGTCTGGAGTGGTTCCTGCATATTAAGAACTTTTAAAATCCTCCCAGGAGGGGCCGGTGAGATGGCTCAGCGGCTTAAGCGCCTGCCCGGCAAGCGCGAGGGCCCGAGTTCGACTCCCGGAACCCACATACGAAAAAGGGGCCGGTGATATCGCTCAGCGGCACGGGCGCCTCCTGGTGCGCGAGGTCCTGAGGTCGACCCCCTGGTACCCACCAAAAAAAAAAAAAAAAAAAAAGCCTCCCAGGAGATTACAGTGTGAACCAGGGTTGAGAACCTGCCACAGAAGACCTCACCCTGTACAGTATTCATCAACCAGCCAATTCATATTCCAAAGCTTATACCTTAAACCCATAGTTTTCCCCTGAGCTTCACACCTGTTTTTCCAATTCCCTGTTTCATAATTTTTCTTTGAGAAATTGAAATGACCAAACAGCCAAAGGTCAAAGATATTTCAGATCTCAACATATCAAGAAAAATAATTCATTATCTCCACTTCTTCCCAGACACCTACTTCTCCTTCAGAAAACCTCTTCCTTCCTGAGAGAACAGCACTACCACCCATCTGCAGTATTTGTAAAATGAGAAAACAGAGTCATTCTTCTTTCTTTACAAGCTGAAATCTAACTTTATTTTTTAATCCCTTATTGTATAACTTTAAATTGATCTTTGGTTTTTATGAAAATCATTGAACTCATTTTAATGTAATATGGCTTCCTAAAACATTTAACAGCTCTTTATACAAATCGCATGGTTTTTCCCAAGTATTAACTTGCCTTGTCCTTTTGAAATTAATTTTCTTTTTTTCTTAGTGCATGTTTATAGTACAGAACAGTGGTGTTCATTTTGGGAAATAGGTAAATGCATATAACATGTCTTCATCATTTTCATTCCCTCTCCCTTTCTCCCCACCTTCTCTGGTCCCCTTTGCTATCTCCAAGAGTCTGCCTTCTAGTTTCCTATCATTGCTCCTTTATTTTATTCATTAATTTATTTATATTTTAAGTTTCTCATATATGAGAAAACATGCATTATTTAACCCTCTCCATCTGGCTTATTTTACTTAACATTATAGTCATCAGTTCCATCCATTTTCCAGTCAATGACATAATTTCACTCTTCTTTATTGCTAAATAATATTTCATTCATATACATTTATCATATTTTCTTTATCCATACATATAATGACAGGCCTCTAGGCTGTTTCCACAGTGTAGCTATTGTAAATTGGCCCTTATAAGCATGGGTATGCATGTATCACTATAATATACTATTTTTCATTCTTTCAAGAATGTAATCAGGGAGCTTGAGCCTCAAGATGGCGGATGAGTAAGTAGCAGGCAACGAAACTCTCTCTAAAAGTTAGCATTGGAACACGAGAAAATAGCGACCCGGAAAGCGCAGGAGGGGGGGAGATGCCTCCCCAAAACCCAGAGAAGTTCTGAAGCGCAATCTGGGACCCCCAGCACCAGTGACGGGTGACTTCTAACAAAGAAGACGGAAAGAAGGAGCAGACCGCGCGCGCGCACCTTCTAATATCCCGGGAGTTGGAGCGCCGGCGGAGGCTCAATTCTACGGACACACGGTGGCAGCTGGTGCCCAGGGAGCCCCCACGGAGGATCCTGAGACAGCGGCGGGGCAGGGGAGCGGCGGAGAACGGCGCTGACCGGCGGTGAGTGTCTCTCAGCCACAGCTGCCCCGCGCCAGAGAGTGACCGGCCGGGCGCCATTGTGGGGGGTGTGGCGAAACTCAGAGCGGCTCGGAAACTGCTCTGGGAACTTGTGCTCCGGACAGGGCAGCACAGGGCCTCTCAATTGAGCCCACGAAAGTGTGCTGAGGTCAGCAGGTGAACGAGACTGGACTCTCAGCCACACCTGTCCCGCGCCAGAGAGCGACCGGCCGGGCGCCATTGTGGGGGGTGTGGCGAAACTCAGAGCGGCTCGGAAACTGCTCTGGGAACTTGTGCTCCGGACAGGGCAGCACAGGGCCTCTCAATTGAGCCCACGAAAGTGTGCTGAGGTCAGCAGGCGAACGAGACTGGACTCACAGCCACACCTGTCCCGCGCCAGAGAGCGACTGGCCCGGCGCCATTGTGGGGGGCGTGGCGAAAAACCAGAGCGGCGGGAACCAGTGCAGGAAATCCGCGCTCGGACAGCGCGCTGAGCCTCTCAGGCCCAGGGACCGTGAAAGGGCGCTGAGAGCGGAGGCGAGCTAGACTGGTCTCTACCTGAAAGTACGCGCCTCTGCTCACCGCCCGCCAGAGGGCGCTCCTGGCTTACTGGGACGGACCTGCACAGAACAGGTAGCTGCCTACAACAAAGTCAACACCTGGAACTGATTCTTTTTAATTTTTTTTTTCTTATTTTTATTTTTTTTTTTATTATTATTATTTTTTTCTTCTCACTGATTTGTTTTTTGTTCTGGCGAAGGGTTTTTTTTTGTTTTTGTTTTGTTTAGTTTTGTTTTTTGGTGGGGTTTTATTTTTGATCTGTCTGTTTTATTGCTTTTATCTTCGTTATTGTTTCTGTATGTGTATTTGCTCTTTCCTTCATTATTCTCTCTGGTTTTTTATATGAGTGTAAACAGTGCCTCTAACTTCTTTGTGATTGTGGTCGTGATCTGTTCTTCCTTTTATCACTTCCTTCTCTTTTTACCACCTGTTCTCTGCACTAGTGTCCCAATTTTAGTGGGATCCCTCTTGGTCCTCTAACCTTACATCTAATTCCTTCCTCTTCTCCCAATACTCTATTTCCTCCTTAACTCATTTTAAATTTAAACTCCTTAGGGAAAAATTGACATACATAGGACTTGTATACTGCATATAATTTTTCTGGTGTGTTTTAGATTTTGTTATATAACCGCAACTCTATACAGCTAAAAGTGGTAAATAACTGGTTAGCTCAGTCTGTCATTTTCTAGGCTGTGTTTGATGCTTTAGTTAACATTATAGCCAAATGTGAAATAATTGTTCTAAACATCTTTCCTTCCTGATATTTCATGATTGAGATTGACTAAGGGACACAGAAAATACAGTGGCACAGTACCAAAGAATCAAGGACTGGGCCAAACAGGTAGCAACTTCGCATACCCAACGAATTGAAGAGGTAGGATCTGGCAGAAAGCTCAAAACACAAAAGCAAGCTCCACTTGGAAGATACTGCAGAGAAGTAATCATCTTCTAAAGATCTTAAACACTAGCAATAAAGTAACCTACTATAGGTAATTTGCAAACATCACCCCAGGAATTAAAGAAAGAAAACATGAGACGTCACTTAAACAAGATGCAACCCCACACATCCAATTCACCAAAGGCAAACCTAGGGAGCAACGAGGTGGGACAATCCGAAAGCCACCCACCTGGCCTATCTGAAGTGGTAACAACAAAGCAACTGAATGAGGTTCTGGAAAAAATTAAAACAGAAATAATCTCACAGATAACTGCAGAGATAATGTCTACAACGAAGACCATGCTTAAGGACACTATAGCTGATACAGACAAAAAAATAGATGAACTTAAGAAAACTATAGAAACCATGAATGCTCAGCATAGGAAAGAAATGGAATCCATAAGGCAGATTCAAACAGATATCCAAGAGATAAAAAATTCCATTGAAAGTATTTGTAGCAGAATAAGCCAATGCGAGGACAGGATCTCAGATATAGAAGATAGGCTTGCAATTAGTGATCATGAAATGGAAAAATTCTTAAAAATAGCAAGGGACCATGAAAAATCAATTCAGCAGCTGCTAGATGACTCAAAGATAAACAACTTAAGAATAATTGGAATAAATGAAAAAGCAGGAGATAACATCAACGACATTAAAACCTTGTTCAAAGACATAATCAGGGAGAACTTTCCTGGAAGAGAAAAGGAATTTGACACCTCTATAAGTGAAGCTTTCAGAACACCAACTAGACATGATCAAAAAAAAACTTCAGCCAGACATATTATAGTCAAGATCCCAGAAATTCAACAGAAGGGCAGAATCTTAAAAGCTGTTAGGGAGAAGAGACAAATCACCTATGAAGGAAAACCCATCAGAATCACAGCTGACTTTTCAGCACAAACCCTCAATTCAAGAAGAGCTTGGAATGATGTATTGCAAGCTCTAAAGGAAAATAATTTTCAGCCCAGATTGATGTACCCTGCAAAACTATCTTTCAAAATTGATGGAGAAATAAAATACTTTCATGACAAAGAACATCTGAGAAAATTTATGACCACCAAACCAGCACTCCAAAACGTTCTGAAGGACATTCTAGAAAGAGATAGGAACCCCAACAGAAGGAATCCACCAGGCAGGGCAAATAATTAAATAGCCGGAAAGCGGAAAAACAAAGAGTGGGAACCAACAACAGGAAAATATCATGACAAGTCAATACATATCAGTTTTAACCATCAATGTTAACGGTCTCAATTCACCAATCAAAAGGCACAGACTGGCGAAATGGATCAAGAAGCAAGATCCAACAATATGCTGTATACAAGAAACACATTTAATTCAGAAAGAAATTCATAGACTGAAAGTCAAAGGATGGAAAACAATACTCCATGCCACAGGAACCCAGAAAAAAGCAGGGGTAGCTATTCTTTTTGCAGACAAAGTGAACTTCAAGCCAAGAAGGATTCAGAGAGATAAAGACGGTCATTACATCCTTGTAAAGGGAACAATCCAAGAGGAAGAGATAACGATCATAAATATATATGCGTCAAATACCAATGCACCCAGCTATATAAAACAAGTACTAAAGGACATGAAAAATCAAATAAGCACTAATACAATTATATTGGGAGATCTCAATACTCCACTGTCACAAAAAGATAGATCAACTGGACAGAAAATCAATAATGAAATAGTAGAACTGAACCAAACTTTTGAACAAATGGACTTAGTAGATGTCTACAGAGTGTTCCATCCCACAACATCAGAATACACATTTTTCTCAGCTGCACATGGGACGTTCTCCAAAATAGACCACATACTAGCTCATAAAACCTGCTTAAGTAAATGCAAAGGAATTGAAATTATCCCATGCATATTATCAGACCATAGTGCAATGAAATTGGAAATCAATGGCAAAAGATCCCACAAAAACTCCCTAAACACATGGAAATTAAACAGCATCCTCCTGAACAACCAATGGGTCACAGATGAAATTAAAGAAGAAATTAGTCACTTTCTACAACTGAATGATAATGACAGTACAACATACCGGAACTTATGGGATACAATGAAAGCAGTCCTAAGAGGGAAATTTATAGCATTAAACACTTATATCAGGAAAATAGAGCAAGCGCAAATAAACAACTTAAGGGTGAACCTCGAGCTTCTAGAAAAAGAAGAGCAGGTTAAGCCAAAAGCCCGTACAAGGGAGGAAATTATAAAGATCAGAGCAGAAATTAACGTATTGGAGAATAAAAAAACAATACAAAGAATCAATGAAGCAAAAAGTTGGTTCTTTGAAAGAATAAATAAGATTGACAAACCCTTATCCAACCTTATTAAAAAAAGAAAAGAAAAGACTCAAATCCATGCAATTGAAAATGAAAAGGGTGATATCACGACGGACCCTGCAGAAATCCAGAAGATCATCTATACCTATTTTGAAAATTTATATTCTACTAAGATGGAAAATGCAGAAGAAATGGACAGATTCCTAGATTCGTATGAATTACCAAAGCTGAATCAAGAAGATTTAAAAATCCTAAATAAACCAATATCAGCCAGTGAAATTGAAGATGTAATTAAAAACCTCCCAACAAAGAAAAGCCCAGGCCCTGATGGATTCACTGCCGAATTCTACAAGAAATTTAGAGAAGAGCTAACGCCCCTACTTCTCAAACTTTTCAATGAAATTGAAAGGGAAGCAATACTCCCAAATTCATTCCTGGAAGCAAGCATTACCCTGTTACCAAAACCAGAGAAGGACCCAACTAAGAAAGAGAACTACAGGCCAATCTCCCTAATGAACATAGATGCAAAAATCCTTAATAAGATACTGGCAAACAGAATCCAACAAATCATCAAGAAGATTATACACCATGACCAAGTTGGATTCATCCCAGGGATGCAGGGATGGTTCAACATACGTAAATCAATAAATGTAATACAGCATATTAACAGAACCAAAGACAAAAATCACATGATCATCTCAATAGATGCAGAAAAAGCTTTTGACAAAGTCCAGCACCTTTTCATGATAAAAACCCTACAGAAAATTGGAATAGAGGGTCTTTATCTCAATCTGGTAAAAGCTATCTATGACAAACCAACAGCCAATATCATACTAAATGGCCAAAAACTGAAAGCCTTCCCTCTAAAATCAGGAACAAGACAAGGATGTCCACTGTCCCCACTCTTATTCAACATAGTTCTGGAAACTTTAGCCAGAGCGATTAGACAAGAGAAAGAAATAAAAGGAATAATGATCGGAAAGGAAGAAGTTAAATTATCATTATTTGCAGATGACATGATACTCTACACAGAAGACCCCAAAAACTCCACTAAAAAACTGCTAGATTTGATAAGCAAATTCAGTAGTGTAGCTGGATACAAAGTCAATACTCAAAAGTCAATAGCCTTCCTGTACACAAATAACAAACTTACTGAAAGAGAAATTAGGGAAACAATACCTTTCACAATAACATCCAAAAAAATGAAATACCTAGGAATCAACCTCACGAAGGATGTAAAAGACCTCTATACTGAAAACTACAGTACTCTGAAAAAGGAGATTGAAGAGGATATCAGAAAATGGAAAGATATCCCTTGCTCCTGGATAGGAAGAACCAATATAGTGAAAATGGCCATACTTCCAAAATTGTTATACAGATTTAATGCAATTCCAATCAAAATTCCAACAGCATATCTCACAGAATTAGAGAAAACAATCCTAAAATTCATTTGGAATCAGAAGAGACCTAGAATAGCAAAGGCAATTCTGGGCAACAAAGGCAAGGCAGGGGGCATCACAATCCCCGACTTGAAATTATACTATAAAGCTACTGTGATAAAAACAGTGTGGTACTGGCAAAAAAACAGACCTGAAGATCAATGGAACAGATTAGAAGATGCTGAAACAACCCCAGACATACTAAGCCACCTTATCTTTGACAAAGGTGCCAAACACATTCGCTGGAAGAAAGATAGCCTCTTTAATAAATGGTGCTGGAAAAACTGGCTCTACACATGCCAAAGATTAAAACTAGACCCATATCTTTCACCATGCACTAAACTAAATTCAAAATGGATCAGAGACCTAAATATTAAAACAGAAACATTAAATCTGCTGGAAGGTAGGATAGGTAAAACCCTTGGAGACATTGGTGTAGGCAAAGACTTTATGAATAAAAACTCAACCGCACGGGAACTATCCCAAAGAATCAATAACTGGGATCTCATCTTATTAAAAAGCTTTTGCACAGCAAGAGAAACCACCAACAGAGTGAAGAGACAACCCACAATGTGGGAAAAAATGTTTGCCAGCTGTTCCTCAGACAAAGGATTACTATCGAGAACATATAAAGAACTCAAAAAAATCAGACCTCCCAAATTTAAAGACCCACTCCAAAAATGGGCATCTGAGATGAATACACATTTCTCAGATGAAGAAATACTAATGGCAAATAAATATACAAAAAAATGTGCAACATCACTAGTCATTCGAGAGATGCAAATTAAAACAACACTGAGATACCATCTCACCCCAGAAAGAATGGCTACTATAAAGAAATCAACTAATAACAAATGCTGGAGGGGCTGTGGGGAAAAAGGAACCCTTCTCCACTGTTGGTGGGAGTGTCGACTGGTACAGCCACTGTGGAAGTCAGTGTGGAGATTCCTCAAAAAGCTAGGGTTGGAGGTCCCATTTGACCCAGCTATTCCCCTTCTGGGCATCTTCCCAGAAGAATTAAAAACATCATACCACAGCGATATATGTGCACCCATGTTTATAGCAGCACAATTTGTAATAGCCAGATCTTGGAAACAACCCAAATGCCCATCAACTGAGGAATGGATAAGAAAGATGTGGTATTTTTATACAATGGAGTACTATTCAGCCATTAAGAAGGATAAACTGGAGACTTTTATAGGTAAATGGATGCAACTCGAGAAAATACTCATAAGTGAAATAAACCAGAAGCACATGTGTAAGCATCATATTGTCTCTCTAGTATGAGAAACTGAAAGAGTATATAAGATCCAAAATGTACAATAGACATGGTGAATCAAAAAGAAACTGGTCAAAAGGAAAGAGAGACTGGAATAAGGAAAAGAAAGAAGGGAAAGGGAAAAAAAAATTGTATATATATATATAAGATGGTTAAGATAGATACACTACGATTTTTTACTTAGTTCATTGAAGAGTAAGGTTTGTGCCAATAATGTTTGGATAATTAAATGCTAATGTCTGGTGTCCTGAATAACTAACTTAAAGATAGTAATACGCAATGTATTAACCATTCTTACCCTCCTATTATGTTGTTTTGAAAATTTGTTCTTCTTTTGATTTGTTTTGTTTTTTCTTCTCTTTAAAATAAAATTAAAAAAATAAATAAATAAAAAAAAATGGAAAATAAAAAAAAAAAAAAAGAATGTAATCAGAAGTGGTATAGCTGGGTCAAACTGTACTTCTATTTTTAGTTTTTTGAGGAATCTCCACACTGATTTCCATAGGGGATGTACTAGTTCACATTCCCACCAACAATGTGGGAGGGTCCTTTTCCCCACATCCATCACCAGCATTCATTGTTTTTTGTATTAGTGATTATATCTACTCTGCTGGGGTGCGACGGAATCTCAATATAGTATTTCATGGCTAAAGATACTGAACATTGGTTGTTTGTACTTCTTCTTCTGATAAGAGTCTGTTCAGTTCTTTTGCCTATTTCTGGTTGGTTATCTGCTATTTGGGGATTAATTTTTTGAGCTCTTCATATATTCTAGATATCAGTATTCTATCAGAAGAGTAACTACCACTACCGAAGTTTTTTCCCATTGTATATGTTGTCTCTTCATTCTATTAATTGTTTCCTTTGCTGGTCAGAAGCTTTTTAATTTGATGTGGCCCCATTTACTAATTAGTGACATTAATTCCCATGATATTGGAATCCTATTCAGGAAATTTTTACCTATCCATATGGCTTCAAGTGATTTCCTTATGTTATTTTCCTGAAGTTTCAAAGTTTTTGGTTGTATATCTAAGTCTTTGATCCATTTTATTTTGACTCAAGTACAGGGTGAGAGACATAGATCTACTTTAATCTTTTTCCCTTTTCCCAACACCATTTGTTAAAGAGATCTTTTCTCCAGCAAATGCGTTTGGCCCCTTTGCCAGGGGACCATCAATGATTTGGCTGTGCGTGGATGGGTTCATTTCTGTGGCTTTTGTTCTATTCCACTGGTCTACACGTTTGTTTTGTGCCAATACCATGTTGTTTTTGTTCTTATGGCTTTGTAGTATAACTTGAAATCTGGAGTTGTAATGCCTCCAGTATTGCCCACATTTCTCAGAATTGCTTTGGATACTCTAGGTCTTTTCTGAATCCATATGAATTTCAGGATTGCTTTTTTTCTAATTCTGTGAAAAATCTTGTTGGTATTTCAATAAGAATTACATTGAATCTGTAGATCATTTTTGGTAATATGGCCATTTCAACAATATTAGTTCTGCTTACCAATGAACAAGAGAAGTCTTTCCACTTTATAATGCATGCTTTTTTTTTTTTTTTTTTTTTTTTTTTTGGTACTGGGAATTGAACTCAGGACCTCATACTTGCCAGGCAGGCACTGCACCACTGAGCTAAATCTCTGGCCCTCTAATGTATTCTTAATATTTTTTCAGCGTTTTGTAATTCTCTAGAGGTCATTTACCTCTTTGGTTAGGTTGATTCCTAGGTATTTTTTAAGCTATTGTGAATAGAATGGTTTTCCTTGTTTGTTTTTCACTGGACTCATTACTGACATACAGAAACACTACTGATTTTTGTGTGTTGATTTTATATCTTGCCACTTTGCTGAATTTGTTTATCATATCTAAAAGTTTGCTGGTGGATTTTTTTGGGGGTCTTCTATGTAAAGAATCATATCATTTGCAAATGTGGATAATGGGACTTCTCCCTTTCCTATTTGTATCTGTTTTATTTCCTTCTCTTGCCTGACTACTGTGGCTAATGTTTAAGTGCTGTACTGAACAAATGGTGAGAGTGGGCATCCTTGTTTCATTCCCATACATAGAGAAAACGCTTTCAGTTTTTCCCCATTCAGTACGATGTCGCCTGTGAGTTTGTCATATACGGCTGTTTTCTCATTGCTGAGACAAAATACTGGACACCCAAAGCTAAAGGAGGAAAGGTTTATTTAGCTCCCAGTTTGTAGAGGTTTCAGTTTGTATTTGGCTGGTTCCAAAGCAGGGTGACTGGGCAGAGGGGCATCACAGAGGATAAACAGTTCATGGCAGGCAGAAAACAGGGGACAGCAAGCTACAAGCAACAGATTCTTTCTGTCCTTTTATATTGTTTCCAGGCTACTCACCCTTAGGGCAGGTAGCACTCACACCCAGGGTGGGGCACCCTGAATCCTACCCAGAACTATGCCAAACCAATCAGTGGACTAGTTTAGTAATCACACACCCTTGATCTCACCATCACACACTCTAGATCCAGCCACAACAACAGCTTCGACTGGATTCAGTTAAGATCTTTCTATGCCTGTTTCTATCAGTGTTTTTATCATGAAGGGGTGTTGGATTTTGTGAAAGGTTTTTTCTGCCTTTGTTGAGATAACCATGTGATTTTTATCCTGATTCTAGTTATGTGGTGTATTACATTTACTGATTTATGTATCTTGAAACATTCTTGCATCCATGGGATGAAACTTACTTGGTGACTGATCTTTTTAATGTATTGTTGAATTCTGCTTGCAAGAATCTTATTGAGGATTTTTGGTACCTATGTTTATCAAAGAGATCGACCTATAGTGTTTTTTTTTTGTTTTTTGTTTTTGTTTTAGTCCTTATGTAGTTTTGGTATCAGTGTGATGCTAGCTTCATTGGATGAATTTGGAAGCATTCCTTCCCTTTCTATTACATGAAATAGTTTGAGGAGCATTGGTGTTAGTTCTTCTCTCAAGGTCTGGTAAAAATCAACAGTAAACCCAGTGGGTCCTGAGCTTTTCTTGGTTAAGAGAATTTCATGACTTGGTTAAGAGAGTTTCATTGTTTGTTATTGGTCCATTTAGGTTTTTATATCTTCTTTGTTCAATTTTGGTAGCTCATATATGTTTAGAAATTTATCCATTTGTTCTAGATTCTCCAATTTATTAGATTATAAATTTCCAAGGTAATTTCTAATAACCCTCTGGATTTCGGTGCTGTCTGTTGTATATTTGCCTTTTTCATTCCTAATTTTATTAATTTGGGCCTCCTCATTTTTGTTAAGTTGGGCTACAGGTTTATCAATCTTGTTTATATTTTCAAAGAACTAACTTAAGTTCATTAATCTTTTGTATTTTTTTAGTCTTAATTTCATTAAGACGGTATTGTTTCTCTCTACTAATTTGGGGTTTGGTTTGTTCCTGTTTTGCGAGGCCCTTGAGATGCATCATTTGTTTATTTAGGATCACTATTTTTCTATAGTAAACACTCATAGCTATAAACTTTTCTTTTAGAACCACTTTCACTGTGTCCTACAGATTCTGACATGTTGTATTTCCATTATAATTTGTTCTAGGATTTTTAAATTTTTCTCAATTCCTTTGTGACCTGCTGACTATTCAATAATGCTTTATTCAATCTCCATGTGTTTATGTACTTTCTTTTGCTGTTGATTTCTAGTTTCGTTTCATTATGATCTGCTAGACTGAATGAGATTTCAATTCTTCTTTATTTATTGACACTTGTTTTATGGCCTAAAATGTGGTCTATTTTGGAGAAAGTTCCATTCCATGGACTGCTGAAAAGAATCTGTTGTCATTGGATTAAACGCCTTGTAGATCTCTGTTTAATGATTTGATCTGTAGTGTAGTTTAACCCTAGTATTTTTTGTTGATTTGAAGTCCACCACTATGATTGTATTAGTGTCCATCTGTCCTTTTATGTCAAGTAGTGTTTGTTTTATGAAAATGGGTGTGCTGACATTCAGCCCATGTATCTTTACAATTGCTATCTCTTCTTGGTAAATTGTTCTCTTTACAAAATGTGTGACTTTCTTTGCCTTTTCTGACCAACTTTTCTTTGAAGTCAACTTTGTCAGATATAAGTTTAGCTATTCCTCCTTGCTTTTCAGGCTCCACCTGCTTGGAGTATCGTTTTCACTTTCAGTCTATGTATGTCCTTTCAGAAGAGGTGAGTCTCTTGCAAACAACATGTAAATGAAATTTGTTTTTTGAACCAAACTGCCAATCTGTAACTCTTAATTGGAAAGTTAAAACCATTAATATTAAGTGTTATTATTGAAAGGTACGTACAAATTCCTGTCATCTTGTTGTTTTTCCAGTGTTTGTTCACTTTTACTTCTCATTCACTTAACTACTTTCCCAGTAAGATTTATTCTTTTCCTTGCCTGGGAAATGCTTGTAAAAGCCATGTCTGATGCATCATCCCCTTGTTCATTTAATATGCCTAGCAAAACTGGAGCCTGAGGCAAAAAGAAAAGTGTATGCCCCATATACATGTAAATGATGTTATAAGAAAATATATATAATAAAATGATTACTATAATGGAACAAATTAACGTATCCATCAACTCACATAGTTATTCATCCCCACCCCATGGTAAAAGTAGCTATAATCTTTTCTTTTAGTAAAAGCCCTGAATGCAATATACTATAATTAATTATAGCCCTCATGTTGTATATTATATATTTTGATTTGTTCATCCTACATATTTACTATTTTGTATCCTCGGATCTACATCACCCCATTTCTTCCCACTGCATTCTCCTACCTGAGTAATTTTGTTCTCCATCGTATGGCATTTTTTAAGACTCCACATATAAGTGAGATCATGCAATATTTTTTCTTCCTGGGTCTGGCTCATTTCACTTAGCATAATGTCCTCTAGGTCCATTTTGTTTTATCAAATGGCAGGATCTCCTCCTTTAAGGCTGAATATTCAGTTGTGTTTGTGTGCATGCACCGTATTTTCTTTAAACATTCATCTATTTTTTGGTATTAAGTTGTTTCCATATCTTGGCTATTATGAATAATGCTGCAATTATCTTTACTAGGTAGTAATTTCATTTCCTTTAGGAATACATCTAAAAGAAAGACTGCTGGGTCATATGGTAATTCTATTTTTAATTTCTTTAGAAACTTCCCTACTGTCTTCTGTAATGGCTATACTAATCTAAATTCTTACCAACAGTGTACAAAGAACAGGATTCCCTTTTCTCTACATCCTCGCCAACAGTCAATGTCTCTTATCTTTCTGGTAATCCTAACAGGTATGAGGTAATATCTCATAATGATCTTGATTTGCATTTCCCTGATCGTCAGTGCTGTTGAGTTGCTTCTCAAGGATCCATGGGCTATTTTTATATCTTTTTTGTATTCTTTTATTAGTACATATTTATAGTACATAATGTTTATATTTCTTGTGGGGAAATGTCTATTCAAGTTTTTTTTGTATTTTTTAATCAGGTTAATTATTTTGCTGATATTGAGTTGTAAGATTGTTATAAATCTTGGTTAGTAACCCTTATCTGATATACAATTTGCAAATATTTTTTCCCAATCTGTAGGTAGCCTTTTCATTTTGAAGATTATTTCCCTGTCTGTGCAGAGGCTTTTTCATTGACATAGTCAATTTATTTATTTTTGCTATTGTAGTCTGAGTTTTTGGTGGAGTAGCCAAACATCATTGCCAAGGCCAGTGCAGGAGCCTTTCCCCTACCAGGTCTATGACAGCCCGTTCAGTCTGGCCCTCTCTCTGCAGCCTCTTCCCAGATGCCGCTGTTCTTGTCCTCATTGCCCATCACTCTGGCTCTCTTTCAGCCCTTCTATAACAACACATCCAGTCTCTGAACATCCTCTTCTCTTACCCCAAAGGCTCTCTCTCCCAGCGGCAGCTGCTCCCAACTCCCTGGTATCCATCTATGTCCTTTGTTGAACATTATTACAAGACAGCTTTCTCCATGGTTCCTAGCTCCATTTCCAATTGGACACTTATTTTATTTGATTACTTGATTAATGCCTGCAGAGTCCACAAAAGGGAATGCCATGTTATCAGGAACTATGCCTGCTTCAGTCACCACAGTATTCCCAGTGCCCACCACAGGGCCTGATGCATGTTAAACATTCTATTACTATGACAGAATGAGGACGGATGGATGAACGTGTGCATCCAAATTCTAGCACATGAGACAAATCGGTCTTACAGTTTTTCCCAAAATGTACTCCATTCAGCGCTACTTTGGTGGAATAATCACAGGTAGAATATTAAATACAACTTTGTGGACAAATTACTTAAAGAAACACTGGGCTCAACAAAGTTCTGCATGACTTTTTAACTTACAGTATGTTAATATGTATTGTGATTTCTAAAAAGAAATCTTGTAGCTTTGTTTCCCAAACTTATTTGACCACAATACCATTTATTGAGAAGAAACTTGTGCTAGTTTCATAACCGAGTCTGGTGGGAACAGACAAGTTGATGACCAGAATGCGTATGTCGCTTGGGAGAACTTGGAGCTCACTGCAGGATTCATGGCCCAAGAATGGCGTGGTCTGATGTTTCTGGGAGAGGAAAAAATGTAACACTCACAATTTGGGTTTAATTTCACCTTAGTGAGGTTACACACTAAATATTTCCTGTCTCTAGAGTTCCAAAACACCAAAATATACTACAACAGGACTCAGAAGACTGTGCTCTTCATTTTTGGTTTTATGACCTGGGGCAAGTTATGTGACCAAAACGAGAGCAATCATGCCAACCCTGCCTATCCCACCGGATAGGGTAAGGATCAAAAGAAATTATGAATAACAATGGCTAGCATTAATTGCTTCCTTATTCTGTGATATTTCTAGAAACTTCCCAAGTATTATCTCATCTCTTCCCTTGAAGCAGATGCTATTATTATCTTCATTGTACAACTGACCTAATTGAGCTTAAAAAATATTAGTAACTTTCCCAAAACAACACAGTAAGGGAGCAGCAATGTCCGGATATAAATTCAGAAAGTCTGATTCTGGAATCTCAGCTCTTAACCTCTATGCTCAATGAGATAGTTCTTGCTAGACTTTTATGTGTGCAGTTAAGATATTACTCATCATAATTTCTGGGTGACTGGCCAGCCTGTTCTACACCAATATCCACGTGACCCATGCAAGTCACTCAAGTAATGACTGCCTTTTACTGAGCTCCAGCCATAACCAGATGTGTACTGGATCTGTGCTAGTTCACTAAGTGATGTGTGAATGAGTTAATTCCTAGTCTGCCTTCCTCAAGAGCCCATGAACATCTTGGGGACAGGGATGGTGACTGCCAGCCTCTTCCCAGCAGTAAGCTTAGGGGGATTATACCATGCAATGCTTAAGAATGGCTTCCACAGAAGCAGTGTCTAGATGATGTCAAACCTGGGCAGGCCAGCCACATCACTGCCTCCAGCCTGCAGAGGCTCACCTAAGAAATGTCTCATTTTCACTTCATATTATTTTGATGTTGAAAATGAAACCACAAAAAAACTTTTAATTAAAATAATTCATTTTACTCTTTCATGAGGACTTAACCAAAATATCTGAATTGTAGCACATAAAGCGAGAAAAGTTAGGACAGATGATCTGTTCCTGAATTCTGCCACTGAACACTAGACGGTTCGCCAAATCACCCAGCTGTTTGGGGCGCTGGTGTATTTAGCTTAAAATGAGAGCACTGAATTAGATGATGATGATTTATGCACTTACTATAGCCAGCTGACATTGCTAGGCAGTGCTTCTCATGTGATCCTGTCATCCTCACAATAGCCACATTTCACAGGTGACTGAACTGGAAGCTAAATGTTTAGAACTGGAAGCTAAATGTGAGCAAGGACAAGTATTTGAACCAGGCCCGCCAATCCTGCTGATCGTGATAAAGTGGTGTTTAGGAAGAATGCTGGATCTTACTCTTCTTTCTTGAACAACACTAAATTCCATTTCAAAATTGTTGCCTTGCCCCTAGGGGTATAAAGATGCTGACTGGCAAGTGTCTCAAGGTGACACACGCTGGTTGACCTGACCAGTGCCCTCCAGGTCAGTCTGACTCCATTACTTCTGCTCTTTCCACTGACTAACAGCACTGCGCAGCTCTGAAATCATATGGTTCTTATAGCCCCTGAGTAATCCTCACCAGCACCTTGCCATGACCCCCTCCTGTCTGTTTCCAAACCCTGCATGGAGACAGACAGCACAAAGCTGTGGAAATCTCCAATTCCTGAACACCTCCAAAAATAATCTGAGCCCATGCTTTCTCAGGTGTCTCTCAGCAGAAGGAAGGTGTGCCCTGGGAAGCAAAGCACAAAAGGCAGCAATAACCAACTTAGGACCAACTCCAGAACAGTCATCCTACTTTCTACTCAGATTCCAATCAGCGAATGAAAGTGACAGTCCCGAGCTCTCAGATGAGCAAAGACAAGTATTTGAACCAGGCCTTCCAATCCTGCAGCCTGCAGTTTTGTTCCCAAGCTGACCCCAATACAGGGAAACAGAAGCCACGGCCAGGGACAAGGAGCGTCTTGGCAGCCCCCACCGCTGATTTCTCAGAATCGCTCTGTCTTCTTCCAAATGAACCTCAGGAGAACCACAATTTTAAAACTGACTTCATCTGGGAGAGTCAAAATTATTTTGGCAGTTCTCTGGAAGGGGAAAAAAAGACAACTAATCCGTTCCCTATTCCCTCCCCATGACAAAAAGAAAAGTTACAACATAAGGCATCCTGAAGCCAGTTCCCAGTTACAGAAAGACATTTGAAGCTCTGCAATGTTGCACAATGTACAAATTTGGAGAAGTAATTTTGAGGCTCAGTGAATGTCTGGAGACGTTATTTAAATATCCCTTTGTCTTTGCCTGGCCAAACTGGCACCTCACCTCAGGATCACACAAAGGGCCTTTGTTTCCTCCATGACATCAGGAAACTCTGGGTGCAAACAGCAGCCTTCAGAGAGTATTCTAAGCAGAGTTGTTCCTATTTAACAAAGCTGAAGATGCACCTCTTCTTCCAGCAGGGTAGAGAGATTTTTAGCACTGCCCTTATTTGCCTTAAATATATACACTAAGCATGCTAATTTACAAGTTACTCCTTTCATGAGTCTCTCCGTAATTTACCTGAAATACAAATCTCATACTTCCTTAACATTAGCATACATTTGCAGCTTAAATACCATAACATTTAACAGTACTACATATTAGGAAAAATATATCCCAAAGAGGTCAGTAAAAGTGTTGGGGACTTTAAAGTGGCAGGGACTTTCATGAAAATAATTTGGAAAGCTAATGACAGAGCATAAATGACCAAAAATATAACATCCTAAAGTGCCATGGTTTAGATTTGGTTTGCCCACCGAAAGTTTCATGTGTTAAGAGGTAAGGTTTTGGGAAGGTTTTTGGATCATGGGTGCACTATGTTCACCCATGGATTAATCTACTGATGAGCCCTTAGCTGAGCGTGCTGTTAGGAGGTGGGGCCTGCTGAAAATAGGTGTGTCACTGGGGGAGTGCATTTGGAAGGTATAAAGGGGAGTGCATTGGAGCCCTCTTTGGCTCCTCCCTTATCTCTCTGCTTGCTGGTTGCCATGAGGCGAGCAACTTTACTCCACCATGCCTTCCACCATGAAATTTCTGCCTTGGAGGCTGCCAATCATGGATTGAATCCCCTGAACTGTGAGCCAAATTAAACGTCTCCTCCTTTAAGTTGTGGGTGTCAGGTATTGTGTCCTGCAAGCAGAAAGTTGACTAATACATCCACCAAAAGCCCACAGACTAAAGGCTTCGTCCCTTGTGTGGCAGAGTGGGGGTGATGGAACCTTTAAAAGATGATGCATAGGGCATAATAATTAAATCACAGGGACTCCACCCTCATGAGTGGATTAATGCTGTATCACAGCAGTGGATCATGTCTCATACATGTACATTTGTTCTTTTGAGTCAATTAGCTCTTATTATAAAACAAGGCCACCTCACACCTTGGTCTTTGTATATATGGCTTCTTCCCTTTCTGCTTTGCAATGTGTGACACAGCCAGAGGACTCTTACCGGGACACTGCACTATGCTGTATGGACCCTCCAGACACTGGAATTGTGAGCTAAATAAACCTCTGTGTTTTGTAAGTTACCAGCCTCAAATACTTTGTTATAGTGGCACAAAACAGACTAAGACACAAAGGATACATAGAAGTGAGGCGCTCACTCAGTGTGCCCTTGAGTCCCAGAATTTGCAGGAAGAAGGGAACTCTGAACATCAAGCAGTCAGTCAATCTAAGTAAAAGGAATGGAAAATAAATATATGCAAAAAAGGTGCATAACTCTCAGGATTTATTAAAGTCAAAGTGTTGACTTTACCCATTCCCTCACACATCTATCCATCCCTACATCCATCTATCTATCCATGTGTTCACTCGAGCAACATAAACAAGCACAGCCTGTGCCCTCAAAGAGTTCATGATCTCAGAAGAAACAGGGCTTAATTCAATGCCACAAATATTTGGGGACACCTGCTAATCACCAGAAGCTGTGCCAGTGACAAAGGTAGGTGGAGGGCACCATGAAAGCACACAGAACCAGTCACCTTATCCAGATAAAAGTACTAGAAGGCTCCAGAAAGGCTTCTGGGGAAATATCATTCCAGTAAATTTTACTTTTTTCTAAATTTTTAAATTTTTATTTTATTAGCACATGTTTGCAATACATGAAGTTTACATTCATATTAGGGATTAGATACGTATACTTAACACATCTTGACTCTTTTTGCCAGTGAATTTTAAAGGATGATTAGAAAACAGTCAAGTGAAGGACTGGGAAGGTGGAAACTTCAATCAATGGAACAGTTCCCTTGACTGCTGGCCCAGATGCAGCAGTGGTCCATACCTCTCCACAGGTCTCCACTGGCCCTGGTTAGCGACTTTTCTTTGATCATCCAACCATCCCTCTCCAGACCTTTGCTTCCTGAGCTCCTACACCAATTGTGCAAGGTACTCCCTACAATACATCTTTCTTTCCACATTACCCACAATGTTATGGTTTGTATCTAAATGTCCCTCCAAAGCCTCATGCAGTCAGGGGGGTGGTTCAAAGATGGCTGGATCTAGAGTGTGCGATGCTGGGTTTAAGTGTGTGATGCTGGGATTAAGTGTGTGATGCTGGGATCAAGGGTATGTGATTACTAAATTGGTCCATTCACTGATTTGGCATAATTCTGGGCATGGAAAATGAGAAAGCCCACCCCGAATGTGAGTGCCACCCACCCTAAAGTTATATAGCCTGGATGAAATATAAGGAACAGAAAGAGGGCTGCTGCTTGTCACCTGCTGGTTGCTGCTTTTGCTACCTTCTGCCTGCCATGAACTGTTTCTCTTCTGTGATGCCTGTCTACCATGCCACTCTGTCTTGGAGCCAGCCAACCATGAACTGAAACCTCTACAAACTCTGAGCTGAAATAAATCTTTCCTCTTTTAACTTTGGGTGTCAGGTATTTTCTCTCAGCAACAAGGAAAGTAACTAAGACACACAGTGATGCTTACAGAACCCACAGAACAACCCTATGCTTCCCACCCTCTCCCCAGTGCATTCCAGTAAGAATTTTGTCTCTATCTCTCCATAAAAAAGCTTTTGGGGCCAGGGATTTAGTTCAGTGGCACAGCACCTGCCTGGAAAGTGTGAGGTCCTGAGTTCGATTCCAAAAAAAAAAAAAAAAAAAAAGCTTCTTAAGGTTACCCATAGCCTTATCTGTTTTCTTAGAATTTGCTCTCCTGGCATCATTTGAAACCACTGATGACTGCCCCTGCTGAGAGACTGTTTTTGCTCATTCCTCCTGGCTCCTTCTCTTGTATATATCTTGCTTCCCTCTCTTTCTCTTTGTAGTCTCCAAACTGTTGGGTGTCCCAGGGCTTCCTCTTCTCTTCTGTCTCTCCAGCTGTCTTCACCCAGTGTTGAGGCTGCGGGTGTCATTGCTGGACTTCATCCACCCAGCCTCATCTGTCCCCATCCCTCTCCTGAACTCTGTACTCAAATCTGGTACCATCTTCCGATTCCTCTTGTGTGATATCTAACAGGAATTTTGAACCAACCAGGTAAAAACTGAGTTGCCCCTCTGCCTCTCAAAACCCACTTCTCCTCCAACCCCCATGTTTTAGTCACTTTTTGGTCACTGGGACAAAATACTCAACACCCACAGCTTAAAGGAGGAGAGGTTTATTTTGGCTCACAGTTTTAGTCCATGGTTGGCTGGCTCCAAGACAGAAACAGGATGGCGGAGGGGCATGGTGGAGAAAAAGGTGCTCAACCCATTGAAGCAAGGAAGAAGAACATAAAGGGAGGAGCCAGGGATAAGACTATACCCTTCCAGCTCACACCCTCAGTGACACACCTTGAACCAGGCCCCAAACCCTAACAGCACATTCAGCTGCTGAACTCATCAATAGATGAATCCACTGATGGGTACAGCACTCCCATAATCCAATCACCTTCCACACACATGAGAAATTTCGGGGACACTTTATATCTAAACCATAGGGCCGGTGAGATGGCCCAGTGGCATTAGTGCCTGCCTGGCAAGCGCGAGGTCCTGAGTTCGACTCCTGGTACCCACATACGAAAAAAAGGCCGGTGATATCGCTCAGCGGCATGAGCGCCTGCTGGTGCTCAAGGTCCTGAGGTCAACCCCCAGTACCCACAAAAAATAAAATAAAAATAGATCTAAACCGTAATACCCCACATCTCATGAATATCACTAGCCAGTTGCTCATGGAAAATGTTCAGTTTTTTTTTTTTTTTCCTTCTCTTTCCTAATCCTACCACCTACCTCTACACTGGCAAGTTCCATACACACTTGCAGCATATCTGAAACCAGACATGTCTGCAGCTGTTGCTCCCCTTCTAACCCACTTCTTCCTGTCTCTAAAACACTGCACCATTCTCTCAGCTACTCTCACCCGATCTGTGGTAGACAACATTACAGCTATTACTCAGTCATGACAGTGTCAAACTGTTCAGTGCATTCAAACCTCCAATGCTTCCCACTGCAGTTACCAAAATATCCACCCTCCCTCCCACACAAGCATGCTTGTCTACACCCCAACCTGCCATGAGCACTACAGCTGACAACTGCACACCCAGCCCACGCTGATGACCAGCTTGGGCCACAGTCAAGAGGGGCACACACCACGGTGCAGCACGGGATACTCAGGGGATAGTCTGTAGGAACCCAGGAAAGGTTTTTCTCAGGAGGAGGCCTTGAGAAGTTCTCCCTTTTACCTCTGGATATTTGTCATGGCTGTATTTGACCCCAGGAAGCCATGGGATTCATTCTGATTCTGTACTTATAATGAAGCAATCACCAGAAAGATCAAAGCAAAGCAGAAAGATGGACATCCCCGGGTCCTTGATGATATGGCATTTCTAGACTATGTAAAAGAGATCATCAATTCCCTTATCGTTTAAGTCAGTATGAGCTGAAGTTTCTTCCACATGCACTCAAAAGCATCATGAGATTACATCTTCCCTCATCATGCTCAGCACCACTGGCCTTCTTTCTGTCTCTAGAACATGCCAAGTTTTCTCTCTCCACAGGGCCTTTGCACTGCTTGTTTCTTCTTGGCATGTTCTGTCATAGAATCTCTGAAGAGGCTTGCCTTAGGTCAAGCATCACAGGACCCCCAAGCTAGAGTAGGACACCTTCCTACTCCAGACTCTTGCTGTTTTATTTTCCTCTTATTTTCTTGATGACATATATCATTACATTATAGATCCTCTTTATGTCCACACATTTACTTTCTGTCTCCCAGGCTAAAATGTAAGCTCCATGAGAGTAGAAACATGGTATAGCATGTAGGCTTTCAGTGAGTGTTCAATATACATCTTTTAAATGAACAATAGGTGGCTTGAGAATACAGCCTATTAGAAGAACAACAAGCACGTTTGTGTGCACACACAAAATAGATTAGGATGAAAAGAAAGATAAACACCAGATATTAAAGAGCTTTGTATTTTATCCTAAAATTAACAGAAAGATACTAATGGGTTTTGAGACAGAACATCAGACAGTGCAGTACAATGATCTTAATAGAAGAAAGACTGGAGGCGACAAGCCGATTTAGAATACCATTCCCCTGGACCAGGCCAAGAAATGTGACTCTAACAAGACAATGGCTTTGGGTAGAGAACACAGAATAGAGACACCAGAAACAAAGAGTGGGCAGGGCTTCAACTCCACCGAGTATGGATACAAATAAAAAGGAAGAATCTGTGACAACTTCCTGGTTTCTGAATGGACAGAGAACGGGGTCAGTCATGAAAACTGAGGCTCAAGCAGGGAGATCAAATCTGGGCTTGGAGAAGATGAGTGTAATTCTGAATATGTTGACTTTGGGATGTTGATGACAGCCATGTGTAGATGCCCAGGTACAGCTGGATATGCAGGTTTGGTCACAAAGGAGTCTGGCCTAGAATAAGGCACATAGATTAGATTTAAGCCATGAGAGGACATAGCATCCTGCAGAAGGACTTTAGAAAGCAAATAAGTCTAAAGACAAATCCTAAAAATCAGTAATATCTAAGAATCAGGAAGAGAGAGTAACTGCAAGGAGACTGAAAAAAGTAGAAAAGAGGAGGAAAGAATCAGAAGTGTGCAATTTCATAGAAGTTAAGGAACCTTCAAAAATGGGAGAGTGATGGACAATGATAAAGCTTCAGCAGTCAAGCTACCTGAGAACTACGAAGTGCCCGTTTGATTCAGTAGCAAGAAAGTTTTCGGAAATCTTAATGAAACCGTTTCAAGGATCTCGGGATCAAAAGCCAGATTGCAGTGGGTGGGGGAGTGAAGAGGAGACGACAAATGAAGACAAGGTCCTTCCCAGAGGCTCAGTTGGGGCTAGCATCCTCAGCCCTTCCATCTTGGAGGCTTCTTTCCCAAACCCAAGTATGGAAACAATATGTGCTCAGAAGTCACGGACACCATGACACTACAGAGTCATCAGACAGACAGCTATCGCTACCATGTCTAAGCAATCATCTTTACTTAGATGTGTGGAGGGCAATGAAGTCACTTCCTTTAAGAAGGGAACAACATCTTTAAAACTAACACATAATAAAATGTGAGCAATAGAGAAGTGCACAATGCATGATGGCTAAGTCCCTTTCCACTCTCACCCAAATCCCATCCTTCCCTGCAGGATTAGCTGCTATGGCTGCTTCCTGCACATCCTTCCAGAACTCTTTCTATGCATTTACATGTACTGTATTTCATTCAGCAAATACACACTGACTGCCTATCATCTGCCACATCTTTCATGTACATAGTTTTTCTTGCCATTTTTGAGACAAGATAAAAATTTCACCAAATATATATTAGAAAATTTCTTTTGGTGTGTATTTGTAGTCAGCAGACCCCTTTACAGTTTCACTTTCCATGGCTTCGGTTACCCCCAGTCAACTGTAGTCTGAAAACACTAAATGGAAAATCCTTGAGATAATTCATAAGTCTGAGTTGTGCACAATGAAAGACCTCACCATCCCAGTTCATCCTGCCTCAGATGTAAATTATCCCTTCATCTAGAGTATCCACACCATATACACTACCCATCCATTAGTCACATAGTAGCCAACTCAGCCATCAGATTAACAGTTGATATATCATAGCATTTGTGTTCAAGTAACCTTTATTTTACTTAGTAATGGCCCCCAAAATACAGAAGTGTGGATGCAAAGGAGTGGCACCACAGTGTGAAACGTGGAAGGACAGATTAATTTTGGTACTATGTGGCAACACTTCAGGGTATAGAAAAAAAATGATACGTTTAAGGTTTGATATTATCCAAGGTTTCAGACATCCAGTGGAGGAGCTGGAATACACTCCCCATGGATAAGGGGGACCACTGTATCTAACTTATGCTTTGCAATGTCCCATAATATTTCACAACACATACGTATACACCAAAAATCATTTGCTCTTCTCCTGTTAACAGACATTAACGTTGCTTCTAATTCTCATTGTGTAATAAACCAAGGTATATTTTATTGTTTATTCATCTTGTGTTCATTGCAAATATTCATGTAAGCTATGTTCAAAAATGGAAATGGTGGACCAAAATGTTCATTTTTAAGTTTTCCACATCCTGTAAGATATTGGCAACCGTTGCCCAAGTGCCACGCAAACGGCTGTACTAATGGCGTCAATGGGGTGTGAATGCACCTTTCCTTGTGACTCACCAACCCCAGATAGAATCTCTGCCTTCTTAGCGTTGGCCCATCAACCTGTGAAACATAGCATCTCACTGATGTTTTACTTACATTCCCCTGATTTTTAGTGAGGTTGAACATCTTTGCAATGTTTATTGGTCACTAATATTCGGGGGACTTTTCCCCTTGGGACTTTACCTTGTTCCTCCTATTATTTGTCTCTTTTGTTCCTTTCATTTGTGTGAATCCTGTAATTATCATGATCATGCCCTTTGTCCTGTTAGATCTGTCCTGCAGATAGATTCTCCCAGTTCCTGGCTTGCGCTTGAACTTTGTTTCTAGTATCACTCACTGATCAGAATTGTTTGGGTTTTCAGTTATGGTTTTGTTGGTCAGATCTGTCAACCACTTCCTCTCTGGTGTTTGGATTTTGTGTCTTGCATAGTAATTCTTCATAAACCAAAAATCATGAAAATAATGCCTCTGTATTTTCTCTTAGCACTTTATGAAGTTTTAGGGTTTGTTTTTGTTTTCCTGTTCTGGGGATTGAACCCAGAGCCTCTGCACTGAGCTGGATTCCCAGCCCTCCTTTTTTTTTATTTTTTATTTTGACATAGAGTCTTCCTAAATCACTAAGTTACCCAGGCTGGGCTTGAATTTATAATCCTTCTGCTTTAGCTTCCCTGAGTGCTAGGATTACAGGCATGCGCCACCCAGTGTATTTCATATAGAATTTACTTCTGCGTTTGGGAGAAGACTGGATTCTAACTTTTTCCCCAGAGGGTAAGCAACTTTCCTAAAGGTATTTATTGGACAGTACATCCTTTCCCTGCCACTCATTACATACTCTCCTCCTTAATTATGTATATTCCCTATATCCACTTACAAGTGACCTGGTAGCCTCTGAGCCACATCCATGTGAAAACAATTTTGGATTAATAGAAAAGTTATCAAAATATAAATATATTTCCAAGTCATACAAAGAAGCCACCAACAGCTTCCAGTCTCTGTCAACCTCCCTGCAGCCTCAAATCCCCATCTCGTGCTCTGGAAAAGGCTGCTGCAGAGATCTTCACACAGCTATGTTAGCTACACCCTGCTGCCTCCCAGCTGCACCTTCCTAAAAGACCATCAGTGTGATCACGATCCCAAAGAAAGCCCTGGAGATGACTACATCTCCATCCATTTCCTCCATGGCAGCATTTCTGTACAGACCTTTGTTCCTTCACTGACATTTGCAAATTGTTAAGGCTTAAAGTCAGAACAGGATATTTCAAGAGGGAAGGTTTTTCTTCCCAATACTAGTTAAGAAAGTGGGAGAGATCAGTGAAATAACACTATTCCAGAGGTGACATGGTTTTCATTATTTTTTCAAAAGAAAAGAAAATACTTTATCACTACAAACTGCTTTGAGTAGATCAAACCATGCTGTGGCTCATTTCTGTTTTGCTATCCTCCTTAATGCATGGCTGCCACCTGGCAAAGATTCCTCCTCAGCGTGAACAGATCAAATATCCTTTCACTGAGCGGGGAAGTAACTTTGTTTCAAATCTCATTGATATGGCTGATAGCTATACTTCTGTTTATTTTTATTGTAATTTCCCAATTCCTTAAATGCATGGTGCATGCCATCCAAGGTTTCCATGTGTATATAAGCAATTTTTTAATTATACTATCTTTAAAAGACCTGCCATCAATCAGCCAACACACAAGAATTAGAATAAATGATTCAAAATGAGCAACTGCATTTCAAGCACAGATTGCCAAAACAGGCCACATGCACAAATAGCTTAAACTTCTACTGAGTGAAAAAAGTTAGAATGCTAAGTTCCAGATTTTAACATACCCACACCATCCACAGACCATGTACTTTTGAATTATTCAGAATGTAGATTCCTCATTCTCCACTGGGACCAAGCATGAGATAATTGACCGAAATTATATTTAGATTCTCCCCATAAGGAAACAACTTGGCCCATGAATAAGAGAACTTTAATCAGCTGAGTAAAGTAATGCAGAGCTTAGCTGACCTAGATAGGGCTCATAGGGAGACTAGTATCTGTCCAAT
Source organism: Erethizon dorsatum (assembly GCA_028451465.1). Classification (NCBI taxonomy): domain Eukaryota; kingdom Metazoa; phylum Chordata; class Mammalia; order Rodentia; family Erethizontidae; genus Erethizon; species Erethizon dorsatum. The sequence goes on from CM051828.1 coordinate 60,630,249, forward strand.
TCAGAGATTCAGGAAAAAGCAAGAGCAAGAGCAAGAGAAATTTATTCACAAGAGCAAGAGGCACACTCAATTCTACTTGTTAACAAAAGTGAGGTGCTACAGATTGCACTAACACAGAATATTCCTTAAGATTTCCTCAAGTCAAAATTTTTTCAGTGCCAAGCATCATATCCAGGGCCTGGAACATTCTAGGAAAGTGCTTACCACTGAGCTACACCTCTAGCCCCAAGTACAGTATTTGAAATTCACGGTACATAACTCTCACCAGGGGGAGTTTATGAAATGTTGATCCAGGCTTGTCCCAGGTCTTCCAATTTACACGTGCAGAAAAACTCTAGGCAGGGTCTGGCCCTGGGACCCTGCAGTCTGTGATCGTTGGTCTGTGCTCTGGCAAATACTTGTGCTGTCATCTTGGACAATTGCTGTAAGGCCTGAAAGAAAGACCAACCCCATGGAGGATAGTGGTACAGCTTTGCTGCCAGGTGACGTGACAACCAATTGTAGGTCCAACCGGGACACTGATGGCCACAGGTAACACAAATACCGTCCATGCATTTCACAGCAGAGGTTTCCTGACCCAAAAGAGCAATGGCCACCATTTCCTTCAAGTTGCTCTTAGCCAAAAGAAAAGCCTCCAGCTTCCTTGCTTTCCCCTAAATTTGTTTTTACAGGTGGTCACCAGGTCTGCCAAGTACACATGATGAAATGACAACTTTCCCAGCTTTCTGAAGCCAGCAATGGTGCTTTGAAGCCCCTCATGCTTCAAATCTCTCTGACTTCTGCCAGCAGCCAGATAAAGCTATCTGCTTTTAAAGGGGATCTATCTGTGATATCTGCCCACAGGACTCCATGAGGATGATCTACATATCCAAAGGGCAGCTGTACCAAACACTAGATAAGCAAGGAAGAGTCTTTCCTCAGGCTCTCAGGTTCCAGGAAGCAGGGTGGAACATCTTCGGGGGCCATTTGAGAAATTCCACTGACCAGACCTGCCTATATGCTTCATTGTAGGTGGCCCTCAGTGTGTCTTTAAGTTTCTGAATTGGCAGTTTCCTTTCTTGAGAATTTAGGATAACACCCTTTTCTCAAGACTCAGCACATCATGAAAATGATTGCAAATTCTAGACAAATATTTGTTCACAAATACATGATTGCTTAAGCAAATATCCTCAGCAGGTATAACATACTATATTAACCATAATTCACCAAGATGCTGCTGTTGTTGCCTCTTGCCCTTCCCATTAAAAGGGTGTTTCCTAAGGATGGCAACAGCTTGATCTGCTAATTTTTACTTCATCCATGTTGCAACAATGAGGAGAGTAGCAGACAGGACTCAGGATATGCTATACTTTGGATCTTCAGTTCTCACTTCAGATCCGTCCTGGGTCCAGGGGACCCACTTCCCTCCTTCTTCTCTTCCTTGCATTGCTATACTCCGGGCCTGGACAGCAAATCTCAGAGAGGCTCCTTCTCTGCTGTTTACCACTCCACCATCTTCCTGGAAGTCCCTATACCTTGGATCTTGAACACTCCTCAAAGGCCCGTGTGTTAAAGGCTGGGTTGCCAATGCATGCTGCTATTGGGAGGTGGTGGAAACTTCAAGAGATAAGGCCTAATGGGAGGAAGTTAGGTCCCTGGAGTGTACCTTTGAAGGCAATATGGGACCCCAGCCCCTTTCTCTCTCTCTCTTTGCATCCCTGTCACCATGAGGTAAACAAGTGTCCTCTGATACATGTTCCTACCATGGTATACTATACTACCACAGACCCAAAGCAAAAGAGCCAAGTGGCCATGAACTGTAACATCCAAAACTATGAGCCAATACTTTAGTCACTTTCTTGTTGCTAGGACACAATAATCAACACCTACAATTTAAGTCAGGAGAGGCTTATTTTGGCTTATGGTTTCGGTTTATGGTAGGGTGGCTCCAAGGCAAAAATGGCAGAAGGGAATGGCAGAAGAAAGCTGTTCATTCCATGGCAGCCAGGAAGCAGAGAGAGAATGGAGGAGCCAGGAACAAGAACACACCCTTCCAGGTCATGTCCTCAATGACCCCTGTCCAACCAGGCCCCATCTCCTAACAGCACACTCAGCTACTGAACTCATCAATGAATGAGTTCATTGAAGAATATAGCACCCCATAATCCAGTCACCTTCCACACACATGAGAATTTTGAGGAACACTTTAGAACTAAGCTGAAGTAACAGCCAAAATAAACCTTTTTGCTTTATAAGTTTATTTTATCAGTTTACTGTTATAGTAACAGAAAGGCAGCTAACATAGGGAGTAACTAAAAAGTTTAATAAAATGATAGAGTTAAGGAAAATGTTAAGATTGACAAGATTTAACCTAAAATGAAAAACAGAAGGGCAGCATCTCTGAGTCTAATGAGCAAGAGGAAAAGGTAGTTACCAGATCACTGAGGTCTTTACTGGTAGAGAAACACAATCATAGTACACAGTATATCGATCATTGTTAATTTCCAATTACTTTGTTTTGAAATTCTGAGGGCTGGGGATATAGCTCAGCAGCACAGCACCTGCCTGGCAAGCACAAGGTCATGAGTTCAATTTCCAGTACAAAAAAAAAAATTCTGTATCATTGTTTTTATTTTTTCTCTTTAAAATAAAAAAAAAAAAAAATTGGGGCTGGTGAAATGGCTCAGTGGTGTAAGCACCTTCCTGGCAAGCGCAAGGGCCCGAGTTCGATTCCCGGAACCCACATACAAAAAAAGGGCCAGTGATATCGCTCAGCGGCACGGGCGCCTGCTGGTGCACGAGGTCCTGAGGTCGACCCCTGGTACCCACAAAAAAATAAATAAATAAAATAAAATAAATTAAATTAAAAATCAAAAATTAAAAGAATTTACAAAAAACATACAATCATCTCTAACCCACAGCTGGCATGGAAAACACTAAGGGCAAAATATTCTGAGTTCTCTCTTCCCTTCTCTGGTACCTCCCATTGGCAGAACCCAACTGGAAGCCTGGTGAATGCAAGCAACAGAGATCAGCCTCCCAGCTCATAGACCTTGATGAGCAAGTTGAAAGTATGGTGACTTTGTTATCAAGTAAAAAGGATATATTAGTCTTTAAAAACTGAGGTTTGCTTCAGTAACCAAAGACCTAAAATCCCAGTGGTTTTCCATAACAGCTGTAGCACTGCTATATGTTGTCTTCCCTCAAGAACAAAGGCCAACAGAGCATCACCATTTGAAGCACATTCAATCCTGTAACAAAGAATAAAGAAGAAATCCCCATGCCAGCTGTGAAATCTTCTGCCTGGAAATGTCACACATTAATTCTGTCCACATGTCACTGAACTACATAGCAAGACCTTGTCTCAAAAATCTATTAATTAATTAATTAAAAATCAGTGGATGGTTTTATCAGAACAAAGGAAAGAACCAGTAAAGTAGAACACATAAGAGTAGATATTACCTAATCTCCAATCTGAACAGACAAACATAAATTGAAGGAGGAAAAAAAAAGAACCTCAAGGACCTATGGGACTATAGCAAAAGATCAGCATTTGTGTCATCAGAGTCCCAAAGAGAGAGAAGAAAGTGAATGGGGCTGTAGCTAAAGAAATAATAAATATAAAATAATAAATAATAAAATTTCCCAAATTCAGCAGATGACATAAACCTACAGATTCAAGAAGCTGAGCAAACTCTACACAGGATAAATGCAAACAAGTCCATGCCAGAACTCATCATAAAGTTCTCAAAGTTGAAAACCAAGAAAAATGTCTTACAAGCAGCTACTGATACATAGCACCTTTCCTACAGTGGGGAAAATTATTCGAATTACATACCTATGATCAGAAATCATCCAAGCCTGCCAGGCATCATAGCACACACCCATAATCCCGGCACTCTAGGAGGCTGAGGCAAAAAGATTGAAGTTCAAGCCCAGCCTGGTCAAGTTAACAAGTCCCAAAACAAAATATTAGAGTTTGGGGGAGAGCCTGAGGACATAGCTCAGTGCCGAGGTCCCAGGTTCGGTTACTAGTATGACAGGAAGAAGGAAAGAAGAGGGAGGAAAGAAGGGAGGGATCATGGAGCCAACAGAAAGTGGCATAACACGTTCAAATGCTTAAAGAGCTGTCAATTCAGAATTCTATATTCAGGAAAATTCTTCAGGAATGAATGATATATAATAGCATTTTTAGATGAAGAAAATCTAAGAGAATTTGTTACAACTAGACAATACTAAAAAATTAGCTAAAGGAGGTTACTGAAATAGAAATGATAGAAAAAGGAAGATTGGAACATTGGAAAGGTAGAAAAAGCAACAGAAAGAGTAAAATATGAGTAAAACGACAAACAGCCTTTTCTTCGCTTCCTGAGTTTCCTAAACTGTGTTTGCAGTTGAAACAAAAATTGTATCACTAGATTATGTTGCTCTCAATGTACACAAAATATTTAAGATACTATAAACAAGGGAAGATAAAGATGTAAAGGGAGATAAGATTTTTGCACTAAAACTGATAAAATATTAAAACCAGTAAACTGATGTTTTAGGTAGAGATAGAGATGAAGATGGAGAGGGGATGGAATCCCCTCATCTCCCTTCTCTTCACCCCCTCCCTCCTTCCCCTGTACCTAGCCCCAGGGCCAGTGAGGGGGCTGGCGGGCTTGGGTGCATGCAGGGGGTACTGTGCAAATGGACCACTATCTGAGCAGCTGTCAGCCTCCATGGTTCTTTCTCCGTGGGAGAATATTATCCATTATTATTCTTCTGAAGATCCCTGGAAAGGCTGCAATGTAAGCATTCAAGTGGCAGTTTGCAAAATGCAAGACAACATCCACATGAACTCAGTAATCCCTGCAGAACAGTACTTCTACCTGAAGGCCAAAGTGGCTGACAGACAGCAGTGGCTGGTAGCCCTGGGGTCAGCCAAGGCTTCCCTGACGGACAGTAGGACCCAGAAGGAGAAAGAATTTGCTGAAAACTTGAAAACCCAATGTCAGAGCTAAGACTCTACTATGACCTCTTTGTTCAGCAGGTAGATTAAAAAAAAAGGCACCACAGCCAGTGTGTCTAATTCTGGGGACGGAATCAACGTGGGAACTCTGCTCAAGTTGGCCCACAATACTTTTCTGAAGATTTGTGCTAGTTGCCACCGCAGTCTTCTCCACTGAGGGGCTCTCTTGTGCTCCCCCAGGATCACTGCCGTTGGCCATGCTCAAATCAAGCAAGACGAAGCATCCTTTTGCACTGATTCATACTTCATTGGAAAGGCAAGTGGAGTTGAACAATTGTGAAAATGGATCTTTAAATATGGGAATAAATGGTGATGAAGAAATCCTGATGAAAAACAAGACCTCCTTGAATTTGAAATCTGCAGAGATAGACCGCAACATAACCAGAAAATCCAGAGGCTAACAGTCCAGGGTGAAATTATGAAGGAAAATGGAGAGGAAAGCCTGAGAAATCATGACAGCAACTTGGTACGGCCTTGATCAGACCCCTAAGTAGCTCTCCACAATCCTCCTGGGAAGAAGACACAGAAGTTATCTCGGTTTTCTTTCATAAGATGAATGCCAGGCTTAGTGACATTGAACTTATGGAAAACAGTGACATTCCTACAGAAACATGCTTGGCATCATGTTATGCTGTGGTTCTAGTGTTAGATAAACTTGTCCCTACTGTGTTTGCTCCTACTCATATGGATCTTGTTGGAAATACTCAAAAGTCTCAAATTTCGAGATGGAATTTCTGTTCTTTTTTTTTTTTTTTTTGTCTTGAGACAGGGTCTTGCTGTGTAGTTCAGGCTGGTCTTGAATTCACTATACATAGTGGCTTCAAACTCACAGGGATCCTCCTTCCCCAGCTTCCCACCATGCCTGAAAACTAAATGGGTTTTTGACAAAAATGAAAAAAATCAGGAAAAGGATATACAGACAGCACTAAATAATCCATATGGTAAAACATTACATCCATACATTACAGCAATAGCATGGTTGAGTAATTCAAGGGGTTTTTGCATTAGTTGTGAGGGAAGCTCCATCCTATAAAGATTTTTGTGGCCACATTAACCATAAAGGAAACCAGAAAAGACCGCACCTCCTAAATTCAGCAAAGAAAGTTTGTTAAAGTACTGTGTTGTTCTACATCATTCCCAGCAACAGCTTCAGCCCTTTCTAACCTTTTACCTTAGGAGGATGAAGAGGAGATGGCAAAACCCAGTGCTTTTATATATAATTTTTAAAAATATGTATGAGTTTTTGTGTGCTTAAAAATCAAGGTCCTATATATTTCAGTTCAACAACCCTCCTGGAAACCAAATCATAGCTGTTACAGACTTGAACAACTAGTAATAAAAGCAGATTTGACAAAATTAAATTAAGTAAAACAAAATGACAAGTTTAAGCCCTAACATATCAAAATTATATTAATGTAAGTGGTTTAATTACAATGATTAAAAGATTTTAATTGAGAGAGTAGATTTAAAAACATGCCTCTAGGGCCGGTGAGATGGCTCAGCAGCATAAGGGCCTGCCTGGCAAGCGCGAGGGCCCGAGTTCGACTCCCGGAACCCACATACGAAAAAAGGGCCGGTGATATCGCTCAGCGGCACGGGCGCCTGCTGGCACGCGAGGTCCTGAGGTCGACCCCTGGTACCCACAAAAAAATAAATACATAAATAAAAACATGCCTCTGTTACATACTGTCAATAAGAAATTCAATTAAAATTTTACAACATAGGTTAAAGTAAAAGGAGACAAAAAGATATGCTATGCAGATATTAATCAAAAGAAAACAGGACTGGGTGTGGTGGCACATGCCTGTAATCCCAGCACTCTTAGAGACTGAGGCAGAATTCCCAGTTTGAAGACAGCTTGGACAAGTTTGTGACTTAGCAAGACCCTGTCTCAAAAAAAAATTTTTTTTAAGGCTGAAGATGTAGGTGAAGGCACACACTTCACACATCTGTGTGAAAGCCCTCGGTTCAATCCCCAGTACAAAAAGAAAGAAAAAAGTGGAGTATGGGGGCAGGCATGCCTTTTTAATATCTGAAAAAAGTATGGAGTAAGCAAAATTGCCAGAGATAAAAAAGTGTTACTGGGATCATGGGCTGCTCTGAGCTCCTTCTAGAGATTCTTTCTAGGTTCTCGTGATCCTGAACAAATAATTGGTCAAGAAATGGACAAAAGGTAGCTAGGTTTTACATTTATTAAAGATAGGAAAAGAAATATGTTCTGCAGAGTAAGAGAGGATCAGTTAAAGGTAGGAAAAGAAGTACCCTCTGCAGAGTGAGAGCGGGCCACTGAAGAGAGAGCACAGCGGCCATAAACTCAATGGCAGCTGTCTTTTGTACCCTGCATTCTGGCGTCAGATCTGGGCTGTCCTGTCGAAAACCTCCTTGATTTCATGCAAGAACTGAAGATAGCATTTTCCGATTGGTCCCAGGTGCAGGGCTTGGGAACTGTTCTTCTGTGCATGTGTCCTGGATCTCCATGACTGACAGGTCATGCCCACTTGTCCAGCCAGTTGCCACACCCTAATCTCCTGCCTCAGAAGGACATCACATAATGTTGAAAAGGTCAATCCACCGAAGATATGTAGTAATCCTAAAGGAATATGCACCAAACAGAGTTGCCACTGGTAGAATTGAAGGGAAAAATAGATAACTTCATAACATTACCTGGAGAATTCAACATCCAGAACTAGACAGAAAATCAGCAAAGATACAGAAAAACTCAAAAACACCATCAAGCAATAGCACTGACTTTTTCTTATTTTTTAATTTTTATTTTTATTAGTACATGTTTGCAGAACATAATGATTACATTCATCATGTAATAACATTGATTTTTATAGAACACTCCAACAGCAGCAAAGTACTCATTCTTTACAAGCATTCCCAGGACAAAAACCACCACAGACCAAGCCTGAGTCGTAAAACAAACCTCAACAAATTTAAAAGAATGGAAATCACAAAGAACTAGTTCTCCAACAACAGTGGAATCAAACCAAAAACTGATAATGAAAAGATAACAAAAAGAATCTCCAAACAGTTGGAAATAACAACATAGTTCTAAATAATCCATAGAGTAAAGAAAAAACCTCAAGGGAAATTTAAAAGAACACTGAACTGAGTAAACATTAAATTATAACATATCACAGTGGGTGGGGTACAGCTAAAGCGGGGCACTGGGAGTTAGTGTCAAATGTTCCTGATACATAATAAATGAGGTAAAGTCTCAAATCAGTAATCTGAGTTTCCACTCCAAAACCCTAGAGAGAAAAGAGCAAAATAAACTGAAACTGAGGAGAAAATAAAGAGCAGGGCCGGTGAGATGGCTCAGCGGCGTAAGCGCCTGCCTTGCAAGCGCGAGGGCCCGAGTTCGACTCCCGGATCCCACATACGAAAAAGGGGCCGGTGATATCGCTCAGTGGCACGGGTGCCTGTTGGCGCACGAGGTCCTGAGGTCGACCCCCTGGTACCCACAAAAAAAAAAAAAAAAAAAAAGAAAAGAGCAAAAATAAATGAAATTGAAAACAGAAAAACAATAGAGGAAAACAAATGAAACAAAGTTATTTACTTGAAAGGTCAAGAGAAGTGACAACTTCTAGCATGACTGATAAAGAAAAACAAAGAGAAGAAACAAGTTATTGTTATCCGTGGATATCATCTTGCAGATGCCAAAAGATAATAAAATATATTGTGCATCTATTAGTTTTTTATTTCTTCTGTCAGAAGTTACCACAAATTTAGTGGCGTAAACTACACATATTTGTTATCTTGCAGTTCTGTAGGTCAGAAATCTGACACAGTTTCATGGGGTTACAATCAAGGTATCAATAGGCACACTTCTTTCTGGAGGTTCTAGGAGAGAATCCATTTCCTTGATCATTCAGATTACTGGAAGAGTTCTGTCTTTTTTTTTTTTGAAGTTGTAGGACTGAAGTCCTCATTTCCTTATGGGCTGTCAGCTGAAGGCCACTGTATGTGTCTAGAGGCCACCAGTGCTTTGGTTCATCTCTTCCTTTCTCCACCTCAAAGCCAGTATGTATACATCTTACCTCTCTTTCTTCAAATCTCTCCTGACTTTTCTTCTATCATCTTGTCTCACTCACACTTCCCCTTTGTCTTCTACTTTTAAAGATTTGTATGATTACATTAGACTTATGTTCGAAAAGAAATAAACCACATCAAAATCAGAAAGGAAGAAATAAAACTTTCCTATTTGTAGATACCATGATGGCCCATAGAGAAAACCCTAGGAAATGTATTTTTTAAAAAAACATTAGAATTAAAAAGTGAGTCCAGCAAAATACAAGGGGAAACACATAAAAAATTATATTTCTACATCTAGTAATATATATGTAGGAACTAAAATAGAAAAATTTTTCCTACTTTGTTCTTTTTCATAAGTGTTTTAACTTTTAGTTCCTTTACTTTCCATATTAAATTTTAGAATAATCTTATCTGTATCTACAAAAATGTTCCTGGGATATTGATAGGTTTTATACTACATCTCTGTCAACTTCGGGAGAATTGAGATTTTTGTGGTATTTAATCTGTAATCTATGAATATAGTATATTCGTACTTATTTAAATCTTGAATTTCTTTCATTCATTAGTGTTTTATAGATTTCTGCATACAAATCGTGTACACATTTTGTTAGATTTTGCTCTAAGTTTTTTGAGTGACTGTAGCATTATACTTTAAATTTTAGTCCTTTTCCCTTCTCTATACAATTATTTCAAAATAAAAAGTTTTTTTTAATCAATGGTATTTGTATATACCACCAACAAATAGTTTGAAAATGTATTCTTTAAAAGAAACACACAAAAATATTTTTTACACAAAAGTATTTCAAAACAAGGCTAAATATGACAAAAGATTAAAATTTTATCAGGAAAAATTCTAAAATTTTATTGAAAGACTTTTAAAAGATTCAAAATAAATAATCATCTAAACACAACAAAAATATTTATGTGTGTACTTATTTATACATTCAATGAAATTTCAACTGAAACCCAACAAGATTTTTTGTAGTAATTGATAAACTGTAAAATATATGTGAAGAGTAAAAAGCAAAGAATGCCCAAGATATTCCTGAAGAATAATATGTCAGGACTTACATCACAGGAACCAAGAACTACTGGAAAACTACAGAAATCAGAATAATGTGATATCAATGCAGAGACACACACATCGATTAGGACAGGACAGAAGCTGGTCCAGACTAGCTGGAAACTTCTGATATCTGACCTGGCATTGCATATTAGTGGAGACAAGATGGATTATTTAGTAAATGGTGCTGGAACATTGGTCATACATTTGGAAAAAAATAAATCAGATTCTTAGTACACATTGTATGCAACAGTATTAAAGACAAATGATAAAGGCAAAACTATAAAATTTAAAAGACAAAATACAAACATATCAAGGCAATGAAGGATTTCTTAAAATACCAAAACTAAAACATGAAAAAAGACTGGCTATTTCTAATTAGGCATGGTGCCGCATGCCTATAATCCTAGCATTTTGGGAGGCTGAGGCAAGTGGATAGAAAGTTTGCAGCTTAGTGAGACCCTGTCTCAAAATAAAAAATAAAAGAGGGCTAAGGTAGTACCAAAGGCCTGGGGTTCAACCTCCAGTACTGGAAAACATACACACACAGGTGAGTGACTTCTACTAAATTAAATTTCAAAATTCTATTCTGTAAAAAGACCTTATAAAGGGAATGAGTAGAAAAGCAAATATCTGGGAGAAGATATTATCCCAGTTATCACTGACAAAGGACTACTCTCTAAAACATACACATAAAGAACTATATTAAGTAAAGAAACATAAAAAAAATTCCAATATGAAAATTGGGGAAAGATTACAAAACATTTCACACAGACAAATAAAAAAACTGCTCATATGAAAATATACCAAATATATATTAACAACCACAAAGAGAAACCACTTCCACCACATTCACCAGACTGGCAAAGATTTTACCATTCGACAGTGTCGATATTGGGAAGGCATGAGGAACATCTGGGGAGTCATACATGCTTCTAGCAAAGAGTTAACTGCATCAATTTGGAAACCAGTTGGGCAGAATCTAGAAAATGTGAATGCATATACTCTATGCCTCGACTTCTCAGTAAGAAAGTACCGTACAAAGATGTTGCCTACATGTGCAAGGAGATAGAAGAGAATGTTCTTGTGACTCTTTTTGTAATAGCGGAAAACTAGGTATAAATCAGATGCCCATCATCAAAAGAATTGCATATTCCTTCAACTGAAATCTATAGGGCAGTGAAAATGAACAAACTGTAATTATATAAAATAACATGGAATCTTGGGTATACACAAGTGTAGTAGAAATGGGAAGTCACAGAAGAATATAAAATATGGTTCCATATATTTTAAGTTCAAAAGTAAGAAAAATCCAAATCAAATATTCTTTATGACAACATATATATGTGGTACAACTGTAAAAAAAAATCAAGGAAAAGATAAACACAAAATTTATGTATTAGCTACTTGGAAGGGACAGAAAGGATGGCTCAGGAAGGAATCCACAGACACAAAGAGGATGGTAGTCACTCACCTAAACAGGATGGGTTTATTGACATTGTACACATAATTATGTGTATGTTACACATAACTTGAAACCAACAAAAATAAAGAAAAAGGAAACAAAAAACCTCTTGGGAACAACTTTGTTTTTTTTTTTTTTTTTTGTGGGTACCGGGGGTTGACCTCAGGACCTCACGCACCAACAGGCACCCGTGCCACTGAGCGATATCACCGGCCCCTTTTTCGTATGTGGGATCCGGGAGTTGAACTCGGGCCCTCGCGCTTGACAGGCAGGCGCTTACGCCGCTGAGCCATCTCACCGGCCCTCTTGGGAACAACTTTATCCTCACTAGAAATGATGGAGGAAAAGAAGACCACTTCCCAAAGATGCTCCAAAGCTGAACTCTCTGTCCTCAAGTAATGCTTCATATTGTCCCGCCCCATGAACACACACACACACACACACAGCATCATTTTCTACATTTAGGGAGTAGATTAATGGAGCACACAGGCTGATCATTGCCAGCAAAGGTAGGTAGTGGAGGGGCAGAATAGAGGACTGGAGAACGATGCCTTGGCCACCACCCTCCACTGGTCTGCAACTACAAGGTCCCCTCCATTTGCCCCAAGTGTGCATATCTGGAAAAACGGTCCCACCAGGCTGCTTTTGTCTGCTAGTCATCCAATTCCTCCTCTGTGTGAAATCCATCATATATAAACCTGAAAGTGTGGAGGGGAGGGGAAGCAAAGAGAGAGGAGGGGTTCCCAAATTTCAATTCCCTGCATGCTCCTCCTCTCCTCCCAAACTGTTTTCTCTTATGCTAGATCCTAGCACAGAGAAAGACACCCTCCTAGTCAACACTTCACTGTAATTCCGTTTCATTTGTTCCAAGTGAAAGTGTATGAGGAGGAGCAAAAGGGATGGTGCTGAGAGGGGGCTGGAAATGACAAGGTCCAGTGGTAGTGAAGAGACTCTGAAGAGACAGTGCATGGTTGTAACACAGCCCTGTCCTGGCCATGCCATTTCGAGTTGAGTCAGGAGATACGTTTCAAGGCAACTCCTGAGACCCTACCCTCAGCAGCTATTCATTGTGAACTCCATCTCCTGGCACGCTGTCCGTGAATTCTCCCCACACCAAGATCTTTGTGCACTAAAGTCAGTTGAAATTACCTATGACTTTGGGTCCTAGACACCCGCCCCCACCAGGACCTATGAATGTCCCTGGTACCAGGAATCTCCAGCTGGGAAATTCCTCTCTTATCATAGGGAAGCCCACCTAGAGAAGCAGGCCTCACCAGACCTCTCCTTATCTCCTCTGTGAGGGAACAAGAATTACGGTGTCTTGTCAAGCAGTGTTCTCCAGTGGAATCAAGGGAAACTGTCCATTTGCCCTCTGACCTTTTGGAAAAATTGCTGCTGGGCTCCTTTCTTGTCTAGTGAAAAATTTCAGCACAGCACTTCTAAAAGACAGATTGTAAAATACTCTTTATGCCTTGTTCAGATCTTCAAAGTTCCTCAGTCAAAGCTTTGGGCTTGAGAGAGTCCAGCTAGCTCCACCAGTGAGTACTATGGGGCCTTGGGACCAAGGGACATACCTGCTTATTTGCAAATGTGAGCTACAGTCTCAAAGGAGACTGGCAGAAGACTCCAGATGCCTACATCGTCTTTCCATTCCTCCTTCTACCTCTCATGTGAGAGAAAAAATAATAGTGTTGGCAAAAAAGGAATGAGACAAGATAAGTCCAGTTTCTTTGAATCCATCAATACTTTCCTCCTAAAATATTCATCCATAAATACTATGTAGAAAGAAAGGCTTGCAACAGTTGCTTCTACCTCTCCCCATAGCCTCAAAGCAGACTACATAGGGTATCATGGAGGTGGACTTCTTGAAGCAGAAATCTTCCCTTTTCAAATATTCATTAATTTTTTAGCCACTTTTTTCATTATTTAGAAGGTCAGTGAGGTCGAGTTATCTGAAGAAAGCAGGGCAGAGGCATCTGAAACTACAATGGAATTGTCTTCTACATGTGTTTCTAATACACTGGCAGGAGTAATGTCATCCAACTACACTTAGGTTACAGCATTATGATCAAATTGTCCCAAAACAAAAATTTTAAATGTGTGGAATTTCAGGAAAATCTATCAATGAAGAGTATCAGTTTTACAGAAAAGCAAATTTTGGTAACCAGAAATACAAAAGGGTCCATTCAAGAAGGAACTAGTAAAGTAATGAAATTGAGGTAGATATGGATAAGAGAAGGAAGGAAGGAAGGAAAGAAGGAAGGAAGGAATGAAGGAGAAAGAGAGAAAGAAAGAAAGAAAGAAAGAAAGAAAGAAAGAAAGAAAGAAAGGCCCGAACTAAGCAGATATTTGAAAGCTTATGCTGTGCTGGAGTTTAACTACATGAATTATCCAAATGGGCATAATTCACCATTCCCTCCTCTAAAAAACTTACTTTAAAAGTGCGATTCTCTTTTTTTTTTTTTTTTTTGTGGGTACCGTGGGTCGACCTCAGGACCTCGTGCTTGCCAGTCACCCATGCTACTGAGCGATACCACTGGCCCTTTTTTCGTATGTGGGTACCGGGAGTCGAACTCAGGACCTCGCACTTGCCAGCCAGGTGCTTATGCCGCTGAGCCATCTCACTGGCCCTAAAAGTGCAATTCTTTTTTTTTTTTTTTTAACTATATACTTTAATGAATTTTCACAAAGTGTGAAAGGGAAAAACTACCAGAAAAATTGTTCTTTTTAAAAAACTTTGTTCTTTTGAAACCGCCTAGCTCTGTAACTGCTTCATGGCTCTGTAATTACTTTCTTGACCCCTGTAACCACGAAAGCATAACCGAACATGCAGGATGCCTGATTGTACCATTGTACCAAGATTCATGATCATTAATCTAGCCTTGTAACCAATGATCTCACCCTGCTAGCTAATCAAAAGAACTGCCAGGCTGTTCTGTCTTGCCTTTGTACCTCCTGCTTATGCATCATATAAAAGCCCTAGACCATCAGAGATCGCGGCCTGATACTTTGGGAATGATCCCAATCAGTGCCCGTCAACATAAAATAAATCTCCCTCCAAATCCTGGGTGTTGTTTCCATGTTTCTGTTTGCCATAGCAAGGGAACACACATCAAGAAACAACCCCAGCACTGAAGAAAGAGAATAGGGCCAGCATCTTTGAAGACCCCCTAAAGTCTCCTCTCAGGCCTCAGCATTAGTCTTTCACCCCCCAATGGAAACCACTATTTTATCACCCCTCATTAGTTTTAGGTGCTTTTGAATATGACATAAATATAATCAGAACTTTCTGGGTTTTATTTCTTTCTGACATTATGTTTGTGGGATTAATCCATCTAAAAGTGCAATTCTGATTCAAGCAAAAGAATGGAAAATGAGCACTCAGAGAAATACTTCTACACACATATTCACAACAATTAAAATGTGGAAATTACTCAAATGCCCATCGAGTTGCTAAACACCATGTGTGGATGGATCACACATGCAGGGGTGCAAGACAGAGTTGGGGGTGAGGGAGAGACACCAAAGATGTGACTTGCAGCTGGGTCACCTGGCTGGGAAGCACTGCAGGCACTCCAAGAGAAAGACCAGTGCACAAAATCCCCAGTGCCAATCACTGTTATGTCTAAGTATGATGCATAGCTCAAGCAGGTGAATATTAAATTAATATGAGAGAGGGCTGGAGTGGTATTTACAAGAGGCAGTAGACATGGTGAAGTTTATTAAATGTTAATTAAAGGCCTTGATGTGTTTTGGGCTTCTGATTAAAGATAAAAATGCCATCTCAAATATATATATTTGTGTGTGTGATCTTGTTAATAATTCTATTATATTATTAACTCTACCTCTCTGGTTTATGGCTTATCCTACAGGAAAGCCTAGTCCCTTCTCTTGCTCAATTCCTGCAGAAGCACTCAGTGCCTACCTTCCACCCAACATCTTCCTAGGCCCTACCTGGGTTAGCCACAAGACAGTGGACAATGTTTTCTGCTGTCTCTTCATAATTGTCAATCAGGCTAAAAGAGTCCAGACTTCCACACTCATGAAAGCTACCTATCTGTACAAGTGGAAATTCTGAACCTACCTGAAACATTTCTTCTTTTCCATAGTATGAGCATCTTTCAAATGCATGAAGCAAAGAAATGACAAACCAGATGAAAAACATAATGAGCTGTTGTATTTAGTACATATTAGCCACTAGTCAATACCTGGGTCGCCTTAATGTTTACATCATAATTGAAGGTTTCTTCTCTAGGAATAAGGTTGGTACATAACTGGTTTTTATGGTATGTTAATATCTAATTTGTCTTGGGCAATATTAATGTAGCTGTTTCACTTGATGTTAACAGGGTCACATAATTGTCACTCTTTCTCTGTAAGCCAACACTCAGATTGCACTTGTGACATTAACAGTACTAGACTACATTCTGAGAGAACTTGGTTGCTGGGCTAACTACACTGCATCCTACTTTCCCAAAACAACCAAGGCAGTTGAATATTGAGGCTGTGGCACAGGATTATAGTTAGCCATGCCAAAAGTACATCACTGAAAAGCAACTAAAAAATCTCTATACTAGTGACAAAGTCATTAGACTTTAAGCATCCACAAACCTCAACACAAAACAAATGAATAAAAACAATAGAAACATGGGAAGAAAAGGCAACAAAATGCCTCTCCAAAGTCCCAGCTCCCTTGAAGCCAATCCAGGGGGCACCAAGGGACAGAATAGTATAAGCCACACACCTGAGTTACTCAAAAGCATAGCAGGAGAGATTAGAAAACAGTTGAAAGAGATACTCGGCAGAATTAGAGAAGATATAACTAAACATATCCTGGAAGTAATAACCAAAAAGATATAGGAGCTGTGAGAAGACGCTAATAGAAAGCTAGATAAGCTAAAAAAAAAAGATACAAAACATGAATGACCATGTGCTTGCTTCAACAGCACATATACATGAATGACCAACTCAACAAACAATTAGCACGTATAAAAGGGTTTCAGAAATCCAGGAGATTCAAAATCATGTTGAAAGTATGGGCAGCAGGATGGACAAATGTGAGGACAGATTTCCAGAACTAGAAGACAATGATGCCTTCAAAGGCCAACTACTCAAAGACACCTTAAAAACATCAAGAGAAAATGAAAAATTGATCCAACAACTGCTTGATGATGCAAAGAAGACTAATCTAAGAATAATTGGGATAAGTAAAAAACCAGAAGACAACACAAATGACACAAAAAACTTGTTCACAGAAATAATGGCAGAGGGCCAGTGATATAGCTCAGTGGCATAAGCATCTGCCTGGCAAGCGCAAGGTCCTGAGTTCGACTCCCGGTACCCACATTAAAAAAAAAAGAAAGAAAGGCATAAAACTTCCCAAATATAGGGAAAGAAATAAACATACAGATAAGTGAGGCATATAGAACACCAAATAGCCATGACCAAAAAAAGAACCTCTCCTTGCCACATTATATTCAAAATTTTAGAAGTCCATCACAGGGAAAAAATCTTAAAAGCTGTTGGAGAAAGGCAACAAATCACATGCAAAAGTAAACCCATTAGAATCACAGCAGACTTCTCTACACAAACCCTAAAGGCCAGGAGGGCTGAAGTGAAGTGTTTCAAGCCCTAAAAGATAACAACTTCCAACCCCAACTTATGTATCCTGCAAAACTTTCTTTTAAATTTGATGGAGAAATAGGGCATTTCCATGAAAAAGAGCACCTCAAGAAATCCATGACCGCCGAACCGACATTACAAACAATTCTCAAGGATATCCTAGAAAGAGACAATGAAGTCAACAGTGTCAATAAGTAAAAAGAATGAATATACCTGACAGGATGAGCAGCTAAGCAAAAGGGGGAAAAAATAAGGAAATCAGCAACAGGAAAATAATGCAATTAGAGAAATAAATCATTATCTCTCAGTAATAGTTCTCAATGTGAAAGGTCTCAAATCAATTGAAAGACACAGATTGGTAGAATGGATCAAGAAAGAAACCCCAACAATATGCAGCATACAAGAAACACATTTAATTCAAAAAGATGCTCACAAATTAAAAATCAAAGAATAGAAAATAATAGTTCATGCAAAGGGAACCCAGAAAAAAGCAGAAGTTGCTATCCTAATTTCAGACAAGTGGATTTCAAGCTAAGACTGATCAGAAAAGACAAAGAAGGTCACCACATATTAGTTAAGGGAACAATTCAAAGGGAAGAGTTAATAATTATAAACATATATGCACCAAATATGAAGAACCCAGCTTCATAAAACAAACACTAATGGGCATGAAAAATCAGATAAACACCAATCCACTTGTCATGGAAGACCTCAATACCCCACTGTCACAAATGGACAGATCAACTAGACAAAAAATTGACAAAGAAATATCAGAGTTGCACCAGCTCTATGAATGAATGGACTTAACAGATACCTACAGAGTATTCCATCCAACAACAGAATACACATTCTTCTCAGCAACACTTGGGACTTTTTCCAAAATAGACCATATACTAGCCAATAAAGTGTGCTTAACTAAATGCAAAAGAATTGAAATTATCCTTTGCCTATTATCAGATCATAGTGCAATGAAACTAGAAATCAATAGCAAAAGAAACCACATGAACTATGCAAACACTTGGAAATTAAACAATACCCTCTTTAATAATTAATGGGTCACAGATGAAATTAAAGAAGAAATTAGACAGTTTCTACAATCAAACAATAATGCCATTATGACATACTGAAACTTATGGGACAAAATGCAAGCAGTCCTAAGAGGGAATTTCATAGCAGTGAATTCCCATATTAGAGCAAGCACAAATAAACAACCTAATGATGCACTTCAAGATCCTAGAAAAAAAAGAACAATCAAAACCCAAAGTTAAGGGCCGGTGAGATGGCTCAGCGGCTTAAGCACCTGCCCGGCAAGCACGAGGGCCCGAGTTCGACTCCCGGAACCCACACACGAAAAAGGGGCCGGTGATATTGCTCAGCGGCACGGGGGCCTGCTGGCGTGTGAGGTCCTGAGGTCGACCCCCCCGGTACCCACAAAAAAAAAAAAAAAAAAAACCAAAGTTAATATGAAGAAGGAAATTACAAAGATCAGGGCAGAAATTAATGAAATTGAGACTAAAAAAAATACAAAGAATCAATGAATTAAAGAGTTGGTTCTTTGAAAGATTAAACAAAATAGACAAACCCTTAGCTAATATTACAAAAATAAGAAAAGAAAAGATGCAAATACAGGCAATTAAAAATGAAAATGTTAAATCACAATGGATTCTGTTGAAATCCAGAAGATTATTGGTAACTACTTTGAGAACCTGTACAAAAGGAAAATTCAGAGGAAATGGATAAATTCGTAGATACATATGAACTACCAAAGCTGAATCAAGAAGATATAAAAGTCCTGGATAAGCCAATATCAGTCAGTGAAATTGAAGAAGTAATTTTAAAACTGCCGACTAAGAAAAGCCCAGGTCCCACAGGATTCACCACCACATTCTACAAGAAATTTAGAGAAGATCTAATGCCAGTACTCCTCAAACTCTTTAACGAAATCAAAAGGGAAGCAGTACTCCCAACATCATTCCTGGAAGCAAGCATTACCCTGATTCCAAAACCAGAAAAGGAACCCGCCAAAAAAGAGCACTAGAGTGGTACCTCAGTTCACAAATGATTTTGTTTGCAATTTGGTTTGCAAGCAGAAGCATTTCCAAAATTTTGTTTTTGTTTGCAAACTCTGCATCAGTGACAAACACAACCACAGCCATCTTTCCTACACAAACACAAACGTGGCCATCTCTTCCAAATCATAAAACAAATTGATTTCATGGACTGAGGTACCATTGTACAGGCCAATTTCTTTAGTGAACACAGATGCAAAACTCCTCAGTAAGATACTGGCAAACAATAGGGTGGAGGGAAGCCCATCAGTGGGGCTACAAGCTCAGTGCATCATGGCATTCTGTATCACATCTCTTGGGAGGGTCTGAGACTAGAGCCAACAGCGGCCCTAACAGGGTCCTCTCTGAGTCTTGGGGAGGTGAGTTCCCAGAAAGCGGGACTCCGAGAAGCAAGGGGAGACTGGATAGGAAATGCCAGGGAGTCTGCCCTCAGGGAGGGGCCTGGCAGATGCCTCCTTAGCTGGAGCTTGGAACAGATACTGGCAAACAGTATACAGCAATTCATCAAAAAAATCATACATTATGACTAAGTAGGACACATTCCAGGGATGCAGGGATGGTTCAACATACGCAACTCAATAAATGTAATATGCCACGTAAACAGAGCAAGGACAAAAATCACCTGATTATCTCAGTAGATGCAGAAAATGCATTGACAAAATCCAACATCTACTTGTGATAAAAACACTGAAGAGAATAGGAATAGAAAGTCTTTATCTCAACTGGGTAAAAGCCATCTATAACAGACCAATGGCCAACATACTAAATGGAGAAAAGCTGAAAGCTTTCCCTCTAAAATCAGGAATAAGACAAAGATATCCACTATCATCACTTCTGTTTAATATAGTTCTTGAAATATTAACTAGAGCAATAAGATGAGAGGAAGAAATAAAAGGGATATTGATAAGGAAAGAAGAAGTTAAATCATCCTTATTTGCTGATAACATGATCCTCTACATAGAAGATCCCAAAAACTCCACCAAAATACTCCTAGAACTAATGTCCAAATTTGGCTGTGTAGCAGGATACAAAGTCAACACTCAAAAATCAATAGCATTCCTGTACAGCAATAACAAACTCACTGAGAGGAAACTAGGGAAACAATACCCTTCACAATAGCATCAAGAAAAATGAAATATTTAGGAATTAATCTAACCAAGGAAATGAAATGAATAAGAGAAAGCAATCCTAAAATCATACGGAACCAGAAGAGACCTAGAATAGCAAAAGCAATTCTGGGCAACAAGGGCAAAGCAGCAGAGGCATCACAATTCTGAACTCCAAGTTATACTACAAAGCTACAGTGATAAAATCAGAATGCTATTGGAAAAAAAAAAAAAACCCAGAATCACGGATCAATGGAACAAAATAGAGGATACAGAGACAACTCCAGGTGCACTCAGTTATATTTTGTTTTTTGTTGGGTTTTTTTGTGGTTTTTTTGTTGTTGTTGTTGTTGTTTTGGGTTTTTTGAGACAGGTCTCACTCTGTAGTACAGGCTGGCCTTGAACTCACTTTTGTAGCCCAGACTGGCCTCAAATTCACAGCAATCCTCCTGCCTCAGCCTCCCAAGTGCTGGGATTACAGGCATGTGCCACCACATCCAGCAGTTATGTTATTTCTGACAAAGGGGCTTAATCCCTTCACTAGAGGAAAGATAGCCTCTTTAACAAATAGTGCGGGGGAAACTGGCTATCCTCATGCAGAAGGTTGAACCTATACAGTGATGGTGAATCTTTTAGAGCTCTCCCTGCTACAAACAGCCCACTGCAGCATGCATGCCATAGGTTCACTACCAGTGACCTAAACCCATATCTCTCACCATGCACTAAACTAAAATCAAAATGGATCAAAGATCTAAACATTGTAACAGAAACAGTTAATCAGCTGGAAGACAAAATAGGTAAAACCCTTGAAGACGTAGGTGTAGGCAAAGACTTTCTGAACAAAACCCCAGTCACACACACACACAAAAATAATACCAAGAATCAACAAATAGGATCACATTAAACTAAAAAGCTTCTGCACAGCAAAGGAAATCATTAACAGAGTGAAGAGACAACCTACAGAATGGGAAAAAAATTTGCCATCTACTCCTCAGACAAAGGACTAATATCTAGAATATATAAAGAACTTAAAAAATTAACACCCCCAAATTTAAAGACCCAGCTTTAAAAATGTGCATCTGAAATGAATAGACATGGCTCAGATGAAGAAATACAAATGGCTAATAAATACATGAAAAAAAGTTCCACATCTCTGGCTATTTGAGAAATGCAAATTAAAACAATGCTGAGATTTCATCTCAATCCAAAAAGAATGGCTACCATCAAGAAATCAACCAATAACAAATGCTGGCAAGGCTATGGTTAGAAAGGTACCCTTCTCCATTATTGGTGGAACCGTAAACTGATACAACCACAGTGGAAATCAGTATGGAGATTCCTCAAAAAACTAAAAGTAGAAATTCTATTTGACCCAGCTATTCCTCTTCTAGGTACCTTCCCGAAAGAGTTAAAGATATCATATCACAGTAATATATGGATACCCATATTTATAACAGCACAATTCCTAATAGCTAAATCTTGGAAACAGCCTATATGCCCATCAATAGATGAATAGATTTTTAAATGTGGTATTCATCTGCCATAAAAAAGGATAAACTTGAGTCCTTTGTAGAAAAATGCATGAACTTTGGGATCGTAATGTTAAGTGAAATAACTCAGACTCACAAGCTTAAATATCACATGGTTTCTCTTATGTGAAATATATATATTCACATTATGTGAAATATATATATATATTATGTGAAATATATATATATATATTTGTAAAAGACAGATAATAGGAAAAAATGTAATCCAGTGCAGACAATATACCTAAAAAGTGTACCCTGACTTAGTACAATTGTTTTATATATTTTATATGTTCTTTTGCCTATCAGTCTAGTTTTCAATCTGTATATACAATAATTAACGTTATAAGGTTTATAAGAAATAAATGAATCTGACTCTGGAAAAATAAAAGGCAGGTGGAGGGAGGGGGATAAAGAAAGGAATTGAATGTGTTGTGTACATGTACCAATCCCCTACAGTGAATGTAATCATTATGTACTGCAAACATGTACTAATAAAAGTAAAAATATTAAAAAACAAGTTAATTATCTCAGCTATAGCAATGGAAAGCTGACTGACAGACACAGTACTGTTCCCAGAGTAAGAAGACAAAGTTCTCTGCTTACAGAAACATACAGCTTCTCAAACCCTGCCTGCTTTTCCTCAAAACTATCTTCAGATACACATTAATGTGCCTCCTCTGCACTTTATTAATATTCATACTGAGAGAAATAGTGATATCTTGCCAGGACACTAAATGGGTGACCAGTGGAAAAATAAGGGAAGGAGTCTCTCTCCCTTCGCATCAATTCTTGCTCCCGAGATGGAGAACGACCAGGAGGCTTTTCCTGTCTCTATGGCCCTCAAGTGATGTCATCTCACAGCTCATTAACTAAGCCCAGCCCACACACTTCTCCCCCAAGTCACACACACGCCCTTGGCAGACCATAATCTTGTTCTCTCAATGCCTAGACTCTTGCCACAGGCCAGACTCTTTGCCACAGGCCCTTGGTTCCTGAAAAAGTTCAGAGAACAAAGAAGACACCTGCACACAGAGGAGGCAGAGACTCTGGCTGCTCATAAAAAACCCAGAGCTCAACCGGCAACTCTTACCTCTGCGGGTGATGGTGACAGCACAAGTGTCCCTGTGTGTGGACGCCTCAGCTGTATCAGCACCAGCTGGCAGGAACTGGTGAGAGCCGGGGATGCAGAAGCTTACAGGCAATAAGTCTGGTGTGGTGGTGCACACCTGTAATCCCAGCACTTGGGAGACTGAGGCAGGAGGATCACTGTGAGTTCAAGGACCCTCAAAAAGAAAAATCAAAGGAGGAGGAGGAAGAAAAAGAGGAGGAGAGGAAGCTTACATGCAATGATAAAAGAGCCAGGCAGTGTCTGCTGACTGAGATGTCAAGCCAGCTCCATACAGAAAGGATAAAACTTTCACAGAATTCATCTAACAGAGTAAGTACCCTCCTCTCCTCAGCCCTGGGCCAGCCACTAGGGATACTGAAAATAAGCAACTCACGCTAACACCCCCTCCAGCTGAATATCAGGGTAGAGCCTAGGGACACCACAAGCATGAAACCAAGTTTAAATCCAAGGCTACTGTTTAGTGAAACCGCATCGTAAACTCTATATATTGACTTTTGTAACAGAACGTCAAAGCAGAGAAAGGGTCCCCAATTTCATTACAGCTATGACATTTTCTGAAATCTCCCCTTTCAAGATATCATGAAGCTTTCTAGACTTCAAAATGAGTAAATCTCAACACTAAAGTTAGCCAACTGCATAAACAAACAAAACAACTCAACCTGCCTTTAAGCACCTGGTTTTAAGTTGTTACTTAAGAGAACCCATGACAGGAAAAGTTGCAAATTCCTCCAGTAACATTAGACTCTACAGAAACTGAAAAAAAACGATTACTTCTATTGAGAAACACCACCCAAGAGCCTTCCATAGGCATTTATGTAATGTAAAAGTGCTGGGTGGATGCCACAAAACATAAAGGCCTGTAGAAGGATACTTCTAGTGACCAGAGGAGCCACTAGGGAGCCCCAATTTAATCTCAGTAATTCTTTCTGGTTTTGACTTTGAGGCAGTAAAATAGCAACAGAATGTCCACACAATACCTTATACTTCTTTGGTGCCTTTTGCCTGGGCATTTTGGATCCTCTGCAAACCTGAACTTGCTGGTCCTCTTGCGCACAGTGAGGCCAGCTGGGGAGGACCGGTGGTCACCCCTCTCCAAAGGGCAAGTCACCAGGGCAAATTGCCAGAGCTCAATAGATCCCCTAAATAATTCAGGCAAAAGAGCATCAGGGTCAGGGTTGGTTAAACCAACTCCAAACAGCAGCCCAAACCCCCCAACACCCTTCTGGGATCACAGTCTATAAACAGGATGACATTAAAATGGGCCTTCTAGTCAGGCATGGTGGCACACATATGTAATCCTAGCACTCTGGGAGGCTGAGGCAGGAGTTCAAGCCTAACCTAGGCAACTCAGCAATTTAATGAGACCCTGTGTCAAAATACAAAACAAACCAAAAAAGGGCTAGCTCAGTGCAAAGGCCTTGGGTTCAATGCCCAGCGCTGCCAAAAGAGGTGGTAGGGTTGAGGCTCAGCTGTCCACAATTCCATCCCAGCAGAAACTAGACTTAAGGCTCAAAATGTAAGAACAACAGCTCCCAAAGCTACAATGTCAGACAGTAAAAGCCTCAGCATGCCACCAGCCTGCCAGGAAACTATGGACCAAACGGATGTGTTTTCGGACACAAGGAAATTGTTATGGTTTTTGTCTAGATGTCCCCCCAAAGCCTCACACACTTATAGGTGGAGCTTTGGGGAGGTGATTGGATCATGGGAGCATGATATTCAGCAGTGGATTAGGCCACTGATCAGCTTATAGCTGAATGTGATGCTGGGAGGGTTAGCCGGGGTAGAGAAGGTGGGTCACTGTGGCTATGGTGTGGAAAGGTGTATCTCTCTCCCTCCTCCCTTCATACCTCCCCCCACTCCCCAGCTTCCTGCCTGCCATGCCATGAGCAATTCTCCTCTGCCACGCCCCCTCTGTCATGTGGCCCTGCCTTGGAGCCAGACAACTATGGATTGAAACCTCTACCAACTATGAACCAAAATAAACCTTTCCTCCTTTCAGCTGTGGGCCTCAGGTATTGTGTCCCAGCAACAAGAAAGTAACTAAGACAAAAGTACTTCAACAAAAACCAGACACTCAAGACTTAGGTAAACAACTGAGTCATCTTCAAAGCCCTCTAGCTTGTATTGAACTTGGTCTAAGAAAGGCCCAGATCATAAGACGTCATTTCCTAGAAATTTGAGCTTCTCTGACATAATGATCAATTGTATTGCAATCTCAACCTAGGGTACAGCATCGGGACAAAATGGGGCCTCCAGAGATCTGTAAATACTTCCCAGGGGTATCCTCACATATGGGGTCCAAACCCACAGACCAGGAGCTCTCACACAGCGCTCAGTCTCTAGAACACACTTGCTCTTTTTTGTTTCTTGTGGGGTTTTTTGGTTTTGGGGTTTTTTTTTTTGAGACAGGATCTTATTACATAGTTCCAGCTGGCCTTAAACTCACTGTGTAGCCCAGGCTGGCCTCGAACACACAGTGATCCTCCTGCCTCAACCTCCCGAGTGCTGGGATTACAGGCATGCGCCACCATGCCCGGCCACACTTGCTTTTTGAGAATTCAGTATTTTACTATCTTGCTCTTCTTACGCAGCTGACTCTCTTCTAGACCCCTGGAACACACAGTGAACATACAAAGTGGTCATAATCGGCCAAAAGATTTAAAAAATCAAAATATCAAATGCAAGGGTTGTAGAAATCCCAGGGCACAGAATGGAAGGAATATGTATGGAGCAAAGATTCTGTTAAGGAAAGAGGCAACAAAGGAGGGCATAAGAGCAGAGGTCAGGACAGGGGCACATAGCTTCTTTTAATGGCAAATGAGGCCCCTTAGGAAAAACATGGCCTTTATATCCAAGACGGCATTTCAGTAGAAGGGAAGAAAGAAGTAAACTAAAATTTTCATCTGCCAGTCACTGAAATGTCCTTTTCTAATCAAAAACATGTGTTGCTATAAACATGGGTGCACACAGCAGCACAATTTGTAATAGCTAAATCTTAGAAACATCCTGAATGCCTATCAACTGAGGAATGGATAAAAAAGATGTGGTATTTTTATACAATGGAGTACTACTCAGCCATAAAGAAGGATAAACTTGAAACTTTTATAGGTAAATGGATGCAACGTGAGACCATACTCATAAGTGAAATAAATCAGACTCACATGTGTAAACATCCTATTGTCTCCCTGGTGGGAGAAATTGAAAGAGTAAATTAGGTCTAAAATGTACAATAGATATTGTGAAATGGGAAGTAATTATTTTAAAGAAAAAAGGATCTAGGATGAGGGAAAGAGGAAAGGAAGGAAGGGAAAAGGGAAAAAAATGCAAGTCAATTATACTATTAGTGTCTCTTAGTTCATTGTAAAGGAAGATTTGTGCTAATATCGATTAGAGAAATGTTAATGCCCATCTCTTGTACTCTGAATAACTACTTTAAAGATGACAATATGCAATGTATTAACTATTGTTATTCTCCTATTATTGTTATGAAATTTTGTTTTACCATTTTTCCATAAAATTTAAAAAAATGTGTTTTCTATGTTCTTTAAAATGTCTCTGATCAAGTCAAAATGGTACAGCAGTGAATGAGTGGGACCCAAACCCCATGTGTTGTCACTGCTGCCTGCCTATCTTAGTTATTTTCTTCGTGGCTGGAAAATAACCCAACACCTACAACTTAGAGGAGGAGAGTTTTATTTTGTCTCATGTTTTAGAAATTTGTCTTTTGCATGGTCAGCCAGCTCCAGGCAGAAGGGGCACGACAGGAGGGTCTGGCTGCTCACCTAATCCCATCCAAGAAGCAGAGAGAGTGAAGGGTGGAACCAGATACAGAGCTATACCCTTTCAGGCCATGCCCTGTGAGCCAGCCGTTCAGACCAGACCCCCACCAAACAGCGAGGCAGCTCTAAGCACCCATAATCCAGTCACCCTCCAAACACACGAGGCTTTGGGAACATTTCAGATCTAAACCATAACACTGTCTCTGATGTATTAATGGACAGCCTGGATGACTTCCACTTAAGCCCTTAATGTTCAACTTCAGAATCTTCAGACAGATTAACATTCGTCTTCATTCCATTCCGTTTTGTCACAGCCAGGACAACCACTATCCTGGCCAAGCATGTGCAGGATAAGGGGTGCCGTGGGCTCATTGCAAGGCCACTGGGTTCTTCAGACATAGCAGCAAATGACCAAATCACAGCCAGACTGATCCAGCAAACGTGGTCACCTTTCCTGTTTACAACCAAGTTAGCAGGGAAGCTGCTGTGGAGTCTGGAAGGTGCTTCCGTGATTTTGCTCCTGCTGTGAGAAAGCCTCCACTGTGACTTGCTGTGAAAGGATGGTTTATGTATCCCACTTCTTTTTCTAGTCCAGTAAAGGCAACACAGGCACACTGAGCTGGACCTCTGCCCTGGGCACTGAGGAATCTCCTGCTCCGTGATATTAAAATATCACTGCAGTTTCAGGGTCTTTTGTCATGGAGAAAAGCTGTTACTTTAAAAATAAAACTTTTTTAAAACTCACTCTTCTGATAATAAATGTTCTTTGCTCTTCCCCTTCCCACACACACTTAGCACACTGGAATGGAAGCATTTTAGTAAGCCCTTTGGGGAAATTTGGATACCTGCAGAGGATGGATAACTCTAAAGTGTCTGAGTTTGTCAGAGTAAAATATTTCAAAGGAACATTCACTTCAACAAAAAATAACACCTCCAATCTAGTGCATAAAAGACATCTCTGAAATCAAAAAGGTAGCATTGATTGAGTCCTAATGAACAGTGTTATTTTTTTCATGGTAATTTGGACAGTCACATATAAAATACTTTAGAGCATATCATGAATATAAAAATACAAACCTATAAGTATGCAATGTCATATGACACTTGAAAAAATAAGCTTATGTTGATCAAAATTACATCTCCTCTAATAATTGCAATACAACACAACTTTATATGAAAAATAAACTGAATTTAACATGCATTAATAGAAACATGCCTAATAAAAACATTCTCAAGTTATTTATGTAACTAGAGTGACATTATTGCATTTAGATATATTTTTGCTACTATTAAATATAAATGTTACAAATGATATGGAGATTGGGAGTTTAGGGAAAATTACTTGTATCTCTACCCTTGACATGGCCAAGAAAAAGCACCTGATTTTTTTTTTTTTTTTAGGCCCAGGGATGAAACCCAGGGCTTCATGTATGCTAAGCAAGCACTCTTCCACTGAGCTACAGCCCCAGCCATAGCACCCAATTTTTTTTTTTTTTTTTTTATGTGGGTACCAGGAGTCGACCTCAGGACCTCACGCTTGCCAGCAGGCGCTTGTGCCGCTGAGTGATATCACCGGCCCTTTTTTTCCTTTATGTGGGTTCTGGGAGTGAAACTCAGGACCTCGCACTTGCCAGGCAGGCGCTTATGCCACTGAGCTATCTCACTGGCCCCCCAAGCACCCAATTTTAAAATTGAAGAAAAATAAAATTTCTCAAGCCATTAGTATTATTGGTATTGCCCTAATAAAGACATGGCAACATTAATGAAAGTAATTTCTAATACTCTTAGCATCCTAACACCCTAACGAATCATTTTTATCTTCCATACTTCTAAGACATTTCAATCTTGAGAACCTCATAAGCTGAGATGACATGCATACAGAAAAAAATTCACTTCCAGATTTGATAAAGCTCAGTTAAAAAAAATAATCCCCCAAAATATTTATAATTAAAGGAATTAACAAAATGGTTAACTAAAATGAGACATGGTTCACCAACATCATATCTAGAAACCTGTCCCTAACACATCTGCATTTCTCCATCAGTTCCATACACACCCATAAGTAGAAATATCCTAGGTGTGTGGAACAGATGCACTAAAGGCATCTGAAACTAAGACCCAAATTTTAATTGATTTTTCAGTCAATTCCATCACTAAAGTAGGGCTGGCCTCAGAAGCAAAGAACAAAATCACATAGCCTTCTACTCTATTATTCAGCAGATCCTTCATTATAATCTCACTTCATTCCTACAGCAAGTAAGAAGTTGTGCTAAGTCAAACAGTCATTCAAGGATGGAAATCAGAGCTTAGAATTTACCAAGTTTAAATCTTAAAAGTGCAATTCCAGAAATTCACAAGGGTTTAGAAAACAGTATGGACTTTGCTAGGCACATGCTCCTCCTAGTGACTGAACTGGGGAAAATAAAAAATAAGATTTTCCAATGCTGCATTCATTAAATGTTTAATAGTGCGAAGAAGAGGACAACACCAGCCTTCAAAAAATTTCCATACAGATTCTCCTCCCCGGAGACCACCCACCATGTCACATTTTGCCCGTACGTTCTTTGTACTGTGCAGTACACGTTGTCCTGTCTAGGTCTCAGCTTGTAAAAGGCGCCTAAGGGACTTGTTCTGTTTTTTGTTTGGCAGATGACATTTCAGAAGGCTGCTGCACATGTACAGCACTTACAAATAACAACTCAAGCAGACCTCAGCATGCATTTACCTCAATGGCCTCAGAGAAGAGTTAGGGTCTATCGGCCACTGCGAACTCCTTGTCAAACTTAACTTGTTTCACTTCATTTTAAAACCATATTTCTTGTGATTTCCAATGAAAAACGAAGAGATCAAAATGAGTTCTAAAAAATGCATCAATATTTTTCTCAAAATAAGCAGCATGTGGGGGACTCAGGGCTCCACAAGGCAACATCTACACTGTGCTGAGCCCTGCCAGGAGCCCGAGGGCCAGGCATCTGTGGGAAACTGCTCTGGCAACAAGCTCACTTTTCAGCCCATGACAGTGACAAGGATCCTTTCATAACGCACAGCCAAAAGTCAGATCCCAGTGTTATACAAATTCATGTTAAACTCGAACTGTTGAAGTGAATCATTTTGCCACAGCCATGCAGAAAAATCTACTCATGAGTTCCCAGAATGTTCTGTCATGTTCCAGAGCCCTGCACTGGCCTTTCACATCTTAGAGACCCTAGCCTTGGGTGAAAATAAATAATCAACTGGGCAGAAAGGAGCAGCAAGGCGTGGCCTCTGCCCCCCAACACACGCACACGCACACACACTCATACACTGGCCTCCTCCCTGCTCCTCCTCTGCGGGACTCTGGGCTTCTTCCAGCTCTCTGCCCAGCTCCTCCTCACTCTCACCAAGGCCCACCTGGCCTCATCTTTAAAGGTGAAATCCACCAAGCCCCTCACTGCTGCCCCATTTTTTCACAAAGTGCTTACAATGGACTGCCAGGTCCTGCGGTGGACCACAGTTTAGATGTGTACTGCGTTTATGAACGGTTGTCTCTCCCAGGCTAAAGGGGCTGTCCCTAGTGTGTTCAGGTGCACAGCCACCCCTCTTCCCTCACAGCCAGGCCACCAGCTTCCACCCTGAGGACAGTCTAGTTCAGAACAGTCTAGTTACTTACTTAAAGAACTATTCCAAGAACATGAATGGGAAGATAAATATTCTTTGGTCATATTTGCTTTATTTTCTAATAAATGTATTATAGATCAAGCTGATACTAGGTGTCCATCTTCCCCCTAAGAAACCACTGAGATTTGTTCCCATCACCCCAGACATGCTCTTAAATGTTTGCTACGTGTGTAGTGGCTCACACTCAGTATTATATTACTCTGTATGTTCTAAAATTTTACACAAATATCATAGTATATATTTCTACATGCTGCACTTTTTGCTTCATATTTAAGATTTATCCATGCTGATGTGTTTACCTCTAGTTTATTCATTTTTACTTCTGTATCATATCCCATTGGGTGAACATCCCACAAAAAGTTTTGATTTTACACATTCCTGGGTACATCTCTTGCATGTTATAGGAGTTGCAACGTTCTCCCAGTTTTTGGTTTGACTTTCCATATTTATGGTGACTTTGATGTAAAGAAGTTTTTTTTTACTTTAATATAGTCGAATTTATCATTCTCTTCCTTTATTACTTGGGCTTTTTGCATATTAATATATTTTAATATATCCCAAAGTCATTTTTTTAAAAAGTCTGAGTTTCCTGAGAATGCATAACAAAGTACCACAGACTGGCTGGATGCTATAGTTTAAATCTGGAATATCCCCCAAAGACTCCATGTGTTACAGGCTTGGTCCTCAGCTTGGCATTAGTGGAAGGAAGGTGGTGTACCCATTAAGAGATGAGCCTAATGGAAGGAATTATGTTGAGGGTGCGCCTTTGAGGGGGATATTGAGAACATAATCCCTTCCTCTCTTTCACTTCCCAGCCACCATGAAATGAGCCATTTTGCTCTACCATGTGCTCCTCATCATGATGTTCTGCTTCACCATAGCCTCAAAAGTAATGAAGGCAATCAATCATGGACTGAAACCTCTGAAATCATGAGCTAAAATAAACTTTTTCTGCTTATAAGTTGATTGTCACAGGTTTTTTATCACAGTGACAGAAAGCTGACTGTGGCTTAAACAATACAAATTTATTCTCTCATATTACAGGAGGCCAAAAATCTGAAACCAAGGTATCAACAGAGCTGCTCCCCTATGAAAGTCCTAGGGGAGGATCCTTCTGCCTCCTCTACCTTCTGCTCTTCCCCGGCAATCTTGGGCATTTCCTAACTTGTGGATACATCACTCTAGTCACATGGCCATCTTCTCCCTGTCTTTACATCATCTTCCCTTTACATGCATCTATGTCTAAATTTCCCCATTTTATAAAGACACTAGTCATATTGGATTAGGACCCACACTAATGATCTAATCTTAACTTGGTTATCTCTGTAGAGACCCTCTTTCCAAATAAGGTCACTTTTTTATATAAATTCTTCTCAATCGTGCACATAATCTCTCCCCCTATTCACTTACATCTTTCAATGAAGTTCTATCATTCTGCCCAGACATTCCTTGTACAACTTCGTTCCTTTTATTTCTTGGTATCTAGGTGGTCTAGGATAAGTTTCTATACTATCCATGGGGTAGCCCATGGCTGTTAAGCCTGGAAGAGCAGGGTGGAACATCAGAGCAACAGTGACCTTAAAAAGGGTGGTACAGTGTCCAGCGACAAAGGCTGAAGGAAGTTCAACTACTCTCACGTAAGAATGTGAATGGTACCTGTGATGCTTATCTGATGTTGTGTCAACATAACTGAGTCATGGGATGCCCACGTATTTGACTGAAGATATTTCTGGGTTGTCTGTGAGGGCATTTCTAGATGAGAACAACATTTGAATCTATAGACTAAGAAAAGTAGATGGCCCTCCCCAGTGTAGATGGCCTCATCCAATCCCCTGAGGCCTTCAGTAGAATAAAAGGACAACAAAAAAATTCTTTCTCTCTGCCTTCTTCAAGTTTGGATATTGCTCTTCTCTTGTCTTTAGACCCAGACTCAGATAAGAACTACCCCATCAACTTTCTGTTCAACTTGCCAACTGCAAATCAGATTTTTCAGCTGCCATAATCCAATAGTATATACATACATACATGTTTCCTATTTATTCTATTTGTCTGGAGAACCTAGACTAATACAATGCAAAAGATACTTTTGTGACTACTTCAAATCACCTCTTTCCCCTGGCCTATATTTTAAAAGACAAGAAAAACTAGGTGTAAAATAAGATGTTGGAGGTAAGGGCTGAAAACTTTAACATCAATCATCATTGTTGGTGTCTACCACTCCAGCTATCTACCACTCCATCAAAGCAACCTCAACTTGTCATGTGATGCCCTCCAGCCACAAAGGTTATAGAAAACATATGCTACAGAGAGCACCCCCCAGAGCAGGGAGCGGAATCCTGCACACTGCTAGACAAAGCCAGTGCTGCTGGACAACAGCATCTATGAAGAACTGGGTCAGGCACCCTTGGCACACACCAGCACATTCCCCAAGGAGCAGTGGGAACAGGGATGATGGACATGTTTGTGAGCACATGTAAGCCATCCCTCTTCCAAAAATAACAGGAAAAGGAGTACTTTGCAAAGGGTATAAGAAATGGGCATGATCTATAGGTATGGGAGTCCAGGAGCTTGGGTTGTCAACAAGGTTGGTAATATAAAAGAGTGTCATTAAGACCAATAGTGTTTGCCTGCACAGCACAGCAGTTTCCTTGGAAAGACATCCTTCCCCCATCCTCAGTCTATATGATCTGGGTATGGCCAATTCCACCCTCCAGTTCAGGGTAAATATGTGAAAGATTCT
The DNA here is from genome assembly GCA_028451465.1 of Erethizon dorsatum. Taxonomy (NCBI): domain Eukaryota; kingdom Metazoa; phylum Chordata; class Mammalia; order Rodentia; family Erethizontidae; genus Erethizon; species Erethizon dorsatum. The sequence goes on from CM051828.1 coordinate 60,663,445, forward strand.
GACCAATAAGAATCACATACAAGGGCCGGTGAGATGGCTCAGCGGCGTAAGCGCCTGCCTTGCAAGCGCGAGGGCCCGAGTTCGACTCCCGGAACCCACATACGAAAAAGGGGCCGGTGATATCGCTCAGCGGCACGGGTGCCTGTTGGTGCGCGAGGTCCTGAGGTCGACCCCCCAGTACCCACAAAAAAAAAAAAAAAAGAATCACATACGATTTGGCTCTCAGATGGGAATACAGCCCAAAGGTGAACAAGCATTAGCCGCAGGATGCTATAGGGACAACTGGGAAAAAGCAGTTTGGGCCTGCAGGTAGATGAGATCCACCCTAGAGCTGCCTCCATGCTGGGAATGGAGGGTGGTGGGGAGAAAAAGAGAGTCCACCTGAAAAGATGCCAGGCAGAGCTGAAGATATGAGCAACCCAACCAGACCTAAGCAGCCAATTCATGTTCCAGTGGCTTGTGATGCAAGACAACCCAAATGCAGTATATTCTAGCAAGGATATGAATACACCTGTTCCTAATAAAAGCTACTGGCACACTAGCAAGATAAGACTACAAGGTGATCAGCAGATGTGACCAGTTAACAGCATATCCCTGATGGAGCAGGAGCAAGACAAAATACCCATCACCACTATCACTTCTGTCCATCGCAGTATGAGGTTAGAAAAGGAAAGAAAAGACCACTGGAAAGGAAGAGAAACCCTTACCTGTGGGCAAACACCTAGTATTTTCTAAATTATGGGACAGAATATAAGCAATACATACACACATACATACACATATTAATTAATGAGTCTAGGAGAAACTACTTTCAATGTACATAAAATAAATGGATTAATATCCAAAATTTGTAAGTAGTTTCTACAAAATCAGTAAGACAAATGATCCCCCCAAAAAAAGAAATTCCATGAAGAAACTCAAATGGATGATAAACATACGAAAAAGAGTTCAGTATCACCAGCTACTACCAGAATATAAATGGAATAATGATAAGATGCAAGTGTTCACATACATGCTCTCTCCCATGGAAATATGCAGAGATATTCATACAAATGTATTCTGTGCAGCATTGTGAGTAATGCTTAAAACTAAACATCAACCTGAATGTGTATAGGGCTAAAGTGATTACAATGCAGCCACTTAAAAGAGTAAAGTGAACACATATAGGCTGATATGGATAGGCTAGTAAAACACATTAATAGGGTTTTTTAAAAGACACAGAACACTATGTATAGAATAAATCAATTTATGTTGTTTTAAAAATACACAGACACAAGAAAAATGGACCTCCTCTCTAAGGATAGCAAGCTTTGTTTTTAAAATATGGAATGGTATTTAGAGGCATTTACTAATACTTAATAAATGAGTTCCCTAAAGTGAGTCTAATGTCTGGGTGAGTGTCAGGGTTAAACTTGGGATTTCAGAACATGATTAAAGTACTAGAATTTTTTCCTTGGGAAAAAATAGTACTAAAAAATCATTTTAATTCTTTTAAATCCCCTCCAGCCATAGAATTTAACAGATGTAACAATCTTTGTTCTGCATTTAATTATCTGTATCCTCTGTACTCCCACACCCAAAATTATTTACTTCACTTAGTATTTGTCCCTATTTGGAAGAAATTAAACTTCTTAGCAAGCAGCCTGGGAAATAAAACATTTGGGGAGGCATTTCAAGACAGTTATTTCAGAAAAGTATTGCAACAACCCCCAGGAAATTTTTGGTCCTTCATGCTGGTTTTAAGCTTACACGGTACTTGGCAGCAGCCTACATTGGAAACAAAATAGTGTCCATGAGCTATTTACCTAGTTGCGTGGACTCACCTTGATCAGCCACACCTCAAACTTCAGAACATTCGTGATCAAGGTCTCAACCAGCTGACCTTGGTTCCACCTGTTAGCTCTAGTGAGAACTACAGTTCACCTGGAACGTGATATATGCCTGTACCTTACAGCCTAGGCCTATGCTGATTGTCCCGTAAATGTGCCATAGAATTTGCAGCAGTGTATGCCAGTGCCCTGCCTCCCTGTTTTCTCCCTGAACACCTCCTCTCACACCACCCCTCACTCACTTTGCTCCTCCACTGGAAATGTAAGCCAATTAGTTACCTCTAATTACCTCTAATACTTGTGTGTGTTATGGTTTAGATCCGGGTATCCCCCAAAAGCCTCACGTGTTTGGGAGGTGGTTGGATCATGAGGGCTCTATACTCCCAAGTGGATTAGTCCACTAATAAGTTCATAGCTGACTTACTTTTAGGAGGTGGGGCCTCATTAGAGATGGGCCACTGGGTACATGACCTGGAAGGGTACATCTCCCTCCCCAACTTCTCCCTTCTCTCTTTGCTTCCTGGCCTCCATGACCTGAGCAGCTTTCCTCTGCAGCAGGCCCTTCCATCATGCCATTTCTGCATTTGAGCCTGTGGTAGTCAGGGTTTGCAAGGAAAAGATATAATACAGGACACACAATTTATAGGATTATTTTATAATAGTCACCAAAAGAGTCTAATACAAGAGTGCAGGAATCTGTGCACACACTAAAGATCCAAAGAATCGAGCTGAGGGCCTGGATTCCACAGCAATGTCCTGCATGAGTCCAGCTGAAGACCTAGAGCCCATGGCAATGCCCCCCACGAGTCCAGCTGGAGGCCCAGAGCCCACAACAATGTCTCATGCAAGTCTGTTTCATGGATCTGTGCTGGGAAGGCCCAAAGATCAGTGGTGGAAGCTAGGAAGTCTGAGCCAGCGGGGTGAAGGATCTATGCCAGCAGGCTGAGGGATCTGCACAGGAGCCAGGAAGCCATGCTCAAAGTAAGGTCCAGGGCTCCCCCACAAAGTACCACAGCCATCCTCAGCAACTGCAAAGTCCTGAGCTCCTCCGACGATGAGAACAGCCAAGTTCCTATCAGGAAAGCCAGCACGACAAACTCCTCCAGGAGAACCAACAGCACCCACTCTTCCTCTGCAGGTCTCCTTTTTCTGTTGTTGGCAACAATCCTCAGGTGGGCCTTCCACACCCAGAACCACGCTGATTCAGTTCAGCTGGGTGTTACAAGTTGACCACCAGGTGTCAATCCACCACAGAGCCTGCCAACCATGGACTGAAATTTCTGAAACAGTGAGCCTAAGTAAACTTCTCCTTTAAGTTGTGGGTCTTGGATATTGTGTCCCAGTGATGAGAAAAGTGACTAAGACAGTGTGTGTCTTGTGTATGTGTGCAGAGCACTTAGACTGTTGTGTATACTTGTTACAACATCTGTGAATAGTTATTTCCTTTTCAATTTGAATGTCTTTACTTCTTCCCTAATTACTCTGGCTAAAACCTCTAAGACCATGATGAACAGATATAGTGAGAACAAACATCCTTTCTTTTTTCCACATTTTTGAGGTAAACTTTTCTTTCAGTCTTTGACCATTAAGCATGATGCCTGATATGAGGTTTTCATAGATGCCATTATCAGATTAATAAAATTCCCTTCTGTTCTAGTTTGTTGAATGTTTTTGTCATGAAATAAGGTTGGATTTTGCCAAATGCTTCTTCTGTTTCTATTGAGATAATCTGTGGGTTTTGTGGTCTATCCTATTACTCTGACATACATTGGTTGACTTTTGTACATTAAACCAGACTTGTATATCTGGAATAAGTCTCGTTTGATCATGGTACATAATTATTTTTATATTGGATTTAGTTTGCTAGTATTCTGTTTAGAGTTTCGTACTTGTATTCACAGGAGATATTGGACTATAGTGTTCTTGTAATGTCTTTGTCTGGTTTTGGTAGCAAGGTGATGGGAAGTATTTTCTTCTCTTCTGTTTTTTGGAACAGTTTGCAAGAAATTGGTGTGAATTCTACTCTAAAGGTTTAGTTGAGTTCAGGAGTGAAGTCCTCTGGACTTTTCTTTGTAGTTAGTTTTTTTTTATATAATTATTAATTCAATCTCTTTACTTGATATAAGTTTATTCAGATTTTTAAATTCTTCAGTCAGTTTTGTCCATTCATGTCTTCCTAGGAATTTGTCTAGGTTAGGCATAGGATTGGCATTGGATTCCTTTGTAATCCCTTTTATTTCTCTACGATCAATAATGTCTATGTGTGTGTGTGTCCACGTCTGTGTGTGTGTGTCCATGTGTGTGACACCAGATACTGAACCCAAGGCCTTTACACCGAGCTACATCCCCAGCCCTTTTAATATTTTTATTTTGAGATAGGATCTCACTCGCATCCCAGATGGAGAAGGCCCTGTGCAAGAACTGAGTATACTGTTGTTTTTCCTTTGAAATGGGACTACAGCCTAGTTAATGAGGTGAAGTTCTGGTACCATCCTATATTCTCCTTAAGGCTTTACTACAGGGGGAATGGGAGTACTGTATTGCAAGGGTACTGGCAAGGCCACAGAAGGCCATGAGAAATCTGTCCATGAGAGGCTGGAGGCCTTTGCAGGCCTCTTATTTGATTGGATATTGCTTTTGTTGGGAAACTGGCTGTTCTTTTCCCTACTCATATTGCTGAATTTGCCCTCCCAAGTATTCCATTATACCATGCAGCAGGAAGGTCTGATGTAGTCCCAATAGGTAAAATCTGCTTTGGCATTTGCTGGAATTTGAGAATTCCCCCAATTTTGCTAGTAAATCTCTTTCTAGTAAGGGAGTAGGAGACCATGAGACAGTTTAAAACTCATGGCTAAACATTTGACCTTCAAATTGACGTGTTAAACAGGGGTAAAGAAGCTCTGACTAGGGATTCCCTAGACCCCAATTGTGGCTTTATATCTATAGGAGGGTTTTCCAGAGAAAGACGTTAAAACGGAATGCCCCACCTTTGTATTTCCAATTGTGATGGCTATAATTCTGGCTTCACCCTTGTCTAGATCCTGATTGTTTAACATAGAAAAGGTCATGCCCAGCAATTTTGTCATAGGGGTCTAGTGACCTAGCTGAAGTTTTTGTAATTTGCACCAAATATCTGGGGCTAATTGACTAATGAAATTAAGTCCCATCAGTGCTGGTCCCTCCCTGGAAGATGGATCTAGGTTTGTATATTTATGAAAAGCCTCTACTAATCAGCTATGAAAGACAGCTGGATTTTCCCCTTTGCCCTGTGAGACTTCTCTTAACCTTTCATTAATTAACAGAGTTCTTAATGCATCTTTTGATTTCCATGATAAGAATATTTATCACGTTAGATCTCATTTCTAGTCCACCACTAGTACTACAGTCTGAGTTGTTCTATCAGAAGCACAACAACCTCTCTGGGGTGCTTTTCTTCTCTCGCTGCAGTATATTGCCGCGTATCTCCTAGCCTCTTCTAGGACTCTTTATTTTTCATCTGGGTTACAGAAAGTGGCCAAGAGAAGTTGGAAATCTTGATATGATAGGTCAAAAGCAAGAGGCAAAGTTTGAAACCCATCTGCAGAAGATTCTCTACTGGAATCCTCTGGAAGTTGGCCTAGCCATTCTTTGCACTGTTGGATATCTGCCACCAAAAAAGGAACCTGGACTTGAGTAGTCCCCTCTGCTCCTGGGACCACTTTTAGGGGCAGAATGAGTTACCAGGAGTAAGAAGGTAGGAGTAAGAAGGAGGAGTAAGAGGCTCCACATGGAGTACGTCCTGCAGGACTTAGAGCTGTTTGAGGAGCACAACAAGGGGCTGAGGAATACTGACTTTTTCTGGGGCCCTAGGCTCTAGTGGAGTTCCTGAGTCACTTGAAGACTGATTTACTGGCCCAAGGATTATAAGGGGGAGGTCAAGGCTACCACCCAAAGTGGTTTTCACTAAACAGGTGGGAGAGACCCATATTTCCTGAGAGACAGGTGGACATCTGAGGATAAGATCATCAATTATATCAATTTCCTCTGCCTTGGAGGCCTCTTTAAGTACCATAGTTTTGGGGCCTTTGAAAGCCTGAAGATACCCTTATGGTGGTTTCCCACCACCTTCTTTCCCTTTTGCAGAAATAATCTAACTGAAAAATAGCGTCATAATTTAGACTGCCATTCTCACCATTCCTTACCATTTCTTATTCGTACTAGACCCAAACAGTATTGCAATAGTAGACAAGTTGTTCTTTTTTCAGATTATCAGGATCAAATCACTCCCAATCTTTAAGGATACAGCCTAATGGCAAGGTTGCTGGGACCTGCAGGGTGTTTCCCATTGTGCATTGTGGGGCCTACGGAGAGAGAGAGAAGACTCAGTTTCAGGTCCTTCAGAGCCCACCCCCTGCAGAAGGAGACCCACTGAGTTTTAAGAAGTGTCTTTCTTGAGAGTCACATACTAGGCAGATGTCTCTGCCCAAAGCAGCACTTGTGTCTTCTTTATTTATTTTGTTTTTCCTTAGAACTCTTCATACCCTGTGGCCCACTATGACTCCTTAGAGAGAAGGATGGAGCCCCCTGGGCTCCTGGCTGGCTTCACCAAAAATTGTTAACAGAGTACTGGGGTGGACTCTTCCCAGGGACCCTTTCCAAGCTCTTGTTGTCTTCTTCAAATAACTGGACTACTGAAAAACATAGCAAGATTTTACATTCATTAATGGTAATAGAAGAAGAGAGAAAAAGTGCTCTGAAAAGAAGTGCTCTGCAGAGTGAGTATGGGCCAACTAAAGCAGGAAAAGAGATACACGCTGCACACAAGGCGAGCCACTGAGAAAGAAAGAAGGCAGTGGCCACAAGGCTAATGGCTGCCATCTTTTATACCCCCATTCTGACATCAAATCTAGACCATGTTATCAAAAACCTACAGAACTTCCTGTAGCCAGGCCACAGCCTCTGCTGGGACTGCCTCAAAGGTCAACCCCTCCCTCTACTCTGATGCCGAGGCTTTGCCACTGGCCCACACTACTCAGCACTCTGTGATATCAGAAGTTCCTGTGGGTGAGGAAAGACTGCACAGAGTTGACTGCAAGTTCTGAAGCGAGGCCTACCTGTTGTGCAGACAATGATTCCTTCTGAAAAAAAATGGCTCTTGGTGCACTGCCACCCCTGGTAGTGACAGAGTGTGTGATCCGAGCCAACCACATGACTATGAGCCAGAACTGCCATGATGGGTAGGTTCTGTCAGACCCACCAAGGCACAAGGCCCCAGGTTGACCCAGAGCAACCCACTGCAGAAAGAAAGGGTGCTTATGGGTCCATCGAGAGCAAGTCAGATGGAACAGGTGAGTGTTGCAAGCCAGTAATCTGAACACAATGTCTCCCAGTTATCAGTGCTGCACTCTCAGCTACCACCTGTGGCCACACTGGAGGCTGGGGACCCTTTGAGATCAGCTTACAGGAAGGAATAAGGCCAAACATGGCCCATATGCCAGCAACTGGTATGTTGGTATGAGCCAAAACTGGACTATGACTGCATCAGAGCCCCACTTATAATGGCCCTGAGAGACAGCAGTGTGGGAACAGCCTCCCCAAAGACCGACTGTGGCCACTACACCTTGCCATCCCTTGGTGAGCAGAAGTGGAAGAAGGATCTGCTAGCTGGTAAGGATCCTGAAGAAGGATGACTGAGGGGTCTGGGATGAGGAGATCTAAGGAAGAGGATATGGTGGGGACTGTGGGAGTGGCACAAAGTGCAGAGACTGCTGGGTCACAGGAGATCACACCCACCACAGAAACCTAAATATCTACACAGACAGGACATCTTAGCCCTGGACTTCAGCTAGTCTGGCAGCAGTGACCTTGGTGCTTGTACACTGGGTGCATATGGGAAATATAGATGGTGGCCAGGGTGAAGACTGTGATGGCCAAAAGCATGGGCTTCCACTTACCCAGGCAGATGCTGAGTGTCTGATTAGCCTCTGACAGCAGCCAACTCTGAGCCCTGATACAACACTATCCCTGAGACTATTGTCCAGACCCATGCAGCAAGGAAAGCCTATCGGTCCTGGGTAAGGGTGGTTCCATCTTGCTTGGAAGAGACATGATGTTGGTATGCATAAGCCTTTCCTGCCCGCATAACCTCCTGCCCCATTGAGGGTTGGGGGTAGGGGGCTTGATGAGGGTTATCTGTACAAGGACCTTAAGGCCCACCCCTTCACCCTAAATTAGGATATCTCTGTAGGGCCATACCTTTGTTGTGACTCCACATCATAGTTCACATTCTCCCACTGCCCAATCCTAGGTGCTCTTCCCAAAAGCAATGCTCAGAAAACTTCCTGCATGTAATTCTCTATCTCAGAGTCTGCATCCTAGGAAACCAGTTTCAGCAGAGGGCAAGGCTGGAGACCAGAAGGCCAGTGAGTGTAAGCACCTCTCCACATACCACTCCAGCACAGTCTGGCGCCAGGTACCTATATTGGTCAGGGTTCCTGTTGCTGGGACAAAATACCCAATAGCCACAAAAAGAATGTTATTAAACTGGCAAATATTCTTGCAACAAAAAGGCTCACAGGATGCACTGTATCTTGCATTAAGTAAATAGAGTCATAAAATAAAATATGTTCTATGAAATTTTAAAACAACCAGAACAGCTTGAACATGACAGTAAGCATGAAAATACTGGTCTTCTGATTCAGAATGTAGATTGTGTCTAGAAAGGAGTTTGTTAAACTGGATTAAAGCCACAATAAAATATCATTGCTGTCAACTGTATATGACCTCTACTATTGGCTTTCAATGAGTCAGTCTGTGTGAGCTTTCCAACAGAGTAAAAAATGGGTGAGACAAATCAATTTATGAAGAGAAAAGGTTTATTTTGGTTCACAGTTTTGGAGGTTGCAGTCCATGAACAATTGGTTCTCACTGGGCGTGGTGTCACACGCCTGTAATCCCAGCACTCGGGAGGCTGAGGCAGGAGTCGCCATGAGTTGGAGGCCAGCCTGGGCTATATAGTGAGTTTAAGGCCAGCCTGAATTACAGGGTGAGACCCTGTCTCAAAAAAAAAATTTTTTTTTAGGCCTGTGGTTAGGCAATGTATCATGACAGGCGAACAATGTTTCTCACTTCATGGCCAGGAAATGAAAGAAAGAAATAATAGAAAGAAAGAAGGAAAGAAGGAAAGAAGGAAAGAAGGAAAGAAGGAAAGAAAGAAAGAAAGAAAGAAAGAAAGAAAGAAAGAAAGAAAGAAAGAAAGAAAGAAAGAAAGAAAGAAAGGATAAGAAAAGAAAAGAAAAGAAAAGAAAAGAAAAGAAAAGAAAAGAAAAGAAAAAGAGGAAAAGACCAGGGTCCCACAATTCACAACCAGGGCACCCCCTCAATGACCTAAAACCTCCTTCTAGGCCCCACCTCTTAATGGATGCACCACCTCCCAACAGCGCCATGCTGAGAAGCAAGCCTTTAACACATGGGCCTTGGGAGACACTCCAGATACAAACTGTAGCATGGTCCATTCATAACAGAAAGTAAGGTACTATTCTTAATGCCCACTGAAGCAAGCAAATAGGCAAATACAAATCCTAAAAGAATTTAAATATCCCCCAATAGAAAACTGTCCATTCTAATGAGTCAAGGAGAAATAGAGATTTAGTTACTGTATATCCTTTCCCCCTTTCCTTTTCTTTCTAATTCTTTCAGAGGTCTTTTGTCTGCCACAAAAGGCAGAAATATCAAAAAATAACAACAGATCATTGAAATCATGTAAGGCAATGAGAAGGACCTGAAACAAAAGTGTGATTTCTAATACGTGTCTTCTTTGAGCTTTAATTTTTACAGATGCCATATTTGTACATTTTCACATTAACATCTCTATTCAATTTACCAAGTGAATACAGCAAGATACCCCAGTTAGATTTGTTGAAAATCTCTTATAATTTTATCATATTTGATTATCTGATTTTTACATAGTAAAGTAAAATTAACCATAGATATAAAGATCATAGCCAAATCCCCAGTGAGTATAACTAAATAATATGTCAAAAGTGATAAAATAATAATTTGGGGACTTAGAGACCATACTGGTTCAAAATCAATACTAGTAGTAACAGAAATTCAGTCAAAAGTTGACAAGAACCCTGTTGACATTTAGTTTTCTCAATCAATATCCTGATGGTAACAAATAGTTTTTGTTTCCCTCCAGTACTCAGGTACATTCTCTGCTTGCTCATCAAAGATTAGTCTCTGACAGGAATGGTGGCGCATGCCTGTTATCCCAGCACTCCGAAAGGCTGAGAGGATCTCAAGTTCAAACCCATCCTGTGCAACTTAGCAACTTAGCAAAACTGTCTCAAAATTCTTTAAAAAAATTTTTTTTCATGGGGCCGGTGAGATGGCTCAGCGGCATAAGCGCCTGCCTGGCAAGCACAAGGTCCTGAGTTCGACTCCCGGAACCCACATACGAAAAAAGGGCCAGTGATATCACTCAGTGGCACGGGCGCCTGCTGGCGCACGAGGTCCTGAGGTCGACCCCCGGTACCCCAAAAAATAAAAATTTTTTTTCAGGGCTGGGGATGTAGCTTAGTGTGAAGGTCCTGGGTTCAACACCCAGGTCCATGAAAAACATAAGTTAGTGTCTGCTTACAGTGGGTTTTCCTTTTTAAAAAATGGTCAGGATCATTTGAGAGACTCTATCCATTTTCTCTGGAACACTGTTGGTGCATACATTAGTAGTATTTTGATAACAGGAAGAATGAGCAGCCCTCCCCCTCCACCTGCACAGCCAGACAGACTTCATTTCACCTCACATCTTCCACCAGCAGATTCAGAACTAGAAGGGAAGTGAGTCATGCTCTAGGTAACCTATTTTTTAAGAGGAAAAGAAAGGACTATCTAGGTTTCATTTAAGTGTTCACAGCATGATATAAATAGTAAATCCTTCAGTACACACAAAAAGGAAAATTCCCTGGATGCTCTGAGGCCATAGATATGGCTTCCAAACTGCATCTTCCTAGTATCTTCACTTTCTTATGCACGCATTTGGTCACCTAAGCAAGACTCCCTTCCCATACAGTACGGAGCACTGTGGTCTGCTCTGATTTTGGTTGTGTTGATAAATGACAAGTCAACGCAATAAAACATGTGTGCGCAAGTTTTACATCTACAAAGTGCCTGATACTAAACAACTCTGGTCTTTGCAAAATTTTGGCTTTCATTTAGCAAAACCAAAACTAAAACAAATAAATGAACATCCTGTTTCTCATAGGAAATAGCCTACTAGCAAGTCTTCTGGTCAAGTATATGAATTTTTGCTCTCAGAGGCCAAGATAACACATGTGCCTATAAATAGCATAGAGAGTTGTTCTGGAAAATAAGACATGAATATGGGCTATGCCAAAGTCCTGGGTATTATCTCAGCCTTAGTGAATTAACTCAAAATGGCTATCATGGTGAACCTGCTTATTTTCAAGTCAATCTGATAATCTCCAGCCATTACTTCACCATCAGAAGAAACAGAAATAGAATCTTTGCAGGTACAGTAGCTCCTCATGTATGGGGAACATGTCCCAAGACCCCTCATGGATATCTAAAACTGCTTATAGCAGGGGTCCCCAACCCCAGGTGCTATGACTGACACTGGTCCATGGTCTGTTAGGAATCCAGCCGCATAGCAGGAGGCAAGCAAGTGACGCTTCATCTGTATTTACAGCTGCTCCCCATCATGTGCATTACCTCCTGAGCTTGGCCTCCAATAGATCAGCTGCAACATGAGATTGTCCTAGGAGTGCTAACCTGAGTGTGAACTTCACATGTATAGGATTTATGTTGCGCACTCCTTAAGAGATTCTAATGTAGTAATAATAGAAATAAAGTGTACAATGTAATAATAGCAATAAAGTGCACGATAAATGTGATGCACTTGAATCATCCCAAAACTGCCATGCTCCAAATGGGCCATGGAAAAACTATCTTCCATGAAACTTGTCCCTGGTCCAAAAATGTTGGGAATCACTGGCTTATACTGTCTGCTGTAGTTTGGATCTTTAGTGTCCCCCAGTGGCTTGTGTATTGAAGACTTGGTCCCCATGTGATGGTGCTATTGCAAGGTGGTAGAAACTGTAGGAGGTGGGGGTCTGGCTGGAGGAAGTTAGGTCTCTGGAGAAATGCACCTGAGGGGGATATCCAGGCCTCAGCACCTTCCTTTCTCTTTTTGCTTCATGTGATGGAGCAACTTTGTTCCATCACATAGTCCTCAGAATAAGGACCGCCCCACCACAGGTCCAAAGCAATGGGCCAAGTGACCATGGACTAAAACCTCTGAAACTCCAAGCCGAAATAAATCTTTCCTCCTTTTGTTTATCTCAGGTATTCTGTCACAGTGATGGAAAGATGACTAAAATGTATGAAACCATATATATAATGCTTTATTCCTATACAGACTTATCTATTGTAAAGTTTAATTTATACATTAGGCACAGCAAGAGATGAACAGCAATAATTAACAATAAAATAGAACAATTATAATAATATACTATAATAAAAGTTGTGTGCGTTGTCTCTCTTTCAAAATATCTTGTTGTACTGTACTCACCCTTATGATGATGTGAGATGATACAATTTCTACATGATGACAAAGAGAAGGTGAATGACAAGTACTATAATGTAGCATTGGGCTACTATGTAAAGGGTACTGAACACAGCACTGCAATACTGCCAGTCAGTCTGACAACCGAGTCAGGGAGTGTACACGGCATGGATATACTGGAAAAAGGGATGGTTCATGTTCTGCCCAGGACCAAGTGAGACAGCATGAAATTTCTTCATGCTACTCAGAACAGCATGCACAACTTGAAACTGTGAAAATTTTTCTGGAATTTCCCATTTAGTATTTTTAAACCAAAGATGCCTATGGGTAACTAAAATTATAAAAAGTGAAAATATGGATAAGAGGGAACTATAAACCTTTACCCCAAGCACTGCCAGGGGCACCATTACTCACCTAGTCTGGGCAATTGAACTTAGTCTTTCTCTGGACCATCCACGCTATTAACCATAATAAAGCACTCTCTTGTTCAGATTTTCTTTTTTTAGCTTAAATTTTAGATGGTTCTGCCACTCTACGGTTTAGCTGGATGTTTTAGAACCCAGACAGCTTCAGTTTCTGCAAGCCTTCCATACCCCTCCTCTGTCCCCTACCTGCCCCAAAAGCATCAGTTCTTCCTTGGGATTCCTTGGGACACTGGCTGCCCCAGCCGGTGACGTAGCATTGGGAAAGGTGGAGAGCACTCTCATCCTTGGTTGTTGCCTCAGCTTGTGCAAACCTCACTGGCTCACTACCCAGGAATGGCCACAACAGCCAAAGAAACAGATCCACTCGTCTGTGTGTTAGAGAATTCGTTCTACTGTATAAAAATTAACACACACACAAATCTTATATCTCTATCACCATTTAATTTACTCACAAGGTTCCAGCCCATACCAAAAACCAATCTCATATTACAAATCTCCAGAAACATGCCCTCTTAAACTGATTGGTTTTGTTTTAAATTTTCTTAATTTTTATTTTTATTAGTATATGTTTGTAGTACATAATGATTACATTTTTCATAGGAAGTTGGTACATGTACATGACATGTCCTAGTTCTTTTTATGTCCCCTTCCCCTCAACTTTCCTTCTCCCCTCCTTCCATCTCTTGGTTCCCTGAAGTGATTGGTTTTAGTGTTTATATATCTTACCACCATAAACACAATTTATTTATCCTAATATTAATATGTAAATTTATCACAGAATTGGAATAACTCTACTTAAATAACAGAAAATAACACTAGACCAGATCATTAAGACCTACTTAATATTTAAGTTCCATATTATGATACTAATGTACATTGAACAGGCACCAATGCAAAAGCAGGGGAATTTTATAGACAGGAATGACTACTCCCTCATTCCATTATTCTATTTCCACTTTTCTACCATGTTGTGATGCAGCCAGTGAGCCCTTTCCAGAATGTTGCTTCCATGGTTTTTTGTACCCTCCAGCCACCAGGATGAGGAGCCAAGTAAACCTCTTTTTTCCTAAAGAATTCAGCCTCCAGTATTTTGGTATAGTAATGCAAACAATCATCCTATGTACATGGGTTAAAAGATGCATTATTAAAATGGCAATAATTCTCAAAGTGATTTACAGACTCAATGCAATCTCCTTCAGAATTTCAGCTGCCTTCTTTCTTGCATAAAGAGACAAGCTGATCCTAAATTGCATACAGAAGTGTGAGGTACTGGCTGGGCACAATGGTGCATGGCTGTAGTCCCAGCTACACACAGGCTGAGGCAGAAAGACTGAAAGTTCAAGGCCAGCCTTGGCAACATATTGAGATGAAAAAAGAAAAACAGTAACAAGTGTTGGTAAGGATGTGAAGAAACTGGAAGCCTCATCCATTGCTGGTGGGGATGTAAAATGGTACAGCCACCCTAGAAAATAGGCTGACAGTACTTCAAATGTTAAACATAGAATTGTAATTCAGTAATTCCACTTCTAAATATCTACTGAAGATAAAAACATGTCCACAGAAAAATTTTACGTGAGTGATCATATTAACACTATAACAGTCAAAACATGAAAACAGCCTAATGTCCTTCATTATGGAGGTTCTGGAATTAAACAGTATTGAAGACTACACAATCTTGTGTATATACCACTAAATTGTACACTTTAAAATGATGACTTTTATGGCATGTGATTTATATCTCAATTTTCAAAATAAATAGAAATGAATAGTTCACTGACAGAACCTCATCCCCAAGCTATTCTGGTGTCATGGCTTATGTCTAGATGTCCCCCCACAAAGCTTCCTTCAGTTAGGTGAGGATTTTTCAGAGGTGGCTGAATCTAGAGTGTGTGATTCATTCATGGTGAAATGCTAGGATTAAGGGTGTTAGGATTAAGGGCGCTAGGATTAAGGGCGGGTGATTACTAAATCAGTCCACTTATTGGTTTGACAACACCCTAATCCCTGGATTAGCCTGGATACAATATAAAGGACAGAAAGAGGCTTGTCTTCTCCCTTGTTGCTTGCTTTTGCTGTCTTCTGCTCAGCGTGAACTTGTTCTGGTCTGCATTGCCCCTCTGCCAAGCCACACTGCCTTGGAGCCAGCAGATTATGGACTGAAAACTCTACAGAATGTAAGCTAAGTAAACCTTTCCCCCTTTAACTTTGGGTATTGGGTGTTTTGTCTCAGCAATGAAAGAAAAATAACTAAGACAGATTTTGGTACCAGGAGTGGGGTTGTTGATGTAACTGATGTAACTGAGGCTCCTGACCATGTGGTTTAGGAGCCTTTGGAGTTGGCTTGTGGGAAGGGGAAGAGTTAGGAAAGGTTCACAGACACCAGCTGAAAAAGTAGAGCTGGAACACTTTAGGTGGTACTTGATGGGAGATTCTGGTCAGAGCTCAGAAGACCAGAATGCTGATAGAAATGATACCAGTAAAAATCAGGGTTGGGATGTTCCTACTGGAAAGGACTGCATTGGCTGTTGGACTCCAGAACATGTGTGTTATGGCTTGGCAGAAAGTTTTTCTGCATTTTGCTTGTGTTCAGAGACTTTGCCTGAGACTAAGGGTGGCAGACTAATTAATCTTGCAGAAGAAATTTTAAGACAGTCTAATGTTGAGGCAGTGGCATGGCTATAGCTGGGGGCTTTTAGCCAGATTTATGTTGAGAATCAGGAGCAAATATCCCAGCAGAATGATTCAAAACATTGTGAGTTTGGCCAGAAAGGAAGCTCCAGTAAAGTTGTGGGTGGCCTGCAAAGATAGAACAGAAGAAAATTGGCCATTGAAAAGACTAGCGAGGAAAAGCCAAGCATTTCAGAAGAAGACAACAGAAAATATGACCTGAGGACATCACAAGAACCAGCAGGACTCCAGCCTTTGCAGCCTCAGAGTTGCAAAGGTGAAAGAATTTGCTTTGAGAAGAAAGCCCTAGAGCACCATGTTCCAGAATGGCAGTGGCCTAGAGAATTTGTTCCTCAGGATTGAGTCCAGAGTGCTCAACAATCCAGGTACTTGCCCCTACAACCAAGAGAGAAGGAAGCTTGGCTACTGCTCCAGCTGGCAGCAGACCTTGGCATCATCCATGTGGTCCTGGTTTTAGACGCATAGAGAATGCAAGAGTTCTAGGGCTAAGAAGGCTTCCACCCAGATTTCAGAAGGCCTGGGAGGCCAGGCAGTGTGCCGCTGAGAGGGCAGTGTGTGAAGCTGTGAGTGTGAAGCCGAAGGTGCATTGGAAACTCCAGAAGTTTGGAGATGCCAGGAACAGGGATCATCTGAGGAAAACTGCAAGGAGGGAGCAGAGCAGGCCCAAGAAAGAAGCCACCACCAGAAGTGCTGTAGGGGCAGAGCCACCCAAGACCTTTGGAGTTCATATCTTGCCACAGATTGGTTTGGGTACTGCATATGGAACTACAGGACTTAATGTTTGCCCTGCTGGATTTTGGACTTGCTTTGGTCCCATCCCTGTGTATCCCCATTTGTACCTTTTGGAATGGGAATGTTTACCTTGTGCCATTGTATGTTGGAAGTGTTTAACTTTCTTTTCTTTTGTACAGGGGCTCACAGCTAAGAGTTTGCCTTAAATCTCAGAGGAGACTTATGACTTGGACTTTTCAGCAATGCTGAAACTGTTAGGACTTCGGCAACTCTTAGAGGTGGACTAAATGACTTTTGCATAAAGGGATGGGCATGAGTCTTTGAGGGGCCAGGGCCAGAATGTTATGGCTTGCATCTACATGTCCTCACAAAGCCTCATGCGGTCATAGGTGGGACTTTTTCAGAAGTGGCTGAATCTAGAGTGTGATGGATTCATGGTGAAATGTTAGGATTAAGGGTGGGTGGCTACTAAATCAGTCCACTGATTGGTTTGTGTGATGGTTGATTGATTGTGTCAACTTGAGAAGTTAAGAGACGCTTAACTAAATTGGCTCAGCAATTCCACACCCTAGGGTGGAAGACCCACCCTAGGGCAGCTCACCACCTGGATGTTATAAAGGGGAAATGAGTTAGGATGGACCTGCTTCTGTTTCTTTGGCTCCAGTCTTTGCCTTCACCTTGGATGTCATCTCCTGGCTTCCAGCACAGACTCTTCAGCCTTCCATTTCAGATCCATTGGCCTCCTGATATAGACTCACATGGGACACTGCAGGGAGCTCCAAACCTTGGACTGAATCCTTCAGTCTCCAGTGTCCAGACAGACCTTCTGCACTCTTCCTCATCTGACTCTCTGGGTGGCTATCATAAACCAATCTTGTAAATTCTTACACATTTGTGTATCATGTGTTAGAGCGTTTCTCTAGTAAAACACTGACTGATACAGTCTGGCACTGCTCTAATCCCAGTAGCCTGGCTATAATATAAGGGATAGAAAGAGGCTTGCTTCTCCACCTCCTTGCTTGCTTTTGATGTCTTCTGCTTGGCATGAACTTGTTCTCCTCTGCATTGCCCCTCTGCCCAGCCACCCTGCCTTGGAGCCAGCGGATTATGGGCTGAAAACTCTACAAACTGTGAGCTAAATAAACCTTTCCCCCCTCTAACTTTGGATGTTGGGTATTTTGTCTCAGCAACAAGAGAAAAGTAACTGAGATACCCGGCCTCAGAGCCTGGCACCTCTAAGGCTGGAATGGGGTGGACTTCATGAAGCAGCAGAGCAACATCCCAACATTATCCACCATAGTTTCAACTCCAGTGACCCCTCCACCCTACCTTGCTTGGTACATCAATCATTCATGCTTACAGTGAACAGATAAGATGTGATTAATAGTTGGTCACCACCCTCTAATGAAGAGCTCTATTGAGCAAATTTTCACCTCAAGCTAGCTCAAAGGTGGATTGCTTTGTCCACATCTCCAGAGGGGAATGGCCAAGCCTCTACAAGGTCATTTTTGAGATTCCAGTCAGATGTATGCCAATACTGGTGCCCTAGTGGACACTTCTTAAACATTGAGTGAATGCATGAATAAATTACACTGTCAGTACTTCCAGTTTCCATTCACAACTTGTATTAGTTAAGAAAGAAAAATGACATCAAAATCAAGCCACATCACAGATCACATGACCATAGAAAGAGTAGGTATGGAGCTGGGCCTCAGTGACAACAGGAACCAGACTTGAACCATGCCACCATCCTGTTTGTCCATCCCTACATCTGTCTCTGTGGGCCAGCTTGTCTTTGAAGACTGGTCTTACCACACAGTGAGAACTAAGATCCATGATACCCACCCAAGTCACACACATCTGCCTTACATGGGCACTGACCAATGTCCACTTCTCAGCAAAAAGGCAGATGACAGCAGTTTTCAAAATTTGTTTCAGATTAAACATAACTAAGTAAAATTCCAATCTAGAATCTAGGCTACAACATATTTAAACCTGAGTGAAAGACAAAGTTCTATAAGTTATTGTAGAGGGTTTATTTGTACATTTTACTCTTTGCTTAGAAAATTTTGAAAACAAATACTTTTTATGACAACAGGTATATACTTCTCACAATGAAATTATTTCCTAACACAATGTTACCTCATGATGATCCCAAATTTCATTCTAGCAGATTTGCCTTTAATATTGATGACTCTTGCATGTAGTTGCCTTCCTTGCCCAGAGAACACATCTTGCAACTCAGTGGTAACCAAATATTTGAGGCCACTATCATCAGGTCAAAACTTTTCTCAAAAAATATTACCTCGAAATTAGAAAATGGTGATATTCAGCCAAAAGTACTAACTGAGCAGCCCTAGATAAATAACAACATTACCAGGAAAGATAAATGTTTGTAGTGCTGGGAACAAATTAGGAGGCTTTCTACCTTACCACACAATTTATATGCTGAAATTCAAACTAAAGAAAAAGGAATGCAAATAACTAACTACAGAGTAAATTATTAAATTGACAAATACCTATTTTGCATCTATTTGTATCTATTAAATATCTACTGTCCTGGTCATTAAAATATATGAGAAATAAATATAATTGAATATCTAGAAAAACAAGAAACAACCCCCGCAGTGATGAGAACTGAGGAGCACCACCCTTCCCTTCCTCCTGGTCCACTGGAAGCTGGCATTTCTATGACCTCATCCAGTCACTTGCTTCCTACCACGCTGGCCCTTTCACTCAGTGGCTATGCTAATATGAGGCAGTTGAGCTGGATCCTGGGTGGACTGTATATATACAGTATCATGGCAAGCTACTTTGTTGTCCACTCCAGGAACATTATGCCTTCTCTTGCAAGATTTCCCTTCACGGTAGACAGTAGACTATTAGAGAAGAGGAAGAGGAAGGGGATATTATTTGGGGAATGATAAAAGTACATTATATGCATGTATGCATATGCCGAAGCAAAACCCAATACTCTGTAGAAATTACACAAACATGCACACGCACAAAGTTGCATCAGAACAGTTGAGGGAGAAATGAGGTGAGCTTCAATTTTTAGTTAAAAAGGTTAAGACTTGACTTGAACTTGGTCATAGCTAGAGGCATACTTTCTTAGTACAAAATGTTTTTCCCTGAAAATAATCTCACTTGTCCTATTAAGGAAAAGGGCCTGTGCCTAGAATAGCGGTGAAGAGGAAGATGAGATTTCCAGACTTGGAAATAAGTATTCACAGGGGATGAAGGTTTGAACCTATGTGATGGTATTTGGAAATGCCTCTTCAACTGGATGAAAGAGCTCTGAAAATATATCTAAGAAGATTCATGGGTGCCTGTTGGCGCGCGAGGTCCTGAGGTCGATCCCCCGGTACCCACAAAAAAATAAAAATAAAATAAGATTCAGAGCAATGTGGATACACACTCACAGGTGGTCTGCAGAGCCCCAAAAGGCACCCAGAGGACATACAGCTGAAAGCACACCAAAACAGCAATGCCTGCACAGGGTAGGGCAGCAATCAGGGTTATAATTATTGTATATATAGTTCAGGTGGGAGTGTCTGAGAGCGAATTAACCTTTATGATGTGGCAATGTTAAAATTTAGATGTCTAGGATGAACTCACTTTTGATCCCCACCTACCAACCCACAAGCAAATATACATGCTTTGAGAGTCAGCAGATCTCAAAAGTCTGGGCATGGAGACTACCGGAGGAATTTACAACAGAGGGCCACAAACAAAGGAGGGAGAAGGGAGTTTGGGAGGACAGAATCAGGACACCTGAGGTCACCATGGCGCGCTGGCTCTAGCTCCTCTGAAAAAGGGAAGAGAATTAAGTGCATGCACCCAAAACAGGTGTTTATTTCTTGCTCATTAGTGTCCAATATTTGCTAGATATACTTCCATGCCCTCCCCAAAATACTGTTTATTAGTCTCTCAAGTATGCTCTACCAACCAGTGGACATCACTGGGAGCTTATTAGAAATATAGAACGTCAGAGCCCATTGCAGACCTTCTGAGTTAAAATCTGCATTTTAACAACCCCCCAAGAATGTCATTAAAATCTAAGAAGCACTGTTCAACATCACTGAATTGTCTTTTCAAAAGAGAGACTGTATAGTACATGTAAATCAATCTGTGTGCCTCCCACAGAACCAGCAACAATCAAAACACAGTATTCCATGCTACTTAGAACACACAGTGAAAATATCTAATAAAAAATGTACTTTAGCTTCCCTTTTGTGGGTGATGAAATTCTTCCAGAGAATGGATGGGTTGTTTTAAAGTCCAAGAGGTTTTGTGTTTTTCTGTTTGTACTTAGGGACTGAACCTAAGGAACACTAAACTGTATCACCAGCCCATATTATTTTTTTGTCTTTTGTTTTGAGACAAAGTCTGAGTTACCCAGGCTGGCCTCAAACTTGCAATCTTTCTGCCTGAGCTTCCCAAGTAGATGGGATTACAGGTATATGCCACCATGACTGGCTGACAATATAACTCTTCAACAAATAACTACAAGCAACCAAACACCAGCCTGAGGAGCAAACCAGTAACATTTAGGTATGGTTTATATTAAAGACATGCTACCAATCATAACATCTGTTACAGCTGCTCAAGAACCTTAAAACTTAATCCTGAGAGGATAGATTTCCCTTTCAGGATAATTTCCCCCCACCAACACCATCTCTCTTGGGAATTGTCACCATACAAACTGCCTATCTGCCTAAGCCCCTCTAAATTGTAAACCATGAGGAACGACAGTAAGTGATACTCACCACTACTGTCTTTAGCAACAGTGCCCGGTGGATTACAAAAACCTAATGCTTTGTTGTTGAATTAATGTAATTCACCAAATAAAACCAATTGACAAAAATCACACAACTGTTACCAATGAATCCAATATTAAAAGCCAATCTTTTATCACCTGGAAGGGGAATTATTAGCATATTTTATCAACTTAATTCACAATTTAACTTTGGTAACCCAAGAAAAATTGAATAGACATTTACTGCTGATCTCCACCCAGAAAGCAAGCTAAGTGTAACTCCCAGAAGCCAAGGCATACACCATGGCCCTGCTCTTGAGATACCCCTGGAAGTACCATGCATTGATATTGAAAGGAGGTGGTTTTGGGAGAGGGTTCCAGGTGATTTCACTAGAATGGCATTCGTGAAATAAGTAGCCTTGTACAAGGGCTTAACACAGGGTTTAACAAAAAGTATGCTGTTTGGTAAACAGAGCTCAGTAAACTTTCATTTCATAAAAAAATTACCTAGATGTAGACATTAATGATCTTGATACTTTTAAAACCACATAAATGTCTAACATTTCCTGTAACCAAATTTAAATTGTTTTCAATAAGTAGAATTTTAAACAGTCTTTCTTTTGATTTGGTTGAAACGGTCTCGCCAAGCTGACCTCAAACTTGCCTCCTCCGGCCTCAGCCTGAGTGCTGGCATTACAGGTGTGCATCATTATGCCTGGCTTTTAAAGAATCTTAAAATACTTCAAATGGTAGCATCAAAAAGAATAACATACTGGCAGGTGTGGTTGTGCATGCATGTAATCCCAACACTCTGGGAGAATGAGGTAGGAGGATCACAAGTTTGAGTCCAGCCAAGCCAACTTAGCGAGATTCTGTCTCAAAAATAGGCTGGGGCTGCAGCTGTGTGAAAGCCCTGGGTTCAATACCCAGTAATATTAAAAAGAGGGGGGGGGGAGTATAAAGAAGTCCTAAAATGAAGTCTGCTTCAAAATCCCACCAACTGGGGTGAGGGGTGATTCTAAAATTCCTATGGAGTATGATAAAATGGACAAAAACAAATTTTGAAAGGATTCATATTTCCAAATTTCAAGACCTGTATGAAGTTAACCAAAACAATGTCATACTGGAGTAAGAATAGACATGTAAATCATTTAATTTCAGCGATAATCCCATACATCTAAGATCAAATGGTATTTCACAAAGATGTTAAGACCAATCAATGAGGAAAGAAATCTTTTTGACAAATGGTTCTGGGACATGTGAATATCCACATGCTAAAGAAATTGTCCCCTATGTCACAGTACGTAATTCTCAAAATACACCAAATAAGTAAAAATGGAAGGTAACACTATAAAGTTATAAGAAAACAGATATAAATTTTAAAATGTTGAATTTTATGTGTTTTACTGCAGCAACAAAGAATTCAATCTCAAATGAAAAAAGTCTCTAATTTTGGCTCATTTTTAGTTTCAAAGAACACTGGAAATTTAACTCAAAGGACATAATTAAATGTTTCAAACTGTAATTTTACAACTTTACTACTATGATGGCCACTACCACCATGGTTGGCTGCTTGGACATCATTAATTCTCAGAATAATGTAAAGCCAAAAATTCCAACCCAGATAAACCAAGGACAAGGGTGACAGGTTGAGAAAAACATCTGCTGACCAGACTGGTAGAGGCTAGAAGGACCCAGTGTGGTGGCATACCTGTAATCCCAGCACTTAGGAGGTTCAGACAGTAGGCCTGCTATGAGTTCGAGATCACCCTGAGCTACATAGTGAGTGCAAAGCCAGCCTGAATAGGGAGATATGCTCTCAAAAAAAAAAAAAAAAAAGGCTAGAAAGGAAGCCAGGCTGAAAAAAAGAAAATGGGAATAAATATTAGCAGAAACTGGAGACAAACACCATGGGAGAAGAAGGTTGAGGAGTCAAAGTAACAGGAATAGAGAGAGGCTTTTACATAAAAAATTTTTCATGGGAGAATCCATCTTTTAAAAGTAACCTTCAAATGCATGATTAGTGTTGATGCCAAGGTTGGTGGGGAAAAGAGCTAAGCTTAAAGGAAGGCTTAACAACATGAACAAAATTGGCCATATGAGAGAGGTGACCACACTGATTAAAAGGAAAATGCAGAGACTACAGGTTAAGGAAAAAATGATGGCACAACAGTCACAGGCATGTGGGATGCACAATGCTGTTAACTACAGTTTTCATTGTCTAAAGCTATGTACTCAGCACCCTGACTACTGTGCTGGGGAAATCGTAACTTCTCAGTGACTAAATGTTTAAAATGGTATTAATACATCAAATCATCTATCATCAGCAGTGATAAACTTTTATTCCTATGGAAGGCCATGACCTGAACAAAGTAATAATTACTGTAATTCTTCATAATCAACTGTGGTTTCAAAATGGAACCAAGTCTCAAGAGATTTAGTTTTCCAAAAGAATTGTCTCTAACTTAAAAAAATTAGAGGTGGACTTAATACATAACTGTATTTATATCAAGTGAAGATCAAGTAATGCAGTTTAGCATAGTAGTAGAGACAGCAAACTAAACACACCAGGAGGACCTGATATCAGTATTTACACTTCAAGCAGAAATGTTAACATCTTCACTATTTTAAATTTCAATTACTATGTAATTGAGTGTATTTTATAATTTTAAAAGCACTAAGTACATAAGTGTACACAATATTTGCATTAATATGGTTTTATGCATTAAGTGGTTTAACAAACATAATTCAAAACAATATGCTAGCAATCAAACTTGAGGCCTTGCATATACTAAGTGCTCTACCACTGAGCAATCCCCAACCTTTTTTTTCACAAAGGGGCCCATATACCAATCAAAATGAAGAAAGCTAGGCAATTATTTTCTTATGAACTCAAAATTATTTTCACACAGGCTGGGCATGGTGGTGTACACCTGTAATAGCACCACTGTGGAAGGCTGAGGCAGGAGGATCTGCAGTTCCAGCCCATCCTGGGCAACTCAGTAAGACTCTGTCTCAAAATAAAAAATAAAAAAGGGTTGGTGATATAGCTCAATGCGAAGTTTGTGGGGTTCAATCCCCGGTACAATAAAATGTGGTACCATAAAAAAGTGATTCCTTGTTATCTCTGAAGTTTTTTTTTTTTTTAATTACTCTACTATTGCACTGAACAAGCAATTGAAAATTTTTGCTCTTCTAGTCACCAGAGATGTATTACTATTGGTCTAGGGCCAACTACTAGCCCTCTTAGGAAGTAGAATATTAACTTTGCTCTTGTATAATCTTGACGGCCAAATGTCTAAAGTAGCTGCTCAAGTACTGAGCAAGGACAAAATAAAATAATTCACTAAAGTTTACAATTGGCAGCAAAAGATCACTGCATAATTCCTCCACGGCATTTGATCAGTTATTCACTAGAGAAAGGATGACCCCCGGAATCTTTCCGAGTTAAGAAAGTGAGATCCATTTGGCTTTTATTGTTGATGAATTGGTCTTATAGACCACATGTAAAAACAAGATAGAGCAGACCTTTAGAAAAAAAATTTTAGATGACAACATCCTACTAAGGATATAAACACAACAATCCTTCGTATCCAATGTTTTTAAATCATGTAACTCATTCCAAGTTCTCAAAACTTTTATTTCACAAAATGGTGGGTTTGACTTGTCACTTATTTTCTATATCAAATACCTTCATTAGTTTTCGCTTCAGAAAATACTTTCTGTATTTTCAACATTCCACAATTTTTCAAACAACCAGTACTTTCAGCATAAACTTGGTAAGCTTTCCATCCACTCTTTAATAACTATGTGACACATTAATTTTAGCATAAAAGATACTCTATTCCTATGCATTTCCTATTTTCAGTAAATTCAGCACTGGGGCAAATCTGTAATACACTGCATTTCTTTTAATGGTTTTTCTAGTTTCTATATAAATATGTACACTTTTCCAAAACCTTGAGGTGTTGGACTCTGAAAATAACCAAAAGTCAGTCAAACTGGTGCAGGAAAATTATATATATACTTATCAGAAAAGTAAAATCAGTGTCTTTTATATTCTTCCCATCAACGAATGATTCCATGACTCTACATATATATGCCTAAAAAGTGTATTTATAAAAGAAAAACCTAGGGGGTAAAATTTCATAAATACCTTCTGAAATCCTATTACATATGATACTAGACCTTTATTAGTAGTACTTACATTCTTTAAAATGTATGTAAGAACACAGTCATGTGCTCATTAAAATGGCATGATTTTGACCAAACACTACAGCTCAACACTGTCTTTACATGATGCACCTAATAAAATCACCCAAAGCCACACACACCAAAGCTATTAAGAAAAAGGCATTAGCTGAGCATGGTGGTGCACACCTGTGATCCCAGCACTTAGAGGAGGATGAAGCAAGGCCAGCCTGGAGGTACACAGTGAGTGTAAGACCAGCCTAAACTGCATAGTGAGACCTTGTCTCACAAAAAAAAAAAAAAAAAAAAAAAGGAAAGAAAGAAAAATGCATTAGTATTTCCAGCTCTATTCCCCACATTTTTTTAATCAAAATAATACTAATTTCATGTCTACTACTACTACTATTTAGTGACAATATTAAACTCAATTTACAGGTGTTAAGTAATCAAGACTAGTAAACTATGAGTGGGCCAAACTATTCCACGTTGAGCACTTTCTTAAATTTTAAATGTAATAAATTATCTTAAAGGATAATATAAAATTATAAATCTTCTATTTTTATACCCAAAAGACTTAAAATACCACTGACTATACTTCCAAATGTTTATGTTCCAAAATCCTGGAGAGCTATACATAAACCCCTACCAAAAGCTGTTTAAAATGCTAGAAAAAATTTTTTTTAAATCATCAATTCTAAGTTATTAATTAAAACCATTAAAGCATAACACTGACCTAATATGACAAGATTTTTATTTTTGCAATTTTTATTAATATATGATCATCCTCAAGGTTTAAAAGGTCTTGCCCTTTTAAACAAATTTCTAAGGCAATTTTACAATTCATTTTAAAGGTGATAAGATACCGCACACTCCTACAACCTCAGCCACTTCACAAAACAAAGGGAAAATTGTTTTGAAACTCCTAAGAAATGTTACTATAATTTAGAGCAGCCCTATGTTAACTCTTATATCAATCAGTGTGTCTTAGATTGCCATGTACATTTTGATTGTGACATGCAAAAATGGATGGTGCTTTGGAAAATGGTAAACTGGCATGCAGATTTCTTTGAGATCCATAATCCCAAAAACAAAGGAGGGGAAATAAACATTACAGGTCTGACTCTGACAACACATACTTAGAGGGAAGAAATACTTTCACAGTGATACAGATGGGGAAAGGGAAAAAGTCATGAGTTCAAGGTACTAAATCATCAAACTGCCAACAGTATCCAAACAGTTACCAGCTTCCACATATGACATGTTTTCAAAGTGGAAAAGAAGTTATTAGAGACTGATTCAGACCACCAGTTACCATTAGACTTTATATGGTGTCAGTGCAATTCAATTTAATCTCCTTTAACCATTAAAAAAATTAAGACTACATTCCAAGGTAATAGTTCATTTTAAATCTACTTTAATAAATTATACATGTATGAATTTGTATGTGTATGTTCTCTATGTATCATTTTAAAGTATATAAGAAATTTTTGATAATTAAATAGACTAGCCATGTTTAAATTAGTAAGTTTAGATAAACTGTCACTGACTTTAATACACTATTGACTAAGAAAAGGTAGTTCAAGGCTTTAACTTTGAGCTTGGTTAAAACATGTCAGGGTATGTTTGAAAAATCTGTCCTTGTTATACTACAAAAGTAACTAAAATACTTTAATATTTTCAAAATAATACAAAGTCAATTATTCTCCCTTTATAAGCAAAGTTAGAATATCTCATTTGATATTTTGACAATTATGGTTTTGGTTTGCCTATACATTCTGGGGCGAAGGATAAGTTGGCCAAAAGAAAGGAGATTTTACCAGACTACCTTCGATATTCTTCAGTAAATTCATAAGAAAACATTTTTTAACAAGGCAGTGTACCTTTAAGTAAAAATAGTGACCTAAAGCCTCATGTCACTTTGGTAAAAGTAGAACATAAATGGATCTCCAACTTCACAGTTAACTATTTGTTAGAGTGGAGCTTGGATAAAACTGACCCTTCTTAATGTTAAAATCATCAACTAGAGAAGGAAATGTCTCCATTATTTCAATCCCTTAACCAAAAGCTTCACAGAAAAGTAAAAAGATGTTAAGAAAAAAAGAATGTACATATGAATTATATGCAATTTGTAATTCTGTAAGGATGGCTAGAATTAAAAAATCTCTGTAATAATATTATTTCTGGTGAAATCAAATTCAAATATAGTATCTGGGATTCCTCCTCGAAAAAAGAACTTAAATTATATAATTTGTTAATACTCTGCAAATTCCAATTCACAAGTACTGTATACAAAGTAGAATAAATCATAAATGGGGTGTATCAATGAAAAGCTACAATCAATAATTGTAATTTTTGCTACCTTGGCAAGGTACTGTACATATACATCGATATAATAGAAATGGCACAGTCTCTGAGGACACGTTCCACATTTTATTTACATTTTAAGACTAATCTCAAAATCACATATCCATACACCTATTTCCTTTTGTTGACTTCACCTAAACTTAAATGCATGGTTTATTTAACAAAGACTGTAAACAAATATTTACCATGTCTGTTACATGTAACACACAGGAACAGCTTTTGACAGAAATTCATCAGCCCCCCCAACATTTTTTTTATTATAAATACAGGTATCAAAACAATCCTGAACATATTTTTGATACTACTAGTAGTCAGCACCCACACTGCTTCAAAAATTAACACAATTTATGACAATATTCATTGTACCTGCTACTTTGAACAATTTCAAACTGCAGCTCTTTCACTAAGCAAGATGGATAAGCATGCCATTTCTGTTTTTCCTTCTTGAGATTTTACTTTTCAGAAACACACGTTTCCACTGACATCTGACAATTCTTCCCATGCTTTCATCTTGTAAACCTGAATTCTATTTGAAGTACTCCAGGTTCATGTTTAAATGACAGTGCCTTAACAAGAGAAAGAAAAATTGTGCCGCATTTTTCCTCCTGTTACCTGAAAACATAATGGGTGAACATATATTAAATATATTCTTACAAATGTCCAGGTCATGTTTATCAGCTGGAATTCTTAATGTGTGGGTATTTTGCATTGTGATATTTAATCAAGACATTAATATGAGTAGAAGGTTGTTGATTTAAGACAAGTTTGAGAGCCACTAAAACTAATTGTTGTATGTTTGTCCTTCTGGTGGTTGTGGAAGCTTCATATTTTCTTTGGACATCATTAGACGTCTTAGCTCTTGAAGTACAACTTTAATGCTATATGAATTTTGCCATTTTGCTAACACTGGTATGCTGCGTGCATCCACCTGAAAGGGGAAGAAAAGAATGCAATTAATTTCTAAATCTAAAGTACTGTAACATCAATTTTTAAATATACTTAAATAAGAATGTCACACTAGGAAAGTGTAGATTCAAAAAGTATTAAAATTACAGGTTCAGAATTTGTATAATAGCTAGAAAAACCGTAACAGGAATTTTCTAAAAGTCTGGATTTTGTGTGTGTTCTTTTCTGTATTTTACAATAAACATTCAATGAACTTTGGTCTCAGAAATAAACTTTATAGGGTCAGTGATATAGCTCAGTGGCATAAGCGCTTGCCTGGCAAGCACAAGGTCCTGAGTTCAATTCCTGGTACCCACATAAAAAAAAAAAAAAAGAAAGAAACCTTATATTGAAAAAACTACTTTATCAACATATTTACCAATTCTTTCTTGATGATATAGCCACTAACCAAAATCTGAGCAATTATCTCAAACTGAAATTTCAGAAAGTACTGTTAACCTTGATATGGCTAAAGTGACTCCATTTTCTTTTTAGACTTCAGTTTGTCTTCACTTAACCCCTAGATGCACTCACTCCCCAACCCTGGTATATATTAAGGCACTAACCCATAGATAAACTCACTCCTCAGACCGCTTCCCAGTTAACCATAAAACCCATAAAAGGAGGAACAAACAACTACAGCAAACAGACCAGATGTTTGGAGAGGGCCTGTGATAAACCTAGTGATGTTCCTGTGAAATTCCAGAAAGACGATGTGGTGTAATGTGGTTACTAAGGTTATTGGGGGGGGGGGGCTGTGGGGAACTTGTAACATACAAAAACCCCTGAGAACAAAGACTGGGCGACTGCCTTAGTGGAAAGCTGGGACATCATCCACCAGCCAATAAAGCTCATTGTGTCCACACTCGGCCTCTGTGAGTGATTCTTACAATTTTGCCATAACATTTTGGAGGCCCCAGCGAGATCCCTCCCAGAAAGGTCCTTATTTGAGGAGGCCCTGCGCCTCCTTGCTTGGAGGTCCATCCTCCGGTGGCAGAGCACCCTGGCTGACTTCAGCTGGCCACCTAGGGTGACTGTAAGGTGGGATGCCTGCAGCTACAAGGCGGAACAACTGAGCCCCACCTCGCGACCAAGGTAAGAATTCAGATTTGGTTTTTAGTTTCACTTTTGGGCTCGTCCAGGGACTTGTTTTCTTTGGACTGGCAATTGGTTAAATATGTGAAATGTTTGTGAAGGGCCCAGACCCTGGACGCGGTGGTCATTTGGTCTCAGTGTAGGCTGGGAGTTTGGTCACAGCTTGCAGTCTCTGAATTTGGTCAGGGCTTGTCCTTAAATTTGGTCAGAGTTTACCTCTGAATTTGTTTTCCCAGTGTACCTGAGAATTTGGTCAGAGCCTGTCTCTGAATTTGTTCCAAATTATCAGGTCAGGAGCTGTGAGTATGTTTCCCAGGTTGTTTGTCCTTTTGTGTGTTTGTGTTGCCCTAAATGCGCCCATAATTTCAAGTCACAGTTGAATCTGTCATTTGGTTTGAAGGATTAGTGGCCACTCTGCTTCTGCCTTTTCTGCCCCTCGCACTTCTGTACCTGGAAATTCCGGGGTACCCAGATCGTCTACCCCACGCCATCGCTGTAACAGCTGTCTTCTCGAATTTCATCAGCCTCGGACTTTTGTTCGTACCGCTGCGAGAGTGGGGGAGGGACAGTTTGCCAAGGTAAGCTGCTCTTTTTTCTAAATCAATCTAAAATGAGCTCAGCTGGCAGTAAACCAACTGTTTTGGAATGTATGATTAAGAACTTTCATAAGTTTAAGGGAGACTATCAGGTAAAGATGAAGCCAAAGATGCTCCAAACTCTATGTAAATTAAAATGGCCCTCTTTTGGCATAGGCTGGCCAGCGGATAGGACACTTGATTCCCAGGCAATCAGTAGGATATGAAATATTGTCACCGGGAAGCCCAGACACCAGGATCAGTTCCCATATATAAACTCCTGGTTGCATGCAGTGTAAGCGCTACCTCAATGGCTAGCCCTGACGTCACCAGCCTGGCGCTGCCTGCAAGCATCTAGGAAAGTTTTACAGGAGAAATCAAATTACAAATTTTAACTAATTGGCAATTATACTTTTGGTTATCAGTTTGAACTGATGTGCATTAAACATTTCTTGTGCACTACAAACTCCTAAGTGGCAATTAGTCAAAATTACTATCTGAGGGAAAACAAAAGGGACACTTTAAAATCCAAGCAGCTATAGTCAAGTTGGTTGTAAAAGGTTATAATAAGTGGGGAAAAAAAATACTAAGAAGGCTATAAATGTAAGAAATATACTTTTGATATGAGAGGATTCTGTATGATAAAAGTCTTGTTGTCCTGCTAAAGAGCTCACAGCCCAGGTGTCTGACCCCAAAGCAGAGTCCTTAAAGAGACCGACTCCCACCTCAGCAGGAGCTGCCTTTAAAAATAACATCCCATATGGCTCTCTCCAGAAACTTATAGGTTTTAAAGGGACAAGCAAGCACAAAAGGGGATATCATTGGCACCCCTGCTTGCTTCCCAATTGGAATTCAAGGAGATACAGAGGATGAGGAGGCTCTGTGGGAAGAACTAACTTCCCAAGCACACAGAGTCTCTGCTCTTAAATCACAAATGGCTGCAGCATTTGCAGCCAGCAGGAAACTGTTTAGGCGTAGTCATAGCAACCCAGGAGCAAGGGGTCCAGGCGAACCTTGGCAAAGATATATCAAAGGAAATTTACATAAATGATATTCTTACAGAGAGAATTCTGCTAATAGAATAAAAGGAAGATTTGAGTACGTGATAGAGGGTGTGGAGATGACTGACCTGGAAGCTATACGAAAGAAAAACATGAAAGTTGTCAGTATTCTTATGAGGGTATTTATTTTTGTTTCTTCCAAATTCTTCTTATAAGAGATCTCTGCTATCGACCTACAAGTAATTCTGACTAACCTATTTATAATTACAAACTTCTAAAATTGTAAAAGAGTTACTATAATTCAATTTGGCCAAAATCATATATATACAAGTGCACTCTGATTTTATGAACAGATTTGTCCTGTGTATTTTGTTTGTTTGTCTGTATGCCCAACCTGTAAACAGCTATTTTATTTGAGCTCAACAAATTTTTCTTCTTTTTGCATTTTTGGATTTTTATAGCATTGGTCTGATATGCTTCCACCAAAGTTGCCAGCTGGCCAAAATGATGTTAAAATTGGTTTTATAAATGTAGTGCATGTTTTTGTTCATCATTTATTGTTGTACTATGATTTGAGAGTTTCCCATTGTTCAAGAATAATGTGTTAAATGATATGATGTGGTTTTCATAAGTCATCAAAAATTGTTAAGCAAAATATATTATTGTGATATGTTTACATTGGTCATGGTCAACACGTTAAATTTTCTATAAATAGGACAATGAGGTTTTCTGATTTAAAGATACTCTGTTACAAAACTAAATTAAGAAACAAAGGTTTTCATATGGCTATGACAATTCATTATTGCTAATCTCATAGTGTATTAAGTGTATTCGTTTCTTCCAGATGTACAGGTCTTCTAAAATGTAAAACTGAGATTGTTTATGGAGATAAACATTTTCTTTCAGATTCAGACATCTGCCTTTCTCTTGTGCTCTGGATATTTAGATCACCAGTCAAATGATTATTTTTTTTTAACAAAACCTATGTGATGTATATGCTATACATGTGCCACAGTACTTAAGAGATGCCTAGATATTAAACAGTCCAGACAATGTCATAAATTTCTTCAATGACATCCTATTAAAGGACAAGTCAGATAAAAGCTTCTTATGTACTAGAGATGACTGACTAAAAAGCTCAAATTTGTATGCTGACTGTAAAGTTTTTCAGGTTTGTGTTACAAGATGGGATATGCATGCTGTCAGCCTCGCGTATCCAAGCCCTTTGGGCCTAAAGGAGCCTGTGACTAGAAAGGACTTAAGGGAATTCCTGGGAATGGCTGGGTACTGCCGTCTCTGGGTTCCAAATTTTGCAGCCATTGCAAAACCCCCATATGAGGCCTTAAAGGGAGGAAACAACCCCTCACTTGAGTGGAGCCCCAAGCGCCAGGCAGCCTTCAAGACTTCAAAAGAAAAATTGTTGAGTGTCCCCGCCTTGGCACTTCCTGATGTTACTAAGCCTTTCCAGTTGTTTGTACATGAAAAAAAGGCACTGCCCGGGATGTTCTGACTCAGACATTGGGGCCTTGGAGGCGCTCCATGGCATATTTATCAAAGAAACTAGACCCAGTGGCAACTGGGTGGCCCCCTTGCTTGCGGGCTACCACAGCCACCACAATCCAGGTGAAAGTAGCTGATAAGCTGACTCTAGAACAAAAATTAAATGTGTTTTTTCTTCATGCTGCAGCGACTTTGCTGAGAGGACCTGATGGTAAATGGCTGTCAGGAACTAGACTGGCTCAATGCCAAGGTGTTCTTTTGGAAGATCCCAGACTAACTATTAAAACCATTTAGGCTCTCAACCCAGCCTCCCTTTTGCCCACGTCCTTGGAGCCACCTGAACATGACTGCACAGAGGCAATCAAGATGGTGCACGCAGCCCAATCGATTTACAGGACACTCCCCTCCAGAACCCCCGACCTGATTCTGTTTCCAGATGGCAACAACATGGTAATCAATGGGGTTTGGAGGGTGGGAGCAGCGGTTGTCACCTTAGAGCAAACCATCTAGTCAGAGGTTCTGCCTCCTGGGACATCCACTCAGAAAGCCAAGTTGATAACCCTCACTTAGACCTTGTAGGCAAGGAAAGACAAACAGGGTGAACATTTACACTAATTCCCGTTATGCTTTTGCTGCTCTGCATGTGCACAGCGGCATTTAAAAGAAAAGAGGCCTCCTTACTGCAGGAGGCAAGCACATCAAAAATTCCCAAGAAATATTAAATCTGCTGCAGGCTGTTTGGCTGCCTGCAAAGGCGGCTATGCCCCTTTGTTCTGGACACCAGAAAGGTAGCTCTTTAGAAGCCCAGGGAAACCGAGCGGCCGACCTGGCAGCTCAACAGGCCTCCAATGAAGAGCTGCGTTCTGCAGCCCATGTCCTAGTGCCCTGCTTCTTGAGCCGCCCAAATATTCAGAGGCAGAATTAAAATGGGCAAAAGTGGAAGGGGCCACTGAGAAAGACAGCTGGCAGGTGTTGCCAGAAGGAAAGATATTCCTTCCTGAGGCCTGGGACATTTTGTAATACAAGACTTACACAGTTGCACCCATTTGGGAAAGACTGCTATGGCAACATTGCTTGGCCATTACTTCTTTATTTCCAGACTATGGACTTTATGTGCGTCAGTGACTGAGAGGTGCACTACCTGAGCCCACAACAACCCTATCTCCCGGCCACACAAGAACCAGGTATTTGGAGACAAGGAACTGTGCCATTTGAAGATGTTAAAGTGGATTTTACTAAAATTAAACCCACTAGCGGAAATAAGAGATACTTATTAGTTTTGATTTGTACCTATTCAGGATGGCTGAAGGCCCTCCCCACTAAGACTGAAACATCCAGAGAGGTGATAAAAGCTTTGATGGAGCCCATTATTCCACGGTATGGGTCCCCCATAACAGTATGTTCAGATAATGGACCCACTTTTGTGGGCAGAGTGTTCAAAAGCCTTGCAGCAATGCTGGGGCTAAAATGGAAACTCCGTACTACATATCAGCCGCAAAGCTCAGGTCAAATAAAAAGACAAAACCATACTTCGAAAACCACCCTGGCAAGGTTACACCAAGAGACTGGGGCTAACTGGGTTACTATGTTCCCAGTGGCCTTCTTGCGGTCACAGTGCACACCGTACCAAGACAGGCTAACTTCGTTTGAGATAATGTCTGGGAGGCCTCCCCCACTGATACCTGCTTTGGATAGATTACAGGAGATGGGAACTTTGGACTTGCATTGACAGATAAAGGCACTGCACCGACACTTAGAAACTTCAGTAGACTGTGTTACAGAGGCATCCAATCCCCGTGCCCACGCCAGTCCACTCCTTCACCCGGGAGACCAAGTCCTGATTAAAGCCTAGAAAGAGCAGCCCCTCCAACAAAAGTGGGAGGGGCCCCACGAGGTAATCCTAACCATGCCCACTGCTCTTAAAGTTACAGGTTGTGCTCTGTGGATCCATCACTCCCAAGTCAAGAAGTGGACACCTGAGCTCACAGAAGTGCAACCGTTTGCCCCAGAGTGCACCAAGAGACCTCAACAAAAGCTGCTGAGGCTAAACATCAACATGGCTCCAGTCACCCTCATCTTGTGTAGCCTCCTCCCAGGACAAGTAGGGTTATGCACAGCCTTGGGGGAGAAATGCTGTTTTTAAGCAAACAACTCTAGGATTATAATAGATACTCTAGACAAGATAAAACAGAGATTAGATGAGTGAGCCAAAGCTCGTCAAAATAATCAAGGATAGTATGAACAGTTACTCAATCGGAATCCTTGGCTGATTTCCTTTACCAATGGACTCACAGGGCCAATAATAATTCTTATTCTAGTCTTTGCCTTTGGGCCCTGCCTGATTAATTGGATAAGAGGTACAATTCAAAGTACTGTGAGCCAGGTACCGATCATGGTACTAACTGAAACAACTAAATATGAGCCACCACCATATGAAGGACTAAATATGTCCTAGAAGGAAAATATGACCTTGAGGGGGGAATGATATGGCTAAAGTGACTCCATTTTCTTTTTAGACTCCAGTTTGTCTTCACTTAACCCCTAGATGCACTCACTCCCCAGCCCTGGTATATATTAAGGCACTAAGCCATAGAAAAACTCACTCCTCAGACCGCTTCCCAGTTAACCATAAAACCCATAAAAGGAGTAACGAACAGCTACAGCAAACAGACCAGATGTCTGGAGAGGGCCTATGATAAACCTAGTGATGTTCCTGTGAAATTCCAGAAAGATGATGTGGTGTAATGTGGTTACTAAGGTTGGGGGGGAAGGGGGGGACCTGTGGGAAACTATTAATGTATAAAAACCCCGGAGAAGAAAGACTGAGTGAGTGATGCCTTAGCTGAAATCTGGGACACCATCCACCGGCCAATAAAGCTCCTTGTGTCCACACTCGGCCTCTGTGAGTAATTCTTGCGATTTTGCCGTAACAACCTGATCTCTGCTTCCAGATTTTTCTTTCTTATATATTGTATGCACTATTCTAAATTAATCTTCCACTGTGAAAGACTGACAGAATGGGGCTAGAGCTCCTTCAAAGACCTATTCCCAGGTAACTTGTAGCACCCAACCTATGTTGTGGTTGAAAGCCCCAATTAGAATGCTTTTTTCAATCTGACCTCAGAGCTCACTCACTGGAACCTGCCTATTCTCCCACATCCCCTCTCTCCCAGCTGGGTGTCTGTCAGTAACAGGGCTAACAGAAAGATGACCAAAATACTTAAGGGAAAGCTGGAAAATGAGGTGTCATATAGAGCCACAGACATATGCTTTGGAACTTAGACGATCACCCACTAAATATAAGGCTGTGCACAGGCTCAAAAAGGACCTGAAGGGCTGGTGAGACGGCTCAGTGGCATAAGCACCTGGCTGGCAAGCACGAGGGCCCGAGTTCGACTCCCAGAACCCACATACGAAAAAAGGGCCGGTAATATCGCTCAGCGGCACGGGCGCCTGCCGGCCTGCGAGGTCCTGAGGTCAACCCCCGGTACCCACAAAAAAAAAAAAAAAAAAAAGGACCTGAAACCTAGACATGGTGGTGGCATGCCTATAACCTGGTGGCTGAGGCAGGATCCCTGTGAGTTCAAGGTTAGCTTGCACTAAAAAAGTGAGACTGTCTTACAAAACAAAACAAAACAAAAAAACCTCTTAGCAAACTAGGAATAGAAAGGAACTGCCTCTAGAAAACACATGTAGTTAACATCATCCTTAATTGTAAAAAATTGAATGTTTTGCTCCTAAGATGAAAAAACAAAGACAAGGATGCCTGTACTTAACATTTCTTTTTTTTTTTTTTTTTTTTTTTTTGTGGGTACCGGGGGGTCGACCTCAGGACCTCGCGCACCAGCAGGCGCCTGTGCCTCTGAGCGATATCACCGGCCCCTTTTTCGTATGTGGGATCCGGGAGTCGAACTCGGGCCCTCGCGCTTGCAAGGCAGGCGCTTAAGCCGCTGAGCCATCTCACCGGCCCTGTACTTACCATTTCTATACAACGCTGTACTAGAGGTTCTATAAGACAATTAAGCAAGAAAATGAAATAAGAGATAATTACCCAGACTCCAAAGAAAAAGTACAACTATATTTGCAGATGCCATGATTTTGTATACAGACAATCCTATCAGCAGAGCTGCAGGATACAGGATCCATATACAAAAAAAAAAAAAAAAAAAAAAAAAATAGTTGTAGCTGGGCATGGTGGCACATGTCTGTAATCCCAGCACTCAGGAGGCTGAGGCAGGAGGATCACTGGATGTTTGAGGCCAGCCTGGGCTACATAAGTGAGTTCAAGGCCAGCCTATACTACATAACAAGACCCTGCCTCAAGAAAAATAAAAATTAAAAAAAAGTTCTATTTCTGTACCCTTCTAATGAAAAATCTGAAAATAAAATTTAACAATGTCACAAAAGGATCAAAAAGAATAATATATATATGCATATTTAATAAAAACTTAAACCTGTTATGTTTGTGCACTAAAAATTATTATACACTGATAGAAATCAAAAATCTAAGTAATTGCAACTAGATCAGAAGACTTAATACCTCTAAGATGACAATATCCCTCAAAATGATCTACGGATTAAATAAAATCCCTATCAAAATTTCAACTGCCTTTCTCTTCTTTTGTGAAAACACAGAAACTGCTCCTAAAATTCATATGGGAATGCAAGAAACTCAGAAGAGCCAAAACAATATAAAAAAGAAAAATTCTGATTTCAAAACTCACTGCAAAACTATAGTGGTGTTTGTATAAGGTCATACAGATAAGTGGAATTCAACTGAGAGCCCAGAAATACCTCCCTACGGGCCGGTGAGATGGCTCAGCGGCTTAAGCGCCTGCCCGGCAAGCGCGAGGGCCCGAGTTCGACTCCCGGATCCCACATACGAAAAAGGGGCCGGTGATATCGCTCAGCGGCACGGGCGCCTGCTGGCGCGCGAGGTCCTGAGGTCGACCCCCCGGTACCCACAAAAAAAAAAAAAAAAAAAAAAAAAAAGAAATACCTCCCTACATTTATGGCTATGTTTCAACAGGGGTACCAAGAAAATTCAATGGGATAACAATAATCTTTTCAGTAAGTAGTTCTGGAACAACTGGATATCCACATGAAAGCAATAAAGCTGGATCTGTAACTCACACCAGTCACATTAAAATTAACTCAAAGCAGACCATAGGCCTAATTAACAACTAAAATTATAAACCATCAGAAGAAAATACAGGAGTAAACATTCACAACACTGGAGTTGATGATGGCTTCTTGGATTTAATACCCAAAGCACATTTGACAAAAGAAAAAGTAAGTACATAGGCTACATCAAAATTAAAAATTTTGGGTAAGCTATAAGTGACACACAGCCATAGTCCCAGCTACTCTAGAGAAAGAGGTACAAGAATCACTTGAGCCCAGGAGTTCAAGATCCAGCCTAGGCAACAGTGCAAGATTCCATTTCAAATCAAACCACATTAAAAACTTTTGCACTACAAACTATACATCAAGAAAATAAAAAGCCAGGTATGGTATTACACACATACAATCCTAGCTACTTGAGAGGCTGAGGCAAAAGGATAGCAAATTCAAGACAGCCTCGGCAACTCATCAAGAACCTGTCTCAAAATTAAAAATAAAAAGGGATGGGGATGTAGTTCAGTGGTAGAGCACTTACCAAGCATGCAGGAGACACTGGGTTCAATCCCTACTAGAAAAGAAGGACATGAAGAAAAAGAAAGAAACAAAGCTCCAGAGGAAGGAAGGAAGACAACCCACAAAAGAAAGTACTTACACATCACATGACTGTTAAGGAGCTTTTGTCTAGTATATAAAGAACTCTTACAACTAAATAACAAAAGGCCAACAATCCAATTAAAGTGTGCATAAAGGCAGACTGTTTAACCCAACTCTTAGTAGTGTAGTCCTTCCCTTTGAGTATGAGCAGACTTAACTTGTTCAGGTTTTGTTTCTTCTTTTTTAACTAATTTTTATATATAAAAAGCTACACATAATTACTCTATACTACTTGATAAGTCTCGAAACAAGTACATACCCATGAAACCATCACCACAATCTATCCCATAACCCTGTCCACCACCTCCAGAAGTTATTTCCTACCCTCTTATTATTATTGTGTGGTGTGTATGGTGATTTGTTTCTGATGAATATCATGTCTCAATGTCATTCCCAATGCTATGTTGAAAGGGAATTTAAAATTTTAAATAAAGACCTGCCAAGAAGGCCCACCACAAATACCCACCAAGACCAAACAGGCATGTCCAGGCAAGTTTGATAACAGAACATTCCTTTCTTTGTATAACCCGTTTTCACTGCCTTTGTGTAGCTGATGGCCTTGCAATGTAACTTGAGATGTTCAAACTCCTTCAGCAATCCATGATGCCACCCAACCCTCCAATCATATGTACCAAATCTGCCTATGTATCTCCCTGTTTGCTTTCCCTTTAGAAGCCCCAAAACCCCACAGGGCGGGGCTCTGCCTCTTTGGGAGAGAACCTAGTCAGAAGCCCACCAGTGTAATAAACTGCCTCCTAAACCTCCTAGGTGCCGTGTCTTCCCGTGCCTGGTCTGTTTTCCGCAACAATGTCATATTCTGATTTAAAAAAAAAACACCCTGCCATCTACTTTCTTCTTGCTTTTATTCAGTTGCTTCACAGATGGAAGCCAAGTCCCTTGTTGTGGACCGCCCTACAAAGACACCTATGAGGTAAAGAGCTGAGAGTAGTTTCTCAGCAACAGTCTCTAAGAAACTGAGGCCCTCAGTTCAAAGATCCACAGGAACTGTATCATACTAATAAAAACAACATGAGTGAGCTTGGGATAGAATGCTTCCTTAGCTAAGCATTCAGCTGAGACTGCACCTCAGGCTGACCTCTTGATTAGAGCCTAGTCAGAGATCCTGGGCCGCAGGAGCCAGCTGAGCTGCACTCACATTCCTGACCCACAAAAACTCTGAGATAATAAATGCTTGCTTTAAATTGCTTTCAAAAAGTGAGCAAAGAGCCAGATAAAGCAAGGTAGGCCTTATTCACAGCAGTCT
Organism: Erethizon dorsatum; assembly: GCA_028451465.1. NCBI lineage: Eukaryota > Metazoa > Chordata > Mammalia > Rodentia > Erethizontidae > Erethizon > Erethizon dorsatum. The sequence continues at coordinate 60,703,152 of CM051828.1, forward strand.
GGGAGGCTGAGGCAGGAGGATGACAAGTTCAAGTCCAGCCAAGCCTGGACAACTTAGTGAGACTCTGTTTCAAAATTAAAAAATAAAAATAAACAAGGGCTAGGGATGTAGCTCAGTGCAAAGGCCTTGGGTTCAATACCCAGTAACTCACACACACACACATACACACACACACACACAGCAAAGTATCTGAATAGGCATTTCTCCAAAGAAGATATATAAACAGCCAATACGTAATAAACAGCCAATAAGCATATGAGAAGGTATTCAACATCACTAGCTATAAAGGAATTCCAAATTAAAACCACAACAAACTACCACTTTACACCCACTAAAACATATATAATACAACACTAGCATAGCCAAAATAAAAGACAAGCCGGTGTACACCTGTAATCCCAGCACTGTGGAAGACTGAGGCAAAAAGATTGCCAAGTTCAAGTCTGCCTGGGCAACTCAGCAAGACCCGTCTCAAAATAAAAAATAAAAAGGGCTGGGCATGTAGTTCAGTGGTAAGGTATCCCTGGGGTTTTGAATCCTCAGTACCACAAAAACAAAACAAACAAAGAAATGAACATAAATAAGTTAACAAGAATGTGGAGAAGTTGGAACTTCCACACACTGCTGGAAGGGATATAAGATAGTCCAGCTGCTTTGGAAAACAGTAGAACAGTTGCTCAAAAAATAGTTACCATTTGACCCAGCAATTCTATGCCTAGGAATATACCCCAATAAAAGGAAAATACTTTCCCACACAAAAATTTGTACATGTTCATACCAGCATTATTCATGATAACCAAAAGTAGAAAAATACAAATACCCATCAACTGATGATGAATGGATAAATCAAATTAATACTTCTATTAAATGGAGCATTATTCAGTAATAATAAAAAAGAATAAAGTACTGACACATGCTACACATGAATGAACCTTGAAAATATTATGTTTATGTACAAAAGAATACGTATTAATCATATAAAATGTCCACAGTAGGTAAATGTGTAAACATAGCTGATTGGTGACTGTTTAGAATGAAGGAGGTGTGACAACTAACAGGTATATATTTTGCATTCTATATTCTAAATGTTCTAAAACTGGATCACAGTAATGAACTTTACACAGTAATGAACTTTTCATAATCCTTTACATAATAAAACAGAATTTAACTGTGAACTTTAAATGGGTGAATCACACTGTATGTGAATTATATCACAATAAAACCACTTAAAAGTAGAATCATTTGACTAATACTTCTCTTACTAAAATAAGAAAAATATTATAAAATTAAAATGATTTAAAAGGCTTCCTCTAATGCTTTAACTTAAAAACTTGAAAGAATAGCAACTCCCTTAGCATAATTTAAAGAGTCCGTAAATGAACAATTTATAAAATCAGTGGAGAGAACATCAGGTTACTTCCAAAGCAGAAACAAACACTTCCAGATGTAAATGGTAGTTAAGTAAACATAAGTGATTGCAAATCCTGTGAAATACCAAGAGTCCAAAGGGGTAAGGGGGAGAGCAAGAGAAAATAAATATGATGTCTGTACAAAATCTGTACCTTACCAGTCTGCAATAAACAATAATCTCCAAATCTTGAGCCTTCACAGCATAGCACACTCTAATTTATGCTTTATGCTAGTTGAATTAAACAAATATAAATGAAAATTATTAAAGCAACACCCACCATTGATACTTAGGAACTACAATTCATAGGTATTTAATCTCAAAATACATAAAACTATCCTAGAACAATCACCAAGGGTCAATATGAAATTCTGTCTAGTTATCAGTTATAAAAGTAATAATCCAAATTCCCACATACCAATCAAACAATATATCTGCCATACTCCTACCCCTCTAAACATACACCTACATTCAGCATTTTTCTATTCTCAAATCCCCATTCCAGACAAGAACATGAAAAGTTAGTGGCAACGTGAATTCAGGGTCCTGTAATGCACTGCTGGTGGGGTAGACACCAACACGACCCTGTGAAGACAGCCTGGCATATTTCATCAAGCTGAAGACAAGCCTCACAGCTCAACACGCACTCCTCTTCTAGGTGTGGTCCCTGGAGAAGTGTTACTCAAATTGTGCCCTAGAATAGCACTAGGCCATGAACTGAGTTTCATGAGCCTCTACAAGATCAACAGAAATTCAGAGTAAAATCACAAGCAATTTTACTGACAACATTTCATTTTAAAAATTTGAGCCTGTATTTCATATATTGTTTTAAATTTCATTTTTCTAATAATTTTTATTAGGTTTTACCAAAGTATTGATCTACAACAGATTAGAATCAAACAACTAAAGCAACAAACACACCATCCTGAAAAGAACAGTCCTAGAGTACAATACTATACAAGAGTGTTCACTGCAGCAATCTTTTCAGTCAAAATTGAAAACAACCTAAACAACAAGTAGAAAACAGAACAGTATTAAATAATAAAATGATGGTATCTAATATGCACAGTCTAACACAGATGATCCTGACAATCACTAGCAAGTATAGGATAAAAAAAGTGATACAATGCAGAAGCATATACACAAGTATATAGTGAAAGCACAATCATGCACAGAAACGATGATAAAACCAGATAGATCTACCTTTGCAGAAAGATGAAGTAGAAACAGGAGAAAGCCACGTAGTTAACTCTATTTACAATGTACTCTGCATTATAAAGATATGTTACAGGGAACTGGGTATAGTGGCACATCCCTGTCTGTAATCCCAGCAGTTGGGAGACTAAGGCAGAAGGATCATGAGTTCAAGGCACTCCTGGGTGACACAGTAAATTCAAGGTCAGCCTAAACTACACAGTGAAACCTTATCTCAAAAAACAAAAATTAAAAAAAAAATTTAAAAAGTGTTACAAATAAGACAAGTGTTAAGATTTGACAAAGCTAGGTGGAAGATACCCAGAGGTTGGTTATATCATTTTCTAAAACTTGTCTACACATCAGAAATGTTTTTTTTTAATACCAAAAATGGTTATATCATTTTCTAAAACTTGTCTACATGTCAGAAATGTTTCTTTTAAAAATACCAAAAATAGAGACTTCTGAGAAGATGGTGGAGTGGTGAACAGCAGAGCAAGAGCCTCTCCAAGGTTTGGTGTCCAGACACTAAAGGATACCAATGTGAGGAAGAGAGAGAAAGAGGAGGAAAGTGGGTCCCCAAGACCCAGAAAGGATCTGAAGCGAGAATTGAAGCCCACAGGGAGAGCAGAGAGAGACTTCAACAAAGAAGAAGGAGGTGGCAAGTGGTTCTTTCTCCCTGAGCCCAAACTCACTGGGTGGGAGGAGCAGCTCAAAGCCCCCAGAGGCCTCCACAGAGAAATGCATCAGTGGAACTCAGCAGTGGACTGCAGTGGCTGGAGAGTTATTCGAGTTCAGACATCCCCAAGGAGAGAGCAATTGGCCAGTAGTCATCTTGTAGAGGAGCCAACTGAGCTCAGAACTCAGAACAGCTGCAGCCCAGCTCCATTTAGTGGCTCCTAGTGACAGGGTCAGAGAGTCGAGTTCAAGTCAGCAGGAGGTCAGGGAGCCAAGTTCAAGCCGACAAGAGGCACACAGACTGCTGCAGGCTGAACAAATCTGGTTCCAACCTCATAGCCAGAAACCAGCCTGAACTTCAGTGGAACTAAAGATGCAGGCTCACTGGGATTATCTACTACCCCCCACACAAAGCTGGCTTGCTGGGATTAATCAACTTGGATCTAGACTGTCTGCCCACATTCTACCAGTGACAGCAGAGACACGCCTTGAAGGTATATACTTTTTTTTTATTTTCTTTTTCTCTCTTGTTTTATTTTCTTCTTTTTTCTTTTTTTTTTTTTTTTTAATGTGGGTACCAGGAGTCAACCTCAGGACCTCGCACTTGCCAACAAGTGCTTGTGCCGCTGAGCGATATCACCGGCCCCTTTTTTTTCCTTTATGTGGGTTCCGGGAGTCGAACTCAGGACTTCGCACTTGCCAGGCAGGTGCTTATGCCACTGAGCTATCTCACCAGCCCTATTTTATTTTTTCTTGATTGTTCTTGTTTTTATATGAGTGTGAACAGTTTCTAGATTTTTGTTGTTGTTGTTCTACTCTTGTTTTTATTTCTTCCTTCTCCCTTTCCCTCCTGTCTTCTTCATAAAACTTCATCCCAAAGTTTGCATCCAGCCTTGCTTCTAATCTCTTCCTCTTCTATTTCTCTATTTTTTTCCCCAACTCCTTTTAAATTTTCTCCCCTAAGGGTAAAGTTGCCAAACAGGGTTTGTTTACTGCATTCAATTTTCTGGTTCTTTTTTTTTTTTTTTTTTTTTGAGACAGGGTCTCTTTATGTAGCCCAGGCTGGCCTCAAACTCACAGCAATCCTCCTGCCTTAGCCTCCCAAGTGCTGGGATTACAGGCATGCACCACCATGCCCAGCCTCTGGTTCGTTTTAGATTTTGTTATATAACCACAAATCTAGTTCACATGGTTAAAGGTGGCAAATTAATAGTTACCTCACTTTGTCATTTTCTAGGCTGTGTTTGATGCCATTGTTATTGCTGATTGTTCCACTTAACCAAGTTGATATAATTGGTCTATTCAGTTGTTTTTCCTGGTATACCAAGACTGAGATTGCCTAAGGGTCATAAAAAATACTATAGGCCAGTGCCAAAGAACCAGGGGCTGGGCCAAGTAGGCAGCAACTTCTCATCCTCAATAAATTGAAGTAGGATCTTGCAATGGGCTCAAAACTCAAAAGTCAGCTACACCTGGAAGACACCTCTGAGGAGTAGTCATTTCCTAAGGGTTCTAAATACTATCAATAAAGCTACTTGCCACAGGCAATTTACAAGCATCAAGCCTGTAATTAAACTAATAAAGTGCCAAAATATTTAATTCCAGCACCACCAACAGGGTGGGGTAACAGGGTGACTACAGACTATGACAGAGTAACACAAGGGACACAATTCAAATCAAGGAATTGAAAAAGACTTCTGAGATGGATGATTTTCATCTTAGACTGACGATATTAGTTTGCTTTCTAACATGTTTTCTGCATGTTAGTGTACTCTCAACATGGCACAAAGACAGCCTGGGCTTCAAAGTCTTAACACGAACCCCACAATCTACTCATATTGCAAATTTAGCTGTTTCTACAAACTTACATGAGTCAGGTACATATAAATAAAACTTCTGGTTTGTTTGCTTTGGGAGACAAACATACTGTCTTGACACACTTATTCAAATAGACACACTTGTTCCTCAAAGAAACAAGCCCTTCCAATATTTATCCTTTTAAATCTCACAAATGTACCTCACTCCTAAAGAAAAGTAACATTTAAAGAGAAATAATGGAGTAAGGCATGGTGGTGCACACCTGTAATCCCAACATTCAAGAGGCTGAGGCAGGAGGATTACCATGAGTTCAAGGCCAGCCTGAACTACAGTGAGACCTCATCTCAAATAACAAAAAATAAAATAAAAAGAGAGCAAGAAATAATGGTCATCTTTTCACCAAATAAGAATTCAATAGAAATACAAATGAATAAAACCCTAAGAAAAATATCACCTAGGAAGTACATAAGGGTTTTAAGGATAGGCTGATTTATAAAGAACAATATAAGACAACCTTTAGCTAAACAAAAGCTTTTAAAAACTTTCTCTGGACTGTATTACATAAGAATAAAAGTACAATTTTAACTTACCATTCCACTGGAGTTATTTATTCCATTCATATTAATTTTTGTTACAAATCTAACTGATGGAGGAGCTTCTGGGTATTTAGGTCCACATTCTACTTTCAGGCTATATATTCTGTTTTCATAATTTGTCTGGAAGGAAAAAAAAAAGACATAATTATAGTACCTAAAATAATAAAGAAAAATAAAATATGAAGGTACTCACTATAACAATGTTTATGATTAAGAATTTACTTTTCTACATGCAGTTACTTGACTGATATGGTTAGGAAAAAATGTAGCAAAAATACTTAAAAGTAGAGATTTTCTAAAATTAAAGTAATTCTACAAATATCAATATGATCAGAACTTATATTCTGTGGTACAAACAACACATGTAACAAATTAAAAAGTAAAAACAAACTACTTAAATGTAGACTTTGCTAAAATATCTACATTATAAGCAGAGGAGTTACTTGATTTGTGTCATTATATATGAAGGTTCTCATTTTCTAGGGCAGTCCTGCTTATTCCTATTGTCCCAGTATTCATTATTAATAGCACCTCTCTTCATTCTCTAAAGAATCTTGTTAGATAAAAAACTAAAGTCACCCTACTTATAAGGCAACCGGTAACAAATCTTACATCAATAAAACATAACTATTTCAACATAAAAAATGTCTCCTATTTCTTATACTTAGAATTACTACCTCATTTTTTTTTTTTTTTTTTTTTTTTTGTGGGTACCGGGGGTCGACCTCAGGACCTTGCGCGCCAGCAGGCGCCCGTGCCGCTGAGCCATATCATCGGCCCTTTTTTTTTCATATTTGGGTTCCAGGAGTCGAACTTGGGCCCTCGTGCTTGCCAGGCAGGCGCTTACACCGCTGAGCCATCTCACCAGCCCCCTACCTCATTTATTTTGTACCTTGCTAAATCCCATTATCTGAATTCAAAGTTATAACAGCAAACTTTATGTTCACACATCATTTTAAATATTTTTCTTTTTTTCTTTCTTTTCTTCCCAGGGCTTTCCCAGCCCATTTTATTTTTTGAGTCAGATCTCACTAAGACACTATGTTGCCCAGGCTGGGTTCTAACTTGTGATCCTTCTTCCTCAGCCTCCATGCTGAGATTACAGGTGTGTACCACCACACTGAGCCAAATTAAGTTTCTTTTTGTTGTTGTTTTGTTTTGTTTTTGTCACACCCCAACACAGTTTCTTAACATTACCATCTTATATAGTAGTCAATTTAAGACTATGACTTAAAGCTTCTAGATTATTCATATACAGGCTTATCTTTATGCCTGTACTTTTCTTCCTCCTATGGCTTTTGTTCATTTGACTAACTTACAGTTTACCACTAAAACGGTAACATAAAAAACAAAGAGAAGCAACAAATTTAATATCTTTGGTGGTTCCTGTATAAACCATGTAGAAAAGAAGCTAACAGTCAACAGATCTCACTTAACCAAACTTACCCTTTCCCGTAAATAAAAGCTACTGCCAAGTGGAGTAATGTAAAATGTATGCAACAATCTGACACATGTTATTAAGTATTTCAATATTTTGGAAAAGAAAGAGCTGTATAAAACTCATCCAAGTTTAGCAGCAAGCAATAATACGATCTGCAATTTGGATATATATAATAATGACTAAAATCAGATCTCATGACATCGTCTTGTTTGAAGTTCTCCAATCTGAAGTAATATCAGACGCTAAAGAATTTATATTAAAAAAAAAAACCAGCTCTCCCCACCCTGAATTTCTATAATGTACTTGATGTATCTGAAAATAATCACAACTTCCATACTTTGCTGGAGGTGAGGAATGGCATAATTTAGCCTTTTTTTTTTTTTAGAAAAATAACCACAAACCTACAATGCACCAATACCACTCCCATGCATTTCCCCAAGAGAAGCAAAAACCAAACATATGTTCACAAAATGACTTCTACAAGAATGCTCAAAGAGATTTTATTTGTAACAGCCACAAAGATAAAATTCAAATGCCCCTGAACAATAGAACTGATAAACATATTATGGTATATCCATACAATAAAATACTATATAGCAATAAAAGAAACATACTCCTGTTACCTGTGACAACATAACTGAGTCACTCAGACATGCTGAGTAAAGCAGCAGAACCATGAGTGTACAAACTGTATGATTCCACTTATAAAAGTTCTAGAACATGCAACACTATGCTCCAGTACAGGAAGGAGGGGTAGGGTAGGGAAGGGCACATGGAGCTTTCTATGGTGAATGAAATGTTCTGTTCTTCAATGGGGTGTAGGTAACAGGTACATTTGTCAAACTCATGGCAAGATCTAGACATTTCACTAAATGTAAATTCTTCCTTGATTTTTTTCCCCCAGTATGTAATCTGATTCAATGCTTAGAGTAAACATCATTCTACTTTTGGCTACTTTAATTTTAGCACCTATGAATTTTAAATTAATAGCTAAGTCTCTTACCTAATAAAAGCAACAGCAAAATAAAATAGAAAGCAAAGTAGAAAAAGGAACTAATATTACTAAGTCAGGTGCTCTCCTACTGTCTGTCATTGCACTTAATTCTCATAACTCTGAAAGAGTATCTCTAATGCCAAAAAATACTGCTCCAGAAAACTGAACACACAAATACACAGAAAACAAAATGTTAATCATGTAAATCCAAGTAAATACTGGAAAAACATTATTAAAAAGAGGAATCTTAGGGGCTGGGGTTCAGGTGAAGCTCAGCTGTACAGCATGTGCTTAGCATATGTGAGGGGCTCAATCAATCTCCAGCACGTAAAAAAAAATTAAGGATCTTAATATACAAAACATTAAAAAACAACCATGTAATTTGTAACAGTTTTAATATGAGCATTTTCCTAGTATCCTGGCTGGATGTGGATACTCAAAACTGGGGACAAAATTATTCTAATATCAGGTCTTCTACAGAAAAACTAACTGGGGGAGACACTAACTTTGCCATTTTATGAAGCCACAACTAAGTGAGTGGTGCAAACACCCATCTTTGAGAGAACTGGTGAGTGAGTGATGCATATATCATAGGATCCAAGGCAATGTCCGCCTCAGGAAAAATGCTATGCTTTTGCAGGTCACAACTCTCCTTGACAGTGCTCTGGTGGCATTCAGAGCACACTACCCCCAAATATGGCATTTTGTCATTTGAGAAAAGAATAGAAACAGAAAGGTCATTTTCACCTTCCTCTCGTCCTTTCTTCCCTGAAGCGGACATAAGACCTATGTGACCATCCCCTGAAGTTGCTAATTCTAAAGGTTCACTCCCTATGCCCAGAAAAAAGAAAAATCCTTATCTCTGAAGACACAGGAACATACACGGCCTGAACACAGTTTATGAACACTAGGCACATAGGGGACCACAGCCCTTCCTATGGCTCGATGACCCAGGAAAGGTAGCTAGCCTGTGGAATCCTGCTGGGGACTCCCAATTGGTAAGAGAGCAAGTAGGAGGTTTAGCAATCTCTCTGCATCTGCAAACTGTACTATGGGTCCCCTGATTAAACTTATACACAAGCTCCAAAACATTCCTAAGGTATAAGGTCCACTGGAAGAGCCAGGTGAGTAGTGCGCACCTATAGTCCCAGTTACTCAGGAGGCTGACACAGGAGGATGGCCAAGTTTCAGGCCAGCCTGGGCAACACATGGAGATTCCATCTCATTAAAAAAAAAAAAAAAAAAAAAAAAAAAGTACCAGAAGCAGCAGCTGGATTAAAACCAAATCAAAATAATTTCGAATTTATATTACACAAAGTTCTGGTTTCAATCCTCAAACTATTCTAAGTCAGAATGTTCATAAGTTTAAAGCACTTGGGGAAAAAAGATGGCGGATGAGTAAGAAGCAGGCAGCGAAACTCTCTCTAAAAGTTAGAGTTGGAAGACGGGAATATAGCGACCGGGAAAGCGCAGGAGGGGGGGGAGATGCCTCCCTGGAACCCAGAAAAGTTCTGAAGCGCAATCTGGGACCCCCGGCACCAGTGAAGGGTGATTTCCAACAAAGAAGAAGGAGCAGACCGCGCACACGCACCTTCTACCATCCCAGGAATCGCAGCGCGACAGAAGCTCGATTCTAGGGACACACGGTGACAGCTGGCGCCCAGGGAGCCCCCACGGAGGATCCTGAGACAGCGGCGAGGCGGGGGAGCGGCGGAGAACTGCGCTGGCCGGGGGTGAGTGTCTCTCAGCCACAGCTGCCCCGCGCCAGAGAGTGACCGGCCGGGCGCCATTGTGGGGGGTGTGGCGAAACTCAGAGCGGCTCGAAAGAAAAACAGCGCTGGACACTTGTGCTCCAGACAGGGCAGCGCGGGGCCTCTCAGGCCCACGAAAGTGTGCTGAGGTCAGCAGGCGAACGAGACTGGTCTCTCAGCCACACCTGTCCTGCGCCAGAGAGCGACTGGCCTGGCGCCATTGTGGGGGGCGTGGTGAGAATCAGAGCGGCGGGAAACCAGTGCAGGGAACCCGCACTCCGGATAGCACGCTGCGCCTCTCAGGCCCAGGGATAGTGAAAGGGCACTGAGAGCGGCAGGCGAGCTAGACTGGTCTCTGCCTGAAAGTACGGGCCTCTGCTCACCGCCCGCCAGAGGGCGCTCCTGGCTTACTGGGACGGACCTGCACGGAACAGGACCCTGTCACCACACGGTGCCTGCCTACAGCAGAGTCAACACCTGGAACTGATTCTTTTTATTTTTTTTTTTTATTTATTTTTTTTTTTCTCACTCATTTGTTTTTTGTTCTGGCGAAGGGTTTTTTGGTTGTTTTTTTTTTTTTTTTTTTTTTGGTGGGGTTTTATTTTTGTTTTGTTTGTTTTATTGTTTTTATCTTCGTTTTTGTTTCTGTATGTGTATTTGCTCTTTCCTTCATTATTCTCTCTGGTTTTTTATATGAGTGTAAACAGCGCCTCTAACTTCTTTGTGATTGTGGTTGTGATCTGTTCTTCCTTTTATCCCTTCCTTCTCTTTTTACCCTCTGCACCAGTGTCCCAATTTTAGTGGGATCCCTCTTGGTCCTCTAACCTTACATCTAATTCCTTCCTATTCTCCCAACACTCCATTTCCTCCTTAACTCATTTTAAATTTAAACTCCTCAGGGAAAAATTGACATACATAGGACTTGTATACTGCATATAATTTTTCTGGTGTGTTTTAGATTTTGTTATATAACCGCAACTCTATACAGCTAAAAGTGGTAAATAACTGGTTAGCTCAGTCTGTCATTTTCTAGGCTGTGTTTGATGCTTTAGTTAACATTATAGCCAAATGTGAAATAATTGTTCTAAACATCTTTCCTTCCTGATATTTCGTGATTGAGATTGACTAAGGGACACAGAAAATACAGTGGCACAGTACCAAAGAATCAAGGACTGGGCCAAACAGGTAGCAACTTCGCATACCCAACGAATTGAAGAGGTAGGATCTGGCAGAAAGCTCAAAACCCAAAAGCAAGCTCCACTTGGAAGATACTGCAGAGAAGTAGTCATCTTCTAAAGATCTTAAACACTAGCAATAAAGTAACCTACCATAGGTAATTTGCAAACATCACCCCAGGAATTAAAGAAAGGAAAAAATGAGACGACACTTAAACAAGATGCAACCCCACACATCCAATTCACCAAAGGCAAACCTAGGGGGCAACAAGGTGGGACAATCCGAAAGCCACCCACCTGGCCTATCTGAAGTGGTAACAACAAAGCAACTGAATGAGGCTCTGGAAAAAATTAAAACAGAAATAATCTCACAGATAACTGCAGAGATAATGTCCACATTGAAGACCATGCTTAAGGACACTATAGCTGATACAGACAAAAAAATAGATGAGCTTAAGAAAACTATAGAAACCATGAATGCTCAGCATAGGAAAGAAATGGAATCCATAAGGCAGATTCAAGCAGATATCCAAGAGAACAAAAATTCCATTGAAAGTATTTGTAGCAGAATAAGCCAATGCGAGGACAGGATCTCAGATATAGAAGACAGGCTTGCAATTAGTGATCATGAAAAGGAAGAATTCTTAAAAACAGCAAGGGACCATGAAAAATCAATTCAGCAGCTGCTAGATGACTCAAAGATAAACAACTTAAGAATAATTGGAATAAATGAAAAAGGAGATAGCATCAATGACATTAAAACCTTGTTCAAAGACATAATCAGGAAGAACTTTCCTGGAAGAGAAAAGGAATTTGATGCCCCTATAAGTGAAGCTTTTAGAACACCAACTAGACATGATCAAAAAAAAACTTCAGCCAGACATATTATAGTCAAGATCCCAGAAATTCAACAGAAGGGCAGAATCTTAAAAGCTGTTAGGGAGAAGAGACAAATCACCTATAAAGGAAAACCCATCAGAATCACAGCTGACTTTTCAGCACAAACCCTCAATTCAAGAAGAGCTTGGAATGATGTATTTCAAGCTCTAAAGGAAAATAATTTTCAACCCAGATTGATGTACCCTGCAAAACTATCTTTCAAAATTGATGGAGAAATAAAATACTTTCATGACAAAGAACATCTGAGAAAATTTATGACCACCAAACCAGCACTCCAAAATGTTCTGAAGGACATTCTAGAAAGAGATAGGAACCCCAACAGAAGGAATCCATCAGGCAGAGCAGATAATTAAATAGCAGGAAAGGGGAAAAACAAAGAGTGGGAACCAACAACAGGAAAATATCATGACAAGTATAAGTCAATACATATCAGTTTTAACCATCAATGTTAATGGTCTCAATTCACCAATCAAAAGGCACAGACTGGCAAAATGGATCAAGAAGCAAGATCCAACAATATGCTGTATACAAGAAACACATTTAATTCAGAAAGAAATTCATAGACTGAAAGTCAAAGGATGGAAGACAATACTCCATGCCACAGGAACCCAGAAAAAAGCAGGGGTAGCTATTCTTTTTGCAGACAAAGTGAACTTCAAGCCAAGAAGGATTCAGAGAGATAAAGACGGTCATTACATCCTTGTAAAGGGAACAATCCAAGAGGAAGACATAACGATCATAAATATATATGCGTCAAATACCAATGCACCCAGCTATATAAAACAAGTACTAAAGGACATGAAAAATCAAATAAGCACTAATACAATTATATTGGGAGATCTCAATACTCCACTGTCACAAAAAGACAGATCAACTGGACAGAAAATCAATAATGAAATAGTAGAACTGAACCAAACTTTTGAACAAATGGACTTAGTAGATGTCTACAGAGTGTTCCATCCCACAACATCAGCATACACATTTTTCTCAGCTGCACATGGGACGTTCTCCAAAATAGACCACATACTAGCTCATAAAACCTGCTTAAGTAAATGCAAAGGAATTGAAATTATCCCATGCATATTATCAGACCATAATGCAATGAAATTGGAAATCAATGGCAAAAGATCTCACAAAAACTCCCTAAACACATGGAAATTAAACAGCACTCTCCTGAACAACCAATGGGTCACAGATGAAATTAAAGAAGAAATTAGACACTTTCTACAACTGAATGATAATGACAGTACAACATACCGGAACTTATGGGATACAATGAAAGCAGCCCTAAGAGGGAAATTTATAGCATTAAATACTTATATCAGGAAAATAGAGCAAGCGCAAATAAACAACTTAATGGTGAACCTCGAGCTTCTAGAAAAAGAAGAGCAGGTTAAGCCAAAAGCCCGTACAAGGGAGGAAATTATAAAGATCAGAGCAGAAATTAACGTATTGGAGACTAAAAAAACAATACAAAGAATCAATGAAGCAAAAAGTTGGTTCTTTGAAAGAATAAATAAGATTGACAAACCCTTATCCAACCTTATTAAAAAAAGAAAAGAAAAGACTCAAATCCATGCAATTGAAAATGAAAAGGGTGATATCACGACGGACCCTGCAGAAATCCAGAAGATCATCTATACCTATTTTGAAAATTTATATTCTACTAAGATGGAAAATGCAGAAGAAATGGACAGATTCCTAGATTTGTATGAATTACCAAAGCTGAATCAAGAAGATTTAAAAATCCTAAATAAACCAATATCAACCAATGAAATTGAAGATGTAATTAAAAACCTCCCAACAAAGAAAAGCCCAGGCCCTGATGGATTCACTGCCGAATTCTACAAGAAATTTAGAGAAGACCTAACGCCCCTACTTCTCAAACTTTTCAATGAAATTGAAAGGGAAGCAATACTCCCAAATTCATTCCTGGAAGCAAGCATTACCCTGATACCAAAACCAGAGAAGGACCCAATTAAGAAAGAGAACTACAGGCCAATCTCCCTAATGAACATAGATGCAAAAATCCTTAATAAGATACTGGCAAACAGAATCCAACAAATCATCAAGAAGATTATACACCATGACCAAGTTGGATTCATCCCAGGGATGCAGGGATGGTTCAACATACGTAAATCAATAAATGTAATACACCATATTAACAGAACCAAAGACAAAAATCACATGATCATCTCAATAGATGCAGAAAAAGCTTTTGACAAAGTCCAGCACCTTTTCATGATAAAAACTCTACAGAAAATTGGAATAGAAGGTCTTTATCTCAATCTGGTAAAAGCTATCTATGACAAACCAACAGCCAATATTATACTAAATGGCCAAAAACTGAAAGCCTTCCCTCTAAAATCAGGAACAAGACAAGGATGTCCACTGTCCCCACTCTTATTCAACATAGTCCTGGAAACTTTAGCCAGAACAATTAGACAAGAGAAAGAAATAAAAGGAATAATGATTGGAAAGGAAGAAGTTAAATTATCATTATTTGCAGATGACATGATACTACACAGAAGACCCCAAAAACTCCACTAAAAAACTGCTAGATTTAATAAGCAAATTCAGTAGTGTAGCTGGATACAAAGTCAATACTCAAAAGTCAATAGCCTTCCTGTACACAAATAACAAACTTACTGAAAGAGAAATTAGGGAAACAATACCTTTCACAATAACATCCAAAAAAATGAAATACCTAGGAATCAACCTCACAAAGGATGTAAAAGACCTCTATACTGAAAACTACAATACTCTGAAAAAGGAGATTGAAGAGGATATCAGAAAATGGAAAGATATCCCTTGCTCCTGGATAGGAAGAACCAATATAGTGAAAATGGCCATACTTCCAAAATTGTTATACAGATTTAATGCAATTCCAATCAAAATTCCAACAGCATATCTCACAGAATTAGAGAAAACAATCCTAAAATTCATTTGGAATCAGAAGAGACCTAGAATAGCAAAGGCAATTCTGGGCAACAAACGCAAGGCAGGGGGCATCACAATCCCTGACTTGAAATTATACTATAAAGCTACTGTGATAAAAACAGTGTGGTACTGGCAAAAAAACAGACCTGAAGATCAATGGAACAGATTAGAAGATGCTGAAACAACCCCAGACATACTAAGCCACCTTATCTTTGACAAAGGTGCCAAACACATTCGCTGGAAGAAAGATAGCCTCTTTAATAAATGGTGCTGGAAAAACTGGCTCTACACATGCCGAAGATTAAAACTAGACCCATATCTTTCACCATGCACTAAACTAAATTCAAAATGGATCAGAGATCTAAATATTAAAACAGAAACATTAAATCTGCTGGAAGGTAGGATAGGTAAAACCCTTGGAGACATTGGTGTAGGCAAAGACTTTATGAATAAAAACTCAACCGCACGGGAACTATCCCAAAGAATCAATAACTGGGATCTCATCTTATTAAAAAGCTTTTGCACAGCAAGAGAAACCACCAACAGAGTGAAGAGACAACCCACAATGTGGGAAAAAATGTTTGCCAGCTGTTCCTCAGACAAAGGATTACTATCAAGAACATATAAAGAACTCAAAAAAATCAGACCTCCCAAATTTAAAGACCCACTCCAAAAATGGGCATCTGAGATGAATACACATTTCTCAGATGAAGAAATACTAATGGCAAATAAATATACAAAAAAATGTGCAACATCACTAGTCATTCGAGAGATGCAAATTAAAACAACACTGAGATACCATCTCACCCCAGAAAGAATGGCTACTATTAAGAAATCAACTAATAACAAATGCTGGAGGGGCTGTGGGGAAAAAGGAACCCTTCTTCACTGTTGGTGGGAGTGTCGACTGGTACAGCCACTGTGGAAGTCAGTGTGGAGATTCCTCAAAAAACTAGGGTTGGAGGTCCCATTTGAACCAGCTATTCCCCTTCTGGGCATCTTCCCAGAAGAATTAAAAACATCGTACCACAGTGATATATGTGCACCCATGTTTATAGCAGCACAATTTGTAATAGCCAGATCTTGGAAACAACCCAAATGCCCATCAACTGAGGAATGGATGAGAAAGATGTGGTATTTTTATACAATGGAGTACTATTCAGCCATAAAGAAGGATAAACTGGAGACTTTTATAGGTAAATGGATGCAACTCGAGAAAATACTCATAAGTGAAATAAACCAGAAGCACATGTGTAAGCATCATATTATCTCTCTAGTATGAGAAACTGAAAGAGTAAATAAGATCCAAAATGTACAATAGACATGGTGAATCAAAAAGAAACTGGTCAAAAGGAAAGAGAGACTGGAATAGGGAAAAGAAAGAAGGGAAAGGGAAAAAAAATTGTATATATATATATATATATATATAAGATGGTTAAGATAGATACACTACCATTTTTACTTAGTTCATTGAAGAGTGCCAATAATGTTTGGACAATTCAATGCTAATGTCTGGTGTCTTGAATAACTAACTTAAAGATAGTAATACGTAATGTATTAACCATTGTTACCCTCCTATTATGTTGGTTTGAAAATTTGTTCTTCTTTTGATTTGTTTTGTTTTTTCTTCTCTTTAAAATAAAAAAAAAAAAAAAAAAAAAAAAACACTGAGATACCATCTCACCCCAGAAAGAATGGCTACTATAAAGAAATCAACTAATAACAAATGCTGGATGGGCTGTGAGGAAAAAGGAACCCTTCTTCACTGTTGGTGGGAGTGTCGACTGGTACAGCCACTGTGGAAGTCAGTGTGGAGATTCCTCAAAAAACTAGGGTTGGAGGTCCCATTTGACCCAGCTACACCCCTTCTGGGCATCTTCCCAGAAGAATTAAAAACATCGTACCACAGCGATATATGTGCACCCATGTTTATAGCAGCACAATTTGTAATAGCCAGATCTTGGAAACAACCCAAATGCCCATCAACTGAGGAATGGATGAGAAAGATGTGGTATTTTTATACAATGGAGTACTATTCAGCCATAAAGAAGGATAAACTGGAGACTTTTATAGGTAAATGGATGCAACTCGAGAAAATACTCATAAGTGAAATAAACCAGAAGCACATGTGTAAGCATCATATTGTCTCTCTGGTATGAGAGACTGAAAGAGTAAATAGGATCCAAAATGTACAATAGACATGATGAATCAAAAAGAAACTGGTCAAAAGGAAAGAGAGACTGGAATAGAGAAAAGAAAGAAGGGAAAGGGAAAAAAAATTGTATATATATATAAGATGGTTAAGATAGATACACTACCAATTTTACTTAGTTCATTGAAGAGTAAGGTTTGTGCCAATAATGTTTGGACAATTGAATGCTAATGTCTGGTATCCTGAATAACTAACTTGAAGATAGTAATACGTAATGTATTAACCATTGTTACCCTCCTATTATGTTGCTTTGAAAATTTGTTCTTCTTTTGAAAAAAAAAAAAAAAAAAGAAACAGGCACAGTTAAATTGGTTTCTCTGTGATTAAATATTTTATAACTTTCAAAAAAAAAAAAAAAGTTTAAAGCACTTTTTTAACCAGACTATGGTAATAATGTTTACAGGCTGTTCATAAGTTTAAAGCACTTTTTTAACCAGACTATGGTAATAATGTTTACAGGCAGTGAAAAAATCAAGGTTTTCATTACAAATACCAAGTTATAAAAACTTGTACCCATCAATCATGTCTTTCCCCAAATGTCTTCTGGAAAAATCAGAGCAGGGAGGGGAAAATCAGAATGTAAGAAGTGTGCACAAATTTTGCAAAGGAATACCAAAAAATAACATGAAAACATGACACATTAATTCAGTCCCTAAAGATAATGCTGCTAATGACCAGATCCCTTTTTCTTTTGTAGTAAGACAAACTCTAAATGCTACCCAACAATAAAATAGTTCAAATATTCTTATCAGTAAGTATCAACATTATACAAAACCAAAGACAGAAAAAAAAAAAATCCTTGAATTTTATGTTGTTTCCAGCAAGGCAAAAACATTACATAATACACATTTCAAAGACTCACTGCAAAAAGTTTAGTGGATAAGACCGCTGGGGAAGAAAATGTAAAAAAAATTATCCAATCGAGAATTACTCCTACTGAGTAATTTAGTATTCTACTCCTACTGAGTAAAAATAAAACTTAATAAACCTGAGAAAGACCTAAGAATAATATACAACAGGATATCTGCCAACGATACTAGAAAATATGTAAGAATCCTAGCTTTTGTGTTTTGTTTTGTTGGTGCTTAGGGACTGAACTTGGGGCCTTGCACATGCTAAGCATGTTCTCTACCACTGAGTTACACCCCCCAGCAGAATCCTAGACATTTAAATATACTTTATAAATGAAGACAGTGAAGCCTACAGTGTTTCCATGGCATGTGAAACATCAGAGGGCAAACATCAATGTGTACTCAATACCATTAGAAACCCTCAATTACACACAAGGGGGTTAGTAACATGTTTTGTCAAAATAATCTCTTCCTACTTCCCAAATATCCCCTCCATTTCCTCACCTTTTTTCCTCTCTATCTGGAATGTTCTCCATCCCAATCACCACCTTCAGAAATCCTACTAGTCTGTCCTTTAAGGCTCATTCCAAAGGCAACTTCCTCCACTGTTCAGCTTTCCTCAATTATTCCAGCTAGAAAAAACATATTCTAAAGTGCCATAGTGAAAAGTCCCATATTTAAAATCTGTCATTTCCACTGATTTTTTTGTCCTCTACTAAACTATAAACACCTCGATGGCAATGACCATGTCAATCTTCCTCCCCCAACAATCCCGCAGATAATCAAGTATTATACCCTGCACACCAGAGGTATCAATAAATGTATACAAAATAAAAGAATTATTTTAGTTAAAAGTAATAACTATTTTAATATTAATTAGCACAAAATAAAATGTTTACTCTAAAGTAACAATATTAAAAGAAAAAATAATTTATAATTTATAGCACTAACCCTTGGTGGCCCAATAATCATTCCTGTCCACCTTGTAAGTGTCATATCTTCATCATCTTCAAGGCCCCAGCTAACCGTACCATCGCCTACTCCTTTTTGTCCTTCTTCAAGTTCTTCCAACAAGCGAAAATTACGAGGAACTTTAACTCCTATACAAAAGAACATCAATGTAAATGTACAAAGCTCATAATTATAAGAGCTACACATATTTAAATTCAACATTTTCCAAATTAATCTTTACAAATTATTTCCCCAAAATACAAAATTCCCTTTAAAAAGCATTCTGCCCCACAAAATGCTGAGTCTAATAACCCCTCAAAATGAAAATGTTACGGAAAGCACTATATCAAACATTAACAGCAATACAGAACATGTACAAAATTCCTACTTAATTTTATACTGTCATCAATAACAAGGAAATCATCATAAAATGAACATTTTCCCTACCTAAAATACCAAGGACTCTGCATCAAATCAACAGTCATGACCAGAAAGTTCATATAAACTCAAAAGATTTTCAGTGAGAATTGTGTTCCACCTTAGAAAATACACCAAGAGTTTCCTAGAATGCTGGAGTGGCTCTGCCCGTGGTCCACACTCTTCCTCTTTCCATTAGGGCTGCTGTCCCTAATCAAAGAGGCCCTCCCCTGCAAGGTCAGAATCATCACTCACCTGTCACATGGGGAGTTACTGTATTTGATTTGAGGATGAATCTTATATTCCCAGTTTCCTAGGACATTCCCTTAACCTACTGGCCCAACCTAGCAAAATTTTCCACTAAAACTATCCACTAAACCTTCTCACACTTCCACTCTGTCACACATGCTTCTACTGTTTAGACCTCATCACTCAAGGTATTCCTAAGATCTTAACACAGAAATATCTCAGCCTGGAATCTCCTTTATTTCCAGTTTTCATACCTTCTCAATGAACCTTGTCTTTCCCATCATTCTGAGGATTCCAGGGCTTAGAATCCAACCACCTATCTTCCAGTTTTCCATAATCTTTCCTAGGACTACTGGCCAGGACTCTACCAAAAGAGAGGTCTTCCATGTCCTCAACAGCATCTAATATGACACATCCCAAATCTTATCACACGTTCAGTTAAAAATACGAACATGCCCTTAGAATCCTGTCTCTGGTGCTCTTGAACTCATGTTCTCCTGCACATGCACATATACACACATAAAATTTCATACACACACATAAATTTCAAGGTAGAAAGAAAAAATGATATCCCATTAAAAGCAACTATATCATTTTTTATAGCTTCTCTCTCCCCCTGAAACCAAAACATCTCTTTTACTTCCTACTTCACAGTGATCCTTCTGGACATATAATGAAAAGTATATACTGTACCTTTAAAATCAAACAAACACTAGCTGTTTTGTGTACTGTGCTTTGTAAAAATAAATGAAAATCATAAGCCACAGAAATAAGGAGTGTTATAAATCACAGTAACAAGTGTTAAACATTTGTTTATATATATTAAGTGATGTTTTAAGTTATTGCACTTAATCCTAAAAGCACTTGAAACTGAAGAACCCACGTGACCTTTCCAAGGTCACACAACTCAGTGGCAAGTCCAGTATAAAAGCCCAGTTTCCAGACCACAGCTTCCCTTTTTACCACTAAGCTTCACAGCACTACAACTGGATGGCAGTACGTGCTGGTGACATAAGCATACAGACTGTAGGAATCAAACCGCCACAGTCCAGGCCCAGGTCTGACCAGTAATCCTGACAACTTTTCTCAGTTGTTAAAGTCAGATAACAACTGTTCCTACCTCAAATGAATCATTGTGGAACTAAACAAGGTAATTCACCTTAAACAAATGTTGACTATGATCATTTTAGGATCCACACTAAATAGAATGACATAAAACTTCTATTTACCTCCATCTAAGTTGTTTACAATAACAGGTCCTTATACATTCCTGTATGGTGGTCCCTGGAAATTTATCTTAAGCTCTAAATTTCTATTTATGTAACACTGAGACAACTACTTATTTTTTGATAGCTGTAGAGTCATGATCTCCATAATCTATTGCTACTGAACTGCTCTCTGAAGTAATCCTAAACAATCCTGATTACCCTTGCCATTATGAAGTTATTCCCCCAAGAATAATTCTAAACTTGAGTTGAATTTTTTGCCTCCTTTTTGTAACAAATTTGGTCACATAACCTTTATGAGCATCTAAAACTACAAAGAAAACAAAGTAAAATTAGTTTCCTTAAGTGCCCTAAGTGTGACAAACCTAGTTACTGTTATACTTTTCACCATCCCTCTATACAGCATTTTGGAAAAATGATTCTAAGATTAACAGACCCATTATAGGCAATGCTAACATTTACAGGTTACAACTGCTTTGATGAGTGTGTTATTTTAGACTCAACCCAAAATACACAGTGAGCTATGTTTTCAATTCAGAGCTAGAGCACACTGGTCTTATTTCACCTAACTACTAATGCCTGTAAGGAGAAAAAAGCCACAAGGTGGGGATATTGCATCACAAAAGTTACAGTGAAGGGTCTACACTCTGGTTCTCAAGTTAGGCAACAAAAAGTTTATAGGAACTGTTAGTCAACAAAACAAATCAAGAATTGAGGGCCAGTGAGATGGCTCAGCGGCATAAGCGCCTGCCTGGCAAGCGCGAGGGCCCGAGTTCGACTCCTGGATCCCATATACGAAAAAAAGGGGCCGGTGATATCGCTCAGTGGCACAGGCGCCTGCTGGCATGCGAGGTCCTGAGGTCGACCCCCCCGGTACCCGCACAAAAAAAAAAAAAAAAAAGAATTGAATTCAGGCTTCTGGATACTTTTTTTCATATTCAAGTCTCCTAGTCAGTACATCACAGTGAACTTTCACTCCAGAGAGATTCAGACCAAAAATAGTGCCAGACATGGTGATGCACGCCTGCCTTTGGAAGGATGCAGCAGGAAGATCAAAAGTCTGAGTCCAGCAACTTAGAAACTTTTTGAGACCCTGACTCAAAATTTAAAAATAAAAAGGGGCCGAAAATACAGCTCAGTTCAAAGGCCCTGGGTTCAATCCCCAGTACTACAAAAAAAAAAAAAAAAAAAAAAAGAATTTACCTTTTAGTTTTACAGTGCTTAAAGTATTAATAGAAACATTTATAAAAGCTCTCTGTGGTAATATTCTCTAAATTCTCAGAAGTTTAGAACTCAAATATTTGATTTTAAAAAGAAAAGCAGAGGGAACACTGCCTAGATATTAAGATTTCCTCATCAGCTAATACAGTGATTTAAGATAATGCAGAATTAGTGCAGGACTCAACAGACTAATAAAAAAAGAAGAGCCCCAAAGCAGACATGCATGAAAACGTTATATTTAGTAGAAGCATCATTAAGTCAAATGCAACCTTGTTACCAGAAAAATCATTATTTTGCCTTAAAAGACACTAATGGGAAAAGTGGCAGAATATTAACAAGTCCCACAAATAAGTTCTTCATCAGTGTTAATTTCCTGATATCAACAATTATATTGTTGTAATATAAAATGTTCTGGCTTTCAACAAATACACAATGAAGTATTTAGGGCTGAAAAGGCATATTTCTGTTAACTTACTCTTGAATGGTTCCAAAAACAAAATCATGTGTTTCTTTTAGGGAAAGGAGAGAGAACACCCAAGCACATGCAAAAAGTATTAAATATTAACATTTGATGAATATGGGTGAAGGCACTGGTAATTCTTTGTACTATTTAACTTTTCCATAAATCTGAAGTTAACTTAAAAAAGAAAAAAGAAAAAACGGGAAAGGTTAATGATGTTAGAACATTTTATCAATATGGAGAAATAAAATACATAAGAACTAATTCTCTCACAATACATAAGATCTAATTCTAGCCAGGCATGGTGGTGCATTCCTGTAATCCCAGCACTCTGGAAGGCTGAGGCAGGAGGATCGCGAGTTCAAGACCAAACTGGAATATATAGCAAAATCCTGTCTCAAAATATTTAAAAAAAAAAAAAAGATTCAAATGTATGCAAGTTAAATGTATAAATTTAGTACATTTAAGAGTAAACCAGGGCCGGTGAGATGGCTCAGCGGTGTAAGCGCCTGCCTGGCAAGCGCGAGGACCCGAGTTCGACTCCCAGAACTCACATACAAGAAAAGGGCCAGTGATATCGCTCAGCGGCACGGGCGCCTGCTGGCGCGCGAGGTCCTGAGGTCGACCCCTGGTACCCACAAAAAAAAAAAAAAAAAGAGTAAACCAGACTTTAATAAAAGATATCCTTAGTACCTTAGGATATATGAATGGATTTCTTACAATAAAAAAGAACTAACCAAAAGACAGAGAAGCTTGACTACAATATAAAACTGAAATTCAACAAAAGACAAATGAAAACAAAGGCCAAAGACTGAAAGATATAAAAGATAAAATGTCAGTATTCAAAGCACAGAATTGCTCCTTAAAAAAAAAAGACAAAATTAGAGAAAAATAGGCATATAGTTTAAAAAGAGGTTTACAGCAAAAGAAATAGGAATAATCAATAAACATATAAAAATATGTCCAACCTCACCAGTAATCATTGATACATAAGGTTGCTAAGGTTGGAATAAACTGGTACAATTCTGGTGAGCCAACTGATAAAGTTTATGGTGATCCAAATATAGGCCTAGAAAAACACAAGCAAGTGCTCCCAGGAAGGCAAGACCAAAAATGTTAACTGAGCACTTTAAATAGGAACAATTTAGAAACAGCTTCCACAACATGGCATGTAACAGTATACTCTGCTGCAATTAAAATGCTGGAATATGGCTTCAAGTATCAGTCAAGACAACAGTTTTAAAAACCTGTTATTTAATGCATAGAGTTTCAGTTCTGCAAGATGAAAAAACTCTACAGCAGTGATGGCAAAACTTAGAGCTTTCAATGCCACTGCAGCATGAGGGCCACAGGTTGGCCACCACTGCTCTAGAGACTGGTTGCACAACAATGTAATACTACTGAACTATACAGTTTAAAATGGTTGTACAGGCCAGTGAGATGGCTCAGTAGCGTAAGCGCCTGCCTGGCAAGCGCGAGGGCCCGAGTTTGACTCCCAGAACCCACATACAAAAAAAGAGCCAGTGATATTGCACAGCGGCATGGGCGCCTGCTGGCGCATGAGGTCCTGAGGTCGACCCCCGGTACCCACAAAAAAAATAAATAAATTTTTAAAAAATAGTTGTAATGGTAAACTGTATGTGTATTATGCAATTAAAAATAAAAAAATAAACCAAAAAAGTTATACATAAAGCTCTTTATATTCCTTATACATACATACATATATATAGCAAATGTATAAATATATTTGTAAGGAAAAATCTTCAAATGATATTAAAAAATCAGAATAGTGATCACCTCTGGGTGAAGAAAGGAACTAGAACTTGGAAGGAAAAAAGGGAGACTTCAAACATACTAGTAATGTTTAATTTCTTTAAAAGACTTGAGGGCTGGTGAGATAGCTCAGCGGCATAAGCGCCTGCCTGGCAAGCGCGAGGTCCTGAGTTCGACTCCCGGTACCCACATACGAAAAAAAGGCTAGTGATATCGCTCAGCGGCACAGGTGCCTGCTGGTGCACAAGGTCCTGAGTTTGACCCCCAGTACCCACTAAAAAAAAAAAAAGACTTGAGGCAAAAATAATTTAGAATTTGAGAACGCCAAGGTAGAGATATATACACATCTATATAGATATATATAAATATATATATATCCAACATATTCTTCTGATGTTTAAAATCTGGGCAGGTGAAAATGAAATACAACTAGTAAATAAAAACATGCAATTACAAGAACTATGAGCTATTACACACCCATCAACCTAAATACAATCTTGGTAGAACTATGGAACATAACATTTACATATCATTAGTGGCACTAGAAACCTTGCTGAAAATTTGACAAAATATAATGATACTTAAATATTTATGTACTTTAACTTAAAGGCCCACTTGCTAAATTAACTTTCAAGGACAAAACACAGGGGTACAAATAGCCCTCAATGCCACTGCACACCATTTTACCATCTATTCCTGATCCAGGCCCAGTTCCCTCATCCTTTCAAGAGATGAAGGCTATTCCTGCTTCCTTTGACTTGTTTTGATCAAGAGAATTGTGACAGGTGATGCTGTTCAGGTGCTGGGTCTCCTTTTAAGAGGCCTGGTAACCTCTGCTTTGGTTTTGGGAAGCTAACCACTATGTAAAAAATTCTGACCATTCTGCCACCACTAGGATATGAAAAAATTCAAACTGACCACCTAAAAGGCCACAGCAGCCCATTATCAGATGTCTCAGCCATATCAATGACCCTAAGTGAGACCAGCAGAACCACTGTCAACTCCCACATCATAAAAATGAATAAATCACAGTTTGAAGTCACTAAGTTTTAAGGTGATTTGTTACACAGCAGAAGACACCTGGAAAAAGGGGTGGGAGGAGGAATGTGGAAAAGCAATTTGAACAAAAATGTTAGCAGTACAAAAACAAGAAGGCAATTGTCATATATATTCAGGTAAATTATATCACATTATTCAAAACATTACATGTCACTTTAAAGTACATAACTATATTAACTGCGTATAGCAACATATAAAACACTTTCTTATATACATCAGTACAACCCCAAAAAAGAACCTACAACTTATGTCTTAAACCCACTGAGCCCTTGACAGGTGTGCCATGTGATGGCACATGCCTGTAATCCTAGTGGGAGGCTGAGGCAGGAAGACTGAAAGCTCCAGTCCAGCCTGAGCAATGTAGGGAGATCCTGTCTCAAAATAAAAAATACAAAAAGTGCCGGGGATGTAGCTCAATGGAAGGCCCTGGGTGCAATCCTCAATACTAAGGGGAAAAAATTTATAAAATAAGCTCATTGGACCTGTGGAATCTTAAAAAAAAAAAAAATCTTTAAGAGGTCAAATATACAGAGAATAAAACAGTGGTTACCAGGTTCAAGATGGGAGGAAAAAATGGAGAGATGTAGTCTAAAGGATACAAAACAGTTGACATAAAAGGGTGAACAACTCTGAAGATTTAACACAGATGAGGACTATAATTAATAAGTGTAATGTATTCAGAATTTTTGCTAAATGAGTAGATTACAGCTGCTCTTGCTGCAGGGAAAAATGGGTGAAATATGTAAGATGATGGATATTCATTTATTTCACCACAATAATCATTTTACTATTTAAATGTATCTAATAACATGTGTATACCTTAAATATACACAATAAATTTTATTTTAAAACATAAAAGATAAGGTTGGGCCTTTTTCCCTATATTAGGATGTTTTAGAATGCTAAGAAAAGCAGTCCTCCCCAAAATGAACAATGTCATGCTATATGATCACTACTCTATGCTCTGTTCTGGACTACACACACTTGCTCCCTTTCAGGCATCAACAACAGAATTCCTCACTGGGCAGGCCTACCACCTTATCAGCTCTGAACATTCAGTCAGTAAAGGGACAAATCTGAATCACTGATCTCCATAACAGTTCTTTATTCTGGAAAACCCCCGTTTCATAATCCCAACTGGGCCCATAACGCAACTGGGTGTTTGAAAAACATCAATTACAACCCAACAATTAGGAATAGTATTTACTGACATAAAGAATGTCAAAAATGTCACAAATACTCATGTATTGACATCAGACAGTATGTTAAAAAAAAACTCTGGAAATGAAGTGCAGTCATCACTCAGACACTGTGCATTTATACAAATGTTGGTTTAATGTTAAATTTTCATTTACAATTCACAGAAAAAGTCAGAAGCAATATTATTCTGCTGAAAAGAAGGTTTACCAGGTACAGCAATTTTAACTTTAATTTCCAAAATAAACATTTCAAAAAAATTGCGAGACTAAAAATATATTGTAATTCATTAGAATACATTTAAGTTTAAATTGCATTTAATAACAATTGCTTAGGATTCAGTTAGGAAATGAGAATACATGTTAATACTTTTGTAGAATATACTATTTTAAATCTAGTACATAGTCACCTCAATGAGTGCTTCTTAAGAGATGTTTAAGTATTTTTCATCAAACATAAGATAGCATCCAAAGCTTCATCTCAAGGATAGTTCAACATATACAAATCAATAAATATAATACATCACATAAATAGAAGCAAAAACAAAAATCATATGATCATCTCAACAGAAGTAGAAGTCTGACAAAATCCAACATCCATTCATGATAAAACCCTGAATAGGACCTTATCCCAATCTGATAAAAGCCATTTATGACAAACCTACTGCCAATATCATATTAAATGGGGAAAAACTGAAAGTTGTCCCTCTAAAATCAGAACAAGACAGGATTTCCACTATCATCACTCCTGTTCAATGCAGAACTTGAAACATTAGCCAGAGCAATCAGACAAGAAAAAGAAATAAAAGGGATATACAAGGGAAACAAGAAGTAAAACTATCCTTATGTGCAGGTGACATGGTCTTTTACACAAAAGATTCAAAAAACTCCACCAAAAGATTTGTTATGGCTTGTACCTAGATGTACCCACAAAGCCTCATGCACTCATAGGTAGGGCTTTTCAGAGGTGGTTGAATCCAGGGTGTGTGAAAATGGTTTAAAGATTTGATAACTAAATTAGTTCACTGATTGGTTTAGCATAGTTCTGGGCAGGGATAATGGGAAGGCCCACCCTAGATGTGGGTGGCACCATCCAATAGGCTTGTAGCCTGGATGGGATAAAAGGGAAAGGGAGGCTCACTGCTGCTGCTTTGCTGCTTCCTACCTGCCCTACCAAAGACTGTTTCTCCTCTGTGATGCCCCTCTGCCACACCGCCCTGCCCTGGAGACAGCTATGAACTGAAACCTCTACAAACTATGAGCTGAAATAAATCCTTCCTCCCTTAACTTGTGCCTGAGGTATTTTATCCCAGCAACGAGAAAGGAACTAAGATAAGACTCCTAGAACCAATAAATAAATTCAGCAAGGTAGCAGGGTTCAAAATCAACAACATTCCTGTATACCAGTAATGAATCTACCAAAAAAGAAGTTAGGGAAACAATACCATTCACAATAGCTTCAAGAAAAATTAAATACATAACAATTAACCTAACCAAGGAAGTGAAAGACCTCTATAAGAAAAACTCTAATACTCTGAAAAAGGAGACTGAAGAAGATGTCAGTAAACGGAGAGATAGCCCCTGTTCCTGGATAGGCAAAACCAATATTGTCTTTAATGCCATACTCCCAAAACTGATATACAGATATAATGCAATCCCAATTAGGGCTGGGTGTGGTGGTGCACGCCTGTAATCCCAGCACTCAGGAGGCTGAGGGAGGAGGATCACTGCCAGTTTGAGGCCAGCCTGGGGTATAAAGTGAGTTCAGGTCAGCCTGAACTGCATAGTGAAACCCTGCCTCAAAAAGACAAAAAAAAAAAGCAATCCCAATCAAAATACTGGCACAAAAACAGACATGTAGATAAATGGAAGAGAATAAAGAATGCAGAAACAACCCCAGGCACATTCAGCTAGCTGACCTTTGACAAAGGGGCCAAAAACATATGCTGGAGAAAGCATAGCCTCTTTAACAAATGGGTGCTGGGAAAAGTGGCTATCCACATGTAGAAGACTGACTCTATACTTCTATCACGTACTAAATTAAAATCAAAATGGATCAAAGATCTAAATATTAAAACCAAAACAATCTGCTGGAAGACAAAATAGGTAAAGCTCTTGAGGCCATGGGCATAGGCAAGGACGTTCTGAACAAAACCCCAATTGCACAAGAAATAACATCAAGAATCAACACAGGGAATATAACAAAATAAAAAGCTTATGCACAGCAAAGGCAACATGAAGCGACAACCTATGGAAGGCAATAAATGTTTGCCAGCAACACACACAGAGGATTAATATCTAGAATACACAGAGAACTCCAAATAGCAAGTAAATAAACAAACAAACAAATAACAGACCCTCCAAAATAAAAGGCCCAATCAAAAAACTGGCAACTAAAATGAGCAGACACTTTCAGAAGAAGTACAAATAGCCAATAAACACATGAAAAAATGGTCAACATCTCTGGCCATTATAGAAATGCAAATTAAAACAACACTGAGATTCCATCTTTAGAAGAATGGCCACCATCAAGAAATCACGTAACAAATGCTGGCATGGCTGCTGGTGGAAAAGGAACCCTTCTGCATTGTTGGTAGGATTGTCAACTGGTACAACCAGTACAGAAATCAATAGGGAAGATTCCTCAAAAACACTAAGACTAAAAAACTCCCAGCTATTCCCCTTCTAGGTATCTTCCTGAAGTAGTTAAACACATGTTATAACAATACATATGTATCCATATAGCAGCACAACTCATAAAAGCTAAACTTTGGAAGCAGCCTATATATCTTTCAATAGATGAATGGATAAAGAAAATATAGTACTTATATACACTGAAGTACTACTCTCCTATGAAGACAGATAAATTCAAGTCGTTTATAGGAAAATGGATGTACCTTGAGACCACAATGTTAACTGAAGTCAGATACAGGTTAAATATCACATAGTTTCTCTTATGTAAGAAATCCAAAGAATAAAGAGCAAAATAAGATAGATGATAATAGCAAACAGGGAGAAAGATCCTTTGTAAATGGGAAGAGGATGGGGGGGGGGCGGTGCTAATGAAGGGAAAGGAAGGGAAGGAAAAGGAATGTAAAAATAT
Source organism: Erethizon dorsatum (assembly GCA_028451465.1). Taxonomy (NCBI): domain Eukaryota; kingdom Metazoa; phylum Chordata; class Mammalia; order Rodentia; family Erethizontidae; genus Erethizon; species Erethizon dorsatum. The sequence goes on from CM051828.1 coordinate 60,732,765, forward strand.
TAAGATGTGCTATGTACATGTATCAACTCCCTACAATGTGATCATTATGCACCACAAACACATACTAATAAAAATTAAAGTAAAAGACAGCATCAACTACATAGTGTACCATTACTTTAAGAAATAAAAGGGCCGGTGAGATGGCTCAGTGGCATAAGCGCCTGCCTTGCAAGCGCGAGGGCCCGAGTTCGACTCCCGGATCCCACATACGAAAAAGGGGCCGGTGATATCGCTCAGAGACACGGGTGCCTGTTGGTGCGCGAGGTCCTGAGGTCGACCCCCCGGTACCCACCAAAAAAAAAAAAAAAAGAAATAAATAAAAAAAACTACCAATAAAAAAACTACAAAAATAAGTATAAAACATATACTTATTTTAGATATTTTAAATGTATCTTAAAATTGATGAAATACAATAGATAAAAATATATCTAAAAAAATTCAAATCAAACTTTGAACATTAGAAGCATTTATACCTTCATATACAAATGGAAAAACCTCTGGTGTAAAGTATCTCAATCCTGTGGTATGGAGTATACATTATATAGAGAACAATATGAATCATGCCACTGTTCCTCTTTAGGTTACAATCAAAAGCACTCTCCCCCAGCCACCTACCAACCTGCAACTATATGGACAGTTCATTCAGAAGCCTATTTGCCAGACACTGACTCAACTAAATAAGGGGGAAATAAGCAACTTAGTTTGTTTATATATAATGAGTATATGTAAGTATAAAATAGTACTGTTTCACTTCAGAAAAATAAACAACACAAAACTTTGTAAAATGTTGTATTGTACAAAAGAAAAACCTAAATTTAATTTCAGCCATCTATTTTCTCATTCTTACACTGACACTGTACCACTTACAAAGAGACTGTACCATAGAAAATGAGAAAACAACAGGCACTCAATAAAACAGTGATTTATCACAGATGTTTATTTTCAGTCTTTTCTCTCAATATTTATAAACTAACCTATAACAAGTGTTGCTAACAGTAAACAATGATCCTTTCCCCAAGATCTTACAATCCAGGAGGAAAGACAACCAGTAAGTGGATTCATCCAAATATAATGCAATAAACTGCAAATTTTGCCTGGCTACACAACAGGTTATCTCAATGAAACAGGCCTAGGGAGGACATAGCACTTATTTAACATTCTCCAGTAAAAGATCTATCAATATTTATATAGTTCATAGCTCTTCAACTATAAAGAGAAACTTTTCTAACAATAAACTAGCAATGATGGCAAATCTTTTAGAGCTTTCAATGATACAAACAGCCTGCTGCAGCACACGTGTCATAGATTCGCCACCACTGAACTAGGCAGTGGTAGAAAATCAAGCAAGTTATACTCTGGTTCCTCTTTAGTTTTAATGTCTAAGTAAAATTAGGAATGACATACACTCTAAAAGATGTGAGGCCTTCTGAGAGACCACTAAATTGGTATAACTGCCCTCCTATAAGTCCAAGAAGCTATAGTTAACTTCCACAGTCAGAAAACTATATGAAGCAAAATAAATAGCTGCTCCTCCTAATCATTGCTTATGAGGTAAACACTTCAGAAAATTAAAGACTTTTCAATAACTTAAACATTTGCCCTGAAGAAATAAGCCACTCAATAGTACTGTTTAGTAAACCACAACTTATAATTTCAGTAGCAAAGTGACACTAGCATGAATAACAGTATACCAAGCCATGCACTGTATGTACTTTACAATAATATTCCAACCACTGGATTGCAAAACCTGTCACATAATTACTGTATTTCCAAACAATAAACTGCAGTATGCCTGATATCTAGCTATTTAACTTTTTTTTAAAAGTGAATTTAAACCTCACCTGGAAAGGTGAAGTTTAGACTCCTGCCCCGCCACATGGTACTCATGTAAAATAATCATAATTAGATCATCAATTAGAACATACAGTATTTCAACATAACTTTTTTTTTTTTTTTGGTCTTTATGAGATAGGGTTTCACTATACAGTTCAGGCTGGCCTTGAACTTACTTTGTGGCCCAGGCTGGCCTCAAATTGGCAGTGATCCTCCTGCCTCAGCTTCCCAAGTGCTGGGATTATAGGTTCGACATAACATTTTTTAAACAAAGAACAAACCATAGGCAATGAAGACATATCCAGCCTTTGCATTTTAATAAAGTAGATAAAATAAATCGGTCTTTGTAAAAATTTTAATACCTTTGGGTTTTGAAGGACAGCATTTGAAAGAAAGTGATGACAAAGAATGGGAGAAAGTCCCTGCAAACCATACATCTGGTAAGGGACTTGTATCTAGAATATAAAAAAAAAACTACTACGACTAAACAGTAAGGCAAATACAGCAATTACAAAATGAGCTGTGGGAGCCGGTGAGATAGCTCAGCGGCATAAGTGCCTGCCCGGCAAGCGTGAGGTCCTGAGTTGGACTCCCAGTACCCACATAAAGGAAAAAAAGGGCCGGTGATATCGCTCAGCGGCACAAGCACTTGCTGGCAAGCACGAGGTCCTGAGGTCAACTCCTGGGACCCACATTTAAAAAAAAAAAAAAAAGAGCTGTGATGAGCAGCCAGAAAAACTGTGAAGCTGAACTTAATAAATGCAAATGAGGAAGCTGGTTGTGAGAAAAAGATGATCCTCCAGAAGTGAAAAACTTCATAAAAGAACTGTCAAAGATGGTTCCAAATACTTAAAGCCCAAAGGATAAAATACTGGTAGATAACAGAATCTTAGGAATGTGGCAATTCAAAGCTTAGAAAGGATGCTTCTTGCTCCGTATCGTAAGTTATACAAGAAAATGGAAAGCACTGTTCAAACTACCTGACAAGTTTTTATAATAAAACAATTCTTAACTGCTCTATCATTTTAAAGTTCAATATACTAAAAATTAATTTTACTTTTTAAAACTTTCCTATAATTTGTAACCAACCAGAATTCTTAATATTTTGACAAACTTTTTCAAAGGTCTCAACTTTTCTACTTACCTAGACTGCTCTGAACAGTTTCAGTTTGCATGTCATTTTTAGCTCCCCAAACTACTCTAAAAACAAAGGACTGCCTGTATAGTGAGGCTGCATTATTTAATCATATTCTCAAGGGCATGCATGCATATATATATATATATATATGCATCAAGAAAAATCTACTAGATCAGTAACAAGTCTCAAGATGGAAATACTCTAGCTTAGCTCTTCCATTATTTAGTTCCAAGGTTCTATGTAATAATTTACACATGCAATTCTCTTCTGTTCCTACTCCCCAAGTTCTGTTTATAACTAAGCATTTTCATCTAAAGATGATAAAAACTAGGAGTAGTGATTAAAGGACATGCCCATATTGCCAGACCAGCCTGTTAGAGACAGTAGGGAAATCAGAACACTGCTAAACTAGTTCTTCCACTAGCATACACAAAGCTGCCCACTTCTGAAAAGGGTTTACTTTGGTTTTGTTTTCTGTCCATATAGCTTACACTGACCTACTCTACTCTCAAAGAAAAATATTTTATCTGAATTTCTCATTAATGACATTTTACAAGCACCTGCAGTCAAAGAGACTAGAAGCTGGGCACGGTGGCACATGCCTGTTGTCCCAGCACTCAGGAGGCTGGGGCAAGAGGTTTGCCACAATTCCAAGGCCTGTCTGGGCTACACAGCAATTTCAAGCCAGCCTACACTACAGGGTTAGTGAAACCCTGTCTCAAAAATACAGAAAGGGGGGCTGGTGAGATGGCTCAGCAGCGTAAGCGCCTGCCTTGCAAGCACGAAGGCCCGAGTTCGACTCCCGGAACCCACATACGAAAAAGGGGCCGGTGATATCGCTCAGCGGCACGAGTGCCTGTTGGCGCGCGAGGTCCTGAGGTCATCCCCCTGGTACCCACAAAAAACAAAACAAACAAACAAACAAACAAAATACAGAAAGGGAAAAAAAAAAAAAGAGACTAGAGTCCCACTGCAACACTAGCGTAAGTGACAAATTTTAAAGCATTACATGTTATGGTGTAATGTGGTATCCTGGATGGACGGGGTCCTAGACAGAAAAAGGATATTAATTAAAACCAAAGATGGGCCAGGGGATATAGCTCAGCGGCACAGCGTCTGCCTGACAAGCACAAGGTCCTGAATTCGATTCCTGGTACCAAAAACAACAACAAAAAAAAACTTGAGTATAGATTTTAGTCAATAATGTCAATATTGGTTTATTGTGACAAACGTACCACAATAATGTAAGTTATCAATAGTGGAAGGTGAATGTGAGATATACGGATATTCTCTGTACTATCTTCACAACTTTTCTGTAGATCTAAAACTATTTAAAAAGGCAGGTAAGTACTCTGTACACTTTATTGCATACTAGATTAATGCTGAGATCTTGTGAGTTTTCAATCACAGACACTAAACAGTATTTATAAATTTCTATTCCCTAGAGTAGTGATTCTTAAGCTATGTTGTAGGAAACGTTGACTCTCAATGATAACTGTCTCTTGGAAAGGGAAACGCAGCCAGCGAGGTCTCCACTGCAGTCCCACTTCCACCTATGAGAAAGACCTGTGAGTCTGAAATAAAAATTCTGCAAGGAAGGGAAATGTGAAAGCCATTCACTAGCCTAAAAATGAATGAAGTTAATGTTTTCAGGATCATTTCCAAATTCACAGCTTCTCATAATGGAGAGAGCACTGAACTAAGAGTGCAAGACCTGGATTTTAACCCTGCTTTTTTCACTAACCAACTTTTATTACTAACCAATTATGTACAACCTTTTACTCCTTTTAGCTTCAGTTTTCTCATCTGCAAAGAGGGCCAAAAGGACACACAAAGTATGTTTCAGCCAGAAAGTCTCAACCTAATTAGAATTATTCTCAAAAATTTAGAGAATGGTAAAAGTAGCTGTTGCACAGTGAAGTATAATGCTCTTAATAAAGATCAAAAATATTCATCTACTGAATGTGGTGGCACAGAATTTGTAATCCAAGAATTTGGGAGGCTGAGGCTGTAGGATCTTGAATTGGAGGACAGCCTAGGCCACACAGCAAGTTCAAGTCCAGCCTGGACTTCACAGAGACCCTGACTCAGAAACTTTTTTTTAAAAAATAAGGTTTGGTTGGTTGGTTTTTTAAACCTTTTTGGCCTATTATACATCTTTATTAAGATACATTGGCTTAAAGAAAATACATGCATATACCAATTTAGCTCTTAAATTTCAAGCTATGTGACATTTATTTCAGAAATACACAGGTACTGTTTTCCTCTTTCTACCAAATCAAACAATACGAAAGTTATCTATCAGACAGTATAATTCAAAATCAATTCATTTCAAAACAGTGTTGGGGTCGGTGAGATGGCTTAGCAGCGTAAGCGCCTGCCTGGTCAGCGCGAGGGCCTGAGTTTGACTCCTGGAACCCACATACGAGAAAAGGGCGGGTGATATTGCTCAGCGGCACAGGCGCCTCCTGGCGCGCAAGGTCGTGAGGTCGACCCCCGGTACCCACCAAAAAAAAAAAAAAAAGTGTTAAAGCTTCTTCTGGACTCATCTTCCTCCCAGTTTGACAGCATTATCATTATCTAAAGCACAAAAATCAATAAAACATAATACGAAACTAACCATGGCAAGTTTTTAACAAGAGTTTCAAATTAGATTTCAGTAGCTTCAGAATATTAAATTATCTGCCTAAAATATATTTTAATTATGCCATGGTTTCAAATTTCACAAATCTAAAAAGTTAAACTGTAACAAATGTTTATATAAACCAGAAAATGCAGGGTTCTAATGTGTAGTAAATATTCTAATAATTATCAGCAGTTCATTTATAATGTATAGTCACTTCCAAAAACCACTAAAAATGGTTAACAAAAGTATGTGCCATTAATATGTAATCTCTAGTCTTTTCAAAATATTTTAACATTCTCTCATATATAGTGTTAGAAAACATTGTTTAAATAATGCAATCACAAAATGAAAACTATTAAATTAAAACACATTTTTATTATTTCATTTTCAGGAAACTACAGGTACTGTATTTTTGACCCAGCAATACCTCTCCTGGGTATTTTCCCAAAAGAGTAAAAGAAATCATATCACAGTAATATATACATATATGCCTACAGCAGCACAATTCACAATAGCTAAACTATGGAAGCAGCCTAGATGCCTAACAAGACCAATGGACAATGAAAATGTGGTATATTTACACAGTGGAGTATCACTCAGCCATAAAGAATAAATTCAGCTGGAGGTGTTGGCACAAGCCTGTAATTCCAGCACTAGGGAGGCTGATACAGGAGGATCACAGGGAGTTCCAGGCCAGCCTGGGCTACCTAGTGAGCTGAAGGCCAGATGACTTCATAGACATGCAGAATGTACCCTGAGGCATTACCTTAAGTACCAAGCGCAACATATATTCAAAATCTTCTATTTTAGTACATATAGATTTGAAAATTTCATTTTATTATGCAATAATAGCATAAAATATTAAATCACAGTTCTGTAACCTAGTTCAATAAAACTAGAAAAAACACACTATCTTTTCAAATAGTAATACAATACTTTTAATTTGTTAACATTTTGAAATGGTCAAATTTTTAAAGCTTCAGCGTTAATACTTAATTTGAATGTCTGTGCTCAGAGAAAACCAAACATTGTATTCAGTATGAGAGGAGTTGAACAGCTTATCTAAGAAACCACTTGTTCTTCAATTAGCTTTCATCTTGCTCTATGCTTTTAATTTGTCTGCACTGCAGTTTTTCACTTAAATGAAAAAAAAATAACAGTCAGGTAAGAATAATCACCTATCTCTCATTCTAAGAGCAATCGTCCTCTCGTCACTAGTCTTCTCCTCCCCCACCCATGTCAAGTCGAGCGTCTGGGAGGACTGGACCCCTCAACTCGACCAGGAGGCCTCTAGGCGCGACTCCCCTTTGGTAACCGAGGCTGACACCCGCCCACCTTGGGCCTCCTCTCCTACCTCCCCCAGCACCTTCAACCCACGGCTCGGACCCACACCAACCGAGCCCTACTAACGCGCCCGCGCCGGGGCCACCCCGCCACCAGCCGCGAGCGCGCGGCCGACGCGCGAGCACGACCAGCCACCCCCACTGCCGCCCCAGGCCCTTGGCATCCGCGCGGGTCCCACCCGGACCCTGCCCAGTTACGGGCTTTGCTCCATAGGGAGCGCAGTGCACAAAAGAGCGCGCTTCGACTTCTCCCACACGATGAGACCCCGACCACCAGGAACACGCGGAGGCAATGCCAGGTCCGAGCAGGAAAGCAGGCAACCCGTCCCAGAAACCGACCTGTGGAGACCGCCATCTTCTCCTACAGCCCGACGCAGCCGCCTGAACGCACGGGACGTCAGCGTCACTTCCGGGAGCGCGCCGCGGTGTGCGCGTCATTCCAGACTCCGCCTCCGGTGGCTGGTGTTGCGGCTGCCCCAGTGGTGACAGCGCGCACGTGGGTGGAGGGGGTGGGGATCCTCGCCACTGTTCAGCAGCTCGTTTAACTCTACAGCTGTCTCAAAATAAGTATATGGCAGGGTTAGTAGACGAAGTTGAATCACTTTCTATAAAGTAGACCGAAAGGCAGAGAAAACGTGTTTAAAAAACCATATGCAGAAGGGATGTAATCAGATACAGCAGCCAACAACCACGTGAGCCCGTGAACAGATGTGAGGCCAGGGTACATGCACCGATTTTCAACCTCCATAGTACGTTTACAAAAACAAGAAAACAAACTCTCAATAATGTTTCATGGTGATAAATATTGAAATAATAGTTGGACAAAGCTGAGTCACACAGAACATGTTATTAAAAATAACACAAAACATGGTCATTGACAAATCTGTGTTGAAAAACTACTCCAAAGGGGGCAGTATATTTGAAGAACCTCTAAGAGCTAAGCAAATTTATTGTCTTTTTCTTTCAATATACTCATAATAGTGAAACATGATTAAAATGTATGGCTAAGCATTTATCAAAAAGTATATAGGCCTGGTGAGATAGCTCAGCAGCATAAGCATCTGCCCAGCAAGTGTGAGGTCCTGAGTTCGACTCCCGGTATCCACATACGAAAAAAGGGCCGGTGATATCGCTCAGCCGCACGGGTGCCTGCTGGCACGCGAGGTCCTAAGTTCAACCCCTGGTATCCACCAAAAAAAAAAAAAAAAATTTCCAGTACCAAATAATAAAATAGTCTAAAACCTTGCATTCTGATTAGAAAAACTGTTGCATAATCTATGCCAGTTTAAAGTCTTACAAATGCATTGGAATGACTATTTTGAGACCAAATGTATAGCTCAGTGCTTAGTGTATGCAAGGTCTGGGGTTAATCCCCAGGATACCCCCCCCCCAAAAAAATAGGCAGATTAATATAATAAAACTTTGCTCAGTATGGAAATGAAATTGCAGAGAGGAGCAAATCAAAAGACACCTTGAGTTTAGAATAATCAAGAGCAGTGGAGGCAAAGCCTGGTGTTTGGGGTACTGGTGTCAGTACCAGGAAGAGGCAGCTTGGAGCACACAAGAACCTGAGAAAGTCCAAGGTGAACAGTGGATGCGGGGTGTTCCTGTTGTTTTCCACCACTGCTTATTCAGCTCATCAGTGCACACTGAAGAAAGATGAACCACAGTTCAGTTTATGACAAATGTACTGAATCTCTACTATTCTCCATTTCCTCACCAGCAAAATGAAAATAAACTTAAAGTTTGTTCTTAGCACATTTTATTAGTATTTGGCCCATCCAATGTGCACAATAAATGATTGCGATTCTAATGACTAGATCCCAAAAGATCTTTCTACTAATAGGCTCTTTTTAAAAAAATACTGGGAATTGAACCCAGAAGCACTCCACCACTGAGCTAAATCCTAGACATTCACTCATTCGTTTATTAATTTTTGAAACAGGGTCTCACTAAGTTACTAAGACAGGACTGAACTTGCAGTCCTGCCTCAGTCTCCCACAGTGCTGGGAGTACAGGCATGTGCCACCATGAACAGCTAGGCAAATAATTTTTCATCCAAATTTTGAGTTTTCCTCTTGACTCTGGCTGTTAGGAAACTTGAAGTCAAATCAGTAGTACATCCTTAGTAAATATTTAAGATATATAACATACATACTGAGTTCATCCTCTCAGTTCACCTTGTTTTCTTATTTCTCCTTTATCATATTTTACACTTCTTCACTTCCTTGTGATAGAATTTACTACATCACTATAAATTCCTACAAGTCTTCCCCCTGTTTTTAGAAAGCACAGTATTATTAAATGATAAACTATTTTTAGGCCTTTGATATTTATAAAACACTGGATAATTGAAACTTAGTGAGCCATTTCCTAATCCCTTTATTATAAAAGTGCCCAATCATGTTCTACCAGTGGAAGACACCCTAAGCTGCTTTTTCCTCAAGCTGGCTAGTAGTCTCTGTGGAGGTTTGTCACAAAAACAAACACATTTGAAAAACACCTCTCTCTCTCTCTCTCTCTCTCTCTCTCTCTCTCTCTCTCTCTCTCTCTTTCTCCCTCTCTCTCTCTTTATCCCCCCTCTCTTCCTGTCTCTCCCTCCCTCCTTCCCTCCCTCTGTCTCTCATGCAAAAAGCAATGAGTTAAAGCAAGAAAAGAAGAAAGACACAGGAGAAGGCATGTAAACACAGAGAGAAGTCAAAGAATCGCATTAATGCCACTTTGAAGGAAGTAAGGTCCCCTGACTAATGCCCCACCCCTCCAGTTGACAGAACAACTATCCCTGTAGCAGAAGATGCCCCCACCCCAGTGAGTATACTTCATTTTGTTAGTTGCCCAGGTAATAGTTCTGGTTACAGTTCCTGTTTCTTTTGTTTCTTAGACATGGCTGGTCACTGTGATGCATATTGTAAGAACCAATCCCCCAATTGACAAGCCATTCTGCCTCTGTACTTCCTGCTTACTTATCCCATGTAAGCCCTAGACCACCAGAGATCAAGGCCTGATATTTTGGGAATGATCCCCATCAGTGTCCGTCGACGTAAATAAATCTGCCTCCAAATCCTGGGTGTCATTTTGATGTTTCTGCTTGCTGTTGCATCTGGTGTGTTGGCCAGGAAGACCGACCATGCCAACCTCTTTTGTCACCCGTTGTGGCCCTCGCAGACAGAGCAAGGACTCCTCCAGGTCCCGATGGGAAGGCATGCCCTCAAGATTTCTCAAGTCCCCTCAGAGGTCTGGAGGAGGATTCCTAGCTCCCCACTTGAGCAGCTCAAATCAGATCCCAAAGGGAGGAGGATGCTGTCTGTCTGTCTGTCTGCCTGCTTGCCTGCCTGCCTGCCTGATTCTGGTAAGACCCCTGGGGGTACCCCAGGTAGTCTGTCTGTCAGTCATGCTCAGCTTGAGCAGAAGGCGAGTCTGATCAACTCTTGTTAGTCAGGACCACCCTCAAGGGAAGGGGGTTGGAATGTTTAACCTCTTAGTGTCTGCTGAATGAATGTGTGTGTGAATGGAATGGATAGCATAAGCAATAGGCTGCTCTGTCTGTACACCAAGACTAGGAAGCACTGGTCACGGTGACTGGGCCCTCACCTGCAGTTCCATGGTGATCAACATATGGCATAATGGAGGCCTCACACCCTTCTTAGCTAAGTTGCACCTAAGTCCCCATGAGGGACAAGGCCAGGTGAGCATCTGAATGGTTTCCCTCTGTAAGAGGCACCCACCCTTTGTCTATTACACCATCGTTCAAGCATACACAACACATACATAGGAAGACAGAGATGGGAACTAATTAGTCAAAGCCCACAGTCCCTGACTGCAGGAAAAACGGCTTTTATGGAGTGAAAAATGAAACCAAACTGGTCCCTGTGGCTCAAAAGAGAAAAAAAAAAAAAAAAAAAACGAAAAAAGAAACACATTCTTCCTAAGAATTCCACCTTGGCACCCTCGTCAGCAGCTGAAATTGCTGCCACACCTATAGCTTCACTCCCCACTCCTGACTCGTCTACTTCCAGCCAGTTGAACTGGTTCCAGCTAGCCAGTGCCTGCATTCAGCCACAGATGCCCTCCCTCCGGAGCCCTCTGCTTCTATCCTGGTCAGATGGCATCATCTAACACCCACCTGTGATGCCTGTCAGCAATTCCTTCTGAGTTCCACATTTTGACTGAAAAATAATTGGACTGTCAGCCCTGAGGAATGAGTTGCCATGGCCTTTCCCAAAGGTCACCCCACCTAGAAGCATAAAATCAGTCAAGCATTTCTCAAAGACATCAAAGAGGGGGGACAAAAAGCCCATCAATATGTACCCAGAAGCCTGCTAAAGCCCTTACCAATATGGACATTCCCCTCCATCAGAAAAAGGATACCATCACCGGGGCAACTGGAACTCTTGCCTCTAACCCCTTCTGCCAAGCATAAACTTGCAACCTGGGAGGAAATCTCACCAAACACATAAATTCCTGTATAAACCAGGCCCCATACCACTTCTGAGAAGAGACCTTCTCTTCAAGTTAAAAATGACATCTCCTTCGCACCAAGCTAGTCTGCCTCCCTCTCGTTTAATCCCACACTTTCCCCAAGAGGATGATGATGCCTGCATCAGCCTGAAACAGATAACCACAATCTTGAAATTCTGAAAACTCTCCTCCCAGAGGTATGGGCTAAAGACTCACCTCCAGGCCCGGCCATCAACCATGCTGCCTCACAGTGACCCCCGTTGCTGTCAGATGTCACGGGAAGCACAAACAGGCATCCAGCCATACATCAGCCTGATAGACTGTTAATCACCTTGGGCAAAATCTCCGTGCTTTCAACAATGCAGCCATCACCTTGCATTCTGTGGTTCCCAACCATACACCCTTTTTGGACTGTTACTCAATTGCCACAATGGTTTGAAAACTCTCCCACTATTTTCAGGAGGCCCTAGAAACAGATTTGGCTCTGGGACAGCCTGTTTCTCTGTCCCTTCCAGCTCTGTCACAGTCCCCTGAGAAAGAAAAAATGAGGCTTCAAAACTGTAAAATGTCTATAGACTGTCAAACTGCTAAAATACACCTCTCCTGCCTGTAAAGCCAGTTCAAATCTCCAAGCTGCCAATGCTGCCACGATTGCCCCCCATATATGTTGTCTCAGTCTTCTGCCACCCACAGCCTTCTGGTACACCTGCCTGGACCTAAAGAATGCCTTCTTCTGCCTTTGGTTGGCTCCTGTCAGCCAGCCCCTCTTCACCTTTAAATGGAAAGACCCCAGTTCTGGACTCAAAAGTCAGCTGACCTAGACTCAACCTCCCAGAGGTTCAAAACTTGTTCACCCTCTTTAGAGAAGCCCTCACAGCTGACCTTGCTAGTTTCCCAGCACAATATATCACTGCATTTCTGATTAATGACACCCAAGCTGCCTGCTGGAAAGGTACAAAAGCTCTGCTACAATACCTGGCAAAAACTGAAACCCAGAAATTTCTTGGAGTTGCTGGCTTCTATAGAATCTGGATCCTTGAGTTCACAAAAACAATGATGCTTACTCAGACTGTCAGCCCCTGGGAGTGCCCAGTGGCCTCTCTGTACAAATACTTGGATCCAGTCTCTAAGGGCTGCATTCCCCTCTTTGCATTCACACGCTGATAGCTACTATCCTTTCGATCAAGAAAGCTGACAAGCTCACCTTAGGCAGAGACTTAACTGTCCAGGTGCTATACACTAGACATGCTGTGGTCACCTTGGACAAGGTTATTTTGGCCAAAGCTCTCCTGCTACTGCTTCCTGCTGCTGTTTGGAAACCTGCCACCAATGACACCAAACCTGCGCTCCTAAGCCCTTTGGGAAGCCAATTGACTGAAACATCAACCCCAGCCAGAAAAACTGTACCCATTACTCCCAGAAGATCCATCTTAATCAGAGCCAGACCTGCCCCCACCATATGTTCTGCAAGCTCAAGCTACAGTGCTAGCTCCCATACCCCTGCAGCGAGCTCAGGCTTCAGCATGTGTGTCACTGGCCCTGACCTCCCCCCATTTAAAGATATACAGATAGACTTAGTGCTCATCTACACCTACTCAGGCTGGCCTGAGGCATTCCCTACCGGAGCTGAGAGGACAATAAAATTTGTAGGATCCTGCTGTGAAAAATCATTCCTAGATATGGCCTACCCTTGACCATTGGCAGTGACAACGGGCCTGCATTTGTAGCAGAGATAACTAAATAAAAACTACATACAGCATATAGGCCACAAGCTCTAAAAAGTTGAGAAAATAGACCACAACCCTACAGAAATAGCTTATAACTAGCTCCACAAAAGTTTAGCTAAAAGATCAGCTATACCTGTAGGCACTCCTGCACACACATATAACCCAGGTGCATATTAACTACCCCTACAAGTTTCAGAAATCCAGTTTTAGATCCACCATTCCAGAGTTCTGGAGAATTTACCTGGACCAGATAGCTCACTCTGAAGAGATAACACACTCAAAGCCCTGCTCTGGTCACTTTGGACACGACTGGTACATGCACAGCTGAAGATGTGCTTTGTGTCTTTTCAGGTTGTTTTCTCCAGTCCTTTCCCCCCCCCCCCTTGATTTTTGTGTCTTTTCAGGCTGCTTACCCCACTCCTTGATTCCCTGCCCCCTGCTGGCTGTGGTTTGTGCCTTAAACTCTATGGAAGTTTGCCCCAAGAGAATAGAACGATCAATCAAACACTCGACCAAGATTTGATGAGTGTCCAAGGCATATTGGACACTCTCCTAGATCAGATTAACTCCCTCACTACCTAGCCTAAATTTATTCTCTTCCTAAAAGCAACTTAGGAAAAAACTCTGTCATAAGATAATCTTGGGGACCTTGGCTAGGGCCCATCCTAGGATCACTGACAACCCTAATGTTACTGCTTCTTGTTGGGCCTTGTCTCAAAAGATCACGTGTAATATGCTCAACAAAGAGTTGCCTGGGAAACTAAAAGAGGGGGGAAATGTAGCAGAAGATTCCCCCCTACACCAGGCTTTATACCTCAGTTTGTTAGTTGCCCATGTAACAGTTCTGTTTACAGTTCCTGTTAATTTTGTTTCTTAGAAATAGCTGGTCACTGTGATGCATAGCTCGTCACTATGATGCATATTGTAAGAACCAATCCCCAATTGACAAGCCATCTGCCTCTGTACTTCCTGCTTACTTATCCCATGTAAGCCCTAGACCACCAGAGATCAGGGCCTGATATTTTGGGAATGATCCCAATCAGTGCCTGTCAATGTAAATAAATCTGTCTCCAAATCCTGGGTGTCATTTTGATGTTTCTGCTTGCTGTTGCATCCCTTCTCCCCATGAGTGTATAGATACACAATTCCCATGAAGTTCTTGCCACCAGTGTCTGTGATGAAAATACCCCAATGTCCCCTGTGTCCCCTGTGACCCACATCTCCTGGAGTTTTTGACCCTATGGGAATCCACCATTCCTTTTTGAGTGTCAGTGGGAACTGTGACTTTTCTTTAATCTACAACTTGCTAAAGTGATGGGAAGACAATTCTGCAACTGCAATACATTTTATCTGAATGCCCGTCCTGCAAGGAAACACTTTCCTTTCCTGGGTCTGAAGCTGCCATCATGCAAGCTTACTTTGGAGAGGCAAGAAACTAAGGCTTACTTTGGAAAGACCATGTGACAAGAAACTAAGGCCAGGCTCTGGCCAACAGCCATCAAGAAACCAGAGATCCCAGTGTGACAGCCTGCACGGAACCAACATAAGCTTGGTGGCATTGTATCCCTCAGCTGCTAACACCCGCAAAAGCTTGGAAGCAATACCCTCCTCCCTCAAGCCTTGAGATCAGACCACAGCTCCTGAACTGGCACCTGGATCACAGCCCAGCCAAGTCCAGACTCCTGACTCATCGACACTGTGGGAGAATAAACCTATGTTCTTTAGTCACCAAGTTTGTGATAACTGGTTTTGCAGCAAAGTAAGATGGTAATCTCACAGTAAGCCACCATGTTTTAATAGCCTCGGTGAATCTGATTTCCTTATGAACAATTCTGACAATTCCTCTAACCAGTGTGAGGAAAGCTGTATTATCAGCAAACTATTAAACTTTCTCCAAGTTTTTCTTCTTTTTTTTTTTTTTTTTTTTTTTTTTTAAGTGAAACAAATTGGACACACAAGTTTATTTTTTTTTATTTTTTATTTTTTGTGGGTACCGGGGGAACGACCTCAGGACCTCGCGTGCCAACAGGCGCCCGTGCCGCTGAGCGATATCACCGGCCCCTTTTTCGTATGTGGGATCCGGGAGTCGAACTCAGGCCCTCGCGCTTGCAAGGCAGGCGCTTACGCCGCTGAGCCATCTCACCGGCCCCAAGTTTTTCTTCTTAATTCTAGTGACTTGTCTAGATTGCAATGGCTTCGCAGCTAACCTATCCTAAATGTCCATGTTTCTTTTTTTAAATTTTTTACCCTTTTCATTGGTTATGCAGATTAATAGGTTTCATTTTGGCATATTTGTACATGCACATAACATTCTTCATTTTACTCCCCATTATTCCCTTGCCCTGCCCTCCCCAGTTTCATATTTGGGAGGTTCAATGTATATATTTTGCTCATTTTCATCCTTCCATTACCCACCCTTACATGCTCTTCTTCTCCTCTTATTCCTCTCCTCTTGTTTAATAATAGTCTCCCTTCTATTTTCTTGTCATCTTTTTTACATTCCACATATTAGGGAAAACACGCAATTTTTGTCTTTTGGTGTGTGGCTTATTTCGCTCAACATGTTGGTCTCCAGATCCATCCATTTTCTTGCAAATGACAGAATTTCATTCTTCCTTGTGGCTAATAATGCTCCATTGTGTGTATATACTACATTTTCTTTATGCATTCGTTTGTTAATGGGCACCTACACTACTTCCATATCTTGGCTATAGTGAATTGTACCAAGAAAATATGAGTATGTAGGTGTCCCTATCATATGCTGGCCTTGTTTCAGGTATAGTACATGTTTCTTAAACACTGCATTCATTACATCCTTCCTGATCAAGTAAACCTGCATTTGCTCTTTCATTTTATTTATTTCTTTACTTGGATTTTGCCTACCACCAGATTGGCAATATGTTTCATACTGACTGCCAATTCAAATCAATGCATAATGGCTAGCTGAAGAGCCACTTCTAAGGCTGCCATCAAGCTCAGCAAAAAAAAAAAAAAGTGCTGTCATCATGTGCTGATGTCAGCCAGAGGGAGTTACAGCAAAGCACTTCAATTTACCAGCCTGGCCAATGACATGATATCCAAACACCTCTGCCTGACTTTTACCACCTACCACGATCTCTCCTCCTCCAACCTATCACACATTATCACTCATCCCTTTCCAGTGAATGTCCGTAGTACAACAAAGTATATTACTGCTTTCTTTCTGGAGTCCTTTCCTTATTAATTATTTTCTTCTCCTTTCATTAAACTGTTCTACCTCTTTTAGTATGTACTAAGGAGTTAATATAGCAAAAAAAAAAAAGACAAAAAAAAGCTAACATGTTTTGCCTGATTGTAAAAATCTGTTTGTTTCTTTGTTTGTTTGTTTGTTTGTTTGTTTTGAGACAGGATTTTGCTATGTAGTCCAGGCTGGCCTTGAACTCACTATGTAGCCCAGGCTAGCCTCCAACTCACAGCAATCCTCCTGCTTCTGCCTCCCAAGTGCTGGGAATACAGGTGTACGCCACTACTTCCCACTCATTTTAATCCATGTTATGGTTTGTATCTAGATCCCCCCCCCAAAGCCTCATGCACTCAGAGGTGGGGCTATTCAAAAATGCTGGGATTAAGGGCCGATGCTGGGATAAAGGTGCCCCACCTTTGGTGTGTATGGCACCATTCAAAGGACAGGTAGCCTGGATGGAATACAAAGACAGAAAGAGGGCTAGCTGCTGCTGCTGCTGCTGCTTCTGCTGTTTCATTTGCTTGCTACTTGCTGCTTGCTGCTTTGCTGTCTCCTGTCTGCTTGCCAAGGACTGTTTCTCCTCTGTGATGCCCCTCTGCCATGTACCACCCTGCCTCGGAGCCAGCTGACTATGGACTGAAATCTCTACCAAATGTGAGCTACAGTGAACATTTTCTCCTTTAACTTTGGGTATCAGGTATTTTGTCTCAGCAATGAGGAAAGTAACCAAGACAATCCACTTGAGTTTTTGACCCACAAAGTTGTGTGGCATCAATAACCAAAAAATTCACGGAACTTGTTGCTAGTGGGAATCTCAATACCTGTGATTTAAGCATAGTCACAGGGCTGAGGACGAAGCTAAGTGTTAGAGCATGTGTGAGTCCCTGAATTTTGAACCCCAGCACCACACACACAAAAAAAATCGAAAACAAAACAGAACAAAAATATACTCATGTGCATGCACACACAAAAAACCTCTTTACTCACCCCGGAACTCTGCTGTCTCTCAACATATTAATACTCTCTTCCCTGGGTTTTCTGTTTTGTAGCTGGGCTTCTTTCTCCTGTTTAGGACAAAGTCTAACCATTTCAAGTGTTTAAAGTTTACCTGTCTCCACTTTCATTATCTTTTCTCTGCATACAATGCAATCTAATATTGCAATGTCATCTGGCTATAGAATCGATGATTAATTCCCAGAGCTCATCTTACTTGATCTGCCTACAGCTTATAGAATAAGGGACTACTTTGTTATCTGAGAAACAAATTCTTTTTTGATGTTTTGAAATACATATACATTATGTAATGGCTACATAGGATTGACTAATATATACATTAGCACACATAGCATTTTTGTGTGTGTGTGTGTGTGTGTTTGTGGGTACCAGGGGTTGAACTCAGGACCTCGCACTCCAGCAGGCACCCATGCCCCTGAGCAATATCACCGGCCCTTTTTTCGTATGTGGGTACCAGGAGTCGAGCTCAGGACCTCGCGCTTGCCAGGCAGGTGCTTATGCTGCTGAGCTATCTCACCGGCCTACACATAGCAGTTTTTGAGATGAGAATCCTTAAAATTTAGTTTTAGCTATTTTCAAAATACAATACACTGTTATTTTTGTGGGGGGTACCCGGGGTCAAACTCAGGACCTCGCGCTTGCCACGCAGGCTCTCATGCCACTGAGCTATCTCACCGGCCCCCAATACACTGTTATTAACAATAGTTATTACATTTTAGAATGGATCTCTCGAACTTATTCCTCCTAACTGAAACTTTATGTCTTTGACCAACATTTCCCCAACCCCAACCCCCCCAAATCTCTGGTAACTACTATTCTGTTCTTTGGTGTTTTGTTTTTGTTTTTGTTTTTGTTTTATGTGGGTACTGGGAGTTGACCTCAAGACCTCGCACTTGCCAGCAAGTGCTTGTGCTGCTGAGCGATATCACCGGCCCCTTTTTTATCCTTTATGTGGATACCAGGAATCAAACTCAGGATCTCGCACTTGCCAAGCAGGCACTTATGCCGCTGAGCTATCTCACTAGCCCTGTTCTTTGGTTTTATGAGTTCGATCTTTTGAGAGTCCAAATATGAGTGAGATCATGGGTATTTGTCTTTCTGTGCCTGGCTTATTTCACTTAACACCATGTCCTCCAGAATCATTCATGTTGTCACAAATTACAGAATTCCGTTCTTATTCTTTCTTTTTACTCATGCATTTTAGCTATACAGAATGGTAGGTTTCATTTTGGCATATTTGTACATGCATATAACATACTTTGATAGCTTTCATCCCATTGCCTCCCTTGTCCTTCCCTCTCCCCTCTCCTCTGAACCCCTGCTCTTCTAATAATCTACCCCCCTTTTTTTTTTTTTTTTGAGACAGGGTCTTGCTATGTAGTTCAGGCTGGCCCTGAACTCACTATGTAGCCCTGGCTGGCCTGGAACTCAAGGCAATCCTTCTGTCTCAGCTTCCTAAGCGCTGGGATTACAGGTGAGCACCACCATGCCCAGCTAATAGTCTCCCTTCTACTTCCCTGAAATTTCTTTTAAAATTGTTTTTAGATTCTACATATGAGAGAAAACATTCCATATTTGACTTTCTGAGTCTGGCTTATTGTGTTTAACATGATAATCTTCAGTTCTATCTATTTTCCTCTAAATGACATAAGGTTGTCATTCTTTATGACTGAATAATATTCCACCATAAATATATATCATATTTTCTTTATCCATTCATCTGTTGATAGGCACCTAGGTTGTTTCTACGGCTTATCAATTATGAGTAGTGTGTAATAAACATAGGTATGCAGGAAGAAGTCTGCTGATTTTAATTCTTTCTTCATTTAGAAAGCTTGAATAGAATGCTATTGTATATACTTATACCACATTTTCTTCATCCATCATCCTTTAATGATCACTTAGGCTAGTTTTATACCCTGACTATTATGACTAGTGCTGCAATAAATGTGGGAATGCAGATAATTCTTTACATATTGATTTTTTTGTGTGTGTTTGGGTACCGGGGGTCGATCTCAGGACCTCGCACGCCAGCAGGCGCCCGTGCCACTGAGCGATATCACCAGCCCTTTTCTCATATGTGGATTCCGGAAATCAAACTCAGGCCCTCGAGCTTGCCAGGCAGGCGCTTATGCTGCTGAGCCATCTCACCAGCCCTACATATTTATTTTATTTCCTTTAGACACATACTCAGAAGTAACACTGCTAGATCACATGGCACTTCTATTTTTAATTTTTTGAGGTACCTCCATCCATAGAGTTTTCCATAGTGGCTGCTAATTTATATTCCCAACAACAATGCACAAGTTTTCCCATTTCTCCACAGCCTAAGCAGCACTTTTATCTTTTTGGTAATAGCCATTCTAACAGGTGAGTGATATGGCATTGGGGTTTTAATTTGCATTTCTCTGATGATTAGTGATGTTGAGCATTCTTTCGTAAAACTGTTGGTGGTTATTCATATGTCTTCTTTTGAAAAATGTCCATTAATGTCTTCTTTTGAAAAATGTCTATTCAAGACCCCTGTCTTTGGGGCAGGGGGTGCTGGGATCGAACCCAGGGCCTTGTGCATACAAAGTTCATGCTCTACCACTGAGTTACACCCCCAGCAGATGTTGTCAATTTTTCCATTTAGTTTCTTTTGCTATTGAATTATTTGTGGTCCTTATATATTTTGAATATTAGATTTTAATTAGACATAGACATATGGTTTGCAAATATTTTCTCTCCCATTCTTGATTGTAGGTTGTTCTTGATTGCCACAGTTTTCTAGTGTTTTATGGGTATCTGGAATTTGTTTAAATTAGGCATGGTAAGACAAACAGACATGGAAATGATTGTATGAAAAAAAGTTTATTCTTACTGAACCCTAGAAATAGGAGGTGGGACATGTCATGAAGGGTCACCTGGGGAAGCTCAGGACTGGTCGAGAGGTAGAGGGAGTGAGAGGGAGATGTGGGTAAGAGCTTTTATTTACTTTTCACTTATTTTGAATTGATTTTGTGAAGAATATATGCTGCTTGTCTAGATTATTTTTTTCACATGGAACAGGCAAAACATGACAAACAAGTTTAGGATTAGCTGATTTGAATAATTTCAGTGGGCTCTGGGGCATGGGTATTGTCCCTTGTCATGGGGTACCTGCACATGGGGTGATTAGGGCAAGGGAATAGTGGCCAGGCATGTGAGAGCTTGATAAAGGAAGTGGTGGGTACCACTCTGAATATTCGATTTGCATTTGAAAGGTACGATCCAAGGACAGCTGTTCACTGTCTCTAGGAATTGGCTTACCTTGGGAGGGGCCATTGTTTCAGGGGCAAAATTCCCCAATCTGTCAAAGCATCAGAATACAGAAAATAAAAGACCCTCTCTAGAGTCACTTGGGGATTACATGCAGGCTCATCACTTTAAGTGTCATCTATATGTTTTCTCTCACAAAAGTCATATCTCAACCCTAAACTTGTCCCTTAAACTCTACACTTTAATATCTAACTGTTACTTAGGTTAGCATCTGTTTGCTTTATATCTAGATGTCCCCCCAAAGCCTCATGTGCTCAAAGGTGGGGGCTTTTGAAAGACAATTGGATTATGGGGCAGTACAACTGACAGTGTTACTGGTAGAAGATGATTTCCCATCGGAAGAGGTGAGACACTATGGGTGTGACTCAGAAGGGTATGTCTCCCATCCCAGCTCTTCCCTTGATTCTGCCCCCACCATAACATGAGTACCTTTTCCTCTGCCATGCCCCTCTGCTGTGCTGTCTTGCCTTGGAGCCAGTGGACTATGTACTGAAGACTCCATAGAATGTGAGTCAAGGGCCAGTGAGATAGCTCAGAAGCATAAGTGCCTACCTGGCAAGTGCGAGGTCCTGAGTTCGACTCCTGGTACCCATATGAAAAAAGGGCTGGTGATATCGCTCAGTGGCACGGGCGCCTGCTGGTGCGCAAGGTCCTGAGGTCGACCCCCAGTATCCACAAAAAAAAAAAAAAAAAAGAATGTGAGTCAAAATAAAGCGCTCCTCTTTTACGTTGTAGGTGTTGGGTAGTTTGTTCCAGAGATGAGGCAAGTGACTAAGATGGCATCTATGTCTCCCATACATCTCAATTTTAACCAAGCTCTGATCTCCTCCCACAACAGATTTCTATCTTGAAGCCTTTTTCCCCCCTCAGGCAGATGACAAAATCATCCTTACTGAAGCGAAAATCCTTAGAATCATCCATGATTTCTCCTTCACCTCCACCATGCATTCAGTCCATGTGGAAGTTCCAATGGCTCTGCCTTTCAAATAGTATATCTAACATTCTGTCATTGTTTATGACCTCCAGGTCAACAGGACAAGCTTCTATTCCACCTCAGCTGTCTGTTCCAAGAGCATCCTTGCTGCAAACTTTCCCCCAAATAGACTTCTACTCAAAATCCTCCAGTGGTTCTGAAAGTAGTTAGAGATTAAATTACATACTTGTAAATGATACAAGGAGTATGAAAAAAAATCTTAAGAGGAATATATACAATATATATGTATATCATATATAGATATAAACCTTTTGGTACTAGGGATTGAACTCAGTAACTTCCCACTGAGCTACATCCGAAGCCTCTTTTTTTTTTTTTTTTTTTTTTCCATTTTGAGACAGGGTCTCTGTAAGTTGCTAAGTTGCCTAGGCTGGGTTTGAGCATGTCACCTTCCTGACTCAGCCTCCCAAAGTGCTGGAATTGCAGGCATGTGCCACCACACCCAGATAAAAATTATTTTAAAGTAAACAAATTGAAAAAAAAACCATATCAAAATTTGAGGGATGCAGTGAAAGCAGTGCTTATGAGAAAATTTAGAGCATTGAATGCATATAATGCAAAAGAAAAATGATTTAAAATAAATAATTCAAGGTTCCACCTCAGAAAATTTTTAAAAAAATGAAAATTATATACACAATAAGTAGAAGAAAAGAAAAAATTAGAGCAGAAATCAATAAAATTTAAAAAAGGAAATAGATAAAATTAATAAAATGAAAAATTAATAAAACTAAGAGCAGCTTTTTTTTTTAAAGATCAGTAATATTGACAAGCCTCAAGCCAGGTTAGGAAAACAAGAGAAGACACAAATTACTAATATCAGAAATGAAAGAGAAGATACTTCTACAGATCCCATGTACATTAAAAGGATAATAGGGCCAGTGAGATGGCTCAGCAGCGTAAGTGCCTGCCTGGCAAGCGCAAGGTCCTGAGTTCAACTCCCGGAACCCACATACGAAAAAAGGGGCCGGTGATATTGCTCAGCGGCATGGGTGCCTGCTGGCGCATGAGGTCCTGAGGTCGACCACTGGTACCCACAAAAAAATAAAAATTAAAAAAAATAAAATAAAATAAATAAAAAGATAATAAAGGTGTGCCATGAGCAATTCTGCCCACAAATTTAATAAACTAGATGAACTATATGAAATAGAATAGTTCCTCAAAGGTTACAATGTGCTAAGAACTCACACAAGAAATAGACAATCTGAACAGGTCTATAAGTATCTAGTAAAGCAATTGGGTCAATATTTATCATCCTTTCACAAAAGAACTCAGCACTAAGCTCAGATAGGTTCACTGGTGAATTCTACCAAATATTTAAGGAAGAAATTATAAATTTTCTACAGTCTCCTTCAGCAGACAGAAGAAGAATGCTTCCTAACTCATTGTATGTGGTTAGCATTATCCTAATACCAAAGACATTACATGAAAAGAAAATTATAGACCAATAACTCTCATGAATGTAGATGCAAAAATCCTCAAAAATATTAACAAATCAAATCCAGTTATGTATATATATCACATCTAAGTAAAAATTATCCCAGGTTCAGAAGGCTGGTTCGCCATTCAAGCATCAGTTATTATTAGCTGGGTGTGGCGGCACATGCCTGTATTCCCAGCACTTTGGGACGGTGAGGCAGGAGGATAACAGTCCCAGTTCTGCCTGTGCAATTTAGCAAGACCCTGCCTTAAAAGATGCGTGGGGAATGGGGGCCATAGCTCAATGTGGAAGCCCTGGGTTCGATCCCCAGTACTGAAAAAAACAAAACAAACAAATATTTTAACCCACCACACCCACATGAGGAGAACACATGATCACACGGATATAGAAAATGTATTTGATGGTTCTGCTCCAGCGGCGGCTGCAGAGGCGCAGGCAGCAGCTGGCGGCACTGGGCTCAGGTGCAGCCGGTGAGTGAGGACCTAGCCGAGAGTGAGGTGTAAAGCTGTGGATAGGGGCTCCCTGCTGGGTGGGTGTGCTCCCTGGCCAGCTTTTAACCATCTTGCATGAGGCCTGGTGGTGTGCAGACATGAAAATTTACTTTCAGAAAGCTCAAAGAAGGTGAACAGCAACCTGGAGCACCTAGATCAACTGGATCTTGATGCTGTGGAGTTGTGGGCCAGGTTCCCAGGACCTGGTCTGAGAAGGACTTGAGCGAACTCTTCAAACAGTGTGGTGCTGTCTATGAAATCAGTGTCCTAAGAGATAGGAGCCAAAACCCTCCTCAGAGCAAAGGGTGCTGTTCTGTTACATTTCACACCTGTATAAGTACATTAGAAGCCCAGAATGCTCTTCACAACATGAAAGTCCTCCCTGGGATGCATGATCATGTAGAGATGAAATCCACTGACAGCAAGAAGAACAATGCAGTGGAAGACAGGAAGCTGCTTCTTGGTATGATTCCCAAGAAGTGCGCTGAAAATGACATCCAAGTCACATTCTCTTCATTTGAGACTGAAGAATGCCAGATGTTGGGGGGACCTGATGGCCTGAGCCGAGACTACGTTTGTGACTTCTACAAGAGCCGTGGCACAGCTATGAAGGCAATGCACCAAGCACAGACCATGGAGCGCAGCTCGTCTCCCCATGTTGGTGAAGTTTCTCCCCGTGGATACACAGAAGGACAAAGAGCAGAAGAGAATGGCCCCCAGCTCCAGCAGCTGATGCAACAGATCAGTGCAGAGTCTGTGTGGGGTAATCTTGCTGGGCTGAACACTCTCTCTCAGACCCTAGTGCTTAGCACTTTATTTGCAGCTCCTTCAGCAGACTGCCTCCTCTGGGAACCTCAACATCCTGGCTGCTGCAGCCAGTGCAGCTCAGAACACACCGAGTGGTATCAATTCTCTCACTACATCCAGCAGACCCCTCAGCATCCTCACCAGTTCAGCAGGGTCCTCACCCAGCTCCAGCAGCAGTAACTCTGTCAACCCCATAGCCTCATTTGGAGCCCTGCAGACACTCGCTGGAGCAATGGCTGGCCTCAACATCAGCTCTTTGGCAGGGATGTCTGCTTTTTTAAACGGTGGCCTGGGCAGCAGTGGCCTTTCAAATGGCACCGGGAACACCATGGAGGCTCTCACCCAGGCCCACTGTGGTATTCAGCAGTACGCTGCCACAGCTGTACACTCCCCACCCTGTACAACCAGAACCTGTTGACTCACCAGAGTATTGGTGCTGCTGGACGCCAGAAGGAAGGTCCAGAGGGAGCCGACATGTTCATCTACCACCTCCCCCAGGACTTTGGACATCAGGACCTGCTGCAGATGTTTATACCCTTTGAGAATGTCAGGTCTGCAAAGATTTTTATGGCTAAGCAGATAAACCTGTGCAAGTGTTTCAGTTTCATAAATTACAAGTTAAGATAATCCTGTTTCGGCTCAAGCTGCCATCCAATCCATGAATGGCTTTCAGATCCGCATGAAGCGGCTCAAAATGCAACTCAAGCATTGGAAGAATGACACAGCAAGCCCTACTGAGCGCTCCTTCTGAGTCTGGAGTGAGAGGTCTTCTGGCACAGCTTGCCCGGAAGACTCAGCTACTGCCTTCTGTGGGAGTTTTGCTTCGTACAGGGGACAAGTTTCTGCTTTGGTTTCCAGTGTTTTACTTTGGAGTTTAGGCACCATATCCTGAGAGGTTTTTTTTCCCCTTTATTTAAAAGTTTGCCATATTTGTAACCAGTGTGTGCTGAGATGGACCAACACCAAACTACCATGGGGGAGAGAGAATGGGGTAGCATTTTTAAAAGATGAAGAGGGCTGGTGAGATAGCTCAGTGGCATAAGCACCTGCCTGGCAAGTGCGAGGTCCTGAGTTCGATTCCTAGTACCCACATACGAAAAAAGGGCCAGTGATATCGTTCAGCAGCACGGGCACCTGCTGGTGCGCGAGGTCCTGAGTTTGACCCCTGGTACTCACAAAAAAATAAAAAATAAAATAAAATAAAATAAAAGACGAAGATCAGGATTCGCCCCAAACCACCCCAAGAGAGAGGACTGGGTGGGAAAAAGCATGACCCTTAGAGTGTCCCCGAGTGCCTGGTGTGGGTGCTCTGGAGGAGAGGCAGGTGACCTGACACCTAGTGCCAGGCAGCTGCAGGTATAAGCTGCGTCATAGCTGCCTTCCGTGGAAATATACTGAGTTTCTGCCACCTATTTTTCAAATTCTTGTCCTGGATTTCTGCCCCTCTTTCCTAAAGAGGGGTCAACAATTCTCCGGAAATAAAGCACCTCTTAAACTTAAAAAAAAGAGAAAAGGGTCTGGTGAGATGGCTCAGCGGCTTAAGCGCCTGCCTGGCAAGCGCGAGGGCCCGAGTTCGACTCCCGGAACCCACATATGAAAGAGGGGCCAGTGATATCGCTCAGCGGCACGGGCGCCTCCTGGCACGCGAGGTCCTGAGGTCGACCCCCCCGGTACCCACAAAAAAAAAAAAAGAGAAAAGAAAAGAAAATGTATTTGGTGAGGCAGGTGGATCCCTTCGAGTTCAAAGCCAGCCTGGGCTGCATAGTGAGACCCTGTCTCAAAAAACCAAAACAAACAAACAAAAAAGTGTATTTGAGAAAAATCCAACACTCATTCATAATTTTTTTTAAATCTTAGATAATTTTCTCAACTTACTGAAGTGAATCCCATCCATTCAGGAGACTGAGGTCAGAGTATGGCAAGTTCAAAGCCAGGCTGGGCAACTTAACAAGACCTTGTTTCAAAATAAAAAATGAGGAGGAGTGGAGATATAACTCAGTGGTAAATCCCAAATATTGCAAAAAAATCCTCACAATATTTATTAAAAACCTGCAGCTACCATCATGCTTAATTGCTAGAAGATTTCCCACCAAGATCAAGTATAAGACGATGATGTCACTTCTTTTGTGTGTGTGTGTGTGTGTGTGTGTGTGTGTGTGGGTACTGGGGGTCAACCTCAGGACCTCGCACACCAGCAGGTGCCCATGCCGCTGAGCGATATCACTGGCCCTTTTTTCGTATGTAGGTACCGGGAGTCGAACTCAGGACCTCGCGCTTGCCAGGCAGGCGCTTATACCACTGAGCCATCTCACTGGCCCATTGATGATGTCACTTCTTACCACTCCTTTTCAACATTGTGATGGAAGTCCTAACAAACACAATAAAACAAGAAAAAAATGATATACTGATTTGGAAAGAAGAAATAAAACTGTTTTGTTCACAGATGACATGATTGCCTATGTGGAATTTTTAAAAGGCTCAACAGGAGGAGGGGAAGGGGGATGAGAGGGGCAGGAGTAGGAGAACAAGCAAGAGGAGAAGAACAGCAACAACTCCTCTTCCTCCTCCATCTGGAACTAATAAGCAGTAATAACAAGGTTGCAGGATAGAAGGTTAATAAACAAAAGTCAATTGCTATACTTTGCACCTATCATGATCGAGAAGAATTTAAATTTTAAGACTCAATACCATTTATATTAACATCTCAGAAAATGAAATATTTAAATATAATCTAGCAAAGTCTATGTACAAGATCTATGTGAGGAAAATTACAATACTTGCATAAAAGAAATCACAGAGAACTAAATAAATAAAGATATTCCATGTTCACGAATCGGAAGACTCAATATTGCCAAGATGTCAGTTCTTCCCAAAATGATCGGTACATTCAATGCAACCCAATGGAAGTCTCCAGAAGTTATTTTGTAGATAGTAGCAAGCTGATTCTAAAGTTTCTGTGGAGAGGCAAAAATCCAGAATAGCCAACATAATTTGAAGAAAAGAGTTAGAAGACTGACACTATCCAACTTCACCACTTCCTATAAAGCTACAGTAGTCAAGACAGTGTGGCACTGATAAAAGAATAGACAAATTGATCAGTGGAACAGAACACAGATCTAAGAAATAAATCCACATAAATATAGTCAACTGAGCTTTGAGAAAGAGGCAAAAGCAATACAATAAAGGAAAGATTTTTCTTTTCAACAAATGGTGCTAGAACACCTGGACATCCCTGTGAGAAAAAATCTAGGCACGTATTTGTACTCTCCACTAAATTAACTCAAAATAAATCACAGACCTATATGTAAAATAAAACTATTGGAAGACAATACAGGAGAAAATTTACATGATGTTGGGTTGGTGATCATTATTTAGATACGTAACCAAAGGCATGATCCATGAAAAAAGAGGCAATAAACTGGATTAAATTAAAATTAAAAAGTTCTGATCTGAGAAAGATAGTCAAGGGAATGAGAAGATAAGCCACAGATTGGGAGAAATATTTCCAAAAGAAGGCCTATATGATAAAAGACCGTTATTCAAAATATTTTTTAGAAAATTCCAAAAACTCAACAAGAAAAGAGACAACTTGGTTTAAAAATGAACCAAAGTCCTTAACATACACCTCATCAAAAAAAGAAAAAGAAAATAAAAGGTATACACAGAGAAAATAAGCATATAAAAAACATACCATACCGTATGCCATCAGGGAAATGTAAATTAAAACACCAATGAGACCACTACATATCTATTACAACTGTGAAAATCCAGAACACTGGCAACATCGAATGCTGATGAAGATGTGACACAGCAAAAACTCTCATTCAGTTTAGTTGGGAATGCAAAATGATACAGCCATTTGGAAGACACTTTGCCATTTTCTTATCACATGATCTAGTGATCTCTTTGATATTTATCCAAATGAATTTAAAACTTACATTCACACAAAAACCTGAGGAGTTGGTACATGTACATAACACATCTTAATTCTTTTAACATCCCCTTCCCCTCCCTTTGTAGAGGGATATATATATTAATATATATATTAATAATTGCCAAAACTTGGAAGCAACTAAATTGCCCTTCAGTAGATAAATGGATAAATAGACTGTGGTACATCCAAGTAATGGAATACCACTCATTGCTAAAAAAGACATGAGCTAGCAAGCCATAAAAAAGGCTTGGAGAAAACTTAATTACATATTGCTAAGTAAAAGAAACCAATTTGAAAAGGCTACTGCTATAGTTTGGATCTTGAATGTCCCCTAAATGCCCATATATTGAAGGTTTAATCTCCAGCCTGTGGAATTATTGGGAGATGCTGGAACTTGTAAGAGGCCTAGTGGCAGGAAGTTAGGTTGCTGGGGATGTGTGCTTGGAGGGGGCCCCTACTCTCCCCTTTGTTTTCCAGTCACCATAAAATGAGCAGCTTGTTCTAACATGTGCTCTTCCCATAATGTACTGCTTCACCTCAGGCACTGTAGTTTGTGTCTAGATGTCCCTCCCAAAGCCTCATGCAGTCACATGGCTTTTTTGAAGGTGGCTGAATCTAGAGTGTGTGATTGATTCGTAGTGCAATGCTGGGATTAAGGATGGGTGATTGCTGAATCAGTCCACTGATTGGATTGGCACCTCCTTAATCCCAGTAGACTGGATACAATATAAGGGACATAAAGAGCTCTCCCTCTTTCTATCTCTCTCTCTCTCTCTCTCTCTCTCTCCTGCTCTCAATGCTTTTGCTGTCTTCCACCACCATGAACTGTTACCTCTCTGCAATGTGCCACCCTGCCTTGGAACCAGTTGATTATGGACTGAAAACTCTACAAACTGTGAGCTAAATAAACCTTTCCTCTTTTAACTTTGGATGTCAGGTATTTTGCCTCAGCAACAAGAAAAGTAACTAAAACAGGCCCCAAAACAATGAGGTCAACTGAACATAGACTGAAACCTGTAAAAATGTGAGTCAAAATAAAACTTTCTTCCTTGTAAGTTGATTATTTCGGGTAATTTGTCACAATGATGGAAATCTGACTAACACATCTATTTACCATATGATTCTACATATGTAATATTCTCAGAAGAACATAACAATGGAGACAGTAAAAAAAACAAAAAACAAACAACAACAACAAAAAACTCAGTAGTTGCCAAAGACTAGGAAGAGGGAAGGATGAAGATGCAGAACACAGAATGTTTAGAGTTCATTAGGCATGGTAGCCCATGCCTATACTGTAATCCCAGCACTTGGGACGCTGAGGCAGGAAGATGGCCACAAGTTCAACAAGGCCAGCCTGGTCTACATAGAGAGTTCAGGACAGCATAAACTGCATAGTGAGAGACTGTCTCAAAAAAAAAAAAAAAAAAAAGTTGGGGCAGCAGTGAGACTATTCTGAATGATACTTGTCTTAGTCCAGTCTGAGTTGCTATAACAGAATATACAGACTAGGAATTTTGTAAAGAAGTTTATTTTCTCGAAGTTCTGGAGTGTGGGAAGCCAAAGGAAGGCTCATGCATCTGGTGTCCAGTGAAGTCCTTCCTACTTCCTTACTTCTTAAGTCCTCACATTGGAGATGAGAGAAAAAATAAACCCACTCCCACAAGCACTTTTAAAAAGGCTCTAATCCACTTATTGAAGAGAATTCTCATGACCTAAACACCTCCCAAAATGCCCTGCTTCCCACCACCACACTGGGAGTCATATTCCAACACACTAGGTTTGGAGACATATGCAGACCACAGCGTTCTGCCCTGGCTTCCAGTATTCATATCCTTCTCACGTGCAAAATACATTCATTTCACCCCAGTACTTCCAACAGTTTTAAATTGTCTCAGAAACAACCTTAAAGTCTAAGTCTAAAGTCTCTTCTAAATCAGACATGGATGAGAGTCAAGGCAAAATTCATCCTGAGATAAATTCCCCTTATCTGAGCCTGTAAAATCAAACAAGTTAGACGCCTCCAAAATATAATGGTAGGTCAGGCAGACAAATATTCCCATTCCAAAAAGAAGAAATAGGCAAGAAGAAAGAAGCAACAAATCCCAAGTAAGTCCAAAACGCAATAGCGCAAACAATATTAAATCTTAAAGCTTGAAGACAATCTCTGATGCTAGGTCCTATTTCCTGGACATGCTAGGGTGAGACTTGGGCCCCCAAGGCTTTGAGCAGTCTTGCTTTTATGGACTTGCTGGGCACAGCCCACACTGTGGTTCTCACCCACTGAGGTTGCGTGCCTGCAGCTTTCTCATACTGGCGCTGTATTCCGATGACTCTGCAGTCCTGTGGTCTTACGGCTTTGCCCCTGTGGTTCCATTAAGATTTACCTGAGGGGGGCCGGTGAGATGGCTCAGTGGTATAAGCGCCTGCCTGGCAAGCGCGAGGTCCTGAGTTTGACTCCCGTAACCTACATATGAAAAAGGAGCCAGTGATATACCTCAGCGGCACGGGCGCCTGCTGGCGCACAAGGTCCTGAGGTCGACCCCCAGTACCCACAGGAAAAAAAAAAAAAAAGATTTACCTGAGTAAGGGCCTCTCAGCAGTGACCTCATCTCCACGGTTACAATGGGCAGTGCCCTAGTGGAGACTCTATGGTTGGCTCCATCCCTGTGGTAGGACACTGAGACTATGTGAGACAGCCTTTGAAATGCAGATGGGGGAAGCCACACCTCCACAGCTCCTGCCATTGGTGCACTTGCTGAATTAGCACATACGGATGCTGCTGAGGTTCACACCTTTGCCTTCCAGAATGATAGCCCCCACTGCACCTGGGCCTGATTGAGCCATAGGTGAGGAGAACAGAGACCCACAGTGGCTGTGGGCCACGTGCTGTGAGGACCTACAGTCAGCTTGGGCCCCTCCTTCCAAACCCATCTGTTGCTTTCTGGTCCTGGGTTGGAAGGGGCATCCTCCAGGATCTCTGAGAGGCCTCAGGGACCATTCTTCTGTTGTCTTGATGAGTGATCCTCTGACTTCCTTCCATCCGTATTACTCTCACCAAATAGTCATTTGGCCTACCCTTGGTTTCTCTCCTGAACAGGTGTTTTTATTCTTTACATGTCTGGGTTGACAATTTTCCAAATCTTTTTTGTTGGAGGACCCCAATAAAAACTTGAGACACTGGTGTGATAATTTCTCATTGCTGAATATATCATTGTGCCAGGAAGTCAACACACCCGAGTTCTAGAAGAGGGCCCTGTGGCTTCACATTGCTGCCACCCCCACCCTAGACCTTGGCCTTATGGGTCTCTACATTTGGCTGTTCCTATAATGTATTCTTTATCATGAAACTGCAATCATAAATACAGCATGTTCAGTGAGTTCTGTTGGCTGTTCCAGTGAATCATCAAATCCAAGAGGCCTGTGGGAAGTTTCAAATTTACAACAGGCTGGTATCTGATTGTGGGCAGCTTGGGAAGGACTGAGCCCTCAAGCTGCGAGGTCTGCACTAACTCCAGGTAGATAGCATCAGAACTGAATTGAATTGTAGGACAGTCAGTTGGTGTGAGAGACTTGGTGTTGCAACATTATAGGCTACTTAAAAAGAGAGACAATATTTGGTATATAATTGCAGTCGCTATTCAAAAGATAAATCACGGTTAGCAATGATCATGCCTTGGCCTTTTCAGCTTCATGTTTGATCTTTACTAATTTTCTTTTTTTTTTTTTTCTTGGAGACGAGTTTTCAGTAGGTAGTTCAGGCTGGCCTTGAACTCACATATACAGGTCAGCCTGGCCTCAAACTTGCAGTGATCCTCCTGCCTCAGCCCCCGAGGTGTTGGGATTACAGGTGTGCACCACCATACATGGCTCATCTTCTAAAAGTCTTCACCAGCAGCAACAATAACCATAAGTTAAGACAACTAATATGTGACAATGCCTTATAATATGATGGTTGCAAGTGTATTATAATGTTTCAATGGATCAGAAGTATAAGAAATGGTATTCCAAAATCTCATATAGGCATTTGCCACCGTCGATATATCTAGACCCTTGAAGGGTTTTTTTTGTTTTGTTTTGTTTTGTTTTGGTATTAAAGATTGAACTGAGGGCCTTTGCATTGAGCTATTTCCCTAGCCATTTTGTTTTGTTTTGGTTTGGTTTTTTTGTTTGTTTTTTTGTTTGTTTGTTGAGACAGGGTCTTACTATGTCACTAAGCAGCCCGGGCTGGACTCAAACTTGAAATCCTTCTCCCTCCGGCTCCCAGAGTGCTGGAATTACAGGCATGAGCCACCACATCTGGCTCCTTGCAGCTTCTTTTATAAGTTTGGGTGCATTTGGAGGTTAACTTAACTATTTAAATGATTCTATAATACCCAAACTTGTTATATCAACAGAGAAAAGTTTAGTGTATATTGATTAATTTATTTTTAAATTTATAATATACCCCCCCATGTTTATGAACTAAAAATATATACAGTTAAAAGTCTTATTTCCAGCTTGTGTGATGATGTCCCATTGTTTCATTAATAACTTTTGTATGTGTGTTCTGGGGATTGGACCTAGGGCCTTACGCATTCTCGGCATG
Organism: Erethizon dorsatum; assembly: GCA_028451465.1. Taxonomy (NCBI): domain Eukaryota; kingdom Metazoa; phylum Chordata; class Mammalia; order Rodentia; family Erethizontidae; genus Erethizon; species Erethizon dorsatum. Next base: position 60,765,679 of record CM051828.1, read on the forward strand.
CACTTCACTACTGAACTATACTTCTATCAACCAAATTTTTTATTGTAAAATATATCTTTGCAGAATTGTTTTATGCATAGCAACAAATTAGAATACAGATTCTTACCCCCATTTTTTACACAACTAAAACAAAATGTACTATTTTCCACCTAGTAACATTTCAAGAGATCTTATCATATAAGTATACTGAGTTATTCATTATTTTTACTGCCACATACTATTCCATTGTATAGATATGTATACTTTATCTAATACTCCTTATTAATGCATATTTGGGTTGTTTCTAATTTTTTTGCAGTTACAATCAATGCCACACTGAATACCCTTGTATATTTTTTTACCTCATATGTCTTCCGGGGTCTAGTATGAGAATTATTTTGTGCAAATATTCACAGGAATGGTAAGTTAGAAAGAATCTATTTTGCAGTGCTGAAGACTGAACCACCCAGGGCCTTGTGCATGCCAGACAAGTGCTCTACAATTGAACTTCACTCCAAGTATATATCCCCAGAACAAATATCTTCATTTTTCCTGTTTGACAAATGATGCTGATGGTTGGAGAGAATAAATGCTAAAGCTAGGACATGAATAGAGACCTGCTGATCCCTTATATTTGCTCCAACTATGAGGGTTAAACTCTAAGAAGAGAATGGCACATATCCGTACATGTCAATAATAATTACTAGTTCTACATTTGGTGCTTCCCCTGTATCAGACACTCTACCCAATTATTTACATGGTTTTTGCTTAATCCTCACAACAACCCTATGAAATAAACATCATTATTATCATTTTTCCATGTACAAAACTCAGGAAAGTTAAGTAAGTTAAGTAATTGCTTGAAGTCACACAATTAAGTGGCAAACCAGAGAATAAACATAGTTGTTTAATTATAATTAGTGGCTCAATCCTGGTGGAATAGGAATCAAAAGATGAAGTAGAACTAATATTCCCTTTGTTCCTTCTCTGCATAAAATTTTCAACAAGGCCAAAGAGATCATAACCAACAACTTCTTTTAACCTCTGCGTTAGGTTGAGTGAAAAGAAAATTAAGTTCCAACTGCTGTTTTTCTGTTTTACTTTTCCTTGCTTGGTTTGATTAAAAGGAAAAGATGAATGGACAGGGAAGAGAGACAGCAAGAATGAGTCTGTCGTATTGCTTTGGAATCCACGGTATCAGGATAAACTCATGGATATATATTTATACACACAGAAATACATATAGATGTACATTTACATGGGTTAGCAGACTACATATGTCCCCTATACTGGTACACTGACATGACTTAGAGGCAATCCCATTACAGTAACAGGAAACCACGGCCCAGATGGCAGTTACTAATGCTATTCTCCCATAAAAGAAATGGGTGTTAAAAGATGAACTTAGATACATTAAAATTTTTAAGAGTTGACTTGAGCAGACAGTAAGTTGTAAATCAGGCATCACCAGACCATAAGCAGTTCAGTGCTTCTCCCAGTGGGAAGAGAGAAGAAAGCTGTTATAAAGTGTTCACAGAAATGACAAAAAAACATATTTGACTGGTTTAAGTGGAAAGTTCCTAGTTAGAGTTTAGTTTACAGTCTCTGGTTAAGTTTGTTTCATGTAACTGTTTACATTGTATTTCAGTTTGTTTATGCAAGGACTAAAGGAATTGAGGCTGTCTCAGCCAAATAGCCTCTCACTTAATTTTTAAAAGTAATTCTCCCCTTTTGGTGAGCCTCATTTTTGTTTTTGACCAAAACTTGGGCATAAGAGCCATTCTGTTACCATCATGGTTTGTCTTTGTCTCGGTGTTGGAATTCATTGCTCATGAGATCAGGCTAATTGAAAAAGTATTTCTTTTGTTCATATTGTTCTGGCCACCTTAAACATATTGCATCCACATGGTGTACACATTTAAGATCTTTGAAAAACTGGCCATGATGGCTCATGCCTGTGAATCCCAGCCACTAGAGAGACTGAGGCAGGAGGATTTCAAGTTTAAGACCAGCCTGGGCAATTTAGCAAGAACCTGTCTCAAAATTTAAAAACTAAATAAAAAAAGGCTGTGGTTGTAGCTCAAAGTAGAGCCCTTCCTAGCATATGAGGGCCCCTTGGTTTAATACCCAGTACAAAAGAAAGGAAGGAAGGAAGGAAGGAAGGAAGGAAGGAAGGAAGGAAGGAAGGAAGGAAGGAAGGAAGGAAGAAAGGAAGGAAAGAAGAAAGGAAGGGAAAGGGAAGGGAAGGGAAAGGAATAGAAAAGAGGAGAGGAGAGGAGAGGGGATGGGAGGGGATGGAAAGGAGAAGAGAGGAGAGAACAGAAAAGAAGAAAAGAAAAGAGAATAAAGAAAAAGAAAAGAGAAAAAGAGAAGAGTGAGCATGCTTAAGTGACACACCAGGGAGGTTACAATGAGGATTATCAGGAGAACAAAACTAAAAGACTGGAGTATACTCCTTAGATAAGGCTCCCATGAACCAAAGCAACTAATATTTCTGTAGAAACAAAAGGAAAACAAAGGTTAATGGCTAGATCAAACTATAAACTCAGTCTCTAAATCCAGCGGGAAGTTAGCTGAAAAACACTGATGCAAACATTCCTGTCGTGCAATTTGAATGTCTCTGATTATGACATTGGATGTCTCAGTGAACACCATGAGTGACCCACACAGAAGAAAGCATGAGAGTTTCCTCTGGAATTTATATCAAGTTCCCCAGCTCCAGTTTGTAGAACTTCAGAAACAGGGCTGGTTATAAATAGATACCAAAATCTCAAGGATGATAGGGTTAGAATATAACAGATACATTATGATTTTCTACTAAAAGATAATTTTTCTCTGTGTATTTGCCTTCATTTCTACTAAAGATAATTGCCTTAAGATGAATTTGTCTGCAAAATAGATCTAGTCTTGTTAAACTTGGCCTGGCTGTTTATGTAAGTGCAGTAAACATAATGATTGATCACACAAGCTCTTTTAAAGGCTGCTTTTCTGGAATTTTTATTAGTGTTAGGCCCACAGGTCCAGCATTTCATTGAAGTGGAGACTCAGAAGCAATGCGTCCAGCAGCTAGTGCACCAAATGACTGAACTTTGTTGGAAAAAGTGCATGCACAAGCCTGGGCCAAAGTTGGACAGTCGGGCTGAGGCCTATTTTGTGAAGTGCACTGAGAGTGTCATAGATACAATTCATCTTGAATCAACTGGAATAATCCCAGAAATCTAAGCCTTTACCTCTTTGGAAAAGGAAGGTAGTTCAAGAAATGAAGAACTATTGATGGGAGGTTGAAGAAATGGCTATAAGGGAATTGGCTCCCACCTATTGTCACTCTTGGGTTTTCTCTTCATCTAAGAATGAACAAAGGCTAATTTTTCATGTAGGACACGAGAGTCATATGTGAATTTGATTGTTTTTTAATGCTAATCTTGTAAAAATAATTGACAGATGAATGGGTAACTATTGAATGCATATTACTGTAGGTAGAACTCTGCTTTTCTCAAGGTCCTCTTAATTGCTTCCTATAATTTTGATAGTAGAATTGTTTTCTATAATTTGATAGTAGAATCCCATAGGTAAAATTTATTTGTGTGAATTCATTTCAGATTTTTGGGGAGATCTTTGTGTCAGAAAGGACAGCAATGGAAGAACAATTTGGCACTTAACTGTGGGCATCTTATTTAGTGATTGATTGTCATTGCTAGAAAAACATTTATGGAGAACTCATGTGGTACATTTCAGCTTTCTCAGCTATCTTCCTACCATATATTATGATTTACTTAAATATCTTTGTTAAAGTAGGGTCTCAAGGTAGACCAGACAACCTGAGAACTTAGAGGCTTTTAGTTATAAAGCAAACTAGCCAGTGAACATAATTCTCATTACTAGATGGCCACAGGAAGAAGTTAATTATATCAGGTATTGTATCAGGGTACAAAAAAGCCAAAGATGTACCTAGAGAAGTTATGAAGATTTAGGCCAGACAAAAACTAGCAGCAGTTTCAGGTAGAGGTGCATGCCTGATGTTAATCATTATAGATTTCATGGACCGCATTCTTTTGATTATTGAAGTTTAAAAATTCTCCAAGATTAAAAAAAAGTATAATTTATCAAACTGGTGTAAGTAATAAAGAGCTTTAAAAAGAGGAAAGTTTCCTTAAATCTAGAAAATAAAATCTGAAGGAATTAGCAATGTTTAAAAGCAAAAGGCCATTTAAAGACCCATATTACCACATTTTCTTCATCCATTCATCTGTTGATGGACATGTAGATGATTTCCAAGATTTAGTTAGGAGTTATGCTGCTGTAAACATGGATATACATGTATCACTGTAATATGATGTCTTTAACTCTTTTAGGAAGATACCTACAAGGTGAATAGCTGGATTAAATGGAATTTCTAGTTTTAGATTTTGAGGAATCTCATACTGATTTCCATAGTGGTTGTACTAGTTTATATTTCCACCAACAATGTTAAAGTTTTCCTTTTCACCACAGCCTCTCCAGCATTTGTTATTACTTAATTTCTTGATGATAGCTATTATTTCTGGTGAAATATGAAATCTTAGTATTGCTTTAATTTGCATTTCTCTAAAGGCCAGAGATGAACTTTTTTATGTATTTATTGGCCATTATTACCTCTTCTGAGAAGTGTCTATTCATTTCATTTGCCAATTTTTCAATTGGGCCTTTCAGTTTGGGAGGTCTAACTTTTTTGAGTTCTTTATATATTCTAGATACCCGTCCTCCATCTGAGGTGTAGTTAGAAAAAGTTTTTTCTCATTCTGTAGGTTGTCTCTTCACTCTGTCAGTTGTTTCCTTGGCTGTGCAGAAGTTTTTAATTTGATATGATCCCATTTGTTAATTCTGGATGTTATTTCTTGTGCTATTGAGGTTCACTTCACAAAGCTCTTGCGTATGCCTATGTCTTCAAGAGCTTTACTTATATTATCTTCCAGCAGATTAAGTGTGTCTGTTTTAATATGTAGGTCTCTGATTCATTTTGATTTAAGTTTAGAACATGGTAGAGATACAGTCTTCTACATGTGGATAGCTACTTTTCCTAACACCATTGGTTAAAGTGGCTGTTCATTCTCCAGCATGTTTTGACCTGTAGCTTTGCAGTATAACTTGAAGTCAGGTATTGTGATAGGTGTCCCTCTGTCCTTACAGCCCAGGCTGTGGCAACCATCCAAACTAAGCTATATCCCTGCTCATATTGGTAGATGGGGAAAGGAAACAGACCACTGAGTTCTGTACTGGATGTAGGCAGTGAGGTGGGGGTTCAAGCAGACTGATGGACTTGATGCTAGCACTTTCAGACCCAGCCCCCTCTGAAAGCCACACACAAGCAGCCGGGGTTCTCATCTCAGAAAGTGGCACTCCTACTTCCTTCCTGACCTGAGCTTAAATTTCTCGGGGGGTCTATATCCAGCCTGCACCCTTTCCACTACTGTCTAGTATGGATGCCTTCCACTCAGTCACTGTGGTATGGTAATACCAGAAATTTTGAAGTACAGTTGTTCCATAGCTCTGTCTTAAATAATTAGCCCCTTCCCAAAATAGCTCCTAATTAAACCCTTTCAAATATGGCAGGTGCTGCAAAGGATTTCTCCTACAAATCTATCTTGCCATAGGGAAGGAGTCACTTTCACGGTAAAACCCCATACTGTTTTTGCAGTTTTCAATAATCACGATCTTTTCTTGGTGCTAGCCCTGCCAGCCCAATCCACTGTGTCTCCCTGGAGCTTCCGGTCCTCTCCGGAGTTATCTTGTTTGGGTGGAGACCAGTCTCCTTTCCCAGGAGCTGGAGTCAGCTTCCCCACCTCCTTCTTTCTTTTCTCTGTTTCATGATCCATTTCTTCAGCTTCTCTATAGTTTCTAATGTTTCTATCGGTCCCTTCTTGAGTCTCAGAGATCTGCTTCTTTTCTTCTCTTCACCAATTGGTTGCTTTCCAGTGTCTCAATTCCAGGTCTCACAGAGGCTGTATTTTGCTACTGGTCTCTACTTTGCCATTTTCAGTTAAAATCTGATTAAAGTTCATTATAATGAAGTTGACAAGGAAATTTTATTGTCTTTATGACATGAAATTTTTTTTTTTTTTTTTTTGGTGGGTACCGGGGGGTCGACCTCAGGACCTCGCACGCCAACAGGCACCCATGCCGCTGAGCGATATCACTGGCCCCTTTTTCGTATGTGGGATCCAGGAGTCGAACTCGGGCCCTCGCGCTTGCAAGGCAGGCGCTTATGCCGCTGAGCCATCTCACCGGCCCATGACATGAAATTTTAAGATAATGAAAATTAAGACTGACAGCATTACCATAACTATGAGAGATTATGACTATTAGATTCCTGGGAATCATATAATTTCTGGAATGCTATTAATAAATATATCCAAGTAAATCACTCAAAGAAGGTAAAACATCATTTTTTTACAATATTTTCTGCATAAATTTAATGTATCAAATAAGTGTAATTAGTTTAATGTCTCTCTTTTTATAATGAGGGAAAAAAAATTCATTTGAGACAATCCAGAGGCACTCTGGAATTTCCCAAAGTCAGTGGAAAGTCAAAATATCTTCATTTAGAATTTTATTCGGGGAGCTGGGTGTAGTGGTGCATATCTATAATCCCAGAAGTCTGGGAGTCTGAGGCAAGAGGATTGCAAGTTTGAGCTCAGCCTAGGCAACTTAGTGATTTTGAGAGTCTTTGTCTCAAAATTTAAAAAGTCTGTGGGTATAGCTCACTGAGAAGGCCCAGGGTCCAATCCCTACCAATGCAAAAGAAAAAAACAGTTTAAAATATTTGATTAAGTTGGATGACACATCACTGAAAAATACTTATTCTAAGAGAAAATTAAAATATTTTATTTGTTTGTTTGTTTATTTATTTATTTTTGACACAACATCTTACTATGTGAAGTACTACACTTACTTACAGTATAGTCCAGGTCAGCCTTCAACTTGCTATGTAGCCCCAGGTAGCCTCAAACTTGAAATCCTCCTGCCTCAGCTTCCTGAGTGCTAGATTACAGGGCACCACATCCAACTGAATCAAAATATTTTAAAGGTAAAAATAGAAAGTTACACAATTGTAACATAGTCATGATATACTCAGAGACCACTATAGGGACAGAGGACAAACAAACTCCCGGAGCCTTAATCTGTCACTCATTAAAAGCAGAATTTTTGTTTCTCCTAACATAGGAACTTAAAAGTTATTTTCACTAAAAATGTAGGTAACTAAAAGTAGAATATAGCTTGCCCTATATTTTGTAAAACTCTGGGTCAAATCCTTCTCATCTCTGCTTTTGGCAAGTTACTCATTTAGGGAGCATCTAAAAATTGGTAAAAAAAAAAAAGGTTTACTAGCCTTAAATTTACCTATTCTATTTTACCGTCATTCTAGACTAAGAACACTTACACCCAGAAGTCTCCATTGTTCTAAACCTACGGTCACCTTGGATTCCAACAGAGGCTGCCCCAAGTCATGAGGATTTCTCTCATGGAACCTAATAGCCCCTCAAGTCACAAAGATTCAACCTAAGCTAGGAAACCAAGTCTGAGATAGTAACTGACTGGGCCCTGACCTGCCTCAGATAACCCTTACAAGCTGGCCACCTACACTTGTGGGTGAGCCAGGCCAATCCTCTTCATCTCAGTGTGTCTCCCTAGCTGCTCAAACTGGAGTCCATTTTCTGTTTTCTCTTTTTCTGTTTTCCTTTTGTTAAGGACTGGCTTAATCTTTGTCAGCTCCTCAAGCTAAAGTCCTTTAACATTTTTCATTTTTCTTACTCTCCAATTAAAGTTTTTTTTTTTTTTCTGGCAAATTCATTCTGTGGTTTTAATTTCCATTATCACTAAAAGCAAGAACTTGTGGTAGCTGGTGACAGTTGTAGGAAAAAGGTTATCTCTCTCAACAAAGAGGGCTCAGTTTCCTTTCTTGCTTCCTTTCTAGTACTGGGGATTGAACCCAGGGCCCTTACACTGAGTTACATCCCTGGGCATTTTTTAATTTTTTGAAACAGGGTCTTACAAGGTCATTAAATTGCCCAGGCTGGGTTTGAACTTGAGATCCTCTTGCCTTAGCCACCCATAATGCTGGGTTTACAGCTGTGTGCCACCACACCTGGCTTCTGTTTTCTTAAAGATCTGATCCAAGATAATATCAAGCAGAGAAAGTTATTTTGATAAAACACAAAATATTTGTCTTAGGCAGATTACAAGAAAGATAAGGAGAAATCTTTCACAATCTTTTATTAAGAGCAGACCAATATTCCAATAAAACCTTCTGCTTTAACAAAAGGACAAAAAGGCTACATTCTAGTTATATATCAGTGTGTTTTTTATATTAATGGTTTTTTGTTTTGCCTTTTTTGTTTTTTTGAGACAGGGTCTTGCTCTGTAGTTCAGGCTGGATTTGAACTCATGGCGATCCTCTTGCCTCAGCCTCTCAAGTGCTGGTATTACAGGCGTGTGCCACCACTCCCAGCTTTTTTTTTTTTTTTTTTTTTTTTTGAGACAGGGTCTTGTTATGTAGTCCAGGCTGGCCATGATCTCCTTATGTAGCCCAAACTGGTCTTGAACTCATGATGACTCTCCTGCCTCAGTCTCCTGAGTACTGGGATTACAGGTGTGTGCCACCATGTCCAGCATTTAATTCTTAATTTTTAAAAACATAAATAATTCCTTTTAAATCTAACCTGCTTGATCACCCATAAAATTCCTTTTCCAAGATTCCTAATCCACAAACCTACAACTTTCTTCTATCCATTCAGGTTTTGTTTTACATTTTTTTCCTCTCAGATTTTTCAGAATAACCATTAATCATACTTCATAATAAGTACTGTTTTTCCTTAAAACAAAACACATCCTCATACCTTAGAGCTTTCCTTACCAAAAACACATCTCTTTCTTGTATACTTGCATAGAGTTGTTTCCTTTATTATTTCTAGTATTTTCAATTATCATGTTAATTAGAGTTCTTAAACCTTAGTAACCTTGGGCCGGTGAGATGGCTCAGCGGCTTAAGCGCCTGCCTTGCAAATGCGAGGGCCCGAGTTCGACTCCCGGATCCCACATATGAAAAAGGGGCCGGTGATATCGCTCAGCGGCACGGGCGCCTCCTGGCGCACGAGGTCCTGAGGTCGACCCCCTGGTACCCACAAAAAAAAAAAAAAAAACCTTAGTAACCTTAATTTCTACTGAAAACTAGGAAATAAGCCACTGTCACATACCAACATTCTGTAGCATTACTACCATTTTATAACTTTGAGAAATATATGCTTCCACATAATTTTCAGTGTGACACAAATGTATTTACTGAAAGACTCAAATCACTGTATTTCCTTTGTAATAAGAAGCTGCCTTAGTCACTTTTTCGTCAATGGGACAAGATACCCAACATACACAACTTAAAAGGGGAGAGGTTTATTTGGCTCACAGTTTCCAGTGGGTTTAATCCATGGTTGACTGGCTCCCAGGTAGAAATGGCATGGTGGAAGCGCATGGCAGAAGGAGGTGCTTAAACCATGGCAGCCAGGAAGCAGAGAGAGGGGAACTGGGGAAAGAGCACAACCTTCCAGGTCACACCCCCACTGATCCACCTCTATGGATGAATTAATCCACCGGTGAGTATAGGGCCCCCACAATCCAATCAGCTTCCAAAAGCCCCACCTCTAAACATCAGACTTTTGGGGGACTTCTTAGATCTAAACCATAACATTCCACTCCTGGCCCCCAAAAGGCTGTGTCCATCTCATTATGCAAAATTCATTTAGTCTTCATTTAGTCTGTCTCTAAGAGTCATTAAAGTCTTAACAGTTTCACCACTGCTGTGTCCTTATAATTTTCAGTGTGACACAAAATGTATTTACTAACATATGTAAATATTTTTAGTTTCTTTGTAGTAAGAAGTTAAAAGCAGATAAGCTCGGTCTTGTGTTTAGCAATCAATGTATCAATATTCCAATCTTATTCTTATCTCATTTGAAAATGATCTACATATTTAATAACTATCTTTTTGTTTGTTTGTTTTTTGAGACAGGGTCTCACTATGTATGTAGTTCAGGCTGGCCTTGAACGGACAGCAATCATCCTGCCTCAGTCTCTCCACTGCTGGGACTACAGCCCAACTCCACCTATCATTTATTACTTGGCAGAACATCAAGAGTATGATACCTGAAAGAGATTTAGAAAAAAAAAATTTGCTGACCTATAAAACATAAACATCACAGAAAATTTCATTTATAAAAGTTAATTTCTTTTATATCTATTTAAGTCATTTGTTAACAACTATGCTTGGATTATTTGTGAAAATTTTATGACTGTAGACAAAGAGCTACCATGTCATTATTTCTCTGTGTACTATTTTTAAAGTGCACTTTAGGCACTCATGGAAACAAGAATCTAAAATATTTTACATTTTTTTTTTCTTTTACTGTTGTGGGGAGCATGTTAATCAACTTTCCATTATTGAAACAAAATACCTGAGATAATCAATTTTAAAAAGAGGATGGGCCGGTGAGATGGCTCAGCGGCTTAAGCGCCTGCCCGGCAAGCGCAAGGGCCCGAGTTCGACTCCCGGATCCCACATACTAAAAAGGGGCCGGTGATATCCCTCAGCGGCACGGGCGCCTGCTGGCGCACGAGGTCCTGAGGTCGACCCCCCGGTACCCACCAAAAAAAAAAAATAATAAAATAAAAATAAATAAAAAGAGGAAAGGCCAGGTATGATGGTGCAATCCAAAAATTATAGCACTTAAGAGGCTGAGACAGAAAGATTGCTGCCAAGTTCAAGGCCAGCCTGGGCTACACAGTGAGTTCAAGACCAGCCTAAAGGGCCAGTGAGATGGCTCAGCGGCATATGCACCTGCCTGGCAAGCGCGAGGGCCCGAGTTCGACTCCCAGAACCCACATATGAAAAAAGGGCCAGTGATATCGCTCAGTGGCACGGGCGCCTGCTGGCGTGCGAGGTCCTGAGGTCGACCCCTGGTACCCACAAAAAAAAAAAAAAAAAAAAAAAAAGACCAGCCTAAAAGATATAGTGAGTTCCTGACTCCAAAAAATAAAAAAGAAAGAAAGAAAGAGAGGGAAGGTTTATTTTATCACGTGGTTCCAGAGGATTCAGTCAATGGTGAAGAGGCCTCATTGCTTTTAGGTATGTGGTAAGGCAGTAAGTACATCATGACAGGGTACACGTGATGGAGCAAGCTGCTCATCTCACAGTAACTGGGAAAGAAAAGAGAGGAAGTGAAAGGGGTGGGATTCCCCCATCCCTTTCAAGGGCATATTTCCAACAACTCAAAAACTCTCACGGTACCTACCTCTTCAAGTCCCAATAGCACCATAAGCTGGGGACCAAGCCTTGAACACATGGGCCTTTGGAGAACATTCCAAAACTATAGCAGGGAAGAAAAATAATTTTTCTTTAGGCCTCATGAGCTCTTGGTTAGGACAGACCTCTATAACAAAAGATACATTAAAAAGAGAAAAAACCAGTTTATTAATGCATACAGTACACATCATGGAGAAACCTCAATGAAAAATAACTCAATACCATGACTTAGAAGTTTAGCTTAGATGGCATCTTTATTATATGTGCTGCTGAAGCAAGCACATATGGCATCTTTAACAAAGAGCAGTAAAGTTGTGAGGAAATGACAGGGCAAAGGAAAAGGTTTTAGACCTCCCAGGGAGGAAACTGTGGGAAGGTAAATACAGTAGGTGATGGAAACAAATGAGTAAGTTTTGTTTGCAGGTCTTCTGGTGCTGGTCTCTATGCTGATAAGTCGGGAGGTGTCTCTAGCCAAGGAGAATTATGCCATGGCCCTCAGTCAGAAGAGGAGTTGGGCACAGAGCACTTTTCCTGCATTTGCAGCCTCATAGTGGCCTTTAACTGAAAAAATACCAATGAGACATATTTTAGGGCGATATTCTGGTTTCTTTCATTGCTGTGTTTTAATACCTGAAGTCATGGACACTACTTTTCACTTGCATAATTGTTCATAGGTTAAATTCATAGCTTTATAAATTTTTTTTCTAGTTCTGGGGATGGAATCCAGGAATGCTCTTCCACTGACCTATATTCCTGAGCCTTTAATTTTTTACTTTGAGGCAGTCTCACTAAGTTGTCCAGGCTGGCCTCAAACTTGTGATCCTTCTGTCTTAGCTTCCTAAGTAGCTGGGATTATAGGAATGTGCTACAATGCCCAGCTTTATAATCTTTAGCTTGTACTTATTTTACTAATAAACCCAGGTGGAATAAAATTGTTTCTCTCCATCATATTTAATTATGACAACTCTGAAGATATGCTTGTTCTATTAAAACAACAAACTTTAAGTAGCTTTTATTTATGGATTAGCCCAAATCATGGGAACTTGAAAATATTCTGGGTTAGTCCTTGTATTTCTAAGAGCGCAAAGCATACTTACATATTATTTATGTAAGTGCTTACTTTAAGGCAATTAAGTAGAGAGCTTTTACAAATTAATTAATTAGAAAAATTAATTAGAAAAATAAGGGCTGGTGAGATGGCTCAGCGGCTTAAGCGCCTGCCCGGCAAGCGCGAGGGCCCGAGTTCGACTCCCGGAACCCACATACGAAAAAGGGGCCGGTGATATCGCTCAGCGGCACGGGCGCCTGCTGGTGCGCAAGGTCCTGAGGTCGACCCCCGGTACCCACACACACAAAAAAGAAAAATATCACATATGAATACATACATTCAGACAGAAGCAGATCTTACAGCATTCACATTAAAATTTTATGCATGTGCCAGGTACAATACTACAAAATTTATTAGTATGTAGAAGAATATTTGGATCCAAACTGTGTTTCTGGCCAATGGAACAGAACTACCTGCCTATGTGATTCTAAAGCTTTTATTTTTTTTTAACAGTGTTGTGGATCAAACCCAAGACATTTACACTGAGCTACATTCCCCAGCCCTACCCCCACCCCCTTTCTGAGACAGGGTCTTGTTAAGTCATTAAATTGCCCAGGCTGGGCTTCAACATGAGATTGACGCTCTTGCCTCAGCCTCCCAGACTGCTGGGATTACAGGTGTGGGCCACCACGTCCTGATGGCTAATGCATTTTATTAATACTTGTAAAAAGACTAAAGATTCCTCACTTGCTTTTTGTGAGGTGTCCTTTAGAAATATGATTGATTTAGTCTTTTTGAAGCCTCTATATGCCCATTAAAAATACGTCCCATTGTTTCTGAGGTGTTTAGAACCTCTCTCTTTTTTTTGCTTTTCCCCCAGTGTGTCCCCTATTTAGGCTAAAACATCCCACTGTGGCCACCCTAAACTTTTTTCTTAAAGATTTGGCCATTTTCCAGAAAAGCACAGGTTCTGAAATGGAAGAGACCCAGATTCTGTGCAGTAAGATGAGCCCATCTGTCTCTGTCTTCTGGATACCTGACCTGCCCAGGTCTCCTCTTAGACCCCGCTCAGTTTCTGTCAGACCAAATCTGACCTCTGGTTCTGGTCTGGTTCAAAAATGTGCAAATTAACTTACAGCGTTCAACATGAGCTGTGAAACTGGTACTTTAGGGGAGGGGCTTCCAGATGAGCTCTATGGAGCCTGCAGGTGCCCAGGGTGCCAGAGCCTGGCTGCTCCTCACTCTGAGCTTTGCCATAAATGCCCCTTTTAGTATTGTCCTTGTTTTTTATTTATTTATTTACTTGTTTATTTGTTTATTTATTTTGGTGCTGGGGACTGAACCTAGAGCAGTGATGGCGAAACTTTTTGAGATCAAGTGCCCAGCCTGCAACCCAAAACCCATTTATTCACTGCAAGGTTCTGACACTGCAATTAAATCTCAATACTGAGGTTTTAGTTTAGAAAAAACAACTGTTATGCTTGGCTGCTGGGATGACTTGGCTCAAGTGCTAACAGAGAGGGGGGCTCTGTGTGCCCGCCACCCACAGGTGTGCTACCACTGACTTAGAGCATCAAGCCTCCAGATCTTCACTTCTGACACCAGAATCATTAAGAAATAAACTCAGCCATGCTAAAATTTTCATTTATGTGTTTTTTACTTCCCATTTATGGGGTATCATGTGATGTTTTGGTGTATGTATGCTACGTGGTATTCAACTTAAGGTAAGCAGCTGGGCCCAGTGGTGCACACTGATGCCAGCACTCTGAGAAGCTCACAGGTTCCAGTTGACCTGATAGTGACTTAGTTAGGCCATGCCTCAAAATTAAATATAAAAAGGGCTGGAGATGTAGCTCAGTGAGAAACCCCTGGGCTCAATCCCCAGTACCAGAGGAAAAAAAAATTAAGGTAAGCATGTTTCCTCAAACACTTATTATTTCTTTGTGATGGAAACATTCAAAATTCTCTCTTCTAGCTCTTTTGAAAAGTACAGTACATTATCGTTATCTGTGGTTACTCCATGGTACAATGGAACACCAGAATTTATTTCTCTTGTCTAGTACATTAAAGTTATAATGAGTTTATTTAAACAGCAGTTCATGAAGCAGGCAGCACAGGATCACAAGCAGGTAGAATTTGTAAGAGAAAAACTTATAAGGTGCCCACTGAAGCCAAACAAAGAAAGTGTATTTGTTAAAGCAAAACAAAGAAAATGTATTGGTTAAAGTGGGACGCTTGTAGTAAAGAGGACAGTTGGCAGTTTCTGATTGGTTAAACTTAAGTTTTGCTTTACCGTTTAGATTGAGCTTCAGTTTGCTTATGCAGGACCCTAAGGTGCTGGAGCTGTCCCAGCCTAATGGCCTCCTAACTAAAATAACAATTTTAGCGCAAAGCTTCATGGGATATGGTTACTTCTGTGTGATCAATATTTTTTAAAAGTATATGAAACTAGCCAGGCATGGTGGCACACACTTGTAATCCCAGCTGCTTTGCAGGCTGAGACAGGAGAATCCTGACTTCAAGATTAGCCTGGGTAACGTAGTGAGACCTTGTCTTAAATAAAACTTAAAAAAGGGCTGAGGGTGCAATTCAGTGACAGAGTGCTTGCCTAGCATGCATGAGGCCTTGGATTCAATCTCTATGGTAGTACCAAACAGACAGACAAGTCATGAAAGTAACAAAGAGACTAAAAAACCGGTACAGATTGGAGAGAAAATAAAAGATGAAACTAGAATATAATATAGCACCAGAAAGTAAGGAAAATCTCAAAAGATTACAGTGACAGACTACAGGTGCCACATTGAAAGAGTTGCTAATGGTCAAACTATAATGATTTGAACAACAAAATAAATAATGATACTATTTTTTCTGAAACACAAAACAAAATAAAGTCCTTTCTGGTATAAACTAATAACTGAGTGAAGAAATTAACAAACTGAATAAAGACACAGCTCTTCTTTACAGAATTCCATTTATAAATGTAGAAAAAATTGGGGAAATAGAAATTCATCATTATAAAAATATCATGTAAAATAAGAGCCATTGGGGCTGGTAAGATGGCTCAGCGGCGTAAGAGCCTGCTTGGCAAGTGCAAGGGCCCGAGTTCGACACCCGCAACCCACATACAAAAAAAGGGCCGATGATATCGCTCAGTGGCACAGGCGCCTGCTGGCGTGCGAGGTCCTGAGGTCGACCCCCGGTACCCACAAAAAAAAAAAAAAAAAGCCATCGATGGATGCTAAAATTAGTGAATAAAATATCACAAGAAAAATATTTGCATAATCTGAGACTCTTTCCTAAGGCATTCATTAATCACAAAGAGAAAAGTGGTAACTTTATCATAGAGAACTCTACAGGCAACCCTTAGCCAAGTGATCACGGTTAACACCACCTAAGACATATGGACAACAACCACAATTTTATACAATGCACTAAAAAGGGCAAATCATTTGTGTGCTAATCATGAGAAAGCATCAGAAAAGCAAAAACTGAAGAAACTTCTACAAAATATTGAACAGCATTCTCAATATTGACGCACCCAGTGCTCTTCAAAAGTATAAAATTCATGAAAATAAAAAATAGACTGGAGCATACCTGTAATCCCAGCACTCCAAACGCTGAGGCCAGAGGATCATCACAAGTTCAAGACCAGCTTGGGTTACATAGTGAGTTCAAGGCCAGCCAGAACTACATAGCAAGAGTCTCAAATCAAACACAGACACACACACACACACACACACACACACACACACACACACACACACACACACAAAGACTATAGATCTGAGTGTAGTGGCATATACCAAGGCAGGAGGATCACCAGTTTAAACCCAGCCTGGGCAACATCATGAATTAGTGAGACCCTGACTCAAAGTAAAAAATGCAAAAAGGGCTGAAAATATAGCTCAGTATGTAGGCCCTGGGCTCAATCCCCAGTAAGGGGGAAAAAAAAAAAAAAGTAGAACTACCACACATTGAAGAAAACTAAGAAATGACAAAAATGGAATGTAGAATGTGGGATCCTAGATTTGACTCTGAACTAGAGAAAGCTGGAGAAAATTAATTAAGGTGGTCATTTAGCTAACAATGGGGTATCAATATTAATGTCTTTTTTTTATAATTGTTTAACTGCTAAAATCAAGATATTAGAGGAAACTGGAGTGGGGATATAGCTCAGGGGTAGAGTGCTTGCTGAGCATGTGCAAGTCCCTGGGTTCAATCCCCAGTACTAAAAAAAAACATTAGGATATTATAGGGAGATAGTTGGTATGATTTGTGTCTAGATGCCTCCCCCCCAAAGCCTCATATACTTTTAGATGGGGATTTTTTGGAGGTAGCTGAATCTAGAGTTTGTGATTGATTCATGGTTCAATGCTGGGATTAAGGGTGCTGGGATTAAGGGTGGGTGATTGCTGGATCAGTACAATGATTGGATTGGCATCCCCCCAATCCCAGCAGTCTGGATAAGATATAAGGGGCAAAAAGAGGACTGTTTCCCCTTCTTCATTCTTGTTGCTTTTGCTGTCTTCTGCCACCATGAATTGTTGCCCCTCTGCCATGTGCCACTCTGCCTTGGAGCCAGCCAATTATGGATCAAAAAAGAATTCATGATTTTGCAAATTTAATGAAATAAAAGAGTGTTGTCATCTCATGATATGCAGAGGGAAATAAGATGAATATTCATTCAATCCCTACAAACTGAACTAAATAAACCTTTCCTCCTTTAACATTGGATAGCAGGTATTTTGTCTCTGCAATGAGAAAAGTAACTAAAACAGTAGTATATTATATATGGATACTCTCTGAACTCTGTGTTGGTCATTTTTCTCTAAGCCTAAAGTTAACTCAAAATAAAAATTTTCAGAGTTGCCTTAATAAATCTTTTAAAAATAAAATGTAGGGCCGGCGAGATAGCTCAGCAGCATAAGTGCCTGCCTGGCAAGCGTGAGGTCTTGAGTTCGACTCCCGGTACCCACATAAAGGAAAAAAAGGGCCAGTGATATTGCTCAGTGGCACAAGAGCCTGCTGGCAAGCGCGAGGTCCTGAGTTCGACTCCCGGTACCCACATTAAAAAATAATAATAAATAAAATAAAATGTAAAGCCAGGCATGACAGTACATATCTGTAATCCCAGCAATCAGGATGCTGAGGCAGGAGGATTATGAGTTTGAGGCCAGTCTGGGCCACATAGTGAGACCCTGTCTCAAAACAAACAAACAAAAGTTACATTGCTTACTCAGAACAAACAAGTATATGTAGGTGATAACTGCAGATTGAATGAATAGTCACCTTATTTCCCTCTACATGTCATGAGATGACAACACTCTTTTATTTCATTAAATTTGCAAAGTCATGAATCCTTTTTCAGGCTATAAGTGATTTATTGTTGCTATAGAAATCATATCCTAAGATGCCAGAAAAAGTCCCATTTATTTTCTTGGCTTCTTTCATTCACTACAAAATGTTCTTGTTCAATTTTATTATACAAGTAATGCTTTGTGATACAGACAGTGCTACGATGGTGTGGCTGAGGATTTTGACTTTAGAATGTTGAGAAAATGTTACCTATTCGGTAGAAACTGGCATGAGAGTGACATGCATTTAATAGAAACTGTATTTTTAATTTATAATCTTAATGTTGTCTGAGGTTAACAATATGCTGTATGAAACTCTCATCATTGTGGGCAGTGTCATTGAGCAGAGGTCCCAGTCAGTAAAATGATTGCGTAGGAAAACAACCCATCCTCTATACTGTACTGTGTTGGCAACACGTTTTGGACAGGTATTGAAAATAATTACATGAGATATTCAACACTTTATTATAACATTGGGTTTGAGTTAAATGATTTTGCCCAAAGGTAGGCTAATGTAAGTGTTCTGGACAAATTTGGAGTAAAATGTCTAAGCTGTTTGGTAGGTCAGATATATTAAATGAATTTTTACTTGTGATATTTTCAATTTGTGATAGGTTTAATCCCCTAAACCAAGGAGAATTGGTACCTTCTAAACTAAAGAGAGACATGACTAATGCCCTTTAGTTTATCACATGTAGGGACATGAGTTTACCTCCTAGGGTCTCAAGATACTTCCGATGTAGCTATCATTCATCTCTCAGGTAAATTAGAGAATGTGAACAAACTGTTCTTTTAAGTTGCTCCTCAATAAGTGAAAAAGATATCAATCTATCCAGTCACCCTGCTAATCTTCTCTTTTCCTTTCCAGTCAAGCTTTCACTTTCATTTATCTACTCTCCACACCTTCATTCAACCTGCTATGACCTATGCTCTCCTGCATCACACCAGAACTGCTTCTGATAAAGTCACCAGGAGACATCACTTTGTCCAGACCTTTGCCTTGCTTAACCATTTCACAGTTTTTTAAACTGCTCATCAGACCTCTGGGAAGATGGAGGAGTGGTGAGCATTACAGACAGAGCTTCCCTGACATTTGGTGTCCAGACGTGAGGAAGAGAAAAATGGGGGAAGTAGGTACCCAGGACCCCAGGAAGGATCTGAAACAAGAATTGAAGCCTAAGGGAAAAGCAAAGAGAGACTTCGATGAAGA
The DNA here is from genome assembly GCA_028451465.1 of Erethizon dorsatum. NCBI lineage: Eukaryota > Metazoa > Chordata > Mammalia > Rodentia > Erethizontidae > Erethizon > Erethizon dorsatum. Next base: position 60,784,599 of record CM051828.1, read on the forward strand.
TGAAGGAGGTGGCGGACATCACATTCTCCCTGAACTGGGACTCAATGGGTGGGAGGGGCAGCTTGAACCTATAGACTCGTAGTGACTACTGGCGACCCCAGAGGCCTCCGTGGAGAAACAACTGGAACTGAGCAGTGGATGCAGTGGACTGCAGTGGCTCGTGAATTATTCAGTTTCAGACATCCCCCAGGAGAGAGCAATTGGCTGGTAGCCATCTTGGAGAAGAACCAACTGAGCTCAGAACTCAGAACTGCAGCCGGGTTCCATCTAGTGGCTCCCAGTGACAGGGCCAGGGAGTCGAGTTCAAGTAGGCAAGAGGTCGGGGAGCCAAGTTCAAGCTGACAGGAGGCACACAGACTGCTGCAGGCTGAACAAATCTGGTTTCAGCCTCAAAGCCAGAAATCAGCCTGAACTTCAGTGAAACTAAAGTTTCACTACCCTTCCATAAAGCTACAGCTGGCTTGCTGGGATTAATTAACTCAGATCTAGACTGTCTGCCCATATTATCTACCAGTGACAGCAGAGATACGCCTTGAACTGGACTTTTCTTTTTTTCTTATTTTTTCCTTTTTTCTCTCTTTTGTTTTTTTTTGATTGTTTATTCTTGTTTTTATCAGTGTGAACATGATTTCTAGTTTTTGTTGTTGTTCTGTTCTTGTTTTTATTTCTTCCTTCTCTCTTTCCCTCCTGTCGTCGTCACCCGTTTCCCAAAGTTTGTGTGATCTTCCTTTGTCCTTCAGCCTTGCTTCTAATCTCTTCCTCTTCTTCTATTTCTCTATTTTTTCCACCTGACAACTATAAAATTTTCTCCACTGAAGGTAAAATCACCATATTGAGGGCTTATGTACTGCACACAACGTTCTGGTTTTAGATTTTGTTATATAACCACAAATCTAGTTCATACGGTTAAAGATGGCAAATTACAATTACCTCAGTTTGTCTTTTTCTAGGTGGTTTGATGCTATTGTTGTTGCTGACTGTACCACTTTAGCCAAGGTGATACAACTGTTCTAATCAGTTGTTCTTCCTGATAGACCAAGACTGAGATTGTCAAAGGGTAATAAAAAATACTATAGATCAGTGCCAAAGAACCAGGGGCTGGGCCAAGTAGGCAGCAACTTCCCATCCCCCAATAAATTGGAGAGGTAGGATCTTACAACATACTGATACACATGGAAGACACCTCTGAGAAATAGTCATTTTCTAAGGGTTCTAAATACTAGCAATAAAGCTACTCACCATAGGCAATTTATAAGCATCAACCCAGGAATTAAATTAAAAAAAAAAATAGAAAGTGAGAAGACACTTTAACAAGATGCAATCCCAGACGTCTAGCTCACCAAAGGCAAACCCAGGGGACAATGAGGTGGAACAATCCGAAAGCCACACTCTTGGACTCTCTGAAGTGATAACACCAGAAGTATCATGACAGAAGAATGAGGCTCTAGAAAAAAATCCAATCAGTAATAATTTCTCAGATAACTATAAAGATGGTGAATATAATGAAAGACATTCTTAGTGACTCTAGAGCAGATATGGATTAAAAAAAAATACAGGAGCTTAGGAAAATGATGGAAACCATGAACACACAACAGAGAAAACAAATGGAATCCATGAAACAGATTCAAACAGATATTCAGGAGTTGAAAAAATTCCATTGAAAGTATACACAGCAGAATGAGCCAATGTGAGGACAGAATTTCATATATAAAAGATGGGATTGCGGTTAGCGATCATGAAAAGAAAGATTTCTTAAAAATAGGAAGGGATCAAGAAAAATGAATCCAGGGGCCGGTGAGATGGCTCAGCGGCTTAAGCGCCTGCCCGGCAAGCGCAAAAGCCTGAGTTCAACTCCCGGAACCCACATATGAAAAAGGGGCCAGTGATATCGCTTAGCGGCACGGGCGCCTCCTGGCGCGCAAGGTCCTGAGGTCAACCCCCCGGTACCCACAAAAAAAAAAAAAAAAAAAGAAAAAAAAGAAAAATGAATCCAGCTGCTGCTAGATAATGCAAAGAATAACATAAGATTGATTGGAATGAAAAAGCAGGAGATAGCACAAATGACATAAAAAACCTGTTCACAGAAGTAATGGCAAAAAACTTCCCAAGCACAGAAAAAGAATTTGACAGATAAGTGAGGCATATAGAATTCCAATTAGCCATGATAAAAAAAAAGAAAAACAACAACCTACAGCAAGGCATATAATAATCAAGATTCCAGAAATCCAGCACAAGAACAGAATATTAAAAACCGTTAGAGAAAAGAAACAAATCACCTATAAAAGAAAGCCCATCAAAATCACAGCAGATCTCTCAACACACACCCTCAAGTCAAGGAATGCTTAGAGTGAAGTATTTCAAAGCATAAAAAACAACCTCCAACCCAGATTGATGTAACGCACAAAACTATCTTTCAAAATTGATAGAGAAATAAGATACTCCCATGACAAAGAACACCAGAGGAATTTCATTTTAGTATAAATGGCAAAGCAAGCAAAGTAGAGCTGGCAAAGTGAGCACCACCTGAGGAAATTCATGAACACCAGATCAGCACTCCAAAATATTCTGAAGGATATTCTAGAAAGAAACAATGAAGATTACAACTCCATGAACCCCAACAGAATAAATCCACCAGTTAAGGCAAGCAATTAAACAGAGTGGGGAAAAAAGGGAGCCAAAAACAGGAAAATAACATGACAAGGATAAGTCAATACATATCAGTTATAAACATCCATGTTAATGGTCTCAATTCACCAATCAAAAGAAACAGACCAGCAGAATGGATCAAGAAGCAAGATCCAACAATATGCTGCATACAAAAAACACATTTAATTAAAAAAGGAATTCATAGACTGAAAGTTAAAGGATGGAAAACAATACTCCATGCAATAGGAATCTGGAAAAAAAAGCAGGGCTAGCTATTCTATTTGCAGATAAAGTGGATTTCAAGCCAAGACAGATTAAGAGAGACAAAGAAGGTCACTACATTCTTGTAAAGGGAACAATCCAAGAGGAAGACATAACAATCACAAATATATATGCACCAAACACCAGTGCCCCCAACTATATAAAACAAATTTTTTTTATGTTTTATTTTTATTTTTTGTGGGTACCGGGGGTCAAACTCAGGACCTCATGCGCCACAGGCACCCATGCCGCTGAGCGATATCACCGGCCCTTTTTTCATACGTGGGTTCTGGGAGTCGAACTCAGGACCTTGTGCTTGCCAGGCAGGCACTTATGCCGCTGAGCTATCTCACTGGCCCTAAAACAAATATTAACAGACATGAAAAATCAAATAAGCACTAATACAATTGTAATGGGGGAATTTCAATACACTACTGTCACAGATCAACTAGACAAAAAATTAATAATGAAATATTAGAACTGAACCAAATTTTTGAACAAATGGACTTAGTAGATGTCTACAGAGTGTTCCATCCCACAACATCAGAATACACATTCTTCTCAGCTGCACATGGGATGTTCTCCAAAATGGACCACATACTAGCTCATAGAACATACTGAAGTAAATTCAAAGGAACTGAAATTATCCCATGCATATTATCAGACCACAGTGCAATGAAATTAGAAATCAATGGCAAAAGAAACCACGAGAACTTCGTAAACACACGGAAATTAAGTAACATCCTCCTGAACAACCAATGGGTCACAGATGAAATTAAAGAAGAAATTAGACAGTTTCCACAATAAAATGATAATGCCAGTACAACATACCAGAACTTATGGGACACAATGGAAGCAGTCCTACGAGGGAAATTTATAATGGTGAATGTCCATATCAGGAAAACAGAGCGAGCTCAAATAAATAACTTAATGTTGAACCTCAAGCTTCTAGAAAAAGAAGAGCAAATCAAGCCCAAAGCTCATACAAGGGAGGAAAGCAAGAAGATCAGAGCAGAAATTGATGCAATGGAGGCTAAGAAAATAATACAAAGAATCAATAAATTGAAGAGTTGGTTCTTTGAAAGATTTAATAAAATTGACAAACCCTTAGCCAACCTTATCAAATCCATGCAATTAGGAATGAAAAGGGTGAAATCACAACAGATCCTACAGAAATCCAGAAGATCATCAATATCTACTTTGAGAACCCGTATACTAATAATGTAGAAAATACATAAGAAATGGACAGATTTCAAGATACATATGAATTATCAAAACTAAATCAAGAAGATACAAAAATTCTAAATAAACCAATATCAGTCAATGAAATTAATAATGTAATTAAAGACCTACCAACAAAGGAAAGCCCAGGCCCTCCTGTATTCACTGCTGAATTCTACAAGAAATTTAGAGAAGAACTAATGCTCAAACTCTTATTGAAATTGAAAGTGAAGCAATATACCCAAAGTCATTCCTGGAAGCAAGCATTACCCTGATACGAAAAGCAGAGAAGGATCCAACCAAAAAAGAGCAATACGGGCCAATCTCCTTAATAAACATAGATGCAAAAATCCTCAAGAAGATACAGCCAAACAGAATGCAGAAATCATCAAGATGATTATACAACATGACCAAGTAGGATTCATCCCAGCAATGCAGGGATGGTTCAACATACGCAAATCAATAAGTGTAATACACTATATTAACAGAGCCAAGGACAAAAACTAAATGATCATCTCAACAGATACAGAAAAAGCATTTGATAAAGTCCAACACCCATTCATGAAAAACACCCTACAGAAAATTGGAATAAATGGTCTTTATCTCAATCTGATAAAAGCCATCTATGCCAAACCAACAGCCAACATCATACTAAATGGACAAAAATTGAAAGCTTTCACTCTAAAATCAGGAACAAGACAAGGATGTCCACTGTTACCACTCTTACTTTATATAGTTCTGGAAACATCAGCCAGAGCAATTAGACAAGAGAAAGAAATAAAAGGAATAAGGATAGGAAAGGAAGAGGTTAAATTATCATTTGCAGACGAAATGATAGTCTACATAGAAGACCCCAAAAACTCCACCAAAAGACTTCTAGATTTAATAACCAAATCCGGTAGCATAGCTGAACATGAATTCAACACTCAAAAATCAATAGCCTTCCTGTACATGAATAACAAACTCACTGAGAGAGAAATTAGGGAAACAACACCTTTCACAATAGCATCTAAAAAAATGAAATACTTAGGAATCAATCTAATGAACAAAGCAAAGAGGGGCCAGTGAGATGGCTCAGCGGCGTAAGCGCCTGCCTTGCAAGCGCGAGGGCCCGAGTTCGACTCCCGGATCCCACATACGAAAAAGGGGCCGGTGATATCGCTCAGCGGCATGGGTGCCTGTTGGCGCGTGAGGTCCTGAGGTCAACCCCCCGGTACCCACAAAAAAAAAAAAAAAAAGAGCAAAAGACCTTTACATTCTGAAATGTAATATTCTGAAAAGGGAGATCGAAGAGGATATCAGAAAATGGAAAAATATCCTTTATTCTTGGGTAGGATGAACCAATATAGTGAAAATGGCCACACTTCTAAAATTGTTATACAGACTTAATGTAATCCCGATGAAAATTCCAACAGCATGTTTCACAGAATTAGAGAAAACAATCCTAAAATTCAGTTGAAACCAGAAGAGACCTACAATTGCAAAGGCAATTCTGGCAACAAAGGCAGGAAGGGGGGATCACAATCCCTGACTTGTACTACAAAGCTACTGTCACAAAAACAGCATGGTACTGACAAAAAAAAAGACCCAGAGATCAATGGAACAGACTAGAAAGTGCAGAAAAAACTCCAGACACATTCAACCACTTTATCTTTGACAAAGGAGCCAAACATCTTCACTGGAAGAGTGATAGGTTCTTTAATAAATGGTGCTGGAAAAACTGGCTTTCCATATGCCGAAGATTAAAACTAGACCTGTACCTTTCACCATGCACTAAACTAAAATCAAAATGGATCAAAGATCTAAATATTAAAACAGAAACAATCTGCTGGAAGATAGAATAGGTAGAACTCTTGAAGATATTGGTGTCTTCAAGACTTTACAAAGGCAAAGACTTTATGAACAAAAGCCCAATCACACAGGAACTATCACAAAGAATCAACAACTGGGATCTCATCATACTAAAAAGCTTTTGCACAGCAAGAGGAACCACCAAGAGAATGAAGAGAACCCACAGTGTGGGAAAAAATTTTTGCTAGCTGTTCCTCAGACAAGGGACTAATATCTAGAATACATAAAGAACTCAAAAAAATCAGACCCCCAAAATTTAAAGACCTAATAAAAAACTGGGCATCTGAAATGAATAGACACTTCTCAGATGAAGAAGTAGAAACAGCAAATAAATATATGAAAAATTATTCAATGTCACTGGTCGCTCAAAAGATGCAAACTAAAATAACGTTGAGATTCCATATCATTCCAGAAAGAATGGCTGTTATCAAAAATCAACCAATAGGGCCGGTGAGATGGCTCAGCGGCATAAGCGCCTGCCTGGCAAGCACGAGGGCCCGAGTTCAACTCCCGGAACCCACGTACGAAAAAAGGGCCGGTGATATCGCTCAGCGGCACGGGCGCCTGCTGGTGCACAAGGTCCTGAGGTCGACCCCCGGTACCCACAAAAAAAAAAAAAAAAAAAAAAAAAATCAACCAATAACAAATGCTGGCAGGGCTGTGGGGAAAAAGGAACCCTTCTCCACTGTTGGTGGGAGTGTAGACTTTTGCAACCACTGTGGAAATCAGTGTGGAGATTCCTCAAAAAACTAAAACTAGAGGCTCCATTTAAACCAGCTATTCCCCTTCTTGGTATTTTCCCAAAAGAATTAAAAGCATCATATCACAGTGATATAAGCACACCCACATTTATAGGTGCACAGTTTGTAAGAGCTAAATCTTGGAAACAGCCCAAATGCCATCAGCCAATGAATGGGTAAAGAAGATATGTTGTTGTTTTTTTTATACAATAGAGTACTACTCAGCCATGAAGTATAAACCTGAGACATTTCTAGTTAAATGGATGCACCTTGAGACAATACTCTTAAGTGAAATAGGTCGGACACACATGTGTAAATACTTCATTGTTTCTCTGGTATGAGAAACTGAAAGTGTAAATAAGGACGAAAATGTATAATAGATGTTGTGAAATAGGAGAAAAATGTTCAAATGGGAAGGGGAACTAGGGAAAGGGAAAAGAGGAAAGGAAAAGAAAAAAATGAGAAAAGAAAAAATGGAAACAAAGCTTTTGTAAATAAAGAGGGTAAGAAGGGTAGAAGGGAGTAGGGAAATGGAAAAAAAAGAACCAAGCTATATCATTTAACAGGTACAAATTCCCTATGATGAATGTGATTATTATGTACACCTAAAATTTACCAATAAATTTAATTAGTTAAAAAGTAAACTATTCATATTTCCTTTGTGAAATTGTTTTGCATAGTCTCTTTGCTAAGCCCATTTGTTTTCATCCTTAGTTTCCTATGCTTGTCCCTTAAATGTATCTCTAACATATTATAAAGCTAAAATGTGGCTTATTGTAAAAAATAAAAATACTCCTAATTGTACTGTTTACCATACACGAGTGTGATCATTAATTGTGATATGTCAACTTGACTTGAGCAAGAACCACCTAGCAGATAGTAAAGCTTTGGGTATGTCTGTGGTTAACTGATATATAGGCCACCAACCTGAGGGGAGAGACGAGCCCCAGATGTGGGTGGCACCAACCAATAAGTTTGTGTCCTGGATAGAATAAAAAGAGAAAGAAAGAAATGTTCCCTTTTGGAAGTGCTCCAGTCTTCACCATTGCCTTCGGATATCAGTCTCCTGTTTCTTCAGCCTTGCAGTGCAGACTCCCACCAATACTACAGTGAGCTTCCGGGCCTCAACCTGTTACTGGCTCTTCTGGCTCTCAGTGTGTAGATGGCCATGTAGATCCTTATGCTTTCGATCCCATAAGCCTACCTCATAAATCCCCTGGCATAATTCTAAATACATTTGCTATTGATTCTGCTCCTCAAGAGAACCCTAACTAATACAATTAGGTACTATACTAGATGCTATATATAATATCATCAAATAATACTATCACATAACAATCATTCATAATTGTATTACATGGATATACCAATTTTTATATTTTTGGACTATTTTTCTCATAAATTTTTTCATTAAAAATTTTATGTTTCAGCCAGGCATGGTGGCGCAGGCCTGTAATCCCAGGACTCAGGAGGCTGAGGCAGGAGGATTGTCAGAAGTTCTAAGTCAAACTTGTTCTTGAGTTTTCTCATCAGCCCACGCTGGCTCTGAGTATACTTTCCATTAATAAAAATCTTCCTTTCTTACAAAAAAAAAAAAAAAAAAGAAAGGGGTAAGGAAGGAGAGAATGAAGAAATTAGATACTGTAGTAAATGAAGATAAATGAACTGAAAAAATATCACACATATTAATATCTCATAATATTTAATATTTATGATATGTGACAAATATTTAATTTCCCTAATATGTACAAAGGGTCTTCCGCAAATTGATAAAAAATTATAATACCCTAACAGAAAAGTAGATAAAGGATATGGATAGCCAGTTTACAGGATAGGAAATACAAATAGAAAAGATACATGTACTCATTTATAATGAACATAAATTGTAACTAAGCTAATGTAATAATTTCCCAAGATCTAAAAGTTTATTTACACACTGTGCTGGAAATTTAGTGGGAAATAGTTTCATATGATGTTGATGAATGTGGACTGTTACAATTCCTAAAGAGAGAAATGGGCCAATGTCTACAAAAATCATAAAGGCAAATGACCCTCATCAGTCCTGAAGTTTTACTGCTAGGAAGTTATGGTAGAAATGTATTCACATGTGAGGATGTGTGTGCAAAATTACTCCTGGAAGCACTGTATTAGAAAAAGACAACCTACAAGTCTTTCAGTAGGTGATTCACTAAATTATAGTACATTCTTTATTTATTTATTTATTATTTTTTTTTTTGGTCTTTTTTTTCTATTTTCTTTTTTGGTACTAGGAAGTACATTCTTAAAATGGAGAGTATGCAATCTTAAAAAAGAATAAATTCCTTACTTACTAATATTGACAAATCTCAAAGATATATTAAATTAAAATAAAAAGGCACCGAAAAGCAAAGGCAAATAAAATAAGAAATAGATACATTGGATTACATCAATACTTAACTTTTGTGTATGAGAGCCAACAAGAGTGGAAAGGTGGCCCGTGGAATAGGAGAGAGTACAGTACTTACAACTCATGTAGCTAAAAAGGCTGATATCTAGAATAAAAAACTCCTGCAACTGAACAACAAAATTCAGACCAAGCAACCCAATTAAAAAATGAACTAAGAAGCTGGGGATGGTGGCGTATGCCTGTAATCCCAGCACTTGGGAGGCTGAGGCAGGGGGATCACTGAGTTAGAGGCCAGCCTGGGCTACATAGTGCGTTTAAGGCCAATCTGAACTACCCAGTGTGACCTTGTCTCAAACAAAACAAAACAAAACAGAAACAAAAACAAAAAAGCTAGGCAGGATGATGCATGCCTATAATCCTAGCTACTCAGGAAGCTGAGGCAGGATGATCTCTAATTTGAGGCCAGCTGGGACAATTTAGCAAGATGCTGTCTCAAAAAATTTTTTTTATTTTTAAGAGAAGAAAAAAAATAGATCAAAGAATATAAGTACAAACCTTTCTTTTCAATAAACTAATATTAATTAGTAGTATACCTATAGTACTGTATGTATCTTGTACATATATATATACTTCTCCTTTTCCCTTCCTTCTTTTTTCCTTTCCCCATCCCAGTTTCTTTCCTTTTGAACAGTTTCTTCCCATTTCCTAATATCTATTTACATCATGCCTATATCTTGTAATCTGAGCAACTACTTTGAAGATAACAATAAGCAATGTACTAACCGTTGTTACTCTCCTACTATCTTGTTTTGAAATTTTGTATCCTTGCTTTTATTGTTTTTTCTCTTTAAAATTAAAAAAAAGAAAAAATAGAATTAAAAATAAAACAGTTCCAAATCAGGCTATAGGGAGTAACAAGAATTAATACATTGTGTATTGTTATCTTCATAGTAGTTACTCAGAGTACAAGAAAAAATAATTTTAAAAGCTGCATGTGCTGTGGCGCAGCTCTCTTATAAATCCTCCCAATGCTGTGGGAGGATGAAGCAGAAGGATCAGGCCTAACTTAGGTAATTTAGTGAGACCCTGCTTCAAAACAAAAGACCAATTCTAGTATTTAGGGGAACAGGGGACATGTGTGCTACTTGTTATCAACACTTGATAAGAAACAGAATATTTACATGGTCTGAGCAGCTCCTCATGAGATACTTATTAATTACAAAGGAAAAAAATTGTAATTTATATTGCAGAAAACTAGCAAATACTGTTATTGTTTGAATATGGTTTGTCCTCACCAAAATTCATTTGAGGCTTAGTCCCCATTGGGCAGTGTTGAGGCAGGGCCGACTGGCAGGTTTTGGGTCACGAGGGGAGAGCCCTCATGAGTAGATTAATGCTGTCTTGCAGGAGTGAGTTCTTACTCTGGCAAGACTTGATTAGTTATTGCAAGAACAGGGTATTATAAAGTGATTTCAGCCTCTGTGGCTTGTCCTTGCTTCTCTCTTTGCATGCATTGGCTCACCACTCTCATCCTCACCCCTGCAACGTGATGTCATCCACTATGCTAAGATATATTAGGAAGCCCTTACTACATGCGGCCACCCAATATTGAACTTCTCTGCTTTCAGAACTGTGAGCCCAAATCAACCTCTTTTCCTTATTAATTACCCATTCTCGGGCATTCTGTTACAGCAACAGGAAATGGGTTAAGACACACGAGTTTACCCAAAGGACCTCAAGGTCAAGGCCTCCAGTAAAGGGACAAATTACTAAGGACACAGCATCTCTTCTATTAGATTATGTATCAAGAATCTGTCATAGAGACTTCAGACTACCTGAAATAAAGGGGTATTTTACATAAGAACTGGCCTATGCTTGAAAAGGTCAAATAGCAGGGTTGCTGGTGCTTGGGAAGCTGAGGAATGATTGTAATCCTATCTCAAAAAAAAAAGTCAAGGTCATAAAAAATAAAGACTCGGGAATGTTCAAATTTGAAGGAATTTAAAGAAACATGAAAACTAAATGCATCTTATTCAGAAACAGAAATGGTTTTATCTTTGTTATAAAGAACATTACTGAGTGAAATCTGAATCTCTAAATTAGGTAATAGTGTTAAGTTTTTGTTATGAAATTGTTTTGTGGTCATGTAAGGTAATACCATTTGTTTTTATGAAGTTTTTTTGTTTGTTTGTTTTGTGTTTTTTTTGTGGGCACCGGGGGTCGACCTCAGGACCTCGCATGCCAGCAGGTGCCCGTGCCGCTGAGTGATATCACCGGCCCTTTTCCGTATGTGGGTACCGGGAGTCAAACTCAGGACCTCGCGCTTGCCAGGCAGGCGCTTATGCCGCTGAGCTATCTCACCGGCCCTATGAAGTATTTAGATGTAGAAGATCACCTGGCTTCAATTTACCCTCAATTATTAAAACATTATGGAGAATGATAAAAGCAAATTTGATAAAATGTTAACAAAGTATATGGGAATTACACTATTCTTGTGCTGTTTGTATAAGCAGGGTCAACATCAGAGGGAAAAATACAAATGGAATATCACGGAGTTTATGAAAATATGCATGGAAATTAAGCTACAACTGTACTGTCTTAGAACCCATGCTCTCATTCCTGTCCACAGCAACAAGAGCTAATGCTGAGCATGCAGGCCATGCCACTCACTATCCTAGGCACTGCCCACCTCAAGGAGCTGCCAGTTGGATATGAATTACTGCAGCAGTTTCACTCCCGTGCTCTTAATCTTTATTCCATCAACTGCCTTATACAGATGTGGAGATGCTCTTCAACCCAAAGCAATGCTCCCACTTCTTTTTGCTTTGACACCTGAGGGGTACAGTGTGCTCCATGAGGTACAAGGCACTCCCTCTAAGGGAGCACTGTAAAAATCGAGGGGACAGAGCTGAAATTCAAATGCCTCCTTTCGTTCCTCCACTGCACAGCCTGTGATATCACTAATTCCAAGGAATACTTTCACTCTCCCTTCATAGAACAATGTCTCTCTACAAATATGTCACAGGCATCCAGCCCCAGGCATTGCACTGACTACCCCTGCTTTCAAGAGACCTATAGATAAATGGACAGATTATAGATGTTAACAGAAATTTACTGAATAAACTGAGACTCACTATGATGAAACCTGTCAGCCACAGGACACGTTAATTTCATTTAACTAAAATCCCACTAAAACAAAATTATGTGGGTGGATAATCTGTATACATGTTGTACATACCTTCACCTTGGCATTAAATTATAAGGTTTAGAAAAATATTACCAATACATTTTTGAGGGTTTTTTTTTTTTTTTGGAGACAGGGTCTCACTAAGTAGTTCAGGCTGGCCTTGAACTCATGGCAATCCTCCTGCCTTGGCCACCCAAGTGCTGGGATTACAGGCATGTACCATAACACCTGGTTTAAAATGAGAACTTTATGTAATTATAAAAGTAGGGTGTTTTTTTGGTGACCTTAAATGGTAGGCAGTTTGTTGAAAAGTCTAGAGCTACTTCTTACAGTGGCTGTGGGTCATGTTTTCCTATCACCTTCAGGTGCCTTTGTCCACAAAGGCTTATGTAATGGAGTTGTGTACTGTTCAATTTGTCAGTGTCAAGTGCAAAGGTGGCCTGAAGGTCAGGCTCCTGCTAGGTGTGGTGGTACATATCTGTAATCCCAGCACATGGGAGGCTGAGGCAAGAGGATCACTTATGAGTTCAAGGCCAGTCTGGGCTACATAGTGAGTTCAAGGTCAAGGTCAGCCTGAAGCAAGACCCAATCTCAAAAAACCAAAAAAAAAAAAAAAAAAAGAAAAGAAAGAAAAGAAAGTTTGGGGATGCAAGAAGATCTTGGGTTCAATCCCAAGCACTGCAAAACAAAAACTTACAAAACCAACTCCCCCAATCATTCAAATGCAAACATTTCAGTACTATTTAAATACTGATTAGATCTGCCATTTTCGATGGATATTTCGTTAGTGAGTATTGATTCTAATTTATTAAAAAAAGGTCTAACTCATAATTGTTTTAGGGATTATCATGGTAACATTTACATATCAAATTTCAGGCTATAGTAAGTTTTAATACTGACTCCTAAGATTTAGTTAATATTTGAATAAAATGAAATTCATTACATTTTGGTTTCTTTTGATCTGAAGTACTTATCACCATGAATTACCATGAATGTAGTATTTATCTTTTGTTCTGAGACAGGATCTTGGTATGCATTCCAGGCTGGCCTTAAACTATGTAGCCCAGACTGTCCTTGAGCTCACAGTGATCCTCCTACCTCAATCTTCCAAATGCTGGGATTACAGGCGTGTGCCACCACACCTGGCCATGAATGTAATATTTAGCACAGCCTTTTTCTTAGTGAAAAACAGCAAGATAGCCAAGTATTATTTATTATTCTATCATTTATTTAGGAAAGTTTTACATATAAAGGTAAAGCAGAAGTAATCTGGAACCTAATCATTTCCAATCACACATTCACGATCTAATAGTAGCCACAAGAAAAAAAAAAACCTCTAAAAGGAAGATATTCAAGTGCAGAAAAAAGGGACAAAGGCTCTAGGCCTTTATCACTTCACACTGGATGGCACACCCCATCACCTATCAAAAAATCCCCAAGCACTCACCAATGGTTCTACCATTGTCAAGTCCAGGATAAGGCAGACTGCCCTGTCCAAAGAATACTGACATGTTGCTGCTCTCTGTGCACACATACATACAAAAAGCCCTGCTGCTAAAAACTGCCACTTTAAGAAAATCATCTCTTCTGTATATGCTTATAAACTGGTACAATAGTTTTATGTAAAATGTGAAAAAATGAAAACATACACTTACTAACAAAATTGAACCCAGGTTAGAAACTTATTACGGAGCTGAATAACTTCTTGCAGAGTCGATCTGCAGCGGCGGCCACTGACTGGCCTGTCGGCTGCGCACATGCACAAGGGGTGCTGGAGGAGCACAGCTCACAGCAGCCTTAGAGCAAGCGGACGGTTTTCCCAGTCACTGTTAAGAAGTCGTCATCAGCCAAGGCACGCAGGGCTTCTTCAAACATATCTTTGGTAATTGCCTTTAGGGATGAGAAGGAAAATAAATACTTCACATATCAAGTTCTCCCTTGTTACAGACACACTAATTTAAACGTTAAAGCACCACCCAGAACCTCTCTCTCTTGTTGCTGGTTGTACACATTTCTCACACTTTCAATCAGAGATGGCAAACATTCCCTCAAAGGACCAAGTGATAAATATTGTAGGTTTGGCATCCATAGGGTCTGTGTCACTACTCAGCTCTACCCTCATGGTACCAATGCAGTCAGGGACAGTAAGTGATGGGATGGAAAACAAAACAAAAACAGGCAGAGTGTATTTAACCTGCATAGTTCTTTTCACAGGAAAATTCAACCTTGGTTATTTGCAAAAGGGAACCCAAATATTTCATCCCTAAAACAAATTTATACATGTAGAAAAACTCTGAAAGAATATAACAAAATTCAAGTTATAACTGGGCATGATGGCTGATGTCTGTAATCCCAGCACTCTGGCAGGGTGAGATAGGAGATCTCAAATTCAAACTCGGCCTGGGCAACTCAGTGAGACCTTGTCTCAAAAAATGGATTGGGGCTGTAGGTCAGTGCAAAGGTACCAGGTTTAATCCTCAGTGCTACAAAGAAAAAAAAAGTGATTATTTCTTGATGATGGGCTAATGGAGGACCTTACTTTTCTTCTTTATTCTTATCTACAGTTGTTAATTAAACAATAAACATAATAACAAAACAAAAAATCCAAAAGCAATATTAAGGGATAAGAGAAAAACTCTATAAACATATAAACACTTACTATGTCAGACTGTCCCCGAATATCTTCAAAAAGTTGCTGGTATTTTAGAGCTGGTGTTTTGCCCTTAGATAAAATAAGTTTCTTCAATGCTTCAGCTAATTCTTCTTTCCGTTTCCGAGAGGTGGCACTCATTCCTGATTTTAAAAGAAATTAATGAAAATATTTCTGCTGTTAGAAATCAATAAAAACATTTCTGCTGTCAGGAAGTGAAATGTTTCAAATTCTCATAAATATTCCTTCAGTAGTATTGCCAAGAAAGGTAAGGGGACAGTTGTTGAATGTCAACACATATTTGAAAGCATAACGAGGTTTTAATTCTCTGCTGTTTCAAATTTTGGAGTTGGAGTATCAACTACTTAGATATTTAAATAATTTCCAAAAGGTTTTTTGTTGAAAGTAACAAACCTGTAGTAAGAATAGATATGTCCACAATGCCGGTCCGGGGGTCAGTTGCAGACTGCTTCAGAGCCTCCCTGTGGAGGCGTTTTGCCTCTTCCACATCAATCGCTTCAACTTTGTTTGAAAATCGTACTTTGGCATGGGCTTCTGCTAAACGAATTAATGACTCCAGCTGTCGAGGGTATGCAGAAACCATTCCTCGGCTACTACCAATCTTCCTCATGTCCACATAAGCCTAGTGCGGGTAGAGAAAAAAGCAAAACACTTGCTTTTGTGGTTGAACTTGGAACAGTTAGGATTCTGTTAAATAAACTTAAGTCCTGCCTGGCTCCCTCATGAGGAAACTGGGGGAAATCACAGGTGAGATCTAGGCCTTGGCCTTGGAGTTCATCAAGTGGTGGAGACCGACACCCTTGTGTGCACACACAGAACATAGGAATCCTGAAGGATTCCACTATCATTGTGCAGCTATGGTTGGAAATATGCTGATTGGGAGGTGTTTAGAAGACTTCTTGAAGAAGGCAATGTCTGACATAGCTTTGAATAATATGTGGCAGAGGAAGGGGACATGGCTCATGGAATAAGGAGTAGGTGGGAACACAGCGGAGGATGAATTAATTAGGGGGCCTATCTGAAAAAAGGCACTTGGGCACCAATCCTGATGTATACCCTGGCTACGGATCTGTTTAATGAAACATGTAAAGGATTACAAGGATAATGTTACAAAGGTAAGCTGCATTACTTTCATATATAATGACATAATTTTATTTCTTCATTAACAAGCTTTAAGAATTTGACACAAATACAAAATTGTATCAAGTTGTATCCTTCATTTGAGCATTTTTGGTAACTCAGGATGTAAAGCCCACCAAACACTGAGAACCTGCTTAATATCAGAACACTGAAATAACCTAAACTGTGCCATTTATGCACCACTGCCCACATACAAGGATACTGAAAAAGTGAACCTACAATACTTTCTGCTCATTTTAATTTTTACAAATAAGCAAATGACGCTTACAGAAATTGGATGACTTGTTCTGTTATGAAGTTAAGTGGCATCATTTGTATTTGAACTTCCATCTTCTGATTTTAAATTCATGATGCTTATATTCAAATAAGTATTTAAATATAAAAAGTGTGCATACTATCAACATAATTCTTTCCCCTTTTACAACATTTGGAAAGTTGATTTTGTAACATGGAAGAAAACAGTAGTTAATAGAAAATATATTATTCTTTTTTTTTTTGAGACAGGATCTCCCACTATATAGTTCAGGCTTGAACTCACTATGTAGTCCAGACCGGCCTTGAACTCGTAATCTTCCTGCCTCAGCCTCCTGAGTGCTGGTGGTGTGCATCACCTGTTACTCTTAATAAAATAATAGTTTAAAGGGGATGAGCTGCTAGTTCCATTCATGCTTTTACTGACAGGCTCAGTAGAACCTTTTCTCAGGCCTGGTTACCTCGATAAGAGCCTGGCTGGCCTCCTCGCTGAGCTGGGGCATGATGGTGCTGTGAGCGTAAGCAATGTAGTCCTTTAGCACTGCCATGTCCAGGAACTCCTCCTCCACCTGCTCCTCACTCTGATAGTACAGCGAGACAAGATGATGAGCCAGACGCCTGTCGTACACCTCATCCTGAGGGTCTAGCATGAGGAAGATCAGATCAAACCTGAGAAAATGGAGGAAAAACATGTCTTCATAGTTGGGACACCAACATACCTACAAACGGAACTGAAAGATTGCTTGGCCCCTGTAGACTGTGGTGACTGTGTGCCTTGTGAGGGCCATTCAGGAAGAATAGTTTTCAGTCCCTCAGAGGCTTGGTTGGTCAAATTCATCCCATGTTGTCCTTGCTCTTATGCCTGCTCAGGCAATGACTTGAGTCAAAGAAGTAAAACTTCCCTCAGAGAAATGTTACTATAACATTGAAGACTGGAAGATCTGAATGAAAATACCTTCAACTATTTTTTTTTTGGGGGGGGAACCCTATTTGATTAAAAAAGGTCAAATAAGATCTAAATCCCATTTATAAAATACATGTAACTTTTGGAGTAGCAGGCTGAAAATGTGTGGATCATATGATATAAGTTTTAACAGGTCTCCTTCTTTAGAGCCTCATCTACTTTAGTCACTTGTTGTCTGAACTTTATTGATTCTCATTAGTAGCTTTCTTACTGAGATAATAGCAAGTGACCACCATCTGAAAAAGATGCCTAAATGGAAGGACCCAATGGCTTCAAAAAGAA
The DNA here is from genome assembly GCA_028451465.1 of Erethizon dorsatum. Classification (NCBI taxonomy): domain Eukaryota; kingdom Metazoa; phylum Chordata; class Mammalia; order Rodentia; family Erethizontidae; genus Erethizon; species Erethizon dorsatum. The sequence continues at coordinate 60,802,200 of CM051828.1, forward strand.
AGGAATGTTAAAATGCTACCCATAGTTGGGCAGAAAACACAGAATCCTTGCCATTAACAGCCCTGACAAATCAAATTTGAAATGCGATGTTAGAATGAAGAAATTCTGTTAGCAGTTGCTGAATCTTAGTATTTCCTTCTTAACCTAATGCTGAATATTCTACAAATAAGCAAATAGAAACATTTGTTTTATAAGAATGTTTTAATACCTTGACAACAATGTGTGAGGCAGCTGGATGTTTTCAATGGTTGTTTTTTTTGGATTCCACTGAGACTCAATAGGATTTGCTGCTGCCAGAACAGAGGTGCGTGCATTAAGCTGACAGATGATCCCAGCCTATCAGAGAAAATTGCAGTTAGAAGCCTCACCCTGGCACTGGCAGGGAAAAGAGCCATCTTTGCCTGATTTACTAAATTCATTTGCTCTGCTACATTCTGCTATCCAAGAGCCTCATCACTTTTACTGATTTCCACAGCAGCATGCAGACATGTCCTGTCTTCTGATTCATGCCTGAGACTGAGTATAGATGAATGTATGCTATAGTCATACCTTACAAAGCAAACCACTTGGGGCCAGCGATATAGCTCAGAGGCACAAGCACCTGCCTGGCAAGCGCAAGATCCTGAGTTCGATTCCCTCCACCAAAAAAGAAAAAAAAAAAAAAAAAAAAAAAAAAAGAAAGCAAACCACTTGTGGCTTTAGCACCAAGTTCTACGAATATCAAACCTTAAGTGGGTTAACAGAGCAAGAAAGGTGAAAGAGCTTAGCTTGTAGAAGATACTTGAGAGTGAACTGAAACCCTACGTATAAAAGTACTTATGAGTTTCCCTAATTAGAACCACAGCAATGCCACAGAGCTCCACAAATGCTCCACTTCAAGGACCCACACAGCTAAGCATGTCTGCATTCACTGTGGGGACCGTGACTCACCTTTGCAATGGAGAGAGTCTGCTGCTCCATGACTTCGTGGAGCACTGATCTTGTACTTTCATTCATTTTGTCAAACTCGTCGATACAGCAGATGCCGTTGTCACTCAGGACAAGGGCACCTGTCTGCAGAACTAGCTGTCTGGTCTCAGGGTCTTTCATCACATATGCAGTGAGACCCACTGCACTGGAACCCTTCCCAGATGTGTACTGACCCCTGGGGACCAGGTTATACACATACTGCAGCAGCTGAGACTTGCTGGTGCCAGGGTCACCGCACAGCAGGATGTTGATCTCTGCACGAAATTTACCCCTTCCTGTGTGACTGAAATCCTTCCTCGTTCCACCAAAGAGCTGAAGCAAGATTCCCTAAAAACAAACACATAAATGCATCTAAATATTCATTTACTACTGCAGAGTCGCAGATTTAGCTTAAACTTTAGAGGTACCTCTCTAGCTCTAGGAGTTGAAGGTATATTACAAAAAGCTTGCAAAAGTGCTTTATTACTTTAAATTATCACTAGCTGATTAAAATGTACACATCATGCGAGAACACTGCTCATATAAATCCCTATTCTGATTCTGTGTGGCCTCTTACGTTTGGAAACATGAGTTCAGTGTAGGGATGAGTAAAGGGACAATAACACTGTGACTCTGTCCTGTTTTTTCAAGACAGGGTCTCGCCATGTAGTTCAGGATGGCCTTAAATTCACTATGTAGTCAAGGCTGGCCCTGAACTCACAGTGATCCTCCTGCCTCAGCCTCTTGAGTGCTGGGATTATAGGTGTGTGCCACCATGCACAACTAACACTGTTACTCTTAACCAACGACCAAGGCGTGGTGCTTGCTCCTCACTCTGGCAAACATACAAGAGCTCTTATCTTTGGGTGGATGGCAGCAGCACTGGGGAATGGATGTTTATATTACTTGATCATAATGAACTGTAAATTGCAATCCCAAATTAAAAAACCCATTGTTACCTTCTTTATATCTTCGTGTTCATAAATGCTGGGAGCCAAAGCTGAAGCGAGTCTCTCATAAATGTCTGGTTTCCTAGCAAGTTCCTTAAGCAATTCTACACGTTTCTCTGAAAAAAGTTTCTGTTCTGCTTCTTCATCAAGGCCATGCAGCCGTTTGGCATCCGTTTTCCGATAATGAATGACATCAATGTGGGTTTTGTAGACAGACTTCACGTTACTCACTCTTGGATTGACTCGAATGGGTACTGCTCGATAGATGCCTGAGGACACAACCATGAGATATACTTTTACCCTTGCACTTCTTCCTCCAAGGAGATCAGCAGCCAGTGCAGACAACAGGCAGCACCAAGGCGAGGTGCTCCACACTGAGCTCCCAGGCAGCCACTGCCTCTGTGAGTCTTGCAGGTTGAGGACTCAGGCCGGCAGGAGAAGGCCAAGCTGAGAACCCAGGTTTCAGAGAGCAGCGAACCCAAAGTCATGTTTGCCTGTGTCTACCTGTTAGCTATGACCTCGGGCAACTATTTAAGCACAACTGCATGGCGCCCAACTGTTCTGGAGTGAAATGAAAGTGCTGTGCTTCCAGCACAAGTCCTGGCTCATGGTCATACTCAGTAAATAGTACTTTCACTTCTCTAGGCTGAGCACACAGAACCTGCTTAGAATGAGTACAATAAAGTGTTAAAATCCCATGCCAAAAACTTGGACAGAACTCCGAAACACTCAAGTCTTTTAAAAGAGTGGGTAGTAAGACAGCCTACTGAGTCAAAAGTGAAGGAAAAATAACCATTTCTGGTTAATGATAGGAGGTATTTCTGGGTGTTTTCCCGAGAATATAATTCAATGAGTAGTGGTGTGGCTCAGTGGTAGAGTACTTGCCTCGCATGTGCAGGGCCCTTGGTTTAATCCTTAGCACCATAAACAAATTCCCCAAATCAAAAAAGCAACCAACTATCAAATAATTCAGAAAAAAATTTAAAAATAGATAAACAGCACTTCAACCATATCAACTCACGTATTCTCCAAAAAAGGTTTCCCTTGTACTGGGTTTCGAACCAGAAGTCTCAAGTTTTAGGCTGATTCTGGTTCCTGCTGTTTTTTTGAGGATAAAGTCTCTTCATGATGGCATGTCCACTGTTTTTTATTTACATAAGGGGTCAAAGCAGTTCTCATTTAAAACATAAAAACTAGCTTATATGTAGCATTCTTAGAATATACACTAGATGATTCTCCATACCACGTCGGAAAAGGGATGGGTGAATATGCTCATTATGTATGAAGTGGCCCAGTTACCTTTGTAGGGCACCACAGCATCCTGCACATCCCCTTAAACCCAAATACTTTCACATGTCGTCCTCATATTAACTCCATCTTACAGATGAGGAAACCAAAATATTGGATTAAATACTTCACCAAAGGTTATAGAGCACTTGGTGGCACAACTGAGACTGCACATCTCTTTTCACTAAAAGCTACACTACACATTCTTTTGAATTCTCTACTCCATATACTTTTGTAACTGAAGACTGCTAGTTAACTATTGCATAGTAACCATTGTTAGAGAAGAAACAGGATGAGAAATCCTGACTCACTAAGACAGCGGCAGAAAGACTGGGCCACAGGCCCAGGAGCCAGAGCTCTGTGGACTCAGTCCCAAATGAAGAACAATCCTGCTACACACACACCTGAGAAAGTAAGTGCTTATGTGCCTCAAAAGTACGGAATGACCTGCCATTCTCATGTAGGGTTGTGGCCAGGGCACTCTTGGCAGAAGAGACAGGATCTGGATCCTAGAGCCACAATTTACCACAACTGAACCACAATTACTCATATCGCTCTCTATCTCAGCCTCCCAGCATAGAAACATGGCCCTTTGACTTGTCTTTCTCTATAACCCTTAGATGTCCATTTGGGAAACAAGTAGAAAATAATTTACAACTAAAGAGTTGATACTACTTCCCTGAGCTGCTGGCACAGTTCAAATCCTACCAACACCAGCCTCATGTAAAGCTATGCTCTCACTGTACCAACACTATCAATACAAGACACATACAGCTCTGGGAGACAAACATAAGAAGGGGCAAGTGACCACAAAGATCAGGAGTTCCAACATCCAAGTCTGGGAAGAACTAAAAGATTTCACACTGCTGTGCCAGTTATATGTTAAAAAGACAGCAGGTAAAGCAGGCATAATCCTTGAAGCCTCAAAGACCTGTATCTATAGGCAAAACTATTTAGGCCCCATTCTGTGAACTCATGACAGAGCTAAGGACTCATGAGTGGCACTGAAAGTAGGACAGGATTCTGTCCTGTTGGTACCAACTTACATTCTTACCTGTGACATTCACTCTGTCCCCAGGCTGAACCTTGTCCACAAGATCATTGTGTGCGAAAAGGATGACAGTGTGTGGCGTTTGCCCGGCAGGCATGTCTTCAGGAGACTCTTGAAGTTTGATCTGAAGGAAAAGCAGTAAAGAGAAAACTTTGGAAACAAATTAAAAAAAAAAAAAAGCTGCTTTTGATGTGACAGGTTCATACACATTTTGTAAGGATGTTATTTGAATGTTCATTTAGAGGAGGGGGGCAATTTAGGTGATTCTTGTCTGACACTGTAAGGCTGTAATACTTTTTCATAAATGTCAGCCTACATTTCTAATTTTCTTTTTAGAACTTACTGCTAGTATATACCTTGGGTAAAGAAGTCTGTATGACAGGTACCTGCTGAGTGTCTGCCCTATGCAGGATCCTGTTTTATGTGTTGGGGCTCAAGAGTGAGCAAAGTTCCCTCCCTCAAGGACTGGAGGTAGACAAACAATACACAAATAAGTGTGTAGCAGATGTGACAGTCACAAATGCAGGGAACAGGAAACGGCAAGGCTGCAGGTGGCAGTGTCAGAAGAGATGGTTAGGATGCCTTTCATCCCAAGCCAGTTTGAGAGTCTGACAGATTCTGAGAATACCAAGATCCTGACAGTAGGGCCTCTGCCTTTGTTTCTCCAGCTCTCAACTCTGGTCCACACTGGGAAAAGAAACTGTTTAAACAGTGTAACCAAAGAAAACTTAATCAGTCCTTATCCTTGATTAGTCAGTAAATAATTTTCTGACTTTCTTCTATTTTTCTGTGTATAATTTAAAATTCTTCATGATTAATGAGATAAAAGATCAAACTGCTTAGACAATAAAAATTTGTGACAAAAACTGGGGAAAAACTCATTCTTTACTGGTAGAACACTTGTAAAATGCCAGAAATTATTAACCAAATAATTCTGATCTCAAATGTTTTATATACATATAGCTAACATAAAAAACACAGTTTTTAATAGTTCCTGTAAGTGCATCTTAGGTTAAATGTGATTTAATAAGTAAACCAAAAAGTAGGCTAATTTGATCTGTTGACTTATAAACAACTGAAGCTCCTAAAACTGTATAGTATTTAATAATGAACTGGTGCTCACTGGCAGTAAAACAGACACTGGGTCCCAGTGGGGAAGCCTTTATGTTTTCCGATTCCAGCCCACAACCCACTAACAAAACCTATACTGTCAACAGAAGGAATGGAAGCAACTGAATAACATTTAGGAAGAAAGGCTGGGGGCCACAGAGCAACAAATTAAATTTGGGGTCCTGAGGATTTAGACAGAGGCATAACAAAGGTAGAAGCTTGTGCCTAAGAGCACTGCCTCAGATGCAGAGCGGCCACGCACCATCTGCTTGTCAGAGAAGAGGGAGCGGTTGTGGATCAGTGCCATGCTGTGTGTGGTGTGGCAGCGTCCACAAGCACAGGGCTCGGCAATACGGCCACGGTCCATCTCCACCCGAGTCGTGTGGGAGCATACTTGGCACTGGAAGAAGGCCTCCTGCATCTCGGGTATCAGCTGGGACGTCCTGATGACCATGCCGCTGATGGTGATGAGCTGGTCAATGTCTGTGAGGGGACAGAGGTCGGTTTGTCCACCATCACTCTTTACACAAGGTGCAGAGGTGCTGGGGACAGCTGAGGTCAGTGTTGATCATGCCACACTGTGGCAGGGCATAAAGAGCTGGCAAGGAACCCTCAGAAGTGGTCTAGGATGCCCTTCCTGTGTCCAGTCTGCCATCCTCTCACTCACAGAGCCACTAGTAAGTCCTGCGGTCTTACATAAAAGCAAGGGTTTAGAGCCAGATGACCCTGACTGAGAAAATGCAACTTTGGAGACACTCTTAGCCTCTCTGTGCCTCATTCTGCCTCATCTATAGAAGTGGGGAGAAGGAGTAAAGGACCTACCTAGCTGTTGAGGACTGAGTAGTTAATATACACCAGATCTAGTAAGATGGTGCCTGGCAGAGAAAAAGCACTCTACCGACCCCTTAGCAATCACTATCTACCCAATGGAGCCCCTTCTACAGTCTCATTTTCACTCTTGCTCATGACTCCTCTCTCTGGACTTTTCCATCCTGTGCATACAACCCGAGTAATTCCCACTTGTTTCAAGTGAGTTACACTGCTCATGTTTGGTAGCCAACAAAACATGGCTGTGGTTAGGGTTTGCTGCTCTTGAAGATCATTCCTCTCCACTGGTAGTTACTGCTAATTCACGAGGTCTTTAGCATTTATTTGATCCTACCTTTCTTCCATTTATAGATCCTTGCTTTCCTCCCTGCTAAGCCTTCTTTTATTTTAAAATGCAATTAGCAAAATGTGACATACTTTCTTTTCTTGAGACAGGGTCTCACTGTATAGTCCAGGTTGGCCTTGAACTCACTATGTAGCATAGGCTGGTCTCAAACTCATGGTGATCCTCCTGCCTCACCCTCTTGAGTGCTGAGATTATAGGCATGCATCATCACTCCTGGCAGTTAGGCAAAATTTGAAATCAGCTGAATTATCTGGCAATTCCTTGATTGCTAAAGCTATGATCACTTCTGATCTTATCTTGGAGTTCTTCATTAATGATGCCCTACCTATGAAAATCTAAACATACCCCATTTTAGTCCCTTTGACATCTTCACCATAACTCTCCCTCATAAAGACAATGTCAGGAGCCAATTTCATAAGAGGGAAAAAATTGTACTTCTTTACTAAAATAGTGAAGTTAAAAAAAAAAAAAAGACTTGCCATGTTTAGTGGCTATATTATTCTCTCTTACTGTAATTTTTTTGTATCCTTAGTACATTTCTCTATAGAGGTATTTATTTATTTACTTATTTTTTGTGGGTACCAGGGGTCAACCTCAGGACCTCGCACACCAGCAGGCGCCCGTGCTGCTGAGTGATATCACCAGCCCTTTTTTCGTATGTGGGTCCCAGGAGTCGAACTCAGGACCTCGCGCTTGCCAGGCAGGCACTTACGCTGCTGAGCTATCTCACCGGCCCTAGAGGTATTTATTAACTTTTAACAACTTTTTAAAAAAATGGTAATGGGGATTGAACCTAGGGCCTTTACACTGAGCTACATCCCCAGCTCTCTTCTGGTTTTGAGACAGAGTCTCAATAAGTCACTAAGTTGTCCAGGTGGGACCTACACTTGTCATCCTCCTTAGTCTCCCAGAGTACTGAGACTCAGGGGAAGAGCTTATTACATGCCTGGCTTATTTACAACTTTTATAATACCTCAATCTTCATACAAGGCAAATATATACATCCTATACTTCACTCCTATGGCCACTGTTGTCAGGACCCTGATGCCCCATAATTAAGCTACTGTGAAATTCTACTGATTTCCAATATATTTTGCATAAAAAAACTTCAAGAACTTGCTAATTTTAAAATCTACTCAGAAAATATCAATGGCTTCTTAATGACTTTGGAATAAAATCTGTAGTTTTTAAGTTGATATTCAAAGCTTTCTAGGACCTGGGCTTTCCAACCCCACTCAAAACACTGTCTCACAAACTCCTCAGCTTGGCTACCCATGTCAGTGTCCACACATAGCTCTTGTCTATTTCCATATTTCTGCCTGTATCTCTTCTTTTGATTGTCTAGAACAAGATCTGGCACTGAAGTTCAGTGGTAGAGTGCTTGCCTAGCATGTGCAAGGTCCTGGGTTTAAGCCGCAGTACCCACTCTCCATTGTCTAGAACAAATTCCCCTATGCTTGCTATCCAAATCCTAACTCAAATCCATATATCTCTTTCATTACATCCTTTCCCTCAGAGGCCAGCCCCATGTTATCCCCTAGCTATCTTCTGCACGGCTCTTTCCTTATTGTGCCTCATCTTTTATTTACTTCCACACTAGGTTTCTTTCTTGAGAAAGGGTAGGGATCATATTCTGTATTGATTTTCCACAGTGACTAAGAAAATGCCTACCTGTGGTAATAAAGGTAGATTTATCAATTTGGGTAAATTCACTTTTAGGTAGGGGATTGTAAATTGTCACTATTTTGGTTTATAACTTTAATTTTTTAATCAGTATGTATGCATGCAAAACATAATGAGTACATTCATCATGGGGAATTAGTACATACACACATCACATCTTAATCTGTTTTAATTTCCCTTCCTCTCCTAACACCCCCATAGGCAGATTCCCTTCCCATTTCCACAAAGTTTGCCTACATCTTTTATTTCGCTCTTTATTTATACTTTGGGTTTCTCATAAAGAGACCAAGCAATTTTTATATCAGATATTTGAGTTACCTAGAAAAAGGCATGGTGGATTCATAAGTATGTACAGTTACTGAATCTGTATTATTTTTGTCAACTTATAATTCATCACTACCATCACCACCACAAAGTCTTTTAAAGTTCCTTGATGACATAAGGTTTGTTCGTTTTTATGTAGGGCATCTTCCTGCTATTAAGTACATACCTTCTGGATTTAGGTTTCTCATATTCTTCGTCTTTAATGCATTGAATGGTCTTACTTGGATCTGATGTTCTAAGATGGAGTCAGGGTAACGCACAAAGAATATCTCGTTAACAGCCATGTCCAAGGTTGGGATAACCTCCTGTAAAAACGATATAAAGATGCCTAGCTATGTTTGTATTCTTATCTAGGAGTCAAATATAAGTAAAAGATTTCATATTAACAAAGTATAAAAACAAAAATCATGGCATACCTCCAAAGCATTACCCTACAGAACCACACATGTTATTTTTAAGCCTCAGGTACACTGAACTATCTTACCTGCACATTCTCATTTGGGATTTATGATAATATATGTGAAAGCACCTTTTCAACATACTGGCACTATTTTATGCTTTTGATTAGCAAGGGAAAGGATTCTGAGCTCATAATTTACTTTTCTTCCATGATGAAGTGGTATTAAGATAGATTAAATCACATTTCATCCAAATTTAAGATACGGTTCTCTTCGTACAGATGAAGAAATCAGATTTTGGGAGGTTAAGGACTTGACAGGCTTGAAGCTACAAAGCAACAAAGCCTAGATTCAAAACCCAAGCCTGTCTGTCTCCAAAGTTAATACCTAAATCAATACAGTTGATGTATCATTAATAAAATCTGATTTTTGATCTAAAAGAAAGACTATAGTATAGCTAAAATACTCTGGTAAAGATAGGAGGAAATATGTAATGCATTTATAAAATATTTCCACTTAAACTAGATGTGGTAACACATGCCTATAATCCCAGCACCGAGAGGCTAAGGCAAGAGGATCCCAGACTTGAGCCCAGGCTGGGCAACTTAGCAAGACATGGTCTCAAAATGAAAAACAAAAACAGGGTTGGGGATGCAGCTCAATGCAAAGACCTTGAGTTAAATCCCCCTCCCCAAAGTTCACTCTCTTTATGAAATACAAGACACTTTTATTGTAAGATTATCTTAAGAAACACTGCGATTAAAGTATGATGTCAGTGATAGTAACATACGCTATATGCCAATTTGAGAAATATTAAGCTGTGAAAAAATATTTGTTTCAAAGGAAGCAAAACATGGTTTTCTTTAAAGTGTTGGTGCTTTGGAGACCCTTCCTTTTACCGAAAATTCTGCTATCTAGAAATGCTTTTTTCTAGACATTTACTGTTAATTCATCAAGGTAAAAGCTAGATTTTTACCTGTGGGTAGGAGACAAGCTGCCTATACAAATTCTTATCAAATGATTTTATATGTTCACAGTTTACATTTAAAAATGGCTCCCCAATAACATTGATCTGTAAGATAAAAAGAACAAGTTATATATTGCTGGTTTTATTGTTTTAGGCTATATAACTTTAATTTATATGCAAGGGTATTGTGTTACCTCCCCAAGTCGTTGCATGTACAGAGGTTCAGTAATATCTATGCCAACATTTTCTTCCTCTTTAGCCAGAGAGTCAATGAAACGCTGAAGAAATCTCTTGTGAAGAGAAAAAATATTACGCTTAATGAACTTAGGAATAAGTAATAATATACAGAAAGTTATGAGTATGTGACTGACTATAAACAGATATATATACACATTATACATAGTATATACATATATCTCAAAAAACATCAACAGGGGCCAGTGAGATGGCTCGGTGGCTTAAGCGCCTGGCCGGCAAGCGCGAGGGCCCGAGTTTGACTCCCGGAACCCACATACGAAAAAAGGGCCGGTGATATCGCTCAGCGGCACGGGCACCTGCTGGCACACGAGGTCCTGAGGTCGACCCCCCGGTACCCAAAAAAAAAAAAAAAAAATCAACAATTCTGCCCCTAGGCATTATCACTACTTACATACAGACTATGCACTTTCTGCCAACATTCTCAGGGCCCTAAAGTGTAAATTTTAACACACACAGCTCACCTGAAAATTTTCTTTGCATGTCGCTACATTTACATCTGTTCCCCAGATAACAAGTTTTTGGCCAAGAGACTGTTCACTTGCCACTATATCTTCTGCTGCTGCCTGCAGAGAAAAATGACAGAGCCATGCCAATGGAATTACCCATTTTAGGCTCCCAAGATGATCTATCAGGAGGCTGCTGGGTACTCACCCCATCAGACTGCAGATCTACCTGCAGACCTTTGCGCGCAGAGCCCAGGTCAGGCCTCTGCCTCACAGGTGTGCCCCTAACCCCACTCCTTGGGGTTCCCTCCACCCGAGAGCTGGGAGTGCCATATGTCAGTGGTGAGCTAATATCAAAGTCCAGAGGAATAGCTATAAAAACAAAATGCAAAGTTTACAATGAAATTCTGGTTAGTATATCAAACCCAAAATTACAGCATGTGTGCTGATCTGTTATCTAAATACAAAAGCAAACTATTTTGAAGGTTAAGTGTTTTATGTAAAAAGTACAAGAAAAGCTTTCTCTACTCAGTATGCCCTAACATGAACCATCTCTACTTTATTCTACTGCTCTCTGGGTGAAGAACCTATGCAGGGGCAATGCTTAGGCATTATGTCAACTACTGTTACCACAGGAGCAAACTTGATCAGCTGTGTAATCAAGCACAGTATGATCTACATCTTCAGAAACCCACCTGAGGAATGCATCTGTGGAGGGCTGGAAAACAAGGCATCCTGAGTCGCTGGGCTCTGCAGGTCCGCTCCGGGTGAGGTGGGCATCGGCTGCAGCTCTCCAGTGCTAGTGGAATCCTCGCCTCTACGTCTCTGAGAGGGAGATGACCTGGCATCCTCGCTTCGGGCTTGTGTCACACAAAACAAAGACAGACACTGACGCTCTGGTTTAGTCTTCCAGTATTTACCTCTTGGAATGGTTTAGAGTCATTACTTAACAAATACAAATTAAATAAAATCGAGACAAACGCGCATGGGCATGTTTAACCCACTGAAATGAAAAACCACCCCGGGCTAGGTGAAGACGAGCGGCTAGCGCCACCTGAGTGTCAGGGCATAGATCCGGCGGTGGACGCCAGGGCCAGCCACCCGCACTTCAGCAGACAGGAGAGCTCGGGTAAGTCGCGGAGCTGGCGGAAGGGGCGGAGACTAGGAGAGAGTTTGTGGCGCGACCGGCTCCCGGACTAAGGGGCGCAGGGACAGAGGGAGACTCACGCGTCTGGGCGGGGGTGGTCCACCCGCGCCGGCTGCTGCGGCGGCTCGGAGTCGACGCTGGCGACGACATGATGCTGAGATCCTGAACGATAAGGACAGGCTCGCGCCGCGCTCGCCTGTTCCGCACCCTTCCAGCCCCGCCAGGCTCTGCGTCCCCACCGAGTTCTGCGTTGTGCCCTCCCAGACCGCGCGCGGTTACCCGGAAAAGGCAACCACCTGACGACTTACGCAGACTCCCGGTACACCTGGAGCGCCCGGCTCGAGGACAACACACAGGGCTAAGGGTTCCCGCCGGCTGCACGGTCGTCACCGCCCCTGGCGGCGCCCACGAATCGTAGAGGCGCTCTCAAGAGGCTCCGCCTTCGGAAGGTGCCACTGTGCACCGACAGGGGGAACCGAACGACTTCCTGCGGAAAGCAGACGAAGACGTCGCTAGGCTCTACCTTCCGTTCAGATGGTCTGACTTCCGACCAGGTCGCGTTTTCGCGGGAAATCTGGGGGGTACCACAATAGTTGGAAGGGTGTCTATTCCTGTAGCATAGGCTAAGAAGATTATACTTTGTCCGTTAGCCATCTTTTTTTACTTGAAAAGACACCCTAAATACATTTTCACTCTTTATCGAGGAATAATGTTGTCAGTCTTGATCAAGACCCTTACTTTGTATTTTTCCCCCCTCTGTCTTTAGTCGAATCCAACATTTAAGTACCGTCCTGATCTATTTCCGCAGGTCAAACCATTGGATTCCTATTTCTCCTTAAATTTAGGTGCGTATGCGCTACCTGCATTACGTGCTATGCATTCATAAAACTGTCAGTATGTGAACATTGTGTAAGGTTACAATTTAGTGGCATTAAATATTTTCACATTGTTATATAACCATCACCGTCTATACCAAAAACTTCTTCATCATCCTCAAAAGAAAGTCTATTGGGAGATTCCCGCGACCGGGGTTCTACGCAGCGGCCCGAAGCCCCGCCCACGCCCCACGGCATTTTCCCGCCCGGGCTTAGCGCGCGCATGCGCGGAGGTCGGGAAGGGGGTCAGCGTCATGGCGGACTCCAGAACCGGAGTGCGGAGCTCCCTCCTGCAGCTGCAGGAGTTCTTGTCCACCGCGGACCACTACAGCGCTGCCACGGCCAGTTATCAGCTGATCCGCGGCGTGGGGCAGGAGTGCGTGCTGAGCACCAGCCCCGCTGTGCTGGGTGGGTACCCTCCCGGGTTGTGTGTGGTCCCCTCACTTAGCGAGCTCTACTGGGAGTCAGTCAGCCCAGCGTTTTTCCCTTATGGGGTGTACTTCAGTGTAGTTTGAAGTCTCCCGAATTTTCGTGGAAGTGTATATAAAAAGCGATTTGTCATACAGTTTTTCCCCCAGCATCAGAAGAAAGGTATTTTAAAATAGCTTTTAAACAATGATCTCAGAGTTGGCAATCCTTGCTCTCCAAAGTGGGGGGGGGGCTAGAGGAAGTGTTTTCTTCTACCTTAATTTCGCCTGAACATGCCAGTAACCCCCCATTCTTATTTTTGCTGTTCCTGATTTTGAAAAGAATCACATAAATACAACTGGAAAGTCATGTTGTTTTTTGGATTTTGTTTGATTGGTTGGTTTGGTTTTTTGAGACAGGGCCTCGCTTTGTAGTGCAGGCTGACCTTGAACTCACCCTGTGCCCAGGCTGGCCTTGAACTCGCAGTGATCGTCATACCTCAAACCGCCCCCTCCCCCGTGCTGCGATTACAGCCCTGTGTCACGACTCCTGGTTCTCATGTTCTTCTCATTTTTTAACAATGTCTCTATGGTCTGTATGAGGACTTTTTTCCGTTGTAGAATTCTTCAGCGTTTTTAAATTGAATTGTGCCATCCGTGAAAATTCCTGTGTTCCCTTTTTAAAAACACAACTGTGCAAACCTTTTTATGTACAACTGCAAACCCTTTTGTCTACATGTAGGACTAGTTGAGATCTAAAAGGCCAGTACTGCACCAGGGATATAGCTCAGTGGCACAGCACCTGCCTGGCAAGCGCAAGGTCCTGAGTTCGATTCCCAGTACCAAAATAAAAAAATAAAAGGCCAGTACTAGATACAGTGTAGAAATGTAAACAACACTTTAAACAAGACATAGTATCCACATATTGTCAAGGACATACTAATAATAGGGAAGTGCAAAATTTTAAAAACTACGTTATTTAATTGCTGTCCTCAGTGTTTTTAGGTTAGAATTCATTTTTGTTACTTGTTTCTAAAGCAGTTCCAAGTTTATTGTCAATATACAATACATTGAGAGATTATGGGACAGTTAGTTTTCTATTGCTGGTATAGCATTAACGGAAGACTTACTGGTTTAAAACAACAATTGCGATCCTTAAAGTTCTATAGTCAGAAGCTGGACCTAGGTCTCACCAAGCTAGAAACAAGGTATCAGACAGGGCTGGTTTCCTTTGTGAAGCTCTAGAGGAGAATCCATATCCTTATTCATTCAGGTTGTAGGACTGAGGCTCCTGATTTTTTGCTTCTAAAATGTGCCCACTTGGATTGCGGCCACTTTGCCCATCTTCAAAGCCATCAACAGCATACCAAGTCCCTCAAAGGAGAGGTTTGCATCTCTCCTGCTTTCCCGTCTTCCCATCTGTTTGACCTACTCTTCTTCTCTTTTTTTTTTAATTTAGTGTTTCTTTTTTACTAGTACCTGGTAATATCACAGAACAGTGGGGATTGTTTTGGGAATTTGGAAGGTGCATTTAAAATATCTTGATAATTTTCAATTCCATTACCCTCTGGCTCCCTTTGTACCTTCCTCCTGCTGACCCCCTTCCACATCTTCAGAAGCCTACCTCCTGGTTCTCTGTCATCTCTCAAAAGATGTATTGATTGATTGATGTATTTTTTAGGTTTCTCAACTAAGGTATAATATGTATATTTACCTATCTGAGTCTAGCTAATTTCACTTAAAATGATGGTTTCTAGTTCCATCCATTTTCCTGTAAGTGGATAACCGTACCCCTCTTTTAGGGACCATGTGACTACATTGGGTCTACTGGATAATCCAGGGTAAACACCCCATTTTAAAGTGAGCTGAGGGCCGGTGAGATGGCTGGGCCGGTGAGATGGCTCAGCGGCTTAAGCGCCTGCCTGGCAAGCGTGAGGGCCCGAGTTCGACTCCCAGAGCCCACATACGAAAAAGGGGCCGGTGATATCGCTCAGCGGCACGGGCGCCTGCTGGCGCATGAGGTCCTGAGGTCGACCCCCCGGTACCCACAAAAAATAAATAAATAAATAAATAAAAAATAAAGTGAGCTGATTAGCAACCTTAATTCCATCTGCAACCTTGATTTCCTTTGCCATGTAAAATTAATATCCAGAGATGTGACATTAGAAATTATGGGATGGTCTTCTTTGGGGTGGAGTGGTTATTTTGCCTTCTGTATCCCTGTGGAATATCATCCAGATTTTTTGGCTTTCCTTGTCTCAATTTTGCAACCTTAGGGCTAGTGTTTTATCACTTACAAGGCTGCCTTGAAAACCGTGTAGTCTTCTTACAGGCAGTTTATGAAATGCTTCTTGGCAACTCTTTTAACGTTTTGTTGTTTTTTTTTTTTTTTTTTTGGTCCAGCATTACAGACTTCCTTAGTTTTTTCCAGAGATTTTGGTTTGCTTGTATTTATTCGGAAATCACTTAGCATTGATGAAGTAAGTCTAAAACTTTCATTTTGTTTCATATGTATTCCTTTATGTTGGAGCGATTCTTATTCTTACCCATGTTTACTGTGTTTATTTCTTTTATTGTAGTTTCGTGATTGTAGAGAAGAAGCCCTAAAATTTTTATGTGTTTTCTTAGAAAAAATTGGCCAGAAGATCATGCCTTATTCTGTTGATGTTAAGGTAAAGCGGAAAAAAACATACCTCATTATATTTTAGCTTATGATGTAAGGACTTAGATTTTTATTTTATTTATGCCTTTCTTGTTGGGAGGTTTACTTATTTCTCCTTGGTTGTATTAGAAATGAAGTGAGCTTTTTGTTACCTGTTTTAAATTTAATAAGACCTTTGTCAGAGAAGCTGATAATTTTTCGTAACTATCTTGATAACTTTTTGCACATTGGATAAAATCTTTTACAAAAAGTCAAAATAAATTGGATTGTTTGAATTGTGGGCAAACTCCAGGGCATTTTAGAAGATAATTATAAAGAACCCTCCCTGTCTCTCAGTCTTCTTTTTGACAGTGGTCTGAAAGGTTGCCTCCCGTTCCCCAGCCTGCCCTCACTAGGTTTCCTCCTGGAACTAGCAATCATAAAATTAGGTTGTTCTTTCTTGGCCTTGATTATGCATTTAATAAGTGCCACATATCAGGGTAAATTGTGTTGGTCCTAAATTTACGTCTAGTTCTTATGTGCTAAGAATTAAAGAAATATGTGTTCAATCTGAGGTCATTTGAAAGAAGACACTGTTGGCCTCCATATTGCAGGTCTGTGTTCAGGGATTCAACCACCTGAAGGTTAAAAATATTAAAAACAAATTGTATCTGTACTGAACATATAAGACTTACTGGTTGTTTTCCAAATAATACAGTATAACAACTATTTATACAAATTTGTATTGTATTAAGGATTATAAGTAATCTGGAGGAGATGATCTGAAGCATGTGTGTAGGTTATATGCAAATACACTCTTTCATATAAGGGACTTGACCATTTGCAGATTTTGGTATCCCAAGCTAATCCCCTACAGCTACTGAGAGATAACTGTTTTGAAAATTATAATTAGCTAAAATTACAAAAATGTTATTTTTAATGATCATCAATTTTTTAAAAGGCTTTTGTTTTATTCCCTTTATTTCTAGTCTGTCTTGCTTGTAATCTTAATTTTGTTTTATTTGGCTTTGATTTTTGTTTTTTCTTTTGAGACACTGTCTTGCTGTATAGTTCAGGCTGGCCTTAAATACACTGTGTAGCACACGCTAGCTTTAAACTCGGGGTGATCCTGCCTCAGCCTTACAGGCATGCACTACCATGCCCAGGTCTCTTAATATTTTTTTAAAAACTTGCTCAGTAGTAGAAGCAGCTAATATTTGTATAGTGTATCACACTTTACAAAGTTCTTTCATGTACAATTTGTTTTACTACGTTTTACCAGTGCTGCAGATGGAACCCAGTGCCTGCTGAGGTGTCCATTCATTTTGTGTTTTTAAAAGTTTTTATTGTTATTACAAACACAGCATATTGCATCAATGTTTTTAAGGGTTTTTTGTTGTTGTTGTTGTTATGTTTTATTTTTGATGGTACTGGAGATTGAATCCAAGAGCTCTTGCATATTAGGCAAGCATTCTTCCCTTGAGCTCTAGTCCAGCACTTTTTATTCTCAATAAGTTGATCAAAGCCTCCAATGAGCAATCCTTCTGCCTCAGCCTCCCAAGTAGCTGGGTTTACAGGTATGTGCCCTCATGTCTGGCTTCTGTAAGTTTTAATCTGTACACTTATATACCCTAATGCTATACTTTTAAGTGCTAAATATGAAATTTTAATATGTCATATTTTGGTATTGCTCCTTAGGGATGTAGTTTTAGCTATTAAGTCTTAGTCTTTATATCTTATTAATGATTTTGGTATGTCTCCTTTTAAAACCTAGACTACTTGTACCAGTGTTTATACAAAGGACAGAGCTGCTAAATGTAGAATTCCAGCCCTAGATCTTCTGATTAAGGTAATTTTATATTTTTAAGTATTTTATGTTAAATATATAACTTATAGGGGGCCGGTGAGATGGCTCAGCGGCGTAAGCGCCTGCCTGGCAAGCGCGAGGGCCCGAGTTCGACTCCCGGAACCCACACACGAAAAAAGGGCGGTGATATCGCTCAGCGGCACGGGCGCCTACTGGCGCACGAGGTCCTGAGGTCGACCCCCGGTACCCACAAAAATAAATAAATAAATATATATATATATTATATTATAAAACAGCAAATTGGAGTTTGTTTTGAGTGAGAGTTTTGGAAGTGAATAGGATTGAATCATGTTGATGTGTGGACAAGACACGTTTCCAGCCATCACCTAACAATATCCCAATAATTGTTCTCATACCCTCCTGGGTAGTAAAAGAAGAATTTGGGGTTGTGAGGGGAAGGAAGGAGAAAACTAACAACAGAATTTACTACTCTTCCGTTTACCACTCTTATTACCTTTGGTGAAACCTAATGCTGTTAGTAATTGCCAAAAGATCACCTGTTGTGTCTCTCTGAACTTTTCTCCTGAAGCCTTGGCAGTGGGAATGGGAATGTTGTATTTCAGTCCCTGGGGCTCACTCATCTGGGTGTCTGTCTCTTTTTTGCATCTCTGTTTCAGAATTCCTTTGATCCTAGTTGGTCTTTGGTCTTGAATGCCTCTGAGGGAATGTTTCTAGTCATGTTATTTGCTTCCGGGGAAAGTAAAATTAGCCTAGACCATCCTCCTCTTGTGCTTTCTAAACACCCACATCAAACCCTGCCTCCCAGTCATCTTGGTAGATGTGAGTCCCGAGTATAAATCCCTAGTGACGCAGGGTTCTGAGGTTTCGCTGTGTATAGATGCACAGAAGTAGAGGAACCCTTTTCTATATTGTCCTCTTTAGAAAATGCTAATTTGTGTTCTTTTAGTTACTTCAAACTCTGAGAAGTTTTAGAGTCATGGATGAATTTAAAGTTGGAGAATTATTTAATAAATTCTATGGAGAACTTGCATTGAAAACCAAAGTACCAGATACAGGTGAGACTCACTTCAATGTTATTTTAAATATTTTATTTTATTTATTTATTTTGGGTTTTTTGAGACAGGGTCTCACTGTGTAGTTCAGGCTAGCCTCGAACTCATGGCAATCTTCCTGCCTCAGCCTCCTGAGTGCTGGGATTACAGGTGTGCACCACCATGCCCAACTTTTAAGTATTTTAATAAGTTAACATAGCACAGACTTATGTGTCCTTTACCAAGGTTTTAAGTGTTTTACAGATGAATCCTTTTTTTTTTTTTAAATCCTGAAAATGTACCAGAGTGGAACAAAAACAATGTGTGAAGACTTCTGTCTATAAAAATGTTGGTCTTCACAAAATGATTCCTTTATACACAAAACACATGTTAACTGTGATTTAGTTTATAATAGACTGGTGTAAAACTTGGGAAAGATTCTAGCACACAAATCTAGGTATTTTATATGTTTTACTAGAAAATTGCTTTTGAACTAACTGGCCTTTTATTTTCTTATACATTTTTATTATGTTGATTTTAAGGTTACCTTTCATTACCTTTAAATTTAGTTTTAGGACTTCATTTCTCTAAATTTTATCTTTCAGTTTTAGAAAAAGTATATGAGTTCCTAGGAGTATTAGGTGAAGTTCATCCTAGTGAGATGATAAATTATTCAGAAAACCTGTTCCGGGCATTTCTTGGTGAACTTAAGACACAGGTATGATGAACTCGATGATATTTTGCTTCCATAGACTTAGTTGCTCTTTTCTCATTGAGTAATATATTCCTAAAACTTTTTTAGATGACATCAGCAGTAAGAGAACCCAAACTCCCTGTGGTGGCTGGCTGTCTGAAGGGACTGGCCTCACTTCTGTGCAACTTCACGAAGTCCATGGAAGAAGGTATTGCTGGGTTTCACTTGGTTTTCTTTCTCTATTCAAAAACTATGTAAATCTAACAAAAATTACTTATCTGGGAAGCAGGGAGCAGGGGAAAGCCTGAGAAGAAGCGGCAAGGAACCAAATATGGTCCTCAAGGTCATGCCCCCATGACCCGGTTCCCCCACTAGGCCCTGCCTCATTCAGCTGTGAACCCATCAGTAGGTTCACGACTGATGACAGACATCAGTGCTCTCGTAATCCAAGCACCTCTCCAGGAGTTTGTACTTTATCCAGTCAGGTTGACAGTCAAGATAATGGGCACAACAGCCTCACCTTATAGTTGTGTACCTGTTCTGTGTTCCCTTCAGCTCATAAATTCAGTAAGGCCAAAAGTCGTATTTTACTCACATTTGTAATTCTTGTATAATAATTTGTCATGTACTATTTGTGGAATAAATACCTGGAAATATTGGAGGGAAAATAACACAGTTAGCCTTGAGTGAGTTATTTCATTCAGTCCTCCAACCAACTCTAAAAGAAGGTATAAACTATCTCTTTTACAGATAAAGAAAGCTGAGGCTCAGAGAGAATTAACTAAGAGAGCTTAGAAGTGAGGAAGTGGAATTTAAACTCATATCTTTGTTATTTCATATTGTTTTTTTGCTTTCCCCTGGGAATAACTGCAGCAGTAATAACCTGCAGTTGTCTACCTAGATCAAATGGGAGAGATTACATACTCCTAAATGCTCAGGAGACTCTTGAAGTTAATGCAGATGTGAGGCTGTCTAAAACCTGTTGCCTAGTGCGATGGCTCATTCCTGTAGTCCTAGCTATTTGGGCAGCTGAGGACGGTGGATTGCAAGTTTGAGACCAGCCTGATCCTTTCTCAAAATAAATGAAAGAGGCTGGGGATGTAGCCCTGTGTGAGGCCCTGGGTTCAATCACTCGTATCACAAAAAAATTAAATGAAGCCGTTATTTGTAAAATCATTGGTAAACTATGTCAGACAATATTGTTATGATTTGTAACAAAAGACTTTTTTTGTTATTTCCCCAGATCCCCAGACTTCAAGGGAGATTTTTGATTTTGCACTCAAAGCAATTTGTCCTCAGGTAGGATTAATATTATAATTCATTTACTGTTGAGTTTGTGATTTTCAAACACTAATAGTGACTTTTTTTCTGAAATAGATTGATCTGAAGAGATATGCTGTACCTTTGGGTAAGACTCTCTTTAATAATTTAGATTACTAAATTAACATCTCAAGTAAGTTTTTGGTTAAGCTACCAATGAAAGTGAATATGATAACATCTATGATGTTTCCATTTTTTATAGGGAGGCTTTTGGGAATTGAACAATTATCGTACACTTTGATTGAAATGATCACGCTCAGGTTACATAATTTAAAATACATTTTAGCGCATCTTTCAGGAGATCCAGGCTGTTCCGTTCTGACTTTGACCAAGTAAATCCTGATCCTCTTTCTGACTCTTGTTTGGGGTTCATTGGCCAGGTCATGGGCCTGCTGGTGGCAGAAGAGTGTTCTGTGGGATCTCTGGGTTACCATACTGTAATATACTAAATCTTCATGAACATAGTTTTAACTTTGACACATACCTGCAGCTTTGTTAATTCTCTCGTTAGGTTTATGTTGTCTTATATTAAGTATGATGGTCTTTGCTCTTACAGCTGGCCTACGCTTATTTACCCTGCATGCATCTCAGCTTAGCACCTGCCTTCTGGACAACTATGTGTCTTTATTTGAAGTACTGTCAAAATGGTGCAGCCACACAAACATAGAGCTGAAAAAAGCTGCATATTCAGCCCTGGAATCCTTTCTAAAACAGGTACTACAGATTCAACTTTCATTTAAAATGTTTTTACAAAAGAATTAAATTCTAATTTTGTGCCTGCACATTTGAAAAATAAATAGCAATTGATGCATTGATGCTCTTACAGAATTTAGAGCAGAATGCTTTACATGGGTGGCAGGTAGACTGAGAGAGCTAGGAAGATACCAGATTAGATCAGGACACAGAGCCAGGATTGAGGTAAGTATGATGGAATGAAGACAGAAGGTAGGAGTGATGGTGCTTCTGAGCACTGGTCTCGGGGATGTCCTGAGGATCCAGAGGTGTCTGGAAATCCCTATAGTTAAGCTAGGCACTAAGGAGCCAGGCTCCTAGGTTGGCTCTGATAAAAATACTTGATATTCACAATAAAAAGCGTTGTAAGCACCTGCTCGGCAAGTGCGAGGTCCTGAGTTCAACTCCTGGAACCCACATAAAGGAAAAAAAGGGCCGGTGATATCACTCAGCAGCACAAGCGCTTGCTGGCAAGCGTGACATCCTGTGGTCAAGTCTCGGTACCCACATAAAACAAACAAAAAAAAGTTTTGTTTAGAGCACTGTTAGAAATGGGTAAGTGGTAATTACGAGGTATGATTGAAAAATGTGTTGAATGCTTGAATTAAAAAAAATTGGCTGGGTGTGGTAGCACATGCCTGCAATCCCAGCACTTGGGAGGCTGAGGCAGGAGGATTGCCACAAGTTTGAGGCCAGCCTGGGCTACATAGTGAGTTCAAGGCCTGCCTGAACTACATGGTAAGACCCTGTCTCAACTAAAAAAAAAAAATTATTATACTAAAAGACACATTACCATTAATTAATCCCCCTCAAAATACTCCTCTTTGCCACCTTCTAAAGCAGTTTTGGAAGTTCTGTTTCATGAGTATCTTTAGTTGCACTGTTGTGGCTGCTTTGATGTCCTGAATTGATTAAAAATGTTTACCTTTCATGGTCATTTTGACTTTGGGGAAGAGCCAGAAGTTGCACAGTACCAGATCTGGTAAATAAGGGAGATGAACACACACTATAATGTTTTTATGAGCCTGTCTTTTCATTGGATGGCACTTGGCAGCAATATTCACTGTATTGTTGATCATACCTTATAAAGACACAAAAGAGTGTAGGAGCCAGCCTACAAGTTTGTACCTGACTGGGGGGGTGAAAGAGGATGAAAAACAAAGAGACACAGAATTAGGTTAAAATGTGGGGGGCCAGGGGGCTCTTGTCTCCCTTTGACAAGGAGCCCTGAGTGTCTGGCTTATCCTGCCTTTATTCACTTAGACAGGGAACAAGCAATTAGAGTAACACAAGATTCATCTGCCTCCCGCTATCCATAGTACATGTCCAGGTATACAACTGAATCTCAGCTGTGTTGACTTCCCTAGAACCTACAATGTGTCAGCATGCTTGCATGCCACCTTTCTCCTTAGTGCCCACAGAGGAGGCCAATTAGGCCTCAGTTCTCCCTATCTGGTCTCTCACAAAAAAGGAATTCCAAAAGTGCTTCAGAAAGTGGCAAGAACAATGGGATAAGAGTGTTCAAAGTGAGGGGGAATGACTTGAGGGGGATTAATGGCAATGTGTCTTTTACTGTAATATATTTTTTTAAAGATTTAAATATCCACTGTGTATTTTGATCACCCCTTATAAATTCATAGGCTAGTCCATGAAAACTTGTGTGAACCGTGATACAGATTTAGTTTGATGGCCTGAGATTTAGTTTGATGTGCCAAAGGGAGAGAAAGTGTTTCTCTTGTTTGTCTAAGTCTAGCTTGACTCCCACAAAACTGACATAGGTGCAGTCTGTCTCTGGTCCTCTCCCATTCCCCTCTGTCCCTCTCAACTTTTTAGCATTGCCCTGTTATTCTCAATGTCCCCATCTTGCTTATTTCTCTTATCGGCATTAAGGTTGTTGCTTTTCTTCCTGGACCTCCTCATAAAACTTCTGCTTAATTGGCTAGTCTTACTTGCTAAGGAAAATAAAAACTTGTGGAATATTTTTTAACATATTCATACAAATATGTTTGGATTTTAATAAACATTTGCTTTCAAGAAATGGAATTTTAAGCTGGACATAGTGGTGAACACCTATAATCCCAGCCCTCTGGGAGGCTGAGGCAGGAGGATCACAAAGTTGAAGCCCAGCCTGGGCAACTTAGCCACTTAGTGAGACCGTATCTCAAAATTTAAAAAAAAGGTGGGGGACATAGCTCAGTGTGAAGGCTGAGTGTTAATTCCCCATACCACAAAAAAATACATACATAAATAAAAATGAATGGAATTTTAGTCTTTAAACTAAGGTAAGTAAGAACCTCCAGGATTTGTGGAGGAAAATAGGGCTTTATATAGTAGAACCATACCTGGTAGCTGTCCTTGCTCTCCAATGAGGCCCACCTGTCACAGCAGGGGGTGGGTGGGCCAGGGACCTGCAGGGATGACTGCCAGCTTCCTCTGCTCTGCTGATGTCTTTATCGAGCCACATAGAACATCACTATTGCAGATCTTTACCAGAGAATTTCATTTCAGACTACTGCTTAAATAGAGTGAATACTAGAGTTTTATTGATATTTATTTTCCCTACTACTCTGTAAACTGTAAGAAAGGTAGTTTAGACAACGGAGAAGTCGGGGGAACAGTTCCCCAGTGTGGCCCTTTTGGCTGACTCCTTTTGCAAGTTTAGGGATTTCTAATGCCACCCTCAAACATATGCTAATTTGCTAGAAGGACTCATAGAAGTCAGAGCTCTTATGGTTAGAGTAACAGCTTGTTACAGCTGAAAGGACAGAGCTTAAAATAACCAAAGGAAATGCACATAGTACAGAGACCAGGAAAGTACCAGGTGTGAAGCTTCCATTGTCCTCCTTGTGGAGTCAAGACAGTTACTCTCCTGGCACTGACGCATGGTAGCTCACATGGACATGAACGCGATGCTCAACGGAACCTCTGTGTTCATGGTTTTTATTGGGACTCCATCATGGGATCATGTGGCTGATCTTAGTCTCCAGGTCATCCATAAAATATGACCCGAAACTGACACATTGTTACTGTTGGGTTTGACTAGCTGCTATATCATGTTGTTAGGTCATCCAGTGTGACTTGAGGTCTCAGGAAAAGGAAAACACTCCTGCCAGGAATTATCATTCCAAGGACTTGGCAGTTATCTCTCTGAAGACAAGGCAAAGGCCAGACCTCTTTCTGAGCAAAGTTAAATTATCTGCTGCACAATATGGATATTGTAAATTTTATCTTTGTGTGCAGTCAGAACATCAGAAAGAAAGTACCTGTGGCCTTAATTGTGTTGGCCCCTTGTATGCCCTTTTTAAAAAAAAAAAAAAACTAAGATGCCCTTTGCATTTGTGACTCATTTCCATGATATTACCTGTCCTATGGAATTTTCTGGTAGATTGGTGGTGTTCTGTACCCCCCCACCTTTTTTTGTTGTTGTGCTGAGGATTGAACCCCGGGCCTCACATATGCCGTGCAACTACTCTCCCACTGAGCTGCGCCTCCAGCCCCTTTTAATCCCTTTATGAAGCCCATGGGCAGAAATTGCTTGTATTTCATTACTGGGAAAAACTTTGCTCTCCTCAATATCTGGCTTTTCTTGTATAGATTTGGAACATTTATAATCTTCGTTCTGGATGCTGAGAAGTTCAGAGTATAGCAATCATATATGAACTCTTCTAAAAGTCAGCTTTATTGAGGTATAGTTTATATGCAACAACATGTATGTATTTTAAGTTTATAATTTTAATTGGCAGATACATATACCGTGTAAGCACCACCTCATTCAAGACACAGAACATTTCCAGCCATCTCAGCTGTAATTTCCCTCAAGCTTTTTTGCATTTCATCACCATCTCCAGCTCCAGGCAACCATTGCTTTTTGTCACCAGAAATTCATTTAGTGTTTTCTAGAGGTTTTGTTCTTTTGGTTTACTTTGTTTTTGCTTGTTTGTGTTTTGTTGTTTGTTTGTTTCGTTTTGTTTTTTGAGACCAGGTCTTGTTATGTAGCCCAGGCTGGCCTCAAACTTGTGGTGATCCTCCAGCCCCAGTCTCCTGAGTGCTGGAATTAGAGGCGTGCACCACCACCCCCAGCTTTTTCTAGAGTTTTATGTAAATCTTATGTTTTCTTTCAAAGAAATTGTACGTTTTCTTTCATGGTTAACTTGTTTTGCTCTAATGTTTTTGAAAGTGTAACCATGCTATAGCATGTATCAGTAATTCAGTTTTAGCACTGCATAGCATTCCCTTGCATGAATATAGCGTAATTTATGGACGTTTGGTTGTTTCCAGTTTGGGGCTATTATAAATAAAACACCTAAGAACTTTTGTGCACCAGTATTTTTGTGGACATAATGTTAACATTTCTCTTGAGTAAAAACTTAGAAGTGGAATTGCTGGATCATGTGATAGGTATATGCTAAACTTTGTAGGAAACTATTAAATGCCTCAAAGTAGTTGCACCATTTTACATTCGTACTAACAGTGCACAAGAGTTGTAGTTACCCTACATATTCACCAACACTTGGTATTGTCAGTTATTTTAATTTTAGCTATTCTAATGGGTATATACTGTATCTTACTATGGTTTTAATTTGGACTTCTGTGGTGACTGTTGATCCCTTTTTCCTGTGGTTATTAACTGTCCTTACCTCTTGTTTTGTGAATTGTTCAGATATTTTGTCCATTTTATAATTAGGTCTTTTTTATTAATGAGTTTTCTGCATATTCTTGATACAAGTCCTTTTCTAAAAATAGTACAAATTTTTTTCTTTTACTTACCATTTTTTTTAACAGTCTCTCTCAAAGAAAAGTTTTAAATTTTGATGGTGTGCAATTTACTGCCTTTTAAACTGATTTCTCCTTTCTGTGTCCTAGCTAAGATTTTTTCCCATGCTTTCTTTAGAAGTTTTATAATTCTAACATTTACACATAGGTCTGTAATCTAATTTTGAAGTAATTTTTGTGTGGTGTAAATAAGGGTTAGGATTCATTCTTTCTCACTTGGTTCCAAAATCACTTACTAGAAGTCTTTTCTTTCCCACTGGCTCACCTTGATGCCTTTGTCAAAAATCAGTTGACCAGGGCCAGTGAGAGAGCTCAGTGCCAAAAGTGCCTGCCTGGCAAGAGCAAGGTCCTGAGTTCAACTCCCAGAACCCACATAAAGGAAAAAAGGGCCGGTGATATCGCTCGGCGGCACAAGCGCTTGCTGGCAAGCGCAAGGTCCTGACATCGACTCCCGGAACCCACATAAAAAAAAAAAAACAACAGTTGACCATATATGTGGGACCTTATTTCTGGACTCTTCTAGTTTGTCCCATTCATATGTGTGCCCTTACATCAGTGCCTCACAGTCTTGATTATTTTAGCTTTATAGTAAATCTTAAAGTTAGGCAGTAGATGTTCTCTAACTTCTTTCTTCTTTCCCATTATTATTTTGGCTATGTACTGTATATGCGTTTTAAAATTTAAACATTACTCCTGTGGGAAAATTTTTTTTCTTTTTTCATTCAATAGCTTGAAAACATTGTAGGTTAGTTGCATATCATCTCCCAAAATACAGAAGAGTACAAAGAAGACTTTAAACCCTTTAAAATCCTACCATCAAGAAAAAAACTGCTTCCCATTTTGGTGATCCTTTTTGTTTTTTCCTCCTTATTCTCTCTTTCTCTTTTCCTTTCTCTCTTGAAGGAAGGAGTGAGGAGAGAAGAGAGATATATTGTCATAAAGGAGTAATCATAATTTTGTAGCCTTAAGGTTTTCCATTCTGTTCGATGTTTTCCTTGTAGCACATTGAGATCTACATTATTAATTTTTAATGGCAAAATATCATTGTATTTATGAACCATAATGTTGTTTTTGGGTTTTTTTTATGTGGGTACCGGGAGTTGAACTCAGGACCTCGTGCTTGCCAGGCAGGCGCTTATGCCACTGAGCTATATCACCAGCCCGAACTATAATGTTTTAATCTTATCTTCTAACACCTACTGTTTGGTATTCATTTTTAAGTCTTTGCTACTATAGGGAAAGAATAGTTGGATAAAAATGCATTAAAAGGACATTTTCTGGAAAAGCACTTATAAAAAATGATAGTTTAGGGCCAGTGAGATGGCTCAGCGGCATAAGCACCTGCCTGGCAAGCATGAGGTCCTGAGTTCGACTCCCAGAACCCACATAAAGGAAAAAAAAGGGCCAGTGATATCGCTCAGCGGCACAAGTGCTTGCTGGCAAGTGCGAGGTCCTGAGGTCGACTCCCAGTACCCATATTAAAAAAAAAAAAAAAAAAAAAGATAATTTAAATGATTACATATTACAGTAGACTCATAAAATGAAAAACTTCTATAATTAGGATATTTATTTACCTCTTGGGAAACATTCATGGTATGTTTTGTGAAAGAGGAAACTATGAAGCAGTATGTGTGATATTCCATTCTTCTAAAATAAAATAAAATAGGAAATAAAGAGCCAGGAAGGACATCTACTAAGACCTACTGGCCTTGGGTGAAGTTAGTGAGTATATTATTATGTTGGTAAAGGGAGGTGGACTTTTCTTACCCTGTGATAATAGTTATCTCAGTTTTTTCCATTCTTGTCTTGGACAATTTTTGTGCCGAAATTGGGAGTGCTCTTTGGAACATCTGTGTCCTTACACTTAGGCTCTTGTCACTTAGTTTGGTAGATAGTGACCTATGCACTCTTCAAAGTTCCTTTTTCTCTTCTCTCAATTCGTCTTTATAGTTTGTAGCTTATTTTTTTAAAAAATTGCGGGCCGGTGAGATGGCTCAGCGGCATAAGCGCCTGCCTGGCAAGTGCGAGGTCCTGAGTTCGACTCCCGGTACCCACATAAAGGAAAAAAAAGGGGCCAGTGATATCGTTCAGCGGCACAAGCACCTGTGGGCAAGCACGAGGTCCTGGGTTCAACTCCTGGTACCGACATTAAAAAAAAAAATTGAGATGCCTTGTCTTTCTTACTGTAAGTTCTAATCTCTATTTGTTGATGACTTCTGAATTCACTGGCCAGCAGGTCTGATAACTGTCACCCTCTGTGTGACATGAGTTCTAAGGACTACTTTCTGTTTCATCAGTGTGTTAGTCACCTTTAATTTACTGGGACAAAGTACCCAAGGAAAACAACTTAAGGGAGGAAAGTTATTTTGGCTCACAGTTTCAGTTCCTGGTCAGCTGATTCCATTGCTGTGGGCCTGAGGTGAGGCAGAGTATCATGGTGGAAGGGTGTGGTAGAGCAAAGCTGCTCGCCTCATGGCAGCCTGGAAGCGGAGAGGGAGGGAGGGAAAGAAGAGAAGGAGAAAGAATGAGAGCCAGGGATCAGATACAGTCCCCAAGGGCATGCCCCACTGTCTTCAACTAGGTCCCACCTCCCAGACATGCCATTAAATTGTGAATGCATCAGTGGGTTAATCCATTGATGAGGTCAGAGAGTTGATAACCCAGTTACCTTCTGAAAGCCCAGCTCTGAACAGTACTGCATTGGGTACAAGCCTTTAGCGCGGGAGTCTTTGAGGGACGGTCCAGATGCCAGCCATAACCATCAGGGAGTCTTAATTTAAAACTTGCTTTTTTTTTTTCCCTGCATTTCTCTTATCTTGTTTTAATCCTTTTCTTTAGAAACTGCATCACATACAATATTACCTTTAGTGCAAAGTCTCTGGTTCAACCCAGTACCACCAAAAGAAAAAAAATGTCTTTTCTGAATCTAATAGAGACTATTCAAAAGGTCTTTATAAGTAACAGTGATTGAGTGTAATTGTAACAATACGTTAATAGTATCTAAACAATGGTAGCTTTTTCATATTTGTATAGATTACTTTGTTTTGCTATTAAATACTGCTAAAGAGTAAATATCATGCTATTGCAGGTTGCTTATATGGTGGCAAAAGATGCCGAGGCACACAAGAGTAAGCTGCAGTACTTTATGGAGCAATTCTACGGAATCATCAGGAACATAGATTCAAACAACAAGGAATTATCCATTGCTATTCGTGGATATGGACTGTTTGCGGGAGTATGGCTCATTCTTTTTTATTTTTTTGTCTTCACTTAAGTGTTTAAAGGAATATAATTTATTGCATTTTTTAATAACATCTCACACTTGTGATAATTCTTTTGTGATAATTTATTATTTGTTTTATTAACAGTTAAGAATTTTTTCAGTATCTGTGTTGAGTTCTTTATCATACATGTTATCTCCTCTCCAGTCCTCATAACTCTCCTACAAGCTGAGTATTACTCTGTTTTACACATGAGAAAACTGAGACCCAGAGAAATTAGGTAACTTGTCAAAGAATGCACAGAATTTGCCAGATGCGATGGTGCATGTCTGTAATCCAAGCATCTGGGAGGCTGAGACAGGAGAATTACAAGCTTGAAGTCAGCCTGGGTGACTTAGTGACTTAGTGAGACCCTGTCTCAAAAAATAAAAGGGCTGGGGATGTAGTGTGGTGCAGAGGCCCTGGGTTCAAGTCCTAGTATTGAATAAAAAATATTTTAAAAATTCATAGAAATAAATAATAAATCCAAGTCTGATGGCTAGAAGCACCACGTTTTCCCACTGCATTATGTTGTGCCTTATCTATAAAGTAAAATTACAATTTCTTTCACTCAGTTTTAGATAAGGAGGTCCTATGACAGAAATACTTAAGAATATTAAGGAGAATGCTAGTGACTTCTCTTTTAGTGACTGTGACTTCTGCTTTACAGAGAAAGTAAGTTTCTGCCTCTCTCCCTGCAGCTTTCAATGTCTGCTTTTTTATCTCCATTTGTCTCTGTCAGCTCTAAAAATTCTTAGGGCAGAAAAAGAGCATGTGAAAAGGCTCAGAAGTCATAGCATGGAATTCTTACTTAAGCATCATGGTCTAATCAACTTCAGCTTGTTTGCTATGGCTGTAGATATTTACAAGGTGGACAGAACATGATAGACGAGAGCAAAGGGAGAAGACTCTGAAAGATAAGCTAGTCAGTCAGATCCCCAAGGATAGCTAGCATTCTCATTCTCTCTCTCTCTCTTTCTTTCTCTCTCTCTGTCTCTCTCTCTCTCTCTCTGTTTTTTGAAACAGGATCTTGCTGTGTAGTTCAGGTTGGCCTTGAACTCACTATGTAGCCCAGGAATCAAACTCACAGGGATACTTCTGCTTCAGCCTTCCAAGTGCCAGGATTACAGGTGTGCGCCACCATGCCCAGCTTGAGAATGGCATATTTCAATCGTTTGTCTCTCTGGGGTGGCTAACTTCATATGGGCAGTGACAGCATGATGCCTGCCATCTAAACAGTGCCTAGAACATAGTTATCAAAAACTGTTCTGTGTATGAGTAAAT
Organism: Erethizon dorsatum; assembly: GCA_028451465.1. Taxonomy (NCBI): domain Eukaryota; kingdom Metazoa; phylum Chordata; class Mammalia; order Rodentia; family Erethizontidae; genus Erethizon; species Erethizon dorsatum. Next base: position 60,832,785 of record CM051828.1, read on the forward strand.
GTTTAGAGTGTGATTACAGATTATTATAAAAATCATAATAACATTTTACTATATTTTATATGCAATAAATAGCTAATATTCAGTTTTTAATCACATGGCTTACCATAGCATTTTAAGTATCTTTGTTTCGACATTGATAAGCTTGATGAAGTATTCTCTTTTACCTGTCCTAAAGCCCTGCAAGGTTATAAATGCAAAAGATGTTGACGTCATGTATGTTGAGCTCATCCAGCGCTGCAAGCAGATGTTCCTCACCCAGACAGACGCTGTTGATGACCATGTTTATCAGATGCCAAGTTTCCTGCAGTCTATTGCGAGTGTCTTGCTTTACCTTGACACAGTAAGTGAAATAGTTAAACTAAGTTTTAAGTATTTAATTTCATTTCTTCAAATAATTTGATAAAGCATATCGTGGATTTAGTGCAGGCACCATTGTGGTCAACAAGTTTTGTTTTGTTTTGTTTTGTTTTATATATGGGTACTGGGAGTCAAACTCAGGACCTCGCGCTTGCCAGGCAGGCGCTTATGCCGCTGAGTTATCTCACCAGCCCAACATGGTATTTTAAATGAGTAAACACTCGTGTCATTTATATGTCAATAGAAGTATCATCATGAAACTTGAGTTTTTGTTGTCCAGAGCAAGAAAAAGTATTTGTTATTCTTTCCTTCTTCCTAAAAAATTAAGTATTACCACTTGCTATAGAATTTCACCTTAGGTACCATTTAGACAAGTTTTACTCTTTTTTTTTTTTTTTTTTTTTGAGGCAGTCTCAACTATAGTTAACCTTGGCAGGATAGATAACAAACCAGGTTTTTCATTTATTGAGTGTGTGACTAATTCAGTTGTAATTACTTTGGATATGTGTATTACCCTTTCTCTGACTTCTGGTTTGTCTCTCTGTTTCCGGAAGGTTCCTGAGGTGTACACTCCAGTTCTAGAACATCTCATGGTGGTACAGATAGACAGTTTCCCACAGTATAGTCCAAAAATGCAGTTGGTGTGTTGTAAAGCCATAGTGAAAGTTTTCCTAGCCTTAGCAGAAAAAGGACCAGTTCTCTGGAATTGCATTAGTACTGTGGGTAAGTTTGCTGTTCGTTTTTGTTTTTTTATGATTATTAATGGTGGATACTTATACTTGACGTAGGTAAAGAAAACTGGTTGCCTAATTCTTTTGTGCCTTTAATGCTTTTTAAAGAACTACATTTTGTTGAATCAGAAATCCTTGTTTTAATCCTTATCTTCTGAATCTTAATTCATGTTTTAAAACCAAAGATAATAACAAATTTAGAAAAGAAATTGAGAAGTAAAGTTCTAGTGATTATTGTTTCTATTGATTGGTTTCACTGTTTCCTTTTATGTTTTCAGTGCATCAGGGTTTAATCAGAATATGTTCTAAACCAGTGATCCTTCAAAAGGTAAATTCTGAATTTAATTTAAAAAAATTAGTCTTACACTGGAAGTTAGAAACATTGCTGAGGTTTTAGTATGTAAATATGTAAAAGTGCTTTTCTTAGTTATTGGCCATGTGTTACATTTTGAAGACATATATTTTGCTAGGTGAATACACTTCTCCTAATGTATAAAAATATCCTAAAGCACAACTTAACTGTTACATACGTTTTTATAAAAAAGACAGCCAGGTGTGGTGGTGCACGCCTATAATCCCAGCACTTGGGAGGCTGAGGTAGGAGGATCACTGTGAGTTCAAGGCCAGTCTGGGCTACAAAGTGATTTCAAGGCCAGCCTGAACTGCGTTTTGATACCCTGTCTGAAAAAGACAAAAAAAAAAAAATTTTTTTTTTCTCTCTTGAGACTCAAGGGTAAAATACCAAGGAATATTATGGGAGGCATATCTTAGTTATTAGAAGTTATAAAAGTAGGATGAGATGAGAGATTGAAACATGTAAGAAGGAGAAATGAATAATTTATAGCATATCTGGTTCATACTGTGTTGAAATACTTGATTTTATTCACAGAGGAATCACCTTTTTTTTCTGCTTTCATTTTATTATGCTTTATAATATAATGTCTTCCTCAATCTAACTGTATAGTCTCCTGCTAGTTGTTGTTTTAGTTTAGAAAATTCTGAGAGTCAGCAACTTCTGGCAGCATAGATGAGTTTTTGAGTCCATCAGTTAATACTGGCTCTTGTCTTCCTGCCCAGGATGCCGAGTCTGAATCTGAAAACCAGCGAGCCTCGGGGGAAGTTAGAGCTGGCAAATGGAAAGTGCCCACGTGCAGAGACTATGTGGATCTTTTCAGACAACTCCTGAACTGTGACCAGATGACGGTAACATAATTCGAAAGCAATAGAAGTACAGTTACTGTCTTTGTGAAAAGTCTCCATAGTTACAGACTCAAGACTTACTTATTTCAAAGTTATATTTTACTAACTTTCAAAACTTTTAAAAACACATCACTAATAAAAAATTAAGAGTATAAATCAAGAGAGTTAAAGTGAGACTAGAAAAAAGCGAATACAAGAGAAAAGCTCTTTTAAAATTACTGTAGCTGAATCCTCATTTTAGCTTTATGTAACAGAGTATTATAGTTGATGCTAAGTCCAGCCTCTTAGACAACAAAAAGTACAATCACAGTAGAAGAGCTTCCCCCCATCCTGCCCTGTCCCCCCAGTGCTGAGGATTGAGCTCAGAGCCTCATGTATGCTAAGGAGCCCTCTTTTATTTGCTAAAAATTAAGATAAATCCATTTGATTTAAAAGGTATGAAAGGGATCAGTGAACAGCTATTATTTGCTTTATATTAGAATTCATTTATATTAGAATATTACTAAAATTAGAATAATGCCTACTATGTTTCTAGAACACATTTCTTTAGTTTTTACTTTAAGTCTAGTAGTGGCTAATATTTTAATATATACTTTGGTGAAACATAAGTAAGTAGCTTAGGATGAAAAATTTTTGTTACTAGGTGATTCCTATCTTGTCGAAAATCTTAGATAGTTTTAGTTTTAAAATAGTGTAGCAGGTACTAGGGTTTGGTGCAGTGGTAGAGTATTTATCTCCCATGTGTGAGGTCTTAGGTTAAAACCCAGGACCACAATCAATGTATAAAATAGTAGTTAGTAATTTGGTGTTCAAACCCCAGCATCATAATAAGTGAATAAATTAATAATTAATTAATAGCAATTGTTAGTAATGTTACCAAAGTATTTATCTTTTACATGAGATGTTAAATATCCCTTACTTTGAGGTTAGATCCCATAGAATTTTTGACTGAGTATAGGCAGAGAAATTGGCCTATAATGTTGTAATTGTAGAATAGCTTCACTTTTATCTTTTTTTATCTTTGTGGTGCTAGGGATTGAACCTATGACCTCACACATGATAGGCAAGCAGTATACCATTGAGCTACAGCCCCAGCCCACAGTTTCACTTTTAAAGAAATGCTACATTATACTTTTAAATCCATTCTGAGGCTGGACATATATTTACTCATTTGTACATACATGTGTATGCACACAGATATGCACGTATATTTATATACACGTGTACATGTATGTAACTTTATACATATAAAGCATAGCATAGATATATATCATACATTTGTGCATTTATACATCACACACAGAAATTAGGATGAGTGCATTTACAGTGCTTGATCTAAATCTTTTCATTCAGTATTGTATATAAAGTGTTTGTTACATGGCTAGATAAGTCATCAGACTGAAAAGATACTGTCATGATAATTTTGGTCGGGGGAGTGTCTTAAGTTTTAAAGCTTGAAAGCGTCTAGATAAATCTGCTACAGTTTACTGTTTGGATGGAAACATCATTTTTTCTGTAATACCTCAGCAGCAGTGTACATGTGTACATATGTGTATATGCTTATAAAATACACTAATACTTTTTTGTGCAAGATCTTGAAGTTTTTTTATTTTTCTTTATTTAAAGGATTTTGTTTTAGCAGATGAAACATTTCTCTTTGTGAATTCCTCCCTTCAAAGTCTGAATCGTTTACTCTATGATGAATTTATAAAATCTGTCTTGAAGATTGTGGAGAAATTGGATCTTACACTAGAAAAGCAGACTGGGGAACAAGAGGTTAGAAGTTTTGTCAGTACTAATTTTGCATCATTTTGATGGTAAATCTTTACAAGTCAGTATTCAGGGGATAGTGGCACAACTTTAGGGGACTGAAGAAAATTATTTTGGGGGATTATTATGTGCTATTGCTTTTCTATTGTATGTAGCCTAATGTATGGAAAATGATATCAATGGGTCATTCAAAATAATTTATACGTTTGATGTGTTAAAATAATTTTTAAAAATAATTTATGGGTTTGTTTCTCATTCCCTAACAGTGGTAAAGGGTTAAATATCATTGTATATACAAGTTTACTTTTTATAGTAGGATAGGGAATCCTGAGGTTGTACTTGTTTATTGTTAGGAGACTCTGAAGTGTTAAATGTGTTCTTGAGATAGGAGAATACAAATAATAAATAGAAAAAAAGAAAGTACCCTCCCTTTTTCTATACCCAGTTTTCTTAGTTGGATGAGAGATACAAGTCATAGCTTAAAACTGTCAGCTCAGAGCTGCCCTGCTTTTGTCTGAGGAGAAAAACTCTACAGGAATGAGGCTAAAGTAAAAGGCTGGAAGTTTCAGGAGAAAGCATGTAGTTTGTGCTTGAGCACAGAGTTTTGTTTTTGTTTTAGACCAAATAGATTGTGCTCATTAGAATGCACGTGTATATACTTCCACTGCAGTCATGAAGTTAGGTAAGAGATAATGGGGAGGATATGCAAAGGATAAATACAGGAAACAGTATAAGGCATTGCCACATTGGCTTTATTGTACTTGTAATATGCTATTTTTTGTGCGGGGTGGTGGGAACATCAGTGTGTGTGCTTTGTGTATGTCAAAAAAAATTTCATTTAAAAGGAAAAAACTTGCTAAAGGGGCTTTCTGGAACTGTGTTGTCCCATCCACCTGCATTTTATTTTTTTTTTTATTTATTTTTTTTTTTTTGTGGGTACCAGGGGGTCGACCTCAGGACCTCGCGCGCCAACAGGCACCCGTGCCGCTGAGCGATATCACCGGCCCCTTTTTCATATGTGGGTTCCGGGAGTCGAACTCGGGCCCTCGCGCTTGCAAAGCAGGCGCTTACGCCGCTGAGCCATCTCACCGGCCCTCCACCTGCATTTTAAAGCACATGTTCATCATTGTTGGGGCTTCTCTTTCTCTGCTGTTGCTTGCCCTTCATGCCTCATGCCAGCAGGTCATTTGCGATCTCTGTTACGCCTAGTCTCCAGCACTTTGTAGGTTCTGGCTCTGTTTTCAACTAGTTATTTAACATTGGAATTTACACAAATTGTACTTGATAACAGAGATTTGTAATATAAGTTTAATGTGTTTAAAACTGAGTGTCATACACTTTCCCAAAAATTATTATTTTCCATTTGTCTTTCTTATTATTGTTCATTATATGTATTTATTTGTTTCACAGTTGGAAATCCCCAAGTCATAATCAGTACTTTCTACCTTTTGAAATTCTGCCTCTGTCAAGGCATTGCTAGCTTTTTAAAGATATGATACCCCTTGTATTTTTGTCATATTCTTTAGTCACTCCTGTGAGTCCTTTGATTTACTGTTTCTTCAAGTCTCATCGTTCTTCTTGAAGCGTAAGTTCTTAAGGACTTGCCTCTGCTTTTCTCACTTTTGCATTCTTTCCTCATAGCATTATGCATAGTCCACTAAGTCAGGTGGGAGGTTATTTGTTGAGGACTATGTAATTGAATGGTACAATGTTTGTTTGGTACAATTAATTTTTAAGGATGGAAATGAGGCTACTCGTGTTTGGGTGATCCCGACTTCAGATCCAGCTGCTAACTTGCATCCTGCTAAACCTAAAGATTTTTCAGCTTTTATTAACCTGGTGGAATTTTGCAGGTATGTAAAATTTTTATTATTTAAGAGTGGAAATTATGAACTATTAGCTATAAGAGAACATAGCCTCATATGAATGTAAGATATGAAAAAGCAAGACTTTAAAATCACTTACCTAGACCTTTAAAATATATTTGAATGTACCAGCTTATTGTTTACCTTTTTTGTTTGTTTGTTTGTTTGTTTGTTTAAAGAGTTAAATGATACTCGGGTAGGGGAAAAAGGAATATAGATATACCTAAAACTGTTAGAATACCTAGAAATGTTACATAATGGAATTGTAGTCCATAATTTTTAAAATAATCTTAAGGTTGAATAAAAATTAATAGAGAAATTTGTACCTTAAGTATTTAATTTGTTTTTACAGAGAGATTCTTCCTGAGAAACAAGTCAGATTCTTTGAACCATGGGTGTACTCATTTGCATATGAGTTAATTTTACAGTCTACACGGTCGCCACTCATCAGTGGTTTCTACACACTGCTTTCTATTGGAGTGAGAAATGCCAAAAAAATGAAATATTTTGATGTAAGTCTTTTTTGGACTTGTTAAGGACATGGAATATTCCTGTGCTTTTGGGGATGTGTGAATTTATAAAGTAAGTTATAAAATATGTGATTATGGCATATACAGTTTTAAGTTACTAATTTTATCATATATATTTCTAAAAATTAATATGTAGACCTGGGCATGGTGACACACATTTGTAATTCCAGCTACTCAGGAGGTTGAGGGAGGAGGATCATAAGTTTGAAGCCAGCCTGGACAACTTAGCAAGACTGTCTTATAATCAAAAGGGCTAGGGACATAGCTCAATGGTAGAATACCCTGGGCTCAGTCCCCAGTACAACACACACACACACACATACACACACACACTGATATGTATCAGTCGGATGACTCTCAAAAAACAATAGCATTTTCTGCTCAGATTTTTAAGCACCTGGTTAATTATATAAGATTAGCAGGATCTCTCAGAGAGACGTCCTGTGACCAGCATCATGAACCTTACTTAGGGCCCTCTGGATTTACCTAATCAAAAACTCTGGGAGTAGGGCTTAGTGATCTGTACTACAAGACATCCAGATGATCCTGGTTCATAGTGAGGTTTGAGAATGACTGGAGTAGCATCCCTAAAGCTTCGTTTAATTCCAGGAGGAGCCTGCCTGGGTAATTACAGGGTGATAGGTCTCTCAGAGCATAGCCATATCTGACTGGAAGACAGAGAAAGAGGAATGTATTTAGCGTTGCCCCATGGCAGCCTTTGACCAGTCTTCCACCTTCTCTCCTCCTTACTGTTTCTGACTGGCTGATGCCTGGAAACACCCTTAGACCCTAGTGTCCCTTCCAGTCTTCACTAGATTTTGGTAAAGAGAAATGAATTCACCTTTTGGGGAAAAGTAGAGAACTGCCAGATTAGGATATGGAATTGGCTGATTCTTGTCCAGTGTACTAATTTTGCTGTTTTTTGACAGGGAGTTAGTCCAAAGAGTTTGAAACACTCTCCTAAGGACCCAGAAAAGTATTCTTGCTTTGCTTTATTTGCAAAATTCGGCAAAGAGGTAAATTTCAAGTGATTTATTGTAGTATATCATGGGCTATTTTTAAATGAATGTATAATGAAAAATATCTAGTGATTATAAGTGGTATTATTATTTAAAAATTGTTTTGCAAAATCCAGATTGGGAGTAAGATCTTAAAAAAACTAATATAGGACATACTGTGCTTCAGCAGTCCTATGAGTTCTCTTAAAATAGTTGAGTGGTGACAACTCAAAATTAAACACATTGCGCCAGGCGTGGTGGTGCATGCCTATAATCCTAGCACTTAGGAGGCTGAGGCAGGAGGATTGCCATGGTTTCGAGGACAGCCTGGACTATATAGTGAGTTCAAGGTGAGCCTGAACTGCGAAGCAAGACCATATCTTGAAAAAAAAAGAGACAAAATTAAACACATTCCTTAGTTTTTCCATATAAGAGGAATAAAGTAATTCTACAAATTAACTTTTCCTGGAATTCAGTGCCAATCTGGAAACATAAGTGAATGTGGTCATGTCAGAGGCTACATGCTCATTTTTGATATTTGAAAATAGCATAAACACATTTTAATTGATTTTCAAATTGTAGGCTTTATTCAGCTACACAGAACTAACTTCTTTCTTGTTAAGGTATCAGTTAAAATGAAGCAGTACAAAGATGAACTTTTGGCCTCCTGTTTGACCTTTGTTCTGTCCCTGCCACATGACATCATTGAACTTGATGTGAAAGCTTACGTTCCCGCATTGCAGGTAGATGCATTTTCTTGAGCAGACTCATCTGTCCTCAGAATTATGTTCCCTAAAGAGCATTCAAGCCAGGTGTGGTGGCACGTGCCTGTAATTGCAGCACTGAGGAGGCTGAGGCAAGAGGCTGACTTTGAGTTCTCAACCAGCCTGGGCTCCATAGTGAGTTCAAGGCCTGCCTGAACTACATAGCAAGACTCTGTTTTAAAAAAAAAACAACAACAACAAAAAAACGCTCCAGTATCCAAGTCTTGTCCTGGCAGTCAGACCATACCTGTGGGCATACCTGGCTCAGCCTGTGCTTCCACCACTTCCTAGCTTTGGGGCATGGGATACCTGGCATGGCCTCTCTGAGCTTCCTTTGCAGGTCAATATGAAAATTCAGGATTGCATGTGTTGAAAGTTTTCAATAAACCACAGCCATATGGACTGGTGCTGCTGGTTTTCCTCTCGGTGACCTGCACTGTATCCACTTAACTTTAGCAGTATTTGGGGTCCAGAAATTAAAGAGCGTGTTAATTAGAGACCACAGTTAAGTGTTGTTTTTGGTTAAGTCTTAAATTCCCCATGTTTCAGTTTACTGTCTTTGTATTGACATATGTAGATGGCTTTCAAGTTGGGCCTGAGCTATACCCCGCTGGCAGAAGTAGGTCTAAATGCCCTCAAAGAATGGTCATTTCACATCCGCAAGAGTATAATTCAGCCTTATTACAAAGACATTCTTCCCTGCCTCGATGGATACCTGAAGACTTCTACCTTATCAGGTAAGGTTTAGAAGAATTGGGATTTGTATTATAATTAAAATAGCAGTGTGATAACTAAGTAGGACTGTTTGTACAACTTCTGAAAATTTGAACCTGATTTTGAAATATGTTTGGTATTTTTATAATTTCCTCCAGGTCATCTCAGTATAGTTGAAGAATTGAAAGAAAGTCATTGTAGAACAAATAGGTTTAGGAAAAGATTCAAAGAAAAAAATTATTTGTACAAAAATATTACTAATCAAGAAAAGTAGTACTTACAGTCAACAGTAACAAATGTACATAAACCAGAATGAAAAGAGATGTTGTTACCAGATGCAAGCAAAAGGATTCAGTTGGAAGAAAGACTCTGAAGTGTTGGCAAGAAGTTTACTATCCTCAAAGTAGAAATCAAGTGATAAATTTGTGAAGTTTAACCCATATAAATCATTATTTTATTGTTAAATGTTGTTGGATTAGAAACATTAAATGAAATTTGTATGATAGATTTCATTCACTGTATCTGTTTTTTTGAAATCCTCAAGACACATGCAGAGCTTATGAAGAAAGGATTTTGGAAGATTTTTACTTGAATAGAAGTAGTAGCAGTTATAGAGAAAAAAATACTAGTTTATCTTGATAATTTACTTAGGCTTTTAAAATTTATATAAGTTGTTGCTATTTGAGTAGATCATGTAAATAAAATTTATAGACCGAGTTTAAAAATGAATATACACGATAACAGAAATTATAGTGCGTTTATTTGCCAGTTTGAGTTTAATTCATTTAATTAGCTCATTAAAAGATTTGTGTTTTAGATTAATAAGGGAAGTTACTGCAATTCTTTGAAGCAAAGGATCTGTTTGTTAATAGATGTGTGCTGTAGACCTTTCAATGATAAAACAATAAGCAAAATAAATAACGAAGAAAAATATATCATGTTATTATCTTTAGTAACTTCTCATTTGATATGATATAAAACTTCCAGAACAGTTGTGTTAACAGTAAAAAGGGCTTGTATATACTCTACCCAATTTCTCTAGTGATTGAGATTTTGTATCATTTGCATTATCATTGCATGTACTTTCTCTTTGCATAATGTATGACACGTGTGTTTGTATTTATACATAGATCACTTCTTGGGCTTCTGGCTAAGATCAAGTATCTAAACATACATGACAGTTTTGTGAATCCTTTGTCAGCTGTTTATACCTGACTTTGTGTGTATATGTGTACGTGTGTACCCTTTAGAAGGTTCACACCTCAATACTTCACTGTGTATTTCTTAAGAGCATAGATCTTTTACATAACCACAGTGTCATTATCAAATCAGGGAACATAATATAGATGTATACTCTTCTCATCTGTACTCTCTGCAAATTTTTCAGTTATCCCATTAGTTTATTTGATAGCTATATTTTTCCTGGCCCAGAATCTAGTCTAGGATCATGCATTACATTTACTTGTTGTAACTATTTCTTCAGCCTTTCGTAGCTCTCACGACTTTGACATTTTTTAAGGTTATTGGAGTTATTTGTAGAATGCCATTCATCGTGGGTTTGTCTGATGTTTCCTTATGATGAGATTCAGGCCATGACTCTTTGGCAGGAACACTCAGAACTGATGCTGGGTCCTCTCCAGGGCGCATGACCATAGTTGATTCTGTTGCTGCTCATGTCTATTCTGACCACTTCATCAGCATGCGTATGCTCCATGTTTTTGTAATTGTGAAGTTTCTGTTTTTTTTCTTCTAGTGAATCAGTAATTTGAGGTCATCTTTGTCTCATCTTCTTAAGGTTCAGTCCTAGGGCCTTTAGGGGTGGTGCAGAGGAAGGTGGGCATGGGCAGAGGGATGCTGTGGTCCTCTGGAGGAGTGTGAAGAGGGGTCACTCAAGGGGCAGCTGACATGGGTTCAGAGCCCAAGCAGGAGGGCGGTACTCACATTTTCAAACAGCTGAGTGGGGTGTGAAATCCAGAATGGAGAGGAGGGGAACGGGGGTAGTTATTTGATTACAGATAGGGGATTGAACAAATAAATGCATTGAGGATAATGGAAGCTAGATTTCCCACTGTTGAAGAAGGGAAGCTAGAAATACAGAAAGACAGAAAACTGGAATGAAGCCTGTCATGTTGGATTGGAAGTGGGTGAATCTGCATGAACTCATCTGCCTCCTTCCCTTGCCCTTGCCCTTGCCCTTGCCCTTGCCCTTGCTCTTGCTCTTGCTCTCTTTCTCTCTGTGCCCACTCCACACAATTATATATGAGTACATATAAGAGATGTGTAAGTAAATCTGGAAAGAGATACAAATACGTGTGTGTGTATAACACATGCGTGTATGCATATATTCTAGTTCTGTTTACTGGAAAGGCACCAGTATTCTAGTTCTGTTTACTGAGAGTAGAGGCACCTGAATAGAAATGAGCCAAGGCCAGGCATGGTGGCACATGCCTGTAATCCCAGCACACAGGAGGCTGAGGCAGGAGGATCACTGTGAGTTCAAGATCAGCCTGGGCTACATAGTTCATTGAAGGCTAGTCTGGAATACATAGTGAGACTATCTTAAAAAAAAAAAAAAAAAAATAGTAGTGAGCCAATCTGGCATCTGGGTCATGTCTTGTAAATATCTTTTTCTATTAAAAGGAAGCAGTACTGCTTGGTTCTAGTACTGCTTGGATCTGGGAAAGTAGCACCATGAACCTAGAATGTTTTTTCTGGAACATCTAGAAAGCAAGGAAGTGTTCAAAGAGTTAAGGAGGAAATACCACAGCAAAATTGATAATAATTTTTTTGTTTTGTTTTTTGAGGCAGGGTCTTGCTATGTAGTTCAGGCTGGCCTCAAGCTCACTATGTAGCCCAGGCTGGCATCGAATTCACAGTGAGAAGAGAAAGGGAGAGGGAGAGGGGAGGACAAAAGGTTGGTTGGTCTTTTATAGGAAGGGTACTTTAATGCCATAAATATTCTTGTTTTTCATTGAGCTTTCACCATAATAACTTTAGTATCCTTTGACAGTTCTTCCTGAATTGCTTATTACTGTGATAGTTCTGTGATTTTCTACTTCTAGTATTCTTTTCATCCTGCTTCACATTCTACTGCTAAAAAAGTCCCTCTTTCCTATCTATCTGTATCAGTAAGGACTTACAGATTCTTATTTTTCAGCAGGTTGACTTTGAAGCTCAGATTATCCCAGAGTTGGCAGTGTGTAGGGTATGAGAGCTGGCTCCTGGCACCGTGGGGTAATCCAGGCTCTTTTCAGGACAAGTGTGCCCAAGCCCAGGAACTAGCCACTTCCACGTTCCTTTCAGTGGACAGTGGTGTTTAAAAACAAGATACCAATCACACTTTGTAGTCTAGAAACTTTATTTTTTATATAATTCAAATTGGGGTTTTAATGTTTCTGTTTGGCAATATATGTTTTTCTCAGTTTTAATCAGGTAAGAATGATTGCTGTTTAAAACTGATTTTTGTTTCCTGCTGATAGATGAGACCAAGAACATCTGGGAAGTGTCAGCACTTTCTCGGGCTGCTCAGAAAGGGTTCGGTAATGTTGTGCTGAAGCATCTGAAGAGGATCAAGAATCTTCCATCAGTAAGAAATCTTTTATATTTCCTTTGCCTTAAATGATACAGACATTAGATACTAATACTTGTACAAAGTAAAAATCCTCATTTAAAATGTTGGTTTTGTGTACAAATTAGGGTACAATATAGAAATAATCATGTTACATTTTTATCAATCAAAATATAAACTATATTAGTGTTTAGCTTATTGTCTTGATCTTGTTTGCCTCCTTATCCCTACCATCAATTGTATTTAGTGAGCTGGGCATGGTGGCACCTGCCCCTAATAATAGCACTCTGGAAGGCTGAGGCAGGAGGACCTCAAGTTTGAGCCCATCTTGAGCAACTTAGTGTGAGACCCCGTCTCAAAATAGAAAATAAAAAGGGCTCAGGATACAGCTCAGTGTGGATGCCCTGTGTTCATTTCCCCAATAGTGACCAAAAAAGAAAGAAAGAAAAGAAATGTATTTAGTGGCTAATGAAAGACAATATGGTTCAAATTCAGTAAGTGAGCTGGAATATTATCATGGGTATGTAATATTAATTTATTTTTTATCTTTTTTTTTTTTTTTTTTTGTCCCAAGACAGGGTCTTGTTACATGGTTCAGGCTGGCTTCAAACTCACTACATAGTAGGGTTGGTTACTTTTCTCTCCTTGCTGGGACAGAATACCCAACACCCAAAATTAAGGAAGGAAAGGATTATTTAGCTCACAGTTTGTGGAGGTTTTAGTCCATAATCATCTGGCTCCAAAGCAGGATGGCAGGGCACAGGGGCAACACTTTAAAGAGGCAGAAGCCAGCAAAAGCAGCAAGAGCAAAAAGGGGGAGAGCAAACCTCTTTTCCTTCTTTATATTGTAAACAGGCTCTGCCCCTAGGGCAGGTGTAGCACTCACACCATCTCCCTGCCCTCTTCTTGGACAGGCAGGATGTTTACAAAGTGAGGACCCTGGCCCCCTGCTGAGTGGCTTAGTTAAACTACTAAACTTCTCAAATTGACACAATGTATCAACCATTACAATAGCCCAGACTGGCATCAAACTCCCAGTTATCCTTCTGCCTCAGCCTCCCAAGTGCTGGGGTCACAGGTGTGTGCCACCACACCTGGCCTGATTCATTCTTAAATATATCTTTTTGTTGAGTTCAATGTATGCCAGATGTGTGTGTATGTGTTTGGCACGCATGGGCGCGCGTGTGTACACATGTGCTTCTGGTGATTTCTTTTTTTTTTTTGGTGGGTACTGGAGGTCGACCTCAGGACCTCGCGCGCCAGCAGGCGCCCGTGCTACTGAGCAATATCACCGGCCCTTTTTTCCGTATGTGGGTTCCGGGAGTCGAACTCAGGCCCTCGCGCTTGTCAGGCAGGCGCTTATGCTGCGGAGCCATCTCACTGGCCCCTCTGATGATTTCTTGATTGGCTTTTTTGAGATGAAGTGTATGGTGTGATATAAAAAATGATACAAATAAAGAAACGTAACTGATTTTGGGGAAAGTATTTTTGGTATGAAGTAAAAATTAAAATTTGAAAAACTCCTAAAGTTGAAAAGTAATAATAAAAATTCCAGGGTAAATCCGTCCTGCCTCTGTTTTTTTACCAGCTTTTGATAGAAAGACTTGTATAAAACTAGAAAAGGCTGTGTAAATTTCGTTGTAATTTTATTATATATAAACAAAGTGGGATAAATTACTTGAGCATATCTCAAGTCTTGCAAGTAAAATTTCTTTACAGGTGCCTGATGCCTGTTCCCTAGGACAGTGGTTCTCAAATTGTGGATACTGGGGCCTCTGGGGTATAAGGGCAAAGTTTTTCTTTCACTCTGTTGACATTTGTACCATAGTGTAACAGTGGGCAACACTGCTGGATTTCTAGAATTTTATTGACTCTTGCCCCTGGACACAGGTTTTGTATTCAGACAGGAGGTGTGCATAAGGCAGGCCTGCTGCCCAGTGAAGCAGGAAGCTGCCTGAAGGGAGTGTACGCGGGCAGTGCTTTGAAGCGTGCACTGCAGTACTACTTCTTCCAGGACACCGTTTTTACTTGAAAGAACGATTAACAGACACAGTGATTATTCAGGGTTGCATATTTGGCAGACATTTTCTCTAAATGAATAAAGTGAACTTGTCACCTCAAAGAAAACATCCCAAACATCTTTGCCAATGATGAAAGTCAAGCCTTTAATTTTAAGTAAAAACTAAAATTATGGAAAACTTGTAACTATCACAGCAAGTTTGATAGCTTCTCAAATATTTTCCCTATGAAATCAACAGTGATGCTAACAAATATGGTTTTTTGCATGAACAATGAAATATGTCGACATTTGGGTGTCTCTGACCCAGAGAACTGGCAGGTGCAGATGAGCAAGACATGATGTTACCAAATCATGCAGAGGTTAAAAAAAACTATTCAAACTGCAAGATAAACTGATGGATTTTAACATAATAGAGTCGTATATAAAGTTCAGTGATAAGGTTTTGGATCCCACATTGTAAATAATCTTTCAGTAGTAGTTCAGTTTTGGTGTAGTGTCAAAGAATAAACAGTTGTATTTAAAAAGACTATTAAAATGCTCTTCCCTCTCCCAACTACACATCTGTTGAACCCTATACCCCATATTGCACAGTGAGCCAGTCTGTAAAGGGATCTGCACTAATATGAAACAGGCCACCTTTCTGACAGTTTTTGTTAGGATAATTTAATTTTCACAGAAGTATATCATTTGTTAACATGTAATTGGCTGAGTATTATTAATCACTATAAATAATTTTAAAGTTGTAATTTCTAATCCAATAAATATTGATGAGCACAACTAATATAAGCAAAAGCTCTTTGGGGAGTCCTCAATATTTAATGAGTGTAAAGTATCGTCCCAAAAAGTTTGGAACCGCTGGTCTAGGAAATAGATATCCAACTGTGAAATTTGAAGAAATACGACTTCTTCATAAATTTGCAATAAAATGAACAGTACTACTACGTAGATAGACATTAATGATAGGGAATGTGGTAAAATAGTTATTCCTCTTCTCTTTAGTTTTTAACTGAGTTATCACATGTATACAATTGTGCACATTTGCAGAATGAAGCAGTGTCCTTAGAAGAAATAAGAATTAGAGTCGTACAAATGCTTGGATCTCTAGGAGGACAAATAAACAAAAACCTTGTAACAGGTAAACTTTTTCTCTTAAGCTAATCTCTGTAGCTATATTTGCATTTTAATTTGTATACATAAAGATCATAGTATTTTATGATCCTTATTACTGTGGGTAAGTTACGTATTTTCAGATGTTATAGAGAGTAAGATATTTCACTTGAAAAAGCGCTTTGACTGTAGTTGTGCATTTGGAATAATTCATTCCACTAACAGAGCAAGTGTCCGACCTTGATTTTTGTTAAGCATGTTTTCCATTTTGAAACATCTGATTCAACATTCTTTTCTGTATTAAACTTTGTACCAGGGAATTTAACCTTCTTAAAGCTCAGTATTTTTAATACGTGAATATTTTTGATTGTTTTTATGAGAATTAACATTTTTGATTAGCAAAAACTCATCTATTTCCATTTTCAAAATTTGATGTTAAATGTAGTAGTGACTCTTGGTTGTGTAGGAAAGTAGAAAATAAGAAAACATTTTAAAAAGGGGAGTTTTAATATAAATGTTGTTCTTTTACCATTTTTTTTAGAAAAATCCTTTAAGTAATTCTCACTGAATTTAAATATTCCAGACTGTTAGACTTGTTTGAAAATAATTTTACTTAAGTTAAATTCAAAAGTAGTACATCGGTGTTAATATTATAATTACATATATAAAGCAGATGAAAAAGGAATGATGAATAAGGTGTTTTTATTTATTTATTAAGTTTATCAGTACAAGTTAGATATGCATAACCATCACATTCGTCATAGGGAATTTGTATCTGTACATGATATATCTTAGTTCCTCTTTTTTTCCACTCCCCTCTCCTCTCTTCAACTCCTCTCCCTCTCCTTATTTACACAGCTTTGTTTCCATTTTATCTTTTTTTTCCTCATTTTTTTCTTTTTTCCTCCCCCCCCCACCGAAATCCCCTTTCCCTTTGAAGAGTTACTTCCTATTTCACAATATCTATTATACATTTTGGTCCTTACTTACACTTTCAATTTCTCACACCACAGAGACAGTGCGATATTTACACACATGTCCAGTTTATTTCACTTAAGTGTATGGTCTCAAAGTCCATCCATTTAACTGTGTCTCAAGTTTATCCTTCTTTATGGCTGAGTAGTACCCTATTGTATTAAAAAACCTCTTTTTTTATCCATTCGTCGGTTGATGGGCATTTGGGTTGTTTCCAAGATTTAGGTATTACAAATTGTGCTGCTATAAACATGGGTGCACATACATTGCTGTGGTATGATGATTTTAATTCTTTGGGGAAGATACCAAGAAGGGGAATAGCTGGGTCAAATGGAACCTCTAGTCCTAGTTTTTTGAGGAATCTCCACACTGATTTTTCACAGTGGTTGCACCAGTCTACACTCCCACCAACAGTGGAGAAGGGTTCCAAATAAGATATTTTAAAAAGTTTAACAGCACCGGCTTGGGTGATGAGATGTAGAACAATTGGTACTGGGAGAATTTTGATGGGAAAATCACTTTTTCTAACTCTTCTTTGTCAGCTGCATCCTCAGATGAAATGATGAAGAAATGTGTGGCATGGGACAGAGAAAAAAGACTCAGTTTTGCAGTACCTTTCAGAGAGATGAAGCCTGTCATTTATCTGGATGTATTCTTGCCTCGAGTCACCGAATTGGCTCTTTCAACTAGTGATAGACAAACTAAAGTACTTTTATTTTTCACTCATTGTTTATGTCTGTTGCTTTTAAAATATATAGTATTGGTTAGGAAATACATAATATAGTCTAGCCATTCCAATATCATTAATTTTATATTTTCTGTAACTAGAAAGAAGTAGGTACCATTGATAAGTGCAAGTTAAACATAAATTATCTTAATAAATACTAAACTGGCAAAGCATTAATTGTCAAACATTTTTCATAATGAAAAATGAAGTAAAAAAGGCATTCAGTGTTTTATTATCCCCTTAAAGTGGGAGCTTAAAAACAGGTACAGCAGATAAAATCTCAAATTTTAATTTGTAAATATCTGAAGTGCTTTAAAAATATATTTACTAAAAGTGATAGTTGCAATGTGCTTACAAGTGAAGCGAGATTATACAGTTCTGTAATGTGGCAGCTTTGAAATATATTTCTTATGAATAGTCTCAGTGTCTAAAGCTTTTACATTTCAATTCTTAACTCCTAGATACTGATGAAAGTGAATAGATGGGCCAGTGAGATAGCTCAGCGGCATAAGCGTCTGCCTGGCAAGCGCAAGGTCCTGAGCTCGACTCCCGGTACCCACATACAAAAAAAAGGCCAGTGATATTGCTCAGTGGCACGGGCACCTGCTGGTAGGCGTGCAAGGTCCTGAGTTCAACCCCCAGTACCCACAAAAAAAAAAAAAAAAAGAAAGAAAGTGAATAGAAACCTTAATTTAAGAAGTGCTTCTCTGGTCAGTTTTTTATCTGGATTACTTGTGGCTTATCTGTAAAAGTTTTTCTTCTTAAAGGCCAAAATTGAATATCATTTGAAAATACTCTCTTGTGAACATGATAATTTAAACTTTGTTGAACTCCTGGCCTGTTTTAGGTGGCAGCTTGTGAACTGTTACACAGCATGGTCATGTTTATGTTGGGAAAAGCCACTCAGATACCTGAAGGTGGTCAGGGTTTGCCGCCCCTGTACCAACTCTACAAGCACACTTTTCCCGTGCTCCTTCGCCTTGCATGTGATGTGGATCAGGTGAGTGCATGATTTGGGATCTGAAACAATTTCAAAACCTGAAGTGTGGTCTCCTTCAGGGGCCAGCAGAGCTTGCTGCATATTGGAATCACCTAGAGATCTTTAAAAACTAGTATTGTTCTCTTTTATGCTTTTGGTTTGTCATACAGGAGAAACAATGAGATATTTAAAGTATGTGTCCAATTTATTTCACTTAAAAGTATGGTCTCAAGGTGCATCCATTCCCTATGATGAATGTGATCAATATGTATGACAAATATATACTAATAAAAATAAAGTTTAAAAAAAAAACTAACATTGTTGCCTGGCTGCTACCCCAGATGCTCTGATTTAATCAGTTAGGATGTGACCTGGGGATCTGAACTTTTAAAAATCTTCCTTAGAAACAATGTACCTAGAGTTTGGGAACCACTGTCTTAGTTATGGCTATCAAGAATCTAGGCACCCTTAAGAGGTCTGCCTGTCACCTTCCTCAGGGATGGACACAGTCTTTCAGGGAATGGAAAAGACCTCTCCTTGGCTGGGAGGCATGGAAGAAATGGCCACCATTTCCTGATGACTTCATGGACAAATCCTCCACTGCTGCCATGAAGCAGAAAACCAGAGAAATCTCAGTTTGTTTTATGAAGCAGGCATAAATCCGATATCAGGGCATGCACATAAAAAAGGAACACAAAACTCACTGAATAAATACAGGTGGAAAATTCTGCAGTATATATGAATGAATGAATGCAGTCCAGTAGTGTGTTAAGATGCACCGTGATTAAATAGGATTTATACTTAAACTGGAAATTTATCATAAAATAGATTTAAAAAGTAGCGATCCTCTCCGTAGAAGCCTAAAAAGCTTTTGATTGGTGCTGGTAAATAGGAATGGTTTAATAGTACCTTGTTTTGTTTTGTTTTTCCCTGCTGGGGACTGAACCCAGGACTTCTCACTGAGCTACATCCTCAGCCTTTTTAAAAATTAGAGGTAGTTCTTACTAAGTTACTGAATTGCCCATGTTAGGCTTGAATTTGATATCTTCCTACCACAGCCTCCCAGAGTGCTGGGATTAGAGGCATGTGCCATCATGTCCTGCTTTAATATTATGATACACATCTACCTGAATCTGACAGCCAAACCATCCTCTGTGTGAAGCACTAATGCATCCTTGTGCTTTGGCCCCCAACAGTGGGGGTGCCTGTTGTTAGGAGTGTTTCCTCAGTAGTTAAAGTAGGCAGTGTTGGGAGAGCTAGCTGCCTCTCCTTTGTATAAACAGATTAAATCTCTTTTTCTGTGTGTTTCTGCCTGTGGCAACAGGCTTTGGGGTCTGTGTGTGTAGGCTACTGATCTGGCTTTTGTTTTGTCTTGAGGGTGTCTATCCTGACAGTAAACCACAGGGCATTATTTGCTTTGTAAAATGAATAATAATCTATCTTTAATCTAGGATACCTTATGTGCACACTCAAGATCAAATTAATAAAGATGAATATTTAAAAACCCAACCATATCTACCCAAAATTTCTCTCCTAATTAAAGGAACAGTGAGCTTTAGTATGCATGTTTTTCTTTGCTGAACTCTTAGAAGGTGGAAAAGCAGTTAGAAAGAATGATTCATCATAGAATTGAACTAGAAAAATAGTAGTAGTGGTAATTTTGTTTCATTTTGTCCCACTGCAAGTGCCATTTAAATACTTAATTTCCAGTGTTCATTTACCATGAAGGAAATAAACTCCAGTGGTATTATTTCTTCAGGTGACAAGGCAACTGTATGAGCCACTCGTTATGCAGCTGATTCACTGGTTCACTAACAATAAGAAATTTGAAAGTCAGGATACTGTCGCCTTACTAGAAACCATATTGGTGAGTAGTAGTTGCTTCTTTTCATGTGATTCTCATTGACTAGTTAATGTGTATTTAGAGCTTTAGGAAAAGTTACCTGTTAAGACTCCAAAATGTAGCCTCTAGCGAGATCATTTTGTCTTATTTTTTATGTTGTATTTGTTTTATTATTCCATTTTAATGGATATGATGCCATATTTATTTACTTAAGTGACATTTCCAAATATCTGCAACTAAATACTAGTTCTTATGTGTTTTTGTCCTGTTTGGGGGATGATACTTATAAATTGACAAATGTTATCAACATTAAGTGTGTTGTATGTACGTGTATTGAGGTTGTGAGGAATAAGGATGTTCTTTTCCTTGGTTACAGTGATTTAATATTCATAGTATAGTACTTAACAGTAAAAGGAATTTTTTTTTTTCTTTTTTTTGTGGGTACCAGGGGTCGACCTCAGGACCTCGCACGCCAGCAGGCGCCCATGCCGCTGAGCGATATCACCGGCCCTTTTCTCGTATGTGGGTTCCGGGAGTCGAACTCGGGCCCTCGCGCTTGCCAGGCAGGTGCTTACGCTGCTGAGCCATCTCACCGGCCCAGTAAAAGGAATTATTGAGTCTGTCTAGTTTTTTCCTGCATCAACACCTAAAGGGGCCACCCTAGACACAGCAGCTTAGCTTTTATGTAGCACTCTAAGAGATGGCAGAGGCAGAGTCCTTAGGATTTGGTCATTGTTCACTGACGACAGAGGCAGTGAGGTTGGCTAAGCTCTAGCAGGGCATAATGCCAATTTTGTGTTAAAGGCATGTTGTGGGTGAACTGTACCCACATTTATTCTTTAGAATATTTCTATTGATGAATTATTAATTTTAACTTAATGAGTTTTATTGTATTAAACAGTGAGTACTTAATAGGAAAAATAAAAAAATAAAGTATTGAATTTTTAATATGTATTGTTAATAAAAAAGCATCAAAATTTTCAAAATAACTGTTTTTTGGTGTACAAAGTAAAAAAATAACAAAGAAATTCTTATATGAACCACAATGAAAATACAAGTAGAACTCTACAACAAAAATAATCTTTGCTTTGTCACACCCAAGGCAGTCTTCACACATTATAACTGCATGTTCCATGCAAACCTCTCACTTACACTGACAGCACATGTGCTTAGCTCTCCTTTCCTGTATGGCAAGCCTCTCTTGTCTTCCTCTTTCTTTGTCAGGAACTTCCTACTATATTTACAACATACACTTAGCAGAAAAATAAGGTATCAATAAAATAAAACATCAAATATGTAATGAGTGCTTAGAATAGACATCAACATTTTCACATCAGTTGTTTACTTACAAAAGCTAAAGGATAACATCAGAAATAAAAACCTATGTGAACTACAATGTAAATACAAACAAAGGTCAACCACAGAAATAATCTTTGCTTCAACTGTAACACTCAAGACAGTCTTCACACATGACAACTGCATGTTCGATGCACAAGTATTGCTTACACTGATAGCATGTATGTTTTGTTTTCCTGTCCTTTTTTGTAGGGCACAGTTGACGTCTTTTTGGTTTTCCTGTTGTAATAGGTCTTTGTGATGTTGCACCTGCTTGTTCACCTGTCAGCTCACCAGTGTGCTCCATAATTTTTTTGCCTAGTTTCCTGGGTAGAAACATTTTGTTCTGTAAGGTCCGCGGAAGAGGGGTCCGAGAAAGGAGACGCTCCAAGAACCACACAGGCTCTTATGTAAAAGGCACGGGGTTTATTGAAAGGCTACACCGGCGTAGGGTCACCCAGCGAATGTGCCGAGGTGACCCCGAAGGGCAGAAGCAAGGGGTTTCTATAGGGTTGGGCATGGTAATGAGGGATAGGCAAGCAAAGTTTACGGAAGCCAATCGCAGAGAGTTAAGGGGTACCTAGTACATTCATTGGTTACTTAGGGGAACCTATGGGCAGGGGAGTTCAGCAAACGGGCAACCAATCAGTTTGAGAAAGGCTAACAAAGGAACCCGGGCGTGGGAATGCAGCCCGCGTGCAGGCTTGGGTCACTGACCAAATCACATGATTTCCAGGAATTTACCCTGATGTGGGGAAACAGAAACTTAAGAAACTTATCTATTTAAAACGGAAACTTAGAAACTTGAGCTAACATATTGTGACGATAGCAGCCATTTTGTAACCCAGCCTCACACATCAGAATTACAGTTGTACAACCTAAACTTTATACCAAATCACATCAAACCTCACAGTTCTTCCTCCACTGTGAATGATTTCTTATGAATTCCAGTCCCAATGCTCTAAGAAAACTTCTCCGTGATATTTTGCACTTGTTGTTTTCTTTGTAAACTATCAAATTAATTATGCCATGTGTTTAGGATCAAGTAAAACACAACCATTGGCCAACGCTTTATGTTTCGAGTGACCTCATAGTTGCTGCATAACTCAACAACATCTACTTTGCCTTTGGTTGTAAAAAGTTACCATCTCAGGCTTCAGTTTTGTTGAGGTTTTAGTATAGTTAGAAACAAAGGAGCTGAGTCACTCCCTTCCCTTCCCTTCTTTAAACTGTAAAAGTCACACCACCTTAATATACTGCCTAATGCTGCAGCGACCACCATGATTCAGATGGTGTGTAAATTGTTTGACCTTTTGAAATAAAACTCTCAAACAATGAGTGGATAGCAGCCAAATCATTAGTTCTTTTTCTTTCTCAGTGGGTGATTTTGTCAACAAACCTCAGGCAATTTTGAAGGAAACCATATCTCCTCAGTGACATTGTTATTCTACAAACCTCAAGCCCACACCCATTAAGTCTTTTACATCCATAAGTCTTTTACATTCCTGCCATTATCATGAGAAAACCCTGCTAAGTACTGCAGACCTGTTCACCTAGTGAGCTTTCAGTTCACCTAGTGAGGTGTCGTAATAAACACATTCTTGAGTATGGCTGCTGGTGCATACAGAATGTTTTACTTGTATTTCATCATTTGTGTATTTCACAACATCTTATGACATTTTGTCTTACAATTTCTAACATTGAATGACAGTGCTGACATTCTATCCAATAGGTTTCACCCCTGCCAAGATCCTCAACTATATTTTCGGATCTGGTTCTAAGATTGGATCGTTCTATTTGGTTGTATGACCATTTTGTACCATTTCAACTAGTCAAATATGTACTAACGTTGTTGCTTTGTTTGTCATCTGAGTCAAGAAGGTCTTCATTCCCTGTGTCTGTATTGGTTAATTCTTGCTCCATTTCACTATCACAGGAACTTTGGCTCCTTCCTTTTACAAAATCACTCAGACCATTATTGGACCCTACCTTCATGACCTCACCTAATCCTTATATGTCCAGTCTCCATATACCATTAATATGACTGTGAGGATTAAGTTTCAACATGGGTTTTAGGACAAACACCTGGACCACAGCACAGTGTTTACCTTTACTCCTAGAAACAAGAAATACCACTTCTTCAAATTCCTGTAACTCTGTTACCTTCTTGAATTCTAATTAGCACTGTAGTCAAGTATTTCTAACATATATAGTAGGATGTTAGGCAGAACTCCCTTATTTCAGTGTTGAGTGGACCTTTTCAAGTTAAACTTTTCCTGTATAGATTTGAAAGAGAATACAACTAGAGTGAAACAGACATTAAGGAGAATAATTTTCTGTGTGACTGTCAGTCACATTTCTTTGGCTGTTTTCTGGATTCAGGTATTTAGAGCCATGTGTTCATGAGGACTGTTCTTCCAAGAAGTTATATTTTCAGAACCATGCCTCTGTATGATTTTTGTTTTGGTAAAAATGCAATTTCTTTGGATTTCCAAGGTTCTTGTTCTCTTAACCTCAATATAAAAAGCTCTTTACTACTGTTATGAGGTGGAATCAGCAACCTCAGAAATTCTTGGGATATAGCCATTGTGTTTCTTCAGAAAGGAAAAGATAGTTTTGTTATTATGACATAAAATATTAGTCTGTTCTCTGCTGCTATACCAGAATACCAGTCTGTTCTCTGCTGCTTAATTCTGATTACTGCCCTAAGACCCACCTTCAGATGCCACCTATGTATCAATTTAGAGATTAAGTTTCCAACACATGCTTTTGAGGCACAGATTCAAATATCACAGTATTTTCTCCCTTTTCCATGGATTTTCAGTTTATTAATTTGTTTTAAAAGATATTTTCTATATGCCAGAAGAGATTATTTTGAGTTTGCATTCTAGACAAGAAGATTGGTTTTCTTAGTGTTTATATTTTTGTCTAGTGCTATAAATAATTTTCAGAACAATAATGTTCAGAAGCTGAGGAAGGGTACTCACTTGCCATTTTATGGTTATAAAAGTAAGATAGATTAAAAAAATTAAGTGAAATTGCCATAAAGAAGGATAAATTTGAGACATTTCTAGCTAAATGAATGTACGTTGAGACCATACTCTTAAGTGAAATGAATCAGGCACACATGTGTAAGTACCACATTGTTTCTGTGGTGTGAGAAAGTGAAAGTGTAAATAAGGACCAAAATGTATAATAGATATTGTGAAATAGGAAGAAAATGTTCAAATGGGAAGGGGAACTAGGGAGGGGGGAAGGAGGAGAGGGAAAGGAAGGAAGGGACAAGAAAAAAGAAAAGAAGGAAAAGATGGAAACAAAACTTTTGTAAATAAGGAAGGGAAGAGGGTTTAAAGGGAGGATGGGGAATGGGGGAAAAAAAGAATCAAGATACATCATGTACAAGTACAAATTCCCTGTGATGAAGATGATCATTATGTATACCTAAAATGTATACCAATAAACTTAATTAACTTTTAAAAAGTGAAATAATGTCTTTGTTTTGTTTCAGGATGGAATTGTGGACCCTGTCGACAGTACTTTAAGAGATTTTTGTGGTCAGTGTATTCAAGAATTCCTTAAATGGTCCATTAAGCAAACAACACCACAACAGCAGGAGAAGAGTCCAGTAAACACCAAATCCCTTTTCAAGCGACTGTATAGCTTTGCACTTCACCCTAATGCTTTCAAGAGGCTGGGAGCCTCACTTGCCTTTAATAACATCTACAGAGAATTCAGGTGTGTAAGGCAAGTGATAGACAAGAGTGTAAAAGACACTCTTGAAACTTTCATTGGAGAGCCAGGCGTGGGTGTGCATGCTTGTAATCCCAGCACCTTGGGAGGCTGAGGCAGCAGGATTGCCACAAGTTCAAGGCCAGCCTGGGCTCCATAGTGTGTTCAAGGCCAGCCTGAACTACATAGTGAGACCCTGTCTCGGAGAAAAGAAAAAAAAAAGAAACTTTCAGTGGTGATTTTATTTTTTTAGTTTATTTATTTATTTATTTATTTTTTGTGGGTACCGGGGGGTCGACCAGCAGGTGCCCGTGCCGTTGAGCGATATCACCAGCCTCTTTTTCATATGTGGGTTCCGGGAGTCGAACTCGGGCCCTCGCTCTTGCCAGGCAGGCGCTTAAGCCGCTGAGCCATCTCACCAGCCCATCAGTGGTGATTTTAAAAAGTGACTTGGTATTTAATTCTATTCGTGTATTTCTTTATTAGACATTTAGTAATTACATGTTGGATTCTGTGCATAAGATTACAAGTGAATTAAAAGTGAATTTGCCCTGAAGAAGCTTAAAATTACTGAGAACACAGAAGCATAATATCCCAGAATTTTTGAAATTGTAACAAAAGACACTTATACGGGGTCTTTTTGGAGCACAAAGGAAGACTGTTTAATCTAGTCTGAAGATTAGACAGGGCCCCTCAAACAGGGCATAAAGGATGAGTGGGAATCAGCCAAGGTGTTTCAGATCAAAGGGGTAGAATAGAAATAAGTAGGATGGCACCTGAGGTGATAAAAGACGTTTGGTATTCACGGACTCTGGTGTCTGAGGCTTGGATGGAAGTGGAGTGAGACTGGTGAGCAGGGTTTTGGCTGCTGAGGCCAAGTGGGAATCACCTCTAGTGACAGTGAGTTCATGGAGTCCTTTGAACATGGAGCAGCACAGTTAGATTTCTTCTTAGAATCTGCCTGCTGATCGCCGCATGGAGAATGGATCTCAGTGGGACAAGACTGAAGGGTGGACACCAGTGAAGAGGCTGTCTCAGAAGTCCAAAAATAGACAGTCAGTGAGCCAGGGTGGTGGCGGTGGACATTTGTTCATTCTTCATTCACTCAGCTTCCCTTGTTAAGAACATTAAATGACAGGCTTTGTGCCACATGCTGAAGATGCAAAGATGCAACGCTTCAGTATGGTTACATTTCAGATAGAAAGGTGGGTTATGATTAATAACACAAATAAATGTAAACTTTATGACTGAAATCAGTGGTATTAAATAGTGGTGCATAATTACTAAGTGATCTGACAATGAAAATCTGACCTTGTTTGGTTAAAATAGCTTCTCTGGAAGTGGCACCTGGGATAGAGAAGAAGCAATCAGTATTAAAAGTAAGATAAGAGGCAGCTGGGGTATTACTCAGGTAGAGCATGTGTGTGGCATGCTGAAGGCTCTAGGTTTGATTGCTGGTGCCAAAAAAGAAAACCCTAGATGGATGGGAATCTCCAGTGTGTGTGTGTGAATTGACTATAGAGTTTGAAGCCATATGTTATTTTAAAAATCTTTTTATACTATGAAACCTATAAGAACGTGTAAATGTGTGAAGTCTATAGAAATATAACAAGTTCCTACATACTTACCCTAGGTTGAGAGATAGGATCTTACCAGCATTATAGAAACCTCCCCTCTTCTTCCCAGAGGTATTCATTTTTCTTTCCTGTCACTTCCTTCCTCCTTTTCTTTATAGCTTGTTGTCTATACATGTATCTCTAAACAGTATATTCTTTCATTTTGGAAAGCAGGTAGAAAGTGTAACCTTGCCTCACAGTGAGGCAAGGACGGTCTTCACTGACTTCAACCTCCCAGAGAGATCACAAGGGCCCTTTGAGGAGGGTAGTTCTGTAGGGTCCGTAGTCCTAACAGGCTGTACTCTCCAGAGATAGCCATGAAGTGGCCCAGTACCTGATGTCCAGGAAAATATCCTCTAAGGGTGTGGTTACCCTTTAGTTTCTGCCTTTTAGCTCATAGTGCCCATCTTGTCTGTCAGGAGTAGGTGAAAGCAAAATGCTCCTGTGAGTAAATGAGCACTATTGGCTGATCTGGGCAGAACATAGAATAGAAACCTCAGTCACGTGCTCATGGTAGACCAGGCTCAGAGAACTTGGGTCTGGATCACCTGGACCTTTTGTGCAGATTGAAGGAACCATGCAGTCATGGCTTGGTTGAGAGATCTGCCAGCGTGTCTGTTCCACAGTCCCTGCCCCTCTGTCTCCATGTTTTTGCCCATCCTGATTTTGCTTATTGGGAGCTTTCTGTATTTTTAGGGTGTAAGATGTTGGAGGATACGTGAGGCTTGTGGAACTCTGAAAGGCCCTGCCCATCTTGAGATTCAAATTTTAAAAGAATTATTATACTCCTGCCAGTGCAAGCACCAGTTTCCAGTTCTTGTAATTCCTCCCCATCCTCTGTGCTTCGTTCTGCTGCTTTTGTTCCATCAGTGTATCCTTCCTAGTGGAAGGTGCAGCTTCCAAGTGCTCATTGCTGGGGGGAGGATCTGAAGACTCCACTAGAACTTTCCATTCTTGGTTTTCTGTGAACTCCTGTGAGAGTTAGCGCCTATACCCATGGTTTTGTATTTAATCGTTTGCTGTCCTGTGTCATTAAGGAGAACATTTTTCCAGTGAGAGATCTAGTCTCTGCAACCACCCATGGGCTTTCTCTGTGGTCATATATCATTTAATGATAAGGATACATTTTGAGAAATGTGCCTTTAGGTGATTTTGTCATTGAACATCACAAGAGTGTACTTAACACAAACCAAGACGGTTAAAAGGATGCCATGAAGGAAATAAGCTTACGGGACCTCTGTTGTATATATGTTCTGTCATTGACTGAAATGTCATTGACTTACATATGACCGTGTAAGTAGATGGTCCACAGATGTTGATTGAACTAATTACTTGAGTGTACCAGATAAAAGGTTTAAGGGTTTACTGTTGATGCGGACTTATTTTAGGTAGGTTGAAAACTTTTACATTTTCCTTTGTTTTCAAAGAATATGGATATGGTATCAGACCTCTTTACCCCTACACTGAATTTTAATGAAGTGGTCAGAATAGTGGTTCCAGGATTCTGTGCCAGGAACAGTCCTACAATGGGAGAGGAGGAAAGGTGCGAGCAGGCGAGCATGAAGAAAAGCCTGTGCTGCCTTGTGGTTTATACTGCATGAGGCTTTAATCTGCTCTCGAGGAAGTAGTGTTCTTTGAGAAGTGCTTTAGGTTGTTTTATATTGAAAACCTTTGAGCCTTTAAAAACAAATATTCAAAGGTTGCATTTTTTAATACTATTCTTTCCTTTATCCTTTCTGTCTTATTATTTTCTTAGGTGGACTTAATATTCTTTACTTTACAGGGAGGAAGAACCCCTGGTAGAACAGTTTGTGTTTGAAGCTTTGGTGATATATATGGAAAGTCTGGCCTTGGCACACGCGGATGAGAAATCCTTAGGTATGTGTCTGTTGCTCTGTTCGCATGTTGATCCTGTTTGCCTGAAGGTTTTAAAAGCTGTTCCACTTGAGAGTTAAACCTCAGGTGATTCTCTTATAATGTTTTCTTCTTTCCACGTCTCCCTTAAGTAAGTCCCATATGCTTATCCAGGTCCCAGGTCTAGTTTATAAAAGGTTTTTCAGGGGCCGGTGAGATAGCTCAGTGGCATAAGCGCCTCCCTGGCAAGTGCGAGGTCCTGAGTTTGACTCCCAGAACCCACATAAAGGAAAAAAAGGGCCGGTGATATCGCTCAGCGGCATAAGCGCTTGCTGGCAAGTGCGAGGTCCTGAGGTCGATATTTTATACAAAAAATTAAGTTAAATTAAATTAAAAAAAGGTTTTTCATGCCCTAGTTCTCTAAGACTTCTCATATCCCCCTGGTGGCTACAGATCTTGGCTGCTGGTTGATGAGGGATCTGCCCAGGGCAGGTGGCCAGTGCAGCCAGTCAGTGGCTATGGTGACAAACATCTATGGTGAATGTACAGATTCACGGAGCTGGGGAGAGCTGGGCACAATAACCACTGAAATGTGGGCAGTGTCTCTGAAGTTAACGATAATTTAGGAAACAGAAAATAGGTTTCACTACAAGATTGTGCTAAAGCTATTTGAGTCATGATTAAGGAGTATTAAAAAGACACTAAGTCAGAAGTGTGCTAAAGTAGCTAAGGGTAATAATGATAGTCTTTACAATTAAATTCTGTCTAGAAGCTGGTAGGAACTTCATAGAATTTTTGATCTAGACTTCTTAAAAATCTCTGTTGGTTCCAATGCTTGCTATAGTCAGGACACAGGCCCAGAGTGTAAGCAAGGGATTAGGTCACATAGTTATGGATGGCAGGGCTTTTCTTTCACTTACCTAGACCTTGGGTTTCTGTTTCTTTCTTAAAAAGACAGGCTGAGCTCTGTTATCCTTTATGCTGATATTCCTCCATGGGAAAAATTGCCTAGAATTTTATTCTGGCTTAGCCTAAATTTTATTTTTGTGTCTTAGTTACCCATATAGGTGAATTTTCTAAACAAGCAAAACTTTATTCTTTCCAAAATCGTTGCCATGTGCCAAGCCCTGGATTCAATCCTCAGCACCATTAAAAACAAAAACAAAAACAAAACCCTTTTTCTTGGTGCATAGGTCACCACTCATCTTTTTCTCCTTCTCTAAATAATCCTAGACCTCTGTGGGTAGTTTACCATCTTAATTTAGTTCTCCTTTTGTAGTGGCTGTACTCTAAAACTGTAATATAGTTTATCCTACATAGAAGGAGGTCAAGGAACCTATACCCCTTTAAGAATAGCCTTGAATTGAGGCACACAGGTTCTGGCCTGGCATGGGGTTTTGTATTGCCTAAGTCTCCCTCGTCTCCATTCTGTGACAAAAGGCTGTATGTTGTTCCCCAGCAGCACTGGTGGTGCAGTTTCTAGTTGGATGTGGTGTTTCTCTGTGTGTATACATGTGAACAGGCATGTGCCATTCTATTCTACAGTCTTAAGTCTGGGTTTTGTTTCTGTTTTTGGACATGCAGTATATTTTGTATTCTGAGGGATGAGGCAATGTTAAAGCTAAGTAAAATTAGATTTTTCAGTAGAAAATCAGGCCAACAGATTATGATACTATTTCATTAGTGATAATCAGTTGTATGTTTTCTTGGGAATCTGTTTGGTTCTGAAAAACAGGTACAGTTCAACAGTGCTGCGATGCTATTGATCACCTAAGGCGCATCATTGAAAAGAAGCATGCTTCTTTAAACAAAGCAAAAAAACGACGTTTACCAAGGTATGTGCCACTGTTTCTCTTGCCATTTTTTTCCTCAATATAAAATAAATTCTTAGTTGATAGAAGACAATTGGGATGGATATGTAGAAGTATAAAGCACTCATTTTCTGAACAAAAATTGTGTGGAAATATGAAAAGTTACTTTTCCAGAGGAGATAAAAAGCTTTATGTTTGAAAATCCTTGGCTTAAGGTATGAGTTATTTGATCTTGGTTGGCATAATAGATACAAATTGAAAATTAGTTTTGAAATGGAGACAGTTTATTTTACCTATACTAATTTTTATTATATTATATTTATCTTTTTTTTCTTTTTTTAGTTCTGGAAATTTAACCTAGGGACTGGTACATGCTAGGCAAGCATTCTCCCAGTGAATTACACCCCAACCCCTAACTGTACTAATTTTGAATACAAGTTTGATGTGGAATTATTTGATATAGATTATACACAAACAGTTATGCAGTAAATTTTGAAGTATAAGAACTGAACATCGAAATACTAGAATGTGACAGACATGGTATTACAGAATTATGAAACAAAGCTGCTCAAAGCTAAGGCTGGGCATCTGTCAGTGGTTTCTGGTCAACACTTATTTCCATCCCAGCTGTGCCTCATTTTCCAACAGGGTGAGAAAGCCCTGCATCATCCCCTCTGGGTCTCTACAGTGTCTGTTGGGGAGGCCTGGTTATCTGTGCTGGCAGCACAACTCTGGACAAACATGATCTCATGTAGATTGGATGTTAATAATTTCCCTGTTTTAGAACTGATTCTTCCAGATTCTTCTGTAAGCTTAAATTTTAGCTGGAGGTCTAGTTACAACATGTACTACTGGCCTGGCTGCAGCCTCAGGATTCCTTTGTCAAGTCTGAGGTAGAGACAGAGAACTTGCTTTTGTAACTATTTTACAGATGATGCTGATACAGCTGGTCCAGGGTCCACACCTTTAGAAGCACTGCTTTAGACTCTAAGCTCTCCTTTCTTCTGAGGGATATTGAAACGAAAACATGAAAATAGCTGGTGCTGGTCTGTAAAGAAACATTTAAAAATTTTTTCCAGTTAAAAAATAAAATGAAGGCTATCAGCTTTTAGGGCCCATTTAACCTGTGATGTTTTGATTTCATTCTAATGATAATACTTTAAAATGAGTTTTAATGAGGTTTGTACATGTATCAATGTGACAAAATTGAGTTTGTGATTTCTGGACTCTTGCATAGCTAAAAGTTGAATGTTGGAGAGTGTGTAAATGATACTGTATTCTTTCTGTGCAGAGGATTCCCACCTTCAGCATCATTATGTTTATTGGATTTGGTTAAGTGGCTTTTAGCTCACTGTGGAAGGCCCCAAACAGAATGTCGACACAAGTCCATAGAACTTTTTTATAAGTTTGTTCCTTTACTGCCAGGTATGTTGTTTCATACATCCTAAGAAATGATGAGTTACTGTAGAGATGCAGACTTATTAAAAACATGATCTTTCTAATGATAAAGGCTATTCCAAAGCTGTTTATCTAAAGAAAGACATGTATAGATTGAGTTTCAGAGATGAGACCAAAAAAAACCCAAACAGCCACCATCTTCCTATTATTTAAATGTGTCACAGATAATATTTCTAACAAATTAAAAAAATAAGAATGTCCAATATCATTTCAGATTTGTGTGACAGATGATAGATTATGACTATAAAAAAGTATTATTTTGATGTTGGTCAAATTGTACAGAAGAAATAAATTCAGAATTTTCCAGTATCTTTTTTGCTGTACTGCTGTTTTGCTTTTTCTATCCCATTTGAAAGAAGAGTTGGGTGACCATCACAGTTAACATAATATTCAATTAGACCCAAAATATTAATTTATTTAAATAATACAGTTAATGTAGCTAATAAGAAATTGCCTGAATCCTAAGTCTGAATGATCCCAGGTCATTGTGAAAGTAAAGGAAAACAATGAACTATACTTTTCAGGAATTTCTCACTAAGCCATCCAACTATACTTTAGGCTTGAAATAATTACTGAATTAGTCAGGAGCAAATGTATTTTATGTTTTGTCCACTAAGTCTAAACCAGGGGTTAGTACCTTTGACATGGGAAGTTGTGTCCTAGGACAGAGCCAGGCCCTGCCCCCTGCTGTCCCCACACACTTGGCATCAATACACAGCCAAGACCAGTGGGCGTGGCATATGCCTCTGATCAGGAAAAGTGCTGAGTGCTTGGCAAAATGTGGGGTGCAGTTAGGGTTACCCAGAAGGATTCTGAATTTTGTTATACTCTGGGATATGTTCTGATGTCTATACTATATATTTCATGCACTATACTTCATATATTATATGCTTATACTATGTATAAATCTATTTAACTGTTCATACTGTATATGCTATGTAATTATGTAGTATAAATTAATCTACTATACTATCATTTTATATAAATGACATGTGTATGTATGTTTAGAGAATTGCTAAAAAATGTTATTCATATTTTAAATTTGTTTGCGCCTGTTAGTTTACGGGGTGTTTATGTGTTGAGTCATTCTCACAACCCTGTGAAGGCAGTCAGCAAAGACAGCCAGCAGAGGGCACCAGTGGCACTGGCCTTGGATGCTTCTGTTGCTCCTCTCCTGCTGCCTACAATAAGAATCCTGTATTTTTTTTTTAAATGCTTGGGAGCAACTTTATATTTTTTTATTTTAATTTACTAGTACAGTGTAGTACATAATGTTTACATCCCTTGTGGGAAGTTGGTACGTGCATGTAATAACACTTTCCAATTCCTTTTCTCATCCTCTGTCTCTACCCTCCCTTCCCCCTCCCTCTCTTGATCCTCTTCCCCTTTGACAACAGTCTATCTCCCTACTTCCTGTTATCTTTTAAAGAGAAACAATGTGGTAGTATTTAAGCTTGTGTGTCTGATTTATTTCACTTAACGTTATGATCTCAAGATGCATCTGTTTTCCTACAGATGACTCGAGTTTATCTTTCTTTATGGCAGAGAAGTACTCTATTGTGCATAGTGGGGCTTTTGGGAACATGAGCACCTGGATCAGTAGGCTCTTGTCCCTGTCGTATGCGAGGCTGTCGGGGAGGCATGGCTTCCTGTGCCTTCTGCATGCTGAGACCCAGAGTGAGCATGAGTGTGCTGCACAGAAGGCCAGAAACAGATGATAGAGTGGGGGGCGGCTGAGAGGGAGAGCTGGGGTGTGCTTTTCTGGACCTTGGACCTGTCTCCTTGCTCAGGTTCCCTTACACTGCTGCCTTAATCTGCCTGTGTCCTTTCTTCTGATGCTTTCTCTTTCACTATTGCTAGCACTTACTGTTTTCCACTCAATGTTTTCTTTAGTTTTTCTTAGTGAAAGTAATGGAATGTATCCTGCTCTTAAAAGTAGTTTTTCTTTGTTTTGTTTTTCTTTTTCTTTTTTGTAGTGCTGGGGATTGAACTCAGGGTCTTAGGCATGGGCAAGTGTTCTACCACTGAGCTATATACCCCAGTCCTGTTTTTCTCTTAATGCTGAAAATATCCTATTCTTTATACATGACATTTTTTCTTGTTTTGGATTCTTCTCTAACTTCATTGGAGGTAGAATGCTTTAATCTTTTCAGAGCTACTGATTTCAGAGCAATATAAGCTGTATATCTTTGGGCTGGGGATATAACAGCGGCACAAGTGCCTGCCTGGCAAGCGCAAGGTCCTGAGTTCAATTCCCAGTACAAAAAAAAAAAAAAAAAAAGACTGTATATCTTTGATATAACTTTTTTTTTTTTTTTTTTTTTTTGTGGGTACCAGGGGTCGAACTCAGGACCTCACACACCAGCAGGCACCCGTGCCACTGAGTGATATCACCGGCCCTTTGTCAGGACCTCACACTTGCCGGGCAGGCGCTTATGCCACTGAGCTATCTCACCAGCCCTATCTTTGATTTAGAAGAGTTTAATATCAAAAAGAAAATATCTTTTAAAAGCCATTTCATGTCATGTCCAACTATTTTTGTAGTGTTTAAAGAAGTTGAGAAGCCAGACCTGATGGTGCACACCTATAATCTCAGCTATAATCCCAACTCAGGAGGATGAAACAGGGAGATTGCCATGAGTTGAAGGCCATTCTGAGCTACATAGTGAGTTCAAAGCCAGCCTGAACTAGATAGTGAGGTCCTGTCTCTAAAAACAAAGAAATTGAGAAGAGTGATTTCTTTTCTTCTTCTTCTTTTTTTTTTTAATTCTTTTAGTTTTTTGAGACAGGGTCTTGATATGTAGTTCAGGCTGGCTTTGAACTTACTATGTAGTCCAGGCTGGCCTCAAACTCCTAGCAATGGGGAGAATGGTTTTGGTGGAGTTACTGTCTTGGTGGTAACTACAGTAAAACAAGTTACAGGTACTATAGTAAAGATTATCCCATGTTATTTTGAACTTTAATTATGCACAACAGTTGAATCAAAGAGTTAATTATATGGAAGTTATTTATAATATATGTTTTAATTTTGTTTCTTTTTAAGGCAACAAATCCCCTTCTTTATGGTTGAAAGATGTTATTAAGAAAGAAGATATTTCTTTTCTCATAAACACATTTGAGGGAGGAGGCAGCAGCTCTGATCGGCCTTCAGGAATCCTTGCTCAGCCAACCCTCTTCCACTTGCGAGGGCCTTTCAGCCTGCGAGCAGCCCTGCAGTGGCTGGACCTGCTGCTGGCAGCACTGGAGTGCTACAACACATTCATTGAGGAGAAGACTGTGGACGCACAGGAGGTCCTGGGTAGGTAAAATTTACCCTTCAGAACCATTGCCTGTTCTACTAGGAGTCACCCTGGGTAGAGAGTTCACTGTATGTCAGAATAACATTAATAACAGACACTGGTTACTTAGTGCTGCAGAAAGAGCTTTACTGGCGTTCTCATTTACATTAGTTAATTTTCTGTTACTGTGACAAAATACCTGAGATAATCAACATAAAAATACAAAAGGTTTATTTTGGCTCACAGTTTTAAAGGTTTCAGTCTGTGATTGGTTGGTCCTGTTGCTCATGGGCCCTTGGGGCGGCAGCACATCATGGTGAAAGCACATGACAGAGTATGCTGCTCACCTTATGTCAGCCAGGGGGCACAGAGAATGAGAGGAAGGAGCCAGGGTCTCGATATCTCTTGCAAGGCCATGTCTCCAGTAACCTGACTTTCTCCCATTAGAGTACATCACCTAAAGGTTCCATTACTTCCTGGTAGTACCAAAGGTTGGTGACCAAGGCTTTTACACATGGGCCCTTGGAGAACACTTACCCAAACTATAGGTCATTTAATGTCACAGCAAGGATTGCAACATGATGACAAAATGGAGCTTATACCAACCTGTGTGAAGCCTCCACTTCCTTTTTTTTTTTGTACTAGGAACCAAACTCGGGCTCATCCATGTTGGGCAAGCACTTTACCATTGAGCTACATCTCCAGCACTTTTCCTGCCATTTTAGTTTTTTATTTGTTTGTTTTTTGTTGTTGTTGTTGTGCTTGGGATTAAACCCAGGACCTTGAGCATGGTAGGCAAATACCATGGTAGGAAAGCATTGGATTACAATTTGAGCTCGCAAGCAACCAGGCAAACCCAGAAATTCTGATATTTAGAAAGGTAAGTAATTGAAGCTACATGCCTGGCACTGAACAAAAACACTGCTCAGTGGGGAAGGGAAACTTCCCCTCCCACAGGGTGGTAAGAGAAAAACTGCAGCATATTCTTGTGAGTGCAGACTTTGCTACTGGACAGAGATACACCCTAAGTAGAAAGAAAATCTGAGTTCACCCATGTGAACACGAACAGGAGTGATAATTCCTAGTGTTATCATCCAGATTTAGGCGGTGTCAGGTTCACAAGCCATTTGATAAGCAGCCCCCCCTCTGTCTCAGAATAAGTAGGGAGATCTGTTTAAACAGAACAGTGGGACACCATCCTGAGTAGCCCCTTTGGCTCTGTAAATGACACAGGAGAGCAGATAACTCCAATCACAACAACTGGATTTTAAAATATCTCCAGTCACAACGACTCCTTTTAAGGGAGGCAGTGGCACCCACATTAATAGTTAGCTTGGGCCCAGGAGAATGCTGTGACATAGAAAAGTTAAAATCGTGGCATTGGGGGAAGCACCGTAGTGCCTAATTTGTGGGAGACTGAATTCCAGGCTAGGAAAGTCTTAGGGGGATAGCCAGATGGTGTAAAACCTAACAGACGGTGGGTACGTTCAACCGGAGGAAGGGAAACACCCAAAAGTAAGGGACCAAGAAGCAGAAAACAGTAGTGATTTGAACTTTGAGACAACAGGAGGTTCGCCTTTTGTGGAGGGGGGGGGCTCTTGACTCTGAGAGCATGGCTGTAGAAGCCAGCAGAAGGCTGAGCGCCTATAGCTTCCCAAACATACACCCTGCATCCTTGTCTCCCTTTTAGAGTGAACCCAACCATAAGCAGGCCACTCCTCTAAGAGCAGGCTCTGGTAAATTACACGGGGTGACCCCCAGCCTGAACTCCCAGGGACTACACCTATGAGAGATTTGGTGAGCCGTCCAGTGTTTCTGGCCTCCTCAATCCCAGGTACCAAGGGGATTGAGTCAGTGAGGGTGGACCAATCCCACCACTGGCAGACCAGCCAGGATATTTATCAGTAACCACTGAGAGGCAGAGCTTACTCTTCAGCCAGCTCTAAACAGCTTTTTGTGTTGGAACAGAAGCAGAGAAAGAGAATTCTGGACTTTAAAAAAAAAAAAAAAATCACATTTCTCCTTTTAACCAGTGGCATCCGATAATAGAAATTTTGGGGAATTAAATGTTTCCAGTATAAATAGCCCTATAGAGAGGAATATCAGAACTGTTTTGTTTTTCTGTTTTTAGTTTGTGTGTTTGTTCAACTATGTATGAATGTTAATTATGACTTTTCTTCAATAGTGTCTCACCTTGTTTTGTTAGATTCTCCCATATCAAATGTTTCTCATAGTGTTTTTCATAGGGTTTTAAAATTTTGTGTCTTTGCTATTTAATTGGATTCAGTCTACCTATATCTTCTCTCATGTTCCAATTCCTTATTCCCGTCCCTTCTCTTCCATCTTTCCCTCTCCTATTCTTTTGTATAGATACTGTCATTAAAACCTTTTTTTTTTTCCTTATCCTGTTCTACATTACTACTCTCCCTTTTCTTTGGAGCCATGCTGGATTGAATAATACACTACATTACCGTAAGTGCTAAAAAGCACGCCAAAAAAAGCTTTACAGCAAGTGTGCACAGGTCTATGACCATGATCTCATCTAGAGGAAGCCATGACCATGTGTCAGAGCAGGAGAGATGGCTGTGTTCGTGTTTGTGCAGGAAATATGGTCATGTTTGTGTTCATTACCCAATGCAGAATTCATGAACAGAAGCAAAATTTTGCCGAACACTTCTGTTCCTGAACTGAATTGTTTATGAACAGAAGCATTCCTGGTACAAGCCTTCCTCCCTCTGGAACTAAGACTTCTAAGCTTCCTGTGAATCCTGGCTGTGGGAGACACGGTACCATATAGTAGATGCTGATTCAAAGCATATACAGCCTTTTGAAGAACTTTGCCCCAGCCCTGCAAGCTGTTGCCACCTAGCTGGTGCTGTAACTGTGTCTTCAAAAGACTATTCCACCTTCCTATCAATCCAGCCACTTCTGGAGGATGAGAAACGTGGTAAGGCCAGTGAATTCCATGAGCTTGAGCCCATTGCCTCACTTCTTTGGCTGTGAAAGGTGTTCCTTGGTCAGAGGCAATTCTATGTGGAATTCCATGACGGTGGATGAGGCATTCTGTGAGTCCACGGATGGTAGTTTTGGCAGAAGCATTATGTGCAGCAAAGGCAAATCCATATCCAGAATACGTGTCTGTGAGTTCTGAAAGAAACATTTCAGTATCCTCCACTGCATCAACCTCATTGACAAAGCCTGGGAAGATGTCACATATCAGACCTTAAACTCAGCCTCTAGGAAACCGTGGCCAAAGGTGTCACTGAACGTGACTTTGAGGGATCCGATGCACAGGCAGTAGAGGAGATTGTGTTCATGGGCAAGAGTATGGGTCTGGATGTCAGTGGTGCAGACATAGAGGAGCTTGTTGAGGACCGTGAGGAGCTGACGATGGAACAACTTGCTGAACTTCAGAGCGAGCAGCAGATGGCTCTTGTTGAAGAGCATTCCACTGAGGAAGACAGGGACGAGGTCACCAGTGATGTGATAAAATCCATTATGGAAAATGGAATGAGTGCCAGGATTTCTTTGAGAAGCACCACCCCAACATCACTGTGATGAACAGAGTGTTGAATCTAATGAAGGATAGCGTGGTCTCTCACTTCCAGAGGGTTATGTAGCACAGGAAAAAATAAGTGATGTTAGACAGATTTTTTTGTTAAGATTGACCTTGCAGCTAAAAGATAAAGAAGACAGGAACCCCCTAAAGAAGACCTCCCTGATGTCCTTATGGAGGGGGACTCTCCCTCCAAACGGTAACCTCCCCCCCGCTCACCTTCCTGTCCTCCTTGGTAGAAGTCACCTCAAGGAAGATTAGTGTTCTCTCTCTTCATACTGTATTGTGCTTTGTTTCATATTGTTGTTAAAAAATGTACACACACACACACACACACAGTTCAGAACAGATTAACCTTATTTACATTGAACCTTATGGGAAAATTTGATTCAGTTCGTGACCAATTCGGTTCTCAGCTAAAATCATGGAATGAATTAAGTTCGTGAATCGAGGCACCACTGTAAACAGTTGAACAAATTAAAGATAACGCAAGATATGAAAGACTACTTCAGTAAAGAAATAGAGGTTCTGAAAAAGAACCAAACAAATCCTGGAAATGAAATCCTCATTTAAATAAAAACTCAACCAAAAGTCTCAGCAATAGGCAAGATGAATCAAAAGAGAGGATATCCAGACTTAAAGACAAGGACACTAGAACATTCAGATAGTAATAACAACAACAAAAAAAAGAAACAGCAAAAAGATTATCCCAGAGCTCTTAGGCAATGCTAAAAGAACAACTTTAAGAATCATCAGCATTGGGCCGGTGAGATGGCTCAGCGGCTTAAGCGCCTGCCTGGCAAGCGCGAGGGCCCGAGTTCGACTCCCGGAACCCACATACGAAAAAGGGGCTGGTGATATCGCTCAGCGGCACGGGCGCCTGCTGGCGCGCGAGGTCCTGAGGTCAACCCCCAGTACCCACAAAAAAAAAAAAAAAAAAAAGAATCATCAGCATTGATGAGCATGTGGAAGTACAGGCTAATGGCATAGAAACCTATTCACTGAAATGATTAAATGGGCCTAACGTATCAGTAGGGTGTTCCATCCAACAGAACAGGATGCACATTCTTTTTAGCAGCCTAAGAAACTTTTTTTCAAAATATGCCATATTTTAGGCCATGGAACAAACCTTTAAAAAGACATAAAAATTGAAATAACTTCATGCATCCTATCAGATCAGTGTGATGAAGCTAGAAATTAACAGCAAAAGAAAGCACTGGAACTACACAAACACATGGAGAGTATATAGTACACTACTGGATGATCAGTGGGTCTTGAAGATATCGAGCGAGAAATTTAAAAATTCCTGGAATCAAATGATATTGGAAACTCATGTCAAAATCTGTAGAAGACACTGAAAGCAGGTATGAGAGGGATTTTTATAGCCACGACTGCTTACATCAGAAGAACAGAGAGCAATATCAATAAATAATCTAATAATGCCTCTCAAGGTCCTAGAAAAACAAGAATAAACCAAACCCAAGTCCAGAAGAAGGAATAACGATCAGAGCAGAAATAAATGAAACAGAGACTAAAAGAACAATACAAAGGATCAATGAATCAGAGTTGGTTCCTTGAAAACATAAATACGAATGATAAAGCCTTAGCCAAACTTACTAAAAGAAAGGTAGAGAAGACCCAAATTAATAAAATTAGAAGCCAGGCATGGTGGCACATGTCCATAGTTCCAGCACTCAGGAGAAGGAGGCAGTAGGATTGCTGTGAGTGCGAGGCTAGCCTAGGCTAGATAGTAAGTTCAAAGTCAACCTAGAATTGTGAGACCTGTCTCAAAAAAAAAAAAAAAAAAAAATCAAATAGATAAAATCACAAATCATAACAGACGCCACTGAAATCTGCATTTTTTTGTTTGTTTTTGAGACAGGGTCTCAGTATGTAGTTCAGGCTGGTTTTGAACTCACTATGTAGCCCAGGCTGGCCTCAAACTCATGACAGTACTTCTGCCTCAGCCTCCCAAGTGCTGGGATTACAGGCATGCACCACCACACCCAGCTCTGCGTGATTATTATGAACGGCTTTGAAAACTTTATTCCAATAAACTGAAGACTCTAGAAGAAATGAATAAATTCCTAGACTCATATGACCTACTAGAATTGAACCAAGATGTAAAAAAATCTAAACCGGTCAATAACAAGCAACAAGATAAATGTAATAAAAACTCTCCCCACAAAGAAAACCACAGGACCCTGTGGAATTCCTGCTGAATTGAACAGATACTTCTCAAAAAATGAAGTATAAATGTCCAATAAGTATATAAATTCCTTCCCTCCATATTTAGACATTAGGAAAATACAAATAAAAACTACTGACATTCTGTCTCACTGCAGTCAGAGTGGCTATCATCAAGAATACAAAAAAAAAAAAATGCTTCTGAGGATGTGGGGGCAGCAAGGAACCCTCCTACCCTGTTGGTGGCAATGCAAACTAGTACAAGCCCTATGGAAATGAGTATGAAGATTCCTCAAAGAACTAAAAATAGATATACAATTTGATTCAGCTATACCACTCCTTGGTATATTCCTAAAAGAATTAAAGCCAGCATGTTACAGTGATCATCTTAGTCACTTTCCTCATCACTGGGACAAAATGCCCAACACCCACAATTTAAAGGAAGAGAGGTTCTTTTGGATCACAGTTATAGTCTATGGTTGGCTGGCTGCAAGGCAGAGGGGAATTATAAAGGAAAGCTGCTCATGTCATGGTGATTAGGAAAGAGGGAAAGAAGGGAGGAGCCAGGGAAGAAAATATGCTCTTCCAAGTCTCACCCCCAGTGACCCACATCTCACTAGGCCCCACATCCTAACCGCACACTCAGCTGCTGACCTCATTAGTGGATGATCCACTGATGAGTACAGAACCCCATGATCCAGTCACCTTCCAAAAGCCCCACCTCTCAAGACATGAAGACTCTGGTTGACTTTCTAGATCTGCACCTTAACAGTGATGTACACATACCTGTATTTATAGTGGTACAATTCACAATAAGCTGTGGGAACCGCCTACATGCCTGTCATCAGATGAACGGATAAAGAAAACATGGTATATATACACAATAGAATATTACTGAGCCATAAAGACAAATGGAATCATGTCATTTGCAAGAAAATGGATGGAACTGGAAACAATAATGTTAAGTGAAGTAAGCCAGTCTCAGAAAGTTAAAAATCACCAGGCATGGTGGCACAAGCCTGTAATCACAGCACTTGGATGGCTGAGGCAGGAGGGTTGTCATGAGTTTGAAGCCAGCCTGAGCTACATAGCGAGTTCAAGGCCAGCCTGAACTACATAGCAAGACCCTGTCTCAAAAAAACAAAAACAGGGGCCGGTGAGATGGCTCAGCGGTTTAAGCGCCTGCCTTGCAAGCGCGAGGGCCCGAGTTCGACTCCCGGAACCCACATATGAAAAAGGGGCCGGTGATATCGCTCAGCGGCACGGGCGCCTGCTGGCACGCGAGGTCCTGAGGTCGACCCCCCGGTACCCACAAAAAAAAAAAAAAAAAAAAAAAAAAAAAAGGAAAGTTTAAAATTATATGTTTTGTCTTATATAAGATGTCTAAAAATAAATACAAAAATAGCACAGAGAGGATGGGAACCAAGAAGGTAGTCTTGTAGTGATGGGGAGGGGCAGTAAAGCAGGGGAGAGGAAAGGGAGTAGGGTAACAGGGATGAAAATAACCAAAATACATTATGTGCATATACCAGTATACTATCATGAATCTCATTTTTCTGTAGTACTAATATACATCAATAAAAAAGGAAAATTATTTTTATTAGAATTCTATTTTTGTTTGTCCAGTCATGTGTTGTTTGATGATGGAGACATGTCCTGAGAAATAAGTAATTAAGCAATTTTGTCTTTGTGCAAACATAGACTGTACTTATGCAAACTAAGCCAATGTGTAGTTATTGGATTTAATCTTATGGGGCAACCATCATTATGTATTATGTTGTTGAACAAAATGTTGTTACATAGTGCGTGTCTGCACTAAGAAAATCCTCCTTTATGTAAATAAGTGCTATATTTGAATAAGTGTAAAACACATAGTTTTCACATTTAACAGATCTGTGGTTGGAATGTACCATGGGTTACAGTTTAATATGTTGGATTGAAAGATATTTGATGTTTGAGAATGTAATTTTTCATATATGGCCTCTCCATTCTTTGAATGAATACATAGTGATCTGTTGTTAAAATTACTTGTAGTTGTCCATTGAAAAGTTTTTAACTTTCTTTAAATTTTTTTGAATACAAAGAATTGGCAGCCTTTAGACTTGTAAGAGGATTTCTTACTCAGTCATTGCTTTTGCTCATTGCTTAGATGTCTACCGATGTTTCATATTTTCCCTTTGCCTGGAGCTCTGGAAGGCTTTACACTCTGGGTTAATAAACTACATTGCGATTCAGGAGAGGTGTTTAATTACTTTCTCAGAGCTGAGATATAATACCCAGTATCCACAGCTTAAAGGAGGAAAGGTTTATTTTGGCTCACAGTCCATAGTTGACTGACTCCATGGCAGGATGGCATGGCAGCATGGCAGAGGGGCATGGCAGAGAAGAAAAAGATCATGGCCTGACAGCCGGAAGCAAAGAGAAAGAGATCAAGGGAGGAAGGAGGTCGACAGACCCTTTCAGGCCACACCCCCATTGACCCACCTCCTCCAACTAGGCTTCCCCTTTCAAATCTAATTTAGCTATAAACTTACCAGTAGTCTAATGCACAGATGAGTGTCACCCCCATGATCCAGTCACCTCTCAAAAGCCTCACCTATGAGTAGATGAGGCTTAGCGGGGGACATCTAGATAAAAACCATAAGAAGAGGTGACATTGGGTTTTTTTGTTATTAAAAACAATGATAAAATTCTTACAAACCTGCTATTATTTTATTAGATTAAAATTTCAGTGGATCAAAGCATAGTTTTATAAAAACATTTGATAGAGATTGGTATGCATATTTTTG
Source organism: Erethizon dorsatum (assembly GCA_028451465.1). NCBI lineage: Eukaryota > Metazoa > Chordata > Mammalia > Rodentia > Erethizontidae > Erethizon > Erethizon dorsatum. Next base: position 60,876,546 of record CM051828.1, read on the forward strand.
AAAGATTTTGGCATGAATTGCCAATTTGCCATTTTATTTTATTTCATTTTAGTTTTGTTTTTTGAGACGGGGTCTCACTGTGTAGCCCAGGCTGGCCTTGAACTCAGCAATCCTCCTGCCTCAGCCTTCCGAGTGCTGGGATTACAGGCATGTGCTATGCCCTTTTAAATACTCATATTAATTTATATTCTTATAATTACTATTCAAGTATCAAGTCCAAACCTTGTTTAGATGTATTGTTATTATATTAGTTTAAAGTTAGATTCTGTTTGGATTGTATTTTGGGATTGTGATTTTGAAAATTGAAGTGAGCCGGGCATGGTGGCACATGCCTGTAGTCCCAGCATTAGAAGGTTGAGGCAGGAGGATCACTGCAAGTTTGAGGCCAGCCTAGACTATATAGCAAGACCCTGTCTCAAAAATAAAAAAATCAAAGTGAAAATCAGATGCTATTTTAAAGATTTTTTTTTATTAGTACATGTTTGCAATGCATAGCGATTATATTCATCATGGGAAATTGGTACATGTACACAATACATCTTAACTCTTTTTACTTCCTTTTCCTCTCCCTCCTCCCCATTTTCATTTATCTCTAGATCCCCTGCCATAAAAAAGGATACATTTGAGGCATTCATAGGAAAATGGATACACCTTGAAATCAAAATATTAAGTGAAATAAATCAGATACACAAGCGTAAATAGCACATGGTTTCTCCTATATGGAAAACCCAAGCATAAATATCTGTACTTTTATTCAGCTTTTATTTAAATTATATTTTCTTTTGAAAAACTTTGAGTTTTGATTGAAAATATGTCAGAACCTAAATTTAAAGAAGGACCCTTACATTAGTTTTAGTGGTATTAGAAAGAAGCATGTATTAATATTTCAGTGTAATTATTTCTAGGTACTAAAGCACATTCTTCACTTTGGAAATCAGTGGCCTTCTTTTTAGAAAGCATTGCTATGAATGATATTACAGCAGCAGAAAAGTGCTTTGGCACTGGGGCAGCAGGTACCCAACCGAGCCCACACGAGGAGGAAAGGTACAACTACATTAAATGCACAGTCGTGGTCCGGGTTATGGAATTTACCACAACTCTACTCAACACCTCCCCGGAAGGATGGAAGGTAGGGCCTCTCTTGCTGCTGTTAATTTGAGGTCAGTATTTCGTACTAGAAGAATGCTTTGGGAAGTTCCTGTTGGAAGAGGCTTTGGCTCTTTGGAAGTTTCCATTGCCAGAAGAGTTACCTATTTTTATCTCAATTGAAAAATAAAAATTGCATGTATTTATAGTGTACAACATGATATTCTGATATATGGAATAGATGCTAGAATGGTTGTCCAGCAAATTAACATACTTATTGCTTCATATATGTACCATTTTGTGGTGAGAAGAGTTTAAATCTACTCTCAGCAATTTTCAAGCATAGAATACATTGTAATTAACTGTAGTTTTACATAATCTGTTCTTGAAAACACATGTTGAGCATCCCTACTCTGAAATATCAGAATGCTCAAAATCTGAAACTTAGAGCATAATGTTGCTACTCAAAATGTTTCATATTTGGAACATTTTGGATTTCAGATATTCAGATGAGGGATGCTTAATTGATAGTCTATGAAACCTGAAATACTTCTGGTCCCAAGTATTTCAGATAAAAGATATTCAACTTGTAATAAAATAAAACTGTGCCCTTCAGATTTTTATTTTGTAAGTAAAATATAGTCTCTCTAAATATTGAATGGTACATTTTATATCATGGTCTGCTTTAGAAAGCACATGTTAGCAAATATTCATAAATATATCTGTGAGGCTTACTATATAAACAAGCTCCAGTCAGTCCACCCAGGGAATGTACTAAGGGTCTGCTGGATGCCAGGCCGTGCTCTAGTCTCTTGAGATACAGCAGTGCCCTAATACAGGGGCTGAAAAACTACGGTTTGTAGGCAAAACCCCACTTGCTCCCTACTCTCATAAAGTTTCACAAGAAACATGGCTGTGCCTATGTGTCCCTCAGTTGTCCGTGTGCTGCTTTCACGTTAGGATGGTGTAAGGAGTTGCAGCTGAGACTGTGTGGCCCACAAAGCCAAACGTATTTACTGTCTAGTCCTTTACAGAGAAAATTTGTCAACCCTAGCCCTAGTCAGGTAAAAATTGCCAACCTCTTGAATGTCACACCATAATGAACATATAGCTGCTGTCTGACAGAAGTATTTTTATTCAAACCGTCTTTCACAGCTACTGGAGAAGGATTTGTGTAACACAAACCTTATGAAACTTTTGGTGAAAACCGTGTGTGAACCTGTGAACATAGGGTTCAATATCAGTGATGTCCAGGTTGTGGACCATCTTCCCAGTGTTTGTGTGAACCTAATGAAAGCACTAAAGAAGTCCCCGTACAGAGACATCCTGGAAACTCACCTGAGGGAAAAAGTAACAGCACAGAGGTGGGCACTCAAGTCATGCTCAGTGTTGTGAAATTTTGAGTCCCAGCATATCACAGTGCACCTGCCAGCCACATGCATGGCTGCTGTAGTTCCCATTCCTCAATGAAGGGTTGTGTCAACAGTTAGTGTGGTGCAAATGATTTCATCCCTTGTCTGGAAATTGTGTATTTAGAAAATGCCTTCCCTGCACCTAGGGTGGTCAGCACATGTGGTTAGCACTATGTTTGGTTTCCATAGCTAGGTTGGTGGAGGTGAGCCTTGTCTGGTGTTGCCTGCTCACTTTCCAAGATGGTGTTAATAAGGAATTTGACTGCCCTATAATCAATGAATTTATAAGAATGCACACAGTGTATCCTAATAACAAGATTAGAACTCACCTGGTTTTCTGTCTTTCTTACGTGGCCAGTGTTGAGGAGCTCTGTGCCATTGACTTGTATGGCCCTGACGCCCACTTGGAGAGGACTAAGCTGGCATCTGTTGTGTCAGCCTGTAAACAGCTTCACAGAGCTGGTTTCTTACATGTTATATCATCGTCTCAGGTAACCAGAACCAATTTATTCTTACATTTCTTTTTTTTTTTTTTTTTTTTTTTGTGGGTACCGGGGTCGACCTCAGGACCTCACGCGCCAGCAGGCGCCCATGCTGCTGAGTGATATCACTGGCCCTTTTTCTCGTATGTGGGTTCCGGGAATCAAACTCAGGACGTCACACTTGCCAGGCAGGTGCTTATGCCACTGAGCTATCTCACCGGCCCTATTTTTACATTTCTGTTAGCTTTACTTTTCTTTTTTTTTTTTTTTTTTGTGGGTACTGGGGGTCGACCTCAGGACCTCGCTCTCCAGCAGGCGCCCGTGCCGCTGAGTGATATCACCGGCCCTTTTTTCATATGTGGGTTCCGGGAGTCGAATTCGGGCCCTTGCACTTGCCAGGCAGGCGCTCACGCCACTGAGCCATCTCACCGGCCCCAGCTTTACTTTTCTAATTTGTCTATATGTTTATATTCTTTGTTAAATATCAGAGCGTGTTGAAATAGGAATTACAGAAGCATTTGTGCTAAACATGTAGGTATTATGTGGAATATAAATTTGAAAGTAAATATAAAATAAAAGTGAAATAAAGGGCAGTTGAAAATTTTTAAAACAGCCTTATGAAAAACTTTAGGAACCAATGGTGCCTACATGGTGAGCAATATGAATGAAAAATGTAGCATAGAAAGCAAATTGAATTAAAATTGTTATAAATGTTGGAATGCAATTGTCAGACTTAGCTAACATGGATTTTTTTTAGTTTATGAGAGATGTGAAATTGTGTTTTTCTGTTAAATATCTTCTCTTGCTAGACATTTCATGTTGACTGTGTTTTAGTCTACAGCACTGCATCACTCTATTGGCATGAGACTTCTCTGCCTGGTTTATGAAGGCATCGCACCAGGAGAGGAAAGACGGTATCAGCTGTCGCTGGACCCCAGCTGTAAGCGTCTGGCCAGTCAACTACTGGAGCTGGCCTTTGCTTTTGGAGGACTGGTAGGAAAAACAGCTGTATGCTGTGCTATCCTAAGGATGGACTCAGTTGTATTATGTGTCTAGAAACAGTTAGGTAAGGTCTTAGTGGATGTGTAATTGATTTACATGAGCTGACTTTCTTTTTAAAAGACTATTTTCCATTTCTTTCTTGCTTGCTTACTTTCTTGTGGTCCTGGATAACAAACAGGGCCTTCACACAGAGCTACATTCCCAACCCTTTTCTGTCTAATTTTAAGACAGGATTTTGCCAAGTCACTAAGTTGCCCAGTCTAGACTCAAACTTGTTGTCCTCCTGCCTTCAGCCCCCCAGAGTATCAGTGTGCACCACAGTGCCCAGCAAGACTATTTTACCCCCCCCTTGTTTTTAATAAAAGCAATAGAAAACCATTCTTAAGTTGAGGTTTTGTCTTTCCCACTTTGTTTCCAAAATGACATTAGGCAGAGAACATTCTGTGACTTTAAAGCTGATCTGTGTTGACATACGGCCTCTTCCTAAGCTATCCTTGATGGTTCCTGGGATGGATGGCTTAGGATGGCCCTGGAGAATAATCCCAGAAACACCTGAGGAACGACAATAAAAGTCTTTAGATTCTTTGAACTGAATAGTCTGCTGTAGCTGAGATCTGCAGCCATCCCTGTACATTGCTCCATTCTGTCTTCCCTTGTCCTTTCTCTCACTGTAGGAAGCTCTCCTTTGTTCCTTTGTCCACTTGATGTGTAGGCAGTTACATTTAAATTGTCTGAAAATACTTGCGCTTACTACTGTCCTCCAAGCAACAGCAAGATTTGCTGGAAATTGGGAAGCAAAATCGTTCAGGGAAGATTTCTGTCCCAAAAATGAAACCTAGAAAATGAAAGTTGGTTGAAGTATGTAAGCACAATTTTAACTTGAATCCATTCTTTAGTATCAGGCTCCCTTTAGACTTCACTGTGTCATTTTCAGCTACCCCAGGGTCTTTCTGCAACATGTAAAGACAGGCCTCTGCCATGGTCTTCTCCACTCTTCCTCACAGTGTGAGCACCTGGTGAGTCTGCTCCTGAATGCAGCGCTGCTGTCCACACCATCCTTGCGTAGCTCACAGACAAGCATCATTAACTTCCCCCATGGAGAGTATTTCTATAGCTTGTTCTCAGAAACAATCAATGCTGAGCTGTTGAAAAATCTAGATCTTGTTGTATCAGAGCTCATGAAATCATCGGTGGATAATCCCAAGATGGTAAGGAAATCTTCCTTTAGCTAAATATTTTCTTAAATAATGATTGTAAGAGAACTGCCATATTGCTGAAATATTTCCTGAAAACAAAACAAGATTTCTTCCTGGAAGGTTAACAATTCTTGAAAACAAAATCTACTAAAACAAAACACAGCTTTTAACACCAGTCAATGAACGTTAATGGATGTTGAAACATTGATTATTTTTTCTATTCCCTTATGCTCCCAAAATCTCTAGGCCTGATTTAAAAGGCACAACCTCATAGGTTGACTTTTGCCAAGAAATCATGTCATTGCTTACTAAGTTGAGCTTTTATTCCTAACAATGCTTATCTTTTGTCAGGGAATATTTTGTGGTAGATTATACCAGAAATTTGTGTTTTTTAAGTTAGAAAAGAAATTGTAGTAGACACACACACTCACAGGGTTTAACATTTTGAGCTTTTAAATTGTTCAGCTGTGAAAATGATGGATGAAAACATATACATTTACCTCTGTTCCTTCCCCCACATACCTGTAAAATGACAGAATAGGGTTAAGAACAACAATGACAACAACCAAGTCTTAAAGGACATAGAGGAAAAGACTTTCAGAGTGACAAAGCTGTAAAGCAGAAAGACAAAAGTGGCAGGCTTCATGTCCCAGAGCCTTGCTGTGACAGGAGCAGGAAGAGTAGTGTGCCAAACGGAGTGGAAGAAGGAATAGGAGGGAGGCTGATGCAAAGCCAGCCTTCTAATTGTGGTTTGGTCCTCCCCACCTCGGTACGCTGGAGATGATGATTTTCTTGGGGGAGGGGGGAGAATATCTCTGGACCAAGGACTCGGCTTAGTTGAGGGTAAGGACCATGAAAACAAATAAATTAGGTGAAAGTCTACCTAAATTCTAGACCTGGAGGCTCTTAACCCTTGTCCTCCAATTCGCTTCAGTAATTCTGTCAACTAGTATTTATCCCCTTGAAGGAAATCAAGACTATTTCAACAGGCCTAAGAGAAAATAAAGATGTAGTCATCATGGCTAGCCAGATGATCTCACAGTTACCCTCGCAGCCATTGAGCCCCAGCAGCACCTCCAGTCAGTTCTTAAATAGGAACTAACAGCCAAGAAGCCCAGGCCTGAGGAAAAAGATTCCAGAAAAGCAAGGTGTAGCAGAGGCTGTTTGGTGGTGGAAATGCAAAATGAAGAAATTACAGCAGGATGAGAGAAGGTACTGTTTCCATGAAACAAGAATTGCTACTGAAAAAGAACATCAGAGAACAGAAAAGAACTCCTGAGACTTGAGCATAGTTATTAGAAATTAAAAATCGAATAGCTTTGAAAGATAAAATTGAGGAACTTTGACAGAGAGTAAAGTGAAAAGATTAAAAAAAAAAAAAAAAGCCAGGAGAGAAACGAGGTATCTTAGGGCTAAGTATCAGGACCTCAGCTGCAGAGAGAAGGGGCAGCAGAGGCCCCTGATGACAGTTTATGAGAGCACACTTTTTATTGATTCAGAATCATGGGGTTTCACTGTGAGAAAATATCCTGAAAAGTGTCCACCAGAGAAAAACCAGTTACATCTAAAAGAATAAATTGAAAGACATTTGTCAACAGACTTACGAATGCTGCAGGACTCAGCGAAGTTCCTCACCAGTTTATGAGAGAAATCCCCTTCTTGAGTTCTGAACGCAGCCAGATTATCAGCCAGATGACAAAAGAGGGCTCATTCATCCTCTGAGTGAAGTTACATAGAGAAATCAAGAAGACTGCAAACTAAGAGCAGCAGGAATGGCAGGATGAGGATGATGACATCAGTAAGGCCACTGTCTGCTTTCTGTGGGCAAATTTATGCAGTATTGTGCTATTTTCAAATTAGAAGAGTTTTGAGGTAAATAAACATCTATTATAGAAATAGCATCTGTATCTTCCATGAATAACTTTGAAGTAAAAGTAAATTTTTGTTTTCTGTTTTGTTTTCTGTATGTCATTTTCAATATTGAGAATTTTTATTTAATCACTACCAAATTGTTTTAGGTGAGTACCATTTTGAATGGTATGTTAGATCAGAGCTTCAGGGATCGAACCACTCAGAAACATCACGGGCTGGAGCTTGTGACTACAATCCTGCAGAACTGGAGGAAGTGTGATTCATGGTGGTCCAAGGAGTCTACTTCTGAAAGTAAAATGGCAGTACTGGCCTTACTGGCAAAAATTTTACAGGTACTTTAAGAAACCTAAAAAAATGTAGTATTCACGTTCCTTGTTCGAACACCATAATTTGTAAATAAAAATTTGATGGGAATTGTTTCAAAAGTTCTTTCATTTGATAAATAAAATATTTTGGAGGATAATTGCTGATTACCTTATATTTTTTAACATTTCACATTATTTTATAGCATTTATTATGCTTATTATTTCTTATACTTTGTGTTTTTATTGTGTCTTTATATGCTTTGCCCTAGCAGATAGTTAAAATATTTCAGGGCAAAATTGTTGAAATATTATTGAAGCAAGCCCAAGAATAAAATTACTTTATTTCTGAAACTTAAACACTTGGCAAATGTTTTGAAGAAAATAGGTCATAATATACCATGTGTTGTGTTTTTATTTGCCCTCCTTTAGATTGATTCTTCTGTGTCTTTCAATACAAATCACAGCTCATTCCCAGAAGTCTTTGCAACATATGCTAGTCTACTTGGTGATTCAAAGCTGGGTCTACACTTAAAGGTAAGTGGTCTAAAAATATTTTTTCTAGATTACATTCTTTTTATTTTTCTCTCTTTATATTTTGTCATTTTGTAGTGGAATATTTCAAACATGTGCAAGAATAGACTAGCACAATACCTCTGTACCTGTCACCTATATCGATAGCTCTCAGAATGTGGGCAGGGTTTATTTACCTGTACAGCTCTCCTCTCTTGAAGGAGACCCTAGGCTTCAGTTTATCTGATCAGCATATGTTTCAGTATTCCTCACCAGTAGATCAGAACATTTCTTTTATGGTATAGCCACAAAATTATCATACTTAACACTTGTCTTTGCATATATATGATTTAAATTGGCTTTTTGGGTTTTCCTGTATTATTATTCAATCCTTTTGCTATTAAAAATAACAAAATATTTTGGTGATTTTTTGGGGGCGTCAAGAAATCAATATTTTAATTTTAAAGTTGCTCATTTTATATTTATTTATTTATGTTTGAGACAGGATCTCACTATGTAGTTCAGGCTGGCCTTGAACATACCATGTAACCCAGACTGGCCTCGAACTCACAGTGATCCTCCTGCCTCAGCCTGCCAAGTGCTGGGATTACAGGTGTGCGCCACCACAGCTGGCCTAAAGTTGCTAATTTTAAAGTTCTATAATAATTAGATATTTAGCTATTAAAATGTAGTCTTAAAGAAAGGTCACATTTTTTATTGGATAAAGAGGAAAATTCTTTAGAATTTTCTGTTCTGTTTGATTAATGAAGTTTCCCATTTCTCCATGTGAGAGTCTTGCAATTTATCATTTAAGGAGGATAGAAATTAGCACCTAGTTCCTATTAAGCTCAATATAAAGTTCTGCACACAGATAGTTATAAATCATCCATAGGTTATTAAAGATGTTCTGTCCACACAAATCTTATTCAGTACATTTTTTCTGGGGTCTTTATTTGTAGAAGGAGAAATCACACACAGAGTCAGTGTACAGTGTCCTATTTATTTATGCATGTGTATGTAACTTCAAGTCCACTGATCTCTAGAGGCAAAGACCTTTTGCTTGCCAGGCAGGCGCTGTGCTGCTGAGCTATATCCCTGGCCCCAGGTTGGTTTCTAAGGTAACCTAGAATTTATTCTGAAATCATCCATTGAATCCATGTTGTACTCTATTTGCAAAGTCTTTAGAAAGCAGTAATTCTGTTCATTCTGTAGGATCTGTAAGCCACAATTACCATAATTTTATTCGTCTTCATTGCACCACAGGGCCAAGCCGTGATTCTCCTTCCGTTCTTCACCAGCCTTACCGGTAGCTATCTGGACAACCTCAAGGGTGTTCTTGAAAAGCTCATTGTGTCTAATTTCCCCATGAAGTCTCATGAATTTCCTCCAGGAACTCTGAGGTATAATAATTATGTGGACTGCATGAAAAAGGTTAGTTTTAGCAGTATAAAAATTAAAAACATTGATTTTTATTATATTTTAGATGCAAATTTTTAAAATTTATTTTTGAGACATGAAAACATAAAAATTATACATATTAATGAGATACCATGTAATGTTTAAATATACATGTACATTGTGTACTGTTTAAATCAGTTTAAACATGCTCAATTCCTCAAGTATTTTATCATTTCTTTATGATAAAAACTTTCAAAATCCTTTCTTCTAGCTTTTTGAAATATACAGTCCAGTAGCACACCTTAACTTCTTCCTCCCAACTATAACTTAGTACCTGGTGATCAGCCTTTTCCCATCTCAGTCTCATCCTCCCCACAACCTCCCCATGTCCCCAGTGTCTAAATCACTATTGTATATTCAGCTGCTGCTTTTTTCCTATTTAAGTTTGATTTGGGGATCTGTTGTTGCTGCTGCTGGCTGCTGTTGTTGTTGTACCAAGTTCTGGAGATTGAACCCAGGACCTCACACATGCTAGTCAGGTGGTCTGCTACTGAGCTACATCCTCTTTCCTTCTACATTCAACTTTCATCTTTTTTAGTGATATCATTTGGAATTCATCGGTCTGTGCCTGACTTATTTCACTTAACATAGTTTCACCCATGTTGCTACAAATGACAGGATTTTGTTCTTATTTTCACAGCTGACTAGTACTCTATTGTGTATAAGGACCACATTTTTCTTTATCCATGTATCAGTTGATGGACACTTAGGTTTTTCCATTTCTTGGCTATTGTGAATAGTGCTGTAGTGCGTAGACATCCCTTTAACATCCTGACTTCATTTCTTTTGGATACAATCCCAGTAATCAGATTGATTGATCATATGGTACTATAGTTCTATTTTTAATTTTTTGAGAAATCTGTAGACTCTTTTCTGCTGGTTTTACTGATTTACATTCCCACCAGTAGTGTACAAGGGTTTCCTTTTCTTCACATCCTCATCAGAACTTGTTATCTTTAGTCTTTTTTTTTTTTTTTTTTGGAGACAGGCTCTCACTATTAGTTCAGCTGACCTTTAGTCTTTTTGATAATAGCCATCCTAACTGGGATGAGCTGATATGTCTTTATCATTTTGGTTTGTATTTCCCTGATAATTAGTGATGTTGAGCACTTTTTCATATACCTATTAGCAATTTGTATGTCGTCTTTTGAGAAATGTTTGTTTAAATGCATTGCCTTTTTAAAGAAATAGCTTATTTAATTTATTTATTTGCTCTTGAGGTTTTGGAATTCTGTATTCTGAAAATCAACCCCTTTTCAGATGTATAGTTTGCAAATATTCCATTCTCTAAGTTGTCTCTTCACTCTGTTGTTTCCTTTGCTATGCAAAGCTTTGTAATTTGATGTAATCCTATTTATGTATTTTTTGCTTTTGTTTCTTGAGGTTTCGGGTCTTTTCTAATAAAAGGTAGAAAATAAGAAAATGGCCAGGCGTGGTGATACACACCTGTAATCCCAGCACTCGGGAGGTTGAGGCAGGAGGATTGCTGCAAGTTTGAGGGCATCCTCAAACTTGAGTTTAGGGCCAGCCTAACTACAAACCAAGACCCTGTCTCAGCCTCCCCAACACCCTGCAAAAAAAAAAAAATAGGAAGATGGATCCTTTGCAAATGGGAAGGGGACCAAGGATGAAAGGAGGGGAAGGGAAAAGAGCAGAAGGGCAAGATAAAAGAATTAAGATATGTTATGTACATGTACCAACTCCTCACAGGAATGTAACTATTATGTACTGCAAACATGTACTAACAAAAATTAAAAATGAAAAAAAAATCATTGCCCATTCCAAAGTCCTAAAGCATTTACCCCATTTTTTTTTTCTAGTGGTCCCACAGTTTCAGGTCTTACATTTAAGTCTATCATCCATTTTGATTTTTGTAACTGGTGAGAGCTGAGAACTGTCATTTCATTCCTTTGGCATATGGATATCCAATTTTTCCAGCACCGTTTAGTGCACCTTTGTTAAAATCAGTTGGCTACTGAAGCATGAGTTCACACAGGCTTTCTATTCTAGTCTGTGTATCTGTTTTTCATATCAGTAACATTCTATTTTGGTTGCTACTATTTTGTAATATATGTTAAAGTCAGGTACTGTAATGCCTTCTGCTTTGTTCTTTTTGTTCAAGATGTCTTTAGCTACTTGGGGTTTTTTTTTGTGTGGTTCCATATTAATTAAGAATTGATTTTTCTAGTTATGTGAAAAATGCCATTGGTTTTTTGGTAGGGAATTTTAAAAACGTATTTATCCTCTGTTTTGCTGCAAATGGGAAGTTAGGTGTAAAACTTGGTCATGCATTTCATGTTAATCTAAATTTTATCAGGCTATCCTATTATAGTGATCTCAAATCTGGTTATGTAAGCATCATGTAAGCATCCTGTTCCCAACGATCTGTTATCTAATAGTTTTACCATCAAGAAAGATTCCAAGTAGATCCTTAATACTTTTTTTTAGTGGTAATGCTTGAATGTAAATGCATATAATCACTGACCATTCAAAGGAAGCCGCTCCCATAAGAAAAACATAAACCAGGTACCCACCTCTAATGCCAGCTACTCTAGTCCCAGCTATTCAGGAGGCTGAGGCAGGAGGATTGCTCGAGCCCAGGAGCTTATAGTCAGCCTAGGCAACATAGAAAAACTGTGTCTGAAAAAAAAAAAAATTTTTTTTTTTTTTAATCTAACTACTTTGAGCTGGGGATATAGCTCAGTGATAAGCGTGCTTTCCTAGCGTGTGTGAGGCCCTAAGTTTGATCACCAGCCATCACTCTACCACACACATACATACACAAAAGAAAGATGCAAGCCAATGGGAAAAAGGAGCTCAGAGGGAATACAGTCACCAGGCAAGAGAAGAACAAAGAATCTGTGCTGAATGGCTTCAGAGATGAAGGGAAGGCATCGTGTCCATGAAATAGAACAGATAGAGGCTCATGGAAATTACATTCGTAAAAGCAAATTTAAACTAAAACTTTACTGTTCTATTCTAAAGATAACATTGAGGATATCTTTTAAAAAGTAGAACAAACTAACACTGGGACAGATAGTGGGAGAGTAAAGAGGAGAACATTAGAAGTATGGCCAGGACATTGCCATACAATGAGAACTCTGGGGAAAGACAGGTGTCTCCCCAGTAAGAGGGCCAAGGAGGACTGGCCTGGTGAAGGAGGAAGATCCTGGTGCGGGCGTGCTGTGGAACCTCAGAACCTGTGGACTAAAAGGAAGAGCATCTGCAAAACCTAAAAAGAATCAAGACTCAAGTATTTAATGAACATTATCAATAAGGCAGGCATTCCGTTCTGCAAAAATGACAAAAATATTAGCATTTTAAAGTGTTATGTAGAATTCTGTTATATTTCCTTCTCAATTTTTAAAATTAGAATTGTTAAAAATACAAGCCAACAAAATTTTGTTGATGCTGATTATGTATTTGTTCTAGTTTCTAGATGCATTGGAATTATCTCAGAGTCCTATATTGTTACAATTGATGGCTGAAATTCTTTGTCGAGAGCAGCAACATGTTATGGAAGAGTTATTTCAGACTGCTTTCAAAAGGATTGTCAGAAGGTAAGTCATTTTACTGAAAGCACAGGACTCATAGCACGTTACTTCTGGGGAAAAGTGTCTTCTCTGTTCTACAAAATGTTGAGTGGCAGCCTTCACTGTTGCATGTTATTTATTTTTTCTTAAAAACAAATTTTTATTTTGAAAGTTTTCACACACACGTACTTAAAGCTTAAGAAAAGTGTATGTGAGGCTCCAGATAAGGAATCAACGATTTCCCAGCTTTATTCTTCCCTTTAGCTTTTCTCTTTCACTGATGTAATTTAAAGCAAATATTTGCCTCATTGTTAATTCACTTGAATTCTTTTGCTTTTATCTCCAAAATGCCATTATTATCTGAAAAAAATTACCAGTCAGTCCATATTCTGACTTGTAATCTCAAATGATCTCATACTGTTGGATATTTGAATTTTGATCCAGACCCAATCATTTCACAGTCATGTCTCCTAAATCTGACTTCATCTAGAGCAGTCCTGCTCCTTCATTAATTTTCTTTTGTTATTGAAAAAGCATACACTCTTACCCTGTACAATGTCTTCATTCTGGATTTATGTGAGTCTTTCCTGATCCTTTTATTTAACTGGTTCCTCCAGTCCTTGTTTCCTGTCGTGGAGAGTTAAGTCTAAGAGTTCAGTTTGATTCAGGTTCACATTTTGGCAATATTGCTCACTAGTTGATGTTCTGTATTTCATATTCAGGCCATTGGGAGACACCTGTTGTCTGGTTGTCCTGCTTTTAGAGATGCTAAAGTTGGGCAGCCACGTTGTTTATAGAGCGTTTTCCTAATGGTTTTAGCATATATTTATATTAGTTGCCCTCAATCAGTTGTTTTATTAGGAGTTGCAAATAGCCATTTTTCTCATCCTCTTATCCGTTTTAAATTTAGTAGTTGTAATTACACTGTAATGAAGAAATTGTGCTCATAATTAGGACAGTTTGGTTACCTAAAATATAATTTACTATTTTAGAAAAATGTGGTGGGAAAGATGGGATATACTTGATTATTAATTTCTAAAGTAAGGGCTCAATGGCATAGCTACTTCTAATTGCAGACTTTCAATGAATTTTTTAAATTGGCATTTATGTATATTGAATTTATAAATATCTATAAATTTATTTTAGAGTTAAATTTTCCATATCACAGAATTTACCATTTTAAGTATACAACTGAATGGTTTTTTTAGGAATTTTACAGAGTGGTGCAACCATTACCGTTGGATTTTTTTTTTTTTCTTTTTCTTTTTTTTTTTCATGTGTGTACTGGGAGTCGGCCTCAGGACCTCGCGCTTGCCAGCAAGCGCTTGTGCCGCTAAGCGATAACACCGACCCTTTTTTTCCTGTATGTGGGTACCGGGAGTCGAACTCAGGACCTCACGCTTGCTGAGCAGGCTCTAGTGCTTCTGAGCCATCTCACTGGCCCACTGTTGGACATTTTCATACTTTAGTAAGGTCTACACGACCTTTTACAATTGACTCCCACTCTCGTACTCAGCCCAAGCAACTACTAATCCACTTGTAAAAAATTTAATGTACCTTTCTGTCATAAATTTGCCTTTTCTAAACTATTCATATAAATGGAATCATGTGATCTCTTATATATGGGTTCTTTATTCAGGCTTCTTTATTGAGGCTCACCCATGATGTAGCGTGAATTAGTAGTTTATTCTTTTCTGTTGACACTTCGAAAAAATCATACAGTAATTAACCAACTGTACAACATTCTACATAGCAGAACACATTCATTTTTGTTTTGTTTTTGTTTTTTAGTTTTTTGAGATAGGGTCTCCCTGTGTAGTCCAGGATGGTTTTGAACTTCCTGTGCATATGCCACCATTTCTGGCCCACACATTCATTTTGAGCACACATGAAACATTCTTCCAGACAGATTGTCTTAGTCCCTTTCCATATCACTGAGACACAATACCCAGATTAGAATGAAAATTAACATTATAAATACTAAGAAAATGGTAAGAAAACTCAATGAAACTGGAAGTTATTTTTTGAAAAATTGACAAATTGTTAGACCAAAAATAAAGGAAAAATATTTTATGAAAATCAGGAATGAAAGAGAGGCCATTATTACTGACCTCTCAGAAGTTAAAAAGATTGTAAGGGAACATTACCAGCAGCATTATGCCAAAAGTTTCACAATTTAAGTGAAAGGGACAAATTCCTAGAAAGTCACCAAAACTGACTCAACATGAAATTTAAAAATCTGAATATACTGAGTCGTTAAAAGTCTTCCCATAGAGGAAAGCCCAGACCCAGATACCTTTACTAGTGAATTTTATCAAATATTTAAAGAAGAGGGCCAGTGAGATAGCTCAGCGGCATAAGCGCCTGCCTGGCAAGCACGAGGTCCTGAGTTCGACTCCTGGTACTCACATAAAGGAAAAAAAGGGCCGGTGATATCACTCAGTGGCATAAGTGCCTGCTAGCAAGTGCGAGGTCCTGAGTTTGACTCCCAGTACCCACATAAAAAGAAAAAAATTTAAAGAAGAAATATCAATACTTCATAAATCTTCAGGAAATAGAAGAAGGGTACTTCCCAACTCCTGTGATGCCAAAGCTAGAAAAAAGCATCATCACAAGAAAACTACAGACTAGTATTCCACATGCATAAAGACACAAAAATCCCCAAAATATGTTAGCAAACCAAAATGAGCATGTGAAAAAGATATTATGTCATAACCAATTGAGATTTATTGTAGGAATGCCACACTGTCTTAACACCTGGAAAGTAATTAATGTTAGACACCATTACTGATAGAATAAAGGACCAAAGCCAGTTGTCATTCTAGTAGATGCAGGAAAATTTGATTCTTTCCCTTTTCCTTTTTATTTAAGCAAGTATATATATAGGTCTTTATTGTGTGGAAGTATCATTGAATTTTGAAGAAGCCCTCCACTGATGGACTTCGGATTCAATTTTTTACTATTAAGAATAATGCCACGGTGAATAGCTGTGTGCTTATATGACTTTTGTATTTTGCCAGTAAAATTTAGAGGTAGATTAAAGCAAAGATTATGAAAGTCTTAGTTTGGACTGCTATGTGACTTATAAATTTATTTTTTTACAGTTCTGAAAGCTGGAAGTTCAAAATTAGGGTGCCAACAGATTCCATATCTGGCAAAGGTCTTTTTGCTGTTTCATAGGTGGTGCCTTCTTGCTGTGCCCTCACATGATAAAAGGGGAGAGGAGCACCCTCAGGCCTCTTTTATAAAGGCACCAATCCCCTTGGGACCCTCATAAATTATTAACACCCAAAGGCCTCTTCTGCTAATACCGTTACCTTGGGGTGAGGATTTGGGAGGGACATGACCATTGGGTCCCCGGAAGTGCCCAGTGATATTAAAAAGTCTGTGTGGCATATAGTAGTGTCTTGCATCCTCAAAACTTTTACTCAAGTCTAACCCTGGGTAATGCCTAAGGTCAGAGCATTAGAATTTTAGTGATCATTTTGTTCTAACCCTCTTTTATTTTAATAGGTAAGGAAACTTAATTCTGTATTCTTTTTTGTTTTTTGGGTTTTTTTATTTTTTTCTTATTTTCTTTTTTTAAACAAAGGCTCACTGTGTGGTCTAGGCTGGCCTTGAACTTGCTCTGTATCCCAGGCTGGCCTTCAAGTTGGAATCCTGCGTCAGCCTCTTGAGTGCTGGGATTACAGGCACATGCCACTATGTCCAGCTGTATCCTTTTTTTTTTTTTTTTTGGTACCAGGAATCGAACTCACGACCTCGCACTTGCCAGGCAGGTGCTGTGCTGCCGAGCTATATCCCTGGCCCTGTATTCTTAATTTATAGATTTATAGACAAAATTTTAATGCTGATTATTCAAATATTTTATTTTTCAGATGAGGAAGGGCCAAATAGAAGGATGTGTCTCTGCTTAGGAAATAAGCATGGTGGTTGATTAGTAGAGATAAACTAGAATATTTTAAATCTTAACTTGTGAGTTTCAAATCCTCAAATCCTCAAAATGTGAACATCTGTAGGGCTGAGACTCTTCTAAAGCCTTTCCAATGTTCTTAAGCAAAACCGGATTTGGGAGCAAATGAAAAATTCTTCTTCCTAATACATAAATTGGTTTTGAAGATTTCTGGGGATGAACAAAACAACCTAATTTGTGTGCAAATGATTTTTGTCTTGATTGGTTTCATTTATCTAATCTTTTAAGCTGTTTTGTAGTTCATAATAATTAGAGTTTATGCTGCCTCTTACATAAGAGATACTCAAAATATCACAGCATGAATGTTCATGTAATTCATTCTGTGTGTGTGTGTGTGTGTGTGTGTTATTGGGGATGGAACCCAGGTCTTTCACACTGAGCTACATCCCTACCTTTTTTATTTTTTTATTTTGAGGCAGGGTCTCACAAAATCAGTGAGTTGCCCAGGCTTGCAGTCCTCCTGCCTCAGTCTCCCAGAGTGTTGGGATTATAGGTGTGTACCACCAAGCCTGGCATATAATTTTATCTGTTTTTCTTAGGAGTTCATGTGTCACACAATCAAGCCTTCTGGAAAATGTGTATAGAATGTTCACGAGGAATGACCTGCTTTCAAATTTGACTCGCCAAGCATTTGTAGATCGCTGTCTCCTCACCCTGTTGTGGCACTGCAGCCTGGATGCTCTAAGAGAATTCTTCAGTAAAATCACAGTGAATGCCATTGAGATGTTGAAGTCCAGGTTTACAAAGGTATCGTGGATCGTATTAAACTCAATGTTAATAGGAATCAGCAGATCTCCATGGCCAGTGTTACTAGAATCTGCCATGTGTTCAGTCAGGTGAGCTCTTTCTCAGAGACCTTTCCCTCTGCATCAGGTAACGACCCGTGGCTACATGGATCTGCACTGGTTTCCTGTGGCCACTGTAACACCTTACTGCTAACCTGATGGCTTAGAACAACATGCTTATCCTCTCACAGTTCTGGGGGCTAGAAATCTATAGTCAGTCACAGTGGGCCAAAATCGTAGTGTTGTCAGGCCACACTCCTTGTCTCTTGCAAAAGCCTTTCTTGTCTCTTCAGCCTCAAGTGACTGGCATTCCTGGATTGTAACTGAGACTATTCCTGTCTCTGCCTCCCTTGTCACATTGTCTTTTCCTTTTATCTCATCTCCTTCTATCTAAGGTTACATGTGATTTCCTTTAGAGCCTACCTGAACAGTCAAAAATAATCTCCCTATCTCAAGGTCTTAACATATCTTCAAAGTCCCTTTTCACTGTATGAGAAGGTTCTAGAGAATAGTACCTCTTTTGGGTCTCTCTTGTGGATTGTGGGTGGGGATGAGGGTATCATTCCACCTGCCCCAGAATCCTGTTGGGAGATATCGTAAGTATCTAAATGGTGCAGTGTTAATGTAATGTTCAGAAGAGTTGACAAATTTGTGTTTTACGTGTTAATTTTCACTTGCTGTTCCTATGAAAGTCTTCTGTAAGACTTTGTACAAATGTTGCATACGCAGGGCTTACTATGTGGATATCGTGTTATTTTTTTAAATTTTAATTTGTTTTTAGTACATGTTTGCAGTACATAATGATTCATTGTGGGGAATTGGTACATGTACATAACACATCTCAATTCTTATTTTTTTCCCCTTCCCCTCTCCCATCATATGTTATTTTTTTGTTTCACCCTTATATTTATGATACATCCATGTTGGAAGCCCTAGACAACAGGGAATTCTCCTTTTGAAGTGATATAGCTTCTTTTTTAAAATTATTTCCTATCTAAAGAACACTAAGTGTTAAATTTGATGTATTGAATAAGATACTTTCCATGCTAAGACCAATGATAACTATTTATTACTTTTTCTAAGCTGAACGAATCTACCTTTGACACTCAAATCACCAAGAAGATGGGTTATTACAAGATGCTAGAAGTGATGTATTCTCGTCTTTCAAAAGATGATGTTCACTCTAAGGAATCTAAAATTAATCAAGTTTTCCATGGCTCCTGTGTTACAGAAGGAAATGAGCTTACAAAGACACTTATTAAGTAAGATTTTACTTAATTTTACTTTATTTAATTTATTAATAGTTTTAGTGCATATACCTTTATGCATTTGTATAATGTGAACATATGTTTTACTTAAATACTGAACTTTTATAGTTTCTTTTTTTTCTCATATACGAACTTCTTAGATGGACTTTAGTGTGTTATTAGACAAAGACATTTTATCCCACATTCATCTTTTTTTTTTTTTTCGTGGGTTCCGGGGGTCAAACTCAGGACCTCGCTTGCCAGTAGGCACCTGTGCCGCTGAGCAATATCACTGGCCCTTTTTTCCCTTTATGTGGGTTCCAGGAGTCAAACTCAGGACCTCGCGCTTGCCAGGCAGGCGCTTATGCCACTGAGCCATCTCACCAGCCCTCATCTTTTGTAAAGAATAAAACTCTTTCATTTCTTTCACTGTTTTTTGCTACCACTTTTCCCCCCTGAATAGCTTGATATATTTGTACCAGCATGATTTATAGTAAGAACCAATTTTATTTTTCCTATCATTTGAAATTTTAAAAGTGGTACTTTTAACAGGCATTCTATAAAGCACAGATTAATCAAATACATTTTCTCTAAAACAAATCTTCTAATGAAGTTCTTCCAAGTAAGATAGACATTTTGTCTCCACACTCGTCATTACTCTCCTCTTACCCAGTCCATACTTTACCTTGCTTCAGTGAATGATTTCACCTTCCTCTCATTGCCTAATGCACAAGGGACTTTGGAATCACGGTTCATTCTTCCTTCATCTACATTTCTCCATCCTCTGCCAACACCCTGTCAGTTACTAGTTTGCCAGATTTCATTCTCTCAGTGTTCCTGAAACCAGTTTCTATTCCCTTTCCTGTGGTTGTTTTAGCACCTGGACTTCTTCATGAGCCATTACACCCAGGTCCGTTAGAATTCTGTTCTCCGCTCCTACACTTATCTCTTTTTCATGTCCCTACTGCTGCCACAGTAATAATGCAGCTGGAGTCCGAGTCTGATATTTTCATTTTCTTATCCATAGCCCTTCATTGACACCTGGACTTCAGCAGTAGGTGGGCAGACTTTTTCTGTAAAGGCCACGTATTTTTGGTTTGTGGGGCATATAATCTGCCACAACTACAACACTGTGCTGTGAGTGAGCCATAGCTGTGAGTGAATGCGCTTGGCTGTGTTCCAGGAAAACTTATTTGAGAAGTAGTTGGCTGTTAAGTGTAGTTTGTTGGCCCCGTCCTGCAGGATGAAGTCCACGCCCCTGAGCGTGACAGGCAGGCTCTGCCTAGAACCTTCCTCTCACTCGCTGCCAGCCACCTCCTCCCAAAACACCACACAGCTCATCCCTTGTTCTGAAGGATGTTCTCTGCTCTTTAATGCCTATGTACATTTCTATTCTGGCAAACTTTATTTCAAACCTACTCAAGCTGGGCGCTGTGGTGTATTCTCATCCACCAAGGAGGCTGAGGCAGGGGGATCAGTTGACCCCAGGAGTTCAAGGCCAGGCCAGAAAACAGGGAGACCTGTTTTTAAAGACAGTGAAACAACTCAGCTCTGACGTTTTCTCTTAAATCTTTTGTTAGCTCCTTAGACTAGGCTACTCTGTCCTCCTTGCTTCCTTCTCTTTCCTTCTTGTACTTGTGCTATGCTTAAGACTATGTGATGAGATCCACATTTGTGGTCTGTGCTGTGAGATGGTGACAAGCTCATCTTTATATCCCAGTGCCCAGAGTTATGCCTTGCATAAAACTGACACTCAAGAGAGGTTGAACTGAATTAGATCTTGTTGTCTGGCATTGTTGGGCTCTAGCGTCAATTTTTGTTTTCTTTTTCTTTTTTTCTTTTTTGGAACTGGGGATTACCCAGGGCCTTCACACTAAACTACATCTCCAACAAAGACTGGGCAATTGATGCCTTAGCTGAAAGCTGGGACATCATCCGCTGGCCAATAAATGAAAGTTCCTTGTGTCCACTAAATAAATAAACAAACAAACAAACAAACAAACTACATCTCCAGCCCTTTTTCATTTTGAGATAAGGTTTTGCTAAGTTGTCCAGGCTGGCCTTGAACTTGTGATTCTCCTTTCTAAACCTCCCAGAGCACTGGTGTTGTAGATGTGGGCCACCATACCTGGCTCAAGCATTGATTTCCATATCAAGTACATTACATTAATTATAATTAATTACATTAATTTGTCATCTTGGTCTATTCTTCAGGTTGTGCCATGATGCATTTACAGAGAACATGGCAGGAGAGACCCAGTTACTGGAAAGGAGAAGACTTTATCATTGTGCTGCATACAACTGTGCCATTTCTGTTATCTGCTGTGTCTTTAATGAATTAAAATTTTACCAAGGTTTTCTGTTTAGTGAAAAACCAGAAAAGGTAGGTCTCTCCAAAGGTGTTTACTACTACTGTCATTGTAGGATTTCAAAATTTAGATTATATCAATAGAAGTTATATAATTTGTACCTTCCTATAATGTTAGATTTTTCTTTTTTTAATTCTGCACAGATATATTTTAAAGCTACCATGCTTGTAT
Source organism: Erethizon dorsatum (assembly GCA_028451465.1). Taxonomy (NCBI): domain Eukaryota; kingdom Metazoa; phylum Chordata; class Mammalia; order Rodentia; family Erethizontidae; genus Erethizon; species Erethizon dorsatum. Next base: position 60,897,947 of record CM051828.1, read on the forward strand.
ATAAGTTATTGAGTAGAATTAATTCCATAGTTTGCATCAGTAGTAAGGATGCAGCATACCTGTAACCCCAGCACTCTGAGGCAGGAGGATTAAAAGCCCAGTCTGGGCAACTTAGTGACTTAGTAAGACATGCTCTCAAAATAAAAAATTTTAAAGTGGTATGGGGATATAGCTTGGTGTGAAAGCTTTGCGTTCAGTCCCTAGTACCACAAAACAAAAGCAAATAAAACAAAGATCTCTGCCATTCAGATATTTTCTGTGTGTGTTTTTTTTAATAGAACTTGTTTATTTTTGAAAATCTGATAGACCTGAATCGCTGCTATACATTTCCCATAGAAGTTGAGGTGAGTGAAATTTCCAATCTTGTTTATAAGTTAAAAACACCAAGTGTTCCTAGAGAAAAACAGATATTATATTGAACATGTTGAGTATTCAGATCTACTTACAACTATAAAAACTGGCAGTTTCATGCTGTTCCTATAAAACTGGCAGCTACAAAACCTAGTAGTTTCAGTTACAGTCTCAAGCAGCTGTGAGGAAACTTATGAGAACTGGATATTTCCTTCTCTTGACTTGTGAAGAAAAGAGTGCCAGTACAAGAAGCTGCTAGGCATATCCCAGAAAGCTTTTCATAAGGGACACTGAAGTATGTAATATACCTTTATATTTATATTTACTTTTACTTTTATATGGTACACATATACATAGTAGATATTTTTGACTTCTTTAAAATTTTGATAAAAATTTTTTTAAGAATTAGTAATTTGATTTTGCCAGGTTGTTACTAAAACAAAAAAAATGGGAGCATGATTTGAACATATTTTAAATGGTGTATTTGCTTTGCCTAATAGGTTCCAATGGAAAGAAGAAAAAGGTACATTGAAATTAGGAGAGAGGCCAGAGAGGCAGCAAATGAGGATTCAGGTAGGACATTTTCAAAATGGTTAGAAAGTTTCTAATACTTGTTATTTGTTTTATGTAAATAGAAAATATTTTAAATATTCTAAAACATTGGAATTGAGTTTTTAAAAGTTTTTATAGTGGCAAATGGAATTATATTTTGAAAGAAATGTAATGAGCTAAATTTAACTACATAAAAAGGTCTCCAAATGGCCAGATGGGGCAAGATTGGTTTGATGTTTCTTTGTTTTTATATGGATTATGCTTCTTACTTAGGTATGATTAAGAGGTCTGTGTTAGAAGAGAAGTCCTATCCTGCCACTTCTCTTGGCTAGACTTCCCAGTGATTCCCATTTGCCTCAGGACAGAGCTGCTCATGGCCTCTGACCTGCTTGCCTGCCTCTCCTGCTGCCCTCCTTCCTGCCCACGCTGCTCCAGCAGCACAGCCCCTGCCAGAGCCTTGTGATCTCTGGACTAGCTTTAGACCCTGGGCATCTACACTTGTTTCCTGCTAATATTCCAGGTCCAAACATCAGCATGCCTCATGACATTTTGTTTCAGATCAACCTGTAAAGGAGACTGTCCCTGGCCTCCCTATTTAAAATGAATCCACCATCTTATGACATTCTCCTAACTTCACTTTTTTTATTTAATTTTTCTTTATAGCTTTTATCACCATATCTCGATTTGAGAGGAAAAAAAAATGCACCAGTTTTCTGCACCCCTACATATTTTGTCTTAGCAATTTTTCAGTAATCATTTTTCCCACAGTTTTGTTATGGGCAAAATATATGTCATCAGAATTTTTAAATGCAAAAAAATTCTGTTAAAATTGGATCCAGTTTAACTTCTTTGTAACAGTAGAGTAACTGCTAGATAATGACAAAAGCAAAAGGAGGTCTTTTCCTCATTTGTTAATCTGCCAATAGGCTAAGAATCGCAGGGTTGATGAAAGTCTTAGTTAAAAGTAACCTTTAATTTTAATATGATTTGAGCTTAAAGAAATTCATCTCTTCCTGATTAAATACATGCATTTTCTTTCTGTATTTCAGATGGTCCTCATTATATGTCTTCCTTGTCATACTTGGCAGACAGTAGCCTGAGTGAGGAAATGAGTCAATTTGATTTCTCAACTGGAGTTCAGAGCTATTCATACAAATCCCAAGACCCTAAATCTGCCACTAGTCATTTTCGGAGACGGGTGATCACATTTCACATACTAAAAGAATATTGTTGGAGTTTGTAAAGAAGGGGGTCTGGGCCACAGCTATATTCTGCCATAGCTAGGGAAAGTCAGTTCTCTTATCAGTCATCTTTGGAGAGTTAATCTTGAGAATTTTCCAAGATCTAAGCCTCGAACTTCTATCCTGCTGACTCAGCAGTCAGATTTCCTGAGCACAGGAAGGAAGTCAGGAGGCCGGGGGTCGAGGCAGAGAGATGCTCTGGCTTCAGGTGTAACCTCAGGGGAGTGACTGCGCAGACAGCGTTGGAGTAGTGGGAGAGTGACTGGACAGATGGGATCTGGGAGGGAATATGTCCCTGGAAATGTAAGAAAGACTTGGAGGCCCTGTTTACTTCTTAGTTGTTTGCTAAGAAAACATATCCAGGTTATCTGAAACATATCCAAACTATTGAGCACCTTATGTTCACTGACATTTAAAAATATACTCTGCATCATTCAGTTCTTCCATTTTCGCAGGAACGTCAAGACCCTAATATCCAAGATGATGTCTTGGAGTTAGAGATGGATGAGCTCAATCAGCACGAATGTATGGCAACCATGACAGCCCTGATTAAGCACATGCAGAGAAATCTGATCTCACCCAAAGGAGAAGAGGTGCTTTTTTCTACTAAAGTTGTATTGTCTGTGGTAATACTATTTGTTGGTGTCACATTGTGAATTAAATTTTCATATTAAAGACTAAACTATACCGCACGTCAAACATTTTTCCTGTCCAAGTCTTCATTTGTCATTTTCTTATATCAAAATGTGAGGTTCTTTTATTCCACTTTTTAAGGTAGTTTTGTGTTTTATTTCAGAGTTCAGTGCCAAAAGATCTTCCTCCTTGGATGAAGTTTCTTCATGACAAACTAGGAAATCCATCGGTACCATTAAATATTCGTCTCTTCTTAGCCAAGCTTATTATTAATACAGAAGAGGTAAATAATAATGCATTGCAGTTCTGTGCATCTGCTTAAAAAAAAAAAAATACCAAGGGAGATACATCTTGTCCTGACAATAAAGGAGCGAACTATATTTATCTACTTGTTCAACATTTTTTTCTTAAACATGTAAATTAACCTCTATGGAGTTAGAAGTGAACTTTGCATAAAGTATATGTGACAGCCTTCTTAAAGGTTAAGGCTTTCTTAATGCTTCTCCGTTTTATAATAGCATAAAAATGGGTGAAGATATTTCTGTTAACTCTATATAAAAAATAGCTGATTTTCTCTTAGATACCATGTTTTCCTGAAAACAAGACCTAGCTGGAAAATAATTAGCCTTGAAAACTAGAGCTCAAACTTGTCTTACAGAGTAGCTACCAAGCAAGAGAATAGTGGTGGCAGGTAAGGCAAGGACAGGCTGATTGGGGCTGGCATTTTCGATCTCTAGTTTTCAAGCTTGACTATTTTCTGGCTAAGTCTTATTTTCAGGGAAAGAGGGTAGGTGCTGAGTGTATTAGTTTACACATAGCACACGTCAGGTGGGAGCTAAGTAGATTTTGGAGAGGACCCTTGAGCTAAGCGTGGTTAAGTGCAGTGGGAGTTTGTGTTCTGTGTAGAAGTAGTTGCATGAGCAGAAACGACCCCGAGAGAGTGAGTAATGTCTGTACCAATCATGTGGACTAGGAGGGCATGGTCTAGAGCAGGGGCATTCAAGGGACTGGTGAGCTGGGCCAGGCCACCAGGGGTCTTCCAATGAGTCTGGTTCATTTGTTGAGGTAGCAGGGAGCCACTGAAGCACTCTAGGTAGAGAGGTGACATTATGGGCTTTGTCCAGTTGTCTTTCTAGGTGGTTTTGCAGATGTAAGCAGAAAGGCTGCTGGGGACTATGGCAGGGACTGCTTTCCTTGGGTTCTTGCTGGAGTTTTAGTTCTGGGGTTGCTATCACAAGGTAACAACAGGGCTTAAACAGTGGTTCTGAAGGCCAGAGGTCTGAGATCCAAGTGTCATCTGCATTGATCGCTTATAAGTGCTATTAGAGGACATATGATCCCAGGTTCTCCCCCACTTCTGGTAACCTCAGGCATTTGGGCATGTGGGTGGCATTCTTATTTTCATGTTGTCTTCTCCCATGCACCTCTTTCCTTTTTTTCTTTTTTTCTTTTTTCTTTTTTTTTTTTTTAAGAGTAGGAAGAATTTATTGAGAGAAAGAAAGCTTCTGTCTGAGAGGGACAGACATGGGCTCGGAAAGTGGGTTGCCCGCCAACCCCGCTTCTCAAGGGTGTTTTATTGCACAAAGCCACGAGGTGAGGTGGGCTTAAGGTGGGACAGAACTGTAATCAATCAATAAGATTACAAGTATAGTCACTTAGGAAATATTGATCCAATGGCAAATCATAGAATGGGTGTGAGGTGGGACAAAACTATGGTCAACCAATAAGTATGCAACAAATATAGTCGCTAGGGTAATAATGATTAAATAGGGATCAAATGGGAAAACAACCCATGCATCTCTTTCTGTGTCCAAATTTCCCCTTTTTATAAGACACCTACACCTATACATTGGATTAGAACCCACCCTAATGACCTTACTTTAATTTATTTACCTCCATAAAACCCTTCAGTTGGGTGTGGTGGCACACACCTCTGATTCCAGCTACTCTGGAGCTAAGGCTGGAGGATTGCAAATTTGAGGCTAGGCTGGGCAACTTAGTGAGACTCTGTCTCAAAATTAGAAAAATAATAATACAAAAAAGGAATGGGGATGTAACTTAGTGATAGAATGGGCATTTGCCTAACTTGCACAAAGCTCAGTGTTCAATCCTCAGTGCTACAAAAACAGCAACAACAAAAAATGCCTCCAAATAACACATTGTGAGGCCTAAATGGGGGACATAGCTTTTTGGGGGACACAGTTCAGTCCATAACACTTGGGGTCACAGTGTGATTTCTAGTTCATGTACCTCCTAGGACTGACTCGATAGCTACTGAAAGGAGCTGGATGGTTTTGCAGTGATCTCTTGGTGGAGCCGGGCATGGGAGGTTGGCTGATGAGGAAGCTTGCTGTACTTGGCACGCACGTGTGGGTGTGAGGCTTCTCCTCTGGCTCCTCCCTGGGACAGAGCCCTGGAGCTGTGTGTGCACCTAAAGCCTGTTGTTGTCAGGGAAATGCTTCCCAAAAGGATATGCCCCAAACAGTCTTTGTCTTATGGAAGAGAAGAATAGAACTTATATTTGCATTTATTTTTAATATTTAACTTTAAGTATTTGTTGTAGTTTAATAACATACAAAAGAAGTTCATATATGCTACTTATAAATAAGACCAAATAGACCTACATGGAGTGTGCTGATTTTTTGTTCTTACAGGTGCACAATAAAAAAAAAAATGCGGGATCACACAGATTAAGCTGTGAGAGTAGATAAGAAATTCCCTGGAAAATATATTTGAAAAAGAAAGGGTGGAAAGGTTTAGAAGGAAAACAGCTTGGATTATAATATTTAGTCTTGCCTTCCAAGGTCTCCTTAAAAACAAAAACAGGGCCGGTGAGATGGCTCAGTGGCGTAAGCGCCTGCCCGGCAAGCGCGAGGGTCCGAGTTCGACTCCCGCAACCCACATACGAAAAAAGGGCCACTGATATCGCTCAGCAGCACGGGCATCTGCTGGCATGCAAGGTCCTGAGGCCGACCCCTGGTACCCACACAAAAAAAAAACAAACCAAAGTGGCATCCTCCTGCAATTCCTGAAGTAAATTCAATGGAATTTAGTATATGGATACATCTTATTTAGATTTCAGAGATCTTAAGCATGTGAAGTATATAAAAGAATGACTTCTAACATAGGAAGAAATGAAAAAATTTAGGCTCATGTGCCTGCCTGATTTTCATAGCCTTATTTTTCACATTTCTTATGCATTTGCATAAAGTAAAAAGAATTTTCTATAGCTACATATTACTCAGGACAGAGAAGGTTTATATAGAATACTTTTGAATCTTTTTATTTTATTTTTGTTATTATTATTATTATTGTCTTTTGGAGACAGGGTCTTACTCTGCAGTTCAAGCTGGCCTTGAACTCACTTTGTAGCCCAGGCTGACCTCAAACTCTCAGCAACCCTCCTGCCTCAGCCTCCTGAGTGCTGGATTACAGGCATGTGCCACCATGCCTTGCTGAATCTTTTTTTTTTTTTTTTGATGGATACTGGGAGTCGAACTCAGGGCCTCGGGCGCCAGCAGGCGCCCATGCCGCTGAGCGATATCACCGTCCCTTTTTTTTGTATGTGGGTACCAGGAGTCAAACTCAGGACCTCACGCTTGCCAGGCAGGCACTTATGCCACTGAGCCATCTCACCAGCCCTCTGAATCTATTTTGAATTTAGGACAAGTCATAAAATTTTAGCTGATAGAGGATATATTTCTGTATTAATATTTTAGTTATTCAGAATGATTCTTCCATATTTGACCTTTAAATTGTTTTAGGTCTTTCGTTCTTATGCGAAGCACTGGCTTAGCCCCTTGTTGCAGCTGGCAGTTTCTGAAAACAGTGGAGGAGAAGGAATTCACTACATGGTGGTTGAGATAGTGGCTACTGTTCTTTCGTGGACAGGCTTGGCTACCCCTACAGTAAGTAATGATGCATCCATCACATAGTAGTAGGTTATTCCTTTGCTGATACCCTAGACAGCGTGGACAGATGAGTCATACTTCTCTTAGTGATGGAGTCACTGTTTAGCAGTTGTTACGTGGCTACGCTGCTTCTCTGCTACATGGCTCACACTGCTTGCTTTTGTTTTCTTTTACCTGTTTTCGACAGTTCCTCTAACCTCGCTTGTCAGGTGTGTATTTCGTTTTGTTTGTTGTCATTACTTGTTAGGAGCTTGGAAACTAGATAACAGATTTACTGAAATTGCGTGTAAAATAGATGTTAATAGATCATGAACGTGAAGTTCTGAAGACTTCTGTGGTGCCTGAGATCTGGATTTTTTTTTTTTTTTAATGTGGGTACTGGGAGTCAAACTCAGGACCTTGCGCTTGCCAGCAGACACTTGTGCCGCTGAGCAATATCACCAGCCCTTTTTTTCCTTTATGTGGGTACTGGGAGTTGAACTCAGGACCTTGAGCTTGCCAGGCAGGTGCTTATGCCACTGAGCTATCTTACCGGCCCTGAGATCTGGATTTTTGACATTTCTTTACCAGTTTATTTACTCCCAGAGTGTTGGCTATCATCTGTGATAGTAGCAGTTGCTAAGTGACTGCCATATGACTGCCACTGTGTGACTGAGAAGGCTGCTATCTACCCAACTAGATTTGTGTGTTAGAGCTTTGCCTGTTCACTTAACACCACGAACTCTGACAGTGTCCGGAAATTTTCACAGAAGGACATTGTGTGCATGGTCCATATTAAACATAATATAGATGTGTATAGCTTTTTTATGTGTTTGTGTCTGGATGTATCTATCTAATTTATTTCACAGTAAATCAAATCTAGATTTGAATCTTTTTCTTTTCCACTTCTTTATTAGTGCATTGGTTATACAGATTAATGGTTTTCATTTGGGCATATTTGTAAATGCACATAGCATATACTTTAATCATTTTCCCTCGTTACCCCTTTGCCCTACCTTTGTTTTCTGGGGGGAGGTTCAATGTGTATAATGTATTTTGATCATTTTGTTGTTGTTGTTGCTCTTTTTGAGCTGATCTCACTTTGTATCCCAGGCTGGCCTCAAATTCATGATCCTTTTGCCTAAGCCTCCCAAATGCCAGTGTTATGAGCATGTGCCACCATGCCCCACTGATTTCTTAGTCTTCATGTGATAAAATAATTTATAGTCTAATAACATCAAAAAAATAAGAATAATAAATCCTGGGTTCTGGTGGGAACAGGTCTTCCTGAGGTTTTTTTCTTGCCACAACGGAGGCCTCAGCAGAGACCCTTGGAAGGGCCTCAGATAAAGAGACCTAAGAATAGAGGCTCTGGGCTAGGAGGCAGATAGGCAAACAACGTGTTGGCCAGGGCAAGAGCCCCTGCAGCTGCCTCACGTAGGATTTAACTAGGAGCTAGGCTCCTCAGCAAAATGCCACGTTTCTTTTAGAAATAAACTTCTGGGTTAAAAGATGCTACAGTGGAATGCTTCATATTAATATAGAATATCTATATCTTTTCAGGGGGTCCCTAAAGATGAAGTGTTAGCAAATAGATTGCTTCATTTCCTAATGAAACATGTCTTCCATCCTAAGAGAGCTGTGTTTAGACACAACCTTGAAATCATAAAAACCCTTGTTGAATGCTGGAAGGATTGTCTGTCCATCCCATACAGGTATACATTTACTAATTTTTGCAGCACAGTATTGTTTAGAAATTTTGTTTAAAATGAAGCATGTTGGGCCGGTGAGATGGCTCAGCGGCATAAGCGCCTGCCTTGCAAGCGCGAGGGCCCGAGTTCGACTCCCGGATCCCACATACGAAAAAGGGGCCGGTGATATCGCTCAGCGGCACGGGTGCCTGTTGGCGCGCGAGGTCCTGAGGTCGACCCCCCGGTACCCACAAAAAAAAAAAAAAAAATGAAGCATGTTGTAAATGATGGTTGCAACATAATGTAATTATACGAAGTGATAGAATAAAGAACATTATTTGAAACAGAGTTCATTTATAAGGGTCTAAAGCCACAGTCTTCAGAGTTTGATGCCAGAAATGGGTCTGGGTGGGCAGTGCCTCGCGGGTGTCCCTCGTCTCACCTCCAGCTGTGCCTGTACCGCACTGGGCAGTTGGGGTGCGCTCTTCCCTGTGTGGCCTCAGCTCAGGAGTGGCCTGTAAGGACTTCTCTTTGATTCATTTTAGCATAGCCTGAGGAAAGCTAAAACTTAACGTTCAAAAGTTTCACTGTTGACCAATAAAGGATTTGGGTAGATATTTAAAACATAAAAAAATATAAGACTGCCTGTGTTACAAAGCTACAGTGACCCAGATGTGAACAAGGGGAAGTTAGCAAGAAGAGTCTCTGATATGGAAAGAAAGTGTTCCTTATACTTTTAGCTGGAAGTTAGCTTTAGAAAATGCTGTATTTGCCTTCCCGCTTCTCATTTCATTGTATGACAATCTCTAGTTTCTCTTTTGTTCTTATGTTTCAGGTTAATATTTGAAAAGTTTTCCAGTCGAGATCCTAATTCTAAAGACAATTCTGTAGGGATTCAATTATTAGGAATTGTAATGGCCAATAACTTGCCTCCCTATGACCCCAAATGTGGCATAGAGAGTACCAAGTAAGTATCATTATTTTTTGCTTTGATTCTTTTTTAGGCTAACATCTACCTATATTGGATTGGCAGAGTAGAGTATGGTTCAGTGTTAAAACATTTAAGGACTAGAAGAATACATGTTAGAAGTATTTTTTTCTTTTCATTTTCCATTTTGTTTTTGTTTTGTTTTGTTTGTGGCACTAAGGACTGAACCCAAGGAACAGTGAGCTACTTCCCCAGTACTCCCTTTTCTCTCTCTTTCTCCTCCCTTCCTTCCTTCCTTCCCTGTCTTTCACTCTCTCTCTCGCTCTCGCCCTTCCCGTCTGTCCCTCCCCCCTCCCTCTCTTTCTCTTTCATTTTCTTCCTTCCTTCCTTTCTTCCTTCTTTCCTTTCTTCCTTCCTTCCTTCTTCCTTTCTTTCTTCCTTGCTTGCTTACTTTCTTTCTTTCTTTCCATGGTGTTTGCTAAGTTGCCCAGGTTGGTTTTGATCTTGGTGATCCTCCTGCCTCTGCCTCCTGAATAGCTGGAATTGCAGCTGTATACTACCACTCTTGGTTTAAAAATATTTCCATCTGAGCCAGGCATGGTGGTGCAGTCCCGGCACTCAGCAGGCAGAGACAGGAGAATTGTGAATTTCAGCCCAGCCTGGGCTACATAGTGAATTCAGGGCCAGCCTGAGAGCCAGTGATATAGCTCAGCAGCACAAGTGCCTGCCTGGCAAGTGCGAAGTCTTGAGCTGGTTCCCGGTACCCACCCACATAAAAAAAAAAAAAAAGGGCCAGCCTGAACTGCATAGTGAGACCTTGTCTCAAAAAACCAAAAAATATATATATACATATATATATTTCTACCTAAAATTAGAAGGCTGTGTTTAGAGGTTATTTGAGAGAAGAAATACATCTAGAGTGAATAAGCAATGTCAGTTTTTTAAATTAGCATAATTTTTTTCATGTGTGTGTTAGCAGGTAAGAGGTGTTAGACTCCAGTCTGCTCTGCTCCAGCACCACCCTGTCCTTCCCTGAGCCTTGACAGTCACTTCCTGGGAGGGGGGTGGACATGCTCTATGAAGAGAAGGAGCTTTTACTGAGATAGTTTTAGGACATCACGAAAGATACTTCCTCCTACTATTAACAGTTTTTAGAGTTTTTGAAGTCGGTGTTCACGCCATGTTTGCAGTGCCTGCTTTAGCCCTGCCCTTCTTCTTCCCCACCTCAGCGAGGCTGTGGCAGTCCCTGGGGTTGGCTCCTTGTTGGCCTCTTAAAACCAATCCCACCAGCTGCTGGTTCGTAGACAGTGTGTGGCCTGAGGGCTGAAACAGTGGTAGCTCACCACAGCGAGGTGGGAACTGGCCCACTGTAGACATGTTTGTTACCTTGTTGAGCTTCCAGTCTCACAGTCTCTGAAGGTTGACAGGGAATGTGTCACTGCCCAAGGAGTCTTCTGACAGAGGCTGAACCTTCTCTTTCCCATCATCATATTGTCCTTCTCTTGTCATAGTAGGTGGCTTTAGAAAGGAAGTCAGCGCCTTGCTTGCAGTCTTGGATAGTAGCTGTGTCCTTCGTTGTGGTTTTCTCTGTTGTCCAGCGGTCCCCTGGGATCAGACAGTGGACTTCCTCTGCTGTTCTGGTCATGATGCCAGAGCCCTTAGAGACATAGTCATACACATATTCATATAAGCAACTTGTGTTTCTTTTATGTACATATTTTCTTAGTTTTTGCTATTAATATGATATGAGGAGGAGGACTGTTATATTTTTATGTCAAATGTCAGAGTGGATTATTTTATGCATATTTGTTTTTGGTATTTGTTGTAGATACTTTCAAGCTTTGGTCAATAACATGTCCTTTGTAAAATATAAAGAGGTTTATGCAGCAGCAGCAGAAGTTCTAGGACTTATTCTTCAATATATTACTAAGGAAAAAAATGTAAGTGTGTTGTACAATTCGAAGCGCTTCTTGATATTTGCGTGTATTTTATATATGCTATTTCAAACAAAGTGGGCATCTATTAATTTATATATTGTATTAATAAAGTACATTCAGGGCCGGTGAGATGGCTCAACGGCGTAAGCGCCTGCCTTGCAAGCGCAAGGGCCCAAGTTCGACTCCCGGATCCCACATACGAAAAAGGGGCTGGTGATATCGCTCAGTGGCACGGGTGCCTGTTGGCGCACGAGGTCCTGAGGTCGACCCCCCCGGTACCCACAAAAAAAAAAAAAATAAAGTACATTCATTAAATTTTTGTTGTCTTTTCTATTATATAACAGATACAATGCTCAGTTTTTTAGAAAGGATGTAAGACTTTTTAAATACCAGAAATCTTGGCCAACATTTCAAAATTGGCATCGTGTGTGTGTGTGTGTGTGTGTCGCTGAGGATCAAACCCAGGGCCTTGAGCATGCTAGGCAAGTGTAAGCACTCCACCACTGCACTACATCCCTAGCCCTACAACTGACTTTTTATTTTAAAAATCAAGATGATAGTGTTTACAAAGAATCAATAACTGGGATCTCATCTTATTAAAAAGCTTTTGCACAGCAAGAGAAACCACCAACAGAGTGAAGAGACAACCCACAATGTGGGAAAAAATGTTTGCCAGCTGTTCCTCAGACAAAGGATTACTATCGAGAACATATAAAGAACTCAAAAAAATCAGACCTCCCAAATTTAAAGACCCACTCCAAAAATGGGCATCTGAGATGAATACACAATTCTCAGATGAAGAAATACTAATGGCAAATAAATATACAAAAAAATGTGCAACATCACTAGTCATTCGAGAGATGCAAATTAAAACAACACTGAGATACCATCTCACCCCAGAAAGAATGGCTACTATTAAGAAATCAACTAATAACAAATGCTGGAGGGGCTGTGGGGAAAAAGGAACCCTTCTTCACTGTTGGTGGGAGTGTCGACTGGTACAGCCAATGTGGAAGTCAGTGTGGAGATTCCTCAGAAAACTAGGGTTGGAGGTCCCATTTGACCCAGCTATTCCTCTTCTGGGCATCTTCCCAGAAGAATTAAAAACATCGTACCACAGCGATATATGTGCACCCATGTTTATAGCAGCACAATTTGTAATAGCCAGATCTTGGAAACAACCCAAATGCCCATCAACTGAGGAATGGATAAGAAAGATGTGGTATTTTTATACAATGGAGTACTATTCAGCCATAAAGAAGGATAAACTGGAGGCTTTTATAGGTAAATGGATGCAACTCGAGAAAATACTCATAAGTGAAATAAACCAGAAGCACATGTGTAAGCATCGTATTATCTCTCTAGTATGAGAAACTGAAAGAGTAAATAAGATCCAAAATGTACAATAGACATGGTGAATCAAAAAGAAACTGGTCAAAAGGAAAGAGAGACTGGAATAGGGAAAAGAAAGAAGGGAAAGGGAAAAAAATTGTATATATATATATATAAGATGGTTAAGATAGATACACTACCATTTTTACTTAGTTCATTGAAGAGTAAGGTTTGTGCCAATAATGTTTGGACAATTGAATGCTAATGTCTGGTGTCCTGAATAACTAACTTAAAGATAGTAATACGTAATGTATTAACCATTGTTACCCTCCTATTATGTTTGTTTGAAAATTTGTTCTTCTTTTGATTTGTTTTGTTTTTTCTTCTCTTTAAAATAAAAAAAAAAAAAAAAAAAAGATGATAGTGTTTAACCAGCTTTCATTCATTTAACTTCATTTCCTTTTGGAGAAAATTATCCTGGTATATAGCTACTGTGGTTAGGACTAAGTTGCCCTGGTCAAATCCAATACTTCCAGTTTTACATTAATAGAGCTGTTGAACAAGAGTGGCACTTCTTTTTTTTTTTTTTTTTTGTGGGTACCGGGGTGTCGACCTCAGGACCTCACGCGCCAATAGGCACCCGTGCCGCTGAGCGATATCACCGGCCCCTTTTTCGTATGTGGGTTCCGGGAGTCGAACTCGGGCCCTCGCGCTTGCCGGGCAGGCGCTTAAGCCGCTGAGCCATCTCACCGGCCCAAGAGTGGCACTTCTTGGGGAATCTTTCTCAGTTTTGTGTGCCTACTGACTTTAAGAGATTATGAGGACAACCAAATTGAGTGTTTTAGTGCAGCACATGTTCAGATTACTTTGTTGTTAGTAAAGTTACCTATCAGAGAGGTGTACAGTATATGACTGTATGGGCCCATATGTGGCGACTGTATGCTGTAACTCAACTGAGAGTAGTGTGGCAAAGAGAAGCTTTCTGTACTGCATGGCATCCTCTCATGTTAACACAATGCTACTGCTGCCGCTGCTGCTGCGCACTCATAAGGATGCCATGCAGGAATGAGGAGCACAGCTCAGTGGTAAAGCACTTGCATAATTGCATGAGGTCTGGGTTCCATCCCCAGCACCAGAAAAACAAAATTTGCTGCTCTCTGGCCAGGTGGCACAGGCAGCCACTGCTTCCAGGACGTTCTCTTGGCTTTCTTCCCATTTCTTTGGTAGTTTCTTTTCTCTTTTCTTTGCTGCTTTCCCCCATTTTGGTCTTTTACTGCTCGCCTGCCCATCTCATCCAGCCTCAAGGCTTTAAAAACCATCCTTACATCGGTGATTCCCACATCTATATCTCAGTTCAGCTCCTGTCCTGAAAGAAGACAGGATGGAGTCCAGGCCATGGGTGCTGTCAGGCTGGGTGTGGAGAGGCTTAGGAGATCCCAGGTGATCCTGAATGGATACCAGTGAGCCTAACAAGCAAACTAAACCCATTTCCCTGACCACAGACTTATTTGGACTTAAAATAAAATTAAATCAAGGAAATAGACACCTTTAGTAAGATCAAATTTCACTTATAATTTATTTTAGAGGTAAACAGCTTTTTGTGTGTGTGTGTGTGTGTGTGTGTGTGTGTGCTAAGGATTGAAATGGGCCTTACCTCTGAGCTATATCCTCAGTTTTTGTTTGTTTGTTTGTTTGTTGTTGAAACAGAGTCTCACTTAGTTGCTCAGGCTGGCCTTGAATTTGTAATCCTCCTGCTTCAGCCTCCCAGGTAGCTAGGATTACTAAATGTGTACCACCGTACCTGGTTAGCAGCTGTTTTTGGGTCTTAAACTGTATTTGAGGCATGTTAAAATCAAACTAATTTTAGTTTAGCTTCTTAAAGGGTTTGTTTGCAATGTTTCTGTGTCTGGAGGAAGCACAGGACATCAGCTCACAGCACCTCTTCTGTGTTGTGGCCCTGTCTGCTAACCCTCACAGGAGCTCAAGGATACTCAGCCTCAGAGCTGTTCGATGGTTAATGCAAACTTGTAGCCATTCCCAACACTTCCTGTTTCATCATTCACCTGTGAACCTTGGTATAGGTGATACCATTGGATACCTTCCTTGAGTTCACTTAAATATTCAAGATAAACCTTTTTTTAGTATTAACGTAAATTTCCACTTTTGTGTATTTGAAAAGAAACTTACTTTTTCAGGTACTGGAGGAATTAGTGTGTGAACAGGTTGTAAAACAGTTGAGGCAACATCAGAATACGATGGAGGACAAATTTATCGTGTGCTTGAACAAAGCAGTGAAGGGCTTTCCTCCCCTGGCAGACAGGTAGGTGGCACTGGGTGGCTCTGGCAGGAGGGGACACCCAGGCTGTCAGTAGTCTCACTGCGAGTCCCACCACTTAGGTTCTTGAACGCAGTGTTCTTTCTGCTGCCAAAATTTCACGGAGTGATGAAGACACTTTGTCTGGAGGTGATACTTTGTCGTGCAGAGGAAATATCAGACCTGTATTTGCAGTTAAAGAGCAAGGACTTTGTTCAAGTCATGAGACATAGGTAAGTGAACACCATCCCAGTATCATAAGGAAAAAATGTCATTTTTATATGATAACAAAACTGGAAACTACAGAGCAGCAGAAAGAAGAAAAGGTTGCTTGTTATACTTTGCATTTATAAAACAGAAATTATTAAATTTGTGTTTTCAAAATTCTCTTTTATTGTAGAGATGATGAAAGACAAAAAGTGTGTTTGGACATAATTTATAAGATGATGGCAAAATTAAAACCAGTAGAACTTCAAGAACTTCTGAATCCTGTTGTAGAATTCATTTCCCATCCTTCTCCAATGTGTAGGGAACAAATGTATAACATTCTCATGTGGATTTATGATAATTACAGGTAAGCTATAAGTAGACATTTCATATTATTTATTTTAGGGATTATTTGGATACCTTTCACAATCTGGAACATAATAAAACATTTTTTACCATATGATTAATAACTGAAACAAGTTTATTTCAGTATATTGAATTATATCTTTATTTTAAGTCATTTAGCATGTAGGAAATATTCAGAAAGTGTAATTATTGGTTGAGTTAGAAGTATATGAGTGTCACTGGGCATGGTGATGTATGCCTGTAATCCCAGCACCCAAGAGGCTGAGGAAGAGGATTGCTCTGAGTTCAAGGCCAGCCTAGGCTACGTAGTGAGACACTGTCTCAAAAAAAAAAAGAAAACAAACAAGCAAGCAAAAGGAGTATATGAATGTCCTCTTATAAAACTTGTTGTTCTTATAACCCCTTTAAGATCTGACAAGATTAATAAGTGAACTCTCCCAGGAGGTCTCATCCCTTGGGAATGTCCTGCCCTTACCAACCCTTCTCCTTCTAGCAGACCAAGGGACACTGAAAGGGAGGGCCGAGACTTGGGCACACACCACCAGGAGGCCTGCAGTACTCCTAGGAGTTACAGTCCACAGGAAAAGCCAGCCTTTTTACTTTAATTCTAGTCAGTGTGATTAGGGTTGAACAGAAAGGCTAGGACGGAGTATTAATGTTTTGTCATTTTGTTATTTTTTCAAACAGAGATCCAGAAAGTCAAAAGGATGATGTCTCCCAGGAAATATTTAAATTGGCAAAAGATGTGCTGATTCAAGGATTGATCGATGAGAACCTTGGGCTTCAGTATGTGCTCCTCCCAGAATAATTGAGCCAACCCAATTAAGTTTTAGGGATATTGCTTTCTAGAAGTTTTGGGTATTTTTCAGTAGTTTTGGAAATGTATTTGTAGTATTAACATTTTCTCTGCCTCCTGCATTTCATGTTTAGTAAAAATATATTTAAAATCATGGTCAACATTATGAAGGGTAAGACTTAAAAATTCTTACGTTAGCTACTTTACTATTTGCTTTAACGTAAAACTTGAAAAAGTGGTAAGGACAAAGCACTGTCTGCTAGTGCAGTGAGTTAAAAAGTGGTTTATAATGAAAAGAAAATCTGTAATGATGATTGTTCTGTTTTCCTTTAACAAAAATAGTTGAGATTAGGGCCGGTGAGATGGCTCAGCGGCGTATGCACCTACCTGGCAAGCGCGAGGGCCCAAGTTCAACTCCCAGAACCCACATACGAAAAAAGGGCCAGTGATATCGCTCAGTGGCATGGGCGCCTGCTGGCGCGCAAGGTCCTGAGGTCGACCCCCGCTACCCACCAAAAAACAAAACAAAACAAAAAAAATAGTTGAGATTATACTATTTATTGATATTAAATGAAGTGTCTGAAACATTAGAGACAGAAAATCATAATGCAACTCTATATGGGAGTATGAATGATGATTGTTCTCTAAACTGCCTATCCTAACTCAGTTGTATCAGTGTCTTATCAGGTTCCAGTTATGTAAGAAAAGGTGTAAATTTACTACCTAATTTGATATATTTATTTTTTCATTGTATAATTTTTTTCTTTTTTTTTTTTACATGGGTACTGGGAGTCGACCTCAGGACCTCACGCTTGCCAGCAAGCGCTTGTGCCACTGAGTGATATCACCGGCCCTTTTTTTTCCTTTATGTGGGTACCGGGAGTTGAACTCAGGACCTTGCGCTTGCCAGGCAGGCGCTTATGCCACTGAGCTATCTCACCGGCCCCATAAACATTTACAAAGTGTAAACCTATTTTTAACTAATTTCAGTTTTAAATATTTTTGGTAATAATTTTTGGAGTGAATTATTTTAGCAAAGCAGTGAAGGATTATATGTATCTTTTTAGTTTCAAAATTACTATACTTGTCGGGCGTGGTAGTGTACGCCTGTAATCCCAGTGCGTGGGAGACTGAGGTAGGAGGTTCACTGTGAGTTCAAGGCCAGCCTGGGCTACATAGTGAGACCCTGTCTCAAAAAACAAACAAACAAACAAACAAAAATTTACTATTCTCTGAGAACTTAGAGATGAGAAAAGAAAATCATCCAGTTTCTTATCTTTTGTTAAATGTACTACATTTGGAAGATCTTGCCCTCCTTTAATGCACATTACTTTTCATAGTGCAGATTATACCCTTTACACAGTTTCGGATGTGGTTTCCATCTCGTTTAAGCTTTCTGTGGGTGGGAAGCTGTGCCTTCCCCACAGGACACCATGTGCAGCACTCTCTTCCATGTGCCAGTGTATAAGCATGTGCTTTCTCCCTCTCTCTGCTTTTCAGATTAATTATTCGGAATTTCTGGAGCCATGAAACCAGGTTACCTTCAAATATACTGGACCGACTGTTGGCACTGAATTCCTTATATTCTCCTAAGATAGAAGGCCACTTTTTAAGTATAGCAACAAATTTTCTGCTTGAAATGACCAGCATGAGCCCAGATTACTCAAACGCCATGTTTGAGCACCCTCTGTCAGAGTGTGAATTTCAGGTGACGTGCTTGTCTGTATCATGACACATCTTATACACTTTCCCTGTTTGTTGATGAACATCTTCTATTAGCATTGAACTTCAGTCTTAATTTTCTTGGAATCTGCACACATTCCTTTCTGAGACACTTGGAAGCTTATACTCCTTATCTTCTCAGATTCCATTTAGATTTCTTCCCCTCCCATTACTTCTCCTGCCCTGGAGATGCCAACTTTATGCTTTTTTTTTTTTTTTTTTTTTTTGTGGGTACTGGGAGTCGAACTCAGGACCTCGCATGCCTGCCAGGCGCCCGTGCCACTGAGCGATATCACCGGCCCTTTTTTTGTATGTGGGTACCGGGAGTCAAACTCAAGACCTCGTGCTTGCCAGGCAGGTGCTTATGCCGCTGAGCCATCTCACCGGCCCTAACTTTGTGCTTTTTTGTGGCAGCTATAATAGTCACAAAGGTCTACACCTTGACAGACACTCCTTGTGGGCAGGGCTGATTGCGTCCATTTTATACTGACATTCTTAGTACTAGTTGAGGCTCCTTTATCCAAAATGCTTGGGATCAGAAGTGGTTTGGATTTCAGATATTTTTGAATATTGAAATATTTGCATATACACAATGAATATCTTGGGGAAGAGACCCAGGTGTAAATACAAAATTTATTTCATATATAACTTTTTCTTTCCTTTCTTTCTTTTTTTTTTTTTTTTTGAGTTAGTGTCTCACTATGTAGTTCAGGCCGGCCTTTAACTCACAGTGATCCTCCTGCCTCAGTCTCCTGAGTGCCGAGATTACATACTTGCACCTTTACACTTCATATACACTTTATACACATAGCCTGGATATAAATTTATGTAGTATTTTTCATATACACTGTGTACTCATAGCCTGGATGTAAATTTATGCAGTATTTTTAGTGGGGGGGGTCTGTGTTTTAACTGCAACCTGTCATAAGAGGCATCATGTAGTTGCTTCAGAAATTTCAGGTTTGTAGCATTGTGGATTTTGGATCTTCAGGTTAGAGATGCTCCACCTGTGCCTGTCATGTGCTTGGCATATATGAGTTCACAGGAGAGCCACGTAGTATGACTGGTAGCAGGTATGATGTGCCATTGCCACTCCTGAGTATGCTGTCACCTTCTAATGCAAAATGTCAAGGGTGGGAGAATGGTTTCATCCCCAGTAGTAATAAGATTTTTTTACTTGATAAGTAATTGTTTGCCAAAACTTTATTAGAAAAGGTCCTTCGGTTATATCTTACAAAAACTATGAAATGATAGTACATACCTGCTGATGATGCCGTGGGATTTTAAATAGAAATATTTCAGTATTGCTATAGAGGAGCATTGTATCCTTTGAAATTTCCTACCTGCAGGAGTATACCATCGATCCTGACTGGCGTTTCCGAAGTACTGTTCTCACACCAATGTTTATTGAGACCCAGGCCTCCCCAAGCACTCTGCAGACTCACACTCAGGAAGACTCTCTCCCAGCTCAAGGGCCGAAGGCTGGGCAAGTAAGGGCCACTCAACAGCAGTATGACTTCACACCCACACAAACTGCAGGTAACCAGCAACTACACACGCTGACCTTTGCGAACAACATCTATTACAGCAAGAACCTTGACCTTTTGTGAGAGAAGTAAAGTGGTCATAGCAAAAACTCTTAAGAACCACAAGAAAGATGTGTTAATCAAAGGAAAAAAGATTGAGGTTCCCGGAACACTCAGATCCTCTAGAGGAGAGGGGAAGTGTGTACAGAGCTTCAGTTTTCTGAGAGGAAAAGGGTTCTGGAGATGGATGGTAGTAATGTGAATGCTACCACTGAAACATAGGCTCTAAATGGTTTAAATGCAAAATGTTATGTATATCGTACCACAGTTTTTTAAAAAGAGGAAAAAGTGATTATTTTTGACTGGGAAAACCAGGGATGGTTTCCGTATATGTATGTTTTGGGTTTAGTTTTGCCCAGAAAACACTTATTAGTGCATCAGGTTTAAAGCATCATATCGCTAAAGCAAAGTAAAACTAAATCAAACTCATTTACTATGTTTATAGTATACTAATTGTTGTTTTTCAAATGCCTTGATTCCTTTGATCTGCAGAGTATTAAGTGTAGAATAAAATATCCTAATCATTTTATACATATATAAACACTTCAGTGTCTTAATACTTTATGTATTTCTCATATTCTGTTGTTTCTAGAAGTAGGACCAATTTGAAAAATTAAATGGAAATTCTGTAACTCTGGTGTTAGGAATGATGGGATCTTACCACCTTAGAATAGACATAAAACGTATTATTCCTTTGATAATCACAGAGGCCAGAGGGAGCAGGACACTGAGGCTCAGGTGCTAGTCCATCCTGGGCCACTCACTGAGGGGCTGGCAGAACCTCTGCCCAGTGTTGCAGTTGATCAGGGAGTGTCTCACTGCCCTGTGCAGCTGTCCAGTGTGGGGCTGCACATCCTCACTGCTCTTATCCTGTCTGTTGCAGACGGAAGAAGCTCTTTCAATTGGCTGACCGGGAGCAGTATTTACCCACTGGCGGATTATACGGTCTCCTCCTCCTCATCTGATTCCTTGTCTTCTTCCTTGCTATTTGCCCACAAGAGAAGTGAAAAGTCCCAGCAAGTACCCTGGAAGTCAGTGGGACCTGATTTTGGGAAAAAAAGGCTGAACCTACCTGGGGATGAGGTAGATAACACAGTGAAAGGTGGTAAGTAATTTGCTGAAACACATTTAAAATAACCTACTCTCCAATTAAGTCCATTAAAATTCAGTTCAGTAAATGGGCACCTGCCATGTTGAAAACATTTTTTTAGGTCTTCCAGGAAAACTATTAAGTTGGAAAAAATTCATTTAGTGACTTTCTGGAATATTAGGGTAGATAAGGCAATAAATTTGTGATCATCAGATAGGGTAGAACTAGTAAGCCAAGTCCCACAGGTGAGAGCGAATAAATCTTAGTAGAGAATGGAGAAAGAATCCAGAAAGACTGGGTGGAGGGAGGGGCCATTGAGAGAAACCTGGGAGCCTGGGATATAGGAAGGGAGAGAATGAAAGGGACAAAGATAGAGAAGTATGCAATTTATTTGGAGGTGGAAGGCACTCAGAGCAGTTCAGAAAATGTTTACAGAGTGCCAACTCCATGCCAAGACCCTAAGGGGCCTACATAATCCAGGCGAATGGATGCTCCAGAACACACTGGGAGTCATGATGAAAGATGCTGAGATATGGGCCGGTGAGATAGCTCAGCAGCATAAGCACCTGCCTGGCAAGCGTGAGGTCCTGAGTTCGACTCCTGGTACCTACCAAAAAAAAAAAAAAGATGCTGAGGTAGAAGACAGGCTTGTGGGAGGTGGGTGCACTTCAGAAAGGAGCCACCAGATGAACCAGTGAGAGGCAGGTGCAAGGACTCTGGCCTTCTAAGATACGTTTTTGAGGGCACTAGGTAGAGAGAGGAGGATGGACAGGCACTGTGACTGAGGATATTCACAGCATGAAGGTGGGTAGGGTGACCCCATGTCAGAGTGGTGGGATGCCAGGGGGGTGGAGGAGAAAGTCTGACAGGCTTGTAGACCCAAGGGGTGGGGAAAAAGTTCACTCTTTATGAGACTTGAAGCTCTGGTAGTGAATGAAAGACCAGAAGAAGAAAACAGGCAACGAAAAGAACCCAAAACAGACAGAACCTGAGGAAATGCAATATATACATTTAGATTTATACATTAGAAACAAGAGTAAATTCCTTTTTATTTAATCTAAGAGCTAAAATACACACAGAGTACTTCACTCTCAACTATTCTTTTTCATAGTTCTCATTCACAAATCTGCCTTCTACATAATTTTCTAAATTTACCTTTAAAGAGGGGACGTATAGTTGTCTTTTTGCTACACAGAGTTTACAGATGTGCCAGTAAATTGTTTCTCCATCCTTTCCTCCTCATTCAACTCCTTCTCTCCTCTGCTGCTGGGCCCTCACGCCTCTGGTCCACAAGAGTGCATAGCCTTCGGTCCTGCCTGTGAGCTCGGACTGTCAGACTTGAAGTCCTAAAGTCATTCTCACCTTCCATTGCCTCTCAGTTGTCCCTTTTACCCTCACACCTGCTGCTCTCAATCCAGGGGCGACACCACTTCTGCAAATGAGTCTTTCACTGTATTGCTAAAGGGTGGTGTGCATCTGGGAAAGTCCGCAGTCCAGTTAGTGGTGATTGCTAGACTGACTCAGCTGCTCAGTTTCTTTACTGAATGGAGATGAAGTTCAGGATTAAATGAAAATCACTGAGGACAGCAGCTGACTCATACTGCTCCACTGTATTTTCCTGTCTACAGTTTTAAAGTAAAAAAATATGAGTTGTGCAATGAAGGTAGACTACATGCAGAATTTAAGGAAGGTAAGAGGTAAAACCTATTTGGAACCTTTTTCCTTGAGTTTTATGAATGGCTTTAGAAAACCTCATAGAACTAAGTAGGTAAAATGCCAGAAGCTGTGTCTATTTTAATTTAATACATCACTCATGTATGTTTATGGATTTAAAATATTTCACATACTATCTTACTTGGGGAATGTATACTCTCTTGTCTAAGAATATTTGGCATTTCTTAAAATATGATAAATTAATGCTATGTACTTTACCATTGAAAGAAAATACAGTTTAAAAACTAGAAGTTCTAGCTTAGCTGGGTGTGGTGGTCAGTGCCTGTAATTCCCCTACTCGGGAGCCTGAGGCAGGAGATTGAAAGTTTAAACCCGGGCTGGGCAATTTAGTGAGACTCTGCCTCAAAGAATTAAAAAAAAACCCCAGAAATTTAAAAGAATGGGGCTATAGTCTAAATTGTCTATATCAACTTCCCAAATACCAGAGGCAACTACTTACAATTCTTAATTAAGTTTTGGCATTTACTTCTGTATCTCCAAGTAGTAGTATTAGTAAATTGCTACTTCTTTCTTTCAGTATTAGTCATTATCTTCTGGTTTTGCATGACAGATATTTGAGGATTAGCCCTTCTTCCTCACCCCCTTACCACACACATACCAAGTCATTCCCCCTGTGTCCTCATCCTCAGCTTTATTGTGTCATCGTCTTCATTTCATCTATATTCAGTTATCCTGTTATTTTGACTATGTGACATTTGTAATTGAGCCATGAGTAATTTTTTTCTTTTTTCTATATTTTTTTGCTGGACATTGATAGTTATTTTTCTAACATTTATCAACAATTTTCCTGAGTTGAATATTTGTCTTTTATTGTGTCTCAAGATGTAGATGTTTCATCTTCTTAAAGAACTTTCTCCTGGAACCTTCTAGCCTGTGTGCCCAGGCTGCCTTGGTTGGTTCTGCATTTTTGGTGGAGCACCTCCACAGTAGTGTGCTGAGAAAAGGGGTACTAAGCTGGGAGCTCTTTTTGATATTTTGTTGCCACCACATTGCTTTCAAGGACGTAAGTGCCTGGGACATAGGTGAGCTGTAGATTTCCACGTTGGGAACCATCAGGTACAAGCAGAGACCTGCATCCTCCCTATCCATCTGCATAAGAGCCTACAGCCTTTTCTCTTAGGATCTTCTCTTTTTAGGTACTTTTTGGAAAATTCACAGAAGTGTCCTTCGGTGCAGTTCTACTTTAATTTATTTTTCTGGGCATAAGATGGTTCTTTTCAGACAGTTAATTCCTACACGCCAGTTACAGAGTATTACCTTGGGTGATTTTGTTGATTTCCTCACCTCAGTTTTCTCCATTTTTCTCTTTCTGTAATCCTGGTGCTCAGAGCTTCTGGATTATTCTTATTTTTCTGTTTTTTTGTGTGTGTGTTCTAGGAAACATCTTCACTCTTACCTTTCAAGCTTTATTTCTTAAGTTATGACATCATGTTTTTAATTTCCATGAGATATTTTTGTTCTCTGAACTTTCTTCAATTCTTGATTCATAACCACAGTATCTGCTCTTCTCTTTCTGATAAATGATAAATTTTTAATTTTTTTCTTGCTTGATCTGCTTTAACATTTGCTCTTTTTGTGTTACTTACTTGAGTTTCTGTGTTTAATATTTGAAGCTTTCTTCAAATGTCTGGCGATTTTTGGTTTTTGCCTTGTGTTTCCAGGTGAGACACTAGAATAGTGTTTGGAATAATACAGATTATGAGTAGCTGCCCTGATGGACCATGACATTCAAACCTCTGATTTCTGGGTTCTTCTATTTTGGCTGATTTCCTAGAGGCAAAATTCCTATATTCCTCCCTGTAGCTAATGACATTTTTTTTAAAAGCACTTTTTAAAAAAAATCAGCACTTTTAAAACAATATTTTTATTAATACATGTTTGCAGTATATAACGTTTACATTCCTCTTGGGGGATAGCTATATGTAGTTAATATATTTTAATTGTTCTTATTCCCTGCTCTCCCCCATCTCTGGAAACCCTTACCATTTGCAAAAGATTTATCACCCTGTTTCCTGTTGTCTTTTCTTAAAAAGAAAAATTATTTATACTTTGGGTTCCTCATATAAGAGAAGTTATGTTGTAGGTCGCCCATGAGCAGTGCCACGGATTTCAGAAGTACCATGGGGTACTGCAGGTACTGAGCTGGCCTTCCACCCTGGCCTCCTGCTGCCTCCCCTTCCTGAGCCTGTCCAGCCTCACCCACCATCCTTGTTGCATCCTTCTCTCCACTGCTGAGCTAGGGGTCTCTGAGGTAGTTACAGCTCTGCTGTTCTTCCCCTTCCAGAATTGTTTATCTGTCTCCTCTGCTGTTCCCTGTAAGTTTGTCTTAAGAAAACACTAAATAAGCTTTAAAAAGTGGAGATGAGCCTATACGTTCACTTTAGGGAATCTGGAAGGAGTGGAATCAGTTACCCATACTGAATTGGGCTGTCAGTAACCAAACCTGTTTCATGTTCTTCAGGCACAGATAACCGGGCAGAAATACTAAGATTACGCAGACGATTTTTAAAGGACCAAGAAAAACTCAGTTTGATTTATGCCAAAAAAGGCATTGTTGAACAAAAACGAGAGAAGGTTTGTATCTTTTTCATAAATTTGATTGGTCAGAAATACCTATTTTATATCATAGGATATGTACAATATTAGTTCCAGTATTGGTGCACAAACCATAATTGAAGAAGCAGCACTATGTGAATTAGGGTTAGTTGTGAATCAGAGTATCCTCTGATAGCTCTGGATACGAACGATGTTCATGACTCCCCGTGAGAATCTTTGTCCTCCTGAATCTGTGGTCTGCCTGGCTCATGGACTGACAGGACCATGCTCTGCCTCTTCGCTCTGCCCAGCACAGCTCAGCTCACCCTCCTCTCTGTAGAGATCAGCTTTCTTCATGGGTGAAAATACCATCACCAGTGTTGCTCAAATTTGTATTTACAGCTGGGAAGGGACTGGCCTTTCCACCTTAAGGCCAGAGTCTTGGGGAGGTTGTCTCAACTCACTTTAGTGTGTGGCCCACAGCAGTTGTGAAAGGGTAAAGCCATGGGACAGCAAGGGGATGGCAGCCCAAGGAAGGGGTACACAGGGCTACCAGACAGTCCGGAGCCATCAGATGAAAGCTATGATTAGAGACGTGAGTATGGCATTAATAGTTACACATTTCTCAAAGTGAAAATAAAGAATTTTTAGCTACAGCTTCAATTTTGCTTATAAATCAGAAACTATGACAAAATTTCCAAGAACACTGGCATACATTGTGAACTAAAACCCTATCATTGTTCTAATCCATTGTAAATCCTCAACCATTTAGTTAACTTTCAAATCTTAATATAAAGTGATCGAATAGTTTCTCTGAATCTTTTTGGGGGAGAGAAAGTATACTTTTCAACTTGCTCTTGTCTCTGTAATGATGATGATTCTTTTAAAGACTAGAGTCCAAAATCAAGGCGTTTTCGGGACCATCCCTGCTCTGTTGCTTCCTCAGAGAAGTAGCTCTGGGCTCCTGATTAAACCTAAAACCCAATAAGTATGGCCTAAAGGAAATAGCAATATTTGGTCAGCAGAAGGAAGAGAAACCAGGATTGCTGAGCAGAAGTCACAGAAAGAGATTTTGGCCTGATGTGAAGAAGAGCTTTGTAACAGTTAATCAATGTAGAGTGGCCGTCTGTGTGTGCATTCTCTCTGACACAGGCATTTAGGTGGGAAGCTGCCAATCAGTCATTAGGAACAGTACAGTCACTCATCAGAAGGCCATGTTTGTGCTCATGTACTCATTGAACAGATGTGTCTGGAGCACCGCACTCAATGCCAGGTGTTGTGCTAGGTGCTAGCAATGTGAACATTAGTGGAATAAAAGCCCTCGTGGAGCCCAATCCATTGTGTGTGACAGCCAAAAAGATAAGCTGACACTATAACGTGTACTTTCAGAAATAAACCAAGTGATGAGCACATTTAGGAAAGACCTGAGTTGAGAGAGGTAGTGGTGGAAAACCTCTCTGGAGAGTGAATACAGAGATAGGAACCAAATGATCAAGGACAAGCTGCAGACAGACGTTCTGGACCGGATTGGCAGGTGCCCTCCGCTCTGCCTGGTGGGGCGTCTGTGGAAACTGAGGGGCACCACTCTGGGCCTTGGAGCCAAGGCTTACTCTTAGGGGAATTAAAAAGGAACTACAGCCCTCTGATTTATGTTTTCAAAAAGTTTCATGTCAAATTTTCTTACTTTGTGAAAATTCAGATTACTTTGTAATGGATATTTTAAAATGATGCTCAATCTGCCATCATAATTTTATTGTGGCTTTATCATTTACCATTGACTTGTAAGACACAGTGACTAACCAGTGAATAAAAATTACCGTCACTTCATCTTTATAAGTTAAAGGTAGATTTGGCAGTTTCATATCTTAAGTAATCTGATTTTCTTAAATAAGAATTCTAATTCTTCACTGTTGGTTCTGGTGATTATAGGAGATCAAGAGTGAGTTGAAAATGAAGCAAGACGCTCAGATCGTTTTATATAGAAGTTACCGTCATGGAGACCTTCCGGACATCCAGATCAAGTACAGCAGCCTGATCACCCCTTTGCAGGCCGTGGCCCAGGTCCTCTCTAATTGCTGTGTTTTCTTTTCAAAGGTTAAAAGCTACATTTGCAGCTTGAGAGTTCTAATGTTTGTAAGGAAAAATGGTTGAGGCCTCACTATCACAAATAAGTTCCTAAACAGTAGACTTTTTTTAAAGACTTTTCCAAATCCATCTCTGCCATTTTCTAGTTCCTGACTTAGGGTTATCTAGAATCGAGCCCTAAAGCTGAACGTCTATGTCAGGTCAGTTAAAGTGCTGAATGACAGAGTCTCCATCTAAAAACAAAGTTAAGACCTTTTTTTCTTATTCAGTAATGTCAGAATGAAATAATGCATAAAAAAAAAGATTATAAACATTAAAGTGCTAATGAGCCATTTAAATCATTTTTTATATAAATTGCTTTTTTTGAGAGTATCAGGGGAGTAACAGTTTATCAATGAGGTCAGTATTCTTTTGTGATTTGCTTAGAAATAGAGGACTGGAGAAAATAGAGCCTTAGGGGAGAATGCAACTTTCTAGCTGAGTTCTTACCCTCAGAGGCCTGATTAAGACTCCTTAACTTTTATTGAAGTAATTTTTGAAAACAACTTATATAAATATACATATATAATCTCATTATGCTATCCACTAACATAATCCATTATATTATACTCTTTTCCATTTTTAATATTGATTTTAATCATAGATTACATCTGCTTAACCTTTTACTATGATTTGTTTTTTAAGCTTTTTGTTTTCTCTCATTAGAGATTGACAAGAATTTATAAAAATAATATATAGTACGTGAACCCATCATCAGCTTACCCCATTGGAAACATCTTACATGACTGAAGCACAATATTAAGAACTAGGCATTGATACTGGTACAGTGGTATTACTTCGATACAGACCTCATTCAGTGTTATCATTTCCCCTGCAATCATGTGGGTATGCATGTGCACCTCATCTCATGTACAGATTCTTGTAACTCATCGTGATATACCCTTTTTTTGTCATGAAGTGCCTTCTCATTCTCACTTTAGATCCTCCCAAAATCTTGCAACATTAAGGTAGCGATTAGATCCATTCTAGACAAAGGTTAAAGATTATCAAAAATTGGACAACATGGCAAAATCCAAAGTTCTTAGTGGGTGTGGAGCTCTCTCTCTCTCTTTTCTTTTTGTTTTTAATTTTGGATTTATGGTATTGGAGGATTGAACCCAGGGCCTTGCACATGCTGGGCAAGCACTCAACTACTAAGTCACCCCTGGCCCTTTCAAAATTTTTTTTGTGACAAGGTCTCACTAAGTACCCTAGACAAACCTCGAACTTGCAATTCTTCTGCCTTAGCATCCCAGGTAGCTGGGATTACAGGTGTGTGCCACCGTGCCTGGCAGACCCCTGTCTTTCTGCTCTGCACTGTTCTCCAGTTCTCTAGTTCCCTGGTGACTCACGTTGCTGCCTCATAGTGATGTTGACCCTTGCTGTCCAGTGAGCCGTGTCCACACTGGGGAGATCAATCATATGTCATGATGGGGGCAAGTTAGCAAATATGTGACTGGTAGGAGGCCTATATGCAAGTCAGTTTATCTCATTTGTGCTTGGAAAAAATAAAGATGGTACATGTTGTTTTGAAAAAGCAAGACTACTCATTTTTTCTGTTCTTTAAGAAGAGACTGCCTGATATTTCTAATGCCAGTAATTTAGTTATTTAACAAATATTCATTGTGGGGTGGCTCCTATATGCTAGTGACTGCTGTCATGGTAGAATACAGCAGTGGGCAAGACAGACCAGGCCCTGTTGCCTTCCTGGGGCTGCCTTTCTTCATTGCAAGCTTTGCCTATTGTGAAGTAAAGGGGATCATGTAAACCGGCCATCACAGGATATGGCTAGCAGCAGCTGCCTGCTGTTGAGGATGATACTTAATCACCACTGCAGTTGTCCTACCAGAGTGAGCGTTTGGGACTCTGCAAAAGGAAGTAATTTGTATATAGCATGTAGGCAGTGGCTGTACACATGGAAATGTACTGACCATGTGTTAATCATGAAAAGACCCGATTATCAGACAACCAATACCAAATAAAAGAATGTGCGTATCAGTGAAAGAACAACCAAACAGTGGCAGTGATTATCTTTGTGTGGTTTAGTATTTAATTTTATTTATTTGGTTTCTTAGGATTTTTGTTATTGTTGATTGGTTTGCTTTGCAGTGTCGGGGATTGCACTCAAGGCCTTTAGAGTGAGATACCTCTTCGGTCTTTTTTTACATTTTTATTTTGAGACAGGGTCTCACTATGTCACTAGGCCATATTTTGTAAAATTGTATATACTGTAGTAATAGTATAACTACTATAGCAGGACAAATACATTACTTAAATTAACACAATAAAGGATAAATCAGATTTGTATATCTTATTCATAGTTTTTGTCAAACAGAGTAACTTGGTTTTTATTCACGTATGCATGTCTTCTTTAAACAAGTATAATAGTGTATACCAGGAACTGTTCTTGGTACCAGTATTGTAAACACAAATGAAGGCTAGTGTTCTTGTGGTCATGGAATGTATGGGCATTAAAGCCATAAACAGGCAACATGCTATTAGGTAGAACTGAAACATAGAGTTTAATAGGTTTAACAGTTAAATGGTTATGATGAGACTTAAAAAATTTTAATTGGCATTTTTTTAAAGCTCATCACTTAATTATTTTAAATTTTATCATGATGCCTGTCCAGAGATAATACCTAAGAATCCAATCCAGTCTCCAAGTTCTTCCAAGCACTACACAAACACTTGAAGTGCATTATTATGGCTAGTATTCACCTCAGCTCTGAAGCTTGTTCTGTTGACCCCAGTTTAAAGGTGAGGAATTGGGGTAACAGATTCAATTCAGGAGATGAGCCATGTGATTATGTATTGATTAGGTCATCTTTTAAGTTTCTTTCTCTTTGTTGAAGGTCCGTGCTTTCATAGGGTATATCAAGACTGTACATTTGGATAAATTCCAAATATTCCCCTTGTAAAATACCCCTTAAAACTCTCTAAGCAGAATTTAGATAATGACTGTGTTTGCAGCAGTTTATATTTTCAAGTAAAGCTCTGATAGAAATGGTGTGTTACAGCCTTTTTATTTCAGATCCTAATTTGTCTTTGTTTTGAATTTTTTTGCAGAGAGACTCATTAATTGCAAAACAGCTCTTTAGCAGCTTGTTTTCTGGGATACTCAAAGAGATGGATAGATTTAAGACAGTGTCTGAAAAAAACAGCATCACTCAAAAGTTGCTTGAAGACTTCAATCATTTTCTTAACATCACTTTTTTGTTCTTTCCACCTTTTGTGTCTTGCATTCAGGTAAGAGTCTGTACACGTTCTCCAAAACACACACTGTCAGCTTTTGGCATCATGTGGTTAATGTCATCATCACTTTGTTTCCTGAGTTGAAACTTGATAGATGCAAGGTGTTTAACAGAGTGGATGTATTGTTTGGGTTACCTCTTCTCAAGTAGGCACATGTAATTTATTTGACATTTTTTTCCCAAAACAAACCCCAACTTATATATAAGAGAATAATCCAAATTTAAACTTATTAGAAGTGTTTTCTTTTGTAATAAGTCAGGGTTTTGATTAAACCCTGCATTTTATTTAGTTATTTTTCCATGTGTAGGTTTCACCAAATTCTTTCCTGCCTCCTGAGGTGTTGATCTAAGTGGTAGGGCCACAACTATGAAGAGGCAAAATCTCTTTCCTCTCAGAACTTGCATTCTCCATGTGTAATAAGCAGTCCACAGATACATACAGAAAGGACATTAGATAGCAGCATGCCATGGTACCTGAGCAACACAGAAGTATTAAGGTAGTGTAGAGTAGTAATGAAGCGGGTAAGTAGATGGCCTCTTGATCAGGGCAGGCATACGTGCCCTTATAGCTGATACTTGTCCTGATAAAATAATGGATTTCTTCTAAAATCAGTTTATCTCACCAATTCAACCAATTCAAAGAAATAGGAAAATCTATTGAAAAAGATTTGGAAAGTAAAGCTACTAGTTTCAAACTTTATGCTTTAGCAGTAGGTAATGTTTATGGTTCAACTTGCCATTTTTATTAGAAGTATTAGTAACAAATATAATGTCATTGAAGAAATGGCTTCTTTGTGCCATTTAAAAACAAAACCATATCTATTGATTTGCGTGAAACAGTAAAAAGTATGTTAAAATGATTTTCTTTCACCTTTGTCAACATATCTGATATAGCTACTGGTGGTGCCCTAGTGATGGTTGGACTTACAAAACTAATGCATTTGTTGCTGGTAACTCACTTTTGATGAAATACCACTGTATCGTACATTAAAAAATTTATGCATGAATGCTTTAAAGGGTAATACCATGCAAATTGTCATCAAAACTGTGAATTTCACTAGATGCAAGGGATTGAATCATCACTAGTTCCAGGAGTTCCTTAAAAGTATAGATGCTAGACAGGTATGAGGCACATCTATAATTCAAGCACTCTGGGAGACTGAAGCAGGAGAATTGCAGCCTGTGCAGTTTAGTGATGTCAAGACGGTGTCTCAAAAAAAAAATCTGAGGATGTAGCTCAGCGCAAAGGCCCTGGGTTCGAGCCCTAAGTACTACACCCCACCAAAAAAAGGTATAAATACTAATTATGGGAGCATCACTTACTTTTCTGAAGTAAGGTGCTTAAAGGTAAAATGTTGAAAATATTATTTATGAAGTGAAATCAAATTAATTATGAAATCAAAAGGTCAGATTGTGCCAGAACTTGAAGATGAAAAATGCTTCAGATTTAGCATTTCTGGTGAGTTTGACTAATTTAAATGAATTAAACATGTGTCTTCAAAATGAAAATGAACTTAACCTGTGATATGTTTCAAACCATAGCAACCTTCAAAATAAAACTTAAATTATGACAAGCTCAGGCTATGACAAATAATTTTATGCATTTTGGTACACTGGCTACACAATCCTGTGAACACTGAAAATGAACAATCTTGCTTTCCATCCTGATATGAGAATTTGAGAATAGGTTTCAGGATTTCCCCCAAAAATCTTTTTTGGGTGTATATTTGCAACACCCTTCTGAGTCAACATAAATGTATTACCTGCAAGTTTTCAAATATGTATAGAGTTGCGTTCATTTAACTCAAAGAAAAATTTTATCATCACTGTTGGACATTTATATGACCTGTCTTCCCAGGCACAAAGATCCCTTGCTTCACAGTCATGGCTTATTCATATCATCCTTTTTGGCAGTATGTACATTTGTGCACAACTGTGAAACACATGAAGAGTAAAATTGTATCACAAATATCTGATGAACATCTTGAGAACTCACTAAGAATTGCAACCACTTATATCAAGTCAGACATTGATACATTAGTTTCACAAAATAACATCAAGTATCCCGCTAGTTTTATGTTTATGTTGCCCTATTTTCTCAAATATTATAATAAAAATATTTTTTTAAAAGACTACTGTTGGCCATATAGGATGAATGAATCTTAAATTTCATGCCATCATGGATAACACTGCTTGCTACAGTACCTGAAGCCTAGAACACATTCAGTAAGTAATTATAGAATGAGAATTACTTAAAAATTAGGAATACATTTACATAAAGATGTTTTGAGCCAGGTATGGTGGTGCAAAACTGCAATCCCAGGCCCTGAGAGGCCTAGGCAGAAAGATTGCAACTTCAAACCTAGCCTGGGAAACTTACTGACTTACAGAGACCTTATCTCAAGATAAAAAATAAAGAAAAATGGAGAGGGCTGGGACGTATGTAGCTCAGTGTGAAGGCCCTGGGTAAAAAAAATTAATAATAATAAAAGATATTTTGTGTTTTCTTTTTTTTTTTTTTGTGGGTACCGGGGGGTCGACCTCAGGACCTCGCGCGCCAACAGGCGCCCGTGCTGCTGAGTGATATCACCGGGCCCTTTTTTTCGTATGTGGGTTCCGGGAGTCAAACTCGGGCCCTCGCGCTTGCAAGGCAGGCGCTTACGCCGCTGAGCCATCTCACCGGCCTGATATTTTGTGTTTTCTTATGGGTTTCCATCTCCAGATTAGGGTTGTCTCAAAATCTGACATTTCAACTAAGAAAAAGCTTTCCTGTATTGTTAGTTGAAATATAATTTTTTAAATTTTCTGTCTTCATAAGGGTGACAGACATTTTTGTTTGATTACTTTGGAGAGTTTACTTTCTTCTGTGAATCAGTTTGGGGGCCATCTGGCCACAGCTGGTGTGTGGCACAGCTGTGAGGGGAGCAGGCAGGCTAGTGCAAATGTGCCCAGGCCATCCTTCCAGGTTTGTACACAAACCCATGTGCACACATGCAGGCTGTTCCAATGAAAGTGATGTCACACTGTTCATGTTCTTTGATGTTTGTAGTACTCTCAAATGGAAAGTTACAAAGTGAAGGTCATTATAATAATTCCCGAATCCTCTATTCAATCATTATTAAATAAGTTAGCCCCTGGATGGAAGAAAGGGGGTTGTGTAGACTTAAGAGGGAGATGAATCCAATGAATCCTTATGGGAGATTGGATATGAAATCTTTGTATTTCATATGCTATTTTTAGCACTCAGACTAAATATTCCTGGAAATTACAATTGTTATTTAAATATATAAGTGGTATATATATAGATATATATATACACACACACACATACATACAGCTTCACATCTTCAGTGCTTATATTTTGCCAGTGTTATTCTAGCTTTAAGTTATTTCCTGGGTTAGAAATATAAAAATAAAAAGACATTTCCTCCTCTGAGCAAATTGAATATTAAAGGGAAATTTGTTAATAGAATTATACAGACAAGCCTTTGGTGATATCATTACTTACGTCAAAACTTTCTTTTATGTTTGGTAAAAAATGAATTAATTACTTGTGAGGACATGGTCCAAATACCATATGCTAAACAGCTACATGTGTTTGTGGCTTCACAGGAGATCAGTTGCCAACATGCAGACTTGCTGAGCCTCCATCCGGCTGCTGTCTGCACTGGCAGCCTGGCCAGTCTGCAGCAGCCTGGGGGCATCCGCCTGCTGGAGGAGGCCCTGCTGCACCTGGCACCTGCAGAGCCCCCCACCAAGCGAGTCCGGGGCAAGACCCGCCTCCCTCCCGACATCCTCCGGTGGATGGAACTTGCTAAGTAAGGTCATGAGGGGCCACTCAGGAGAATAGTGAAGTCCGCCGAAGCAACACAGAAAAAACTTAGCTTCTTTTGGCAGGAAATTAACCAATAAAGTTGATAATAACACTTTTGTAAAATTTTTAAAATTGTTTAGACTGAGTATCACTTAGACTGAGTCAGGAATAGTTGCATAGGAGGAACATGTTGCTCAAGCAAAAAGAATGTTGATTAAACCTGTTAATTTCTTTCAGAATACACTTGTTTGAACTCAGAATTATCCCCCAAGTTCAGCTTCCTGTAGAGTGTGGCTATAAATTATAGTTCCTAGTATTTTATGTTTTTTCCAGTTTTGCTAAACTGAAGAGGATGATTTATTATTTTCAACAGGACCCAAAATTTTAGGAACAGTTTAATCCAATTACTTTATTTGGGGAAAACAAATTCCATTTTGTAGTTTGCCATTGTGGATTATGTCTGATTTTTCTTTTACTGTGGTTTTATCATATAAAAGCCCATGTGTAATTCTGAATGTTAGGTCAAGGTTGAAATTTAACTTGAACAGTTTTAAAGTGATTTTTACATTTTTTAGGTTCTATGGGAAAATATAATAAAACTAAGAGGAAGGGGGTCCTTACCCTTTTTGCTGAATAGTCAATTCCTATCTTTCTTTGAGTACCATGATTGTGCCAGGCACTGAGGAGACTGTGAAATGGTTCAGACATTGGTCCAACTCACAAAATTCAGAAAATGTATGTACTTTTATACACAATTACCCATAATATGAAATAGGATGAGGTGGGTACTGAGAGAGAACGACATAATGCCAGTGTAATTCAGAGAGTGCCTCATAGCTGATTTGATTTTACCCAGGAGCCATTTTATCTCTCTGCTTCAGATGTACAAATGAACAGGAAGCACCTTCTCCTAGGTGTAGTATTTTCAGGGAATGAGAAACCCCTATCACGACTGCCAGGCAAATGTTTGCCAGGTAAGATCTTAAACTTTTGGTTTTGGTGTGTTTTTGTTTTTTTGTTTTTTTTTTGAGACAGGGTATCACTATGTTGTTCAGGCTGGCCTTGAACTTCCTGTGTAGCCCAGGCTGGCCTCAAATTTGCAGCCACCCTGCCTCAGCCTCCCAAGTGCTGGGATTACAGCCATGTGACACCATTCCCAGCTTCTAAGGGCTTAAACTTTACATTTGTTTCTAACTTTATTAAATACATGCTCATATATTTATATGTAGTATTTTTACATTCCTTGCAGATAGTATAATGAACCTAATTTACCCTTTTCTTGCTTTGTTTTGGTCATCATTATGACTGTGTTCTAATGAACATAATCCAGGCGCCTGGGCACCAAGGCAGGGTGTGCCCAGGGATCTCTTCTGTGTTTATGGAAAGTGTCTATTCTCTTGTCCTCAGCTCCTGCCTGTGAGCTGCTGTTCCACCTCTCACCTCCCTGTCCTGCCTCTGATTTGTCAGTTTTGACTCTAGAATCAGGGCAATAACAGAGCCATGTCTATTAGATTTTTATCTAAATTTGGAATCCATGGGCTCACAAATTCTGCAGAACGCTTTTAGTGGAACTACAGGAGATTTAGTATCCAGGAAGGGAACCAAAAGGCCAAGAGAACAAGGAGGAAGTAGTCCTTCACTGGCTCATCAGGAAATTGCAATTTTAGGAAGAGATGACATTTGGGTTAAGACTTGAAGATGGAAAAGAAATTTCTGGAAGGAAGGAAACTTAATTAACTTGATAATTTTGTAGAGGAGGATGCTTATTTGATAAAGGTAAGCCAGATTTTTGTGAAGGTGAAGAAGTAAATGAATGTTCTGGCAAATATTATGGCTACAAGGAAGTTACTTGTCTTTGGAATTGATTTGGAACTTGGATTAAAAAGAGGTATCATGTGGCATCTTTATTTGATATTTCATTAGGATAAGTACTTTTAAAATGTTGAGTGTTCACTGATTGGACCTATTTTCGTTGTCTTATAGATTGTATAGATCAATTGGAGAATATGATGTCCTCCGTGGTATTTTTAGCAGTGAGATAGGAACAAAGCAAGTCACTCAGAATGCATTACTAGCAGAAGCCAGAAGTGATTATTCTGAAGCTGCTAAGCAGTATAATGAGGTAAAATCAGTCTCTAGCAAATATGTCACTTAAACACTTGGTTCTTTGCATGAACCAAATGTTCCTTAGGTTTTACACAAAGATTAATAATAGCCATATATGGTTTTGTAATAACCACATGTGAAATATTTATCTCTTACTCTTTTTAAGAACACATTGAATAAAAGAAAGCATTTCATAAATTACCAAGTACTCTTAAATTGTACCATGTTATTTCTATGTCTGCTATGATTTTATAATTTCTATTTGAGGATTGTTTTCCTTCAGTAAGTAAAAAATTTATGAAGAAGTAAAGAAGAATTTGAGATGATGACTTTAAGTTCAGTTTTATACATTTTGTGTTTTGAGTTGCCAGTGGTTGTCTAATTACAAATGTTGAACTTCAGGATCTGTGGCCTGTGAGACTCTTTAATGAGCAATCTTAGTTTTAAATCCTCTCCAATTTCTGCAGATATCCTGTATTTTAATTTTTATTCTAAAAACTTATTAAGTAGTAAACAACCCACAGTCTTAAATCAAATTATGGGACATTAAATCTTCAGTCTTACTAATTGGCTTCATTGGTAAATTTCTCCAAGAAATGGCTTTCTCCTGGTTAGGCTTTGTATATTCATTTGTTGTTATAAGATTGCTTTTGTTGTTTTCTTTTGTTTACTGTTACTCTGAATATTCTCCCTTTTCTCTTGCCTTACCATAAATCTGAAAATGACTGTCCTCATTAGGGTTGTTATACTGTATTCCCTTTTAAAAACATTTTCATTGTATTCTTTCCACTTATATTCCTGCTTAACTTTTCTCTGGCAGGCTCTCAATCAAGAGTGGGTAGATGGTGAGCCTACAGAAGCTGAGAAGGACTTTTGGGAACTGGCATCTCTAGACTGCTATAACCTCCTCTCTGAGTGGAAATCACTAGAATACTGTTCTACAGCCAGTGTAGACAGCGAGAACCCTCCAGATTTAAGTAAAATGTGGAGTGAACCATTTTATCAGGTGGGTAGAATTATTTAGGTCACTGAAATAAATGTTTTAGATTCAGGTGTTTTCTACTTAATGAAATTATTTAATTTTCCCCAAAAAACAAGGTAGTAGTTATGAAGCATTTGGATATTTATAGGACCTGACTCACCGAGCAAGCTCCATAGTGTTATTAAAACTTGTATTACTTGTAGCTAACCATTTCAAACTAAATGGGATATATTTTAAAGTAAGTATTAGCATCCCTGGTATGCCCACAGAGAAGAATATTTCCTGTTATCTCCTGTGCTGTGAGTTTTTGCTTTGCACTGGCCACATATGGGAGGCCTCCTGCCCTTCCCACACCACTGCTGCCTTCACTGTGCTGTAGAGTCCTGAATTTGTGTGCAGCATCAAGGTTACCTTCTGCTAAGAGCAGATTCCATTTTCTATAGAGCATTTTTCTCTGTATTTTGTGGTTATGAAATGACGCATAAAATCCCAAAGAATGTTGTAAAATAGACATTAAGATTGACATTCTGAAATTACAAGTAGATTTTTATGTTCCTCAGGAGACATATCTACCATACATGATCCGTAGCAAGTTGAAGCTCCTGCTTCGAGGCAAGGGCGACCAGTCCCTGCTGACGTTCATGGATGAGGCGATGCGCAGGGAGCTGCAGCAGGCACTCATAGAGCTGCAGTACAGCCAGGAGCTGAGTCTCCTGTACGTCTTGCAGGATGATATTGACAGGGCCAAGTACTATGTTGAACAGGGCATTCAGATTTTTATGCAGGTAATATTAATAGATCTATCTGAAGTCGACTTTTTGGTGTTTGTTGTGGTGCTGTGGATCCTACCCAGGGCCTTGCACATACTAAGCAAGTGCTCTACCACTAAACTATAACCCCAGCCATGAAATATACCACTTTTATAGTAGTTTTAAAAGTCAATAAATAAATGAAAAAAATCACCAAGCAAAATTTTATTTACTGTTGTATACCACCCATTTCCTTCTTTCTGTTCTCCCAGTTCCTTCTCATATTGCTGTTCACTTGTCCTTTGTCTTTTTTGTTGTTGTTTTGGTTTTGTTTTTTGAGGCAGGGTCTTGTTATATAGCCCAGGCTGGCCTCTAACTCACAGCTATTCTCCAGCCTCAGCCTCCCAGGTGCTGGGACTATGTCCAGCTTTTGTTTCTTTTTAAAACACTTCTTTTTTGTTTTAAAAAAAAAAGTTCTGTTTTTGAAGTTTTTTATTTTTTATTTCATTTTATTTGTTTTTTATTTTTTTATGATACTAGAGATTGAACCAAAGGCTTTCTCTGAACTGCATTCCTGGCCCTTATTAAAAACTTTTATTTTGAGACAGGATCTCACTAAGTTACCCAAGCTGTGCTTGAATTTGTAATCCTCCTGCCTCAGCCTCCTAGAGTGCTGGAATTACAAGGCATGTATCACACCCAGTTTTGTTTGTGTTTTAGTTACCTTTCTCACACTGTTACAGAACTCTTGAGAATAGGCTTTTCTGTGTGGAGTAGCTGTATAGAAGTTTGGTTGCTTTGTGAAGAATGTGGATTGCTCTCCCTAGTTAATTTTCTGCCATTCATCTTTCTTGCTTTCCTGAGAGTCTTCTACTCACAGTTGTGAGTTTGTTTGTAAGCCAGTGTCTTGTATAAGTCCATTAATGTTCATCACTGGCATGGTGTTAATCATGGAAGCTTGTAAATTAATTTTCATTTTCATTTTGCTGTTTTAGTTGATTAGTACACTCAAAAAGAAATCTATCAGAAAAAGAACTAGCTTCTGTAGTTGGTGTTTTGCATATAGGATGTTGTGATTTTTTTAAAATTGGTACAGGCTGGGCATGTAGGTCATTAGTAGAGCACTTGCTTAGCAGATAGAAAAAGGAAGGGAGGTAATACCAATAATTATTTGACTTGAGGGTATAACTCAGTGCTGGAGTGTGTGCATAGCATGCATAAGGCCCTGGGTTCAATCTCCAGTGCCTCCCTCCAGGGGGAAAAAAAAAAAAAATACAGAGACAATGATAACCTGATTATACTGATTTCATTGAACCAAAGTATAATTGAAAACCTAAATTATTTTAAAAAATCTAAACCATTTGTTGGTTCTATGACCTAATTTTTAATCACTGTGAACACACTGGGTAATTTATTTATAGGGCAATTGCTGTATTTCACATTTTAGAGAACTATATTAAAAGTTTCAAGTAGTAAATTTGATTTATAACAATGCCACATGCCATTTTTTCTAGAATTATTCTAGTATTGATGTCCTGTTACACAGAAGTAGACTCACCAAATTACAGTCTGTACAAGCTTTAACAGAAATTCAGGAATTCATCAGCTTTATAAGTAAACAAGGTAATTTTTTAATCTGTCTTTTTTTTTTTTTCTTGAAATTATGTAAGAGTTTTAGCACTTGATTTTTTGCTTAATGGAAGTACATGTCTTCTCACGTATGGGTTGGAAACTGCCTTGAATTTGTTCTATAAATACTGTACATTATTTCAAAGCCATCAGAATAAATGCATGAAGTGGTCAGGCACAGTCAATGCGACTGGGATTGCAAAGCCAGAATATATTGCTCAGAAGCGTTCAGAGTAGGGAAAACTTCACAGAATAGGTAAGTGAGGATCTACAGCTGTGGACCTAGGTGGTGGGTCTGGGCCTGGCCTGAGGGTGCAGGAGGACCCTGAGGGGGAGCCCAAGTAGAGGACAGAAGAGAGGTGTTGCAGAGCTGCCCCCACAGGAAGTCTATAGTGATAGATAGCTGCGCTGCCAGGGGCCTTTGGGAGGAGGAGGGTATGAGAGGCAGCCGGAGGGGAGCGTGAGAGGTGGAGGTGATGTTCCCATCAGGAAGGCCTGAGTGTTACTTACAGTGGGTTTTCCCCATGCCCGTGGGAGCCCTCTAAGAATCAGAGTCAGAGAGAGAGAGAGAAATGTTTTTCCAAAGGTAAACATGTTTTTCCAAAGGTATAAATGTCTTAGTTATAAGTGTTTCAATTTTTGTTCCAAATAATTGAAAATAATTATGAAAATTTGGAGAAATATTTTGCAAGTATATATTTTATTGTCATATATTATTATCATTCATTAAGTGCTTTCTATTTCAGGAGATTGTTTAAATCTCCTTATCTCTATTATCTTGTTTTTATAACAACCTTAGATTTTTCCCTGTCATATTATAGGGGCCTAGAGAGATTAAATGACTTGTGTTATGTAATAAGTGAAAGATAAGAACCCAGGGCTTTCTGAGCTAAAGTCCTGTTCCCGACCACCGTTATTCAGCATCAGACAGAAAAACTTTGAACATTAGCAATGTGAAATTAGCAATTTCATGAGGATTATTTTGAATACCTTCCTGGACTCTTGAGTTCAGATTGTTTCAAATATTAAAAATGCACCCAGGGCTGGGGCAGTACTCTCTGGTTTAACTCCAGCGAGGTCTTCAGTACAGGTTGTGAGTATTCACATTGGTGGTATAAACAAAGCCTATAAGTAGCCCTGTGCTGATTCAGAGCAGATTTTTTTTTTCCCCCAAGAAAATTACCTTTTCAGTTTTCAGTGCTTTGTAAGACTTTGAAATTGCACATGAAGAATTGTAGACTTGCAGTGAATCTAAAAAGACTGGTGTGTTTACTTTCCCCATCTTTTTTGTGAATCCTAATTGAATCCTAAAGTGATTCAATTTATTTATTTATTTATTTGGTACGGGGGATCGAACTCAGGACCTTGTGCTTGCCAGGCAGGCGCTGTGCTGCTGAGCTATATCACCGGCCCCTAAGTGATTCAATTTAAATGTCAGGATATATTATATTTAGTGTGGTGATTTATGTTCCTTTTGTGAAAGAAAAAATGTTTTGTTTTTTTTTTAACTTGGACAAGCAATTTTAATTACATTTCTATTTACTAATGATGAACCCACTTTGTCAGTTGGTCTTATCATTGAACTGTAGATATAATCACCCTCTAATACTATTTTTAGGTAATTTATCATCTCAAGCTTCCCTTAAGAGACTTCTAAAAACCTGGACAAACAGATATCCAGATGCTAAAATGGACCCAGTGAACATCTGGGATGACATCATCACAAATCGGTAAGAGGTGGTTCTTTTAAGTCAAATGTGGGTTCTTTTACAAATTCGTCAGAATTATTCTTCTTCCAAACTATACTTAGAAAAATGTGGGGTTTGAGCCTAGTGTAGCTCTCTTTCATCATGCTGATTGCCCAAATAAGTTGTTTTAGCAAAACTCTGCAGGCCGACACTGTGTTCTTTTATCCCCACTCACCATCTGGGGAGAGGGGGTGCTGCCCACTCGCTTTGGAAGCATTGGGGTGCCTCTGTTGGTAGGGAAACATGCTCTGGCTGGGAAAAAAGACGGGGGCAGCCCTACATCTGCTCCCTCATGACTGACTTTCAGATAGTGGGATGACAACAAAAAAGATGCTGCGTAATGATGTTTTTATTGTTCTGTTATTAAAACTTGGGTTTTTGACACTCACACCTCCTACCTCTCAACTAACTCCCTTACACAGTTGTGTTCACTTTCTCAGGTCTGAGCTCACTTTCATGTCCTCATCCGACCTCCCCATATTAACCCCATGGGATCTGGAGGGCAAATACTTACCCAGTACTTACCATGTACACAGGGAAGGGATAATAAGTCAGAGAGGTTGTGGATTATTTCTGCAGATATCCATAGGAAATAGGATTCAAGGACTCTGACCCCAGCCATTGTATTCTTCTATTACTTCTTCTTCTTCTTTTTTTTTTTTATGTGGGTACCAGGAGTTGACCTCAGGACCTCACGCTTGGCAGGCAGGTGCTTATGCCTCTGAGCTATCCCACCGGCCCTCTATTACTTCTTCTACATCTTTTTTTTTTAATTTTGTGCTTTTTATTTTGAGGTAAGCTCTTAACTGGTAGAAAAGTTGTAAGAAAACTAGCCTTGTCTTGTGTACCTTTTTCCTAGATTCAACAATTTAAAAAACATTTTTGACATTTTCCACCCCTAGCCAAAATACTCTGTAGTTCTTCTCAGGCTGTCATGTCACATATGTGTCACCCTTACCATCTGCCTTCTACTGATGATAGTCACTTTGACTACTTGGTTAAAATGTTCCCTTGT
Source organism: Erethizon dorsatum (assembly GCA_028451465.1). NCBI lineage: Eukaryota > Metazoa > Chordata > Mammalia > Rodentia > Erethizontidae > Erethizon > Erethizon dorsatum. The sequence continues at coordinate 60,940,273 of CM051828.1, forward strand.
CTCTCTATTGTCCAATGCTATGTTTTTTCTTTGCAACCAGTAAAAAAGTAATGTGGGAGAAGCATTGAGATATGCAGACATCCTTTTTCTCATGAAACTTAGCCCTCTGTACTACACCTGCAGGTGACTTCTGGCTCATCCAGTTTGGATAGTGATGATTGCAAAATGATGATTTCTGAGTTTACCACATGTTCTGTGATTATCAGGCTGTGTCTTCTTCTAAGGAAGAATCCTTTCATCTACCTATTTATTTATTTATTTCTAAAAAATATCAGTAAAGAATTATGGGTTCCAATTTACGTAATGGGATAAAACCCATTACTGTCTTTACCTAGTTTATATTTGTATCGTCTTGGATTTGGCCTGCGGGAGCCACTTCAGGCAGAAAACCAGACTCATCTTACAAGTTTTGCTCCTGTTTTCTTCTAGAAATGTTACAATTTTAGTTCTTACATTTAGGTCCGGATCCATTGGAAGGTAATTTTTGTAGATAGTCTGAAGTAGGAAGAGATGTTAATTTTTTCCATATCAGTATGTAGTTGTCTACCCCTGTGTTCAAAAGTCTTTCTTTTCATAGTAGAAAAAATATATTTATCTATTTTTGTTTATATTTCTGTCTAGGGCCGGTGAGATGGCTCAGCAGTGTAAGCGCCTGCCTGGCAAGCGTGAGGGCCCGAGTTCAACTCCCGAAACCCACATACGAACAAAGGGCTGGTGATATTGCTCAGTGGCACGGGCGCCTGCTGGCACGCGAGGTCCTGAGGTCGACCCCCGGTACCCACAAAAAAAAAAAAAAAAATATATATATATATATATATATATATATATATATATTTTTTTTTTTTTTTTTTTTTTTTTTTTTTTCCTGTCTAGTTCCATCAGCTGCTGAGACAAGGATGACCGTTGAATTGCCTTTTTCTCTCTCTTAACTCTGTTTTTACTTACTATATTTTGAATTCGGTTATTAGGCACACACACATTGATAGATGCTATTTCTTTCTGATGAAATGAAGTAATGATACATTGATGTGTGTATATTATTTCATATGAAGTTATATACAATTAAAATACCACCAGAAAATATTACGTTTTTGCTTAAAACTGTCATATGTACTCTAAATACTCCCTCCCCTTTCATTATTTTGAGACAGCATCTTGCTAATGTTCGAGGTTAGCCTTTAACTCAAGATCCTCCTGCCTCAGCCTCCCAGAGTGCTGAGATTACAGGCAGGGACCACCATGCCCAGCTAATACTTAACCATTTCTAATGCTCATCATTTGTTTCTAAAGATCCAAGTTTTCCTCTGGTATCATTATCACTGGGTATCGGCAGTTTGATTATGATGTGTGTAGGTGTGCTTTTCTTTGATTTTTATCCTATTTAGTTTTCTGGGCAGGTTGAGTCTACATTAATTTATGTCACCAAATTTGGGGATATTTCTCATTGTTTCTTCAGATATTTTTTGCCCCAGTTTCTTTCTCTTCTTATGGGATTTGACCTATACATATACCAGCCCTTTTTTATATTGTCCCATAGTTCCCTGAGTCTCTGTTCATTTTTATTCCATTGTTTTTCTCTGTTCAAATTAGATCATATCTCTTGATCTGTTTGCAAGTGTGCTGTCACTTTCCTCAGTCGTCTTCATTCCTCCGTTAAATGTCCAGTCTGTAAATATTTGATTTCAAGTATTTTATTTTTCAGTTGTAAGATATCTACTTGGTTATTTTATGTTTTCTCTTTCTCTACTGAGGTACTCACCTTTTCATTTATTTATGTGTATTTTTCTTTACTTCTTGAAGCAAGAAATTTCAAGTAGCTGCTTTAAGGTCCTTATGTGATTGTTCCTACATATGGGTCATCTGGAGTTGGGGTTTGTTGACTGTCTTTTCCACTGAGGATCGATAGACTTTTCCTTTTTCTTTTGGATTGTGTCTTGGAAACTGTGAATCTTCTCTTGTGTAAACACAACTTCTTACATAATTCTCTTGAAGGCAGTCAGGCCAGTTCCGTTTGGGTAATAGGCTGTGCCTTTCCTCTTTTGGCACAGATCGCAGGTCCATCTTTAAGCCTTTTCTACTTTGTTTTGAGTCCGGCCTGTGCGTGTGGGCCTCAGGGTAGGCTGGACCTTTATGGGCTCATGTCCAGAGCTGGCGGGTCCTTCTCTGGCTGTCTCCCCTCCACAATTTCCCCTACCACCTTTGGGCCACCTGGGCTCCTTTCCAACTGCCTCTGGGAAGAATGCACAGAGTTTCCTTTAATATGTGTTCATTTGTCATTTCTTCAACTATTTATCAAATGCCTATTTCATACCACTTTTTACTTGTTTGTTCTTATGATTAACAAGGAAGGAAGAGAGGAATGGAGGTAGGGAAGAGAAAAAATAGATGTGAGGTATGCTGTAGTGTTTCTAAGAAAATTAGAAACAGTCTTAGAATGGACAACAGAAAATTACTTGGGGTGTGTGTGTGTGGGTGGGTGGGTGGGTGGGTGTGTGTGTGTTCTATACTGGGGGCTGAACTCAGGGTCTTCATGCTAAGCTATATCCCCAGCCCTTTTTATTTTTGAGACAGGGTCTCACTAAATCTCCCAGGCTAGGCTTGAGGTCATGAGCCTCCTGCCTCAGCCTCCTAGAGGCCTAGGATTACAGATGTGCATCACCATGCTTGTCTGGGTTACTTGATTATTGATCAGAGACGAACTTTATATGTTAAATACCTTTGTCAGTATTACTGACACAAAATCATATGAAATTATAAATGTAAAATGTATATACTTATGTAAATTATATTATTTATATGTAAATAAACATAAGTTTGTACTAACCCACACATAGCTTTTAAAGTTCTCAGTGATTATTTTTTTTTTGTGTGGGTACCAGGGGTCAACCTCAGGACCTCGCGCACCAGCAGGTGCCTATGCCACTGAGCGATATCACCGGCCCCTTTTTTTCGTATGTGGGATCCGGGAGTCGAACTCGGGCCCTCGTGCTTGCCAGGCAGGCGCTTACGCCACTGAGCCATCTCACCGGCCCTCTCAGTGATTATTTATAACCTATTTGTTGCTTTACTTTTTCTGCCTTTAGGTGTAAGATCTTAGATTGCGATGATTATAAAAAGAAAAAAGACTTTTGATTCAACAGGGTGTTTCGTTTTGTTTTGTTTTTATGTGGGTACCGGGAGTCAAACTCAGGACCTCGCGCTTGCCAGGCAAGCGCTTATGCCTCTGAGCTATCTCACCAGCCCCAACAGGGTTTGTTACCTGTTCATTAAGAGAAAAAATTGTGAGTTGAAATGCTTTATTTTGTGGAAGCAGAGGCACTAAATGACATCTGGAAAATTCTGTTGAAATATCCTTTGCGATCTCTTAAGAGTTGGTTTATTAAAATGGGGTGTAAAGCCAGTGCCTAGAGTATTCATTTACAGTTTAAACGTGAGCAAAACCTCAATAACTGTACAATTTTTGTGTGTGCTATGCAGTAGTTTTCTGAATGTCAGGAGATTTCATGAGACTCTGCCATTGTGTCTCACTTTTCTTTGTTTTGTGTAGATGTTTCTTTCTCAGCAAAATAGAGGAGAAGCTGGCTCCTCTCTCCGATGGCAGTATGAGTGTGGATGAAGATGAAGATCACAATGACGGGAGGGGTGGAGATGAGCTGGAGGAAGGTGTTACTTCCCTGATCCAGAGCTGCAGGTTTTCCATGAAGATGAAGATGATAGACAGTGCACGGCAGCAGGTGGGCCTCTGGGCCTGGCTGCTTTGTGGTATCAAGGAGCTTCCCAAACTAGCTCTTTTCTTCATTTAGCTTTGCTTTCTGTTTTTGTTTTTGTGGTACTAAGATTTGAACCCAGGGCGTTCAGACTGAGCTACATCCCCACCCCCATTTAGCTTTGCTTTAAAATCTGAAGCTCAAAGATAATTGAATAGGTAGTATTGTTTCCTCATTACAACGAAGTAAATGTATGGACTGGGGATGTAACTCAGTGGTAGAGCACTTGCCTAGCATAAGTAAGACTCCGTGAAACACTTAAAAGTATCCAGAAAGCCTCTAACGTTTATTACATACCTGCTAGTTATTTCAAGATGTTTATTATCTGTTCTTTGAAAAATAAACCTAATACTAGATTTGATCTCCTTTAGCAAAATAAATCCTTGACACTTAGTTACAAATTACTTTTAGGTTTAAGTTGGGACAGTCTATCACTTAATAAGATCCTTTCTTACTATCAAGTATACCTTGCTTAAAAGTTCCACATATTCTATTATAATGTATGAAATCACATTTGAATATACTAGAGGAGCTTGCTATTTTAATGACCATGTATAGATTGCAAACACATCTTTCTTGTTTTTCTACTAGAAATACTGTAATTAATACTGTGTTTTGTAGGTTTAAATGCTCACCTGTAGATTTTTGAGATTTGTGTTTCATCTTAGAAATTCTTATATTGTAAATAACAGAAAATGCAACTCAGAGCAGCTTAAGAGACTAAAGGAAATCTATCACTTCCCATAAGTGACTTCCCATAGGCGACTCCTTAGAAGAGCTGGTTCTAGGCACATCTCAAATACTGTCTCCAAGGGCTGACTTTGTCTCCCTCCACTCTCTCCTATCATGTTTTTGTCCTGGGTTCTCCACAGTGACGCTGGCAAGTCCCAGCTCACCCTTTGTCATTGGAAATAGCTGTGAATAGGTCACATCATATTTTCTGCACACCAGGCTTTCCTCCACTAGAGACCATTTCTCTTTGACTATTTTCTACAGAAAAAATGTTTCCTTTCCAGAAGCCATGAACTGCTATCCCCCATGCCTTGGTAGCTGTGATTGCAGCAGGATGGCCATCTGAGCCTCTGTTTGAGGAGGCTGCTGTGGCTCACAAAGAAGTCAGGGTGCTCACCCCAGGCAGGGGATGCTCTTACTGCCACCCAGACATTCCCAAGTGGGGGAAGGACGTGATGGGAGAGCAGGTAGGAGGAAGTAAACTATGAGTTACAATATTGAGAAATCCTGTGAAAACCACTAAGACAGCTGAAATTCTCTGCTGTGATACACTGATTTTTCTTCAGCATTTTTCAACAATGTATTTGCATGCAAATGTGGGCTAAATAAAGTTAGCTACCAAAACAAGTAATATTGGAGGTAGAGAAATAATTACAGGAAATCTTCATTGTATTTCAGTTTACCTGCCCATTCTCTTTAAAACTCTTTAGAAGTACTGGATTTGCAGCTTGAGTTTTGCCTCTTTATTGCCAAGCCCTTCATTAGGTGCTAGAGATGCTTTGTGAAACAAGTAGATAAACAATTATAATACGATGTTTGTGATAAATATTAAAGAACAGTGACATGGGAGGGATACCTCACCTGCGTAGTATAAACAGAAAAAGCTTCTTCAAGTAGGAGATGATGTCAGGTTGGGAATTGAAAGATGAAATAGGGTAGAAAGAATAACATGAGACCCAGGAGTGATCCAGGGCACTTGGTCTCCTGAGTGGAGTGAAAGTTGAGTTTTAGGTTCTGCTAACCTGCTGGGCACTATTGTGCAAGAAAGCCCAGGGAATCAGGCGGTCAGATATGCAGCTGCGAGGTTACAGCACTGTGGTTGTAGTGAGGAGAGAGGGTTGGAGAGGAGACAGAACAGCCTGCTCTGTGGACCAGTGAGAGATGCTTGGGGCTGTGCCTAGGTGAGAGGTCAGGGAGAGGGTTGCAGCAGAGTCTAGGAAAGAGAGGAGCTCAGATATACACAGTGCCTGGATTTGTCTAAGGAAGGATGACACTGGGTACTGTTCTGAAGGCTGGGTGGACAGGAATGCAGGAACAAGAATAGTTTATGGGGAAGATGATACATTCAAGACATGTTGAAGTTGTGAGGCCTTTAAGGCAAATTGTGATTTCCTTTAGATAGTTTGCCCATAAATCTGAAGCTCTAAAGAAATAGAATTTGACTAGTGATAGGTGGAAATGCAGTCTACATGTGGCAGTATTGAAACTGGGAGTATATACAGTAACAGGAACCAAACCTTGACAAAGACCAGCAGTTATGGATGAGCAAGGATGAGGCGTGTGCAAAGGAACTGCATTAAATGGTGAGAGAACTCAGTGACAACCAAGGGACCACGAGCTTCTTGGCTACCATCATGTCAGTTACCATTGTTCTAAAAAGAGGAAGTACGAAGGGTTGAAAAGGGCCTTGCCCGTGAAAGGAGATGGATATGAACTTTGGTGCAAACCATTTCATGGGAGCGAGAAGAGTTGTGTTGCAGCGGGTGGAGGGAAGCAAGGAGGGTCTGTGGGGCACAGGTAGGTGCTTTACAGAAGCATGACAGAGAGGAACAGAACGAACTAATGCTTCAGGAGAGCTTGGACGCAGGGGGTGGGATAATTGCTGAAATAAGTGTCTTCTTGGAGGTTGTCATCACAGCCTGAGAGTCCAGGTGAATCCTCTTCATTGCGCCTGGAGGGGAGGAGGAAATGAGGGGGGAGATTATGGAAATGAGGTACGAGATTGTGGAGATTCATTTATTTTCTGAGAAGTATGCCACAGAGCTATTTGCTGAGAGTAAGTGGGATGGAAGGGAAGGAGAGCTGAGGAAGGTGGAGAAGATAGAAATTGACAGCTGTAGAGGAAGGCAGAGGAAGCTGATGGGCACAGCTTGAAGACTGCACCTGAGTTGCCTTGGGGGAATCTGGGAAGGTACTGGGCCAAGTGCAGGAGCAGAGGTGGTGTGCACGTTGGTCAACCCAGCATGGTTTCATAGGTGACTGACACGGAGAAAGGCGGATAGGCCGAGGGCAGGAGAATGGGGAAGTGGTAGACTTGTTTACTTGCACACAGAAGGAAACAAAAACAAAAAGGAGGCAGGCATAGTCACTGAGGTCGATTGTAAAGCAAGTGCTGCAGGGATATGGTCAGAACATGATGACTTGAATTTAAGAACTTGATGGTGAGGGTGTCTGGCTTAGATAAGCATCACTGTGTCTGACACTAAGAGGAGAGACTGTCCCTGCCATCCCAGTCCTGTGTGTGAGAGAGCAAGGCCACACAGAACAGGAACAGCACAGGCAGGTGATGAAGGAAGATGTCCCAGTACTAGGAGGGCACAGTCAGAAGAGAGTGGGGTGGGGACACCAGCAAAAGGGGTGTTTGAATTGCAGAGTCTGCTCCGGAGAGGCTGGAGCCTCTTGGCAGGTTTGGGGGTAGATGACATCCCACTCAAGTGCGTGTGGAGGATAAAGACTGAATCCTGTGAGGCTTAGGAAATTGATTGGCTGACTGATGGAAATATTCGGAATTATATGGTGGTGGTTGCCTAACTTCGTAAATGTGGTAAAAAGAAATACTTGAAATCTAATTTTTTTTTTTTTAATGTGGGTACTGGGGTCGAACTCAGGGCCTTGTGCTTGCCAGCAGGTGCTTGTGCCACTGAGCAATATCACCGGCCCTTTTTTTTTTTTTCCTTTTTATGTGGGTAGCAGGAGTCGAACTCAGGACCTCATGCCTGCCAGGCAGGCGCTTATGCCGCTGAGCTATGTCACTGGCCCTTGAAATCTAATCTTTAAATGTGAAGGAGTAAGAAAGGGTAGGGAAAGGAAAGAAGGGGAGAGGGAGGCAAATAAATAAATTATAGGTAAAATAATAGGTAAATTATGCTTTGTCAAAATTAAAAACTTGTGGGCCGGTGAGATGGCTCAGCGGCGTAAGCGCCTGCCTTGCAAGCGCGAGGGCCCGAGTTCAACTCCCGGATCCCACATATGAAAAAGGGGCTGGTGATATCGCTCAGTGGCACGGGCGCCTCCTGGCGCACGAGGTCCTGAGGTCGACCCCCCGGTACCCACAAAAAAAAAAAAAAAAAAAAAAAAAAAAAACTTGTGCCTCAAAACACATACTTAAAGCTGGGCATGGTACATGCCTATAATCCTAATACTGTGGGAGGCTGAGGCAAGAGGATCTCAAATTTGAGCCCAGTCTGGATGGGTGGATGGGTGGGTGGATGGATGATGGATGGATGGATGGATAGATAGGTAGGTAGGCAGGCAGGCAGGCAGTAGATGTAGCTCAGTGCAGAGACTCTGGGTTCAGTCCCTAGTACCAAAAAAAAAAAAAAAAAAACCTTAAGCAAAAGACCGTGCATATATTGGTAAAAAATATTTGCAGATCATACATCTGGTAAGGTTCTAGTAATCAGAATATAAAGAGTGCTTTACAGCTAAGCAGTAAGTCAACCCGATTTGAAAACACGCAAAAGATCTGAATAGACATTTCTCTGAAGCAGATATGCAAATCGTCAACAAGTACATGGAAAGATGCCCAGTTCTCAGGGCAATTAAAATCAAAATTACAGCAAGATACCACTTCACACCCACTAGGATTGCTACCATCAAAAAGATATATAAGTGCTAGAGAAGATGTGGAGAAACTATTGCCCTCTGTATTGCTGGTGGGAATGTCCGATGGTATATCTGCAGTGGGAGGCAGTCTGACAGTTCTGCACGTAGGTGTATACCCAAGAGAATTGGAAGTATACATTCACACAGAAATTGTACACAATTGTTTGTAGCATCATTACTCAGCTTAGCTGGAAAGGTAGAAACAACCCAGATGTCCATCAATAGATGAGTAGATAACTAAAATACAGTGTATCCTTATTTGCAATGGAACATTATTTAGTCATAAAGGGGAATGACGTGCTGACATGTACTGTAAGATAGATGAAACAGGAAAACATTATGCCAAGTAAAAGAAGCCAGATACAAAATCACCACATATTTTCCGATGGCATTGTTAGGAAATACTCTGAGTAGGTAACCCATAGAGAGAGAAGATGGATTAGTGGTTGCTGATGGCTGGAGAGACTGAGGAAAGACTGCTAATGGGCAAAGGTTCTCTCTTTAGGCTGATGAAAATGTTCTAGAATTAGATGGTGGTGGTGGCCTAGCTTTGTAAATATGGTTAAAAAAAAAAAAAAAAAAAAACGGGCCAGTGATATAGCTCAGCGGCATAAGCGCCTGGCAAGCGTGAGTTCCTGAGTCCGACTCCAGGTACCCGCATATTAAAAAAAAAAAAAAAAAACTTGAAACCTAATCTTTAAATTTGCATTATATCCAGTGATTAAAAAAAGATCCACAACTAAGGAAATGGATTAGCTTCTCCTACGCAAATTGCATCATGCAGGAAGGGACACAGGCCAGTTAATTTCTTTTTTAAGAATTTTCTCTCTAAACCATCCACCTGTGTGTCATCTACCACTTTCTTTTTCTTCTGTTGATACAGAACAATTTCTCACTTGCCATGAAACTGCTGAAGGAGCTGCATATGGAGTCAAAGACGAGAGCCGACTGGCAGGTGAAGTGGGTACAGAGCTACTGCCAGCTGAGCCACTGCCGTAGCCGAGCCCAGAGCCCCCCTGAGCAGATCCTCACTGTGCTGAAAACAGTCTCTCTGTTGGGTAATTAGGCTGCTGTAGTCCACTTAAATCTTAGGATACTCTTTCATGTTATATCTTGTGTGTCTTCGAAAACTGTTCTTTGTGTTGCTTCATCTGACCCGTGGGAGTTAAATCTAGGTAGTAACTTTAGTATATACAGCTGAGGGTGCCAGAGAGAATGATGTCATTTCCTTGGGAATAGAGCAAAAGATTGGAAAGCAGGAAATTAAGTATGTTAATAGTGTCCGGTATGACATTTGGAGTTTTTATTTCTTTATAAAATAAAATGAAAATGAAAGTTTTTCTCTTCAATACTTAACCAAACGATAGGTCTAGTAGTTTCATTATTTTGTAAACTTTAAATTTACATGTAAGGTGTAAAAATTAAACATACAGGACCTTTTTGCTCCTTAGTTCTCAAGATAATAAAACCTTTAAGCCTGAGGGGAAAGATCTTTCTTGGTTTGGGTTTGATCTGATACGCCTGCCCTGCAGCTGCGCGCCCAAAGGTACGTGGCTGCGCTACAGCAGGACTGTGCAGCAGGACGGAGCATTGTGCCGGAACAGCAGACTCTAAAAGAGCACTGGGGGCCGGTGAGATGGCTCAGCGGCATAAGCGCCTGCCTGGCAAGCACAAGGGCCCGAGTTCAACTCCTGGAACCCACATACGAAAAAAGGGCCGGTGATATGGCTCAGCGGCATGGACGCCTGCTGGCGCGCGAGGTCCTGAGGTCAACCCCCGGTACCCACAAAAAAATAAATTAAAAAATAAATAAATAAATAAAAGAGCACAGGAAGGAGCACTCTTTCCAGATGATCCCAGATCATCCTACAAGTGCTTAAATCATTGTAGGGGGTTTTAGTGTTGGAAAGAGAAAGTGAAGAGAAGGGGTGTAACTCAGTGATCCCTAGTACCACCAAAATAACAAGAATAATGAGTGGCCATAGTAACAGTAGTCCTGCAGTTGGAGCAGGTTATAGTTTTTAACAGCCATTTGAGCTGAGCACCCCAGTGACTGGGGTCAGATTGTGAGCAAGTGACGTGTGTGCTGTCAGACTTGCTAGCACACACTCCATTGTCTCCCTGCTGGGTGCCCCTGCTGGGTGCCTGAGCTCCTCGCCCAGCACCACATGATAAGTGAAACTAAATTTTTTTTTTTTTTTTTGGTACTGGGAATTGAACTCAGGACCTTGCACTTGCCAGGAAGGCACCATGTCACTGAGTTATATCCCTGGCCCGGAACTAGAATTTTAAACACAGTTGTGGCTGTTTCTTTATCAGCCAAAAGTATCCATTTTAAAATCTACACTGGATTATTGGCATATATATTCAAATGCCTTAAAAAGTCATTTTCTGGGCTGGTGAGATGGCTCAGCGGCTTAAGTGCCTGCCCTGCAAGCGCGAGGGCCCAAGTTCGACTCCCAGAACCCACATATGAAAAAGGGGCCAGTGATATTGCTCAGTGGCACGGGCGCCTGCTGGCGCGCGAGGTCCTGAGGTCGACCCCCCAGTACCCACAAAAAAAAAAAAAAAATCGTTTTCTGTTCTTTGTAACAGAATTAGGCACTTTGACAAAATGTGGAATGATAATACTTAAATAAAAAGTTAATTCTTAGTTTTAATTGCTTAGCTTTTCTGGACTTCGATACAGTTACTTCTAACAAAGAACCTTTTTCATTAGTAAGCATGTTCAAGAAGTGCTTTAACCAGGACTTCAAGCCAGTTTCTTGTACTTTCAAGATTTTAGTTACTTTCTTTTTTTGTGTGTGTGTGTGTGGGTACCGGGGGGTCGACCTCAGGACCTCGCGCGCCAGCAGGCGCCCGTGCCGCTGAGTGATATCACCGGCCCCTTTTCTTCCTATGTGGGTTCCGGGAGTCGAACTCGGGCCCTCGTGCTTGCCAGGCAGGCACGTACGCCGCTGGGCCATCTCACCAGCCCCTTTAGTTACTTTCTTAATGGAAAACAACTTTTGTACACTGAATTTTGTCTTTGTAATTTATGATCTTTGTTTACTTCAGAAAATATTTCGTTTTTTTTTTTTTTTTTTTTTTTTAATCCAGCAGATGAGAACACCACATCAGGTTACTTAAACAAAAATATTCTGGCTTCCTGTGATCAGAACATTCTCTTGGGTACAACTTTCAGGATCATGGCTAATGCTCTTAGCAGTGATCCAGCCTGCCTGGCTGACATGGAGGGGAGCAAGGCTAGACTGATCTTGGAGCTTTCTGGATCCAGCACAGAGAGTGCAGAGAGGGTAATGAAAACTGGGAGAGGGAGGGTTTCTTGTTTGTGCGTGTGTATCTTTCATGGGCAGCCTTCAGGCTCTGGGAAAGGAACAATGAGGGTGTCACTTTGTATTTTTTTTTAATATGTTTGACAGTTATGCACAGCCAAGTTTCTTATGTGGAAAATTGACATACTGCATGTGTTTCCTGTTTATTTGAATGGTAAACATTTTTTTAAGCTTAATAATGAGAAATTTTTATTGGATTGATGTGGATAGTTCTTCCATGGATTTTGTTAATGAAATTTCACCACAGTTGCCATTCAGATATTCCCAGCAGCTTGTGGGACAAAACAGTCCTTTCCACTTCCTTGTCCAGTGCCTGTTCTGCTTAGCTTTTTTCAGATTATTTTTTATTTTCAGTAGTTAACCAGCCTTCTCATCTCAGTGTGTCCTATCCCACTTCAGTTGTGTAGCCCTGTCCTCTCTCTCCACAATGTCTCCGACATCTGTGAGGGCCTGTGCCTGAGAGGTACCTTCCACTCCTCTCAGAAGTTCCTCACAGAGCTGCATGACCTCGGTGACCTGGTCGAGCTATGGGTGGCTCAGACTGTCTGGCCAACACGTAGCTTAACTGGGCTATTTTTTGGGGTGGTTTTTACAACCTTAGGATCTTATTAGGATTACTTACTCCCTCACAGCTAGGACAAACTCTCCTGTTTCCTGTTAATTTTGGTGTTACTTGTTGGTTGGTTGGTCGGTTGGTTGGTTGCTGTGTGTTTGTTTGGAGACTGGGTCTCACTGTGTTGCCCGGGCTGTCCTCAAACTCATAGGCTGAAGTGCTTCTCTTGCCTCGGTCTCCTGAGTGTCTAGGATTACAGGGATGTGCCACTGCACCAAGATTTTTAGTGTTATGTTGGAGCCGTCAATGCAGTTAGCCATCACGTGGATTGCAGGTAACTGCGGGTCTGTACCAGAGAGCGTTCCTGCACCTCTCCAGAGCCGTGCAGACTGCTGAGGATGCCCAGCCTTCCTGCCAGGGCCCTGGGCCTGCAGCTGGTGTGATCGATGCTTATATGATGCTGGTGGATTTCTGTGACCAACAACTCCGCAAGGCAGAAGAGAATGAATCAGGTGAATCAAAAAAGAAAAAAACACCCGGATCCCACATATGAAAAAGGGGCCGGTGATATCGCTCAGCGGCACGGGTGCCTGTTGGCGCGCCAGGTCCTGAGGTCGACCCCCCGGTACCCACAAAAAAAAAAAAAAAAAAAAGAAAAGAAAAAAACAAGTTAGTGTTCCATTATGTCAACATAAAGTCCTAAGAATCTTGTAAACACTTTTGGTTTTCTGTTTCGTTGGTTGGTTGGTTGGTTTTCAAATGCAGATATTTTGAGAGAAGTCTGATTTCTTCTTCAGAAACAATGGCATCTCCAAGCAGCACAACTTGAATTTAAATGGAGTCAAGCTGTCTTACATGTTTCCATTTGCTGTATTTATACCTTCATATTTTGCGTGCAGTTTGGTATTGGCTCATGTTGCCTGACTCTTGCTTCTGGAGTAATGCAGTCACCAGCAGCTGCCCTTTATGTTCTTAGGCCGGATGCAAATTGTGCTTTGTGCAGAATGTACATATATTCTAATGGAAGGATAATATTTCAAGATACAAGCTCAAAAAATGTGTTTGGTGTTGATCAAAAGTAGTTGTTCAAAAGCCAGGCATGGTGGTGCATGCCTGTAATCCCAGTGTGTGGGAAGCTGAGACAGAACTGCAAGTTTGAGCCCAGTCTGGGCGACTTAGTGGCTAAACAAGACTCTGTCTCAAAATATAAAATTAAATAATGGGCTGGTAATGTAGCTCAGGGCAAAGGCCCTGGGTTCAGTCCTCAGTACCCACCCCCACCAAATTATAAAGAAGTGGTCATTCGAAAGAGAACAACGACATACTGAGAAAATACAAACCAAAAAGGGACAATATAACCATTTGTTACATTTATAGTTTATGTATAAGTAGGTATATTGACCATTGTTTTCCTTTTTGCTTTCCTTGATAGTTATTGATTCTGTAGAACTGCAGGTATATCCAGCACTTGTGGTGGAGAAAATGTTGAAAGCTTTAAAATTAAATTCCACTGATGCCAGGCTGAAGTTTCCCAGATTACTTCAGATTATCGAACAGTATCCTGAGGAGACCTTGAGCCTAATGACAAAAGAGGTTGGTATCTTTGTTTTAGTGAGTAGAAGAGAACTTTATAGGACTAAAAGACACTCTTATTTATATCCAAGTGTGTTAGTGTTAGTGCAATGCACTTATAACTTCTTCCAGCCAGCAATGAATTCTGCTACATTCCAAAAACATAGTAAATTTAAAACAGTATGAAAGAGTTCACCTTTACTTATTTTCCTCTCTGGGTGGTGCTAAGAACACTGGATCTGAATGAGGACCCAGAGAAACTGAGGAGAGGTGTGTCTGGGACACAGATGGGGTTTTTGTGTGGAGATTTGCAGCCCACACAGATGAAGCTGCAGTCTGTGGCATGTGCAGTGCCTTGTGCTCAGCTGTTACTTAGCCCAGAGAGAACCACTAAGTTTCAGCTTGCATTACCCATCCTGGTGAACCTAGTGCCTGCTGGCAGCACATGTTCAGCGAGGCCCGAGGGCATGCAGTTGGGAATGAGGGGTTGTGTGTGGGCACGGAGCAGCCTGTACCTTTCCCTGCCCTGCACTGCACTGCGCACCTCAGCCTACCTGGAACTGTGCCTATTGGCCATGATCCTGTCCTGTGGGCACTGTTTGTGTGCAGGGAAAAACTCCATCTGCAGTGGTGCAGAGCCATCTGACAGGTTCCTTAAGATTTTTATACATGTGAACTGGACAAGGGGGCCAAGCTTTGATTTGAAAATGTAAGTTCAAAAAAGGGTTACCAGGGAACTCTGGCTTTACATAGTGCGTCTTTAAACAGTGCTGGTCTCAAAGCTGAGGGTACCAGTGTGATTGTCAGGGTCTAACTGTTCCCTCCCCTTGCTGTGGATTCTTCAAGTAGGTTTGAAACGGGAGATTAAAATAAATTCAGAAATGTAGTATATACATGTTTTTCTTAAGAATAAGTGAACTCATAGTTAAATAGCTATTATGATTTTGGTTTTTCCCAAAATAATAATATATTTATATATGATAAAAATAGCATTTTGAGGTTGTAAAGTAATAAATGGATATCAGTCAGTGTTGTTGTGACACTTGATACAGCCAAACATCTTAGCTGCATGGACCAGCTGCTGTTATCCTCACACTTGCTGCCCTGTTCTCAGTTTACAGATGAAGCTAGGAAGGTTGCCCAACTCCTCTTTATGACAATAATTTAAGTACTTTAGACTTACCTTAAAAATAACACGTGAAAAATACTGGAAGAAAACATGAGCACATTTTTTTTTTAAATGATCTCGGAGTATAGAGACAAACACCAGAAGCCAAAAGGAAATAATTTGACAGTTCTATACACAAAAATAAAAAACCACCAAATGCCATATGCAAAGTTTAAAAAAAAAAAAATGGCTGGAAGAAAAATACTTGCAACACATAGGGGAGAGAGCTGACATCTCCAGTCTCTGAAATAAATGATCACACTAGATCAGCAGAAAATGGTCAGAGGAAATGCATGCATGATTAAACTATATAAGGCAAATAAATATGGACTACTGAGCCTCACTAATAATGAAACATGAAAATTTAAGTTAAAGATTGTTTACTTCTCAGATTAACAAGTGTTTTGAATGAAACTTCATTGAGTCCAGTGTTAGTAAGGATTTTGGAAAATAGTATAATACTTTTAGAAATGAAAATTTCAGAAATCTTTCTGGATTTTCTAGCAGTGCATCTGACAGTTGGTAATATTCACGCTAATTGTACTCCTGGAAATTTGTCCTACAAGTATACAACGCAAACACAAAGACATATATATATATATAAGGATCTCTATTGTAACAGTACTGTAATAGCAAAACATTGGAAAACATCCTAAATGTTCATTATAAAATGGAATACTACTATACAGCTGTTAAAAAGAATGAGGTAAATCTTTCTAAGAAAAGCCACAATGTGTCTAGTATGATTCTGTTCTTGTAAACAAAGAGTATGTGTTCAACAAGCACAGGAAATGTCTAGAAGAATGCAGCCGTGGAGCTTCAAGGAATAAACTTGATTACATTTTTGTTTTTGTGGGGGGGTTTTGTATTAGACATGCATTACCTTTATGGTGAGACAGTATTAAATGTTTTGTTCATTATTAAGTTACAGCTCTCTGTGTTTTAGATTTCTTCCATTCCTTGCTGGCAGTTCATCAGCTGGATCAGCCACATGGTAGCTCTACTGGACAAAGAGGAAGCCAGTGCCGTTCAGCACACTGTGGAAGAGATTGCTGAGAACTACCCACAGGCAATCGTCTATCCTTTTATAATAAGCAGTGAGAGCTACTCCTTCAAAGATACTTCTGCTGGTCATAAGAATAAGGAGTTTGTGGCAAGGTGATGAGACAGAAAAACTGGGTTAATGAAATTTGACAGAGTACAAAAAAATGTGTGTGTAAAAGCAAGTATGGGAAGCTTCCATTTGTCTTCAGTTAGCTTCAAGCTGTCCTTGAAGTATAGAAAGTCTTAGGCATCTGTTTAAATGTCTTTTCTGGCTATGATACTCACTGAATTTCTCTTTTTTTAAAATTAAGTTTATTGGAACATGTTAGATATACATAATGATCACATTCATCATAGGGAATTTGTACCTGTACATGATATATTTTGGTTCCTCTTTTTTTCCCAATCCCCTCTCCTCCCTTCAACCCTGCTTTCCCTCCCTATTTACAAAGCTTGTTTCCATTTTATCCTTTTAGTGCTTGCCTTTATGCTCATAATAATATTGGTTGAGACAGACTAGATGAGGCGCTTTTTGCAATTAGTCCCTGAAATCTCCTTTAATTTAAAATATACAAGAAGCCCCCCTCTGAACAGGGACTCGGGAGACAGCCTGCAGTGCCCTTTTCACTTCATCAGTTGATTTTGAGTGGAGACGGTTGACATAACAGGCAGTGGTGTGACTTTTGCGAGAATACTGTGTAAATGCCTGGTGTTCTGGGTGCATTCCCCATCAAGGGCTGGTTTTGTCATAAGCTGATTGGCCTCATTCTTTTGGGTGCTTCGCTTTGGAAGAGATGAAGAGTGAAGCTCAGCAAGACCCAGTGTGTCAGTCTGCACATACCTGCCTGAAACACTGTCTCTGGACAGACTCTACTGTGGCAGGACTGTTTTTTAAAAAATGGAGACAAAAATATTTGAAGAAAATGTGTCAAGAAAGTGACTTTTTCTTTCATAACTTCAGAAAATATATAGTTCAAATTGTATACCTCAAAATGTCTACATCTATCGCAAGATCTACTTTTGCCTTAAGAACCACACCTCTTAAGAGAGAAGACATTTTCTACTTCATCTAATATTGGGTGGAATTCTGAAATTGCTCCTTCCTTAGAATGTGTAGCTGGTATTACATACATATATTTATGTACTTTTATACAGTATGTACATTCTGTATTATGTATATGTGTGCATGTATGTATGTAGGTAATAGACCTTGATCTTTGGAAGATGTTGGTTACCTAAACCTGGTAAATATTTTTTATAGGATCAAAAGTAAGTTGGATCAAGGAGGAGTAATTCAAGATTTTATTAATGCCCTGGATCAACTCTCTAATCCTGACCTGCTCTTTAAGGTAACAGAATAGCTGTTGACACATAAAACAACTTGCGCCAAGCATGGTGGCTCACACCTGTAATCCCAGCCCTTGGGAGGCTGAGGCAGGAGGATTGCCACAAGTTCGAGGCCAGCCTGCATTACAAAGCAAGACCCTGTTTCAAAATACGTATAAAAACAAACAATTTTCGGCATGGTTCTTTCTTTCTTTCTTATTTATTTATTTATTTATTTTGTACAGGACTGGGTTGCTGATGTAAAAGAGGAACTAGGAAAAAACCCTGTCAATAAAAGAAATATTGAAAAATTGTATGGAAAGATGTATGCGGCCTTGGGCGACCCACAGGCTCCAGGCCTAGGGCCCTTCAGAAGGAGGTTTATTCAGGTATGGACAATTGCCCTACCTTTATGGTAGCAGAAGCACTGGGAAGATCATTATGAACATTTGGTGGCTTGCTGATAATTCTGATCTTAAAATGTCTGTTGAATCTGTGAGTGAGGTACTGATAAGATATGTTTAGGTCAGATAGTAGCAGGTAGGTCAGTAGGCAAAACCTCCATGTTTTATTACATTCTGTTGTTCATGTTCACATTCTTAGATCTGAGGTTACATATGGTTTAGTATTTTTAATTCCCAGAATGACTTGAATATTGGATCAAGAAAATACATCAATTTTAGAACATTTTCACCACCACCAAAAGTAACCCCATTCCCATTCACAGCTCCTCACCCTTACCATCTCCTTTGCTCCTGCCAGCCACTGAACTACTTTCTGTTTCATAATGATTGGGCTCTTCTAGACTTTTCATATGAAAGATCGTACAATGTGCATCTGGTTTATTTCATTTAGCATAATGTTGTCAAAGTTCAGCCACATCGTAGCATGAATCAGCACTCCATTCCTTTTGATTGCTGAATATTATCGCACTCTGGATATACCATATTTTGTTTATCCTTTCATCAGTTAATGGACATTAGGTGTATTTCCACTTTTTAGCTCTTAAGAATAACGCTACACATGCTGCATGTAGGGACACACATTTTCAGTTCCTGTGTGGAGCAGAAAACCACTTTGGTCTTTAACCGTTCCTTTCTTTTTTTTTTTTTTTTTTTTGGTGGGTGCTGGGGTCAACCTCAGGATCTTGCACGCCAGCAGGCGCCTGTGCCGCTGAGCGATATCACCGGCCCTTTTTTCGTATGTGGGTTCCGGAAGTCGAACTCAGGACCTCGTGCTTGCCAGGCAGGTGCTTATGCCACTGAGCTATCTCACCAGCCCCTTTAACCGTTCCTTTCATCTCCTTACTTAAACTTACAGCTGGGGATTTTATTTTGTTCCATGTGTTTAATAATTATTATACTGTCTACTGTGAAATAGGCATCTTTAATGAGTTGAATAATTTTGGTAAGTCGAGATTGCTTTTAGTGGATTATTCCTACTAGCAGTAGGTTGAGTTCTTAAAGGTACAAATGGAGGAAGATACAGGACTACCTACGGCCCAAATGTGACTAGGAATACATTCTAAAAGTGAAGATAATACCATAAACTCCTGTTTTTGCTGTAGGACATATATTGGGCTTCATGTCATGTCATATGTGTGCTGCTGGCTCTTGGATATGCAAGGGTCTCAGCACAGAAACTGATTAAATGAAATAGTAAATAGTACTTAAAACTGATGGGTTAGCATTTATAAAGTTACAAAATATTGATTTTGGGAAAGTGTCATTTTTCTGTGTTTTTGCTAAACCAGTGACCCACACACTTTGTATACAGGCCCAGCAGTTCAGCTTTGCAGGCCACACCAGTCTCTTGTCACCAGAACTTGGATGTGCTGTCATCGTGCAAAGGTAGCTCTAGATAGGGCCTACACAGATGGGCCTGGGTGGCAGCATCCAACAAAATACTGTTTATGAAAGTAGGCCATGGGCTGGATGTGACTTATGGGCCAGAAAAGCTAGAGCTGAAAAGCAGGCAACTTGACCATGGACAGTGAGAGCTATGAGAGGGAACTAGACCCAAGCTCTACCTCAGAGGACCTAGAGCACCCTCGTGAAAGGGTTTTGTCTCAGCACTTCCTGTCCTGCAGCCTGCTCTGCCCTGCCCTCCAGTGCCCTGTGTCTTTGACCAGACTGAGAATGCCCTCACTTGGAAAAATTCTGTGCAGCCCCCAGTGAAGACTGCACCTTATCCCTTCGAGTTCATGGCCACTTCCTTTCTCTGCCTGCTGGACATCATAAAACTGTGCCCTAAAAATCTTTCAGCATAGACTGCTCTTCCCAGCTGCTGCTGAGCATGGCTGTGTTTGACTCTTGCCCAGGGACAGTAACATGGTGGCAGAAATGTTCCATCATTCCCACCAGGCAAGGCATGGGATGGTTTTTTTTTGTTTTTTCTTTTTTGTTTTTTGTTTTGTTTTGTTTTGTTTTTGCGGGTACCGGGGGTCAACCTCAGGACCTCGCACGCCAGCAGGTGCCCGTGCCGCTGAGCAATATCACCGGCCCTTTTTTCGTATGTGGGTCCTCACGCTTGCCAGGCAGGTGCTTACGCCACTGAACCATCTCACCGGCCCAAGGCATGGGATGTTTTGGAGATTAATTTTTTGTACTTTGAAAAAAATCTATCCAGAACTTTGTATATCAGACCAAACCAACAAATAATTCTCATTAATTTAAACAATAACCTACCAAAATAAATTGCCTCAATTTAGATGATGCTTAAGGGCATGGTGCCTTTCAAATGTAGTATTACTAATTACATTTGGGAAATAGCTAAATATTCTATGTACATTAAAGAATTGAGGGCCGGTGAGATAGCTCAGTGGCATAAGCGCCTGCCTGGCAAGTACGAGTTCCTGAGTTCAACTCCCAGTACCCACATATAAAAAAAAACAACAAAAAAAGAATTGATTGATTGTGTACTTTTAATTCATTTATAGATCAAAGAAGAAATCTGTTTTTGTCAATTTTCTTGTAGTGAATTGTCTTAAAATAGAGCATATAATTCTTGTATACCAGATTTATATTATGGAATTCTGAATTGGATAAAACTTCCTTTAATTAATGATGATCTGGTAAATCTTGACAATTATTAAGTTACTGATAGTAATACTTTCAGATTTTGTTTTATTTTTATTTATACCAGGATTATCATTCAAATCAATATTTAAGACTAATGCAAAGAAAAAATTGATGTATTCCAAGGTAGAGTACTTCTAACAATAATTGTTTTTAAAATATAAATTATCTAAATAATGTTTATTCTGATTGTTGATCCAAAATAGTGTCTTAGAATGTTACTGAGAAAGTAGCATTCATATATTTTTCTTTTGAACTAATATGAAGAATTATGGGCTATTCATGTTTATTAAGGTATTCCCTTTATTTTATTGTTTTAAACTTTGTTCCTAATAATTCATGTTATCATAATGATGTAGACCCAGAACTAGACAGTGGACACAAAGAAGTTAAATAACCTTGCCAAATTTTGAAAGTCCTTATTAGAACTTACAATTAAAATCATTCTAACCATGATCTTCCAAAGGAACACAAGCCACAAACAGAGGCAGCCCCGGATGTTTTAGAGCATGGAAGTATTCAAGTGAAGCGAAAGTATAAGTCTTAAAAGCACAGAAGAAATCTATATAATTGGGCACTTGTTTGTTAAGAAAACTCACAAGCTGAGAGGCTTTTCCAAAGTTCAAACCAATCTTTAGAGTAAATTATTATCAATTTCAGGCCTTTGGAAAGGAATTCAATGAACACTTCGGGAATGGAGGTTCTGAGCTGCCTAAAATGAAGCTCGGTGACTTTAGTGCCATTACAGACATGCTGCTTGTTAAAATGAAAAAAGACTCAAAGCCTCCTGGGAATCTGAAAGAATGCTCCCCTTGGATGAGTGAGTTCAAAGTGGAGTTCCTGAGAAATGAGCTGGAGATTCCCGGTGAGTTAACGTCCAGCAGTGACAAAAGCAGACGTTAATGAGCATAGCACAACAGCAGGAACTGTTGGTTTCTGAAGTAGTGATACTGGGATCTTGACAGTTATTACTCTTTTTTTTCAGAATTTTAAACTTCACCATATTTTTTATCACTAAGAAAATCCATAATTACTATGAATTAATGCACTTTTCTAAATGGCCAAAGTAATAGTTTTCTTATATTTCTGATTATGACAAGTGTTCAGATTTTTATTTGGTAATTATGATAACTGGTCATCATAGACTTCCTCTGAATGTACCCATGCTTTTGCCCCTGAGTAACTTTTCTTCGAAAATATAATACCTTATTTCTTGGGGTGTATGTGTTGGTCCCATTTAAAGGAACTAATTAGTGGAAATGACTAACCTGCAGAGAAGAAAGATTTGTGGAACTGAGGATGGAGACATGTAGCAAGTTGACCAGATGTTAAAAAAGCGTAATTTTCCTTTTGTTTGTTTTGGGTTTTTGCTTTTGGTTTTTTTTGTGTGTGTGTTTGTTTGTTTTTTTGTCTGTTTTGCTTTTATTTTTTGAGACAGGGTTTTGCTATGTAATATAGGCTGGGCTTGAATTGACTGTGTAGTTCAGCCTGGCCTCAAACTTGGGGCGCTGATCCTGCCCCAGTCTCCCAAGTCCTGGGATACAGGCATACACCAGCATGCCTGGCATACAAGGCATGATTTTTCAGAGGAAATCTATGTAATTCTCTGTTCTTCACCCTGGAATTTGTCAGAAAGGAAAAAAAAATTTTAATCTGGTTACTCATGTTCTCATTCCAGTGAATATAAGAAAAAGTGTATTTGGACAATCGCTTTTGTTTACTACTATTCACAACTGTGCAGTCGCGTTCAGTTTCAAGAGAAGTATTCAAGTATAAGCCTCCTCATGTGCAGTCTGATGTGCCTGCCTTGAAATAATGCAGTGTTCCAGGTCATTGCATTATTTTTGCTATTTGGAACTTGTCTTTTAGACTAGGATGCTGACTTCCCTTAATCAGGCAAATCGAAAATACTATACTAGCGTTTTTTTAAAAGTTCTTTTTGAGACAAGGTCTCGCTATGTTGCCCTGCCTGGCTTTGAACACGTGGGCTCAAGCACTTCTCCTGCCTCGGCCTTCCAGGTAGCTGGGACAGCAGGCACACCACTATGTCCAGCCAAGGCCATTTTTTTTTTTTAAACAAAAACTTTCAGTAAAATTTTTTTCATATTAGATGAGAGTTTTTAAATTAGATCAACATATGCTTTTGAGACAGGGTCTTCCTATGTAGTTCAGGCTGGCCTTGAACTCATGGTGATCCTCCTGCCACAACCTCCTAAGTGCTTGGATTACCATGTACCACCATGCTCAGCAGTAGATACGTTTTAAAATACAGAGGTTCCATCATAAGCTGTATCTAATAAACTTTGTGGTTTATTTTAGGTCAGTATCATGGCAGGGGAAAGCCATTACCTGAATACCATGCACGGATCTCTGGGTTCGATGAGCGGGTAGGTGTGAGATTCTGTGACCCCCCATTACCATGGTGAGGACTGTTGGTGTGTTGTGTGTAGCTCTTCAGGCATGAAAATGTATTTGTCTCTACTAAGGAAGGGAGGTAGGTCTTATGTAGGTCTCAAATTGTATGGAGTTTTCTGATGGTTTAATTGACTGAATTTCTTAATGGCTCCAATGTTTTAACACTATTTTTAAGGATATAATAAAGAATAAGCTGTGTGTCTAATATAAAACATGTGTAGAGTTAACCTGTTATAAAATGTTTTCATTTTGGATATTGCTTATTGCTAAGGATATTCAATTTGTAAGCAATTATTTGGAACCAGGAATATTATGTTTCCATGGGCATAGCATTTGGGCATGAACAGGTAACAAATGTTTTGCTGGCTTTAAGCTCTTCTGGCCCAGGTTCTGTTCTTCTGTCACCTGACCCTATCTGCAGAGAGAGTTCTCTCTTTGAGGAATGCATGCAGCCAGGGTTACTTTCCCCCTTTGACAGTGATGATGGACTAATCTCTGACCATACTTAAAATATTTTCTTAATTTGTAAAGGTAAAAGTAATGGCTTCTATTAGAAGACCGAAGCGCATTGTCATCCGGGGCCATGATGAGAGGGAGTACCCTTTCCTCGTGAAGGGTGGCGAGGACCTTCGGCAGGACCAGCGCATTGAGCAGCTCTTTGAGGTCATGAACATCATCCTCTCCCGTGATGCCGCCTGCAGTCAGAGAAACATGCAGCTGAGGACGTACCATGTGGTGCCCATGACCTCCAGGTACGACACGAGCAGACGCGTGTGGGAATTGAGCCCGGAGTGGGGTCCTTGTGTGACGTCCTCAGGTGAGGTTGGGAGGCGGTGGACACGTCGGTGCTTAGACCGCGCAGGCAGAATGCTCAGCTGGGCTCACAGAACAGACCGGTGTGGGAGAGTAAGGGACGAGTGGACAGGAACAGATCTCTTTCTTTGATTTTCCAGAACACTTCTTTCTAATACAGAGCAATTGGAGTTTGCATTTATTCATAAACTTTATGTTCCTTTTCAGATTAGGATTAATTGAATGGATTGAAAATACTTTCACTTTGAAGGACTTTCTTTTGAACAACATGACCCAGGAAGAGAAGGCAACTTATATGAGGTAGTGTGAAGCCGACTGCTGCTTCCCCGACGCCACCCACCCTCCAGCCTGCTTCTGTCTGAGCCACCCCCCGCCTCATTTGGGTGGCCCGTGGCTCTCCCCTGTGCCCCTTACTCCAGTGTTGTGGCAGGGCCCCTGTAATTGGTGCTCTGAAATCCTTACCCTGGCCTGGCCTTTAATCTGCCTCTGGCTGGCTGAATAAACTAAATGGAGGAAAAGGTACTAATCAGAGGTTGCATATGCTTTACCACAATTTTTTTTTTCAAGTCTTAACTTTGGAAAAAATCTAGAAGGAAATAAAATGAGTAGATAAGAGATCTGCAGCTGACATTTAATTACATATTTTCCCTGTGCTACTACTGTAGTTCTTAATGTATATGAACTACTTCTTATAGCAACCTACAAGGTATTATCATTTCTGTACAGATGAAGAAGCTGAGGTCCAGAGAGGTTAAGTAATTCATCCTGTGTCACCCAGCCCATAAATGGTGTAGCTGGGATTATTATTGATAAATTCTAGATCATGCTTTGTATTTTTCTTCATTCTTTTTTCTGTTTTCCACTTTTTCTATAATGAACGTGTATTTTTTTTATCAGAAAGATTTTGTAATTTGATTTTTGTTTTTCTAAATGCAAATAAGGACAGTGTAGTGAAAGACATGTGAAAGTAGAGTTGCTAGGTTTTGGTAACTATCTGTAGGATGAAGGAAGAGGAAACTGTACTCTCATTCTGTCCTGAAGGTATTTAAATAGCAATATTTTCATCCATCAGGATCAGTTTCCATAAAATTAAGCATATTCTCATCAAACTCACATTCCCAGGTAATAGTAAATGGGGTAGTTTGCTGCCTTTTTTTCTTTTTCATTTTTCTTTTACTCTGGTGCTGGGGATCAAACCCTATCAACTTTTAATTCTAAATATTTGAGTGCTTTGCCTAGAATTGCCTCTCATTTCCCTACAAGACCAGGAAGCTGTGTACAGCAGCTTCCTGGTATCAGAAGTCCCAGGTCTCAGCCGATGCTGAAGTTCTGACTCACAGTGGGTGTCCTGAACTAGGACTTGGCTCTCATGAGCTCCCCAGCCTCCTGTGAGGCAGGTGGCCCTGCAGAATCAAGAAAGGTGAGCATGGGGTCAGTGGGTAAAGTGCCTTCCCCATATGGAGAGGTAGGAATTACTGCCAGCTCCTACTGCTGCTTAAAACAAGGCACTTCCAGCTTGTTGTTATTAAAGATACTGCTATTTTTTTCCTGAATTTAGGGCCTGGGATATAGCTCAGCGGCACGCACCTGACTAGCAAGCGTGAGGTCATGAGTTCGGTTCCTAGTACCAAAAAAAATTTTTTTTCCTTAATTTAACACGTTGCAGTTTCACAACTAGGAATTTCATCTCTGTTGAAACTAGGAGGAGAGAGCCTGGTGCAGTGGTGCATACCTGCAGTCCAGCCTCAGGAGGCTGTTGCCCAGCTTGGGCCATATAACAAGATCACATCGGGGGAAAAAATCAGAGAAGAGAATTTAGATTAAAATGCTTTGATCTGTTTGTGAACTTAATTTAGTAATAACTCAGAAAAAAAATTAGTTTAAATGATTGAACTGCTAAGTCACATTATTTTTTTTTAATTATTGTCTTTAGTTTTTGGTTTTGTTTTGTTTTAAGGAAAACTTATTAAGGCTTTTGTCACTAAGCCATAAGTGGCCAGAAAATACAAATACCACATTTGCCCAGACACTTCCTTTACCCTGTGAACCATTATTAAAACCAGCTTCACAGATTCAAGTTAAACATCCATTGTCACTGAAGAAAATACTTCATTGTAGTCGTGGATTTCATGTGTATCTACATACCAAAATTGGTGAAGAAAGATACAGCCGTGCTCTAAATAAGTACACAGATAGGCTTTATCTATCTTCAACAAGTGACACACAGGCTTTTTGTTTGCCGTTGCTCAGTGTAGCCTTGTGCAGTGCGGTCACCTTGTTAGGAAGCATTTCTAGATCAGTTTCAGAGTCCTGCCTGGGTCACACCTGGGTCATTGATGCTTATGTTTAGCTCATCTTATTCTTCTCTGTGTGAAGCAGAAAATGCATTGTATATGATTGTTTTATGCCTGAATTTTTACATAGGAAATTGCTTGGGTTTCTTTTGGAATAATTAAGAATGAGTCGTGGCACACTGGAATTCTAGATCAAAAGTACCATGGGTTTGATGTTAACATTGAATAAGAATAAAAGTTGTATTTATTTTTCCCTGCCTCTTCTATTTCTCAGTGAACTCTTGGTGGTCTTTGCCTGTAAAATTACATAAGGCTAAATACCTGACTAATTCTGGTTCCCTTTTTTCTTCTTATTAGTAATGATATCAAAGCACCAAGGATTGACTATAAAGAATGGCTGGCCAAAATGTCAGGAAAACACGATGCTGGAAGTTACATGTTAATGTATAAGTAAGTTTTGGTTTTCCTTTGTATTAAATAGTTATTTCTTCTCAAAGTTGCATATTTTCTTTGGATTCTTAGGCAGTTTTGCCTTGAAAAAATCATGAAAACCTAGTTATTTCATATTTGAGCTTCAATATAAAGAGTTAAAATTTTAATTTCACGTTGTAAGAAATTGGTTCTGAGATGTTTTTATATTATTAAATCATAGGAGAACTAATCGTACAGAAACGGTCATGGCTTTTAGAAAAAGAGAAAGTAAAGTGCCTGCTGATCTCTTAAAGTAAGTATACTTATGACTTCACAGATGTGGCAAAGACCACACATGGTGTCTTAGTCACTTTCTTATCACTAGGACAAAAATACCTGACTCCCCCAACTTAAAGGAGGAGAGGTTTATATTGGCTCACAGTTTCAGAAGTTTCTGTCCATGGCTGGCTGGCTTCACGGCAGAAGCAGCATGGTAGAAGGGCTGGGCGAAGGAAAGCCACTCACGTCATGATGGCCAGGAAGCGGTGAGCAAAGGGCGGAGCCAGAGAGGGAGATGTACCTTCCAGGTCAGCCCAGTGACCCGGCTCCAGCCAGACCCCCACCTCAGCAAGTCACTGTGTCATCTGATCTAGGCCCCTTCCAGCAGCTCCAGCTCTGACCACATGAGGCACTGGGGCACGTTCCAGATCTAAACCCTGACACACAGCTTCTCCTTCCCAGGCGGGCCTTTGTGAAGATGAGCACTGGCCCTGAGGCCTTCCTGGCACTTCGCTCCCACTTCTCCACCTCTCATGCACTGCTGTGTATCAGCCACTGGCTCCTTGGCATCGGAGACAGGCACCTGAACAATTTCATGGTGACCACGGAGACAGGTGGCATGATTGGAATTGATTTTGGACATGCATTCGGATCAGCCACCCAGGTGTGTTTGCGTTACTCTTGTTGGCTAGTTCAGGATCTTCATGTGGCTTTATAACACTGTCTTTTTTGTTTTTTAGATTTTTGAGACAGAGTCTCACTATGTAGTTGAGGCTGGCCTTGAACTCACTATGTAGCCCAGGTTGGCCTTGAACTTGAAGCAGTCTTCCTGCCTCAGCCTCCTAAGTGCTGGGATTATAGGCATGCACCATCACCCCCAGCTATAGCACCTTCTAGAAATGAATAGTTTTTAAAGAAGAAATGACTTGTTAGGTGTTTTGTCACAGTTATTAAATCTGACCAAAGAAATCTCAGCCTCATTTTAGGCTTGTTTAGGCAGGTCATGGGAGATGTGATAATAACTTATGTAATCAAGTCAGGAATAAAATGCATTTCTTTACAAAATGAGGCCTTGACAGAAGTTTTATGAAGCCTCATAATTAAAGTATTTTGCGTCAAACATGATACCAGTCTTTTCTCTGCCATTAACCTCTGTTTTCAAGGCATGTCTCAATCTGCGGATTCCATGATCCTCCACATAAACTTTTGCTTTTTTCATCATGGGAAGTTGGTACATGTACATACCACATCTTAATGCTTTTAACAGATCTACTTCTTGAATGTATTTTTTTCTTTTGTTTAGTTCTTGCCAGTCCCTGAGTTGATGCCTTTTCGTCTAACCCGCCAGTTTATCAATCTGATGTTACCAATGAAAGAAACGGGTCTCGTGTACAGTGTTATGGTGCATGCACTGAGAGCCTTCCGCACAGATGCAGACCTGCTTACAAACACCATGGATGTGTTCGTAAGGGAGCCATCCTTCGATTGGAAAGTAGGTTTTTATATGTATTTATCATTTCTATCACAACGTTCCAGTGATTGATTCGGTGTCTCCAGTTATATAGTGAAAATGTATCAGGTCTTGTTTACTAAAATATTTGCATCATTTTGTACTGCATTTTTCAAAAGGAACATTTGGGATCACTTAGCCTGAAAACCATATAAGAGACAAAAACTTTATTTGGAGAAAGCTGTAGCTTCAAGCAAGTTTATTTCTAACTGGAAGTGGGAATGTGGACCTACTGGTGATTGGTGGATCTGATTTCTCTCTGGCACAACTTTCGGTTTAAAACTACTCCACATAAACTCTTCCTTGATCATAAAGACAGTGCTCTCATAAGAATACAGCCCCTAGGAGTCAAGCCTAGCAGTGCTCATCTTAAAAGGACTGATACTTCGCGCCTCCCTGTGGCCCTCACGCTCACAGTCGGTCACTGATGTGCGCCACCCTTAGAATCAGTGTAAAAGGCGATAGGGCTGATCCCAGTTACAGATGTTTTAGGATCGTTATTTGATTTGTCTATTTAAATGTGACTGTATATATTGTTATAATAAGTAAAGTCATGTTCTTTTCTTTAGAATTTTGAAAAGACAATGCTGAAAAAAGGAGGATCGTGGATTCAAAAAGTAAATGTAACTGAAAAAAATTGGTATCCTCGACAGAAAATATGTTACATCAAGAGAAAGTTAGCAGGTGCCAATCCAGCTGTTATTACTTGGTAAGATTATTATTTAAAAAAAGTAAGCAGAATGCCAATAAGCTGTTTCTTGAAGAATCAGTTACTGTATGTACAAAATGAGCACTTCGGGCCTGTGGCAGTAAAGTGGCTGTCCTGACTGCTTCGGGGGTGCAGGGGGTTGAGACCGTGTCTCACTGTGCAGTTCAGGCTCATCTTGAACTCACCGTGTAGCCCGGGTTGGCCCTGAATTCACAGCAGTTTTCCTGCCTAAGCCTTCTGATTGCTGGGATTACAGGCATGCTCCGCAACACTCAGCCTGTCCTCACTTTTCAAATGCGGAAAGTGAATTTAGAGCCTGGCCACCTTCTCCAAGGCCAGGTGAAGCCTGTGACAGAGCTGTGTTCCTGCCCGCGCTGTGCACAGATCTCAGGCTTCATGTCAGTTTCTAGGACACTGGGCTGCACCAACAGGAAGACTGGGATGGTCCCAGAATATTGTGCCTATGTGAGGGGACTTGGGGTTTAAATTGGCTTTTGCCCTTTTTAGGGCATTGGCCCTATGGGGCACAGCATAAAGGTATGGCAAACTTGGACTGACCTTTAGGTTAGCTTTTAGAATATTATAAAACATGTAGAAAAAAACATAGGGTTGCTGGGAATGGTGGTGCACACCTGTAATCCCTGCACTCTTGGAGGCTGAGGCAGGAGGATTGCAAGTTCAAGCCTAGCCTGCACAATTTAGTGATTTAGCAAGATCTTATTTCAAAATTTAAAAAAATTTCAGTAGTCTGGGGATGTAGCTTAGTGCCAAGGTCCTGGGTTCAATCCCTAGTATTGGGGAAAAAAACAGAACTTTTATGCTTCATAGGATACTTTTGCACTTTGTTAGGGTACTATCAAACAGTTAAGCAGGCTGCGAGTGTAGCTTTGGGAAATAAGTTACCTGGTATGTGCAAGGCCATGGGTCCTGTCCCTGGCCCTGCAAAAAAAAAAAAAAAAAAAAAAAACCAACCCACCAAGTGGGAGAAAATATTTGCAAGTAATATCTGACAAAGGTTTTATATCCAAAATACTGTAAAAACTCTTACAACTCCATAAGACACATAGCCCAATTTCAAAATGGCCAAAGGCATCAGACTGACATTCCTTTAAACAAATTTTACGCATGACCAATAAGCACATGAAAAAATGCTCAGCATAACTAGCTGTCAGGGAAATGCAAATGAGACTGCACTTCACACCCTCTAGGGTGGCTGAACCAGCTGTTGGCAAGGGTGTGGAGACATCAGAATCCACGTGCTCTGCTGGTGGGATCAGAAAATGTCGCAGTTAGCCAGGCATAGTGGAGCACACCTGT
This sequence comes from Erethizon dorsatum, assembly GCA_028451465.1. NCBI lineage: Eukaryota > Metazoa > Chordata > Mammalia > Rodentia > Erethizontidae > Erethizon > Erethizon dorsatum. Next base: position 60,970,480 of record CM051828.1, read on the forward strand.
AACATCCCAGCATTTGGGAGGCCGAGGCAGGAATATCACTGTGAGTTCCAGGCCAGCCTGAGCCACACAGTGAGTTCAAGGCCAGTGGTGAACTACAAAGCCGAGACTCTGTCTCAAAAAAAAAAAAAAAAAAAAAAAAAAAGAAAATGCTGCAATTGCTTGGGAAATAGTCTGACAGTTTTTCAAAATGTTAAACCTAGAATTGTTCTTTATGCAACAGGTATATACCCTAGGTATATACTCAGGAGAAATGAAAGCGTGTGTCTCCCCCAAAACTTGAAAGTGAATGTTAATAGCAACACTATAAGTGTTTTATTTTACTTCAAATCTAACCTTTGACTTTAAGATTATGATCAGCAGATGTTTCATAAATGATGAGAGAGAATGTTACTTTGGAATAGCTAGAAACGCAGGCAACAAAGGAAAAATAATTTGTGTGTTTTCCTATTTGTTCAATTCTGTGACTTTATTTTTTATTACCTATTTATTTAGTTAGTTAGTGTAATGTCTTTTTTTGCAGTGATGAATTATTTCTGGGCCATGAGAAGTCACCTGCCTTTGGAAGTTACACAGCTGTCACTCGGGGAAGTAGAGATCACAATGTCCGTGCCCGAGAGCCAGAGAGTGGCCTTTCAGAGGAGACGCAGGTGAAGTGCTTGCTGGACCAGGCCACAGACCCCAACATCCTTGGCAGAGCTTGGGAAGGATGGGAGCCCTGGATGTGAGGTCTGTGGGAGCCAGCGGCTGTAAAACAGGCTCCTGAACTTCTGTTGACAACAATCAATGATCGGATTTTGCTGAAGCCCTACAAAGAAGAACTCTGTTTAGTGATTGAATTTTGTAGCATGTGTTTTCATCAAGATCATGATGAATAAATGAATATTGATATGAAGCAGAGAGTAGGTTACTTGTAATTGAAAAATATACACATCGGCTCATCAAAATAATGAGTCAAGAGTAAATCAAGTTAGATAAGCCAGCAATCTCAATAAACAGTGTTAAGTCTAAACATCGCATAGAACATGCTCATTCATTATGGCACATGGAGATAACCCCCAAAAGATTTTGTCACTAAGCGTTTGTACAAGCAAAGCCAACAGCATAACTGATACGATGTGATTATATAAGCACTGTAGGAATAATAAGAAAAAAAGGTAAAGCTATAACCATGGCATATTTCAAAATGATTGCATTGGATATTTTTCTAGGTTTTTTTCTTTCTTTATGCTCTTAGTTTTGATGTATTAGGATAGATGTCCTCTAGAAGAGGAAGATATCTCTATTTAGAAGAATGAAAACCTGGATTTTAGGATTCCCTTGTGCTACTTTCACCACCAGTGGAAGATCGATGAAAGATCGATGAAAGATCTATGAAAGTACCCAGGCCCAGGAGAAGTTCAGAAATCCACTTGAGGACAGGGAAGGAAATAAAGCACGTGAGCTGGGACAGGCAGCTGGGAAGGTACCCATGGGGCAACTCGGGTTTTTCACTGCCCCATTCATGTCTGTGAATGGTCTCAAAGCACCGTGGGTATTGATTTTGGGGTTGCAAGTACATCTTAGCCAGTAGATGAATTTTTGCAAACATCAGATCTGAATAAAGAGGATCAAGTATAGTTAATGGAAAGAACCACGTGTGGCTGATGGCTATCACTCTGGACCTCAGAACTCTAGCATTTTTTAAAAATAAATACATTTGTATAACTAGGTTCATATTAATATTACCATATAATATGACAGTTACATTCTATATCATTACTAACTGGAGATCTTTATATTATACCACATGGAGGTGTTTTCACTCTTTTCCCTTTTTTATTAATATGCTCGCAACACATGATAAATACGTTAATTGTGGGGAGTTGGTACATACACATATTACATCTTGATCCTTTTACTTCTCCTCCTCGCTCCTATCCCCCCCGAGTCCCCAGGTTCCCTTTCCCTTTCTACACGTCCATCTCCCTGTTTCCTGTCATCTGTCTTTTATTTTGCTGTTTAAATTAGTTAAACTTTGAGTTTCTCATGTAAGAGAAACCAGGCAGTATTTAACCTGTGCTAGCATTTTCTCTGTGACATCTCCCGCAACAGCAGCTTCTCCTACGCATCCTTCCATTCATCGAGACTCAGCCTGTCTTGGGTCACAGGTGCTGACCGTTGTATGGATGCTCCTAATGGCTGGCTGATTCCTGAGGGTCAAGAATGAATGCGTCAGTGTGGCTCTTGAATGAATGTCACTGGCTCACACAGGCATTAATATGACTTTGCTTGGGAGGTGCTCTCCGCAGCAGTCGCGACTTCCTTGAGCCGCCAGGCTGCACTGTGCTCACCATGACCGGGGCGGAGGCGCAGTGTGATGTTTGCACCTCACTCCACCTCTTACTTCACCTGTTTGGTAATTTTTGTCTTCTTTGGGTTCTTTATATTTTTAATTACTTTCTGGAAATTGAACAAAGGAATGTTCTGGTATGGTATATGTTTTTATAAAATACATGAACTCAGATTCATTTGGTAAGTAAAGAAATATTGTGCTGAGCATGCAGTTCCAAGCACTCTTTAAAGGCTGAAGCAGGAAGATCGAAAGTTCTAGCCCAATGTGGGCAATTGAGCAACTGAGTGAGACCCTGTCTCAAAATACACAAAAAGGGTCTGCGGATGTAGTTCAGTGGCTCAGTACAAAAACCCTGGGTTCAATCCCTAGTACTACAAAATCAAACCAACGCAAAACAAAAAAAGAAATAACATCAGTATGTAACAGTGATGGCAAACCTTTTAGAGACCAAGTGCCAATCTGCAACCCAAAACCCATTTATTTATTGCAAAGTTCCAACACTGCAATTAAACCTGAATACTGAGGTTCCAGTTTAGAAGAAACAACTCTACATTAACATCTTTGGTCTTAAAAGAAAAACACAGTAACACACATGCCATAGGTTTGCCACCACTGGTATATAATGTGGAAGTTAAAAGTTTCAAGTTTTCATAGCTAGGTATGATGACAGACACCTGTAATCCCAGCACTCTAGGAGACTGAGGCAGGAGGATTGCAAGTTTGAGCCCAGCTTGGGCAATTTAGCAAGATCTTGTCTCAAAAAAAATTTTTTTTTCTTTCTTGAGAAAGGTACTGTGGAGGTGTCGAGTGTCAGTTCTGGAGCAAGCTAGTTTCCGGTTGCCAGGGAAAGAAGTCCTGTTAGGTCAGCTGGGAGTGGTGGGGATAGCAGGCAGCTGGCAGGGAGGGGATGCCTCACAGGAGGACAAAAGAAGCTCTCCCGCAAGTTTTTGACCAATTTTTTTTTTAACTGAGCTTTATAGATAACTAGAAACCTGCACTTTGTTTTTATAAAGATCTTCTCTTGTGGTTTGAAGAATCATTTTCATTGAGCGTGGTGCTACATGCCTGTAATCCCAGGATTTAGGAAGCTGAGGCAAGAGGATTGCCTCAAATTCAAGGCCAGCTTGGGCTTCATAGTGAACTCATGGCCAGCCTGAACTACTTAGCAGGACCCTGTCTCAAAAAACAGAAAAAGAATCATTTTCCCCAGGTATGGTGACACATACCTGTGATTCCAGCTATTCAGAAGGCTGAGGCAGGAGGATTGCTAAGTCCAAGACCAGTCTGGGCAATTTAGCAAGACCTTGTCTCAAAATTTAAAAAAAATGAGATAGGCTGTCACTATGTAATTCAGGCTGGCCTTGAACTCACCGTGTGGCCTAGGCTGGCCTCAAATTCACAGTGATCCTCCTGCCTCAGCATCCTGCATGCTGGGATTACAGGCATGTGCCACCACACCCAGCACAAAATAAAAAAATTTAAAAGGACTGGGAAGGTACCTAAGTGGTAAAGCCCTTGCCTACCATGTGTGAGTCCTTGGGTTCAGTCCCCAGTATCATCAAAGAAAAATAATCCACCCCTGTAACATTAAATTCTCTCCTCAGTTAATTTTTTTGAACCTTCCCCCACAAAGTAGCAGAATCCTTCATTAGACTAAAATTTAAAAATAAAAATAAAAAAATTTCAAAAAAACAGTGCTGCAATAGGTTGGGTTGACAGTTTGGCACAGAATCTTCTGAAACAACAGTAAGTCTTGTCCACTAGGTTACACCGTAGTGTTTTACAGCCTGGTGCCTTGATGGAGCAAAGACACATAACAATAAATTTCCTCCAATAACAGTAAATTTCCAGGCCAGCACTATAGCTCAGTGGCACAGCGCCTGCCTGGCAAGCGCGAGGTCCTGAGTTCAATTCGCAGGACCAAAAGAAAAAAAAAAAAACCAACAAATTTCCTTTACTGATAAACTAGGGAATTGTAAATACTATTACTGTTTGTCCCCAAAAATAAGATCTAACTGGAAAGTAAGTCCTAGTATGATTTTTTAGGATGCTCATATAAGCCCCAGTTAAGATTGTTAGCCAAAAAAATAAAAAGATCAGCCAGATGGATGCATTTAGTACATGTGTTGCAACACATGATGGATATATTGAATTATAATAGTAACATATAAATATAAACAATATTATTGTTTATATTAACACTTCAATGTTAATATAAACTATAAGTATTTGTAAACACCGAAGTGAGTGCCTTTGGACAAGATGGAGATGCCTGTGTAAACAGATGAGATGTATTGCTGAATGAACAGTCGGGGTACAGACATAAATAATTGCGCATTTGATAACAGATGTTGTGTTTAATAGGAATCTTTATAATTCAATACATTGTGTGCTGTAATGGACATACTTAATGTACTCATGTGAAATAAATGCTCTCTGAATTTTGGTGTCTGTGTTTTTTGTCTTTTGCGTGGACCATCGCTCTTAACTGTTGTTATAGTATGTATCTACATGTCCTCCTCAAAGCCTCTTGTTTTTATAGGTGGGGCTTTTTGGAGGTGGCTGGATCTAGGGTGTATGAATGTGGATTAAGGGCGTGATGACTGGATTAATCCACTGATTGGTTTGGCATTGTTCTGGTTGTGGGTAATGGGAAGCCCCACCCTGGATGTAGATGGCAACAATCGATAGGCCTGTAGCCTGGATGGAATATAAAAGGACAGAAAGAAGTCAGGCTTTGCTGCTTGCTGCTACCTCCTGCCTGCCCTGCCATGGACTATTTCTCCTCTGCAATGCCCCCTCTGCCATGCCCACCTGCCTTGGTGCCAGCTGACTATGGACTTGTCTTAGTTACTTTTCCCATTGCTGAGGCAAAATACCCAACACCCAAAGTTAAGGGAGGAAAGGTTTATTTAGCTCACTGTTTGCAGAGGTTTCAGTCCATAATTGGCTGGCTCCAAGGCAGGGGGGTGTGGCAGAGAGGAGAAACAGCTCATGGTGCCCAGAAGGTAGCAAAAGCAACCAGGGACAGTCACAGCTCTTTCTGTCCCTTGTATCTTATCCAGGCTACTTAGGGCGGGTAGCACTCCCACCCTTAACCTTAGTACCCTTGATCCTAGCACTGCACCGTGAATCGATCCCAGTGTTTCACACTCTAGATCCAGCCACCTCTGAAAAAGCCCCACCATGCATGAGGCTTTGGGGGGCATCTAGACACAAACCATAACAGACTAAAACCTCTACAAACTATGAGGTAAAATAAACCTTTACTCCTTTAACTTTGGGTGTTGGGTATTTTCTCTCAGCAACAAGAGAAAGTAAGACAGCTGTCATCGTTGTTGCAGCTTCTATCTGGTAAGTCTTGAGTTAATACTTGATTTAATAGAAACTTTGTGAAGCCTCGCCTGCAAGAGGTTGTGACTTGGGTGAAGAATTCATGAGATAAAATCACTGACTGCTGTGTTGCCACTGGACTACAAGCAGGCTACATGGACAAGAAGTGCTCTTATAAGAAGAGGTCTGTTGCTGCACAAGATTGGGGCCAGTGGTTTTACAGGAAATGGAGTCTAAAGAAATTCGAGCCAGAATTCGGCGTTTGGAGCGTTATGATGTTCCCGAAGAAGATGACATGACCTTATTTGAATAAATTTAGATTTTGTATGTGAATAAATGTAGATTGTTGTACATTAAAAAAAGACTTTCCCCCGAAAATAAGCCCTATTGCTTTCTTTTTTTTTTTTTTTTTTTTTGAGCAAAAGTTAATACAAGACCTGGTCTTATTTTCAGGAAAATATGGTATCACGTTTGTGTTCTCTGCTGAGGCAAAGGAGGAAAAAACCAACTGGCCCAATTAATAAAAAATGCAAACTTGATCATGCAGAAAGGCACAGGAGACCACAGAAAACTAAAGGAGTAAATGCCCAAGATGTCTCCTTAGTTATGAGGAAAGTCAAAGGTAGTAGATGAGTTCTTGAATAACCATGAACTTTGGAGGTTTTGTAAATCTAATGGTACCTAGCAACTGTAAGGTGTGTCAGGCTGGCCAGGGGCACCACTGTCTGTGGCCACCCAGCTCCAGGGTTGCTTCCTTACTTGTGGCTGCCATTGTCCCACCTTCTGCTTGCCAGGCCCACCTGGGCAGGTGAAGCTTTGTGGAGGAAACCCAGTGTCAAGAGAGAGCCAGCAAGCACGCAGCCTGCTGCCCAGAACCCGCAGCTGAAGCCCTCTGGTCCACCTTCCCTTGTTCAGAAAAACCCCCAAAGTTCCAATCTTTGGGAAGTAGAGGTTGTATTCGGGTGTCAACGTTTCTCCACTTACCTCCATAGTTGATGTGGTGATCAAGTCTCTAGTCTCCCAGATCTGTGACAGTTTCTCAGACTGTCCTTATTTCTTGTGACCTGAGTAGTTTTGAACGGGACTGACTTGGTTGTCTATTAGGAAAATTCCTGATTTTTGTGCCTCATGGTTAGAATAGTGCTGAGTGATGCACCCTTCTCTGCCAGGGTCTCAAGTACCCTGGTACCACAAGCTTCTCTCTGATGACAGCCACCTGATCACTCAGGGGGTGCCCTGACCTCCATTGGAGTTGCCTTAATCCCCCTTCCAGTCTTCACGTGCAGGGGGAGGGGTCCCAGAACACAGTACTTCAGTCCTGGGGCCTCGGGCAGGGTTCCAGCTGAGCCCCTGGGAGACGCTCACATGTGCCATGAAGAGATGGATTGCAAGAAACTGGCTGATGTGTCTGGGGTCTGGCCTGGTCAGTATGAAATGGCGCAGGCTCAGGAGGGGCAGCTGAAACTCAGGCGGATTGAGGTGCCACCTACTCCAGGTGGGGTTTCCTCTTCAGAGGGCCGCAGCCCAGCCCTTGAGGCCTGCCATCCTGTGACATCAGGCCAGCCCTGATGTGAGCCTGGGTGTCTCCTTAAGAGTCATCTGGTGATAGATGGTAATTGTACTAGGCAGGTGGCCCATGCCTGTAATCCCAGCAGGAAGGCTGGAGCAGGAGGTGTCCATGTTCAAGTCTCTCCTAGGCAACTTAAAGAGAGCCTGTCTCAAAATTTAAAAAGACAAAGGCTGGGGATATAGCTCAGTGGTAGAGCATCCTTGGGTTCCATCCCCATTACCACACATCTACTAAATGTCCTCATAGCAACACTAGCCAGATAGGTACACAGTACTAACAGTCACATTCTGAAAGGATTCCTCCCTTCTCCCTCATTTCTTTAAGGAATAATTTGTGTGTATCATATGTATTCATTATATGAGTTTTGTACTTTGGGTTATACTATTGATACTAATTATTAATACGAATACTATTCATTCTGTTGCTCAAATTCCATTTTTTACTCTCACTACAAGGTAGTCCAGCCTCCTGAATTTTCTTATGCCTGAGCCCCAGAATCAGACCTAACTCTGAAAAGCCTTGGTTTCTTTGACCAGAAAATGGTATTTAGAAATCAAATCTGCAGCTATTCAGGAGGCTGAGGCAGGAAGATTGCAAGTTCAAGCCTAGCCTGTGCAACTTAGTTACTTCTTGAGATCCTATCTCAAAAAAAAAAAAAAAGAAAAGAAAAGAAAAGAAAAGAAAAGAAAAGAAAAGAAAAGAAAAAACCTGACCCAAAGTTTTCTTATTTCAAACTAGATTTGTATCCTCCATTGCTACATTAATGGGTAAGTTTTAAGTCTTGTATATATTTATGTATATTTATTTTATCAAGATAAAATTCACAAAATTCACCATTTTAACAATTTTATTTTTCATTTTAACCATTTTAAAGTGTGTAATTCAGTGTCATTTAGTACTTTCATAATGTGTAAACATCATATCTAGTTCTAAATTTTTAACACACCAAAAAGAAAGCCCTCCCTATTAGACAGACTCCTCACACACACCCTCCAGGCCCTGGCAACCATTAGCCAGCCTCCTCTCTGTAAATCTGTCTCCCCTGGATATTTCATATAAGTGGAATTGTCTGACATGTGACTCTTGAAGTCTAGCTTTTTTCACTTTACATGTTGTTGAGGCTGATATCTGCGCTGTAAGATATGTGAGTACTTTATTCCGTTTTGTTGATACACCACATTTTGCTAAGTCATTCATCTACTGATGGTCACTTGTGTCCCAGGGGTTGTTTCCACCCTACTGTGAATAATGAACACCCATAAATGCAAGCTTCTGAGTGAATTCCTGTTTTCAGTTCTTTGGAAATATAAAACCAGTAGTAGACTTTGTGGATCAAATATGAATTCTGTGTTTAACTTTTTGAGGAACTCCCAAACTGTTACATGCAACAGTTGTACTATTTCACATTCCTACCAGCAAGATGTGCCATATCCTGGAAAAAAATTTTTTTTTTCTTTCTTCCTTTAAATAGCCATTTAGAGAATGTGAAGTGGCATTTTATTGTGGGTTTGCATTTCACTAGTGTCTAATGATGTTGAGCACCATTTTGGCCATTTGTGTATCTTTTTTTTTTTTTTTTTTTGTGGGTACCAGGGGTCGACCTCAGGACCTTGCGCGCCAGCAGGTGCCCGTGCTGCTGAGCGATATCACTGACCCTTTTTTCATATGTGGGTTCCGGGAGTCGAACTCGGGCCCTCGCACTTGCCAGGCAGGTGCTTACACCACTGAGCCATCTCACCAGCCCTAAAATATACTCTTGATACTAAGTCTTTATTAGAAAATGATTTGAAAATAGTTTCTCCCATTTATCAGCTTCACTTTTCAGTAGCTTGATGATGTCCTCTTGAGATAGGAGATTAGGGGGAGGCAAAGCTGGCTGGGAGATGGGTGTAACCTGTTAGCTACAAGATCCTGGACACATGCTCAGAACAGTTCCCAAAGCCCTGCATGTGGACGTTTTGCAAGAACTTGAGCAGGTTTTCAATAGCCTGGCCTGGACCTGACATCAGCTTGAGGCGTGGGATCCCAGCACCTCCTCTCAGGACCCATATGTAGACGTTCTCTTGGTTTCCTCAAGATTTGGACAGCATAAAAGAAAGGCAGCCACAAGGGGCGGTGCTGTCATAACGGTCCACAATAGCCCTTGCTGTGTTTCCCAGCTGCAGTGTGTACTTTTATCTTTGCTCTCTCTCTCTTTTTCTCTTTACTTGGCCCAAGCTCGTTCTACAGAGCCAGTTTCTCCCCCACTCTTCACTTTTGCTTTCTTTTTTTTTTTTTGTGGGTACCGGGGGGTCGACCTCAGGACCTCGTGCGCCAACAGGCACCCGTGCCACTGAGCGATATCACCGGCCCCTTTTTCGTATGTGGGATCCGGGAGTCAAACTCGGGCCCTCGCACTTGCAAGGCAGGCTCTTACGCCGCTGAGCTATCTCACCGGACCCACTTTTGCTTTCTTGAATAAACTTTGCCACTGCTTTTTTGCTGGTTTGGTTCAAGATTAGAAGAATCTGGACTCTAACTCCAGAAGGAGAGGACAGCGACCCAGAATCTGGTAACGTTTACATGGTGACCCACTTTTAGAAGCAGGCTAACCGATAGCACTTTGATGCACAAAAGTTTTAGTTTTGATGATGTCAAATTTATTTTTGTTGTTTCATATGCTTTTGGTTTCATATTTAAGAATCTTTTGGGGCCGGTGAGATGGCTCAGCGGCGTAAGCGCCTGCCTTGCAAGCGCAAGGGCCTGAGTTCGACTCCCGGATCCCACATATGAAAAAGGGGCCGGTGATATCGCTCAGTGGCACGGGTTGCCTGTTGGCACGCGAGGTCCTGAGGTCAACGCCCTGGTACCCACAAAAAAAAAAAAAAAAAGAATCTTTTGACATACAGGAGGATCACTGAGTTTGAGGCCATCCTGGGCTACATAGTTGAGTTCAAGGCCAGCCTGGACTGCATAGGGAAATGGTGCTTCAAAGAAAGCAAAAGAAAGAACAAAATCTTTTGAAATAAAGAAAAGATGGTAGGAAACAAGGAAGTGATATTTTGAGAAGAGGAAGGGAATCGGGAGTTTGGAGGGGGAGGAGGTGAGTAGACAGGTTGGGGATTGAAAATGATCAAGATAACATTGGGTGTGGTGGCACAAGCCAATAATCCCCCAGCTCTGAGATCTGAGGCAGGAGGGTAACAAGTTCAAGCCCACACTAGGTAACTTAGTGACTTTGCAACATCCTATCTCAAAAAGATGAAATGTGCTGCAGATGTACATCAGTGTGAAGAGCCTGGGTTCAATCCCCAGTACCATAAAAAAAAAAAAAAATCAAGATACAGTATATACATGCATATGTGCCATTTCCCCAAAACAAAGGTAACTATTATATATTGCAAACATGTACTAATCTTTTACAATTTCAAAAAAAGAATCTGTTGCCAAATTGAAGTTCGCAAAGAACTCTTTTCTTCTGAGTTTACAGTTTTATCTCTTATGTTTATGTTTTTGATCCATTTTGAATTAAAATTTTTGTATGTGCTGTGATATAGGATTCTAAATTACATTTTTTGAATGTGGATACATTGTCTCACCAGAATTTGTCAAAAAGAGTATTCTTTATTCACTGGATGGTATTAACACCATCATTGAACACCAAGTAGCCATTGAAGCATGGGTTTACTTTTTGACCCTCTGTTCTATTCCATTGGTGTGTATGTCTTTTTCCTTATGGTAATACCATAGTATATTGTTTGCTATAGTTTGTGGTAAGTGTGACTACTCCAATTTTGTTATTCTTTTTCAAGATTATGTTGTGGTTCTGGTGACTAAATCTAGGGCTGCATATATGCTAGGCCACTGAACTACATCTCCATTCTTTTTTTACTTTTTTTTATTTATGATACGGTCTGCTAAATTGCCCAGGTGGGTCTTGAAATTGCAATCCTCTTATGATAGCCTCCTGAGTAGCTGGGATTATAGGTGTGCACCACCATGCTCACCCCAAGACTATTTTGATTGTTTGGATATGTTACAGTTTATATCTAAAATGTCCCCCAAAAGTCTTGTGTTTAGAGCCCAGGCCTGGTCAGGAGGGGCACTGTGGGAAAAGTGGAAGGGTGTATTCTTATCCCTGGCTCCTCCCTTATCTCTCTGCTTCATGGCTGTCATGGATTGAGTAGCTTTCCTCTGTTATGCCCTTCCATCATGCCATTTCTGCCTTGAAACTAATCAACCATGGACTGAACCCACTAAAACCATGAACTAAACAAACTTCTGCTTACTTAAGTTGCACGTGTCTGGTATTTCTTGTCCTGGTAATAGGAAAATAACTAATACAGAAAATTGGTATGAGAGAAGTGGGGTCATTGTTGACCATGTGGTTCAGAGGTCTTAAGAACTTTTTTGCAGGGAGAGTTTGAAAAGGTTTGAAGATGCCTGCTAGAGAAGCCTTAGAATACTGTAAGCAGAGATTAATGGGAGATTCTTGTCAGAGCACAGAAGACCAGAATGCTCATAGGAATGTGGACAATAAAGGCCAGGCTCATGAGGTTTCAGTTTGGATTTAAGGACTCAATTGGAAACTGGACTAGAGGCCATGCATGTTTCATTCTAGCTAAGAACTTGTTTATATTTTGTCCATGTCCTGAGACCTTGTGTGACGCTGAAATTAAAGGTGGTAGACTAATTAATCTGGCAGAGTAAATTTCAAAGCAGCCTAATATTCAGGCTATGGCATGGGTAGTTCTGGCGCATTTAGACAGATTTATAGTGAGAATCAGGAGCCAAAAGTAGAACTGAAAAATATAAAACATTTGTAGTTTCACCAGAAAGGAAGTGACTGCAAAGTTGGGCCCAAAGAGAGCATGGTTACTGGAAAGATTAATGCCAATGAAAAGAAGCTAACTGCTTTGCATCAGGACAATAGGAAATGATATCTTGAAGGCATCTCAGTGAATGGTCAGACCCCACTCATTGCTGGCTCAAGGGTGTAAAAGGGTAAACTCCTTTGAAAGATGTTGCTTTGAAAAGAGAGCCCCATGGTGCCCTGCTCATTCACAGCTTCCTAAGGAAGCACTTCCCATAGTTCAACCATACATTCAGAAGCTGCTTCGTGATGGCCCAAGTATGCCTGACTATTGTATAAACTGGTGGTAGAAACCAGCATCATCCACATGGTGCTAGTTTTTCAGACATGCAGAATACAAGAGTTGTGGGATCACAGAGGCTTCCACCCAGATTTCAGAAGAAGGCAAAAATGTGTGACCAGGCCGTAGTCTCTGCCAGGAGGCACTGAGCGAGTGATACACGAGTGAAAGCTGAAGGTGAAGAAGGAAGCTGAAGATGAAGTGGAAACCCCAGGAAGTTGGAAATGCTAGGAATGTGGAATATTTGCTGAGAAAAGAATGCAGGCAGTGAGTGAAGACAGGGCAACAGAGAGGCCACGTGGGCTGCAACCAGCAAGGCCACAGGGACAGGGCTGCACAAGCCCTTTGGAACTCACATGTCACCACCACCTGGCCCAGGTACTGGACATGGAGCTACACAATTTAATGTTTGTCCTACTGGTTTTTGGTTTTGTTTTGGTTCAAGTCCTTTCTATTCACCATTCCTCCATTTTGGAATGGGAATTTTTAAAACTATTAGTACATATTTGTCATACATAATGATCACATTCATCATAGGGAATAATATATCTAATTCTTCTTTTACGTAATATATCTTAATTCTTCCTTTTTTCCTCATTCTCCTCCCCTCCCTTCAACCCTTCTTACCCTCTCCATTTACACAAGCTTTGTTTCCATTTTTTCCTTCCATTCTCTTTTTTCCCCTTCCTTTCCTTCTCCCTCCCCCCTCTGTTGTTCCCCTTCGTGTTTGAATATGTTTTTCCTACTTGCCATCATCTATCCTCCATTAGGCCCCTTATTTACCCTTCAGTCTCTTTTTTCAGGGTACTGTAGTTTTCTATGTATAGGTCTTTCACTTCCTTCGATTGATTTTTTTTCTTTTTTTGGTGTTTTGTTTTTTTGTTTTTTGAGACAGGGTCTTGCCATGTAGTGCAGGCTGGCCTTGAACACACTATGTAGCCCAGGCTGGCCTTGAGTTCACAGCAATCCTCCTGCTTCAGCCTCCCAAGTGCTGGGATTACAAGCATGCACCACCACACCTGGCTTTGTTAGATTATTAAGCATTTCATTTTTCTTGATGCTGTTGTGAAAGGTGTGGTTTCCCTAATTTCTCTCTGTGAGTTTGTTATTTCTGTACAGGAAGGCTATTGATTTTTGAATGTTGACTTTGTATACTGCTATGCTGCTGAATTTGGTTATTAATTCTTTGAGTCTTTTGGTGGAGTTTTTGTGGTCTTTTATGTAGAGTATCACGTCATCTGCATACAATGATAGTTTAACTTTCTCCTTTCCTATCCATATTTTATTTCTTTCTCTTGTCTAATTGCTCTTGCTAATGTTTCCAGAACTATGTCGAATAGGAGTGGTGATAATGGGCATCCTCGTTTTGTTCCTGATTTTCAAGTGAAAGCTTTCAGTTTTTGACCATTTAATATGATGTTGGCTGTTGGTTTGTCACAGATGGCTTTTATCAGATTGAGATAAAGACCTTCTATTCCAATTTTCTGTAGGGTTTTTAATCATGAATGGGGAAAGAGTCAAATTATTTTTCTGCATCTATTGAGATGATCATGTGATTTTTGTTTTTGGCTCTGTTGGTATGGTGTAATACATTTATTGATTTGCATATGTTGAACCATCCTTGCATCCCTGGGATGAATCCTATTTGGTCATGGTGTATAATCTTCTTGATGATTTTCTGTATTCTGTTTCCCAGTATCTCACTGAGGATTTTTGCATTTATGTTCATTGAGAAGATTGGCTATAGTTCTCTTTTGTGGTTGGATTCATCTCTGGTTTTGGTATCAGGGTAATCCTTGTTTCCAGGAATGACTTTGGGAGTATTGCTTCCCATTCAATTTCACTGAAGAGTTTGAAGAGTAGTGACTGGAAGCCAGGATTACCCCTTTAATCCCAGCATTCTGCAATGCTGAGGCAGTAATCCTGCAAGTTCAAACCTAGCCTGGGAAATTTAGTGACTTAGTGAGATCCTGTCTCAAAATAAAAATATGGCCAGGTACAGTGGCACATGCCTGTAATCCAAGCACTTAGGAGGCTGAGGTAGGAGGATTGCCATGATTCTGAGGGTAGCCTGGGCTACATAGCGAGTTCTAGGCCAGCCTAGTCTACAAAGCAAGACTCTGTCTATAAATAAAATAAATAAATAAATAAATAAATAAAATATGTATATTAAAAAATGGTCCGGGGATGTAGCTCATTGTGAAGGCCCTGGATTCAATCCTCAGTACCATACACACATACGCAAAATCTGAGAGAAAGCCTTCATGACTCCTTAACTTTTGCTTTATGCATGCCTAGAAGCATATGGATGATAGCAGCAGCAGCAGTAGTCAGGGCCCCTTGGACCATGGCTGCAGTGGCTTCTGAATGCCTGAATGGCTGAGCACTGTTGAAACAAATCCCAGGGAATCAGTTCCCTAAATGACCCTTCTCAAGTAGGGGTTCTTTCTTCCCTTTTCATCCCACCTGGGCTGCAAGTCCATTGGATGGTGCCATCCACAATCAGGGTGGGTCTTCCCATTTTACTTTGCTGGCCTACATGCCAACCATTCCTGGAAACGTCCCCCATAGACACACCTAGAAGTGTGCTTCATTAATATGCTAGGAATCTCTTAATCCAGGCAACCTGAAAATCAAGATTAACTGTCACAAGTCCCATTACAATTATACGTAAATTTGTGGATCAACTTTTCTATTTTTGCAAAAAGGGCTGTTAGGATTTTGAGAAGGATTGTACTAGATCTGTAGATTACTTTGGGCAGTATTGTCATCTTAACATATTAAGTCTTCCAGCCCCTGAATGTGGATTTCTTTCCACTTAGTTAGACTCTCTTTGCTGTCAGTAATGTGTTTTGATTCCAGGGATGGAACTGAAGGCCTTCTGCATACTAAGCAAGTATTCCACCAGAGCCTTGGGTTCACCTTTTTCATAAAATTTCCTTCTTTTCATCTCCTGTAATAAGTCTTAAATCTATTTTATTGATATTGTATAACCTACCCCTACCCAACTTTGTTACTATTTGCATGATAACTGATTAGGAAGCAATTTCTGTAAATTTTGCTGTTTTTTCCTCCATAAGTGTCATATCTTTTCCTATTCCTGACATCATCCAATACTGCATCTTTTAAAAATTGTTTTTCTAGTGCACTATTTCTTCCCCATATATAGTCTTCTTTTGGGGGGTAGTGGAGATGGAACGCAGGGGCACTCCAACACTGAGCTACATCCCCAGCCTTTTTATTTTTTTTATTTTGAAGCAGGGTTCACAATCTTGTCCAGGCTCGGCTCAAATTTCAAATCCTCTTGCCTCAGCCTCTCAGAGTGCTGGGATTACAGGCATACACCATGAGGCCTAGCTTATAGTCCTTATTTTTATTTTATTATTATTATTATTGTTATTGTGGTACCAGGAATTGAACTCAGGACCTTGTGCTTGCCAGTCAGGCGCTTGTGCTGCTGAGCTATATCCCCAACCCTAGTCCTTATGTTTTAAACCAAAAAAGGCAAAGGCAAAGAAAAGTAAAACCATTTGCTTAAGATCACAATTTTCTTCATTTCAGAAAATCTTATTCAATACAAAATATATATTAAAAGATTAACTACTGGAGAAAAAATATACTGCTGTGGCTCTTAACCTAACATTTTACTAGGGAAAAACAGGTTTTCTCTTCCTCCTCCTCCTCCTCCTCTTCCTGTATTGTTTTGTTTTGTTTTGTTTTTACTGCAGATGGAAACCAGAGCCTCCTGAATGCTAGGCAAGTACTCTACCAATAAGCTACAGCCCAGGCCCCAGGTTTTCTTTCATATTTAAATCTCAGAGTGTCAGAGTGTATTTGCTGCCTTGCTTTTTTATAGAACTTCATTTTTTAAAAGTGTTTTTCCTCCCCCAGTGAGGGCGTTTCTCATGCCGCATCAGTGCTCTACCACTGAAGTACATCCCCATCCTAGAGTAGTTTTAAATTCACAGAAAAAAATAGTGAATGAAAAGTACAGAGAGTTTCTGGATGCCCCACCCAACAGACACACACACACACACACCACCCCCCCACAGACACGGCCTCCCCATGAACAACAACCCTGATGCATCGCATTTGTTAAAGGTGATGAGCTCACTGTAACATACATTATCAAAGTCTAAAAGTTTATGTGGATGATATGCACTTTATGAATTTAGATAAATGGACAGTGCCATGTATCTACCATCACGGTGCCTCACAGAATAGTTTTCCTTGCCCTAAAGATCCCCTATGTCCCATGTATTCATCCCTCCTCTCTTCCCTCTGAACCGCTCACAACCTGCACCCCCTCTTCCTCTCTCTCCTCTTCTTCTCCCTTTTTCTCCTCCATCTAGTAGTCTCATTATACACATGTGGGTCTACCTGATCGTGTTTCATGGGACTCTTAGGGTTCATGTATTTTTCTTCCTTCTTTTTGTTTCTCCTGACTGCATGGCTTCAATTGTCTTATATTCAAGTTTGCTGACTTTTTTCCTATTTGTTGTTTTTGTTTTGTTTTTTGAGACAGGGTCTCAGTCTAGCCTTGAACTGTGTAGCCCAGGCTGGCCCAACTCATCATGATCCTCCTGCCTCAGCTTCCCAAGTGCTGGGATTACAGGCATGCGCCACCATGCCCGGTTGCTGCTTCTTTCTTACACCTGTTCAAACCTGTGCCTGTAACCCTCTAGTGAACTTTCTAACTATTCAGCTCCACAATTTCTATTTGGCTCTTTTGATATTTTCTCTTTAGTGATATTCTCCATCATTCTCCTGCTCTCCTTCATTCTTTGTCCATGGTTTGCCTTAACTCTGAGGATCTTTAATACAGGTGATTTAGATTTGTCTAGAAAGGCCAGTCAGTGTCTACAGTTTCTCAGGGACAGTTCTACTGATCTGTTCACAGAATGACCCTGTGACTGTATTATACTTTCTTGGATTTCTGTTGTTGTTGTTTGTTTTTTTGAGACAGGGTCTCAGCCTGGCCTTGAACTCACTATGTAGCCCAGGCTGGCCCAACTCATCATGATCCTCCTGCCTCAGCTTCCCAAGTACTGGGATTAGAGGCATATGCCACCATGCCTGGCTTTTTCTTTTTTCTATTTCGCTGGCCTCATAAATTTTTCTCAAATACTAGGCATTTTAAGTATTAGAATGTGGTAACTCTAAATTAGGTCTCACACCTCTACTCAGAATTTGCTGGTGATTGTTGTAGGCTGCTATTTCTTTGGTGAACTTTTGAAACTACCTTTGCGAAGTTTGTATTATTTGTGTGTGTGGCACTTAAGGCTGTTCCATTGGCTCAGTGGTCAGCTGGTGTTTTAATAGTTTCTTTAAATGAGAGTTTCCTAAAGCCCCCCACCCCCAAAGGAAAGAGGAAAACTCTCTCCCAGTCTTTACAAATTGCCCGTGTGTTAGGGACCCTTTCAACACTTAGGCTGCTTCTAATTCTGTCTTAGCTCTCTCTTCCTGAAGGCTTGCAGCCAAAGGTCAGCTACAGGTAAAGGTTTAGGGTCTCCTCAGGGCTTTTTTGAGCGTGTAGCCTGCCCTAGGTATGAGTGCAGCCTTCTTGATTCTCTGGTAAGAGCAGCAACTTTGTAAAAAGTAATGAATAATAATAAAAAAAATCTTATTTCATCTTTTTTTGCGGTGCTGGGGATTGAGCCTCAGGCACTGGGGATTCCTCATACTAGATAAGTGATCTACTGCTGAACTACATCCCCAGCCCAGGAGCTTTTAAAACCCCTTGTTCCCCACATTTCCTTTCCTAAACTCTTCCTTCCCAGAATGTTTGCTCTATCGCTTGTCAGGCTGCTGCAGTCGATACCTTCACTCTTACATCCTTTCAGGAAAAGCTCAAGTGTCCCCCCTTGATCCACTTCCTTAGGGAGCCCCTGGGCAAGTCCAAATGGGACCCAGTGGATCTTCGGGAACAAATCTGTGATGTTCCTTCTGGCACTAGCAATTGCACTGAGTTCATACTGCCAGCCTAAATGCTGCCAGCAACCTAGAAAATGGAGTGTGGCAAGCAGGAAATTTACAATGGCACAGCACTCTTAGTGCCACAGCAGTTGCCTCTTTTCTTTCGTGAGTCAGGGTCTCGCTCTGTAGTTCAGATTGGCTTTGAACTCACTGTATAGCCCAGGCTGGCCTCAAACTTGCAGTGACTCTCCTGCCTCAGCCTTCCAGTTCTGGGATTATAGGTGTGTGCTGCCATGCCTGGCTCTGAGCAATTTCTTTCTTCATTACGCCTTCACCTGGTTGTGGCAAGATTCTAGAGTTCCACGAAAGGCACTTCTGACAGCTTTTTGCCAGTTATCTGCGTGGAGGATGGAGCCCTGAATTTTTCTCTGCCAATTTTGGTGATGTTCCTCTCAAATTCTTAAAATTTCTGTTTTTCACTTTTACTTTCTTTGAGTATATTTAAGTAGTTTCAACTTAATCTCTTTCAGGCATTGGTTTTAATAATCTATTAGTCTCATGCGTGTGTTTAAAAGAAGATATAAGCAAGTAAATGACATTTGGGATACCCAACCCACAGAATCAACCTGTCCTCAGCCCTATTTCGGTTTGGAGGTTCAGTCTCTTACATCCTGGAGGTAAAGTGCATGCAGAAATTTCCACCCATCACCCGTGTTTAATAAAACACGGGTGTTAACATGTGGGATGAGTGGCCCAAACACCCACTGGTTTTACTCTTTTGGACCTTGTCCTCCCTTTTTTCAAACACAGATATTGGGAGACTTATCTTTAAAAGTCCACATTCTTGGAAATAAATGTATAATGTGCATGTATGGCTATCATGACACAAAACACAGAAAAACGAGGCCTAGTTGAACGCCTTCCGCCCTAAGGCAGAAGGGAAACAGTCCAACCCGGTAGCTGAGAACAATGATCATAAGAGGGCGCTAAAGTCAACAAAGTTTACCCTTTCTGGAAACTTCTGTTCATATTTAAGTTCAATTAGAACGCCGCAAAAACCCTTCACGTTTTCAGCATTTAATTTAGAGCAGAACGGTTCAGTTACGGACTGAAGGGTGCCCGTGGGGTCCCCAAACACCGTGCTGTGGCCACTCTGCCTATGGCGCCGCCTGGCCTTCCCGCGCTGGCAGCGCTGCACGGCAGCGAACAGGCCCCGGCGCGTTCAGCCTCAGGCGCGGCTAAACCCTGAGGTGTCTACGTCCACACGGAGCGGACCTCGCCGGGACATCAGCTGTGCTGCACACAGGCAGGTTCCGGCCGCACAGGGGAACCACAGCTCTGCCGAGCGCCTCCTGACCTCGCTTCTCCCGGCGGCTCTGCGGAGAACTCCGGAAGTCAGGCCCTCCCCAGAGCACCTGACCGCAGGCCTAGCATCTCTTCCAAGCCCGGCTCCAACCGGCCTACCTCAGTGGTTTCAGTGTCATCACTGTCAATTTAATTTTAATAAATAGACCTAGTACTATAACTGGACTCTGTTATCAGAAATAGTGATCATCTCATTGAAAATAGCCTCTCAATTGTCTTCATGAGGATATGGTTAATTCCATTAAAACCATTTCATGTTCTCTAATTGGTTAGAGAGCCTTAATAGCTTCTGCGGCTTTCTAAACGATTTAAGAACCACATCTGTAATCCCCGCACTATGGGAGGCTGAGGATCAAGTCCTGCCTGGGGAATTTAGCGAGACCCCGTCTAAAAAGGAGGGGAGGGGGCGGGGTAACGTAGTTCAGTGTGAAGCACCTGGTTTCCATTTCCAGTAATACACACACACACACACACACACACACACACACGCAGGAATCAGTATTTGTCCTAGGCCCTTTCTCTGAATGCAAATGAGCCCACTAGATGCACCCCCGGCTTCATGCTTAGTAGGTAATGAAGTGTAACATGGGCAACAGCACTAACTATCCCAGTGCGTTAGGAGTTGCCCGTGGAACTGAGCGCAGAAACCGCTGCAGCGCGGGGAGAGGCTGTTGTTCAAACCCGAGAAGCCAAGTGAAGACCTGTGAAACGGAGGACAGGGCTGAAGTGGGACAGGTTTACCACAAAGGCCTGCCCCAATTCGTGGGAAACCTAACGAACGACGCCTGTTCTTACTGCCGCTTTATTTTGTTCTGTTTTGACAGGGTCCCGCTGTGCTGCCTAGGCCGCCCTTGATCCGGGCTCTGGGATCAAGAGACTTTTCTTGCCTTTGCCTCTGAGTAGCTGGGACTTCAAGTATGAGTCACGGCGCCCGGCTTTTACGTCTTTTCATATATTCATTTTACCTTTGCACTTACCTTTACTACCCTATTTTAGCTACTGGTATAAAATTTATCTTTCTTCTGAAAAAGAATCAACAACTTCAAATTCAAGAGCACCTCTTTTTGGAATATTTAACCAGGAAAAGGGAGTCTGAACTAGGAAGCTGGCTAAAGCAAGACACCACCAGCAGGTGGCACTGCTTTCTTTAGTGGGCTTGGAAGGAACGCCAGCGCCCGGCGAGCTCGCTGGGAGCGTGGAGGGCCGGTGGGTTTCAGGCAAGGTAGCTGCGTTCCTGCGCGCTGAGGTGGGCTGCGTCTAGGGTGACCGCCACTCCCCCATGGGCTCCGCTCGTAGCTAGGAGGTCCTGCCTACTCTCTTGGTCTGGACGCATCAGCTGCACTGCTCAGCCTCAACTTCCCAGGCCACCTGGGCCCCAGGACCCCCGAGACGGGGAACTAGAGCGAGCGTGAATTCCTTGAAACATCTCGGGCCGGGCAGGCTCAAGACCGACGTGCGGATTGCGAGGCCGCTCGCGCGCCATCGCTGCCGGCTGAACTGCGGAATGCAGTCCCCACAACGAAGCTGTAGGTGCAGATCATTCCTGCGACCCGACCCCCGGGCCGTTTCTGCATCTGTCCCCGCGGCGGAGGCTCCCCGGCTGGGGACGCGAGGCCCGTGGGGGCCTCACCCTCCCGGGTTCTCGCTCCTCTGTGGCGACGGGAGGCGCCCGGGACGCCAAGTCCTGGTTTTGATTTCACTTCCAGCACTGAGGAACGAGGACGCTCCATACCCCACAAACAGGAAGAAGGGAAGGCCCCCGAGTGCGGGCAGAGGGAGGGTCATTCCCAGCAGCGCAGGTCGGGCCGGCCGGCCGGGCTGGGCCGGGGGCGGGGCTGTTGCGCGCGCCCTCTCCTCACGCGCCGGCGGGGGTGGTCCTGGGCCGCGAGGGGGGGCTCGCGGGAGAGCAGGGAGAGGGGTGCGCCCGGGAAGGGGCGGGGGCCGGCTCCGGGACGGGGGCGGAGGCTCCCGGGGCGCTACCGCCCCCCGCCCCCGCAGCCCCGGGGCGCCCCCGCGGTGCGGGAGCCGGGGCGGGGCGTGCGCGTCAGCCCGGGCTAGAAAAGGCGGCGGGGCCAGCCCGGCGAGGTGACAGCCGCACTTGGACAGAGCCCGGCTCGACGCCATGAGCGCCGCGCTCTTCAGCCTGGACGGCCCCGCGCGCGGCGCGCCCTGGCCCGCGGAGCCCGCGCCTTTCTACGAGCTAGGCCGGGCGGGCAAGCCGGGCCGGGGAGCTGAGCCGGGAGGCCTGGGGGAGCCGGGCGCCCCCGCCCCTGCCATGTACGACGATGAGAGCGCCATTGACTTCAGCGCGTACATCGACTCCATTGCCGCCGTGCCCACTCTGGAGCTGTGCCACGACGAGCTCTTCGCCGACCTCTTCAACAGCAACCACAAGGCGGGCGGCGCGGGCAGCGCGGGCGGCCTGGAGCTGCTATCCGGCGGCCCCGCGCGACACCCCGGCCCCGCCGTCCCTCGCCCGCTCAAGCGCGAACCAGACTGGGGCGACAGCGACGCGCCCGGCTCGCTGCTGCCCGCGCAAGTGGCCGCGTGCGCGCAGACCGTGGTGAGCCTGGCGGCCGCCTCTCAACCCACGCCACCCACGTCTCCGGAGCCACCTCGAAGCAGCCCGGGGCCGAGCCCCGTGCCCGGCCCTGCGCGAGAGAAGGGCTCCGGCAAGAGGGGCCCAGACCGTGGCAGCCCCGAGTACCGACAGCGGCGCGAGCGCAACAACATCGCTGTGCGCAAGAGTCGCGACAAGGCCAAGCGGCGCAACCAGGAGATGCAGCAGAAGCTGGTGGAGCTGTCGGCGGAGAACGAAAAGCTGCATCAGCGCGTGGAGCAGCTCACGAGGGACCTGGCCGGCCTCCGGCAGTTCTTCAAACAGCTGCCTAGCCCGCCCTTCCTGCCCTCCGCCGGCGTCGCCGACTGCCGGTAACGCGCGGCCCGGGCCGGGAGAGACTCGCACCAACGACCGATACCTCAGCCCCGACGGCCCGGGGGCGCAAAAGCCGCCCGGCGCCGGCTGCAGTTTCTTTGGGACGAGTGAGCGAAAGGAAGCTACAGCCTGGACTTAACGCCACTGAACCGCGAGAGAAGCTATACGTGTTTATTTTCCCTTAAATTATTTTTATAATGGTAGCTTTTTCTACATTTTACTCTTACTGATGCAGCTAAGGTACATTTGTAAAAAGAAAAAGACTTTCCAGACAAACTCTTTGTATTGCAGATAAAAGGTTTTTAAAAGACTGAGCATGCTCACTTTTTTATATTAATTTTTACAGTATTTGTAAGAATAAAGCATTTAAACTCGCCCCTGCTTCCTGTATTCGCAGTGACTCTCGTACACCGGCGCGCCAAGGACCCCGCCTGGGAAGGGCGTGTTCCAGGACCTGGTGGGCGGCGAGCACCTGGAACCACCGGACCAGGTGTGTGCCCCCGTGGGGGAGCCGACTTCTAGGAGGTGAAGGCCTGCTTGCTCTTGAAGCATGCCAATGTCCACCTCCACATGTTCTGTTTGGCTTGGCGAAGGTCGGTGAAGCCTGACTAGGCACACCTAGTTACTCTAGCAGCTTTCCAGCGGAAGGTGCTCCCCACAGAGCATGCAGATGCGGCTGGGCAGCTGGTGGATTTGGGGACCCTGCTGAGAACACCCCAAGAGCTCCCTAATCTTAGATGGCTGCTTGAGGGGTAAGAGGGTAGAGGAGGCTCTAGCGATCCAGAATCCTGTCTTAATCACGTTGGGCTTTCATGGGACTCTGCTTTCGCTTGTCTGCCTCTCGGACAACATGGAATAGATTTTCCAAGTTTGAGTAGGGACAAAATTGCCATGTAGTAGATGAAAAGGACAGCCCCAAAGGCACTTAAAACTGGCTATCTTACCAGCAGTAGTGTTTCTAGGCTTAATCCAAACAAAGCCATCTGCCTTTTCCTTAAGAAAACTGGGTAATGGGCACTTTTTCTTAGTCTTGGCAGCTAAGTGTATATTATGCAATTAATGAACCATGGCTGTCATTATGTTGCTATAAGGAAGAAAACAAAATATTCAGTGTTCAGAGATAATTAATTTGTAACTTAAATCTCTGCCAGCAAAGCAAATAATAACTGACTGCTATAAGTCTGTGTAATCTTTGTTCTGTGTGCACTATCTAGAACCATCAAACAGGCGTGTGTGGTAGAAGGGAGCTGCTTACATCTCTATTCATTATAGCTATCATCACACTGGTTGAATTTTGTACACTTTATGGGTAGCAGTTTTACCTCTGACATAGTTCTCCAGAACATTTTCCCAAAAACACTGAAATGCAAAATGCTTAGCCTAGACATTTATTTATTGTAGCATACCACAATATGGGACATAAGATTTTAAGTTTTCCACAGTATTCTTGGGGGTGGAGGGGTTAAAACAAATACTACAAGGAAAAGATGAATCATGGTAAAAATTAAATACTTTAAAGCTACAACTGTACAACATAATTCTCTCAGATTGATATTACTGCCTAAGATAAATACAAAATAAAGACCCCAGGCTGAGATAACTTTTAGAAACATGTTCCTCAATTTATGAGTTTTATAGAAAGGTAATGAAAAAACAGGAAGGATATTTTAATTTAAATTTACAAAACCATCTTAAATTTGCCCCAGGAAAGTTTAAGCTTTTATTTTAAGATCATAAAATCTATTTGCTCTGTCCACAGTTAACAAATAACTACCCCAACAGCCCCCACCCTCATCCTTGCAAAGTTCACAGATCCACCCGCCAGGGCAGGCATTCCTCCGGAGCTCCTCCTGTGCTCAGCAGCTCTATTTCCTCCAATCCAATGCAGCTGGTTGGGTGGGTGGTTATGGACTGGACAAAACAACTTAACAACCCCACCTCCTTTCCGAGGACACTCTCCACTTCATAACTCTGCAGTGATAAAGGCATGCTGGTTAAAGCAAATAAAGTTAGCCCTAGACATTCTGTTCCCTGCAACAGAACAGGCCAGGCCACAGCAGAGGCCCTTTCCCTGGACTCTGACCTTCCCTGCTCAAATGGTGAGGTTTTTTTTGGTGGGGGGAATAAAGTGCTGCCTATAAAAGCCCCCTTTACTAGGTAGGGCAAATGAAGGAAATCCTATATTCTGATAACTGAATTCTTATTTTTACGTAAGTATCATGTAAAATATCAATGTTTCAGTGGATGCCATGATGAGCTGATCTAGGAAAGGAACTGGGGGACAAGACGTGCGAAGGATCTGCCTGTCTCCCAGCTGGGCAGGCTGGGGCCGGGTGTGCAGCACACAGCTGTCTCCCACTTCCTTTCGGACACTTCTCCAATCTAGCAATACTTCCGGTCAAAGGATTTCCTGGTTCTTCGCCCCAAACTTCCCTCTTCAGTAGGATCCCATTTGTTCTCGAGTTAGACTGGGCTAAATGCCTCTCTCTGTGTTATAGTAATGAGACAGCTTTTTCTTAATCTTGGGCAAGTTTCATCTCTAGATGAGAACACAGGCACTTCGTGGCTGGGGTTCCCCCCGCCCCCCGCCAGTGCTGTACTCTGATTTGGCCTCTACACATCAAATTGTAAAGCATTTGTGTTAGAGGGTGGGGTCTTAAAGTAAGAGCTCCAACCTGGGGATAAATGACAGCTCTGGCCTCCTGGGAGACTGAAGCTCAAGCTGTGAGACACCACGTGAATCTCCACAACATTCTGCATGGTATTAATGCTCATCCCTTCTGTCATTAATGTGTCATGCCCAAGGACACGGAAGCTGGAGAAGGCAGATATGTGGCCAAAGCAGTCTATGACTCCTTGTGCCCTTCTCCTCAAAAGGGGGGGGTCCTCACTGCCCTCACCCTGAGTCTGGGCTGGCCTCAGGGATTAACTCCTGTGGAACAAGGTGCAGCAGAAGAGACCCAAATAACGTCCTAAGCTTGGTTAGGAAAGATGCCAGGGTTCTGCATGGCTCTCGGCACTCAGACGTGGGCCGTGATGGAGTCCAGTCAGAGTCCTGGCTGGGGACTGAATGGAGCTTCTGTGAGCCCAGCCCCCCTCGGGGGCACCAACTGATGTCCAGTGGAGCAGAGATGGGCTGTCTTGCTGGAGTCCTGCCTCAGCTGCAGGTCTATGTGCAGAACAAATGTTGAAACCACTAAGTTTTGAGATGATTGTTTTGTAGCAATAAACATCAGGGATCAGTCTGGGATGTGAACACGACTCTGATGCCAACTCACTTTCCCACCTGTTACACAGGAATGGTGTGAAATACCGAGCCTACTTATTGTGATCCGTAAGGATTTCTGACTTCTTTGGTTTAAGATCTCAAAAGTGTAGCTTAGTGGAGAAGGTGAGAGTGAGAGCTGCTGGTCAAGGCGGGAAGAGAAGTAAGCTGACAGTGGAGGAGAGGGCCTTCCTGCATGTTCACATGTAGCCAGGATAGTGAGTCCATGGCCGCTCATTCATCTGCTCATTATAAGTTTATTATGAGCCCATGTGCCTGACACTGAAGAGATGGCAGTGAACAAGGACAGCCTTGAGGCTGTAGGTCTGGTCACCATTTGCTGCTGGGAGGATATAGGAAAGCTGGGTAATTCTTTGGTGTCCCTTACTCTTTCAGCTAGCCTTGTACGTTGTGTGAGCATGAAGATTTGGCCCAGGCACTCCTATGCTACTCTGAGTTAAAACTACAGAACTCTGACTTCAAAAACAGTCATTAAAAAAAAAAAAAATTTCCAAGCCAGAATGTGGTGGCACATTCTCGTGGGAGGCTGAGGCAGGAGGCTGAGGCCAGAGGATTGCAAGTTCAAGCCCATCCTGGCCAACTTAGTGAGACCCTGTTTCAAAATGTAAAAATAAATAGGCTAGAGATATAACCCAGTGAAAAGATTCTAGTTTCAATTCCCAGTATTGGGGGAAAAAAAATCTACTTACAGTGTTATGTTGGGTTCCATCTCCAATAAATGGAGTTTAAATTATACATCTTTTATATTCGGAGAAAATTAAGATGGTGAGGTTACAACAACTATGCCAGCAAATTCACATGCATTATTCATATGAACGTGTATCTGCATATATATGAAATGTGTCTCTATCTTTAAAAGCCACAATATATATAGCTCCTTAATTTTTTTCCTGAAAGTTACGGGAATGAACTCTAAATTCCATATCCCTATAATGTTACCATTGAGAAATGATATGAATGATAGCCAATCCTTTTATTTTTACATCTGCAGCTTGACCACATGACAGTGAAGGCATGAAACTTGATGCTCACATATCCTAACCAGAAACAGTATGTTTGCTCCAGGGAATGGTTCTTGTGGACAGCCCTAATTTGATTCTTTTGGATATTGGTAAATGTGCATTCTCACCCCCCAAAACTCACAGAATCCAGAATGGTAAATTGCTCTTTATGTCTACGCACAAGCCTTTTGATAGCCATCTTCTCTTAGCTCCTTTTCAAGTCAGATGCAAAGGCCTGATTAGCCATGGCAAGTACAGCTGAGGGAGGGTAAGGTGCCTCCTAAAACGTGTACCTCTACGTTTGGAATGTGCCCTTGATCCATTAGGGTGGGTTCTCGAAAAGACCAGGCATTCGCAAAGGTGAACCTGGGGCTGTGATACCCTATGTCCCTTCACACAACACATACATGTATGCACAGATACACATAACACATACATGTATGCACAAAACATGCACACATACACGAGCATGTGTTCACATGCACACCAGACACATGTACACATGCACTCACATTCACACGATACATGCACTTCCTCTTGAGCTCTTTATAAGCAGGGCTTTACCTGTAGTAACATTCTAGTTGAGAAGTTAAATGTGTGAGAGGAACAAGGCATCTCAGCCAGTGGGAAACCAAGGGGAAGTGGGAAAATCTCTGCTAGGGCGTCCTGGTCTCCAGGTCTCTAAAAGAGGGCTGGGATCAGCGGGCAATGCTTAGCAGTGTCCATCACTGGAGGCTTCCTGGAGGAAGCACCAGGCTGCCTTCTTGGGAGCCTGCAGGGACCCAGAGGGTCACCAGCCTGCAATGCCCAGCTTTCACACAGAGATTATGCAGCTGGATCAGTGGGTGAGCTGTGTGCCACAGCAAGGAGTCCTTGGTTTTAGTTTGTTTCAGTGTGGGGTTTATTTTATTTTTTTGTTTTTTCTGAGACAGTGTCTTGCTATGCAATGTAGACTGGCCTTAGACTCACTATATAGCCCAGGTTGGCCTAGAACTCACAGCGATCCTCCTGCCTCAGCCTCCTGAGAGCTGGGATTATAGGCATGTGCCACCATGCCCAGCTTAGGTGTGGGGTTTGAGTTTGCTAAGAGTTCTCAAGCAAGAGTGTTTCTAGTGCTTTTCTTTTTTTTTTTTTTTTTTTTGTGGGTACCGGGGGGACGACCTCAGGACCTCGCGCGCCAACAGGCACCCGTGCCGCTGAGCGATATCACCGGCCCCTTTTTCGTATGTGGGATCCGGGAGTCGAACTCGGGCCTTCGCGCTTGCAAGGCAGGCGCTTAAGCCGCTGAGCCGTCTCACCGGCCCTCTAGTGCTTTTCTTCAACATTCTCAAGAGATCTGTTCCCTGAAATCTCTGATCTATCATCTGTAGCTTTTTCCCAACCCCTGTCACTCACCATGGAAACCTCTGAGCTATCAACCTTGGGTGGTCAAAAGGCAGGAGACAAGCAATCAGTCAACAGGCATGGCTGCCTCATCACCTATTCAACATGGAAGCTTCTGTAAGTCCCCGTCATGAGTCCCCATCTGGGCTGGCCAAATGTGCCAGCTGGTCACTTCTGTGGGGCTAACAACTTGTAAGATGTCCTTGTGGTGAGCCTTGTGCTCCCTAACTGCAGAAGGTGGATCTTGCCCCACCGGGATGGTGGGGAGCCTGAATATGGACACATGTGAGAAGAGTGGTGAGCTTGGTGCTTAGCACGTGGTGACTGCTGACTTTTGCACAATCAGGAAACACTTGCATATGTACCCTCCTACAGCCTGGTCTGTGCATCAATCCCTATTTGTGCAGTGGCGGCAGGCGGCTCAGATGAAGGCTCCAAGCTGGATCACAGGGTCACCAAGGAGCTTTAAAGCTGGTGGGCTTAATCTTACAGAGGATAGACACTCTCTTCAGAGCTCTGCAAGTGATGCTGCTGGGAAGCCAGGGCTGAGAACTGTGGCTTAGGCCAGTGATCCTCAAAGATTCTGCCCATGGATTTATCCACATTCCAATTTAATCCAAACTCTGATAGCCTTGGCCTGCATGAAAGAGGGTCAACTGCTGTTCTGTAAGGCAGGGCTGCAGTCCCACTGAATGCAGAGCTGGGACAGGGGCTGACCAGGGCTGGAGAGGGCAGGCAGGGCCTTGGAGAGGAGCCCCATAGATGGATCAAGTCACCACACATTCTGGGTGGAATGAGAGCTTGCACATGGCCATGAGGACCATTAGAAAAAGATTCCTGTTTAATGGGCCAAAGTTGTTCGAGGGATGATCAGCTTTACCTGTCCCCACATCCTGGGAGGCTGGCCCAAGTAAGCTCCTGGGATGTGGACCCTGTTACAGGTGCCTCTCAACCTGGGCTCCTGACCTGCTACCCTCCCAGTGGTTGGGTTTCTGGTGTCCTTCTCTGGGTTTAGTAATTTAGTAATTCAAGCCACCCGTAATGCTTTTAAATGGCTCTGATAAGACAGGTGGCATCTTACAGACAGAGGTCCCATTTATGAAGAAATTCACAATGCAGAAACTGTCTTTGGTCCATAAGCTAAATACTTCAGTGACTATTTTCTCAGAGGAGCACACTAGCTTTACCAAGCCTTTACCAAGCAGTAACTCTTGAGGCAGGCAAATGAGTTGTGAGGAATCGCAGTAATGTTTGCAATCACATGGGGTCTGGAATACCCAGGAACAAAAAACTGAAATGTATTTCAGGCAATTCTGTTCCATGACTGTGAAGCCATGGCAGTGGGGCTCCAGTCTTCAGGCTGTGCTACCATAATCGAAGCCACAGGAACATTTTCCTGCACCTACTTCAAGGTTGATCTGGAAATAACCTTTCTAAAGAGGAAAGGCTCTCACCAACCTAAGTGGGCATTTGTATCCACGTTTCAATATGTGAGTAACATAGCACTTTACAGTGGGATTTGCTATAACTGAACATACATGGCAGAGGGGGCTCCTTCAGGCTCAGGAGGGGAATGCACACCTGGCTGGGCCCCCCTGACTTACCCCATCCTCGCAGGCGGCAAACCTCAGCAGTGAAGAAATACTGCTCTGCAATAGCTGCAATAACAGGGAAATGGGGCTGGGTCAAACTTCACCAGTGCAGTAAGTGCTCCTGCTAAAATAACTCCCATCCTGGAAGTTAACAAGTGAAATCTAAACTTCCTATCTCCTCATTACAGCTTCAGTCTTGGAGTCTTAAGTAAACGAATAGTATGTTCATACAGGGCCTCCCCACCTTTCCCAGAGGTGCTCCTAGGAGCTCTGATCCACTTGTGAGTCCCACACAGGGAAGACCACAGATGTGCCTGGCTCCTACCTTGACCTTCACGCTGCACAGGGGCCTTGCGGGGCAGTCCAGAAAGACCTGCAGGTGCCTCTTGAGAACAGGAGATGTGACCACCCGGGAACAGTCCCCACAGGAAAAGGCACCTCTGGTGTGTGGAGATGCATAAGGAAGAGAAGCAACAGGAAGCATGCATCAGAGCAGATCTGGTACAGGCAGACACTTCTCTAAACATGGTGTTTGCAGAGTGAGAAGGGAGGGTTTTGTTCAGAACCAAATTCCTGAGATCAGCCAGGGACTGGGCCTGTACTGAGGGATGAACTCTGGCTGAGGCAACAGAGATGGGAGGCTGTTCTGGGGACCCTGGGCAGTCAGAGAGGTACGTATCATTAACATGGTAGGTGGAGCAGGCCTCCCAGGAAGTGAAGAAGGCCCTCTGGGAGGTCGGGAGCCATGCTTAGCCACCAGGTCTTTGTTCCCATGCTGCTTCCCACTGGTTTCACACACCCTGGTCTCTCTATAAAATTCAGTGATGACTTGAGTATACATAAGGCCAGTAACCCAAAAGGCATCAACAGGACATTTGTTCCTCGCTTCTGAAGAAGTGGTACACAATGTAACACCAGCACATCGGGAGGCTAAGGCAGGAGTATCACAAGTTTGAGCCTCACATGGGCAACTTAGTGATTTAGCAAGATCTTGTCTCAAAATGAAAAATGAAAGAAGGTGGGCCTGGAGATGTAGCTCAGTGTAAAGGCCCTAGTTCAATTCCCAGTACTGAAAAAAAGGGAGGAAATTAAAAAGAAGCAAGCAAACAGTGAGCATGCTCTTTCTGTCTGTCACAAGACAAAGTTCATTTGCAAGGGTAGGGAGCTAATTCCAAAGGAACAGACTGCAGGGACACCCAGCCCCGACTGTGACCTGTGGGGGTTGGGAGGCGTTGGTAGAAAAGCTGGGCAGGGAAGGGACAGCTGGTCAGTAGCTGCTCACTGATCTCTAGAAAAGTCTGCACCATTGCAAAGGAAACACTGTGCAGGCACCATGTGTGTCTCACTTATTCACATGTCCTCTTTTTCTTTTTTTTTTCCAGGACTGATAATAAAGCAGCTGAGGGCAAAAACCGAGGAGGAGCTGCAAAAACAGCAGAACTCCCTGTTAGAAAACCCTTTGGCCCCATAGCTTCTTCCTGCAATTCAGCTAGGGCTGGCTCTTGGGGAAGCCACCAGAGATGGCAGGGTGGTGGGACCCCGGGGCTGGGTTGCTATCGTGCCTGTCAGAGCCCTGGGGCTTCAGGCCAGCCTTACCTGTCTTCTAGCCTTTGTTCCAATCGCCCGTTGCCGCACTGGTCACACACCGGCCAGGAGAAAGCAGTACTCTCATCCACACCGACCACAGTGCCTAGGGTGGAGGGCGAAGAAAGCCAGACCCTCAGAGGAGTTTCTGCCTGAGAGCTCATATGACGTAAGGGGCTTTAGAATTCTTTCCCTCACTCATGAGTTTATCTAAATGTTCCTGAGCTTTTTGTAATTTCCATTTATTGATATATGAAATCATGACAATGAAAAGTAAGTTTTAAAATTTGTCTACACAATCACCAGCTAGCCAAGGATATTTTTGGCTTTGTTTTTTGTTTTATGAGACAAGGTTTTGCTATATAGCCCAGGCTGGCCTCAGATTGGAAATTCTCCTGCTTCAGCCTTCCAAATGCTGGGGATTATAGGCAAGGACCATCATTCCCAGCTCGGATTTTTTTTAAGGTAATGAATGTTATCTAGGGAAGAATGATGGCATGGAAATTTAGATAAATAAAAACCAAGGAGATTTCAGTTTTCTTTTAAAAGATAAAATATCTGACAAATTTAATAGATCAAGAATCAAAAAATAAAAAAGTTGCATTTATCTTATTCTTTACTTTTCATACCTGTGTTAAATTTTGGAGTATACCAATTATTTGCTATAATGTGGTCCCATAGGTAAGCATTTGTTTGAAAATCTAAACTGAGTGTGGTTGTGTGTGCCTATAAACTCAGCAACTTGGGAGGCTAAGGCAGAAGGCTGGCAAGTTGGAGGCCTGCCTGGGCCACTCAGTGAGACCCTGTCTCAAAAATAAAATATAAAAAGGGGCGGGGATATAGCTCAGGAGTAGACTGCCCCTGGGTATGATCTCTAGTACTGTAAAAAAAAGTCATCAATGAGATCTCTGGTAATAGTATATGCAGATTTTCATACAAGTACATTGTCTTGGTATGGGGAGATAAATTATTTCCAAAGTTTTAAAACTTTTTCATCCCTTAAAGATCAGTGGGGCAGTTTGGACCTTAAGTCAGCAGAGTAGACATCAGGGACCTGTACCTGATCTTCCTTGGCTGTTCGTGTCTTATTTATTTATTTATTCATTCATTCATTCATTCATTTATTTATGGTGGTCCAGAGGATTGAATTCAGGGACTTGTGCATACTATGTAAGCACCCTACCACTGAGATATATCCTCAGCCCCCCACTCCTTTTGGTACTGGGGATTGAACCCAGGGCCTTTGCACTGAGCTACCTATCCCCAATCCCTTTTTAAATATTTTGAGACAGGGTTTCTCTAAGTTCCCCAGCTGGGATTCAAATCTTTGATCCTCCCACCTCAATCTCCCAGAGTCCTGGGATTACAGGCATGTGTCACTACATCTAGCTTTATTCCCATTCTTGAAACAAAAAGTTTATTCCCTCGTAGAATAAACGCTAAGAAAGAATTTACCTGTAGAGGATAAAACAGAATTATAAGAACTAGAAGGCTTGGTTTATTAAAATGCATTTATGCAATGCAGACTTGAATGACTGCTTAAAATTTAGAATAATAGGTCTTGATTTTCAAAAGGCTGCATTAGATAATGACATTGTCCTTTCAAATCTAATCAAAAGTGAGGGTCAAAGGGATAAAACATAAAGTCAATAAAGTCTTATAATGCATCCAGAAAGGGATGTTGGCTAATTCATAATAGGCAGATGGAGAAGGAGGCTCAAGGGGGAGAAACGAGCAGCTGTGTCCCCAAACAACACTGCCCCACCCAGGACTGCATACCCAGCACCACGACGGTTCACGGCAGTGCTTGGAAAACAGTTGCTAAATAAATTAATAAAAATAAGCTGCTACTAATCAAAGTTCCTTTTTACCCTGATTATTCATGGGTGTTAACAGCATTTACATTTATATGGAATTAAGTAATTTCCTTTGAATTAGAGAATAAGGCAAGAGTTGAGGAAATATGGGGTCTACAAACCACGGGAAATCATTTAGGGCAAACTTAAATGAATTTCAAGGAATGGTTGGGAAGTACACTATTAATCAGTATTGCCGAGAACATTCACTTAAATGAACATCAGAAAAAATAAAAATAAAAACAGTTTTTGCCAGGTGACCCCACCCTCATTGGTCTGCCTGCCAACTGCTTTTAAAGGCCTTTTTTCAGTTTTTTTTTATTCTGTCTAGAGGCTGAAACCTGGCTGGAGGGCAGCACTTCGCCACTCCTTCCCGGAGACCAGTCGCAAGTGCGCTTGTACGCACTCCCACAGCAGAACATAAGGTACCCAGCCACAGGTGAGGGCTGGATTAAGATGTGAGGAAAAACAAAAAAACCCCAAACAAACACGTGAGCAGTGTGAGGGAAAGAAAAATCAACACATTAAAACACCCTAGAAAATGACCCAGAAAGAAATGTGCACACACTGGGAATTGACAGGTACAGTGCAGAGGACAAGGCCAGGTGTTCTCAGCCAGGCGTAAACACCCTCCTCTCACAGGAGCTCCATTTCCTAGGAGTGATGCAGGCCTTCCCGCTTGCTCTGTCCTCAGAATGCGTGCAGGGTCTGCTTGAACCCGACTCTGAGAGATGCTCACTCTTCAGCCACCTGAGACCCACATGCTCAGCTGACTCATCTGCACCTGTGAGGTGCCCAATGCCCAGCCCTCACTTCCTGCAGGTGTAAAGGAGCCCCAGTGGAGCCATGCTGGGGCCAAGTCATCACTGAGACCTGGGACAGAGAGGGCAGAATGGACAAAGATGAGAGACTAGGGGAGACACCTGTCACTGTCATACAGCAGTGTGGACTTCAGTGTCTCCCGTGAATTCCCCCCTCAGGCCAGTGTATGGGGTGAGGACACCTAGCTGAAGTCGGTCACCCCCAGGGCTGCATTTGAGGCAGTTTTTTTTTTTTTTTTACCAATCAATGCTACTTTGTAGCTGGGTCTTTGCTTTCCCTTTATGCCTAGTCTACTGGTTCTTATTAGAGGATCCCACAGCACTCAGTCCTGCTCTGTGATGACTGTCTGTTTATACAACTCATGTATCCACCCACAGAGCTGCAGGGCAGCTTCAGAGCAAGCCTGGAAGCAGAGAAGCCCTGCAGGGAGTGCTATATAAAAATGGCAAGATGGTAGAAAAAGCTTGGATCTACCTGAAAAACAAAAGAGCACCAGGGAAAGAATACAAGAAGGTAAAATAAAATCTTACATATTTCAGGGGGCATGGTGGCACACATGTGCCTGTGATCCCATTTACCTGGGGAGGCTAAGGCAAGAGGATCATTTGAGCCCAGGAGTTAAAGGCCAGCCTGGGCAACATATCCAGATGCATCTCTTAAAAAAAACAAAACAAAATGAAAAAAACAACCAAACAAACAAGCAACCTTTAATATTTCTTAGTCTAAACTGACCAACAAGCTATTATTGATCTAATAGCTTGCTTATATAATAACAATAATGTATTAAATGATTTACCTTGCAGGCAAGTGAAGTGAATGACAGTGATATCGTAAGGGATAAGAGAAGGAATCAGGAGCACTCTTATAAGGTGTCTGCATTACCTGAGAAGCATGACAGTGCTATTTGGAAGTGGACTTCATTAGTTTTAAATATATATTGCAAACTCTAGGGCAACCACTAGGAAAAATTTAAAAATAAGTATACTTGATACACTGAGAAAATCCAATCATACAGAATGCTCAGTTAAAATGAAAAAAAAAAAAAAAGAAAAAAGAAAAGGAAAAAGGCATGATGGTGCATGTCTGTAATCCTGGAAGGCTGAGGCATAAGGTTGGCAAGTTCGAGTCTAACCTGGGTAACCTAGTGACTTAGCAAGACCCTATCTCAAAAAATAAAAAAGCCTGTAGATGTAGGTCAGTACAAAGACCCTGGGCTCAAACCCCAGTACTGCAAAAACAAAAACTAAACAACCACTGAGTTCAATTCACTGTGAAAACAATTATCCTTAATGTGTATGTGCTTAACAACAGAGCATCCAAATGCATGAGCAATAGGATGGAACTCTGAGAAGAGATAAACAAATTCACTACATAGTAGGAGATTTCAATACCCCTCTATCAGTAATTGACACATCCAGCAGGCAGAAAATTGGTAAGAGTTGAACTGACAGCACCATCAACCAATAGGATTGAACTGACATTACTGAATTCTCCATTCAAGAACAGCAGAATGTACATTCCTCTCATTATTTCTTTATTTAGAGACAGGGTCTCACTGTGTAGCCCAGACTGGCCTCAAACTTGTGAACCTCCTGTCTTAGCCTCAACATTTGAATTATAGGCATGAGCCACCATGCCTGGCCAGAATGCACATTTTTCTCAAGTCACACAGAACACTCACCAAGAAAGACCACAGCCTGCACCATGAAACTGATCCTTAACAAATTTAAAAGTATGTTCTTAGACCACAAAGAAATTAAAACTAGAAATCAGTAATAGAAAGATGGCTGGAAAGCCCCAAAATATCTGGAGATTAAATAACTCAAGAGCACTCAAGAGATATTTAAAAACATTTTGAACCAAAGGAAAATAAAAATATATCAAAATTTGTACAGTATGCAGCAAAAGTGCAGTACCACATAACATATGCAGTAATTTACAGCATTAAATGCATATGTTAGAAATGCAGATCTAAAATAAATAATCTAAGCTTTCACTTCAGGAAACAAGGAAAAGAGTAAATTTAAATCAAGTATGGAGAATAAAAGCTACAGCAAAAATTATAGCAGAAATTAAAGAAACTGGAAACAAAATTAATAGAGAAAATAAAAATCAAGAAACCCAAATCTGATTCTTTGAAAAAAATCAATAAAAACTGATAAACTTCAACTAGGTTAACCAAAAATAAAAAGGAGAAGATATAAATTAATAATAGCAAAAATAAAAGGGCCACTAGCAAGTCTAATGCAATATATAAAAAATGATTATACACCACCAAATAGGATTTATTCCAAGTATGCAAAGCTAGTTCAACCATTCAAAAATCAACTAACGATGGGCCGGCCAGTGATATAGCTCAGTGGCACAAGTGCCTGCCCTGGCAAGCACGAGGTCCTGAGTTCGACTCCTGGTACCCACATTAAAAAAAAATCAACTAATGTAACCTTCCATATTAATATATAATTTTTAGATAAATTATATTAGATTGATAGCTGTAGAAAGGGCATTTGACAAAATCTAAACCTCAATTGTGATAAAAACTCTCAGAAAGGGCCGGTGAGATGGCTCAGCGGCTTAAGCGCCTGCCCGGCAAGCGCGAGGGCCCGAGTTCGACTCCCGGAACCCACATACGAAAAAGGGGCCGGTGATATCGCTCAGCGGCACAGGTGCCTGCTGGCGCGCGAGGTCCTGAGGTCGACCCCCTGGTACCCACCAAAAAAAAAAAAAAAAAAAAAAAAACTCTCAGAAAACTAGGAATAAAGGAGAGCTTCTTCAACTTGGTATAGAATATCTACCAAAAAATCTGCAGTTTGAACAAATGTAGCTGATTAATACCTGAGTAGTCTCAAGACAATAGCTGAAAGCAGAGTGGCAAATCAAAATCGGATCACAGCTAGGGATGTAACTCAGTGGTAAGACACTTGCCTAGTATGCATGAGTCCCTGGGTTCAGTCCCCAGGATGGCGAAGGGGGAAACAGAAGGACAGAATTTTCAAGAGAAACACTACAGAAGGAAAGGATAACTTAGTGGTTTGATCCAATTTTCAAGGAGTTAGGAAAAAATTAGCTGCGGTTGAGGCAATGCAAAGAAAATGAAGGTCAACACAAAACTTCATGAAAAAATGAAAAAAGATCATACAAGAAATGAAATAGAATTGTGGTATAGTATTTTCCTGTGCAGTAAAAAATATTTATATAATTATAATTTATTAATTTTCATGTTTAAGAATCAACTTGTAGAGAAGTGTGCAAGGCTTAATTATAGTTATAAAAAATGCTATTAATCTTAATATAGAGTACAGAAGCAAAGATAATTAAGTATAAAAGAAGAGTGCAGTAAAAGAAGTACAGAAGCAGCAGGGCATGGTGGTGCATGCCTGTAATCCCAGCGCTTGGGAGGCTGAGGCAGGAGGATCACTGTGAGTTCCAGTTCAAGGCCAGCCTGGGCTACAAGGTGAGTTCAAGGCCAGCCTGAACTACATAGTGAAACCCTGTCTCAAAAAGACAAAAAAAAAAAAAGTGCAGGAGAGTTAATGTTTTTTCTTCCTAAGTGATACTATCTTTAGCAAATGGAACAACAATAAAACCCCTACAACTAACATCATATTTAAGGTGAGCAACTGCATGGTATTGACTTAAGATCAGGAACAGGACAAGGAATTCCCTTCATCGTTTCTATTCTACATAATACTAGAAGTCCTAGCTAGTACAACAAGAGAAGAAAAGGAAATAAAAGGTATATATAGCATGCAAAGATTTTGGGTTCAATCCTCAGCATCCATGCATGCATAAATAATAAATAAATAAATTTTAAAAATAGTATAGAGGTTGAGTAAGAAGAAATAAAATTGTCTTTGTTCATGGATGACATACTTTTCTATATAGAAAAATCCTTAAGTGACAATTCTATGTGACTGCGTATTTGATGATGACTACTACATGATTACAGCAAGGCTGAAGGATACAGGGTTAATATACAAAACACAATTGTGTTCCTATATACTAGCAATGAGCAATTTGAATTTGAAATTAAAAACCCAATACCACACACATTAGCACAAAACAAATGAAGCATTTAGGTATAAATCTAACAAAATTTCACAAGATCTATCTAAGGAACACTAAAAAAATTCTGCTAAAAGAAATCACAGAAGATACAATGGTACCTTGGTTTACGAACTTGATTCTTACCACGATTCTAGTCACAAACCGAATTGGATGAGAACCAAATCAAATTTCCCCATAAGGTCAAACATAACCATTGAATTTGATTCGATTCTCATCCAACTCGGTTTGTGACCAGAATTGTGGAAAGAATCAGGTTCATGAACTGCAGTACCACTGTATAAATGAAATGCAGAGATACTCCATGACCGTGGATAAAAACACTCAATAGTGTTGTCAGCTCTTTCCAATTTCATCTACAGACTCTATGTAATTCCAATCAGAATCCCAGCAAAGCTATTCTGTGCATCATCAACAAATTGATCCTATAGTTTATATGGAAAGGCAAAGGCTAGAATAGCCAAGATGATACTGGAAAACAGGACTTATACTACCCAACTTCAAGACACGTAACAGAGCTACAGTAATCAAGACAGTGTGGTTCTGGCAAGAGAATACAGATAAACCAAACAGAACAGAGAGCCCAGCTGTGGGCCAGAGCTAACAGCACAT
Organism: Erethizon dorsatum; assembly: GCA_028451465.1. NCBI lineage: Eukaryota > Metazoa > Chordata > Mammalia > Rodentia > Erethizontidae > Erethizon > Erethizon dorsatum. Next base: position 61,009,264 of record CM051828.1, read on the forward strand.
GTACAACACACACGTTCAGGGAACCGGAAGGCGCGCACCTCTGCGCTGTGGGATCTGACCTCCTAGGCTGTTGGCTCAGGGACCTGGGCAGTACCTCTCTGCAGTATCCTCAGTCCTGCTAGCTTGTCCCCTGAGGGGACTGTGGACTGTGTCCATCTGGACTGTGAACTCTGTCTTCACCTGTTTTCTCAAGGGATCTGGGTTGCACCCAACTGTACAGCTCAGGGGCACTGAGCAGCTGTACACAAGGAGCAGCTCTTTGCTGGCTTGCTGATGTCCCCACTCCACTTGACCTCAAAAGCCCTCTGTCCTTCTTACCTCTTCCTGCCAACAGTCTCTCCCTGCTTTGCACTGTGCTCTATGTACCGTGCTCTGCAATTGCTTCATATAAAAATTTGATCATACAACCTCAGCACAGCTGGGGAAAGCAGAACAAGACAGAACAAACCTGGTCCCAGGCTGGTCCAGATGGGGCTCCCCACCTCACCCTTCACTGTCCCTGCCTCTACCCCAGCACATGGAGGTTTTACAACTGCCCCGGCACCTCTGTGGGTTTTCTGTGTGTTCTTCCACCTGCCTGGAACACCTGTGTTAACTCTGCCTGACAAATCCAGACATCCCAAGGCTACTGTGATGCCTGGCTCTGGACCTGTGATGCCCGTGCCTCCCTTTCTAGTTCCTGATAGCAGAAGTATTGAGTTTTTTATTTTCTCCACTAGACTGTGCTATCTCATTTAATTCTTAATGCTTTATGGCTGGCTCTCATATCCCTATTTTACAGATGGGAAAATGGAGGCCTCATGTGACCTGTGGCTTTTATGTGGAGTCAGCTGTCTCCAGGACCTCTGTGCTCTGCCTTCCTTTTCCCCATCAACTCACGACCACATTTGTGTTTCAGTGCCAGCATCAAAGGGAAAAATGCAACAGAGAAAATCCAAATGGCCTCACCACAACAAGTACTCAATCTCACAAAGCAAGGCATGATTCATCTACAGCGACAGGAAACAGAAGGATCACAATTTTTGTTATAATTGTTCATAAAAATTATAAAAAGAATCAGGAGCTCAGTGTGGCGGCACACGCTTGTAATCCCAGGCTACTTGGGAGGCTGAAGCTGGAGGATTGTCAATCTGAGACCAGCCCCAGCAACTTAGTGAGACCCTGTCTCAGAAAAAAAAAAAAAAAAGAATTAGGAGCTAGTGATGGCCAAGAGTGGGGAAAGTGGAACCCCTAATTTGACATTTGTTTGTTTTAGAAGTTTGATGTTTTATACACTGTTTAGAAAGTAATTTAGTGATAATTTTTATTATTAAAGATACGCAAATTCATAATGTAGCCATTCTGGAAAATACTTCAGCAATCTTCAGAATGGTTAAGTGCAGGGCTACCATATGACCCAGGAATTTCATTCTTGGGTACATTCCCCAGACTTTAAAATAGGCGTTCAAACAAAATCTTGTCCATGATTATTCACAGCAGTTCTATTCCTGTACATAAGGACCAGCTCTTTACTAAGACTTAAAAGAGTGGAAACAACCTAGTCCATCAACTGATAAAAGAATAAACAAAATGTGGCATATCTGTACAATGAAATATTTTTCTGCAATAAAAATAAAATTCTGATAAATGCTACATCATGGATGAATGTTGAAAGCATTATGCTAAGTCAAAGATGCCAATCAAGAAAAACCACATATTGTGTGATTCTATTTATATGAAAAGCCCAGGATAGGCAAATTCATAGAAACAGAAAGTAGACAGATACCGTAGTATCCTAAGACCAGGGTGTGGGAGGTGGGGGTGACGGGGAGTGACTGATGGTGGGTGTGGGCTTTCCTTCTGTTCCAATGTTAGGTTGTAGTGACGGCTGGACAGTTCTGTGAATACACTGATAACACTTTTTCTTTTTTCTTTTGTGGTACTAGGAATTGAACCCAGAGACTCACATAACCTAGGCGTGAGCTCTAGTGCTGAGTTACATCCCAAGACCTTTTAATTTTATTTTGAGACAGGGTCTTGGTAAGTTGTCAAGGGTGGCCTTAACTTTGTGATCCTCCAGACTTAGCCTCCCAAGTAGCTAAGATTACAGGTGTGTGTTACCATACTTCCTCCTTAAACATTTTATATGAGTGATTTGTAGGGCATATGAGTTATATGTCAATAAAATTGTTTAAAAAAACACATGACCCTAATCTCCTAAAGTCTTCCTTTATAGAAATCAGTAGGGAACGATGTCCCTGAATAGCCTTGTTCATAACTGCAAAAATACAGGAACATCCTAGTTATCCATCACTGGAGGAACAGTTTGTTCACGAGGAACTACTATTTGACTATGAAAAATTTACATTAGATCTCCATCCCTGAACAGACATCGGCTAGAATATGTTTTGTTTTGTTGTCTTTTTGAGACAGGGTTTCACTATGCAGTTCAGGCTTGTTTTGAACTCACTTTGTACCCCAGGCTGCCCCTGAACTCAAAGTCATAGTGATACTTCTGCCTCAGCCTCCCGAGTGCTGGGATTACAGGCGTGTGTCAAAATGCCCGGCTTCAGCTAGAATATTAAATAACAGAAGTGACACAATAATGTGTAACAAGCCCTCCTGCAGCGGATGGGTACACGGTGGGTATCTGTTGGGAGGCCGTTAGCTTCCTTTTGGTTTAGCTGTTACTAGTTCCAATGCACCTGTATTACTCTTTATTACTGAATAATTTTCATTTAAAATTTGTTTTAACTGAAAACATTTCCCTCCCTCCCTCCCTTCCTTCCTTCCCGTCTGTCTTTCAAGAGACAGGGTCTCACTATGTAGTTCAGACTGGCCTTGAACTCACTATGTAGCCCAGGCTGGCCTCAAACTCACAGTGATCCTTCTGCCTCAGCCCCCTAGTGCTAAAATTACAGGCATGTGCCACCATGCCTGGCTATTTTAATTAAAAAAATTTTTTGAGACAGGATTTTAATATGTAGCCCACGCTGGACTTGAAACCATGTTATGTAGTTCAGGCCATCCTGGAACTTGCATCCTCCTGCCTCAGCCTTCTGAGGGTGGGGATTACAGCCTTGTACCACCACACTTGGAAATGCTTTTTTTTAACTTTATGAAAATTATTTAGGAAGCCAGGTATGGTTTTGTACACCTGTAATCCCAGCACTTGGGAGGCTGAGGCAGGAGGATCATGAGTTTGAGGCCAGCTTGGGTACATAATGAGTTCAAGGCCAGCCTGAACTACACAGTGAGACCCTGTCACAAAGACAAAAAAAAAAAAAAAAAAAAATGCAAGCATTAATGTTATTTTCAGCTCCAGATTCATATAAGCAAGTAGCTACCGAAACATCTCAGATGTAACAAGAATACCCAACCTCTCCTGACAGAACTCAATGGTCCTCTCAAAGCTGTCTTGTCCATGGTATCCTACTTTGGCAAATAGCAATACCAACGTGTCCTTGCCAGAGCCAGATGTGGAGGTGGCTACATATGTCCTCTCCCTCTGTCTGTGCCCTGCTCCCTCTTGGCCCAATTCTTACCCAAGCCACCAATTTCCCTCCTAAATAAATCCATCACTGGATTTACTTCTCTGTTGCTACCATTACTATGCTGGCCCCTCCACCTGCTCTGAAGACCCTCTCTGGAGATGGCAGAGCATACTCCTGACTCAGCTGGCCTTTCTGGTCTCCTCGCCATTCCTTTCTCCACCCAGCTGCCTATTCCGTCTACTCCTTGCTTACCAGCTCTCCTGTTAGCCACCTTTGTAAATCCTGCTCCTCGCCCCCATCCCTGATATAATCTGTTCAACTCTTTAGGTCTCAGCTCCAGCTTCCTGCCTTCAGGAAGTCTTCTTTGATCTCTCAGACATGGTGAGGGTCCAATTAATGGCTGAAACACTGGAAATGCTGCTGTCCTATGGTTTTTGTGCACTTATCTGACTTGTGCAGTGTTATAGCTTATATCTGGATGTCCCTCCAAAGCCTCATGTGCTCAGAAGCAGGGTCTTGTGGAAGGTGACTGGATTATGGGGCACTATAACTGGCTTGGTGAGAGGTGGGGCCTGGTCAGAAAGGTGTGTCACTGGGAGTGTGGCCTGGAAGGGCCTATCTCCCTCCGTGGCTCCTCCTTTTTCTATTTCCCAGACACCACAAGGTGAGCAGCTTTTCCTCTGCCATGCCCCTCTGTCATCCTGTCCTGCCTTGGAGCCAGCAGACTGTGGACTGAAATCTCTACAAACTGTGAGCTAAAATAAACCTTTCCTCCCTTAAATTGTGGGTGTTGGATATTTTGTTCCAGCAACAAGGAAAGTGACTAAGACACTTATCTTTCTATACAGACTCTAAATCCAAGAGGCAAGAACCTCTTCTCATTTTGTTCCTATCTATCCCATGTCTGGAATGTAGTAGGTAATCAACAAAACCTTGTTGAATAAATGAATATACAGTAGCACATTATTTAAGACATTATAAATACCATTTCCAATGAGATGGCTGCCCACCTTGTACACTACAAATGGAGTTGACAGGGGTGAGGGAGTCCAGTTCATCCAGTTTCACCGGGCCAGTCAGCTCACAGGAGTCAGCACCAGAGGCCACACACAAAAGGGGCTTTTGAAGCAAGAGGACAGTCCGTTCAACACAAACAATCCGACCTGCCAACAGAGACACTTCAGATTATTGAAGCACTGAAGAAAAATGTGATTTCTGCCAGTAAAGACAGTGTCCTTTACCAGCCTCTTCCCTCAAGTTATGTAGGTGAAAAGGTGCATGTGCGGGGCCACCTGCCCTAATGCCAGACCACATCTAGTGGGACACATGCTGTGTGGAAGTACATCCCAAAGCCCCCAGCAGGCTAAGATGGGAAAGTATACAAATAATGGATTCAAATTCAGTTTGGAAAGGTAAATTTTATAGTATGCAAATTTTATATTAATAAAGTATAAAAAATAACAGGTAGGACTTTAGTTCGATCCCTAAAATAAAAGGAAGCTAACTGACCTAAAGCCTATAAACTTAAAATGTTCTAGTTTTTGGTTTGTATTTTTAAAGGGGCCATCCAGGCCATGGCTTCAGGTAGGTTTTGTACTGGCACAGAGTGCTGCCAACAGAGAAACCCAGGGTGCTCAGTGGTGTCTCCACAGGGCCTGCCAGCACCATGCGGATGCTGGCTCTGCCCAGGTGGCTGTGACAGGGGTCAGCAAAAGCCCAAGGCTTAGGTAACATGGACCTCTCTACCCTGTAGGCTGGGTCTGTGCTGGGCTTTGTGAAGGTGTCAACAGTGCTGAGCAAACTGGAGGCATCAGAAGCTTCAAGGGCCACTGTGTGGGCACCAGTCACCCCAACCAAAGCTCTTGAGAAGAGGCCAGCACACCCTGGTCTCTGAGAGCGTCCCTGAAGAAGATGCTGCGAGGTACGGCCATGGTGAGTGCTTCCAGAACTTCCGGGCACAGCACACACGAGGGGGCCACACAGATTGGCAGGGTTTTGGGGAGGTGGGGGCTGCTCTGATTCTTCGTTTGCAGGCTGATGTCAGTCACAAGCAGCCATATCTCTCTTTGTTCCAAAAGAAGCAGACTCTTCAGCTGCAATTTAAAAGTAAAGGCTATTAACTGTTCTTATATCCAACATTAATTTTAAAAAGCAATAATCTTAGGGGATTAACATTAACAATTTAAGATATTATTTTGAAAATACTTCAGACATATAGTAGAGTTTGCACATCTTGGTCACTAGCATGGCTGTGCCTGATCTTGCACTTGTTGAATGAGTCCTTCGCTGGACACAGCCCACCTTTTGGTGGCAGTGCTCTCCTCGGACCTGTTCAGGTAGCATTCATTGTTCTTTCCCACCTGATCTGGCATTTGTGTACTTAGAATGTCATTTCCTATCTTGTGCACCTGCATTTTTCTCTCTGGGTAGCTGCAAGTTTCCAGAGGATTAGGAATAGATCTCAGTCACCCTCAGACTTTGTACAAGGCCTTGGTACAGAGCAGGTGTCACACGTTTGTGGTATCTACAACAGCTTTTGTTTTTCTTCTTTTTGCCTTTCTTCTTTTCTTTTATTATATCGTTTTCATTTATTTTTCCTTATCTATAAAAGTTGTAATGCTTTTACAAGTTCAATTAAACTGGAATTCTCCCCCTGCCTTTGATCAGGGCTTAGGATTCAGTAGATTCAAATGGACCAAGGACAGCCAGTTGGATGGGGCGTGAGGGTTTTGCTAGCTGAGGTTCAGTGTTGTTGCTGGCACAGATGGTGTGGTCAGGCTGAGGATTCTACACGGCTGGTCAACAGGACTGGGCAGAGAAGATAAACCGCATGGTAGGGAGCTATGGGCTGGGGTGGAGGAGGCACCCTGTGTGGTTGGGAGGTTGATTACATACAGAAGTTGGAGTCAGTAACACTGAAGAAAATGGAGTCAGGTTTTTCGCTGTTAGACAGGGAGTTATACATGTGGAAATGGGGAAAGTCTAGAGTAAATTCTGTGGTAATGGTCTGTGGTTGGAGGTATTGGTATGGAAACATGACTTTATCAGGAACAAGGCAAGGATGTCCACTCTTACCATTCCTATCAATATAGTACTCAAAACTTCAGCCAGAGCAATCAGGCAAGAGAAAGAAATAAAAGGGATATATATAGGAAAGGAAGACATCATTATCCTTATTCGCAGACAACATGATCCTAGATAACTCAAAAAATTACACCAAAAGACCCCTACAACTAATAAACAACTTCAGCAATGCAGTAGGATAGAAAACCAACACACAAAAGTCAGTGGCATCCTGTACATCAACAATGAATCAATTGAGAAGGAAACTATGAAAACAATCCTATTTTCAATAGCTTCAAAAAATTAAATACCAAAAGAAAGAAAGACTTCCATAATGAAAACTATGGTACTCTGAAAAAAGAGATTGAAGAGGACATCAGAAAATGGATTCATCCCCTATTCCTGAACAGGCAGAACTAATATTGTCAAAATGACCATATTACAAAAAATGACATATAGATTTAATGCAATGCCAGTCAAAATACCAACAGCATTCTTCATAGAACTAGAAAAAAACAACCTTATAATACATACATAATCAGAAGAGACTCAGAACAGTAAAAGCAATCCTGTGCAACCAGAGCAAAGCGGGAGGCATCGCAATATCACATTTTAAGTTACATGACAAAGCTATAGTGATAGAAACATCATGGCACTGGCACAAAAACAGACATGTGGACCAATGGAACAGAATTGAAGATGCAGAAACAACTCCAGGCACATTCGGCCAACTGATCTTTGACAGAGGGGCCAAAAACATAAACCTGGAGAAAAGTTAGCCTCCTTAACAAATGGTACTGGGAAACCTACATGTAGAACAATGAATCTAGACCTATACCTCTCACCCTGTACTAAAATAAAATCAAAATGGAGCAATGACCTAGATATTAAAACAGAAACATCCAATCTGCTGGAAAATAAAATAGGTAAAACTCTTGGAGACATAGGCATAGGCAAAGACTTTCTGAACAGAACCCTAAGTGCACAAGAAATAACACCAAGAATCAACAAATGGGATCATAATTAAAAAGCTTTAGTCCAGCAAAGGAATCAACCAACAGAGTGAAGAGAAAACCTATAGAATGGGAAAAAAGTTTTGCAAGCTACACCTTGGACAAAGGAGTAATATCTAGATAAAGAACTAAAAAAATTGTGCCCCCCCCAGTAAAAGATCTAATAAAAATGAGCAATTGAAACAAACAGGCATTTCTGAAAAGAAGTACAAATGGCCAATAAGTAAATTAAAAAAAAAAAGATTCAGTATCTTTGGCCATTACAGAAATACAAATCAAAACAACTCTGAGATTCTACCTTACTCCAGAAAGAATGGCCATCATCAAGAGCTCAAAAACAAATGCTTGTGAGGTCTTGGCGAGAAAGGAAGCTTTCTACATTGTTGTTGGGACTGTAAACTAGTACAATCACTATGGAACAATATGGAGATTCTTCAGAAAACTAAACAAAAAAATTTTTTTTGTCTTTTTGAGACAGGGTTTCACTATGCAGTTCAGGCTATCCTTGAACTCACTTTGTAGCCTAGGCTGGCCTCAAACTCGAACTCATAGTGATCCTCCTGCCTCAGCCTCCTGAGTGCTGGGATTACAGGCATGCACCACCCTGCCTAGCTTCAACAGCTTGATTTCAGATGTCTGGCCTGAAGTGTGAAAGAATAAATAATGTGTGTTTTTAAAGCCATCTGGTTTTTGGAACTTTATATGGAAGCTCTGAGAAACTGATGTAAATACATAGTGCATAGTTCTATTCACATAACAATCATAAAATAACACAATGACAAAGATGGAGAACATAGTGGTTGCCAGGGTCAGGGACAGGGAAAAGTATAGATGTGGCTAAAAAGGGGAATTCAAGAGGATCTGTGGTGACAGCAGGGTACACAGATTGTGTTCATGATCATAAAGGTCTATATGTGTGGCAAACTGCACAGAAACACACACGCGCACACATGTACCTGTACAACTGGTGAAATCTGAATCAGCCCCATGGACTGTGCCAGTGTCAGTTTCTTGGTTTTGTATTGTGGTTACTGTGGGTGTGGGGTGGTAGCATGGGTAGGGTAAGGGGTACTCCCTGTTTATTTCTTGCAATCTACTATGAATCTGTAATTACTTCAAAATAAAAGATAAATTAAAACAATCTCAGAAAAAAATTATCTTTCACTTTCATGACTTAGTCATTGGGGTAATGGAAATACAACCAGATCTTCTTTGGTGACTCAGGTTCTGGCAGTGACTCACGGTGCCATCCTAAAAGTCAGTCCTCACTGTAGAATGTGTAGGCAATCGGCTTAGCCACAGACGGACCCAGGACTCAGCTTATTTCACTTCCTCCTGAGGATGCTAGTTTCTGGTAATTCTGTTTCCCACAAAAGCATAATGCAGGAGATAAACAGAATTTTAGTGCATTAAGGAATCTGTTCCTTTGGGTTCTGGGTCCTTGACTAGTTCCTGACCACAGAGCTACCAACTCCTAGCTACACATGCCCACTGCACCTGCATGGTGGGAGCCCATTTTTCATATGGGGGGATCAGTGCACATTCCCCAGCCCCGAGGCAGGGCTCCTCCACCCAGTGAGGTGGATGCCTCGGTGTCTGTCTTCATTTGCCCTTGTGCTTCCCCCCACCTAGAATCAAGGTGAGCATTCAACACAGCTTTTCTCACTCTCAGCCTCTGGTCTCAGCTGAGGGCTGCAGGCAGAAGCATGTGTTGTCACAGTATCTGAGCACTGCTCAAGTTTCTAAAGACCACGTTCTATGTACAATGCAAGTGGAGCCTGCTCGGTGGACCTGCCTCACCTTGAGGCCTGGAATGTGCTCTGATGTAACAGGAATGTGCCTGATGCTCAGCGTGTCTTCACACACTTTGCATTCTGCAGATATGCAGAGGAACATGAAGTCAGCCTTCAGTTAGTCTCAGATTTGAAAAACAGGATATATCATATGCCTGATCCCCATCTTCACTGGCCCTGCCACCTTGCCTGCTGAGCTTGACACTGGGACAGCTGAAAGGTGGACCAATGAACAGCTCACAGACCTGGGTCAGAAAACCACAACCTGTGGCAATCTGGCCTGCTACCTGACTATGTGTGGCCTACAAACTACATATGGTTTTTACACTTGTTTAAGGTTTTTGCATTTTTAAATGGTTGAAAGAAATCACAAGAATATTTTGTAACACATGAAAAGTATATGAAATTCAAATTTCAGTGTCTATAAATAAATGTTTTTGAAACAGAGTGCTGCTTATCCATTTATGAAAGACAATATGGCTGCTTTTGCATTGTAAGGTAGAGTTTAATAGTTGCTACAGAAAGAATATTGCTTGAGAAGCCTAAAATATTGACTACCTGGTCCTTTACAGGAGCAGTTTGCCCATTCCTGATATAGATGAGGAATAAGCTGATATACACACTTGCAATAACAGAATTTTAGTGATATTTATATATTTGCAATTTATCAATAACTCAATCAGAAGTTAAGAAATATATTCTTTTAGTCACCTTGTATCTCTTTCATTGCCCATGGATGATCAGAGAAATGTAAAATAAATGTTCAAAATAGAGATGCCCAACTTCAGTAATTCTGGCTGGGCATGGTGTGCAATCTGGGAGACTGAGGCACAAGTTTGAGCCTAACATGGGCAACATGGGCAACTGGGCAACTTAGCAAGACTCTGTCTCCAAAAAAATGTTGTTAAAAAAGTGCTGGGGATGTAACTTAGTGTGGGGTTTAATCCCCAGTAACACCACACACACACACACACACACACACACGCACACACACACACACATGCACACGGAAGAAAGAAAAAAAGAAAAGAAAGAGAAGAAAAATGAAAAGAAAAAATAACTCAGGATAGCTTACCCATAAAAGAAAGGCTCCCAAACCAGGTAGCTGAACTGTGGCTGTACACAAAGCACACGTACTTTTTAGAGATTCATATTAAGTGTGTGGGAGTGAAATTATATACTTCAGCAGCAAAAAGAAAAACCAGGGGAGTAGATGTTAAGTCTTGATAACCAGGTATAGGTTTGTTAAAAAAGAGACCCTGGGGCCACCCGACACCATGCCTATGTCCTGTTGTGTTGGGTGCCTGGGTGGTCCTGCACAGGCCCCCTGCCTGGGCTCCAGCTTCCTCGATGGGCAATTTCCTGGTGTTCTCACCTGACTGGCCAGGTGAGACTGCAGCAGCCTGCTAAGGAGCAGGTACCCAAGGCCCTGTCTGCTTCCCTCACACATCCTAGAGGCGCTGCTTAGAGGGCTCCTAGTCTCATCTACCCCGCAGCAGCCTAGAGTACATCAATCATGAGTACATGTGGGTTTAACAAATAGGATATTCTAAGCCATGCATGATGGCACATGCTTGTAATTCCAGCAGGTCAGAGGCTAAGGCCAGAGGATTATAAGTTTGAACTTAGCCTGGGCAAGTTATTGAGTCCCTGCCTCAAAATAAAAACAAAAAAGAGCTGGGGATGTAGCTCCATGTGAAGGCCCTGGGTTCAACTCCCAGTACTGGGCACTTACCTGTGCCTCTCAGGTAAGTAGATTTATGTGGATACTCCTTCAGGAGCTGAGGTCCAGCAGAACCTAACCCATGTATTCAGGTTGCCAAGGATGTCTCTTTCCTTTGTCCACTCCTAGTTGACCCAACAGCAAGCTCATCTATGCTGCCACTCTCTAGAGCTGCCCAAGGCCTCACAGTGACTCCAGGGATGTTTCCACCATTGAAAGCTCTCAGAATTCCCAGAAGTGACTGTGCCCAATCCTGAGGCTCCCATTTTTACTACATAAATGAGGTTCCAGCTTCTTTCTTTCCTTCAACCTGCCTATGTGTCAGAAAAGATCAAATGTTAAGGGGCCAAGAAGCTTTGAAGGCAGAGTTATCTCTGGGTTATTTTATACCCCAGTGGCTGACAGTCCACTCACACTGGAATGAATGAACATCAGCATAGGTCATGCTTATCTAGATTTTATAAATACTTTTCTATTTTGTGGTCTTTTCTTTCTTCTTTTTTTGCAGTAGTAATGGGTATTGAACCCAGGGCCTTTGCACTGAGCTACATCCCTGTCCTTTTTATTTTTTATTTTTGAGACAAGGTCTCATTAAGTTGCTAAGTTGCCCATGCTGGGCTGAAACTTGTGAGCCTCCTTTGGCACTCCATTTTTAAACTAGGTGTAGGGGGAGGGAGGGAGGGTGGATTACCTGTGGTCTTTGATAAATCACCCTCGCATAGAAACTGCACCGGGCACCCACATGGTCAGTCTGGAAAGGCATTGAGAATGATTGGTAACCTGAAAGCACATGGTCATGGCAGAAGTACTTGAAGAACTTGTTAGAAACAAAGATGTTACCTGGAGAATTTCTCTTAAGCAATGGAGAACTGGAGGCTGATAAAGCTTAGAAATGGGGTCTTCTTCAATGATATCAATATGTTCCAGACTAGGATGAGCTGAGAAGATGTAACAGAAGGCAGGAGGAGGCAGATGAGTTTTCACCTGTTTAAAATGAAAGCAAAGGCAGAACATGATTATGCTGTTAAAGTCTCAAATATACTATCAAAATATATTCTTCATATATACATTTGTTTATAGACACATGCTTTCTCTGAAAGGTCATACAAGACACAGGTCAGGTTGTTTACTTCTGGGACCGAGCATAAGAAATTCTGTACTTCTGATTTTATCACCAAATTAAGATTTCAAGCTGGGCACAGTGGTACATGCCTTATCATCCCAGATACTCAAGAGGCTGAGGCAGGAGGATTCTAAGTTCAAGCCCAGCTTGGGCAGCTTAGTGAATCCTGTCTCAAAATAAAAATAAATAAATAAAATTAAAAGGGGCTGGGATGCAGCTTAGTACTAGAGTACTTGCCTAGCATGTGTGAGGCCCTGGATTCAATCTCTAGTCTAAAAAAAATGATTACATTTTAGAAATTCATTTTTCAGAGTATACTGAAAATATATAGAAATTACTTTTTTTTGGTACCAGGAATTGAACTCAGGACGTTGGCTTGCCAGGCAGGCACTGTGCCACTGAGCAATATCCCCAGCCCTAGAAATTACTTCTTAAGTAAACATTGTATAAGCATTTTTTGAGGGGGATGGTCCTGGGGATTGAACCCAGGGCCTTATATATGCTAGGTAAGCACTCTACCACTGAACTATATCCCAAGCTCCTACAAATGGGCATTTCTGATAACTACTTTGCTGTCTGGAACACGACAGGGTCATACTCTAAAAATTCAGCTACACAAAGAAGGCAGCCTCTTACTTTCAGCTTTAGGAGCTACAGCTATAGCTCCCAAAGCTGCCACTGGCCAGCCTGCTGGACAAGGCCCATGGGGAGAAGGGAACAATTTTTAATCTGTTTTGCTGCCTGTGAGCCACTGCAGTTAACAATTTGAATTGACAGGAAAATGAAAATTCCTGGCTACTCTGGTCGGCTCAATGGTAATTGAGCAATGATTTTATGAGATTGGAAGAGGGTGGGAAAAACACTGTGTCCGGCTTGGTATGAGGCTAAGACCCTGACTGTTGCAAAGGTGTTTGCAATGGTAGTTTAAAATTCATCATAAAGCCAGGCATGGTGGCACACATGTGTAATCTCAGCAGCTCTGGAGGCTGAGGCAGGATTGCAAGTTCGAAGCCAGCCTGGGCAATTTAGAAAGACCCTGTCTCTGAATAAATTAAAAACCAAAACAAAAAAGAGGGCTGGAGGTATAGAGCAGTGCAAGGCCCTGGGTTCAATCCCTAGTACCAACAAAACAACAACAACCAAAACAAAAATACTATAAAGTAACCTGAGGAGTATGATGTGTAGCACAGCAGGGGAGGTGGTGAGGGCTTGGGCTCTGAAGTGACACTAGGAAATCCCAAACCCAGCCCTGGCTCATACTCAGATGTTACTACAGACAAAGGAACTAGCTGCAGGGGGCACCTTGTTGCCACTGTGGGGACACAGTGGACTGTATGGGCACCAGCTTGGCTCCAGGCATGGGGCAGCCCTTGGCCACGGAGCTTGCCAGTGCTAGGCTTACCTCTTTGCAGGGCTGGCTCTGGCCAGGAGCTTTAAGAGGCATCACTGGGGGCCACAGAGTGTCAAGCAAACTGAAGAGCCCTGGTGTCCTGAAACAAGAAAAGACGCTGTCGAAGGTATTCACCATCTCATATTGCCTATTAAATGCCCAGTCAATGAGCTGGCTGAATGCTTAATAGACCCAAGGCTAAAAATCTACAATTCAAGATGGTTGATGACTCAAATGGGGAAGACAGAAGGCACCCAGGCATGTGCAAACCCAACTGTACAAGAATAGGAAACTGTTTATTAAATTATGATACATCTGCACAATGAAATATTATCCAGTCACCAAAATGGTTATGTAGCAAATGTACTTAGGAACACAGAAACATGTTTTTGATACTTTGCTAAGTGAAAAGCAGGCAACAAATTAAAATGCCTGTGTGTGTGTGCACGCGCGCGCATGCACGCGCCTGTGCATTACATATACTAAGCCAAAGGAAAAGAAGACAGAGATATAAAACTATTTTTAGAGGTTATCTGAGGAGGACTTAGAGGTGATATATTTACTTTTTCTTTTGGATTATGTATTCATGTATTTTTTCCAAATCAGACAAGCAGATGTTCCTCAAGGTATGTACAATGGGATTATGTCCTGATAAACCCACTGTAAGTTGAAAACATTGTATGTTTAAAATGTATTTAATATGGTAACCTACCAAACACTGAACAACATAGCTTAGCAACACAGTATACTGTAAAGTATCAGTTGTTTCCACCTGTGATCACATCCTGTCTAAGAGCTGTAGTCTTTGTTTGTTTGTTTGTTTGTTTGAGACAAGGTCTCACTAAATTGCCCAGGCTGGCGTTGAACTTTCAACCCAACTGCCTTAGCCTCCCCAGTGCTGGGCTTGTAGATGTGTGTGCCACCACACTGTGCTGATCTGTGGTCTTCAAAGAGATCAAAATTTGAAGTATAGTTTCTACTGAATGCACATGGCTTTTGTACCATCAAAATGTCAAAAAATATTGTTAAATCATTGTAAGTCGGGAATGATGTGTATAAGAAACATATTTATTTAAATAATAATGAAAATTACCTAAAACAGAAATATAGCCAAACCACAAAAGCACAAACATTACATGATTTCACTTACCTGGTTCTCACCTTAGATCTGACTGTGTTTCTAAGACAAAGAAAGTTCTGAGCTTTACTCAAATCCCTTGTTAATAAAGAGGGGGAACGCTATAGGTTTCTACCTTTATACATGGTGAGATTTTAAGAAAGTCACTTAATTCCTGGCCCCGTATCTTCCTTTCTGTAAAACTGAAAGTAATCAGTACTCAGCTGTTTGTGTTATCACAAGAAGTAAAATGAGCATACATGGCACCTTACAAGGGTTTCTATGCTCACACTAGGTGCTTGATGCATTAGCCATGTGATGTCGCTGTGGTTATTACTATTATTATTGTTAAAGCCATAAACTTCTATTCTGTTTTTGCTAAAACATTTGCCAAGTTTAAATTAAGACTTTAATCCCAGAGTTACTCTATAAAAAAGACAACGATTTAGAGAATGATAAAAGATGAGTGCAAAAAGATTCACTTCTTTGTACAAGACAGAAAAATTAACAAGGGGGTGGGAGTGTAACTCAGTGGTAGACCAGTTGCCTTGCATATGTAAGGCATGGGATCTGATCCATAGTACCACACCTACCACTAACATCACCACCATAACAAAAGCAAAAAACCCCAAACAACGAAGCCCACTCCCCTCTCCAGATAGTGACAGAGTAGTCAACAATGCTCCAAAAATTTTGGAGTTGACCTGAAAATGTTCTGTGGAGTCCAATTCATAAAAACAGAATTCTGCAGTCAGTTATGTCTGCTGTGTGGCACGTGGCTTGGCTAGATGGGCTCTTGTCCATTGCTGGTAGGAATGTAAAATGCTAGGGGCTATGGAGGCTCTGAATAAAAGTACTTCTAACATCCTGTTAAACAAAACTTCCTTCAGGTTGAAACTGTGAAACCCTTTTTGGTGTAATCACTATCTCCTGAGCAATAGCATTCTCTTGGAATTCTCTTTGAGAAATACTGTTCTATATACATGGCCTTAGAAAAGTTCTATTTGTGGGCCGGTGAGATGGCTCAGCGGTGTAAGCGCCTGCCTGGCGAGGGCCTGAGTTCGACTCCCGGAACCCACATACGAGAAAATGGCCGGTGATATCGCTCAGCGGCACCGGTGCCTGCTGGCGCGTGAGGTCCTGAGGTCGACCCCCGGTACCCACAAAAAAAAAAAAAAAAAAAAAAAAAGTTCTATTTGAATGCAGTGATGTTTGAATATTGATTTAACACATGTTACTGGCTAAAGCTGGTCAGACGACACACATATTTTAATTAGATTCTTAGATAATGGATAGCTATGTATTAATAAAACATGTTGTATCATAAAAGTCAGCTTCTCTACTGTTTTAAAAAACAGACATGGTTCAGGAGCAGGGTGTGGTGGGGAATGCCTGTGATCCCAGCACTTAGGAGGCTGAGACAGGAGCGTTGCCACAAGTTTGAGGCCAGCCTGGGCTACACAGTGAGACCCTGTCTCAAAAAAAAAAAAAAAAAAAAAAAAAAAAAGTTAACTTTTAGTACCAAGTATATGTTCTCACTATAATTCATTCCTAACTGTTAATTTCTGCATATGATTTCATTTTGTTACAGAAGAAATATATTCTCTTTAAAAATCCATCCCTTTAAAATGTTTAAACAGCAAAGCAACTGTCTGACAGAGGAATGGCTAAATTAAGCTTGTTTTTTCAAAAGTTAATAAAAGTATTCATTCAAAAATCTTTTAAAATAAATATTTAACTGAAGTAGAGAAAAAGGATATACAGATGAAGTCATCAAGCCCGTGATATGATAAAAAATGCTGAGGCTGGGGGTGTAGCTCAGTGGTAGAGCACATGCTTAACATGCATGAGGCCCTGGGTTCAATCCCTAGCACCACAGGAAAAGGGATCAATAACACTGTGATGCTAGGATGAATTACTTGGAACATACTTTAAAATTTATAGATTGCATACAATGAAACTGTAACAAAATTTGGGTCACTAAAATATGACAACGAAGCTTACGGATACTCCACAGAAAGTTCCTGCATTAGAAATGAGCAGAGAAACTGCCCAGGATGCCCTCCCTCCTGCTCTTCATTGGTGGCTTCTCCAGCAGTCACAGATCTCTGCCAGCAGGTCCTCAGGGCAGACTACCTTCAAGATGGTGAAGGTGGAGTAGATCAAGTTAGCTGGTCATCTCCAAAGAGAAGGCCACACTTCACACCACGACCTGTTACAGGTTCCTCTGATCCTCTAGGCTGTCATCTAAAAATCAGTTCTACTGGAACAGTGGGAAGAAGGAGGAGCTGGAAGCAGGTGCAGAGCATGTGGAGAAGGGAGGATGGCAGAGACATGGCAGGGATCCGAGTTAGCCTGGGGAGTCCCCCTGTACCCCTGTTCAGGGCTCAGTCAGAGGGCTTGAATGTGAGGTCTGAAGCACACATGGCTGCTTTTGGCAGCAGGAGGCACAGGGCACAGTGGGAATCGGTTTACCATGCAAGCTTTCCTAAACTCACACCCAGTTAACTGAAATGCTTCTAGAGCCATAATTCTAATTATAGAAACCCATGTACTTTGTAAATGGAAGCTATAAAGATATATGCACATAGTAAAATTCTATTTACCAAATTGTATACTTCAAATGGTTAAAATGGTAAATTTTATGTCATGTATATTGTACCACAATAAAAACTATATTTACCATGAAAAATAAATACCAAGTGATTTGATTAGTGTCTTTAGAGATTGCTGACAATTCATTACAAAAGCAAAGTGCAATAGGAATGAATACCCCAAGTACTAAATCCTTCTGCCTCAGCCTTCCAGAGTGCTAGGATTACAGGTGTATGCAACTACACTGGGTGGAAACTGGTATCCTTATACAATGCTGTATCTTCAACTCATGACCATCACATACCTCTCCACTTATTTAGATTTTGTCTGATTCCTATAATCAGTGTAGTTTGTAACACACAAGTTCTTTATGTGGTTTGGTAGGTTTATACTTAAATATTTCATTTTTTGAGCAAGGTAAGTAATAGTGTATTTTGAATTTTTGTTTCCAAAAGTTCATTGCTAGTATATAGGAAAATAACTGATTTTTGTATGAACATACAAGATTTTTAACTAAATTTAAATCTTATATACTGCAACTTTGCTAAACTCAGTTATAGAGGGGCTTTTTATTTTATTTATTTTATTCATTTTATTGTAAGATTCTTTGGGCTAGGTGTGGTGGTACATGCCTATAATCCCAGCTACTCAGGAAGCTGAGGCAGGAGGATTGTAGATTCTAGGAAACTCAGTGAGACCCTGTCTCAAAATATAAAATAAGAAAAGGGCTGAGAATGTAGCTCAGTGGTAGAGTGCTTGCCTAGCATGTGTTAGGCTCTGAGTTCAACCCCCAGTACAGAAAAAGATTCTGAGAGCTTTCTATATAGATCCTAATGTCATCTCTAAGTAGAGACAGTTTTATTTCTTCCTTTCTAACATGTATGCCTTTTCTTGCCTTATTGTGCTGGTCGGCCTATTTATTTTTTAAAAATTCTGAACCTAGTACTTTTGTTTCCACTATTAAGCCAGGTCTAGTAGGGGAAACAAACTCTAGAGGATATGTGGGCCAGTGAACATAATAGAGAACATATGGAGGATACGAGAGAAGTGATAATGACGACGGGACACTGAAAATGAAGGATGAGCAAAGCAAGGATGACATTTAAAGGTCAAATTCACATCATAATCTTCTCTCAAATTCATCTAAAATGATTTTTTTCACCTCTTTTTCTCCCCCACCCCCCCACCCCCACACACCCACCCCTAATGATGAAACTATACTCAAGAGCTGGGCCACCACTGACAGAAACTACAAACCAATATAGATCTCTAGAGATCTATATAGATCTACAAACCAATATAGATCTCCAAAAAGCAAGCCTGACACTTGTCATTTTGTGTACCTTTGCTTGAAACCATAGTCTGGTTTTACCAAATGGACTGGCTGTTTCAGTGAGGAAAAAAAGGCTTTAAAATACCACTGAAAGATTCAGACTTTAATAATTTGCTAAGGCTGGGAATGTAAAATTTGAAGTAGCTTTTGTTTCCTACTTATTTTTTGTTTGTTTGTTTTTTGAGTCAAGGTCTTGTTGTGTAGCTCAGGCTGGTCATGAACTCACAATGTAGCCCCAGGTTGGCCTCAACTCACAATCCTCCAGCCTTAGCCTCCTGAGTGCTGGAACCAACAGGCTCAGCCCCCATATATAATGCTGTGAAAAAAATAATTTTAAAAAGATAATTTCCAAAAAAAAAGAAAATTTCCTCAGGAAGTAGGCTGATTTACAGCTGCCATAATTTATCTGCCAACAGGCTCTTATTATAGCTAGACTCATTAAATCTTAGCCTGTTAGAAAAGTTACTTAGAAATGAACTTTCTTAGTGGGAAAAGTAGATAAGCCTGAAAATTACCTTTCCAAGGAGAACGTAAACACAACCAGTAACTGAAGTTTGGATGCCAAGTTCTTCGATAGTACCTGTATCTGGGGTGCAAAGCAGTGCTCTCTTCAGGCATGTGCTCCTATGACTGGCAGTATCTGCAAGACGTGGATTAGAGATCCCTTTAAGACTGTTTATCTCCTCCAGTCTCTAACACGAGGCCACCACTATATGTGAACAGTTATTTGCATGTAAGAAGCCCCTTCTAAGAACACATTTTCACTTGGACCCCCACCTCCAAAAGAGACACATTAAGATGGAGGGCACCAAATGATTTGAATCTAATAAAGTCTCCACAGATTGAGACTTAGGACTGTAACAGAGATGAGGGTCACTCAGAAAGAAATCCTGCTGACTCATATCCTTCAAGGTTTAAGTGGTCCATCATTTCCACCCCAACAGACTGTCATTCACTTGAGAAGCGCACAAACAGAATGGGGTGGAGAAAGGACACCTTTCACCTGTAAGGTGGAAGTTCTGAGATCTCTCTATCGTTTTCCCCCATTGTTGTATTCTTCAATTTCTAATGCCACCACCCCTCACTGCCATGTGTCTCTGACTGAAGAGGAAAGGTGCTTCCAAAGACTCCAGCATTAGGTGAGCACGGTGAGGCTTGCGGTGGCTGAAGGAGAGAAGCAGCAACAAGGGACAGGATCTTCGTCTGAGAGAGCAGCACTGAGTGTTAGG
The DNA here is from genome assembly GCA_028451465.1 of Erethizon dorsatum. Lineage (NCBI taxonomy): Eukaryota > Metazoa > Chordata > Mammalia > Rodentia > Erethizontidae > Erethizon > Erethizon dorsatum. The sequence goes on from CM051828.1 coordinate 61,029,116, forward strand.
AACAGCTCAGTGTCTGTGAAAAACACCTTCTGCAGGCTCGTCTATGAGCTTGGATGACTGAAGGCAGTTAATGTTGCAAAGGGCTTTGAGTACTGATTAAAACAGAACCAAAACAAAACCTGAACGTTTCCAACACTTGTAATAAAAAATAGCCATTACCTTCAGAGACATTTTCTGATTGATGTTTTAATAATTATCAGATTCTTTTGTTTTTGTTTTTTGTAATACTGGGATTGAACTCAGGGCCTTGTATATGCTAGGCAAACACTCTACCACTGAGCTACATCCCAAGCCCAATTATCAGATTCTTAGAGAAGAAAAGTACTCCCAAGATTATAAAGGGTTAAGAATAAGCAAAGAGGATATTTTTATATGTAGCAAAGTTAATCTTTTACTTAGAAAGAAAAAAATCTATTTTCTTGCATTTTTTTGTTTCTGAGATATTCTTGAAGGTCAAAATCTAAGTGAAAAAAGAGTCATAAAGGGAGGAGACCGACTTAAAACCATCTCTGGAAAAAGTCTCACAAACTCAGTTCCAATGTCTGAAATGACATCAACACACAGATGTTTTTCCTGGAGCTAACGGGAGCCAAGGGTTGCCTTGGGAAGAAAGGTGCATGGAGCTGAGGAAGCCACATGTGAGCAGAGCGCCTCGACTGGGTGCATCCACCGCCTGAATTTCCGCCTACGAGGGCAGCCCTCCAGCCACGGCACAGCCAGCACCCAGTCACCATGACCGCAGATGAGATGAGGCTTGTCCTGGGAAGAGAGTATGACCCTTCTGCTTGGCACTGAAAAGGCCACCAGAGTAGAGTGTGACCAGGCACAGCATCAATGAGGAATTTTAGAAACATATATGAAATGTGAAAGAACTATATAGTGGATGTTTAAATTTTCAAAAAATTATTATAGTAAAAGACACATTGTCATTATTTTCTCCCCAAGATACCCCCTTATTTCAAACATACTTAGCATTCCTTCCACTTTATTTTTAAGTCATATTTAAAATTTTTCTTTTTAGTATAAAAATAATTTATTTTTTCATAAGGAGTGGCTTATTTTGTTCACCATTAATTCACAAAAGCAGTAAGTAAAAGTACATTTGGTTTATAGCCTCAAATATATATGTATCTTTTGAGATTTGTGTAGAATTAAGGAAAACAGAAAAGCACTAAGATACCTAATCTCTAAAATAGTCCTTTCGACACTTATTTCTCCAGAGTAAGCTCATTTAGCTTCAAAGTTTTGAACTGCGTTCCAAAAGATAAGAAGTGCATTCAGTGAATCAATTTTAGATGCACATGTGTATTGCTGGTGAGCGGTTCCTTTCTCTTTGTTTTGTTAGTGATCCTACTGGCTCCCAAGCTAATGGAATGGTTAGCACAGTGTAGACATTTTGGAACCCTTGTTTATAACTGGATACATTTCAGGACCAGAGTACTGGAAGCTGCCCTGCTGAGCAATAAAAAAAGGGCCTCATCTGTACCTCATGGCTCATTTAAGAGTTTGCCCCATGGTTGCCCTCTGTCCTTCTCATCTTCGATATCTTCTCCTTACTTACACCTAACCCCATTTTGATAGTTATCTTCAAATGTTTCTTCTTCTTAGGAATCTTTTCCCTATTCCGCATTTCTTTCCATTTCCAGCCATTTCATCACGTTTCCAGAAAGAATAGTAACATTTGATGTTTCCTAATCTGTACCTGCCTCCTCATTCACCATAATCAGACCTTCACTGCCACTGTGCTAAACGTTTCCCAAAAAGGTCACTGAGGGCTTCTGTATGAACAAGTCCAGAAGCTGCTGCGTCCTCACCGCCTAGCATGCCTGTTGTTGCTGTGCTGTTCTGCACTGTCTGCATTGCTTCTGTGGTTCTTTCCTCCTGCCACAGTCCCCTTTTCTGCTGACATGTAAGTGTCCCCTAGGCCTCCATACTGAGCCCTCCTTTCTTTTATCTCTTCCTGAACCATCTCTTTCACTTTTATTTAGGCTTCCGCTGGGACCTTTGTACACTAACACTCCGGTTTCTCCTCCCCTTTGCGAATCTTTGCAAGTCTGACCCTGTATTTCTTATCAAAAGAAAGTTCAACATTTCCACTGGGGTGTGCCTCAGTTACTCAGAACTAGCATTTCAAAAATAAAAATTTCGGGCCGGTGAGATGGCTCAGCAGCTTAAGCGCCTGCCCGGCAAGCGCGAGGGCCCGAGTTCGACTCCCGGAACCCACATACGAAAAAGGGGCCGGTGATATCGCTCAGCGGCATGGGCGCCTGCTGGCGCGCGAGGTCCTGAGGTTGACCCCCGGTACCCACAAAAAAAAAAAAATAAAAAAAATAAAAATTTCTTCATTGCAGTTTTCTTCTTCCCATGTCTTGGGCCCTTCTTGGGTGAGCAGCACCAAGAGCTCCATCATCTCACAGTTCGGGAGCTGGGAAGTCTCAAGGAGGTCAGCAGGGCTGCGTCCTTTAAGGGGTGGGAGGGAAAATCTGTTCTCTGCCTCTCTCCTAGCTGCTGGTGGCCTGCTGGAGGTCTCCGGCATTCTTTGATTTCAGTAGCACCATCCCAGTCTCTGCCTTCACCTTTTTTTTTTCTTTAGTACTGATTGAACCCAGGGCCTTTACATTAAGTTACACCACCAGCCCTATATTTATTTTTTAATTTGAGACAGAGTCTTGCTAAGTCACTAATTTGCCCAGGCTGGGCTTCAACTTCTTTAATTTTTAACTGATACACAAAACACAGTTCTTGCCACTCTGCAGCAGTTCTGTAAGTCTTTCATGAGTGTCTTTATGAGGTATGATAAAAATACCATGAATACTGCTGAGACCCATTCAACAGAAGAGCAGGCTCATAAAAACATTATGGTGTGCCCTCAACCACTTTATACACTGGGTCTGGCACTGTGCAACTCCTGGTTCTGCCCTAAAGTCAAAATTCCCAGGAAAAGTAAATATTTTGAATATATTCAGGACATTGAGGCAGCCATGACAGCTCAACTAGACACAAACAGGACTTCTAACTGCTTCAGAAAGTGGCAAGAATGATGGGATAAGTGTGTTCAAAGTGAAGAGGAGTATTTTGAGGGAGATTAATGGCAATGTACTTTTATTGTAAAAAAATTTTAAAAATTTCAACAGTCAACATATTTTTCTATCATACGTTGTACAAATAGACAATGAAGGAAATGGGGTTCCTGCTTAACTGCCAGTAGAAACTATGCTAAATTTACATATTTTTACAGAAATTTTATATTTTTCATCATAGCAAATGATTGACTACCTCTGGCCTCATACCACCTGGTGTTATTTATCTTGACTGGTAGATGGTAAATGTCATTTGGAAAACCAATCCCTCAAAGTAAGGGCAGCCAAGTGTTCCACAAATCCCAGCCTATTGGAAGAAGGTAAATATGGAATGTGTTCCCCTTTGCACACTAAAACATTAGCTGATATCGCTTGTTGCCTTAGCTGTTCTTTTAGTTATTTCAGGGGTCATTTTTCTCATCTGATACTGTCTCCTCTTACTACTCCCAAATCTTTTTTTTTTTTTTTTTTTAAAGAAAAAAAAATAAAACAAAATTTCAAAACAAGGGGCCGGTGAGATGGCTCAGCGGCGTAAGTGCCTGCCTGGCAAGCGCGAGGGCCCGAGTTCGACTCCCGAATCCCACATATGAAAAAAGGGGCCGGTGATATTGCTCAGCGGCACGGGCGCCTGCTGGAGCACGAGGTCCTGAGGTCGACCCCTGGTACCCACAAAAAAAAAAAAAAAAAAAAAAAAAAAAAAATTAAGACAGAGATTTCCAGCAAAGAGACATCCAGCCTTTGAATTTAAACTCTTCCATTCTTAAAACTTTCTGCCCTGCTTAAGGCTTTTGCTGCACACATTATCTTCCCTTTCCTAAAAGCCCCCACCCAAACTAATCTCAAAGCTTCCAGAAAACAAAGGGTTGGGGCTTCTGCAATAAAATAGTACTGCTGTTACCTTCATTGGAGAGTTGACAGAGGACCCATGGGTAGTGTGAGAGTTGAGAGAAAGGAGGAAAGAAAGGCCTGGGGCCAGTGAGATGATTATCCATGCTCTTCATCTGAAATGGCTGCTTTTCCTTTTCTTAAGGCACAACAAGCAAGCCATGAGACACCCCTCCACATATGTGTCCCCACGCCCCAGAAAGGCACAGGGGCTGCTGCTGGCACCAGCTCCACTAAGCCAGCCATGGGAGCGAGGCTATGGTAGTGGACAGGCCAGCCCTGCCCCAGGGCTCTTCAGAGGACACAGGCTACACATGTACAAGGCCCAGTGTTTTGTGGGTGCTAAGAAGAACATGGTTTCGGATAGGAAGAATAGTAGGTCATTCCACCTTGAGTTTCCATGAGCATCTATATAAAGATGCAGCTAGCTTCTAGAACAGGCTGTCCTGATGGATGAGCGAATTAAACATTCAAACCTTCTACCACGATACTGGAAAATACTGTAAATGGCTGGAATACACACTATAAAGCAGTGTTCAGTAATAATGCCGGGATGGTGATGGCAACAGCAGTAATACTTACTGAGAACACATCATCTGCTGGGCCCTGACCTCAGTACCTGGACCATCCCCAAGGATCAGCAGCCAGATCAGGCTTTTGACTCCACAGTATCCTACGAATACCTTATAGATGTGAGGAATTGCTATACATTTCTTAAAGCTAGTTTACAGAATTCTAGGAAGAATTTTTCAAGTTGAAGTTTGTTGGAGAAAATAGAAAAAAGGAAGTTAAAACACATGTGAAATTCATACTTTGCACTGTTCCTTTGAATAGTATTTACACTGATAAAATTATGTAAGATAAATTTGGAACTCCGGGATGCTTGACATTTTCGAGGACATCTGCTAGTTATATAAAAAATGTTCTTTCTAATATCTACTCTTGACTCAAGATTTGGGATATAAAATTATCAAGTAATATAACTTTGTCAAAAGTAAGTTCTCCATGTTTCTTTTGTATCCCACCAGGAAAACTCTCTCACATGTGCCTGCACACTCAATTGCACAGGATATAAAGAATTCCTGTGACATGTTGTCTTCTGAAACTCTGCACATGGTCCTTGGTCTTCTCTCATGTCTCAGGTGGTACTCATTATCTCAAAAGTGTCACATGATCCATTTGCTGGAGGCAGGAACGCCCATACTTCCACACAAAATCTGTCAGCCTGTATCTTTTGATAGACGCATATGTTTTACCAAAAGCTATTATATGTGTTCTGATACTTGAAAAAACCTTGCCTTCTTATAATTCGTTATCATGAATTTACATAGCAAGTAGCCTCCTTTCATATATTCTTTCAAACACTAAACCTGTGAGGCCTACTGAAATAATTTACATGGATATAGCAAATAATGAGGAAAACAACAAAACATGCTTCACCAAGTAGCTTTACCAACAAGATGGGCCTTGCCCATGTTAGGTATGTACTCTACCACTGAACTACACCCCCAGCCCCAGCTTAATTAATCACCATTCTGCACTGCTCTGTGTACAACCTCCAGGAAATGAGAGGAAGTAGCCCCGAACCTTTCCTACCTGCCCCCGGTGGGAAGTACATGCATGTCCTGCCTGAAGCTGGTGTTTCTGAGGCCTCATCAGAGTTCTCATACCTCTCATCCACCACCTCCCTCATGGAGAGTAACAAAAGGGAAGGGGTGGTGGCTTATTTCACAGTCAAGCATTTGATTCCTCCACCCCACTACAACCCCACAGTACCCAGTGCAATGAAGCTAGACTATGTTTCAGGTTGCCATAATAGAGGGGAACTTACTTTGGAGCCATTCCAAAGTGGGTTTTAATCTTAGTTTCCTATTTTCTAGTTATCTAGTGTAGGGTAAAATATTTACTCTAGGAGAGCTTTAAGATCTTTATCTCTGAAATGGATAAAATAATATCTGCTCTGAGAGGTTATTTTGAGGATCACATATAATATAAATAGTACATGGTAGGTCTTATTACTTTAAACATCCACTTGACTTCTTTTTAAAATTTAATTTTGAAGCCGGGGTGGTGGCATATGCCTGTAATCCCAGTACTCTGGAAACTGAGGCAGGATTGCTGTGAGCTTGAGGCCTGTCTGGTCCACTCAGTGAGCTTAAGGCTAGCCTGAACTATATAGCGAGATCTTGTCTCAAAAACTAACAAACAAAAAAAACAAACAAAAAAAATTGAGGAGGGTCTTGCTAAGCTGGCCAGACTGGCCTCAAATTTATTATCTTGTGATTCTCCTGCCTGACTCTCCTGAGTAGTTAGGATTATAGCTGTCCACCACTGTGTGTGGCTCCCCACTTGACTTCTTTTGTACTTCACTATTTCTCTGGGGCAAGAGTGACTCTCATCTGACCTGTGAGTGGGTTATTTGGTACAGGGAAAGGAGACACAGCCGCTCTCCAATCTGCTAGCTAACCAGGACTCCACATGGGAGAGCTGCAGATTCAGCCAGTCATTTCAAAGACTGTTATGACATTTCCGCTTATGGATCATGAAAACATGCACCCCTCTGGGAATGCTATCCCAAAGAAAAATACCGTTCATGACCTCAAGGTATGCAAAGATTTCTTAAACAAGTATAAAAAGAAAGTATTAATCATAAAAGAAAAGAAAAGATTAATGAATTTGATAAATTGGTTCTTCTGGTAAGAGAATAAAAGGACAAGCCACTTATAATATATAATCCATGCATAAGGAAAGAAGGACTCATATTTAGAATATATAAAGCTCTTATATAAAAACTCCATATATAAATAAGTTGCAAAATAAGACAGACAATAGGAAAAAAAGAGAGAAAAAAGTTATTATACTCCAGCATGGACAATGTATCTAAAAGTGTACCTTGATTTAGTGTATTGTCTTATATGTTTTATGTTTTTTGGCCTCTTAGCCAGTTGTTAATCTATACGTTTGATAATTAACTGTATATGGACTTATAAGATAAACGAATCTGATGCTAGCAAAAAAAGGGAGAGGTGGAGGGGAAGGGGGAAAAAAGAATTGAGATGTGTTATATACATGTACCAATTCCCCACAATGAATGTAATCATTATGTACTGCAAATATGTACTAATAAAAATGGTACAGTCAAAATAAAGAATATATAAAGCTCAATATACTGAAAGAAAAATAAGCAAAACACTTGAACAGACTTCACCAAAGAGGAAATATAAATGGCCAACACACGGCAAAAGTTTCTTGGCTTCTTTAGAATCAGGAACTGCAATTTAAGCCACAAAGAAATTCCATTAGAGACTGAAAAAAATGCAAAGTCCAGAAAAAAATTGAAGAAATAAGACATCTAAGTATATCAATTAATGGAAAGAAAGTAGAGCAGCAGGATCCCTCTGAAATGCTAACCGGCACAGTGACTAGACTCCTATTTTGGGAAGAATACCTGGCATTATCTACTGAAGGTGAAGATACCTCCCCACCACGGCACACTGTACCCTGAGGGACACACAGGGGCTCATGCACTGCTAGCAGTGGCCATAAATGCCTAGAACTGAATGGATGAACAGATTGTGGTCATGCATACAATGAAAATGAATGAGCCAGAGCCACCTATGGTAGATGGATGAACCTTACAAAGTTTAGTAAAATAAATATCAACAACACATACTTGCTCATACAGAGGTAAGCAGCCCCCATGGCTGGGGTTCTCTTGTGTACTGCCAGCCAGAGGCATTTCTGTAGGCGAAAGAAGCAAAACACGAACACACATGATGCCATCTCTATAAAGTTCAAAAACAGGCAATCCTGAACATATTTTTAAGGACGTGCACAAAGTAGTGAAACTACATGGAAACACGTGGGAGAAATCTCAGGATTGCAAAGATCTCTAGGATGGGGTGGGGGAGTGGGAGTCTTAGGAGTGACATACAGTGGGTGACTTCTAGATACTGGGCACATTTTTTTTCCCTTGAATTTGGTGGTGGCTTAATGGGTATGCTTTATTTATTCATTTATTATTTTTTAACACTGTAATTACTGTTAACACATATTTTCAATAATGAGGATTTAACTAAACTGAAAAAAATACCTAACTAAACCCAAAGCCTACAGTTTAATTATTTACTATAGATCTGATACTCTTCCTACTTACTCAGAACAATGCTAGTATAGATGGCTTATTGCTCTTTAATAAAAATGATAGAAAACAGCCAGGTGTTGTGGTCCACACACCTATAATCTCAGCCCTTGGGAGGCTGAAGCAGGAGGATTGAGAGTTTGAAGTCAGCCTGGGTCACATAATGAGCTCAAGACCAGCCTGGACTACATAGTCAAACTCCATAATATAACAACAACAAAACTCCCAACAATGGAAAACATCAAGAACCTAAACATCAACATCACTGACAAGAATAATCAGATTTCTTTTTTGTGGGCCAGGGATTATAAAACAAATTGGAAATTTACAGAAATGAATTCTTCTAAAACTGGAAGTAATTAAATGTCAGCTGTAGTATTAAAAACACAGGCTTTGGAATTTGATGGACCTGGCTTGAGTCCCAGCTCACAAAACAGAACCAAATTACTTAACATCAGTGAGTTTAAGGTCTTTATCTCAAAAATAAATACCATTACTTAATTTGCCAGGTAGTTTGAGGGTTAAGTAAAAAAGTGACTGTAATGATACTCAAATTCTCTTTTCTTTTCAACTTTCAGCAGCTCGTACAATTAACGAGACATATTCTGTTGGTAAATTATAAAGATTTAAGAGTATTCTATCTAAAATAAAAATCCATAAGATTCTCCAAATTTGAGAAGATAGCTAGTAAAAGCATATTTAAAATAAATATTTGGCTGGGCATGTTGGTGCATTCCTGTAATCCTGATACTATGGGAGGCTGAAGCAGGAAGATCTCAATTTCTAGACCAGTGTGGGCAACTTTGCAAGACCCTATCTCAAAAAAAAAAAAAAAAGGCGGGGGGGGGCTTGGGGTGCAGTTCAGTGTGAAGGCCCTGGGTTTAATCTCCAGTACTACAAAAACAAAAACAAATTCACATCTGAGATTAACAAAAGAGTATAGTAGCCTGCTTCTGAATCATATTGCTTGCCAGTGTCCCCATGATAATAGCTACAGGCGAGGGTTTGGGGAGGAGAGGATTATAATGAATATGTACAATGTTTATATCAGCAATTAATCCTCAACAGTTGCTTTCAAAGTATGTTGCTAGAGTCCTAAGGATCTGGGTGGGAGGCTACAGTGGCCTGACCCATCTACCTCCCAGTTTAAACAGAACAACTCCACATGCAGTGTTGTAATATCGAGCTTCCTCTTTAGATTCCTATTTTAAAAAAGAATCTGAAAGTTTTAAAACTACTGACCTCCTACTGGTGTAATTATGGTTTTTGTGGAGGGTGTGTGTATGGGGGGGGTGCCATAGGGGTTAAGGTTTCTGAGAGAAGGACTAAATGCAAATTTAAGAAAAACCTCCCTATTTCCTGACCTCTCTCTCTCTCGTTTTTTCGGACAACATTTCACTATGGAGTTCAGGCTGCCTCAGTCTCCTGAGTGCTGGGATTACAAGGAGGTGCCACCATGCCTGGCTAATTTACTGATCTCTAAACTTACTGTACTGCAAAGTAAACTAACTAGTTAAATTATAAACCTAGAGGGAGGGCTGGTAATATAGCTCAGCGGCATAAGCGCCTGCCTGGCAACCCTGAGTTTGACTCCTGGTACCCACATATAAAAAAAAATTAAAAAAAAAAAAAACCTAGAGGGATAGGTGTTACCTGTTTTTAATTTTATGTCTTTGTTCAACTGATCTTTCTGGTTTCTTTTATCCTCATTTTAATTAAATCCTCTGTGTGCTTAATTCCTCTGGCTTCATTATCTATTTTTTCCCATTATTATCAGACAATTAATGAAGCCTAGAAATTTCCAACTGGATTTATTTTCTTCCTTGGAAAAAAAAGAACACTTTCAAACTTAATCATTCTTCTAAGTTACTCTTGTCTTTCCTTTACCGTTTTGTGAAAACATGACAATAAAGTCTTGGATCAATGCTGTCTAGATTTCTACTTTCAATTCCTTTGAAAGGAGGAAAAAAAAAACATCATGCACATGTTATCTCATTAAATTGTAACAACTTTGTGTAGTAGATGTTATTTATCCTGATTGATTAGTGAAGGGATTAATATCACTCAAGCAGCAAACGCAGGACCATATGTACGTTCTGGGCCAGGACTCTGAATTGGTGCTGAATCACAGCTGCCTCCACTCAGTGACCAGGGACACTCCTGGAAGTTTTTCTGTTTTTTTAACCAGAAAGTCCCTTTGTATAAACTTGGCCCACACAGTCAAGTAATCCAGAACTTACTGCATTCTACTTTGTCCCTTGCTTATGTGGGGATAGGTATTGGAATGAGGGAGGAAAAGCAAAGGCACATTTGAGAATACTACTAAAACATTTGTTTGGTATGAGCATGAATTTTTTTTTTTTTACAGTTTGTTTTGGTTCAGATTTCTTCATTTATTAACCACTTTTCTTTGAGACAGAGTCTTGCTATGAGGTATGACAGAAAAATACAATCAATAGTTAAATTTTAAAAATTACTACAGTAAGAAACATTGCTATTAACCCCCCTCAAAATATTCTCCCTTGTTTCATTGTTTTCGCCACTTTTTAAAGTCCTCTTCCATGACTGTCTTCAGTTGTGCTGTTGTGGCTGCTTCAATGTCCTGAATTGGTTCAAAACATTTACCTTTCATGGTCATTTTGACTTTGGGTAAAAGCCAGAAGTCACATGGTGCCAGATCCAGTGAACACAGTGGATGAGAACATACCATGTTTTTACCAGCCTGCCTTTCCTTTGGATGTCATGCAACAGCAGCATTCACTGCATTTTTTATTACACCTTGTAAAGACATTTACAAAAGAGAACTTCCAGAATTGCTTCAGAAAGTGGCAAGAATGATGGGATAAGTCTATTCAAAGCAAGAGGGATTAGAGACAATGTGCCTTTTACTGTAATAAACTTAAATTTAGACATTCACCTATGTTTTGATCACCCCTTTAGTCTAAGCTGGCCTTGAACTTGTTATGTAGCCCAGGGTGTCCTTGCACTCTTGAACCTCTTGCCTCAGCCTCTCAAGTGCTGGGACTAGAGGTGTTTGCTGCCATGCCCAGCACACTAACCAGCTTTTTATTAAACACTGTGCTGTTACAGAGGACACAAACTAAAACAACACTTGGTCTTTTTGATCTATTTTGGTCAAAAAGACACTGGGAAAATGAGCCAATGGCTGGGAGAGCAAGTTTATTTTGTCCCTATGCTCTCCCATGAGCCTCTGCCTAGAAATTTGAAGAGCTTATGATTCTCACCCACAGGCTGTCCCTTGGTGAAAGCCTCCCCTAGTAACCAAAGCAGGTGAGGGGACAATCACCTACCAGAGCAAAAGACTTGTTACCCTGCTTCCCTCTAGAGCAGGGTGCTTTGAGGATCAGAGCTGTGTCATCCATGTGTCCCTGATGAGGTGCTGCTTAGTGAAGGAGCAAGTGAAGAAAGAGCATCATATGAAAGACTGAAGTCAACACAGAACTTCTTTATCTCATTAGCAATACTGTGATTTTATTTCTGTTGAATAGTGGCAAGTACAGTACAAAGGTTTTAAACACATTCTACTTTGGCAGTTGAAAGGAAGGTGTTTGGGGCAGTAGTGCTGGCAGTGGTTAACCCTGAATTGTTCCAACAGTCTTACAGGTGGTTTGAGGTTCTCATTCATCCTCCTCCCTGTCATCTCGCCTTGCTGTAGTCTGTTGTTTTCCTCTGCATGCTTTAATCAATGTCTTGATAATGAAAGCAGATTAGATAGAGTAGATATAAGATCAGTTTTCTTATCTTCATGCATTTTTATTGAAAGAGGTAATAACTAATTTGCTCATTTTATATTATTATTATTGTTGTTGTTTTTAGACAGGTCTCACTATGTGGTTCAGGATGTCCCTGAACTCGCTAGGTAGCCCAGGCTGGCCCCTCAAATTCACTCTAGCGATCCTCTTGCCTCAGTCTCCTGAGTGCTAGGATTACAGGTATGTGCTATCGTGCTCAACAGGATGCTCATTTTAGTAAAATTCATGCATTTATTTCCCCAAAATAGCCTTAAGTCCAAGGTTAATAATAATTGTCATTTCTGGGCTGGGGATGCAGCTCAGTGTAGAGCACCTTCGTAACACTGAGTTCAATCTCCAGGACCCTCTCGTCACCCAAACTAGCCTTTGTTTTGTGAGCCCCTACTCCCTATACCGTGTCTTCTTTGATATTTGCACAATTGTGCCCAGAAGTTTCATTTAGAAATTAGTCTTTTCCAAATGGACTTATGAATCATTTATAGTCCTTTTCATTAATTCAGTATAAGCATTTTTCTAGACAATAAGTTCATTTTTCTTTTAAACTGAGTTAAATTCATAAGATAAAGTTAACCATTTCAGCAGGGTGTGGTGGCGCATGCCTATAATCCCAGCGCTCTGGAAGGCTGAGACAGGAGAATCACAAGTTCGAGTCCAGCCCGGGCAACTTAGTGATTTAGTGAGACTTTGTCTTAAAATAAAATATAAAAGAGGGCTGGGGATCGCATAGTTCAGTATGAAGGCCCTGGGCTCAGTCCCTAGTACACAACAAGCAAGCAAGCAAGCAAGCAAACAACCCCCACACCATTTCAGAGTACACAATTCAATGGCATTTACTACATTCACAATGTAGTGCACGTATCACTTCTACTTCGTTCCAGAATTTTTATTACTCCCAAAGTAGACCCCATTCCCAGTCCCCCTGGCTCCTGGCAACCACTGATCTGCTAGAGAGACCCGCCGAGGTTTAGTTGTTATGGTCGTTTCATGCAGTCGTACGTACATGACCTCTGGTGTCCAGCTTCTTTCACTCAGCAACGCATCTTTAAGATCCAACCACGTTGCAGCATGCTCCTTTTGGTCATTTCATTTTGCACTTAACAAAAACCCCTTTTACGGCTACTTCACGTCTTCTTTTGAGGACGCTGCCTTCCTTTACTTTTTCTGTGTTTGCACAGGGGGGATGTGTTGATAACAACAACGAGTTTAGTTTAATTGTATCCCTTTGAATTTTATAGTTGGTGCTCTGTCCCATATTCTTCTGGCTTGGGTAGATAATACCCCCACTCCCTTTCTTAAACCACTGAGAATTCATGACTGTTTAGTAGTTGATGAAAACAAAGAAACTAAAGTTTGGGGTATGATATAGCTCAGGTTACTATATTTCTAAATATTTCTTTCTTATCCTAGTGAGAAAATAGATAAATTAAAGATTAAATTTTTCTTGATAATCCTTTTTAATTTTTAGATAAATCAGGAGTTACATCGACTAATATTGGGACCAGACACAATCCAGGTCTCCTGATTCTAAGTTTAAAACTCAGAACGTCCATGTGCACCCAAATCAGAGAACACCACGGTAGCAAAACAAAGGGATTGTGGACTCCACAAACACACAAGAAAGTATGTAGGAAATAATGTCAAAAGAACAGTGTATCAGAACACAAAACAACACATACACAATATTAATAGCTAAGAAAAGTAAATGCCCAAATACTTATTATCCAAAGAGGGGATAAATCCTGAAAACAATTGTTTATATGACCTCTTATCTACCATTTTACTGTTATGCTTCTCTGTACAACTAGTAAATAAAGCTCCAATATCCTACTCCTATAAGACAATAAAAAGATTTAATATTCCCAGGTGTGGTGGCACATGCCTATATCATAATCCCAGGATTCTGAGAGGATGAGGCAGGAGGATCACAAGTTCAAACCCAGCTTGGGCTGGATACAAAGTCAACACTCAAAATTCAATAACATTCCTGTACACAAACAACAAATTCACTGAGAGAGAAATTAGGGAAACCACACCCTTCACAATAGCATCCAAAAAAATGAAATACTTAGGAATCAATCTAACAAAGGAAGTAAAAGATCTATACATTGAAAATTACAGTATTCTGAAAAAGGAGACTGAAGAGGATATCATAAAATGGAAAGATACCCTTGCTCATGGATAGGAAGAACCAACATAGTGAAAATGGCCATACTCCCAAAACTGTTGTACAGATTTAATGCAATCCCGATCAAAATACCATTAGCATACCTTACAGAACTAGAGAAAACATTCCTAAAATTCATTTGGACCAGAAGAGACCTAGAATAGCAAAAGCAATTCTGGGCAACAAAGGCAAGGCAGGAGGCATCACAATCCCAGACTTGAAATTATACTACAAAGCTACTGTGATAAAATCATCATGATACTGGCAAAAAAAAAAAAAGTAAAAAAAAACAAACAAAAAACCAGACCTGAGGATCAGTGGAACAGATTAGAAGATGCAGACACAACTCCCAACACACTCAGTCACCTTATCTTTGACAAAGGGGCCAAACATGTTCACTGGAAGAAAGACAGCCTCTTTAATAAATAGTGCTGGAAAAACTGGCTTTCTACATGCTGAAGAATAAAACTAGACCCACGTCTATCACCATGCGCTAAACTAAAGTCAAAATGGATCAACGATGTAAATATTAAAACAGAAACACTAAATTTACTGGAAGAGAAAATAGGTAGAAATCTCGAAGACACAGGTGTAGGCAGAGACTTCATGAACAAAACCCAAACTGCATGGGAAACACTTCAAAGAATCAACAACTGGGATCTCACCTTATTAAAAAGCTTTTGCACAACAAAAGAAATCACCAACAGAGTGAAAAGACAACCCACAAAGTGGGAGAAAATTAAAGCCTGTTGTCCCACAGACAAAGGACTTCTATCTAAAACATATAAAGAATTGAAAAAAATCAGACCTCCCAAATTCAAAGACCCCATTCAAAAATGGGCACCTGAGATGAATATGCAGTTCTCAGATGAAGAAATACAAATGGCAAATAATTATATGAAAAAATGTACAATATGATTGGTCATTCAAGAGATGCAAATTAAAACAACACCAAGATTCCATCTCACCCCAGAAAGAATGGCTATCATCAAGAAAACAACCAATAACAAATGCTGGTGGGGCTGTGGGGAAAAAGGAACCCTTCTCCACTGTTGGTGGGAGTGCAGACTGGTGCAACCACTGTGGAAATCAGCGTGGAGATTCATCAAAAAACTAGGATTAGAGGTCCCATTCAACCCAACTATTCCCTTTCTGGGTATTTTCCCAGAAGAATTAAAAACATCATACCACAGTGATATATGTGCACCCATGTTTATAGCAGCACAATTTGTAATAGCTAAATCTTGGAAACAACCCAAATGCCCATCAACTGAGGAACGGATAAAAAAGATGTGGTATTTTTATACAATGGAGTACTACTCAGCCATAAAGAAGGATAAACTTGAGACTTTTATAGGTAAATGGATGCAACTCGAGACCATACTTATAAGTGAAATAAGCCAGAGGCACATGTGTAAACATCATATTGTCTTCCTAGTATAAGAACCTGAAAGTATAAATAAGATGCAAAATGTACAATAGATATTGGGAAATGGGAAGAAACTGTTCAAAAGGAAAGAGAAACTGGGATGGGGAAGGAGAAAAGAAGGAAGGGAAAAGGAAAAAAAATATATATATACACAAGATAGTTAAGATAGCTATACTACTAATTTCTATAAGTCCATTGAAAAGAAAGGTTTGTGCTTATACCATTTGATAAATTTTTCATGCCTCTATCTTATAATCTGAGCAACTACTTTGAAGATAACAATAAGCAATGTACTAAACATTGTTACTTTCCTACTACTTTCTTTTGAAATTTTGTATCACTGTTTTTATGGTTTCTTCTCTTTAAAAAAAACAAACAGGGGGCCGGTGAGATGGCTCAGCGGCTTAAGCGCCTGTCCGGCAAGCGCGAGGGCCCGAGTTCGACTCCCGGAACCCACATACGAAAAAGCGGCCGGTGATATCGCTCAGCGGCACGGGCGCCTGCTGGCGCGCGAGGTCCTGAGGTCGACCCCCCGGTACCCACAAAAAACAAAAAACAAAAAAAAAAAACCCAGCTTTGGCAACTTAGTGACTTAGGGAGACCCTGTCTTAAAATAAGAAGTAAAATAGGGGCTAGGGATGTAGCTCCAGTAGCTCCTCTCCCTCAAAGATCTAAATTTGACTTAAAGTACTAGTGGGAAGGAATACCGGGCAAAAAAAAAAAAAAAAAAAAAAAAACCTATAGGGAAAATATGAAATGCACTTCTCCAGTGGTGAAGGGCCTCTCATAGCAGAGTGCTGCTCTGTAGGACATACCTATTTCTGCCTCTAACAGCATCTTTAGTGTTGTAACGTAGCCCTTCTCTTAGGTGACACTTCAGTCTCCTTCTAGAAACTTGTTTTTTTTTTTTTTTTTTTGGTTTTTTTTTTTGGTGTCAGGAATTGAACTCAGGACCTCACGCTTGCCAGGCAGGTACTGTGCCGCTGAGCTATATCCCCAGCTATTCTCAAAATCTTGAAAGAAGTTTTCCTTCCCTGGTACTAAAGACTGAGCCCAGAGACTTTACACTGAGCTGGATCCCCAGCCGTTCTCATTTTTTAATTTTGGGACAGGATTTCACTAAATTGTCAAGTTGCCAGGCATGCCTCAAATTTGCAATCCTCCTGCATCAGCTTCCCGGAGTGCTGAGAATACAGGTACATACCACCACACTAGGTTCAAAGATTTCTTAGGAATGTGCCTTAAAGCAAGCTTTCTAAACACAATCAGCAAAGAGATTCTGGACCTCAAACCCCAAGGGAAGTGTCTGGCTCTTTAACAAGGTGGCCTTTTTGAAGACAGAAAATCAAAGGAAGGAAATTACTACTGAAGTCTCTTACTCACAGAGAGCCGTCGCCTCTGCACACAGCCCGTGAAAGGAGCATCTGAAATGTCTGTATGATGCTACACAGATTAAGGTTGAATGATTCCAGGTAACCGGTTCACATGCATAGGTGATGGGCCCCACAGGGAGCTGAATGCCCAGCATCTTGGCTGTCTCTGTCCAGGGTCACCCGGGCCAGCTGTGAACCTGGCCAGTCACCTCCTCTTTATATCAGTTCTTCCTCAGTAAAACAAGGGAGCAGAGCCTACTCCTCCTTCATTGACTCTTGTGACGATTAAAAAGGACAAGGAAATGAAAGCACATGCACAACTTTTTCCTTGAGAAACTTTTTCCTGAGAAAAATGAACAGTAGGCACTCACAGTCTCACCATTCTTGATAAAGCACAGTACTTCAAAACTGAGGGGGGCCGGTGAGATGGCTCAGCGGCGTAAGCGCCTGCCTTGCAAGCGCGAAGGCCCGAGTTCGACTCCCGGAACCCACATACGAAAAAGGGGCCGGTGATATCGCTCAGCGGCACGGGTGCCTGTTGGCGCGCGAGGTCCTGAGGTCGTCCCCCCGGTACCCACAAAAAAAAAAAAAAACAAAACTGAGGGGCTGTGTCCAGAGGTATGTGGCTATTGCAGTAGTTAATCTACACGTAGCGTCTTACAATCAAGCACTGCTAAAATTGAGCTCCAGTAATTATTTTTGTGAAGTGTAAATACATACATTCCGATCTTTTTGAGGAAAATTCTAAGAAGAACTCAAGAAAATATCCATCCCACAAATACTTATTATGTACCTATCATGTGCCAGGAATTCTGCCACACACAAAAAACACAATGGTGAATTGGAAAGAGCACCTGCTCTCAGGGAGCCTTACCAACTATGACAGCTAGGCATCCAATCCACAATTATGTTAAAATATACCTCTTTGGTGGGACACAGGTCAGCAGGCATCCCACGCAGTCTCAGGCACAGGCACCAGAATGTGCTGCACTCTGACCAGCATGGCCCAGTGGTAACTAATACAGGAGACCTAGGAGGGAGAGCCCAGGGAAGGTCCGGTGCACCTGATGAGGAACTGGGAGTGGGGGTTTAAATGAGACCCAGGAAACAGGTGCAGAGGCTCTGAGTGCAGTGGGCCGAGGACTGGGCTGGGAGCTTCTGGGGATCTTAAATATACTAACTATGGGATTGCTTAGTTTTTGAGAATGTTGAACAAACTTGGCTTCTGGTACGATTATTAGCACTTAATTTATTACATTAAAAGGAAAGCTGGGGGCCGGTGAGATGGCTCAGCGGCTTAAGCGCCTGCCCGGCAAGCGCGAGGGCCCGAGTTCGACTCCCGGAACCCACATACAAAAAAGGGGCCGGTGATATCGCTCAGCGGCACGGGCGCCTGCTGGCATGCGAGGTCCTGAGGTCGACCCCCAGTACCCACAAAAAAAAAAAAAAAAAAAAAGAAAGCTGGTACCAGGTATAGTGGTGCATATCTGTAATCCCAGCTACTTGGGAGGCTGAGGCAGGAGGATCAAAAGTTTGTAGTCAGCCTGGGTGACTTAGTGAGACCTGGGGATGTAGTTCAGTGCTCCCTAGGTTCAACCCCCAGAACTGAAAGAAAAAAGAAAAAGTCTTAACTGGCTCATTCTCTGAAATGTACCTTATCCCTTCACAGCACCCTGGCCTCTTACCCTACCATTAAAGCTGCCCAGGGAAGCAGCCTTTCCACATCATTTGGGGCGTGGGACATTGAGACAGGGTCTTGTTACATACCCCAGGCTGGCCTTGAACTTTTGGTTCTCCTGCCTTATTACAAACCTGTGCCACTACACCCAGCTCTTCATTTGTTCTACTGCTCTCTAAAGACAGTAAATATGGCTGTTTAGATAGGAAGCTGTCCTCTCTCCCTTCTTCCTGTTAGTCTTTGGCCCCAGGTCTTTCCTATTCTCTCCAGACTTCCAAATTTTATCCCATCCTCTCAGCAGCCCTTCCAGGTGGCTGCCCTCAAGGCCCCGGCCCCTGTCTTATTTGCCAGTGGGTGCCCAGAACCATCAGCCATCTCTGTGAGTCTCCTCTGGACTCCAGGCTGGATTCTGAGTACCCGAAGGAAGGGGCTGTTTTGTACTCTTGGCACCTGCTATAGCTCCTAACAGAGCTCTGCATGTAGCAGGAACTCGGAATGAGTTAGTAACCTGTTCTCTATTCTCCTTCCTTCAGTAGGTTTCTAAACTTGCAGTTCTCCCAAAAACTCATGATGACTTGAATTCTCTGGAATCAATGTAAAATCTCTTACGCTAGGATTTAAGGCTTTTTACCTAACTAACTTCATACTTCAGTATATTCTGGTTTGGGATAAATCCCCCAGAGCTAGCAGAGCATATAGCTGAGTGCAGCAGTAACTAGCCAGGGGCATAGCACAAAGAGGAACTATATAATATTTACTGAAAAAATGAGTGAATTATCTTTTCAATAAATCTTATTTCCCCTTTAATAGGTATCTGTTAATCCTACTTTTATGTATTCATAGATAACATCTTATAACATGTTACCAATTTGAAGACACTTTCCTTCTGTCAGATCAAGATGTTTAATTCTTTCTTGAAACTTTCTGAATCAGTAAGACATATCTAATCAGTTCAATCATCAACTGCTCTTCTACTTGTGCATGTCCTGTTTTTGATTCAAAGAGACACAATTCAAGTTCAAAGACCATGTCAATGGTTTCCTTTGTCACTCTCAGCACTGTATACGCTGAATACGAACTAAGTCCTATTTTTGGTACTGGGAATTAAACCCAGGGCTTTCCCACTGAGCTACATCTTCAGCCCTTTTTATTTTGATACAAGGTCTCATTAAGAGTCATTGAATTTCCCAGGGTGAATTCAAACTTGTGATCTTCCTGCCTCGGCCTCCCAGAGTCCTAGGATTAAAGGTGTGCACCACTATGCCTGGCCCTAACTGAATCCTCTTAATAAAATCTTTTCTAGTATATTATTCTAAAGGGTCCTTCAAGAGGTCTATATAAAATAGCACCTATAAGTTAGTAATATGTTTTATACTCAGAGACTAGTGATCCTTGTTTTAACAAGTTGGGAAAGAAATATAGAAAAGAATTTTTTAACTGAATGAGCCTTAACCCTCCTCTAAATAAAATGTTAACTATTATTTCTGTGCCAACTATGGGTTAACTAATTTCAGAATTTTTTTCTTTTGCTCAGTATGGCCCTAACATAAGAATAAAGGCATATAGTAAACAATAATAAAGTTCATGGACAGAATATGACGCCAAAAACAAGGTGACTTCTCTTCTCTACCAAACTGCTGCACGGAGCACTTGAGGAACAAAGGTCAGGGCACTTGCCTTGGAAGATGTCCCTGGAAAAGCAGCAGTGAGCAACCTGGAGAGAAAGGAAGCACAGGCAGAGCCTGTGTTCTGCAGCAAGCAGGCCTTGTGAGTTTCAAACATTTTACAGTTTTTAAACTTAAATTGTGCTACTTTTCTAGCTGTTTGAAAGTCAGTGTAGACACTCAAATCCTTTACACTCCAGAGACAAACAGCAATGCTGGCTATCTTTCTGTAAGCCTCCTGGCCTGAGAAGGTGGCTGAGAGGTGCTCCCTGCACAGTGACCCAGCAACACGTCTACCTGCCCGAAGAGCCCTACAGCCAGCACTCTCCTGCCACGTGGTGCTCAGACAGCAGGAGGGATGACGATGTTCTGTCCTCACAACTGTGAACCCGACGAAATCCGGTAGGTTAGATCTGAAAGACTTAGTCCAAACATACAACTATCTTCCACTGTAAAAAGTTATTTTCTTTATTTTTCCCCTTTTTTAAAGAGAAAAAGTCTTATTATGTTGCCCAGGCTGGCCCTAAACTCCTGGGCTCGGGTGAACTTCTTACTCCAGCCACCCTAGTACCTGGGACCACAGGTGGACATAAAAATGTTATTTTCAGCCAGGCCGGGTGGCACAGGCCTATAATTTCAGCACTCTGGGAGGCAGAGGCAGGAAGATGGAAAGTTTAGGCCAAACCTGTAAGACCCTGTCTCAAAATAAAAACTCAAAAAAGTGCTGAAGATGTAGCCTAGTACAAAGGCCCTGGGTTCAACCCCCAGTACCACCGCCACCAAAAAAAAAGTTATTTTCTGTCTTACATATTAGAATTATGAAATTAATAATTTTAAATTGAATTTTTATAAGTAAGCAAATTTTATTAAGATTTATGAGAAGTGTGTATTTTGTTAAAGTTTATGAGAGTTGCTATGAAACATAATACTTTAGGAAAAAAGACAAGATTGTGTTAACTGGGGCATGGGTGGATGACTGATAATAGATGATGTCACTAATAGGCAATTATAACATCCAGCATTCCAAAACTATTTAATAATTTGTTTTGAAGAAATATAGCTTCCAAAAGAACAAAAAGACAATCTAAATATTTATTTAGATGGCTGCATGCCAAAATAAAGTTAAATGTACAAAATAAAGGAATTAACTCCACCTTAAAAAAGCATCAATATTTCATCAGCAATTTAAACATAAAAAAGGGTTCAAAAGTTTTTTGGCAAATTGGGCTGGGAGGGTAGCTCAGTGGTAGAGAAATTGCCCAGGATGCATGAGAACCTGGGTTTTATCCCCAGTTCATGAGCATGTGCACACATGCACACACAAACACACACACACACACACACACACACACGTAAATGAATGATTTTAACTACTTGGTGCATTTTCGGGGGGGGACGGCATTTCCCATGGAAATGTTGGAGATGGTAGTTCGGCTTCCAGAGCAACCCAAAACACTAAGTTAAACATCAGGTACATGAATGGTTATACCACATAATGGTGAAAGAACATGAACTTTGCAGAAGCCAAGGAATCCCACATCCCAGGTGTTTTACCCTCATCCTCCCCTAACTACTTTTAGTCTTAAGATGCTGTGAGTCTGAAACTGTTTATAAAGAATATTCTAACAAGGATTGAAATGGGGTTCGGTCTTAATAAAGATAAGGTTCATGTGACCCAATCAAGCTTTTCTCATCTCTAGATATGTTTTCCAAACATCTGGGCAAATCCTCCCATCCCCCGAATAACTTACAATTCAATTACATTACAGTACAGCTATAACTTTCTAAAAAAGGAAGTATTTGTTATAAGATACATCTAAAGATCAGTGCAATGATCCCACATCTACTCAGGACTTACAGGGGATCTGTCTGTGAAATACACTTTTTCCAGACAAAAGCACTCTGGTGAGTGAGCTGTCACTCACGCACATGTTGCCACAGGAAAGGCAGATGGGATACAGAAGAGCTGTCTACCTGCTGAGGTCAGTCAGCAGAAATGCTTGGTAAATGTTCACGATTTAGAATGGCTACACTAGTGATCGTTATGCAAACCACCAGAGGATGCTGCCAATAAAAGCTTTAAATTCAGAATTTTATATTCTCAGAATGGTTTTCTTCTCCTCTCAGATACTATTATAAGCTTAGGTATTACTGTAATTAAATAAAACATCAACTTGAAGAAACAGAGGTAACAAAATGCACTAGTTAATCTTGCTTGTCAGCTTGACTGGATAAGAGATTCCTGGAGAAGTGACTGGACTGTGAGAGAACTACCCTCATCAATGGATTCATGGCTAAACTGGCTATTATGAGGCGGCACTTAGTTAGAGAAAGTGAATCATGGAGCACGACCATGGGGACTATCTGGTCCAAGGCACCTTCCTTTCTGGCTCTTTCCAACCTGCTCAGCTTATTGACTGCCATGCGTTGAGCAGCTGTCCTCCACCACGCCCTTCTGCCCTGATGTCTCTGCCTTGGAGCCAGCTAGCATGCACTGAAACTTCTGAAACTGTGAGCCAAAATAAACCTCTCCTTTGAATTGCGGGTGTCAAGTATTTTGTCCCAGCAGTAGAAAGCTGAATAACATACAATAAGATTGAGAAATTCCCATTTCACTGTTTACACTAATTCATTATTTGGTGGAATAGTTTCATTAAAAATGTTTCTTCTTTTCTATAATTCATAGATAAGGATGATTATTAGAGATTTAACAGCCACAGTTTGGGCCAGCTCTACGCACCATTTCATTTCTGCTTACCCAAAGGACTTTAGGGTGAAGTGACACTGGAGAGATAAGCTTGCTTACTATGGAAAGCACAAAAATGCGAAAAAGTTCTGCTTAAACCTCATACAATGTCTTTTCACTTAATTAGACTTTCATTTACATAAACTGCTACATAATGATGTTTTTTGTTATAGTTAGAAAAATATATAGAAAACAAATGTTCAGAATTAGAACACACATACATAATATTTTTTATCTTCTCAATTTTCCCGCCATGTTACTTTATTATGAATTGAATGGTCAGATTCACCAGCGGGGTTCAGGTTGCTGAGCCTTCTGGTTAGCTGGTGAGGTGGATGTAGAGGAGCATTTGGAAAAGGGGGAAGAAATGGAAGACAGTACGCTGAAGGTCTTCCTTCTAGACTAAATCTGTGGTGTACAGTAGGACTGACAGGACTACTGAACAAATAGATATCCTGGGCATTTTGTTATTATCAAAACTTCCACTGGGAATAGTATTTGAAGTATAAATAATATTGGTTCTAAAATGTCTTAATTTCTAGAAATGAGGGAATTTTAAAAAGCCAAAGTCTAAATGAGGCTGGGTGCGGTGGTGCACGCCTGTAATACCAGCACTCGGGAGGCTGAGGCAGGAGGATCACTATGAGTTTGAGGCCAGCCTGGGCTACATAAGCAAGTTCAAGGGCAGCTTGCACTACACAGCAAGACCCCGTCTCAAAATAAATAAATAAATAAATAAATAAAGTCTAAATGATAGTACTTGTGATGCGAATGACTTCTGATAATTAGTTAATATGTTTTGTACCAGACACACTTTCTCTCATTTAGTTACCAAGTGTCTAGGAGATGCATATTTCTTTTACCTCCATTTTATCTTCTTGATTTCAATATAGTTATGAATCACTAAACCTGCACAGTTCTTTCTGTCATTCAATTACAGTTTCTCCCTAGAGGTATTTTATGGGCCTCACTCCACCCTTGGCCTTGTTTTACAGGTGAAGTTTGGATGATCCTGGGTTATTGTCTTTAAATTTAATTAGAGATAAAAGACTAATAAAAGAACCAGCCATTGTAGCAAAGTGGATGCATTTCCAGTGTGTCCTCACCTTCCTCTGGTGGCCTTCTGTAGAACCTTCATGCCTGCCAGACTGCAGGAGTGCCCTTCCAACTCTCTGTCCTTCAAGATGGCACCATCCAAGTGCACCTCACCAAAGATTCCATAGGCATCTTGCACCAGAAGGCAGACTCTGCAAAAAAGCATTCACATTTGGTCTTTGAGGAGAGTTTGGATCAATACAGAGATCATAATTTCCCTCTCCTTCACTAGAAATCCACCCTTGTCTTCTTCCTAAATGGCTGAGTCAGGGCAAATGAGGTTAGATTCAAGTACATACTTTTTGGATTTGTATAGGCAGGTGTTTGGATAGCTAGCAACGAAATAATTCTTTTTTGGCATGAAAACGAAAACCCTTAAGCCAAATGTGTTTGAAAAGCACATAAAGATTATAGGACTATCCTCTCAAACCAAATATATTACCACTGCTCAAAAACAGTGTCCCTTCTCCCATTTTTATGCTGTTCCCAAAGAAAAGAGACATTTATATGTTATGTGAATGTTTAATACTGAGAAAAGCTTTAGCATAACATGATGATGAGAACAGTAAGGAGCATTCCCTGTAATAGGTACCTACTTATAGACATGTACATTCCAGCAGGGTAAAAACCAGTGTCCAGCTGGCAGCAAATTGGACATGATGGATATCCAGGAACACAGCAAGATTTCCCCCAATTTTTAAGTTCAGAGGTCGATATTTATGAAAGCCTATTTATGCCTAAATTCTAATCCTCTCATTTCATAATTCAAGTAAATCAAGTCTTATTTACCTCAAAATGATATATTCTCAGGAAAAGTTTCATAGAGCCTTAAAAATGTAGCCAGAAAATAATACTACAAAATAGATTGTAGGACATAAGACTATTTTAAAGATAAAAGTATAAAGGAAAAGAACAGGTGACAAATGAACAATGAGAAAGGGGAAGTTAAATCTAAGGCATGAGCATCAAATGCTGCCTTGGCAAAAGGGACAGCAACTAGACTCCCTGATGAAGTCTCCCAGGTCCACAGGACACCCTGGCTTTCAGGAGAAGCAAAGGGAAAACTTGCCTGAAAGAAGGCGCCTCTAACTGGATTGCTAGTTTGCCATGGAGCTAGAGCACCACAGAGCTCTCAAAAAAGCCACCAAACGGAAACAAACCATTATGTGGGAAAGTCTAAAGAAATAACACACCTGCTGAGGACTCAAGATATTAGAATTAACAGATATAAAATTCAGAATAAATATTTTAAAAACTTAAAAATCACAAAAATATTAACAGGAGACAAGAAGCTATAGAACATGACGTGGCAGATTTGAAGAAAAATGAAGTAGAACTTTCAAAAAGGAAAACTGCATTCATTGAAATAATGAATTCACTGATTAAGGGTAACAAATGGCTACATTCATCTGGAGAGTATGTTAATAGGATCTAAGTTCTAGGTCTGAATCAGTTACCCAGAGTGCAGCCTGCGAGCTGAGAGAGAAGCAGGCGGGAAGACTGGAGAAACACAGAGGACAGAGGAGGAAGGCTAACATGTGCCCACGGATTCCAGAGGAACAAAATGGAGCAAGGAGAAGAGATCATCTGTAATCTAGTGCCTGAGAATTTTTCCCAACTGATATAAGACACAGGAAGAAAAACAAACAACAAGCAGGACAACTAAAAGGAAACCTATTCTAATATATACACTTTCATGAAAATAGAGACACAACAAGATTTTATTTTTTATTTTGTATGTGGTACTGGGGATTGAACCCAGGGCCTCCCCACTGAGCTATGTCCCCAGCCCTTTAAAAAACTTAATTTTGGGCCGGTGAGATAGCTCAGCAGCATAAGCGCCTGCCTGGCAAGGGCAAGGTTCTGAGTTCAACTTCCAGTACCCACATACGAAAAAAGGGCCTGTGATATCGCTTAGCGGCATGGGCGCCTGCTGGCGCGCGAGGTCCTGAGTTTGACCACCGGTACCCCCCCAAAAACAAAACAAAACAAACAAACAAAAAAAAACCTTTAATTTTGAGACAGAGTCTTGGTAAGTCACTAAATTGCCTGGGGTAGGCTAGAACTACTTTCCTGCCTTAGCCTCCCAGAGTGCTGGGAGGAAAAACAACTGTATGCTGTTTTGGAGGCCTGATAGGAAAAACAGCTGCATGTTGTGTTGTCCGAAGAATGGATACGTATAATTCCGTTGTGAAGTGTCTTTAGAAACAGTGGGATTTAGTTAGGTAAGGTCTTAGCCAGACAAGTATTATAATTGATTTACATGAGCTAAATTCATTTCCTCTCTCTGTCTCTCTCTCTCTGTCTGTCTCTCTCTCCCTCTCTCTGTCTCTCTCTCTCTCTCTCTCTCTCTCTCTCTCTCTCACACACACACACACACACACACACACACACACTCCCTCTGGTACTAGGGATTGGGCCTAGGGCCCTGGACTAAGCTGCATCCCCAGTGCCCCCTTTCCTCCCCAAGACACAGTCTTGCTAAGTTTCCCAGGCTTGTTCAAACTTACAATCCTCCTGTCTCAGCCTCCCAGGATTACAGGTGTGTGCCACCATGCCCGGCTGAGATTTTAAAAGCAAGAAGTACACACATTTACACACAAAATTTTTAAATTTACCCAAGTGGTCTAGCATCTTTTAGCAAGAAGTACAAAACAAGAAGATATTAAAAGAACAACTTTAAAGGAATGAAATTTTGCTTTATATCAACCTTTGACTAAATCATGAATAAAGCCAGAAGCCTGTGGAGTATTTTCAAAATTCTTTTTTTTGGGTGGTAGTTTGAGTCAGAGTTTAGCTATCCAATTACATCCTGGCCTTGAACTCCCAATCCTCCTGCCTCTGCCTCCCAAGTGCTGAGATTCCAGTTGTGTACCACCATACCTAGCTAATTTTCAAAATTGAAAGCCATCTTAGAATTGTGTACCAGCAAAACTATCTTTCAAGGATGGTGGTAAAGACATCTTCAGAAAAAGAAAAAAGAGGGAGCATTTTCTACCTACAGAACCTGAAATATTTAGTAAGTATTAAGGTAATTACTGAAATAATGCTTAAATTATGCACTTTAAGAACAACAAAATTATCCTGGAAAATGGGTCTAAGATACAAGAAGTATTAATGATGAAAAATATAAACAAGTCATAATAAACATAGCAGTATAAAAATAACTGTACAGTTAATATTAACTAAGGAATACAGAGATGAAAAACTGGTAATGGATAGCGTGAAAGTGAAATGGGGGTGACAAATGGGGAGGAAGCCCCAGACTTCCCTGTAGAAAGGTAGAGCCAAAGCGGCTCTCTGCCTGTTGCACTCCAGACATTAGGGGCTGCTTGTCTACTACTGATACATTCTACATTTTAAGTGTTATTATCTGTTAATATTTACAAAAGTCAAGGTAAAAACAAAAACCCTCATGAATCCAAAGTCCTCACATTATATGTAAAGTTATCAATTTCAGTATAGTATATACAGTAAAATTTCAAGGAAAATTACTAAAAGAAGAGAAATAGGGAATATAACTTCCAAACCACTGGAGGAAAAAATTGAATGAGAATTATATGTAAAAAATAAAAACAAGAAAACATGAGAAAAAAAGCATAAAAAAGGCTGGAACTAATTTTTCATTCAAAGTCTAATCATATTTTGTTTTCCTTCCCTCTCACTAGGAACTGAAGTCTGACTTAGGTTCCAGCATGCTATATGAAAGCAGGAATGAAAATATACATTGCTATGTTGACAACTCCAGCTCTTTTTAATTTTTTATTTTGTGATAGGGTCTTGATAAGTGGCTAAATTGTCCTGGCTGGGCTTAAACTTGCAATCCTCAAGCTTCAGCTTCCCAGACTTCTGGGATTACAGGTGTGAGCCACCAAATCTGGCTAACAATGTCTTTGTTTATACACCTGTCCTCTTCACCCCTTAGCCACTTCCTCCTCTGACTTATCTCTCCATTCCATGTCTAAATAGGGAAGTTGAGGCAGATTCTTGGTGACCAGGACATAGAGGGGGGATCAGGCTGCATTACCTGAGGAGGAAGCCCCAGACTTCCCTGTAAAAAGGTAGAGCCAAAGCGGCTCTCTGCCTGCTGCACTCAAGACATCAGGGGCTGCTTGTCTACTACTGATACATTCTACATTTTAAGTGTCATTATCTGTTAATATTTACAAAAGTCAAGGTAAAAACAAAAACCCTCATGAATCCAAAGTTCCTATTTTTCTGTTGTGCTGGAAGGGAGAACTAGCAAGTACCTTTGCCTGCAGTTCGCTCTGGCATTTGCCGAGGATGGGTGCTTTTGTCTGCTGCTTCTCCTCTAGAGAGATGACTTATCACACTCCTCCTCCTCGTGTTTACTCCGGGCCATGCACCTCTCCCACGCGGCTGCACTCACAGACCTGTGTCTCAGTGACATGCTGGCTCAGGCCTGAGGTGGATTCACCATCCCCACTGTTCAGCTGGATTGGAACTGGCATTGAACAGATACAGCCTGAACCAGAGCGAGCTTATCAACAGCACACACCAAATTCCAGCCCCGTGTCAATGCTTCCTGCTCAGTGAAACTCTATCTCCTAATATCAGTGCTGGAGTGATGGGTCTGAGCAGAAAAGGGTCACATGATGGACTTGTTTTTCCTGAACCGCCAGATATTTACCATAAATTATATTATATTCAGTAAAACCTGATGGCTTTAAAGGGAGACAGCGTCGTGTTAGAAATTCTGGCCCTTGCCAAAGTGACTTATCTGTATGAGCTTGAGCTTACCCATTTTAACATGGGAATTCCAAATCAGTACATATTTAGAGGGCTTTAGTAAGGATTAGAATAATTTGAATGATATAAGGCAGTGGTGGCGAACCTATGGGACGTGTGTTACTGTTATTTTTCTTTTAAGACAAAAGATCTTAATGCATGAGTTGTTTTTTCTAAACTAAAACCTTCAGTATCCAGGTTTAATTGCAGTGTTGGCACTTTGTGATAAATAAGTGGGTTTTTGGGTTGCAGTTTGGCACTTGGTCTCTAAAAGGTGTGCCCTCACTGATATAGGGCTAGGCACAGTGAATGACAGAAGTAGATAAATCATTCCTGACTGGAATATGTAGGTTTTAAAAAAAAAAAAAAAGGTTTTTTTGGTTTTTTTTTTCCTTTATGTGGGTACCGGGAACCAAACTCAGGACCTTGTGCTTGTCAGGCAGGCGCTTATGCTGCTGAGCTATATCACCGGCCCCTCTTTTTTTCTGTACTGGGATTGAACTCAGGGTCTTCAAACTGAGCTACATCTCCCCTATTTTATTTTGAGACAAGTCTTGCTAATTTGTCTAAGCCGGGCTCAAACTTGGTGTCCTCCTGCCTCAGCCTCCTGGAGAGTAGCAGGGATTACAGGAATGTACCACTGTGCCCAGTTTGGTACAATTTTTATAATAAAATTTTATAATTTTCATTTAAATTAGATTTTATTGGTACATTTTAGATATACATAATGATCACATTCATCACAGAGAATAAAATTTTGTAATTTTCTGCATACAGTTCTTGTAACACATTTTGTTAAATCTGTGCCTAGACTGTCTATGGTTTTGTTTCCTGTTTTAAATGGTAGCTTTGTTTGTTGTTATGTGTTAGAAATACAATTGACTTATATATTGAACTTTTGTAATCCATCAATCTTACTATGCTTCCTTATTTGTCATCCTTTTTATGTAGTTTTATGTAATCATTATGAAATGATTTATGAAATGTTGATTTTGCTTCTTTCCAATCCTTTTGCTTTTCATTTATTTATTTATTTATTTATTTATCTTTTCTGACTATCATTTAGGATCTTCAGAACAATGCTAAAGAGAAGCTAATAACTTTGGACATCCTTATCCTTGATTTTGAAGAAAATGTCTTCAGTATTTTATAGTTAGGAATGTTTGCTATAGATTTTGTAGATATTCTTCATCTGATTTGGGATTCCTAGTTTGTTAAATTTTTTCATCATATATGGATATTGGATCTTATCAATGCATTTTCTATATTAATTGAAATGACGATATGTTTTCCCTCCTTAATGTAGAAAATGACAATTACATAGTTGTTGCAAGTATTAATTTTTCACTTCATAAGTAAAGCTAAGGCTGGGTGTGGTAGTACATACCTGTAAGCCCAGTACTTGGAAGGCTGAGGCAGGAGGATCACTGGGAGTTTAAGACTAGCCTGAACTGCACAGAGAGACCCTGTCTCAAAAAAAAACAAATAGGGCTGGTGAGATGGCTCAGGGGCGCCTGCCTGGCAAGCACGAGGGCCCGAGTTCAACTCCTGGATCCCACATACGAAAAAAGGGCTGGTGATATTGTTCAGCGGCACAGGCGCCTCCTGGCGCACGAGGTCCTGAGGTCGACCCCTGGTACCCACAAAAAACAAAACAACAAAAAAGAAACAAATAAAGGAGCTGGGTGTGGTGGCGCATGCCTGTAATCCCAGCACTCAGGAGGCTGAGGCAGGAGAATTGCCCAAGTTCAAAGCCAGCCTGGGCTACAAAGTGAGTTCAAGGGCAGTTGCACAGCGAAACCCTATCTCAAAAACAAAAACAAAAAAACCCTCCAAAAAAACAAACAAACAAATATAAAAGAAGGAAGGAAGGAAGTAAAGCTAAGATCCTACTTGCTATTTTTTTAGGATTCTTGTATCCATGTCAATCAGTGATACTGGCCTTTAATTTTATTTTTCAACCCCAAACTGAATCTACTCTATTTTTCTTTGATTTTTAATTTTTTCAAATTCATCTTTTTTTAATTAAGTTTTAAAACTTTTTTTTTTTTTTTTTTTTTTTTTGTGGGTACCAGGGGTCGACCTCAGGACCTTGCACGCCAGCAGGCACCCGTGCCGCTGAGCGATATCACCGGCCCCTTTTTCATATGTGGGTTCCGGGAGTCAAACTCGGGCCCTCGCGCTTGCCAGGCAGGCGCTTATGCCGCTGAGCCATCTCACCGGCCCAAGTTTTAAAACTTTTATTACTATGTGTTTGCCGTACATAATGATTATATTCAGTGTGGGTACTCATGTTTTTAATTTTATGCCTTTTATTTTCTGTACATTTATTCACCAATGACATTGTACACATTTTGATATTTAGTATTTTTGTTATTTTTCAGTTGCATTTTAAAATTTCTATTCTTGTTTCTTCTTTGATTAAGTTATTTGGACGTATTTAAAATTTTCCTATAAGGACTTAAAATGCATATATTTGTGTTATTAATTCTAATTTAATTGCAGTAAGGTGAAAAAATTATTAATATTATTATTGTTTTTTTTTTTTTTTTTTTGAGACAGGTTAACCCAGACTAGCCTTGAACTCTCAGTCCTCCTGCCTCAGCCTTCTGAGGCCTAACACATAATTGTTTTTTGTGAAAGTTTCATGTGAAAAAAATGAATATTCTCTAGTTGTTAGATAGGAGGTTTTACACATGACCTATAAGTCAAGTCAGTTAAGTGTTTTTTAAATTATATCTTTACTACATTTGTGGGTCTGTTTCTCTGGTCAGTTATTACATTAGGCATATATTGCTGCATAAAAAATTACCTTACAAATTAGAAGCTTAAAATAACAAACACTGTTTTGGTGTGGGTGGGTCAGAGATTCATCGTCCTGACAGCAGATGGTTAATGCCAGACCTTGTTCTATCTGTATTTTGTTACCCAGCAAGAGGCCTTTACAAACTAGGCTTTATTATCCTTATTTTGCACACAGAAAACTAAACATTAGAAAGGCTTACTATTTTACACAAGATCACTATTAGTTTTCCATTAGTGTGACAAAATACTGGTGATAATCAATTTAAAGAGGAAAGGTTCATTTTAGTTTAAAGTTTTGGAAGCTTTAGCCCATGACTAATTGGCCCCGTTGCTTTTGGGCCTGTGGTAAGGCAGCATATTGTAGTGGGGAGCACATGGTGGGGCAATTACTGCATAGCCAGGAAGCAAAAGAGAGAAAGAAGAGGTTGATGTCCCACTATTGCCTTCGAGGGCACAACCCCAATTTGGAAAACCTCCCACTTGGCCAGTGATGGTGAACCTTTTCGAGACCAAGTGCCCAAACTGCAACCCAAAACCCACTTACTTATCACAAAGTGCGAAAACTGCAATTAAACCTGAGTACTGAGGTTTTAGTTTACAAAAAACAACTCATACACTAACATCTTTTGTCTTAAAAGAAAAACACAGTAACACGCATGCCATAGGTTTGCTACCACTGCACTAGGCTCTAGCTTCTAACATTTCTACTACCTCTCAATAGTGGAGACCAACTTCAACAGTTGGAGACCAACCTTTTTAACACATGGGCCTTTGTGGGTATTCCAGATCCAAACTATAGCAATCAAACAAGTTTAAGAATGCAGTGAAATACAAAAGTAGAGAGCTACCAGGCTAGTTTCTGTACCTAAATCTTCATCAGAGTTCAAGTGCAGGTGAAACTGATCTACTCTCTGTACTTTTTGTTTGTTTTTTCAGTAGTGGGGATTAAGCCTAGGGTCTTCACACTAAGCTACATCCCTAACCATTTTTTTTTTCCCTTTTTCTTTTGAGATAAGTTCTTGCTAAGTCATTCAGTTGCCCAGGCTGGGTTTGAACTTGCAATCCTCTGGCCTCATTGTCCAAGATGTTGAAATTATAGGTGTGTGCCACCATGCCTGGCTTTTACTTTATTTTAATTTGTTTAAATGTAAATAACCAATGTGGCTAATGGTCATCCTATTGGACAGCACTGTCTAAAAGCATAAGAATTTGTGGAACCCCAAAACTGTGAATACTTAATTGGTTAATCAAGCCTTTCAAGAACAGTGACTAACAAGTGATTGATAATATTAGAAAAGCCACAACATAATTGAAGAAGTTATTTAAAACAGAATTCCATTTAAACTACTTTCAAATTGTTTTATCAAACATTAATTCACATAAGATGTTAACAGGGGTTCCTTGAAAATCATCACTATCACCATAATGCTAGCAATATTTTTCCTAAAATATATTTTAGCAGATCTATGGAGAAAAATATATCAAAATCATATATAATTATTACTGTGTTCAAATGCTTTGAGAGAGTATTTTATATTTAAGAACACCAGGAAATCCTAAAATGGTCATGTGAAAATCATAAACCCATAATTTTAGGCCTATATACTGTGCAGAAATATTTATAATGTGTAATATAAGATATATTTAGTACATGATTTAATATATAGTATATATATCAATATTTAATAAGATATTTATACAGAACAAATTCATTCTTCATGGTCCTGTGACTGGAGAAAAAAGAAAATTTTACAAAAATTTGGATTCTCTCAGTATGGACAATTCTCAGAATACTAAAACAGAAGTTCCATTCAATCCAGCTATTCACCTTCTAGGTATCTTCCTGAAGGAGTGGAAGATACCATATTACAGTGGCACAAGCATAATCATGTTTATAGTAGCACAACTCATAATAGTTAAATCTTGGAAGCAGCCTACTTGTCCATCAACAGAAGAATGGATAAAGAAAATATATTTATATGAAATGGAGTATTACTCTGCTATAAAGGACAAAATTGAGTCATTTGTAGGAAAATGGATATACCTTGAGACCATAATGTTAAGTGAAATAAATCATACACACAAGCTTAAATATTGCATGGTTTCTCTTATATGAGAAGCCCAAAGCATAAACAATTAAAAAGCAAAATACAGGATAGATAATAGGAAACAGATCTTTTGCAAAGGGAATGGGGACCAAGAAATGGGGAAGAGGGGATGTATAAAATATCAAGATGTGTTATTTACACATAACACAACACCCCCATGATGAATGTAATTATTATGTACTGTAAACATATACTAATTAAGTTAAAAATTTGAAAAAGATTAGGATTCTCTGCCTAATAACTAGGTCTGGTCCAAACCCATAAAAAGTTGTAATTCTTCAAAATGAAGACTTTTGTTTCTACAAAAATGAAGTAAATTAGCTAAGAGGAAACAATTAATGTTCAATTCTATTGATTTAACCTTAGGAATTAAGGGCAAAAAAAAAGTGATGTAAGAAATCAGTTTCTATGTTGCCCCTCTGCCTCCCACTTTCCACTGTTTCTGATGAGAAGTCAGCTACCATCTTATTGGGACTCAATGGTTTTCAACATTTTGACTACGAAGTGTCTAGGTGTGGATATGTTTGAATTTATCTTTTCTGTAGTTCACTAAGCTTCTTGGATCTGGAGATCAAAGTTTTTCATAAAATCTGAGAAGAATTTAGTCAGTATTTTGTCAAATACTTTTCTGCAGCACCCTCCCTCCCTCTGACGCTCTTGTTACATGTATGTCGATGCGCTCACTGGTGTCCCATATATATATATATATATATATATATATATATATATATATATATATATATTTTTTTTTTTTTTTTTTTTTTAAGAGTAGGAAGAATTTATTGAGAGAAAGAAAGCCTCTGTCTGAGAGGGACAAAAGGGGGCCCAAAAAGTGGGTTGTCCACCAACCCCGCTTCTGAAGGGTGTTTATTGAGCAAAGCCACGAGGGGAGGCAGGTTTAAAGTGGGACAGAACTATAATCAATCAATAAGATTACAAGTATAGTTGCTTAGGTAATATTGATCCAATGGCAAATCACAGGATGGGTGTGAGGTGGGACAAAACTATGATCAACCAATAAGTATACAACAAGTATAGTCACTTGGGTAATATTGCTTAAATGGGGATCAAATGGGAAACAAGTCACGCAGCAAGCACAGATGGGCAGATAAGGACTTTCCTCGAAGGGGTGGGTAAGGAGGTTTGGTCCTCCACCCCAAGGTAATTGGACTACTTAGAATGTCCCATGTATCTTGAAGGTTGTCTTTTGCTTTCTTCATTCTTTTCTCTCACTCTCCTTTAGATTACATAATATTGACTACCAGTGTCAAGTTGACTAATTCTCACTTCTGCCATCTCAAATGTATTGCTGAGCCCCCTTGTTTTTAATTTTGATTATTTGAGTATAGCTCCTTTCAACTCTAGAATTTCCACTTGGTCCTTTTTATAGTTTGTTATCTTTCTTTTTTCCAGTACTAGGGGTTAAACCCAGGGTTTCTGCATTGAACTACATTCCCAGCACTTTTGTAAATTTTAAGACAGGGTCTCACTAAATTGCTAAATTGCCCAGTCTGAGCTTGAATTTGCAATCCTCCAGCCTTGGCCTCCCAGAATGCTGGGATTACAGGTAACGTGTTGTCACTCCTGGCTTATAGTTTATATCTTTTGTTTAAAAGGAGGAATGTTTAATTTTTTTATTAACACTAGATTTTATTAGACATTGTTGTCATACATACATATACTGTTCTTTAATTCTTCAGACATGGTTTCCCTTAGTTCTTTGATATTTTTAAATGGCTGATTTGAAATCTGTCAAGTCTAATATCTGGGCCTCTCCAAAAGCAGTTTCTCCTCTCTTTCTCTTCCTTTTCCTCCTTCTTCCTTGCTTCCTCCTCCCACTTCTTTTTAAAATTTTTTTTTGAACAAGGTCTTGCTAAGTTGTCCAGGCTGACTTCCAACTCATGATCCTCCTGCCTGTCTCCAGTGTAGCTAAGACTATAGGCTTAAACTACTTTGCCTGTTTCTAAAAGCAGTTTCTATAATGTATCCTGGCACCCCTAACCCCATGTATAGGTCACACATTATTTATTTTTATGTCTTGTAATTTTGTTGACAATTGGGCATTTCTGATAATACATTGTAGCAACTCTGGAATGGACTCCTCCCCCACCTTGGGTGACTGATGATGCTGTTGTTTGCATGGCTGTGTAGTGACTTGTCTGAACTAACCCTGTGAAGTTTATTTCCCCTGTAGGGTGCATCTCTCGTGTTCCTGCTCAGATTGGGTGTGGGGGGGTAACTGATTTTATGTCATCCCTACATCAACATAAGCCACTTATTAGTGAAAGTTTGTGTTTAAGTCTCCTCTGCCAGTTTGATTTTGACTCTATCACTGGTGGTATGGCTTGGATTGCTATCCCAGCTCAAGGAGTATAGGTTTTTGCCCTTAATCCTCCTCTAGGGATCGGACTTTCCCTCTCCTGTCATCCCTGTGAGGGTGAGGAATAGGAATTGGCTGGACTGCCAAGGATTTGTGTGGTTTTATTTTAAATCCTGGCTTTCTAGGGGGTGTCCCTGGGTCAGAGCAGCTTACTATTCATGGTGTGGTCAGAGGTGGTGCTGAAGCTGTTCAGCCAGTGAGGCCTTCACCTTTTGCTGATTGATTTAACTCCTATCTGTGGGCTGCTCTGACTGCTGCCACGTGGGTGCAGCTGAGCATTTATGCACAGCCTTCATGACTCCAAGGTTTGACTGCGATTCCAGAAGGGTTCTGCCTGCCTATCCTTTTTCTGTGATTCTCTCTGTACAATTTCTGCTTTGCCATTTGCTGGTTGCTACAGTATTACAGAACTACATGCACTCTCTGAATTGTTCTCTGCCCAAATCTCCATGATTTTCAATGATACTCTTGGGCACAGAACTTTCCCACTATGTTCTAAGTAAAGTCAGTTCCCCTTTAGGCAGTGCTCTATTACTCTTCCTACAATCTGCCTCCTGTAGGCAAACGTTCTGGGCTTTTATTAATGTAATTTTGATTTTAAGTTAAGAATAACACATTGGGGGCCGGTGAGATAGCTCAGCGGCATAAGCGCCTACCTGGCAAGCGCAAGGTCCCGAGTTCGACTCCCGGAGCCCACATAATGGAAAAAGAGGGCCGGTGAGATAGCTTAGCGGCACAAGCACTTGCTGGCAAGCATGAGGTCCTGAGGTCGTCTCCCGGTACCCACATTTAAAAAAAAAAAAAAAGAACAACACATTGGAATTTCCAAATATTATATAATCTTTCCCTTTATCTCTGCTTTCTCCTATTGTTGTGGTCTTAAATTTTGTGCCCCCCCCAAATTCTCACGTTGAAATTCTTACCCCCAAAGTGCTGGTATTAGGAGGTGGGACTTCTAGAGGTGTGAGAGATAGATTTATAATGTTTATGAGCCACACAGTATATGATATTTTTGTTACAATAGTTTGCATGGAATAGTTTGAATGGATTTCTAGACTTCTTTCAACTTCTCAAACATGGAAAAGCATTTTTCCATACTAGGGTTTCATATATACTGTGTTCTCTGTGGTGAATGCTCTTCTTTCAACTGTTTGTATAACTGGCTGCTGTTTCTTCAGGTTCAGCCTGAAGATCACTTTCTTTTAGAAGCCTTTCTTGACCACACTGGTTAGAGGAGCTCACCCCGTCATCGCAGAATAGTCTCTCCCAGCACTCTGCTCACTCCCTGCCTAGCACTAGCGTGGGCTATGACTGTATGTTTGGGTGTGTGTCAGGTCTTTCTCACCAGGGAACTGCAGAGGAAAGGGACTACTTAGCTCACCACCATGTACATAGCACCTCACAGAGGGTCAAGCTCAGAGGCAACCCTGTTGTGTTTGGTACATAAATGTACGGATCACAGATTTACCAGACACCCCAAAGCCCAAGGCTCTGTTTTGGAGCCCAACAACAAACTCCTGAGTGCTTTAGTTATTAAGGATCTTGTGACATTTGTTTCATGGCTCTGTGACCCTCCATGCCTCACTGCATCTTTTGCATAGGCATTACCTGGCTTTGTAGTTTTGCACTTGCTTTATTTATTGTGTTCAAGCAAATCAAAACATCTCTTAAAAAAAAAAAAGAATTTACACTTAATCTACAAATTTAGAATGGATAATTTCCAGTCACTCTTAAAATTTATAAATAAGGGTTAAGGAGCCATTCTGTTTTTTCACTGACGTACACTAAGCATCCAAAAGATCTTTATTTCCAACAGAAGCAAAGCAAAGAAACAACAAAAGGTCAACTTCCAGAATAGCAGAGTGCAGACACCATAGATTTTCTCCCTAACAAAGAAATATTTAACTGGAGAAAATTACAAAAGAAAACCATTTAAAATCTCTGGAAATTGTCCTAAGGTCATACAGCAAATGAAAAACATTCTATCAATGGAATTAAGAAAATCCAACAGTAGGAAGAGTAAATCTATGACTAGTGAGCCTTAAACACCCCCACCCCAACAAATTCATCTTGTAGAAGCTAGGGGATACAATCAAGATGGGTCCCTCTGTCCAGCCTCCAGTTTAGGGGACATTTCACACTGGAAGGGCTGCCCACCAGCATCTTTTACCACCCAGTAAGAGTGGCAGACCAAGAACACTGACCCAGTGTCCCACCTCAGATCACCCATTGGTTAGGGGTTCCATATGCAAGAAGCAAGCCCAGAAGAGCAGTACTACCTCTCCACAGTTCCCACTCTAGAGCAAGGTGTCATGTTAGCAGAAGAGGCCGCTGTTTTAGCAGAAGAAGCCACTGTTTCTACTTCTAGTTCCTATGAAGTGGGATATGCACTAAAAGGAAGGGAGTAAATGCGGGTGGAGAGGGAAAGAACTGGGTGGAGAGAGGGACAGAAAAACACCATCTCCTCACTGGGCACAACTAGCACCTAGTAAGGCCAACTAAGGAATGGTGACCATGAGGAGCCTGCATAAGGAGGCTGACCTGTTCAGGATCCACAGTGGTGCAGAGTGGTCCCTTGTGCCAACTCACCTGTTCCTGCCATTAATGAGCAAAACTTTGGGCTTCCACTCAAAGGCATCGTATAAAACAATGTTCTGATAAAATTTTTGTTTCAGAAATGTGACTTGGGGGCCGGTGAGATAGCTCAGTGGCATAAGCGCCTGCCTGGCAAGCGCGAGGTCCTGAGTTTGACTCCCGGAACCCACATACGAAAAAAGGGCCAGTGATATCGCTCAGTGGCACGGGCACCTGCTGGCACGCGAGGTCCTGAGTTCAACCCCCGGTACCCACACACACACAAAAAAAACAACAACAAAAAAAACAG
Source organism: Erethizon dorsatum (assembly GCA_028451465.1). Taxonomy (NCBI): domain Eukaryota; kingdom Metazoa; phylum Chordata; class Mammalia; order Rodentia; family Erethizontidae; genus Erethizon; species Erethizon dorsatum. The sequence continues at coordinate 61,068,070 of CM051828.1, forward strand.
AAATGTAACTTTTTTTTTTAAAGGGAAGAAAAAACAAAACAAATCAAAAAAGAACAAATTTTCAAAACACCATAATATGAGGGTAACAATGGTTAATGCATTACGTATTATTATCTTTAAGTTAGTTATTCAGGATACCAGACATTAGCATTCAATTGTCCAAACATTATTGGCACAAACCTTACTCTTCAATGAACTAAGTAAAATTGGTAGTGTATCTATCTTAACCATCTTATATATATATACAATTTTTTTCCCCTTTCCTTTCTAACAGAAATGTAACTTTTAGGACTGCGCAGAGGATGGCTTGAATAAAGAACTCAAATGGGGTTCATAGGCCAAGTCTACTGTCTGATATATTTTCTGTGGTTTAGACAGTGCTAAATGTTTTTAAAAATTAGTAATTTTAATTGAAAACTGGAAGACTTCACATAAAATTAAAATTTCCTGTTGTCTTGAGACACTTGCAGCTCTGGTGCTACTGAGTCCACCAATGCCTGTGGACTTTGGAGCCCACGGTGGCTGTTCCTCAGGTGAGGCCTGGGCTTTTCAGTTCACCCTGTGCCATTCCCTCCACATCTGGTCCCCAATCCTCACACCAGTGCCACAGTGTGCCTCCCTGGCCTCTGACAGCATGTGAGATTGCACGACAAGAACATCTCAAGGTAGAGACAGGAAAGTGGGGTCATGAATGACAGACAGGGACCGGGCAAATATATACTGGCTGAGGTTTTAAGGAGGTGAGTGGTTGGGGAGAACAGAGGAGCCTCAGGGACAGGCAGCTGGATGTGGGTCTCATTTCAGAGAACACGAAGCTGTGGAATTGAGTGGCTTCAGTCAGTCAGGGTGTAGGCAAGGGAAGAGCTGATTAACACAGAACCTGGAAGTTCAAACTTGCTCAGTGGAGGATGTGACTCAAAACGGGGTAGCAATTCACACATAGGAGGGTTGGGGTACTGGCCCTGCTGGGATCACTGACCAGCCTAGGAAGCTCGTTGGGCTGAGATTTCTTTTATTGCTATGCCACTGAGCAAGACAAACATAGACATTCAGTCACATCAAACTTCCTGCTGCTAGTGACAGGTGAGCTAAGGCTGTAGGTGACTTTCTATGTCCCCCATAGCACTGAGCACTGTTGGGTACTCTGTAACTAAGGTGAGAGATACACTATTTTTTTATCTTTTGGTTTTTTTGAGACAGGGTCTCAGTACGTAGTTCAGGCTGGCCTTGAATTTACTATGTTGCCCAGGATTGCCTGGAACTCACAGCAATCCTCCTGCCTCAGCCTCCAGAGTGCTGGGATTACAGGTATGTGCCACTGTGCCTGGCCACTGCTATTTTTAGAAAGAATTAACTTAGACAAATGCTTAGATCAGTGAAGAGAAAAATGTCATATAGGGAGGAAACACAATGTTAATGGTTAGAACAAGAGCCCTGGAACTGCATTCATTCCATGAGACTAAAGTTCTTGGACTGACACTTTGACAAGTGAGTTCCACTTATTTAAATATTAAGTTCAACACTACTCCCAATCCTAAAAGACCCTCATCCAAATAAACCCCATGTTTTCATGACTCTACACATGTGAACCCAGCATGGCCTGGAGAAAAGGCTCTGTCTTGAGCTCTGAGGCCGATGGATGTGGGCCAGCAGCTGTGCAATCTAGGCACCTTCATTTGCTTCATACCCAGATCAGTGCCTGCACTTCTCCTGTGCTCAAAATCTTAGTTTCTTCCTCATATCAGAAAAAGTCGTGTTGTTAAAGATTCTCATGTGTGTGTGTCTTCATAAAGGGAAGGGCTCAGAGGGAAGAACCTGAAAACAGCTAAGGACACACTCTCGTGCCCAGACATGACCTCCTCACATGGGAAGCCAGCTTGTGATGGGCCTTATGACACTGACCTCACAGATCAGCTACTGCACTTTTGCTTTGTAAAGCAAAGCTCCATTCTGAGTAAAGCAAGATAGAACTATTAAAATGCCCAGGGTCTACAGCTTGCCTCTGCCCTCAACCACCGGTCCCCACTGGGAAGACAGCAAGCAGTCAGAAGGCAGATTCACAGAGCAGTGTCCCATGTGTTTCCTGTCTGTCAGCAGGCAGAAACCATTCACAGGACTTTGAGTCTGTGCATTTCTGAGCCATGAGGGTGAGGCCTGGACCATGCTGGAAGGATTCACTGAAATCTGTGCCAGATGCAACCACATGCCACAGCACATTCTCAGAAACATGAAATCATACAGATAAGAGGTTTGTTGTTCCACCGTAGCCCTATCATGTTGGAAGTGTAAAAGTCCATTATGGAGTTAATATTTGTCTTTCAGGAGTTTTTCTTCCCTGCTTCTACCGCTCAGTGTCACATCTTGTGCACTGGACGGTATTTCAAAAATAAAAAAAAATAAAAAAAAAACAGAAAAAACACATTTTGTTCATCTATAAAGGCCCCAGAACATACTACAAGGGAAACAAAACTGTAGGTTTGCAGAGGGAGATTTAGGAAATATAATTTAATTCCTCTTTGAAAATTTCAGTGCCCCTCCCCCACTTTCCAAAATTAGGAGACTTCCCCTTCTTTTATTCATTGGCTCAACATCCACAAGCAAGGGAGCCAGGCAAACAGCAGACGTGTGCGTGTGCGCGCGCGACAGAGAGAGAGTGAGAGAGGGAGAGGGAGAGGGAGAGGGAGAGGGAGGGAGAGGGAGAGGGAGAGAGAGAGAGATTAAGCGGCCATGTGGGATGTTTACGCGAGTGATGGGGGCAGTTCTTAGCAGTCCACCAAGAATTCCCGGAATCGGAGTCAAGCCCGGCTGTTTTATTCTAGGTCACTGTCCACTGCAGCCTCTAAAGATCAACAACTGTCTTCCTCTCCACTTCATAATCTCTTAGTGAGCCTCAACCCAAAGAAGAGAGCGAAAAACCTGGAGAATGAAGTGAGAAATAAAACGAGAGAGCCAAAGGGAACAGGAGCTGGAGTTGCCAGGCAGAGTCCCACCCCAGTGTGAGGAACCTGGAGCTCAGGGAGGAGAGGGGTGGCAGCAGGCGGAGGGCGGGCAGAGCTCGGCAGCACCCCAGACGGGAAACCAGAGACAGCAGGACATTGTGTTCTTCTCCTCAAAAACAACCAGCTCAGCGCTCCCAAAGTAAACAGTTAATCCTGTTGTTTATCTTTTTAACATGACGAGATGTTAACGGCTCGGTTTCTGCTGCACGGAAATGTGGTTTTTTAAAAATCATTTAAAAATCATAGTTTCTCTTTGCTGATACGTGACATGTAAACTTTCTAATAGCAGTGACTAGGAAGGAGTAACAATTTTTCTTCGCTAAATCTTAATTTAAAAACAGAGAAAAGCCTTTTCTATACTCAACATCCTCTTTAATTCTGGAAAACAGTGCATTGCTGAAATTCACCAACACCTGCTGCAAATTTGGTTTTTAAGAAAGACACAATTAAAACCACTGACACAATCAGTGCCAGCCTGGACCTTGGTCTTGGTTATTGCTTTTGAAGATAAGACATTATGCCCTGACAGAAGTTTACCTAGAGAACAAGTTTTCAAAGATACTTGCCTCATCCCACCCTCACCCCCCGAGATTGAAACCCAGACCTTCACACTGAGCTACATCCCTAGACCTTTTTTTTTTTTTTTTTTTTTTTTGAGGAGTGTCATTAAATTACTAAACTGCCCAGACTGGGCTTGAACTTGAAATCTTCCTGCCTCAGCCTCTTAAAGTGCTGGGATTACAGGCATGTGCCACCATGTCCCACTGCCTCGGGCATTTTTATTAATTAAAATTTATTTCAGGTAATTATTGAATACTACAGAGAAATCCCATGTACAGCCTGCCAGTTCCCCCCAGTGGATAGTGTACAGTACAAGATCACCATCAGGATATCGACACTGATACAATCTACCACTCTTGCTCACACTTCACCATTTACCTGTATGTGTGTGTAGTTTGGTTTTTCCAGTTTTGTCATCTGTGTAGGGTCCTGCATCCACCACCACAGTCAAGATACTAAACAGTGCTGGGCGTGGTGGCACACAGCTGTCATGTCATCTTAGCTACTCAGGAGGCTGAGGCATGAGGATCATAAGTTCAAGGCCAGGCTGGGCAACCTAGTGAGAACTTGCCTCAAAATAAAAAAAAAGAAATAAATAAATAAAAAGGGCTGGGGATGTAGGTCAGTGCTCCCTGGTTTTAATTCCACCCTCTCCCCCAGGATACTGAACAGGTGCATCACCATAAGGGGTTTAAACCTATCTCCTTCCATTCCCTCACTCCACTCCCATCCCTAATATCCAGAAACCACTAATCTGTCCTCCTTTCTAAAATTTTGTCATTTCAAAAATGTTATAAAAATGGAACCATCTAGTATGTATATAATTTTATAAAATTCCTTGGTTAGTAATGTATGCTACTATGCCTGTTATTTTTATAACAGTTTTACTGAGATAATAACTTGCATACCATAAAATTTACCCACTTTTATTGTGGCAAAATACAAATAACAAAATTTAGCATTTAAATCATTTTAAGGTGTACAATAGTGGCATTTGAAATGTTCTGAAACAACTGGCACTATCTAGTTCCAGAATATTTCCATCACCCCAGAAGGAAACCTCGATCCAGTAAGTACTCTCATTCTTTCTCCCGAGTTGCTAGCAACATTTTCTGTTCCTATGAATTTGTCTAGTATAGGTGCTTCACATAAATAGAATCATATAATATGTGGCCTTTTATGCCTGGCTTTTTCATTTAGCACAATGTTTGCTATGTTTATCCATGCTGTGGTATGTATAGATGTTTTGTTCCTTTTTGTTGCTGAATAATATTCCATTACATGGACATATCACACTTATTTATCTGTCCATCGGCTGATAGTCATTGTTGTTTCCATTCTTTTTCACTGATAACAATGCTGCTATGAACATCTGTGTAGACATTATGTGGACATATGTTTTCAGTTCTTACGGATATACACCTAAAAGTAGAATTACTTTGTTATATGGTAACTCTATGTTTAACTTTTTGATGAACTGCCAGACTGTTTTTCAAAGTGGCTGCATCATTTTACATTTCCACAAGTCCTATATTAGGGTTCTAACTTCTCCACATACTCACCAACACTTATTCTTCTTTTTATTACTGCCATCCTAGTGGGTATGAAGTGGTATTTCACTGAGGTTTTGATTTGTAGTTCGCTAATGACTAATGATCTTGATCATCATGTGCTAATTGGCCATTTGTATATCTACTTTGCAAATGCTTATTCAAATCTTTTGAACATTTTAAAATTTGGGTTATATTTTTACTGTTGCATTGCATTCTTTATATATTTTAGATACAAGTTCCTATCAGATACGTGTTTTGCAAAACATTTTCCCATCCTGTGGATTCTCTTTTCACTTTCACATCAGTCTTTTGAAACATAAAAGTTTTAAATTTTGAAGTCTCATTTACATATTTTTTCTTTTGTTGTTTATGCTTTTCTTATTATCTTAAAAGAATAGAAGAAGCCTAGGGCCGGTGAGATGGCTCAGCGGTCTACACGCCTGCCTGGCAAGCGCGAGGGCCCGAGTTTGACTCCCGGATCCCACATACGAAAAAGGGGCCGGTGATATCGCTCAGCGGCACGGGCGCCTGCTGGCATGCGAGGTCCTGAGGTCAAACCCCAGTACCCACAAAAAAAAAAAAAAGAAGCCTAAAAGAATCCACTGCCTAATACATAAAGCAATGAATTTTAGCTCTTATATTTAGGTCTCTGACGTACTTTAACTTTTGCATATGATGTAAGGCAAAACACCAACTTAATTCTTTTGTATATGGATATCCAGTTGTCTCAGCACAAGCTGCTGGAATGACTACTCTTTATTGAATTATCTGGTATGCTTGTCAGAAATCAATTGACCAAATATGTGAAGTATTATGTTATTTATGTATGTATGTATGTATGTTTGTTTAGTGTTACTGGGGACTGAACCTAGAGCATTCGTACTGAGCCACATCCCTAGCCCTTTTTTATCATTTTTACTCTGAGACAGGGTCTCATTAAATTTCCCAGGCAGAAATCGAACATGTGATCCTCCTGCCTCAGTCTCCCAGAGTGCCGGGATTGCAAGCATGTGCTACCATGACTGGCTAGCTATTATTTTTTTAAAGAACATATACATCATACCAGTAATATTGAAAAAATAATGTCTCATATGAGAGTAAGTCTTTAAGAAAGAGTTTGGAGCCTCTAGAAATTTTAGCTAACTATTGCCAAAGAGTTATATGAGTGCATCTATACTCCCTACAGTACACAGACTGACATGGCTGCTGGATGTATTCAGGCCCAGTGAACACTGAACAAATCTAACCAGCTAATATCTCATTTCTTCTAGTCCTGTTACTTTACACTCATCATACAAAGGACTCACATCGCAGTCTTGTGCTTCTCTTCCTGTATGTTCTTAGTAAATGTGGCCTTACCATTCCATTCACTCTGTCTCAAAATCTAGTACTCTTCCCTTTTTTTTCACATCCAGTTGCCACTGTCTGTCCATTTTACCTGTGTGTGTGTGTGTGTGTGTGTGTCTGTGTGTGTGTGTGTGTCTGTGTGCTGGGGATCAAACCCCAGCCCTCACCTAAGTAAGCACTTTACCACTGAGCTACACCCCACCCCCATATTATCTTTTTAATATCTTCCTTCCTTCTCATTCCTGTTGTTACTGTTTTATTCTGCATGTGGTCCTTTTTGCCACCTACATGAATTAGGCAAGTTCTTCCCAACTGGCCTCCTAACCTCTGTTCTTTCCCTTCTTTATCTCCTTCTGCAGGTTGCTGGTACAGTACTCTTTCCTAAGGGACACAGTTAACCATGTTGCTCACCAGTCATATACCTCTGAGGGTATCCCAACTGCCCCACGTGTCTCGTGACACACAAGTGCTTGAGTGTACAGCAATCAAGATGCTGCTCCCTCTCAGCTTCCATTCAGTCCTCTAATTGAATCTGACAGTCCTGGCCACCCCCACTCACCTAGGTGTGCTTGTTTTTCCAAGTTTTTCATGCCACGTCTCTTATGAAGACTGCTCTCATTCACATTCTATAAATAAGTTTTCCTTTTCCTTTGTACTTAAAGTGATTTTTTTCTCTTTATTTTAGTTAGCACATTCCACTTGGTACTATAGCACTCTGAGTAGACCTTTTCTCTCTCTTTTTATTCTGGAAGTTTCTTGATGGCATTAATCATATTTATTATTCTCTATATACCTATCAGGGCTCTTTGCTCAGAGATTTATGCATTACAGATGATCCATATATGCTTGTTGTACTAAGCTGAATTAATGAAAAGCATTTATTCAGGCTTTGTGAGGAAAGAAGTTATAAGATGTAGTCCCTTCCCTTAGGGACTAGTAACAGATTTAAAATAATTTATGTAGGTAGTTCATAAAATGAGACCAAAATATTTCTACGAAGTACAGGTTTAGGAAAGGAGGCATTAATGTCTTAGTAAAGTTGTAAATTAGGACAAGAATAATGAAGGAAAGGGGAGAAGAGAGGAAAAGAGGGTCTAATGTAAGAAAGTCTATCATTCAAAATGTGTCATTCAACTCAGCAGGTCTGAGCAGACTGAGGTCTTTTCCACTCGTTTTTTCTAGAGCTCACTCCCAGTGTGTGGTCATTTGGTACTCCCTTTTTTTCATGCTCACTCATTATTGAAACGTAAAGGGACGACAGAGTAAGGGACAGGGCACCAACCACAGGGCTTGTGTTTTGGTAGTGCCACAGGTAAGTTACTAGTGTCTCACGGCTCCTCTGGATCACCAAATGGTTCCGGCCGGAATGAGAGTCACGACAGACTTTCTCAGCTAGGGTTCTATGAGGGAGTGAAGCTCAAATGCCTTCAGGCCCCACTATCTGCAATGGACCAATACCTCTCCTGTGCATCTAAAACAGTGTTAGATATGCACGGTCTTGGGAGACCTTACAAGACAGTCATTGGAGTAATCTTCATGGCTCTGTAGCTCCAGTGCAGGAGCCAGCTGAGAGTCTAAATGAGCTGAGTGAGGTGTGGTAAACTATACTACTGTAGTGGGCCTGTTGGCACAACAGGGAACACAGTGTTGAATCATGCTGAGATGATTTGCTTCTGAATCAGGGTTTCACACTCTAAGCTGACTAACTGGCCTAGAAACCAGTTCTGTCTTTTGCAATGCCTTATAAGTCATCTATGTTTGTGAAGTACACAAACATGTTCTACCTGCTCTGACCCTACCAAATAAACTGTTTTAGCAAAATGCTTACATGTAAGGCTTTTATATATTTTAAAATTCTTCTGCAATCCCAAGAATAGTTATATTAGGAACAATATCACTGAGAAATATTAAATTGTTTTAATATATTACACAATGGAGTAATTCAGTTTCAAAGACTAAACCATATATTGTTCTTCAGAGAGCAGACAAGTGGCCACCTTGAGAAGACAATTCTATTTCTGTCCCAGAGAGAACAGGAGTTCCAGGTTCCCAGGAATGAATTCTCTCAAGCCCACCCAGGATGCCTGCCATGCCCAGCCAACATTCTTTCCAGTTTCCTACCCAGCTGGGTATCCCCCGTTGGCTTGGGTGCCCATGATGCCCGCTGCCTCCAGGTCTGCTTTGCAATGATCATCATCTCTTCTACATATGTTCCCTCTCCACATTCTAGCTCTTCTGTGTGGTCAGACTGGCATGCCCTGGAAGCTCAGTGAGTTCCCTCTCCTCTGGTAGCCTGTCACCCTGTTTCCTGACAACCTTCTAGAAAGTGTGAGCCTCAGTTATTTCCACTTAACCACCTCCTGATTACTTTTGTGATAAATTAAAGAAAAACTTTAGACAATTTCAAATTTACTAAAAAGTTCTAATACTGTACACTACATAGAGCATGTTTTCCCTAAATTATTTCACACTAAGTCCCTGACATGATGATCCTTCATCCCCAAGTATTTGTGTATATTCCTACAAATAAGGACTTTCTCTTACATAACCATTCTACAGCTTTCACTGGATAGTCACAGTCATATTGCTTTCATCTAATTCTCACATCCCATTTGTGCTTTAACCAGGGTCTCATTAATGTCCTCTACAGCACAAGGGGTTAATTCAGAATTATGTGCTACATTTAGTTGCCATTATCTCTCTTTTTTTTTTGTGGGTACCGGGGGTCGACCTCAGGACCTCACGCACCAGCAGGCGCCCGTGCCGCTGAGCGATATCACCGGCCCTTTTTTCGGATGTGGGTTCCAGGAGTCGAACTCGGGCCCTCGCACTTGCCGGGCAGGTGCTTACGCCGCTGAGCCATCTCACCAGCCCTAGTTGCCATTATCTCTTAATCCCCTGCAATCTGGAATGATTCTTCAGTCTTTCCTCAGTGTCATAGTTCTGGTATTCTCAAAGTATATAGGCCAATTATTATATAGAATACAAGCTCCCCATTTTTGTTTGTCTGTCGTTTTCTCATGATGAGATTTCGCTGATGTTTCATTGGTAGGAATAACACAGAAAAGTGCTCTGTACTTCTAATTACATTTTATGAGTTGGCATGCTATTATCATTTATCCCATTACTGATGATGTTATTATTTGATGAAGGTGATATCTGCCAGGCTTCTCGATGTTAAGTTACTCTCCTTCCTTTTGAAATTAAAAAAAAAAAAATCTTATGTAGGAGATAATGTGGAACTATATACTAACATACCATTTCTTATCAAATTTTCAATGCATTCTTTTTTTATGTCAGAGTAGACCCATGGGTTCTTCAGATTGGGTTATAATACATAACTATCATTCATTTTGATGCTCAAAATATCCAAATTTTGGCTGGCAGTACTTCCTTTCAACCTAGCTCCGATATCCTTTCAATTCTTACTGATATCCTCATCATTCCTTGAGAATATTCTTACACTCTAACATAAGATGTTCAAGACTTAGCTTGTATTTTCTTTTATCCAGAGCTAGAATCACCTATTTTATTAACAAGCCCTGGTTTCTTTAGGTATTTAGAAGCTAGTATCTGGGTGCTATATGTGGTGTATCATTGTCGCAGGACCTTTCAGTAGACAGCTGGGAAGTATGTATGCACACAGCCTTTCCCATACATCAGTGTATATTTACTTCTGTTTATTCACCCATTCATTCATCCATCTTGAAAAACAATGAGTTTATACTACCTTTAATTCTGATTAAACATCACTGGGTCCACTTTAGTTTTCTTCTTCTCTATATTTATGGCTCACAGCCCCCTTGAACTCAACACGTCTAAAATGAAAAACATCATCATCCCTGCCTCACCAACTCTGTTCTCTCTTTTGAATTTCCTGTCTCATTTAATGGACCTACCAGTAATCTTGCTGCCCAAAGCTGATTTCTTCTAGATTTTCCTTTCTATTCTTCCATCTCTAATTATTCACAAAGTGCTGCATTTTCTACCTCTTCACTATCTGTAGTCATGCACCATCTCTTTATCCACTAGTTTGCCACACTAGAAGAATTAGACCCTCTTACTTCTCACATAGGCATTTATAACCACTTTCTCCTATGTTCTAAAATTTATAGTGGCTTTGAATTACATGCAGAATAAAATCCAAAGACCTTACTATACTGTTCCAGACCTCATCATGACCAAAATACCCTCTCTACACAATGTGATGGACAGAGATACACTGCCTCCTTGCCATTACAAACATGCCAAGCACATCACTGCTTCACACCCTCTCATATGTGCTTTCTCTGCTGCGATTCTCTCCCCATACACCTGTGTGGCTTGCTCACTCATCTTTGGGATTTTTCCTCAAATATTTTCTCTGTAAAGCTGTGCTTGATTGTCATGTAAAAATAGTAACCCTCCCTCTTCACTTTATTTGAAGATGTAACCATTATTAATCTCTTACATTGTATCTGTTTGTCTGCTGCCAGTCTCCCCAAGGTAAATTCCAAAGGTGCATGGATTTTCCTAACACCTGGAACACTGAACATAATATCTGCTGAATGAAAACGTTTCAACATGGTCTTCTTAATAATATTACACAGTGGCTTAATATGTAATATTATATCATAATTAATTACATAATCACCTTTATGTTATTAGGTTGCTTCTATTTTTTCATATTATTATAGATATTGCTACCATGAAAACAAATAGTGTGTGTGTGTAGTTTTCACTTATTTTTAATAAATTTCTAGAGATCATTGGGTTATAGAGTCTATCTTTATTATTAGGTTATTTACTGCTTTCCAAAATAGTTATAATATTTAAAAATTCCAAGAGCAATAATTGTATAAAAATTCTTTCATTTTTCTGAATAAGATACAAAATTCAACTTTTAAAGGTATGGAGGGTTTGGGCGTGATCCACCCTCCCCAACCCACCCTCACTTTTTGTACTGGGGGTTGAACCCAGGCCCTCATATATGCTAGGCAATTGCTTTCTGAAACAGAGCTACCTCTCCAGCTCTTTTTGAAAATTTTATTTTGAGACAAGGTCTTACTAAATTGCCCAAGTTGATCTCAAACTTTTGATCCTTTTGCCTCAGCCTCTGAAATAGTTGCTACTACAGGAATTTGACATACTCTCCAGTTGAGATTTTCTTCCTTTCCACTCCTGTCTTTATTCTCCCAGCTCCCATCTGCCCTTAATAGATAGTCACCATTACTTGTTTCTTAAATATCCCTCTAGAGTTTGTATAAATACAAAGACTATAGCTCATTTCAAACATCCAATATTTCTTATTTTTTTCCATTTTGTACATAGTCTATCTCATTCCTTTTTTGCAGCTACATGGAGTTGCAAAGTACCCAATCACATACATGGGCCATAATTTAATTTTAATCTTCTAATACTATTTAGGCTATTCCCACTTCTTACTAGCACAACAAATAGAATGAAGAATAACCTGTATTTCAAATGTATGTATGTATATCTGCAGGATAAATTTCAAGAAGTGGAAGTGCTAAGTCAAGAGTTAATGTGTTTAAAATGTACCCAGACACACATTTGTATCTACACACTACCAAAGTGCTCTCTATGGGGTTGTGACAACTTCACCAAAGTAAAAGATTGCTTGTTTTCTCTCACCTTGATTTGTTCAAAATCAATGATATATGTGTTACTTTAATTTACATGTATCATGAGATGTTGAACCTCTCTTCATGTTCCTTTTTTCTATGAACTGTGTGCTCATACCCTGTGCCCATTCTTATATGTACTGGGTCGTTGCTCTTTTTCCTATCAATTTCTAGGAGTACTTCCTGTATCAAATACTGCCTTTTTGTTTATTAATTACAACTATATATTCCCAATTTGCTACTTAACCTTACCAGGCAGGTTTGATAGCATTTATTAATATTTTATTCTGGAATTTATGGATGCTGAGTCACAGAAAAACCATCCACCAAGGTAACTTTTCCATAGTTTTTCTAGAGGTTTAATGGCTTTAGTTTGCATGTTTAAATCTCTGATCCATTGAGAATTTAGTTTTTTGCCAGGCAGGTAATCTGCTTTGCCTATACCATTTATTGTATGGTTCATTTTCCAGAGAAAGAGAGACAGAGAGAGAGAGAGGTAAATTCATGTATATACTTGGGAACACTGATCTATTTATTACATCAAGAGGAAACCCATTTAATCTAAAATTAACTTTCCTCCCCTCCTCCCTTCCTCCCTCCCTCCTTCTTTCCTTTCTCTCTTTCTTCCTCCCTTTCTCTCTTTCTTTCCTTTTCTTTTTTCTTTCCTTTCCTTTCCTTTCCTTTCCTTTCCTTTCCTTCCTTTCTTTCTTTCTTTCTTTCTTTCTTCTTTGCAGTGCTCCGGGGATTGAATCCAGGACCTCAGCATGCTAGTCAAATGCTCCACTACTGAACTACATTCTCAGCATAAAATTAACTTTAAAAAGTGGTTTTCATTTGTTTTTGTTTCTAATAGCTAGAGGTTACCTATCTTACGATGTTTTTATATATAATAAAGAAGATAATTTCTTCCTGGGTACAGTGACTGGCTTTCATATCCTGACCTTTGATTTATTGCAGACTCATACCCTTTTTGATCTCTCAAGCTCAATGTCTCACAGGCACCTCCATCTCAATGAGACCCTCACTAGAACTCCAGTTCCCATCATTAGACCTCCTCTAGTCCCCTCCCAAAATAACCACCCTCCCACAACTCCACAGTCAGCCGTTAGCCCCTCTTCCTGTCATCCCATATCTAACCACCAGCAAGTTCTATGAAATTTTACTTCTAAAATAGATTCAGAATTCAGAATTTCTCTATTTTCCACCACTTCCCTATTAGCATTCTGGTCCAGGTCACCAGTCTGGCGGGTCTAGATTCCTGAAATAGCCTGAGTTGTTTCCTGGTCCCACTCTTGTACTTCCACATTCCATTTTGATCTACAGCAGCAGGAGCAATGTTCTTAAAGCAGAGATCAGATGACATCCATTATATGCTCTCATTGAAGACTTGAAGGCTTCTCCTTGTCCTTGGAATGAAGTCTAAACTCCTGGTGACCTACCTCCTCCCTGTCCTAGCTGCCAGGCTCACTAAGCCCCAAGTGAAAGAGCCTTACTCAGCTCCTTAAACACACCAAGCCCATCTTTTTCTTTGCAGTTGTTAAGCAAATCTTTTCCCTGGAAAGTGAATTTCCAGAGCTTCTCCAGGCTGGCTCCACCTTGTCCTTCGAGTCCCACCTCTAAGGTCTTCTTTCTAGGCTTTCCTGATTGCTCATTCCAAGGTGACCTTGACCCTCCTCCCAGGTTATTCCATACTTGGCATGGCATTATTTCTCATAACAGCAAACGTTCTTTGAGCACTTATCATGTGCAGGCTCTCTTCTAAATGCTTTGTGGGGATTATCTCATTAAGATAACAGTTACATACAAGAATACCATCACAATCTCCATTTTATAGATGAGAAAGGTAAAGCAGAAAGTAGTTAGGTAATTTGTTCAAAGTCACATAGATATAAACCAACTAAAATTATCTGGCTTAATGTATTACAGATCTCAGCCCCATTGGAATGAACTTTTTTTTTTTGTCTTTTTGAGACAAGATTTCACTATGCAGTTCAGGCTGGGGTTGAACTCATTTTGTAGCCCAGGCTGTCCTTAAACTCACAGCAATCCTCCTGCCTCAGCCTCCCGGGTGCTGGGATTACAGGCGTGTACCACCACGACTGGCTGAAATGAACATGTTGACAGAGTTGATTCCTTGTCTCTTTTGTTCATTGTTCACATGTTATTTGTTATGGCACACATGTTATTTGTTTTTCTTTTAAGATAAAAGATGTTAATGTATGAGTTGTTTTTTCTAAACTAAAACCTCATTATTCAGATTTAATTGTAGTGTTGGTACTTTGGAATAAATAAGTGGGTTTTGGGTTTCAGTTTGGGCACTTGGTCTCTAAAAGGTTTGCCATCACCGCACTATACCCATAAGCCCGGAATACAACCTGCACAGAAGAGATAGTTCATAATTTTTTAAATGCCTAGTAAGCATTCCGTAAATAGAAGGTAAGATGGCCATCCCCATTCATGTTCTCTATGAACGCTCTGGGCGATGGAGGGCAGCTGGATGCTCAGAAGGAGAGAGAGCCAACTTCAGCTTCACATATTTATGCTGTATTTGTTGTCCTGCCTAAATTTCTTTGCTAGGTATGCAAATTAAAGGCATGGAGCCTATAATCTCCAGAGCCCTTCTTCATTGGTAACCCCCACATGATTGGCTTGGTTATGTGGCTAAGCTTGCATGTGAGCTACCATCACTGCTAAGGACCAGCTATCAGCTCTCTGTCCTCACAGGGAGGACAGACTGAGGGTGGTATCCACAGGTTCTGGAAATGTGAACACCACACCTTAAACCTCTGTTGACACTGTGTTTAGAGCTTAGACACAATAATTAAAAAGCATCTACATGTAACCAATGATGATGAGTAACCTCAAAAAGCTTAGTTAAACAAACCATATCATGAAAAAATTTAACCATTAGTAAATAGAAGAGATGTGTTTTGTATTGATCTTCTATGTCATGATAGCATATAGCTAAATTTGTATTTCATTGGGGCAGGAAGAAAAGTTTTTTTCATTTTGAATAATATTAAACATATAAAAGCTTCTGAGCACACAGTTCAAAATTTTTCATGGCACATGCTTTTTTGCATATATAAATATATAGGAAATATTCCACTAATTACTGAATTGCAGCTTTCTGTAAAATAGGTCACAGTTATAGAAGTACAAAGAATACAATGCAGAATGAAAAATGAGTCTTGTATCTATAAATCATCTCAATATTAGTATTCTCCATGACAAATAAAAACTTTGTGGAGGTTATCTTATTAACATATCCTATTTCCATGACAAATAGACCTTTACAAACCTTGACTGTTATCCATGTACATGTAAGACGCTGGCTAAGAAGACACAATCAATTGCTCTCCATATTCAGTTCACATGATTCCAGAGGCTAGAATCATCATGTATAAACAAAAGATCCATTCTAAGTCCTTTATAACTCCCCAAATTTGAACAAAAATTTGCAGGGTTGTACATGTTCCTGCTTTCCACCAAACTGCATTTTGTTGAGTTTTCCACATACAGACTCTTGTAATTCAAAGCTGCTTTTTCAACCTTGCCTCAAGTTTCCTCTCTTATTAATGATCTTTTCTGAATAAAACAACATTAACACCTTACAAAAGCCAGTGTTCATGACAAGTCCTGCTGAATACCATGCAAATTTCTGGCCCTATAACTGCTGAGTCCTGTGATGTGGGTTTACTTGCTGGTCTCACACAACAAGCATAAATCAACTTCTTGCCCCAGCAAGGTCACTGCTACCCACATACCATGTCCGCCTTCAGGGCCTTCTCAGCCAAGGCCATGAATGTGAATCTGTGCATACAGGGCCACTCCAGCATGTGACAGACAATGCAGGCTGTGGAACACACTAGGCTTGGGGCTCTTCATAGATCCACTGTTATCAGTCCTCAGATCCTGTCTCCCTGAGCACTTGCTTTCTGCCCACTGCCCAACCTGCTGACAGGTATTCCACTTCTATTCACCACTGAGCCATCTCACCCAGCTGGCTGGGAAAAGCCATACTGATCAAGGGGCATGTGTATGGGGCCTTCACTAAGTGTCCGGGCTTCATTTGGTCTATCTTGTCTTAAAGTTTGTTTTTATCCCCTTGGAAGGCTAATGCTGAACAGCAGCTCCCAACCACACTTGGAAACCATTTGTGCTTTAATGTCACTGCATTTTACTTGTAAGTTTCAAGAATCTGTAAGCCCTTAGTACTGTTACACTTACTTCTTACTAATACTACTATCACTAAGCATGTGTTTGTAATGGTCACACTTTGAAAATGTCTCATCTATAGTAGGTACACAAGTAAATTTGTTGAATTGAATTTTCTTCAGCTATAAAACAGAAATGAATCTATGACAAATTTTTCAACACCATAAAAATAAAAGTATTAAAATAAGTTAATGTACTAGAGTATCAAGTAGTACAGAATACA
This sequence comes from Erethizon dorsatum, assembly GCA_028451465.1. Taxonomy (NCBI): domain Eukaryota; kingdom Metazoa; phylum Chordata; class Mammalia; order Rodentia; family Erethizontidae; genus Erethizon; species Erethizon dorsatum. The sequence continues at coordinate 61,084,595 of CM051828.1, forward strand.
ATAAAAATTGATTAGTCCTATTTAATATCTTAATGCTTGTAATATCCGAAAAAATTCCAGAATGCACTTCAAACATGCATAACCACCTCTAGTCTACAGGATACTATTTAATGGTTTTAATATTACAGTATTATATTTACATCTCTATCTATTTATCTATCTATCTAGTTTTACTATTATGCAGAAAATTTTTGGACATAGGACTGACAGCCAATCCTAGCTACCTGGGGTTCCCTTGTGCCTTAGGGCCTGTCGGTCAGAGGCAGAGAGAGCCTACTTTTATTTCTGCTAGCAAGTGTAACATTAACAAAGATCTCAGTGTCTGGCCAACCATTTTGCAGAGTCCAAGGGCAGGAAAGAGGTACCCAGATTACAGATTCAGCTTGCACCCTACACTGAGTAGTTCTAGAGCCAAAGTAGCAGCACTGGTATCAGCTCCTAGCTGTGGCTCAGGAGGTGCTGGGAGAAGTACAGGAGATTTCTGGCTGTTGGAGATAGTAGCTCTCAGTGATGTGGCTCCTCAGTGTTGCTTAAAAGTTCAGCCCAGAGTTTGCTCCTTAAGTTTTCCCAAGGATTGGATATGCCATTTAAAATCTTTCATTAGGGGCTGGGGATATAGCTCAGCAGCACAAGCACCTGCCTGGCAAGTGCAAGGTCCTGAGTTTGATTCCCAGGAAAAAAATCTTTCAATAAATCTCCTTCTGTTTAAGTTGGATGGAGTAGACTTTTTTGTCACTGAGCCTGATGCATTCATTACACAGTCACTTAATGAGAAGTAGAGTTATGGGGTAACATAATTCTATACACTCTTCCTGAGACTAAACTATACAACAACTAAAAGGAAAAAGCAAAATCAAACAATTTATTGTCCACTTTTGTGGAAATACTGTATCTCTCTGAGACACAAATGAAATAAGGAATGAGCCAGTTCACTCATCTAGCTTAGAAGTTCCTAGAGACTGGGGATCAAATTAATTTGTTGGATCTAGGCCTTTTAATATATAAACATTGTTTTAAATTATTATAAATATCTACAGCAAAACATCATTTATAATGTGTCAAGAATTACAAAACTTCTACATGAGAATGACACTGACAGCAAAGAAAGAGTGCACCGTGACAATTTTTATCTTACCTCTCATTTGTTGCTTAGCACAATTTTTCCAAAGACAACTACAACTAAAATATTCCTCAGCTAAGATGCCAAACTTATAAGAACAGTTTTGTGATGCTAAGAGAAAGCTTTCACTATCTGCAACCAATTGTTAAAATGCCTAGTTCCCATATAGCCAAATAATATTTTCAGACATATTGGAGAAGGCACATTCTTTCAATAGTATCATCTTAGATCATAAAAAACTATAGCATATAGTTACTCACAAAAAGAAAGGTAATCACTCAGAAGAGGCTTACTATGAATAGGGCCCTTACATGCAGATAGTATCCTAAAATGACTTAGAATATGTGATAATGCTGGTATGTAGTTAAAAAGCCCAGCAGCAGAGATAAAGGATAGATTCATCCTAGAGGTTGGAATAGCACAGTTCTACTGAGGCCAACAGAAGGATTTCTCAGGTTAGCTTGCTTCTACAGAAATGTTTTTATGACAGTAAACAATGAAAGTATCTACAGATGGAGTCAAGTCACCAGTGATACTGAGTGACAGGAAAGAAATGGTAAATAAGAAAACAAATAAGGAAAGTTTTACCATATAACAGTTTAGAGAAAGGACCTTTTCCTGGGACTATATAAAACCAGTTTTTAGATCCTGTATCTAGCCGTGATTACTGAAGCTGGTATCAACTTTATAATGCTTCAAGATGAATTTGTGCTTTTTTAAATATTGTATTTCTTAGTATCTAATACCAATCTGCAAAAAGGGAATGTATTTCCAGGAATATCTGGAAAAATGGCTAATTCTAAGACCAGGGCAGGAAATATACAAAATGATCCCAGGACAACTTGTAGTACCAGAAGGTAAGAAAGTATACAAAATAGAACAAAACAAAAAACCCACCATGATAAGAGTATGTCAAAGGGATACAAGGTTCAACTGAAAGAACTCTCAGTGACAAAAGCTGGAACAATTTGAGCAAAAACATGAATGAAATAGTAGTGAATTATAACTCAAAGTATAAAATAAATATTCATGAGCCATAGTGACATAAACAATTAAATAAATACTTAAGCAGGGGAAAAAGAGGCAAACTTCCCATGCAGGAGAAGTCCAAGTAATTACTCTACCATCATCAAGGACGATCAGAACTCCCCATCCTTTGGGGATGAGCTCTGCATAACAATTTCCTTCCAAGGACTTCTGGATGGAAAGAGGGAAAAAAGTAACTTACAGTGTAGAAACCTGACAAACACTACTACAGCTATGTGATCAAGGATAACATCTACAGTGATAAGTCAGTTGATAGTACATATATATGACATGACCTGATGGAAATTGTACTCCATCTCTATGGTCTTCTTCCCAAAACACGTAACTCTAGTCTCGTCATGTGCAATCACTCCAATTAGGCGGGTACTACAAAATTACTGACAAGTACTGCTGAAAATGTTAAGGTCATTAAAAAAATTAGTCTGAAAAACTCTCACAGCCAAGAGTTGCCTAAGGATACTGCAGGAACAAGCACAAAGTGGCATCCTGGATAGGATCCTGGAGCAGAATTAGGTAACATTATATAATCATTAAGAAAATGTGAATAAGGCATGGACTTCATTTAATTAAAAAAAGCACATCTACATGTTTTCCAAAAGTAGACTATATTTTTGTGAGGCTTATTATTTCAGTTTATATAGATGATAAATGTTGTATTGATTCTAGGAGCCCCTGTCCCACAACTGAGGCCCCTTGTTGAGATCTGGTAATGAATACACAGGAGCATCCTTGAGAATATCTAAAGAAAAGAGGTTTTCCTCTTTAGGAATACAGTGAGTCAGAATATGAAGAGTTTTCTCTCTCATTTGTTTTGTTTTGTTGGTACTAGTCAAAATTAGACTTTTTTTGTGTGTGTGTGGGTACCGGGGGTCGACCTCAGGACCTCACGCACCAGCAGGCACCCGTGCCACTGAGCGATATCACTGGCCCTTTTTTCATATGTGGGTTCCGGACTCAGGATCTCTTGCTTGCCAGGCAGGCGCTTATGCCGCTGAGCTATCTCACCGGCCCAGACATTATTTTTAAATTAAGTTTATTATGCTTTTTCCAAGTCATCATATCACCATGTACTCTGAATATGCCCAATATTTATTAACTGATGGTGATGAGAAATGTGATTATTAGAAAGTACTCTCTCCCTCCAACCCTCCTCTACCACACTTACTGAGTGCTGTCCTATCCCAATCCCTACATTGTAAGCAAGGGATGTAAACCTGAATGAAATAATTTCTTTTTCTTTTTGGTACTAAGGCTTGAACCCAGGTCCTTCACACTACATTCCCAGACCCTTCTTATTTTTAATTTAGAGAGAGGGTCTCACTGAGTTGCCTGGACAAGGCTTGAATTTGTGATCTTCCTGCCTCAGCTTCCTAGAATGTTTAGAGTGCAGGTATGTGCCACCATGCCCAGCTGAAATGAATTTCTTATACTGCGGGATCTAAAGAAAGACAAACATAGATGATATTTAAAAGTAGCTCATGAGATATGCTCCAAAGTAGAAAAAATAAAGATACTAAAAATAAAAAAACACAAAAACCACCAAATGTTGTTAAGGGCATGGGGCATATGTTGCCAGTAGGGCTGTAAAGTGGTACAGCCACTCTCAAGAACAGCTTGGAAGTTTCTTCTACAATAAACATTAGTTTGGTCACGGAGATTGCACAATACAATAACTGGACCCTTGGGTACTTATTCAGAGAAATTTAAAATTATGTTCAAACAAAAACTTATATACAAACATTCATAGCAAATTCGTTCGTAACAGCTGCACTGATTTGCCCAGATGTCCTTCACCAGGTAAGCGGCTAAACAAACTGCATCCAGGCATACCATGAAATATTACTCAACAGCAACAAAAGGAACAAACTGTTGACACGTACAAGAAGTTGAATGAATCTTTAGGGAATTATGCTGAGTTAAAAAAGCCAAATGTTAAATATTGCATCTTTATACAACATTTATGTAACATTCTTGAAATGAGAAAATTAGAGAAATAGAGAACAGATTAGTGGGCTGGGGCTGAGGAGGTGTTGGGAGGGAAGTGGGGCAGGAAGGAAGTGGGCGTAGCTATGAAAGGGCAATAGGAGGGATCTCTGCAGTGTTGAAACTATTCAGCATCTTCACTGAGTATATATGAACATACATATGTAATAAAATTGCACAGAATTACACACTCACATTCCCACCCACACACCCAAGGAAGTAAAACTGGAAATCTGAATGAAACTGCATCAAGATGATACCTTGGTTTAATACTGTATTAATTATTTTGCAAAATTTTACCATTAGGGGAAACTGAGTAAAAGATACATGGAATTCCTCTGTATTATTTTTTGTAACTGTATAATTATTTTAATAAAAGGCAAATTAAAAGAAAAAAAAACACCAAAACAATACATGACGTTAAAAACTTACTGAACACAATTATGGCACACACTATCAAACTATCCTTGTGGGCTCTGTGTTGGACAGTAAAATTACTACTGTTTCCACCATACAACCACCAGCAAAATACAAGACACAGACTCAGTGAACACCTTTACCTCACAACTCTGATAGCACAGCAAAGTTAAACATCTGTGATACACAGGCTTTGCCTTTTAATCACATCTGACCTGGGATCTTCCCAAGTCACATTCCTCCAAGGACCTCATGAGCCACTCACATTCACTGCTGAGGAAGAGCAAGGAGATGTGTCCGAACACCTGAGGTGGGATCAGACACAACGGCCTCAATCCCAAGGCTGCATTCTCTGTCTTCTGCATCTGGCCAAAGGTGTAACACCAACGTGTGTGAATGGCAGTTCCACAGTTATGTCTGACCAGAAGTGAGCTTCCTACCTTTCTTTTACACTCTTCCTGTCTCATTTCATGTTGATATCTATTTTTTCATATCTTTACACTTTCATAAAATCATTTCTATGTCTAGTTTAAAAAGAAACAACAACAACTCAAATTTCCTCATTTCCTCATCCTTTGATCCATACTGGGAGCAGGCAGGGAGGGTTAACAGCAGCTGGGAATAATACTCTGCTCCTGTTCAAGGCCTTGTAGTTCTGTTCCTTTGTGACAGACAGACAGACAGACAGACAGACAGACAGACAGACAGACACACACACACACACACACACACACACACACACACACACACACACAGGGATCCTTTCCTTGCTGCCTAGAGAGCCAAAAGAGCAAGAGGTGGCAATGAAACATTTATATTCGCTTCCTATTTTATCGGAATCTAAGAATACTGACTTTTGCCTCAAAATGTCTTTTATTCATCAAGAAATAATACACTAACAATGTTAATTTGCCTAATTCCTGATTACAGACACCTATTTTGACAGCTAGGTTCTAAGTGAAGCCAACACATGACTGCTATCAAATAAAAATTATTTGTATTTTTAAAATTATCTGTACTAGGGCCGGTGAGATAGCTCAGTGGCATAAGCGCCTGCCTGGCAAGCGCGAGGTCCTGAGTTCGACTTCCGGTACCCACATACGAAAAAAGGGCCGGTGATATTGCTCAGTGGCATGGGCACCTGCTGGCACGCGAGGTCCTGAGTTCGACCCCTGGTACCCACAAAAAAAAAAAAAAAATTACCTGTACTAGTGGTGGTTCTCATTAGAGTTTGTTTGTTTATTTTCTGGGTACCAGGGGTCGACCTCAGGACCTTGTGCACCAGCAGGCGCCCATGCTACTGAGCGATATCAGCGGCCCTTTTTTTGTATGTGGGTACCGGGAGTCGAGCTCAGGACCTCGCGCTTGCCAGGCCGCTTATGCCGCTGAGCCATCTCACCAGCCCTGTTTTGTTTTTTTGAGACAGGGTCTCACTATTGTAGTCCAGGCTAGTCTTGAACTCACTATGTAGCCCAGTCTGGCCTCAAACTTGCAGCGATCCTCCTGTGCCAGCCTCAGGAGTGCTGGGATTACAAGCATGCACCACTATGCTCAGCCCCATGAGAGTTAATGACTGAGAATATCTGTTTATATGCTATAATGGGTAGTTCTAGATGACTGCTGTTCTAGTTAGCACAGAACGTGAGATAACTTGGTGCTACAGTTACACAGGCAAACTGCCTCATGCCCTTGTTGGTTTTAATGCTCAGAGGCAAACAGAACTGGTTTTAAGTTCCAGCTCAGCCTGGGACAGGTCTTCATTCTCTGGCCCCTTCAGCTAATTCCTCTGGACAATGGGGACCTCATGCCCACCCACTGGGGGACTGGCCTTTCCAGAACTATTGTGCACAATGACTCCAAAAGGCCAAGGAATGAACAGGTATTTTGAGTATTTTATTTCATTAGTTCCTCTAAACAAAAAAGCAAACAAGCCAAAAAAAAGGAAAAACAAAATACAAAGAACAAGCACTTGGGATATCCCCTAGGTTCTCAACCAAGCTCCTTCTCTCCCTCTGAGTGTGCGGTCAAATTAAAGTGCTGCAGGGAGGAATACAGAGGATTATATTATGCTGATATTCTTTGGGCTAAGAACAAAACATTTTATGATTTCAATTTAAAATAAAAATAAAATAGATTAGAAGATAATACAGAAAATAGTTACATGGGAAGAACAGTTTTTCTATTTTTGTAAATTTTGAAACCTGTGTCACTAGATTGCTGTTATTTAAAGTTATACTAAAATAAATACTAATGGCTATCACTTCCAGGGTCACATTATTCAATTCACAAGATGAGCATGAGCAGACAGCAAAAGAGTGTACTGTTGAGCAATGTTGCTTAATACACAACACGCGAGTTTTGCCAAGCTAAGCCCGTGCATGGGTACCATGTGTTAACTGTCAAATTTCAGAAGCAAAACTTTACCCTTTGTTTGAAAGAGATGGAAAGGTAGTTCATCTTGGTATTTTACTATGGGTAAGGTGGATCACAGTATAGGACATATCACAAGCATATTATAATGTTAAGTATTTTATGGTGTGTAATAGAAAAGGTTGTGAAGAACGTTTCCTACCTTCCCCCTCCTTCATTTCTCTAAAAATAGTCCATTCCAAAAGGTTTAACTCAAATGTGTTCCATTTGGGTGCTGAGGAGGGGGATGTGTGTGCAGATTTCTCTTACATCTGAGACTCCTGCAAAAATATCTGGCAGTACATTCAGTTCTGTGTCTTAAACCCTCACAGGGCCAATTCTAAAATAATACTATAAATGCTCATGGTTATCATCACCTAACTAATCTAAAGCAATAAAATATTTGGCCCTTCAGTTTTCTCAGATCATCCTGAAGCAACAGCTGACTTTTGGACTCTGGTTTCATTAGAAAGACTTAGTTTGTCATGGAGTAAGTTTCATTGTAAATCAAGGAGCTGTACTTCACTAGCCCTTTAGAAAATACACCACAATTATAAATGAACACTACTATGTTCATTTTTTGAATTTTTGGCAAATCATGTATCCTGAAAAGTCAAATAAGAAATCTTTATCAAGGCTGGGGTTGTAGCTCGTGGTAGAGTATGCACTTAGCATGTGTAAGGCCCCAGTTCAACCCATAACACACACGCATACACCCATATACATGAATAAAAAAATGAACTCATTTCTTTTTTACATGTCCCAAATAAATAAAATCTAAATCTGTTTTTTGAGCTATAAATTTCCTCTTTCGCTATCTTCCTTGATGTGTTTATTGTGATGATTCATGATTTCAGTATTTTTTGTTAGTTTAAAATTTTGCATAATATTTGTATGTTTTTCACAATAATTTGATTAATATGTTAAATATCAAACCATCGGGAGATAAGACTCATGTGATTATGAAGAAAAGCTTAAATTCTTATTTTCAAAAGCTATTTACAGATTGACCATAATACAAATTTTCCTTAAAAACTATTGTTAAAACTAAGGGCATAAAGAATTCAAAGCTCCAAGACTTTAATCTTTCCTCGTCCACTGTTACAAGGCCTCGGAGTGGTTACAAGTCCTGCTTCAAGGAGCCCACTTGGCACAAGTCAGGATCAGTGGACCTGGGTGCTACTAAGGATGGCTGGAGACTCAAAAAAATAGGTTTCCATCCCAATTCTACCATCCACGTGACCTATGGGAGCGGTCAGACATGTGCGTGACCCCAACTGGGGTATCTCTGCCTCTTCAGTGCTCCCTCCTGCTCTCTGAAGCCTCATCCCTGCCTCTTCTCTTAGGGTGTCCAGGGCTGCTCTCACAGTCTATAAATCTCTTTTTTTTTTTTTTTTTTAAATGTGGGTACCAGGAGTTGACCTCAGGACCTTGCACTTGCCAGCAAGCACTTGTGCCGCTGAGCAATATCACTGGCCCTTTTTTTCCTTTATGTGGGTTCTGGGAGTTGAACTCAGGACCTCACGCTTGCCAGGCAGGCGCTTATGCCGCTGAGCCATCTCACCGGCCCCAAAACTCCTTTTAAGAAGGCTTTGGATTCAGTATGATGGTGACATTGGGACTTCCTCCCAGTGGATATAAGTCTTTTGCTTTTCTCAGTCGCAGGAAATAATAAATGGATTTGATCTACAGCCCACATGAACAAGAATCTAACAGATGAGGTCAGCCACATAGGTGCACAGAAAGAGTTCAGGAGGCCATTGGTTACATGATTTGTAGCCATGCAGAGGAAGAAGTTAGTGATGTCTTCTTTTCTAGACCAATCAACCAATAAATACCTGTAAAGCCTGGGTATTAATGGCCAAGCTGGGGCAGCTACACTCCTCAGAAGGGAGCTTCAGATTGCTCTAGACTATAGTAAGTACGTCTGTCATGTGGACAGTCAACAATGGTGTTTATAGCAAATTAAAATCCACAAAGTACTTTACACAACTTTGTAACACTATAAAACAATGTGTAAAGTATATTACTCTTTCTGTTTAGCGCTGAAGAAACTAAAGCTGAGAGCAATTAATTAAGTTGCCCAAAGTCACATGCCTGTGTTGAGACCAGAGCTGGCACTGGAATTTAGAGCCTTTGATTACAAATTCTGGGTTCTTTCCCACGCTCCTCTACTGCTTTTCTCAGAATTGACATTAAGTGATGCTTTTATCCATATTTTAATTTTTATGCTTTACAGTTTCTTCTTCTGGGGAGCTTCTGTTTTTCCCAGTGTCCCTTCTTTAACTTGTGAATCATATATTCTGATATAAAAATTTTCATTTTTATCTTGATTCAAAAATTTGATATGCTACCTGCACCATTTTACAATTCAATATATTTGAGAGCTGGAGTCTGCAGAGAAAACCTGACATTTCAAAATATCACATCATTTTACTGTATGTGACAGAAGCTATTTTATCTGAAAATTAATATATGAATATACTCAGCACTATAATTTTACATTACTTCTGCATGTGGTTAAAAAACGCATAAGCTCAGGCTTATGTGTATTTTGATGTGCAGTGTAGAGGGTTAAAAGTGTAGTAAAACTGTTGCTGAAAGTTCTTTTTTATCCTTTGTAGAAAGTACAAGGAAAACTTGTACTTTCATAAAGAAACTTTCCTACTTATATAGATCAGAGGTTGGCAAACTATGGCCTATGGGGCAGATTCCGCCTGCCACTTGTTTTTGTAAATAACATATTACTGGCACATAGTCACACCTACTTACTTACATATTATTGTCTATATGGTTGGTTGCTCTTCGTACCCTGAGTGTTCGCGACAGACTGTAGTATGCCCACCCAGTTTAAAATACTGTTTGTCAATACTTGGTGTATATAAATAAAAAAAAAACATGAAAGTCAAGACCTACTGTGCTAGGCATCTTAGCTTTGTTATGTCAATTTTCTAAATAAACGTATTCCTGTGCAGTGGATATCAGGTAAGTCTCTACCACCACCTTCACACTTGTAATTATTAAAACCCTCACACTATTTTATCCTTTTCTGATGGAAAAGTAAGCATCAAGAATGAAATAAAATTCTTCCTCAAGTAACCTGGCAGAAATGGGGTCCTGTGAGATATGCCTGCATCTTTTCACACAGCTGCTGTGATCCTTTAAAGGAAGAACCTTAGCCCTTTTATTTTTATGAATTAATCATTGAGTAATTTTCAAAGTGCTAAACCCACTTTTGCAAATAAGTGTAAAAAGAGGGGACATTTTCTACGTTAGGATGAGTGATCCAGGAAGTAGCTGGGCCCTACAAATTCTTGGCTACTTGACAATATGGTTAGATTAGTTTATCCTTTAATCCCAAAACAAGCCATAAAAGAAACCAATAAACATCCTCCATTTAAAATGTTTTCCATTTTCCATTTCTATTTTGCTAAACAGAAATGAATATACACATTCATGATATGTATTAATATATCCTAAATTAATGACTCCTAAACAGGTGCTGCTTTCAGGCAGTTTATCCAAGAAAAGCAACAGCAATATGAACAGTTCTGTTAAATTATTCTCTACCCCATAAGATGATGATTCCTGTTGTGGCTGAAGAAAAAGATTTCCTTACCTAATTTTTAAAACACTAAGGGGAAAATATCCTAAATAGCCAAAATCTAGCTCAAAGAATCATCAAAAGATGGCTAGTTTAAAAAGGAAAGCTATCTCTATTTTTGAGTCTCTTGTTTTTAAAGGTAGATCTGAACAGCATGCAGGGAGCTCCTGTATTTTAACAGGGCCATTCTAAATTACATCCCATGACAGCATGAGTGAGTTCACGTAAACACAGCTAGTGGTATCATGAGTAACAAAATCTGTCTCCATCAGCCGCCCTTTATCCTGCGTAAGAGACCTGCACGCTAATAGGCAGCTCAGGCTAAGTGTTAACCAGCTACAGCTGGTTTGTGCTATAAAAAGAACTAATGAAAACACAAACGCTAACTTCTCTATTCCACTCTGGACAGCACGTCAAAGCTACACAAAGACAGCCTTTTCCAAGTGCTCTCAGTGAATGAACCGGCCAGGTCTGGTTCTCTGAAGTTGTTTACTGAACAGTGTGTGCAGGGGACTTAGTAAGCATGCATGGGCAGGGGCAGGGTTTGGGGGAGGGGAAGGTCACATGATCTGGTGAACAAAGCCAATTTTTCTGGAAGATCTTGGATTTAGTTTTGAAAAACAGGAGGCAGAAAAAAAATGTCAAAAGCAGAGAAGCTTCTCAAATACATATACTTACAGTACTTTGGCTTTTATTATATGACTATATTGTTAAGTTTGAAATAAATTAATGTCTTATTAAATATTCTAAATTCTCAAGTAAAGGTGAATCTTGTTGACTTATTTTCCAAGAGGAAGCAATCTTGGGATAAGAAGATAATCATTATTTTAATTCTTCACTTGGCTAAAAAAGTCCAGGCTGGAAGGGACCATAGTGATTTCGCTCTCATCTTTTCATCTCATAGATGGACCAGCCAGGGCTTAGAGGATCCTAGCCAGCTGCAGGCCACATTGCTTGATGGCAAAAAGAATGTGGGTGTGCTGGCATTCATGACTGTTTCTCTATTCTATCTCATGCTAGATGTGGCTTCTTAAATGACACCAAGAATAAAACAAAGAGAGTGCCTGGATTGCTTCATAATATTATGGTGTTTGACCTAACCCACTTTCCCTTTTAATATATAAGGTTACTTGCAGTGTCAACTGAAAATTTAGGGAGTGGTCCTGGCATTTTTTCATGTTCTTGAATAGGCTGAATGTGTTATTCAATGAGCTATTCTGCTGGATAAAAGGTTTCTGCCTTAGCCATGCAGGGCTAATTCATGGTGCCTGAGACATTAATGTGCAGTGCAGATGCTAACTCCTGAGTCAAACCCCTTCTCGCCCCAGGACTCTGGCCCAATACTTCCATCTTCTGTGTGACATACCAGCAGGATGTCCTGTCAACACCTCTAGATCTACCTTCCGTGCACACCCAGGGTGTTTCAAGGGCAGAGCAGGGATAGGAAAAACATGCTTGGATAGATGTGGTTGCCTGTGGTGAGCAGCTGCTTCCCTTTGCCTCACTCTGTCATGTGCTCACCTTTTTTCTTTTCTTTCTATTTTTTTAAGTACTGGGAATAGAACCCAGGGGTGCTCTACTACTAAGCTAACTCTTATTTTGAGACAAAGTCTCACTGAGTTGTTCAGGCTAGCCTCTAACTTTCAGTCCTCCTGCCTCAGCTTACTGAGTAGCTGGGATTACAGGTGTGTGCCACCACACCTAGCTAAGTGTTCACTTTATATTTCCCCCAGAACTAGGGATTGAACTTAGGGTCTTTGCATTGAGGTACACTCCCAGTCATTTAAAAATATTTTTTGAGACAGGGTCTAGAGAAGTCAATAAATTATCCAAGCTGGGCTTGAAACTGCAATCCTCCTGCCTCAGCCTTCCCAAGTGCTGGGACTACAGGCTTGCACACCATGCCTGGCTGTGCTCACCTTTTTAACTAGCCCTCCAGAAGCCTACTACTGGTCACAGCTAGGAGGCCCAGCAGCTCTGGGAATTTCCCAGCTGCTCCAAGTGGCAGATCTCTGACTTCAAGTCTAATCTTTCTTTTAGTCTTTCCCCAGGCTGCTGTTTCTCGGTGTTGTTTTCCAAGTTATTAAAGTGGAAAACTTCAAAGTCATTTTTAGATCCCACTCACTCCCTTACTCCTTGAACCTAAACCATTACCAAATCCAAATGGTTTTTCTTTTATTCAAAAAGACTTTTTGGGGGCTGGTGAGATGGCTCAGCGGCATAAGCGCCTGCCTGGCAAGCGCAAGGTCCTGGGTTCAACTCCCAGAACCCACATACGAAAAAAGGGCCGGTGATATCGCTCAGCGGCATGGGTGCCTGCTGTCGCGCGAGGTCCTGAGGTCGACCCCCGGTACCCACAAAAAAAAAAAAAAAAAAAAAAGCCTTTTTTCGTTTTTCATCCCATCTGCTGAACACCCCTGGCAGGGTTAGCGCACCTCACACTCAACATTCAGCCTTTCAGATCTTCTTATCTCCCCAGGAAGATAGCACTTTGATTATATCAAATGTGATCAGTAGTTTGTCTATAGGATAAACTTTAAAGCCCTTTGCAACATAACCTCAATCTACCTTTCCAATCTCATTTTACAGTGACTTCTGTATCTGAACTTTTACAGTTAAAATATGATGGTGGTCTGGGCATTCAGTATAGACTTGAACACATCATTTATTTATCTCATAAACATTTATGAAGTCTTTACCATTTACCCAGCTCTGTGTCAGACAGTACTGAGGCCTGAGACAAACAGAGGAGTACACACAGATAACAAAGGCACAGTTACTTTGCTTGAAAATATTCAAGTCACCAAGGGGAGACAGATACAGTTGAGTAAGATAGGGCATGAACAGACATGAGGGAACAAAACTTTAAAACAGGTCTTAGAGATTTATAACTTACAGATGAGACGGACAAAGCAGGGAGAGATTATATGAGGTACCAAAGTTGCGCACTGTCAAGACAAACCATGTAAGGAAATACAGAGTCCACCAAAAAAAGGTATATATCAGGAAAAGAAAAACTTGTATAAATACTTTAATAATGAATTTATTGAGATATCATGAGATTAATACATGTTACCTTTGGCCCCTACAATTACAAGAGGTGATCAAAGTGGTGACCATTAGCTTCCAGACATTTATTAGTATGGCGAACTGCTGACGTGTTTATACATTTTTTTGGCAGACTCTATTTAAAAACTAAATGACTCCCACACAAAAGGCCATATATGGACTGAGTCCACTGATAGAAAATGTTCAGAATAGATATATCTACAGAGACAGGAAGTATAGTACTGGTTGCCAGGGGCTAGCGGCCAGAGGGGAACAGGGTGTCGCTGCGAATGGATCTGAGTCTCCTTGTGGGGCAGAGTTGTTCTGGAATTAGATAGTGTGACGGCCACACCACATGGTGAACATAGTAAAAACCAAGGAATTATACCTTTAAAATGGTTTAAATGGTCCAGTTTGTCCCACAACCAAAGCAAAGCTGAATGATCCCATGCTACCATCACACAGAGATCTAATTTGTCCTCTTCAAAAGCCTGTGGCAGTTGTTGCTTTTTTTTTTTTTTTTTTTTTTTTTTGTGGGTACCGGGGGGTCGACCTCAGGACCTCGCGCGCCAACAGGCACCCGTGCCGCTGAGCGATATCACCAGCCCCTATTTTCGTATGTGGGATCCGGGAGTCGAACTCGGGCCCTCGCGCTTGCAAGGCAGGCGCTTACGCTGCTGAGCCATCTCACCGGCCCTGCAATTCTTTATTTCTTACCCTGCTGATACAATTTTCAATTTGTATTCTATTAGAGTGTGTGTGTGTGTGTGTGTGTGTGTGTGTGTGTGTGTGTGTGTATGTGTGTATAATATCCTGTCTTACTAAAAAGATAATTGGGCTTCTTCAGCAGAGACATGATAGCATGTAATTCTCTGGTCAATCACTAATGTAAATTTTCTTCTCTTCCTCCCTTCCGATATTTTTTTTTTCTTTAATAACTCCATATTAAATGAGTGAAACAGAATACCTGTGCTGGGTGAGTGTTACAATTATTTTGTAACCAATGCAATACTAAAGAGTGTGATTGCTCTCAAAGATACGAAAGAACCAAAGAAGAATGTCAAGATCAGTATTATTCTTTTTTATTTATTAGATATGACAACTAAGGTTGAGAGACAAGTTATTTGATCAGTGTTGTACAGGTAGGCAATACCACAGTCCAAATTAAAACACAGGATTCCTAATTATCAAATGACTGTTCTTGCTACAACTTCACAATACTGTGATAGCTTTTCCATATCATTCTGCTTGAGAACTTACTGTAACTCCACATTTCATTAATGTTAAACTTTGATCTTAGCTTCAAGACCTCCAGAGTAATTACTCTGTTTCACCAAGATCATTTCTCTTTACATGGAAACTTCATCTCTGATATTCCTCTTGTCATCTGCCACACCCCCACCCCAATTCTTATTGCTACATCAATAATCCTTTCATACAGTGTAAATGTACTTCAGTGGATTTCACTGATTTGAGATTTGACACAATGAAATCTGGATTTTATGGGTGACATCTCCACATTCATGGACCACACTGTCACCCAGAAAGAACAATGGGCGTTACTCCTGTACTCACATTATATTTTTATATATTTGGGGTTCATATACATGGACTCATCATGTTCATAATAATGTCCACAAGCTTGAGGAATGCTATCATTATGAAGAAACTGAGTCTCAGGGAGGTTAAATAATTCAGGTTAAATTCCAGCTTCTTCTTTATGCTCTCTGATTCCAAGTTCTGAGTACTACAAGATGACTGGCTGGCCCTATCTTTCCTCCCTCCCTCCTTCCTGCATGCATTGTTTCTTCACCACTCAGACCTCCTTCTCTGGAACCAATGTCTTCCTATGGTTCAGTGC
Source organism: Erethizon dorsatum (assembly GCA_028451465.1). Classification (NCBI taxonomy): domain Eukaryota; kingdom Metazoa; phylum Chordata; class Mammalia; order Rodentia; family Erethizontidae; genus Erethizon; species Erethizon dorsatum. Next base: position 61,100,084 of record CM051828.1, read on the forward strand.
AATGTGAGGAATCAAGACTGTGAACCTTATATCTCAAATAGATTTTGTTCCCACTGATGCCAAATACCCTGTAAATTCTGCCTTGGTCAACACCTGTGTGGTTCTGGTCCTGGGCCCATCCTACAGAGCACCCTGTTGGTACCTCCTCCCCCAGGTTCCTGTGAGACATCCTCTTTCACTGCACTCAGTTGGTTCCACTTCTGACCCTCAGCAGAGGAGCTCACACCTGCCTACCCTGGGTGGCACAGTTACTTCCCTTTCAGGCCCTCACTCCCAAGTATGATGAAGAGTTCTAGAAGAGGTAAAGGATGGATACTGTTTGTTTTGATAATGGTTCACACAGCACAAAATTTCTGTGACAACATCAAGGCAAAGACATAGACACAAGAGCAGAAATCTTAGTGTAAAATGTGAATAGTATTCCAAATCAACATGATCTTAGTGAGTACTGACTACTCCTCTAACTGCTTCACACATTCTGAATCACTGCATGCTTCCCAAAAGACCACAACAGACCAATCGTAGTCTTCCCATTTTGTAAGTGATAGACTGACATTAAAATACCTTGCTCAAGGAAAGGATGGAGGAAGGGACACAGATGCAGCTGGCAGGTCTGCCAAGGGATAAGGAGAGGTATGGTGTGGGCAGTGGCAGGAGATGTTGCTGAAAGGATGGCAACGTTCACCCTCAGGAAGGGCAGATGAGGCAGAGTGCAATTCCCCATCTTTCTATCACCATAATAACCTCAAAGGGGCAAGGAGACCATAAAAGAGGAATCATCTGCTCCAGTCTCTCATTTGTGGAGTAGAGTGTTACCACATACCAAATGCTGGGCTAGGTCCTGGGAAATGCAGGCAAGGCAACATTATGCATAGATACTACTAGTCCAACCAGTAGCCTAGAGATAGGAGGAAGGACAGAGAAACAAGAGTTGATGCAAGGAGCTGGGCATGGTGGCACATGCCTATAATCCCAACACTCTGGGAGGCTAAGGCAGGAGGATAGCAAGTTTGAGCCCAGCTTGGGCAGCTTAGCAAGACCCTGTCTTGAAATAAAAAATAAGAAAGGGCTGGGGATGTAGCTGAGTGGGAAGGCCCTGGGTTCGGTCTCCAGATGGGGAAAAAAAGAGTTGATGCAAGGAGCACTTTGCACATTAGAAACTGATCTGGTGAGTGACTATACTACTACTCCTTCCCATAGAAGGCTTCACTTGCTAAGTTAATTCTAACATGATCTGACTGAGTGACCATACTCCCACCCCTTCCCATAGAACACTGCAATTGCTAAGTTAATTCCAGCATGAGAAGCCTTCTTGGAGGGCCACTGTCTAGGGCTGGCCAATCCTCCCCTGAGCACAGTACAAGGTGCAGTCATGTCTGGACTGTGCTCCCAGTACCAACAGTACCTGCTGTTGTATGCAGTACACCTCATGCAAACGGCGGCTGAATAAAAATCTTTCGACTAAAAAAGTGGGAAGGAATAAAATAATTTTTAGGTAACAAAATATGGATTAAAAGAGTTGGTCCATGGGCTAAATCTGGCAAGATGAAATCTAACAAGGATAATAAGCCTGTGCTGCAGTTGGGTCCACAAAAAAAACCAACTCCACAAACAATAACAGAGAAGATAACAGTTTATCAGGATGCAACCCCATGGTAATATCAAGGAGTATCTGTAGTTGCATATCCTGGTGACTCAAAGCAATTACATTAATAATTTGGTTACAACACATTTGTGCATAATATTAAAAAGCTTATTTATGCTATGCAGAAAAAGCATACGACAAAATCCAATATCCTTTCATGATAAAAACACTCAATAAAGTAGGAAATTAAGGCAAATTCCTCAATTTGATATAGAGTATTTATGATAAACCCACAGCTAATAGCATAACTCAATGGTGAAGAATGGAAGTGTTCATCCTAAATCAGAAACAATCAGAAACAGCAAAGATTGCACTTTTGCTACACAGCAATGGTGTGCTGGAAATTCCAGCCAGGGGACACTGGTAAGAAAAAGAAATAAACAAGACACAAATTGGAAAGGAAGAAGTGAAACCGTCTTTACGCGGAGATGCCATGATCTTATATGTAGAAAATCCAAAAAATCTGTTGCAGTCAATACAGACATGCAACAGTGTTGCAGGATACAAGGTCGATAAACAAAAACACTTATATTTTTACACAGTATCAATAAACAATGTAAAAAAGAAAATTAAAAAAGCAATTGGTTTATAATATCAAAAGAAAATATAATTAAATTTAAGCAAAGAAATATTAGATTTTTACAATGAAAAGCCCAAAACATTTCTGAAAGAAATTAAACAAGATCTAAATAAAAGGAAAGGCCTTGTCTTTATGGACTAGAAAACTTAGTATTAAGATGACAATCCTGACACACACAGATTCAATGAATTTCCTAAAAAAAAACAAAAAAACAAAAAAACCAATGGCCACTCTTGTAGAAATAAAAATGCCAATCCAAAAATTAATATGGGATTTCAATAATTCTTGACTAGCCAAATTAACTTAAAATGAATCAAATACTTAAATGTAATGGCTAAAACTATAAAACTCAAACTAAAATACAGGAACAAATCTTCATGATCTTCAATTTGAAAACAGATTATTAGATAAGACACTAAAAGCACATCTGAGAGAGAGCAAAATAGATAAATTGGACTGAATGCCAACAAAATGAAAACTTTTGCATATTAAAGGAAATGATTAAGAAAGTGAAAATCCAACTTATAGAATGGGTGAAAATTTTTGCAAATTATTTATCTGAGAGGGTTTTGTAACCCAGAATATATTTAAAAAATTTTTACAATTCAACTACAGAAAAGACAACACAATTAAAAAATGAGTAAAAGACTTGGATGACATTTCTCCAAAGTAGATATGGAAATTAAAAGCATATTAAAGGGCCGGTGAGATAGTTCAGCAGCATAAGCGCCTGCCTGGCAAGCGTGAGGTCCTGAGTTCGACTCCCGGTACCCACATAAAGGAAAAAAAGGGCCGGTGATATTGCTCAGCGGCACAAGCGCTTGCTGGCAAGCACGAGGTCCTGAGGTTGACTCCCAGTACCCACATAAAAAAAAAAAAAAAAAAGCATATTAAAGAAGCTCAACATCATCAGAGAAATGCAAATCAAAGCTACAATGAGGTATCACTTCATACCATTAGGATGGTTGTTATTTTAAAAAAATGAAAAGGATAAAGGAAGGAAGGATTAAAAGAAAGAAAAAGGAAAGGAAAAGAAAGGAAAGGAAGGAAGGTAAGAAGGGAGGAAAATAGAAAAGAAAGTAGAAAGTTTTAGTAAGAATGTAGAGAAACTCACTGTATTTTGCATTGTTTGTAAAAATTTAAGATGGTACAGTCACTATGGAAAGCAGTATGGTGGTTCCTCAGAAAGTTAAACATATAATTACCATATAGACTTAGCAATTCTAATTCTGGGGTATATTTAAGAGAAATAAAAATATATGTCTACAGAGGAAGTTTTACACAGATGTTCACAGCATCATGATTCACAGTAGCCAAAAAGAAGAAACAAATGTTCATAAACTGATGAATGGATAAAAAAAATTTAGTATACCTATACAATGGAATATTATTCAGCCATAGAAAGGAACAACAAAATGGTATATGCTACAACATGGATAAATTTGGAAAACATTATGCTATGATACACAAAAGGTGTGATTCTATTTATATGAAATATGACACATCCAAAATAGGTAAATACATAGAGACAGAGAGCAGATTAGTGGCTGTCATGGACTGGGGAAGTAGTTAACAGGGAGGGCTGCTTAATGTATACAGGGTTTCCTTTGGGACAAGGAAAATATTTCAAAATCAAATTGAGTTGGAGGTTGTACAACATTGTGAATGTACTATTACTGAATTGTACACTTTAAGATGGTTAATTTTATGCTTTGCCATTGTGTCCAATTTTATGTGTTGTTCATCTCAATAAAACAAATGAACAAATAAAAAGTACTGTGTGCACACTCTTACAATTCCTGTGGTTCTGTCCGGTATTCAGGGAGCCTGTCCCATAGTTCCTCCTTGGAGACAGTGACTAGAAACAGCCTCTGCCCATGTAAAACCCAGATTGTCTATGTATAAGAGGACACATATGAATGTATATATTTAAAAGTGCACGCATAGTGTTATTTTTAACCAAAATATTAACTGAGCATGCTCTGTAAACAGAGGTAACAGATGAATCATAGCTGCAAGCCCTGCAGCTATGTGGCTTCACTGCTGTACCTCAGTTCCTTACGCTGTACAACTTTCCACCCACCCACAGAACAAAGATCGGATAGTGTTCTTCAGGAAGCACCTGGAAGAAATTAAAAATTTTAATATAAAGGCAAATCACCAGACAGTTCTTTCACATCCCACTATAGTGAATGTTTCTTGCCCCCCATATGTAGCAATCCTTGTACCACGTTTATCACCTTAGGGAATCTCATTCTAATCTTTTTTTGGAGAGAGGATGATGCATCACTGAGCCAAGACTATAATTACTCATATTCAAGTATTTCAAAGACAAGATCCACAGTTTCTTACTTCTCTATACTTCATGGAGAAATGGCCCTCAGAGAGCTTTGGCTTCTCCCAGTCCAGTGTCTGTCTGTGGGTTTCCTAGGTAGCCAGGGTTCTACAATAAAAATTGGAGGTACAGAGCTGAATAAGCTACATCTGAAGCTTTCCAAGTCCATCGAAATGGTAGACATACAGGAGATGCTGACATTTATTTCAGTCTTCTTCCTGCTCTTGAACAAGGGAACAAAACTTGATCCTCTTTTTTTATTCCCTTAGCAGAAACTTCTGACACCTGCATTGGGATTTCACACTGTGGAGAGGAAGAATGGTCATGTGCTTAAGGCAAAGAAGTGGTGGGCCAGGATCCACACCTGAGGTCCTCACAAAGCTGTGTGCAACAGACCTACTGAAGACTTGGAAAAGCCCACTTCCACCAGCTTCCCCTGGTTGGCTCAGTTCTTTTTGTATCATTCTAGTAATAGATAATGGGTTCCTTTCTTGAAGGTAATTTGATTTCATTCAGTGTTAAATGTTATATTTTAATACTTTAATTATCTACCTGTGGGTTTTTTTTTTCTTGACCTTTCTCAATCTTGCATTAGTTGTAATGAATGTTTTAAAACCCTTACATCACTATCAGTTGGATTCTTTTTTTTCTTTATAAACATCTTCACTAAAGAGATGCCCACGTTCCTCCTTTTTCAGATCAGGGTCCTTCCTTTTTGTCCTCTTCCTTGCTCCATTATATTGACTAAACACTCTCCAAGGACCCTAGTTCCAAGGGTCTCATCTTCTATTTGACTGGACTGAAATAAGGGTCACCTTTTCCCTAAAACAGAGAACTCCTGGCAATTCCCACCTCACTGGGCTGTCAGTACATGACACATGACAGCATTTATAGGACAGTTTCCTGGTCTAGCTAGTTCTGGGAAAAGAAGGGGAACACAACCTTACCCCACCTACTCAGTTGGCTCACTTGGCCACTATTTTTTCCCATCAGCACATAGTTGTTAAGTGTCCACTTTGTTCATTGCCCTGTAACCAGAACCAGATGAGTCACTGCCCATGACCTCAGAAGAATTATTTATGGTTAAATGAGAGAAGTAAAAAAAATGTGAATGGTCTTATTTTGAACCTGCTGGAAAATTATCAATGCAATGTATAGCATCTGGTCATTAGTTTTACCATGTAATCAAGTACCTGTCTTGATACCCTTATATCTGTTACTCTCTTTTGTATATATGTAAATAAATGTGAAGGTTCAGAACATTTATAATATCACTACCAGGAAAAAGGGTCAGGAAGGAACAAGGGTATCTCTCCATATACCAGAGTCTTTTGCTCTTGGGAAGAAGAGTGTTCATCCCAAGAATTGCTTGGGAAGATCTGTTTGCCTCATTTTCTGCAGAGATGAAGCTGATCTGGCTTAAGCCATCTAGAACTAGAGAGCCAAGAAATCAGTAAAAAGGTGAGTCTTCCAAGACTGCCAGCTGGCTGCACCAAGTGCTCTGAGTATTACAGTAGCTGGGAAACAGTGCAGAGTAGCTCACTTGACAGAGGCAAACAGGGAGGACAGGGACAGCAAGGTGTAGCAGCCTGACTGAGGCAGGAAGTCGAAGTCAAGTCAAACTTGATCTCACCATACTTGTGCCTCTTGGCCACACAGGCATGTGACACTGTGGGCCTGCATACAGCTACCCATGCAGACTTTGCCAGGCTGTGTGCTCTGTGCCTCATGGCTCTTCTCTGAGTTTTCATCTCAGGAAAGTACATTCCAGAACTGTAGTTTGGCTCACAGGAAAGTTCTAGTGTGACCGAACTGCTGCTCCAAGGTACAGTTGCAGGCACACGAGTAGGGGTACAGACTATTCCATGTCTCCAGCCTCTTTCAAGAGCAAAAATTTCCAGAGAAAAATGGTCAGGAATAGGGAGGGAAAAATCCATGCCTTTAATATAGGGCCACCGTGAAATCATTCTTGATCTTGATAGATACATGTGCTGGAAAATTACCACAGCCATGTTTTTTTTTTTTTTTTTTGTGGGTACCGGGGGGTCGACCTCAGGACCTCGCGTGCCAACAGGCACCCATGCCGCTGAGCGATATCACCGGCCCCTTTTTCGTATGTGGGATCCGGGAGTCGAACTCGGGCCCTCGCGCTTGCAAAGCAGGCGCTTACGCCGCTGAGCCATCTCACCGGCCCACCACAGCCATGTTAAGATGCAAAATTAGAATTATGGCTGCACATAACATACCTGAATATGATTCCGGAAAATTCCTCTTGCTATTAGATTATTATGTCTACTGTCAAAACTTTGTTTTTATAATTGCCTACACCTTTCTCATTAAACTGCCATTTTTTTTTTACTTTTCCTTCAAGTTTATTCCTGGTCTAATGCATAAGAAAAGAACACAAAAGCTTTCACTGCTGTTTTCATATTATCCATAAGTTCACTGAGGATTTTATTTAAGAAAGATAGCCATAAATGAGAGCACAAATCAAATGAGTATTTAAAGAACATGAACATACCACTTTAAAATTATCTACCCTTCTGACTTTATTCTGAAACATTTAAAATTTCAATTAGCTGTAACCTGATACTAGTCCAATAAAATGATAAAAGTGTAAAAAAGAGAAAGGGGGTAGAAAAAAATTGGTCAATTTTCTGCCTTTAGAAGAGAAGAGAGCCGGGTGTTGTGGTGCACATCTGTAATCCCAGTTCTTGGGAGGCTGAGGCAGGAGGATTGCTGTGAGTTTGAGGCCAGTCTGGGCTACATAGTGAGTTCAAGGCCAACCTGGACTGCAGAGCAAGACCTTGTCTCAAAAAAACAAGAAACAACAACAAAAATAAATAAACCAAACCAAAAAACCCAACTCCCTCCCAAAAGAAGTGAAGAAATGATATGCACACAAAGACACTTTATAATAAAAACTGCAATAAATGCCAGAAAAGATACATTTAACTGAAACATATTTGGGTACATACATAATAGGCACAATATTTGCAGAAAGTGTAATAAACACTACTGCTATTACTAAACATAAGCCTTGTCTACAAGGAGAGTCCAACCCACAATATTGCACCATACACACAAATTAACCAAAAATGTATCACAGACCTAAATGTAAAAACAAAAACTACAAAACTCTCAGAAGAAAACATTTTGCTGGGCGTGGAGGCACACACCGGTCTGTAATCCCAGCTACGCAGGAGGTTGAGGAAGGAGCATTACAAGTTGGAGGTCAGCCTGGGCAATTCAGCAAGACCCTGTCTCAAAATAAAATTTAGAAAACAGCTGATGGTATAGCTCTGTGGGTAGAGTGCTTGCGTAGGATGAGCAAGGCCTTAGGCTTAATCCCCAGTACCACACACACACACACACACACACGCACACACACACACACACAAACAGGATAAATTGTACATAATCAACATTATACACCTTTGCTTTTCAAAGGAAACTATCGAAAAGTGGAAAAAACACACGGAACAAGAAAAAATATTTGTAAATCATAGATCTAATAAAGAATTTGTATGCAGAACCTATAAATAACTTGCAAATCAACAATAAAAAGGCAACTCAATTTTAAAAAGAGGCAGCCAGGCAAGGTGGTACACACCTGTAATTCCAGCACCCTTAGGGAGGTTGAAGCAGGAGGATTATAAATTTAACTCCTACCAGGGCAACTTAGTGAGATCTTGTCTCCAAATTAATAAAAAGAGCTAGAGATTCAACTCACTGGTAAAGCACCTAGGGGTTTGATTCTCCTAGTACTGCTGGGGTAGTTGGGGGTGGGCAAAGAACATGAAAGACTTCTCCAAAGAAGATAAACAAATAACTAAAATTAATAAACATAAAAAAAGATGCTCAACATTACTAATCATCAGGAAAATACAAATCAAAACTATGAGATACCATTTCACACCCACTGGATGGCTACAATAAAAAAGATAACATTTGTTGAGGACATGAAATTAGAACCCTCTTAAATTGCTAGTGGGAATGTAAAATGAATGGTTCAGCCACTTTGGAACAAAGTCTGGCTGTTTCTCAGAGGATTCAGAGTATTAAACATAGAGTTATGAGATGTCCCAGCAATTCTACTCCTAGATATGTACCCAAGAGAAATGAAACTATGTCTACTCAAAAATCTTATACTCAAATGTTCATAGTAGCACTATACCTATTATTCAAAAAGTGGAAGAGACCCAGAGGTGCATCAACTAATACAGATACACAATCAAAATAAGGTATATATCCATAAAATGGTTATTATTCAGACAAAAAGATTATACTGATACATGTAACAACATAGATAAACCTTGAAAACATTATAATAAGTGAAAGAAGCCAGTTATAAGAGACTGCATGTATTATTCCACTTATACGAAATGTCTAGAAAAGGCAAGTCTATAGAAATAAAAAGTAATAGATCAATAGTTGCCACAGGCTGGGATGAGTAGGGAATGGTGACTTGGCAGTCAATTGGTATGGAGCTTCTTTCTTGGGTCACAAAAATGTTCCAACATTAGATAATGGTTTTTATTGTACAATTCTGTAAATATAAAATCCATAAAGTTGTAAACTTTCAATAGGTGAATTTTATGGGATATGAGGTTCTTTTTCTTCAGCACTGAGAAGCAAACCCAGGTGAGTGCTACCATTGAGCTACACCCTCAGCCCTTTTTATTTTCTAATTTTGAGACAAGCTCTTGCCAAGTTGTGCAAACAGGCCTCGAACTTGCAATTTTCCTATCTCAGCTTTCTCAGTAGTAGGATGTGAGTTTTATATCAATAAAGCTCTTTAAAATAAAAAAGTAGGGGTTGGGGTTAAAACAGATTTTCTTAGCTCCCCTTCAGTCAAGTTCTAATTTCTAGGTCTCTGTGTACAAAATAAAGAACAATAAGCACTAGCTTTGTAATTCCCTGGGCTTTGACACTTATAAGTCAGAATGGATACAGGAAGAATGGCAAAGAATGTAAAAGATCAGGATGTCAATTAGAATTAGCAGTAGTAAGATGGGGCTGAGACGAAATAGGGTCAAATGACTTGGATATTATCAGGATGGACCACCAAAAACTGTTTTAGAAAAGAAATATGAAAAAAAGTTAAGAGGTGGGTGACTGAGATTAAAAGATTTACTTAAAACCCATGAACACAGTGCCAATGATTATGAGATGATTCCGATTTATTGAGTAAGCTCAGGTAAGAAAAAATCAATTGGGCTATGGTGTCAATTATGAGGATATATAAATAGGTTACCACATCATTACAATAGCATAACCACCTTATGAAAATGTGATGCTAAACAGATCAGTCAATAAAATCATTCCACAGACTCTGACAATATATGGTGGTACACAGAAGGGCAAATGAGATGGCTCTGCTTGTTATGAGGGAGTCATCTTCCCTCCAGGTTCTTTAACCATGGGCAGGGATATGTCACTGTTCCAGAGAAGGAATGACCTTTAGGAACCACCCTACCTTAGTACCCAGAAAAGGAGACAGGAGTTCAGTGTATCATCCCACTATTTAATAGAAAGGAAAGTAATGGCTCACATGTAAGGAGAAGAGCTGCTGCCATCCAGGGGACCTGTCTGTGAGCACACAGAGGGACTCAATGTGGCACAGCTGGCCACCAACTCTTCTCTGCCTCCCAAAAAAGAATCCAGCAAGTTTCACATGCAAGTCTTTCTCCACTGTCCAAACACACATCAATACCAATTCCTCCAGTGATTACACTCACTACCTTATAGTTCACACTTTTCATTCTGCTTTAATACTGGATCATTTTCATTATCAGGAGTCTGGGATGTCTGTATTTTTTAATGTTCTGTACAAAAACAAAAATACACCAAACATAATTACCAGCATCATCCACTACTAGACCCAGCATTAGGGCAGTTTTTATTTTTGTGGTACTGGGGATTGAACTTACGGTCTCACACATGCTAGGCAATGCTCTAGTGCTGAAATATATCCCCAGACCTTTAAATTTTTTAAAAAAATTTTGAGACAGAGCCTCCCTAAGTTGCCCAGGCTGGCCTTGAACTTGCCATTTTCCTGACTCAATCTCCTGATTAGTTGGGATTATAACCATGCGCCACCACAGCTGAAATTGTAACATGTTTATGATAAAGGTGGTCACATTTCATATATTTACACAAATGTTCACATCATCAACTCCTTGTTGATAGGAGCAGGAGGGCTAGTGATGGGGCATGAAATAACCAAAAGCATAGAGGTAAAAATGAACTTCAAGCAAGCTTCCCCAGCAGCTGGACCAAAGACTCAAAACCTGAAGGCTGATTTGTAATGTAATCTTTGCTTATTTTAGGATTCTATTATTATAACAATGCTTTTTATAAGTGTCTTTGTGCTGCTTTTAAAGAGCTAGGGAGCTATTCATGGGAAGCATCATGTTAAACATTTTACATGCAGAATCTCAATGTATTATGACTAGCATTATGGTTCCATTTTCACAGATAAGGAAACATTTTGCCCCAAGTCTCCCTGCTAAGTGATGAGTCAACACTGCATCTAGACCAGTCTAACTCTAGACCTTTTATTCTATTAAATTGTCTGCCTCTATCTTAATGCATTTCAAAGAGAAAAATGGCACCTATATGTACCATTTGGAAACATGAGACAGAAACAAGGCTGGGCGTGATGGTACATGCCTGTAATCCCAGCACTCAGGAGGCTGAAGCAGGAGAATTGCTGCAAGTTCAAGTCCAGCCTGGGCTACAAAGTGAGTTCAAGGCCAGCCTGAACTGCATAGTCTCCAAACCCTGTCTCCAAAAGGCAAAAAAAAAAAAAAAAAAAAAAAAGAGAGAGAGAGAGAGAGAAATGCTCTCACTGTGGTTCTGTTGTCCTATTTAAACTTGGATATTCTCATCCTCTTATTAATTATCAAAACAGTCTCTGTCAAAGTTTGTCCCTCTTCCTGCCTCTGGAAACTGAGCTAGTTTCCACTTTCAGCAAGCCTTTCAACTCCTATTCATATAATTGCCCAGAAACTCCTTATCAAATTCAAGGCACAGGTTCCACCTCCAGTACGATGCAAGAGAAAAAAGAATAAAAGCCTATGGTTTTATTAGTCATGCATTTATTTAATCATCATTCAATATCCAGTGGATCTGGAAAAAATCTGTTTATGTGTTCTGACTAGATTGCCTACTCTAGTGGTTAGGGAGTGTCCTCTATATTGGCTTTTCACTACCTTTGATCTTAGTAATTTATAAATCTTAGGTTTATGTTGATTACTCTGACTTATACACCTCAGGGAACATCACAGAAATGCTTTCATGAATAGCTTGAGTTAAATGAAGTCACCATAAGAACAATGAATGGGAGGCTCTTATGTGTTCTATTTCTGAAATCTGAAGTGTATTTTTGATCATTTTTCGCAGCTCAGAGGACATGAACCTTTTTATCAAATCTATCTGACCCTGAACAGGACTGGCTGGCTTCAGATTAATTTCCTTTAGTTTTACAGTTGGCACCAATTCTGCTGATAGCCATCAGAGATAAGCCCTTATTGATCTCAGAAAAGTGATACTGTTGACCGACGTGCTAAGTAAAGTTAGAAACCTACCACAAAGTTTCATCAAGAACTGTCCCACCTAGTCTGTGTGAGGATAAGGGGAACAGTTGTGGCAAAAGAGGCCATCAAGACACACATGTGTTTCTTTTTCCATAGGTCTTATTCTGACATAATAATTTCTGGCACTTTAGTGATCAATTTTGTCTTTAAGTTCACTGATAATTAGAAGATCTTTTGGGTATGGCAAATTATAGCAAGAGCTTAAGGATAGCCATTCTGAGAACCAAAGAGGCCAGACTGAGAGCTGATCTTGGTTGGAAAGGAGTACTGCCTATGCAATTCTCCTTCCTCAGCATCTGCTCAGATGTGTGTGCAAGACAGGCCCAGATATGCCCCACAGGGCATCCCAAAAAGTCACCTACAACCAGGAAGCTGAAGGTAGAAATTATAAGAAAAAAGAAAGAAATCTTTCACTCTACACATATACATCTTCTAATAGTGTTCTCCCTTCTACATGTACTACATGGGTATACATTAAAGTCTACATTAGAAAGCATATTGCTAAATGTGTCTCGAAAGCAGACATATTAATATGTTCATTACCTTTATTGCCACATATATGCATGCACACACATATGCACAAGAACTAGCAGTGGGTTAAGTACAATTCTCCTCCTCTATTAATATGATTTATATACTTCAGAGCTTGATCATTATTATAGCAAATGAATCTAGAAAATACTAGCAATCAGAACTTCTTGTACCCAAAAGATATATCTCAGCAGCCCTGTCCTCAAACTCAAGGCCAAATTCTATGGCCCTCTGTTTAAAAGTTCAGTTTCCAACGGAGTCCAACAAACTCTCCTGAGCAAGGCACTTCTGCTTCTCCTGCTGCCCCAGGACAACCTAGTATCTGATAGTCTTAATTCAAATATAGCCTGGTCCTAATTTACTTTTCTTCCTTTCCTTTTGACTCAATACTGTCTACCACCCTACCATGGTGAGATTCTATATTCCATTATATTTTTCTTTTTGCCCACATGTATGACTACCAACAAGTAAGAACCTCTCTGAGGCCGTTTTCTCATCTTTGAAATGGGAATAATGTCCTCTAGTCTCAGTGTTGTGTAATCTTATACGTGTTGTAAAAAATGCACTATACGGAGCATATATTCATTATATCTAAATAACTGAATGTTGTTTTCTTGTTTTTAAAGTTTATGCCTGGCTGCCTTTCAACCTACCATAAGCACACTCCCATTTGATATGTGAAAGCCTGTGTCCCAAGGTACAAATCCAAAGCACTGACAATGCCAACTATTGGCAGTAATTCACCAGATTTTAGCTTTGAGTTTTCTTATCTTCATTCAACAAGTAAAACAGGTACCTTGGAAGGATCTGGAAGGACAGCCTTCAAGATGTGTGCAGTTTGTGATTACTCATAAGGAAGCAACTATACTATCAGTTTCACGATGCCTTCCTCTCCAGTGACTAAGTTCCCACTGTCTCTGTCCTGGGAGCATATGGTCTGGGTGCTGGGTGCTGGGCTCAGAAAACAGTACAGAATCCTTGCTGCCAAGCTACTAGTAGTCCCTTCTCCAAAGCCTAACACTAAATATGCACCATGAAAAAGGCCAAACAAAACAAAAACCTAAGTCTTAATGTATGCCTCTCTTGGATAATTCTATTTAAATTAACCACAGATTTAAGTACAAGGGTTTAACACTAGTCTACAACTACAAGTCATAGTAAAAAACTTAAATCTGATTTAATAGATTTCCCACAAATACATATTCCAAACAAAAGAAAAGTAATATTTTTCTATAATTCTAAAAAAAAATTCTTTAACTGTAGGCATTAAAGAAATCTAAAAGAGATTTGAAGTTCACAGAAGTCTGAAATAAAGTACCTCCACTTGAAGATGATTGATAATTAACATAGAAGTGCTTTCTGTTGTTCTTCTGACTGAATAAGATGCCTTAATACTGTTTTCTTATTTAGAAAGAAAAAAATTACTGATCTGATGACATGGCATGTATACTTTTAATATCTCTTCTGTACCAAATCTGTCTTACAGCTTAGAAAATAATTTAGCATCATCAGAAAGATAATCTCAAAGGGTTATCCTGAGGCTCTGACATAAATAAATAAAGTAGAGGAGAAAGGAAGATGGCAGCATAATATCTGACAGCATATAACAATCTCTCCAGGACCTGTATGCACAGCACCTGGAAAATAACAACTTAAGAGAAAAGAATAGCTCTGGGAATCAAAAAGAGCTGAAAGGAAAACCAGAAATCATAGGGAAACTGAAGACAATTCAGATACTGTAGAAGAGTGAAGTAGCCTGCAACGCTAACCCCAGCTCCCTGGGACGGGTACCTGTCTTTGCAAACACAAGGGAAGCCCAGAAAGGACTGGCAGCCCTAGGGAGAAACAATGGACCAGCAGAGCTAGCCACCCAAAAGCCCAACCGTTATCATGAACTGAAAAAACAGTGTGGGGCTTTACTCTGAAAATAACCCCTTCTGCATAACAAGCTAGATTTGGAGAAGAAATCTACTGTAGCTCTCATCATATTTAAGAGTGATTAATCAGGAATCATTTTGGGAAGGGATTAGTTATTTAAGATTCAGACACTCTTGGAATCAGAGCCTCAGAACAACTACACTTCAGGGTTTCTAGGGTTATCCTACCACAGTGGCTTGTTGGGAGATGGCCACAAAACGCAGTTTCAGAAAGGGTGCAGGTTAGAAATAGGCACCTTGAGAAGTTTAAGTTCAGGCCATGAAAGACATAGAGGTCCCCCACCCTTTGTAGAGAGAAGCCAGGCAGGTCGTATGTGTTCTTAAGAGGGGGCTGCATCTGAAAGTGCTGGCATTAAGTCCAGACTGCTTGAACCATCCTCCTACCACCACCCTCTGCCTATATCCATTGCAGAGCTCAATGTTCTGTCTGCTTTCTTCATTTGCCAAAATGATCAGAGATACACCTTGGCTTGGACGGCTGCCACAGCCTAGGGTATATGGACAAAGGGGCCTCTGCAATGGGAGGGGGCACCCCCACAAACCCACAGGAAGAGAAAGTAGTGACTTGGGGTGCACCAAGAGATATGAAAACTGGGAGTGGCTGGAATAAATACAGGCTTAGGGCAGATACCTTAGACTGACCACACTCAGCAGGAAAACTGGGGCAGGACTCAACATTCACACACAAGAAAGTGCGTGTAGAAACAAAATAAGACTTAGTAGTGACTCATCATCCCTCCTCCATATCTGGTGGCTTCTAATGCTGCAGGCCCTGGGTGGGTTATTTTTCTTTTTCTTCTCTCTTTTTTCTCATTTCTTTTGTTCTGTTTTTTAATGTTTTCTTTTTCTTATTGTTCTTTTCTATTATATTTATCTAATTCTATTAATTTTCTGTTACTCTTTAATTGGATCCCATATCTCACTTTTCTCTCCTTCTCATCTTCCTTTTATTTTTCAAATTTACTTCATTCCCCATTTTTATTAGCACTACTAGTAAGTTACATTATTTCCAGATAACTAGTTGACTCTATGCTATTATTGTTGAACTCTTTTCTATTGTTAATAGTGGTATAATTGTTGTATTTAGTAGATATTTACTGGATGCCAACATTTGGGTTGTCTTTATGTCCATATTATTATTGCAGCTATCTTTTCTATTGCTCAGGGTGGTACAGTGGTAGCTTTTATTGATTCTTTTTTTTTTTGGGGGGGTACCGGGGGGTCGACCTCAGGACCTCGTGCGCCAGCAGGCGCCCATGCCGCTGAGCGATATCACCGGCCCCTTTTTCGTATGTGGGTTCCGGGAGTCGAACTCGGGCCCTCGCACTTGCTGGGCAGGCGCTTAAGCCGCTGAGCCATCTCACCGGCCCTATTGATTCTTATGGTATGTCAATATCCAATTTGTCTTTTCAGTCTATTACAGTTGCTAATTTCTTTGCTATCATCAGTGGTGGCATAGTTGTTAATATTAATTGGTTTTTACTGTATGCCAATACCTGGTTTGTCTTTGTGTCATGAACATTACTGCAGTCTCTGGAGAACTGTGGGCTGGAGCAGTTACACTGCATCTTCCCCTCCCCAGATTAATGAAGATGGGCAGATTTTGGGTCAGAGACAAAGGCCTATAGTCATCCATGCCCACAGCATATCACTGGAAAGTAGACTAACTAAGATCACCATACTAGCAAGAAAGTCTTTTTTTTTTTTTTTTTTTGTTAATGTGGGTACTGGGAGTCGACCTCAGGACCTTGTGCTTGGCAGCAAGTGCTTGTGCCACTGAGCGATATCACTGGCCCTTGCCAGGCAGGCGCTCATGCCACTGAGCTATGTCACCGGCCCAAGAAAGTCTTTAATCGGGCCGGTGAGATGGCTCAGCGGCATAAGCGCCTGCCTGGCAAGCGCGAGGGCCTGAGCTCGACTCCCGGAACCCATATACGAAAAAAGGGCCAGTGATATTGCTCAGCGGCACAGGCACCTGCTGGAGCATGAGGTCCTGAGGTCGACCCCCGGTACCCACAAAAAAAAAAAAAAAGAAAGAAAGTCTTTAATCAACCCCACCAACAAAAACAAAATGACTACCACTAATGATAAAACTAAAAAAAAGAAAAGAAAAGAAAAAGAAAAAGAAAAAGAAAGAAAGAAAGAAAAGGAAAAGTGAGAAAACAAGGCAACAAAATGCCTCTAAAAATTCCCAACTACCCCAAAGCTGATCCATGGGCATTGATGGGACAAAGTCAAACAGCTGAATTATAAGAAATGATAAAAGAATAAACAAACAAAAATACAAATCAATAAGGTGCTCAGTGAGCTCAAAGATGTTATAACTAAATGGACAATGAACATAATAAACAAAATGATTAGTGAGCTTAAACAAGACACTAATACAAAGCTAGCTGAGCTGAAGACAACAATACAAAACATGAATGACCAGTTTAGAAAAGAATTAGATTTCATGAAAAGGTACCATACAGGGGCCGGTGAGATGGCTCAGCGGCGTAAGCGCCTGCCTGGCAAGTGTAAGGGCCCAAGTTCGACTCCCGGATCCCACATACGAAAAAGGGGCCGGTGATATCGCTCAGCGGCACGGGCGCCTGCTGGCGCGCGAGGTCCTGATGTCAACCCCCGGTACTCACAAAAAAAAAAAAAGAAGGAAAGAAAAGGTACCATACAGAAATCCAGGAGATAGAAAATTCTACTCAAAGTATAGAAAATTCTATTCAAAGTATGGAGAACAGAAGTGAACAATGGGAGGAGAGTGTCAGAACTAGAAGACAGGGCCAGTGATATAGCTCAGCGGCATAAGTGCCTGCCTGGCAAGCGCGAGGTTCTGAGTTCAGCTCCTGGTATCCGCATATTAAAAAAAAAAAAAAAAGAACTAGAAGACAGGGCTGATACAGGTTACCATATACTCAGATATACTGTAAAAATAACAAGAGATTATGGAAAATGATTCTAATAGCTGCTAGATGACACAAAGAAGACTAACTAAAGATTAATTGGAATTAGTGAAAAATCAGAAGATGGCATAAATGGCATAAAATCTGTTTACAAAAATGATAGCAGAAAACTTTCTAAGTATGGGGAAGGAATTTAAAATACAGGTAAGTGAGGAATACAGAACCCAAAATAGCTACTATCAGGAAAGAACTTCTGCATAACACATTGTAGTCAAAACCGCAGAAGTCCACCTCAAGGACAGAATCTGAAAAGCTGTTATAGAAAAGCAACAAATCACTTATAAAGGTAAACCCATTAGAACCACAGCAGAGTTCTCAGCAGAAACCTAAGATGCCAGGAGAGCTTGGAGTGAAGTGTTTAAATCCCTAAAAGAAAACAACATCCAACCTAGACTAATATATCCTGCAAAACTATCTTTCAAAATTGATGAACAAATAAGGACTTTCCATGAAAAAGAACACTTTAAGAAACTAGAAAGCAATGGCAAAAGAATCACAGAAATTTTGGACACACCTGCAGATAAAATAACACACTCTTGAATAGTAAATGGGTCACAGAAGAAATCAAGGAAAAATTTAAACAATTCCTAGAATAAAATGATAATGGCAGTACAACATAGCAAAATCTATGAGACACAATGCAAGCAGTCCTAAGATAGAGGTTTACTGCTGTGAATGCTCACATTAGAAAAATAGAGAGCACCCAAATAAATAACCTAAGGATGTACTCAAGTCACACTTGAGATCCCCAATATCTAGAAGATTATAAGTATCTATTTCAGAAACATGCATTCTTACAAATTGGGGAATCCAGAAGAAATGGATAGATGCCTAGATAACACTAGTTACCAAACCTGAACCAAGAAGATATAAAAACTGAATAACCCAATAATAGGCAATGAAATTGAAGCAATAATTAAAGAAAAAAAAAAAAAAAACAATTATGAGAAGCCCAGGACCTAATGTATTCACTACTGACATCTATAAGAATTTCAGAGAAGATCTAATGCCAATACTCCTCAAACTCTATTGAAACTGAAACGGAAGGAGTATTCCAAAATTCATTCTTGGAAGCCAGAATTATCTTGATTCCAAAACCAGATAAGGACTTAACTAAAAAAGAACACTACAGGCCAATCTCTTTAATGAGCACAGATGCAAACATCTTCAACAAGACGCTGGCAAACAAAATGCAAGAAATCATTAAAAAGAACATACATCATGACCAGGTAGGCTTCTTCCCAGGAATGCAGGGGTAGTTCAACATATGCAAATCAATAAATGTAATATATCACATAAATAGAAGGACAAAAATCACATGATCATCTCAATAGATGCAGAAAAAATGACTGATAAAATCCAACATCTGTGCATGGTAAAAACTCTGAAGAGAGTATGTATAGAAGAACCTTATCTTTTTCTTATAAAAGGCATTTATGACAAACTTCCCCCCAACATCATATTAAATGAAGAAAAACTAAAAGCTTTTCTACTAAAATAAGGGACAAGACCAGGATGTCTACTATGACCACACCTGTTCAATATAGTGCTCAAAACTTTACCAGAGGCAAGCACAAGGTTGTGAGTTCAATTCCTGGTGCCCCACAAAACAAAACAAACAAACAAACAAAAAAAAAAAAAAAAAAAAAAAGAAAAAACTTTACCAGAACAATCAGGCAAGAGAAAGAAATAAAAGGCATATGTATAGAAAAGGAAGCGGTCAAACTATCCTTATTTGCAGACAACATGATGCTTTACATAGAAGATTTGAAAAATTCTACCAAAATACTACTAGAACTAATAAATTCAGCAAGTTAGCAGGATAAAAAATCAACACACACAAATTAATGGCATTCCTATATAATAACGATGAATCGACCTAGAAAGAAATTAGGAAAAGAATACCATATACAATAAATAACTTCAAGAAAAGTACATATTTAGGGATTAATCTAACCAAGGAAGTGAAAGACATCTATAATGAAGACTATAGTACTCTGGAAAGGGAGATCAAAGAGGACATCAGAAAATAGAAGCATATCCCCTCTTCCTGGATAGGTAGAATCAATATTGCCAAAATGACCATACTAGTGAAATTAATATATAGATTTAATGCAACTCCAAACAAAATAACAACAGCATTCCTCAGAGAACCAGAAAAAAAAGTCCTATAATTCATATGAAACCAAGAGAGACTCAGAATAGCAAAAGCAAACCTGGGCAAAAAGAGCAAAGCAAGAGGCATCAGAATCCCGGACTTCAAGTTATATGGCAAAGCTACAGTGATGAAAATAGCATGGTACTGGCACAAAAAAAGACGTGGGATCAATGGAACAGAATAGAGGATGCTGAAACAATCTCAGGCACATTCAGCTATCTAAGGTGCCAAAAACATACTCTGGAGAAAAAATAACCTTTTAAACAAATGGTGCTGGGAAAAGTAGCTATATACATGCAGAAGATTAAATCTAGAACCATATCTCTCACCATGTACTAAACTAAAATCAAAATGGATCAAGATCTAAATCATTAATCTGCTGGAAAAAATAAGTAAAACTCTTGAAGACACAGGTATAGGCAAGGACTTTCTGAACAGAACCCCAATTGCACAAGACATAACATCAAAATCAACAAATGGTATTATATAAAATTAAAAACCTTTTTTACAGCAAAGAAAACAACTAACAGAGTGAAGGGACAACCTACAAAATGGAAAGAAAGAATTTTGCCAGCTATTCCTTGGACAGAAGATTAATACCCAGAATATATGAAGAACACAAAAAATTAGACCTTTCCAAAATAAAAGATTCAATCAAAAAATGGGCAACTGATTGGAACAGACACTTCTCAGAAGAAGTACAAATGGCCAATAAATACACGAAAAAATGTTCAACATTTCTGGCAATTAGAGAAAGGCAAATTAAAACAACACTGAGATTCTATCCTACCCAAAACAGAATGGTTATCATAAAGAAATCAAGTAAGACATTCTTCATTTAAGAACCGAGGTCTGTTCCTGTGACTAGGTCGTTAAGTGAATCAGTCGCTAAATGAGGAATTGTATAGCGTATGTACATTACGATATTCAGAACAAAGAAATGGTCAAAGGAAATTCCAAATTGATGCCTTTGCTTTTATTTGCATAACACTTACATGCAGTACTGTAGTGTACAACAGAACATAAAACTACAGTTCTATACTTCCTGTACAATCAGCAAAAATTACAGTATTGTAATAAAAAGGTATACTATAATAAAAGGTGTACTTGTAATAAAAAGACATTAAGGCTCTATAAACAAGATGTACCTAACTATACAAAAAAAAAGATGGGTGGTAATTCTGAACAGCGTGCCTTGGTTGTAAGTCTGAAGAGTCGTGAAACAGGTTGTTAAACAGGGAGTATCTGTAATAACAAATGCTGGCAAGACTGTGGGGGAAGAAAAGGAATCCTTCTGTATTACTTGTGGGAACGTAAACTGGTACAACCACTATGGAAATCAGTATAGAGATACCTCAAGAAACTAAAATTAGAAATTCTATTTGATCCAGGTATTCCTTTTCTAGGAAAGAGTTAAAGACATCATACTACAGTGATACATGCATACCCATGTATATAGCAACACCACTTATAATAACTAAATCTTAGAAGCAGCCTATATGTCCATCAACAGATGACTGGATAAAGAAAATGTGTTATTTACACACAATGGAATAAGACTCTACCTTAAAGAACAACAAATTTGAGTAGGGAAATGGATGTAGCTTGAGACAATAATGTTAAGTAAAATAAATCAGATACACAAGCTTAAATACTACATGGTTTCTTTTACATGAGAAACCCAAAGTATAAGTAATTTAAAGAGCAAAATAAAAGATAATAGGGAGTGGGGAAGACAGATCTTTTGCAAATGGAAAGGAAACCAAGAGATGTAGGGAGAGGAACGGGAGGTAAGAAGAGTAAGATGTGTTATATACCGGTACCATGAATGTAATCATAGGTACTGCAAACATGTACTAATAAAAATTTTTAAAAATACATTTCTCAGTTAATGAGGCGTCTCCAGGTATTTGAAAAAACACAAAACCAGGAAGAGTCTAAATCTGAGTAGAAAAGACATCCTTCCCACACTCATCTGAGAAAAGTACTTTGAATCGTGGTTTGGTCTTTGTTCATGTAGCCATCTAGTTGTGCTGTCCACTATAGAGAATGTAAAACTTTAACTGAAATTAAATAAAAATGTAAATTTAGTTCCATAGTCACACCAGCCACAATTTAAGTGAACAATAACTACATGTGGTTAGAGGCTACTTCCTTGGATAGGGCAGATACGCAATATTCACGTTACTGTGAAAAGTTCTATTAAACATCGCTGATGCACTGTTTGAAACAATACCCTAGAAAGCTAACTGGCATCACTTACTCAGGTTTTCAAGACATACAAAAGTTGATGTTGTAAGGGTCTTTTTAGTATGGTAACCACATCTTGCTTGACTTTTCCAGACCAATACCAATATTTCTTATATTTTTATTACTTTTAATAACATGAGCCATTAAAAGTAAATGCAACAATTTCAATTTTTAGTAGGGCTTTTTATGTAAATAAGTAGATAAAATCCTTTGTCATACTATGTGTTCCAAATATTAATGCAAGACAAAGATATAGAAAAACAACCCATGGATTTAATAAATGCAGCCTACGAACTGCACCAGGTAGATCTCCTCTTTCTCAATTTTCTTTCTGGGTAACCTTCCCCATCCATGCTTACATTTTGCCACTCACCGAGTTCCAGGTTGGTCTGCATGCCCTGAGTTGCTCCCCTGCTGGCCTCTGGCGCAGTCTCTGCCAGGAAGGAAGTAAACTCTCTGTACCACCACTCGAACCCCCACTTCTGAGTATGGGGAGGCTCCCTGGCTTTCCACCACATCCAGGAGAGAATCCTTTGAGAAAGTGCCAGCTGTGAGGTGCTGCTTTGCCTCTTCATGCCCAAGGGTCCAGCCTGTACTAGTGGTGGCCAGGCCACTATGTACAACCTGGTGAAGACATGCAAAGGGAGCTGTTTCAGTTTGGCCTACAACATCATGGTACCCACCAACTTATCATCCCAAGGATCTTCATTGAACTGAAGGAATGGTGAAGACAAAAGCAACAAATGTGTAGTGGGGAGTCTCTATATCTGCCAGCTAACTAGCCTGCTGAGGAGGGACAGGTAGGTGACAGCAATGTGGACTGCAGAGTGTTTCCTACCAATGGAATCCCAGCATGGACAGTTATGCTATTAAATTCCTTATGGTAATTAAACATTGTATTTTTTTTTCTTTTGAGGTGACAAATGTAATAGGACAAAGTAAAATACAAAATAAAAGAATGAGAGGGTATAATAAAAATGAAGCATTTTATTAAGTGCTCATATATGCAATCTACTAGGCTAAGTGTTTTGCATACTCATGTATTCTCCGAACTACCCTATGCAATAATATCAACTACTGTTAAGATAATACTTCTAAAGTGCTTTCTATCTTCCAGGCTCTATTCTGCGATGTGATATCATTATCCCCATTTTATAGGGAAAATTGAGACACAGCGACTGCCCAAGGTTGCCCAGCATAAAATGGCTGAGGCAGGATTTAAGCCATGGCTTATGGCGCCAAAGTCCATATTTTCAACCATTATGCTACACAGAGGCTTCATTGACACTGTTATGAGACAAAAGTATACCTCATCAATTTCACATTGAATAGCTGTTTAAAATGTACTTTGAGCCATATTTAAAATGTTATAATTAAATTGATTAGCATGCCCTCCTTTTGAATAATCCCCTCCAGAAACTTCTTCATATAGTCACTGGAGATTTTTGCTTGGTTATATGGCTCAAAACAGGGTGGCTGGGTGCAATGGCATACCCTTGTAGTCCCAGCTATTTGAAAGGCTGAGGCAGGAGGATTGCAAATAGGAGGCCAGCCTAGGCAATTTAGCAAGAGTCTGTCTCAAAATAAAGAGGGCCGTGATATAGCTCAGCACTCAAGTACTGTTGAATCCTAAGTACTAAAAACAAAGCAAACCAAACAAACAAAAAAAAAAAACGGTGAAAGTTTGTGAGTTTGTATAATTTTCCCTTCCTCGATGTCAGTCTGAACTTTTGTGTGTGTGTGTGTGTGTGTGTGTGTGTGTGGTGATTTCTGTGACCTATTGAGATTATGGAGGCCTGTGCAGTGGAAACAACACTGACTCTCAGAGCTGAGACTGTTTCTGCAGCACACAGCATGCCCACTGCCAGTGAGTTTTACTGGTTCCCCAAATTCATCCTGGCAAATGATCATGGCTCAAGGCCATAAAAATTCCAAAAATCAATCTCTAGTGTATAATCACCAGTTTGTGCAATATGCCAAGGTATAAACATAGTATGAAAAAGAAAAAGGTTTTTTTTTTTTTTTTTGTGGGTACCGGGGGGTCGACCTCAGGACCTCGCACGCCAGCAGGCGCCCGTGCCGCTGAGCAATATCACCGGCCCCTTTTTCGTATGTGGGTTCCGGGAGTCGAACTCGGGCCCTCGCGCTTGCAAGGCAGGCGCTTACGCCGCTGAGCCATCTCACCGGCCCCTTGTTTTTTTTTTTAAATAAAGATGGTCTTAAACTTCTTAGTTGTAAGATGTGAACAGAGAAAATAATTTCATATGTTTTAATAAATTAGAATAAAGATTAAAAATACATAATTAGGAAGACAGTGTTAAATGACCACAACTAAATGCTGACCTGAACTACATTGTTTCCAGGGATAATAAGATGGTCTAGCATATATTTTTGGAGGAGGTCCAAAGGTGAACATCCTCACACCTAAGTCCTTTCAAATCCAGTCTCCAATATTACTGAAAGCATAAAACCTCTGAGCCAATGAGACTTTACCTGGATTTCAGGTGAATTATCTGTTATACCCTTAATTCTAAACAATTGAGCCAAAGTGATGTTTCTTCTTGGAAAGGGTATATCCCGACGGTACACTTCCTGAGTTGCTTCTGGGTATTCATTGGCAACAAATTTCTGACAAAAATAAGTATTCAGAATAACAGGACAATTTCCATTTGGGATAACAAGTTTTTGCCTGGGAAAGAAAACAAAATTGAATAGTTTATTTGTAAAGTTGAGTTCTCCTTTGTATTTTGCTAAATCAGGAACGTAAAGAGCAATCACATACCTGCTACTGACAGCTAAGACCACTGCCAGCTTGTCCAGTAACAGCCACCCCTAATGATGGACAGCTGAGAGCAGGCCAGCACAGGGAGTGACAGTCATCCCTACCAACAGACAGCTAGGACAAGGCCAGCCCATGGAGTGACAGCTGCTCCTAAATGATGGACAGCTAGGACCAGGCCAGCCTGCAGAGTGACAGCTGCCCCTAATTCTCAAGTATGGTTGTCAGTGGATCTGACTTTATTTTTCCAGTGAAAATCCTATGTCAGGAATGGGAGAAGGTCATCTAAGTTTTCCAGCTTGAGCTTCCTCAGGCCAGGTCTCAAGGCCCTCTCAGGGAGAAATACAGAGAATGAGAAAAGACTATCAAAAAGCACAAGAAAGTACCCAATGAATTAAATGTTATTTACAGTAAAACCTAGAGATACTTAAACATCTTTAATTTTCAAAGAACATGATATGAAATCACAAAGAAACTTCTACCTTTGCTGTCAAACTGACCCATAGTTACTGCAATGCCTCACACTGAAGTAGAAAAGGAGTGTGGGAATATACTAAACAAAATTCTCCTGGTTTCTCTCAGTCATCTGAGAACTAACACACTTTAATGCCTACCTCTCAAAACAGGAAGTGATGATAATAAAAATTTAAGACTTCAGATCTGGGAGGAAGATCTTTTCTCTATTTCTCTATTTCATACTTTTCTCTATTTCTCTCATTGAGTACAAATAAAGTACCTGACATTGTATATAAAGTATAAGATGACCATAAGAAGACACTGAAAGGTAGAGAGAAGGCAGACTGGGTAAGACCCAGAAACCTCAGGACCTGAGGAATGACAGTGTTATGTTCCTGGGATTTCTTTGTGCTTCTCCCTTATACCCCAGAATTGGAACTAAAACAGTTGGCAACCTGGAAACAGCAACAGATGCTGATTCAAAAAAGCCCTCCTAAAGCACACTTTCTCTAATCAAAAAACTAAGGAAGGGGCTAGCATAGCAAGGCAGAAAATATTTGGATAAATGCTTTACTTCAGGGAAATACCACAAAAAGCTGATGAGAGGTTCCCACACTTTCTAGCAAGGCCAAGCAGAGAGCCTAGATTTCTATCCTCGCTGGGGTCTAGTAAAGTCTCAAATGCCAGGTTGGGGTGGGGTGAGAAGGTGGGCAGGAGAATCCCTGTACACCTGCAGTGAGTACCCCCTTACTGTGAGAGGGGAGACTAGCTGGGTACCTGGACTTCACCCCCACCTGATAGTAATAACCTCTGGTGGTGCCAGAGAAATCGTAGAGAATTAGGACTGTCACCACTGCTCAATGTTCTCAGGGGCAGCCACCTGAGTGGCAGCAACAAAGCACTCCTGGCTTTCTCAGCCAGGGTATCATCAGGGGAGACCTAGCAGGAATGCAGATCCCTGTTCAGCAGGAATGTCCTTCTCTGTCTCAGGTATCAAGTGCAGAACCTGAACTTCTTTCTACCTCTACCTGGCAGTGACATCCTGACCCCAATTCTCCTACAAAGTAGTGTCAGATGAAGCTACCTAAAGCAGGTTTAAATAAGACCCAGAATCTCATAACACCCCAAATGTCTAGGTTTTTATCTAAAATCATTCGTTATACCTAGGAATCAGGAAAAACCTCAAGGAAAAAGGGCATTTAATAGATGTCGCTACTGAAATGACATACATACATGCTAGAATTATCAGACAAAGGTGCTAAAGCAGCCATTGTAAAAATATTTCAGTGAGCAATTGAGTCAACTTGAGAAAAATGAAAAAAGATAGCTTCAGCAAAGAAATGAAAACAAAGAATATTTCTTTTTTTTTTTTTTTAATGCAGGTACCAGGAGTCGAATTCAGGACCTCGCACTTGCCGGGCAGGTGCTTATGCCGCTGAGCTAAAACACCGGCCCAAAGAATATTTCTTAAAAGTGGATGTTTCAGAACTAAAAAACAAAATGATAGAAATATATTAAGGGTAGGTTCAACATCAGTTTGGAGGGATCACAGAAAAGAATCAATGAATGTAGAGATAAAACAACAGAAAACACCAAATATTAGGGGGAAAAATAGACTGTAAAAACAAAACAAATGAATAGTCTCAGGACCTGTAGGAAGGAAGAAATAAAAATGGAAAGACAAAGGTAAAATAATATAGGTAAATACAATAGGTTTTCCTACTATTAAGTTTTCTAAATCATGACTGGAATAAAAATTATTTATTTATTTATCTATTTATTTATTGGTACCAGGGATCAAACTCAGGACCTTGTGCTTGCCTGGCAGGCACTTGTGCTGCTGAGCTATATCCCTGGCCAGGTATAAAAATTATTAAACTATTTAATGTGGTTCTAAATGAGGAAATATTAAAGACAATCATTTTATGAATAGGGGCTAAGCAAATATAAAGGGAGACAGGTTTCTGCACTTCACACAAACAGGTAAAATGTTGACTCAGTAGACTGTGACAAGTTATGCATATTTAATGTAATGCCCAGAGTCATCATTAAAATAGATGTAAAAACAGATACACACAAAAACACTATAAATAAACCAAAATGAAATTCTAAAAAAATGTTCAAGTAGTACTCACAAAAAGTCAGAAAAAATAAAACAGAAATGAAAAAGAATAAATAGAAAACAAAAAGTAAAAAAGGTAGACCTAGTCAGGCATGGTGGTGCATGTCTGTAATGGCAGCACTTGGGAGGCTGAGGCAGGAGGACTGCCATGAGTTCGAGACCACCCTCAGCTACATAGCTAGTTCAAGGCCAGCCTGGACTACACGGTGAGACCGTGTCCCAAAAAAACCAAACCAAAACAAAACAAAACCAGATCTAAGTCCTAACATATCAATAATTACATTAAATGTAAATGGTCTAAATAAATCAATTATAAGACAGAGACTGGCAGTGGATTAAAAATATGATCCATCTGTATGATGTCTCTAAGAAATTCACTTTGAATATAGAGAGACAGGATGAAAGTAAAATGTTGGAAAAAGATATGCAAATATTAATCAAAAGATGAGGGGGCCGGTGAGATGACTCAGCAGCATAAGCGCCTGCCTGGCAAGCGCAAGGGCCCGAGTTCGACTCCTGGAACCCACATACGAAAAAAGGGCCGGTGATATCGCTCAGCGGCACAGGTGCCTGCTGGCGAGCGAGGTCCTGAGGTCGACCCCGGTATCCACAAAAAAAAAAAAAAAAAAAAAAAAAAAGATGAGGGAGCAATATTAACACTATATTAACTAGGATTTAGAGAACAGAACACTATAAAGAGACTCAGAAGGACATTACACAACGATAAAAGGTCAATCCACTAAGAACATATAGCAATCCTAAATGTGTATTTACCAAACATAGATTAAAAAGAAAAGCTGGAAGAAAAAAATCATAAAACCAAAAGGAAAAAAGAATCAAGTCCACAATTAGAGTTGGACACTTTTAACATTCCTCTATCAACATTTGATATAACAGCCAGAGAGGACATTCAGAAGGATGTGGAAGAGTACAACATGCCATCAATCAACAGAATCTAACCAAACACTCCATCCAACAACAGCAGAGTGCATACTCCTTTTAGGTGCCATAAAACATGTTAAGAGAGACCACATTTGTCAATATATCTTGACAAATTCAAAAGAATTGAAATCATACAGGATATTTACTTTGATCACTGTGGTATCAAACTAGAAATCAGTAACAGGTAATATGAAAATTTATGAACACTTTGAAATAAAACAACACATTTATAAGCAATACATGGGTCAAAAAGGAAGTCTCACTGCAAAATTTTTAAAAATAAAATGAAAATGAAAATTTAACATACCAAAATTTGTGAGAAACAGCTTAAGTAACACTGAGAGGGGATTTTATACTATTTAAAGCTTATATTAGAAGAAAAGCCTCAAATCAATAATCAAAACATTTTAAAACAGAAAAGCAGAGAAAAAACAAGGCAAAAAAGAATTGGTCCTTCAAAATGAATTGACTGACAAAATAAAATGAGAAGATATAAATTACCAATATCAAGAATGAAGATACCATTACAGACCTTGTAGACATCATAAGGCTAGTACAGGACTACTATGAAGAACTCTATACACGCACATTCTAACAACTTAGATGAAATGAACTAGTTTCTTAAAAAGAATTAACTACTATGACTCACTGAATATAAAGCATTATTTAAATAGTCATATGCTATAGTTTGGATGCTAAATGTCTCTCAAAGGCCCATGTTAAGGGTTGGCCCCATGGGGGTTACTACTGGGAGGAGGTGGAACCTTTACAAGGCGAGGCCTACTTAGTTCATGGGAGTATTTAGTTCACTGGGGGCTCCTCTTGAAGAAGACTGTGGGACCTCAGTCCCCTCCTTGCTCTTTACACTCCCTGGCACTTAAGTGATTTGGCCTCACCAGCTCTTCCCACCATGATGTATTGCCTTGTTACAGGCCCAAAATAAAGGGGCCAATCAGACTGGAACATCCAAAATAATCTTTTCTCTTCATAAATTTATTATTTCAAGCATTTTGTTAAAGAGGTAAAAGTGAATAACATACCTTAAAAACTATTGAGGAAAAAAAATTTCTAATTTTAAAACTCCCCAAAGCAGTATCTACAGCTCCAGATATTTTCACTGGAGAAAAGAAGTATTAGCACCAATTCTGCACATCCTCTTCTAGAATGCAGAAGAGGGAAACACTTCCAAGTTCCTTTTATAAACCCAGTTTTACTCTGCTATTAGACCAATGATAATAAAAACTGTAGAACAAAATACCTTAAGACTATGAACAAGCCAGGCATGGTGACATGCCCCTGTAATTCCAACATTCAGGAGGCTTAGGCAGGAGTATCGCCTTGAATCGCCTTGAGTTTGAGGCCAACCCGAGCTACATAGCAAGACCCTGTCTCAAAACAACAACAACAGAATATGAATACAAAACCCCTTAACAAAATATTAGCAAATAGAATTCAGCAACATATAAAAAGGCAATACATATGACTAAGTGGGGTTAACTCCAGGGATGTAAGCCTCGTTTAACATTTTTTAAAAAATCACCTTCACCAAATTAAAGGCTAAAAATAAAAATCATATATCAATTGACATAGAAGAACCATTTGATAAAATTCAATATCCATTACAATGAAAAACACAGAAAATGAGAAATATAAAACTTTCTCAAATTGATAAAGAATACCTATAAAAATCCAGTAACTAACATATTAATGATGAAAGAATGAATACTTTCCACTTAAAATGGAAGCAAGGTAAGGATTTCCTCTTTGCTCATTTTTACTCAATATAATACCAGAAGTTCTAGCCAGTGCAGTAAGGTAAGAAAAGGAAAGAAAAGGAATACAAATCAGGAAAGAGGAAATAAAACATGACATAATTGCATATGTAAAAAATCTCAAGGAATATGCAAATAATTCCTAGAATAAGTGAGTTTTGCAACTTTTCAGGATCCAAAACAAGTGTATTTCTATACTCTATCAATGAACACATAGATGCCAAAATTAAAAATACAATAGCATTTTGAGTAAGAAAAACAACAAAAGTACTTCAGAATAAATGAACAAGACACTGAAGCTACAAAACAGTGATGAAGTAAGTCAAAGATCTTAAACAGAGAGACATACCATATTATGGGTTGACTCATTATAAAAAAGATGCCAATTCTCTCCAAATGGATGTGTAGATTTAAAGTAATTCCTATCAAAATCCCAGTAAGACTTCTTTTCGAGACATAAACTTATTCAAAAATGTGTATGAAATGGCAAAGAATAACTAAAACATTTTGAAAAAGAACAAAGTGGAGAGAAATACTTTATCCAATTTCAATACTTATTGTGTAGCTACAGAAACCAACATTGTATGGTAATAGTGGAAGTACAGACACATAGATCAGTGTAAAAGAACCCAAATATAGACCCCACAAATATTCCCAAATAAAGAGCCATGGTAATTCAATAAAGGATAGCCTTTGGATATCCATAGGGAGCAAAATATGAGCTTCAACCTACATATTCCATGTTATAAAAAATTTAACTCAGAATGGATCATGAACATAAGTGCAAAATACAAAACTACTATAAAGCTGTTAGAGTCCCCCCCCCATCACCCCGCAGGAAAAAAATCTTTAAGATTTAGAGCTAGGCAAAGAGTACTTAGACTTCAGATAAAAAACTTGATCCATAAAAGAAACACATAATAAACTGTAATTGGGCTGGTGAGATAGCTCAGCAGCATAAGCGCCTGCCAGGCAAGCGTGAGGTCCTGAGTTTGGCTCCCGGTACCCACATAAGAAAAAAGGGCCAGTGATATCACTCAGCGGCACGGGCGCCTGCTGACATGCAAGGTCCTGAGGTCGACCCGCGGTACCCACTAAAAAATAAATAAAAAATAAAAAAATAAACTGCAATTCATCAAAACTAAAAACTTTTGCCCCTGAGAGTCTGTTAAGAGAATGAAAAGACAAGCTAGAGACAGAGAAAATATTTTCAAGCCATATACTCAAGAAAAAGACTAGTACTTAGAACATGTAAAGAACCTGAAAACAGTGTAATAAGAAAAAAAATCCAGTTAGGACATAGCTGACAAGCATACAGGGACATTTCACAGAAGAGATATACAACTGACAAATTAATACATTAAAGATATTCAACAGGGAGACCACTATTAGGCAAGAGGAAGGGAATAAGGGAATATGTGTGTGTGACTGAGGGTAAAAAGGGATATGGATATAATCAAAGTATGTTATAAGCACGTTTGAAAATACCACATTGTAATGTAATATTTTATGAAATTGATAGGTACAAATAAAATATATTTCAAAAAGATATCAGTATCTTTGGCCACCAAGAAAATGCAGATTTAGGCTGGGAATGTAGCTAAGTGGTAGTAGAGTGCATGCTTAGCACAAGGCCCTGGGTTCAGTCTCCAGCACCAAAAAAATAAAAAATAAAAAAATCACATTAAAACTACAGTGAGGTATCATTACCCTGTTAAGGTGGCTAAAACAAAATATGACAACACGAACTGCTGGGGAGATATAGAGAAACTAGATTGCTCCTATACTGCTGGTGGGAATATAAAATTGTACAAACATTCTGGAGATGTTTGGCAGTTGTCTTAGTTACTTTTCTCTCATTACCCGACACCCAGAATTAAAGGGGGAGAGGTTTATTTAGCTCACAGTTTGTAGAGGTTTCAGTCCATAATTGGCTGACTCCAAGGCAGGGTGGCATGACAGACAAGCAGCACAGAGGAGGAACAGTTCGTGGTGAGCAGAAGCTAGCAAAAGCAATAAGGCGTGACCACAACTCTTTCTATCCCTTATATCTTATCCAGGCTACTTAGGGTGGGTATCACTCCCACCCTTAATCCTAGTGCCCTTGATCCTACCATTGCACCATTAATCAATCCCAGTATTACACACTCTAGATCCAGCCACCTGTGAAAAAGCCCCACCTATGACTGCATGAGACTCTGGGGGTACATCTAGACACAAGCCATAACAGCAGTTAAAAAAAAAATCCTAAACATGCAACTACCATACAATGTAGCATTTGTACTACTAGGCATTTATCCCAGAGAAATGAAAACTTACCAAAAGCAAACAAACAAACAAACAAACAAACAGATTTGAACGCTAATAGTAGTAGCTTTATACATAATGGCCTCAAATGGAAACAACCTAAATATCCACCAATGGATGAATGGCTAAAAAAACTGTTACATCCATACCATGTAATACTATTCAACAACAACAAGGAATAAACTGTTGATATACATAATGACTTGGATGAATCTCCAGGAATCATGCTGAGTGAAAAAGAAGCCAATTCTGGGGCCGGGGACATAGCTCAAAATAGAATATATGTTAGCATATACAAGGCCCTGGGTTCAATCTCCAGTACACACAGACACACAAATCAGAAAAAAAGCCAATCCCTAAGAAATAGAGAACATATTAGTAGTTTACAGGATTATAGAATGTGCAGTGGGGATGTGTTGGTGAGAAAGGAGGGGTATGGTTGGTATTATTATAAAAAGGCAAAAAAAAAGATCACTGTGGTGATGGAATTGTTTTGCATCTTGACTGTATTGTTATTGATACCATGGTTGTGACATTGTAGTATAAAATTACAAAATGCTGTCTCTAGAGGAAACTTGGCAAAAAAGGTACAAATTATCTGTCCATATTATGTCATACAACTACATGTAAATCTATAATTATCTCAAAATAAAAACTTTAATTAAAATATAATGAAAATCCTACAATATCAATCTAAAACAGCATCCCCCTCAAGTCACTCCACTGGTCAATTTAAGCTTATGAGATTTTTAGCCTCTAAAATTTTCTTACACTTGTATTAAGGAAAAGCACTAATTAACAATGGTCAGTATCTAACTTCTGTCAATACCAGTTAAGTAAGCTTAATTTTGAGCTCTATGCAAAATTTTCTAGTATTCAAGTTTTCCTGCTCAAAGATAAAATTCTTATTTACAACTTCATGTAATACATTCTGAGCTTAGCTTTATCTAAATGTAGAACATTTAACTATATGTACAGGTGGTCATTCTGTGATTCTTTTTCAAGAACTAGATCCATGTTCTCTACTAGATTGCAGTTTATCTTAACCTAAATTTCTTAACATCTAGTATATTTCCATAATTTATTCAAGACAAATTTGTCAAAGTAATATTTCGAGCCTTCAGACTATAGGTACAGGCATGGTAACAAGAAAAAAAAAAAAAAAAAAGACAGAGAGTAAAGGGGCTATAAAAAAATCAGAGTGAAAAAAAAAAAAAAAAAATAGGACCGGAGAGGTGGGCACAGCATCTGGCACTATTTGGGTACAAATGCAGATCGGCTACAGACAGGCAGATGGATGAAAAATGTGATAAACTTACAGCTCTTTAATTCTTTCAAGTAAATTTTTAAAAATATGATACAGTAATATTAATAATTTTTTAAAAACACTAGATAAATTTATGAATTTTGAACCTGATAGTTTACAGATAAACTTACCAATATTAGAACTATGTTAAGCCCAATTTAAAGAGTTGCTTAAGGCCATTTTTCCCAGCTCAAGTTCATCACACTAAATTAGTGTAGAATACAAATGATTTTCAGTAAATTTAGTTCATTACTTTAAATCGCATAAGTGACAAAATTATAGTCCTTAGGAAAGAGAAAATATAGCAAATGTCCTTACGCTTGTAAAGATAATTTTAAAAATTAATTTTATATTTGCCTGACACAATATTTATTAGTATATATGAGGTACAATGTGACATTTCGGTTCATGTGCACACTAGATAATGATTAAGACAGGATAATTGGCATATCTCTCACTTTAAACTTCTATCATTTCTTATGATAAGTACCTGCAGAATCCTTTCTAGTTATTTAGAGATTATTTTGAGGTACAGTACATTGCTGTTAATGTTATTTACCCTGCTGTGCCACTAAACACTAGAACTTACTCCTCTTATCTAATTGTAACATTGTACCCACTGACCACTAATCCTAACCCTAGTGAACCTACTTACTACTGTATTAGCAAAGTAGGCCCTCATATCTCATTCTGACTCTACAACATACTAACATCTATTTAGGAAAATGCCATGTTTCAACTTGGACTATGAATTAAAATCATTTTGAAAATAAAAATGTCTGGATTTGTCTCAAGACTTACTGAAAATACATTTCTATTTATGAGGAATATCTAAAGAAACCAAAGAACCTTTTAAACAGATAAACCAGACCTTGCACACCTTAGTCCCATGTATTTTAAATTAATGATAATGGTGTAAACTTAAAGTAAGACCTTGGCAAGATTAAAGCTCTGAGCAAGAAGTACCAGGCACATGAGAATTTCATGGCACAGCCCATGATGACATGATAGGCAGGAGAGAAGAAATAGGTCTGGATTTCAATTCTGGCTTTGCTACTTACTAGCTGAGTAATTGTAGACCAATTTAATCTAAGACTCAGTTTGTATAAAAGGGGAATATTAACACCAGCTATAAACAATTCACAGGTTTCTTGTGAAATAAAATGAATTAATTGATGTAGAGCTCTTGGAAGAGCCTTCCATATGCAATGGCTCAGTGGCCAAGGATATCTGTATAGCAGCCACTGCCCTATTATAACTTCAGTCATTTCAAATTAGTTGTCTATTGTTGAGCAAAAACTAAACAATAATGTTTAGCAATTTAACGTTACTTCCTTAAGGATCATTTTCATTTTCCTCCTAAATATTAATAAGCATTACAGGTGATTAGATGCAAATATTACCATTTACTTTTCTATAATGTGCTCCATAAGTTCATTTGCATTGAGCCATTTTGCAGGCAATAGTTGGCATTTTGTTGGGCTTTAACGTCTTTGTTAGTGTCTTTTGCACTTGTGCCTTTCATAAGGTAGTCACTAATCCATGTGGCTAATTACATTTAAATGAAATAACATGAACTCACACTGAACTACATCCCCAGCCCACTTTTTATTTTGAGAAAGGGTCTTGCTAAGTTTAACAGCACCATTAACCCAAACTTGGGGTCCTCCTACCTCAGCTTCCCCAAGTGCTGGGATTACAAGTCTGTGCCACCAGGCTCTGCTACAGCAAGTATTTAAAGCAGGAACTAATATTATTAAGTACTATTTTTAACGCAAGATACCTTTGAAAAATTCAGTTTTCTCTGGGTTCACAGCAGTGTATGCATTCCTATATATAACTGGGTAATCAAAGACCTTAAAAATGTATACAAATATATGTGTCTGTGTGTGTGTGTATATTCAACAAGGCCACTGTTAGGAATCTATACCAATGAAATAATCAGAGATGAGGAGGAAAACGTGTACAAAAATGTCCATCAAAGTATTATAGTGAAATATATAACAAAAAATTTACATTTCTAGGAAAAAGCAGAAAGTCATGAAAAGGTTATATAAATGATGGAGTTAAAAATTCTAATTCAAAAATAATTTTGATGCCATTATAAGAAATGTTGTTGGGCCAGTAAGATGGCTCAGCGGCTTAAGCGCCTGCCTGGCAAGCGCGAGGGCCCAAGTTCAACTCCCGGAACCCACATACGAAAAAGGGGCCGGTGATATCGCTCAGCGGCACGGGCGCCTGCTGGCGTGCGAGGTCCTGAGGTCGACCCCCCGGTACCCACAAAAAAAAAAAAAAAAAAGAAATGTTGTTGTTATAATGAGTAAGAAATAAGACTCAATCTATCGGAGCTATGTGATCCCAAGATGGTAGGACTACATTTTTTTTGTGTGTGTGGGTACTGGGAGTCGACCTCAGGATCTCCCGCGCCAGCAGGCGCTTACACTGCTGAGCCATCTCACCGGCCCAGGACTACATATTATTAAGGTAATACTCTTACAAAGAAGAAGTGCTAAAATGGTTTACACCAAAATAGTAAGCAATTTATCCCTAGAAAAAAGGATTATGTACATGTAACTATATTATTATTCTCTAACACAGACACAGATATATAAATATTCAAATCAATCTCTTCTTTAATGAGAGATTACTTGGATAAATCACTTCCTATGTATAATTGAACAAAGTAGCTAAGATTCTATATATTATATCTTTTTTCCTCAGCATCACAAAAATATATATGTTTATTTCTAATTTGGATTTATGCTATAATAGTATGATCTGTCTATCAAGTTTGGTTTATGAATTGAGCACTCAAAAGTATTTTTCAGATACCTCGCTTCATTAAAGCATGTTCCTACCAGGTCAATGATAGCACATTGCTATAGCTAGGTTTCCCGTAAGTATGGTTTCTTTCTTTCTTTTTTTTTTTTGGAGACAAGGTCTCACTATGTAGTTCAGGCTATCTTTGAACTCACTATGTAGCCCAGGCTGGCCTCAAACTCATGGCACTTTGCCTGCCTCACTCTCCAAGTGTTGGGATTACAGGCGTGCACCACCATGCCCAGCTCAAGTATGGTTTCTGAGTAAAAATTATACTTGTTCTATTCAATTATGTTTCTCAAAAATTATAAGCAGCAATCATTATAATGAGATACAAATATATGTACTAAGAAGTGAAGTGCATAGATTAGTCCTGAAAGAAAATAGGTATCAGTTATAACTGGTTTCAATTTTAAAGAATCATTCCAACCTTGAGTTATAAAGCATATCCTGAATATAAATCTAAGTACATTCCCATGCTTGCCAGGACTACTCTTCCCCAGGCCAATCCTAAATGTTTATCTTACTGTCTTAGGGAGTCCAATGTGACTCCAGAATAGCAATTTTCAAATTTTAGCATGAATCAGAATCACAGGCTTGTTAAAACACTGATAGCTACAACAACACCTCCAGAATTTCTGAATCAGTAGGCCTCAGGTGGGGCCCTCTATTTTGTATTCGAAAAAAATGTGCGTGGGTGCGGGGGGGGCGGCGTGAAGGCCTGGAGATTGAACCAGGAACTAGCAAATGCTAGGCAAGAGCTTTACTACTGAGTCACAACCCTACCCCTAATTTGCATTTCATCAAGTTCCAAGGTAATGCTGATGCTACTGGTCCCACCATCATATTTTGAGCATTGCTACTCTAACACACACACACACACACACACACACACACACACACACACACACACAGAGCACCATTAACACAGGGTTAGGGGTACAGCTCATTGTTCGATGTTTGAGCTCTTGTCTAACATGCTTCAGGCTCTGGGTTTGATCTCTAGTACTGTAAAACAAAAGAAAACGAAACAAAACAAAACAAACACAGAATGTCTTTCACTTACCTTTGAGAGCAGACCAAACACCTGTTTAACTAACAGGACTTACTGAGCGTGACAAGAAGCCTTTCTATGAAGACTTCCTGGCTTCACCAGGCACGGTAGGAATGCGCCCTGCTTGGTGGTCCATTATGTCTGACTGACCTCTTCTGTAACTACAGGCATAGTATTCTGGTGCATGCACTTGCTGACAGGAATTGTCTGACTTTCTAGCTTCCTAGTTAACAGTGAAGATCTCATTTCCCCAACAGAAGAAAAGGTAAACACTACAAGTCTCTTGGTCCACCATCTCTACCATTGAAGGAAAAAATTACAATTTGAAGAACATTTTTCTTCACCGTTTTTTCTTGAGACAGGGTCTTGCTGTGTAGTCCAGGGTGGCCTTGAATTGTAGTGATCCTCTTGCCTCAGCCTCCCGAGTGCTGGGATTACAGACTTGTGCCACCATGCTCGGTCCATTTTTCTTCACTTGGTTGAGTTAACAAAGCCTCCTAAGTATTTCACCTCTAATGTCAACATTAAATAATATACATTTTTTTTAAATCCATTTTTTCTAGGTACAAACTGTGTATTCAGAGTAGCAGTGTGGTATAGCTAGAAGAACACAGAATATAAAGTCTAACCACATGGATTCAATCCAGTTTTGTCACTTACAAGCCAAATGATCTTGACAGTATCACAAAAACTAACAATCCATCTTACCTTGTCAATGGTTATAACATATATGTTAGACTATTTTAAGGCAATAATATGGAAATATTAAATATATTAGATTGCTTTATATGAATGATATTTATTATTCTTTGAAGATGCAAAGTTCATAAGAATAATTCCTGAAAAATTTCAAAACAATATCACTTTCTGGGTGTGGCGGTGCATGCCTATAATCCCAGCACTAAGGAGGATGAGGCAGGAGGATCACCTCAAATTCTGAGGCCAGCCTTGGTTATATAGTGAGTTCAAGGTCAGTCTGAAATAAATAGTGGGACCCTGTCTCAAAAAATAATGATATTGCTCCTATAACAAATCATTTATAACTATAATTTACCACTGAAAGTTATCTAAACAAAAATAATTCTTCAAACTATGAAAATTGAGAAATTTTTGGTATGCAGCTTTAAACTGGAAATATATGAATTTCCAAATTTATAGGTAACAAAGCCCATTTTAATTCTAGGATACTAATAAGCACAAACCTCAACTGTGGGAATGATCTTCAAAGAAAATGGAAACTCAGGAAGAAAAAGATGAGTGGCAATTCCCAAAATAAGCAGGATAAAGAATAAGTGGCTCAATTTTTAAGTAGGCTAGTTCTTATTAGAGCTCTTGAAGGATAAACTGGCTCAGAATAGGCTGAACAATCAGACCACCAAAAACCAGCTCCCAGGTTCTCTGTTTTGTTTTCTAGTACTTTAATTGTAGTTTAGATGAAAATGTTGACAGAGTTCACTTAAAAATCAGTTTATTCTGATGAATATTAATCTTGAAAGAGATAATTAAAAAACACAGAAAGGTAATAGCATACTTTAAAATGTTTAAAAAATGAATTGTAGCAATGGCCACCTTAATACTCATTACTTCAATAAAAGTTGACACTGTTCATATGTAGAACATGTTTTAATGTTTGAATATTTTGATAACATTAAGGTATAGAAATAGAAATAAAACTGAGATGGCACAACATATGAAGAACAGACTACAGAAGTTGAATAGTACATGAGGATAGAAAGGGATAAAATAAATCAAATGGACTGAACAATGCTTTTTTGTCCCTAAAATCCACAAAATATCCTAAATTGAACTTTCTGTTGAAAATTCATGAAGAAATTCAGAACAAAAGGATTCACTCTGTTCACACTGAATGGCAGTAAAAGAAGTTTGGGAAAACACTGACCGCAAGAGCGCTGAAGCTGACACTACTAACATAAAAGAACCAGTAGAACAAGACCAAGAAATAGCTGTCCTCAGAAATCACAAAGCAAATTCTAAGCTTAGTTTAGTTTAAACAGAATAAACCTCAGTTAAACTAGATCAATGTGTAACACTGGTTTCAGGACAATGCTTTAAATTTTAAAAGAAATAAGAACATTCTTGGCTTAAAACTATACTTTACCAAGGAAGCATAATTTCTCTTCAATGGCATAGATTGCTTTCACAGACAAATAAGTTAGGGCAACAAGAAGGGCAAAAACCTCAGAATGTTACACAGAACAAGAGTGTGGTGAAACCACAGCAGGGTGTGTCATATGCTAAAATTAAAATAATACCCCAAGATGAAATTCCACTGACTATGAGAAACACTACAGTAAGTAGAGTCAGAAACACACATAAAATTTTTCACACTGGGAAAGTAGGACTGTGCCCCTGGACAAGAAAACTTTCTCTGAGCCTCTTAGTAGCTGACAGCTGTAGTCCTGGTGAGGATCAATCAAGGGAGCAGACTAGGCTTTGCTTCTCCTTTGATTTGTTCCTGTCCCCTTAGTCCACACTGGTGAAGTTAAAGGGCAGATGGTGTCCACGCATGTGGAGGAAGGGCAAGACAGCAGTTGGCAGGGCTGAGGGTTGCTGGGCAGCCACCACTCTCATGATAGAAACCCCACCCCGCCTTTGCACACTCTGATGTTCCTAGCTATCCAAAGAGGATTCCTGAGCATGCCCCACCTGAAGGTGAAGTGTGTGGCCACAGAAAAGTCAGTATCCCATTATACTTTAAATCTTCATCTGTGAAGTATCTGTAAAACCAACTTAAGGCATAAACTTTTAACCACAAAGAGTTGCCTACTGCACTCACATGTCCAAGTCTTCCTAGGGGCCACTAAACCCAGAACTGAGCTAAGCTCTCCAGGGACAATCAAGAACTGTACCAGGTGGATGTTGTTCCGAAAAGCTCTCTGTGTAAAAGCTTTGATTTATACTTCAGACAAATTAAATTAAACCTTGAGTCATTTTGTACTTCATGCTTCTTTCTTAAACTTACTGTCTGAAAAATAATTTAAGAGATTTTTAATTTAACAAACTAAAAAATTCTTGTTTGTTAAAATGAAGACAAATACATAAAATTTTGTCTTCTCAGGGGTGGAGTCACACTCTTCTCTTCTGGACTGTAATTAGTGAGCTTCCTCGGTGACAAATGGATCAATGTAAGGGAGCGCTCAAGAGACAGAGACCCACATGAAGCATTTTTCTTTTCTTTTTTTTATGTGGGAGTCAACCTGAGGACCTCGCACTTGCCAGCAAGCACTTGTGCCGCTGAGGAATATCACCGGCTCCCCCTCATTTTT
Source organism: Erethizon dorsatum (assembly GCA_028451465.1). Classification (NCBI taxonomy): domain Eukaryota; kingdom Metazoa; phylum Chordata; class Mammalia; order Rodentia; family Erethizontidae; genus Erethizon; species Erethizon dorsatum. The sequence continues at coordinate 61,140,923 of CM051828.1, forward strand.
TTTTCCTTTATGTGGGTACTGGGAGTCAAACTCAGGACCTCGCACTTGCCAGGCAGGCGCTTATGCCGCTGAGCCATCTCACTGGCCCCGCCTTTTTCTTTTTGACTCCGACTTTAAGATATTTCTCATCTGCAAAGCACATCTTCAAAGGTAACAGTAAGGAATCAGTTGTACAAGTATTTATACCTTCTTTTACAAGTTTATTACTGCTAACATCTAGCAACTAAATTCTTGGCCCCTTAAATTTATAATTAGAGATAAACATATGTTAAAATTGTATACCATCACTCTGCTGGGCTATAACCGTGAGGATTATCAAGGTCATCTTTATCAAAACAAACAATTTGGTTATTGGTAATAGATTCTAAATAGTCTATAGCACCTTCTCAGGAAAACAAAATATAATCCAAATATTTTACATTCTTTCAAATGTTACCCTGTTTCAATTAAAATCTTATCTAATATATTTACTGAGCACTTATTATATACAAGAGCTTACTCAGCACAACAATGGATACACAGGTTGAGCAGCCCTTATTTGAAATGCTTGGAACCAGAAGTGTATTTCTTGGACTTAGTTGTTTTTTTTTTTTTTTTTTTAGTATCTGTATATACATAATATCTTGAAAATGGAAGTCTCAACGCAAATTCATTTATATTTCTTATACACATAGCCTGAAGGTAATTTTACATAATATTTTAAGTAATTTTTCACATGAAACAAAGCTTTTGAACTACAGCTGAAGGGACACAGAAGCTCTTTCTTCCTTTAGGGATACTGCAGAAACTGGGTATTGTGCACCTGTGTCTTGACTGCAACCCATCGTCTGAGGTGAGGTGTGGAATCTCCCACCTATGGTGTCGCGCTGGCACTCAAAAAGTTTCAAATTTTGGAGCATTTTGGAATTTGAATTTTCAGATTGCCAATTAATCTATAAGTAACAACAGGATGAATTTGATAAAAAATTTAATCCATTAGAAGAGGGAAGGAATAATGTTTACTGCTTTGTTTTTTATAATAAATGTTTAATGTTTATTACATAATGTTTATATTTTATACACCAATTAAACAAGCACTTTATAAAGAACTTTCCTTTAACTTTTCTAATTTAGTTGGGCATGGTAGCGCACACCTGTAATCCCAGCACTTGGGAGGCTGAAGCAAAAGGATTGCCAAGAATTCAAGTCCAGCCATGACTACCATAGGGAGACCCTGTCTCAAAAACAAAAACAAAAAAACCCAAAAACCAAAAAACAAACAAACAAACAAAAAAACCTCATTTGATTGTTGTAACCACCTTGTTTAGGAAAGCAGGATATAGAACTATCTCTATTTTTAAATTTTATTTATTTAATTAAGGCAATCTATTTTTGTGTTCCCTCTGCTTTACTGAGGTATAACTGATAAATAAAACTATATATATTTAATAGGTACAGTGCAATGTTTTGATATGTGTATACATTGTGAATTGATGGCTTCAACCAATTACTATAGCTATCACCTCATAATATTTTGTAGCGAGAATACTTAAGACCTCTTTTAGCCACTCCTCTATGCTGTTTTTAGAAGTTCAAATGTTTCTGATTCCATGTACAAGTGAGATTATGCAGTATTTTTGTTTGGTTTATTTTCATTTAACATAATGTCACTCATGTTGCTGCAAATGGCAAAATATCTTCCATTTTATGGTTGAATAGTATCTATTATGAATATATACCACACTTTCTTTATTCATCTACTGACAGACTTAGCTGTTCCCATATATGGTACTATATTGACTATTGAGAATAATGTAGGAGAGCATATATCTTTACTCCCTCTGGATGTTTATTCAGTAGTGGAATTGCTAGATCATACAGTAGTTGTGTTTTTAAGTCTTAGAAATCCCCATACTGTTTTCCATAATGGCTATGCCAATATACATCCCCATCAACAGTATATAAGTATTTATATACTGCATATAAATACAGTATATAAGTATTCTCTTTTCTCCACATTCTTGCTAATTCTTATCTTTTGACTTTTTGACAATAGCTATCAAATCAGCTGTGAGATGATGTTATACTGATTTGTATTTCCTTGAAGATTGTTGATGTTGAACACCTATTCATATACTTCTTCTTTATTATTTCTTTCCTCTGCTACACTTGCATTTAGTATGATCTTCTTTACCTTATGATAGACGGTTACATTATTGGTTTCATGTCTTCCTTCTTGTCAATGTATGCATTTACAACTAACTTCCTTCTTAGCATTGTTTTGCTGTATTGTATAAGTTTTAGTATGTTGGGTTTTGTTTTTATTCTTCTCAAGTATTTGTAACTTCTGTGATTTCTTATTTAACCCACTGGTTATTTATTTATTTATTTATTTATTTATTTATTTATTTATTTATTTATTTTTTGTGGGTACCAGGGGTTGAACTCAAGACCTCGTGCGCCAGCAGGCGCCTGTGCCACTGAGCAATATCAACGGCCCTTATTTTGTAAGTGGGTACTGGGAGTTGAACTCAGGACCTCGCGCTTGCCAGGCAGGCGCTTATGCCGCTGATCTATCTCACCGGGCCCCCACTGGTTATTTAGAGTGTTAATTTTTACATATTTAAGAATTTTTCTATTTTCCCTCTATATTTTGTTCCCAGTTTTATTCTACTGTGCCTGGAAAAGACACTTTGTAAGGTTTGAATCTTTTAAAATTGATTAAGACTTGCTTTGTGGACTAACATACAGTGTATCCTGTATAATGTTTCAAGTGCACTTGACAAGAATAAGCGTTGGGCCGGGGATATGGCTCAGCAGCACAGCGCCTGCCTGGCAAGCGTGAGGTCCTGAGTTCGATTCCCAATATACCCCCCCCAAAAATTGAGTATTATGTTGTTGTGGGATGGAATATTTTATACATGTCTGCTCAGTCTGATTACTTTAAATTGTTGTTCAAATCCTCTATTTCCTTATTATGTTTTACCCAATTGTTCTAATCCTTATTGGAAGTGGGGTATTGAAGTTTTCAGCTATTATTGTAAAACTGTTTATTTCTCCTTTTGATTCTGCCAATTTTTGCTTCATATATTTTGGGGCTCCTTTGTTAGGTGTATCTATATTTATAACTGTTATTTCTTGTTGTATGGAACGTTTATCAATATATCATGCCTGGGAGGGAGAGGGATAGAGAGATGATGGACAATGGGTACACGTAGATAGAAGGAATAACTTCTAACATTGATAGTACATAAGGTAATTATGGTCAACAATAATTAATTGAATATTTCAAAATAGCTAGCAGAGAGGATTTTTAATATTCTTAGCACAAATTATATATGTTTGAAGTGCTACATATTCCAATTATCCTGACATGATCACTACAATTGTATGTATGCACTGAAATGTCACACTATACCCACAGACACATACAATTATGTATCAGTTAAAAATAAAAATATATTTTAAAGTATGCTATATCTCTTGTAACAATTTTTTACTTAAAGTCTGTTTGGTCTGCCAATAATGTATCTACCTCAGTTGTCTTTTAGTTACTATTTGCTTGGAATATCTTTTTCCATCTTTTTATTTTCAACCATTTTATGTCCTTATATATGTAACCTGAGTCTCTAATAACATATAAATGGGTTTGCTTTTCAAAATTCAATCTTCTGCATCTTTTAATAGTTGAGTCTTATCCCTTTACATTTCCAATTTTTCTTATCAATTTACATTTAATGTGTTTCATTAATAAAGAAAGATTTATTCCTGATTTTTATCTATTGACCCCTCCCCTTTCTATGGTACTGGTGTTTGAATCTGGGACCTCTTGCATACTATATAAGCACTCTAGCACTGTGCTACATCCCTAGTCCTTTTTATTTTGTTTTTAGACAAAGTCTTGTTAAATCGCTCAGGCTGACCTTGAACTTGTGATACTTCAGCCTCAGCCTTCCTAGTGGCTGGGATTATAGGTGTGTACCATAATGCCAAGGTCTCTGTCATATATATATAGTTTTTGATCTTCAATTATTTCATTATTGTACTTTTTACAGTTGATTTTTATAATTTTTTTTAAATGAAACTATTCATTTATTTATTTATTATTTTTTTTGTGTGTGGGTACCGGGTGTCGACCTCAGGACCTCGCGTGCCAGGAGGCGCCCGTGCCGCTGAGCGATATCATCAGCCCTTTTTTCGTATGTGGGTTCCGGGAGTCGAACTCGGGCTCTGGCGCTTGCCAGGCAGGTGCTTACGCCCGAGCCATCTCACCGGCCCAATTTTTATAATTTTTTAAAAATGTTCTTTCTTTTTTACTGGTTACCTTGAAGATTAAAATTAACATCTTAAAACAACCCAGTTTGAATTATACCAACAGACTTCAGTGTATATAAACACTCTTCTCCTGTACATCTCTATCCCTTCCCTTTTATATTGTGATTGTCACAGATTCCATCTTATACACCATCTACCCACTGACATAGATTTATAAATACTACATCCATTTACTGATTGTATCACATAGGAAAAAGTAAATTACAAATGACACCAAAAGTATAATAGTACTGTCTTTTATATTTACCTATGACATTACTTTCATTGAAATTTTTGTCTTTTTTTTTTTTGTTGTTATCCTTATCGGTTTGTTTCCTTCCACTTCTTCAGTGTTTCTTGCAGGGCAGTCTTGCTGGTAATGAACTGCCTTAGCTCAGCTTTTGTTTATCTGGAATGTCCTAATTTTTCCTTTATTCTTGAAAGATAACTTTGCCAGGTATCCTATCCGGTTGATGATGTCTTCTTTCATGACTTTAAGTATATCACCACACTGCCTTCTGACCCCATGCTTTCTGACAACTGATCGGCTCTTAGTATTATTGAGAATACCTTGTACAAGAAGTAACTTCTCTCTTGCTCCTTTTAAAATTCTCTGTCTTTGGGTTTTAATACTTGATTATAGTATTTCTTGGCCTGGATTTCTTTACCCTGTTTGGAGTATGTTGAGCTCTTGGGAGGTGAATCGTTAGGTCTTTCTTTTTCTGGGGTAAGTTTTGGGCCATTATGTCATCAAATACCCTTTCTTCATCTCCCTCTATCCCTCTCTCCTTCTCCCTCTCTCTCCCTCTCTCCTAAGATAATAAATCCACGTTACTCCAGCATGCTACACCAGGAATGCTTGCTACCCAACAGCTGTCTCTCACAAGGCTAAAGTTAAAGGATCACAGCTGCTACAGAGTGAAAAGTGAATTTGACCAAAATTCACCAGACTTCTCCCCTGAATGCTGCAAGTATTTTACAACCCAGAGTTCCAAAAGAGTTGCCTCACACAGTTCTTGGCAATTCAATTGTTTTGGTGGAGGTACAAATTCCTGGAGCTTCCTACCCTGCCATCTTCCCTGATACCACCCAATAATAGCTATTCATGTCAAGTGTTCTGAGTGACCCTACGAGGGAGTGTATTGTTAAGATTCCTACTTCACAGATGATGAAATTAAAGCAGAGTAATGTGCCTAATCACAGAGACTGGGAATGACTGACCCAGGACACACATCAGGCAGGTGGGCATCAGACTCAGGCTCCTTGACTGCTAAACTCTCCATATAGATACTTCAATAGAGGTAGAAAATGCCTTTCAAAAATCAAGTACATGGGCCGGTGAGATGGCTCAGCGGCTTAAGCGCCTGCCCGGCAAGCGCGAGGTCCCGAGTTCGACTCCCGGATCCCACATACGAAAAAGGGGCCGGTGATATCGCTCAGTGGCACGGGCGCCTACTGGCACGCGAGGTCCTGAGGTCGACCCCCCGGTACCCACAAAAAAAAAAAAAAAAAAAAAATCAAGTACATGTTACTTATTTTGAAAATAAGAAAGGGAAAGCTCAAGTTAGTAAACTGTCCAAAGGTCACACAAAGAGACTACTAATAGGGGGCACAGAGGGCTGCGAATGCAGCTCAGTGTTCAGAATCTGACCAGCACATTTGAGGGCCTGGGTTTGATCCTCGGCACTGCAAACAAAAACAAGTCTACTTATGGTAAAGAATGATGATAACTCTGCCTGCTGCTTGCCAGGCCTTCTCTACTGTATCTTTGAGCACCTTGAGTTTTGGAGTCTGAATAAAGATTTTTTTTTTCTAGTGAAAGGGATCTTTGTATGCAGTGACAGAGTCCAGAATTTTCATTCTTTAGAAATATTATCTATTCTCCCAAGCAAGCTTATATATTCTCTATGTTCTTTAGAAAGCCTACACTCATGAATTAAGTTCAGACAGAAAAAATATGGCCACATATGTCACCACTGTCTTTCCAGCACTCCCTACCTTATCCTATAATTATTTATGTGCTTGTACATTTAAAATCTTCTAAAGAAACTGTGTTTTATATTTATGCATCTGCTTTTTATTACTTAACTAGATAGTTTATATATAATAGGATCAGAGCAAATATTTTCAGAATGGTAAATGAAATTCTGTTGGCAAGAACCATAGGTTAATTCTACGTATAGCGTCACATTCATAGAGTCACAATGACATTAGAGCCATCCTTGATGGCTCAGAAAAAAGTCTTTAATGTGCTACTCAAGGCTATTCAATTCCCTCAAGTGGCTCATATGGTCTTCAGGATTGAACCTTAATATACTTCTTTTTTTTTTTTTTTTTTGAGACAGGGTCTCACTATGTAGTCCTGGCTGGCCTTGAATTCACTATGTATCCCAGTCCGGCCTTGAACTCATGGCAATCCTCCTGCCTTAGATTCCCAAGTGCTGGGATTATAGGTGTGTGCCACCATGCTCAGCAAAACTTAATATATTTCTCAGTACCTAATCTCACATCCTACGTATAGCAGGTAAGTGCTTAATGACTACTGAGTGACAAAGCTTAAATTAAATGTGATTTAAGGTAGATCTGAAAAGTGAATGATTTAACAATATGTAACAGTGTTACCAGAGAGACAAAGAATGTTAATGAAATCTTTCTTTTCCAGGAGAGTTTCAAAGATAAAAAGACTCAATGGCCTTAGGTGATTAAGTATCACTCTTGTCTTCAGGCAAGATCCTGGACCTTATAAATTCCTTCCAGGCCTTTGATTTCTTTTTTTTTTTTTTTTTTTTTTTTTTTTTTTTTTTTTTTTTTTTTTTTTGTGGGTACCGGGGGGTTGACCTCAGGACCTCGCGCGCCAACAGGCACCCGTGCCACTGAGCGATATCACCGGCCCCTTTTTCGTATGTGGGATCCGGGAGTCGAACTCGGGCCCTTGCGCTTGCAAGGCAGGCGCTTACGCCGCTGAGCCATCTCACCGGCCCTTTGATTTCTGACTGTCTACTTAAAAATACATGTTTACTAAATGTAAGAAAGTGAATACGCACCTGTGACTGAAAATGGAAATTCAGAGAAGAAATCACTTAAGATTAGGAGGAAAAAGTTTTAAATTCAGAAAGAAAAAAATTCTTAGTTGTAAATGCCAGATTCTTACCTGTAACGATGTCTAGTATACTGTGCATATATTATTTTCAGCCAAAGAAAAAGAAAAAATTTCTCTTTGATATTCTATTCTTTCTCTCTCCTTTTGAACTTTTAATACTAGGCTGGGCATGGTGGTGCACACCCGTAATCCCAGCACTCGGGAGGCAGAGGCAGGAGGATCGCTGAGAGTTCAAGGCCAGCCTGGACTACATAGTGAGTTTAAGGCCAGCCTGGGCTACATAGTGAGACACTGTCTCGAAAAATCAAAAAAACACAAAACAACAACAACAAAAATCTTTTAATACTAAAATCCTCTTAAAAGTTAAACAATATGGAATTGTTTTTATAATTATGAGAAACCAATGTGAAATGTGTTAAAATAATACATAATGGGGGACGGTGAGATAGCTCAGCAGCATAAGCGCCTGCCTGGCAAGCGCGAGGTCCTGAGTTCAACTCCTGGTACCCACATATGAAAAAAAAGGGCTGGAGATATCGTTCAGTGGCACGGGCGCCTGCTGGCGCACGAGGTCCTGAGGTCGATCCCCGGTACCCACACACAAAAAAATAAATAAATAAAATAATATATAAAGACTGCATAATCATATATAAAATGCTTAATAAAATATTAAGTAAAAATGCATAATGTAAAATGACATAACTAATTTAATTGCAACATTAAAAAAGTATGGATACAAATGAGTAAGGATTAGGAGGAAATATAAAAAAAACCTAAATAGGTATACAGTCTGAGTATTCTCTATCTGATATGCTTGGACCAGAAATGTTTCAGAGTTTGGAATTTTTAAGATTTGGAATATTTGCATATACATGAGATACTGGGGGGATGGATCCCAAGTCCAAATAAGAAATTCACTTACATCTCATTTCATATACACTTCATATAGATAGCTTGAGATAATTTTGCCTGTGACATACTATATAAGGTCAGATGTGGAATTTTCCACTTGCAGAGTCATGTTGATGCTCAAAAGGTTTCGTATTTGAGTACATTTCAAAATTCAGATTTTCAGATTAGTGATGCTCAACTTGTATTATAATGGGAGAGTTAAGTGTCTTTTTTCATTTTTAAAAGTTACAATTTTTCCAGTATTACACTTGTGATGTACAAAATTTAACAGAAATAAAATTCTTTATAGTAATATATACATTTATTTAAAATGTTTCTAAATGCTTAGAATAACAATTTTTTTAAAGTAAAAACAAAAAACAAATAGTATTTCTTAGTTATACTTTAAGAATTTAGTGTAGGCTGGGCATGGTGGCTCATCTCAGTACTCGGGGGGCTGAAGCAGGAGAACTGCTGTGAGTTCAAGGCCAGCCCGGGCTACATAGTGAGTTCAGGACCAGCCTGAACTGCACAGTGAGACCCTGTCTCAAAAAACGACAACAAAAAAGAACTTAGTGTAAACATTACTTTCTGTTCTAAATGTTGTTTCTTTTTTTTCACTGCCTGAAGTATGGACGTACCTCAAAAAATAAATTAGCTTTGGCCATTCTATTTCTTTCACACAAAGGCAAAAAACCTGAAATAAAAGACATCGGTAGTTAATTTTGTTTAACAGTCCTACCGGTTAGAAGAAATTACAAATAATTAAAATAATAATAAATGAGCAGCTCAGGTTAAGCAAAGAAGTATGTAATTTCAGTTAAGTTTATCTGAAAAATGATGAAATCATATACTCTTATTACATGTTTTATTTTTAAAACTAGTCATTAGTTTTAATAAAAAGCTCATGTACACCATGAATAATGAATTATTCCTAATTATACCACAACCACAACAGCAAGCTGGCTGTGGACTACACAGCATTTTCAGTCTTCTGACACCTAGTAGCAACAATATTGGCAAAAGCTGTCACTTCAGATGACAATGACATATCTTGGTTTTCTCTCTGCTGCTCTCAGGCTTTCCACTGCAGTGGGGTGCTCTGTATGTTTGGCCCTAAACAGTTAACCTGGTCTCAGTCAGAGGTGAGGGTGGAGAGAGAAGAAAGGAGAGAAATCCTTTCCCAAAGACCACATGAATCTCTTAAGCACTGCCACAGTCCCAGGACATGTCAGTTGTTCTCTTTTTACCTCTTATGGAAACTAAGTACTGTTCTTAGGCAGTCTCAGACTTGAAACACACTTCACAACCTGTCCCACCCTCCATCTGTTACATAAGCAACATTAATGTCACAAAGTTATTTAAAATGAGGCAACTAAACCAATGGAATATTATGACACCAATAAGATGGTCACAAATACCACTCAGAAGAATGGAGAAATCTACACATTATAGAATGCCAGATGAAAAGAGAAGAAACTTAGGCTTTGGGCTGTTAACTGTAACTAGGTGAAATCATACAGGGATAGGATCATTCCAAGTTACATACAAAAGGAGGACAGAAAGAGGAAAGAAACAAATCCTTTTCTGGTTAAAGAGTAATACAGGACCATTATATAAAACCTAGAAAAATCAGAAAAGCAGAAAGAAGAAAATAAGCATTAGACAGCAAAGAACACTGGTATAATCCCTTTTCTTTTAATGCATTTGTAATCATGCTTCACAAACAAAATTCAGTATTATACTCTTCAATGTTATTATATAAGTATTTCTTTATATCCATCTAATGAGCACTAAATATAATTTGTCCACTATTGTTTATAAGCCCTGTGCTGACCCATAGAAGCCCTTACATATGGGGTGGGCAGGAGAAGGGCAGTTATTGGGAGAGATTGTATGAGGGACCTTCAGAAAAAGAGAGGAAGACGGGGTGAGAAACAGAAAGAGAGAGGGAGATAAGGTAAGGAACCCACAGGACAGGTAAGGAAGGGGCAGAGGACAGAGTAGAGCAGGACAGTGACAAGGGAGTGACAGGTGAGAGGGTCAGAGGAGAGGCAGAGGGTAAGGCAGAGGTGGGGAGGGTAAGGCAGAGGTGGGGAGAGTAAGCCAGGCTGATCAGGTCCTAGCTCAGTAATGGCAAAGGTGTTGAGGAGGTAAACAGGATGAAAGGCAGAAAAAGCCAATGGATTTAGAAATTAGTTGGTTAGGAGTTTACTACCAGGCAGCCAATCTCAGTAAAGAAGTGGCAGCTAAAGGTCAAGTATAATGTGCTGAGAATAAGATATAAAATCTGCATATGGAGAGAAGCTGTTGGCCTTTTCTTCAAGTGGTTGAGGGAGGTGAGTCTTGAGGCACAGCTAGCAGTATAACTTGGGTCTAATGTGAATGTATGCACTATGGAGCTGTTATTAACACCAAAGACTTTATTAAGTAACTGTTCTATGCCAGCCACTGTGCTTGGCACACTGCTGCTTTAGCTCAGTGAAACATCATGGCCACCCTGCAAAGTAAAAGCTATTATTATTACAAGTTTAAAATGAGTAAACTGAAGTGGAGACATTAATTTACCAAGATGACAAATCTAAGAATGGAAAAGCTGGGTTTGAACTACTTTTGTGAGATTACCTAATGCAAGACCTAGAAAGGGCACTCTCAGATCAAAAAAGAGCAGACTTAGCTTCATGATATAGCAAAGAGCCCAAAACAGGCTTTTTTATTTTTTAATTTTTTTGTCTTTTTGATACATATAGAGGGAAGACAGGAAAATAGCAATGAAAAAAGGAAGTGTTTTTCTGATTATGAAAGTCATGTAGCCATTATAGATAACTTGGGAAAATCAAAAAAGTAGAAAGAAGAAGAAAAAAATCATTATCAGGTAGCTAGTCATAATGAATTCTGTTGTAACATGTAAGGCCAATTAAATTGAGCTTCCTGGATTTCTGTCCCTGAGCAGACCCAGGAGATTTGGGGTAATTCCCTATATAGCCTGAACTTCTTTACTTAGCAGAAACTGGGAAGATTTTCAGGAAACAGAAGATCCTAAGGAAATGGACAGATGTAAAAGGACAGATGCAAGTTGGAGGAGAAGAGTGTGCTTGGTTGCCCAATATCCAGTGCCACCAGGATGGAACTGGTGACCCCTCTGAGCATTCAGTAAAGAGACTGGGCCAAAAAATCTGGTTTAGCTAGTGGAGAGGAGTTTTCCCTTGGCCCATCAGTGCTACATATGAACAGGGTATTTGGAAAGAACAGTCAAGATTGTAAAATATCCTAAAGGGAAAAGAACAGCAATTCCTACCATAAGTTGGGCAAATGTCAAGCTGTACATTGACATTTGCATCTCATAGTCTATAAGAGTTAATAGCATAGAAAATTATGAAATGCCCTTTAGTTCTGCCAACAAGAATACTCACTTTTGATAAGATCATCTGAAGTTATATTAGATGTGACTAATCAACATAAGCAAAGAAATTTTACCACTTTAATAATTTATATCTGTCTCTGTTTCCCCCAAAAGTAAAAACTATTTCACTTCAAACAGATGATACTGCTATATATTAAATGCTATCATTATCAGCAGGGGGTCATTCATAGGTTACTTAAAAGTAAGAAAGACAATCGAGTTTCTGTACATGCTAAGTCAACCTAATTTGAAAGAGAAAACTTGGATTCAGGTCATGGAAGACACAAGATACTACTAAAAGGTAGTCTCTTTCCTACAAGAATTATTTCATAATTTATTTCACTTCATCTTTCTTTTTTTCACAATAGGAAGCAAAGGGAACAAGATCCCATGAGTATAATGCTACACATTCTGACCCTGTTCTCATTTTTAAATCTCTTCCAACAAGTATTGGGAGGGTCAAGCCATACCAGACTGTCCTGTCTTCTCAACTACCACTGGAAAGAAAGACAAAAAGAAACAGAGAATGGATGGATGGATGGATGGAAGGAAGGAAGGAAGGAAGGAAGGAAGGAAGGAAGAAAAAGAAAACAGCCCACTAGTTACCAAGACCATTCCTCCTTAAAAGAATGTATAATTGTTTCTTTATGCAACAGCATATATTTTATAGACAGGAAAAGAACGGTATAGGTGAGTGAGCAGCTCATAGGGATCCTAGAACTGAGGAATGAAAGTGTGCTTACATGTTCCCAATCTGGCCAACTGGGTTATGCAAAGTATCTGCTTCCAATGGAAAACTGCATGGTAGACAGTCATGGCCAGGCAGGGCCCAAGTACTTTTTAAAAATATAATATGCAGCTAAGGCTAAAGTCAATGACCCGCTAGAATATACTGACAGGCGGTTAAATGCAGCACTGCAACCGACTGGTTTAATATAGAATTGTTATTAATACAAAATCTATGTTATTTTAAAATGTCCATTTTTCATGCAATTGATTTTTTACCTCTGTATACTCAAATTGCTTTTCTTTTCCTTTTGAGCTACACAGCTAATTGTTTTTTAATTTAATTTAAAAATTTTATTCATACATGCACTTTACAATCATTGTGGGGAGTAATACATGTACATATTACAGCTTAGTTTTTTTTTTTTAATCCCCTTCCCTCCCCCTCCTCTTGTGTTCCCAATCATTGGCTTTTTTCATACTTGTTGATATTACTTGTCTTAGCACATGTTATGGCATATAATGTTTGTAGGAAAATGGATACACCTGGAATATAATGTTGAGTGAAATAAATCAGACATACAAACTTAAATACATATGGTATCTCTCATTTGAGTGAGGAAAAGCACAAAGAAAATGATAAAGGATGGATAGAAGGGGACAAGGGGACAGATCTCATCCAATAGGGAAATGGTCCCAGGGAACAAGGGGAAGAATCAAGGGGAGGGGAAGAGGAAATGAGAGGAATACACAGCTAATTGTTTAAAGAAACACTCTAAGATGAAGTAGTGACAGATGAGCGAAACAACAACAGTAAACAGTCCTCTAAGACTAAAACATATCACGTCACTAGCAACCACAAAGGTCATTAAACTCTACAGATAAGGATTAGACCACACAAGATATATCATTGTATATTTCACTGGCTTTTTACAAGGTTAATTTGGAAGCCATACTCTCTTATGTTTAAGAAACAGTGAAGCTTGTTATTTACTCAGAACTGAATTTATAAAGACAATCATCATCTACAAGTTTTGAGTACAACCTTAACTTGTTCACTGTCTACTGGTATCTTATTGGAACAGTACAGAATTTTTCCTTTTTGAGAGAAAATAATTGTGTTCAACTGGAGCTACATATGGACTCAAGACGTATTCTTTTTACGATATGAATATTTGCATGTAGAAAAGAGATCTGCTTTTAAGACTATTAGAACTGCAATATAATAATATACTCAACATAACTGCCTTCTATAACAAAAGCATCGAAGAACAAAATTGCCTTCCTTAAATCAAAGAACTCAAAAGGTTTGTACATATCTTAAATGACCTTAATTATTTTTAGTAATACATGAAAGTTTCATCAACTTGGAAACGAGATAAGTATACCTATAGAGAGAGTAAGCCATATCCTGTGGTCTTCAGGCTATAGAGAAAAAGTTAAGCCAGCGCTGTTTTTTGTCCTTACAATTTAATATAGTAATAAAGATGCAGCTTTAACATGCTTTTTAAAAATAACACACATATACACCAAAGATTATATAATCACTATCCAGTTTAAGAATTAACCAAACACATTATTGGTACAAAATACTCTGCTGTATGTAATTCAAAATCTTCCTGCAACTGCCTTTTTTGTTAGTAGTTCAGAAAAAGTGGTTACTGGCCAGGGCAGGTATCTCCTCTAAGAAGGTATAAAATCTTTTTTCAATTCGTTTTTCCAATTCATTCATAATATTCATCCCACAACTATCCACAGTTTTTTCCTTTATTTCATCCCTCTCCTCCCTGCTCCAGGGGGCACATTTGTCCATAGCATCTGAATTTGGATTTAAAATTATTTTTCACAGAGAAATAATGTTACAAATGTGGTTAAGGAGTATTGGAAGTTCCACAGTCGGCAATATGCTATAATGTGTTAGTATGAAACAGGGCAGCTAGCCTGGGAATGGAGCCATGATTTCTTTTGTTCAAATCCAGTCCAAATTCTAAGCAAGAAAAATTTGGGAAGCAACCCATTCATACTTTATGGCTATGTCCTTTGGGATCAGAATGTAAAAACAGTAAGGTAGAGACATACAAACACTCTAAACTTCCTCAGCTTTACTCCATGCCCCCACCCCCATGACCCATGACAATTTTCTAGTCCTAAACATTCACTTGCAAGTTTAAATTATAACATGTATTTTAGGCATTATAGGTTTATGACTAACCACAGGACTTTGTTCCTCAAGTAATGTGAGGGCCAGACATGTTACAATAATACACATCTGTTTCAGAAAAAAAAGCAGGGGGTTTTGATTCAAATATCTAGGTCTTGGATCACAGATCTTGATTGGGAGGATTGCTCACTGTATAATCCAGAGCACAAGATTCCCAGTGTCTGATGAGAATGAGGCTGATGGGATTTAGTTCTAGACATTTTGTCAAGCTAACCCAGTAACTCTCAAAAATACATCTTGTTCAGCCTTCACTTGGGCTGGCTGTGGCCAGCCTGTGCTTAGATCAGTGGTGGCTCTACACTTGAGTCCTCTGGGCAATTGGACTAGTTCTCGGGATCTGGCTTCCCTGTGGCCCAGCAGGGGTGGAAAGTTGCCCTTGGGTAACAAAAATACCTATGATAACTAGAGTGCATTAGGATTTGGGCACTTGTGTAGGGAAAAGACAGAAATGTACAAGACTTATATCCTGAGACCACAAAATGCCAGTTGGGCAAATATCAAGGAGTACAATTGCGGGTTATATGGTAAAAGTATGGTTATTTTTTTAAGAAAATAACAAACTGTCTTCCAAAGTGGTTACCTTTTATATTTTATCACTAATGAATCAGAGTTCTTGTTGACCCACATCCTTTTCAATATTTGGCACTGTCAGTGTTTTGGATGTTTTTTAATACTTAAGTCCAACTTACAAATTTTTTCTTCCATGCTTTTGGTCACTGATGAACCCAAAGTTACAGACATTCTTTCCTACCTTAAGTTCTTGTTTTATAATTTCACTTATACATTTAGGACCATGATCCATCTTGTTATGTTTTTGGTATAAGGTCTATGTCTAGATTCAGTATTTCTTTTTTTTTTTTTTCATGTAGATGTCCAGTATACCAGTAAAATTTATTGAAAAGATTATCCTTTTTCTTTTTCCCATTAAATTTTCTTTGCTTTGTAGACCAACTTACTGTATTTGTATGAGTCTATTCTAGCCTCTATATTCTGGTCCAAGGACCTATTTGTTTATTCTTTTGCCTATGGCACACATTAGTAATTTGCCTAAGTACTAATAAGTCATGAAGTTGGAGATATTCCCTTCCAACTTTCTGTTGGCTATTGTAGGTATTCTGTCTTTCCATATAAATTTTAGAGTCAGTTTGTAAATACCCACAAAATAACTTAGAGGCATTCCAATTGGGGCTGAATTGAATGTACACATCAAATAGGAAGGAATTGATATCTTTCAATAATATTAAGTCTTCCTATACATAAATATGGAATATCTCTCCATTTATTTTGATCTTTTTAAAATTTCTCTCATCAGAATTTTGTAAATTTACTCATGTGGATCTTTTATATATTTTGTTAGATTAAGGTAAGCACTGATTTTTTTGGTACAAATGTAAATAGTATTTTGTCTTAATTTTCAAATTGTGTATTGTTAGTATATAGGAAAATAACTGAGTACTGTATCTTGTCTTCTAACCTTGCTATAATCGCTTCTTAGTTCCAAGATTATTTTTTAAATTGATACTTTGAGATTTCTACATAGACAATCATGTCATCTTTAAACAAAGGCAGATTTATTTCTACCTTTCCAATCTGTAATTGTAGGAGGGAGCATTCTTGCCTTGTTCCTGATCATAATAGGAAAGCTTCTATTTTGCTCACCATTCAGTATGATGTCAGCTGTCGACTTCTTGTAGATGTTCTCTGTCAAGATGAGAAAGGGTCCTGTTGCTAATTTGCTGAGGGTTTTTATTATGAACAGATGCTAGATATTGTCAAATGCTTTTTTTCCCATCTATTGGTAAGATATTTTTCCTCTTTTGCCTATTGGTATAATGGATTATATTAACTGCCTTTTGCACATTAAGCCAGACTTGCATAGCTGGAATAAATCCTATGTTGCCATAACATACAAACCCAAGGCCTTTGCACTAAGCTACATTCCCAGCACCATGCCCACTTTTGTTTTTTATTATGATGCAGAGTCTCATTAACTTGCTAAATTGTCCAGGCTGGGCTCAAACTTGTGATCTTCCTGCCTCAGCCACCAAGAGTGCTGGGATTATAGCCATTACTTACATTTCAGATTTTTCTTTTCTTTTTTTTTTTTTTGTGGGTACCGGGGGGTCGACCTCAGGACCTCGTGCGCCAGCAGGCGCCCATGCCACTGAGCGATATCACCGGCCCCTTTTTCGAATGTGGGTTCCGGGAGTCGAACTCGGGCCCTCGCGCTTGCTGGGCAGGCGCTTAAGCCACTGAGCCATCTCACCGGCCCTACATTTCAGACTTGATTTACCAGTAAATTGTTGAAGATTTATGTATTTATGTTCATGAGAAACACTGTTCTGTAGTTTTCCTTTCTTGTAATGTCTGTATTTGCGTTTACTATTAGGGCGATATTGGCTTGGTGGATCAAGTTAAGAAATATTCCCTGTTTCAACCTTCTGAAAGACTGTAGAGAATTGGTATAATTTTTGACTAATATGTTTGGCACAATTTACCAGTGAATCCATCTGGGGCTGGTATTGTTTTAGGGAAGTGACTACTTATTGATTCAATGTAATAGATATAGGCATACTCAAATTATCTATTTCTCATTACGTGAGTTTTGGTAGATTGTGTCAAGGAATTGGTATACTCTTCTAGGTTATTAAATTTGTGGGCATAACTTTTATAAACAATATTCCTTCATTATTCTTTTAATGTCAGTAATGATGATCCCTCTTTCATCTTTTTCATCTATTCATCCTCCCCCCTTTCTTCTTCCTTTCTTCCTTCCTTGTTTCTATGTACTGGGAATTGAAGCCAGGGCCTTTGCACCGAGTTACGTCCCTAACCTTTTTAATTTTTAAAATTTTGAAGCAGAGTCTCACTAAGTTACTAAGTTGTCCAGGGTATGACTGAATTTATGATCCTCCTGCCTCAGCCTCCCAGAGTGCTAAAATTATAAATATATGCCATCATGCCTGGCTCCTCTTTCATTTCTGATACTGGTAACTTATGTCTTTTTTTCTTAGTTAACATGGCTATAGGTTTATAAATTTTAGTGCTCTTCCCAAGAACCAGCTTTCATTCTGTTGATTTTCCTCTACTGATTTTGTTTTAAATTTCACTGATTCTAATCTTTATTATTGGGCTGATGATATAACTCAGCGGCATAAGCGACTGCCTGGTAAGCGCGAGGTCCTGAGTTTGACTCCCGGTACCCACACGTAAAAATAATAATAATAATCTTTATTATTTTGTTTCTTCGGTTTACTTTGGATTTAGTATATGTGCTGCCAAAGTGAGCAAGATTTACTTTGGATTTAATTTGATATTTTTTTAGTTTCCTAGAATGGAACCTCAGATTACTGATTTTAGATTTTTCTTTTCTACTATATCCTTTAAGTGCTGCAGATTTCCCTTTACACTGCTTTTTTCTGTAACCCAAAAAGTTGGTTAGGTTGTAGTTTAAGTAGTGAAAATATTTAAAAATTTCTCGAGCCATCTTCATATGTTAGAAGCATACTCTCAGCAGGATGTGGTAACACACACCTGTACTCTCAAGTCCTCAGGAGGCTGAGGTAGCAGGGTTGTCACAAGTTCAAGGCCAGCCTGGGCTACCCAGGGAGTTCAAGGGCAGCCTGAAATACATAGTGAGACCCTGTCTCAAGCTTATTAATTAGTTTAATTAGCAACTTGTCAGTTAGTTTAAGTTTTCATACCTGGTACTAGTTCCAGTGGATATTTTTGCTTCTGGTCCTTTGCTCCAGAAAGCTGTGATTATTCTATCCTCCTGTCTCACCCCAATGTTGGGGACAGTTATTTGACCTCTGACATCAACTCTCTGATGAAGACAGGAAATGTTTATTCTCAGATTGTTCGGCCCTCCTTTTTTGGGAGAGAAAATTTACAACTTTCAAGTTCCTCACATGTCAGACTGGAGACCAGAAGTCAGAACTCAGGCTTTTGATTGACCTCTTCAGAGTTGCTCGATGTTTAGCTCTACCGCCCCTGAAGGACTGTACTGTTAGCTTTGGGAATCTTTTCAATTATTTCTTCAACTCTGAATATTTGTTCCTCTGAGTACCAGACAGCTGAATGTACCATCTCCACAAAATAAAAAGTAGGAACTTGTTTTTTCTTTTCATTCATGGTCTGCCATTCTGTGTCACTTAGGTAGTATTTAAGGCTTCTAGCAAAAACAAAACAAAACAAAACACTCCTGTGACCAAAATACATGTCTTAAGTTTTCTGATTTCTCTCTTAACCACTAGCAAAGTTACAGCAAGGTAGTAGGTCTCTGGTCTTTGTTAAAAGTAAATTCACTATTTATTGATATTATTGATATTTATTCAACTAAGCATGCCAATTAAGTCTAAAGCGTAATTCAATGGGCCAGATCAGAATTGAATAACTCAATTAGGACAGCAAGAGTATATGAGCTGCAACTTCACTAAGCTCCGATGGGTTCCCTCAGCCCACAGTATTGCTTCCCTGTTCCGTATTTCAGTATTGGATGGCATGGCCTCAGAGTGAGGAAGCTGACCCCAGAAAAGCCCTCCTTTCAGTCGCTTCCCCAAACTTAGAGGCTCTAAGTGTGCATGAGAATGACTCTCAGTGTATTGTTCCTTAGGGCACACAGGCTGGTGCCCTTATTTCCTTCTGGATCATTTCATATTTAGTGAAGAAATAAGCTATTTGGATCTATACTTTGCTGAGTTTTGCCAGGTGTTTTTGAGCTGGAAAGAAGGGATGCAAACTCAACAGCCTAAGCAGATATATTGCTAAACCTGAGAGGGACTTCTTTGTGTGAGCAGAACAGAGGTGTCTTTTACAGGCAAGAGGCTTTCTTTATAGCATTTTTAGGTGGGCTTTTGAGGGGGTGGGTCAGAGAAATGGCAGGCTTGTGGCTTGCTGATGTGTCCTCTGTGACCTGCTGACATGTCCTATGGGGACTGCTTGTGACCTAAGTAAAATGAAACTTATGTTTCTCTAAAATGGAGGGTGGGCTCATTTGCACTGGCGGTGTCCCTGTCTGGGTTCCATCAGTCTTAATAAAGTTGCTGGAGTTTACACTGAGTAGACTACATCATATTTTATACAACTTGGGGAGAAAGGGTGAGTGAGTCCCACAAGACAGCCCAGTTCAAATGAGCTCACCTGCCATCTTAGGTCACAGTAAGTGTCAGTAGGTCAGAGAGGACACAAGCCTGCCAACCCACCCCCTCAGAAGCCCGCCAAAAAATGCTATAAAGAAAGCCTCTTAGCCTGTAAAAGACAACTTCTCTGTTCTGCTGCTGCAGAGAGGCCCCTCTCAGGTTTAGCAATACACTTGCTTGGACTGTTGAGTTTGTGCCCCCCGCCCCCCGCATCTTCCCTACAAGTCCACTCAGCTGTGTTCATGATCTAGCGCTCCCTCTAGGCCAACTTGGTGGGCACAGTCAGGTGAACCAGCCAGCAGTGCCACCTCCCTGACTGTGACCCCTCTGTAGAGAAGTTCTTTCTTCACATACAACAGTTTGGAAAGAGGAAAGAACATAAAATCTCATAAAGTCTGATCTATATTTGTTAACAAAGTAGAAGTAAGTTATTCAGCTGGTAATGTCAAAGCTAAAACCATTAAAAAAAAAAAAAAAAAAAGAAGCTAGCTTTTTTTTTCTCCCTTTTTATTCTTCTTTTCCTTTTCTCTCCCCCAGGCTGTCTCCCATTCCAGTAAGTGGAATATCAGGATTCTCCACCAAATCACGTGACCACTAGGCAGCCAGCAGCTGCCCTCTGGCACAGTATGTAAATGAACTCAGTCACCCCTTGGGTTTTCCCCTCTCCTTTCCCTCCTCTTTATGGAGGACACAGAATCACTGGGAGTAACTAGCTGAAGTTTGCTCCGTACTTAGCAGGCAGGAAGCCAAACTGCAGATACAATGACTGGATTCAGTTTTACAAGCAAACACTGGAATTGAATTCACCCTAGTACGGGAAGAAAGTCTCCGATCAGAGCTAGCAGGAAATCCAATTCAAAACAGGGTGTGGCATCCCCAATTCACAGTGTGGCCTCTACACCTTTCCTGAAGTTCTTTAGAAATTAAAGCTTCCTTCTGCAAAAACTCCCCGCAAAAGGCTAAATTTTACTCAAGTTATATCAGAAATGCTTTGCAAGAATGTCTGAATTTCTACAATCAGCACTCTTAGTACAGAACCTTGTTAGCTCTGCTCTTTCTCCTTTGGTTACAGTAGAACATTATTAGATACTTCTCTCGATTCTCTTCCAATTGCTGACTCTAACATCATGTACTTTCAACTCCCTTCTTGTTCTCTGGGTCACTTGAGTAACAGTATGAAAATGCTTTGAGATCACAAGAGAATTACGATAGTCACATACTTTGGCCCAAGCACCCACCAAACTGTGCCAGGAGGTTGACACGCATGTCTCTTGTGCCTCTAGCTGGCAAAGAATGTCAGAGGGTCCTGAGGAAGAATCGCAACGAAAAGCTGACAGCCTGAAATCCTGCTGTTGCATCCGGTGGGTCAGAAATTGTCACGACCTCTGCCTGCTGTCTATGGCCAGCCTTACCACAATGGTGCTGTGATTACAGGAGCCCAGAGGGATCACAGTTTGGCATGTGAAATAGTGAGCTAAATGTTAGGTATAAATGTTTTAATCTGGAGATATATATATATATATATATATATATAGATATAGATATAGATATAGATATAGATATAGATATAGATATATGAAAAGTATAGAAGAAACGATAAAGTAAAAGCTTCTTAAACAGGGGCCGGTGAGATGGCTCAGCGGCATAAGCGCCTGCCCGGCAAGCGCGAGGGCCCGAGTTTGACTCCCGGATCCCACATACGAAAAAGTGATATCGCTCAGCGGCACGGGCGCCTGTTGGCGCGTGAGGTCCTGAGGTTGACCCCCCCGGTACCCACAAAAAAAAAAAAAAAAAAAAGCTTCTTAAACAGAAAGATTTAGGTGAGGAAAAGGGGAGACTATTTCTCATCTACATAATAACATTATATAAATTCATAATATCTTACATAATCTAGCTTCAGCTGTAGAATTGCCAGATTTAACAAATAAATTACAGGATATCTAGTTAAATATAAATTTCAGAAAAACCCACAATATTTAGTATAGTATAGTATAGCATAATGTAGTATACTAGTTTATCTGAAATTCACATGTATCCAGTAATCCAGGTGTTAATTCCAATGAATTTATTCCTAAAACAGCTTTTAGTTCTGGGAGTGCAGGATCGTGAATTAAATCATCACTGGGTGCTGTGTCTGACATTTCAATATACTCATTCCAGACACTGCCGTGTGTGTTCAGGGGACATGTGGACAATACTACCATATCTTTACCCAGGACAGAAAAGGAGAAGAGCCCATAGTTCTGTGGGAAGCCTTTGTAACAGGGCTCAAAAACTAAACTTTTGTCACCAGAGAAAGTAGGTTATATGATGATATATATCACACTTGTGTTTTCCTAAGGAAGTTAGCACTTACTGAGAAGACTGAAACCTGATCATACTATCTTTGGCATGAAAAGAAAAATCTAATAGACACCTAGAGGCTGCACAGTGCAAAGAGCGTTGGGTGTGGATGCAATAGGGTATGCATCAGTGATCTAGGTGTGATCCATCTGTGATCCAGTAAGACCTGCATCACCAAATGGCACAGATTCAGACTGACACTGAAGACAAATAGTGAAGAAGAAAGGCAATCACTGTATCAGCCAGACTCTAGGTAACTTTTTTAAATCTGCAGCTAGTCTGAGGGTGGCCTTTTCCCCCAAAACACACAACAGTCTTCAAGCCTCCCTGAACAGCTGAAAATGTTCTTGGTCCACACTGGTCCATATCTGGCCACAAAAGTGACCTTTGTGAGCACAGTTCCACCAGAGACTAGTTCTTATCTTGTGTTATCTGGTAAGGGTCAAGTAAAACTCAACAGGTTTTAAATAAAAACCTGGAAGCTTGTAACACAGAATTTAGGTGAAAACACAGCAGAGTTAGTATAAAAGTTCAAATTCCAAGAGAAAAACTTGCTTTAAAGAAAAAAAAACCTTTAAATCTTTATTTTAAATGTTGCTTATAAAACAATGTGGCAGAAACGCCATCAGGTTATAGATTTCATAAATAATGTATAACAAAGAGCTTCTCAGAACAGAACATTACTGACTACAAGGGAAAAAAATCTATCCCAAAACAGGAACACCCAGTAAAAAACGAAAACAAAAAACACTTTTTAGGATTAAAATATTACAGTTTAAAAAACACATTTAAAAATTCAACAAATATTCTTTTTTTTTTTAGATTAGCAAAGAAATAAAATACTGAGCACACACAGCCACAATGTTGTGAGTTTTGATACATTACATTTGTACCCTAACCAACCTCTGCAGGCAAGGAAGGTCCAGGAATCACTAGCCTAGGGGTCACTGGAACAGTCAGGACATAGAAACTTCCTCTTTCCCTTGGAACTCACAGGCTCTTTGCATTTCCATGCTGGCTCTGACCAAGCCTTCAACAGCCTTTTTTACTGCTGACAACCAAATGGAGAAAATAAATGAACTTTAAAACAGTCATTCTCTTCCCAGATTTGGGGGAAATAATCATGCAAGAGGAAACACATGTGGGTAAATACAGTCACACATTGCAAATACTGAAGAAAACAGAGTTCACACTGCATGGAAAGGAGTACAGCTGGTGGAAACATAATTCTTTGGTACTCCAAATTCTTCTTTTTTTCTTTTTCTTTTTTTTTTTTTTTTGAGACAGGGTCTCGCTATGCAGTTCAGGCTGGCCTTGAACTCGCTTCCGTAGCCCAGGCTGGCCTCAAACTCATGGCAATCCTCTTGCCTCAGCCACCTGAGTGCTAGGATTACAGGTGTGTGCCACCACGCCAGGCTCCAAATTCTTCTCCTGCTCATATATTCCTAAGAACTAGGAGCAACCTTCATTAGCACAAAATACTCCCCTATCTTGCTGATTAGATTTCCATCTACACAAACTACCTTGAATGCTTCTACAGGCTAAATGGATATCTTCTCTACTAGAAATAACAATCACCACAACATCTGGGAATTGTTTCTGGTATCCTCCTGGTGGGTTCTGTATTTTCATTTACCACCACACATGGTGCATAATACCCTAGACAGAAATTTCTGGTTTTAATTATTTGTTCTTAAGAAGAAATTAGTAAGGAAAGGAAAAAACATGAAACACAGCTATTACTAGCTAATTAGTCAAAGTACTTTGAATTAAATCTCTATGGTAAAACTGACTGATGTTATCTTCAGCTTTTCCTTAGATTGCAGCCCCTTGGAAATAGCTTCTGAGACATGAGTGGATTCTATCCAGTCTGCCTCTGATTTGATACTCCACTCTTAAGAACCTCTCTGTTGGGCCGGTGAGACGGCTCAGCGGCTTAAGCGCCTGCCTTGCAAGCGCGAAGGCCCGAGTTCGACTCCCGGATCCCACATACGAAAAAGGGGCCGGTGATATCGCTCAGTGGCACGGGTGCCTGTTGGCGCGCGAGGTCCTGAGGTCGTCCCCCCGGTACCCACAAAAAAAAAAAAAAAAAAAAAAGAACCTCTCTGTTGTCATAATTTGGATCCAATAACACTTATTCTCGAACTGCAACACTGTACTTTCCTCTTTTTATTTTTCTTCCAAACAAGGCCACTTCCACACTTACATAGAAGCCATACGTAGCAACAGGACACAGTCATGCTGTACCAACATGGAGAAGGCCATAGTTCAGGAGCCATCTCACTGGAAAATTCTTTGAGCCCCATTCAGTTTGTTCATATTTCCTCTGTGTCACCAACATCCCTACTTTCATGTACACACTACAAGACTCAGGAAAATCTGACATTCCAACATTGGCCTCTCTTCTGAAGTTACATCCAGTGTCATACAGCTTTTTGATCCATACTGGTGGGACACTGGGCAAATCATTTAATCTGACTTTAGTTTCTCCATCTGCAAACTTACAATGTTTCCCTTATGCTTCCCTAAAGGTTATTAAAAGAAATAACCTTAGTATAGACATTATGGAGAATGCTGTGGAGGTTCCTCAAAAATTAAAAGTAGAACTACCATATGATCCAGCACTCTTGACACTGGGTTACATCCAAAGGAAATGAAATCAGTATGTCAGAGACATCTGCAGTCCCATGTTTATTGCAGCACTATTCACAACATCTAAAAGATAGAAACAACCTAAGGGTCCAATGAATGATGAACAGATAAAAAAATGTAATATATATATACATGTTGAAATATTATTCAGCCATAAAAAGTGAAATCCTGTCATTTGCAGCAATGTGTCTAGAAGTGGAAATCATTATGTTCCATGAAATAAGCTGGGAACAGAAAGACAAGTACCACATGATCACATTCATGTGTGGAATCTAAAAAGCTGAACTTACGGAAGTTGAGAAGAGAATGGTGGTTACCAGAGGCTGGGAAGAATGAGGGAAAGGGGACAAGAGAGGTTGATGCACGGGTACAAAGTTAGACAGGAATAAGAAGTCCTGGTGTGCTACTGCCCACTACAGTGACTATAGATAAAAATAATGTACTGTACATTTCAAAAAGCTAGAAGAGAGGGTTTTGAAAGTCTTTATCATAAAGAATGATACATGTTTGAAGAGATAAATATATTTAACTGGATTTAAACATTACACAAAGTATACATGTATAGAATATTACATGGTACCATATTAATATGTGTAATTTTATGTATCAATTAAAAATTTTTAAAAACAATTAAAAAAAATAAATAGCCTACACAAATCGTTAAATATGGGTACCTTCACTAGGTGTAATGGTGCACAATTATAATCCCAATACTCTGGGAGGCTGAGGCAGGAGGATCACAAGTTCAAATCTAGCCCAGGTGACATAGCAATTTAGTGAGACTGTCTCAAAAAATAAAAATAAAAAGGACTGGGTATGTAGCTCAGGTGAAGGTCCTAGGTTCAACTCCCAATACCTAAAAACAAACAAACTATTTTGAATTTTTTAAAAAAGGAATAGTCAAGAATTTTATACCAACTCTAGTACATAGTTTTGGGCTACCTAAGGATAGACCAGGAAGAGTGGGAATTGGCCTAAGACGTTGAGAAAGAAAAGTCAGGGTGCCAATATTCCTCAGCCTAAATTTGAAAATGAACAAACAAAATACTATACTCTTTAGATAAATTCCTTTCTCTTCCTCCTCTTACTCCTCCTCCTCCTTTTTTTCCTCCTTCTTCTCTTTTTCCTCCTTCTTCTCTTTTTCCTCTTCTTCTTTTACTACTGGGGATTGAAGCCATGGCCTTCACACTGAGCTACATCCCTAGCTCTTTTTAAATTTTTTATTTTAATACCAGGTCTGGCTAATTTGCCAGGCCAGGCTTGAACTTGTGATTCTTGTACTTCAACCTTCCATAATGCTGGGAATACAGGTGTGTGCCACCATGCCCAGCTAGACAAACTTCTTGAAGTTTACCTGATGTAAGCATAAGGTTATACAATTCCAGTTTTGTTCAATTCATATCAAGCGAACACTTAGAACATGTACCACTTTCAATAAGAGGTAAAGAGATAAACAAAACATGTCCCTGACACCCAAGGAGCTCATGCATGTTAAGTTGATCACCAGTAAGCTAAGGGACCATTAGTAAGTTAGATGATCAATATAGGAATGTGTATAAAGGTTATAAAATACTTCTCCCTCCATTTTACAAGAGTGATATTACTAAAATTCCATTTTAGAATTTTTCAGGAAAACTGAAAAACAAAGATAAATGAGTATCAAGTAATAGACATTCCCTATTTAAAGTCCTTGCAACAAGACTATATATTATCTATAGTAAAGTTCAGGTTATAAGAGTCCTGGTACCTAACCTCCCAGTCTCCCAAAGGACTCAGGATGAATTTATGCTAAATTGATTGGTGCAAGTATAATACAATGACAGAAGTTAGAATTTTAAAATCTATCAGATTCTGTTCTTACTAATTCAGTTGTCTTTGAAACTGATCATGTACCTTGTTTTTAATTTTTCTGAGATCATATCCCCAATTATTATAAATTATTCATACATACAAAATGCAAGACACTGATTTAGAGTGAGGTTTATTTCCTAAATAGTGGATGTAAATCTGTATTTATAATCTCACATTTTTTTTTTTTTTGCCACCTTCTTTTCAGATATGATCAAAGCATTTATTTTAAACTTTGTTATGTGGCTTACAAGTATGCAAAGCCAGGTCAAAGAACCGTCAACTCTTATAGTCTTGAATATCTGTACTACTAAAGTTATTTTTTATTTATAGTTCTTAGTATTTTCTTAAGAACTATTTATAATTCTTAAGTATTTTCTGTCAAAAGTTTCACCAGTTATTTACATCTCTTCACCTTGCTAATATAAGACTTCAAAAGTAACATAAGACTTGAGAAATACAATAAAATGCACTATTGTCCTAGTTCCAGCGAGTGACTGTCATCAGACATGAGGCTTCAGGGAACAAGGCATGCTTCCCACCATGTCTGAACACATAATGGAACCACCAAAACACTTATTGATTGAATGAAAAGAAAAAACATTATTAGTCATCATAAAAATATTTGTTTCAAAAAACTCAATCCTAAACATTTGTGCTCTGATACCAAAGATGATTAGGTGATACCCAAGGAAAAAGTTACTGTTGAGAGACTGTCCCAGCCAACCAGGTAGAATATAACGTTCTACAATTTAATTTTTATGGTAAGTTCCTGAATCTAGTAAGGTGGATATCACTGGAGCACATCTGAAAAATGTAGTCTACCTACATGCCCATCCTAGAGTAAAAGTGGAATTTACCAAGCTGTGTAGCTGCCCTGCCAGACCAAAGTATCTATGAATTGCTACTGACGTACTTTTTAATGTATACATGAATGCTCACTGAATAGCCTATAATTCCTTAAAATATTTTAAATTTAATAATAACCTTTAAAGAGAATTTAAACATTCAAAATACAGAAAGAATATTAGTTTAGCTGAAAAGATTAGAATGAAAAAGAACAACTACCAATATAATGAAATATAGAGAACAACTATTAGTATAGAGAGGAAAAACAGATCCTATGATTTACAAGAATATATTATATGTAAAAGAAATATTTAAAATCAGTAAGGGGAAATTATTCAGGAAGTGAGGTTGGTGAATTTATCTGAAAAAAGTAAAACTGTTCGCTAGTACATGATACAACAAAATATGCTTCAGATGCATTCAAGAGTTAAATATGAAATGATAAAAAAATAAACATTTCACTATTACAAAATATCCTCACCATAACATTTCTTTTCCAATTATTTAATGCCTGCATATTATTCATAGCTTCAGATTAAAAGCTTGTTTTTTCTGAGAAAACTAAAATCATTACAATATAAGTGAACATAATTGCTTCCTAACTGATACCTAATAAGCTTGATACAATACAGCAAAAGAATATTTTATAGAGGCCAGGTGTGGTGGCACACGCCTGTAATCCCAGCACTAGGGAGGCTGAGGCAGGAGGATCGCTGTGAGTTCAGGGCCAGCCTGGTCTACATAAGGGAGTTCAAGGCCAGTCTGCACTACATAGCAAGACCCTGTCTCAAAAAAAAAAAAAAAAAAGAGGAGCTAGATCATTCCAAGAGAGCCTATTCTCTCTCCAAGCCTTCTGAGAGCAGTGGTCCTACTCATTGTGGGCAAGAAGGTATCAGAACAGAGAACTGATGAGGAACTCTTTGCATTTTTGTTGCTTTCAATCTGTAGGTAACGGTGAGTAAAATTTCTACAGTACTAGAGTATTTCATAATTTAAAAGTATACTATGTGTACACCATTTGGAGTTATTAGGGAAATACTAATCAAATACTAATTACAGGCATAATTAAATACCGTACCAATGGACATCAATGCAATCAGGATAGCAATGACCAAAAAAATGAAAAATAATAATTGTTAGTGAGAATACAGAGAAGCTGGAACATTCATGCATTGCTGGGTAGAAATGTAAAATGGTACAGGTTCAAGCCTGAGGGTAGAACACCCCTCTTCCCACACATACAGTATAGCTTCTATGGAAAATTTCCATAAGAAGTTAAACATAGAGCTGGATGTGGTGGCGTATACTTCTAATCCCAGCACTTGGGAGGCTGAGGCAGGAGGATCACTGAGAATATGAGCCCAGCCTGGGCTACACAGTGAGTTCAAGCTCAGCCTGAACTACATAGTCAGACCTGTCTCAAAGAAAAAGAAAAGTGGTTAACATAGAATTATCAAATAAACTAGCAATTCCATTCCACTCCTAGATATATAGCCAAAACAACTGAAAGCTGTAACTAAACAGATAATTGTACACCTATATTAATAGCAACATTATTTACAACAGCTAAACAGTGGAAACAAACTATCCATCCATAAATGAATGAATAAGCAAACAGAGTTGGTGTTTAAGGGTATGTAATTTATGTTTGGGATAATGAAAAAGTTCTGAAAACAGATAGTGGTGATGTTGTAATACATTACGAATGTAGCTAACTAATATCATGGAATTACCTATAACAGTTACAATGATAAATTTTACATTATACACATGTTACCACAGTTTTTAAAAAGCATTTTGTGGAAAATATATATGAAAGCTTACAGAGACAAAAGTGTATTTCTGTTTCAAAGGAAAGCAACTTCATTTACTCATTCAACAAATAATAAATATATTAATTTAGTGTATAGATACTTATTAGTACACAGAAAAATAGTTCAGATAATTTAGTACTTAGAATTTCATAGAATAATTGAGAACAACAGTCAAAAAGCACAAAAACACAAGAAAGCCCTGTAAGTGCTATGATAGAAACACCTATGTAATTATTCTGGCTCTGAGACTTGGAGACTGCCTAACAAGGGGATGCTTCATAATAGTGTGACAGGCCATAAGAGCCCCTTCAACACTTTCAGGCTCTTCTGTACAAGTGGACATAAAAGATAAAGGTGACCACACGTCGGTACTCGATTCTTATGCAGAATAACTGGCACATATTGACAAGATTCTCTTTGCTAAGTGCTCAGAGACACATATTTTTCAGAAACCAGGAAATAATGTTTTACATTTACACTCAAGTTTCAGTCTATTAATAATGCCTCATTAGCACCAAAACAGGTCACTAGTTTCTAACTTTTCATCTTTTAGAAGAAGAAAGAGGTAGATATGAAAATTAAATCATGAGCTTATTGTCAGTGCACTAGAATGGGTTTATGAATAGTGGACATCAAATGTGCAGGTAAAGCCACTACAGCACAGTACCCCACCCCCACTAAAAAATGCACTCTTTCTTTTGTCAGTCTTTAAAGAAAACAGGAAATAGCTTTACAAGAGTGTTCTATGATTCTGTGATTCCTTATGGTTGACACATAACCATTCAAATTCTTCATTAGTGTATGAGAAAGGCAGACTTCAGAAACAAAAGGGTGTAATGGCTTCCTTGAAAGCAGTCACAAATGCCAGGGAAAAAAGCATGCTGCTGTTGAGTGATAACCTTCAAATACACTATAAATATAACTTGAAGTATATTGTTTACATTTGCTTTATTCCTTTTAAGAAGTCCCTGTCTCTGCCACACATACATTTATGTTTTCCTCATCTCTTTCATTAGAATTTCTTTTTGTCTTTCTGAGCAATTTCTATTTAAATTACTTTCAATCACCAACTTATAGTCTCACAATCACATCAAAAGAAACCACTCCTCTAGACTTTGGTGTAGATTTAAGTATGTCCCCTTCTATGCCTTACATTGCCCTTAGATTTCTACCACACAACAGTGCTATGCCATTTTTGTACACATATCACGCCCCTTGAGCAGAGACAGGAGCACATCTCCCTCTTTTTAGAGTCCTCAGCACTGATAGAGAACACTACTAAATTTTTGTGGAGGTGATGGATATATCCTTTATGAGACCAGACAGAAATATAGAAGGTGAGTGTTTGTTATAGATACCCCCTTACCTCCAATCTAGCCTCATTTTTTTTTTTTTTTTTTTTTTTTTTGTGGGTACCGGGGGGTCGACCTCAGGACCTCGCGCGCCAGCAGGCGCCCGTGCCGCTGAGCGATATCACCGGCCCTTTTTTCGTATGTGGGTTCCGGGAGTCGAACTCGGGCCCTCGCACTTGCCAGGCAGGCGCATACGCCGCTGAGCCATCTCACGGCCCTAGCCTCATTTCTATTCCAAACAAATGACAAAGAAATCTTAATCAGCAACTTCAGATTGAGACAATTTAACATACACAGAGCATACAGGATAAAGCCAGGTATATTAAGGCAGCAAACCCTAGTTTTCCTCTTAACTTAGGCCAGCTAATATTTAAAGGTTTTAGTAAACTGTTATTAGGGTCAGAGACTTCTAATCATAAACATAAAAGGTGTAATACCTGGACCATTTTCTAGACCAACCCCCTACATGCCAGCACTAATGCGACTGATATAGAGCCCACAGGAAGTCACCACCTGGTGTAAGACGCCAAGTGGCTCACCTGTGGGGCAAGAGGCAGAAGAGGACAACAGTAGGTAACTACAGCAAAAACAACCTGTTTTCCAAATTCTAATAACAGACTAGAAAAACACACACTTAGACACACACCTAACCTAAGAACTAGCCATTTTAAAGCGATTAGCAAGAATCTCATTCCAAGCAACTGTCTTTCCTCCACCCTCATCTCTACATCTAAAAATAAAATAGAACACTACAGCCACATATTTTGCTTGTTTCAGCCAAGAGCTCAAAAAATCCCCTCAAGCCCTACTGTCATTGGATCAGTCCACTGTATACTGTGAGTCAGCACTTCTCCACATTTCTGGAAATTCCTAACTAGCAACATGATCTACAATAGGAAGCCAACTTTCCATTTCAATGTATAACAGGAAGTATTCACACGGATTCATCTAAATTAGAGAAATGCTGTTATTGTAACTGTTGCTACATTAAAACAAGCAAAAAGCTATCGAAAGACCCAATTAAAAAAATTATAATACTTTATTTTAAAATGCAGACACAAATTGTGATTAGCTAAATCAGTACAACGAATTCAAACAAAAGTACTGCAGAGGATAGGAGACAAGAAAAACACAAATTAAGTTTAAAATTTAACTTAATTACTGTTCATTCCTTGGTTGCACACATTATTGCAATTGTTTGACTTTGGCACAACCTATATTTGTTATATTAAGAATCTGCTAAGTTTTGTTTTCAATATCTGGCTTGTGCAGTAATGGACAGCAATAACATTCTGTAATGTAAATATTTTGAGAAAAAAACATTCTGCAGCAGATGCTAAAATAGTGTTTACTTTTCTCAATAAATGGCTTGGATTTATTTGAACAGCAGAGAATACATTAATGGATCACAGAGACTTTTAGTTTCAGAAATAACTTTTCAAAAGGTGAACAGACTTTGAAACAGCCTGTACATTAATTTCAGGGACAATTCACGAGGGTCCTCAATTTTCACCCAGAAAGCTGCTTTCAAAGTGTCATCTGTATGAAGATTTTTTTTCTTAAATCTTTTTAAAGATTTAAGTTCAGCGAAAAGCCAAACAACTCAGCTATTACAGTCATTAATAAATGTATTTAGAATTCGTGCAGCATCAGAATGCAAGACATCTGGTTCTAATTTCAATTTTGGCTCAGCATAAAAGTGCCTCCCCCACAATACTTTGATTATAAACTGTTCTTTTCCTCCTCTCTTTTTTTCTTCTTTGGAAGCTGTTGTCCTTCATTCTTGCTGGAAGCCACCTGACCACTGCCAGGAAGAGGAATTCAAAATATTCCCAGGAGCGGCCCTGACGTCAGCACTGCATTCCACCACTCCGCAGTCAGGGCTGTCGGGAAGCTCCAGCCTCCAGCAAAACCCCAGGAAGAGATAGCAGCTGAGGCCTGCACTAAATCACACTAAGAACTCCTTCATGTTGTGCTTTAAAGATGAACAGTATCTTCAGAGAGACAGGGGGTGGGGAGGAAAAAAAATAGAGCTGGCTTTCTAAGCCGAATTTACTGTTAACCTTCAAAACAAAACAAAACAATTTTTTTTTTTTTCTTTTCTTGGGGGAAAGAAGGAGAAAAGTGATTTAGTAGTGACCCAGTAGACCAGTCATCATAGGCACTGGTGTGTAGACAAGGGTGAGAAGAACAACAAAAGAGTTTGGGCTTCAATGAACAGACCTCCCCCCAGTAAACCACCCCAAAGCCCAGTCTCCAAATCCCCAGGGCAAAGACAAACATTCCATTCAAGGATAATTTAGATCTGCTAAGAAAGTAGTGAATGCATCTCCTCTAGTAAGAAATACTGCATACGGATGGAAAAGTGTACATATAGTTGGCATATAGCATTTTGTCAAAATTTATATTTCTGATTAATAATGAGACTGCAAAAATCCAGTTCTATCTATACCACAAGGTTATCAGAAAATAAGAAGTTAGTTAAGAAAGCACTCTGAAATTTTATAATAGACTTGCCTTTCTCAGGTGTTGTAGTGTTACCAGTGGAAGATATCTGAAGTATAAAATTGAGAATTCAAAACAGTTGCCAAAAAGCGCATCTGTAAATGGCATTCTCCTAGGCCCTAAAACAAAATAACTTAAAGTCTCTACCTTTTTCATAGTATAACAGGACTCCACGTTAAAAATCAAATCTAGATGCCAAAAATGTGCTGATAAAACAAAGAGGGAGATTGACCCTGTCTCCTGCTTAGCCACCTCCTGCCTGTAGCCCCAGGAGGACAGGGATAGGAAGGCCAGAATTGCAGATGCTCTTCAAGGGCTTCCTGACTTCTAAGAGGGTCATAACCAGCTGAGACAGAAGAGCTAAGTGTCCAGAGGCAAGAGGGGAAGAGTGCACATAATAAACAAGAGGGCTACAGTAATGGTTTGAGATATAGGAGTATTTGGTGGTACAGAGTTAAGGATGGGTTTGTAAAACCAGAATAGCTGGGCAGCCTGGGAAACTCTGGTCTGGTCTGTAGGTTAAGTGACAGAGGCATGATGTGATCAAGCACGACAACATCCATAGTCTTTCTTGGTCCAGCCAAGTCAGCCAGTGGCCTACAGCCTCTAACAGGAGAGGTTGGGCCCTTTAAGGAGGAACGCTTCAGTAACATAATCATATAACTTGTCCTTCTACTCTTTCCTAAATGAGGAGAAATGGAAATTATTAGCTCTCTCAGGATTTATTGGATCTCATCACCGAGCTGATGCTGATCCTTGAGGACTCAATACCTGTATGTCCTGTTAGTCAGTGGAAGGCTCCAGAGGTGTCAGATGCAAATCAAGCCTTACAATTTCCTGCCCAGAACCTGAGTTATAGGTGGAATGCTGTATAGAGTCACAAACAGGCACAATTTCCACATTTGTATTCTGGCCTGTGGACAATAGTACCCTCTAATCCATGGTGGGCATGTTCTAAGACCCCCACTGGATAGCTGAAATCACATATAGTAGGGAACTGTATACTATGTTTTTTCTATGAATACATACCTATGATAAAGTTTATAAATTAGAAACAGTAAGAGACTAATACTAATTAAAAACAATAATTATAATAACATATTGTAATTAACTTATGTGAATGCTCTCTCCATTATCTTATTATACTACAGATGTTGGCAACCTCAGCAGATGAAGTTTTTCATCATTGTTATTATTACTGAGAACTTTCATCACGGCTTTTTTGGTGTATTC
This sequence comes from Erethizon dorsatum, assembly GCA_028451465.1. Taxonomy (NCBI): domain Eukaryota; kingdom Metazoa; phylum Chordata; class Mammalia; order Rodentia; family Erethizontidae; genus Erethizon; species Erethizon dorsatum. Next base: position 61,175,294 of record CM051828.1, read on the forward strand.
GAATTGCCAGCATCACCACTCACTACTTTGGTGCTTTGTGGCCATTATCAAGTAAAATAAGGGTTACTTGAACACGAGCACTGCAGCACCACAGTTGATCTGATTAACCAAGAAGGCTAGTGACTAACAGGCAAGAAGTGTATACAATGTGCATATGCTGGACAAAATGACAATTCTCATCCCTGGCCTGATAGCACGAGACTTCATCATGCTATTCAGAAGAGTGTGCAACTTAAAACTTAGGCACTGTTTATTTCCAAAATCTTTCATTTAATATTTTTGAACTGCAATTGATTGAAGGTATCTAAAACTGGAAGATGAAACCTCAAATAAGAAGGACCTACTGAAATGAGGATTATCATGATTAGAACTAAAGAAGTCTCTAAAGTTCTCAGCCAAAACAATGAACCGAAAGCAATGCTGCTTCTTTTGGGGGAAATCATAAAGATTAATGCCACCATCAGGAACTTGAAAGGTGTGAGATGGTGACACTTGCAAAAATCTCTTTCAGCATGCATTGGGCCTATGCAGGAGATATAAAGGTCTTTGAGAATGACAGTGGTTTACCACAAACTTATTCAGCCAGCAACCTCAGCTGCAGTTGCTGAGCCAGATGTGAGTTCCACCAGAGTAAATCAATACATCTCCGCATCTGCTATGCAGTTCCTGTCAACAATAAATAAATGTGTATATTTTCCTATCTCAACAGACAGAGAAAACATGATACTTTTTTGGGTTTTGTTTTTGTTTTTGTTTTTGTTTTGAGACAGGGTCTCACTATGTAGTTCAAGCTGGACTTGAACTCACCATGTAGCCCAGGCTGGCCTTGAACTGGCAATGATCCTCCTGCCTCAGCCTCCCAAGTGCTGGAATTACAGGCATGCATCACCATGCTCAGCAAAAGTATGATACTTTTAGCCTGAATAATATGTATGTCAACTCCAGTTTTGTGCCATCACTTGGTCCATGGGAACCTTAATCATCTTACTATCCCACAGGACAAGATGGCACCATGCTGATAAGATTTGTTTGCAGGAAGTAACAGATATCTGAGTAAGACAAGTATCTGCCAGAGGGTAGAACATAAATATTGCAAAAATTCAAAAGCCTGCTCCCTAAGTAAGATTTCTGTTGGACAATGAATTGGAGCATGTTATTTCCTCCAAGGAGAAAAAAAAAAAGTTGTACTTTGCTCCACTACCACAAACAAAACAAAAACAAAAGGAAGAGAGAAAAAAGGCAAAAATGCCCACTGGCTTTTAGAGGCAACACCTCTATCTTTTCATTTACTAACCTGGCATATTTATCAAGTAATCTGTAAAGCTACTAACATTAAGTGGGCTGAGAAAAAACTCTTCATACAGGCCAGGATACAATGCAAGTAACTCTGCCCTTGGCTCTGTGACCAATGGGAATATCTATGGCTGAATAGCATACTCAGAATCAAAACAGAAGAGCCATGCCACACGTATCTTAGGTCCAGTTTGCCCAGTAGAGATGGCATGAGGTATAGATCACAGTGATTCTAGGATAGCTGCAACTCTTAGCTACACGGCTGGGAACACTGAGAGCACATATCCTAGTCCACCTGTCTCCAAGAGCAAAGATGGTTTGTACTAGAAGCCATATTAATTCACAAAGAACCAAAATTCAGATGGATGAGCACAAATATAAGAGGAAAAAGACAGAACTGGCAACAAAATGGTTGGGGAGAGGTATGTGGATACCTATCTTGAACAAAGAAAGAGGGAGAATATCTATGTCCCAACTGACAATCTACTGGAGAAGGACTCAAAGATCAGACAGACATGATAAATCAATCTATAAATACTTGTCTGGCACTTTCAACAGTAGTATAGGGTTTGTTCAATGATTCATGCTCATAAGCAAAACGACCATGTAGTAAAGGCAATAAAGACAGCTGCTCACCATGGTTAACCTGTTTACTAATATTAAAAAGTATCCAACATACCACATGCAACAATCAATCCCGAGGGACCAGCCTGCTACCATTAATAACACTGTTAATTACACTGAACTCCTTCTACTAGGATAGTATAAGAATTTATCTTAACTATGATAGACACTCAGGTTTGGTTTTGCCTTCTCTGCGATGTTTCTGCCAGCAACACTGTAAATGGAGTTTTACTACCTTAGGGCAAGTGGACCAGGAAATGGGTAGCAATCATTTGTAGAAATGAGAACTCTAATAGCTATGCATATTTCTTCCTTTCTCAATGTGTCAAGTATGTATTTATATATGTTAACTCATTTCCTTTCTCCCTGTCCCCTAGATAGACTAGGTTGGTGATATGAGCCATGCAATTCACTGCACGGGCTCCAGAATTCTAAGACACACCAGTCCATAAACTATAAAAAAAATCATTACTTCTAGAACTTACACAACTGGAGCATACTGGAGAACTAAGTCGAACTGAGGAGATTTAGGGTTTGCCTTCAAGGAGACTTACTTTAATAAAGGAGAACTGTGATGCTGTTGAAAATATAGGAGAGTTTTATGTTGGTATGGAAAAGGCAAATGTGTTGGTGGCATGCAGCTGCAATGGCACTATTTGTACTAGAACTCTCTTAGCTTCCCTCCTCCCTGCTTCACTTCCAGGTGAGCAACATTCAAACATATTCTTCCTTTTTATACAAACCCAGACTGGGTTCTATAGTCTGCAACTGAACTCTGTGGATACCTAGCAATACTATAAGATTCACAGGTGATAATATATACTGAAATAATTTTGAGAAATAAAAGTATAAAAACACACAGAAGGCATAAGTTTCCATTTTATAGGTTAAGATTGAGAAAATAATGAGTCAGAAGACATATAAGTTAGGAGAGTAATGCTAAAAAAATAAAGTATTATATACATTGATGTCATATACAAGATATAGGTTAGGTACACAAATGGCCATGTAATGAATGAACAAAAGTTAAAGGTTCAGATGGAGTAACCACTAATACTCCCTACTTGGAAACCTGAGTGGTACTTCTAGTCTTGTCATTAGGCCAGGGCAAATCAGTGCACTTGAAATACTATTATGCCATTTACTTTTCTTTATTTCTGAAAGCCACAACACTTAATTCTCTACCAGTAGTATGGATGTTTTAATTCCTTTCTCTGCTAAGGGTTTTAATTTTTCCCACCTGCATTCTATCAGCCTCTTGGATAAGCACCTATATACAACTGGCTGAAGTTGGGGTTATGTCGACAGTTACAGAACAGCATGTTTTCTTGATTAACTAGTACTATTTTCTTATCAAATTCTCTCAAATGAGTCATAGATGGAAATAAAGACAATAAAGATCATCTAAATACACCTGTGGGATAACATAAATATTTCTTCCAGTTCAGAAAAACATGTCAATAGCAGCTTGTTTACTTTCTAAGGATGTTCAGCTAGGAAACCAAAACGGTTGTGGAGCCACCCTAGGTATCTGAGTTTGCTCAACAGAAGAAAGAAAAACTGGGCTTGGCAGCTCATGGGGTTACTGGGCCTGTAACCCCAGCTACTTGAGAAGCTGAGGCAGGAGAATCACAAGTTCAAGGCCATCCTGGGCAACTTAGAGGGCACTTACCTCAAAATAAAATTTAATAAAGAAGGGTTTGGGGTGTAGCTCAGTGTTCCCTGGGTTCAATCACTAGTACTGGGATGTGGGGAGTTAGAGAAGGAGAGAATGTTGGATGGGATAATCTCTTAAAAGGAACACCCAAAAGTACAAGAGGCTTTCAGAGCCAACTCTAGTGAAAACATGCATCCTGTCATTTGGAAGATATCAACCTATATTCAAGAAGTCTGACAATCATAGACTTTGTATGAGCTTCCAGCCTTAGTTATATATTAATGCAGCCAGTCCCTGAATCATGCATCAAGCAAACAATGTATTATATTTTCTTCATATCTTCTGTCCTTGGTTTTACTAAAGCAATTTTCCAACATTCAGTGAGCATTTATGAAGTACTTCCTGGGCAGATTGCAGTAAGGTACTCACCGATTCATACAAACTCCTTTTGTAGGTTTCTTTTATAAAACGGCTAGAATTTCTGATACTGAGGGAAAATAAAGGTCTTCTGTTCTAAATAACTAAAAGTCTATATAGTCATTATAGATATTTCCTTTAATAAGTAAAATTGTTACATAAGGAAGAAGCAAGTATTTAGTACTCTAACAAAAAACTAAACTGAGTGAGGTGACACACACCTGCAATCCCAGAACTTAGGAGGCTGAGGCAAAAGGACTACGGCAAATTTGAGACCAGCCTGGGCTACATAGGGAGTTCAATGCCAACTAATAAACCAGCTAGGTAAGGGCCCAACAATTATTCAAGAATAGATATAAAAGGTACTAATGCTTCTCTCTTATGGAAAAGATAATGGAGTAGGTCATATAGCACGGACTGGTTGAACATAAATACAAACATGTTAGGCAAAAGTTAGTGTGGCAACCGTACAAGTCTTGACCTACGTCTTTCTCTTAGGCAGCAAAGAAAAACCCCAGAAAAAAGCATGGAGTATCTAGGGTGTACCTACAGTAATATTCAAAGAATTTATTTTTATTTTTAGTCAACATATGGGAAATCTTCCTAAAGATTGTCTTGGAAGGCTTATAAACACTGAAAGTATTATGTACAACCCTAAATGGCTTTTTTTTTTTTTTTTTTTTGAGACAGGGTCTCTCTATGTAGTTCAAGCTGGACTTGAACTCTCTATGTAGCTGAGGCTGGCCTCAAACTCTCAGTGATCCTCCTGCCTCAGCCTCCTGAGTGCTAGGATTATGGGCATGTGCAATGCCCAGCTAGATAGTAGTAAATTTAAAGCAAACTTTGTTTACTGTATTATCTTTAGCAGGTTTGTTTAAATTTGTATAAAATGTGGAAAAAAAATTTTTAAATCTCAGGAAACATGTAAATTGTTTACTTTTCTATGTAGGCAGTGTTACAGAAAAACAAAAGAATCAACCAAACCAAATTAACAAAATTGACAAACCACTAGGTAGACAAATAAAATAAAATAATAAAAAAGGGAGAGAGAGAGAGAGACAGGACTCAAATTATAAAAATCTATCAGGAATAAAAGAGGGGAGCACTATCATAGAAATCGAAGGAGTTATATGACACATTTTTAAAAGGAAATAATGTCAACAACTATAGGTCAAAAAATTAGAAAACTTAAACAAAAATAATAAATTCCTAGAAAGACACAAATTTCCCAAACTGAAGACAAACCAAACTGAAGAGAAAAAGAAAAATCTAAGTAAACCTATAAAAAATAAAGCATCTGAGTAAGTTAATCCTCTTAGTGTCACTGTGACAAAATACCTGAGAAAAATCACTTGTAAGAAAAAAGGTTTATTTTGGCTTTGGGTTCAGATGTTTCAATCTGTTGTCACTTGTTTTTTTTTGTTTCTGGGCCCATAGCAAGGCTGAATATCATCATGAGGAGTGTGTGATGGAGCAAAGCTGCTGACCTCGTGGTGGCTGGGAAGGAAGTGGGGGACAGGGACAGGGACACAATATTGTCTCCAAGGTCATAAACCAAAGGACACACTTCCTCTAACTAGGCCCAACTGCTGTTTCTATCACTCCAAACAGCCCATTAAATTATGAGCTCATCACTGATTAACCCACTGATGAGGTTAGACCCCTCCTGATTCAGTCACTTTCCAAGGGCCCTACGTCTGAACAGTACTAACTGGAAACCAACCCTTCAACACATGAGTTTTGGGGAGCTATTTCAGATCCAAATCATAACACTCAGTAATTTTAAAACTTCCCACAAACAAAAGCCCAGGCCAGCTGGCTTCACTGATGAATTCTACCAAATGTTTAAAGATGTATTAATAATACTAGTTATATATGTATTAATAATACTAGTTTATAAACTCTTCCAAAAAAATTAAAGAGTAGCAAATACAGTACCAACCAACTTTTTCCAAGAGGCCAATATTACTTTCATAGCAAAACCAAAGACATCACAAGAAAACTATAGACCAATATCTCCTATGAATAGATATACAAAAAACCATAAGTAAAGTGTGAGCAAATCAAATTCTGCCATATATAGAAAAGATTATATACCATAACTAAATGGGATGTATCCCAGGGATGCTAGGTTGGTTTACCATTTGAAAATCAATTAATCTAATCATCTCATTAGAACAAAGGATAAAAATAACATGATTAAAATTAAAATCTAACATGATTTCATAATAAATATACTCTAGAAATCAGGAATACAAAAGAATTTTCTGAATCTGATAACAATAGCTATTAAAGTCCTACAAACAACACAGTACTTAACAGTGAACGATTTCCTTCAATATTTTCAAGATCCAGAGAAGGACAAAGATGGCTAATTCTTGCCACCTCTATTCAGCATTATACTGGAGGTTCTAGTCAGAGAAAATAGACATAGGGAAAAAAGGCATCCAGATAGAAAAGCAATACGTTAAAACTCAATTAGCAGATGACACGATCTTATATATCCTAAAGAACAGCCTAAAAATCTGTTAGAAGCAACAGGTGAGTTTGAAAAGTGTGCAGATCAATAAAATTAATAGTAGTGTTTTATATATTTATATATATAAATATATTTATATATATATATATATATATATATATATAAAACCAATGGACAATGTGAAAACAAAAGCAAAAATTTCGTATCTATTAGTATCAAAAAATAAAATAGGAGTAAATTTAACAAAGAATGTAAAACATACTCTGAAAACTACAAAACACTATTGAGAAAAGTTAAAGAATATTGATAAATGAGAAGAGAATCCATGTTCATATATTAGAATATAATATTCTTAAGATTGCAATGTTCTCTAAAATGGTCTAAAGAGTCAACCCAATCCCTACCAAAAATCTACCTGGCCTTTTTGCAGGAAAGACAGGCTGATCCTAAAATTTATGTGGAAATAAAAGAGACTTATAACAGCCAAAAACAATATTGGTAAAAGAAGAACAAGGTTGGAATGCTCACTATTTCTGATTTCAAAACTTCCTACAAAAATAATAGTAATCAAGACAGAGTGTACTGGCCTAGAGCAATAGTGGCACTAGGAGCAACATGCACTGTAAGTCAATAGAAAAGAATTGATACTTGCACTTATAGTCAACTGACTTTCAAAAAGAGTACCAAGAAAATTCAATAGTGAAAGAATAATCTTTTAAAAAATGGTGGTGTGACAACTGGATATCCACAGGCAAAAGAATGCATTTAAACCCTTTTTTTATACCATATACAAAAATTTACAAACTTAAATGCAAGAGCTAAAAAAAGTATAAAACATTTAGAAGAAAACAATGGAGAAAAATCTCTGTGACACCAATTAGGCAATGACTTCTTAGATATACCAAAAATACATGAAAAAAAGAAAAAAGACTGATATCAAAATGAAAAACATTTGTGCTTCAAAGGACACTACCAATAAAGTGAAAAGATAACCCACAGAATGGGAGGAAATATTTTAATCATATATCTGATAAGGAACTGTACCCAGAATAGACAAATAATGCTTATAAATCAGTTAAAAAAATAATAACCCAAATAAGAAATGGGCAAAAGACAGCTGCAGATATTTTTCTAAAGAAGATATACGAATAGCCAAAAAGCACATGGAAATTATCAGTCGTTACGAAAATGCAATTTAAAAGTACAATGAAGCCAGGAATGGTGGCACACCTGTAATCCCAGCACTCTGAGAGAATGAGGCAGGAGGATTGCAGGTTTGAGCCCAGCTTAGTGAGATCCTGTGTCCAGGAGGGGGCGGGGAAGGAAAAGGAAAAAGGTATAATGAAATAGCATTTTATACAAAATAGGATGCCTATAATAAAAAAAGTGATATCAATTGTTGATGAAGTTGCAGAAGAACTGTTACCCTTATGTATCACTGTTAGTAAAATATACAATTGTACAATCACTTTGGAAACAATTTGGCAAACACTTAAACAATGTTAAACAGAGTTGTCCCTTTATCTCACTATTCCACTTCTAGATATATACTCAAGAGAAATAAAAAGTTATGTCCATACAAACACTTGTACATGCAAATTCATTGGAATATTATTCATAATAAAAAAATGGAAACAACCCAAATATTTATCAGAAGATTAACAGAAAATGTGGTACATCTATACAATGGGATAATATTATTTGGCCACAAAAAAATGAAGTATTGATTTAAAAAAACTTTTTTTTTTTTGAGACAGTGTCTTGCTATGTAGCCCAGGCTGGCCTCAAAATCATGATCCTCCTGCCTCAGCCTCCTCTCAGGTAATCCCTGAGAGGTGGGATTACAGGCATATGCCACCATGCCCAACAGGAATAGAATAAAATATTGATACATGATACAGGGATGAACTCTAAACTCATTATGCTAAGTGAAAAAAATCACTCATGAAAGAACATATACTGAAACTTCCATTTATATGAAATGTCCAGTATAGGCAAATCCATAGAGACAAAAGTAAATTGGTGCTTATTTAGTGCTAGGGGCTTTAGGGAAATGAAAAGTAACTCCTAATGGGTAAGAAGTTTCTATTGGGGATGATGAAAATGTTATAGGACTGGTCTTGGTGACAGTTGTATGATTAACTCTATTAATATACTAAAAATTACTGAACTGTACATCTTAAAAGAATAAATACATTATGTTAATTATATCTTGATATTTAAAAATAAGTTGTTACATACTTGTTTTACGTAAATCTTTTTAGATGCTTACACCACCTAACAGGAAAGGAACAGAAAGAAAGAAGTAAAAGTCCCAATGTAAGTAGCCCCAACTAATCTGGAAACAACTGAATAAAATGCTCATCTACTAAAGTGCCAATTCCCTGACATGTAAACATGCGTTACAGAGATGTTATAATTAATATCAGCTCTAATGCGCACAATGTTTTATGACAGTATTGCTGCTATATTATTTATTTTGATCTGACCTTTGGTCTATGCAATATACATGTATACAAAATAACAAGTTTCCAAACAGTAACTCTAGAAAAATACCAATCACAGTAACAGTTGGTTATAACAACCCAAAATACTCATTAGGATGACCCTTTCTCATCAGTGGAGAGCACTACAGTAAGCCACCACGGCCCCATATCACTTCCCCTTCCTTGGGATAAATCATGTCAGATCATGCAAATGAATACCCTGTTAAAAGATGCATATTTTTCAAATATGGACTAAAAAATAAGAAGTATCTCACATCAATGGTAAGAACTAGCGGTGCAAGCTGAATACCTGCTGAATGAAAGTAAAGGAAATGTTCGGAGGTGGGAAATCACTCAAGGTTGTGTGAAAGGAAGGTCTTCAATAGTTTCACATCAAGAGCCATACACAGTGGTATGCCATGTAATACTTGTGCTTTATAGTTTGTAAAAGACTTCTAGCCCTGTGATTTCATCTGATCCTTACAAAAGCCCTCTCCTAAACCCTCTTCTTTCAAATAATCAAATTGTAATCAGTGTGATTTATAAATTCTGTAAATTCAGTCAATATGCAGTATAACAGTACAAAACCATTATTTCATAATTCCAATGTAATTAAAAATATTTCTCTACACAACATTTACATATTCACTGATATACTGTATTTTTAAAACATTTTTCATATACTATAGATTTCCTTCTCAAGTTAATCAGCTAATTTGGAAATTGTTCTTCAGTTCAAAAGGTTCTTTTTATTTCCTAGGATAAGTCTCATTTATAACTTCACATATGTGGAAAAAGATTATTCACTACTTCATACTTTTTTTTTACAATGTAACTAGATAGATCTTAGTTATTCATATGACTGTAATAATAAATGCTCATTTTCCTCACAAAAAACAAGTATTTTCCTTAAAATATATTATTTTAAACTAAAAAATAAATATTTGCATGGAAAATAAACCTAACAAGAAATACTGACTAGACCATAAACCATCATCAACAGTTCAAACATTAAACATGACATTCCATGATAAACCTAGTAATAGGTTACGATCAATTAAACCTCTGGAAAATACCAGTTTAAAAATACAGATTTCTTACTAAATGAGCAGATTTTAAATTACACCTTTAAAGCATAAATTTAAAATCACTAAAAAAAAAAAAAGAGCAGAGAAATATTTACTAACTTATCCTTTTACCTTTATCACAGAAACCTTTTAAAGATTTTTCACCCCCCCAAAATAGGAACTGCAGAGATATAGCAAAACTGTCATGTCCGAAGTCAGAAGCCACTTGAGTTGATTTTTTTTAAAAGGATAAAAGAAGAACCAATGAAAACAGCAAATATTTTGTAAAAACTAACCATAATACCAAAACGGTTCTCTTAGAGACACAGCCCTTAAGCCAGAGGCCAGAATCCCATTGCCTCAATTCACCTGGTACTACAAAGATGTAGTATGGCAAAATGGGGCAAAGCAAGCCTCTGTGAAGGGCCTTGCTAAAGACCCTGGTGCTCAAGATCCTGGTGTCAGATCAGGAAAAGCAGGTCCCAACTGGGCCTCCATTAGTGCAGAGCTGCAGAAAAGGAGTGAAATCTTCAGCCAAAGAAGGATATGACAGTTCACTTTAATAGGATGTGGAAAAAATCATTCTCAGAGCTAAAGATGCTGATAGGTAAGAATCAGCTAAAAGTTGACTGCAAGACATATATCTAAATCACACATATAGCAATTTTCTATGCAGGGAAAGGAAGTAGGAAGCATCTTTGGGAAGAAAGGGGAGTCGGTTAAGAAAATCCGCAAGGAGAGTGAGACGTGGATCAGCATCTCAGAAGGGAACTTCCTGGAGAGAATCACCATTCTGACCAGACCCACCAATGCCATCTTTAAGGCCTTCTCTATGATTATTGACAAGCTGGAGGAAGATAGCAGCAGCTCCATGACCAACTGCATGGCGGTCAGCAGGCCTCCGGTGACCCTGTGGCTGGTGGTGCCAGCCACCCAGTGCAGCTCCCTGATTGGGAAAGGCAGCTGTAAGATCAAAGAAATCCTTGAGAGTACAGGGCACAGGTCCAGATGGCAGGGGATATGTTGCCCAACTTGACCGAGCAGGCCATCACCATCGCTGGAGTGCCGCAGTCTGTCACTGAGAGTGTCAAGTAGATCTGCCTGGTCAGGCTGGAGACACCCTCCCAGTCTCCACAAGGGAAAGTCATGACCATTCCGTACCAGCTCATGCTGGCCTGCTCTCTAGTCATCTGCACGGGCCGCCAAGATCGCTACAGCGATGCTGTGGGCTACCCCTACGCCACCCATGACCTGGAGGGACCACCTCTAGATGCCTACTGGATTCAAGGACAACACACAATTTCTCCGCTCAATCTGGTCAAGCTGAAAGAGGTGGCAAGACAACAGTCTCACTTTGCCATGATGCACTGCGGGACCGGATTCACCAGAATTGACTCCAGCTCCCCAGAGGTGAAAGGCTATTGGGGAAGTTTGGATGTATCTACTCAACCCACCCATGAACTCACCATTCCAAATAACTTAATCAGCTGCATAATCAGGTGCCAAGGCACCAACATCAATGAGATCCGCCAGATATACAGGTCCCGGAACAACATTGCCAACTCAGTTGAAGGCTCTTCTGGTAGTAAGAGCCTTCTTACTGGCTCAGTTGCCAGCACTAATGGGGCCCAATATCTAATCAATGCTGGGCTTTCCTCTGAGAAGGGCATGGGGTGCAGTTAGAACAGTGTAGTTTCACTCATAACCCTTTTCTGCTGTTTTCTCATGATCCAACTGTGCAATTTCTGGTCAGTGATTCCAGGTTTTAAATAATTTCTAAGTGTTCAGTTTCTAGACCTTATCATCCACTAAGAATTTTTAAAAATCACATTCTCCATTCAGCTGTTAATGCTAGGATCCATATTTAGTTTTATAAGCTTTTCCCTGTTTTTAGTTTGTTTGGGGTTTTTCAGCTCATGGATTTTATTTCTGTTTGTCGATAAGAGTGGAATGTTAATTTCAGTTTAGTTCTGTAATGTCAAGAATTTAAGAATTAAAAAATTGATTGGTTAAAAAAAATGAAGTTTTAAAGAATGTTTCTATAACTTACTCTCTCAGCTTTTTAAAGGGAATATTTAAAAAGCTCTATTTAACAACTAATGAAACTTTGTGTTATCTTGAAAAATTTTGTTTCTAATTCTACATAGTAAATATCTAGCTCCTAAGAGACAAAAATCTTATCACAATAATAATAAAAAGGATGAATCTTAAAACTTTATCCAGGCTTAGAAGAAAAAGCATTCTAGAAGAGTTCTCACTAGGTGGACCCTTTTTCTTTCTTTCTCCCTTTCCTTTCTCCCTTTCCTTTCTTTCTTTTCTTCCTTCCTTCCTTCCTTTTCCTTCCTTCCTTCCGTTAGTAAGTTTGCAGTACTAATACAGTACTGCATTCCTTGTGTGGAGATGGCACATGTACATAGCACATTTTAATTCCTTTTTTCCCCTCCCAGCCCCCTCCCTGTATCCCTTGCTTGGCATCTCAACTGAGAAAAATCTATCTCTCGACTTCCAACTGTCTGGGTTTTTGTTGTTGTTGTTTGCCCCTTATTTACACTTTGGGTATCTCATACAGGAGAAACCATATGATATATAAGTCTGTGTGTCTGATTTATTTCACTTAGCACTATCATATCAAGATGCATCCATTTTCCTAAAAATGCTTCAAGTTTACCTTATAGCACAGTAGTACTCCATTCTGTGTAAATACCACATTTTCTTTATCCATTCATTGGTTGATGGATATACAGGCTGCTTCCAATTTTTAGCTATTATGAATTGTGTTGCTATAAACATGGGTATGCATGTATCACTGTGATATGATGTCTAAAACTCTTCTGGGAAGATATCTAGAAGGGAAATAGCTAGATTAAATGGAATTTCTAGTTCTAGTTTTTTTTTGAAGAATCTCCATACTGATTTCCATAGTGGTTATACTAGCTTATGTTCCCATAAACAATGTAGAAGTGTTCCTTTTTCCCTACACCCTTGCCAGAATTTGTTATTATTTGATTTTTTATGATGGTCATTGTTTCTGGTGTAAGATGGAATCTCAGTGTTGTTTTAATCTGCATTTCTGAAATGGCCAGTGACGTTGAGCATTTCTTTTTTTTTTTTTTTTTTTTTTTTTTGTGGGTACCGGGGGTCAACCTCAGGACTTCACGTGCCAGCAGGCGCCCATGCCGCTGAGCGATATCAATGGCCCTTTTTTCGTATGTGGGTTCCGAGAGTCGAACTCGGGCCCTCGCGCTTGCCACGCAGGCGCTTACGCCGCTGAGCCATCTCACCGGCCCTTTTTCATGTATTTATTGGTCATTTGTAGTTCTTCTGTGAAGTGTCTATTCATTTTGCTTTCCCATTTTTGATTGGATCTTTTATTTTGAGGGGTTTATTTTTGAGTTCTTTACATAATCTAGATGCTAGTCCTCTGAGGAATACCTGACAAAATTTTTTCCTATTCTGCAGGTGTTTTTTTTTTTTTTTTTTTTTCTCACTCCATTGGTTATTTCTTTTGCTGTGCATAAGCTTTTTAATTTGATATCATCCCAACTGTTAATTCTTGGTACTAGTTCCAGTGCAACAGGGGTTCTGTTCAGAAAGTCCTTGCCTATGACAAGAGTTTTACTTTTCAGTTTTATCTTCCAGCAGGTTGAGTGTTTCTGTTCTAACATTTAGTTCTTTGATCCATTTTTATTTTAGTTTAGTACATTGTGAAAGATATGGGTACAGATACAGTCTTTACATGTGTACAGCCAGTTTGCCTAACATGATTTATTAAAGAGGCTATCTTTCCTCCAGTGTGTGTTTTTGGTCCCTTTGTTAAAGGTCAAATAACTGAATGTGCTTGGGGTTATTTCTGCATTCTCTATTCTGTCCCACTGATCCATGTGTCTGTTTTATGCCAGTACCATGCCGCTTTTGTCACAGCAACTTTGAAATATAATTTCAAATCCAGGATTGTGATGCCTCCTGGTTTGCTCATTGCCCAGGATTGTACTTGACATTCTGGGTCTCTTTAGGATCCATATAAATTTTAGGATTTTTTTCTCCAGTTCTGTGAAGGATGCTGTTGGAATTTTGATTAGGATTGCATTAAATACATCAGTTTTGGAAGTATGGCCATTTTGACCAGATTGGTTCTGCCTATCCAGGAACCAGGGATATCTTTCCATTCCCTAATGTCCTCTTCTATTTCCTTTTTCAGCATACTGTAGTTTTCATCGTAGAAGCCTTTCACTTCCTTATTAGGTTAATTCCTAAGTATTTAATTTTTCTTGATGTTATTGTGAATGGTATTTTGTTCCTAATTTTTTTTTTCGGTGGGTTCATTATTAGTGTAAAGGAATGCTATTGATTTTTGTGTGTTGATTTTGTATCCTGTTACATTATTGAATTTGGTTATTAATTCTAAGAGTCTCTTGGTGGATTTGTGATCTATGTAGAGGATCATGTCATCCGAAAATGATAATTTGACTCATTCCTTTCCTATACATATCTCTTTTCTTTTTCTTGCCTAATTGCTCTTGCTAATGTTTTGAGTGCTATGTTGAATGGAAGTGGCAATAGTAGACATCCTTGTCTTGTTTCTGATTTCAGAGGAAAAGCTTTTAGTTGTTCCCCCACTTAATATGTTAGCAGATTGGTCACAAATGGTTTTTATAAGATTGAGATAAAGTCCTATACCTCTTTTCTTCAGGGTTTTTTTTTTTTTAATCATGAATGAGTGTTGGTTTTTATCAAAGGCTTTTTCATGTCTGTTGAAATGATCATGTGAGTTTTGCCCTTGCTTCTGTTTATGTATTACATTTATTAATGTTGAATCATCCCTGCATCTCTGAGATGAAGCCTACTTGGTCATGATGTATCAGTTTTTGATGATTCATTGCATTTTGTTTGACAGTATCATGTTGAGGATTTTTGCATCTATATTCATTAAAGAGACTGGTCTAGTTCTCTCGTTTGGTTGGATCCTTGTCTGGTTTTGGAATCAGGTAATGGAAGCTTCTAGGAATGACTTTGGGAGGACTCTTTACCTTTCAATTTCATTAAAAAGCTCAAGGAGTATTGGTGTTAGAACTTTCCTTAAGTTTTTTAGAATTCAACAGTGAACTTATCTGGACTTATATTTTTCTTAGTTGGTAAGTTATTTATTACTGCTTTATTTTCATTGCCTGCTATTGGATTACTCAGGATTTTTAAATCATCTTTGTTTAGTTTTCTAGTTTAGTATCTAGGAATCCAATCATTTCTTTGAATTCTCCAGTTTATTGGTGTATCAATTTGCAAAGCAGTTAACAATCTTTTTGATTTTTGTAAGATCTGTTGTGATTTCGCCTTTTTCATTTGTAACTGCATTGATTTGGGTCTTTTCTTTCCTTTTTTTTGGTTCAATTGGCTAAGGGTTTGTCTATTTTATTTAATCTTTCAAAGAACCAACTCTTTGATTAGATTCTTTGTATTGTTTTCTTCTCTCCACTTTATTGATTTTTGATCAGATCGTTATAATTTCCTTCCTTGTACTAGCTTTGGATTTGGATTGTTCTTGTTTTTCTAGGAACTTGAGGTGCATTGTTAGGTTATTTATTTGGAGTTGCTCTATTTTTGTGATACGGGCATTTACAGATATAAACTTCCCTCTTAAGTCTGCTTTCAGTGTGTCCCATAAGTTCTGCTGTATTGTTCTAGTGTTATCATTTTGTTCCAGAAGCTGTCTTTCTTGACTTCTTCTGTAACCCATTATCTATTTAAAAGTGTATTATTTAGTTTCCATGCATTTATACAATTTCTGTGTATTCTTTTGTCATTGATTTCTAGTTCCATTGTACTATGATCTGACACTATGCATGGTATAATTTCAATTCTTTTACATTTATTTAAGCTTGCTTTATTGGCTAGTATGTTGCCTGTATTGGAGAAAGTTCCATGTGCTGCTGAAAAGAATGTGTAATCTACTGTTGGGTGAAACATTCTAGATATCTATTAAGTCCATCTGTTTGAAGGTTTTATTCAACTCTGGTATTTCTTTGTTGATTTTTTTGTCTAGTTGATCTATTTGGGATAGTGGGGTATTGTGATCCCCCACTATAACTGCATTATGTTTATCTTGTCTTTTATGTCCAGTAGTACTTGTTTTATGAAGTTGGGTGCACCACTGCTCAGTGCATATATGCTAATAATTATATCTCTTCCTACTGGATTGTTCCCTTAACTAATATTTAGTGACCTTCTTTACCTCTTTTTATCAGTTTTGGCTTGAAGTCTACTTTGTCGGAATAGCTACAACTGCTTTTTTTTGGATTCCTGTTGCATGGAATATTGTTTGATTTTTAATCTGTGAGTTTCTTTTTGGGCTAAATGTGTTTCTTGTATATAGCATACTGCTGGGTTTTTTCTTGATCCATTCTGCCAGTCTGTCTTTTGATTGGGGAATTGAGATCACTCACACTGAGTTATTACTGAAAAGTACTGACTTATTCCTGTCATTGCCTTATTTTCCCATTGCTGATTCCCTATCTTTCCCTTCTACTTAATTGCCTACCATACCTGGTATTCATTCTATTAGGCACACAAGAAGGAGAGGAGTAAAAGGCAATTAACAGTATTAGAGAACAGTCACAGGAAAGAACAAGAAGAAAAAAGATAAGCAGAGAGAAATAAATACAGGAATATAAATACGGGGGTACAGGAATAATACAGGAATAAATAAATACAGGAATAAAAGATTAGAAGGAAGAGGGATAAAGCTGAAAGAGGAAAGGAAAAAAGAAACTAAAAATAGAAAAAAAACTCTCAACCCCCAAAAAAGCCAATGAAAGAAAGATAAAAAATAGAAAGGAAAAAAGAAAAAAAAGATTGAGTCAAAGAAAAAATTCCTGTGTTTTTGAATGAGTGGTTTTGTTCCAAGATCTGCAGTCTTGGGATCCAGCCAGTTACAATTTTCTCTGTCTAGCTTCAGACCATATGGGTTTTTGAGGTGCCCTCTCTACCCCAGAGGCACCTGTGTCCGTTCACTCCAGACTGTGGTTACCATCTAAGCCAAGGCATGTTATTGCTCCTATTGGTAGATGGGAAATGCAATCAGTCTCCTGGTGTCTGCTAGATATAGGCCACAGGACAGAGATTCAACTGGATTGTTGGACTTAATGTCTATGGATCTGGTTGCTCCCTTCTCTCCCCAGGCATTGTCCTTGTCTGGGGTCAGGTTGGTTTGTTAGTCCTTGCCTCGGTTGCCCTGTGCCAAGGAGAAGCAAAAGGGAGAGCTAGCATGGAGTTGGTGAGTGGTCTTGCCCATATGTCTGTGGGGTAGAGGAGCAGCCATCTGATACAGGCTTACTTGCTCACTTGGGGGTCAGGGCACTGTACATCCAGCATGACTGCTTGTTCACATCAGAGGAGGGCTATCACCTATTCTGAGAGGACCTGCCTGCTTGCATCAGTGGACGGTTGCTGCTCATCTGGCATGTGCCTTGGTTGGACCATTTTCAAGTCCTGTGATACTATGAGCAAAAAAACTATTGAATTTCCTCACCCTCTGAGCACTATCAGTGGCCTCCCTGTGGCTCCCATTGGGGGCTGCAGCGCATGCTACCACTCACCAGGCCTCTGCTCCAGGCCTCTGTGTCCAAGGTCAGTAGAGACCAGCTATCAGAGTTTTCAATTTTTCTTTCATAGTGCCACTGAAAAATAAATAGGCCTTCAAAAAATGAGAGTTGGTTGACATTTAATATCTTTTTTTTTTTTTGAGACAGGGTCTTACAATGTAATTCAGGCTGGCCTCAAACATGCAGTGATCCTCTTGCCTCAGCCGCCCAAGTGCTGGGATTACAGGCATGTGTCACCATGCCTAGCTTAACAGAATAAAGCACAACACTTGGAAAATCTTATTTTTGGAGTATCATAGAATTTCTTTTATTTATCAAATGTTTTCCAGGAAACATTTTTAAAATCTGCTTAAACAAGATGTTAAAAAGTGGTATTTGTGGGCCGGTGAGATGGCTCAGCGGCGTAAGCGCCTGCCTTGCAAGCGCGAGGGCCCGAGTTCGACTCCCGGATCCCACATACGAAAAAGGGGCCGGTGATATCGCTCAGCAGCACGGGCGCCTGTTGGCACGCGAGGTCCTGAGGTCGACCCCCCGGTACCCACAAAAAAAAAAAAAAAAAAAAGTGGTATTTGTGTCACTAATCTGTTTTAAAAATTGGTTACAAATTTAAAGGTAAGCCTATGTGGAATAAATAAGACTTTCTACAACATCATTCCAAATTATGGCAAATTTTATCACATAAGATTTATTTTCTGTATGGTACCATGCATGCCATGTGCATAATTTTTGCTCTTAAAGAACAGAGATCCGCAAAGCAGGAAAACAGGAGTAATGTATATATGGCTCTTGCATTAAGCAGAATATGACAAATATTGTGGGAGAAGCACTAGCTTAAAAAAAAAAAAAAAAAAACCCAAACAACAACAAAAACCCCACAACTACAAGTACTAAAACACTGGAGATGGCCCATCCAGCTGGAAAGAATCAGAAGGGACTTCACGAGGCAGTAGAATTTGAGAAGTCTTAAATGAAAAGTCAAGACTTTCCAGGCAAAATGAGTGTGGACATACCAGGAATATTTAGTTGGTTCATTAACTGGACCATTATATGAGTAGCAGAGCAACAGAAAATGTACTTGAACAAGTTGTATTAGGGAAATCCTAAGTGTACACTAAGAGGCTCAAATGCTTATCCTACAAGGAACAATGTAAGTTTTCAAAGCAAAGGAGCAACATGACCAAAGGTATGCTTCCTAAATTGACATCAGAGCTGTGGCAACAAAATCAGGCCTCAAAATGGTTTGGGGAAGAAAAGGGTCCAGAGTGAATAGCTAACTAGGCATAGGCTATACACTGCTTCAGGGAAGAGGTACAAAGTATAATAGGGAAAATAGAAAAGAAAGGTGGAAAAAAAAGGAGTAGTTTTGGAGGGACAGTATATAAGACTAAAGCACTTGTCTGTCCCTTATAATTTGTTCTTCCATGCTATATTGGTCAGCCTTCCTGTTGCTGGAACAAAATACCTGATAACCACACTTAAAGGAGGAAAGGTCTATTTTGATTCATGGTTTCAGAGGGTTCAGTCCTTGATCACCTGGTTTAATGGCAGAAATGGAGAGACAGGGAGAGGAAGAAGGACTGGGGAAAAGGATACATCCTTCCCGGTCACACCAACTTGGTGTCACTTCCTAACAGCAAACTCAGATAAGAACTCATCAATGGATTAATCTCCTGATGAGTATAGCACTCTCATAATCCAATTACCTTCTGAAAGCTCCACTGCTGAACACATGAAACTTGTGGGGGACATCTTAGATCTAACCATAACACATGCTAACCACCGATTTGTAATAAAGGGCCAGGAAGTGAATTCATTAGGGCAAAAACGTACCATGGCTTACCTGTTCTTTGAGATTTGACAGATTTTCAAATGTAACCCCTCTGTAAAGGAAAGAACCTTGGTGAGAAACCCGCTTACTTTGTTTTATAGTTTGTGATGATAAAATTAGGGGTGATAAGAGTTCATTCCATGTTTGTGTCTAGCAGAAAAGGAAATGAGAGGCATGCTATGGGCTAAAGATAGGTTACTTAGTTTAGGGTTTTGATGTTGAAGAGAAGCATGAGCCATTCTTGCCAAAGTTTTTGGCTGACAAACCAATCTGTTCCCAATGAAGGGGTTCATCACCAGAAAGGAATAAAGAAGAATCACCTCAAAGAGCCTCAGGAATGAGATGCACAGACCCTCCTGTAACCTCAGTTGGCCTAACGCTAAGCCATGCCCCATATAAACTCTGAAACCCATGCCCACCCACAAGAGAGCATGCTCAGGCTGCTGCTACAGATCACTGTGAGGACAACAGATCCCAGATGGTTCATTTTCAATTTATGTGGGTGAAGCTGTTTACCATTTTGACATTTGATGTCATCCACCAGCTACCCACTAACACTACCTGTTACAGCAGAATGCTTGGAATTTCCTCATCTGTAAGGGCTGGAAACTATGGGCCTTACATCTTAATAAAATGGTACATGCTATTACATCTAGGGATTAAGGATATTCTGCTACCCCTAGATTATTGAGACCTATGTCATCTAATCAAATACTAAGAGAAAAACACGTCCAAGGTACAACTTTAAAACAACTCTATAATGCTATGATAACATCTTAAATAAAGTAACTGCTTACATTGTTTTCTTTCTAATCTTCCACTTTTTGAACACTAACTCTACCTTTAGATTTGGATACTAAATCTATCTTTTCTCGATATTAACCCCTGAATCTTTAGTACCCAGCATATTATTGGGCACTAGGCACGCTTTTGTGGATAGAGAATGAATATATTTTGATTCATTTGGTAGATTCAAAACAGGCAATTATTGGTAAAATAGGGGAAGTAATTATCCAAGACATTATATTACCCTTATCTTTTTTTCCACCCTGAGTTTCAAATGAGATGATTTCACCTTTTCAGGCTGATGGTCACAATGTATTTTTACTGTGATTTATTTTAAAGTTTAAAGCATGGTGAGACACTATACCTTGGAAATTTAAATATCATAGTTCTATTTTTAGAGTAAAGTCAGAAGATTTAATCAAGCTTATTTGAAAAAGCAGAAGAAATTCAATAAGCACTAAAGAAACTATCATAGTCCTCATAGCACTATAGAGGTGAACTGTTAAGTTGTACTAAATGTTGCTCAGTACTTGAGCATAAGCTATTCTATTTTATAAACTAGTAAGCCTTATACCCTCCCCCCAAGTTACCGTTCTATTAGTTTATTAAGACTCTTATCTATAATGTGTGCCTTCCTGACAAATTGCCCTGGAATCTTCATGTCCCTGGTATGGGAAGAGTAGGCTGTCTTGAGACCATTTCTCAGTCACTGTTCACCACTGGACTTCTACCACATGGGGAGAAATCTCCACAACAGCAGCCACTCCAGCTCTTACCTGCATTTTCTCCTTTTACTTGGGAGAGCAAAAATAAGTGTGTGCTGTTAGTTCCTTACCAAAGCTTGTCTATGACACTGTGTCAGAAGTGCATAGACTGTAGTCACAGCCAGGAGGAAACTATATTTTAACAGATAAGAGACTACTGGTAACAGATCAGATACTTTTCAGCAAGGTAAAACAGAATTGTGCCCTATGTCCCTTTTTTTTTTTAATTTTGGTACCAGAAATCGAACTCAGGACCTTGCACTCACCAAGCAGGCACTGTGCCCTTTCTTTTAAAATGTTACCATGCTGAATTTATACCACTTTTGGATGAGGTAAATGCCTCCTGTCTTAGTTACTTTTCTTGTCGCTGAAGTGAAACACCCAACACCCAAAGTTAAAGAAGGAAAGATTTATTGTAGCTCACCATTTGTAGAGGTTTCAGTCCATAATTGGTGGTTCCAAGGCACAGGGGCATCATAGAGTGGGCAGGATGCAGAAGATAAGCAGCACCAACAGAAGCAGCAGCAGCAAGCAATGGCAGCAGCCCTTTCTGTCCCTTACATTCCATCCAGGCTACGTGCTGTTGGGGTGGGCAGAACTCACACCCAGAGTGGGACACCCTTGATCCCAGCATCACATACTTAATCCCAACATCACACATCCTAGATCTAGCCATCTCTGAAAAACCCCACCTATGACCACCTATGTTATAGCTTTACATACAAGCTATAACACCTCCCTAACCAAAGAATAGAAAAAAATTATTCAAAAGCAAATCCTGTATTACTTCATTACCATAAGCTAGGAAAGATCTTGATGAGCCTCTGCTAATTAAACATAGCTTCAGATCAACTGTTCAAAAACCAAAGTTGTCATCTATGATGAACGTTTTCCTAAACTCAACTGATTCAGAGTTGATAACCTTAGAGAAAGCATTCAGTTATACATTATATAGCTAGTTTATCACACTGGAATTACACTTTATGAATATTGTATTGAGATTTCTTTTTAAACAGAAGGATGAGTTCTTGCAAACACTCAGAAATGCTACTTTCTGGGGTAGAATCTTGAGGTCTTGAATCATAGTGACCATAGGCTCAGAATGAACTCAAATGTCCTTTCTGGGATGATGGCTCTTCTGTAGGGACTCTCCCGTTATCTTTCTGTGCTGAGCAGCGGACACTCTATTTGGACACATACTTCTGAATTTTAGGCTCCACACTTTTAGCAATCTCAGCCCAGCTGACTTTTAAAGCACAGCTGGTCAATTTGCACTTAATCAAGATATGAAGAATATCCTAAATCTGCCCCTTGTGTTTTCTCCATTTTTGTGACAGTGCCACCATCTATCCATTATACTGGACCCAAACTTTCCAGCTAAAAACTGAAACCCCCAACCCACATCCACCTAGGCACATGCAGGACCCACTACTTCTCCCCACTGCTGCCATCTCCTCCCACTGCCTTTTACCTCACTGCACTTGTTTGACAGACTTGATACCCAGCCTGCCTCTAACTCATTCTTTACATTATCTCCAGCAAGGTTTCTAAATCACAGACCCAATGTGTGTCTTCTGCTGCCCTTTCTGCTTTCCAGACTATGTCTATTCCTCACACATGGTACAAATCCTTTACACCCTTGCTGCTGTAAGCACTCCAGCTTCATTCCTAGCTACCTAGTCCGCTCCATAATCAGCCCCTCATTCCACTCAAGTGTGTTATTTTTCCCCCAAATGTTTCCTCTTGCTGTCCCCAATCTTGGCTTCCACGCTTCCTTCCCAGCTCAGTACAGCTCAGCTCTCTGTCCTGTGGGTGGCTGTCTCAAGAGTCCTCTGCTACATGCGTACACAACTGCATATCCCACCCACCACACTGTAAATGTCTGCTCACAAAACTGTTAGCTCCATCAAGGTCCTGACATGATGGCAACTCTAGCACTTAACACTCTAAAAATACTCATTGAATGGAACAAAGAATGAAAGTATGTCAGCAGCAGAAATTTGAACTCATTGCTATTCAACACTTATCAAGAGACAGTCTGTGAAAACTCGTATTTGTTTAGTAGCTTAAAGATTTGACTTTTATTTTTTCATCTAGATGCATTTAAAAGTAATCCTGAATTAGGCACATTAATTCTCTATAGAAAACATTACTAATTGCTATGAATACCAGCTAAAATTTATTGAGCATCTATTATTACAGACACTGGTACAAGGCACCATATTTCATTAAGTTTAACATTAAGATTTTATTTTTATCTCCATTTTATCCATTAAGACACAATGTTCAAAGATACTTTGAGAGTATTCCTATAATAAACAAGACAATAAATACTATAATCCAAAATCTCACTGAACAGCACTGAGTTTCTATGCTGGCAGCTTGCACCAACAATATTAAGAGAACAAATCCTCATTAAAAGTGTTACTTTATTTATCATACTATATTGTTTTATTTGTGTTTTATTCTCACTGCCAGATAGTACTGCACTTTTCTTATCCAAGTGATCTGTTTGCAGGCAGAGCCGAGTCCTGAGCCATGGAGATGATAGCTCCCTCCATTATCACTGTCAGCTTGGTCTTCTTGAACATAAATTTCTGTACTCTTTGAATTCTTGTATATTCACAAACCAAATGTAGTCCATTTTAGAACAAGGTAGGGCGCATAATAAACAAGCAATAAGTGTGACCTGCTGACTCAGACACAGCCTTTGATCCATGAAGAATCAGAACTGGGTTGGAGGTGTTGGTCCAGGTGAGGAGTCACTGGGTTAGTGAGCCCAGTGAGAGGCCAGAGGCCTCCAGGGAAGGAGATACAGAAAGAAACACTGGGGACTAAGTAACTCAGAATATCATTGATTGTGTCTTCTAACTTAGGAAATGTAGTTCAACTATGGCTACTATTTATTGAGCTGCTGTTACTCAATGCCAATATATAGGGTACCTCATCTTATATGTTCACAGTCTCCTTGACAACCTTGTAAGGTAGCTACTGTTGTTCTGTGATAAAGGAGATTCATGCCAATCCAAGTGCTTGCCCAGTCTCTCTCACAAGTCAATCATCTAGAAGATCCTCAATCCAATTCCAGCACTAGTGAAGAACACTTTTATTCCATGCCAACAATCCCCTGCAGCTTAGCTAAAATAGTCCTGGCTGTTTGCAGTTTAACACCTCAACTCACAGCTCTAACAAGTCTGTCACATGTTAACATATCTATAAGTATCAGTGAAAACAGCAGCTTGAAAGCGATTCTTGTAAGGGCCTCTACTGAAAATGTACATGCTTTCAATTTTTCAAGCTAAAACTTTTGTGTTAAAACGGCTACCCTGAAACTGGTCCTGTCCAATACCTAGGATGCTAAGATATCTTTCTATTAAAATGAAATCAATAACCCAGAAAATAAACTTTTCTTTTTTTTACTTTTAATACTGTATAAACTTACATAAAGAAATCCAAACCATCAATCACTTGTTAAAGGTCACTGCATAAGGCTTAGGGATATACCTCAGTGGCAAGGCACTTGCATAGTATGTATGAATTCCTGGGTTTGTAACACTGCACCACAAAAACAACACAAAACAAAACAAATAAAAACTACTGCAACCATTTTAAATTATTTTATTAAAAAAAAATTCTCTTTTTTTTTTTTTTTTTGGTACTGGGATTGAATCCAGGGTCTTTGAACTGAGCTAATTCTCCAGCCCTTTTTTTTTTAAATTTTAATACCAGGTCTCACTAAGCTGTTAAGTTGCCCAGGTTGGCCTGAACTTGCAATCCTCCCGCCTTAGCCTCCCAG
This sequence comes from Erethizon dorsatum, assembly GCA_028451465.1. Taxonomy (NCBI): domain Eukaryota; kingdom Metazoa; phylum Chordata; class Mammalia; order Rodentia; family Erethizontidae; genus Erethizon; species Erethizon dorsatum. Next base: position 61,200,086 of record CM051828.1, read on the forward strand.
AGTGCTGATACTATAGGTGTGTGCCACTATACCTATTTCAATTCTGAAAAAGTGTTCTTCCTCAATATTTGGTTTTATTCTCAAATGAAAAGTAGGAAAAAAAAATTCACAAAATGATGTGAGAGAAAGACCAGATGATGACACTGTCTTCATGACTATCTGGCACATGTGGGGAGGACCATAAGCAGTTTGGCTGCCTGTGATGAAGCCACTGCCTGGACAACTTTCTGAATAGCTCTCTGACACTAGGGAAGGGACTAAAGAGGGTAATAATGCAGCTACACTTGTTTTCTGAGCAGGATTTTAGAACAATATTGCTGCTTTCAAGTAATACAAATAAATATCTTACTTTCCTAACACACTGTCTCCTGTGCCTACTTTCATCTTCTTAGTAGCTGACGATAATCTACGAAACATTTTCAGAATACAGAGTTGCTTTCCAAAAGGTGCAGAGGAATCTACAGTAATGTTCCAGAACTGTTTTTCTGTAATTTAGTGTCCATTGAACTACTGGTAAAATGACAATAGATACAACTCAAGCAGATCTGAAAGCCATGGATTTTGAATGTTAATTATGCCATGGATTTACTTAGTTGCTTTCAGCAAATTAACTTCATTTGTATTGTATAAACTCTGCTGTATTCTCATCTGTAAAACAGAAATGACAAATTCTACTGATATCTTATAAAAGAGAGAAGATAATAAATTAACTCTCTGTTGGAACAGATTTTCATTTCTTAAATTAAATCAATTATTTCTAAAATCCTTAGGAGTCTAGATATCAGAATAAAATCAAACAGGCATTTATAGTATTTGTTGCTAGGAGAAAAACTCTGAAGCCAATTTTGGAAAGGGAATAGAGATTAGAACTCCATGTTTACGTTATTGACTTGTCTGAAAGAGAAAATATGCAAAATCGCAGCCTGACTTCTTCACAGATCTCCTAAAGCAGTGATGGCGAAACCTTTAAAGACAGAGTGCCCAAACTGCAACCCAAAATCCGTTTGTTGTTGTTGTTTTTTTTTTTTTTTGAGACAGGGTCTCAGTACGTAGTTCAGAATGGCCTTGAACTCACTATGTAGGCTTGGCTGGCCTCGAACTCACTGCAATCCTCCTGGCTCAGCCTCCCAAGTGTTGGGATTACAGACGTGTACCACCAAGCCCAGCCTCAAAACCCAAACACTGAAATTAAACCTGAATACTGAGGTTTTAGCTTAGAAAAAACAACTCACACATTAATATGTTTTGTCTTAAAAGAAAAACACAATAACAGAGCTTTCGATGATACAAACAGCTTTTTTCTGAAAGGCAAAAGTTTGCATTTGGCATGCATTTGCACAATTAATGTGATCTTTGCTTTTGTATGCATGCTGATAATTTGTCAAACATTGGCTGGGGTGACTTGGCTTGGGTGCAGACAGAGAGCGCTCTGCGTTCCCGCTGCAGCATGTGTGCCAGAGGTTTGCCACCACTGTCCTAGAGGCAAAGAACTGCCCTTTAATTACATCAGGAAGACTTCATGCTCAGAACCACCAAGAATTCTGATGCTATGATTGGGGCTAGGATAATCATTCAAGCATCACAGTTCTCACCTTTGGATTATTCTTACAAGATCATATCTCTAAAAGAGCTAAGGAAGACATTTTTATTAAGGAAAGTTATTAAGCTCATAATAAACACATGTATTTTGAAAATATTTTTAAATTATTAGAATATACATGCATTTTGTACAATGCACTAAAAGAAGCCTATTTTATGAAAATTTTTACTTTATAATGTGCTTAGGATTTGTGGTCAAATACATAGAAAACAAGACTTTCACTTAACAGTCACTGATCAGATAAGTTTGATTCTTTTCTTTTCAGTCAGTTTTCTTCAACCAATAAGAAATGCCAAAGGGAACTGTGTACAGTATACACATGCAAGTATGACAGAGAATGGGTTCCACAAGAAAACTAGAAGTCCAGGGATCATGCCTGCTCTTGAGTATTTTCCTTGTAAGCTTGGCACTAATTCAGCAGGAGAACAATACTGTTAAGTGAAGATTGCCGTCTCTTCTGTCCTACTGTAAACCCTCTGTCCCATAAGGTGTGGATGAGAATGAAACATTCCCAACCATTTATATATTAGCTAGGGTATGAAGATTCACTAACCCACATACTTTCATAGCTGTAAATATTAGCACACAAATTCTCACCATCCTTCAGGTTCCTCAGAAATGAGCCGGTATCTAAATTTTAGATCCTGTGGGAAAACATGGAAACTATGTGGCTAGATTGGTCTTGCAAAGCTAAAATTTCCACTGCAGCCACAAATCATACTCGCCTTTATTCAAGAAGCTCACAGTATAGGAGGAAAGAAGAACTGACTGCGCTGCAATGGATGCATGTGGAAGGCACCATGTTCCACTCAAGAGAGAGCCATCAAGACTACCCAGCATTGGGAAGAAGACAGCAGGGAAGGTGCAAAGGAAAGGGAGCAGGAAAATTACGCGTTTGTACAGAATAGGGGAACCAAAAGCCACTCTGGGAAGAAAGAATAGTGCCCACAAAGCAGGGAAGCTCAGCATGGCCTTTCAGTAGTGAAAATAAGCCACTGTCACTTTGAGAATAAGCCAGCCAAAGACCACCTCTATTCTATCCCTTTGCTTTTATCTAATAGATTATTTTCTTTCTGTTGAAAAACAAATTAGAAAAATTAAGAAAACCCTATTCATTCCAAATGGGACATGTACAGGTGTCACATGCCATACTTCTATGATGTGAACTCAGAAGACAGACGGAGAATCTGTTCCCAATACTTTTAGAGCAAAAATACATCTATATTAAGTTATAAATATTATAGTATATATTTTAGTTATAGTATTATATTTTTATTCATATATATTATTTAAAATGGCAGGCCACGGTGTACTTAACGGCCTGCCAATCTAGACAGCAGCACTGGAGAGTGGCACTGTGGCCAGCACGCACAGCTGTGCTCATTAACGTCCTACCCCAGAACAGAAAGCAAAAAATTTTCAGTGAAATTTTTTTGTTTGCCTTTCCAATGTTTACCTTTGAGATAAAGAATACAAATGGACCAACTGGAAGACTGCATTAGATATGAAGCATTCCATTCATTCAATAATTTAATATTTAACCACAAGTCAATTGTTTCAACTGTAAATTTCCTCACTGGGCTTTTTGGCTAGATCCAAACTGCCTTACATTTCTGACAAGTAGTCACTTGTGTTTTTGCATCAGAATTACTTATTTTGAGACCAGTGACATATAGCTTCTCCAAAGTAAATAAACCTTGCTTGAGATAGAACTAGTACATCACCTTCTCATCTTAACAAATCACACTGTTAGAAAAGGTCAATAGCACAACTCATCCCTACAATTTCACTTGCTTTATCCGACATGTGCAATCTCACCAAGCAGTGTTTTACTTGATCTTTTGATACCTGTGGTACTCTGCACAATTGTACTATAATTCCCTGTGGAATTGTCACTGGAGTTTTCTATTTTCCTATTTAATCACTGTGTGAAGTCAAAGACTCATAGGGTTATAATTACGTTTCTATAGTATCACAAAGAAAACTACGTAGAAACAGTTGGTTCACAGTGGACTAGTCTTTTATTATTATCCCTCCTCAGGCACCTTGTGAACAGGCACAGACATTATCTGCCAGGTTAAAAATGGACATCATGAGGTTCAAAGAAATAAATGTGGTTCTGGGCCTTAAACTCTGGCAAGTGCAAGCTCAGTACTATTTCCACTCATTCCTTAAACCTAAAGGATCAACATTTCTCAGTGGTCCTACAAGCCCCTCAACGAAGTAACACTCTCCAGGAATGAGGTCATCACTCTTTTTGTGCCCGCCCCCCATCAGTGGTCAAAATATAGCTTCTACCTTTCGGGTAAGTTAAATGCCAGTTCTCTACTAAGGCTTCTTCAATCTCATAATCAGACTGTGCCCATCATCCCAGCCTCTCCTCAGAAACAAAAGTTGGGGCAGATGTCAGCTCCATGGGACACTTGCACACAGATGCTTGTAGCTAAGCTGTGGCTTTGTTAAGACATTACAGGATCTAGCTGTGCAGCATTCTCTTTCTGTGAGTCTTTATGTTTAGGTCTCCTGATATAGAAAATAGAGAATATAAAGAATAAAATCCCAAAGGGCTATTGTGAGGTTATGATGGACACTCATAAAAGTGAGCAATTATCTTTTCTTTACAAATTACCTAGCCTCAGGTGTTTCTTCTATCACCGGGAAACACACTAATATAACCACTATTTCCAGAACTTTTTCATCATCCTTAACAGAAACTCTGTACTCATTAAACAGTAATTCTCTTTCTCTATGAATTTGCCATGACAGAGTAAATTAGATAAGTAAAATCAAATAATATTTGTCCTTTTGTGCCTTTTATTTCACTTAACGGAATGTCCTCAAGGTGCATCCATGTAGTGGCATGTATCGGAATTTCCTATCTTTTTAAAACAATTTATTGTGTGTATACACGATATTTCATTTATTCATTTATCTGATAGCTATTGTTAAGTACCATAATACTATTAACACTAGTGTGTAAGTATCTGCTTGAATCTTTCCTTTCAGTACTTTTGGATATAGACTTAGGAGTGGACATGTTGGATCACATGATAATTAACCTTTTGAACCACGGCCAATCTGTTTACCACAGTATAGCACCTCTTTAAATTTTCACCAGCAATAAACAGATTTCCAAGTTTCCTCACATTTTCCAGCACTTGCTATTTTCCATGGTCTTTGATCAAAGCCACCCTATTGGGCATGAATTTGTATTTCATTGTGGTTTTACTTTGCATTTCCTTAATGACTGACAATGTTGACCATCTTGCCTATTTGTGTATCTTCTTTGCAGAAATGTCCATTATAGTCCTTTGCCCATTTTGAATTGTTTTTTTGATACTGAATTACAGAAGTTCCTTATATAGTACATTTTGACACTAATCCATTAAAAGATATATAATTTGCAAATATTTTCTCAAATATGCTCAGAATTTCTCAAATTCTATAGGTTATCTTTACTCTCTTGACAATATCTCTTGATACACAAAAGTTTTTAATCTTGATGGAGTGCAACTTATCTATTTTTTCTTTCGTTGCTTGTGCTTTTGGTATTATATCCTAGAAATCGTTGCCAAATTCAATGTCATGAAGATTTTCCCCTGCATTTTCATTTAATAGTTTTTTACTTTTGGCTCTTAAATTCAGATTTTTTATCTACTTTGACCTAACTTTTGCATCTGGTATATGAAAGCCCATTATTTTGTACAGGGATATCCAATTTTTCCATTATCATTTGTTGAAAAGCCTGCCCTTCCCATCCGTGGTGGTTAATTGATTGTCAACTTGAATCAGGGCCGCCCAGCTGAATTGAGTCAGCATGGTTCTGGGCATGAAAAACCTATTTTAAAGAGGATTGCTGTCAGACTGGTATAAAATGTGAACGGGGGGGGGGGTGAGCTGGTGAGATAGCTCAGCGGCATAAGCACCTGCCTGGCAAGCATGAGGTCCTGAGTTCCACTCCCGATACCCACATACAAAAAAAGGGCCGGTGATATCGCTCAGCGGCACGGGCGCCTGCTGGCGCGGGAGGTCCTGAGTTTGACCCCCGGTACCCACAAAAAAAAAAAAAAAAAAATGTGAACGGGAGAGAAGGATTTCAGTTGATTTTCCTTGGAAGAGCTTCAGCTGTTCTTTTCGGAGGAGCTCCAGTCCTCACTGATGCCAAAGATGGCTGCAGTTCTCTTCCGAGGAGCTGGGGTCTTTGCTTTCACCTTGCGAGTTGTCGAGTTGTCCGCTGGATTTCCCTTGCAGATTCTTCAGCTTCCAGCACTGGCCTTTGGCCTGCGGGCGCAGAATCTTTAGCTTCTAGTGTTAACCCTTCGACCTCCGGGCAGGCGCAGACCCGGGCGATCTTTCCTCGCGGATCTTTCGGCCTCCTGATGCAGACTCCTAGGAGACATCGCCCTGGGCTCCAGGCCTTCAGTTTCTGTATTTGACTCTGTGGGCGGCCATTGTAGGCGAATCTTGTAAATTTCTGTGTCCTGCAGGAAATCTGACTCAGAGCATGTGCAGTCTTTGAAGAGCCTTCCCCCACCCCTGCAAGTTCTTGTAAGCACTGACAAATACACCATTGAACGATCTTGGCACCCCTGTCAACTCAATTCACCATAAATAAGATTTTATTTCTGCACACTCTATTCTATTCTGTTGGTCCACATCTCTGTCCTTATTTGAGTACCATACTGTTTTAATCGTTATAACTTATTAAAATTTGAAATCAGAAAATGTGAGTCCTCCAATTTGTTCTTCTTTTGCAAGTGTACCAAAGTGCAACTGGTCTTTGTGTAACTACCTTTACCAATTTTTTTTTTTTTTGGTAGAATTGGCCTACTGGTAACAAACAATAATCAGCTTTTATTAAGAAATGTATTAATTTCATCTTTATTCTTGAAAGATAACTTTGTTGGGTGTATAATTTTGGTTGCAAATTTCTTTCAAGACTTTATGCCATCCCACTGCCTCCTGGCCTCTGTGGTTTCTGATAAGAAACTGTCTTATTATTGAAGATCCTTTGTACATGACCTCTCTCTCGCTGCTTTCAATACTCTGGGTTTTGGCGATTTCACATAAGGTGTTTTGGTATGGGTCTCTGAGTTTATTCTGTAAAGAGTTCCTGGATGTACAAAGATTTTCATTAAATTTGAGAGGTTTTCAGTTATTATTTCTTCAAATACTTTCTTTTTGCTGCTTTTTTCTCTGTTCTCCTGGCACCACCATAATATGTAGGTTTCTTGAGCTATATGTTTGAGTCCCTCAGGCTCTGTTAATTTTTCTTCAGAGATTTTTTTTTCTGCTCCTCAGGCTTAAGAGATAAGGTAAATTTTCTTAACCTTCAAGTTCACAGAGCCTGTGTTCTGCCTGTTCAAACTTTCTGTCGAATCTCTCTTCTGAGCTTTACAAATTATTTCTTTGTATGTTTTATGATTTTTCTTGAGAATTAGCCACCTGGGCAGAACTGTATGATAGTTCTGGAAATCTTAATTCTCCCATTCTTTGGGGATTGCTAAATTAGTAGTTGTTTCAGGTTGAGAGACAGATTTCTATGCCCCTTCCCTTAGTTGTTCTACTCAACACTATCTTAGATTATGAACAACATATCCATTTGTTTGCTAGCATTTTGTAACAAGGTACCGCCGTTTTTGTTTTCTTCTAATGAAAATCATAATGCACATTAGCAAATGAGAAACTTGAGCAGTACTATAGTACAAGAACTGGTCCACATTTGGGCAGACCTTTTCCAAACTTATTTGAACACAGAACACTATGGTTATATTCCTATAAACACCTCATAGAAAAGTGTCACCAGCTTTACTTCCTTGTTATTGTAAAAGCAAATTGTTTTCCTTCTCTCCTCCATTTGTCGATTTTTAAAGACTACAGATTACTTCCATGGTCTTTTTTCCTTTTCACATTGCATTGGTTTTCATTTATTTGCCCTCAAGACACCCTGTAATTCTGGTGGGACAATACTGCCTTCCTGGCTGTTCCAACAGGAAGATAATCTCACCCAGTAAACAAAGATTACGTCTTTAGCTCTGCTTTGCTCCTAACAAGGGCTGGCGATTTCTTCATTTCAAAGAATCATAGATGGGAAGTATAAAGTAGGAACCAAAGAAGCAGTGAATAAGCCTAGGTGCTCTCAGTCCTCTGCCACTTTCCATACCTGGATTACACTGAAAATCCAGACCAACTGATAGGGTTTCTCTTTTGGCATTACAACCTCTCTTGCATTTAGTAAGAGCTCTAGCTATTGCCACTACTAAAAAGGTACAAGTGACTATACTCAACAAATCTGTCCCAAGTCTCCCCATTTTAGAACATGGCATTATCAGTTACTTATTCACCCAATCTAAAAACTTCACTGTTTTTCTTGTTTTCTGTCTTTCTTTCCCAAACCACATCAAACTCATCAACCAGTTCTGCTGCCTTGAACTCCAGAATATACTCTATATCTATTGTTTACCATCTTATTCCAAATCATCACCTTCTTTCACATGTGGACCTCTCCAAAAGTCTCCTAGATGCCTTTACTGTGTCCTTCTACACTGAGTCATACTCCATAGACTTTAAGTGTGACATAGGTCACAGTACTTCTCCTTTGGACGGCATGGGGATTCAATCTCAATGCATTAACAGTGTGCACAGGTTCTCCCAGTCTCACTTTCTGCCTCACCTGCCTTAGAATTTCCATTCTGTCTACACAGCACCTCATATGCCCATGACATGTCTTAGCCCTCTGCCATTCCAGATTTTTTTTTTTTTTTCATTACTCCTGTGGTTTCCTCTTCAAATGCCTTTATAGTCTCTCTTCGGATTCTTTCCAACTGTTTTTAAGTCAGATAGGGGATCACCAACCCCAAGAAGCTACCCCTGAAATCACATCTCTCAATCTATTCTCTGCTCAGCGCACATGTGCACATATACATAAGCATCCACTCATGCACATAATACACTTCTACTGACCTATGTATCAGTTGTGTTTATCTGCTCAGTGTTCTCACATTCCCTATATAGATCCAATTACAAAATTCACCAGAATCTTTTATAATTTTTTATATTTTTCTCCCACCACATTGTGACATTAAGAACAGAGATAATTTGTCATTCACTTGGAATACTGTATTCTCATGTTCTAGTACAAGGCCTATTATATAGCAAGCAAATAGTCAATAAATATTTTTTAATATGTACAAATCAACAAAGCCTTCTCATTCAAATAGGGTACACACCAAGGCTGACAAAGCCTCCATGATGATTTAATATTTAATATTAACCATATAGTTACTGATTTTCAATTATGTGCCAAGTATCATTCTAGGCAGTAGAATACAACTTTGAAAAAATTTTGCCTTGGAAATTATAGCCAAGCAGCAAGACATGAACCAGTTAAAGAATTCTAAGTACCAGAAAGGAAACAAAATGCTACTGTAATTGATTTAACTGTACAAACATTTTTATTTGTATAAAAATCAATTATATTTGCCATATTTTCCATATTTTCCAAAATGGGAAGCAACTTTAAAAACCCAAAATAAAAAACTGTATATCCATATAGTAGAATACTCATAGTCATTTAATAGATGATTATGAGAGTTTATTGATATATACAGAGACTCATAATAATAGGAAAAGTCAGATTTCACTTTTCCCCAAAATGGGAAGCAAATTAAAAAAACCAAAATAAAAGACTATTTAAATTATGATATATAGGAACAGGTATACAAACATATATAAATTGGTGAGTTCTTAGACCCCAACACATATATGAATAAAGTTAAGAAAAACCATTTGCACAAAGGAAGTTATTACCAGTAAATGAATAGAAGGAAAAGAGTTTAATTTTACCAGTGCCAAGTACTCTGCTATAAAGTTTATGGACAACTTAATATTAAGAAGTCATACCAGCAACAAGATAGGTAGATATACAGACAGATCTGAATCTACTGGAACAGTGCCTAAAATACACTACAAAAATTAATCTGAATAAACAAAACTACACACAGAACAATGTCTACTACAGAGTCATTTATGATAGCAAAAAAGCCCAATATGTACTACATGCTAAGAATATGGAAACGATAAAAGCAATTTTATCATACTGTGCAGCCATAAAAAAAAAAAAAAAAAAAAAAAAAAAATTGAGAGTAGTACTGGTATGACTGAGAAACATGCATTGGCAGAAACAGCTACAACCTTTTAGGTTACTGTCATAACATATCAAAAGGTTCAAAAATCCACTCATATTCTATGTCCGAGAATATCTACTTATAAAAATAGCCTAAGCATATAATCAGAAGGGTATATCAAGATGAACATTTCATTCAAACACTGTTTAAAATAGCCTAAAATGGGAAATACCTTAAAAACCCCAAACAAAAGACTTTAAATTATGATATATCCAAATAGTAGAATACTCATAGTCATTTTAAATATGATTATATGAGTTTATTGATAAGAGAGATTCATGATAATGGGGATAGTCAGATTTCACTTTTCCCCAATTTTCCCCAATTTTCCCCAATATTTCCCCAAATATTTCCCTGATATTCAAAAGGGAAACAAAGCACCTGCTGCAGAGGGTAGCAATAAATATTTCTAAATGAAATAAAGCATTTTTTTTTTTTTTTTTTTTTTTGGTGGGTACCGGGGGGACGACCTCAGGACCTCGCGCGCCAGGAGGCGCCCGTGCCACTGAGCGATATCACCGGCCCCTTTTTCGTATGTGGGATCCGGGAGTCGAACTCGGGCCCTCGCGCTTGCAAGGCAGGCGCTTACGCCGCTGAGCCATCTCACCGGCCCAATAAAGCATATTTTTAACAATAAAAAATTAAATCTCGGGGCCGGTGAGATGGCTCAGCGGCGTAAGCGCCTCCCTGGCAAGTGCGAGGGCCCGAGTTCGACTCCCGGAACCCACATACAAAAAAAGGGCCAGTGATATCGCTCAGCGGCACGGGCACCTACTGGCACACGAGGTCCTGAGGTTGATCCCCGGTACCCACAAAAAAAAAAAAAAAAAATTAAATCTCTATGTAACAACACATAACACAATTCAGAAAGATACTCAGGAAGTCGTCAAGTAAGCTGTTCTGGAACAGGTAAGAGCAGAGAATCAGCTGACTCACCTGATCACAGAACTGAAATACTCAGCAGAAAAGGTGTTCATTCTCATGCTAATGTTAAGGGCAGAAATGTGTCCCTGAAAAACTCCTATGATGAAGCCAAAATCCCAAGTCCTTCAAAGAGATAATTAACTTGGACGGAGTCGGAGGAGAATTCTGGGATAAAGAATAAAAAGAGTTTCACACACATCCCACTATTATCAGGCAGTATCCAAGAACTGACTCCAGTATAAATACTGTACCACCACAAAAAGGAATATCAGACCTGGGGAGGGAGGGAGGGAAAGTGAGAGTATTTCTTCTTTTGGTATATGCCAGGGGAGCATATGTGTGTTTGTGTTTATGAGTGCTAGTTATTATTTTTCTTCCATAGTGTCTTACCATGTTAGCATGTCACATTACGTTCTTTTACACTAAGGGTTATTTTACAGGGTTTGCTAAATTAGTGTTTCCATTAATTCATTAATTGGATTCTATCTCCTATATATTCTCTTATTGTGTGTGTGTGTGTGTGTGTGTGTGTGTGTGGTACTGGGGATTGAACTCAGGGCCTTGGGCATGCTAGGCAAGCACTCTACCACACTGAGCTACATCCTCAGCCCTCTCACTTTCTATTTACATTCACTCTCTGTCTCTTCTTTCTTTCCTACCCCTCTCAAGTCTCTATTTGTTTTCATTTCTTCTTCTTGTGTGTATGAGTGTATGTTGTATGTAACTGTGTACAAGTGTTTGTTATTGCTTTTGATTCCATAGTGTCTTATCTTGTTTGGTCAGGTTCTTCTTCACAAAATGTCATTTCTTAGGTCTTCTGACTTTGTGTTTCTACTAGTTTAATTGGATTCAACCTCCCTGTGTCTTCTCTTGCTTTCCATTCATATTCCTTTCCCTACTTTTCTTTCTTTCCTTCCTTTCATATAACCTGTCAAACCTCCCTTTCTTCCCTAGTATATAAATATTACCTTTAAGACTGTTTTTCTTTTTTTACTTTTTTCAACTTTTCTTAATTTTTTCTTTTCTTTCTTTTTTAAATCTCCTTTTTCCTAGCCTGTCCTATAGTATTACTATTACTTTATCTTCCTGGGTTAGTAAAAGAGTAGAGAACTTTTTAAACACATTTTTATATGTTGCTATATAGTTGGTTCTTTGGATATTGATATTACAAGCTGATGTTTTCTCCTTGCAGTGCAGTGCCACTTACTAAAGGGACCTCCACAATAGTTGTAGATCTTTTCATCCCAACTGATCTACAAACTTCAACACAAAAACACAAGAAACATGAGAAAACAATGTAATAAGATGCCTCCAAAAATTCAAAATTCTCCAGAAGTCAAACCCACAGGTATTCAAGTGCAAGAAATCCCACAAAGTTTTAAAAAAATGAATAGTTAGAATGATCAATGATTTCAAAAAAGAGGAAAAATAAACAGCTGAATGAATTAAGCAAGACGATACAGGATGTGAAAGACCATTTCAGTAAAGAGATAAAGATTCTGAAAAAGGACCAAACAGAAATCCTGGAAATTAAAATCTCAATGAATAAAATAAAAAATTACATTGAAAGTCTAGCAAAATAAATCAGAAGAAATGATATCAGGTCTCAAAGACACAGTGGATTTACTAGAACATTCAGTAAGTAATAATGAAAAATGAATAAGAAACGAGGTAAAGAAAGAGCTGAAAGAGCTCCTAGATAACTCTAAAAGAACAAACTTAACAATCACTGTACATAGAGGGTGTTGAAGTACCGGCTAATGGCATAAAAAAAATCTATTCCCTAAAATTATTACAGAAAATTCCTGAAATCTGGAGAATGAGATGGATACTCAGGTAAAAGAGGCATTTAGAACTCCAAATAGACATCACCAGAAAAGAACCTTCCTGTAACACATCATAGTCAAAATGCCAAGAACCTAGAACAAAGAAAGTATATTAAAAGCAATTAGAAGCACTAAATCACTTATAGGGCAAACTCATCAGAGTAACAGCAGATTTCTCAACAGAAACCTTACAGATCAGGAGGGCTTGGAGTAAAAAATTTTCAAGCCCTAAAAGAAAATAATTGACAACCTAGATTACTATATCTTACAAGTCTATCATTGAAAATTGAAGAAGAAATAAAGACCTTACATGATAAACTAGAGATGTTTATGACCACCAAGTCCTCACTGCAGAAAATAATAAAGGGAACCCAAACCAGAGATGACGAGAACTACTTTGAGGGAAAGAATAAATCTCAATGGGAGAGTAGTTAAATGAATGAGAAACAGAAATGAATCATACACTGGAAATACAATAAAATAATGGGAATTAGTATATACCTTTCAATAATAACACTTAATGTAAATGGTCTAAACTCTCCAATTAAAATACACTGATGGGCAGACTGGATCAAAAAACAAGACCCATCTACATATTGCAAGAGACACTCTTCATCTGTAAACATATACGTAGACTGAAAATGAAAGGATGGAAAAGGATATGCCAAGCAAGTGGAGGCCCCAAACAAGCAGAAATAGCTATGCTTATATTAGAACAAAGTTGACTTCCGACCAAACCTGGTTAGAAGAGACAAAGGCCACTACACAATGGTAAAGGGTAAAAGTCACCAAGAAGAGATGAAAACTATAAGTATATATACAATAAACATTAGCATACCCAATTTCATTAAACAAATGCAACTTGACATAAAGGGACAGATAGACCCAAATACAATCATAGTGGCAAACTTCAATATCCACTCTCACAAGTAGACAGGTCAAACAATCAATCAACCGACCAAACAAACAGAAAAACATAAACATCAGAGTTAAACCACATTAGAGATGAAATAGATTTAACAGGTATCTAAAGAGGGTTCTGGGCCAGTGAGATAGCTCAGCGGCATAAGCGCCTGCCTGGCAAGTGTGAAGTCCTGAGTTCAACTCCTGGAACCCACATAAAGGAAAAAAGGGGCCAGAGATATCGCTCAGCGGTATAAGCACCTGCCTGGCAAGCGAGTACCCACATAAAAAATTAAATAAATAAATAAAGAGGGTTCCATCAACAACAGCAAAACATATATTCTTCTCAGCAGTCTATGGAACTTTCTCCAAAATACAATAAGTCCCCAACTTAATGACATTTGAGTTGTGAACTTTCATCGGTATACTGTATAAGATTCACATTATTGGCTTACAAACTAATTTTAAAGATCTTTTGTCAATTCCAAATCTAAGGAGTTCTCAAATGAATGAAACATTAAACATTGTCAAAAAATTAATAATCAGGATTGGAAGAAGTAATACTGTGAGAACAGCAATATTCCCGAGTGCAGTCTATGGCTTTCATGTAATTTCTGTTAAAACAGCAACAACATTCTTCACAGAATTAGAAAAAACGATCCTAAAATTTGTATGGAATCAGAAAAGACTCAGAATAGCCAAAGCAATTCTGAGCAAAATGAGCAAAGCTGGAGATATAACAGTATCAGATTTCAAGTTGTACCACAAAGTTATAGTAACAAAAACAACATGGTACAAAACATATGTAGATCAATGCAAGACAACAGAAGACACAAAAACAACCACATGTACCTGTAGCCATCTGACTTTTGACAATGGAGCCAAAATATACGTTGGAGAAAAGAGCCTCTTTAACAAATATGCTGGGAAAACTGGATACCTACTAGCAGAAGATCAAACCTAGATCCCTATTTATTACCCTATATTTAAATCAAATCAAAATGGATCAAATATCTTGATTAAAAAAAAAGTTTGAAACTGCTGGACGGTAACATATGTGAAACACTTGAAACCATAGATACCAAGAATCAACAGATAGCTGGGTGTAGTGGCACACACCTATAATCCCAGCACTCGGGAGGCTGAGGCAACAGGATCAGTTCTTAAAACAAGGCTGTTCAAATTTTACCTCAAAAGAAATAAGGTTTTCTTCTCTTCGTGGTGAAAATTAGTATCACATACAAAGAAAGTAAATATTGTCTTGCTGAAAATAATTTCTGATCTAATAGTGAACATTTATCTTCCTGAAGTTCAAAACATATTATGTCTTAATTTATGCTTTTTATTCTTAAGTGAAGCTTTGCGCAGTGGCAGTATCATAGCCAATAAGGTTTATCCAAGGTGCAATTATTGCTATTCTTAAGTGAGTAGCAAAAAACACTAAATTATTATGTATTACCCTATTGTCACATAATGCCTCTTATTAAAAAGTATTTTTTAAAGAAAGATACAAACAAAAACAGCCAGATCTTAAAACAACACATCCCTTCGGCAAGAATGATGCAGTTATTTTCCCATCCCCTTTGCCTCAAATTATCAAACTTTGCTGCCAGAAGTACAAATAAGCCACCAAAGACAATTCAGTTCTTCTGTTACATAAAACCTATGTAAATTCCTGGCTTTCTGCCCTGGCATTTCTCTACAATGAAGTGATGAAAATGTTCCTGATTTTTTTTTTTAAAAAGGCTTTTCTTGTGAGATAGACTCACAGTTGGTGACTGCTAGACTCAGTTCTTTGCACTTACCAGGGAGGGAAAATGTGGATGATGTCCTGGGGACGCCCCTGGAGGTAGACTGCAGTCTCCCTTGTAAAGAGAACTTTCAGACTGGCTCCAGGTGCAGGGGCCATGCCTTGGCATGGGGTGGGGGATGGCGGAACCACTAACTGCTCACACATGGCAACTTGCATGGTGCACTCCTCATGTAGCTCTAGAATTTTCACAATTAATATACCAGATTTTCTACCTAGAAGTTGAGAAAAGAACAAAATTTAAAATGAAGTGCAAAAAGACATGATTCATGTACGAATAAAGTATTATGAATAAAAGATTCACATTCAGATAGCTTTATTCACCTGGAAAAAAATGGTCTACAAACTTTGCAAAGTAAAATACAGACTCTCATGTTCACTATAACATCTTTCTTTGATCAAAAAAATGCTTGCATGTTGCATTTAATATATGCATGTTAAGCAACATAAAATAGCTTTCTACCATGAAGAAACAGTCTTTTGTGTATGGAAACCTAGGCCCCATCATTTCATGAAGCATGTTTTTACTCCCAAACTTGAACCCTCTTTGGTGACCACGACTAAGGGAATATGGCTCCTCTTGGTCTTTCTTGTATGCTCCCTTCTCGTCACCTGCTCTGATTCTCTGCTTTGAGATAGATAGATAGATAGATAGATAGATAGATAGATAGATAGATAGGTAGATAGATAGACAGACAGACAGACAGACAGACAGATACAGATACAGATACAGATATAGATATCAATCACCTGGTTGCAACTCTTCTAATGATAATAAAGGTTAAAAGTTGAGGATCTACATGAACTGCTGGGTATTAGGACCCTGGATCTAAATGGGTGGAATTCAATACGGATCCAAATACTGTCCCCTTAAAAAGTGGGCCAAACTACCTAGCACTTCAGTCTCTCAGTTTTCTCATGTGTGAAATGGAGAGCATGCCACCTCCCCCAGTGAACATTTGTGAGAATTAGAAGAGATAAATAAAGGTGAGAGTGTATATAGTCTATAGCCCAGTAATCCTAGGCATGACCCAGAAACCACATGCACCAAAAGACCTAAACAAGAACACATATCTTAGTATTGCTGGGACTCAACATAAATGAGGAGGATAGTGTGTTCACACCACAGGACACTACGCAGCACTTCCAGGGCCTGAACCAGACCTGAGTGTATCAGATGCAGAGATCTCAAAAACAAGAGGGGTTAAACAAGATAAGATACCTTTAACGCAAATAAAAGACAAAAGCAGTCAGGCATGGTGGTGCACCCCTCTGTGCCCAGCGCTCTGAGAGGCTAAGGTAGGAGAATTACAAGTTTGAGCCCAGCCTGGACAACTATCAACTTAGATACTTAGTGAGACCCTGTCTCAGTATAAAATAAATAAATAAAAAGGTCTGGGGATGTAGTTCATCATGAAGACACTGGGTTCAATCCCAGTACCAGGAAAAAACAAAAACAAAAAACAAAACTACAGAAACCAATACAATGTTGTTTATGGGTACATATGCCACACAAGTATAAAATAGGGAGTAGAAGGGCACAAGAAAAGCCAGAATAGCTGCTGTCTGTGGAGAGAAAGAGGACTGTGACTCAAGAAGGAAGCCAGGGTCAGTGGGATGGCTCAGCGGCTTAAGCGCCTGCCCGGCAAGTGCGAGGGCCCGAGTTCGACTCCCGGAACCCACATACAATAAAAGGGGCTGGTGATATCGCTCAGCGGCACGGGCACCTGCTGGCGCGCGAGGTCCTGAGGTCGACCCCCCGGTACCCACAAAAAAAAAAAAAAAAAAAAAAGAAGGAAGCCAGGGATTCCAAATCTATCTGTCATACTATTTTTATTATAAAAATATATGAAGCAAAAAGGCAAAAGATTAACATATGTTATTAATTCTAGGTGGTACACACAATGTTTTTCTATTACTCTGTCCTTTTTAATTAAAATAAATTAATTCAGTGAAAGTAACAAAGTATCTAACCTAGTACCTTCCTTTTTTTGTGTGGGTACCGGGGGTCAACCTCAGGACCTCGCACGCCAGCAGGCGCCCGTGCCGCTAAGCGATATCACCGGTCCTTTTTTTTTTTGTACGTGGGTACCAGAAGTCGAACTCAGGACCTCACGCTTGCCAGGCAGGCACTTATGCCGCTGAGCTATCTCACCAGCCCCCCTAGCACCTTCCTGATAACAGACACTAAGATGTTTCTCTACAACTTTACCCAAATGGTTAACAGTGAATAATACAAACTAATATTTAACATAGTGCCAACTTTTCATAGTTTAAGTTTGTTTCCCTTTCTTTCTCCCTCTCGCTTTTGCTTCATTCACTTCCCACTAAACCCCAAACTTCCCTTCCCTTCCTTTGTCTAACTGCCAATAGTATGTGTCCACACGTTGAGCTAGGCTATATGCTCCCCAGAGCACTGTCCTGGACAACTGCTTCTCAAGGTATGTCCTTGTCTTGCTACTCTCAAGTCAAGACGAAAATGTGATTAGGGAAGCATGTGAGTAAGTCCAATGTTAAGCTGCCACTGGTCATTAGGAGCAAGGGAATGGAGGTGTGAAAGTATCTAAGGAAGGGGGCTGACTAGGAAGTGAACACACAGTTGATCTGCCACACAGATGTGTCTATGAATAGGAAAATAAGTTAGGATAACAAGGAAGTCATTTTAGTCCATACACTTTTTCCTGGCCAGGACAGACAGGGAAGTGGGTGGAGAATTAGGGTCTTTAGAAACAAAGGGAGGGGCCGGTGAGATGGCTCGGCGGCGTAAGCGCCTGCCTGGCAAGCGCGAGGGCCCAAGTTCGACTCCCGGAACTCACATACGAAAAAAGGGCCGGTGATATCGCTCAGCAGCACGGGCGCCTGCTGGCACACGAGGTCCTGAGGTCGACCCCCGGTACCCACAAAAAAAAAAAAAGGAAACAAAGGGAAAAGTTCTAGATATAAGGGCTGTGGTGGCCATAAGAGCACTTTTGGACATATTTTCAGAATTGTTAAAACTTATGCCTGAACTCAGAGCCCACCCTCAACACAATGCTGGCCTGTTACCTGCCCTGTGTCCTGCTGAAACCAGTCAGTGCCCAGGGCTCCAGAGCCACCTGTACACTCAAGCACCTGCTGCCCTTCTCAAGTTCAAGTGGCCCAGCTAAGCACAGGCTCTTGGTCCTGTGCACTGCAATACTTGTAGGATTTCACTGTGCCAGGTATGCCCAAGCAGCACAAGTCTTCTCTTCAGGTATTCATTCATGTCTTGTGGGACCCACATTAGAAAGCAACACAGATTTCTAGTGGAGTCTGTAGAGACCCTGAGAGATTCTTTCAAAAGGCAGGGTATTACAGAAACACATATATAGTATTATGGCAGAAATATCTATGTATATAAGATGAATCATACTGTCACTGACCACAGTTTCTTTGAAGATTGTTACAATAAATCCTAACAATACTCCAAAAACTAAGAACTCTGCTCAAGAACTGATGCAAATAACTTATAAATAGATAATTTATTTTATGATGCTATCATTACTGCACTGTACACCACAGCTTGCTAGGCTTAGGAAGCTATGACTGGGATCACTGTGTCCACAATACCGAGTAGAGGACAGTACTGTCCTGTCCACCAGGCACCTACTCCAGAAGCACCTACTTCCTAGAAGAAAATGAAGCTGTCCAAGTTTCCTCTCATCTAGGGGAGAGAAAAGCATGGGGCAACCAACAGCAAACTGTGTGCTTGAGGCATTTTTAATCCAAGAATAATATACTCACTTACAATAAAGATTGTTTTATAGTTAGATAAATGGTACATAAAAGGTCATTTCTGTGCCATTAGGGCAATATTTTCCATAAATGCTGTAAGACTGAGCCAAAATATCACCTCGTCCAGGAAGTGTTTACTGAATCCCAGCCAGAAGCAATTACTTCTT
This sequence comes from Erethizon dorsatum, assembly GCA_028451465.1. Lineage (NCBI taxonomy): Eukaryota > Metazoa > Chordata > Mammalia > Rodentia > Erethizontidae > Erethizon > Erethizon dorsatum. The sequence goes on from CM051828.1 coordinate 61,219,255, forward strand.
CCCTTTTAAATCCTCAAGTACCTTATCTGTATTTATCACTCTGTTAAGACTGACTTCACTTTCAAAAGAATATAGTACTAACTACCCCTAAAAGTACTGCCATCCGGGAGGTAACAAAGCACATGGCACAGTGCCTGGCTCAGCATGTGTGCAACAGTGGCTGATGCTGTCATTCTTATCATCTTTTCAAGAAATTTTCAAATTGAGTCTTACTGATCCACAAAAAAAACCTATGAAATAGGTAAGGAAGGTCTTAGTCTCCCTCTTCAACAGATAAGAAAACTGAAAAATAAAGTAAGTTTCCCACAGGACTTTTTAAGGACAGGAAAGATTACTGGCAGGTCTAGTCAAGTATGCTTACAAGCCAAGAACCAAAATGTGTGTTCAATAAATACTAAAAATAGGAGTTGGACATAGTAGCACACACCTGTAATCCCAGTTACTCCAGATGTTGAGACAGAAGGTCTCCAAATTCAAAGCCAGTTTGCAGCTTAGTAAGACCCTTTCTAAAATAAAAATTTTAAAAAGGGCTAGGGGTATAACTCAGTGGTAGAGCACCTCTAGGTTAGAGCCACAACACTGCAAACAAACAAATAAACAAGATTTATATAGAAAAATACATGTTCTAGTAATTTCTATCCATACAGATGCCTACCAGATAAAACAGAGTTCTCAGTTTAAAATACCCAGCATTTAACTTACAAGCTAACATTTGCTTAACCAATGCACAGATGAGTGATTTATTTTTCAGCTAACAGTTCTTTAAAAAGTCTCTGGATTTTGCTTTGCTTGTTTTTGTAACGCTGGGGATGAACCCGGGGTGCTCTACCACTGAGCTACATTTCCAGCCTCTTTTATTTTCAGGCAGCATCTCAGTAAATTGCCCAGGCTGTCCTTGAACTTGCAATTTTCCTGCCTCAGATTCCCAAGTATCTAGGATAATAGGCATGTACCACCAAAGGCTGGCTAAGTCTTTGGATTTAAATAACAAGAGAGCACAAAAAAATGAGTAATTGATAGAAGGACAAAATCTATTTATGATTACTGAGATCAGTGACTTTTTTGAAATATACAGGTAGCCAGGATCTACTTACATGCATGTCAACTCAAATTCTCCCGAATGAGCTATATTGATGAATTAACACATACCATAAGAATAACAAATGTTACACAAGAAAGGATAAAGTAAAGCTAGTCACTATGTGCAAAGCGAAGTTGAAATCATTCTTTTATCAAAGACAGGAACTTCTATTTTTCTAATAAATACTTTTTCTGACAGTTGTTGCCACTAACATTAAACTGTTTATTTAATTATCCAAACATTGACTACATAATAATTTGGAATTTTCCTCCTACACTGTTACTCTGTCTCGCTTTATCTTCATAGACACTCTAACGTGCTAACCTATTTAGTATCCTGCTTTAAAATGTATATCCGGGCCGGTGAGATGGCTCAGTGGTGTAAGCACATGCCTGGCAAGCGCGAGGGCCCAAGTTCGACTCCCGGAACCCACATACAAAGAAAGGGCCGGTGGTATCACTCAGTGGCACGGGCGCCTCCTGGTGCGTGAGGTCCTGAGGTCGACTCCTGGTACCCACACACACAAAAAAAAAAATTTATATCTTACTCTTTCCTGAAATTTGTTACTTTTTCCTTTCTTCAGGCCAATTCACCAAGTGTCCACTGTTCTTTTTTCCCCTGCTCTTCAAGCTCAAATACTCAGGTATAGAGAAAGACAGACAGACAGACAGACAGACAGACAGACAGACAGACAGACACACACACACACACACACACACACACACACACACAAACACATACACATAGGATATCACGGGATTTAGAAGTCCACCTGCTTCCTCTGCAGACAGGACCTCTAACTTAGCCAAAACTCTGACACTAGTCACTGTAAACTGTGATTATTATAAATCTCCTTGTTACATTCATGCCAAATTACAGGCATGCGCTACCACATCTGGCTCCTTTCTTTTTTCTGTTTTTCTTTTTAAATACTTAGCAATGATGTACTCTAGTGAATATTCAATAAGTGGACCTTTGTTAAATCATTGCTTGCATTATTAATGTTTGGCAAGTCAAAATTTTAGTTTCTGAATAAATGTTGTAAGTTGCCATCAGATAGATTTCACAGATAATCTCAGGATAAAATTCATAAGGCTCTAAATACATTCTAGATTATAATACTTAGAAAACGAGTTCTATAGAAATTCATATTCTTACCCAGTAAACACTATAATTACTTTCTTCAAAAAAATGTTCCTTTGTAAAGTTTTAAGTCATCTGCCAATGATGAACAGACACATTTCTTAACCACAACTACTTACTGAGATGTAAACAATTGTGCTTTCACTTCTTGATTCCACATATTTTGCCTTTTCACCCAGTTTAAAATATTCTTCTCCAAAACCCACAGTAATTCTAAGCATGAAATGGAAATCTGAAACCCAACTCCCTCCTCCAAAAAAACTAAACTAAACAAGACTGACCAGGCAACTGGAATGTTTATCACAACATAGGGAGGAAAAATGAGAGCAACTGAGTCTTAGTTGAGCTCTTCAGCCTCCTAGGATCACAGTGTCACACTGTTACCTATAACTGGGCATGTCACTTGGAAACTTGTTCTTCAGGGATAGCCTGTACAGTCCTGCAGAAACTGAAGAGGCAACTGAAGGTCTCATTTTTAGAAGAAATCTAAGTAAGCAAAATGCATACAAAGACTGTAAGACAGCAAATGATCCTTCAGAAAAGTTATACTAGATCAAAAGGAAGACTGTTTAATGTTCCCTCCAAATTCATACATTGAAGCCCTAACTCCTTGTGTGGCTGTATTTGGAGACAGGGCCCCTAAGGAATAATTAATGTTAAATGAGGTCATAAGGTGGAGACTCTCATCTGAAGGAATTAGTGTCTTTATCTGAAGATACACCACAGGAACTTGCTCTTTTCATATGAGCACATAAAAAGGCACAGATAGAAGGCAACTACCTGCAAATCAGGAAGAAGACACTCACCAGAGCCCAGCCATGCTGCTGCCCAACCTAGCCTCTAGCACTGTGAGAAATATATGTCTGCTGTTTATGCCACGTGGTCCATATTTTACTAGAGCAGTTGAGCTGACTGGGATGGAGGTGACGTGACACAGACAGGACCACCTGGCATGCAAATGGATACACAGCTGATCAGCTGCCCCTTTACTCTGAGAATCCAGAAGGTAAGTTCTTCTTTACAGAAAAACTTCCTTATTTAAAACACCTTACTGGGCCGGTGAGATAGCTCAGCGGCATAAGCGCCTGCCTGGCAAGCGTAAGGTCCTGAGTTCGACTCCCGGTACCCACATACGATAAAAGGGCCGGTGATATCGCTCGGTGGCACAAGCGCCTGCTAGCAAGCGCGAGGTCCTGAGTTCGGCCCCCGGTACCCACCAAAAAAAAAAAAAACCTTACTTCATACTACTTTGGGTAATATTTTGGGCTCAGAAAAGGTATCTAAAAGTCATATTGAAAACAATTTTTAAAAAGTCATAAGGCTAAAGAGAAAGTACAGAAATAGACATTTAAATATGTCTATTTTTATAAAGGGAGCTTCAACTGAGAAATAAATATGTCGGGAAAATTTTCAGGCACCCATTTTTAAAATAGCAAATTACTAATTATGGGTGGTCACTCTAGTCCTCTAGGGTTTAAAAGTTTACAAACCCACTCTCATCCAAACAATCCTATGAACACCAGAAGTGCACATGCACCCCTACAAAACAGCATCTCCTCTATGTAGACAACTAACTATTCATTTGTGTAGCAGAAAGAGTTAGAACACACTAATGAGCCGACCAAACCCAGAGTGTCCCTACTGCCACTTATCCTTGCTCCTTACTCCAACACTAACTCCTCGGCCCCTGCTCCTCTCTATAAGGACTATGAGTAAGGATATTTTAATAATCAATTTCTAATGTAAGTCACTTTATTTGGGTAGAAAAAGGCAAAATCTACAAGGAGCCAGAGCAGCATGTATATGAATGGGAACACAGCAAATTCAGAACTACTGGACGCAGCAGATGTTGTAGTCTTTGGGCTACCTTCTTCCCACAGCACCGTACCAGACAGGGAAGAGAAGGAAAATGAGAAATGAAATTAGCTTAAGGATTAAAATGAGAAGATGTAACAAAAACAGAGTGACCATTACCATAAAAGTGCCTCCCTGGAAAGAAATGCAGCGAGAGACCAGTGAGCTCCAGTGTTAGAAAAGCACAAGGGAAATCAAACACAGGGACTCCAAAGTTAAAAATGCTCTGAGAAAAATTTTCACATTGGATTAACACATAAGGCTAGGCAAAACAGCAACAAAGAACTTTAAAAGTAGAAGTAACTCAGGGTTTAATAGTTACCCTTTCACAGTAAAGAAACTGGGGCATGCATGAAGTGCACATAGGCCTTAACCCTGGCAGAGTTGGGACCAGAACCAGCTCTGCTAATCTGAACCCTTTTTGTACTGTAGTGTCATATAATATTTTAAAATTATCCACTGGTTTCATGAGTTACCAGTCACAGGGTTGTTAGTAAGCCCTATACATACTTGTAGTACTTTGTACAGTTATTATTTACTTATACTTTGTATAATTATAATACTATAGGATACTGCAAGTATAATTACAAACTAAGCATTAAGAGAGAAAAAACATATTAGACCTAGTGGCTAATTTATACTGTGAAAGTTACCACTTGACCCTGGAGGGAAATATGTAATGTTGGGTGCAAGTGTAGTGTACATGAAAATGGGATAGTGAGAACTGAGACCCAGTCAACTAGGTTGAGAGCATGATGAAGAATGCCATACCAAAGAGCTCAAGGAGATGAACATGTATTTCAAAGACACTAAACAGTCAATGGAAATTTTTAAAGAGGGGCAGTAATATCAGATTTGCCTCTTAGGATGATGAACCTGACATTGAAAATGAGAAAAAGCTGGTGTTAAGGAGACTAGATGGAGACTGACAAAACAATCTAGGCATGAGGAAATAAGGGCTTGAACCAAGGCAGCAGGCTGACACAGGGGATAAATGAAGTCACTTGGCTTGAGAAACAGTTTCTGAGGTACAATCATCATCATCATCTGGGGACCACATGGGCTAAAAAACTGTAAGAGAAAACCTAAAGTTTGCTGGGTTAACAGGCCAGGGAAATTCAGGTAGGGGACTCAGGAACAGGCAGAATAGGGGTTAGGCTAGGAGACCCAGCAGGACAGAGGGTGGCAGTCAGGGCAAGTGGGTAGGGAAGCTGTCACAAAGATCTCCAATTTCCCAAGAAGAGCATGTTAAACAAGAAGTACAGAGGCCCAGAGAAGAAGCTTGGGGACTCATGTTGAAGCAGCACATGGGAGAAGTAAGCAAAGAATGGAAAATGAAAATGAAAATAGGAGAGAACAAACCAAGGAGCGTTATCCTTGAAGCTGAGGAGGAAGAGCGACCAGCTACAAAAGTGCTGCATGGGGTCAGTTGGAAAGGTGGCGATTTCTGCACACTGGTGCAAACCAAGCCAAGTCACACTGGGATTGAAGAGGAGGGAACGTGGGCTGCAGCCTGCTCTTTCAAATTTCTATCACAATACAAAAGTGCAGTTTTCAATGTTGTCTAACTATACAAAGATTTCACTAATTCAGGAACATGTTCCATTTGCCAGCTGAAAGTTTCCTATACAGTAACAGAAAAATAAATCTACTACTGTTTTTGTTCAGAAAGAACTACCGTATGACAAGCAGCAATCCTCTTGTCAACCACCTTTTTTCTCAAAGATTCCAGCTGCATGGGGTAGCCACAGTAGGGCCACTTGGCCTGTGGACTCACTCCCCCTCAGCAATGTCCCCTGAAAGACGAGAAAGAAAGATTGGGCTTGTATATTCAAACAGGCTTCTCCAGAAACTAGTATCCCAAGTGGAAAACATATAGCCCCTGGGAAAATAAAAATAAGCTGAAGAAGTTTGGAAAACTAGATTGGTAGAAAGGTGAAGATGACATACACAAGATTTCAGAGCATGAAGAAATGCCCATGTGACACTGGAACTAGTCTGAGATGGTAAAATAGAGAGCTGCTGAACAAGCCAAAAAAAAAAAAAGCAAGCTGCCTTGCTAATATTAATACTTTTCTGAATGTCAAAGACAGAATTTCAACATATAAACAATTTCATCATTAATGAAGTCCCATTTTAACCCTATGAATAAATTCTTATTGTGAGATATATGGAATTCAACGGGAAACACATTTTACCCACTACATAATACATTTAGAATGAGTTAACTTTGCAGTCTTATTTTTGGATCATTTACAACAGAGTAGAAAGAGTCTCTTAAATTTCAGGTCTATAAAAAATTTTAACATTCTTTCATGGAAAAGGAAGAAGAGAAAACACAGATTAAATAAATCGACAGAGATTCTGAAAGTGTCATTTAATTCCATAGTATCACCGAATGTCATTTCATAGATTTCCAGTAATGACGGTAAAAATGGATATTGTGGAAACAGCTAAGGTGTGACACATACATTAGCTACAGAATTATGTTTGGTATTAAGTATCCTTTCCTCTATTTCTCTAGCCCCATTATTGTCTTAAATAAAATTACGAAGTAATGACATTACGAAAATAAAATATGAACTCTTCACTCCTCTGGTAGTTCATACTTACAACCTTTGAAAATTATAGTCATAGCTCTAATAGTGGACAAACTAGTATCAGAGTTTGCTTCCTGATTTGAATTATTCACCCACAAGTATTTGTGTGTGCTTTTCCCCTGGTCCATGACTACCAAGAACACATTAAATACCACCACTGCACTGAAACATGGGTGAGGATATCAAAGGAGAAAAACTAAAGCTGACACACTGTAATTGGCTTTCTGGTTTTATTGCCCTGAGGGAACCTGGAGTTAATCCAGAGGCAGCTTCCTGGATCCCAGAGAAACAAGGAAGTTAAAAAACGGAACTGAAGCAAAACCTCTGGCCAAATCATAACTGACCCACACTAAGGTCACAAGCAGAATCCCTTCAACTGAAACAAGAGGTGGTAGATAATAAGGTAACAAAGGAGCTTAAGAAAAAATTTTAAATGGCTTAGACTTTGAATTACAAAATAAACAATCCTTCTTCAACCCACGTCATTTTCATTTCTTAAATCTAAACAAACATAAATCGTTTATTAAACTTGTCATATGGTTAAAAGAGTCCTATGAGGCTGAGGCAGGGGTATTGCAAATCTGAGGCTAGTCTGGGGAATTTAACAACTTAGTGAGACCCTGTCTCAAAATAAAAAATAAATAAAAACTAAAGACCTGGGGATGTAGCTCAGTGCAAAGGTCCTGGGTTCAATCTCCAGTATGCTATTTGAAAGGCATAAAATATTGCCAGAGATTGGTCAAATGAAATGATAGTTTACCACACCCATTTATTTTTTTTATTTTAAACAGAAAAAAGTAAGAAATAACAATGAAACAGAGTTTCAAAACAGTCTAGTAGGAGAGTAATATTAATCAACATATTGTATATTGTTATATTCACAGTTGTTCAGAGTACAAGATATAGGCATGAAACATTGTCCAGAAAATTACTACCACAAAACTTTCCCCTTAATGAGCCAAGAGAAACCAGCTATACAACTATCTTAACTGTCTTGTGTTTATATAGTTTTTCTTTTCCCTTCCTTCCTTCCCCCTTTTTCCCATCACAATTTTTCTTTTCTTTTGAACAGTTCCTTCCCTATTCACAATACCTATCATACATTTGGATCTTGTTTACTCTTTCAGATTCTCACACCAGTGATACAATACAATGTTTACACATGTGGGTCTGGTTTATTTCACTTGTGAGTATGGTCTTGAGTTGCATCCATTTATCTATAAAAGTCTTAAATTTATCTTTTTTATGGCTGAGTAGTATTCCATTATATTTAAAAACCACATCATTTTGGGGGGGGTGGGTACCGGGGGTCGAACTCAGGACCTCACGTGCCAGCGCTGCTGAGCGATATCACCGGTCCTTTTTTTTTTTCGTATGTGGGTACCAGGAGTCGAACTCAGGACCTTGCGCTTGCCAGGCAGGCGCTTACGCCACTGAGCTATCTCACTGGCCCCCACATCTTTTTTATCCATTCCTTGGTTAATGGGCATCTGGGTTGTTTCCAAGATCTAGCTATTACAAATTGTGCTGCTATAAACATGGATGCATATATATCACTGTAGTATGATGCTTTTAATTCTTCTGGGAAGATACCTAGAGGGGGTATAGCTGGGTCGAATGGGACCTCTAATCCTAGCTTTTTAAGAAATTTCCACACTGATTTCCACAGTGGTTGCACCAGTCTGCACTCCCACCAACAGTGGAGAAGAGTTCCTTTTTCCCCACAGCCCCACCAGCATTTGTTATTGGTTGTTTTCTTGATGATAGCCATTCTTTCTGGAGTGAGGTGGAATCTCAGTGTTGTTTTAATTTGCATCTCTTGAATGACCAATGATGTTGAACATGTTTTCATATATTTACTTGCCATTTGTATTTCTTCATCTGAGAAGTGTGTATTCATCTCAGATGCCTATTTTTGGATTGGAACACACCCATTTCTTTACTGAGATTAAATATACAATATTAGGAGAGTGAGAACAAATCATATGTATATTCTAACAGTCATTTTTTAATTAAATAAGGAATTTTATCCTACAATTTGCTTTGGTAGAAACAATCAACCTACTATTTTCTACCCCAGGTTAGTCTCTAACCATGAGAAAATACTTCATCAAGGAAATCTAATCTTATAGACACATACTTATCTACATAGAATTCTTTGGTTTTCTTCCTGTTCATACTGCTATTTTCTTATACAATTGCTGACTCCAATATTTCTTCTCCCCAAGTGGTGAGTCTGGATCACAATCCCATTTCAGGGTCTCTCCAGCCCCAGGGGAGACCCTAGGCAGTAGGTAAAAGATATCACCAGATCTCTGGCTGTATGTTCCCAATGAGCCCCAGGAGATGCCACTCGAGGGGCACCATACTGTCAGGGTTACCGTACTGTTAGGGGCACCATAGCTACTGTACCTTAGTTCACTAAGGGACCTGTCTGAGGACTCCCCACAGCCTTGCCTGCCCTTTCCTCAGGAGCTCAGAAAGGGTCACCTAACGGCCACGCAAGTGACAAGGAAAACTCAGGTGGCCCTGGAGATTACAAAACCAAGCCTCCCAGTGTGTTCACACCTAATCATGCTCAAAGACAAAAAACTATATTCTTCATTTTGAAGAACCACTACCCTGGAAGAACCAGTCCTATTATTGAATTTATTACTTCCTGATAAAAAGGTTTAACTTTTTAGTACTTCATAAATAAAAGGGTACAGTTATCATTTCACATTTATCTTCCTTCTCTAATGGTGAAAACAACATTTGATTTGGACAAGTTTCTTCTTTTAAAAAAAAAAAGGAGTATTTAAACAGAAACCCTGAGCCAACACTTTTCCAATGATAATCTTTGCTGTTCCCCATGAGTTATAATATTTACAATTATTTCCAAACTATTATATAATGTGAATAAAGTCTAAAAGCTTCAGAATTTCCTAGGGAGTATTATCCTGTCTATTTTATCATAATCATTTTTTTTTTTTTTTTTTTTTTGTGGGTACCGGGGGGACGACCTCAGGACCTCGCGCACCAACAGGCACCCGTGCCGCTGAGCGATATCACCGGCCCCTTTTTCGTATGTGGGTTCCGGGAGTCGAACTCGGGCCTTCGCGCTTGCAAGGCAGGCGCTTAAGCCGCTGAGCCGTCTCACCGGCCCCATAATCATTAAGATAAGAAATACTGTATGATTTCTTTCAATTTCTCTTGAAATTGTGTAAATAAAATATTCCTTGAGGAGCAACTCACTGAGTTATTTTCTTCAATTCCTTAAGAAATAATACTTTATTGCCTTTGGCTCTGTTTATTATTTCCAAAATGTTCACTGGTAAATAAAACTTCACTGATGTTATTAAAACATCTTCAAGTAAAAACACTGTTTTATTTTCCTCTAAATAATAAAGTTTTAGAGCCAGGCATGGTGGCTCATGCCTGTAATCCTGGCACTTTGGAGGCTGAGGCAAGAGAATCATTGCCAGTTTGAGGCCAGCCTGGGCTACATAGTGAGTGAGTTCAAGGTGAGCCTGAACTACATAGCGAGATCCTGTCTCAGAAAAACAAAAGAATAAGGTTTTAATATTTTAAGGAAGCAAGAAAAAGTTAATTATAATGTTATGATGGATATAGTTGTCAACTATGGACACACACTTGTTGCTTAATAAATGTTCAAATGAATGAGAGAAATAGGAAGCAAAGTCTAAAAAACCATTAGAAAAACTATTATAGCCATTGTCATGGGAATAAAAAAAACAAGAGAAACCAATTTACTATATTTCTCTTGTGGGCTAAAAAATACTAACTAGAAATCCATCTGTTTTTATTTTTTGAATAGTGGTACTCACATAGGTACTTGCTTTACAATACTTGTTAAGCTCTATATCTCTGCTTTCTTTACTTTCTTCGTTGTTATATTTCAACACAAAGTAGCAATTCAAGATAAGCAAATATTCACATGGTAAATGTACTTCTAAAGCGAAATTTTGTTCAATTCTGTATTTTCCAAAGGTTTAAATTTTACTCTTATTGTTGGAATATAATGTATACTAAATAAAGTGCCTCTTATTGAACTTTCATAATAATCTTAAGAAATCTTTCAATAATAATGATTTTGTATGAGGAGAAAATATTTAAAACATGAGCTATTCAAAATCTCAGTTAAATAATAGTCAGGCATGGTAGCACACACCTGTAATCCCAGCACTCTAGGAGGCTGAGGCAGGAGGATCACAAGTTTAAGCCAAACCTTGGCAAGTGAGTGAGACCCTACATCAAAATAAGCAAAAAAAAAATAAAAAGGCTGGGGATGTAGCTCAGTGTGAAGGCCCTGGGTTCAATGCCTTGTACAATAAAAAACAAAAGCCCCCCCCAAAACTCGGCTAAATAAAATATAATTTTTCTGGCAAAAATGAATAAACAATAAAACTTCTCCTGTCCTACAATTCTAAACCACCTTACTGTGATTGCTATTTTGGCCTGAAAACTAGACAGAGGGTGTAGATGCCCACTATAAATATGAATCTCAGCTTCTATGGCCTCCACGGACTGTCCAGTGAAATGCCCATCCCACCTAACACCAACCCCCCTGTCCCAACTTGTCCCTATTTTCTTTCTTTGCTTATCATCCACCAATTCCAGTAAAAGAGAAGCTCTATGACTGTAGAGACCAGTTCTTGTTTATTCACAGTGTGTCACCAGCCTAGTGCAGGGTACGGCAGGCAAGTGGTTCTCAGTAAGCACTCACTGAATTAATCAATGGGAGCTGACCTGCAAAGTTCAGTATCTGTGGCCTTCACTTCCCACCATCTTGTCTCTATCAGAAGATTTAAGTATGAGTAACACAGCAGTGTGGGAAGAGAATGTTTGTTTCAAATAACTAAAATAAACAGAGATATAGGCACCTAAAATTTTCCTCTACATCACTGATGTACTTTTTTGCAGAAGATACAAAATATTACTTGGTTGCTTATCTTCTACAATGCAATTTAAAAGAAAATCAATGTTTTTTAGTTCATTAATGAAAATGACCTTAAATTATTTTTGTAAAAGTCTTCTGCTTAACAAGAGTAGGCAGCTAAATATTCTGAGATTTAAAGGAGTACAGGCTCTCCCTCTACCCCCAAAATCAGTTTTCTTTGCTTAACAAAAAGTCAGTAACTCTGTAGGATGTAGCCCCTCTCTGGCTGTCTTTCTGATTCAGAAGGCTCTGCTCTACATGGTTAGTGAGGATGGTACATGCAGAGCAGTGAGTGCTGCACCCACTCAGAGCCCTCAGGGAGGCAATAGGCAATGAAAGCCATCACTAGCGTTACCTGCATAAATCTGAACTCCACTATTTTATGCATTTCCATCATCTATGACAAAAGGTTTGAGTCGGACATTTCAGAAACGAACAAAAAAATCAGATTTTTGTTCCCTTATCTTAGAGACTATTATTGTCTGGATGAAAATCTAACCTGGAAATTCAAACGACAAAAACTTTGAAGGGGACAATGTGTAATAAGATGTGGCGTTGGAAAAATAAAGCAGTGAATGCAAGTCACAGTGAGAACAAGAAATATGATATAATTATTCTCACGTATATAATGTAATTATTTTTAATGCAAAAAGAGTTTAGGAGGGCCGGTGATATAGCTCAGCAGCCTAAGCACCTGCCTGGCAAGCGCGAGGTCCTGAGTTCAACTCCTGGTACCCGCATATAAAAAAAAAAGTGTTCAGGAAATCACAATTTTAAAATTGGACAAAAGAAAAAAGGACTCCTCAAATTCAAACTTAATTATTTAAACAGATCCCTTAATAGTGCACAGTTAAGTTATCCAATAGAGAATGGCAGTTGGATAGCTTTGTATGAATTCATTTTTAAATTTATTTGTCCTATTTTTGAGACAACAAAATATGTTGCCAAGGGTGGCTTCAAACTCTTGGGGTCAAGTGACCCTCCTGCCTCAGCCTCTCAAGTAGCTTGGACTATGGATATGTCATTGCACCAAGAAAAAAAAATTTTTTTTTTTTTTTTTTTTTTGTGTTGGTACTGGCGGTCAACCTCAGGACCTCGCGCACCAGCAGGCGCCCAAGGCCACTGAGCAATATCACCGGCCCTTTTTTCGTATGTGGGTTCCGGGAGCCGAACTCAGGACCTCGCGCTTGCCAGGCAGGCACTTATGCCACTGAGCTATCTCACCGGCCCCCGAAAATTTATTTTTTAAGGGGATTCAGTATTTCATCTAGGAGGACCATGTGGGCTATCAATAACTTTATAGGCAAAAGCACCCATAGGTTTGCTAGTGGTACAAACTGAAAGCAAGGTTTCCCAAGTGTCATCAATAAGATACTGTTAAGCAGTGTTGGCAGAAAGGCATGGACATAAGTTACAGCATTTTGTAGACTAGACTTCATAAAATTTCTTCTAGACGTGACCCAATAGTCCCCTCACCGACTCCTAAAACAAAAACTGTTACTGCTAATATTGATACAGACAGGTTTGGATTGGTTTTTTTTGTTTGTTTGTTTGTTTTTTAGACAGGATCTCTCTATGTAGTGCAGGCTGCCCTTGAACTTGCTTAGCCCAGGCTGGCCTTGAACTCCCAGTGATCCTCCTTCCTCAGCCTCCAGAATGCTGGAATTACAGGCGTATACCACCACGCCCGGCCTAATATAGACAGCTAAATTCATCCTTTGCTTCTTGTAGTACAAATGTAAATTCAGTGTAGCATATTTATTACTTTGGAAAGATATGCACATCTCCTACCCCAAAACCTGCACCACTTCTTTGGTCACAGGCACATCAGAGGGTGTTTTTTTTTTTTTTTTTTTTTTTTTTTTTAAATGCAGGTACCGGGAGTCAAACTGAGGACCTCACGCTTGCCAGGCAGGCGCTTATGCCACTGAGCTATCTCACCGGCCCCAGAGGGTGTTCTGAAGCAAGCAGTCACACACACTTGCTGATCCCTTTCAATATAATCCATCAGCAAACTGAGATAGAAGAAAATTTAGAGCAAATTCTGTTTTGGATGTGACAGCATAGGCTACTGAACTTTACTGATTATGCTTGTTTGTTTAATTCTATACCCTCCCCATAATCTTTTTTTCTTCAGTTAAGAGGAAACTTTTAGGAACAAAAATCTAATAGTTAAAAAAAAAAAAAATCACTTATCTGAAGCCCATCACTCCTTTGGTGTTATTTTTCTTTCTTTACTCTCTCCCTAAATAATATAAATTTAAGAACATCCATAACTATTTTTAGTTTGAAAAACTACACATACTGTGAAAATGCTTGTGACAGTGTTACTAAACAGAGGCAGAGTAGAAGAATGGGGCACAGCAGTCTTTGCCAGTGAGCTCCCACTCTGAGCCTGCCAAGACCAGGCCACTGAGCCACGCTGCTGCTTTAACCTGGCTCTGCTGCCCCCTAGCCAAACACACAGGCCACGCCCACTCACAATTTCTTGTTCCACCTTGTCTTCAACTCTAAAACAAAGACAGTAGGAACTAACTGAGAGAGTTGTTGTGAGCATTGAATGAGCAAATAAACATTCAAAATACTTTGACTATCACTTAATGAGCATTTGGCTTTATCATCCAGGTATATAGCATAGCAGTGTCAGAAAACTGTTTCTCCTTAAAAAAAAAAAAAAGAGTAGGAAGTGAAGGAGGTGGGAGAAGGAGGAAGAAGAAAAGGAAGAAATAGAGGAAGAAATCTAGGAAATATTTTTCCTTTCCCTCTATAATCATAATCTATTCTCAATCTCATAGCTGCATTTAAAAATGTAAATTTCCCAGGCATCACCTTGGAAGTAAAATCCAGTCAAGACTTTCAGGCCCTGGGTCGTCCACCCCCTCCATGTCACCCAACACACCCATTTGCATGGCCTTCTTGGGCAGTGCATGTGCTTCTCACTGCTGTTTAAATAACTCAATGCATCACAAAGAAGCAAAAAGACGTACATTTAAAATTAATTCCAGTTGGAAGAAACTTATCTTTTACATTGAAATGTGCTAGAAGGTACCAATAAGGAAAGCAATACTGATTACTCAAGGTTTAAGTGGGAATTATAATAAAATAGCCCAGAAAAGTTGGCTATCCATGAGATAAGAGAAGAAAATTGACAAACATATCAAAGCTGTTTAAAATACTTTTTTAAGCCCAGAGAGGTATATTGGAAATATTCATGGAAGTATCTAATATGCATTTTTTTAAACAACTAAACATCTCCTTATCATAACATCTGGAAACTATACTCTTGACTATTCATTCCAGAAAAATAAAGATCTGTGTTCACTCAAAAATCTATATACGAGGGCCGGTGAGATGGCTCAGCGGCGTAAGCACCTGCCTTGCAAGCGCAAGGGCCCGAGTTCGACTCCCGGATCCCACATACGAAAAAGGGGCCGGTGATATCGCTCAGTGGCACGGGTGCCTGTTGGCGCGCGAGGTCCTGAGGTCGACCCCCCGGTACCCACAAAAAAAAAAAAATCTATATACGAATGTTCATAGCACCTTTACTTGTAATGCTCTAGATCTGGAACCAATCCAAATGCAGTGTATTCATACCATGGAACACTACCTAGCAATAAAAAAAACCAAGCTACTGATATACTCAAGAATTGAATGAATTTCCAGTGAAGTTAAGCTAAGTGACAAAAGTCAATTTAAAAAGGTTACAAACTACCTTATTCCTAAGGGAACAATGAATGAGTATGAAATATTGGGGAGGAGGATGGGAAGAAGTGGCTGTGGTAACAAAAATTAGCATGAGTGATCCAGATGGGGATGGATCATGGGGATCCAAGCTGTGTGATGGCCACAGGAATCTACACAGATATCTTAGCCCATTTGTGCTCCTATGGCAAAATACCATACACTGGGTGGCTTATAAAGAAGGCTGAGAAGCCCAACATAGAGATTCTGGAAGATTCAGCATCTTACAGGGGCCCACCTTCTCACAGATGGTACTTACTTGCTTTGTTTTCATAGTGCAAAGGGGGAAGTTAGTCCTCTGGGGCCTCTTTTCTAAAGGCACTGATTCCATTCATGGGGGCTGCACCCTCAGACCTAATCATGTACCAAAGGTGATTACATTGGCCATTCTTTCAATTTATGGATTTCTGAGCGTCATGAACATTCAGACCATAGCAATGGGTGATAAAATTGCATAAAACAAAATATACACAGATACATATAAAACTGGTGAAATCTACAATAAGATCAGTGGATTGATTGTACCTTGGATTATCATCCTGGTTGTCTTATCATACTACAGTTAAAAACACTGTCATTATTGAGGGGTACTGGTGGAACAATACAAGGAATCAATCAACAGTATGTCTTACAACTCCTTGTGATTCATGTGAATCTACAGTTATCTTGAAATAAAAAGTTTTTTAAAGTGGCAGAAAGATGTATTAGGAACATTCATTCCTTTTCAAATCAATGAAAGCAAATCATAGATACTCTCAACCATGAATACTTTTTCAACCATGGATACTCCCAAATAACACTTCCTAAATGAAAGAAACATAAAAAGAAAATTCTTAAGCTAAATAATTACAATCTAGAGATTAAATCACTACTGTTAGATTTATCAGTAAACCCAACAAAAGAAAAACTAAGTCTGATGTATTCACCTACTCGATCAACATTAACTTCAGATGAAAAATCTACTCAAATTTGGGCACAATGATACAGGGCTAAGCACTCTGGGAGGCTGAGGCAGGCAGATCACAAAGTTTGAGCCCAGTTTGGGCAACTTGGCAAGATTCTAGCTCAATAACAAGCAAACATGGGGCCGGTGAGATGGCTCAGCAGCATAAGTGCCTGCCTGGCAAGCGCGAGGTCCTGAGTTCGACTCCCGGTACCCATATATGAAAAAAGGGCCAGTGATATCGCTCAGCGGCATGGGTGCCTGCTGGCGCACGAGGTCCTGAGTTCGACCCCCGGTACCCACCAAAAAAAAAAAAAAAAACAAGCAAACAAATCAACAAACAACCCACAAACAAAACAAAAATACTACTTGAGTGTGTATGATATAAGATGAGATTCTCACTTTGGTGCCTTGGAAACCCAAAGGTACATTCAAGCTTGTAAGGGAAAGGGAAATGCTGACTTAGTTGATTTTGAACTACCAGATTTGGTAACAATAAAAGAGGCTCAGAAAAACTTACTGCCTCTTTATTTTGACAATCTATTGATTCTGACTTTGTTCTAGAGCTCTACATGCATCACACACAGTACTAAATTTATTGTTATTACAAGCCTACACATAAAGCAAGGTACTACTATTACACCAAGTTTTGACAGTGAAATCAAGGCTTGGAGAGTTTAGATTAATAACTGTCTTAGCATTTTTGGTTACTATAACAATACCATGGACTAGGTAGTTTACAAAGAGACGTTTATTTGGCTCATGGTTCTGGAGGCTGGAAAGTCCAAGGGCATGGTGTCAGTATGTAGTGAAGGTCTCAGCTGTGCTATAAAATGGTAGAAAGTATCACATAGTGAGAGAGATAAAACATGTGAAAGAGAAGGCATGAGGGGCAGACATACTTTTATAACAACTGCTGTCATGATAACTAACCCACCCTGTGATAACAATACTGATCCCTCTTATCAGGCCTCTCCCTCAACACTGTTGCACTGGGGATTAAGTTTCCCACACATGAATTTGGGGGACACATTCAAATCATAGAAATAATATAGGTATTTTAATAAATATCACTAAATTTCGACTGTTTATTAAACTTCGGTTTTGGTGTTGGGAGTAGAGGAATTATTCTATTTAATAAGTTTTTTCCTTACCTACTTGCCACATTTATATAGAAATGGAAAAAATATGTTTCATGTTAAATGAAATTCTTCTGTAAAACCACAACATAGGCCGGGGGTATAGCTCAAGCGGCACAGCGCCTGCCTAGAAAGCGTGAGGTCCTGAGTTCGATTCCCAGTACAAAAAAAAAAAAAAAAAAACGCAAAACTACAACATATTCAAAACACCAAATAAGATTCTCATCTTAATAAACCAGTGATGCCTCAGTTCACGAACTTAATTCTTTCCACAATTCTGGTCGCAAACCGAGTTGGATGAGAATGAAATCAAATTTCCCCATAAGGTCAACATTGAACCTAACCACTGAATTTGTTTTAGTTCTTGTCCAATTTGGTTTGTGACCAGAATCGTGGAAAGAATTAAGTTCATGAGCCAAGGTACCACTGTATATTTATAATGAGATGTGTCAAAGTAAAAATATATAATTTATTAAAACATGAAAATGAGAGGATCTGAAAGTCCTGGGAAATAGAAATTCATCTAATAGAAGAAAATAAAATCCAAATTTCAAACATGTTTAGACTTCTAAAAGAAAAATCTATTGGGATAGCCCCATTCACATATCAAATTAATAGATGACTCTCTGGCTCTGGCTTTTTGTACTATTTTACTTTTGCCTTTTTATGCTATATTTAGACATCCTTTATCCCCAAATTTAAGAAGGAAAATTGAAAAGAACATTCGCATAAGCTGTTTGGTGCTTATGTAGGAAAAACGATCCTCTTGTTTTTCCTCCCACTTTGGGCAGTCTGACACACATCTGACTTGGTATTTTTTATTCAGATTCCAAAGATGCTCTCCCAACTCTCTGATTGACAGTTTGGTTCATTCACTGTAGTAAGAAACCAGAATCACAATGCCTAATGACTTGTAGTGTATATTAATATCAATAATTAAGAAGCCAACCATGGGGCCGGTGAGATAGCTCAGTGGCATAAGCACCTGCCTGACAAGCGCGAGGTCCTGAGTTCGACTCCCAGCACCCACATACGAAAAAAGGGCCGGTGATATCGCTCAGTGGCACGGGCGCCTGCTGGCACGCAAGGTCCTGAGTTCAACCCCCGGTACCCACAAAAAAAAGAAGCCAACCTGCCACTTCCCTATCAAAATCATAAGATTTTAGGGCATCCAGTTTATAGTCTTTGTAACCTTCAAAGCTATGCCCTGTTCTGTAATCTCCAATCAGTGCTGTCTTAAGAATGTGATACAGACCTATACTTTGGAAGACTATTATTTTCCAGAAGAAAAATCACATTTGTATTAATATTTCTAATTTTGTTAATTCCTTAATCAGTTGTCTTCTTAACCCTCTTCAGCACAAACAGATCAACTAATGAAGGTCATGGACCTTATATGCTTATAGAGCATATACTCAACCTACAACTTCATCTGGAAAATAAGAAAAGCAAACTCTGTTTTAAAGGATTATTTTGTGTGGTAAATGATTTAATTCACATAGTAAACCCTCAGCATTGTACCTGCAGAGAGTAAATTTCCAATGGTGGCACAACAATGAGGGTAATATTGGAGGAAGTAAGAGCACAGAGAGAAGCTTTTTCCCCTCAACTATTTCTTAGAAATTTATGGTCCATTTTAAAGATTGTCCAAATTTGTCCATATCAAGATATTTACAATATGCCAAAACTATTCCGTCAACAGAATTAAGGATAGATAACCTACCGGACACACAGTCCAATTTGGATTGTCTGGTTATTCCTTAATAGCAATGTCAAGAGGAAAGTGGCAGAGAAGAGAAAAAATTATTTTCATTTGGTTAAAGTACGGCAGCATTGAAAACATCCAGCACTGGGGACCAGGAAGCTGGTCCCACCCCTGTCTCTTGCTTCAACAGACTATATAATCAGAGCAAGTCACTGACCCGCCTCTAAGCCATATGCTCCCAACCCCCCCAAACAGGAGTAGAGGCTAGATCTCTAAGAGCCCTCAAAGATTTAGTGTTCAGACGGAAAAGGATAAAGTGCACTATGTAAACTTGCTGTAATGTACAAATGGGATCTTCAATGTGCCGGCATAGTAAGTCAGCACTGGCCAGGCTCCAGTAGGACTTGTGCTTTTGTCACCCATTTGCTGTGCTCCTCCTGCCTCATCCTTCCCAGCCTCCTCTCCATCCTATACCTCTCCCCACTCACTCAA
Source organism: Erethizon dorsatum (assembly GCA_028451465.1). Taxonomy (NCBI): domain Eukaryota; kingdom Metazoa; phylum Chordata; class Mammalia; order Rodentia; family Erethizontidae; genus Erethizon; species Erethizon dorsatum. The sequence continues at coordinate 61,238,892 of CM051828.1, forward strand.
ACTCCTCAATACAAAACTGGTCTTGTCAACTGAGAATTGAAAATGTCCTGGTTGAAATCCAATAACACAAATATTCATAACTAATCAAAAAGAAATCCAAGCTCACTACTCTGTGGTACAATTACTTCTAAAGATGAGAGCCAAAAGCAGAACAGGCAGGGAAATCAAGTTTGATAATTAAGTGGTAAGGTTATACTTTTCTAGCTCAACAAAAGAAGTTTATAATGGACAGAATCTCAAGTTAAATTCAAAATGATAAATGACAAAGAGATACTAGAGGTAGAAGTGGGTACACAATCAATTCAATTCATTCACATTTGAAAGGTTAAGCATGCATATACTGATATATCACAAAAAAGATTAAAACAAAATACCACAGGATCACAAATAATTCCTCCTGATTTTTATCAAGTGATTATTGAAAAGGCAACAATCACTAGTCAAGCATCTGGCTGGTAGAGTGCTATTAACTATTTTCCACCCTGCCCACAGTGATTAGGATTAGTTCAGGGAGGGACTCTTGTCTTACCCAGACCAATGAAAATAACTGCATGCATTTCTAATAAATACTGGAAAAGAAAGTATTCATTTTATTGAACTTGGAGCTAGGAGTTACTACATAGAGAAAACCTGCCAGCCTTTTCAAAACCAATATGCCTGAACCATGAAGACTTTTCCCTATTACTTTTAATTATGAGTACCATTTAATTCTTTTTTTGTGCTTAAGCCAGTATGTTATTAAGACCTCCCTGAATAAGAGGCCTAGCCAATCTTTATGTATGCTTCACTATCTAACTGATCAAATGAGTTGTAAAGCTGGTAATACTATCAATCTTTGATGCAAACAAAATGCCAAAAACAAAGTCATAAGTGTAACGCTGGGTAGAATCATGAATTCTGTGAAAGGAAAGGTATCTCTGGGCTACATATATCTGGTCATCTTGATACATATATGCATATTTCATATTATAATATTCTAAAACAACATATGAAAGAGAGAAGACAATTGTTAAGAGACAACTGGGAGAAGATTTTAAAAGGAATAGATGAGGTAAGAACTGAGGACTTCTGAAGGAACATGTAATAGTTGAGACTATAATGTTTAAGTGTTCTCTCTACTAGAACATATTACTGGGAGTGGGCAAGAGGTGGGGCAAGAGGTTAACTCTAAGAAAAATGATTCTCAAACTTATTTATCTTCTATTTCTCACGAGTTTTTTTCTCCTAGCTTTACTTAATTCTAAAGGATCCTTCTTCTCCCCAATAACATCCTTTGTATCTCTTCTCTTTCCTCTTCATATCATAGAGTTTAAGGTTTCAAAGTTTTCCTCTTGCATCCTCTCATTCCCCCACCCTATAATAGCATAACCATAAAGCTTTGTTAATCGTTTGATAGTTAACTCTGTAAAATTACTGTTGAATTCTTTTCTACCACTGCAAAGATAGAGCTGTCACATTTAGTACATGTTAGCTGTAAGTTAATATGTGGATTGTCTTAATGTTTGCACCATAATTGCAGATTTCTTCACTAGGATTAAAGATGCTATATAATTGGTTCTTATGGTATGTTAATATCTAATTTGTCTTAGATGATACTACTGTAGCTGATTTGCTTGATATTAACAGGGTCACATGATTGTCATTATTTCTCTGTAAGCCAACACTCAGATTACCTTTCAGACACTAATAAGACTAGAGTACATTCCCAGAGGACTTGGTTGCTGAGCTAAGTACACTGCATCCTCCCATCCCAATTAACCAAGGTGGTCAGATCTTGGGCCTGGGGCAAAAGATTATAATTACCCATGCCCAAAGTACAACACTGAAAAGCAACTAAAGAGATCTCTATACTACCAAAAAGCCTTTCGATTATAAGCATTCACAAACCTCAGCAAAACAAAACAAACGAAAACCATAGAAACATGAGAAGACAAGGCAACAAAATGCCTCCTAAAACTTCTGACTCCCCTAAGCCAATCCACGGGGCACTAAGGGGCAGAATAGAATAAACTACATACCCAAATTACTTAAAAGGACAACAGGAGGTTAGAAAACAGCTCAAGAGGTATTCAGCAGGATTAGAGAAGATATAACTAAACAGATAATGGAAGTAATAACCAAAATGATCCAGGACATGCCAGCCCAGTCCAGGAAGGATGCCAGCGACCCAGCAAGGCCCCAGCAGGGGCACATGAGATGGTCAGGCAGGACCAGTGTAGTGGAGAAGTCCGAAGCAGCAGTGAGAATACAAGCCAGCAGTGGGTAAGTTAGGTGAACGAGAGTTGTGCTTCAGCACACAGACACGTGGAATAGAAGTGGGCAGATGGGGCCAACATTTTTTATCAAAGGACTTGGGGAGAACTCTAGCAACAGAAGACCAGTCCCAGCCCTCATATCCACAGCCTAAGATCAGCTCCATACCCAGCACAAATCCCACTGCAAACTTGGCTGGAGTAAACAGCACATTTCTGGGATCCAACTTGGACCTACCACAGAACTGTAGACACCAGAGGAACTGTACTACTTTTATTGTTCTCTGTTTGTTTGATTGGTTTTCCTATTTCTGTCTGGTTGAGTTTTTTTCCTTTTCTTTTCTCGTTTTGTTTTTTGTGGTTATTTTTGTGTTTTCTGTCTTTCCTTTTTCTTTCTCAAGTTAGATTTCTTACCTTTCTTTTTGTTTTCTTCTACTCGTCTTCTTTCTCTCTTTCCTCAACTATCTTGCTTGATTTTATGATACTTTAATGTAAGTAAACACTGTCTCTCCTCTTTCTGGTTCACTTCAATACTCCCTTGCTTTCTCTTCCATTCTTTCTCTCTTGCGTCCTCCAGTTTCCCAAATCTTGGGTGATCATCCTTTGCCCTCCAGCATTGCTCCTACTATATTTGACCTCATTCATCTCTCTATCTTGTCTTCTATCTCTCTTAACCACCCCCCCTACCTCCGCAACAGGGTAAAATCACTCCACTAAGGGGAAAATCATTGCGTACAAGTTCCTAGTATAGGTTGGATTTTGTTATATAACTGCAGAATTTGCTTCTATGGTTAAAGGTATTAGGTTAATAGTTACCACAGTTTGTCAGCAGCCAGTTTGTCAGTGTGTTTGAAACTATTGTTATTGCTAACTGTACTACTTTAGTCAGGATGTCATACCTGTTACAATGTTTTTCTCCTTGTTTGACAACACTGTGATTGCATGGGGTCATAACTATCACCATAGTCCAGTACCAAAGGACTGGATGCTGAGCCAAATAGACAGCAACTTCTCATCCTCAATACATTGCCAAGGTAGGTTCTTGGGGTAGACACAAAGACCAAGAAACACCTACATCTAGAAAACATCCATGAGGAACAGACATTTCCTAGGGAAACCTCAATACTATGGATAAAGCTATCTACCATAAAAAATTACAAGCATCAACACAGAAAACAAAATAAAGTAAAAAATGGAAAATAGAAAATGACAAGACACAGAAGCAAAATGCAACCCCAGACCCCCAGCCCACCCAGGACATGTCCAGAAGCCAAGCACTGGAACTTTCTGAAATGATAGCAACAGAAGTGAAAAAACAAATAGAAGAGGCTATAGAAAAAATAATCTCTAAGGTTCAAAAAGAAATGACAATCAAAACGAAAGACATTAAAGCATACACAGATTAAAAAAATAGAGGAGCTCAGGAAAACAATGGAAACCATGAATGCCAAACATAGAAAAGAAATGGAATCCATGAAACAGATCCAAACAGAAATCCAGAAGATTAAAAACTCCATTGAAAGTACATACAACAGAGTGAATAAAGGTGAGGACAGACTATCAGCTCTAGAAGACAAGACTGCAGCTAGCGACCATAAAAAGAAAGATATCTTAAAAATAGCAAGAGACCATGAAAAATCAATCCAACAGCTACAAGATGATGCAAAGAAAAACAATGTAAGACTGACTGGAGTCAGTGAGAAAGCTGGAGACAGCACAAAAGACAAAAAACCTCTTCATAGAAATAATGACAGGAAACTTCCCAAACATGCATAAAGAATTTGACATACAAATAAATGAAGCATATAGAACTCCAAATAGCCATGATCAAAATAAATCTACACCAAAGCATATAATAATCAAGATTCCAGAAATTCAGCACAAGCACAGAATATTAAAAGAGGCTAGAGATAAGAAACAAATCACCTATAAAGGAAAGCCCATCAGAATCACAGTAGACTTAACACAAACCCTCAAATCAAGGAGAGCTAAAAGTGATGTATTTCAAGGCCTAAAAGAAAACAACCTCCAACCCAGATTGATGTACCCCACAAAACTATTTTTCAAAGTAAATGAAGAAATAAGATACTTCTGGGCCGGTGAGATGGCTCAGGGGCGTAAGCGCCTGCTCGGCAAGCGCGAGGGCCCAAGTTCGACTCCCGGAACCCACATACGAAAAAGGGGCTGGTGATATCACTCAGCAGCACGGGCACCTGCTGGCACGCCAGGTCCTGAGGTCGACCCGTTTCCCACAAAAAAAAAAAAAAGATACTTCCATGACAAAGAATAACTGAAGAAACTCATGACAACCAAACCAGCTCTTCAGAATGCTCTGAAGGATATATTAGAAAGACAAAATGAAGACCACAAGCACAAGAACACCAACAGAAAGAAGCCACCAGGCAGGGTAAGCAATTAAACAGAGGGGAAAGACAGGGAACCAACAACAGGAAAATAACATAAAAAAGATAAGCCAATACATATCAGTTATAATGATCAATGTAAATGGTCTCAACTCACCAATCAAAAGAAACAGACTGGCAAAATGAATCAAGAAGCAAGATCCAACAGTATGCTGCATTCAAGAAACACATTTAACTCAAAAAGAAATTCATAGACTGAAAGTCAAAGGATGGAAAACAATACTCCATGCCACAGAAACCCAGAAAAAAGCAAGGATAACCATTCTATTTGCAGACAATGGGAAATTCAAGCCAAGACTGATCAAAAGAGACAAAGAAGGTACCACACACTTGTTAAGTAAAAACTCCAAGAAAAAGAGATAACAATCATAAATATATATGCACCAAATACCAGTGCACCCAACTACATGAAACAAATATTAACGGACATGAAAAATCAAATAAGCACTAACACAACTGTAATGGGGGGACCTTAATATCCCACTCTTACAATTAGATAGATCAACTAGACACAAAATCAACAAAGAAATATCAGAATTAAATCAAACCTGTGAAGAAATGGACTTAGTAGATGTCTACAGAGTGTTCCACCCCACAACATCAGAATACACATTCTTCTCAGCTGCACAAGGGACGTTCTTCAAAATAGACCACATATTAGCCCATAATACATGCTTAAGTAAATGCAGAGGAACTGAAATCATCCCATGCATATTATCTGACCATAGGGCAATGAAACTGGAAATCAACACCAAAAGAAACCACAAAAACTACATAAACACATGAAATTAAACAACACCCTCCTGAACAACTAATGGATCACAGAGGAAATTAAAGAAGAAATTAAACAGCATCTACAATTAAATGATAATGACAATACAACATACTATAACTTATGGGATGCAAAGAAAGCAGTCCTACAAGGGAAATTTATAGTGATGAATTCTCACATCAAGAAAACAGAATGAGCTCAAATAAACAACCTAATGTTGAATCTCAAACTTTAGAAAAAGCAAATATCAAACCCAAAGCTCACACGAGACAGGAAATTATAAAGATGAGCAGAAATTAATATAATTGAGACTAAGAAAACAATACAAGGAATCAATGAATCGAAGAGTTGGTTCTTTGAAAGATTAAATAAAATTGATAAACCCAAACCTCATCAAAAAGAAAGAAAATACTCAAATTCAAGTAATTAGGAATGAAAAGGGGGAAATCACAATGGATCCTGCAGAAATCCAGAAGATCATCAATACCTATTTCGAGAATCTGTACTCTAATAAGATGGAAAACACAGAGAAATGGACAGATTCCTAGACACATATGAATTGCCAAAACTTAATCAAGAAAATATAAAAATTCTAAATAAACTGGTATCAGTCATTGAAATTGAAAATGTAATTAAAAACTTACCAACAAAGAAAAGCCCAGGTCCTGATGGATTCACTGTTGAATTCTATAAGAAATTTAGAGAACTAATGCCACTAATGCTAAAACTCTTTAAGGAAATTGAAAGGGAAGCAATACTTCCAAAATCCTTCCTGGAGGCAAGTATTACCCTCATACCAAAACCAGAGAAGGACTCAACCAAAAAAGAAAACTACAGGCCAATCTCCCTAATAAACATAGATGCAAAATCCTCAAGAAGATACTGGCGAACAGAATGCAGCAAATCATCAAGAATATTATATGCCATGACCAAGTAGGATTCATCCCAGGGATGCAAGGATGGTTCACAATGCAATAAATAATAATCGATAAATGTAATACAACATATAAACAGAAGCAAAGACACAAAAATCACATGACCATTTCAATGGGTGCAGAAAAAGCATTTGACAAATTCAACATCCATTCATGATTTCTGAAAAACCATGAAGAAATCAGAAGATTTTTATCTCAACCTGATAAAAGCCATCTATGACAAACCAACAGCCAATGGCAAGAAGCTGAAAGCTTTCTCTCTAAAATCAGGAACAAGCCAAGGATGTCCACTATCATCACTGCTGTTCAATATAGTTTTCAAAATAATTGCTAGAGCTGGGTGTGGTGGTGCATGCCTGTAATCCCAGCACTTGGGAGGCTGAGGCAGGAGCATCGCTACAAGTACAAGGCCAGCCTGGGTTACATTGTGAGTTCAAGGCTAGTCTGAACTATATAGTGAGACCCTATCCCAAAAAAACGAACAAACAAAAAAATTGCTAGAGCAATTAAACAAGAAAAAGAAATCAAAGGGATATGGATAGGAAAGGAAGTGAAATTATTGTTATTTGCAGATGACATGATCCTCTACATAAAAGACGATAAAAACTCCACCAAATGACTCCTATAATTAATAACCAAATTCAGTAGCATAGCTGGATTCTTATGGCTTATATCTAGATGTGCCTGCAAAACCTCATGTGCTCATACGTACGGCTTTTGAGAGCTGACTGGATCATAGGTATATGATACTGGATCATGGGTGCATGTTACTAGATTAGTCCACTGATTGGTTTAGCATAGTTCTAGGTATGGATAATGGACAAGAAAGGACCCACTCTGGGTGTGGGTAGCACCAACCATTAGGCTTGTAGCCTGGATGGAATAAAAAGGAAAGAAGAATGAAGGCTTGCTGCTCCCGCCTGCCACACCATGAACTGTTTCTCCTCTCCCATGACCCTCTCCAATGCTGCCCTGCCTTGGAACCAGCCAACTACAGACTGCGACTTCTACAAACTGTGAACTAAAATAATTTTCCTCCTTAACTTGTGGGTGTCAGGTATTTTTTCCCAGCAAGGAGAAAGTAACTAAGACAAGGATACAAAATCAACACTCAGAAATCAATAGCGTTCCTCTATATCAATAATAAATTCACCAGGAAAGAAATTAGGGAAACAATACCTTTCATAATAGCGTCGAAAAATGAAATACTTAGGAATTAACCTAACCAAGGAAGTGAAAGACCTCTACAATGAAAACTACAGTATTCTGAAAAAGGAGATCAAAGAGGATATCAAAAGATGGAAAGGTATCTCCTGTCCTTGGATAGGCAGAACCACATAGTCAAAATGGCCATATATCTAAAACTGTTATAGGGCCAGTGAGATAGCTCAGCAGCATAAGCGCCTGCCTGGCAAGCAGGAGGTCCTGAGTTCAACTCCCGGTACCCACATACGAAAAAAGGGCTGGTGATATTGCTCAGCGGCACGGGTGCCTGCTGGCGCACAAGGTCCTGAGATCGACTCCTGGTACCCACAAAAATAAATAAATAAATAAAATAAAACTGTTATAAACATCTAATGCAATCTCAATCAAAATATCAATAGCATTCCTTACAAAACCAGAGAAAACAATCCTAAAATTCATATGGAACCAGAAGAAACTTAGAATAGCAAAAGAAATTCTGGGTAACAAGGGCAAGGCAGAAGGCATCACAATCCTGGACTTCAAGTTACATAGTGCTCATAACTTGATTATAACTTGAAGTTATACAGTGATTGAAAACCAGCATGATATTGGCAAAAACAAAAACAAAAAACAGACTTATGGATCAATGAAGCAGAACAGAGGATACAGAAACAATTCCAGGCACACTCAGCTACACTACTTTTGACAAAGGGGCCAAATACTTTCACTGAAAGAAAAACAGCCTCTTTAATAAATGTTGTTGGGAAAACTGGCATCTACATGCCAAAGACTAAGCCTAGACCCGTATCTCTCACCATGCATTAAACTAAAATCAAAATGGAACAATGAGCTAAACATTAGAACAGAAACAATCTGCTGGAAGACAAAATAGGTAAAACAATTGAAGACACAGGTGTAAGCAAAGACTTCCTGAACAGAACCCCAGTTGCACAGGAAATAATACCAAGAATCAACAAAAGGGATCAAATCAAATTAAAAAGCTTATGCACAGCTAAGGAAACAGTGGCATAGCTAGAGTTTGCGCCACTTGGGTGGTTCTTCAATTTGCCACCCTCCAACATATCTGAATATGTTAACCTATTTAAATACCACCCAAAAAATGTGTTACATAGGACAGACTTGCCCCCCCCACCCAGCTACACCACTGAAAGGAAACCACCAATAGAGTGAAAAGACAATCTACAGAATGGGAAAAAAATTTTGCCAGCTACTCCTCAGACAAAGGACTAACATCTAGAATATATAAAGAACTTAAAAAAACTAGATCCCCCCAAAATTTAAAGATCTAATCAAAAAATGGGTATCTGAAATGCAGACACTTCTCAGATGAAGTACAAACAGCAAATGAATACATAAAAAAATGTTCAACATTGCTCACCATTCTCACTCCAGAAAGAATGGCTGTCATCAAGAAATCAACCAATAACAAATGCTGGTGAGGCATGAGAAAAAAGGAACTCTTCTCCATTGTTGGTGGGAGTGTAAACTGGTACAACCACTATGGAAATCAGTATGGAGATTCCTCAAAAACTAAAAATAGAAATTCCATTTGACCCAGCTGTTCCCTTTCTTGCTATCTTCCCCAAAAAGTTAAAGACATCATACCACAATGATGTATGAATACCCATGTTTATAGAAACATGATTCATAACAGCTAAATCTTGGAAGCAGCCTATATGACCATCAACAGATGAGTGGATAAGAAAATGTGGTATTTATACATAACAGGGTATTTAACCGCCATAAAGAAGGATAAGCTTCAGTCACTTGTAAGAAAATGGATGCACCTTGAGAACATAATGTTAAGTGAAATAAATCAGACAGGCAAGCTTAAATATCACATGGTTTCTCTTATATAAGAAACTCAATATATAAATAAAGTGCAATATGAAAAACAGATAATAGAAAAAAAACAGTTAATAGGAAGAGAGAGAGACACAGAGAGACAAAGAAAGTTATTGTAATCCAGCATGGACAGTGTATCTAAAAGTGTACCTTGATTTAGCATAATCATCTTACGTGTTTCATATGTTTTTTGGTCTATTAGTCTGCTTGTTAATCTCTATGTATGATAATTAACCTTATAAGGACTTATAAAATAAATAAATGAATCTGGCAAAAAAGGGCAAAAAGGGGGGGGCAAAAAGATGTGTTATGTACACGTACCAATTCCCCCACAATGAATATGATCATTATCTACTGCAAACATGTAATAATAAAAATTAAAAGTAAAAACAAATTATAAACATTAATTGTATATCATTTTTAGTATGTCAAAAAATGTTGGAGAGAGTTTTTTAAAGTAAAAAAAGTGATAGTGATAAGCTTCATATTTTCTAATATAAAAATTTTTTTAACTGAAATGTACTTAAACTATCTCAGATACCAACATAAGCCTTACCTGAAAGAGTCTTTTGGTATGAAACACACTGATGTCTCCACAAAGAAACAGCAGATCTCTCTCGATTTTGCAGTCCATTTAGTCTTTCCGCTAGCCCGCCTCTGTGTAATGAATTATAATGTATTACACTTAGTTGGAAGAAAAGCTTCAGAATAGCTAGCATTTATATTTTATACTCTCCAACCAGAGAGAGATAAAACATGCAAAATTTTAATGAATTTTTCATACTACAATCTCTTCCAAGTAGCTATACCCTCCTAGGTCAGTTTTTAGTTTTCTTGGAAGCTCCGTTTCCTGATTCTTAGAAATATGAGGTAATATTATCTCCTAAGAATATAGTATCATATTTGTAAAAATATTACAGTTAAGTATCAGTTAAGTTTCTATTCTTAGTTCATTTACTCATTCCGTAAACATGCACAGCTTACTGTTACTTGCTATATGCTGGTACTTAACATTTTGCTAATTAATAGGACAGAACGATAACTTTGTACCATGCTATAGAGGAAGCTCACAATAGATTCAGCAGATGGAGGCAAACAGATAAATGTAAAGTGGGTTCAGAGTTCCAGTCCAGAATAACCTTGCCATATATCAGCACAATTTATAAGACCTAAATCTTGGAAATGGGTTATATGCTCATCAACAAATGAATGGATAAAGAAAATGTGGTATTTATACACAATGTAGTACCATTCTGCCATAAAGAAGGATGAACTTCAGGCATTCATAGGTAAATGAATGCACTTTGAGACCATAATATTAAGTGAAATAAATCAGATACACAGCCTTAAATATCACATGGTTTCTGTTAATGAGAAATCCAAAATATAAATAAAGAGCAAAATAAAAGATAATAGGAAATAGGGAGATCTTTATCAAATGGAAAAGGGAATAAGAGATGGAGAGAGGAGGGAAGGAAAGGAAGAAGAATCAAAGAAAACAAAATGGAAATAGAGCTTTTTTAAATGGCAAGGAGACTAAGAGTTGGAAGGAACAAGGAAGGATGGAAGGAGGAGAGGATGAAAAATAGAATTAAGATGTGTTATATGCATGTACCAACTCCCCACGATAAATGTAATCATTATTCACTGCAAACATGTACCAATAAAAAAATAACCTTGCCAAACTATTGATAGGTAGAACACTCAAGTAAGAGTATTTAGAAATAGGCCCATTATTTGGACTCCGGAAATAGAGTATCAATCACAAACATATAGCAAGGATTGCAATATTATAAAAAAGGAAACCTCCACAGAAGGTAGGAAGAGGGCTGGTGAGATGGCTCAGCGGCGTAAGCGCCTGCCTTGCAAGCGCAAGGGCCCGAGTTCGACTCCCAGATCCCACATACGGAAAAGGGGCCGGTGATATCACTCAGCGGCACGGGTGCCTGTTGGCACGCGAGGTCCTGAGGTCGACCCCCCGGTACCCACAAAAAAAAAAAAAAAAAAAAAAAAAAAAAAAAAAAAAGAAGGTAGGAAGAAAATTCGTAACAATTTACATATAGGTACTTCATAAGAGCCCTTATCAATGAATATGCATATTCATTGATATGCAATGAATATGCATGAATATGCATATATGTTCATTGATGAACATATATGTTCATGTTATAAATGTATATAAAAGTTAATATTTAAAATTTTATAAGTGTACACACACACACATATATATATATATATATATATATATATATATATATATATACACACATATACATATAGACACAGAGAGAGAAGTCAGCAGCTCCTATCACAACTATAATCTCAGGAGAAAACAAGATCAGTTGTTAATCACCATGAGGGCTACATAATTTTCAATGTATTATCTTATAGATTATTTATTAGTTCATTAATCATTTCATTGCATTATCTCATTTTATTCAAATAACATTCTCTTTAGGTAGAAAGACAGATATCAATATTTACATCATAGATGATAAAATCAGAGGAGAGAGGTTAAAGAACATCTCCACTATTATATAACTAGCTTAGATGAGGAATCAGTTGCTAAAACCCAACGAGACTTTGTATCACTAGTGCCTAACATTTATTAAACCTTCAAGAAATGTCCACGATTAGTGTTACTGTCCTTGTTATGGCTTTTAGTTAAACCCCATTTTTTTATACTATGATTGGTATTATCATACTTATAATCATTATACATAATACATATTATATATATATATTATACTTATTATCTTTACCCTATCCTATTGTTTTCCTATAAGCAGTAATTATTTCTGGATGTGTTTATGTGTATGTGCAGCATATACAACGCAAAATTTTTTTAAAAATCTCCCATATATACTAAGGAACTTCCACTGAAACATCAGACATCTACCCAAGATAAACTGTCTAATGAGTGGCATAGCCAGTTGCATGACCAGGTGGCCTGGCTGCACGGTTCATGTTCTCAGTGTTGATATATATATATACCTACTATCTCTTAATATTAAAACTAGTATTAAGTGTACTATTTAAAGTATAATATTCAAAAGTGTAACATTTTAAATTATATTTATAATATAAATATAAGAAAAAGGTAAAACACTGCATTCTTTACAAACTAGATAATTCTTTGCCAATCTTGGTTCTCAATACTATGAATTTACAGAGAAAAAAAGAAGACAAAGTAGAATCCAAAAGTAGCTGGTTAAAATCCAAACTAGACCCCCATAAGAAAACTGTAGGAATTACAGGATGAAATGCAAAAGCGAGAGTGAACATGCACAAAGAACTTGTCAACATATGGGAGGATCTGAGTCCTCAGATAAAATCTGTGACTGTAGCTGAGTTTAGGAACTAACTAAGGACTATGAGGGTGCCTCACAGGTCACCTGCTTTCCCTCTGCTCCAAATATGCCCACAGAATTCCTGCATGAAATTCTGGTCAGTGTACCTCAACTTAGGAATGGAAACACCATGTCCTTTATGACCAACCCTATTTCCATAAGTCAGACACAGAAAGACAAGTATCAGATGTTTTCCCTCATATGTGAAAACTAAATAAACACATAAGACCTGAAAGTAGAAGACAGACTATTAGGGAAGGGGATATGGACAGGGAAAGAGGGAGAAAGGGGACCCTGGTGACCTCAGCACAGGAATGTGTCAGACAACATCTTTGATATTTACTTATGACAAAGCAGGTACATTCTGGCTTGGATGAAGTCACTTTTATCCTGACCACTTTATAACCCCCTTCCTCTAACCAAATTATGGGATCCACAGGTTGTTCTGCCACCCAAGACCACACTTCTGTCAGTAAATACCCACTAAATTACACTCTATGGAAACCTGGATCTGTCTGTCTCTTTCTTTGATCTCATGACACTTCAGGACCAGTTTTCATATACCAGGACTGGGTTTTTCTACAACACATATTATAGCCTTGTGTCTTATTTTATGAGAACAAGGTACGGGGAGCAGACATGAACTTCCTCACCTGTTACTCTCATCTCACTAGACTCTGCCACATCCTTATGCTGTTATCCTCAGGACAGGCCTCTGCTCTCCTGATCTGCCTCCCTCACTTCCTCTCCAGGAGCCAATAGACCATTACCTTACCCTGTGCCTCTGGCCTGCTTCACTGTCTCAGATACTATTTCTCCTAATCTCTGCAACTTCTCTAGAGGACACATCCCTTTCAGGACACTAGCAGCTAACCCTGGATCCTAGTACAGGAGTCACGGCGCCACCCCCATCCACACATTCCTTCAGCCATGGGCTTTCCTCATCATGTATAAAGGCTTGTCGCATAGTTCTTTCTCACTTTCATTGGGTTTTTAAAAAATTATCGTTTTATTCTTATTCAACAAAGACTCCTTGTATGATACAGGGCAGGGACAGGTCCTTTCAGGCTCTTTCACGCATCCTGTTTGGCCAGCCTTCTTCTCTAATGACAGGAATATTCCTCCACTGTGGCTCTCCACATCCACACCAGCTGGTTCTTGTCCCTGAGTCTTGGCTCTCACTCTTGCATTTGCAAGTGTTGCCCTGGCTAATCTCTCTCACCATACTCATAAAAGTAACCTGATGTGGTCGATACTTATTATTTCTCTCTTTAGATCATAAATTACTAAAGGACAGAACAGTGATCCACTTGTCTCTGTTGTCTGAGGCAGCACCTGAACACTGATCTACATTAACATTTGATAAGCCGAACAACAGATCTCTGTCAAGCAAAAGCAGTCATGTAAGTTGGTCATTACAAAATCCATGAACACTCAGCTTGGATAAACAATTTCAGGAATCAGCTACAGGACGTGAGACTTCAATAATTGCTTATCAGAATTGAAGAACTGTAATTCTTCCAGTTTTCCTTCCCAAGTAAACAAGAACTTTAAAATTAACATTTCAGATATTTGGGTTTCTTAAAAAAACAGGAAAAAAGTACTTTAAAAGATATAATTTAACCTTAAAAGTTTCTTCTTCTTTGCTGAATCTTCTGGAGTCCTAGAAAGCTTGGCTGTCTGTTTCTGGGGTGTGCACAAGATGGGTTCTGTTGATTTCACTCTTGGGTTGATCACTGTGTCCATTGTATCCAGTCCAAAATCCACATGGTATTTGTGAGGGGATTCTGGATCAATGAATAGGACATTCTCTGAGTCATCTTCTTTCTCACTATGTGATGAATACTCCAAAATTTCTGTAGAAATTGGCTGGGAAAATTAAGAGAAATATAATTAAATATTCTTTACTCAAGCCTATAGGTACCCAGACCTATTGTTCTAATTCATTATGACTGGCTGGTGAGATAGCTCAGTGGCATAAGTGCCTGCCTGGCAAGCGCGAGGTCCTCAGTTCAACTCCCGGAACCCACATATGAAAAAAAGGGCCAGTGATATCGCTCAGTGGCACGGGCGCCTGCTGGTGCGTGAGGTCCTGAGGTCGACTCCCGGTACCCACAAAAAAAAAAAAAATTGATTATGACTAAACTTCTTAAAATAGCTTCTTAATTACAGTATATGTAGCTTGGATCTGTTTTGACACAAAATCCAACAGTAACCAAGAATAAGGACAAGAGGTTAAACCAATTATAACTCAGGTATTATCTCACAGAATTTACTGAAATCAGTACAAATATATTTCTACCTTCTTTGGGAAAATAAAAGACATTTGCCACAAGTATATGTGGTCTCTAAAACTGAACTAATAACACTATCTGAAAGGCTGATAATTATCATTGTAATCTGACTCTTATTAGGAAAAAGTATTTCTTGGATTTTAAAATATAATGTGATCACTGGGTATGGTAGAGCATGCCTGTAATCCCAGCACTTGGGAGGCTGAGGCAGGAGGATCACCTTGAGTTCAAGGCCAGCCTGGGCTACATAGTGAGTTCAAGGTCAGCCTCAACTACATAGTAAGACCCTGCCTCCAAAAAATAAAAATAAAAATAAAATAAAATAAAAAAATATATATATGAACTAAAATATTCACTATTTGTTATAAATCAAGTATTTAAAAATTGCCTTTTCCAGTGTAAACCACTTAATTTACCAAAGACATCTCCAAGAGTAAAGATGAAAATTTGACTTTTTAAGCACAATTCCAAAATAACAGTTTTCAGAGTCTAGTTATAAATTGCTAACATGAACAAGAATTATTCAAGAATATGACTCACTGTCTCCTCCTAACATTTCCTAAAATGTTTTCTTTCTCCTCCTCAAATTTCTGAACTTCCAAATGGATTATGAGACAGCAATGGTATCCATTAGGCCAATCCTGCAGAGGAAAATCAAAACCTCCTTTCTGATGTTTTCTGTCTTTGCCCAGTCATGTTACTAAACTACGCATGAAAGGATTTCATATTCCTAACACTTGGTTTTACAGGTTAGCCCCATGTTGTTCTAATGTCAGCAACAATTCATCCTTTGATATTCTAATTTTCTAATGCATTAGCAGCTTCATCTAATTTACTACTTAAACCAAATTGTAAACCCTAAATCACACCCTTAGTTGAAGGATAGTCTAGTCCCAATCAATTTATAATGCAAGTATGAGCTCCCTCAGAGGAAGCTCCATCTATTTTGATGGACTACCATTGACTGTGTTTCTGGTCATGGAGCAGGCACTTGGGCGAAGACAGTGAAGAGGATACAAAGGCTTCTGTGTGGGTACCTGGGTGTGTGTACACATTGCTGTTGAGGGCAGCATTAGAGTTTTCATCATTTGATCATCTATGTAAATAAAGGTTTATCACATTTAGCCTTTTCTAAGGATTATATAGTCAAGTCCTTTTTTAAAAGACACTATCCATCCCCACACCTCCTCAAACCCATTACTTGGGTAGTTACTTGCTATTAAGCACATTTATAATAATAAAAAAAGGAAATGAAAAAAATTTCTAAAGTAAATGGTGGGAACTTACCTGTAAACATTTAAAGGATTACTGGTAATTAATCATGGGGACAGGGCCGGTGAGATGGCTCAGCGGCGTAAGCGCCTGCCTTGCAAGCGCGAGGGCCCGAGTTCGACTCCCGGATCCCACATACAGAAAAGGGGCCGGTGATATCGCTCAGCGGCACGGGTGCCTGTTGGCGCGCGAGGTCCTGAGGTCGACCCCCCGGTACCCACAAAAAAAAAAAAAAAAAAAAAAAAAAAAAAGATATGGGGACAGGGGAAGCCAAACCTAAACAGTTATAAAACACCGTGGTTGGATTCCAATAGAAGTATTATGTGGGCTCCAAAAACACATGAGAAAAACAACAAAGCAAGGTAGGTAACACACATAAGGGAAGTTGAAGAAAAGAGTGGAAATGTTAGGAAAGGTTTGCTTCCCAGTATCTGCCACCCAAAGCTGAATGCTAAGTGTGAGTTGATAAGGCAGAGAAGGGAGGAAGCACATTCCAGGGAGAAAGAATAGCATGACCAGGGAGAACAGAAGATACACAGGAAAATCTACAAGACGTGCTAAGAGGTAAGGCTGTCAAAGGGCCTTGTAGAATATGGAACAGCATCTGGCTGTATTCTAAGGCAGGAGGTGCCACTGGCAGTTTTAAATGGGGGCGAACAACATCAGATGCTAATGTGGAATGATCATTCGGAAGACTAAACTACTGGAGGAGGTGATCCATGCCAGCAGGTTAGCAAGGCAGGTAGCTAGAAGGCTTTTCTATATTCAGAGCCAGACGTAAAGAGTATCTCAGTGGGACAGAGATAGAGCGTTGGGAACCGTAAGAAAAGAAACAGTGCACAAAGGCAAGTGAGGTGGAGAAGACTGCCCATGGAAAGTATATAGAAGTCAGAAGAGAAAGGCTAAATGGGAACATTGGGAATATCATCAATATTTAAGCAGTCGTCAAGCGAGAAAAGGCAGAAAAATGATTCGACTTGACAAAAGAGAGATTTGTACAGAAATATGATAACAAAACTATATTCCTGGTAAGGACATGCTTTGAAGAATGGTAGGTGAATGATAATCTATGAAAATCAATTTTAAACATGTGGTTTAGGCTGTCACTAATGAGAAGAAGTGATTAGCTATTTCTCATATATTATATAAGAATATACTGAATGTGTAGTACCCACATAGTATCTTAGCTCATATAGGTAATACAAAGAAATCTTCAGGCTCATCCTTGCTCTAGTATACTATAGTCAATTTAAAAACTGGGGGTAGAGGACCAACTGAAACTACAAAGCAATTTATAGACAATTCCCTCCAAAAATGTGCATATAACAGAAGAACGAAGAAGAAAGATCACTTGAGACAGTAGTAGCCTAGACTGTCTTTCCCAGTAAAACCGATCCTGATACTATCCCAGCCTTGGTCCTACCCTTTACTATCAGGCAACATTAGGCAAGTGGCTTAACTTCCCATGCCTTTGTTTCATCATTTTCAAATTGAAGATGTAATATCTAATATAGTAAGCACTTCGTAAATGTTAGCCATTCTTTTTAGTCCCATGGTAATTTAACCATATATTTTAGCTTTACATTTTATATTTTTAAGCGTTATATTTATATTTCTGTAAAAAAAAATTTTTTTTTTCTTAAGAGGGCTTCTATATAAAGGTCAGTGAGGAACACAATAAATAATGTCTGCAGCAGATAATCAAAAAGACACTGTCTTGGGGCCAGTGAGATGGCTCAGAGCATAAGCGCCTGCCTGGCAAGCGCAAGGGCCCGAGTTCGACTCCCGGAACCCACATACGAAAAAAGGGCCAGTGATATCGCTCAGCGACATGGGCGCCTGCTGGCGTGCGAGGTCCTGAGGTCGACCCCCCGGTACCCACAAAAAAAAAAAAAAAAAAAAAAAAAAAGACACTGTCTTAACCAGCCAAGCAAAGCACGTATGCATCACGTGGTCTTTTTAAAAAAAAACCAAGGTATAATGAGTACCTTTGAGAAAAGACAAGTAGAAGCCAACTCCCCTCAAGCCCATCAACCCAGATGAAGGTGGAGGAACTCTCCATGAATGGACAGACAGGACCTTACAGACTTACTGGATACCAGCTGTCCTGGACTAAGCCTGACTTTGAAGAGCATGTTCTTTTGAAAAAGGAGAGTATGCATGTGTGTGCACAGATGTGTGTATGCCAAGGAGCGTGGAAAGGAAATAAAGATACATCAAGGATGTCTACAGATTCATATGCTCAAGCTTCTATTTTACCCCTATATTAAAGAATCAGATTAATGTGAAATAAAGGGCCATGAGTTTTTGGACAAGAAACACTTTTTTATGGCACTGGCAATTGAATCCTATGCCTATTCTCCTCCTTCTTGGCACAAATTCCCACCTTACTGTAGTTCCTTTATCTTCTTTCCTAGATAGTACTTTGGAGTCTAATTATGCTGCTTTTATTTATCTATTTCAGTGTTGGGAGACACAGGGTTTTACAAATTTCCACATTACAACAGTACTGTAGAACAGTGGTCCCCAACCTTTTTGGCACCAAGCACTGACTTCATAGAAGAGAATTTATTTGGGTGACAGGGGTAGAGGGGCGGTTTGGGGATTAGATTTTCATGAGGAGTATGCAGCCCAGATCCCTTGTATGCACAGTTCACAGGAGGATTCATGATCCCATGGGACTCTAATGTCACTACTGTTCTGACAGGAGGTGGAATGCAGGCAGGAATGCGAGCCGTGAGGAGCGGCTGTAAACACAGGTGAAGCTTAGCTCACCAGCCTACTGCTCACCTCCTGGTGTGAGTTCCAGTTACAAACTAGTACTGGTCCTTGGCCCAGGGATTGAGGACCCCTGCTGTAGCACATGTGAACTGTGCTTGTTTCACTAAGCAACATATGCCAGCTTCGCTGTGATGTGTACCAACCCAGTTGCTTACTGGATAGTTCTTTCTCAACTTAACCAGCAATTGTGAGATGGCTCTGAAGAGCCACTGTCCTGAGAGACACACATACCGACTAGTAGTATGTGAAACCTATGACACACAATCAGCCTTACTATTTTCAGGCTTCTAAATTTTTATCTGATGGATGTGAAATGGTATTTCTCTCATTTGCATGTCCCTGATAATTCATAGGGTTGACCATCTTCACATTTGTTTATCAGCTCTTCCTATTTCTTCTCCAGTGAACAGCCTGTTCATGTATCCTGTCCTACTTCTCTATTAGGTGAGACAATGAGTTTTTTAATTACCTGGATCTATGTGTTACTTAGACAGACAGAGGTTTGTCAGAAAATTGTTACTTTAAAAGTGACAGAGGAAAAATCTAATACAAAACATGGATATTTGTCTAGTACCTTAAGAAAATTCTTCTAACCACTGTTATTCTTGGTAAGTTGCTTACTGTTACACAGCAATATTGTGTACTTGAAAAAAATTTTGGTTGGAAAATTTATTCCTTAGTCAATAATCTTTATTAACAAGTGAAGTGCTTTGTATAAATGATAAACTTAAATACCAATGAAGATTTAAATAATTTTCTTTTAAAACACTTATATTTTCCAATATTTTCCCCACTATCTTCAAAAAGCTAACCAACTAGTGTGCTCTTAAAACTTTCACAAAAGATTATTTTCTTCATGCTTAAAGCCTAGTTATAGAAATCATATAGAAGAATAAGGATTTTTTTTTTTTTTTTTTTTTTTGTACCAGGAATCAAACACAGAACCTTGCACTTGCCAGGCAGGCACTTGTGCCACTGAGCTCTATCCCTGGCCCAGGATCTTTCATAGCAGAAAAACTACAGTGTTCATAGAACAAAAATGTTTGCTAATGTTCATAATATAATATTTACTAATGTTTATAATACAATTATTACTAATAGAATTCTTTTTTTTCCTGCCCTAAGGAGCTTCAGAATGAGTAATCTTCTAAATTAGTAACTAAATGACACAACTGACAGGACTAAGATACAAGCAAGGAGTAGTTCCTCTGAAACCACCAAAGACAATTACCTGGTAATCTTCCCAGGACAACCTATCCTTGATCATTGCTTACAATTTACCAGAACCAACCACACAATCCATGGAGGGATAGCCTTCTACCTCCAAGTGGCCACAGGGGCCTCCTAATTATGCAGCTATGTAGCTACTCTGGGATTGAGGCTGCTTTACCTAAGGTAGATAACTGACCGAAGCCGAGCCAATCAGATTCTTTTCCTCCAGATTTTGAATTGAGGGATATATATATATATGGGAAGTAGAAGCCAAACCACACTAATGACAATTCTCTAGATGACAACTTCATTAGCTCCTACTGGTAAGTTGCCTGGGGCTGCACTGAGGCTCAATTCATCTTTCACCTTTATTTTAGATTCTTCAATATACATAGTATTGTTCCAATAACTTTCTCTTAAAACAAGCAGGCTAGGGATGGTAAGATAGCTCAGCGGCCTAAGTGCCTGCCCGGCAAGCGCGAGGGCCCAAGTTCGACTCCCGGAACCCACATATGAGAAAAGGGCCAGTGATATCGCTCAGCGGCACGGGAGCCTGCTGGTGTGCAAGGTCCTGAGGTCAACCCCCGGTACCCACAAAAAAAAAAAAAAAAAAAAAAAAAACCAAGCAGGCTAAATATCTGCTTAAATATCTCCAAATAGAGAAAATATTCCCTCAAACAAGTATATTTATTCAGTACACACCATGTGTAAGGTGTTATACAAGACAGAAAATTTAATAAGATACCAATCACTAGGAGCTTAAAATAAAATAAAGAAGATAATATATGCATGGGTCACATGAAGTGTTCCACAAGGACAGAATGAAACTCTTATTTCTGGCTTATCAGAGACCAGCAGACACATAGAAAGGGTTGACACACACTGAAAAAGGCCTCAGAAGACTGAAAAAATTCTTAGCTGAAGATACAAAAGGAGGAAAGAAAGCACATAAAGGACAATGGATACTTGTGACATAGAGACAGGTCCAGAGGAGTGAAAGTTTAAAATTCATATTGGGAAGCAAGAGACACTAACATGAACAGCATAATCTGTAGGTTGGGTGAGGAACAAGCTGTGAAGAATCTTAAGAATTTAGATATCCTCTGAAGAAAGCTGCTGATCATTTCTGACTAGGTCAGGAAGATAAACTCAAAGTATTTAAGAAGACTGTTCTGAAAGGCTACATTAAGGTGGATTTTAAGGGAAATATTAGCATAGGGAAGATTCATACAAAGTTATTGCAAATATATATACATATTTTTCTACTTTTTAGTTTTTCAACTGCTTTCAAATGATGTAATTCACATACTGACTAATATCTCAATTCAAGAAGTTCAAAATTAAACTCTTTTTTTGTGTGTGTGTGTGGGTGTGTGTGGGTACTGGGGGTCGACCTCAGGACCTTGCGTGCCAGTACACGCCCATGCCGCTGAGCGGTATCACCGGCCCTTTTTCCATATGTGGGCTCCGGGAGTCGAACTCGGGACCTCACTCTTGCCAGGCAGGTGCTTACGCTGCTGAGCCATCTCACCAGCCCTAAACTCTTAATATATTCCCCAAAACTAATTGTTTGCCCCACTATGCCCTATATTAGTAACATCACGTTCCACCCAGATGCTCAAGTCAGAAATCCAAACCTCATCAATTCATCAGTAAACTCTACCTCTACTAACTCAGAGGTGCCCCTTCTCCGCATCCTATCCACCAGCCAGCACCATGACAGTAACGTTCCCAAGCTTGATTCTGCTTCTACTCTGCCTATCCCACCCTTGAGCCATCCTTCATACTACAATCAGAGTAACCTTTCACTATAAATCAGATTATTACATCCTTCAGATTACATAAATGACATCCTGGGGTACTCCTGGGTCTGTCCATCTCCAGGGTATTTCTCATATACATGAATACTTTTTTATTCCAAGTAGAACTGCCACTGTTAAACTTAAAGGATTTTCCCTAAGCTTGTTTTTCTCAAGGAAAATCCTAAAAAAGAAAAATGAAGGCAATTACTCCTACCAGAAAATTTCTTTGTACCAACACCAGAATGGACAAATCAATGAAACAGAACTGGGAACCCAGAAATAGACCCAAACACAAACAAGACACATAAAAATTATTGAAAACATAAATGGGCCATAGAAACCTACTTGGAAACAACTATGTATCTGGAGAGAAAAATGTTAGATTCTCACTATTTATACCAAAACAAATTCCCAAAGAATCAAAAACTCAAAATAGTTTTATAAAGAGCTAAAACAAAATATGAATGCATTTAAAAAATAATCCTGAACTGGAAAAAAAGCCTTTCCACTGTGACATAAAACCCAAAGTATGAGCCGGGTGTGGTGGTGCATGTCTGTAAACCCAGCACTCGGGAGGCTGAGGCAGGAGGATCACTGCAAGTTTGAGGTCAGTCTGGGCTACAAAGTGAGTTCAAGGCCAGCCTGAACTGCATAGTGAAACCCTGTCTCAAAAAGACCAAAAAAAAAAAGAATCCTAGCCTGGCATGGTGGCACATGCCTCTAATCCCAGCACTTGTGAGGCTGAGGCCGGAGCATTGCTGTGAGTTCGAGGCTAGCCTGGGCTACTAGTGAGTTCAAGGCCAGCAGGAACATAGCAAGACCCTGTCTAAAAAAAAAAAAAAAAGAATCCAGACATTCAGCTCCCAAAAGAGGAAATGAAATAATAACGGAGGAGAAACTAAAAAGAGAGCAAGAGGCTGGTAGGAAGCTAGCTACGGCATAGGAGAGGACACATTATTCCAAGCTAAGTAAATAGGGATGTTTGTTCTCATTTCAAAATAAGTAGAGCAAAAAATACAGAAACATTTCTTGAGCCATATAGATAACCACAAATATATCAACGACTTATGTCACCTATGGAATATTTTAGCAAAGGGCCTAATCTCAATAGTCTTCAGGTCCAGGGAGTTGAGGTATAAAAGGGAGATGGGAGGAGGGAAAAGCAGGAGCGCTGATGACAAACCAAATGTCTTCTCATGTGCAGCTGCTACTCACAGCTGGCCAACCCCTGCAACATCGTAGCAAAATTTCCAATAACTACCACATTTTCTTATATTTCAAGAGAAGGTAGAGGATTCTGAATTTTAAATGAACTCTCTTGATTTAAAAATGTTTGCCCTTCGGGGAAAAAATTTTTTTTTTTTTTTTTTTTTTTGGAGACAGGGTCTTGCTACGTAGCCCAGGCTGGCTTCAAATTCACAGCAATCCTCCTGCCTCAGCCTCCTGAATGCTGGGATTACAGGCATATGCACCATGCTCAGCTCTAAAATTTATAAGCACAACCTGTAGATACCAGTTTCAATCTAAATCATAGTTAAGTGTAAAAAACAAACAAACTGTGTTTGAATAACATTTCCCTTTTTCTGCAATGCTAGCCTTGTTTCATTAGTCTTGAGTTATATAGAAGCTTTTTAAAATTTTTTATTTTAATTTGAAAATTACACAAAATCAGAAGCAGTAAAGCTATGCTCTTTTCTCAAAAGCTAACAAAAGGTCTGGCTAGAAAGGTTAGAGGCGAGCCTGGTGCCATACTCCTGTAATCCCAGCACTCTAAGAGGCTAAGGAAGGAAATCGCAAGTTCATGCCCAGCCTAGGCAACTGATGAGACTTAACAAGACCCTGTCTCAAAATAAAAAATAAAAAATAAAAGGGCTGAGGATGTAGCTCAGTGAGAAGCCACTGTATTCAATCCCCAGTACCAGAAACAAAGGTTAGGAAGTAGTTTTATCAGAAACACTGATGGTTTTTGCTTTATGGTAGAGTAGCGAATTCTTAAAACTGAATGTTAAAACTCTCATTCGCTGAATCATTCGATGACATGACAAAGTAGTCATACGCATTCAGTGAGGGAAAAATGGAATCTGTGACAAACAGACATCATTGCTGTGTTGATATTTCTCTACCTGTCCAGTTTTAGACTTTAGTAAATGCCCCACCAAAATAATAAGTTGGGAAAATTAAATGACAAATCAAAACATGAATATTTTTTACTAATACTATCTTAAAATTCGTCACAACAACACATCACAAAAGATGAACAGACTACTTCGAATTTCTTTCAGTGAGTAAGAAAAATGGAAGCAAATAGTCCAAATGGAAAGCCCAAGCCTCTTTTCTATGAATTATAAAATATAAGCAGTATAATCATAAAAATGAAGTTTCACTTATAAAAACTGATGATTTTCTAAAGTTTCCTTGTAACTAAATACAAGTGTGAGTATGTCTTTATAGAGACAGCATATGTCTCCTCTTATGTAAAGAGAAATCAATAGACCTATCAGCAGTGGGCACTATGCTCTAAATATATATTCTTGGGGGCTGGTGAGATAGCTCAGCGGCATAAGTGCCTGCCTGGCAAGCGCGAGGTCCTGAGTTCGACTCCCGGAACCCACATACGAGAAAAGGGCCAGTGATATCGCTCAGTGGCATGGGCACCTGCTGGCACATGAGGTCCTGAGTTTGACCCCCGGTACTCACAAAAAAAAAAAAAAAAAAAAAAAAAAATATATATATATATATATATATATATATGTATATATATATATGTGTGTGTATATATATATATATATATATATATTCTTGGAATAACAGTGAATTTGGGCAAATTCATCCATACCCATTCATGAGGCTTCCCCATGCCAGTGGTCTACATTCTAACTCATTACTGTTCCCAACCCCGCTGATGAAATGCTTTAGCAAATTAAGTTAATATAACATCTTAATGTACCAAAAGTAATTCAGCACATTGATAAGTGCTGATTCATTTCTAGCCCACACTTTAATTATTATTCTAAAACAGTTCAATAGCCAAACAGTACTAATGAAAATACTTCAGAGAAAGAGTTCAAGAGATATACTAGGAGAGGTCGAAGTTCATGATGGCAGGGATAGTGGTGCTACTAACTGAAATAGGAGACACATTCAGGAGTAAAGAAGGAGAAAGAAGGTATGAAAGGAGGTACTATTTGAAGTTTTCAATGTTCACATGTTCAGTATACAGACACAGGGCACCTGGCTGGAGGCTGGAAATGCAGCTGCTTGGCAAAGAGGCCACTGGAGAATAAAGGATTCCTGTGAGACCACGCTCCCATCCCCACCCCTCTGCAGCATCTAACTGATTCCCGGACCCCCTAACAGTTAAGGTGCATTTCTGTGACTCTGATCTCATCATGACCTCCTGTGGGCTGTACGCTGAGTCACAACAACTCCACACCTTCCATTCCTTTTGGGGATTCTTCATTTTAATATTCTTCAGTTCTACACAGGCAAAATGATTTTTAAATGCCCATTTTGGGCTAACGTATGAAACTTTGGGTGGCAAGCAAGGGTAAAATGAGAAATGCATGCATATACTTATATGAGCTGAGCAGAAAAAACAAAAAATAAAAAATCCTACAAGTCTCTAAACAGGTAGATAGTCAACAGTATCATCTTTTTTTTTGGAGACGGGGTCTTGCTATGCAGTTCAGGCTGGTCTTGAAGTCACTAAGTATCCCAGGCTGGCCTTGAATTCACAGCAATCCTCCTGCCTCAGCCTTCCAAATGTTGGAATTACAGGTGTGCACCACCATGCCCAGCTATCGCTTTTCTTTAAAAACTAAAATTTTAAATAACTATCATAAACTTCAAATTTAAAAATTAATAAATTAACATAATATGCTATGCAATTCAGCTGATATTTTTTAAACTACTATTACTTCCTGTACTCCTATCTACAAATTTCTTTAAAAAATGTACAGAAAGGGCCGGTGAGATGGCTCAGTGGCATAAGCGCCTGCCTGGTAAGCGCGAGGGCCCGAGTTCGACTCCCAGAACCCACATACGAAAAAAGGGCCGGTGATATCGCTCAGCGGCACAGGCGCCTGCTGGCACGCGAGATCCTGAGGTCGATCTCCGGTACCCACAAAAAAAAAAAAAATGTGCAGAAAGATTCTTGAAAGTGATCTCCCTAAATACTGGAAGAGCTACCCCCAAACTGAAATGCCTCAATTCTCATTAAGAGAATCAAACCAAATCTTAATCTAAATCCATGTATGAAAGTCTACACATGGAGGATTGTCCTAGATGAAAAGCTGTGTTTACTCACACACTCAGGAAGAAGTCTGAGTCTAATTACACGATGAAGCAGTAACCTCAGTGGTAAAGCTGTCTCAATAACAAAGGAAACAAATTAGTCAGATGAAACACTGCTCTTTAATGTTCAGAAATTAAAGGTTTTAACTCTAAAATTTATAGAAAGGTCACACTAGGAGCAACAGTGAATATCACTAATAAGTAATCACCTCTATTTGTAGCCAAATGCTTACCTAGCTGGTTAAAAAAATAAAAATAAATAAAAAATAAAAAATAAAAAAAGGAGAGGAAGAAGAAGAGACGAATAGAAGAGGATAGAATCTAAATTAAAATTATTCCTCAAGATAATCAATTATAAGACAGAAAATTGCTCACTTAACTCCTGTTCCAAGCAAAAACAAAAGTCTCAAGTCTTTGGCCTCAGCCAACTCAAGAAGGTATGCCGGGAGGCTCTACGAGTACTCCTTGTGTGACTGGTGCTGTGTGGGCAGGTGCTAGCTGTGCCCCGACTTGAAGGCCAGGCAGGTTCCCCACACACCACATCCTGTCATGTGCTGATTTCTGCTCTCTGAGGCTTCCCACCCAATTGTTGACCAGGCCCAGACCTGCCCTTGTAGGATATTATGAGATCGCCCAGCAGTGCTATGTTAAATTCACTCTGTTTATCCTAGGTTCAGCCACTCTTTCTTAAAGTCACACTACAAACGAGTGAGGGGAATGAAAGACAACTGATGGCTCACATACTAACATAATTAGTTATCAGATGCCTTCATTTCCACTCTCAATTCTAAAATGGGACTTAATTAATTGGGTGCCTACTCTGCACCAGGAACAATTCTGGGTCCAGTGCATGTGGGAGGAGAGATCAAAGTCCTTATCGATGTGGTATTTACTTTCTAATAGAATTGTAGCACACACCTTCATTAGTAAGGACTGGTCTCTAGCTAGTGAGTAAAGAACTTCACTGGCTGGGTGAAAAAAGGACAACAAAACAACCAAAAATGGAGATTATACCAGACTTCCCAACTGCTAACATAAGTTTATGTTCTGATGGGACTAAAATTAATAAAATAAACACAAAGCCAGACAACAGAAAAGCTTAAGTTACTGATAAAATATACGTCACTGTTACATGGTGTGCTTTTGTGCCTGAAACTTTATCCATGAAAATCAGAGCCAACTAGTGAGGGAGAAAACAAAAGCTATAGGTTTTCTCACACATTCAAGAAACAAAAAATCTTTTCTAAGGTAAACAGGTTTAACAAGCTACACCCAGTTACACCTCTGTAAACCACTTGGCTTGCCTTCTTCAAACCAAATATGTGTTTCTAACCTCAAACTGAAGTACAATGGGAACAAAAACTCAAATTCCATCGAGGTGAGTTTACGAAAGTACCACTCCTCCTCCTTCTCCATCCAAGGCACTCACTGTAAGGAGCCCAGGGAAAAACTAAGAAACACAGTGAAAAGGCACACCTGAAGAGAAAATGAAGTGGTAAGAAATAACAATGCCAAAGGAAGCAACCTGCTGGGTCAAAGCTCATCAAGCAGTAGTTAAAAGGAAAGAAGGGCAGAGTGCCTAATGCCAGGAGGACTCTAGGGCATACACAGTAGGCTTCCTGCCTGCCATTATGGTCCCTCATCTCTGAGGTCCTTGCACATCGAGTCAACAGTGGTCACAGATGAACAGAAAGAATACACTCCCTTTTCCAAGAAAAATAGTGTACAGCTGTGGAATTTTAATACAACCATGATATAATCTTTGTGATCATACTGTGTTTCAAAACACACTCAGTGAGACACAGTCCTGAGCCAATCTCAAAAGATGCCTCTTGTCAGCCCTAGGCAAGGACAGCAGATGCCCTCAGTCTGATGGAGGCTGAGGGTCTTCTGACTCAGACCTACACTCAACACTTGGGTAGAGAACCAAAGCTGACTTCATGTTTTAAAAATAAATCTAGTCATTTATGCAGATAAATCAGAGGCAAGACACAAGCTATTTCTGGTTACAGTGAGGCTTTGTTTGTATAAAATGAATAAATGAGGAAAGGGAAAAAATGAAAGAATTAAGAGATGAGCCCTGAGAAGGGAATGGAGCCAGATGGGTGCCTTAAGAAAACAAAGGCAATAAACAGTAGCAAAAGCAGTGAAAAGCTATTATACAGCCTTAAGCTCTGCCCCCTTGGGGTACTCCTCCACACACCAGCCCTGTTAAGAGATATTAAGGAGATAAGAAGCTCCCCTGTCATACCAGTTTGAATAAGCTCAGCTAATAAAGTTAAAGGGGTTTCTTTTTCTTTTGTTAGTGCATATTAGTAATGCAGAACAGTGAATGATGAGGTTCATTTTGGGAAACTGGTACACGCATTTAACATATCATGATAATTTTCAATCCTATTACCCCTCCTTCCTAACCACCTCCCTTATCCCCTTACCCATCTCCAAAAGATTACTTTCTAGTTTCCAGTCATCTCCTTTATTATTTTTAGGTTTCTCACATAAAAGAAAACATGTCATAGTTAACTTTCTGAGTCTGTCTTATTTTGCTTTAGCATGATAGTTTCCAGTTCTGTCCATTTTCCTGCAAACGACATGATTTCATTCTTTATGGCTGAGTAATGCTCCATTTTACTTTACCAATTTATATTCTTTACCAATTCATCTGTTGATGGGCATCTCTAGGCCATTTCTACAGCTTAGCTATTGTGAATTATACCACTATAAACATGGGTACGCACGTATCACTATAGTATGATGTCTTTAATTCTTCTGGGAATATACCCAGGAGTGGTACAGCTGAAACAAATGGTACTTCTATTTTCAGTTCCTTGAGGAATCTCCATACTGCTTCCTAGCTGTACTTGTTTATACTGTCACCAACACTGCAGGTGAGTTTCTTTTCCCCGCCTTGAATTCTCTCTATCCATTGTTTTTTGTATTCTTGATGATAGCTATTCTGACTGTGGTGAGATGAAATTTGAAAGTTTTGACTTGATTTCCCTAATGGCTAAAGATGTCAAACACTTTTTCATATACTTATCAGCCATTTCTGTTTCTTCTTTTACAAAGTGTCTATTCAGTTCACTTGCTCATTTTTTGATTGGATTGTTTTGGGGGGTTAATTTTTTGTTCTTTATATATTCTAGATACTGATACTCTATCAAAGTAGCACACCCATTCTGTAAATTATGTCTTCACTCTGCTTTTTCCTTTGCTATGCAGAAGCTTTCTAATTTGATGTAATCCCATTTATTGATTCCTGATAGTATTCCCTGTGCTATTGGAGTCCTAGTCAGGAAATCTTTCCCTTGCCTATGGTTTCAAGTGTTTCCCCTATGTTATCTTACAGCAATTTCAAACTTTCTGGCTTTATATCTGGGTCTTTGACATATTTTGATTTGATTTTAGTACAGGGTGAGAGATAAGGATCTAGTTTCAATACTTTGCCTGTGGATAGCCAGCTTTCCTAGCAGTTAAAGAGGCTGGGCCCCTCTGTCAAAAGGGTCCCTCTGTCAAAAATCAAATGGCTGTAAATTCACAGTTTTCTTTCTGTGTCTTCTGTTGTATACCATTAATATACATGTCTGTTTTTGTGCCACTATCATGTTGTTTCTTGCTACTATAGCTTTGTAGTACAACTTGGTATGTGGTATTGTTATGCTTCCAGCACTGCTTTGGCTATTCTGGCTCTTTTATGTTTCCATAAGAATTTTAGGATTGGTTTTTTCTAGTTCTGTGGAGAATGTTGTTGGTATTCTAATAGAGATTACATTGAATCTGTAGATTACTTTTGATAATACTGCCATTTTCATTATAGTAGTTCTTTTGATCCAAAGCAAGAGCTGCCTTTCCATTTTCTAATGTCTTCTTCGATTTCTTTCTTCAGTATTCTATAACTTCATTGTAGGGGTCTTTCACCTCTTTGGTTTGGTTTATTCCTAAGTATTTTTTTAAGCTATTATGAATGGAATTGTTTTCCTGATTTTTTTTTCTCAGTGGGTTCATTACTGATGTACAAGAAACCCATTGATTTCTGTGTGCTGATTTTGTGTCTTCAATAGATTTCTTTATAGTAAGATTTCTTAGATGCCTGCTCATGTGTAATTATTACCTCTACAAGGAGTCTGATTTCCTAAACTCACATGACCAGAATTTAACCAGTTTTTTATAAGAATTTCATGGGATGGAATCTTCTAAAAATGTTCATATTTTAATTATTTGAATTAAAATTCCTTGGAAGTGAATTTTAAGTCATTTCTTCTACTTCTATCTTCTTAAACATCACTTGCTGGATTGAATATTCTCTTGACGGCTCAGTTATACTTGTGCGGAGCTATTACTATAGTGTTTGAGGTAATGTGGTTTGGCACATGCCAGATGGGTTTTCTTCTCTCTGTCTGCAAGGTGCTGGGTGCCCCACTGCTATGATGTCCCAGTTCAGCTACTAACAGTTTTTCTTACTGACTGCCAAAAATCACAAAGCTTCTTATTTGTCTTGGGCTTACACACCAGGAAACAGGAAGGCTCATGTAAAATATCAAGATAGAGTGGTAACATACAGTTCCTGTTCTTTAGATACTGACATTTGGCTACTTGTCGACAATTAAGTCGAGCCACTAAGAACCCAAAACACTCATCTGTAAAGCAAACAGCAATTATTTCAGAGGCCCAGGGCCCTCTTCCAGATACATGGTTGCCCCAAAGCCATGACAGGCCTTCTAGCAAGTGATACCTCACCATCTTATATGTACATGAAGGTGCTTCTTGAAATAATCTAACTTAATCAAAATAATCCTGATGAAGTTACTTTAAGGTAAAAGGCAAATGCTATAAACTTAAATAGAGGTTAAATTATTTATATGTAGTTATCCAAAGTCACACAACAAATTAAGACAATAATCTCAGAAATCCCCACATCCACTAGCATCCTACACACATCATATCAGACTCTATATTGGGAGCCAAAAGAATAAAGGGAAATATATATACATGTACATACATATATGTATATATCTTTTAACTTTAAGAGCTACAATTATAAGAAAAGTCAAAATGAATTGTCTCTAAAGAAAAAAGTTGTCCTATGTATTCTTCCATAACCAGGAGGTTCAATAAAGGTGATACAACAAGGACTTTAATATTAAGGAATTTAAAAGGTATAATGTGTGATAGGGCTTATTTCATTGTTATTTCAATAACTAAAAGATAATGTTTAATATGCTGTTGAGAATTTTATTGGTCACAATGAGCTAAAACATATTATGGAGATAAGGCATCACTGAAAATGATTACTCTTTGATATTCAAAGTGGGTGGGAAGGTTACTATTTGGAGGGACAGTTCCCCTCCATAAGGACATCAGGTACATCTCCTTCAGGGATTTCCTCTTTTGTCTCTTAGCTTCAGGGTCAATTTTGACAAAAAATCTGCCTAATATCACTTGTTTTTTCCTGCACTACATAACCCTCTGGAAATGAGGAACCACATTATCATTCATCAGATTCAACACTCTGTTCATTACAGTTATATTGGAGTTGTGCTTCTCAAAGAAATCCCTGCACTCATTCCATTTTCCATAATGGATTTTATCACTTCACTGGTAACCTCCTCCCTTTCTTCCTCTTCCTCAATGGAATGCTCCTCAACAAGCAGCTCACTCTGGAGCTCACCAAGCTCTTCCATAGTCAGCTCCTCCTTACGGTCCTCAACAAGCTACTCTATGGCTGCACCATTGATATCCAGATCCTTAGTCTTCCCCACAGACACAATCTCCTCCACTACCTGTGCATCAGACTCTTTAAAGTCACGTTCAGTGACACATTCTGGCCACAGTTTCCTCCAGACTGAGTTAAGGTCCGGTACGTGACATCTTCCCAGGCTTCGTCAGTGAGGTTGATGCAGTGGAAGACACTGAAATGTTTCTTCCAGAACTCTTTCAGTCAAGGATGTCTCTTCAGTGACATTAAAACACCTGGTGAAGAGTGCCTTTGTGTACAGCTTTTTGAAGTTGCAAATCATTTGCTGGTCCATGGGCTGCAAAAGAGGTGTCTTGTTGCAGGGAGGAACTTGGCTTTTATGAAGTCATAGTCAGTGTCCATATCATCCACCAAGGCTAGAAGGCATGCCAGGGCATTGTCCATTAGAAGAAGGCACCTTTCAGGCAGTTGGCTGTCAGAAAGACATTTCTTTTTTTTTTTTTTTTGTGGGTACCGGGCGCCCGTGCCACTGAGTGATATCACCAGCCCTTTTCTCATATGTGGGTTCCGGGAGTCAAACTCGGGCCCTCACACTTGCCAGGCAGGCGCTTACGCCGCTGAGCCATCTCACCGGCCCCAGAAAGACATTTCTTAACAGTGGGTGCAAACACCTTGTCAGTCATTCCATGAACAACTGCCTTGTGACCCAAGCTTTCGCAGTGGCCCTCCACATGACAGGCAGTCTGGCCCTGTTCACATTCTGCTCCTTGAATTGTCCAAAGGGTCCCAGAATGGTAGACCCACTGTGGCTTGATCTTCAGATCAGTGCTTGCATTCCCACACAGCAAAAGGGTCAATCTGTCCTTCATAGTTTTGTGCCCCAGCAGTGCCTTTTCCTCCTGTGTGATATAGGTTCTGTTTAGCATCTTATTGCAACAGAGCCCTGTTTTATTGCAGTTGAACACCTGTTGAGCAACATATCCTTCTACCTTCATGAACTCCGAAAATTCTTTCTTGTAGCCTTCTGCAGCAGCCTTGTCAGAACTGGAAGCCTTACCATGTCTTATCACACTGTTGATGCCAACTCTCTTATGGGATTTATCAAACCACCCTCCACTGGCTTTAAGTTCATCACTTCTTGTACTTATACAGGGGTTTACTTGCAGTAAATCACTGTGGAATTTCCTGGCTTTTTCACAGACCATAGCTTCACAAATGCTATCACCCACCATCTGTTTATCATTCAACCACACTAACAAAAGTTCCATCTCTTCCAGCACTTGTGTCCTTTGCTGGTTAACATTGCTCCTTTTGCCACATCTATTCCTTTGATGGCATCTTTATTCTTCAAAATAGTTGAGATTGTCGATTTTGCCATCTTGTACTCTGAGGCCAGATCAGTCACATAAATACCACACTTATGCTTTTCTACAATTTCCTTCTTCAATTCAATGGTTATTTTCTTCAAAACCTATTTCTTATCATTCTTGCTCTGCATGTTCTTGTCGCCTTCATTACCACTCTGCACTTTCTTTTTACCACCATGCTTGCTCTGCACTTTCTTTAGAGCCATGCTGGACTGAATAATACTGTACAGTCCTGGATGTGCTAAAAAGCACACAAAAAAGCTTCACAGCAAGTGTGCACAGGTCTGTCCACAACTGCAATCTTGACTAGAGGAAGCCACAACCATATGTCAGAGTGGAGAAGATGGCTGCATTCGTATTCATCCAGGGAAGATGGCTGCAGTTGTGTTTGTCACCCAATGTGGAGCTCAAGAATGGAAGCAAGGGCTGGTGAGATGGTTCAGCGGCGTAAGTGCCTGCCTGGCAAGCATGAGGTCCTGAGTTCGACTCCCAGTACCCACATAAAGGAGAAAAAGGGCCAGTGATATCGCTCAGTGGCACAAGTGCCTGCTGGCAAGCGCAAGGTCCTGAGTTTGACACCTGGTACCCACATTAAAAAAAAAAAGAATGGAAGCAAAACTTTGCCAAACACTTCTATTTGTGAATCCAACTGTTTGTGAACAGAAGTGTTTGTGAACCAAGGTATTAATGTATTTGAAATGTAATTAAATTAGCAGAACATTTTGTTTCTGGAGAGATGTCACTGGAGACACTTAATATGTAGTTTAGGAAAGGGTTAACTCTGCAGGCTGAGTAGCTCCAACTTCACATTCTCTCAGAAGGGCCCATTCTCATGACAGGGCATTGATTAGTACTTGAGAACTGAGCTCTTCGAGTGTTCTGATGGAAACACTTTGCACACATGAAGCCTTGATCATTCTGTACCACAGTGTCTGGATAGTTTGTACAATGTAATCTATGATGAACACCTGCTTTCCTTCTGGGGAGCTAGTGTTTGAATAACAACAGTCAATTGCATAGGCACTGTGCACCTATGACTAAACCTGAATTAAAACCATAAACTAGGAGGGCCGGTGAAATAGCTCAGCAGCATAAGCACCTGCCTGGCAAGCGCGAGGTCCTGAGTTCGACTCCCGGTACCCACATATGAAAAAAAGGACCAGTGATATTGCTCAGTGGCATGGGCACCTACTGGCGCGCGAGGTCCTGAGTTTGACCCCTGGTACCCACACACACAAAACAAAAACAAAAACAAAAACAAAAAAAACCCATGAACTATTAGGAGCAAGTGAGCTTCCCTGATAGAGAGCACTTTGCATGTGCTACTGTAATTCACTGCTAATGGAACTAAGCATGTCCTGTGGAAAAGGATTCTGGGAAACTCACATTTAGTCCTCTCTGGACTGTTCCTGGTGTACCTTTTCCTTTGCTTCTTTTACTGTAATAAACTGTAACCATGAGAATATTCAATATTGAGTCTTATGATTCCTTCTAGCAAATCACTGAACTTAAGAATAGTATTGGGGACATGAGACACAGTTTATGGGATTTTATTTTTTTAACACATTTTCCATTGTTTCAGTAGAATGAGAGGTAAAAACTAGTCTATATAATCCTGGCAACAAGATATGACTGGATATAATTTTTTAAAACATAATTTCTGTTCAGAACTTAAACATTAGTCCTAATCCTTGGAAGCTATTTAAGGTTAAATGAACATGGCTGCAAAGCATATCACTACCTAGAACAGGGGTCAGCAAACTTTTCTATAAAGGACCATACAGTAACTAATTGAGTCTTTGTGAGCCATAAGGTATCTGTCACACATGGTCAGTTCTGCCATTGTGCTGTGAGAGCAGCCACAGACAACTCATAAACAACACATAAACTAGTAAGGGTGTCTGAGTTCCGATAAAACTTTGTTTGCAGACAGGTGGTAGGCCAGATTTGGCCTCCAAGCTACAGTGTACCAACCCTGATCCAGAAACAACTGAGCTTAAATAAAAGTGATTTTTCTCAATTTCTTTTCTAGGTTAAAAAAACAAAAAACAAAACAAAACAAAAAATACACCAATGAATGAATTTTAGAATTCAACTTAATATTTGCCTATAGTTTGAATAAGTGTCCCCCAAAAAGTCCATGGGTTAAAGGCTTTGTCCCCAACCTATGGTACTATTGGGAGGTGGTAGAACCTTTATGAAGTATGGCCAAGTGGGAGGTTTTATGTCACAGGGGATATCCCTCAAAAGGGATTGTAGGACTCTGGTCCCTTCCCTGTTCTGTTTCTGCTTCCTGGCCACTAAGAGAAGAGCAGCCTGCTCTAACACATTCTCTGTCATGATTTGCTGCCTTTCCACAGGCCCAAAGACAACAAGGCCAACTGTCCATGGACTGAAACCTCTAAAACTATCAGCCAAAATAAATCTTTTCTCTTTATAAGCTGGTTATCTCAGGTATTTGTTACAGTAACAGAAAGATAACACAATATTTACGGGCATGATATAAAATCTGCACAACCCCAAAAGCTGTGTAATGTTAAGTATAATATTCTGCTCACTGACACTGGCATATTCTAGACTCAGTGACATTCTATTTTTCAATGCTTCATAAGAAATTACCACAACTTAGCAGCTTAGAACAACATCCACTTATTAGCTGACAGTTCTATTCTTTATCTGGACAAAGAAGGCCAGGCATAGCATGGCTGGTTTCTACACACCGGGCCTCCCCCAGCTAAACCAAGGTGTTAGCTGGGATGGCTTACCATATGGAGCTCAGGACCCTCTCCCAAGCTTACGTGGGTGTGGGAGGATTCTGTTTCTTGCAGGCTAGGGTCCCTATTTCCTCGATCATAATCCTCCAGGGCTGCTCTTTCCTCCAAGAGGCCACTTACATTACTTACCCCATCCTCTCCTCCATCTTCAGATAATCAAGCAACAGATAATCTTTTTCATTGTACAATCCCTGAACAGTTCCTGCACTTGGCTCTTACAACCAAAAATGTTTAAAGCACTTAATTTACACAATAACTGGATTCAGTGTTGCACAAAGACCTTAAGCATGTATAACAAAATCAAAGCCCCTAAAAAGATACAGTGAGAGACTATGACATCATCTTTTTCTTAGAAAAGAGCCTTTCATAAAGATGACAGACAGATTTCCTGGGACTGAAACAAACTTCTGTGAAGAGTAGACCAGCATTAAAATGAATCTTAAAGCTGCGGATGGTGGCACACCCCTGTAATCCTAGCACTGAAGGAAGCTGATAAAGCACGAATCCCACATAAGAAACTTAGCAAGACCCTTTTCTAAAATTTTTAAAAGGCTGGGGATGTAACATAATGGTAGAACACCTCTCAGATTTGATCCCCAGTACTCAAAAAAAAAAAAAAAAAGAATGAATTCAGACTAAATACTTTTCTATAGTGCTACATTCTACATAATACTGGTAGGAGCCCCAAATGTCTTCATATTTCTTATTCATCATCTACAACTTGCTGATACAATGGAACTAAGTTAAACTGAACTGAACACAAAATTTCTAATAGCTTCAGAATATCAACAATTTGGCCTAGTTCATTGAAGGCTCTGCTTTAGGGGAAAATTGTTATTTTTATTTTAATATAGCTATTTTATACCCCCCCCAAAAAAAAGGAAAGAAAGAAAAAGGAAGGAAAAAGAAAGAAAGAGAGAGAGAGAAAGGGGAGGGAAGAAAGGAGGGAGGGAGCGAAAAATCACGTCTTGTAAACTATCTACAAGTCTTGGCTACAAATTTACCTAGCCACATCTGTTGAAATTAAATACTGTCTTTTTAAAAATGGCATTTCTTGAAACAGAGGCTTTGTTTCTTTGATTAAATTAGATATAATTAAACAAGTTAGAATATTAAAACAACTGAAAGTGAAGGAAGATATAAAAATAAATCATCAACAAGAGGATAGGTGTGGAAATAAACATGTGGATATTTTTCTTTTCCTAGACAGACATAAAAAAAGGAAAACAAAAGTCAACCTCAACAGATAAACTCCAAAACTACATAGGCAAAGCAAAATAATTAAATCCAAACAATTTGAAAAAATATCCAAAATTGCATAATTTATATTTTCATTATTCTAGGTAATGAAGTTTAATTGCTTTTTAATAGATACAGTATTTTAAAAGCTCAACCAGGCAATCAAGGATATAAAAGCAAACAAGGTTTTAATAGAACTGATTTCTATTATGTAGTTTTAATGTCTAGAAAAAAAGTCAAGTTTATTTTCTTTTTTTTTTTTCTTTTTTGTGGGTACCGGGGGTCGAACTCAGGACCTCACACGCCAGTAGGCGCCTGTGCTGCTGAGCAATATCACCGGCCCTTTTCTCGTATGTGGGTACTGGGAGTCGAACTCGGGCCCTCGCGCTTGCCAGGCAGGCGCTTATGCCACTGAGCTATCTCACCGGCCCTTATTTTCTTCTATAATCCCTTTCAATTGACTTTCTCCATGTCCATCCCTAATCTTATACCTGTATTTAAATTTTCCCATGTAGACACGAAGAAGAAAAATGGCTCAGCAGAAACCACCACCACACCTAGAATGAACAAAACAAATTAACCAAAAAGAGCATACACTGACAGGTAAAGAACAGCTTAACAACAACAGAAGAGAACAGCTTAACATTTATTAAAAGAACAAAACTCAACAGTAATACATAATTACCAGGGCTGACAAGAGCACTTTGAAAAGTAGGCAAGGAGTAAGCACTCACCACACACAAATTATTATTTTTATTATTATTTTATTTTAAAGAGAAAAAAAAATAGAACAAAATTTCAAAACAACATAATAGGAGGGTAACAGTGGTTAATACATTGCATATTGTTATCTTTAAATTAGTTACTCAGAGTACAAGATATCAGCATTCAATTGTCCAAACAATACTAGCACAAAACTTTCTTTTCAATGAACTAAGAGAAATTAGTAATGTATCTATCTTAACTATCTTTCATATATATTTGTTTTTCTTTCCCTTCCTTTTCTCCATTCCCCCATCCCAGTTTCTCTTTTCTTTTGAACAGTTTCTTCCCATTTTACAATATCTATTGTACATTTTGGATCTTATTTACTCTTTTAGCTTCTCACACTAGGGAGACAATACGATGTTTACACATGTGCATCTGGTTTATTTCACTTATGAGTATGGTCTCGAGTTGCATCTATTTACCTACAAAAGTCTCCAGTTTATCCTTCTTTATGGCTGAGTAGTACTCCATTGTATAAAAATATCACATCTTTTTTATCCGTTCCTCAGTTGATGGGCATTTGGGTTGTTTCCAAGATTTAGCTATTACAAATTGTGCTGCTATAAACATGGGTGCATATATATTGCTGTGTTACGATGTTTTTAATTCTTCTGGGAAGATACCCAGAAGGGGACTAGCTGGGTCAAATGGGACCTCCAATCCTAGATTTTTGAGAAATCTCCACACTGATTTCCACAGTAGTTGCACCAGTCTACACTCCCACCAACAGAGGAGAAGTGTTCCTTTTTCCTCACAGCCCCTCCAGCATTTGTTAGTGGTTGATTTCTTGATAATAGCCGTTCTTTCTGGGGTGAGATGGAATCTCGGTGTTGTTTTAATTTGCATCTCTAGAATGACCAGTGATGTTGAACATTTTTTCATATATTTATTTGCTGTTTGTATTTCTTCATCTGAGAAGTGTCTATTCATTTCAGGTGCCCATTTTTGGATTGGGTCTTTAAATTTGGGAGGTCTGATTTTTTTCAGTTCTTTATATGTTCTTTTTTTTTGTGGGTACCGGGGGGTCGACCTCAGGACCTCGTGCGCCAACAGGCACCCGTGCCGCTGAGCGATATCACTGGCCCCTTTTTCGTATGTGGGATCCGGGAGTCGAACTCGGGCCCTCGCGCTTGCCAGGCAGGCGCTTATGCCGCTGAACCATCTCACCGGCCCTCTTTATATGTTCTTGATAGTAATCCTTTGTCTGAGGAACAGCTGGCAAACATTTTTTCCCACATTGTGGGTTGTCTCTTCACTGTTGCACACACAAATTATTTCCCTTAGGTTTGTATCCTTGGACATACTAATCTCTGAGTATCATTCTTTTTCACATTTGGTTTATCTTATTAATTTTTTAAAATGGATTTTAAGCCAGAATACTTTTCAACACAATCAAATATTAATGTTAAGTTCTACGGATATTTTAAACAATAGTAATTTGGGCCTACCACTAAAATCCTCCTTAATTTGCAAATCAGTGAAATTGAACTGACTTCATACTTACTGAAAATTACTGAATTAACGTTACCAGAGCTTACATAATGAAAGGTATTCACTTTATCTTTAAAAGAGAAAATTTCACCTAGACTATGCCAAATTTTAACTCAGGACAGGGCTATAATTCATATGTCTTGATGCCAGGCGGCTCTGAACCATGGGTGGTACATGCATGACTGTCCCATTGGGTAGTACAAGCTGCCTCATGGAACAGTTATGCAAGTACCACTAGTGGTTCAAGCCAGTGGGAACATATTAAACCTTGAAATTGGAAATGGTTTGAATGGTTCCCTTTAAATTGCCAAAAGTCAAACTAATTACCAACATATACCAACCATATGTCCAAGTTTCTCCACACTATGAGATAAAAACTTTGCTTGGCCCAGAAATCTTTAATGTACTCTGAGTAAAAAAATCACATAATTACAGTCTCCATTTCTTTTCAAATAAGGCCTGGCAACTTAGCAGATTAGCCTATAAAATTTTTAACAAATGTAACTTTTTAAAATAAGTTTTTCAACTAAGAGAAAGCTGAAATCATCATTAGTTTTTAAAAATAGCAGGACTATCTGAAATACTACTTGAATTCTATAGTCAACTGGAGATTTTTAATACTTTTATAACATCATTTCAGGAGCCCCATAACAGTGTGCTGAATATTTTCATGTTTACCTCCATTTTCCACAGTTAGATCATAAGTTTGGTAACTAAACGAATAAGATTTTAAAGATAAATTGTAATTCTCATCCTTATGTCGTCCTTTCATTTCCTTCACGATGAGCATAGTAACTCCTGCAAAGGATTTTAGGCCTTGTGTTCTACTAATGATGTGACATGGACAAGTTTTTTAACCTCTCTGAGCCACAACTATAAAAAAGTAACAATACTTATTTCACAAAGTCATCATGAGGATTAATTAAAAGAGAATAAAAAGCACTAGTAAGTACTTAAGCACAGGGATAGCTGCTTGTCTTACTTATTCCTCATTCCCATTGCTGGCTATGCAAATAGTAAACCTATTCATCAACATTAATCACAGGCCTTGTTCTTGCTAGGAACAAAAGATAAATAATAAAGATTTCTTGATTTCAAGAAACTTAAAACATAGAAGAAGGAACGGAAAAACAAACACATCGGTAACACAGAGTCACAGGTTCTATGATAGATGGGGCACGGGAGAACTCACAGGGAGGAGTTTAGTTTATGGGCCTGAGTTCGATGAGGATGTCTTCCCAGAAGAGGTGGCTTGACAGTGAGTAGATGTCTCAGGGATTGGGGCAGAGGTAGGGAGGAAAAGGGCAATATGAAGGAGTGAGCAGCCCACCATATTAAGAGAATGTGATGTGGTCAGTATGCTATAGCCAGAGGACAAATTACATAAGCAGTTAGGTTATTGTATCCAATAAAGTTCTAACCAGAGGATTTCTATCTCACCGGGTACAACTTAGCCATGTGTTTATGAGCTCTCCTTATTTTTTAGAAAAGTAATTCT
Organism: Erethizon dorsatum; assembly: GCA_028451465.1. Classification (NCBI taxonomy): domain Eukaryota; kingdom Metazoa; phylum Chordata; class Mammalia; order Rodentia; family Erethizontidae; genus Erethizon; species Erethizon dorsatum. Next base: position 61,280,161 of record CM051828.1, read on the forward strand.
ACAGCCAGGGGCCTTATTTTCGAGGTCTCTTTTGATTCTTTACTATACCCTTTTGATACATAATTTTTTTTTGTCAGTACTGAGGGTTGAATCCAGGGCCTTACACATGGTAGATGTGCTCTACCACTGAGCTATACCTCAAGCCCTGAGAAAGGAATTATCATGCCCATCTTAAAGAGAAGGAAACTGTTATGGACTGAATGTTTGTGTCCCCCAAAATTCATCTACAGTAATCTGAATATGATGGCATTTGGAGCTGGGGGTCTTTGGGAGGTGAGTAGGTCATGAGGGTACAGTCCTCATGAATGGATTAGTACCTTCTTAGAAGAGGCCAGAGAGCTAGCTTGCTTCCTCCATCCACATGAGGACACAAGAAATTGGCAGTCTGCAACCTAGAAATGGGCCCTCACCAGACTAGACCATGCTGGCACCCTGACCTTTGACTTCTAGATTCTAGAACTTCGAGAAATCAAATTCTGTTGATTATATGTCACTCACTCCATGATACTTTATTATAGCAGCCCATAATAAGCTAGAAACCAAGACTCAGAAAGGTTGAATAATTTGCTCTAGGTACAGAGTAAGTGATTAGTAAGCTCTGACCCATCTACCTGAGCCATAATGCTCATCCTAATTCCTATGTTTTGTATCAGTCTTTTCAAATGTGTTCAAACTTCTTTAGACAACACACGTTTCACCTGACAAGAGATACATGTCTATAATTGAAACAAAAGTTTCATGAAGCAGCATTGACACTTCAATGATTTTCATGCTCTGCCCTTAGAAGAAACAAAACAAAACTTTGCTTGTTGTGTGCAGGGAGGAGCAAGGGATCAGCAGTCCCAGTGCTGCTTATACATCATGCAGGATGAGAAGGAGACTCTACCTCTGCATTTAAACTTCTGCAGGTCCTTAGTGACCAGCACCATAGAGGTTGGGGGCAGAAGTGGGACTATAGGCAGAGAGATGATGGAAGGGGAGATGTGAGGATTACAGATCTACGGAACTATCTCAAGGAGTTCTGCTTTAAATGGAAGCAGGGGAATGAGGCAGAGGAGATAGAGGAAGTCTGGTCAAGAAAGGTGCAGTATTTTTCTTTTTAATATAGGAAAAGAATTCTCCCTATCTTTTGCAAGCATAAATAAAAAGCAACTATTTTGGCATTCTAGGATATCCCACGATCTTAATTCCCCAATCACATTTCCCGCTTTTTCACACAAAAAAAAAAGCCTAACAAAAGAGCTGTACCAAATTACAGAAGTTTTCCCAGAAATCTGGTTGGTTGGTTTTTCACATTTTTCCCATACTGTTTCTTTTACCTGAAGTTACCTTCCTTTCTTCTTACCCAGCAAACTCCTACTCAGAGCTGAAGACTTTTTTAAAACGTGTATATGGTTCTGGAGATTGAACCCAGGGCCTGTGCATACTACCACTGAGCAACACCCCAGCCCTAGTGCTGAAGATTTTATTCAAGCATTCTTCATCTGTGAAGCCTTTCACCTCCCACAACACTCTATTATGGGTGAATTTTATAGCAAGCACCCAGTTAACACCACAAAGGTTCTACCATTACTATTTCCTATATTTACTTTCTTGTCATCTACTATGGTGTCTTTCTTAACCCATAGAGTGCTGGTTACTGCTATGTATTATAACCATTTCTATTACTAAATTCATGTGTACCACCACTATTTGGCTACATATCTGTCCCTTCTTTGAGAATGCAGGCTTCTTGAAAGCCTGACGTGGTTTCTATATGCCTAACTGAGAATTCAGACCAGCATTCAGAAATCTACTGCATGCAAGAGTATAAAATAAATAAATCTTGGCCAAATCGCTTACTGAAAAATTCTCTTTATCTGATCTCTAAATAACAAGGACAAAGAAAAACGTTCACAACATATCTTTCCTTTATGTACTGGGAGTCCTAGAGGGAACTAAGCAGCAACAAAGAGATACATTGTGCTATTTCTGCAGTTGATAGAGAAGGAAACTCAAGAGGTTCCTTCAGCCTTGTGAGGAGGGCAGTCATTTTTTCCTGTTAGATGTGACACACAGGGAAAACTCTCCAGAGACCATGATCAAATTTATGGATATTATTTACTCTATAGTAAGTAATATATTTACTATATTCTGGCCCATTCCTGTGCCTACACAGTCATCTTTTCAAGAGATAATCATCAGGCCGGTGAGATGGCTCAGCGGCATAAGCGCCTGCCTGGCAAGCGCGAGGTCCCGAGTTCGACCCCCGGTACCCACAAAAAAAAAAGAGATAATCATGAAACCAGCTCCTGCACAGAAAAGATGAGACGAACACTACACAAAAGACCTGCAGTGCAGAAAAGAGGAAAGAATGGGAGTTCCAACAAAGGAAAATTTCCATGCTGTTAAAGGAAAAGACTCTCCTACAATAGGAGTGGGTGGGGGCTTAAAAAATAAAAATAAAGAGACAAACCAGAATATTCCATGTTGAGAATTAATGAACTTAATTTGACTTAATGGGAAAACAACAGTAGTTTTTTAATATCTTTTTCAGACTGGGTGAAAATATCTTCTTTCCACATATATTTTGCCTCCCAGATGATTGCACTCATAAACACATCTCTAGAAAAGAAGTCCTTTCTACAGTGTCCTCTGCATAACTGCCATTCAGAACACCAACTGCCTATCATGACACAGCAACCGAGAAATACAAGGCTTGTGTTGGGGACAATCAACTTGTGATTTCCTGCTAGACTTTCTCAATTTGCACCATGATGAAATGGCTAGTGTCGCAATGCACTCATGGCTTTAGATTAAAAACACAAGGCACCCAAGACAGAAGTAGCTGAAAAGAGCAGCACATAGCAGGAAGTTGTCCTTACAAAGGAAATTGCAGTTTCTAAGATGAAGAGGAAGTCAAGAGAGAGAATTAAGTGTCTTAAGCACTTGAGAAAATATTGAAGAAACTACTTGTGGTCTCAAATACAGTTAAAACACTAAGCAGTTCAGGTAATCATTAATAATAAATTAAAAATTTTAACAATACACTTTGAGTTAAAGCTATCCCACATAAGTCATATCATGTCCATGTTACCATGTGCAAGGAGTTCTCTCATTCCTTCTCTTTTTTTTTTTGTCCTTGTTGTTGTTGTTGTTTTGAGACAGGGTCTCGCTATGTAGTTCAGGCTGGCCTTGAACTCACTATGTGGCCCAGAATGGCCTTGAACTCATGGCGATCCTCCTGCCTCAGTCTCTCAAGTGCTGGGATTATAGGCGTGCACCACCACGCTTGGCCTGCTATTTCAGGCAGAAACCATTTTTGGGAAAACAGATGATAATAATACTGAATGAAAGAAATAGAGGGGAAGAACATTCTCACTCATCTACTCCTACCCACTGTATCTTTGTCACATTTCTCTTCATTTTACAATGACCTATGATGCTCTCTTCAGTTATAAATGTTCCCCCCAATAAACTTCCAGTGTCTACACAATAAATAGCTAACTTCCCTGAAAGGTTCATGCACCCAGGAAATAGATGCTAGTCGAAGAAAACATTACCAGTAATTTCTATGGCATTATAGCCATTGTGTCTAATTGAATACAACTTTCATAATAGTCTGAGGAACCTCTGATAGAAGCTGTTTCTAGCCCTTTCATCTGTAGATGTTTAAATCTCATACCAATTAAACCTCACACCTATTAAACCCCATCCCTGCTATTAATCTACCTTATTTTTCCTACTACGCTCTGAATTATTTTCCTAATGCTTATAAATATATACAGAACAGACCTTTTCCATTATTAAATACAAAACTGAGTATTACACATACGTTTTACAGTCAATAAAAGGCTTTTTTTTTTGGTACCGGAAATCGAACTCAGGACCTTGTGCTTGCCAGGCAGGCGCTTGTGCCCCTGAGCTATATCCCCAGCCCAATAATAGGCTTTTAAAAAATTGAATGGTCACCTGTAATACCAGCACTTGGAAGGCTGAAGCAGGAGGATTGCTGCAAGTTCAAGGCAGCCTAAGATACACAGTGAGTTCAGTGAGCCTGGACTACATAGCAAGACCCTGTCTAAAAAAAAAAAAAAAGAAAGAAAACTGAATAGTGATATTAATAAGGAAACTATTGACATCATTTCCTACGTGATTTTAGCATACTTACCCATTTGTTAATCTCTTCTGCACAAAAGGTGTGTGTATGGGAGCTAAGCATGAAGTATGTGCTCACATAACGCATTTCTTTCTTTACATCACAAATGAGCAAGCCTCAGCGAGATAACGTGAGGCTCCAAGGATCTGCTTTTTCTTTATAATAGCTGAAATCTTATTTCGGTGTTCACTATTTCATTGAAACCATCTACACTCAGCTGTAGGATCTCTCTAGAAAAATCATTTGAATTCTCAAGTTCTTCTGACTCTGATAACAACCACTGACATGTGCTCGGACTAAATGTTTATGTCCTCCAGCGCCCACCCCAAAGTCTTATGTTGAAATTCTAACCTCCAATGTGATGGTATTAGGAGGGGAGTCTTTGGGAAGTGATTAGGTCATGGGGGCACAGCACTCATAAATGGGACTTGTACCCCGATAAAAATGCCCCAAAAAGCTGGCTTGCCCTTTTCACCACATGAAATAATGGCGAAAAGTCAGCTCTATAGAATGAAGATTGGTGGTTCTCACCACAGATAGTGAATCAGCTGGCACCCTGATCTTGGTCTTCTCAGGCTCCAGAAATGTGAGAAATAAATGTCTGTTGTTTATAAGCTAGCCAGTCTGTGGCATTTTTTTACAGCAGCCCTACATCATCCTACAGTTTCTAATTTGCCTTTTGAATCCCGTGTTTTTATGATCTTCATCTTCCCTTCCTTCTCCACCAACTACCTTTTTTCTCCACCTAACATTTCAAAATTCCTTCCTTGACTTCATCCTTTGACAAGTACTTGTTGAATAACAAGAGTCTGCTAGATGCTGCTGCTACCACACTAAGATTCAGGCTGCTATGGACCTACTACACTGTGTGCTATGAAAGTGGAGAGGGCTGGCAGGGAAGAGAGGAATGGAGGCTAGCAGCAGAACTTCTTACCAACCATTTAATGTTTTATATGCTCATATTCCCACTGTCTAAGTGTGTGGGTATATATAATGATCTATGCTACCTGTGTACACTTCAACTCAACTGTTATTACAAAATTTAGTTTTCTATTGCTGTGTAACAAATCACCAGAAACTGAGCACCTTAAAGTAACACCCCTTTATTAGCTCATAGTTAATACCAATCTGGTACATTTTAGCTGGCACCTCTGCTCAAAGTACCACAAAGCTGAAATCCAACTATAATGGGGCTTAATTCTCCATTGGACAGTCTGAAGAAAAATCCAGTTCCAAGCTCATTCATGTTATAGGTATAGGGCCGAGGTCCCTGTTTCTTTGGTCAGGTAGGTCTGCTCTAAGGTATGAAATGCTGCCATACTCCCTGCCCTGAGGTCCCCACCAGCAACAGCATATCAACCTCTCTCTTGTTTTGAGTCTCAAATTTCCTCCATCTCTGACTGCTAAACCCAGATCTAAGGGCTCAGGAAATTAGGTCTAGCCCACCAAGCATAAAGACTCTTCTCAATGCCAAATATGCAAACCATTTTACTAACCATGGTAGTAAAATCCATCTATTCACAGTCTCAGGTATTACACCTTGTCCGGTAGGGGGTAGGCATACTGGAGGTCATTCACAATTCTAACATAATGTTATGGTTTGTGTCTAGATGTCCCCCTAAAGCCTCATGCAGTCATGGAGGTGAGGGCTTTTCAGAGGTGGTTAAATCTAGAGTTTGTGATTAATTCATGGTCCAATGCTGGGATTAAAGGTGTGAGTGCTACACCTGCCCTAGGGTGGGTAGCCTGCATACAATATAAGGGACAGAAAGAGACTTGTCCCTTCTCTCTCTCTCCTTTGTTGCTTCTGCTGTCTTCCCCTGCATGAACTGTTGCCCCTCTGCCATGTGCCACCCTGCCTTGGAGCCAGCCGATTATAGACTAAAACCTCTACAAACTGTGAGCTAAATAAACCTTTCCCCCTTTAACTTTGGGGGTTGGGTATTTTGTCTCAGCAATGAGAGAAAAGTAACTAAGATATTTATCACAGTTTAACATGTTCCCACCAGTATGAACCATATGACTGTCCCATTGGCCAGCTTGTTACCACCCAAGGGGACTGTCCCATGCCTCCCAATGGGACAGTCATGCATGTACCACCAGTGGTACAAGCCACCCAATGGAACAGTCATGCATATATGGCCCTGTTGTGAACATGTTAAAAAGATAACACAAAATCTTGGCATCAAAAAAGTATCAAGTATCAAGAAAGAATGTTATGGCACTGATTAGAAACAGGCACTTAAGTTCTCCCTCTATAAAATTTTATTTTTCACTCCTGAGATTACAAAAACCAAAACTCTCAAATCTACACTTCTAGACCTCTTAGCCTTAATCTACTTATTTTGAAAATGCTTAAAAGACATTTGTATCTGTATATCTCATTCAACTTCTCATGACAGAACTAAACAACCTTCCCCTTTCTCAGATTTCTATTATCAGGCAATCATTATTCTAGGATCTCAGCTTTCAAATGAGTATTTATCATTTATGTTCAAAATAAACTGAAATTAACTCTGGTAAACCTTAACATCTCTCCTTTTCTCTCCATTCTCAATCCTCATGTCTAGAACAGATTCATTAGAAACAACAGTCTCCATAATCTGATTTCTCTTCAGATTGTATAAATCTTAGAAACACTGATCCCCTAACTCTCACGACTTCCTTTTCTGTCTGCACATATGCCTCATCCTACACATTCCTACAGAGAAAGTCCCCAACAGCGAGTTAAGTGTTCCCCTCTTGAACCATATCAACCCCTCTTTCCAGCTCCTTATCCCAACACTCAGGGTCCCGTGAGCCCCAAACTCACACTTCCCACACATTGTCCAATTGCATACCACGTCCTCACCCTTGGGACACCTCACCTTTCTGGCCCTACCTTGACCCTGTGCTCAATTGCTCTCTCGGGCAAACACACCCTAGGCCTGGGAGAGCCAGCTCCACAAGAATCTGCTCATTGCTCTCACCCGCAGTCTACCTTACCTTTTTCTGGCTGCTCATCATTTTTTAATAGGTGTATTTTACCTTTTGTACTGTGTGTGTTCGCATGCGTGCATGTAAAGTAAACATATATCTCACAGCACCTTACGCAGCATGCACAAGAACCTACACAATTCTTTTTTTCTACAATCCAATCTACTCCTCCAATCCTGACCTTTCACTCATTTGTTTAATCTTATATTGTTCCTTGCCAGGAAGAACAAAGGTGTTAAAAGAGAGTTTAACAAAATAGGCCTCCTGATTTCTACAGAAGTGAAGCAGCAGCACAAATAATAGCCGAGAATTATACACAAGTTGATCTACTTTATAGAGAGCCCTTCCCGGTCCTCATCGCAGTCTGGGAAGTTTATGTTTGTAACCCCATGGAAAAGTTATTGGAATTCTAGCGAGTTAATTCCAATCTACCACTTCCAGTGCAACCCACGGTGAGAATAAAGACACTAAGGCATATCTATAGTTGTGGGGAGCCCAGGGGGTCCTAAGTCCAACCAGAGTAATGGTTACTGGAACAAAGGCCTCGACCCAGGGCCGAACCCGGGTTTTATTAATTCTCAAGGAGGGGAGTGGCTCAGGGATGAGTGACTGTGAGAGTGGCGGGAAGTACCTGAGCACCATGAGCTGGGCTAGGTAGGTGGCCTGAAATCACCTTTGCAATATGCAGAGGGAAGGATATGCAGGAGTAATCTGCATAACACAATTCAAGATAGTATCTAATGTTTTGGGGTCGGTGCTTCAGCTCTGATGTGTAATCTTTTTTGCCCTGGGAAGTCATAGCCTCTTTCTCAAGGCTCGATGCCAGCCGACAGCATGGAGCACGGCTCTCCATCCCGCCAGGCTCAATCATGTATTGGGAGCAAAGGGGCGGGGAAACATAGGCCTGTCGCCTTGCTTCAAAGACTACATATCAGGACCTCAGTTAGACCGATTTGCACTGCTTAAAGCCAATTGAAGAGATAAGGAAAAGTCCTAGCCAGCTCTGTACATATCAATAGGTGGAAATAGAGCCAGGTTCAGCCAAGATGGAGATAATTGCTCTTCTTTCAAGGAGAGCCGTCCAGGTGGTCCTCCACACTATTTAATGTTGAACTTAAATTAATTTAATATGGAAATAAATGGAAAAGAGATTATAGGAAAAGAACCTCTTCTTTTGGACACTCAGAACACATAGGAAAAGAAGTTTTAAAGTGGAAAAATGAATAGAACTTGGAAAATGTGCATCTTTAGGTGAATAAGATAGGAAACAAAGTATATTCACGGGGCAGCTAACTGGATGAGGGCATTACCATTTAATTGAACACTATACCAACGTGGTAAGAAGAAGTGGACTTCTCATTTCTTTATGAAAGACCCGGGGCACACAAAACATACCCTCAACTGCACAGCAGCTGTGGAGCATGCTACAATTTGTCTATAAAGGGCAAGCAACAGAACCTCATATTCACTTACTTAAATCTGTCAAAGGGCCGGTGAGATGGCTCAGCGGCATAAGCGCCTGCCTTGCAAGCGCGAGGGCCCGAGTTCGACTCCCGGATCCCACATACAAAAAAGGGGCCGGTGATATCGCTCAGCGGCACGGGCTCCTGTTGGCGCGCGAGGTCCTGAGGTCGACCCCCCGGTACCCACAAAAAAAAAAAAAAAAAAAATCTGTCAAAGAGCTCAATAATAGCATTTGCCTACTGAGGAAAGGGGATTTGGGGCAAATGGGGATGAAGAGGCTTCTACCCTTTCCCAGGTTGCATTGACTGTGAGAATGTGGTAACTAAGGAGGCTGGGCAGACAGCCATCTGTTAAGTGTAGGCACAAGGTACATTCACCAGTGGCTTGTTATAAAGTTCAAAGCCTGGGAAGGAACTAATGCTTCCAGAGTGAAAGTACATGCATGTCTTTACCCAAATCCAGGTTTTCTGGTGGAAAGGAACAAGCTATGCAGGTATCATTCCTGAAACACTTGTGGATCCCTCCTTTTGCTATACATCCTAAGCTAACGCAAAGTAAACAAACCATAGGCCTGCTACAGAGCGGAGGGAAGAGAGCAGCAGGTGTACTACCATGGCACCTGCATCCAGATGGGTGTGCACCCCATGGGAAAGACCATCCAGCTGCCACCAGCCTAAGATCATACAGGAAAACCTGGAAACTCACCTGAGACCCTATAGTATTTACGGATTCAAGACAAGCCCTACCACAACCTCAGATTATCATTTTCTATAACAATTATAGAAATATCTGCTTTTATGTAGGCTTCTTTTTGGATTATGAGGCAGTCATTACCAGAAATGCCACTGAAAGACTTCTTGAGGAATGTATGGTAATTCAGAAACTCAAATCAGTCTGTAAAATTTGCTGCAACTGAAAGAAACCAAGTGAACATTGGATATATTCCAAATCAGAATTTTATTTGTGAATTAAGGAGAAAGTTGAGGGCCACAAATTACTAAATAAACAACTGAGTAGATTAAATCAATGCAAGAAATTAGCCCCTTCTTCAAGTGTAAGTTCTATATATCTTACATGTACAAAAAAATTTTTGCATCAAAGTTGCAAGATCAGAAACATTGATTTAAAAAATAGCCAGGGAGGCTGGTGAGATAGCTCAGCAGCATAAGCACCTGCCTGGCAGGTGCGAGGTCCTGAGTTCGACTCCCGGTACCCACATAAAGGAAAAAAATGGCCGGTGATATCACTCAGCGGCACAAGCGCTTGCTGGCAAGCACGAGGTCCTGAGGTTGACTCCCGCTACCCACATAAAATAAAAATAAAAATAAAAATAAACCAGCCAGGGTCCTTCTGATTGCTTTTGATCCATTTCCAGCCAACCTGATAGCAATGGCTTCTCAGGTGAACTTCAACTGAGAGCTACCAGGAGATTCAAGCTACAAAATCTGAAGCAAGGATGCAGGAGGCACTGATAGGAACACCTAGCGCATAGCAACCTTTGGCTTAATGTCCAAGAGGGCAGAAGTCATGCAAGAGTTTGGAAGAGGCCAAGGTCAATTTCAAGTCTACATAGGATGCATAAAATGCATCGAGCGAGAACTAAATGTTTGATGTCTTAATGAAGAGTAATACTTTTATAAGAACAGTAACAGCACAGAGAATGTATTCCCTTTCTCCACTATTTCCTTTGAAACTATGATCCACGTGTACTTAGAACATAGGTTTCTACCTTTAAATGAGTGCAGCAGACTCTCTATGGGACATCAACCACCTTCCTTCATGTCCCCCAAATACCTTGCAGTCCTTGCTGGTGTGATTTTTCTTTACCCATTACGTGTGTGTGTGTGTGTGTGTGTGTGTGTGTGTGTGTGTGACAGAGACAGACAGACAGACCCAGAGAGAGAGGAAGGGAGTGGAGATGGAGGGGGAGGAAGGCAGGAAAGGAGGGAAAGGGAGGGAGGGAGGGAGGGAAAGAGAGAGAGAGAGAGAAAGAGAGAGAGAGAGAGAGAGAGAGAGAGAGAGAGAAACAAAACAGGAAAGCAACCTAGGTACCACACTCTTCTGACTACTATGTAAGTTTAATGGTCCCTATAGCCAGCTGTAGTGCCAAGCATGTTTCTGGTTTTCTGCAGAGCAAACTCATAGAAAGAGTGTTTTTAAAAAGTATCATTTTGCTGGGCATGGTGGAACACACCTGTAATCCAGCACTCAGGAGGCTGAGGCAGGAGTATCACTGTGAGTTCAAGGCCATCCTGGGCTACATAAGCGAGTTCAAGGCTAGCGTGTACTATCTAGCAAGACCCTGTCTCAAAATTAAAATAACATAACATAAATCATTTCAATAACAAAAATCATTGTCTATTATGATTCCAAACATGCATTATGGAATGTAGCAATTCAACAGCCTTCCTTCCCCAACATCAGTGCCAGGGGCTAAAGCAAGAAGAAAGGAAACCAAGGGATTAGGTCTGAAAGATTCTTCCTAATTAAAAAAAAAAAAACACTTTAATTTCTATGCCTTTTAATTCCCTCAGAGTTCCTTTTGCCGCATGAACTTACTTCACAGAGTTCTGTGGAACTCTGACACACTACCTCATAAATCACTGGGTAGAGACAGGGACATCTGGGCTGACTATGGGGGAGTGGGGGGGCGCAGGATCTGATAAGTACAGGTTTGCTCTACACAGGTTGACTGCTATACTTTGTATATGTTTTGAATGTATCCCCCAAGGGTTCATGTGCTGGAAGCTTGGTCCTTGGCATGGTGATGTTGAGAAGTGGTGAATCATTTAAGATATGGGGCCCAGTGGAAGATGATTAGGTCACTGGGAGTGCTGCCCTCAGAAGGAATTAATGCTGGTGCCATGGAGTGAGATTTCATGAGAATGGACTGTTATAAAAGAGCAAGACTAGACTCTCCCCTCTCTATTTTTCCCTCTCATATGTGCTTCCACCATGATGCTATCTGCTATGATGTGAAGCAGCCAGAGTGCTCTCCCTAGAACTAGCACCACACTTTTGGACTATCGGACTCCAAAACTATGAATTAAATAAACCTATTTTTTTAATAAAATATTCAGCCTTGGGTATAAAAAAAAAAGAAGTAAAAAAGGACACAGGTAAAGAGATGAAAGGGGCCTGAATTGTCCTTGTAATATTCTATTTCTCAGCCTATTTAGATACATGAGTGTTGATTATTTTTGTGTGCCTGATTTATTTCATATAAAACAAAAAGAGAGGAAAACACAATATACATTCTAGAAATGATAGAAATCTGTCATGGTTGGCATGTAGAGATGTGTGATCAAGGAGCAATGGGAGAAAATGCTGAAGATGGAGGTAGACCCAAGCACTTTGTACCAGGGAGACATGATCTAGGTAGCCTTAGAGCCCACAGGCCACAAAGGATAACTCAGCAAAATCCTGACACCCACTAGTAATTGAAGTAGCATTCAGGTTAGGAACTTTGGACTCTGCTGCACATCCCAGTCACTGTGGGTCTTTTAAAGTGATACACCCATATCACACAGAGTCAAACTCATGGAAGAACGTCTTACTCTTACAACATGGGCCATTTCAGGGATAGCCCTGCTGGCTTCCACCACACTAGCCTCAAAGGAGTGTGTATCCATGCATACACGCATATACACGCACACACATATTCATGGCACATACACACTGCTGCTGCAGCACCCCCTTCCACATGTGTCAGGCTCCACTACCTATGCTCATGCTCCTACACCAATAGACTGTTCTGGCATCACTCCAGCTACCTGAGGACATACCTCTGATAGTCAAGATTTCAAAGGATGTGCCACATGGAGAGTCTCTGGGCAGTCCAGGAGCTTATGTGGTGTCCTTGATGATTAAGGACTAAGGGTCCTTGTGCTCCTGTCTTTCATCATGTAAGGTCTGATCTCTCAGACCACATGAAGTCAATTAAAATAAAACCTGGCCCTCAAACTGGTATTCCTGCCTTCACAGGTCCTACATTCCTGATGCCTCCTATTCTGTTGGCTGCAGCCAGTTCTCCCACTTACATTCTTGCTTCTTAGTATGGCTCTCTATCTCAGCAACTCTCAAACCACAGAATCACATACAGAGCTTATTAAAACAAGGATGGCTTGGCCCCAACCCTAGAGTTAGATTTGAAATCTGTGCTAGGCCCAAGAATTTGTATTTGTAACACATTTCTAGGTGTTACTGCTGATTGTAAGAAAGCCACCCTTGGAGAACCATTGTTCTACCTAGTATTTACACGTGAACATTTAGGTTTGGTTCCTGCCCACCTCCCCCAGCCTCATCAAGACCAAGCTTGTAGCTTCTCCTGGGACAGTGTCCCCACCCAGGCCCCTCATGAGAGGCACAGAATGTCACAGATCCACAAACCAGCATCCTTGTATGCTCCTCTAGTCTCCTCCTAACTAATGGTCAGATGATCAGTATATGGTAAAGTAAATTCTTAGTAAAAATTAGTAATTATTGTCATAACAAATTCATATAGTGCTTTACCATCTACAAAGCACTTTCATCCTCCTATTGCCTCATTTAAGTATCACAGTAAGTCCAAAAGTAGGTACTACTATTCCTACTTTAAAGATGACAAGCTGAGGTTAGAAGTTATGGACTTACTTGAGATCACAGCATTTAATGAGTGCTTTGGCTACCTTTTTTTATGTCACTATGATAATGTAATCCATTTATCAGTTGCAAATTTTTGATACTTTCATCAACATTACTCATCAACGCTAAAAGGTACAATAGCATTTAAGAAAGGTACGAAACAGTATGTGAAAACTCAGCATACATGCTCAATAAATGTTGATTAAATCAGTCTTATTCTACTATGAACACCAATAGCACCAATGTAATGTTTGTGGTCCAGCAATTTCAAGAACAAGGCTGGGGCTGGTGAGATGGCTCAGCGGCATAAGCGCCTGCCTAGCAAGCGCGAGGTCCCAAGTTTGACTCCCGGTACCTGCATACGAAAAAAGGGCCGGTGATATCACTCAGTGGCACGGGCGCCTGCTGGCGCACGAGGTCCTGAGGTCGACCCCCAGTACACACACACACACACACACACAAAAAGAACAAGGCTGAACACACCATAAAATACCTTAAAATACTGGATGGAAAGCGGCAACCATAGGTAAGATTTTTGCCCCACAAGAGTTTTTCACTTTTGGTCTTTTTCTTTCATTTGAACTAGCTGCCAGCATTACAAATTGGAAGGTCTCACATACAGATCTAGGTGGCTATTTCTCTTGAACTTGAAAGGATCTGGCAATGCTGGAATCACATTCTTGAAAGGCCCTAGCTGGCTGGTGCTGACCTGGTGCTGAACCTGGACAACCTCCCCAGGCCTCCTGGTCTGTACCATCTCCCTAGGTCTATAGGCATTCACAGGCCTCCTGTTCTGGATCTTGTACTTATATAGCTAAAATGAATCAATAACAAACAGGATGAGCATAATAAATTTCCCCAGGCTTACCAAATTATAACTTAAGAGTGATTGTTTGGCTGCTTAGGGACTATTGAGAAATAATAGACAAATTACTAGCCACACAGTAAAGAGACTGAGTGCCTGATTCTTGCTGCCTCTCTTCTGGGAAAGTCAGTGATAAATTGTTCTATTCTTTTAAAAGTTTTATATACATGCACTTTCAAGTTTTTTAATATATATATATACATATACACATATATACATATATACATATACATACACATATATGTACATATATACGTATACATATATACATATATGTACATATATAATACACATATATGTGTACATATATAATATACATACACATATATGTACACATATATACATATATGTGTACATATATACATGCATACATATGTACACATATATACATATATATATACACACACACACACCCATACAATAAGTATGGAAGCCAACCCTCATACTTATTGCTGTTATTGAGGATCTGTGCTTTGGAGGAGGAAGAGGCAGAGGTGGAGGCAGAGGCAGAGGTGGAGGCAGCGTGGGCGGCAGCTAGTGGTACATTCTGAAATGAAAATCACCTTTCGTGATATATTCTTTTTTTTTTTTTTTTTTTTTTTTTTTTTTGTGGGTACCGGGGGTCGACCTCAGGACCTCGCGCGCGCAGGCGCCCGTGCCGCTGAGCGATATCACCGGCCCTTTTCTCGTATGTGGGTTCCGGGAGTCGAACTCGGGCCCTCGCACTTGCCAGGCAGGCGCTTACACCGCTGAGCCATCTCACCGGCCCCCTTGTGATATATTCTTGAAACACAAAAAATATACACAATGCACAGAAATGATGACTATATTTTCCTCAGAGGTGGGATGCTCTCTACACAAAATTACAGAAAAATTATAAACTCTATAGGGTACCACACTGAGTGCCTAAAAATCTCATGTAAGTCCATCTGCAGGAATAAAATTGATTTTCTAAGATAGAAAAAAAGGGAAAAAGAAGTCAAACCAATTCATCCTTACCCATGTCCTTGAAAAAAAAAAAAAGCGAGATATAAAACCACTATACTATAATCATCTGTTCTTTTTTCCTATTTGCCCCTTGAGGGATAGCCAAAAAGAAAAGCTATCACTGGTACCTTCACAGCCAAAATGAAAGGCCATCACTGGTGTACACCTAGAATCTGGGATTCCTAAGTAAGCAGAGGGTTTGATTCAAGGTACTTTCCAAAAAAGAGACACTGTCCACGTTTGAAACTAAGACTTTCATCCCAACACAATGGTAACAGAGGTGATATAATTTTTTCGTGGAATGTGCCCAAATGCATAATATAAAATAGAACTAACCCAAAAATTGGTAAAGGTAAAAAAGTCTGAAATTTCTGCTTATTCCCATCATCAGATGTCACTCTAGAGTTAGTGTCTTAACGTGAAAATAAATTTTACAAAAATGCTAACTCCAATTGCTACCAGCTAGAGAATACAAGAAATTTATTATGAATATGTGTTATTTTAATAATGGAGAGGATGGGGCCGGTGAGATGGCTCAGTGGCTTAAGCGCCTGCCCGGCAAGCGCAAGGGCCCGAGTTCGACTCCCGGAACCCACATACAAAAAAGGGGCCGGTGATAACGCTCAGCGGCACGGGCGCCTGCTGGCGCTCGAGGTCCTGAGGTCGACCCCCGGTACTCACAAAAAAATAAAAAATAAAAAATAAAAATAAAAATAATGGAGAGGAAAATCAATAAGATATTATGTATCTTATAAACTAAATTCCAAAATGTAAGTATCTATTGGCAGAACTAAAGCCCACAAAAAAAACACTTTTTATGAAAAGTAAAATCTTTTAAATTTTCCATTGAATTAATATAACGGTTAGATAATGCTCTTGAACTAAGAAGCAAATTCTAATTAGACAATCTAAGCCAATGCCATGCCAATGTCAGAGAGAATTAAAGGGAGAAACAATATTGCTTTATCATTTTCTCTTAACACTATTATGGGGAAATCATAGCCTTAAAAAAATATGGGACACAATCTGCCTCTGAATATCTCAGGAAAATAAGCAAACTCTGGGGTGCGTAAACATTAATCCATCACATCTAACATAACGTTATTTGATCATTTCTCAATATTTATTCCTTAAATTTTTTAAAAAAATAAAATGGCCTGTCAGTCAATTTACTTGTTAACAGACTTAGTAAATAAAGATGCTAACTCTCACCTGTTTGGTAAGCAAAAACTGCCAGAGAGAACACAAATCACATATATTTTAATGACTAAACACACACAAACCTGCTGACATTGGAGAACATTGCATTTAATGCTCTCAAATACCACTTACTGACTTTCATGAAACTTTAAAGCACTATATGCTCAACATATATAAAATCCTTCTTTCCCCCCTAATTTTTTTTCAGAATTCCACATCCTAGACTTCAAATTTCTGTATTATAATTGAAAAACAAAAGCACATAGTATTTAGGGACATGAGCATGAAGTTTGCTGTGCTTTCCCTTTTTCGAAGTCCAGTTCAATTAAAACAAAAGAACTAAAAATTATATACTAAGGAAAATAAATGCTTTCTTCACCATACCAGAGAAACAGAAAGAATGGAACCCATGAATATAATGACAGAAGTAAAAATAGAAGAAACGAAAAAAGTCAGACTCAAGCAAGTTCCCTCCTTCTGTTGGCCACGCTAAACCCTTCCACTCAGTGTTTTCCCCAGGCAGACAGCGTAGAACCTGGGGGGAATCTCAAGGAACCACAAGTTTTACACATCGAGCAGAGCAGAGCTCTGACAGTCTCCTACACAGGCCAGATAAGCATAGCGAGTTCTGACACGTACCTCAGGAGTGGGTGTTGGGACGTGGGAACTTGGAGGAATGATTTTCCCTCCCTCAGATCCAAATACCAAAGTGTGCCAAGGCCCAGAAATCAGGACGCAAGACTCTAAGTAAAAGGTAAAAGAGAACCAAGCTAGCACAGAAAGCTCCCTTATAAGCTCTCCTGGTAAATTCATTCTCTTTCCGTTATTCCTTAATTTCCTACTTATTTAAGAAAATGTTTTACATATGTGCTCAACTTAAACTGACTAGTAAAACACAAGAGTATTCTTCTTTTCTTACAACCTGAGGTTGCCCTCTCTCTGCCTCTTACTTGCAACGCAATCCCAGGCAAAATTTTTCTCACATAGCCATGTTACCCCATATGCAAAATAAATACAGTAATATTCATTTCAACAGGGTCGCTGTGGACATGGAATTAGAAAATATATGTAAAACAGATTGTGCAGCATTCCACACACATTAGGTAGATACCCACAAAACAGTAGCTGTTAATACTGTATAAGTTTTAAAAACCAAAGTTCAGTATCCAGAATTTTCTAGCACTTCATGTTCATACTGGTCTTACTTTAGACACAGATGCAAAGCCCCCTCCATGACACTGCCCACTGCAAATGTGCTGTCTGTTCAATGTTTTCCATTAAAATTTCTTCTGGAAATATAAGTCATACAAATCATAGCCATTAGTTAACCCAATGGGACACATAAGCTTTGTTGTTTTGTTTTGTTTTGTTTTTTGTGGGTACCGGGGGGTCAACCTCAGGACCTCGGGCGCCTGCGCACCCATGCCGCTGAGCGATATCACCGGCCCCTTTTTCGTATGTGGGTTCCGGGAGTCGAACTCGGGCCCTCGCGCTTGCCGGGCAGGCGCTTAAGCCGCTGAGCCATCTCACCGGCCCATAAGCTTTGTTAATAAGCAATCTACTTAAAGTTTAATTATAATATAAAAATCTGATAATAGGTTTTCAAATGACCAGGCCATGTGACCAGGCATGCTTATTACACATTCACTTCTTCAACTATTTTTTCTAAGAGATGCAGAATCTTTTTTTCACCTAATTTTTCTCATAGTTGAATATTTTGATGACATTAGGAGACATGTGTAGCTAAGTATTCTCAGCTATGATATGAAAAGCTTCAGCATGGTTGACCACTCTGAGAAACCCTTCCCTGAGAAACTGTGCTATGACAGCAACACTGATCCCTTAACTTCATTGCATCACCCTTGTTTCAGGAGTAAAACTGCTTGATAAAAGTAGAGAAATAGGGCCGGTGAGATGGCTCAGCGGTTTAAGCGCCTGCCTTGCAAGCGCGAGGGCCCGAGTTCGACTCCCGGAACCCACATACAAAAAAGGGGCCGGTGATATCGCTCAGCGGCACGGGCGCCTGCTGGCGCACGAGGTCCTGAGGTCGACCCCCCGGTACCCACAAAAAAAAAAAAAAAAGTAGAGAAATAAATTTAAAGTTATACATATAAATCAAAAAACATAACATCAATTTTATTTTCATGAGAATCAAAAAACCAATTACATTGAGCTATGCTTTAATCATAGATATCAATACTTAACCCAAATTAATTCATGAGTATATTAGCCTTTGCTACCCATTTTTTTTTTTTTTAATCCCTGCCATGGCCCATCTACATGTCTTGTCTCTGCTATACTCCCTCACTAGTTTGCTCACTCATTCCTGATGATCCCAGCCCTCAAGAAACTTGAGGTGGTTGGAGAGAAAAGTAAGTAAGGCTATGATTACCAGCAGTTATGACAAGGGGAACTATGGAAGCAGGAAGGATGCTATTATGATGTAATATCCAAATTCAACTTTGTTATTTGTACATATTTATGGGGACAGTAATTTGATATTACAATACAAAATAATTATGTCAGTGTAATTAGCATTTCCATCTCCTTAAACATTTACTATATCTTTGTGTTGGGAACCTCTGAATTCCTCTTTTCTGGCTCTTTACCAAACCCACCTTTTAACTAACTACAACAGATCCACTTGGAGAGAGAGGTGAAGGAAGTAGTAAACCCCTTCCAGCATTTAACATACAATGGTTTTCTGAAAAATTCTGATGTGTCCAATATAAATTAAAATATTTAATAGTCTTCAGAAGTCCTTGGAAGAGTGGCAAATTATTTTTGTCAAAGAAAGATTTAACGGGAAAATAAAGTTCCTTCCATTCAAACATGACTTTGACTGTAAGAATCCTTATACACAATACAGTACAATGGAGTACTACTCTGCCATGAAGAAGAATAAATGAGTCATTTGTAGGAAAATCAAGGCACCATAAGACCATAATGTTAAGCAAAATAAATCAGATATACAAGCTTAAATATCACATAGTTTCTCTAATATGAGAAACCCAAAATATAATTACAGAACAAAATAAAAGATAGCTAATAGGAAAAAGAGAGCTAGATCTGCATTAGGGAAGGGAACCAAAAAATGGAGGGAGAAAGTGGAAGGGAAGGGAATGAAAAAAAGAACTAAAATGTGTTATGCACTGGTACCAACACCCCACAAGGAATGTAATCATTATGTACTATAAACATGTACTAATAAAAAAATAAAAACTGAAAAAACAAACAAAAAGAATCGCAGTCAAACGAAAGCCCCAAAAGCCAGGTGTGGTGGCACACAACTGTAATCCCAGCAATCGGGAGGCTGACACAAAAGGATCGGGGCAAGTTCAAAGCCAGCCTGGGCTATATAGTGAGTTCAAGGCCAGCCTGAACTACACAGTAAAACTCTGTCTCAAAAAAACAAAAACAAAAAGTCCCAAAGGTATGGTTATATTATAGATTTTCAATAATGACTAAACACTCCATATATTTCTGTAAAGGCACATATTTTAGATTTATTTGCTTCACTTATTCATCTTTTCTGACATAAAACAGGTTTCCAGACATAAACACTCCGTTACTGAGACTCTGACCTGTGACTGTTACCCATTCACTGGTTAGGTTATAACTACCTGGTAAGCAAGTCACAAATGTCTGCTAGAAAGGCGCTGATGAATTAGAAAGACAGAATGACCAATCACAAATGGGCACATTACCAGACATTAGCCAAAAACAATACAAAAAAATCACATATTCTAACAGATACTAAGGCAAGCTTTCTTTAAAAAAACTTCATAATAACAACATACACTTATTATCTTGGTTAAATATTGCAGTGAATCAAGAAAAAAAGGTTATCTTCTGAGGGTGTAAGTGAGCTACTTATAAAGCATATGTTATTCACTCACATACATGCAAATTAAATATCTTTAGAAAACATTTGTTTAAATATGTACAATTTCTAGGCAAAACTTCTAAATGCCAAGTGAGTGGTACAATTAGTTCTAATCCTTAGCTTTCCATGTACTAACTGCATTTTTAATGCACTAAAGTCCATGTATATCCGTGGCTGGAAAACAAAGATGGTAGATGAAAAGAGAAAAGAAAAGAAACTGTGAAAGAACAATTCAATCCAATAAATGAAGAAATAAAATACTGAAAATGGACATATCTTCATAGGCATATACTCCTCATCAAACATGTGTTTTACTTGCTTTTAACACACTACCTGCAATTTTTAAATTCACCTATATGACTGCGAAAGATACTTCCTGAATCTTTTCTTTAAAAGTATAAGGTAAGGGCTGGTGAAATCGTTCAGCGGCACAAGCGCTTACTGGCAAGTACAAGGTCCTGAGTTCGACTCCCGGTACCCACATTTAAAAAAAAAAAGTATAAGGTAAAAGTATAAAATAATACACAGCAGAGTCAATATGGTCAATGGTAGGTTTTAATCTGGCACAGTTGAGAGCTGTTATTTTACCAATTCAAGCATGGCAAGTCAGTAAGTACCTAAGAAAACGATACCAGTATCAAAGTACTACTTGTATGTGAAGCCTTAAAAAAGAAAAAAATTATAAACCTGAAAAACAAAAGTATTAACAAGCTTATTTTAAAACAACTAATTCCCTAGACCCACCTAACATATGAAGACAAAAGGAACATTCCTCAGTCAATCAGAATGTACCCCAAAACTTTTTTGAATGAACTTAACCCTGGTTGGCAGCAAACCAGTAATCCTCTTCACTGAGTGACTTAACAGAACACTGTGTTCTTGGCACAAGCAAATACACACACACACACACACACGCACACACACACACACAAAGCGTTGAAATCCACACAAAAAAGAATCACACACACACACACACACACACAAAAGCGTTGAAATCCACACAAAAAAGAATCCACACAAAAAAGAATCTATTTTAAATAGATTTTAAAATATGATACAAAAAAGACATTTAAGTATAATAAGAAATTTTAAGAATGTGATATTTATTTCAGATAACTTTTATATTCTCACTCAATTTTCGGTCGCTTGCAGTGATTCTCTGAACAAGCACTTCGACCCTCTCCCAGGCACATTAAACCCACGCTCTGTCCCTCCTCATATGCTGTTATTCCTCCAACTCTTCACCTGGAAAATTCCAAAGCACACTAAGCTAAGGTATTAGGGAGGGACAGCAAGAAAAGCCAGAAACAACATGTTGACTCACTTCCGTGAAAAGTCCTAGAGAAAAATATGGGCCACAGTTCAATCTGTCATGCAATGCAGTTCCAGCAGGTAAGAGGTAATAAAGTTATGTCATTCTCATACAGGTTAAGTCAGCCACAAAGTTAAGATGCAAATGAGAAGACAAGGAAAACACAATCTGGCATAGATAAGTTTACAGGGTGTCTATTTACTTTCAGAAAAGATACTAATATTTTATTAGTTTTACCACCCTAATTTTGTCCTACTCCAAGTTCCAGGTCTCCCAAAATGCCAACCTTATTATAACATACATAGCGCATTCTCTAACCCTTAGCAAAAGTAGTTCACAATCTCCCGCTCTGGGAAAACATACAGGAGTCCCAGAACTTCAGAAGGAACAAGATTCAAACCACGAACATTTAGCAGTTCACACTGGCAGAAGTCACTATGGAAATGATGAAGTTTAGGGTTTTCTTTCATCCTTTTTTTTTTTTCCCCCGTGGGTACCAGGGCTCGAACTCAGGACCTTGCGCACCAGCAGGCGCCTGTGCCGCTAAGCGATATCACCAGCCCTTTTCTCGTATGTGGGTACTGGGAGTCGAACTCAGGACCTCACACTTGCCAGGCAGGCGCTTATGCCGCTGAGCTATCTCACCAGCCCTTCTTTCACCCTTAAAACCTATAGTTCTCAGCCTTAATTCTTCCCATTTTCACTGTTTAGAAGTTAAAAAAGAAGTCAGATCTTTCATCCTATAGCAGTACATACCCACTGTCTAGGCCAATACAAATTAACATACAAAGCCTTTAACTCTGCTATTGATAATTTTGTGGCCTAGATTCTAGATAAGGCAAGAAGTACATACTCAAATCATTTTTTAAAAGAGTAAAATGTTTAAAAACCTTGACTGCACGGGAAATACTACAAAAAATCAACAATTGGGATCTCATCTTATTAAAAAGCTTTGCACAGCAAAAGAAATCACCAACAGAGTGAAAAGACAACCCACAGAGTGGGAAAAAAATCTTAGCCAGTTGTTCTTCAGACAAAGGACTAATATCTAGCACATATAAAGAATTGAAAAAAAATCAGACCCTCCAAATTTAAAGACCCAATCCAAAAATGGGCACCTGAAATGAATAGACACATCTCAGATGAAGAAGTACAAATGGCAAATAAATACATGAAAAAATGTTCAACATCACTGATCATTCAAGAGATGAAAATTAAAACATTGCTGAGATGCCACCTCACTCCAGAAAAAATGGGTATTATCAACAAATCAACCACTAACAAATGCTGGAGGGGCTGTGGGGAAAAAGGAACACTTCTCCACTGCTGGTGCAAGTGTAGACTGGTGCAACCACGGTGGAAATCAGTATGGAGATTCCTCAAAAAACTAGGATTAGAGGTCCCATTCGACCCAGCTATTCCCCTTCTGGGCATCTTCTCAGAAGAATTAAAAGCATCATACTACAGCGATATACGTGCATCCATGTTTATAGCAGCACAATTTGTAATAGCTAGCTAAATCTTGGAAACAACCCAAGTGCCCATCAACTGGCAAACGGATAAAAAAGATTTTTTTATACAGTGGAGTACTACTCAGCCATAAAGAAGGATAAACTTGAGACGTTTATAGCTAAATGGATGCAACTTGAGACCATACTCTTTTTTTTTTTTTTTGTGGGTACCGGGGGTCGACCTCAGGACCTCGTGTGCCAGTAGGCGCCCAAGCCGCTGAGCGATATCACCAGCCCTTTCTTTGTACGTGGGTTCTGGGAGTCAAACTCGGGCCCTCGTACTTGCCAGGCAGGCGCTTACGCCGCTGAGCCATCTCACCAGCCTGAGACCATACTCTTAAGTGAAATAAATCAGTTCCAATATGTGTAAATATCATATTGTCTCTCTATGTAAGAAACTGAAAGTGTAAATAAGAACCAAAATGTATAATAGATATTGTGAAATACGAAGTAATTGTTCAAAGGGAAAGGGGAAGAGGGAGGATGAGAAAAGAAAAAAATGAGAAAAAAGGAGGATAAAATGGAAGCAAAGCTTTGTAAATAAGGCAGGGAAGGGGGGTTGAAGAGAGGAGGGGGGTGAGAAAAAAAAAAGAGGAACTAAGATATATCACGTACAGGTACAAATTCCCTACAATGAATGTGATCATTATGCGTATCTAAATTGCACCAATAAACTTAATTATAAAAAAAGAGTAAAATGTTAAAAGAATTTTGGGATATTTTAAAAGCTATTCTTTCAACTTTATCACATAATTTCATTCAGCTTATATTCAAAAGATTAGTTTTAAATAAAGTCAAGCAGAAGATATCAAAGAAAAAGAATATACTAACCAAACTTTCAAAGTTTCTTTTTTAAAAGCAGATTTCTTTTTCCAAATAGGATTTTTTTCAGGCTCAAGTTTTGAGGTCAGCTGAGTAAAAACCTAAATTTACGATTGTCTATTTTTGCATTGCCACAAGGAATGTATGACAGTTCCAATTGCTCCCCATTCTCACAGCACTCAGCGCCATCCAGGTTGCTGGTGTTTTGTTTTGTTTAGCCATTATTCCAACAGGTATGCAGTAGCAGGTATATTTTTAAAAATCAGAAAACCACACGTATGAATTCAAATTCCTGACTTCTTATAGAGAATCAGAAGTTTTGACAACACTGGGCCAGCATTCCTGTAAAACAAGTAGCAAGAACTATTGCTACCTTGATGTGAGCATTTTGCCACAACCCATACCACTTTCAGTTGTATATAATCAGTATGGTTCACACATGCAAATTAACTGCCTCATTTACACAGCCGCCTGAGTTTGAAACCTATATCATACAAGTAATGGTGACCTACTAAAGTTATACCCAGCTCTATCCTCTAAAACTTAATCTTCAGGTCCCTTTACAATCTTGCCCCAAAGCTACCTTCATAATTTCATCTGTTATCTTTTTGTTTTGGGGTTTGTTTTCTTTTCGTTTTGTTTTGTTTTGTTTGAGACAGGGTCTTGCTTTGTAATTCAGGCTGGCATCGAACTCACTATGCTGCCCAGGCTGCCCTCAAACTCTCAGCAATTCTCCTGCCTCAGCCTACTGAGTGCTGGGATTGCAGTCATGCACCACCATGCCCAGCTTCATCTCTTATCATTTTACCCATTCTAGAGTCCTGCAATAATTAAATACACCTCTCTCGATCCAGTTCTTTACATTTTCAGTTGTATGAAATCTCTCAGCCTTCAAAACCCAATCCAGTTTCCTTTCTGAACTCACCTAGTTTCCTCACATTGTTTTTAAAACTTGAAATCTCAAACAAAACAAATATCAATATATCACACAAAAGTTGTTTCTTCAATTACTTTGCTTTCAAATTTAAACTTTCAGTTAAGTTGGTCATTCTCAACCATAATATGAGGAGGCTGTGATTCAACAGTTGTGTAGTTGTAAAAAGTCACACATGGTGGCACACGCCCATAATCCCAGCACTCTAGAGGCTGAGGCAGGAGGATCTCTTTGAGTTCGAGGCCAGCCTGAACTGCATAGTGAAACCCACAGTGAAAAGACCAAAAAAAAAAAAAAAAAAAGTTGTGTAGCTGTAAAACATGGCCATTAATAATAATATACTGAGGTTTACATTTGCTAGCTTACTTTAAAAATTAGACCAGATTCATATGGTTTTTTACTCTCATTCCAACAAGTTTTGAGTAAGAAAGGGAGGCATGATATTATTAGTACAAGAAATGCACATAATTCTGAAAGTATGCCACATAAATTATATTAAATGCCATCTTTCATATGCATCAGGGGCAGGGAGTTAGAACCACCAACTGTAGTCATCATACTATGAAATACACCTTTCCTATTAGAATTTCTTCTTAGAAATCTGTGAATTCTCTTTGTTATAATTTCCTTAATCTCACACAAATTTCATAGATGGGGATTATAATAACAGCAAGTAGATTGTTAATTAAGAAAAACACATGATGTGGCCTAGTAAACTGATACAGAAAGGTTAAATACATTAATATCCTGAAAACATTTTCTTTTGCCCCTCTGCATGACAGTTCTGTAGGTGGCCTTGGACTGACCCAGTTCTTCTCCTCTTCGTTATTGCCCCATTCAGTTATTCTTGAGAATAAATGTAGCATTTGTTGGCAGTACAACATCCTGAAACAGAGCAGGACTGGTTAGAATAACTCAGGCGCTATTCCAGTCCCACTCACAAAGAGAATTCCTTCAACACTTTAGCCCAAGGAGTACTGTGGCTGCCCAAGGAATCCTGTGGCTGCTAGGTGTATAAAGTCAGGGCGGAGGGTCCCTCAGCTGCAGTTTAAGTGGGACATGTGCAGCTGAGACTCCATCTACACTGGGAAGCTTTCCTGAACCTTGGAGGACCGGCTAACAATGAATCCTAGGTTTTTGTTGCCCCTGGTGCTTATCTGTAAGGAATACACCTACTTCATGTAACTTGTTGTATATGCATATTCCACCTCACTAGACTCAGACAAGTTGGTAACCACTGCACAGTGAACCTGCTTCACACCCTCCACTTCCTTAACTGATTCTATAAACATCTGGGGAGTACACCACATGTCAACCTCTACGCTAGGGACTTGGAATGAGAAATCAAGGCTTAGACTAGACGGAAGGACCAAGATGGCGGAGCAGTGATCAGCAGAGAAAGAGCCTCTCTGAGAGTCACTGTCCAGAGGCTGGAATATAGCAACGTGAGGAAGACAAGGAGGGAAGTGGTTCCCTGGACCTAGGAAGGATCCAAAATGTGAATTGAAGCACACAGAGAGAGTGAAGAGAGAAATTTCAACAAAGAAGGAGGAGGTAGTGGGCGGTGCCTTCTCCCTGAGTCGAGACTCACTGCGTGAGAGGAGTTCAAACCTGCGGACACATGGTGACTACCAGCTACCCCAGGAGCCACCAGGGAGAGACGCAGCAGTGCAGGGGAGCAGCAGATGTGAAGGACTGCACTGGCTGGTGGCGAGTGCAGAGGGCTCAGTCGTCCTGCTCAAGAGCTCGATTGACCGGGAGCCATCTTGGAAGAGGGCAACTGAGCTCAGAATTCAGGGCAGGTGCCCGCTCCATCTACAGCTCCCACCTGAGCTCAGGCCCACAGAAGGTGCGCTGACAGCTGCAGGCCAAATGAGTCTGGCCTCGGCCAGAAAGTGCAGGCTCGCTGAGATTATCCACTACCCCACCAAAATGCTACTGCTGGCTTGCTGGGACAGATCAGCAGGGATCGGACTCTGTCTCTACACGTTGTCTACCAGTGACAACAGAGACAAACCTGGAAGTGAACTTTTTTTTCTCTTTCTCTTTCTCTTTCTCTTTCTCTTTCTCTTTCTCTTTCTCCTCCTCCTCCCCCTCCCCCCTCCCCCCCCCCCTCCCCCTCCCCCTCCCCCTCCCCCCCCCCTCCCCGTCCCCCTCCCCCTCCTCCACCTCCTCCTCTTCTCTCTTGTTTGTTTTTTTTTTTCCCCTTCATTGTTTGATCTCGTTTTTATATCAGTGTAAATGGAGTTTCTAGCCTCTTTGTGGTTGTGGTTCTGTTCTGTTCTTCCTTTTATCCCTTCCTTCTCTCTTTCCCTCCAGTCTTCTGCAGCAGTTTCCCAAAGTTAGCGTGATCCCCCTTTGTCTCCAGCCTTACTTCTAATTCCTTCCTCTTCTTCCACTTCTCTATTTTCTCCTTAACTCATTTTAAATTTTAACCCCTGAGAAAATTGACATGTTAAGGACTTGTATACTGCATATAATTTTCTGGTTTGTTTTAGATTTTGTTATATAACCACAACTCTAGTTTATACGGTTGAAAGTGGTAAATAACTGGTTAGCTCAGTCTGTCATTTTCTAGGCTATGTTTGATGCTTTTAGTACCACTACAGCCAAAAGTGACATAATTGTTCTAAACAGCTGTTCTTCCTGGTATTCCATGACCGAGACTGACTAAGGGTCACAGAAAATACTGTGGCACAGTGCCAAAGAACCAAGGACTGGGCCAAATAGGCAGCAACTTCTCATCTCCAACAAAGTGAAGAGGTAGGATCTTGCAATAGACTCAAAACCCAAAAACAAGCTACACCTGGAAGATAACACGAAGTAGTCATCTCCTAAGGGTTTTAAATACTAGCAATAAAGCAACCTACAATAGGCAATTTACAAGCATCACCCCAGAAATTAAACTAAAGAAAGGAAGGAAAATGAGAAGACACTTAAACAAGATGCAACCCCAGACATCCAGTTCACCAAAGGCAAACCCACGGGGCAATGAGGTGGGACAATCCGAAAGCCTCCCACCTGTCCTCTCTGAAGTGGTAACAACAAAGCAATTGAATGCTCTGGAAAAAATCAAATCAGAATTAATTTCTCAGATAATTGCAGAGATGATATCCACAACGAAAACCATGCTTAGGGACTCTAGAGCAGATACAGACAAAAAAAAATAGACGAGCTTAAGAAAATTGTGGAAGCCATGAATGCTCAGCATAGGAAAGAAATGGAATCCATAAGGCAGATTCAAGCATATATCCAGGAGAACAAAAAATTATATTGTAAGTATTTGTAGCAGATTAAGCCAATGTGAGGACAGGATCTCAGATATAGAAGACAGGCTTATAGTTAGTGATCATGAAAAGAAAGAATTCTTAAAAAGAGCATGGGCCCATGAGAAATCAATCCAGCAGCTGCTAGATGAGGCAAAGAAGAATAACTTAAGATTGACTGGACTCAATGAAAAAGCAGGAGAC
Organism: Erethizon dorsatum; assembly: GCA_028451465.1. Classification (NCBI taxonomy): domain Eukaryota; kingdom Metazoa; phylum Chordata; class Mammalia; order Rodentia; family Erethizontidae; genus Erethizon; species Erethizon dorsatum. The sequence continues at coordinate 61,308,349 of CM051828.1, forward strand.
AGCATAAATGATATAAGAAAACTGTTCATAAATGTCATGGCAGAAAACTTCCCTGGTAGAGAAAAAGAATTTGACATGCAGATAAGTGAGGCATATAGAACTCCAATTAGCCATGATCAAAAAAAAATCTTCACCCAGGCATATCATAGTCAAGATTCCAGAAATTCAACATAACAGTAGAATCTTAAAAGCTGTTAGGGAAAAGAAACAAATAACCTATAAAGGAAAACCCATCAGAATCACAGCTGACTTCTCAGCACAAACCCTCAAGTCAAGAAGAGCTTGGAGTGAAGTATTTCAAGTTCCGAAGGAAAATAACCTTCAACCCAGACTGATGTACCCCACAAAACTATCTTTCAAAACTGATGGAGAAATAAAGTACTTCATGACAACATCTGAGGAAACTTATGACCACCAAATCAGCACTCCAAAATGTTTTGAAGGACATTCTAGAAAGAGATAACAAGGACTACAACTCCATGAACCCCAACAGAAGGAATCCACCAGGCAAGGAAACAATTAAACAGAGGGAGGTGAAAAAAAGGAGGGGGGGCCAACAACAAGAAAATAACATGACAAGGATAAGTCAATACACATCAGTTTTAACCATCAATGTTAATGGTCTCAATTCACTAATCAAAAGATACAGACTGGCAGAACGGATCAAGAAGCAAGATCCAACAATATGCTGCATACAAGAAACACACTTAATTCAAAAAGAAATTCATAGATTGAAAGTCAAAGGATGAAAAACAAAGTCCATGCGACAGGAACCCAGAAAAAAGCAGGGGTAGCTATTCTTTTTTTTTTTTTTGGGTACTGGGGGTCGACCTCAGGGTTCCGGGAGTCGAACTTGGGCCCTCGCGCTTGCCAGGCAGGTGTTTATACCACTGAGCCGGTGATATTGCTCAATAAATGTAATACACCATATTAACAGAGCCAAGGATAAAAATCATATGATCATCTCAATAGATGCAGAAAAAGCTTTTGACAAAGTCCAGCACCCATTCATGATAAAAACCCTACAGAAAACTGGAATAGATGGTCTTTATCACAATCTGATAAAAGCTATCTATGACAAACCAACAGCCAATATCATACTAAATGGACAAAAACTGAAAACTTTCACCCCAAAATCAGGAACAAGACAAGGATGTCCACTGTCTCCACTCCTATTCAACACAGTCCTGGAAACTTTAGCCAGAGCAATTAGACAAGAGAAAAAAATAAAAGGAATAACAACAGGAAAGGAAGAAGTTAAATTATCATTATTTGCAGATCACATGATACTCTACATAGAAGACCCCAAAAACACCACTAAAAACCTGCTAGATTTAATAAGCAAATTCAGTAGTGCAGCTGGATACAAAGTCGCCACTCAAAAATCAAGAGCCGGGGCCAGTGAGATGGCTCAGCGGTATAAGCGCCTGCCTGGCAAGTGCAAGGGCCCGAGTTCGAATCCCAGAACCCACATACAAAAAAAGGGCCGGTGATATCGCTCAGTAGCATGGGTGCCTGCTGGCACACGAGGTCCTGAGTTCGACCCCTACTACCCAAAAAAAAAATCAATAGCCTTCCTGTACACGAATAACAAACTCACTGAAAGAGAAATTAGGGTAAAAATACCTTTCACAATAGCATCCAAAAAAAATGAAATTCCTAGGAATCAATCTAACGAACAATGTAAAAGACCTCTACATGGAAAACTACAGTACTCTGAAATAGGAGATTGAAGAGGATATCAGAAAATGGAAAGACCGCCCTTGCTCTTGGGTAGGAAGAACTAATATAGTGAAAATGGCCATAATTCCAAAATTGTTATACAGATTTAATGCAATTCCGATCAAACTTCAACAGCATATCTCACAGAATTAGAGAAAACAGGGCTGGTGAGATGGCTCAGAGGCGTAAGTGCCTGCCTGGCAAGCGTGAGGGCCCAAGTTCAACTCCCAGAACTCACATACGAAAAAAGTGCTGGTGATATCGCTCAGCGGCACGGGCGCCTGCTGGCACGCGAGGTCCTGAGGTCGACCCCCAGTACCCACAAAAAAAAAAAAGAATTAGAGAAAACAATCCTAAAATTCATTTGGAACCAGAAGAGACCTAGAATAGCAAAGGCAATTCTGGGCAACAAAGGCAAGGCAGGGGGTATCACAATCCCTGATTTGAAATTATACTATAAAGCTACTGTGATAAAAACAGCATGATACTGGCAAAAAAACAGACCCAAATATCAATGGAACAGATTAGAAGATGCAGAAACAACTCTAGACATACTAAGCCACTTTATCTTTGACAAAGGTGCCAAACACATTCACTGGAACAAAGATAGCCTCTTTAATAAATGGTGCTGGAAAAATTGGCTCTGCACATGCCAAAGATTAAAATTAGACCCATATCTTTCGCCATGCACTAAACTAAATTTGAAATGGATCAAAGATCTAAATATTAAAACAGAAACATTGAATCTGCTGGAAGACAGAATAGGTAAAACTCTTAAAGACATTGGTGTAGGCAAAGACTTTATGAATAAAACCCCAATTGCACAGGAACTAGCACAAAGAATCAACAACTGGGAACTCATCTTATTAAAAAGCTTTTGCACAGCAAGAGAAACCACCAACAGAGTGAAGAGACAACCCACAATGTGGGAAAAAGTGTTTGCCAGCTGTTCCTCAGACAAAGGATTACTATAGAGAACATATAAAGAATTCAAAAAAATCAGACCTCCCAATTTTTTTTTTTTTTTTTGTGGGTACCGGGGGTACGACCTCAGGACCTCACGCGCCAACAGGCACCCGTGCCGCTGAGCGATATCACCGGCCCCTTTTTCGTATGTGGGTTCCGGGAGTCGAACTCGGGCCTTCGCGCTTGCAAGGCAGGCGCTTAAGCCGCTGAGCCGTCTCACCGGCCCAAGACCTCCCAAATTTAAAGACCCAATCCAAAAATGGGCACCTGAAATGAATAGACACTTCTCAGATGAAATACAAACAGCAAATAAATATATGAAAAAATGTTCAACATCACTGGTCATTCGAGAGATACAAATTAAAACAACACCGAGATTCCATCTCACCCCAGAAAGAACGGCTATTATCAAGAAATCAACCACTAACAAATGCTGGAGGGGCTGTGGGGAAAAAGCAACACTTCTCCTCTGTTGGTGGGAGTGTAGACTGGTGCAACTACTGTGGAAATCAGTGTGGAGATTTCTCAAAAATCTAGGATTGGAGGTCCCATTTGACCTAGCTAGTCCCCTCTGGGTATCTTCCCAGAAGAATTAAAAACATCGTACCACAGCGATATATATGCACCCATGTTTATAGCAGCACAATTTGTAATAGCTAGATCCTGGAAACAACCCAAGTGCCTATCAACCAAAGAATGGATAAAAAAGATGTGGTATTTTTATACAATGGAGTACTACTCAGCCATAAAGGTTAAACTGGGGACTTTTATAGGTAAATGGATGCAACCCGAGTCCATACTCATAAGTGAAATAATCCAGGTGCACATGTGTAAACATCGTATTGTCTCCCTAGTGTGAGAAGCTAAAGGAGTAAATAAGATCCAAAATGTATGATAGATACTGTAAAAGGGGAAGAAACTGTTCAAAAGGAAAGAGAAATTGGGATGCGGGAATGGAGAAAAGAAGGAAGGGAATAGCAAAAAAAAAAAAAAAAAAAAAAAAAAATATATATATATATATATATATATATATATATAAAAGATAGTTAGATATACTAATTTCTCTTAGCTCACTGAAAAGAAAGGTTTGTGCTAATATTGTTTGGATAATTGAATGCCAATATCTTATACTCTGAGTAACTAATTTAAAGATAACAATACACAATGTATTGACTATGGTTACCCTCCTATTATTTTGTTTTGAAATTTTGTTCTATTTTTTTTTTTCTCTTTAAAAAAAAGGCTTCCACTAAAGTTTTATTTGGGGTTGTGTGGTACCAGGGATTAAACCCTTGGTCTCACACATAGTAGGAAAGTGCTCTACTAATGAGCTACATCCCCAGTCCCAAAGCTTAGACTAAAGAAGGGACTCAAAGCCTCCTATTGAATATAAGAAAATCCAACTCCCTCTAATAGTAGTAAGACAACCTCTGATTTCCTATTTTGCTTCTTAATTTATTTATTTATTTTTTTTTTTTTTTTTTTTTTTGTGGGTACCAGGGGTCGACCTCAGGACCTCGCGCACCAGCAGGCGCCCGTGCCACTGAGCGATATCACCGGCCCCCTTTTCGTATGTGGGTTCCGGGAGTCGAACTCGGGCCCTCGCGCTTGCCAGGCAGGCGCTTAAGCCGCTGAGCCATCTCACCAGCCCTGCTTCTTAATTTAAATGGCATCATTAGATTATCATATTCCAAATAAATCTAAGGAAAAAATAGCTCAGTAAAGGAACTTTATAGCCTCAAATACTAGGATTTATATTAGGTAATTTAAAAGAAAAACAAGGAGAAAAGATCAATTTGAACAAAACGAGACTATAATCTCCAAAACTTTTCTTTAGTGAAAAGTTAACATGGACAATACAGCATCCACTTAAGCAAACAATACAGTAATGGCTGACTAGTATAATAGCACAGCTACATAATGATCTTAGAGAATGTGCATCTTAACGATTTGCAATCCAGAAACATTCTAGATGTAACTGGGAGTTTTGTTTTACAAATTACCTACATATTCTAAAACGCCTCCTCATAATGTGACCGGTCTGGTTTTAAGAACATGCTGGGAAAATGTCCACAGTTACTACATCGGTACAGTGGAGCTTAAAAGCAGAAAGAAAAGGTAGCCAAAGGAGCATGCACTGAAGTAAAATTTTTAACATCAGACCATATAAGAAAAGGAGTTTACAATGTATGCTAAAAACTATCTTTAAAAATATAAAATCAGAAATAATTTCAAAGTACAACAGAGGATAAACCATAAGTTGGAGGAACAAAAGCCACCTGTGTTCCCATGACAACTAGACAACATAGGACAGAAATGCTGCTGAAAGGAGAGCGGTGTAAAAGCCCTGGGCTGGTAGTAGGCCAGCTCTGCCCTGCACCTCTCTCTGTTTGGCAAGCCCTCCACTTACCAGTCATGGGTCCCTGGGCTTTCACTTCTCTAAGATTCAGATAATCCTATGTGAAAATAAGCATATAGGAATAACTCCCAAAATAAGCAAAATACCCCACCTTTTGCTAAATTTTAGTTCAAATAATTCCACAAAATTTCACATAAAATGTCCTTTTCGGGATCCCTAGCAATAGTAATGGAGTGCAAGGAACAGGAAAAAGGGATGAAACAGATGGTAGAGCTGCAACCTGATAATATTCTTTGGGCAATGACATAGGAAGGTAAAGCAGAGCATGCATGACTCTGAGAAACATGTTCTTGCTTCTTTGTTGGCAGGAAAGCAGGTAGGCAAGAAGTACAGCCTGTAGGAGCTGCTGATAAGCCAGATAAGACAGTACTGCAGTTTCCTATTTGCTGGAACAAGAAGTTATTACTGATGTCAATAAAGCTCTAGAAAAGGAATTTGAAAAATACAAAGTACTAGTATATAGGCATATTCCATTAAGTTGTTCCCATATGAGGGACAAAAGTTACTAGTGGCCTTAGAAATTATGCAACTTAAGCAATGGTCATCAATAATTTAAAGCTTAGAGCAAGCTGACAGCAAGCACAGAGATGAAGAGCCAGGTGTAAAAAAAAAGTGTGTTTTGCCTAAGAATTAACCTACAACAAAGTCAAACATTTTATTAAACTGAAAGAATCTTCAAAAATAAAATAACAAATGACACTTAGCATTTAATAACTTTATATTGCAAATGTAAACATGTAAAATATTTTCTTTACTCAGTTTCAAAGATTTCTTTTTTAATGAACAAAAAATGTTTATATATCCTAAAAGCCATAACGTGCAACCTACATTTAACTAACAGTCTGAATCTTTTTCATCTCTAAATGCCAATGCTTATAGCAGAGTTATGATGCCAAATTAAGTAGGAAAGATATAGATAGATGATAATGGAAGAAAAACAACTAAGGAGAAGGTCACAATAACTACAGAAAACTATTTATAATATATTTAATATTTTAAGATAAAAGTTCATTCATAGTTCTGCCTGTATTATCAATGATTTCACTCTAAGGAAATTATTAAAAAGAAAAAAAGTATGTGCATATTATACATCTCTTTCTATATATAAATCTACCTATATACAGATATTTTTAGTAACAGTGATAAATTGGATAATTCATTACAACATATTTATTAAATTAACAAATATTTATTAAGTACCTGGACTTGAGGCTGCGAATAAAGTAATGAATAAAAAGAGACAAGTCCTTGGTGTTATTAAACTCACATTCCAGATGAAAAAAGAGGTACTATATAATTTCCTAATTATAATGACAGCAGTGGTTACATAGAAAATGCTTTATCACTGTACAACATACAAGTTTAAAAGAAGCCAAGACCTGAACTTCTTGATTTTTAAATCTTTTTATTAGTACATGTTTGTAGTACATAAGGATCACATTCCTCATGGGGGATTTGTACATGTATATAACACATCTTAATTCTTTTTTTTGTCCCCTTCCTCTTTCCTCCCTCCAAACTTTCTTCCCCTCCCATTTACAAAAGCTCTATTTCCATTATTTTCCTTCAACTCCTTCTCTTCCTCCTCTTCTTCCCCTTCCCCTCCTTCTCCTTCACCTTCTCCTTCTTCTTCATGAACATTTTTTAACATGTCTAGAAGCCATCTCTGAATTCCTCATCATTGTATGTGCTGTCCTCAGACAACTTAATAACTCTCCCCCAGGAAAAATATAACAACACTTTTATTACTCATAATACCAAGGCCCTTAGGACATGTTAGTACTGATACAATGTACATGTGCTGCTGTCTATTAAAGTCACTTATTTAGTGCTGGTTAGATGATTACTAATGATGCTGCATCTTCCATTGTAATGCATCTGAATACAAACTTCCAGTAACTCTCTCAAAAGTTGATACTGTGCTTTTATGGACAATCTCAAGTCTTACATAAGTATTCAGGAATATGTGATTGATAATTTGTTTTCTGATTGTGTTAAATTTCTGGTTGTGTGAAATTTCATAGCATAAAAGTAGAACAATACATCTCGTAACCATGTCCCATCTTGAAATCTTCAGGTCACAATCATTACTAGAATGTGATCTCTTTACAGATCTCTTTATAGATCCTCAATATAGGATGCATGTTGTGTCCCACACACTGCCACCACAAGGACAAAAGACCCGTGGGTGAGGAACAAGAGTAAAGAAATGGGGCCGGTGAGATGGCTCAGCGGCTTAAGCGCCTGCCCGGCAAGCGCAAGGGCCCGAGTTCAACTCCCGGAACCCACATACAAAAAAAGGGCCGGTGATATCGCTCAGCGGCACGGGCGCCTGCTGGCGCGCGAGGTCCTGAGGTCGACCCCCCGGTACCCACCAAAAAAAAAAAAAAAAGGGCCGGTGAGATGGCTCAGCGGCTTAAGCGCCTGCCCGGCAAGCGCAAGGGCCCGAGTTCGACTCCCGGATCCCACATACGAAAAAGGGGCCGGTGATATCGCTCAGCGGCACGGGCACCTGCTGGCGCGCGAGGTCCTGAGGTCGACCCCCCGGTACCCACAAAAAAAAAAAAAAAAAAAAGAGTAAAGAAATGAAAAAAGCTCATTCTAAAATTCATATTGATATCCAAAGGTCCCAGAAGAGCCTAAATAACATTGAAAAATAAAAAGTTATAGGACTCTTACTTCACAATTTCAAAGCCTACTATAAAATTATATTCATCAAAATAAGGAAGAACTGGTATAAGAACAGAAACATCAATCAATGAGATAGAATAGAAACTCTAGAAATAAACTTACACATCTATGATCAACTGATTTTTTACCAAAAAAGTGCCATGACCTGTAATTACTGAAAGAGTATTCTCCTCAACATATAGTGCTTCAACAACTAGATAACCACACACAAAAGAATACATTTTGACATCTCACCTAAAACATTAATCCAAAATGTAACATATAGCTAAACTAAAAAGCTAAAACTGAAATTTGTATAAGAAAACGTGAGTGTAAATTTGTTTGACTTTATATCACACAAATGTTTTCCACACAACACAAAAAAGTACAAATAACCAAATAGTACTTATTAAAGATAAAAACTTTTTCCTGGGATGATAGAGCAGTCCTGTAATCCCAGGAGGCTAAGACAGGAGGATAACAAGTTCAACACAAGCCAGGGCAACTTGGTGAGACTGTCACAAAATAAAAAACAGAAAGGGGCTAGGTTCAATCCCCAGTACCAAAAAACAGAATAAATACATAAAATGAAAGCTTTTGTACAACAAAGGACAGTGAAATGCAACTCACTAATGAGAGGAGATATTTTCAAATCAAACATCTGATAAATCTTGTATACCAAATACATACAGAACTCCTACAATTCAACAATAAAGCCATAAATAAGTCATTGAAAAATGGACAAAGAATTTGGGTTGGCTTTTCCCAAAAGAATATATACAAATGGCCAATAAGCAAAAGAAGAGATCATTAGCCATTAGAGAAATGTAAATCAAAACCAAAGTGAGATGCCACTTCATGCTCAAAGTGCCTATAATAAAAAAGAAGAGGGCTGCATTGACAAGAATGTATAGAAACTAGAACTATCACATCTTGTCAGTGGAAATTTAAAATGGTGCAACCACTTTGGAAAACAACCTGACAGTTCCTCAAAACACAGGAATCTATGACATAGCAATTCCTTTTCTAGGTAGTATATATACAAGAGAACTGAACACCTATGATCATAGAAAAATTTATATATGAATTTCAGAGCAGCAATATTCAAAAAAAGCTGGCAGGGCATGGTGGCACACACCTGTAATCCCAGCACTTGGGAGGCTGAGGCAGGAGGATCGTGGCAAGTTCGAGGCCAGCCTGGGCTACAAAGTGAGTTCAAGGCCAGCCTGAACTACATAGTGAAACCCTATCTCAAACAGAAAAGAAAAAGAAAAAGAAAAAAAAAATTCAAAAAAGCTGAAAAGTGGGGAAGAAAATATCCATCAACTGATATATGGACAAAAAATGTGGTAAATCTATACAATGAAATTACAAATCTCCAAACTAAAAAGTAGAGAGAAAAGACTAAAAAAACAGAATATATAAGAAGAGTGGGACAACTTCAAAATGTGTAACTTGCATTTAATGGGAACAGCAGAAGGTGAAGGAAGAAAAAAAGGAACAGAAGAAACATTTGAAATAATAACTACTGAAAAGTTCCCCAAATTAGCAAAGCCATGGAACCAGGAAACTCAGAGGACATAGAGCTGAATAAATGCCAAACAAAACTACACCTAGGCATTTCATTTTTAAACTATAGGAAAATCAAAACTAAAGAAATACTTGGAAGGAAGCCAGAGGGGGAAAAACCTTACTTCTAGAAAAATGAAGACAGTATGATATCCAACTTCCAGAAACCATCAAGCAAGAAGAAAACTGAATAAAATACATAAAGTGTTGAGAGAACAAAGCTACCAAACTAGAATTCTCTATCCTGTGAAATTATAAAAGTGAAGGAAAAATAAAGACTTTCTCAGGCAAACAAAAAATTTGTGGAAATTTGTTTCCAGTAGACCTACCTTGTATATTAAAAATTCTTTAAAAGGAAAATTGTATTAGTCAGAAATTCAGATCTACATAAAGAAAGGAAGAATATCAGAGAAGCAATATGTGATGATGAAATTTTTAAAAAACTTTCTTATTCTTAATTGATCTAACAGAAAAGTTTGTTCATAATAATAAAAGCAACAATGTATTCAATTATGTATGATCATATATATATGTATGTATGTATATATTTAAGTATGTTTTCATGTAGCTAAATGAATGCTAGAAACAATCCAAGAAATGAAGGAGAGAAATCAGGAATATTTCACTATTGTACTCATAATATCTGAGAAAGTGTGATGGTGCTATTTGAAAGTGGGCTTGAATTAATTATAAATATATATTGCAAACTCTAGGGCAACCACTAAAATAAGTGAAAAAAGAAGTTTAACAGATATGCTTAAAAAGGAGAGAAAATGGAATTATGTGAAATAAACATAAAAGGAAAAAATAGTGGAAGACAAAAATTAGCAACAAAGACAACAAATAGATAAGATAATTTTGAAGGAAAAGAACAAAGTTGTAGGAAAAAAATTACTTTACTTCAAAGCTTACTACATAAGCTACAATAACCAAGACACTTTGGTATAATGAGAAAATGGACTAGAACAGAGAGCCCAGATATAGATCCACATGAACTCCATTGATCCTTAATAAAGGAGCAAAAGCGAGACAATGGAACAAAGATAAGTTTTTTCAACAAATGCTGTTGGGAGAAAAGAACATCCACATCCAAAAAAGTCCATCTAGACATACACCTTATACTCTTCACAAAAATTAACTCAAAATGGAATATAGGTCTAAACATGAAAAACTCTAGGACTAATGTTAAGTGAAATAAATCAGACACATAAGCTTAAATACCACATGATTTCTCTTATATAAGAAACCCAAAGCATAAATAAATTATAGAGCAAAATAAAAAATAACAGGAAACAGGGAAATAGATCTTTTGCAAAAGGGAAGGGGACCAAGAGATAGAGGAAGGGGGGAGAAAGAGAAGGAGAAGGGGATAAAAAAAGAATTAAGATGAATCATGTACATGTACCAACTCCCTATGATGAATGTAATTACTATGTTCTGCAAACAGGTAGTAATAAAATAAAATTTAAAAACTATAAAACTGCTAGGAAGTAACACACAAAAAATCTGTAGATAATCTTCGATTTGGTGGATTTTTAAGACATGACACCAAGGTATGATCCATAAAAGAAAGAACTGACAAGCTGAAATATATTGAAATTAGAAACTCCTCCTCTGTGAAAGACACTTTCAGAAGAATAAAAAGACAAGCCACAAACTAGGAGAAAATATATGCAAAAGACCTACCTGATAAAGAATTATTATCTGAAGTATACAAAGAACTCTTAAAATTCAACAAAATGAAAATAACCTGATGCAAATATTGGCCTAGAGTAGGGATGTAACTCAGTAATAAAGCATGCACAAAGCCCCAGCACCAAAAAAAAAAAAAAAAGGAAGAAAGGAAAAAAAAAGGCCAAATATCTTAACAGACAGTTTACAAAGTAAAAGATATATAAACACATATACAGAAATGGCAAATAAGCACATGAACAGATGCTCTACATTATATATCATGAAGGAAATACAAATGTAAACAAGGAGATATCACTACAGGATATTACCAGAATGGCTGAAATCCAAACACTGACTACATCCAATGCTGGCAAGAAAGTAGAAAAATAGAAACTCACACTCACTATTGGTGAGAATGTAAAATGTTACAGCCCCTTTGGAAGACAGATTGGCAGTTTCTTTCAAAACTAAATATACACTTACTATTTGATTTAGCGACTATGCCCCTTGGTATTTACCCAAAGGAGTTAAAAACATGACCGCAAAAAACCTGCCCACAGATGTTTAAAACACCTTTATTATAATTGCTAAAACCTGGAAGAAACCTAGATATCTTTCAGTAGGAGAAGGGATAAATAACATTACATCTGGAAAACAGAATATTATTCAATGCTAAAAGGAAATAAGTTATTGAGCTGTAAGTCATGGAGCAAACTTAAATACATATTACTAAGTAAAAGAAGCCAATCTAAAAAGACTACACACTGTAAATTCCAAACTATATCTGGAAAAGGCAAAACTATGAAGACAGTAAAAAGATCAGTAGTTGCCAGGGGTTGGGGAGAGGGAACAATTAAAAGGCAGAACATGGAAGATTTTTAATGCAGTGAAACTATAGTATATGATTTAGTGGTATATACATGTCATCATATATTTGTCTAAACTCACAGAATGTACAATACTAAGAATGAACCCTAATGAAAACTACTGATTTGGGGTGATAATGATGTGTATGTGATCATTCATCAATTGTAACAAATGTACCATATCAGGGGAGTATGTTGATAATTGAAAAACTATACATGTGTAGGGACTGGAGATTTATGCACTATCTCTATATTGCCTTCTCAATTTTTCTGTAAACATAAAACTGCTCTTTAAAACATGTTTTAAGAAAAATAGCACCACCAACTACAAAATGAAGGCATAATAAACACATTCCTGAGAAACACAAAAATACAAACAAAGAACAAAACTGAAAAATAGGGCCGGTGATATAGCTCAGCGGCATAAGCACCTGCCTGGCAAGCATGAGGTCCTGAGTTCGACTTCTGGTACCCACATTAAAAAAAAAAAAAAAAAAACCTGAAAAATAGGGAATAGGGAAGTAGGGAGATAGATTTTGTTCAAATGGGAAGTTCAAATACTGCAAACTACAAATTCCATTGTTGTAAAAATACTTCATTATATATATGCTCATTGGTTTCATTTATACTACTAATTCCTCTTAGTTAATTGAAAGGAAAGATTTGTGCTATTATGTTTCTTTTTTGTAAGAATCTGGTTTATGTCTTGTACTGAGTAATTACTTTGAAGATAACTATATACAGTGTAATAACTACTGTTATTCTATTATTTGATTATGAAATTTTAATTTACTTTTTAATAAAATTTTTAAAAAGTGATGGAGGAAAAGGAAATGAAAAAAAGAATTAAGAGATGTTATGTATATGTACCAACTCCCCACAAGAAGTGTAATCATTATGTAATGCAAACATACACTAATAAAAAAATGAACTGAATAAAAGAAACAATAGAAATTGAATTTTAGAAAAAATATATATATTTTTTAGAAAGCATATTGAGCCAACATTCTAATAATTTTTAAATATTAAAAAAAAACTGATTACTGCTTACAAACCCACTTATAAAAAATACTAACACAAGTACTCAAGGCTGAAAGCAAGTCACCTAATAACCCATCCAAACCCACATGAATAAACAGTATCAATAAAAGTAATTATCTAGGGGCCGGGGATATAGCTCAGTGGCACTGCCTGCTTGGCAAGCAGAAGGTCATGAGTTCAATTCCCTGCACCAAAAAAAAAAAAAAAGTAATTATATAAAAAAACAATACATATGTATATTTGCTCTCTTAGTTTAAAAAACAATTGCATACAATATATACAACAATTATAAATATATATGCACCTAATCACAAAGACTCAAAATATAAGAATAAAACCTAACAAATGGAATTAGGCTAGAAGTCAGTAACAGAAGGAAAACTGAAAAATTCAAAAATACATGGAAATTGAACAACACAACTTTAAAAAATTAATGGACCAATAAATAAAAGAAAATTAAAAATGAGACAAGCAAAAATAGTAACAAAACATATCAAAGCTTATCAGATTCAGGAAAAGCTGTGCTTAGAGAGATATTTAGTGCTGTAATGACTACATGAAGAAAACAATCATAAATCATAACCTAACTTTACATCTTTTGGAACTGTAACAGAAGACTACAATAAACACAAGGTTAGCAGAAAAAAAGAATAATTACAAAGATTAGATCAGAAACCATTAAAACAGAAAGAAAAAAAATAACAGGGAAAATCATTGAAATTAAAGTTGGTCCTCTGAAACATCAACAAACTGACAAACTTTTGCTAGAATGAGAAAGAATAAAAGAAAATACACATAAATCAGAAACACATTCTAACGTTCTTAGAAGAATAAAATTAGTTATAAGAAAATACTATAAATAATTATACACCAACAAGTCAAATAACTTATATAAGAAAGGTAAATTTCTAGAAACATACAAACTATCAAAACTGATTCAAGAATAGAAAATCCTGCCAGGCATGGTAGTGCAAGCCTGTAATTCCAGCACGTAGGAGGCAGAGGCAGGAGGATTGCTGCAAGTTCGAGGCAGCCTGAGCTACATAAGCAAGTTCAAGACCAGCCTGCACTACATAATGAGACCCTGTCTCGAAAGAAAGACAGAAAGACAGGAAGACAGAAAGACAGAAAGACAGAAAGACAGACAGACAGACAGACAGACAGACAGAAAGAAAGAAAGAAAGAAAGAGAAAAAACAAAACAGCAAGTAGAGAGATTAAATTAGTAGTCAAATGTCTCCCAACAAAGAAAATCCCAGGACCACATGGCTTTGCTGGTTATTTTTATTAAACATTTAAAGGAGAATTGAAGCTGGGTATGGTGGCCCACATCTGTAATCCCAGTGATCTGGAAGGCTGAGGCAGGAAGACTGCAAGTTTGAGGCCAGTGTGAGCAACTTAGCAAGGCCCTGTCTCAAAATAAAATTAAACAAGGGTTGGGAAGCCAGGTGGTACATGGCTATAGTCAGAGCACTCTGGAAGGCTGACAAGTTCAAGCCCTGCCCTGGCAACTTAGCAATTTAGGGAGACCTTATCTCAAAATAAAATTCCTGGATAAGCAGAACCAACATAATCAAAATGGCTATACTTCTAGAACTGATATACCGATTTAATGCAATCACAATCAAAATGCCAACATCATTTCTCACAGAGGCAGAAAATAATCCTAAATTTATATACAATCGGAAGAGACACAGAATAACAAAACCAATCCTGGGTAACAAAAGCAAAGCAAGTGGCATCACAATCCCAGACTTGAAGTTATACTATACAGCTACAGTGATTAAAACAGCATGGTACTGACACAAAAACAGGCTTGTGGATCAATGGGACAGAATAGAGGAAGCAGAAACAACCCCAGGTACCTACAGCTAATTGATCTTTGACAAAGGAATCAAAAATATACACTGGAGGAAAGACAGCCTCTTTAATAAATGGTGCTGGGAAATCTGGATATCCAAATGCAGAAGATTAAGTCTAGACCCACCTATCTCACCATGTACTTAAACTGAAATCAAAATGGATCAAAGATCTAAATGTTAAAACAGAAACAATCTGCTAGAGGATAAAGTAACTATAACCCTTGAAGACATAGGCATAGGTAAGTACTTTCTGAACGGAACCCCAATGGCACAAGAAATAATAGCAAGAATCAACCAATGGAATCATATCAAATTAAAAAGCTTCTGCATAGCAAAGGAAACAACCAACAGAGTGAAAAAATAATCTACAGAATGGGGAAAAACATTTGCCAGCTATTCCATGGACAGAGCACTAACATCAAGAATACATAAAGAACTCAAAAAATTAGACACCAAAATAAAAATATCCAATCAAAAAATGGGCAACCAAAATGAAGAGACACTTCTCAGAAGTACAAATGGCCAATAAATACATGAAAAAATACTCAGCATCACTGGCCATCAGAGAAATGTAAATTAAAACTACAGTGAGCTACCATCTTACCACAGAATGGCTATCATCAAAAAATCTAAAAATAACAAATGCTGGTGAGGATGTGGAGAAAAAAGAACTCTACTGCATTGTTGGTGGGACTGTTAACTAGTACATCACTATGCAAATCAGTGTGGAGATGCCTCAAAAAACTAAATTAGAAATTCCATTTGACCCAGCTATCCCCCTGCTAGGTATCTTCACAAAAGAGTTAATAATATATCATACTACAGGGATGCATGCATACCCATGTTTACGGCAGCACAATTTATAACAGCTAGATCTTGGAGATAGCTTATATGCTTATTAACAGATGAATACATAAGGAAAATGTAGTATTTATATAGAATGGAGTGCTATGCTACCATAAAGATAAACTTGAGGCATTTGTAGGTAAATGGGTGCAATCTGAGAACCTAATGTCGCCAGGTATGGTGGCACATGCCTATAATCCCAGCACTCAGAGGCTGAGGCAGGAAGATCTATGCACGTTCTAGGCCAACCTGGGCTACATAGTGAGATCCTGTCTCAAAAAAAAAAGAATAGAAAAGAAAAAGAGAGAGAACATAATGTTAAGTGAAATAAATCAGACACACAAGCTCAAATATCACATGGTTTCTCTTATATAAGAAACACAATATATATATAGAGAGAGAGAGAGAGCCCAAAATAGAAGAAAAATAGGAAATAGAAGTTCAAATACTTCCCCATATTCCATTGTTTAAAAAATATTTCAACATATATGCTAATTTGTCCCATTTATACTAATAGTTTATCTTAGTTCATTGAAAAGAAAGTTTGTGTTATTATCTGTTTCTTTTTTGTAAGAATCTTCTTGGTTTATGTCTTATAATAACTACTTTGAAGATACAAATACACAGTGTAATAACTGTTATTCTGTAAGTATTTGGTTATGAAAATTTGTTTTATTTTTTCATAAAATAAGAAAAGGAAATAAAACAGGAAGGAATATTTACATTTCTCAACCCAGTCATGCTGACAATCAAGATCAACCATCACAACTGACACATTGCTGATCAGTTTTTGGTTCTTTTTTTTTTTAATTCAATCCATTTTTTTTTTTACATGTTACTAGTACATATTTGTGATACAGATACATAATGAATACATTCATCATGGGGAACAGATACATGTACATATAAGACTAGCACTACCCTGATACCAAGACCATACAGAAAACTACAGATTAATATCCCTAATGAATATATATTTAAAAATACTAGAAAACTGAACCCAGCAGCATATTAAAAGGATATACACCACGATCAAATGAGGTTTATCCCAGCAATTCAAGAATGTCCCAACATAGAAAAAATCAATCTAATACACCACATCGATAGAAAAACAGAGAAAACTGCATGAGCATCTCAATTGCTATAGAAAAAGCATTTGTAAAATCCAACACCCTTTTCTGATTAAAGATACTTGAAAATCTAGGAATAGAGAAATTCCTCTACTAAGAATAGTATAAATGCCTAGGACATTAGTAAAACACACTTCTGGGTGTGTGTGTGAGGATGTTTCCAGAGATGATTGGCATTTGGGGCAGGAAACTGAGGGCCAGTACACCCTGAAAGTGGGCAGCATCACCCAATAGGCTGGGGAATCTGATGGAACAAATGCAAAAGAAGGAATCATTCTGCTCTCTCCTATTACTCCCTTCCCTCCCTCTTCTGTCCAATAGGAGGTGAGCTTCTTACTTCACCACATGCTCCCTGCCATGATGTTCTGCCTCACCATGGACCCAGAAGCAACTGAGTCAAGTGACCATGGACTGAAACTGTGAGCCAAAAAATAAATCTTTCTTCTTTTAGGTTGGTTTCCTCAGGTATTTTGTGGTAGAAAGTTGATTAACATATCAATAAAATTTTTTAAAAAATTTAAGTAAATTGAGAGACCTGGTGGCAAACTGAATGTTTCTAAGGAGGTATAGATGGCAAGGATGAAAGCAAACAGTTGCACTTAACATTATTATATAAAAGAAACTGTGTGGATATAAGTTTGATTCTTTTGAGAAAATATAAAGAGATGTTTAAAAGAAAAACAGAATAGTAAAGTTGTTTGACCATTATGTTACTATCAACTTTCATTTTACTGGAATCCTTTCTTCTCCTTGGATAACCCTTGAAATAGTGCTGAAGGCCAAGAAAAGTGGAACAACCTAGATGTCTCCGAGGCATTTTTGGAAAAACAGAAAAATGAGGTAGCATTTCCAAATTAGGATATCAGGGGACCAAAGCCTGGAAAAGTCCTCCATTCTTCAGGAATGAGCAGTAGCCTCAGATGGCTCTGTTATAGCTGTTGTAACTATAGCAGCCAGGAAGAGAAAAAAGAAGAGATTTTCTGGAGCACCATAAGATTTCTCTATGGCTTTGAAACCCAAAAAGTTGGTTGGATAATAGCCTATTTTAGGTAAATTCTTTCCAAAATATTTATAATCTGAAAAAAATTTTATTATAATTGATGTTTTTTTAAATTGCTGGCATTTAAAAAAGGAAAAGCAAACTGACCAAACTACTGAAATAAATCCATGAGAAACAAATCTTAATTCTTCAAATTTCTCTTGTGGGCTCTTTTCTTCATACTTTCTAAGAATTTTTACAATTATTTATATTACTATTGTCTTTTTCTGGCCCCAGAAATGTACCTTCATGCTGGAGAGAAAAGTTAATTTCCTTATGGTAATTTTAATATACTATCTCTGAGTAAATGTTCTCCAAATCAGCATCCAACTCTGTACTCTCTTTTAAATTCAACTACCTATTGTATATTCCCATATTAAGACTCTAAAAGCAGATTAACTCTTTTCCTTAAAAAAATAAGTGCTCCGTCTTAATTTTCGATCTCTCTATAAAGAGTTCTATTTGGGGCAGATTGTGATCCCCCCCCAATTCATATATTGAAGTCTAAAGTCCTCAACTATAACCATATTTGGAGATAAGGTCTTTAAATAAGGAATTAAGTTAAAATGTGACTGTTAGGGTAGACCCTAATCCAATATGACTGATGCCCCTAGAAATGAGAGGGATGCCAGGGATGCAAAGGCATAGAGAGAGGTCTCAGAGAAACTAATCTTTCCAGTACCAAGATCTTGGGCTTCCAGCCCCCAGGACTGTGAGAAAATAAATTTTCTATTGTTTAAGCCACCCAGCCTGGGGTATTTTGTCATAACAACCCTAGACAACTAATGCAAATACCATTTTCTCTCAGGTATTTCTAACTGAAAGCAGCATCAACCTAAATGAATTTTTCCTCTTCCAAACAACTGGTGAATGGCTAAAAACTCTTTAAAAGCAAGTTTCTCATTTGTAAATTTCAGAACCATTAACAAGTACCAAAGGACCCACCCAAATAAGAAAGATTATTAAAATATAGATGTTAATTGCTCTAGCTTGCGATTAAGGGAAAAATAAAAGAAACTTCATAAAAGGTTTTGATGTTTAAATCAAAATGCAGGCATAAAGAGATCTAAAAATTCCATAGCACAGATAACCACCAATTTATTTTGAGTATGAGAGACGAAAAAACCTGCTTAAATTTGGAGCTATCCAATATACATGCATATAAGGAGAAAGAGCTAGTGTAAAGTAACGACATGCATATAAAAAGAAACGGGAATTGTGGAACAAAAGGAAAGGCTGTCCAGCAAAATGGCTAAGATAACCACATTTAGAGTCACAGATGTGTCCGAAGAACAACTGCCTGCTTTCTAGCTGTGTGCCATCAGACAAGACACTGAATAAGTATGAGTAAATTTTAAAATATAATTTTAGAATCATAAGAATTAAATGAGATAATGCCTATAAAGAGCTTAATTTAATGTTTTGTTTTTATATTATGATACACGGAATAAGGTCTGTGGGGACAAATGTATTTACTTCTGCTAATGCTACCAGAGTACATAGTTGGGTTACAACTTTTAGCATTGTAAAAGTGGTAGTATTAACTAAGACCAATAAGCTAAAATTCAAAAAAATAATTTAACACAAACAAAAGTTACAGTATTATTTCCCACATATGTTTATACATTATTTTCAAATCATGATCTAATAAGGCCCCAGAAACCAGAAATACAGCATTAGGTACGATAGGCAGGTATCTAGGTTCTGTAATTACACAGCCTTTAAAGAATCTCTGAAGAGGTAACAGATTTATTCAGTGTCTTAGTTACTTTCCTCATTGCTGAGACATAATACCTAACACCTACAACTTCAAAGAGGAGAGGTTTATTTAGGTTTATGATTCAGTCCATGGTCAGCCAGCTCCAAAGGACAAACAGCGTGGTAGAAGGGCATGGCAGAGGAAAAGGTACTGACCTCGTGGCGACCAGGAAGCAGAGTCCAAGGAGGAGCCAGGAAGGAAGATACATCCTTCCAGGTCATGCCTACAGTGACCCACATCTTCCACCTAGACCCCACCACTTGAAAGCGAATTGCTTATAATGCCCCATAATCCAATCACCTTCCAAACACATGCGGCTTTGCCACCATTTTGGATCTAAACAATAATGTGCGGCTGCTCAATCTATATTAAACCCAAAAATGTCCACCTACAAACAAAAAAGAAGTTGAATCTTCTGTGTGTTCCATGCCATGACTCATCAATTTTCACAGAAACTCTGTGATGAATGTATTATTAAATTAATTTAACAGACAAGCCAACTGAGCCTTAAGAAAGTTAAATATCTTGCCTAAGGCCCAGCACTGAGTGAGGCGCAGAGCAGAAATTTTGAGTGTAGGATGGTACATACAACAGCAATGCCAAGAACTTTCCTTTGTCTCCCAATGAGTAAAACCCAGAGCACCAAAACCAAAATTGTCAGCACATTTTCTGATACCAAACATACTGTTTAAAACAAGTAGAAATAAACCCGGATAGAGGCAAAAAGGTAACACCATACACCCATAGTGGCAATTTTAGAGTCTAAGACCAAAGACATCTGTAAGACTGCCTACATAGAAAAGTAAACAGTTTACATGTTTCCTGAGATTTTTAAAATTTTTTTAAATATTTTATACAAATTTAAAACAAACCTGCTAAAGATAGTACAGTAAGCAAAGTTTGTTTTAAATTTACTACTATCTAGCTGGGCATGGTGGCACACACCTATAATCCCAGTACTCAGGAGGCTGAGGCAGGAGGATCGCTGAGAGTTTGAGGCCAGCCTGGGCTACATAGTGAGTTCAAGGCCAGTCTGAACTATATAGCAAGACCCTGTCTCAAAAAAAAATTTTTTTTAAATAAATAAATAAATAAATTTACTACTATCTCGAAAGGAAAAGGGAAAAGGGAGCAGAAGGGGAGAATATTCTTCCATGTTTTTTAAGACCAAAACCACTTTTTTTTAATTTCTGCTTATCAATAGACTATTAAGAATGGAAAAACTAACAGCTACATATGAACAGGACTTATATCAAAACTATATGAAGAACTCTCTAGAAAGGAAGAGAGAACAGGAAAAGGGAGCAGAAGAGAAGGCTATTCTATGTTTTTTAAAACCCAAAACATTTTTTTAAAAAAATTTCTGCTTATCAACAGATCATTAAAAATGGAAAAACTAACAGCTACACTGTGTAGGACTTACATCAAAACTGTATAAGGAACCTCTACAACCAATAAAAATACAACTAATTGGAAAGGAATTAGAACATGTAATTCATAAATGATGGTATATTAATGAGTGAGCAGGTGAAAACACTATCAACATTATCACTAGGTAAATGCAAAGTAATGAAATACCTCTATACACCTACCACATTAAAGATTAACAGGGCCAGTGATATAGCTCAGTGGCATAAGTGCCTGCCTGGCAAGCACGAGGTCCTGAGTTTGACTCCCAGTACCCACATAAAAAAAAAAAAAAAAATTAATAAATACCACATGTAGAACAATGAAAACATGAAATTAGGAGGTTTTATAAGAACTTGGCTATATAAAGGAACAAAGTCTTAAGAAGGATCATAAGCTCGACTTAGCAAGACCCTGTCTCAAAATAAAAAATAGAAAAGGCTAGGGATGTGGCTCAGAGGTAAAGTGTCCTGCTACCCGGTACCAAAATAAATAAATAAATAAATACAATTTTTTTTAAAGGGGGTTTGGGGATGTAGTATAGTAGTAGAGCAGGAAGTCCTGGGTTCGATCTCCAGTATGGCCACATACATATGTACGATCTCAGGTGTACAGCGTACAGGGAGGTCTTGCTTTCTGTTCAATGTGTCAATCTCTATGTAAAATGCTTAATCTATTTGCATTTCATATAATTATTAATAGGATTGATCTAGTTTCACAGTTTTGGTATTTGTTTTCTTTTCATCCCTTCTCTTTTATATTCCTTTGTTCCTGCCTTTATACCTTCTTTTGGATTCACTGAATATGTTTTAGGATTCAATTTTATTCTTCCCTTATTTTTTAGTAATAATTCCTTGCATTTTTTTTCCTTCATTTTCAATGTTTGTTATAGGAATTATAACATACACCTTTAGCTGTTTAGAGCTAATTCTACCACTTCACATAGTGAAAAACCTATTAAAAGAACCAAAATAAGAGCCTAGTAAACATAGTTCCCTCTGTCTAGCCCCATCCTTTATGCTACAGCTGCCATATTATACCTATGTATGCCATAAACGCCACATCATAATGTTACAAGTTTTGTTTTAAACCATCAAACTTATGCATTTTTTTAATTGGAGAAGGAGAAAAGATTCACATATTTATCAACTGCTGTGTTCTTTATTCCTGAAGATCTGAGTTTGCATCTGGCATCACTTTTCTTTAGCTTAAGAAATTTCCTTAAACATTTTATATGGTGCAGATCTGCTCCAATGAGATCTCTTAATTTTTGTTTACCCAAAAATGACTTTATTTTGCCTTCATTTCTGACAGATATTTTCTTAGTTAGAAAGTAAGCCTTCTTACTTGGTTATAGAATTCTGAAGTAATTTTTGTTTACCAGCACTTTAAAGGTGTTAATAGTCTGCTGGCCTGCATTATTTTTGGTAAGTACTCAGCTATCATTTGTTACCGTTATATTTCTCAGAGTTCTTTCAAGATTTTTTCTTTATCATTTTAAACAGCTTCATTATGATGTGCCTAAGTATTTTATTGTACTTATCCGATTTGAAGTTTATTGAATTTCTTGAATATATAAAATAACAGTTTTCACTAATTTAGAGAATTTTTTGCCCATTATTGCTCCAAAATTTTTGTCACAACTTCTGTTGTTTTCTACTTTAAGGACTCTAATAACATGGATTATATCTTTTGGGATTGTCCTACCAGTCACTGAGCTACCTTCATTTTCTGAAGTCTCTTTTCTCACTTGTTAAGACTAATTTCTTCCAATCTATCAAATTCACTGATTTTCCCATCTCTTTCCAATCTTCTATAACCCCATCAAATCAATCTTTTATTTCAAGAATTTTCATTTGGTCCTTTTATCTAATTTTTCTTTCTCAGCTTAAATTTCTTAACTGTTCGATCATGATGTAAGTATTTTTTTTCTTAAATATCCTTCAACGAAAGCTTCCTACAATAGCTTCTAATTCTAACATGGCAGTCATGTCAGGGCCAGTCTCGACTGACATATAGATCACATTTTTCTGTTTTTGTATGTGTATGTGTGTAAAAATGTGGACTGGATCCTGGTCACTATAATGATATTTTTTTAGAAACTTTGGATTCAATTATGTTATCCTGAAGAATACTTACTTTTACTTAATAAACAGTTAACTTGGATATATACTCTAAACTCTGCCTGTGGTGGGCAATAAATGACATCTCTTTGGTTCTTTAAACCTAGGATTTTTTTTTTTTTTTTTTGAGACCATCTCTGTATGCAGCCCAGGCTGCCCTCAACCTAGCAATCCTCCTGCTTCAGCTTCCCAAGTGCTGGCATTACAGGTATGCACCACCATCCCCAGCTTAACATAAAATTTCTATGCAGAATTTAGGGAACCCTCTTTTGTACAACTCTACATTCTCTAACTTGCCACCTGCTACAGTCATCCCAAAATCAGCACTGTGATTTCTATCCAAGCTTCAGTTACTCTGCACAACATTGACTAGCTCCTACTTTCAGGCAAATAGCAACAAAAAATTTAAAACTATCTTTGTGCCATTCTGTCTGCCAAATGTCACAATCCTTCACTTTCTGCCTGCTTTCTCTCCTACTATGCCATTACATAAGCATAGTTATGTTTTGTACAAAATCTGTCATTGTTTCTTGCAGAAAAAGTAATCGGATACATGCCACTCTGTCCTAACAGAAAGTAGAACTCCTAAGGATTATTTTTGATATTAAGAAACTTGAGACCTATG
Source organism: Erethizon dorsatum (assembly GCA_028451465.1). NCBI lineage: Eukaryota > Metazoa > Chordata > Mammalia > Rodentia > Erethizontidae > Erethizon > Erethizon dorsatum. Next base: position 61,332,066 of record CM051828.1, read on the forward strand.
AAAGTCACACCCATAGTGACTTATATCATTACTTTTAGCATTATAGGGTAGTAACAATATTTCCTACAGTGGTTCTTTTTCTATTCTAGTCCTTCTTATATCAGAAAAGAGAAATATTTGGGAAATTAAAGGAAGAAAAAGAGGAGAATGAAGGGAAGTGGCATGACAGGATGATAATGAAGAAGAAGGAAGATTTAAGTTACTAAAAACAAATTGAGGGCCGGGGATAAAGCTCAGCAGCACAGCACCTGCCTGGCAAGCATGAGGTCGTGAGTTTGATTGCTGGTACCAAAAAAAATAAAAATAAAAATTGAAAAAGTCCTTGTTCTGGTATCTCAAGCTAAATTACAGCCAGCAACAAGGGAGATACTGAACAGAAAAAATAAAATTTCTGGCACAGATGCTACAAGGATACTGGCACATATAATTACTCAATTTTTCATAAAGCCAAAAAATGCTTTAATGTTATTAAATCATAGACATATAACATGAGTTATAACAAAAAATACAGATTCTTCAATATAATCTTCAACATTTCTCTTATCACAAGAACAGATTAGAATATGGATATTTTTCTGAAGTATAATGTTTCTGTAATTGAATATTTAAAATACAATCACACAGTTGGGCGTGGTGGTACATGCCTGTAATCCCAGCACTCGGGAGGCTGAAGCAGTAGGATCGCAGTGAGTCTGAGGCCAAACTGGGCTATATAGCAAGTCCAAGGCCAGCCTGGACTGCATTGCGAGACCCTCAAAAAAAAAAAAAATTATATATATATACACACACACATAAAAGTATGACTAAACCCTCAACTCCTTTTTTTGTTTTTGTTTGTGTTTTTTTTAGGAAACAGGGTCTTACTATGCAGTCCAGGGTGGCCTTGAACTCACTACATAGCCCAGGCTGGCCTCGAACTCCCAGTGGTCCTCCTGCCTCAGCCTCCCAAATGCTGGGATTACAGGTGTGCACCACCCAGCCAGACTTCCCTTTACAAGCACTAAATTTTGTGTTTCTATAAACAGAATTATATAGGGCAGAGGGTTTCTAAAATATATGCAACAGGGTTTATGAACTTGATAATTAAACTGCTTCAAAAGTGTTAAGATATTTGCAACCAAAGGATTTTGAAAATGTGATGGAGTCAGGAACAGCAGAAATCTGTCTCCTTGCCTAGAAAACAATGAACTAGCAGAATCTATTATATCTATTATGAAACTCTAGAATCCACTGAAGGCTTGCAACTTCCGGGGAAGGCTTGGACTGTAAACTGCAATTAATTTTGGTCAAGTTCAGATGTTAGCCACAGTAGCACCTGCAGCCAGGGCAGGCAGTTGTGCATACATTCCAAGGAGTAGCTTGCACACAGCTTATGGTAACCAGGGTATACAAAAAGGACCTTTTCCTCTCAATATTGGGGATGTGTAAAGGTGGATTTGAGAAGGCAGAATAATCAGTCAACTGAAAGACAGGACAATGGAAAATAACTTAATCTGAGGAAGAGAAAGACAAAAAAATGAAAACAAACAGATGATAAGAAACCTGGGGATATCATCAAATGAACTAAAATATGCATTGTAGGAATATCAGAAAAAACTAACAGAAAAGAGCAGAAAGAGTTGAAGAAGAAAAAGCTGGAAACTTCCCAAACTAAGGAAAGATACCAATAAAATCACCCAAGAAAGTAGGGAGTGGTGGTATATGCCTAAATCCCAGCTAATCAAGAGGCTGAAGGAGGAAGATCGCAAGTTTTAGGCCACCCTGGGCAACACAGCAAGACTCTGTCTTACAAAAAAAAAAAAAGAGAGAGAGAGAGAGAGAGATCCAAGAAGCCCAACAAATTCTAAGCAAGATAAAAATGAAAGAGGCTATACATGGAGGCACAACCCTACAATCCCAGAACACTGGGAGGCTAAGACAGGAAGACTACAAGTTCAAGCCTAGCCTGGGCAACTTAGCAAGACCGTGTCTCAAAATTAAAAATTTTAAAAGGGCTGGGATATAGATCAGTGTGAAGGCCTTGGGTTCAATCCAGTACTGCCAAAAAAATAAAGAAAGAAAACTGAAAGAGACCCATACCATGACACATTATATAATCTAACTAACAAAAGCCAAAGATAATCTTGAAAGCAACAAGAGAAAAGCAACTTGTCATAGGTAAGGGATTTGCGATATGATTATTAGCAAATTCCTCAACAAAAAAAGAGACTTCAGAGGCCAAAAGATCGTAGGTCAACATATTGAGTCTAAAAGAAAAAATTGTCAACCAAGAACTCTATATAATTGTTTTTCGAAAGTAAGGGAGAAATTAAGACAACCCTAAATAAACAAAAAATGAGGTAGTTTACTATTACTAAACCTGCCATAAAAACATGCTCAAGAGCATTCTACAAGTTGAAATGAAAAAGACACTAGGTAGTAATTATAAGCTACATGAAGAAATGAAGATATTAATAAAGGCAAATACATGAGCAATTAAAAAGCTAGTATTATTAGCTCTGTTTCCTACATGACTCAGACTAAAACAATTAAAAGATTATTAGTCTAAAAAGTAGTATTACTAAAGATCCAATCAAAAAATGAGCAAGTGAAATGAATAGACACTTCACAGAAGAAGTACAAATGGCCAATAAATACATGAAGAAATGCTCAGCACTCACTGGCCATTAGAGAAATGCAAACTGAAACAACACTGAGATTCCATCTTACCCCAGAAAGAATGACTATCATCAAGAAATCAAATAACAACAAATGCTGGCAAAGGTTGGGGAAAAAAAGGAACCCTTCTACACTGTTGGTGGGACTGTAAACTAGTACAACCACTGTGGAAATCAGTATGGAGATTCCTCAAAAAACTAAAACTGAAATTCCATTTGACCCAGCCATCCCCCTTCTAGATATCTTCCTGAAGGAATTAAAGACACCATATTACAGAGATACATGCATACCTATGTTTATAGCAGCACAATTAATAATAGCTAAATCCACAAAGCAGCCTGTATGTCCATCAACAGATCAATGGATAAATAAAATGTGGAATTTACACACCATGGAATACTACTCTGGTGTAGAGAAGGATGGACTTGGGTCATTTGTAGGAAAATGGATGCACCTTGGGACCATGTTAAGTGAAATAAATCAGACACACAAGTTTGAATATTATATTGTTTCTCTTATATGAGAAGCCCAGAGTAAAATTAAAGAGCAAAATAAAAGATAGGAAGAAGTAGGGAGTTAGGCATGGTGTCACATGCCTGAAACCCCAGCACTCGGGAGGCTGAGGCAGGAGGATCACTGCGAGCTCAAGGCCAGCCTGGACTATATAAGCTAGTTCAAGGCCAGCCTGCACTACCTAGTGAGAGCCTGTCTCAAAAAAAGAAAAAAAAAAAGGAATTAAGAAGACAGATCATTCTCCGCAGGGAAGGGGCTCAAGAGATAGAGGCCAGTGAGATGGCTCAGCGGCATAAGTGCCTGCCTGGCAAGCGCGAGGTCCTGAGTTTGACTCCCGGTACCCACATAAAAAGGAAAAAAGGGCCGGTGATATTGCTCAGTGGCACAAGTGCCTGCTGGCAAGTGCGAGGTCCTGCGTTTGACCCCTGGTACCCACATAAAAAAAAAGAAAGAGAGAGAGAGAAAGAGGAGGGAAGGAAGGGATTAAAAAAGTAGAATTGGGATGTGTTATGTACATTTACCAACTCCCACAAGGAATGCAAACATGATGTACTGCAAGAATGTACAAAAAACTAAAAAAAAAGGAAGGGGTTCAAAGGATGTGTACGGGGGAAGGGAGGGAAGAGAAAAGGAGTGAAAAAAGGAATTAAGATGTGTTATGTACATGCACCAACTTCCCATAAGGAATATAAACATTATATATTTCACACATGTACTAATAAACTAAAATAAAAAAATAAAAAGTAGTATTAATATAATGTTGGTATGTGACTCCATATTTTGTTTTCTAAATGATTTAAGATAATGGATTTAAAAGAATTAGGGCCGGTGAGATGGCTCAGCGGCGTAAGCGCCTGCCTTGCAAGCGCGAGGGCCCGAGTTCGACTCCCGGAACCCACATACGAAAAAGGGGCCGGTGATATCGCTCAGTTGCACGGGTGCCTGTTGGCGCGCGAGGTCCTGAGGTCGTCCCCCTGGTACCCACAAAAAAAAAAAAAAAAAAAAAAAAAGAATTATTAGTTTGTGCTTTTGGTCACATAATGTAAAAAGATGCAATTTTGTGACATCAACAACCTAAAGGAGTGGGGACAAAGTTATAAAAAAGCAGTGTGCGTGTGTGTGTGTGTGGGTGTGGGTGTGTGTATGTGGGTGTGTTACTGATGTTAACCTGGTATAAATTAAATTAGAATATTAAAACTTTATGATTTAAATGTAATCCCCATCGTAACATAAAGAAAATACCTACAGAATATAGAGAATGAGAAAGAGAAAGGGAGGGAGGGAAGAAAACATTTCACAAAAAACTCAACACAAAAAAAAATACAGAAATGCAGGAAAGGAGAGACAAGATAAACAATGCACACTGAAAACAGCAAAATGATGAAAGTGCTAATAATTACTTTAAATTTAAATTAAACTGTCCATTCAAAAGACAGATTGGGGCCGGTGAGATGGCTCAGCAGCGTAAGCGCCTGCCTGGTAAGCACGAGAGCCCGAGTTCGACTCCCGGAACCCACATATGAAAAAAGGGCCAGTGATATCGCTCAGCGGCACGGGCGCCTGCTGGCGCGCGAGGTCCTGAGGTCGACCCCTGGTACCCACAAAAAAAAAAAAAAAAAAAAAAAGACAGATTGGCAGACTGAATTAAAAAACAGGATCCAACTAAGTGAGTCTATCCTACACTCACGTTAGATCCAAAGACATACAGATTAAAAGTGAAAGGACAGAAAAAGATATTCCATATAAACTGTAACTACGGGAAAGCAGAAATGTCTATACTAATATCAGAAGAAACAGACAAATCTAAACTGGTTATACAAAATAAGGATATACCTATTAATACAATATTCAATACAGCAAGAAGATACAAAAATTAAACTTTTATGAACCTAAGAAGAGACCATAAAAGTACACAAAGCAATGGGAGAACTAGACAGTTCTACAGTAACAGTGATGGAATCAATACCCCACCCTCGGTAGCAGATAGAATAACCACACAGATGGTAATAGAGGACTTAACACAATAACCCAACTGGATCTAACAGACAAATACACAAAACCAACTATAGCTAACACACATAGACACAGTATTATACACAACATCATAAACATTCTTCTCAAGTGTACATGGAGCCAGGAGTGGTGGCGCATGCCTGTAATCCCAGCACCCATGAGGCTGAAGCAGGAGGATCGCCACAAGTTCAAGACTAACCTGGGCTACATAGTGAGTTCAAGGCCAGCCTGTACTATATAGTTAGACCCTGTCTCAAAAAAAAAAAAAAAAAAAAAAAGTGTACATGGAACGAGTTCCAACACAGACTACATATTAGACCACAAATTAAATCAAAATGTGTTATAAACATACTACAGAATAGTATGAGCCTTAGAAAGGATGGAAATTCTGATGACACCGGTATGCCTTGAGGACACTGTGGTAGGTAAAATAGAGTAGTTGGAAAAATACAAACACTGTATGATTCTACTTACAAAAGGCAATTAGAATACTGTAATCAGATTCACAGAGACAGAAAGTAAAATGGTGGTTGCCAGGAACTGGGGGCTGGGGAATGGGGAGTTATTTATTAGCAGGTACAGAGTTTGTTTCATAAAATGAGTTGTAGAAATGGATGGTGATGATGGCTGTACAGCATTATGCATTTATTTAATACCACTCACTGAATTATCCAATTAAAAATGGTCAAGATGGTTTTATGGTTTTATTACGTCATGTGTATTTTCTAATTAAAAATATTAGAGAACAGAACCATAAATATGCTCATTAGACTTAGAAATACTTTGAAATTTTGTCATATCACTTTCTAAAGGGTTACAATACCCTGTCAGAATACAAAATTTTGTTTATTCCTGTTTTATTAAAACTTTTCCATAATTCCATCTTCTATGAGTTATTAAATCAGTTTTCTACCCCTACTCGTAAAAATACAAAGAAAACATCTGTTTCAGCACAATGTATCCAAAATTCAAATTTGAAAACCACATTTGATTTCTGTTTAAAACTGCATGAATTACTTTTGGATCTTTTATCTGCGCCAGCCACCTCCTGTTCACCTTCTTACAAAAAAGTCCGAATATCATTTAGGCCTTCTGATATTTGTCCATTAGCTTATATTTATACAGGGGTCACTACGTAAAGTACATGAGAATTACATAACAAAGCTCACCAAAATCCAATTTCCTTCATACTTCCTGAAAAATATAGGTTATGAAAACAACTCCCTGTTATGTCTCTGCTGCCCTCTACAGGAATGGGTTTTTGGAAAACATTGAAAAAATAAATTGTGAAAATATAGACAGCAATAAAGTACTGTCAAACTGAACAGTATATAAAGTCACATCAGTAAGCAAATGCATTTATTAAATGTCCTAAAAGATGATACTGCAGAGAAGTTATGTCATAAAATGTACGAGGGTAAAGTAAAAGTGTAGACTTTTTAAAAAATGTGTTCAAGTTGTTATCAACTTAAAATAGCCTGTTATCCATGAGCTCCAGGACAACCACAAACAAAACCCTGAAATAAATACTAAAAAACTTCCTTTACACAAAATTACTACAAAAAGTAAAAAGCGAAGCATACTACCATGGAAAGAGGGGAAGAAAAGACCAAAGGATTTACTAAACCTGAAAACAATGGACCAAATGTTTGTAGTAAATCCTTACCTTGCACTGTTACCCTGAATTTATTTATTATTTACTCGCTTATTTATTTTTGCACTACCAGGGATTGACAACATGGCCTTAAATTGAGCTAAATCCCCAATCTTTTTTTTTTTATTGAGACAGGACCTTGGGGCTGGGGATACAGCTCAGCAGCACAGAGCCTGCCTGGCAAGCGCAAGGTCCTGAGTTCAACTCCCGATACCAAAAAAAAAAAAGAATGAGAAAGGACCTTGCTAATTCACTAATTGCCCAGGCTGGGTTCAAACTTGGAACCCTCCTGCCTCAACCCCCAGAGTGCTCAGATTATGGGAATGCATCACATGCACAGCTGTTACGTTAAATTTAAATGAATTAAAATTTTCAATGGAAAGATAGAGTGACTAAATAAATTTAAGAAAACAAGACCCCCACCCATTTCCTGCACCAAGAGAATTACTACACCCTTAAGGAGACATACTCAGCCTGAAAGTGAAGAAATGAAAAAGATACTCTATAAAAATAGAAAGCAAAAGTAAGCAGAGATAGCTAAACTTGCACAAGATTAAATACTCTTCAAGTCAAAAATACAAAAAGCAATTTTAAATACATATGCACTTACCATCAGAGCACCTAAATATATAAACAAAATATTAACAAATCTAAAGGGAGAGAGATTATAATTAATAGGATACTTTAATTTCCCACTTTCAACAATATATAGATCACCCAGGTAGAAAATTAACAAGGGAACACTGGAATAAAACAGTACTTTAGAACAAATGACATACATGAGGTGTGATTTAACAATACAGTGAATATTTAAATTTTAAAAATTTATTGGAGTAAAAGACACATTGCCATTAATCCCCCTCAATATCTCTCCTTCACTTTGAACACACTTACCCATTGTTCTTGCTACTTTCTGAAGCAGTTCTGGAAGTTCCCTTTTGCATCTTTAGTTGCCCTATTATGGCTGCCCAGGATGTCCTGAATTGATTCAAAACATTTACTTTTCACAGTTTTTGTTTTTTTTGTTTTTTTTTTTTGAGATAGGGTCTTGCTATGTAGCCCAGGCTGGCCTCAAACTCATGACCACCCTCCTGCCTCAGCCTCCCAAGTGCTGGGATTATACGTGTGTGCCACCATGCTGGGCTTCATGGTCACTGTGACTTTGGGGAAAATGCAGAAGTCACACAGTGCCAGATCTGGTGATAAGGTATATGAGAAAACACCATAATGTTTTGTTTTTTTTTTTATATACAGGTACCAGGAGTCGAACTCAGGACCTCATGCTTGCCAGGCAGGCGTTTATGCCGCTGAGCTATATCACCGGCCCACAATAATGTTTTTATAAGCCTGCCTTTTCATTGAATAACACTTGGCAGGTGCATTCACCAAATTCTTGATCACACCTCCTAAAGACACTCACAAAAGAAGACCTCCACAACTGCTTCACAAAGTGGCAAGAATGATGGGGTAACTCTGTTCAAAGCAAGGAGGATAAATGGCAATGTGTCTTTTACTATAATTTTTTATTTAAATATTCCTGATATATTTGGATCACCCCTTGTACCAAACATTCCATATAAAAACAGAAAAGGAGCTGGGGATATAGCTCAGTGGCACAGTGCCTGCCTGGCAAACGTGAGGTCATGAGTTCGACTGCTGGTACCAAAAAAAAAACAGAGGGCCGGTGATATAGCTCAGCAGCATAAGCGTCTGCCTGGCAAGTGCGAGGTCCTGAGTTCGACTCCCGGTACCCACATGTATTAAAAAAAAAAAAAAGAAAGAAAAAGAAAACCATTCCTCAAGTGCACACAAAAGATTCTCTAGAATAACTCATTAGTCCACAAAACTTTTCACAAATTTTTAAAAAATTATAATCATATCTAGTATTTTTATGATCAAAATGGGATGAAACTACGAATTACTAATAGGGAAACCAAGGCAAAGTCACAAATATGTGGCAATTAAAAAGCTGGTTCCTGAATAATCAATAGGTCAAGGAAAGTTTTTAAAATGAAATAAAATATCGAGACAAACATAAATGGAAACATAACAAAACTTATAGGAGGCAGTAAAAAGTTCTAAGAGGGAAGTTGATAGCAATAAATGCCTATAATTAAAAAGAAGAAAGAGGGCTGAGGATGTAGCTCAGCAGCAGAGCATCTGCCTAGCGTGCACCAAACATGGATTTGGTCCAAAGCACCTACCCCCAAAAACTAATAAACAACCTAATACCATACCCAAGGACTTGGAGCTTAGTTTGATCATTTCTTAGTTCCTTGGGTGTACTGTTAGTTTGTTTATTTGAGGAAATAATAAAGATTAGGGTAGAAATAAAAGAAATAGAGACTAGAAAAATAATAGAAAAACCAAGCACAGTGGTGCACACCTATAAACCCAGCTACTAGGGTGGCAGAGGCAAGAATATCACTAGTTCAGGCCAGTCTGGGCAACTTAGTGAGAGATTCTGTCTCAAAATAAAAACGAAGAAAAGGTAAAGGGGGAAGGGACAGGAATACAGGTTAATTGTCTGTAATCCAAAAATCTGAAACTTTTTCAGGACCAACATGACACAAATGGAAAATTCCATACCTAGTCTCATGCAATGGGTTGTAGTCAAACAATACGTGCTCTAAAAATACTGTATAAAATTACCTTTAGGCTATAAGTATATGATATGTATTAAACATAAATCAATTTAATGTTTAGACTTTGATCCTATCCACAAGATATCTCAGTATGTACATACAAATATTCCAAAATCAAAAAAAAGTCCAAAATACATCTATCGCAAGCATTTCAGATAAGGAATACTGAAACTGCATTTGCCTTTTTGTACCTGGATTATTTTACTTAGTATAATGCCCTCTAAGCTCATTAATGTCATAAATGGCAGAATTTTCTTCTTTTCTTAAGGCTGAATACACATCTTCTAATAGCTTCTGAGAAATGACTTGTGGAAGATAATTTTTTGAGACTTTGTATGTCTGCAGATGTTTTTATCATATACTGATACGTGATGAAAAATACGTATAAAATTTTAGGTTGAGAATAATTTTCCCTCAAAGCTTTAAAAGCATTGCTTCACTGTCTTTTAGCACAATATTCTATTGTGTACATATACCATATTTTATTTATCCATTCATTCGAAGTTGGACACAAGGGTTGCTTCCATATCTTAACTGTGGTGAATAATGCTGCAATGAACATGTGAGTGCAGATACCTCTTCAGTGTACTACTGATTTCAATTCCTTTGGATACGTGACCAGAAGTGGGATTGCTGGGTCATATGGTAGTCCTATTTTTAGTTTCTTTTTTATAAACCTCCATATTGTAAGATATACAAATGGCCAAGAGACATTTAAAAAAATGCTCATGATCACTAATCATCAGGAAAATGCAAATTAAAACCACAATGAGAGGGCTGGTGAGATGGCTCAGCGGCATAAGCGTCTGCCTGGCAAGCGCGAGGGCCCGAGTTTGACTCCCAGAACCCACATATGAGAAAAGGGCCGGTGATATCGCTCAGTGGCACGGGAGCCTGCTGGCGCGCGAGGTCCTGAGGTTGACCCCCGTACTCACACACACACACACAAAAAAAAAAAACAAAAACAAAAAACCACAATGAGATTATCACGCTTGTTAGAATGGAGATTTACAAAAAAGATTAAGGATGGGCTTAGGGATGTGCCTCAGTGGTAAAGAATTTACCTAGGATGCATGAGGCCCCAGGTTTGATCTTCAGCACTACAAAAGGAAAGAGAAAGGCGAAAGGCAAAAGGAAAGAGAAAGAGAAAGAGAGAGAGAACAAACATTAGTCTTACTAGTTTTGAAGACTCCCAAAATACCACAGATCTAAGAAGTTTGACAAACATGAAGCAGAAAATGGTATCAAGGCATATCACAATCATATTGCTGAACACCAGCAATAAAGTCTTTAAAAGGATTACAAATGAGAATAGCTTTAGGTTTATTAGCAGTCACTCTTGAGCTAAAAGACAATGAAGCAATGCTTTTAAAGCTCTGAAGGAAAATTACTCTCAACCTAAAATTCTATACATATTTTCCATCACATATTAGTATATGATAAAAACATCTGCAGGCCGCAAAGTATCAAAAAATTATCTTCCACAAGTCATTTCTCAGAAGCTACTGGAAGATGTGTTCAACCAAAGTGAGTATGAAAACCAAGAAAGAGGAAAACATGAAATACAGAAACAAAATGGAACTCTATGCAGGGGAAAGGTCAACAAATTTCCTTTTTTTTTTTTTTTTTGTGGGTACCGGGGGTCAAACTCAGGACCTCACGCACCAGCAGGCACCCGTGCCGCTGAGCGATATCACTGGCCCTTTTCTCATATATGGGTACCAGGAGTCGAACTCAGGACCTCGCGCTTGCCAGGCAGGCGCTTATGCCGCTGAGCCATCTCACCAGCCCAACAGATTTCCAAAATGATGGTGAAGGGAGACCCCAGGGTGATAACATCTACAACGCAAAGAGGACACTGACTTCAAATTGGAGTGACAAGGTTAAAAGGGCAGAAGTTCTCCAAGAAAATGAAACTGACAGAATGCCTACTTTGTCTGAGAAGCTTAACGACAGAGTTAAAACAATGGTGAAAAATTAGGACCCTATAAGTAGTAAATAAAACTAGAGAAACAAAAAACCAAAATAATCACTAAGGAAAACAAAAAGTTTGAAAGAAAATAGTGATTAATAGTTGTCTTGGTTATTACTGATTCACAATTATGTAAATGTTTAATAATCTAAACAAACCTTGATATTGTGAATATTGTGAATAATATTTATATATATTATAAATATATACCTTGATATATCTGTACTGGGAGAATAGAAGAAAAGTCCAAGTTCAGTGTATAATTGGGGCTGGAGAGTGGGTGACAAAAGAGCTCAGTATTTATCCATGTTTATAAATACAGCACAACCATGTTATTTAGCGATAAGAGGGTTAAAAACAACAGAATACACTGAGTGTCAAAAAGTGGTTGTCTCTGAGAAGGGGGTGGGGAGCAGGCGCAGGAACACCAAATGGCTAGGATTAAAAAGTGTAATACAAGTTTTTAAATAGTTCTTACCTTAGGAAGTTCAGATAGCTTCTCATCACTTGTCAAAGAATCACTACTTGCACAAGAAGCACAATCTGAGATTTCCACAGCACCCTCACCATCTTCACATTCATTACATTCACTAGCATCTTCCCTGTCACTGTCGATCTCCCAGTCAATAAATTGCAATTCATCTAAAAAATACAATTTTTAACTTAATTTATATCCCTGATATTTCTTTTTTAAAAATCTGTATTTTATTCTGGGTAGGTACCATATCTGTGTTACTGATTTTTTTTTTTTTTTGTGGGTACTGGGAGTCGAACTCAGGACTTCACACTTGCCAGCAGGCGCTTGTGCCGCTCTCATCGGCCCCAATTTTTTTAAATATGACAGCAAAAAGTATATTCCTTCTCATCTCTAATTTCTCCCAACTCACTCATACCTCAGTTCTAAATTAACTACTTTTATTGGTTTTTTTATCCTTGTAGCTTCTCCAGTATGTGATTTTTTTTTTTTTTATGGGTACCGGGGGGTCAACCTCAGGACCTCACGTGCCAGCAGGCGCCTGTGCCACTGAGTGATATCACCAGCCCTTTTCTTGTATGTGGGTTCCGGGAGTCGAATTCGGGACCTCGCGCTTGCCAAGCAGGCACTTATGCCACTGAGCCATCTCACCAGCCCTCCAGTATGTTTTTAAAAATAAGATTTAAATTATTTTTCCTTTTTTCTTACACATCTTGATTTTTTTCAATTAAGTTAATCAAGTTTTTTTCCTTATCACTATATTCTCATTCTTTTCTACAACTTAGTATTTCATTGCATAGTTGAACCATAGTTTATATTTAAACAGTCCTCTATCAGAAATGATTTTTCCAAATGTCTTCACCCAATAAATTTTTTAGTGTTCTTTCATCAGTAAGAAAACCACTAAAGTTTTATACAAATTTAACTCAGTAAAGCTAAATTATTTTCATACATTAAATAACCAAATGTACTGATTCTAATTTGCTACACTCAAAAAATTAAATTAGTTATTTGTCTCTGAGGTATGATATATAACATAAACCTTTCCTAGAACACAAAGCACAAGTACTCCCTAACAGCTACTTCTGCAATTCAGAAGGCTAAGATATCATGGTCCTACTTTCAGAGGTCTGACAGTAATAATTTCACTTGCAGTAAAGTGAAATAATATTAAAAAGGAAAAAAAGTAAGAATATTTGATTTGAAAGGAATTTAAGTTTTTTTAAATTAAGCTAAAATATGGATAAAAAGAACATAGTTTGTTTTAGTCTGATACTGCTGTTTCAGAAGACACAATAGAAGTCCACTATAATGATTATAAAAGATGGGAGGTCAGACCACTACTGAGAGAAGCAGATGCATAATGGCATTTACTTCTCACATCTAACTTCTCATTTAGTCATGGAACCAGGCAGGGGAATGCATGAGAAATACTCCAATTGCTGAACCATCACAGCATGACACCAAGGAGAGTCAAAGGAGGAATACATGTGCCCTCAGAACTGCTGCCAGCACTGCACACTGTACAGCACTCATTCATTCATCCATCCAATAAAGTGCCTACTAAGGGCCCATTATACCAATCTAGACACTTACAAGATAGACAAATACAAAAGAGTAAACAGCACCACTCCTACCCTGCAGTAACCCACAGATAAATAACATCGCGATATAATAGTGAGTGTTACAAAATTACATACCACAGACAAGATGAGGATTTCATTTGGCTATAATACTTTCATGAAGCAAGAAGACAACTACTATTAGACTGAAATGTACATTTTTACAGACGAGGAAATGGGGTCTCCAGTAAGTTAAGAGATTTTACCGAAGTTATATAAAAATCAAATAGAGGGGGCAAAATACTTAACAAAAAAGAATTTTGACAACTTTAACTTAGGACTTTCCTTAACCCTAATTCTGCGTCTTACAGCCAAGAGACTCTAAGTCTGCAAGAAAAGTCTAAAAATATTGTTTTTAAAGATAATTCTACTATGAAGTAGATTTGGCAACCACCACACAGCACTGAAATTAGACATCCTTGGATTTCAATATCAACTAGCACATTTATTAAGTATGTGACTGAGCAAGTAACTTGACTTTTCTAAGTCTCAATTTTCTTCTGTAAAATGAGGATATTTAGCTCACAGGACATAGTAAATGTCAAAGGAAATAACATATATAAAACCAGCGAAGTGTCTGGGATAAAATAAAATCTTGATAAATGGTTAACAGTGGTCACCCATTAAATGCAAAAAAAGGAAGAAAGAAGTGGGTAGGGGAGTAGAGGGAAGCAGAGCAGGGGGAGGGAGGGAAAGCTAATCCAGAAGCTATAATCATAATTACATGTATTCCAAGGGATCATCCACTTGTTCTCTAAGAATCAATTTTGAAAGTGAAGTCAACAATTTGTTAATTCATGTTATGGTAATAGACCAAAGCACCTTTTTGTTTAAAATCAGCTTTGGAAACTGCAGAATATTTCTTAATAGAAGAGGACATCGTAGTTTTATTTAATACAAGCTTATTGAGAAATAATTCACATATCATACTATTTTTTAAAAGCATACAATTTTGAAATTGTTTTCTGAGATGTGTGAAGACAAACCAAGAGTTACATTGCAGTGTATTTCAATTTATAAGGCTGAAATAATAACATAAGCATTACCAGCTTATGTATAAACTCAGAATACCATTTCACCCAATACCTACTGAAATGGCAGTGGTAGTTACCAAAATGGATACAAAGTGGTCAAAAGAGTTTAACCTCTTTCCTGAGAGGCTATCTGTCCAAATCTAACCTAGCCTGAATAACAAACATGAACAATCAGAGTTAAAAGTTACAAATTTGGGCCGGTGATATAGCTCAGCAGCATAAGTGCCTGCCTGGCAAGTGCAAAGTCCTCAGTTCGACTCCCGGTACCCACATACAAAAAAAGGGCCAGTGATATCACTCAGCGGCACGGGCCGCTGTGCTGGCGCGCAGGGTCCTGAGTTTGAACCCCGGTACCCACAAAAAGAAAAAAAAAATTACAAATTTATTTTGAAAGCATTAAGACTTAAATACTCCAACTACTTTTAAAATTTAGAAAAGGATATGCTTTCCATAGTAATACATATGTAGTCATCAACTGGAGGTGATTTTTGTCCTTCAGGGGACCTCTGGTAACATCTAGAAACATTATGGGTTGTTAAAACTAGAGTTGGGGGGGCCAGTGAGATGGCTCAGTGGCATATGTGCCTGCCTGGCAAGCGTGAGGGTCCGAGTTCGACTCCCGGAACCCACATACGAAAAAAAGGGCTGGTGATATCGCTCAGCGGCACGGGCGCCTGCTGGCACGCGAGGTCCTGAGGTCGATCCCCAGTACCCACCAAAAAAAAAAAAAAATACCAGAGTTGGGGTTACTATTGTGATCCAGCAGGCAAGGGCCAGGAACGCTGCAAAACATCCCATTTAGAATTGAGAGGAAATTTCTCCCCGCAGCAAACACAGCAAATGGCAAGAGTGTCAAGGTTGAGAAACCCTGTTTTAAACCCTCTAAAACATGATACAATGTAAAATGCCATCTGCACAGGAACTTGTTAATAAGTTATACTTCCAACACACTGTTGGTCCTCACGGTATTTAATAACAAGCTTGCAAGAAGGCAGCATGGGTGTAGCACTATGAGGTGGGTGTAGCACAATGTGGGAACTGCAAGGACTGGCTTTGGCGCCAAAGAGACCAAAAATGGAATTCCAACCAACTCTAACAAGTCTCAGCCTAAGTTGTTAATAGTAAAAATAATACCAGTAATGCCTCTCTGTTAGAGTTGCTGTGAAAAATATTAACTGAGAAAATTTTCTAAAGGGTGTGGCAATGAAGCTGGGACTCAGAAAATTCAGGATCAATAACAAATACATAAAAGGAATGTAAGTTTCTTCCAGTATTGAACCCAGTATTTAACCAAAACTAGATTTCTTACAAAATTAGTAATTTACCTTCACTGGCACCATCTTCTGGACCTAAAATATTCCTGTTACAAAACCTGTCTATTCTAGAGCCATGTCCATTATCTTTTTGTGATTCAGAAAGTATCTTATCTTCATCTGACAGATCACTTCCACTGGAACTCCATGTTATATCTGTAAGCTCAGTGGTACTCTTGCATGTGATAGCTTCTGTCAGAGAAAAAGAAAAGACACAAATTATCATCAGTGGATATGGTCATTTATCAGAATGAGATTTTATGCATATTTGCCAAAGTCACAAAAATATATAACTCTGGGGCCGGTGAGATGGCTCAGCGGCGTAAGCGCCTGCCTTGCAAGCGCGAGGGCCCGAGTTCGACTCCCGGATCCCACATACAAAAAAGGGGCCGGTGATATCGCTCAGCGGCACGAGCGCCTGTTGGCGCACGAGGTCCTGAGGTCGACCCCCCGGTACCCACAAAAAAAAAAAAAAAAAAAAAAATATATATATATATATATATATATAACTCTGAAGATAGTGAAAACAATGTCACATGTCCAATCTTCCTGTCTAATCTTCCACATACAATCTGGCAACAATTCTCTGAATTAAAGCCAAATTACAGGAAGAAAAAGAAGTAGAACTAGTTAAGTTATAAAGGGAAAAAAAAAAATGACTAGAGTAAAAAAGAGAACTGGAAAAGTAAGACTTGAAATAACAACTACAGAACTATAATTTCCTAGAATATTTAATGAAACTGAAAGGAAAAAAAAAAAAAACACTAAGCAAACCACAAAACCAATATATATGAATACCAGAAACACTTTGTGTGCTTCCCTGGCCATGCTAAGAGCCCTGCTAGCAATGAGTGCTTTAAATACTTAAGAACAAACTTCTGTATTTAGTAAACTTTTTTATTTAGAGACAAAGCAGATTCACATAGACTTTTTTTTTTTTTTTTTTTTTTTTTTTTTTTTTGTGGGTACCGGGGGGACGACCTCAGGACCTCGCGCGCCAACAGGCACCCGTGCCGCTGAGCGATATCACCGGCCCCTTTTTCATATGTGGGATCCGGGAGTCGAACTCGGGCCCTCGCGCTTGCAAGGCAGGCGCTTAAGCCGCTGAGCCATCTCACCGGCCCACATAGACTTTTAATAAATATAGAGTTATCACAATCTGTAGATTACAAAATTAATTCACGGAAAATTAAAGTCAACTGAAACTACTACCAATAATAAGAAACTTGAATAAAGATAACAAGGTTCAAAACATACAGAAATGAAATTTAAAATAATAGCTAAGGGCCGGTGAGATAGCTCAGCGGCATAAGCGCCTGCCTGGCTGGCAAGCGCGAGGTCCTGAGATCGACTCCCAGTATCCACAGAAAAAAAAAAAAAAAACAATAGCTAAAAAATGTAAAAAATCTAGAAAAAACTAAGACATGTAAACCTAAGTGAAGAAACTCTTTTAAAGTTTGAAGTCTTTTAAAGACAAAACCCATAAAGAAAAGACTAGAATAAACAGAAAGACATAGAGTTTATGATCTAATGAAAAAAATGGTTTCTCAGTGCAGTTTAATCATGCCTTTCTATTATAAGTGAGGCTGAGCATCTTTTCATATGTTTGAAAATCATTTACATTTGCTTTTCTGCAGTCTATTAAAAAATCTTTATTTCTGTAATAGTTATCTTTTCCCCCATATTAGTTTCTAATTGTTCTTTGTGAGAAACATCAGCCTTTTCTGTGCTATGAACTATGTCTCTTCATTTTTCTAGATTTTACATTGTGTATATAATTTTTAAATTTTGACCACACTTTTTTTCCCTTTTTATTTAGGTGACTGTGTCAACTTTTACAGCTACTAGGTTATAAATCATTACAATGCTTCCTTTATTTGCCCAGCAGGTGTGGTTTAGATTCACACTCAGGCAGTCTACCTTCTGACGCCATGTTCTAAATCATTACGCAAAGGTCCTAAGGCAACTTAAGACCTGCAGTCTCACCCTTAGCTTAATATGAGACTCCTAGGAAAGATGTAACTGTCGAGTACTTCTGTACCATCTATAAAGAGATAGGATAATTAATAGCTACGTCATTCAAATGCTCAGAGACCAGGACCTGAATTTATAAACTTATAAAGTATAAACACTTAACTGCACAATTTAGTTAAAACCACTACCATCAGGCTGGTGAGATAGCTCAGCGGCATAAGCGCCTGCCTGGCAAGTGCGAGGTCCTGAGTTCGACTCCCAGAACCCACATAAAGGAAAAAAAAGGGCCGGTGCTATCGTTCAGCGGCACAAGCACCTGCTGGAAAGTGCAAGGTCCTGAGTTCGACTCCCAGTACCCACATAAAAAAAAAAAAAACACTACCATACATTTATTAGACAGCAACTCATTTTACTTGCTTTCTGAAAATGAGTGCTCTTTAGATCAAGGCCCAACTCAATGTAATTCTAGGAAGGATATCAGCCTGACTATGAAAATAGTCACCATGCATTTATAAACATTTTTGAGTATTCACTGTATGCCTGGCACTGTGCTAGCACCTGATGTTATAGGCTGAATTGTGTCCCCCCAAAAATTCATTTGTTGAATTAATTCATACCTCAGCATGTGACTATATTTGGAAATAGGGTCTTTACAGAGGTAATCAAGTTAAACTGAGGTTTTTAGGACAGGACTTAATCCAAGACGCCTGATGTTCCTATAAGATAGGAAATTGGGACACAAAGACAGACATGCACAGAGGGAAGACAATGTGAAGATACACTGACAAGCCAAGGCAGAAGTCTGGAACAGACCCTTCCCTCATAGCCCTCAAAAGGAACCGACCCTGCCAATGCCTTCATTTCGGACATCTGGTCTTCAAGACTGAGACAGTGTAAGTTTTTTATTAATACCTAATTTGTGTACTTTATTATGGCAGCCCTTGGAAACAAACACATTTGGGACATAAAGATGAGCAAGAGAGGTGTCTGTCCTTAAGAAGCCAATGATCCAAAGGGAAGAAAAGAAGACCAACAAATAATAAAACTCTAGTAATGCCTTCAAGGGGCAGGAGATTTCTGATCTGAATCAACAGAGATTTTTGAGAAAATACCTTACAGGGTATTTCGTTGTGGGGGGACTAAACAAACACAAATTCCTTTTTTTCTTTCCCCTTTCATCTTACCTGGTAAATATATTTTTCTTTCTCTCTTTCTTTCTTTTATTTTGAAAGTCCTGCCTTTTAAAGAAAATCACTATCTACAAATGTTGCAGACTCTCTTCATCTCAAGTATTTATCTTTTTCTTCCTTGAGCCTCTGGCAAGATCCTTTGCCAACATTCATGTGCTACCTTCTCATCCCTTTCCATCTCCTTTATTAACTCCCCCTTTTCAGCTTTCTCTTATCGGTACCTTAAAGATGAGGAAACAAAGACATGGAGACAAGCATTTGACCTTATGCATACTTTGCAAAAGCATAATCCCCAATTCGGCTCTCTAGCGCTCATAAAAATGGTACTTCCTCACTTTAAATGTGTTATAAAATTTTTATCTTAGAATTTTTATCAATAGCCTATCATAAATACTTTAGGAGCTACTGTTCTTTTTGTTTGTTTGTTTCATTTTTTATTTGGGGGGTTTGTTTGTTTCTTTGTTTGAGACAAGGTCTGGCTATATAGCTCAAGCTGGCCTTGAACTCATTATGTAGCCCAGGCTGGCCTCCTCCTGCCTCAGCCTCCTGAGTGCTGGGATTACAGGCATGTGCCACCACGCTGGGCTCAAGAAGCTACTGCTTTAAACGTGAACCAACTCTAGAAATACCATACCTCCTTTTTCTTATTGGTAGCCCTTTATTAAATAATTAACAATACTTTCTGCATATGCTATGAAGTAATTATACATTGGTACCAGCTTTGTCAGTTGTTGAAAATAAGCTGATCATTCTATAAAGTCAAAAGTATAGCAGTATGTGTCAACTGTGGACTGGCATGGGGAAATCATCCTAAAAGATCCTTTTGTAGTTAAATACAAGATAGTAACTTATTTAAAATGTCTCATGGGCTGGTGAGATAGCTCAGCAACATAAGCGCCTGCCTGGCAAGCGCGAGGTCCTGAGTTCGACTCCCAGTACCCACATACAAAAAAAGGGCCGGAGATATCGCTCAGTGGCACGGGCGCCTGCTGGCACACGAGGTCCTGAGTTCGACCCCTGGTACCCACCAAAAAAAAAAAAAAAAATCCCTAATTTCAATAAACTATCTTTATAGTGGAGGTTACATAAAGGCCTATGTAAAGGTTCTGGCCAAAGACAGAAGTCCTGGGGAAGGTTATTTCTTCTCAAAGAAAAGCAAAGTTCACTTGCTAAAAATCCTTAGCACACATCTCTTCCAGAGAATTCAACCTGGAGAATTCAGCTACTCACAACACATAATAGCTACCACCACACTAAGGTTGCAGAGCTCAGAATGAGCAGGGCTCTCTGCGAGTCTTGCTGCAGAAGATAAATTCAACCCTTAGTGTTTAGACAGTTTCCTAGTATTTGTAGCTAGAAAGCTTCTCTAACAAACTCACCAGGTAAGAATTTCATAGCCTAAAGTAATACAATTCCTAAAGCATAGGTCATAAGTTTATTTTCCAAATGCATTTTTTTTTTCAGTGCTAATGGTCAAACTGAGGGCTTTTTTGTTAAGCCCTGGAGTTATGAGCCAAAACTAACCTACTGGGTTCTATAATAAAAATAAATCCAGTAACGACACACAAAAAATGTTAATAATTACCCATAGGGGACAGGAAGAATGGAGTAGATAATAACAGAGATGAAAGAAAGCATTCTCAAAAATATTTTTACATTATTTTGATAATGTCACTATGTTACATTATGTTAACTATGAATACAGTCTCCTCAAACTATGTAAGTAACTTTTGAAAAGCTAATAAAATACACACATGCATGCACACATACATGCACACAGAAAGATATATTAGCCTTATATCACCTCTGTCAAGAAATAAAGTAATATTACCTTTTTCTGGTCTTGGAGAAAATTCAAGGTACTTTCCTGTAGTAGCTGCCTTTTCATTTGTCAATGACTGCAGGTAAAATAATGATGTAATTTACCAACAATATTTTATAAAATACTTAGTATTAAACTATATTCTCCTTAACATGGTTTCCTTTACATTTTTTTTTTTCTTTTTTTTTTTTTTGAGAAAGGGTCTTGCTGTGTAGTGCAGGCTGCCTTGAGTTCACTATGTAGCCCAGGCTGACCTCGAACTCATAGTGATCCTCCTGCCTCAGCCTCCCAGATGCTGGAATTACAGGCATGAGGTACCATACCCAGATTCTTTACTTATATTCACCAATATAAGTGTTCCCCAAACACATACTCCTTATATACTTGTAAATTTATTTATACATTTTTCCAGATTCTAAACAGAAAGCCAATTGATCAAAACATTCAATGTTAGTAACTGTACATATATATGACTCTGACCACTTATGAGGTCCTCATTACTACTTGTACCCACATTCTTTAGCGTTTAAGACAGCATTCCTCTATATTGTAAGTTACCACATTTACAGAAATTAATTAGAATTTCATAGCCAAAAGATTCTGAATATATAAACATTTCATAAATATATTTCTTTAAAAAAAGTAGTATGCTCAATGGTTTCATTTCCTGAGAACATTCTCAGTATATATCCTTCATTTACAAAAAGTAGAGGGCCGGCGAGATAGCTCAGCAGCATAAGCGCCTCCCTGGCAAGCGCGAGGTCCTGAGTTCAACTCCCAGTACCCACATATGAAAAAAGGGCCGGTGATATCGCTCAGCGGCACGGGTGCCTGCTGGCGCGTGAGGTCCTGAGGTCGACCCCCGGTATCCACAAAAAAAAAAAAGTAGAAAGGTTCTTCTACATAGCATAAAAAGGTGAATACTAACTTGCCACAATTATTAAAAGAATTTAAGGAATGAGAAAAAGTACTACACCAATTACAGTGTTCTGAAAGTAAGAAACAGAATTCCAAAGAAATGTAATTACAATGGCCTCAGGAATTTTAGGTTTTATCTATCTGCATTCAGGGAAAACAGTTTTATGGCTCCTTTACCTGACTCCCAGAAGTACCCTGAAATCCTTCTCCACACTTGAGCCAAGCTTCAGAGAGGGAGGCAACTGCTCCCACTGTCCTGAGGCCTGTTCTCTGGGATTGCGGTGGCCTCTCTTCTAGAAATGATGGGTACTCTCCATCCCAATTCCTTTTCCTCTGTGGAGTTTTTAAAGAAAAAAAAAATCAATTTTATTAAATATACATTAAGATGACAATAATTAAGAAATTCTACAACGGCAGCAGTAAGGGCATACTTTCTGAAAGTCTGAATCTTTACATAAAGATAGAACAACTAGATACCAAAACCAAAAATACAGAACAACACAGGAAGCATCTACATAACAAGTAAATGAGTGACCATGTTTTTGGAAACTATAAGAAAATACAATGTAGAAAAAGCTACCCTGGGCCGGTGATATGGCTCAGTGGCATAAGCACCTGCCTGGCAAGCGCGAAGTCCTGAGTTCGACTCCTGGTACCCACATAAAAAAAAAAAAAAAAAAGAAAGAAAAAACTGCTCTGAATCTTGCCTCCTAAATTTTCAGAGAAATTATGACATAAAAATAAACAACAGAAAAGTATCAAAGGCAAATCCCATGTAGTTACTGTATTATTGGGAGTAAAAAAAAAAAAAAAATAGGAGCAGAATAACATCCCAACACACAAAGCATAAAAGAGACATAAAACAATACACCAGTAGCCTACTATTTGAAAACAAAACAAAACATTCAGGGTTATAAATCTTAAAAATGAAGTGACAACATTTGAAACAGAAGTAGAATAAAATTTAAAATCACTTCAGGAAAAAGGAGTAAACCAGAAGGAATCCAAGAACAAATAGTTATCACAGCAAATGCTTTAAGAGACAGCAGAAGATGAAAGGGAGGAAATTTTAGTTGTGGGTTATCCTTCAAAGGTTCATGTGCTAAAAGTCCAGTCCTCAGTGCTGGAATGTGAGAGGTGGTTGAAACTCTAAGAGACAGAACCTAATGAGGGACCATTAGAGGTGCTGTCCTTGGAAGGGGTCACGTGTTCCTGCCAGTTTGAACCATCAGTTCTTACATGACAGTCCCATGTCCTATGGGACAGTCATACTGTGCATGTACCACTGGTGGTTCAGAGCCACCCGGCAGTAAGACATACAAATTACGGCCACATTGTGAACATGTCACCCCAGTTAGTTCCATGAGAGTGAGTTGTCTTTTACAAAGAGTGAGACTGGCCTCTTCCTACTATCTGGCTTCTGTCTCACCACATGACCTTTCTCCCAAGTGCCCTCACACACATTCCTGCCATCCTCTGTGAGGTTATCGCAGAGTCAAGCTCATGCCAGTACCATCTTCTTGGACCTCCAGAACTGTGAAATAAACCTCTTTTCATTATATATTATTCAATTTCAGAAATTTTGTTACAGTAATGGAAAAGACACTAATATACACATCCAATGAAGAAAAAGGACTGAAGAGAAGTAAGACTGAATAACAGGAATCCCTGAAGAAGAAAATCAAAGCAATAAGACAAAACAAATACTAAAAACTACAATTGCAGAAAACTTTCCTTCGCTCACACCTTGTTTTCTGCCAGACTGCTTTTTCAACTCTCTTCAATCTTATTCCAATAGGTCCCACTGGATGTGTTCGTTATTACTACTACCCTCTGACCTTTGAATCATTCATTGGAAATTAACCATATGCACTTTCATTAGTAGAGTACAGAATATTATTTTCATGTGTTTATGTCTTCTCCTGACCAGGACTTCATTTATAATTTATATTCTACATCTGACAAATTCTAAAAGTTCTAGCTTATAGAATTTATTAGCTTAACCACTACTTGCTAAATAAGAATTTCAGTATGTGCTGAATAAATCTGTAGGCAACCTGAGACATTACTCCAAAATGCAGGCCCAATCTACACTATCTCAGATTATCATTTGTCTTCCTGGAAAAGTTTAGAGAAGAATCCATAAGCATTTCAATGTTTTAAAATGTTCAATCATAAAAGACTGGAATGATGTAACAGTTCAAATTCATTCCTTCATTTGCCCTCAGAGAAAATAAAAGGGACAGCTGGTTATCACATTTTATATAGTCTTTATGTAATTTTAAATTGAAGATTACCATATCCAAAGTGGTGACGAGTGAAGCATGTGATTCTGCTTGGGCCTACAGTAAAACAATTACCTAATTTTGGTACTGACAAGCACCTAAACAATGTTTAAACAACCCTGAGTAATTCAAAATAGTTTTTTTGTTTTGCTTTGTTTGTTTTTGGTTTTTTTGCTGTGGTGGAGACCTAGCTTTGGTATCTACATACACCTAACCAATGTTTAAATAACCCAACTAATTCACTATATTTTTAGTTTTTGTTGTTTGTTTTCCTGTGGTAACAAAGATTGAACTTGGGGCCTTACACATGCTAGGCAAGAGCTCTACCACTGGAACTAGACACCCTAATTTAGTGTAGTCAATTGAAAAAAATTAGATTCTGGAATCCTAACATCAGGCAATTTGGCCCTCTTTGGTTTCATTTTTCCCAACAATCCACAACTTATTTCTTAATGTAACAGTGTTGGGTATATTTGTTTTCTTTCAACACTTAAACAGAAAAGCAGAATTATTTTCTACTAGCCCTGTACTCTAGCAGGATACCATTAGTTTAAAACTTTTTTTCTCTGAAATGAAAAATTAGTATGCTAAAAACCAACTTCCCACACCAGCCTTCTTAGAAATACTCCCACCCCACAAGCATGTGCTCAAACTCTTCTTGATCTCACTCACTGAGGAGATTTAAAAGACCAAAATGAATGACAACTGCTAATATATCACAGCCTGAGTCTGGTTTTTATTAATAATTCCCCACTCAAAAGTGAATAATAAATTCACCTTAGTTCTTTCCTTTTCCTATTTCCTCATTAAGAAGCTGAGGCTGGAGTTACAGCTCAGGGGCGCATACCTTCTTAGCATGAGCAAAGCCTTGGGTTCAGTCCCCAACCAAGAAGAGAAGGAGAAGGAGTGCCAGCAGCAGCAGTAATAGTAGAAGCACAGTAATCCATCAACCTGCCACCAATTTAGTCCATCAAGCAGCACACTAACAAGTACATCATCAAGATCCCTTCAGAGTCTATGGATTCAAGCCTATCCTTCATTCCCTCCCTCTAACCAAATCTTTACCATATTGGCTCAATACTAGCTTTACTATCATTCCTAAGAAGAAAGTCTGAATAAAATACAGCAGTCCTTAAATTAAAAGCAATCAGTTGAAAAAAAAAAATACTAAGCTAGTCTTTCAATTAAATCTCTTCCCTAACTGCAAACCATCTCAGACATAATTCTGTTATTGCGTCCTACTATACTGAAACCATCTACAATGGACATGAGCATGATCGATTTAACTGTAGTTCACTGAAGACTCAGGAGGTGTCAGACACTATGGCACATGAGTCATATACATTACCTCATCTAGATTCTAGATGGTACTTTAGGCTGAAACGAGTAGTATTAATCCTATTTTACAGATAAAGAAATCAGAAGAGATGACCTGATGTCACACATCTCTAACTGGCAGAGGCAGGATCCAAATACAGGTTGATCTAAAGCCAAAGGCCATATTCACAATACAGCCACATCTTCATACAGGTGAGAAAAGACCTCTTTTCTCAGGCCACTTCACTTCCTTCTATTGGAAAACTGTCAAAATATACTCAACTTGTTAGGAAAGACATTTTATTGCCATCCTTTGGAAGAGTATCATAATAAATAAACAAGTATACCAGATCATCTCTATGAATAAGGCTCCTGAAGGCCTTGAAGTTCTCAACCTGCACAAATAAATATACCTATTCCAGTGGTTAAAAGCAAATAACAACAAACAGACTTGTAATAGCTCATGCACAGAAAATACAAATATAAAATACAAATAGAATACAAAAATAAGTCAGGAGCTCTGTCCACAAAAAAACAAAATAAACAAAGTACAATCAGTGGATAAGCTAAAATTAAAACAAAAAAAGCTATAGACCACAGCTGGGTGTGGTGGCACATCCCCCAAATCCCAGCACTTAGGAGGCAGCAAGAGAATCACAGGTTCGAGGCCAGCCTGGGCTACAAGGCAAGTTCAAGGCCAGGCTAAAGTACACAGTGAGATCCTGTCTCAAAAAACCAAAACCAGAAAAGAATAAAACTGAAACCATACATACACAGTAGTATAGAGAAATAGGAGTAATAGTAGGAGTCAGTACGAATATATACAAGTATATAGAGAATGGAAAAGTTAATTCTAAAAATCACTTAATTTCTTTTTCAGCCAAGCCTCAAAGTAACTAAATCAAAGAGAGCAGTAGAAAATGAGGAAACTCTGGAATAGTCAAAAACTTATAAAAACCAGGGGAAGGCCAGTGAAGAAAGAAGCTGCCACTCTCCATTAAGAGGATGCTATGACTTTAAATTACCTACCTACCATCCCTTGAACTCTAGCTTGGCAGCAATCATGAAAATAGCACCTCACACTTCCAGTAGAGTTGACAGTGCTGACTACAACACTGACCCTAGTCTCCAACATTGTGGTTGTCTATTTGGACTTGTCTTGCAGTTCCCTAAAGAACTAGAGCAAGGGTTTGCCTTACCTTCATACAACCTGGATTATTCCCAGGCAGTATTTGCCAAAAAGGAATAAGTATGGGACACAGCAGCCTAGAGCAAGGACAACAGTCAGGACAAGACATACACAGAATAAAATGTCCAGAAAGGAACAGGTTGGAAAAGGAGATAGGAAGGCAAAAATTTTTATTTATAGGAAGGCCACAGGCATGCCTGGTATACTCGGAAAAGGCTTAAAAACATCCCAAGCTTTCACCTCTGGTTGACATTCAGGCTCCATCCAAACAGGAAGTAAATGTTAAGGCAGAAAGAGAATTCAGATATGTTATGTATACCAACTCCCCACAATGAATGTAATCATTATGTACTACAAACATGTACTAATAAAAAATATTTTAAATAAAAAAAATTAAGGTAGAGATGTAAACAGCCTGGGTAAGTGCTGAAGGAGTGTCTCAACACAGAGCCAATCTGCAAATAAGGAGAGTTTTCTTTTCTCTTTTTTCCCTTCTTTTCTTCCTTTCAAGTGGGGTAAAGACAGAGTCCCTAATATTACAATGTTTATATTATAAGGGGATAACAGTATAGACACAAATAAATCTAATGCAAGACATGAAGTTGTAAGTGATAAAAACAAAATTCCACAGGAATACAGAAGAAAGCTCATAAGTGGGATAATTAGGGAGAAAGTGGGACTTGAGGTGGGGCTTGATGAATGACTAAGATTTCAGCAAGCAGAAATGGCAGAAATGGCATTTTTCCAAAGACTATAGCAAACACCAAGAAGCAAGAAAGTATGGTAACAACAGGAGTCCAATTTATCTAGAAGATAATGAAGTTAGCTGTAAAGTTAAGAAATGAGGCAGTGACCATATTATGAAAATTGTCAATAGACTATGAAAACCTGTATAAAAGCAAACTTTGAAGTGGACCACCTGGGTATAAATCCTAGCCTTTTCACTCAACTGCTAGGTGACCCTGGACAATATTTAACCTCTCTACTGAGCCTGTTTCATCATCCATGAGACTAACAGGATTGCTAAAAGAATTAAAATACACATAAAGCACTTAGCACAGGGTAAGTCTGAAGTCACTTATGTAGTTAATAAGAAGTAAGAATGTTTCAGCAGAATAACCATATAACAAAAGTAATGCCTAAGGAAAAGTCATCTCCAAAGATGTAATTGGAGCATGCTAGTTGGTACCATACATAAACACCTCTAAGTACAGTACCTTGAACCTGACGTAGGGTGACAGAATGAAAAAGAAATTCCGGGGGCAAAACTATCATGGTAGTCAGCCTTTGGGATGACCCCTGATTCCCTCCTCTTGTCATTCACACTTTTTTTTAAGTGGCCTACCACACTGTACCAGAGTGATAATCTGCTGTATGACGTTATATCATTTCTGAGATTAGGTTATAAAAGACAGCAGGGCCTATCTTGGTTACTCCCTGTCCTGGTCATAGAAAAGCCAGCTACCATGCTGTGAGCTGCCCTGTGGAAATCTCAAGGAACTAAGACTTGCCAACAACCATGTGAGTGTGCTTGACAGTAGATCTTCCAGCTCCAGTGACCCTTTATTTGACTGCCATCTTGTGGGCAATGCTGACCTACAACTACACAGTTGAGCCATGCTCAGATCCCTTACTCTCATAAATAGTATGACATAATAAACATTTGTTGTCAGCTACTTTTATTTTGAGGCAATCTGTTACACAGCATATAATCAGTACTGCTACTATTGAAAAAAATGATAGACTTGAGAAATGATAGAATGAGGAGGGCAGAAATGAATGTCAAATCAAAAATACTGATTCCAACCAGGCGTGGTGTGGCACACCTGTAATCCCAGCACTCGGGAGGCTGAGGCAGGAGGATCACCACGAGTTCAAGGTCAGCCTGAACTACATAGTGAGATCCTGTCTCAAAAAAACAAAAACAAACAAACAGCTAAGATTTATAAATCAGGAGGAACTGTCAGGGCCTGACTGATTAAGGGTGAGAAAATTATTTCATGACACACTGAGTTTAAGTAAGCTCAAAGAAAATGTCAAATGAAGATCTGAAAGTCATCTCTACAGACGGTAACAGTTAACATCGATGTATAAATTTGTGCAGGGCAAACTTGTAAAGTGAGAAAAAGCACAAGGTCAAAAATTAGAATATGGCAGAAGCCAGTAAAGAGAAGTAAATGATGCTCCAAAAGAAAAAAGCAGGTGGCAAATGTGGCAAATGCCACAATGACCAAGTAAATCACTTATACTGGATTTAGAAATTTTACATACTTTTTTCCCCACATTTTAGTATTTCTGAGACTAGAATGTGTCTTACAATTGGTAAGTATGTCACATGTTTTGTTTTATTCCCTAAAATCAGTTACAAAATTGACAGTGCGGTCTGACAGTCAATGGTATGTGAGAAACAAAGAAGCATGATAATGTTAAGAAAGTTGAACCAATGTGGACTATTTTTTCAAGAAATTTTTGAGTAAAAGAGTTAAGAAAGGAGGTGCCGTTTAAAACTTGGGAGTATAATGAAACAAACGTGTACGCAAGAACCCTAAACAAGAAAGGACAATACCAAAACTAGCACAACTGATGGAATGAAAAGGATGCGCTCATAAATACAGGTGCAATCACTTAAATGTTATCATCTATGCAATACACCTACTCCGTGCCTACGAACTGCAGAGGGCGCTGGATACGGACGGGAGCACTTAGCTCCGAACTTCTACCGGACGGACGGTGTCAGGAAGAGATTCAGAGAAAGTTTGAGGGAAAGTGTAGCAACAGTGATATTTGGGAAAGACTGGCAGAGACATTCCAAAGGCCACCGCTACCATGATGCGTTATACGACAAAGTAAAAAGGAGATAAAACACCAGCGAAGGTAGATACATCTCACGCACTCGTTCCAGATTCAACTCCCAGAAGCCCACTTTGTCACTTCACGTGGCTGCCGCCCAGTGTTTCCCAGGGTAGGAACTCTGCGCGCAGCTGGGCAGGAAACCGACTGGCCGCGGCCTTCGCCTTACTTAGGGGGCCGTGCCCGCCAGCCACAGCGCCCATGCCCTCCCCTACGAGTCCGCGGTGGCGGCCGCTCGCCTGCCCTGCGCCCGCAAGCCCACCGGATGATGACCCGACCGAGCGGGACACGCCGGCCCACTGGTCCCCGAAGACGCGGGAAACAGCACGGCTTCAACTCCAGCCCCACAGCCTACCTTATGACCGCAAGCGCGGCCGCCGCGGGGCATCTCTGCGAGCGCGCCGCCGCCTCGCAAGCGCGCCGCCGCCTCGCAAGCGCGCCGCCGCCTCGCAAGCGCGCCGCCCCCTCGCAAGCGCGCCGCCCCCTCGCAAGCGCGCCGCCCCCTCGCAAGCGCGCCGCCCCCTCGCAAGCGCGCCGCCCCCTCGCAAGCGCGCCGCCCCCTCGCAAGCGCGCCGCCCCCTCGCAAGCGCGCCGCCCCCTCGCAAGCGCGCCGCCCCCTCGCAAGCGCGCCGCCCCCTCGCAAGCGCGCCGCCGGAACAACTTCTGCTTACAGCATCGCGCACTGCGATTGGCGGGCGTTTGAGCGTGGAGCGGACCTTACCTGCACTCCGCTTCCGCGGTGCTGTACGACTTCCTGGGGCTGTTAGCAGCGCTGAAGATCCCCGCAACTCTGGCTTTTTTTTTTTTTTTTTAATCTAGTGGGTTAATGCATTGAGCTGCAAATGAATCCAAAATTTAAATGTGAAAACTAAAGCATGAGCAAATTTTATAATCTTAAAGTGGGAATGGAGAAGAAAGTCGTTGCAACTATGACTCAAAATTCACTAGTCATAATAGAAAAGATTGATAAATTTAACTGTATAAAAACCCTTAATTTGTGCATGGTAAAAATCACAATAGACAAAAAAAGAAAAATCGTTGGTATTCATAATATATTGCAATAACAGCCCCTAAAGTATAAATTTGTCTTGCAAATTGGGGGGAAATGACCAAAAACTCAATGGAAAATGAGGAAAGCGCGAGGACGGGTCATAGAAAAAGGAATACAAATAGCCTTTTTACATATGAATATGTGCTACCTTACTCATGATAAGAGAAATGCAAATTAAAACTGCATAGATGAACTGGGCATGGTGGTGCATAGCTGTAATCCCAACACTCAGGAGGCTGAGGCAGGAGGATCACCATGAATTCGAGGCCAGCCTGAACTACATGGTGAGACCTAGTCTCAAAAAACAAAAAACTCAAAAGCAAAAAAATTGCATGGGTATTATAATGGCTAAAACCCAAATACATGACAACACATTGAGGTCAGGGTATTGGTAAGTATTCTCTTACATTGCTGATGGAACTACAAAATCTTGTAAACCCTATCAAAAGGAATTTGGTAATATTTTTCAAAATTACAAGTATACCTAACTTAAGTTTAGCAATCCCAGTTCTGGGAATTAATCCTGTACTTACACATACTTGCACACATATTGTCTTTGTCCATTTTGTGCTCCTATAACAATACCTGAGATTGGGTAATTTATAAAGTATAGAAATTTATATTCTCACAGTTCTAGAGGCTATGAAGTCCAAGATCAGTGCCTCTCATTTGGTGGGTGTAGGGACTTCCTGGGCATCCTCAAATGTCAGAAGGCAGAAGAATAAGAGAGTACACTAGCCAAACACTGTGCAAAGACTCTTTTTATAAGGGCCTTAATTCCATCAACAAGGAGGAAGCTCTTGTGGCCTAATCACCTCACACAGGGCTCACTCTTAAAACTAGCACTTTGGAAGGAACACATTCAAGCTATAGCACAAATGAATTCATGTGTATATAAGAATGTTTACTGCAGAATTCCCTGCAATAACAAAAGACTAGAAACAGCCAAGATGTTCATTATTACATGAAGGTGACTGTTAAGTAAACCGAGTTCTACTTACTAGGAATACTAGAGGAGAAAAAGCAATGGGCAGAACAGGAATCTTAGTGTGCTGCCTTTCTAGTGTAAGAAAAATGGAAAGGTTATGTTTTGCTTGTGCCTGTAGGACAAAATGCTAGATGGACCCCACAGAACTGCACCGGCCCTTTTGCCCTTCCTATTTCCTCCTTTCTTCCTTGTGAAATGCACATGGTAGCAGGTCCAAGTTAGTAATCCTGTAGCAATTCTGGGCCATGTGACAGAAGAGAACCAGGAGAGAAACACGAGAGGGAGGAGAGTAGGAGGAGGAAGTGGAGGAGGAGGAGAAAAACAAAAAGAAGAGAAGAGGTAGGGAAATAATCTGATGGAGCAGAAAGACAGATGGACATTGCCTGCCATCTGGTGGAAAGTCTAGAGTCAGCATGGGCTGCGTAAACAAAGGATTCTTTTTACATGAAAAAGGAAGAAAGTTTTGTTTTCTGCACCTATACTATGTTGAACTTTCTGCTATGTGCATGTAAATGTCACCCTTCTGAAGTGCTGGTTTTTCCACTGAATCACTGTGTGACCTTGGCCAGGACATGTTACTTCTCTGGGACACATCCCAGTCTGCATCCCCAACCAGCATGTTGCTGTCTGTCCCCAGGACTCAATGGTCCCAACTCAGTCACTGCCCTCTGAGTGATTCTCTGCTTGTGTTTTCGTGACTGCCCTCCTTTTAGGAGGCCCTTTCTTGGGAATATCTTTCTTGTTGGGCTCCATTTCCAAGTGGGAAGAGAGTTAGAACAGGTGAGCCCTGGGTTGCGGCTGCCAGACTGAATGCTGATCACAACCCAACAGGCTGTGCTGCACTTGGCTTTTTCCCTCAGCAGGATCTGAACTTTTTCTAAGATGATGTGTTCACCAGACCAGGGTTGTAAGCAGTGCTGGGATCAAGAAGCAACCCTGGTTCTTTTTCTAACCACCCTTGTTCCTGGAATTCATCTGACGCACTTCTCCTCACGTTGCTTTCCTATGGTTGGGTTTTTGTTTTATACTCTATCCCTATAACTGGGTCCCTGTAGACCTTGGTGACCAATCTTTAGATCTTGTGAGTGCTGCTACCGCTAGCCAGCGATGCTCTGCCTCCACCTAACACATTTTATTTTATTTTTTATCAGTACATGTTTATAGTACATCATATTTACATTCCATGTGGTTTAAAAGGTGTGTTCTTGTCTGTCTCCTTGGTAATTTGGACTCTATAATTTCTTTTTTTTTGAGACATGATCTCACCATGTAATCCACTCTGGCCTCAAACTTGTCGCAATCCTCCTGCCTCAGTCTCCGAAGTGCTGGGATTACAGGTGTGCACTACCACGCCCGACTTGTAAATAATTTTTGATTAATTGTTTTTCTCTCATAAACAGCCTAGTATCTATCACAAAATATGTACCCAATGTAAATTTACTTGTCAGTGATTAAATGTTAAAAATGTTTTTAGATAACCTCCTGAATAAATGCTCTTTTAAATTATGAGTTAATTTAATATGCTTTAAATATCTGAATTTTTTTAAATATCTGAATTTAACTCATATTTATTGTTGAAATATATTTAAATTCATTCCAGGATGGAGATATGCAATATTATAGTGACTTATCACAATATACTAACTTTTAATTGCATATTTTATTACCATGCAATTAAAAGTGTTTTATTTGCAATTTCAGTATGTACTTTAAGATTTATTAATAGATGTGACTTTTTCCTAAAAGGGTTTCCTATTTCCAGGAACAACAAAAATTTCAGATATTTTGGCAGCACTCTAACGTATTTCAAGTAGTGTTGTATATCATACATAGAAAAGTAATGAAAAAACTAATTTTATGATTTCTCAGAAGCCATAATCACTAATAATGGTAGTACCTGAAGTGGTGGAATGGGGACAAAGGTCTTCTTCTTGCTTTTGTAATGACCTTCTTTACCTTGAGTCCCTTTATAATTGATATGGTTCTCTTTAAGAGTAACTATGCTAAGTACACATTTTTAAGAACAAGTTACTAAGCCAAAAGTAAAGACTAAATTTTCCTCAGTTTAGAGTTAGTTGCAATAATTCTTTAATTATGAAATTCCTGATAAGGGAATCCTGATCACAGCCTGGACATGTCATTTACTTTTATCTTACATTTTATGGAATTTACAAAAGATAATATATTTACAAAGCATAACTTTGAGTATATAGTATATATAGCTTCTGAATGTGTCGTCTGTTGTAATTTCTATTTCATTACTTGGTTGTGTTAATGCACAGGTTTTTAACAAATTATTTTAAATAAATTGAGGTATGAAACTTTCGATATATTTACAAGGATTTCTAGTTAAAATAGTTACATAAATATGGTAATAGAATATTTTGTAGAGGGCCAGTCAGATGGCTCAGCGGCGTAAGCGCCTGCCTTGCGAGCGCGAGGGCCCGAGTTCAACTCCCGGATCCCACATACGAAGAAAGGTCCGGTGATATCGCTCAGTGGCACGGGTCCCTGTTGGCGTGCGAGGTCCTGAGGTCGACCCCCCGGTACCCACAAAAAAAAAAAAAAAGAATATTTTGTAGAAAAATAGCTCATTGTTCATGTTTACAGAATGATCAATCACAGAACTTTGTATGTATAACTAATTTTTTGTTCTCTAAGACATAACCATAGATATTAAATTCTGTTTCTGCTTCCTTATGGATACTTCATAGGTGTTATAATCTGTATTAAATATCATTATTTTGAAAGTCACTTTCCATGAGACTGGTTTAGGACTTGAGTTAGAGATAAGTTTTCCTTTCCCAGAAGTAATTTTTAAAAAATCAATTCCTCTGGTAACCTAAACTCTAGTTGTTAAATTTCAATTGCTTACATATTCACTACACAGTACACCAAATAAATCTTGAGTAGAATAATTCTCAGTCAACATTAATTTGAGTAACACAAGAGTAGCATAGGAGATGGGCGTGGTGGTGCATGCCTGCAGTCCCAGTCCTGGGGAGGCTGAAGCAGGAGGATCACCATGAGTTCGAGGCCAGTCTGGGCTCTGTAGTGAGTTCAAGTCTAGCCTGAACTGCATAGTGAGACCCTGTCTCAAACAAAACAAAACAAAACAAAACAAAACAAAACAAAACAAAACAAAGCATAGGGAATATACCTGTTTTTCCTTTTCTATAAATTTCCATGTTATTGAAAGTTTGTGAAATAATAGTCTCTCATGATGATGTATCCACAAGACTAAAACAATGAAAGCTTGGAAATTATTCATACACGAACCAGGGTTCATAATTTGTTCTTATTTTTCTTCTTAAAAGTAAGAAAAAAATATGTTCCAGTGAACAAAGTCCATAGAGAAGAAAATGACTAACATTTATTGATCAGCTGTTATATCCCCAAATATACTTTGTATTGATGCACTATGTAGTTCTTTTAAGGATGTCAAAACTGAAGTCCAGAGAACTTAAAAAAGTGTTTTCATTCACAGAGCTAGTCAATTATAAGCAAGTTAAATTAAGGGCAATGTTTAATGTTACTTTATCAGAAATATGTTTGAAATAAAGTTGCAAAATAATTCTGGGAATTGACATACATATTATGTTTTATCATGTACTTTTATAATCCTAATATTCAGTTTTAAAAATTGAAATTAGACTAAAACATGAATATCTAATAGCAGTTCCCGATAGTGTACACCCAGCCATTCTTGTCAATGTCATGTTTTCAAGTAACAAGCACATTCCTAAGTCTAATTACTTGTCTTGCAACAGCAAGCAGAAACACCGAAACAACACCCAGGATTTGGAGGCAGATTTATTTACGTTGATGGGCACTGATCGGGATCACTCCCAAAATATCAGGCCTTGATCTCTGGTGGTCTAGGGCTTATATGGGATAAGCAAGCAGGAAGTACAGAGGCAGAATGGCTTGTCAACTGGGGATTGGTTTATACAATGTGCATCATAGTGACCAGCTATGCATCACAGTGACCAGCCGTTTCTAAGAGATGGGAGCAACTGGATCTGAAGCAGGAACTATTACCTGGGCAACTAACAAACTGAAGTATACTGGCTGGGAGGGGGGCATTTCCTACTACAGTCTGACTTTTAGAAATTTAGAAATGATAAGAATTATTGGCATTGATGTGTTAAGGTGTTGTATATTGTGGAAGAAAAAAGGTCCTAGGTACAATAATAGAAAAAAACCTACCAATTTAATAATTTAAATATGTATTCCCAACATTCTGGGAGGCTGAGGCAGGAGGATGGCAAGTTCAAACCCACCCTGGGCAATTTAGCATTTAGTGAGACCCTGTATGAAGATTAAAGGGGGGGGCTGCAGATGTAGTTCAGTGCAAAGGCTCTGGGTTCTATCTCCAGTATTTCACACACATACACACACAAAAAAAAGCTAGAATGGAGCCAGGGATATGGCTCAGCAGCACAGTGCCTGCCTGGCAAGCATGAGGTCGTGAGTTCAATTTCTGGTACCAAAAGAAGAAAAGCTAGAACAATTACTACATTGGTAATCTATGACCAGGAAAAAGAACATTTTTATCTTCTGGACTATCTCCTCTTTTTGGATATCTAATTTCTCTTAATAAAGCTAACCTCCTATAGAGATAGAGTGTGTATCATTTTGCAGTCAGTCTTCTAACACTCTCACTCACAGTGCTGGTCGCTTCTTTGTATAATCCATTCTTTCTTTTGCATTTCTATTGTGACCACTCCGAACAGGAAACTGGCATCAAAATTGTTCTTCCTGTCCCTAATTTCTTTATTCACCTACCCTTCTCTGGAAATCCCATACTTTTGTACTAGAACATGTTCATAAGTGTGCTAAAGTTCATGGAAAACTTTCTTGCCCTTTGCATTAAGGTCGAGTTTTCAGCAGAATACTCACAGCCCTAACTAATCAGGACTTCATTTATATTTGTATTTTATATTACATTGCCTTAACATTTCTCAAGGTTATTTTTGAATGCACATTACATAACCTACTTTGGTCAAGTCACCTCATTTACTTGGATTCAGACATTCTTTGGACTTAAATATGTATGTACTTATCTCCTGTTATCCAAAATGAGAAATTGCTTTCTTTCTAGAAATAGTTTTCTAACTATATAACATTGATCTTTTCCTTCAACTTTTATGTAATCACAATTATTTGACTATTTCCTTAAATAAATGGTGCTTTCCTTTTCTCTATTTTTCTAGTGGGGTTTATATTTAAATATTGTGTAACATTTTTTGTTTATTGCATATGGTTTATTATATACTGTCTGTATGCTTCTATCTTTTCAGTCCTCATGTAGAACATAAATATTTTCTGTAAAGAAATAAATGTTTACTAGTGTATGGGGAATAGAAGTTAGTGCATAGTTTGTTAATATGGATAATTAATTGCCAATAAATAGACTTATGAAATAAAGTAGATAAGTGTAAATATAATTCATTTTTATATTTATGATTAGTTTTTGCCTTCAATTAGATGACCAATTTAACTGAACCATTGATTTCTCAGATTTTAAAAATAGAATTTGTGAAGTATAGTTCAGGTACTATTCATCCTTTAAACGTCTCTGGCTAAGAATTACAAACTTTCATAAGAAACAATATGATCAGTATATATATATATACAATTTATTTGATGTGACCATAGTTTCCTGATTTAAATTAACATATCCCAATAGTAAGTACAATTGAAAATTTAGACAAGCAGCAATGTAGCTGTTCATTATAACATGTAGCATAAAAATAACTCTTCAAAGTGTCTGCAGAAATGATCAACATTTGCCAGCTGTGGTGATGCATGCCTGTAATCCAAGCACTTAGGAGGCTGAGTCAGGAGGATTGCTGCAAGTTCAAGGCCAGCCTGCACAACATAGTGAGACCCTATCTCAAAAAAAAAAAAAAAAAAAAAACAAACAGAAAAAGAAATGATCAGCATCTACATGGCTACACTTATCAAATTAAATCTGTGAATGTTTACTTGTACTAAAACCCATCAAATTCTAACAGCAGTTCTTATTATACCTGTTATATCTTTTTTGATTAAAACAGAAAATACAGTTTTTGGGTTTTTTTGTTTTTTTGAAACAGGGTCTCACTATGTAGTTCAGGCCATCCTTGAACTCACTTTGTAGCCCAGGCTGGCCTCAAACTCATGGTGATCCTCCTGCCTCAGCCTACCGAGTGCTGCGATCACAGGTGTTTACCACCACGTCTGGTGAAATACAATTTTAATAGAAATTGCATATAATATGTGTTTTTCTTTCATTGTGTCCTGCTAATTATAAAATCTAAGTACCTTCAGTTAAATGAAGGAATGTGGCATAGATATCAAATAATCACCTATTAAAAATGATAAAATAGTAACTTCCATACCCCTAACTCTGTGAGAATTAGGATTGGATTAACCCCTCAGTTGTTTATGTA
The DNA here is from genome assembly GCA_028451465.1 of Erethizon dorsatum. Classification (NCBI taxonomy): domain Eukaryota; kingdom Metazoa; phylum Chordata; class Mammalia; order Rodentia; family Erethizontidae; genus Erethizon; species Erethizon dorsatum. Next base: position 61,369,986 of record CM051828.1, read on the forward strand.
CTACCCTGAGTAAACCCCTGTGTTGGGGTTGGGGGCAGATACAGCTCTCTGTTACTCAGTACATATTTCCCCTGGAGTCAGCACCTAAGTTATCAAAACCTGTTACTTTAAAGTACCTGCTATACTTCCAGTTCCTCTTAATTGATAATTTGAAATTTTATATCAATGTATTCTATTTCACATATGTTATGAAATACACTACATACTATTTCTTTATGATAGACTTTTAAATGATTAAAAGTAAGAAAAATATTTTATCTTTGAAATTAATTTCAAGCCTTTTCATTTCTTTAAGTCCAAATTGTTTTCTTTCCAAAGAACAATTTAAAATATCTTTTTTTTTTTTTTTTTGTGGGTACCAGGGGTCGACCTCAGGACCTCGCGCGCCAGCAGGCGCCCGTGCCGCTGATCAATATCACCGGCCCCTTTTTCATATGTGGGTTCCGGGAGTTGAACTCGGGCCCTCGCGCTTGCCAGGCAGGCGCTTATGCCGCTGAGCCATCTCACCGGCCCCTAAAACATCTTTTTAACAGATATAGCAACAATGAAATTTTTTACTTGTTATTTTTGGGAAAAATTTTTTTTTCAATTTTGGAAAAAAGTATATTGGTGAAGAAGAACTTTGGCAACACAAGTCTTTCAGTACATTAAACATATCACTTGATATGACTTTTTTAACCAGAATTACTTCTCACAAAAAAGTCATTAGTTCTATTCTTTATGCCATTTTCTAGTGTCTTCAAGAATGTCTCTTTAATTTTTTTGTTTGTTTTGTTTTTTGACACAGGGTCTCACTATGTGGTTCAGACTAACCTTGAACTCACTGTATAGCCTGGGCTGACCTTAAACTTGCTGTGATCCTCCTGCCTCAGCCTCCTGAGTGCTGGTATTACAGGCCTGTGCCACCAAGCCTGGCCTTGTCTCTTTAATTTTTGTCTCCATAAATATGTATGCATTGTACTTTCCGTGTGTGTCTGTGTACTAATTATTCTGAGTAGAATTTTCTGTCTGTGATTTAGATATATTTTCATAGAATTTAATTTTTAAATCTCTCTCTCCAACCATACCATCTCTTTTATCCTCCTTTTCTAGGATTCTAATAATATATATGTTAGAAAGGTTGATATTATCCCACAGCTCTTAAAAATTCTAATTTTTAAAAATCTTTTCATCTGATTATGGGTAATTTCCACTTTCCAAACTCATGTTTACCAATCTTTTGTTCAGTTGTGTATCAAAGGGACTTATTTTTGCAATATTTTTTCCTAGCATTTGCATTCATCTCTTTCTTATACTTCTACTATTTTGTTGAAGCTTCCATGCTTTTCAGTTAAGTAGTCCATTTTTCTACTCTATCTCTTAACAAAATAATCCTATTTCAATTTCTATGTCTAGTAGTTTGAAAATAAAAGGCATTTTAAAAAACCCATATTTACTTCTTGATATACACATCATATGCAACAGGAAGAAAGTTAGATAAATAGTGTTTATACCTGAAATGGACACATATCTCAGGAAGTTAGTATAGGGAATTGAGTCAATTATTCTGAGCCTGAACTAAATTTAGGTTTTAGTTGCTGTTATGGTTGATATGCGTCTTAGTCACTTTCCTCATCACTGGTACAAAATATACAACACCAGCAACTTAAAGGAGAGGTTCATTCTGGTTTGCATTTTAGAAGTTTCAGTCCTGGCAAGCTCCACTCATGGCCCCCATAACATACTTCTTGTGACCAAGTCCCACCTCCCAACCAGGCCCCAACTCCCAGCACCAAGCCCGCTCTACAGCCCCATAATCCAACCACCTTCAAAAGATCCAACTTTGAGTACATGAAGCTTTGGAGCCACATCTGGGTATAAACCATAGCAGTAAGGTTGCCTCCATTTTAGCGCAGGTTTCAAATTCATCCAATAATGCCACCCGATTTTGGTAAGTTTGCCAACAGGTTTTTCTGAATGTTTGAGTCTTTTTCAAAGTTTTCTATTGCCGGATTGTCTTTGCATCATGGAATAGTAGACAAGGACTACACAGAAAAAATTATAGTTCAAACTGAGATGTGAATATAGATGAAAAAGTTCATAAGAAAATTTGCCAAATTGAATACAACTATTACAAAATAGAACATAATGATAAATAGATTTTTATCCTGGGCATACAAGACATACATGTTCACTCTTAGTAAGTCTATTGTGGAATTACACTATATTAAAAGACTTAATTGAAATTTCCTCTAATCCTTTTGTTAAAATCAGAAAGTATACTCAATAAATGCTGATTAATCGTTAAACAATAATCCAAGACTAGAGAACTGCTTTACATTGATTAATGGATACCTACTTTAAACCTAGTGGAATTATATTTAATTTTAGAATTTGAGAAGCATTATTTAAAAAATCAAGAGCACTAGAAGAAATAAACTTTTTACCATTTTATTTTTTATTGAATGGTGATTCTAGACAATGCAGTAAGACAGTAAATTGTAGAAAAAACGTAGATTAAAAAATCTCATATTCCAGTGAAGACACAATTATCCTCATAGAATAATCAAAATAACATGGGACAATTAATTTTCTACTGTACTTTTTTCTCATCACAAAGAAAAATCAGTTTAGGAAGAGCATTAGAAGCTTAAGTATGAAAAAGAGATTTTAAAACATTAGGAAAAGAGTCATGAAGAATACACTTTCCATTTGGAAGTTGGAAAAATTATTTTAAGCAAGATTTCAAATGTATGCTTCATGAAAACATGGTTAAATGAAGTTGCACTAAATTAGACATTTTAAAATACCTAAACAAAATATTAAGTGTATTTAGCTAAAATAATATTTAATAGATGACTAAGTACTGAAAATGAAATTTTAAAAGATGAATACTGGAACAGGAGGTTTTGTTAGAGAAGAAATGTAAATGGACAGAAAAAATTACATTGTATTTGAAACATTCCTTCATATATTGGAATTTTTGCTGTTTCCCAAGTAGAGTACTCTACTTCAGAATTCTCAAAAATGCAAATATTTTATAGCCTTTGATGTACATATGTTCAATTATTATTTTAATATTTTTAACCACTTTCCTTTCATCTGGATTCATTGTCTTTATACTTTTTGTCTCAATGACATAATTATCAAGAAGTCTGTTCTGTTTGTAATTTATGAGTATGTGCTATGTGTCAGTCGTTTGATCCTTTTCCATGATGTTTGGCTTGTTTCTTTAACCCTTCAAAGTTGAAAGTTGATCAGACTTATTTTTTAAATTATCTCATTTAATAATTTTACCTTATAATACAAAGGTCACCATAAATTTTAGTATGTTTCATAGTTATTCTCGTAAAATTGATTCTTCACCAGTCCTTTCTATGCTACCTACTCTACTTTTATTTTTCCATCTACCTATGCTAGCATGGATTGATTTATCTTTAACTTCATCTGACTTTACAGAGCTTTCTCTGAGATTCCATTTGCCAAGATATGGTAGAGTTGAATTTTCCCTGACTCTTATTTATGTGTTGTGTGTGTGTGTGTATGTGTATTCAGAGAGAACTATTCAGACATGTACAAAAATATTAAAGATTAATAAAATTGAATTAATTAAAATTACAATAAATTATTTATTCATTGTGCTTCTGAATGCAGCACACTAGTTTTGTCATTACATGTGTCAGGCAAACAATAATATTTACATTTATGAGTACTTTAAATAAGATATAGTTTATTTACAAATTTTCATGAATAATTTGAATAGCATTTACAATTTTAATATATTAATTACTTTTTTTATTTTGTTACCTTATATCAACTAAGGAGAGGTAAATTAGAAACAAAACATACATGAGGGATCCAATAACATTTTTTTTTTTATATGGGTACCGGGAGTCAAACTCAGGACCTCGCGCTTGCCAGCAAGCACTTGTACCACTGAGCAATATCACCAGCCCTTTTTTTCCTTTATGTGGGTTCTGGCAGTCGAACTCAGGACCTCGCGCTTGCCAGGCAGGCGCTTATGCCCCTGAGCTATCTCACCGGCCCCCGATAACATTTATAAGTCTAATAAATTAAACTTATTATAAAAAGTTTTATATTTACCTACTTTATAGAAATAAGGCTTTACCCTATCGTAGTTATTTTAATTAATCAAGCATATATTTAAAATTGAAATTGCAAGTCTTATCATTTTCTAACAAAATATCTTATATATTGTATAGATATATATTTAGAACGCCAAAATTTATATATTCTTTAATATATATTTTTAGTTTATACATATTTTTAAGGGTTTTAGTTTCTCAAATATACATATGTGTGTATATATAACTGAATCTTTCCAGGAATTATTTATACCGCAGTTAGTTGACTCTATATTGCATACAGAATTCTTAGCTGTTATACTGATAGATTCGTGTTAATGATCCTGATAAAAGATATCACATTATAGCAATAGTCTTAAGGCATTGACCTCTGTTCTCTTTACAACAAATACTTGATATTCCTCTTCAATTATTGCATATATATACACAGGCCTTTAATTAGACTCTTTACTCCTAATATATGGAATACATTTCTGTATTTATAGTCTGTAAATTGTATTTCTAAACAATTTAAACTTGAAAGAGTCCTCACCTTTTCAAATTCTTAGGAAATCATAATTTAAAGACATTAAAATGATACATAAATCAGGGCTGGTGAGATGGCTCAGCGGCATAAGTGCCTGCCTTGTAAGCGCGAGGGCCCGAGTTCGACTCCCGGATCCCACATACAAAAAAAAAGGGGCCGGTGATATCGCTCAGCGGCACGGGTGCCTGTTGGCGCGCGAGGTCCTGAAGTCGACCCCCCCGGTACCCACAAAAAAAAATGATACATAAATCAATTTGATGTATATCTTATGGTGTTTTCTGAAACTTCTCAATATGTCTAAACGTCTATTATATATGTTTTTCAAATTTTATCAGTGACTAAGCATTGGAGGTCTAGGTATTCTTAATTGTGTTTTTCTTTTTGAATTAAAGTTTTATTTTGGTTAAATTGTAAGTTCAAATGCAGTTGTGAATCATATAATACATAAAAGCATATGTGCCTATTTCTAGATTTCATGTAATGATGAAATTTTAAACAAATACAGAACAATATCACAACCAGGATTTTGCCAATGAGAACTTCAAGACTCAGAATATTTCCAAAAGCACAGGACACTCATGTTATAATTCTATAGGTATATGCCCTTTTCTCTCACATCTACCTTTTTGTATTCATTTGAAAATTACTAAATCATCTATGTTTTTTCTATTTTAAAGTATTACATAAGTGTAATTATATACCATGCAACTTAAGTTTTTTTTTAATTTAAAAAAAAATTTTTTTTGGTACTGGGAATCAATCTCACAACCTCGCGCTTGCCAGACAGGCACTGTGCCGCTGAACTATATCCCAACTGTAAAGTTTTAGGGAATGCCTTTTTTCATTCCACACATACAGATCCATAAAGGAAGATCCATATAGATTTTTACATATATGAATAATTTATTTTTATTGCTGAGTAGTATTCCACGATACTGATGTACCAGTTTCTTTAAAATATAGATTTGTTTTGTCAATTTTGAACTATGTATTGTGAATAAAACAACTGTAAACATTTAGTTAGAACTTTTTGTGAGTATAAGTTTCCATGCTTCTTTGATGAGTGTCTAGAAGCACACTAGCAGACTCATGTAATAGTTGCACGTTTAGTTTTTAAGGTAGTGCCAAATGTTTCCCAGAGCACATGCAGAATTTTAGATTCCAACCAGGAATTTAGTGTATCTAATTCTTTTGCTCATCACCATCATTTGCTGATGTTCTCCTTTTTATTTTTATTTTTATTTTTACTTACTGTGATGCTAGGGATCAAACCCAGGGTCTTGTGCATGCAAGTCAAGAACTCTACCACTGAGCCACATCCCTAACCCCCTCCTTTTTATTTTGGTCATGCTGATAAGTCAACACCCATGTCTCATTGTGGTTTTAATTTACATGTCTCTAATAACTAATGATGTTCAGTATATTTTTCCTGTGCTTGTCATCTGTGTATACTTTTTGGTGCAATGTTCAATAATGTTTTTGCCAATGTTGTTTATTTTTTCTTTTTCTTTTAATGTCAAGTTTGGAGAATTGTTAATATACCCTACACTGTAGTTTTCTTTTGTTAGACAAACACTTCACAACAATTTCTTCCAGTAAGTAGATGGAAAATTGAATGTGTAGGCAGGGTGTTTTGTAGAGCAAAATAAATATATAAAATATTGATTAACCCTTCTTGTGCCTAAAGTAAAATATTGATAACTAAATGTGTTCCATCACCTCTAACATATAAGGGCGGAGTTCAGGGTCTTTTCCTGGAGGAGGTTAGTGGAGTCATAACTCTCAAAGTTGGAATGTGGTTGTACTGAAGTGAGATATGCTGCAGGCTTTCAATAGAGAATGAGTTTTAAAGATGTACTACCCCCAAATATATATATATATATGTATTATATTTTACGATGATAGTATTTTGTATCTTGGGTTAAGGTCTTACAATAAATGTCACTTGTCTCTTAATTTTTTAAAAATGTGAATTACTAAGGCCGGGGGTGGTAGCGCAAGCCTGTAATCTCAGCACTGGGGAGGCTGAGGTAGGAGGATCTTCACGAGTTCAAGGCCAGCCTGGGCTACAAAGTGAGTTCAACCCCCGCCTGAACTACATAGCGAGACCCCCCTCTCATAAAACAAACAAACAAAAAATATGAATTACTAGAAAACTAAAAATTACACTTTCACATCACAATTTATTTGCATTGGACATGTTGCTTTAGAGATTGTTTCCCATTTCAAATCTTAAATTACTTCTTCATAAGACTAGAGGCCAGATAAGTTAAATGAAATTTTAAAATAATTATCATTATATTCTTTTCATTTGTGAGTAATACACACATATATATGACTAATAAATTGATAGGACCATATATATATACAGGTTAAAAGCAAATGTCCTCTTAGCAGTAGGTCCCCCTACCTGGAGGAAGTCCTGATTTGAAAATAGATTTAGCCAGTTTTTGGGTGCAATCCCTAACACAGCGAGGAAGAAAAAAAAAAAAAAAAATACTGCTTGTAACTGTGTAGTGGATCTGACAGATTCCAAGCTCTTGTGTCCAGCAAGCAAAGAATTGTGAAGTGTACATCCAGTGATGAAAGAAAAGCAGCTACATTTATTAAAGATCACGAACAGAAAAATGGTGCTGGAATGAGAGGGAAGAAAAAGAGCCCAAAAAGCGAAAAAAAGAAAAAAAGGGCCGCATGTGCTTTGGTCTGAAGTTGCATAGGAAAGGTCCTAGGGTACCACCGAGCTCAAGCGGGTGCAGGGGCGTGGTCTCCTCATCCGCAAAGTTCTAGCTATACTACAAGAACCTCCCTTTGTGGCCTTACTCAGCCCAGAGTTGGTGACATTTAGTGTCGCTCAGGCCCGCCGGAGGGGTGGGGCCTGAAGACTCGTCCGATGGTAGGTTGAGAACTGTCCAATCAGACTTACAGTCAGAGCGGATGGGGCGGGCTTTCGCAGTTTCTTTGCCTGTGTGTCTGGTGCCCACCATCTTGGCAGTATACTTCGCGTCCTCTCTTTGGCTCTGTCGGCCCACGTGACTCGGCTTCATCCTCTGTCACCCTATGATCTTTAGGCGTGGGGGATACACAAGGAGATCGCTGGAACCCTGGAACCCGAAATGGTGAATGTGGGGCCCGGCGTCTGAGACCGGGGAGGGAGGCCGTGTGGAATCCTTGGTACTCGGCAGTGGCGAGGAGTGGCCTCTGCTGCGGTACCCTCTGGAGGCTGCAGGCCCCAGTCCTTCCAGGGCAGTCTTTTCCCCTCCAGCTGTGGGGTGGAGGCAGGCTGTCAGCGGGCACTCTGAGAGTCCTGTCCTGAATCTGTGGGGTGACTTCGGTCCCTGCTGGAGTGTCTTCTGGGCGGAGATATACTTCAGTTCCACGTTACTCCAGATCTTGGGATGACGACCTGGAGGATCCTCGCGGGATAACACCAGCTCCTTTTGTGGGTTTACTGTGTTGGAGGAGCTGTAGGTCATAGGGTCCCCAAGCCCTCCTTCCCCTCAGGGGGAACTCATTTTCCTCTGAGCTTCCTTTATTTTATTTTATTTTATTTATTTATTTTTTTTTTGGTGGGCACTGGGGGTCGACCTCAGGACCTCGCGCGCCAGCAGGCGCCCGTGCCGCTGAGCGATATCACCGCCCTTTTTTCGTATGTGGGTTCCGCGAGTCGAACTCGGGCCCTCGCGCTTGCAAGGCAGGCGCTTATGCCGCTGAGCCATCTCACCGGCCCCTTCCTTTATTTTTTGAAACGGGGTCTTGCTACTATGCTGTATAGTTCAGGCTCGCCTTGATCTCGCTGTGTAGCCCGGGCTGGCCTTGAACTCGCAATGATCCTCCTGCCTCAACCTACCTGGTGGTGGGCTTACAGCCTTGCTCCACCATTCCCAGCTCCTCTGCGCTTCATAAATACATAAGGAAACAGGATCTCAAAGCCGGATCCCTGCGCACACCAGCCAGGATTTTCCTAGGTCTGGCAACAAATTCCTTAAAGTTCAGCTCCCTGCACATATTTTTTGTCTTTATTTTGGCTCTGAGGATTGAACCTCGGGCCTTAAACTTTGTGGGCACGTACTGTACCACTGAGCTATGCCCGCAGCCCCAGCCTCTCCATTTTGTGTTGTTTATAAAGGTATTCTTGATGTGGTTGGATTTGTATTCTTTCTGTTGCTCTGAACAGTACAATTCTTACATTCATATGGATTCATACGTAGATTTCCTTTGTATTATTGTATTAGTATACCTACTTTTATTATATACCGTAGTGTCAGGTGAGGATAGCTACCCCTATTTCTCTTAATTCAGAAGTTTCTTGGCTAATTTCATTATCTCTTTATCTACCTATACCTATATCTATATTTTAAATGATCCAGAAGAGTTTGAGAAGTTTTTACGTTTTGGTCTTGCCTCCTCTTCTGGAGTCTCTGTCGGTTCCATTCTTTACGTGTCTAGTAATATGTAAGGCAAAATTTTCTCCCAGTCTGTCGTGTCTCTTTGCACCTTTTATGATTTCCTTTGCTGAATAGAATTTTTATTTATTTATTTATTTTATTTTTTGTATGTGGGTACCGGGAGTCGACCTCAGGACCTCGCGCTTGCCAGCAAGTGCTTGTGCCGCTGAGCGATATCACCGGCCTTTTTTTTTTTTTTTTTTACTTTATGTGGGTTCTGGCAGTCGGAACTCAGGACCTCGCGCTTGCCAGGCGGGCGCTTATGCCGCTGAGCTATCTCACCGGCCCCTGGAATTTTTATTTTAATGTGGTCCAACTTTATGTATATTTTTTCATTTAATATTGTGTAAATTTCAAAAGAAGTAAGTTCCTTTCCTTAAACAAGTATTACAGTTTTGCTTTTATGTTTAGGTATTTCTTGCCTCTGAAAGTCATATATTACCTGATACGAGGAAATGGTCCAGTAGCATCTTTCGTGACACATAGATACCATAGTTTCCCAGCAACTTTCATTCAAAAGGAAGTCTTATTTTCCTACTCCTCTGCAGTGCAATCTTTGTCAATTTTAAATACCTAAAAAGTGGCAGTCTTCCTAAGTGTTGTGTTTTTGGTTCACCTGGTCCATTTATTCATCTCTTTGCTGATTTATAACATAGTCCTGTGCTGCATAATGATGTTTTTGTCAATGATGGATTCCTATAAGACAGAGGCTATAACATGTAGCCTAGGTGTGTAGTAGACTGTGACATCCAGGTTTGTGTAAGTACACTCTGATATTTGTACAATGAAAGAATTACCTAATGTTGCCTCTGCTAGAATGTACCCCATGGTTGAGACATGAGTATACGTATGTCTATATTTGTTACAATTGTATAGTACCTAATTAATATATAATTCTTCGTTATCAAATTTATCAGCACTCTGCCAGTGTCATTACACTTTCAAAAAAAAAATGAAGATTTGGCATTGCTGCTCTCTGTAGTATGTTCATTTTCAATATAGTTAAATTGTATTCTTTTTCTGAAAACTCTCTTCACTCTTTCATAAAATTTGTTCTGTCTTTTCTAAACTATTGAGACTAATGATTAGCTAATGGATTGTTAATCCATTTTATGTTACCTATTTAAGACAATATTTTCTTTATAACTACAGGTTTATATACATCCTACTTTTTTCTTACAGTTTTATTGAGGTATAATTGACATCATAATCTGTATATATTTACGATATATGTACACATCCATGAAACTAGAACTACAATTAATATATTTCTGTGTTTCCTGATACTCTATTATCCTCCTTTCCTCCCCTTCCCACCATTTATTTAATAAATAAATTTATTATTATTAGTGTATTGAGCAAGATAAAACCAGGACAAATGCCAAATTATATAGGTCAGTGAATTATCACAAAAGGAACACACCATGTAGTTACTACCTACATCAATAAATGAAATATTACTGATGCTCCAGAAAACTTGCATGCGTACTTTGTATTAGCATTCCATCCATTTCTCTGGAGTGGTAATTACCAGTTTTGTGATCCAACTGGTACTGATAGAGCATTCTTGTAGAATCTTTTTGTGCATTTATGTTCTGCTGAGGAGTAGAATAGATGGTTCATAGGATGTGCTTGAGAAGGTACTACCAAACCCTTTTCCAATTGGCTTTACCAATTCACAGTGCCACCATCAGTGTTTGACAATTGCAATTAATATCTTTGTGATTTTTAGTCTGTTGTTGTCATTTTTTTTAATCTTTCTGGTGATCATGCAATAGTATTTGCTGGTTTTAATGATTATTTGTCTAGTTAGTGCTATTTGTTTTTTTTTTGTTGTTGTTGTTGTTTTCTTTTGAGACCGGTCTTGCCATGTAGTTCAGACCAGCCTTGAACTCACTATGTAGCCCAGGCTGGACTCGAACTTGTGGCGATCCTCCTGCCTCTGCCTCCCAAGTGCTCAGATTACTGGCATGCGCCACCACGCCTGGCTAGTTAGTGCTATTTGTACACACGTTCATATATAGTTTTGTTTTTGTGATGTGGGGGATCCAACCCAGGGCCTCATGTATATTTTGCAAGAGTTCTACCACTGAGCAACACCCTCAGCTGTGTTCATATATTTGTCAGTTGAATGTCTCCTCTTTTGTGACATGCTAGTTGAATTCTCTTAGTTGGTTTTTCTTTTCTTTTTTTTTTTTTTTTTTTTTTGTGTGTGTGTTTTTTGTTTTTTGTTTTAGGTGTCTGGTTTTGGCCCAGAAATAAATAGTACCTCATACATTCTGTGCTATCAGCGCTTTACTAGAAATGTGCTCTGCAAACATGTTTTTTTACTCTATGACTTTCTGTATTATTGTAATATATTTTTTCTTTAAGATTTATGTTTTAAAATTTTTGATGTAAGAATATTTTTATAATAGCAAAGTCATAAACTTTTTCTCCAAAAATTACCTTGTGACTATAAATCTATGGATATTTTGTATGATCTGATATAGGGACCAAATGTTATGCTAGATAACCATTTGAGCAAGCAACATTGGTTGAATGAAATGGAAATTTGTTGTAAAGTGGAAGAGTCTCTCCCAGGGCAGCAAGAATAAACTGCCACAGGATCCAAGGGATCTGTTTAAAAAGCAAAGCATGAAATAGTCAACTGGGAAAGTGTCCAGCACATTGAGAGATATGCTTAGTGAGCTTAACCTCGAATACTATGACATGTGTAGGTGGGTGAGGTAGTTCCTGGCCATTAACACATTCATGACGGAGCTGTAATTCATGTGTTGATGCTGGGAGGCTTGAACCACTCGTGGTATGTGTATGACTATACCTGTACCAACAGCGGTACAGGCCATCCAATGCAACAGTCATGCATGTACCACTGGTGTTTCAAGTCTGGAAACATGTTAAATACATTTCTTCTAACTCAAATGTTTTTAAATTGCAGGCAGAGTAAATTCTGAAGTGTTCAGTGAACTTAAATTGAAACAGATTATGATACTTTGGAGAATTGATATTCTCTTCAAGAAGAGAAAAACTTATATAAATATTTTAATACTAAATTTATTGAGATATCATGAGATTAATACAAGTTACCTTTGGCCTGTACAATTATAAGAGGTGCTCAAAGTGGTGACCATTAACTTCCAGACATTTATTAGTGTGGTGAACTGCTGCTTGGGTAACCTTGGTCATTGAGATTGCTGCACGTGCATTTTCAATTTCTTCACTAAGGGCCAGCAGTGGAGTGGGTTCTGCAATGCATGACATCTTCTAGGATCCCCCATACAAGGGTAACACCATCTGTTGAAAAAACATCATAGTATTTTTCTTTTCCTGAAGTATTTATACATTTTTTGGTGGACTCTGTATTTTTGTTTTGTTTCTTTTTTTTCTGTTTTTGTTTTAAGGACAAAGTCTTGCTATGTAGTTCAGGCTGGCCTTGAACTCACTATGTAGCCCAGGCTGACCTTGAACTCTTGGTGATCCTTCTGCCTCAGCCTCTAGAGTGCTGCGATTACAGGCATGTGCCACTGCGTGTGGCAAGTTTTGTTCAGTGGGATGTGAGTGTGCAAAATGAAATGTCTTTTACCATGGGCTAAATTCCAAAAATACCTGGAAACTTCATGTTAGTCTTACTCATCTTACTGTGAAATATCTTCAAGTTGCGTATCCTTTATAAATTGCTTTATCAAGCATATCTGCTTTCTAGAATGGAAAGTGCTGGTCTTAATGAATGTCATTACTTCTTGCATCTGTGAACATTTGTGTTTGATATTCTTTTGTGTGTTCTATGTTTTAGTTCCCCCCTACTTCATAGCCCCAGGCCTGAAAGAAAAGTCTGGACAAATTCACCTGTATGTATTACTCAAATAGAGTTGTGGGGACTGGAGTTACCATGAAAAAAAATTGGCAGTAAAGTGAATGACAGGAAGTGAGAGTGGATGGGCAACCAGTGCCAGTTCAGATGTCCAACAAAATGTGCTCATCCTACCCATAGCAGGGCCTGTCTATTCTCTTCATTTCAGAGATTTTTCTTTCATTGCCTTCACCACAATGTTCTTTTTAGTACAGTTTTCTGTTTCCTCTCAAAAAGTAATCCCTCTCTCCCTCCTCCCTTGACCACTCACATACTATTTGCATGAGGCTTCAGTACTCCAGGAATTACAGGCTGGGATCAGAAAGTTCAGAGGCTATTCATTGCCTGGTTGTGGGCTCATCCTCAATTTTGGATTCTTTGACAGACTCACATGCTTTATCCCCACAGTCAGTTCTTCCATCTGATGACCATCACATTGGTGGCCAGAGAAAGTGTTGACTTGTATGCACTCTTTAAAATAATCAATCACCTCTGTACAAATTGAGGTTGCGTTTATATTACTCTTTTTTTCTGTTGCCATAGTATATTCCTAATTAAAATCTTTCCTTACTAATGTAATGAATTTATGGCTTTATCTTTCACAGTAGATTATTTTACCACCTCTTTTATGTGCTGAAGAAGGGGCCACTGGTTTTCTTTGAGAAACCCAGTTGTGGGCTGGGTCTGTGTTAAGTGTAGAAACCACGATGCTAAACAGTCCTTCCAGATTTCCTAGCCCCATGCAGTTAGGCAGGACCAGAGAACTAATCATGATCAATGAATCACTTGCAAGCAATCATTTCTATGTGTTCAATCTGGACCATGGCCCAAATACTACAACTTTTTATTTAATTACTTAATTAATTTTGGTGATATGGGGGATTGGACCCAGTGCCTTCAGACTTAGCTACATCTCAGCCCTTTTTTAATTTTTTATTTTGAGATAGGATCTTGCTGATTTTCCCAAGCTGGGGTCTGTCTCTCGATCCTTGTGATCCTCCTCCTTCAGCCTCCTAGAATACAGGGATTACAGATTTCTTGCCTGGCTTGAATGCAGCAGCTTTAAGATGATGGTGCCGGGCCAACACCAGCCTGATTCCTTGAATCACTGTGGAGTACCATGCACCCATAGTTGATTTGCCTGAAAATATTAGTGAGAAATTAGTCCTCTGAAGCTAGTGGGATAAGGTCATCATTTTTTGATGGATACTAATTTATTCAAATCAGGTAAGCCTTATAATTGACCCAGCTTTTTTTTTTTTTAATGTGGGTATCGGGAGTCGAACTCAGGACCTTGTGCTTCCTGGGCAGGCGCTTATGCCACTGAGCTATCTCACCGGCCCTTGACCCAGCTTTTAAGACCGCAAAGAATGGATCCTGAAGACACACTCTGACTTGAAATCACAAAAGTCAGTTTCAAAGAGGTACAACAACAGACATTTGCAGGCCAGTATATTAGGAGAGGAGACCATGATAGATAAACCCCCAGACACAAGAGGAAATGTTGGTGCTTTGGCTGGAAATAGATTGATCCCCTTCACTCTAGAGTTATTTTTGAATGGAGACACTGTAGCTCCAAGTTGAGTTCCCACTACTGTGTTATTTGGTGGATGACCCCAAACATGTTGAACTGTTTTCTTTTTTTTTTTTTTTTTTTTTTGTGTGTGTGTGTGGGTACCGGGGGGTCGACCTCAGGACCTCGCGCGCCAACAGGCACCCGTGCCGCTGAGCGATATCACTGGCCCCTTTTTTGTATGTGGGATCCGGGAGTCGAACTCAGGGCCCTCGCGCTTGCAAGGCAGGCGCTTATGCCGCTGAGCCATCTCACCGGCCCTGAACTGTTTTCTTGCTGAGCTGATGATTTCTGTTGGGCAGAAAATTTTTGCAAGTTCTCACTCAACTGCAGAATTGTTTTTTCCTTCTGCAGTTTGTTTTTTGGATGGCTCTTCTACTTTTTCTTGGCATCCAGTTCATTTCTTTTATGGATTGGAGCATGTTACTTTGATGCCTTCAGCCATACTAACAATTTTACCTATAACTTTTTGAGAGTATTGGCATCCAAGAGTGGTATGGTTTGCCCAAGCCATGGGAAAAAAGACGAGGTTTGTGGATGTTAGCAGAGGTAACACCATGGGCAAGGGGCCAGGTCCTTGGCATTGTGGAGCAAAAACTGCTCCTAGCACCAGTGTTTGTCAGTTTCGTCCTTGCAGTGGCTCCACCCAGGCAGCTCCCTGTAGGTTCTGGCTCAGTTACTCCAACACTCCTGTGGCATCTCGGACCTGCAGGAAGCACGGGGTGACAAAGTTTTATAATATTTAATGATTTTGTAACCTAATTTCAGAGGTCATTTTCAGTATTTCTGCTCTACATAACAATGACAATAACAATTTTAAACAATTTTTGATTGTAGTCATCCAGGTCATCTGCAAAGCCCCCAAAGCACAAAGTATTACACATTTACAGAGTACTGTCAGTTGGTTCAGTTTAATTTTATTGCCTAATATTATCACTGCATGAGGCTTTGGGGGGACATCTAAATGCAAGCCAGAACAGGCATATAGGCACTTCCAAGATTTAGCTGTTGTAAATTATGCTGGTATAAACATGGATATGCATGTATTACTGTAATATGATGACTTTAACTCTTTCAGGAAGATAGATACCTAAGAAAAGAAGAGCTGGGTTAAATGGAATTTCTAGTTTTAGTTTTTTGAGGCATCTCCATACTGGTTTCTATAGTTGTTGTACTACTTTACATTTGCACCAAAAATGTAGAAGTTTTTTTTTTTTCTCCACAGCCTCTCCAGCATTTGTTGTTACATGATTTCTTAATGTTAGCTATTCTTTTTGGAGTAACATGGAATCTTAGTACGGTTCCCCCCACACTTTTCTTTTTTTTTAATTAATACATATTTGTAGTACATAATGATCATATTCCTCATGGGGAGTTGGTACATACATAACACACCTTAATTCTTTTCTTTTTAAATCTCCTTCCACTCCCTTCCCTCCCCCTTTCCTCCATCTTTGGTCCCCTTCCCATATGCAAAAGATCTATATTGCTATTTCCTATTATCTGTCTTTCACTTTGCTCTTTATTTATATTTTGGGTTTTTCATATAAGAGAAACCATGTGATATTTAAGCTTGTGTGTCTGATTTCACTTAACATTATTGTCTCAAGGTGCATCCATTTTCCTACAAATGACACAAATTTATCCTTCTTTATGGTAGAGTAGTACTCCACTGTATATAAATACCACATTTTCTTTATCCATTCATCTCTTGGTTAAACATATAGGCCACTTTCAAGGTTTAGCTATTATGAACTGTGCTGCTATAACAATGGATATGCATATATTACTGTAATATGGTGTCTTTAACTCTTTCAGGAGGAGACCTAGGAGGGGAGTAGCTGGGTTGAATGGAATTTTTTTGTTTAATTTTTTTAGGAATATCCATACTCATTTCCATAAAGGTTGTACTAGTTTACATTCCCACCAAAACAAGAGGGATTCCTTCCCTCCCACCCCCACAGACTCACCACCAATTGTTATCCGATTTCTTGATGATAGCCATTCTTTTGGCATAAGATGGAATCTCAGTGTTGTTTTAATTTGCATTTCTCTAATGGCCATTGATATTGAACAAGTTTTCATGTATTTATTGGCTGTTTGTATTTCTTTTTCTGAGAAGTGTCTGTTCATTTCAGTTGCTCATTTTTTGTTGGATCTTTTATTTTGAGGGGTCTCAATTTTTTTTAGTTCTTTATTCTAGATATTAGTCTTCTGTCCAGGGAATAGTTGGTAAAAAATTTTTTTTCACATTCTGTAATTTGTCTCTTCACTCTGTTGGTTGTTTCCTTTGCTGTGAGGAAACTTTTTAATTTGATATGATCCCATTTGTTAATTCTCGGTGCCATTTCCTATGCAACTGGGTTTCTGTTCAGAAAGTCCTTGCCTATGTCTTTGACTTCAAGAGTTATACCTGTTTTATCTTACAGAAGATTGTTTCTGTTTTAACATTTACATCTTTGATCCATTTTGATGTTAGCTTAGAATATGGTGAGAAATATTGATTTATAGTCAATCTTCTCCATGCGGATAGCCAATTATCCCAGCACCATTTATTAAAGAGGCTGTCTAGGGCCGATGAGATGGCTCAGCGGTGTAAGCGCCTGCCTGGCAAGCGCGAGGGCCTGAGTTCGACTCCCGGAACCCACATACGAAAAAAGGGACGGTGATATCGCTCAGCGGCACGGATGCCTGCTCGTGTGCGAGGTCCTAAGGTCGACCCCTGGTACCCACAAAAAAAAAAAAAAAAAGAAGCCGTCTTTCCTACAATGTAGTTTTTGGCCCCTTTGTGAAAGATGAAATAGCTCAGTGTCCTGGGGTTGTTTCTGCATTCTCTATTCTGTTCCATTGATCAGAATTGTGTCTGTACCATGTTGTTTTTATCACTGTAGCTTTGTAATATAACTTGAAGTCAGGGATTGTGTATCAGTTTTAGAAGTATGGCCATTTTGAGCGTATTGGTTCTGCCTATCCAGGAACAGGTAATACATTTACATTTTTTTTTTCTTTTTTTTATTTTGAGACAGGGTCTTGCTGAGTAGTTCAGGTTGGCCTTGAATTCACTGTGTAACCCAGGCTGGCCTCGAATTCACAGTGATCCTCCTGCCTCAGCCTCCCGAGCACTGGCATTACAGGCGAGTGCAACATTGCCTGGCCTACCTTTCCATTTTCTGGTGTCCTTTTTTAATCTCCTTTTTTTTTTTTTGTGGGTACTGGGGGTCGACCTCAGGACCTCACGCGCCAGCAGGTGCCCGTGCCGCTGACCAATATCACTGGCCCTTTTTTTCGTATGTGGGTTCTGGGAGTCGAACTCAGGCCCTCGCACTTGCCAGGCAGGCGCTTATGCCGCTGAGCCATCTCACCGGTCTTTTTTTTATCTCCTTTTAAGAGTACTGTAGTTGTTGTAGAGTTCTTTCACTTCCTTGGTTAGGTTAATGCCTAAATATTTAATTTTTCTTGATGCTATTGTAAATGGTATTGTTTTTCTCATTTCTTTTTCATACAGGAACACTATTGATTTTTGTGTGTTGACTTTCTATTCTCCTACATTGTGGAATTTGGTTATTTAGTTCAAGGAGTCTTTGGGTTGAATTTTTCCAGTCTTCTTGTAGAGGATCATGTTGTCTGTAAAGAATGATAATTTGACTTCTTCCTTTCCTATATATATATATATATATATATATATATATATATATATATATCTATATATATCTATATATATATCTTTTTTATTCTATTATCTTCCCTGGTTGCTCTTGCTAATGTCTCAAGTACTTTGTTAAACAAAGAGTGGTGATAATGAACAGCTTTGTCTTGTTGCTGATTTTAGAAGGAAAGCTTTCAATTTTTCCCCATTTAATGTGGTGTTGGCTGTAGGTTTGTCATAAATGGCTTTTATAAAGTTGGGATGGTTCCTCTATACCTATTTTCTTCAGTGTTTTCATCATGATTGGATTTTGTCCAAGGCTTTTTTTTCCCCATCTATTGAGGTGATCATGTGATTTTTAGGTGATATATTACATTTACTGATTTTTTTAAATGTTGACCCAATTGTGCATCCCTGGGAGGAAGCCTACATCGTCATGATGTATGATCTTTCTGATGATTCCTTGAATTGTTTGCCAATAACTTGTTGAGGATTTTTTGCATCTACATTCATCAAAGAGATTGGCCTTTAGTTCTCTTTTTGGTTGGAGCCTTGTTTGGTTTTGGAATCAGGGTGATGGTAGCTTCCAGGAAGGATGTGAGAACAACTGTGAGAGTAGCACTTCTTCCCATTCAGTTTCATTAAAGACCTTGAGAATTATTGGTGTTACATTTTCCCTGAAGTTCTTGTAGAATTCACCAGTGAATTCATTTGGACCTGGGCTTTTCTTAGGTGGTAGGTTTTTTTTCTTTTTTTAAATTACTGCTTCAATTTCATTGTCTGGGGCCGGTGATATAGCTCAGCGGCATAAGCGCCTGGCTGGCAAGCATGAAGTCCTGAGTTCGACTCCCGGTACCCGCATATTAAAAAACAAACAAACAAAAAAATTTCATTGTCTGTTATTGGATTATTGAGGGTTTCTATACCATCTTGGTTCAGTTATTATAATGGATATGAATCTAGGAATCTATCCATTTCTTCTGAATTCTCCAATTAGAATACAAGTTGGTGAAGTAGTTGCTAATCTTAGGAATTTCAGTGTTATTTGTTGTGATTTCATCTTTTTCATTTCTAATTGCATTGATTTGGATTTTTCCTTTTCTGAGGGTAAGATTGGCTTAGGGTTTGTCTGTTTATTCTTTCAAAGAATCAGCTCTTCAGTTCACTGATTCTTTGTATTTTTTTTTTTAAGTCTTCATTTCATTGATTTCTTCTCTGATCTTTATCATTTCCTCCCTTGTACTAGCTTTGGATTTGGATTGTTCTTGTGTTTCTACAACCTTGAGGTGCATCATTAGGTAATTTGAATTCACTCTTTTTTTTTTTTTTTGCGTTTTTTTTGGGTTTTTTTTTTGGTTTTTTTTTTTTTTTTTGATGTGGGGATTCATAGCTATAAACTCTCTCCTAGGATTGCTTTCATTGTGTACCATAGGTTTTGGTATGATGTACTGATACTATCTTTAAATTCTAGGAACCAACTTATTTCTTCTTTAATTTCTTCTGTGATCCATTGATTATTCAAGAGTGTGTTGTTTCATTTCCATACATTTGCATAGTTTCTATGGTTTCTTTTGGTGGTGTTTTTTTGTTTCATTGCACTGTGATCTGGTACTCTGAATGGCAAAATTTCAAGCTTTACTAGCTTGTATGTGGTCTATTTTGGAGAAAGTACCATGTTCTGCTGAAAAGAATGTGTATTTTGTTGTTGGGTAGAATACTCTGTAGTTATGTTTTAAGTCCATTTCTTCAAGGGTTTGGTTCATCACTGATACTTCTTCGTTAATTTTTTGTTTAAGTGATCTGTTTGTGGTAGTAGAGTATTGAGGTTCCCCCACTGTAATTGTATTGATGTTTATCTGATGTTTTATGTCCATTAGTGTTTGTTTTATGAAGTCGGGTGCACTATGGTGCGGCGCATAATTGTTATCTCTTACTGTTGAATAGTTCCATTAACCAGTATACAATATCCTTCTTGTCTCTCTTGATCAGCTTTGGCTTTAAGACCACTGTCTTACGGGGCCGGTGAGATGGCTCAGCGGCATAAGCGCTTGCCTGGCAAGTGCGAGGGCCCGAGTTCGACTCCCGGAACCCACATACGAAAAATAGGGCCAGTGATATTGCTCAGCGGCATGGGCGCCTGCTGGTGCACGAGGTCCTGAGGTCGACCCCCCGGTACCCACAAAAATAAAAAAAAATTAAAAAATAAAAAAAAAAGACCACTGTCTTAGTTAGTATCTCTTTTCTGGGACAAAAGATCTAACACCCACAAGTTAAAGGAGGAAAGGTTTATTTTAGTTCACAGTTTGTAGAGCTTTCAGTCTGTAGTCAGCTGGCTCCAGTGTGTAGGGCTGCATGGCAGAGGAGAAACAAGTACATGGCTTGGCAGGCAAGAGACAGCAGGCCTTCTTTTTATTCCATTCAGGCTACAAGCCTATTGGTTGGTGCCACTCACACAAGGGTAAGTCCTCTGTCCCCTAAATCCATTCAGTCCCACCCAGAACTATGCTAATCCAATCAGAGGACTGACCCAGTTATCACACAGCCATAATCCAGTATTACATACCCATGATCCCTAAGCCCATTAAGCCCCACTGTCAGCACAAGAGGTTTTGTGGAACATTTTAGATATAAATCACAACATCCACTTTGAGAATAGGATTGCTACTACTGCTTGTTTTTGGGTTCTCATTGCAAGGAATATTATTTTGCATCCTTTGATTTTTAGTCTATGAATTTCTTTTTGTGTTAGATGTGTTTCTTGTATACAGCATACCATTGGATTTTGTTTCTTTTTCTTTTTCATTTTTTTTTTTATATGCGGGTACCAGGAGTCAAACTCAGGACCTCGCGCTTGCCAGGCAGGCGCTTATGCCGCTGAGCTATTATCACCGGCCCTGGATTATGTTTCTTGATCCATTCTGCTAATCTGTGTCTTTTGATTGGTGAGTTGAGTCCCTTCACATTGATAGTTGTAATTGATATTTGTTGAGTTATTCCTCATTATTTTGCTTTCTTTCCCTTCTTTTATTTTATTTTATTTATTTATTTTTTTTTTTTTGTGGGTACCGGGGGGTCGACCTCAGGACCTCGCGCGCCAGCAGGCACCCATGCCGCTGAGTGATATCACCGGCCCTTTTTTCGTATGTGGGTTCCAGGAGTCGAACTTGGGCCCTCGCGCTTGCCAGGCAGGCGCTTATGCCGCTGAGCCATCTCACCACCCCATTTCTTTCCCTTCTTAATTGCTATCCCTGCTTGACGCATTCATTCTCTTGGACCTTTTGGCATTGTGAACTTCATTGTCTCTTTCTAGGATGTCCTTGAAAATTTTTTGGAGTGTTGTTTTGCCTTTTCTAATCTGGTTTGAGGCTGATAAGTACATTTTTTGTGTGTGATACTATATTTTACAGTTTTTTTTTTTTTTTATGTGGTTACCGGGAGTCAAACTCAGGACCTCGCACTTGCCAGCAAGTGCTTGTGCCGCTGAGTGATATCACTGGCCCCTTTTTTTCCTTTATGTGGGTACCAGGAGTTGAACTCAGGACCTCGCGCTTGCCAGGCAGGCGCTTACACCTCTGAGCCATCTCACCGGCCCTATTTTACAGTTTTAGAATTTTCACTTTTTAAAGTTGTCTTTTGTCTCTTGACAGTTCTTTCATGTTATTTCTCTTCCTTAATTGAAGATATTTATGGGTGGCTGAACTATGTTGTCTGGACTTCCACATCTCAGATTACATTTATCGTAGTCCTCTCACGCATAAAATTTATTGTAACATCCTGAGCCTATACTGACACAGCTTTTACTGTCTTGATCTATGTGCAAACTGGACTGAAAGTTAAACTTTATAGGGCCGGTGAGATGGCTCAGCGGCTTAAGCGCCTGCCCGGCAAGCGCGAGGGCCGGAGTTCGATTCCCGGAACCCACATAAGAAAAAGGGGCCGGTGATATCGCTCAGAGGCACGGGTGCCTGTTGGCACTCGAGGTTCTGAGGTCGACCCCCCGGTACCCACCAAAAAAAAAAAAAAAAAAAGTTAAACTTTATATCTAAAATATGAGATCTCTGAATTAATGTCAGAAATCATCTCACTTTCAAATTTAATTTCTTTTCATTGAAAGACTTCTGGCCTAAAAGACAAATTTCAACCACCACTTTGTTAAAGTCAGATAGTATCAGTCCTGTGAAATTATTCTTCAGCATTGTGTTTAACATGCTGGATTTTTTTTTTTTTTTTTTTTTTTTTTTTGCTGTTACCTATAAACTTTAGAATTCTGTTTTTAGTATTGATAAAATAACTTACAAAGATTTTTAATGAATTCCATTATGTGGTGAAGCAGTTTATTGAAACTCAGAAGATCTGACATTTTAACAATTTTGAGGCTGCTTACCCAATAACATGGAGTATTCTTCATTTCTGTGATCTTTTTTTCTTTTTCTTTGTCTTTTTTTTTTTTTTTTTTTGAGACAGGGTCTTGCTCTGTAGTTCAGGCTGGCCTTGAACTCACTATGTAGTCCAGGCTGGCCTCTAACTCACAGCGATCCTCCTGCCTCAGCTTCCAGAATGCTGGGATTATAGGCATACACCACCACATCCAGATCATTTCTGTAATCTTTTTTTTTTTTTTTTTTTTTTTTTGTGGGTACCGGGTGTCAAACTCAGGACCTCACACTTGCCAGCAGGCGCTTGAGCCACTGAGCGATATCACCAGCCCTTTTTTTCCTTTATGTGGGTACCAGGAGTTGAACTCAGGACCTCACGCTTGCCAGGCAGGTGCTTACGTCACTGAGCCATCTTACTGGCCCCATTTCTGTAATCTTGATTGATTCTTTCACTAGAATTTTTTTATTGGCCCCTTGAGATTTTCTATATAAAATGTCATAGTATCTGTGAATAGTTTTATCTCTTCTTTCTCAAACTTGGTGCTGTTTTATTCCTTTCCTCTTTTTACAAACATTTACCTGCAATTTTTGATATGATCATATGATTTCTTGGTTAAGCTCATTGATGTTATATGTCATATTGAAGATTAAACATTGAATTACCCTGCTTATGTGAAATAATGACCATTGGTTCTGCTGCAAAAGTTTGGAAATGGGACATACAAGATCAGTGTAGAATATTTTGTGCTAGAAAGTATGAAAGTGTTTTTAAAGTGCCAAAATGGCCAGACATGGTGGCACATGCCTGTGATCCCAGCACTTGGGAGGTTGAGGCAAGAGAATCACTGATAGTTTGAGGCTAGCCTAGGCTATATCGTGAGTTCAAGACAAGCCTGAACTGTATGGTGAGACCCTGTCTCAACACCCTATTCCCGAAAAAGTGCCAAAATGAGTATTTTGCAGCATGTCAAAAGAGAGTAGGCTAAAAGATCTCCCAGGGTTCAATGAGCAACAAAATGTATATTGATAGCATTGGATTATATCCCAAGGAATAAAATAAATTTTCTTTAGTCAGTATTGATATAAAAAGTTAATAAGGATTGTAAGAAGAGGAGAAAGGAGGGATAAATCATCCCTTATAAAAAAATTCAAGGTAATAAATTTAGATTGATAATATAAAATAGAAAATTTCTACTAGAAAACCAAAATAGGAATTTCTGCAGGTTAGATTCACTGATAGAGTGCAAAAAGAATGCATGAAACTCAAAGGAGAAAAGTAGATTGCATAGCCACAATGTATGTCTTTCCAGATATTCCCAACCCCTTTTCTCTTAATTAAAAAAAAATTTTTATTAAAAGAAAAATTATATTATGGAATTTACGTGTCGATATAAAATTCTTAATAGTTCACTAAAGATAAGTAAATAATAGTGTTCTGTGATAAGGTTTTTCCTTCCCCACAGAGATGCTTCAAGGTCAGGGCACCTAGCACAGTAGCCTGTAGACTGTGTGTGCAAAGTAATTATTAAAATGTGTTGAATGAGAAACAAAATTACCATCAATTTTCTATAAAGGTAGCAATATAGACATTCCCAATTTAACAACCAAGTTTCATTCCTTCAACTAGGTTGTTAATTGAATTGATTGCTAAATGAGGAGTTGTATATAGTATGTACATTACAATATTCAGAACAAAGAAATGGTCAAAGAAAACTCCAATTTGATGATTTTGCTTTTATTTGCATAACTCTTATATGCAGTACTGTAATGTATAACAGCATAAAACTACAGTACTGTACAGTATAGTACAATCAACAAAAGTTACAGTACTGCACTGCAGAGAAAGCCACCATCAGGCCACACTGCAGCTCATGTTCTCAAGCCATAAGTCCGAATGCAGGTCATAAATCTGAACAGCACCCTTGCTCATACGTCCGAACAGTCATTAACCAGGTAGGTCATTAAACGAAGAATATCTGTAATGTAATGCAGGTGCTGTTTTGGATAAAGCTGCTCCCAAAATATAGATGTTAAAGGTTTGGTCCCTAGGGTACTGCTATTAAGAAGTGTGGAACACTTGAGAGATGAGGCTTTATAGGAGATTGGGGAGCATGTGCTTGAGGGGAACTGTATACCCCTCATCTCTTTTTTGTGCTGTCGTAATTCCTGGCCACAGGTGAACATCTGGGCTTCATGATACGCACCTGTCATAGTTTCTTCTCTTACCAGAGGCCCAGCAGCAGAACCTGGACTGCAGGTTCAGCAGAATTTGCCGGTTCAGGACCAGCAGAAAATGGACTGCATTTTGCAAATTATAAGCCATTATAAACCCTTTCACTTTATAAGTTTTTTTTTTTTTCTTTATGTGGGTACCGGGAACCGAACTCAGGACCTCGCGCTTGCCAGGCAGGCGCTTATGCTGCTGAGCTATATCACCGGCCCTCCCTTTCTCTTTAAAAGTTGATTATCTCATGTATTTTTTATAGTAAGGGCAAGCTGACTAACAAAGCAGGTAAGCCTGAAAGACCCCATCTGGAGCAAATGTTTTATGTTCATTCGAGAAACAGTTGGCAACTAGTTCAACAAAAGATGCTTTTCACCCCCTTTAAAGCTCTGATTTTCAGTCTTGGCTGCACACTCTAATCCCCTGAAAGATCTTTAAAGTCATTAATACTGAGAGCCATCTGTCTCCAGACATTTTTATTTCAGAGCATTTTTGCATCTTTGGATTTTGGAAATTCCAAGTCAGTGACCAAATGGTCAATGTAGTAATTAATTATTATTTATTTGTTTACTTTTATTTCAGGAACTGTTGACATTCAGTGATGTGGCCATTGATTTCTCCCCAGAGGAGTGGGAATGCCTGGACCCTGTTCAGCAGAATATGTACAGGGATGTGATGTTAGAGACTTATGGAAACCTGATCTCCCTAGGTGAGGATAACCACCCTACAGAATTCCTTCTTAACTATCAGTAATTAATTTCCTTCCTTTTTAGAATACCTGTAAGGAGCTTCTGCTTTGTAAGAATGAGTTTTAGATTCCTGCTTTCCAACCAAAAATTGACTTTTTTTGATATAGACAAGAAAATTTTCATGTCATTCTTGTCTTTTGCTTCCATTTTAATTGAACTGTCATGTATCTTTCACTCTAGATTAATGGTAGTATTAGAAATTCAGTGACATAAAATATTATTGCCATATCTTAAACTCTAAATTCTCCCTTTTAGCTTTGAGTTAGTTGAAAATGGAGTTCAGGATCTGCAAATTGAAACTTTTCCACATATGCTAATGAATCTGTATGCAGATATCATTTGGAGATATAATTTTCTAGAATGTCCTTTTATGTCTCCTCTTTTATTTTGAGTACAGTACTAAGGGAGAAATGTCAGTAGTTTGGGGAAATTTCAGAGCAAGTGTAATGTATCATTTTCTACTAACCAGGTTTTGCTGGCTCTACGCCTAACCTGATCACCTTTCTAGAGCAAAGCAAAGAGCCCTGCAGTGTGAAGAGACAAGAGACATTGGCTCTATACCCAGGTAGGTGGGAATAAATGAAGTAGAGAACCCACTTGAGAGGTCCAAAGACCAAAGAATAGTCCTGGTTTTACAATGTGTATCCCAAAAGCGCTGTTCCAATAGAAATGATTTTTCAGAAGCGAAGAGTACGCTTGCTATCATAGGAGGACATCTCCAGCCCTGTATTCATGATCTCCCAGGACATTTATAGTGACACCACAAGTCTTTCCCTTCACCTGTGAGGGTCTTCATGATCTGAGTACCTTTCCATTGCTTTTGGTTTCTTCAGAAAATTTGTGCAGATTTTGAAAGACTTCTATGTTAATCCATTGTGCTATACTAATGACATCATAAGTTTCTGTGGTATCATATACATATTTATTTGTTAAATATTGAATATTGTCGCATCTTATGGATGATTATAGTGCATATTCTGTAATTTTCCTGCCATACAGTGAGTCAGAGATTCAAAATATCTACTCTTCATGGATATATGATCATAGCTGAAAACTAGTCAAAAATGATTTTTAGAATTAGTTAAATATTCTTTCATATTTTTAGAACTAGTTAAATATTCTTTCTTGTTTTGCAATTCCATTTTCTTCTTTCTTTTTTTTTTTTGAGACAGGGTCTTGCTATGTAGTTGACGCTGTCCTTGAACTCACTATGTAGCCCAGGCTGGCCTCGAACTTGCAGCAATCTTCCTGCCTCAGCCTCCCAAGTGCTGGGATTACAAGTGTGCACCAGCACACTCAGCATGCAGTACCATTTTCTATATTTCATTTCTTAGATTCTTTCACATCAATTAATAATGTTTTCATTTTTTAACCTTTATGTTTTATCATATATAGTAAGATTGAATGACAGTTTCATCTTTATATAACATTAGTCTTTGTTTCTTTGGACAGTTTTTCCCTTGATGTGTATTTTGTGTAATGTAATTATGGCCACTCTTTTTTCTCTTGTCAGTTTTGCATGGAATATCATAGTCTTCCTTTCACCTTCAGCCTTTTTATGTCTTATAAGTCTTAAATGAATATCCTATAGATATTATATAGTGGTTTTTTTTAGGTTTATTTTCATTATCCAATCTATTCTTCTTACTAAGTTATTTAATCCATTTATATTTAAAGAAATTACTAGAAATAAATTAATATTACTCTTAATTGCTTTCTGGATTTCTTAGAATTATTTTTTCTACTATTCTCATTGCTTTAATTTATCTCTTTTGTATTTATAGTGCCATACTTCGATTTCTCTCCTATTTAATTTTTATGCATTTATTGTTATTACCATGAGGATTTTATGAAAGCATATTGAACATACAACCAGTTTATTTTAAACTGGTAAGAAATTTACTTTACTCCATATAATAACTCTTGTCTTTGCATCTTCCCTCAATGTTATGTTACTGATGTCAAAATTTTTTATGTTACATACCTGTTAACAGATATTTATGATAATTTTTATGCTTTTGGGTTTCAAATTACATAGCAAACATGTTTTACACACATTTATTACAGTACTATAGAATTCTATTTGCATGTTTCTGTTTCTCAGAGAGCTTTAAAATTACATACATTTTGTGTTGTCAAGCACTATTATTTTACTCTTCAATGAGGTTTCCCTTTAGCATTTCTAATAATGCAATTCTGATGCTTACTTGTTGAGCATTTGTATATCTTAGAAAGTTTAATTTTCTGTCACTTTGAAGAACAGTTTTATCATAGTCAATATTCTTGGCAGCTTTTCCCCTCAGCACTTGGAGCATATTTCCTAACTCCTTTCTGGATTTCTGAGTTTCTGCTGAGAAATCAACTGATAATCATATAAGATCACCCTTATATATGGACATTGTTTTTCTCTTTTTGTTCTCAAGATTTTCTTTATGACTTTGAAATTTTGATTTTTATGTGTTTCTTTTTTAGTCTTTTTGTGTTTATCTTAGTTGGAGGTGGTCGAGCTTCTTGAATTTGGATCTTTTTCCTTCCTCATAGTTGCATATTTCTGACCCTTTATTTTTTTGAATTGCTCAGCTACACAATTTCTACTTTTTTCTCTTTATAGTTTTTCTTTCTTTGTGGGTATTCTTATTTTCCAAATTTCATTCAGTTTCCTGTGTTCTTGTTTAGCTCATGAAGCATCTTTCAAATGATTATTTTGAACTCTTCAGATAATTCACAAATCTTTTCCTCAGTGTCCTTTTCTGTTTTTTCATTCTTTGACCATACTTCTCAGCTTCCTTGTTATGATGAGTTATGTCAGAGATTTAGCCATCTAGAAATCAACTTGCTGTAGATTAGTACAGTCATTATAGCAAAAAGTATGAAAGTTGCTTAAAAAATATGTAAAGTAACACTGGGTGTATATTCAGTTTTAGAGTATTTACTTAGCATACATGAGGCTTTGTGTTTGATCTCCAGCACCCCAAAAATGAAGCATAAAAAGAACAAGCATATGGTTCAGTAATCTGTATAGTCAAGAAGTTAATATTTTGAGGTGTTATCTCCACTGCCATGTTCAGTACAGCATTATTCACAGCATCAAGATAGGAAATCATTCTTAAGTTTACCATCAGTGGATGAGAGAATAAAGAACATATATATGTCAGTGATGGTGAACCTTTTAGAGACTGAGGGCCCAAACTGCAACCCAAAACCCACTTATTTATCGCAAAGTACCAACACTACAATTAAATCTGATATTGATGTTTTAGTTTAGGGAAAAAAGCCTCATTAACATCTTTCGCCTTAAAAGAAAAACAAATAACATTCATGCCATAGGTTCACCGCCACTAATATATGTATTTATCTAAGTAATCTATATATATAAATGTAATATATATTCTCCTTTCATAGAACACAGCACACATGCAGGACTTTATAACAACTGAAATAAGCCAGAAACAGATATTCAGTTACTGCATCATTTATTTTTTCTTTTTTTAGACTTTATTATTTTATATAAAATTTTTTTCATAACCAAATAGTAGAATAACAGTAGTTGTTACATTATGTATCATTATTTCAAAGTATTCAGTACAGGACATAAAGCATAAAGATTCTTAGAAAAAAGAAAGCGATAGTAACCTTCTTTTCAAAGAACTAAGATAAACTATTAGTATAAATGAAACAAATTAGCAAATACTGTGTTTCCCCAGAAATAAGACCTAGCTTGAAATTAATTAGCCTTGAAAACTAGAGATCAAAAATGCTAGCCCCAATCAACCTATCATTTTGTTTTGTTTTGGTTTTTGTGCTGGGGTTTGCAAATTCTTTGGCCCACTGCCCCATTTTTCAGGAGTGAACCACACTATTGCTTATGGACAACGCCTCCCCTCCCCCCCGGCAATCCAGGTATTGGCATAGAGAGAAAACCAATTAATTGCAGGCCATTGCTATGTTACCTTGTCTGTGGTAGTAAATTCAACAACAACAGTGGCATCAAATGTCAACTGGATATTGGCAAACCCTAGGAACTACTCATGAACAGCCTTTTACCAAAACAAAGGAGCTCCGATTTTAGTGAAGGCATTTAGGCACCCCTTATATTGACCTATAGTAATTCAGAGCACTGACTTCTGCAGGATGTTGGCGGCAGTGCCAGGGCTTAAACATATCACTAGATGATATGCCTTCTTCAGAACCACCCCCTCTGGCCTCCAAACGTGGCCTCCCACAACAGAATACAGACTCCATGATCTTCCTAGTCTGAGACCAGGCCTCCCAGGGCAACCCAGGAGATCCCTATTTATCTCTCCCTCTCTAAGCCTATCTCCCCAGGCTGTCTCACCTGGTCTCTATGGTAGGGTATCCCTTAAGTCCTGAAGCAAAACTCTCCTCCTGGGGATTGGCTTCTTTGAGCAGGTTAGTCTGTTGGTTAGCAATTCTCTTGCCTTGTGCTGTGGAGAACTCTGAGGTTGGGCACTGTTCCTGGGTCTTCCTGACACTGGTAGCTGGGGCGGGGCATACGTTTTCCTTGTCCTCCCGGGTCTGGCTGTCACAGGACGCTGTAGTGTGGTGGTTACATGATTTTATTCATATGTAGAATCCAAAAAAAGTTGATCCCAGATGTATAAAGCAAAGTGGTGTTTACCAGGGTCTGTGGTTGTTTGGGGAGAAGTTAGGCAGATGTTGGTCATAGTCTACAAAATTTTAGTTAGCTAAGACATAAGAAGCTCAAGAGATATATTGTAAAATATGGCAAGTCAGTTAAAATGCTATATTTTTTGAGAAATGCTAAGAGAATATAGTGTTCTTAGCACAAAAATTATTGTGTTTAATAATGTTTTTTTGTTTTGCTTTGTTTTTTGTTTTTTTTATGTGGGTACCGGGAGTCGACCTCAGGACCTTGCACTTGCCAGCAAGCACTTGTGCTGCTGAGCGATATCACCAGCCCTTTTTTTCCTTTATGTGGGTACCAGGAGTCTAACTTAGGACCTCGCGCTTGCCAGGCAGGCGCTTATGCTGCTGAGGTATCTCACCAGCCCAGTAATGTTTGTTTTTAATTAGCTAGATTTAGACAGTTCACTATCCATATACTTCAAAACATGATTAACATGGTAAATATATATGATTTAAATAATAAAATAGCAATTCATAAAAAATACAAAAATCATTTTTCTTAGCTTTGTGGATTGGCAGCCTTCAGGGAATACTGACAGCAGTCATTGTGCTAGGAACTGTTGGAGACTCAAATCTGTTTTCATGTATGTGTCCTCTAGAATTGGGTTTGTGTTTTTCCAGTTAAAAAGGTAGTAAGACCTCATTTTCTACTCTACTGCTATTGACTTGTGACTGGCACTGCCGTCATTTGCTGCGGTAATAAATACCTTTTGTTTCAGCTGTCCTGAACTTTTCATCATCATATCCATATGATTTCCCACACCGTCTGGACAGAGGGCAGTTTTTCAGAAAGCCCCTGTGAAGCCAGAAATGTCTCTCTGTGTTCCACTAACTTTTTGCAGTCTTGTGGGATAAGGAAGGGATTTTTCATGATTATACTGTGCTTATCAGGAGAACATAGAGCTGTGCTAGACAAAGTAAACTCCTATCAGTAACCTTCCTTTCCTCTAATATGTGACTGTCATTAGTATTATGGTTCCCTGTGGTGCTATGTATACTTACCTGCTTTTGGGAATTTTGAAAAAGGTAATCTTGGTAGTATATTACTGTTAAGTCCATGTATCTGTAGGGAAGAGGGGGCCTTGTGTTTAATATTCTGCTATCCTACTTACAACTGATAACTTTATATATATATATATTATATGTATATCTCTTTTGGGTTTTGTGTTTTGTTTTTCAAACCTTGAATTGGGGGTAACTTGGTCTGCAAGTGTTCCACAAGATGAGCAAACATTTCTAATAAATTTTAACTTGATAAATGAGTCATGTCTTGAGATAAGAGTAGTATGTCATGCCGAATGTCACATGATCACAACTGGTTCTTCTCTTTCTCTGTTTCACTCTCTCCCTGCTTTGGATTATGAACAGAATGAATTAGTCTTGCAATCCAAGGTTTTACTGTATATTGTTATATCATTAGTATGTCATATATGTACTGTTGATCTAATATATATATATATATATATATATATATATATATATATATATATACTGGATTAATAGAACACAGGGCCCTCACACTGATCTTTTTTTTTTTTTTTGAGAGGGTCCCACTGATTTCTCAGATGGGCTCAGAGTTGCAGTCTACCTACTTCAGTTTTACTGAGGGGTGAGACTACAGGAATGCACCGCCATGCCCAACATTGATATAATTTTATATATTAGATTTGTAAACTGTATTCATCAGACTCACATGTGGCATAATTTGTTATTTTGATTTCTTTCAGCTGTGTCTTCTCATTTCGCCCAAGGCGTTTCATCAGAACAGGGCAGAAAATATTCATTCCAAAATGTGACAAAGGGAAGGCACAGTATTTGTGGCCATGACAACTTACACTTCAAAAAAGAATGGGAAAATGTGGGCGAGTATAAAGATCAGAATACATATTATAATGGTTGTAACAAATTTGTGACAACAAAAGAAAGCACAGCCTTCATTGCCAGCAGAGATGAAGAACATACAGCATTTCAGAAAAAAACTAAGTTTGTACCTGCTGCTGTTAAAGACCCATGTGTTTTCGTAGGTGAACATTCACATCAAATTTTGAAACATGCCTTTTCTCTCAAAGGAAATTTGGGAAATCTAAGAATGAGACCAGCCCATCCTTCAGTTCATCACTTGAAAAATGTTAAATATAACATTGGATTAAATTTTGAACCATTCATTTTGGTCGACAATAAATTTAAAAGTGAAGAGCAAATTCCTAAATGTGATCAGTTTGGTTCTTTCATGAAAGGTTTATTCTGTAATCAACAAATACATCTTCCCAGTACCAAGGTAAACAGTTTTCATGAATATGGGAAGTTATTTACCCATCCATTATTGCCCAATCAAAATGTAGATATAGGAATCTACAGTTGCAAAGAATGTGGTAAAGCTTTTAAAAGTTCTTCAAATCTTACTAGACATGAGAAAATTCATAATGGAGAGAAACCTTACAAATGTAATGAATGTGGGAAAGCCTTTAATAATTGCTCATACCTCAGTCAGCATCAGAGGATCCATAATGGACAGAAGCTGTATAGATGTGAAGAATGCGGCAAAGCATTTAACTGGTTTTCACGCCTTACTCTACATCAGAGAATTCATACTGGAGAGAAGCCATACAAATGTGAAGAATGTGGCAAAGCCTTTAACTGTCGTTCACACCTTACTCGACATCAGAGAATTCATACTGGTGAAAAACCCTACAAATGTGAAGAATGTGGCAAATTCTTTACTCATGGTTCAAATCTTACTCAACATCAAAGAATTCATACTGGAGAGAAGCCTTACAAATGTAATGAATGTGGCAAAGCCTTTAACAAGCGCTCGAACCTCTCTTTACACCAGAGAGTTCATATTAGAGAGAACACATACAAATGTGAAGAATGTGGTAGAACCTTTGGTACTTGGTCTACCCTTTCTATACACCATAGAATTCATGATGGAGAGAAACTTTACAAATGCAAAGAATGTGGGAAAGCCTTTAGCTATTCTTCTGTCCTTAGTCGACATCAGAGAATTCATACTGGAGAGAAACCGTACAAATGTAAAGAATGTGGCAAAGACTTCAGACATGATATAAGTCTTACTCGACATCATAGAATTCATAGTGGAGAGAAGCCCTACAAGTGCAAGGAATGTGGTAAAGCCTTTATTCGGTGCTCGCATCTCACTCAGCACAGGAGAATTCATACATGATAGAATGTTTTCAGATGCAAACAGTGTGGCATAACCTTTAACTTTCCTACTGTCTTTACTAAATACTTGAGAATTCATAATGGAGAGAAGCCATACAGATGTAAAGAATGTGGCAGCATTTCAAATGGCTCATCTTACTCAACAACAGAGAACTCATACCAATGGAGAGAACACTTTCCAATGGAAAGAACACTTACTCTGCATTACAGAAATCATACTGTATAAAAGCCCTACAATTGTAAAGAATTTCTCAAAGTCATAATTGAAACCCTACAAATGTAAAGAATGTGGCAAGACCTTTAATGGAAGTTCAGTCCTAATTCAACATGAACCCAGGGCCATTAAACTTCAAATAGTTCGGACAGTGTTACTCCTTTAAATTATTTATTTCTCATTTTTGAAATGATTATGTAAGTGTAATAATAAGCCATAGATGTTTGAATCCTGAATTTCAAGTTAGGAAATTTTCTCTTAATTACTTTCCACATATCACATTTGGGCCTAAAATGCATACAGAGTTTGACATTAATTTACATTAACTGAAATATAGGAACTTTAAAATCTAATTATGAACTTTGCAAATAAGAGAACTATAGAAATATTTATTATAGTTAGGAGTTCATGAGTTAGTTTGTATCTATTGATAAGGAATGGGAATTTGTGAAACAAAAGTTTTTTTTTAAAAGAGTTGGTCCTTTATTAGCAAACCAGAAACCTCACATATGTGAAAAACTTGTTGTCTATACTAAATTTATCCACATCAAATGTCATGGTTCCTACTCTAGAATTTCCCTATGCTAAATATACTTTTTTCCACTTGTTACTTAAGAAAGATCTTAAAAGAATTAATAGATAAATGTTTATAAAATTTTATATGACCTGTTCAGAGATTTTAACAATTTTTTTTATAAGTGTGTCCATCTTTTCTTGTTGCCTACTGTCTCACTCACCTACCTGACCGCTGTTGGGCAGATAGACTACAGGGTTGATGACCAGAAAGGCCAGTGTGTGCTACACACTGGGCTCCCATCTCTACACGGGTGGAACCCACTTGATGGGGTCCTCCCCTCATTATGTGCGTCTCACGTGTGGTGTTCACACTCATCACACAACACCCTACGAGTCACTGAAGGGGTGAGGGGCTGGGTGGACCAATGATCCAGTGACCAGTAGCTGCCAGTCTCATGCTTGGTGATCATCACTGCAAGGAAGACTGTTGGTGTGGGTG
Organism: Erethizon dorsatum; assembly: GCA_028451465.1. NCBI lineage: Eukaryota > Metazoa > Chordata > Mammalia > Rodentia > Erethizontidae > Erethizon > Erethizon dorsatum. Next base: position 61,404,543 of record CM051828.1, read on the forward strand.
ACACAAACACCTTTCTAAAGTTGGGCAGACTTATCTGGGATGAATTTAAAGGTTAGAAAAGTCTAAGTTGTCCCAAGCCTGAAATTTTGAAATACATTGGACCCTTGACTTACAAACTCAATTCGTTCACAAGGGCTGGTTGTAACTCAATTTTTTTTTTTTTCTTTTGGTGGGTACCGGGGGTTGAACTCAGGACCTCAGGCGCCAGCAGGCGCCCGTGCCACTGAGCAATATCACCGGCCCTTTTTTTGTATGTGGGTACCAGGAGTCGAACTCAGAACCTCGCGCTTGCCAGGCAGGCGCTTATGCCGCTGATCTATCTCACCGGCCCTCAATTTGGTTTTAAGTCAAGACTATTTTTCCCATAAGAAATAATGGAAATACCCATAATGTGTTCCAAACCTCCCAAAGCACCCCTTCGTTAACCTTTTCGTAAAAAAGGGTTGTAGAATGTAATTTACCAGAAATACCAATAATTTTTCTTGTGTATTCACCAAAAAGTATAAATTGTGCCTAGTTTACCAGAAACGGTTTCATGCTGTACTCACCATTCAAGTTGTCATCTTTGGCTTGCAGGAAGGGAGGATGAGACGGAAGGTGGTTACTGTTTGGAAGGAGAGTCCCCTTCCTTAAGAACATCAGGAGTCTGGCTCTCTGGTGTCCTTTTTGTCCTTGGGAGAGTCTGTAGCCCCCTAGAACCTGCTTCTGGCTCCGTAGGTCTCAACCTTTTCAGAACTAAAAACTGGTCTAAGGTTGTCTGTTTCTGTCTTTTCTTTAACAGTCTTCTTTTCGATCGTGATTGCTTTCTTTACCTTCCCTTCCTCTGTCTCTGTTTCTCTGTCTTCCTCTCTCTGACAAAGGGGAAGAGGCACAGAGACCCTTTGCTATCAGCATAGTTTGCTGCAATTGTGTATCAGTGCTCAAGCTTCCTCTCAGAAGCATGAAGTCTTCATTTTTGGCAGACATTACTGTTATACTGGCTTCAGTAGGAAGCTGACAGCCTTGCTTGTCACAGTGCATTTTTAGTAAATGCCTTGTGTGCTGAGAGGAAATCCTCTTCAGGGTCCCTTCACTTCTGGATACTTTGCCTGCTGTTAGCCACCATTTTCTTCTACAGCTGCAGAGCAGCATGTAGACTCTGTCCTGTCCCACTACCCCACTGCCTTGCAGGGACAGAATAGATTGTTTTACAGCCCTCTGTTCAGGTGCTATTACTTTCTCTCTGCTCCCTGTGTGTTGCTGCAAATCCTGGAAACAGAATCTTGAGGACCTTCAGGGCCCTGCATCTGTAGTGTTAGTATTGGAAACTTGTTGAGCCCAGCCTGAGGAGAGCTGAGAGAGGCCTGTTTGTTTTAGTTTTGTTGTGTTTTGACACCTTAGGTAGTTTTTTTTTTTTTGTGGGTACCGGGGGTCGACCTCAGGACCTCGCGCGCCAGGAGGTGCCCGTGCTGCTGAGCGATATCACCAGCCCGTTTTTCATATGTGGGATCCGGGAGTCGAACTCGGGCCCTCGTGCTTGCCAGGCAGGCACTTACGCCACTGAGCCATCTCACCGGCCCTTACGTAGTTTATTTACTTAGCCCACAGCTAATTTCTGTTTTCTTCAAATTTAACATTCTTTTTTACTTTGTTGTTTTACTGATTGTGTGAACTGAGACTTTGCAAATATCCCTCACCCAGCCTGCCCTAGTGTTATGTCTTGAAATAATTATCCAGCAGTGCATGGTCCAAATTGTCAGCCACGTCTATATTAGGAAGGAAATATAGGAAAACCAGGAAGTTAACACAGGCGTGTTGCTACTAAAACCCTTAACTTTGGTCTTACCAGATTTCCACTAATGTCCTTTTTCTGCCCCAGGATCCTCTCCAGGACTCCATACTGCATTTAAGGGTTAATTCATCTTGGTCCCCTGTGGTCTAACCAGCATGCAGTTTTCCCCTACTTCGCATGACTTTGACACTTTTTGAAAAATATTGATCGGTTTTGTTGTCAGGCATCCCTTCATTTGGATTTCTTAGATGTGTTCTCATGATTGAAGTAGGTTATGTTTTGGGTAAGAATAGCACAGGATGATGCTGTCACCTCACAGGCCCCCTCTTAGGTACACAGAGGGGCCTGGGAATGGTCAGTTCTTTGGGTGTTAACAGTTATGTCTCTATACTCTTTTCTCAGGAGATAGCCTCCCTGTAGAAAAGCATGTAGCCAAGGTCATTTTAGTGAACACATGCATTCCACATGACTCCCATCATATTTTAACCATTTTCCTAACAAGGCTGATGTTGAAGAATGCCTGGTACCCAAGAGATAGCAGAGACCAAAATTTCAGTTCAACCCATGGAAAGAGTGTGAGGAGGGAGGGAGTATCCAGGCAGTGTGACATGAAAGTCAAGGCCATTATCACCTGGGAAGCATGGTCTGTGTAGGGGCTCTGAGCGTGGACCACAGCCTGAGAGCAGATAGAGGTGAAAGCGGTATATCCTGCCGCATTGATCTGGTGCTCCATGACCCGGACCCTGCTGGGACCTTTGTGCTACAGTCCAGGAGGAAGTGGTGACACCTGCGGCCAATTATAAAACTGAGTGATGGTAGTGTAGATAATGAAAGTCAGATGTTCCATGCCCTTTTTCCACTGGGACTAGGTGGAGCCTGGAGAAGGGTAGGAACCATGTTATTCAACAGTCGCTGAGAAGGGGTCAGTGTAACCCAAGTCCTGTGGCAGGCCACAGTCCCCTAAGCCCAGGATTGAGCCCAGTGGTCAGGGCTGGAGCTCAGGAAGCCAAGGATACAGCTCAAGCCTCATGGCAGTTTCTGGGTTCTGTTCCTTGACCACCATGATACCTGCATAGGAGTGATACAGGTTGAAATGACAGCAGGAAAGAGAGTGGTATTTTTCTTGCTCAGTGTTTATTCATGCACAGAACATGGCTCAGGGCTACATGGACCTGGCAACATCTGCCTCCCTCCAGGTCTGTATCCATGTTCGTGTATGCATTTACTACCACTACCACTACCACTACTACTACCACCACCGCTACTAGGGACTTCATCAAGTGTGGACTGTGGACTCCAGTACACATCAGGTGCCTAGAAAGTGCTGAGGCTAATGAGGTGTCCTGGGCAGATGGTAGGTGTCCCGGGTGCACTGTGGTGAGCACTCTTCCCCAACAGGCTGGGCCTACCAAGCCTGTTTGTCCTGCTCCTTGCATCTTCATGGTCACTCATGGGGGAAGCAGGGTTGGTCCCAAGTTGGCTACCCAGAGCAAGTCGAAGCCTCAGGATTCACAAGTGTGCAATGGTAGAGCTAAGGTTTAGATAGAAATGTGGGGTCAGAACCCAGGAGTGTTAGGAACCTGACCTCTCCTTCCTCATGGCCTCACGTGCTGCCCCTGTGGGGCTGGGGTCCCATATTCCCCTATCCATCCAGAGGCGAGTCAAGCTTAGCCTGAGCCCGAGACTGTCCAGGGAGAGGCTGGCCAGGGAACCGAGGAGGGGTTACAGAGAACCTCCATCTGAGGGAGACCCCAACCAAATGTAGGACTAGCTCTCCCCTTCCTCAGGGAAGCCCACACACTTTTGTATGGAACTCAGCTCCTGCTCACTGGAATGTAAACTCCATGAGGGTCTGTGCTGCCATCCAGCATTCACATGATGCTGGTGACACCTCCCTGTGAAGCTCATGCTGTTGGGCTGCCTCGCTATCCGTGAGATGTGTGGGTCTTATCTTCCCAGTCACTTCTCTAGAGGGGTGCAGCTGCCCACTGCAGTCATTGAGTCTCCTGAGAACCAGCTGAGGATCCATTACCAAGAAGCAAGGTTAGGTATAAGCATGCTGCTCCCCAAATGGCCTCTGTTCCAGTGGGGGAAGGGATGTGCATGGCTTGCTGCATAGAACTTGACTCACAGCCCCAGTCTCCCCTCTGTTCTCCAAGTGGCCTGAACCCCACCCTTTGCTCTGTTTTCCTCCTCATGTAGACCAGCCCCAGACTTCAGCCCTCTAGCAGAAATCATAAGTGGAGCCGGTGAGATGGCTCAGTGGCAGAAGCACCTGCCTGGCAAATGCGAGGTCCTGAGTTCGACTCCCAGAACTCACATATGAGAAAAGCGCCAGTGATGTTGCTCAGCGGCACGGGCACCTGCTGGCACACAAGATCCTGAGGTTGACCCCCAGTACCCACAAAAAAAAAAATCATAAGTGTGGAAGCCACTGTTTGCTCCACTTTCCACAATCACAGCCTCCTGTTGTTCTCTGGAAACAGAAGCCCTCCATCTTGACCCAAAACTCACTCACTTTTTTAGTTTGTTGTGAAGCCCACTACCCTTGCTGGAGTAAGAAAGGATTTGTTTGCTTCTAGGGGAGGCCATGGGAGTGCGACATCTGTAACTGGAACAGAAAAATAGAACTTTAAATTAGAATGTTTTCCTTCAGAGACAAGTGGCTTCACCACACTTCCTCAGGCCCAGGGTGTAAAGCCATCCCCTCCTCTCCTCAGCCCAGATGAGTGAACAGAATATGCAGATGCTGGCTGCACAAGGTTGAGACTCAATTTCATTTCCACGGGGAGTGGAGAGAGTGGAAGAAAGCTGGGAACCATGGAAGAAGCCTGAGATGTGCATTGTCTCATTGTATTCCCTCTCCTCCCTGTTCCTTACTATAAAACACCCTTGCACACTTGGACATAGGGAGAAGATGCTTTGAAGCAAGTAAGACCCCTCCATCTCCTCAGAGCTAGCTTTTTTTTGTGTGTGTGTGTGTGTACCGGGGGGTCGACCTCAGGACCTCGCGCGCCAGCAGGCGCCCGTGCCACTGAGCGATATCACCGGCCCCTTTTTCGTATGTGGGTTCCGGGAGTCGAACTCGGGCCCTCGCACTTGCCGGGCAGGCGCTTAAGCCGCTGAGCCATCTCACCAGCCCCAGAGCTAGCTTTGAATAAAAGTTTTCTCCTTTTCACCAAAATAAATGGCCTCCTTTGGTTTTATCAGTGGCAAGCTAACACACCTGAGGATATGGACCTGAGTGACCAGTAGCACATCTACTTTACTTGTGACTTCTTATGTCGGTGACTCTGAGATAGAAATGGAGCCTAGGAGAGAAGGTATTTTCTTGCCTTTTACACTGAATTATGATAAGTACCCAATAACATGCCTGTATACAATAGGTGCTTCATATATGTGCGTGCAATGAATGAAATCAACCAGCTTCTTTCCAGATATCTAAGTATGCCCCAGGCTCCTCAGTTCACCCCCAGGGTTCCTGCTCTGGCTTCTTCTAGGATAGGGATCCCCAAGATGGAACATAAAATGTCCATTACAGATGGGGAAACTGCTTTGTCTGAGGCCTCAGGTAAGTGAGGTGCAAGGCTTAGAGCTTTTTGGGGGGCAGGGATGAAAGTCATGCAGGAGAGGCCTACAGGCCTGGGTGACCCACCATGTGGTACCAGCCCAAGGACAGGCACTTCCAGGACTCATCTCCCTTGGTGCTGACACCACCATATGGTGTGTGTGTGTGTGTGGGTCCTCTGAGTTCCCCAGTTTCTACAAAGCAAACAGGAGCATAGAGAAGTGCAGGTCATTCCCAAGATCCAAACAGAGGGTAGCGAGCTCCTTGGCATACAAGGTGGGCAGGAACCTTCTCATTGGCAGGTCCATCACCTGCTGTGTGGTGGCAAATGATTGGTAGCTTTGCAAAAAACTGTGGAGGAAAGAGTGATTCTTGTGAAGCAGAAAAAGCACCAAGAGGTTCACCATGCTCTTCAGCACATCTGCTTTGAGCATTTCCGCATAGTCATGCACATCTACGGTTGAACCAGACTCATTTTTTGCTCCGAGGTAGACCAAAGAGGGAGGTTCAAACATGGAAACCGTAGCTGTAATAGTCACTTTTTTGTTATTGGAACAAAATAATCTGACACAATTTAAAGGAGAGGTTTATTTTGACTCATGGTCTTAGTTCATGTCTGGCTGACTTCAAGCCAGAAATGGCATAGTGGAAGGGCACAGTGGAGGAAAGGTGCTCAACACATGGCAGCCAGGAAGCAGAGAGAGAGAGACAAAGGGAGGAGCCCACTCAAGAATATACCCTTCCAAGGCATGCCCTCAGTGACTCACCACCTCCAACACAGACGTCACCTCCTAACAGCACACTCAGCTATGAACTCATCAGTGGATTAGTCCTTGATGAGTATAGCACTTGCATGTCTAATCACCTTCCAAAAGCCCTACTTCTGAACATGTGGACCTTCTAGGAGACATTTTAGATATAAAGGATAACATCACCAAACTGCAAAAGAATTCAATGTCATATAGTAACGTGAAAATAGCACAGAAAGATTTTAAATACTCATGCATGCATGCTGGCAAAAAGACACAGGCACACACACTCACGCACCCAGGGGGCCCATTCAGGAGGGATCAGTATGGTGGGTCACAAAACTCTCAACTGCTCTGTGTCATATTTGAACTCCTCTGGGAAAATGGTCACAGGGCTGAGAAATTATGGCTACCCTAGTGTCCCCAAATGTGGCCAAATCCTCCCCTGTGCAATCTTCTGAGCCCTGAGCCTCAGGAAGTTGGGAGACAACATGAGAACATCTTGATATGTCCTGAGTCTCCAGACAAGAGTGCTGGCTGCAGTTGGCTGTGGGAGGTGGGTGCCTGGCAACCAAGGTTCTGACTTCTATTTGGTCCATTGTCAAGGAAGGGAGGCCATCTCCTGGGGTCCCCTTAACTGACCTCTTCCTCACACAGGACCTCAGAGGTCCCTGTGCTACTTACTGCTCTCACTCCACACTCTGCACAGTTGGACAAAATGACACCAAAGCACTCCACCCCACCATCCCTAGGAAAGGCAGGGTGCAGTCAGTGCTCTAGGACCCAGAGCTGGGTTCACACCAATCCACCCCTACTTAGGGTTAGGTTTAGAGATTAGGGGTTAGGGTTAGGGATTATATATTTGGTTGAGGTCTAGAACAGAGGTGGTGAACCTATGGTGCATGTGGTTCTGAAGCCCAGAGCATGAGCGGTCCAAAGCCTAGAACCTGAGGTGAAGCAGAAATCCTGACCTAACTGCAGCCATTTTGTTCAATAAAGCTGCAGTCATTCTGTTCTCTGCTACTGAACTCAGCTAAATCATATGATTTGTCATCAAATTGAAACTTCCATGAATGTACTAAAAACAACTTTGCTACATACAGCTGTGCTCACCACAAGATACCTGTTGCACCATAACCTTCAACTAAAGCTTATCTCATTTTTGTAACTTCTGTTTGCCACCCTATAAAAAGGACGAGCTCTCTGTAATCAGCACCCCAGACTTTGGAGATTACTCCTCTGGGGTCCACTGGTATTAAATAAAATTTCCTTTCTTCTTCTGAGCTCCTGGCTACTACCGACTCAATTTTTCCCACAACAGAGGTAGTGAAAAACTGGCTGGCTGAAGGGTTGTCTTTTTCTGGTAGGAGATAGAGCGCAGGGTATGGGTTTTTTTGGGGTTTTTTTGTTTGTTTTGTTTTGTTTTTTTAGGTGTATTAAGATTGTATGGTTCTGATACTGATTGGTGTATCTTCTCTGCTTTATCCCAGGTGGTGGCCCAGGTAGTTATGTTGTTGTGGGGAAAATTGAGTCAACAGTAGCCAGGAGCTCAGGAGAAGAAAGGAAATTTTATTTAACACCAGTGGACCCCAGAGGAGCAATCTCCAATGTCTGAGGCGCTGATTACAGAGAGTTTGTCTTTTTTATAGGGTGGCGAACAGGATTTACAAAAAACTAAGATAACCATAGCTGAAGGCCATGTATAATGGTTATCTTGTGGTGAGCAAAGCTGTATGTAGCAAAGTTGTTTTTAGCAAATTCACAGACATTTTAATTTGATAACAAATCATATGATTTAGCTGAGTTCAGTGGCAGAGAACACAATGACTGCAGCTTTATTAAACAAAATGGCTGCAGTTAGGTCAGGATTTCTACTTTAATGTGAGGTTGCTGTAGGCAGGGGATAGAGGGAGCCTAGCGTTGCTTTCTAGGCTTCAGTGTCTAGAACTTCAGGACACAATTATCTTGTGTGTGCCTGTGCTAGTCACAGGAGGAGGGGAGGTGGGGCTGGGCATGAGGCCGCTATTGCTGGGAGCACAGTGGTTGACACGTGGCTGGGGGAGGGCTGGCGCGTGGGCTCCATCCACATCAGAGGCTTTTTGCTGTCTTGTTGATATAGGAGCAATACAACTCCCAACCTGCTAGATGTCAGATGTGGTGAGCTTGTGTCCCTGAAATCTAAGAATGAATTCCAAGGAACAACAGAGGTTAAGAGAAGGAAAGGTTTACTGAGAGATAAAGTGGGGGAGACAAAAGGGGTCCTGAAAGTGTTGCCATGGGGACTTTTGTCAGGGGTAATTTGTACAGCAAAATCACAATGTGGATGCAACCAAAGTCAATCTATAGGATTACAAATATAACTGCTTAGCTAATAATTGATCAAATAGGAAAATGAGTCATGCAGCAAGGGTACATGGAAAGAACAAAGGCATTTTGGGGAAGGATGGGTCCAGATGTTTCGGTTACCCACCTGGGTGACTGATACCTATCTGGAGTCACTGGGCCAGGTGGCGCTAATTACAGTATAATTCCAAGTTATTGTTTACCCCTTAGGGAGGTATCGTAGGCCTGGCCATTACATCTTTATATTGAGGCCTGGCCTTCTTCAGATGTACCTCCAGCCACAATTCTGATGTCTTTATTTTTCACTGACTTCCTTGAAAGCCCAGTTCCTCCCTGACTGTATATTAATTTCTGTCTAACCTTGCTTATAATATTGTCACCCCTGAGTCTGGGTCCTGTGACTTAGCTGCGAACTGTTTAGTGAGAAATCTTGGTTGAGTTGGATGGTAGTGCCAGGATTCTGGAGGTCTTTGTTCAGTGCTTGCAACGTCTGCTATGATGGTAGTTTGCATCTTCAGAGCACTTTTTCTGTCTCACTGCTGTAGACAGAAATTGCTCCACATTGCAGATGACAATACTGGTGAAGTGACTTAACAAATGTTGCACAAAGTGTGACAAAATCTGAACCAAGACCCTTGACTCCACTAGCGCTCTATAAGTAGGAGTGAGGTTTTGTTTTTTAGGGGAAGGGAAATGGAGGCTACCTTGAGTGCAGCATGGAGCACAGAGTTTAACAAGAAAAATGCTGCAGGTTGAGTTGAAGACCTAAGACTGTAAATTTTGAAGAACCGGGGCTTTCAGGAGACCACCTCCCCACCCCCCGTGGCTCCTCTACCCCACACTCAAACTGCCCTATATACAGGTCTTAGGAGAGCCCTACTTCAGTTTTCAGTCTCAGTAAATGTAGAATTGTGGAAGCCTTTTCTTTGTCCCTAGCTTGGACCTGCAAATCCTGCCCCCAATTTTGTTTTGTTGATTAGCCATGCCGAGATTTGTAAAATGAGCAATAGCATTTGAGTATTTATGTACTAGTAACTGTTAGATGGTTATTAAATGGAACCATCTAAAGTTAAGTCTTTGTTCTGATAATGTTTAGAACAATTTTTTTCATTCATGGAATGGGATAGATACATGTATTGTACGTTAAGGCTGTTCATAGCCATTTTGGCTAGTTAAAATTTCTTAACAATTTAAAAAGTTTGTTAACCTTTTCTATTGGAAGCTCTTGGATCAGTTGCCACTAGATCATTGACCATGTTTCAGTCTGTAGAATGGTACTAGTTACCTGTCTCCTTGTAGTTCAGAATGAAATAGTATAATGAGGAGTGTAATTTTAAAGGCCTCCTATGGGTGTTATTTGATGTATGTGTGTTTAAGAACCCAGAAAGATGATTCTGCATTGCTGTCTGGTAGCTAGAGCGTGAAAAACTGGTTCTCAAGGTAACCTTTACCTCTTTGGTAACTCTTAAGCCTTGGTGTTATTTTTCTCTCTTTCAAAATTTGTTTTTTCTTTACAGGTTGTGAACTAAAGGCTGACAAAAATTATGACTTTAAGGTGGATGATGATGAAAATGAACACCAGCTGTCATTAAGAACAGTATTTAAGCTTTCAAAATAAACTACTTAATTTTTCTCAATCTCAGCCTTTTAGTTCCTACTTATGTGGCTTAACACTTTTGCTTCCTTGGCTGCTACCAGTTAATATTTTTTGTAACTAGGTATTATATATATCTCATCTCTACACCTATCATAAACTACATAGTTGGATTTTTTGTTGTTGTTCACAGGTCAGTTTAGGGGCTGGTGCAAAGGATGAACTGCACATTGTTGAAGAAGAGACAATGAATTCCAAAGGCAATCCAATTAAAGCAACACTGACAACTTTGAAAATGTCCATACAGCCAATGGTAAGGGCATGTGAACTTTGGATTTTATGTCAGGGTTTAGATCTTTTTTTTTTTTTTTTTTTTTTTTCCTTTACGTGGGTACCGGGAACTGAACTCAGGACCTCGCACTTGCCAGGCAGGCACTTATGCCGCTGAGCTATATCACCGGCCCCTAGATCTTTTTTTTTTTTGCGGGTACTGGGGGTCGACCTCAGGACCTTGCACACCAGCAGGCGCCCGTGCCGCTGAGCGATATCACCGGCCCTTTTTTCGTATGTGGGTTCCGGGAGTTGAACTCAGGACCTCGCGCTTGCCAGGCAGGCACTTATGCCGCTGACCTATCTCAACGGCCCCTAGATCTTTTTTTAAGATGGGTATCATTTAGGTTATACAAAGGAAATTAAAGGGGTATTTTATTTGCTTCTTTGTCTCACTAGTCACAGCTGCATCTTGTGTCACTGTGGGGTTGAATGGTCAACTCTTAAATATATTTCTGATACTTCTCTATCAGAGTGGGAAAAATAGATTCATTGGTTTGATTTGGTTTTATGGGGTTTTCCTGTAATGCCTGTTGTACATTTTCTTTACAGTGTTTAATTAAAAATTCTTCCTTTTGGGTTTCCTTTGGGGGCTTTGAAATTATACCGCCTGTGGTCTTAAGGTTGAAGTGTGGTTCAGGGATTGTGCATATTAGTGGACAGCACTTAGTAGGTATGTGATTTTTATATGCTGTATTAAGCTATATATTTCTCTTTACTGAAATTGTTTTGTTCTGAATTTGGACTTTAAAAGTATGTTTGGGGCCGGTGAGATGACTCAGCGGCGTAAGCGCCTGCCTGGCAAGCGCGAGGGCCCGAGTTCGACTCCCGGAACCCACATACGAAAAAAGGGCCGGTGATATCGCTCAGCGGTACGGGCGCCTGCTGACACGTGAGGTCCTGAGGTCGACCCCCAGTACCCACACACAAAAAAAAGTATGTTTGGTTCTAGTACTGCTCTCTTGATAATAGGTTCAATTGGGAATCTAGCAATTGTATCTGAAAAGGCTTTGTGCTATTAAAGTTTAGCAATGACCATTACTCTAAAGAGTTGTTTTCAACAAATCTGATCACCATTTGCTCTTTTTAATAGAATTGATTTTTTAAAGTATTTAATGCCGTGTGTTGCTAGTACTTTTTTTCTGAGTTCTTGCTTGTTGAAGTTTCATAGTATCTTAATTTATCTAGTTGTAGAGGAAGATGCAAAGTTAGATGATGAGAAGGAAGAGGATGTAAAACTCTTAAGTATGTCTGAAAGTGATCTGCCCCTGGAAGTGGTAGCAAGATTCCACGGGTGGAGATGATTTTACTACAACTCGTGCATTCTAGCTTTAAATCTGGTGATAAAGATTGGATCTTACTCATGACTATGTATTTTTCTTTAAGAAAAAAAGTAAAACTAGCTGCTGATGAGGGGGAGATGATAATGACTATGATGAAGGGTAAGTACTATACTCTAAGAAACTTGACGTGCATATATGCATGGATAAGAATTTTAGGAAAGTCATTTACTGAGTACTCTAAAAGGTAAGTGGCTAGTGGTTGAGTTTGGTTTAAATGAGTGGAGCTAAATGTATGATGGGAGTATGAGCTGTGAAAATGCTGCTGTGCATTGTGAATCTTTAGAATATGTAAGGAGCATTTCTGAAATTTATTTGACTTGAGTACCTTTCTCTTGATGAGGATTTATTGGACTTTGAATTACATTCATTTGATAAGATAACTAAAGATTTTGGCTTATGGTTCTTTGACTCCTTGTTGACAAAATGAGATTTCTAAAGGGAAAAATTTTCTTGCAGTTTAAAACATGGTTGGAAAGTCAGTGTATTTATTGCACTAGATCAAGCTATGGTAATAAACAGTTACACAATGGAATAAAGTGCTATTCTTAATTGGTCTTACAACAATATCAGTAACTTCTAATACCTTTAATTCTCAGCTTTTTCCCTAAGAATTTACATTTTTGTTGCTCTTGATCTCATCTAAGTTGTCTTTGAGTTAGGTGTAATATAAGGAAAAATGTAAATACAGATCATACTAAGGTCCAAATCAAATTTTAAAAATAAATAGTAAAGAGACAACTTAGGGATGACTTAGTTTGTGTAAGAACACATTACTCAAAATATATCTCGCTTGGTAAGCAATGTATGATTATATGTGGCCTTCTTAAATGTCCCTTTTTAATATTTGGTAAAGAATATCCTAATAGATAAAGCTGTTGGCTCATAGTGGTTTTATAGAAACCATTATCATCTTGTTTCTAATATAGGGGCAGCCCCTGTAGGGACTGGGTTCTAAGGCCAAATTTTTACACTGACAAAACGCACCATTAAAAATCACTTAATGGGTTGTATTTGTATGTGACTTAATACATTATGATATTTGTTCTAATAACATGATTTCCCTGAGTACTGGGAAGATGGGTTTTTACTATATAAATTGCTGTGTTTTGGGATTTTTGATTAGTGTGGAAAAGAATTTTGGCCAACATGGCCTGTGAATTAAAATGTGAACCATTTTAATGTGATAACTTGCTAGTGCACACCTCTGGACTCTCCCCTCCAGTAATTTTGATTTTCCTCTTTCCCAATTATTCACCTTTTAAAAGTGTATAATTCATTGGCTTTAGTATATTCATAGTCCTATAGCTATTAACATAAATTTTGAATATTTCTTCATCTCAGAAATCATTCTTAAGCTTTTCATTCTTCATACTCTTCAGCAGTGATGTGGTGAATTGACAACTGGTGGTCAACCTGTAATACCCAGCTAATCTGAATCAGCGTGGTGCTGGGTGTGGAGGGCCCACCTGAGGATTGTAGCCAACAACATAAAAAGGAGAACTGGAGAGGAAGAGGTGGTGCTGTTGGTTCTTCTGGAGAAGCATGTCACTCTGTTTTTACGATATGAATTTAGCTGTTCTCATTGTTAGAGGAGCTCGGGACCTTGTTGTCACTGAGGATCGCTGCGCTTCTTTTCGCAGGAGCCCTGGTCCTTATGTTGAGCGTCGCTTCCTGGCTCCAGTGCAGATTCCCCAGCCTGCTGGCACAGATCCTTCATCCCGCTGGCGCAGACTTTCTAGCTTCCACCACGGACCTTTGGGCCTTCCCAGCGCAGATCCATGAAACAGACTTGCATGAGACATTGTTGTGGGCTCTGGGCCTCCAGTTGGCCTTGTTGGGGGCATTGCCATGGGCTCTAGGTCTTCAGCTGGACTTGTGCAGGACAATGCTGTGGAATCCAGGCCCTCAGCTGGATTCTTTGGGTGTTTAGTGTGTGAACAGATTTCTTGCACTCTTGTATTTGACTCTTTGGGTGACTATTATAAAATAATTCTATGAATTATGTGTCCTGTACTAAATTGTTTCCCTTGCAAACCCTGACTACAAGAACTGGTCAGCCACTAATGAACTTTTTCTATAGATTGGCCTATTTTAGAGACTTGACATAAAGGAAAGTATAATGTGGTCTTTGGTTGCTACCAGTCTGAGGATTTGTGGACATGTTCTTTTTGTGAGTACACAAATAGAGCAGAATTGCCATGGTAACTCAAGGTTCAACTTCTTAGGAACTTGCCAAGCTTGTTCTCCAAAAGTGGCTAAACCATTGCATTGTACTTGCGCCAGCAGTGAATATGGACTATGATTTGTCCATATTGTCTAAATGCTTGCCATTATTTTTTTGTAATAGCTTTCCTAGTGGTGTGGAGTTCTGTCTTCTTGTGGGTATGATTTCTATTTCCCTGATGACTTGTAAATTTTTGTGTGTGCTGTACTGGAGATTGAACTCAGGACCTCATGTGTGCCTAGCCCTGAGCTGTTTGCTTAGCCCCTAGTGACTAATGATGGTCAACTTTTCATGTATTTATTAGCCATTTGTGTGTCTTCAAAGAAATATCTGTCAGATCCTTTGCCCATTTAAAGTTTGAGTGCCCGTGCTTGTCAGTTATAAGAATTATCTACTGTAACAGCTACCTTAGTAAATATTTGATTAAGGAACATTCTGTCCCATTCTTTGGGTTGCCTATACTCTCTTGATGGTAACCATTGCACAAAGTTAATTTTCATGAAATTCACTTCTTTGGTGTTTGTACATCTGGTGTCAAACTAAGACATCATGGTCAAGTCCACTACTTTGCAAAACTAACTACTTATTGACAGACTCTTAATGTTTTCCAGCCTTTGGCAATGGCAATTACACTTACTTCAGATACCTTACAAGTAGAATCATAGTGTTTATCCTTTAGTTGACTGGTGTATTCCATGTCTATCATGAAGTTCATTCATGTTGCAACGGATAGCAAGATTTATTTTAAGACTGAATACATTCCACTGTATGTGTTACATAATTTTTAAAAATCCACTCAGCTGTTTGGGCTGCTTTCACCTCCTGACTTTTGTTAACAGTGTTGCAGTGAACATGGGTGCTCAAATCTCTTAGATTCTGATTTTAGTTTTTTTGTCTAGTCTCTTAAAATTTGGAAAGTTCTTAGTATCTTGGCTTATTTCATTTTCAGGGATGATGATTTTGATGACAAGGAAACTGAAGAGAAAAGTCCAGTGAAGAAAGTAAGTAAATAAAATACTATAACATTATCAAAATAGCTAATAACAAATGATGGAAGTTTTTAAAATTGCCTTTCACCTGTTTTGTAGCTAATGAAAACTGGCTTGAGGATCTCATACAGAGAATTGGTTCTGAGTTAGGACTTTATTAAGAAAATTCAGTCTGGAAGTTTTTTTAACCATGATTCAGGGAAACATTTGAACTAAGAATACCTTATATCAGTGGTGGCAAACCTATGGCATACATGCCACTGTGGGCACATAGAGCACTCTCTGTTGGCATGCAAGCCAAGTCACCCCAGCATCACCCCAGCAGCCTAGCATCCGATAACAGTGCATATAAGGCCATGCACATGCTTGCAAAGGAGTAGCAGCACTAGGTGATGATGTCATGATCCAAGACTCATTACCTGCATGTTGTCCAAGCTTTCACATGGCTGGTCAGTGTGCTGCCAAGGATATGTGTGTGTACATATATATATATATATATATATATATATATATATATATATATTTGGTTGGACTGGCTGTGAGTTTTAATAATTTGTTTTTCTTAGCACAAGTTTTAACTTTGAGTTTTCTTATGAAAAATTGAAATTTAATATCTAAGATTTAGCAAAGAGATATTCTAATTAAGAGACTGAGAGTCTTTTAATGTTGTGCTGACCCCCTGGCATATTTGAATCCACAGCATCATATTTGCTTGTTTGTGAAGAATTTATGAAAACAAGAGTAAGGATATATATATATATTTGCTTGAACTGGTTGTGATTTTAGCAGAAGCCTCCACAAGGTAAGAAATGCACTCAGATGCCTTTTTCAGAGCAGGCAAAAGTTGGCAGTCAGTGGAACATTGCCCCCTTGTGCTGATGGTCAGCAAATTCAAGAGGAACCCCAGTTGAGAATCACTGCCACAGACTGTTGATTCAGGGAATATCCAATTCTTTAGTATTAACTAATAGCGTTAGCTGTTTTTGGTATAGGGATAGATTTGGATTGGGTGCTTCATTTTTCTTTTAATTTTGTGTTTTTATAGACTCCAACTCATGAACACCCAAAGATGACTATGGCAAAAAAAAAAAAAAAAAAAAAGCAAAACTGAAAACAGTGGAAGATCATTCCACGAGGCTTGGACAGAGTCATTTGGAGTGACTGAATGCAATGGGAAAGTATTATGTATTCTGTGTAATGAAAGTGTTTTGTGTCACACATCAACTGTCAGATGGCACTCACCAACCACAAAAGTGTTGCTGAACTTGGTGAAACTGGAAGGAGTTTCTTGAAGGGAAATTGGGGAAATATCATTCTCAGTATCTTAGGGTTTTTTGTTTTGTTTTTTGTTTTTTTTTGAGACAGGGTCTCATTGTGTAGCTCAGGATGGCCTTGAGCTCACTATGTAGCCCAGGCTGGCCTCAAACTCACGGCAGTCCTTCTGCCTCAGCCTCCTGAGTGCTGGGGTTATGCTCCCAGCCCCAGTATCTTAGTTTTTGCAACTATCTTTCTAAAACATCATCTGTTATATGTTTTATAATTTTTAGGAACCCTGAGAAAATGGAAGTGAGTGAAGAACTGTATGTTTTCCAGCTTGAGGATCCACATTGCCTGGTGTCTATGAGGAAGGATGTGCCAGCCAAACCCAGGAGTCCCAAAGCCTGGGCCCGGCGTACTCCCACCCCCAGTCTGTGTTGCCTGTTGTAGGTTTAGCTTGCTATCCTCTCCCCATGTCGCACACTTTGCCTATGGAGCTCAAGTCACAGCTCTACTGCCCCCCAGCATTTGGGAGCAAAACCTTCTCTCTTGACTGTAGGGGTCAAGTGCCTGTGAACCAAATCCTGAGGAACAACTTCCACAGGCCACCTCCATTCTGGGACATGGTGCTCTGGGACTCTTCTCAAAGCAAAGTCTTTCACCTTTGCAACTCTGAGGCAGCAAAGGCTGGAGTCTTGTTGGTCTTGTGATGTCCTTAGGCCAGTTGTGGTATGTGTCACAGGCATGTGACTTGGTGCTTGCTCCTGAGAGTCTTGGTCCTGAACAGAATAAGAAAGTAGGCAGAGAGGCAGTGATGAAGACAGGGAAGAGACTCTGATTTCCGCTGCTGGCCAGTGAAAGTCTTTGGACTGTCCAGAGAGGTTTGAAATCCCCTCCTATAGGGGAGGCCACTGCATATTGACTGTAAGTTAAAAATGCATGTGCAATTAGCTGATTTGCAGAATGGGAGCAACCTGTGGTGGACAAATTCTATACTTTACTACATGGTAATCATAACAATGTGCTCATGAAGACCAGGAAGTCTTGAGAAGCGCAGATATGTCCAAGGGTGGCTTCAGTGTCAAGGCTCATGTCCTAGTGTCCTCCAAGTTGGTTCTCACCCAGTGTGGTGAGGTCTTGGATATTCCAGCTACTCACAGGGGAAAATATCTTAAATACTTGCCTCCCAGCGCTCACAGGTTTCATTCATTCCCACCCCACCCCCCCAACTTATATGGAAAACAAGACCCCAGACAGATGAGGCAAGCACTAGCTCCCTGCGTCTAGCTTGAGCCACTTACGCGTCCAAGACCTCAGTGTATAAGCCTGAGATCATTTCTTGGAGTGGCTGTGAACTGTGCAGATACATCCTGGGGGATCACTGGTGCAGGACACATCCCCTGTCTGGAAGCGAGAAAGCAAAAGTAAATATACCCGGGTAGCGGATCCCCAGCGCCAGCTCCTCAGACAGAGCCTCGGTCGGGTCCTCAGGCGTCACTGAGGGCGCCTTGGTGGGGATGGAGGGGATGCGGGAGCCTGGCGCCACGGAGCCTGTTGTCCACAGCTCTGTTCCAGCCCCTGCCCGGCCGCTGCTCTCACTCCTGTGCCTGCCATTGCTTCGGATTACCTCCCTGCTCTGGCCTCCAGGTCTCCAAGGCAGTCCGCCAGGTAGCTGCCGGCTCGCTTCTCGCAACACTGCGTCCCGCTGCCCCGCCCCTTGCTGCTCAGCCAATCACAGCCGGCCGCCAGGGCGCGGGGACCAGGCTCCCTGCAACAGACCAAATCCGGCAGTCAGCCCTTCTACCACTGCCAGGAGACCCTGCCTCCCTGCCTTCACCCCATTCATTCATTCATTCATTCACTCATTCATTCACTCACTGTATTTTAAACACCACTAGATCTAAGCATTTTTGTTTAACTTTTGCTTTATTAGGACGCAAGGTAAACATAATCTGCGGTAGAGGAAAAGGTGACAGAATTGTGTTTCTATGAAGGGATAAAGAAATCTAGAATTGGGCCGGGGATATAGCTCAGCGGCACAGTGCCTGCCTGGCAAGCGTGAGGTCGTGAGTTCGATCCCCGGTAAAGAAAGAAAGAAAGAAAGAAAGAGAGAGAGAGAGAGAGAGAGAGAGAGAGAGAGAGAGAGAGAGAGAGAGGGAGAGAGAGAGAGAGAGAGAAAGAAAGAGAAAGAATTAAAGTGAATAAAAAGTCAACTAGTCAAGTACTTAAGAAACATAATACTGTACCACTTCTCAAGATGAGATTAATCACTATTACAAATGACTTTGCAACTTAAGAGAGACTTTTTTTTTTAACAGAAAGTATGCTAATAGTATTCACAATGAATTTAACAAAGGGGCAGATTAAACATGATTGTTTTTACTCTTTTGCACAAACTGAGATGATTGAGTTGTCATCACAGTCAGTTGTAGAACTCTTTAGGAAATCTTGTGACTCATGCTTGTTTGGTGATTTTGAGGTCATCTGTTAGTTTTTAAAATACCTTAATAGGTCCAGTTTTTAACCCAAAAGACAGCTCCAGTCCTCTGCTTCATTGGTCAATCATCCGTGCATTCTCTGTTGAAATATGAGGTCAAACCTAAAGCAAATATAAAAGGCACGTGACCGAGCACAGAAAGGCTGGTCCTAACAGCAAGGACACACGTATAGCTTGGTATAAGAATAAACATTACTAAAGAAACAAAATTTTATTTTAACATTAAATAAACATCTCTTAATGTACATGACCCTCGAATACAAAAGAAACAGGCTTGTAGAGCTCCAGAATAAATAGTTCAGTTTTTCTTGACATATTTATGACAGTCATTCTGATGTGACTTTATGTACACTTTAGTAAAGATATTAATTTCTAATCATCAGTCCAAGAAATTTGTTTATGACAAGGGAATGTGATAAAATCAGGGGACCAGTAATAGAGGGAACAGGCATACTTATGATCTGGCAGAAAAAATCCCATTGTATCTTTCTGAATCTCTGTCTCTCTCTGTGTCTATCTCTTTCTCTTCATCTAGGTGGAGATGTCACACACACACACACACACAAACACAGGCCCATGCTGAAAGGATTAAAACCAACCTAAATTTAAAAAAAGCACATTATGTTAGTCTCCACATTGCCATCCACCCTAATATCTTAATATATATTTGTCATTGAGAATATTTTTAAAGTTAACTCATCCTGCTAAAATAGTATGAATTTGCTTATCATTTTAAAATAAAATCTTGAATAGGATTCATAAAGTGATTAAATTAGGGTCTAACTACCCTAATATTACAAAAAATAAAGTCTAAGGAAGACCATGTCTATCAGTTCAATTATTTCATTTAGAGAAATTGTATAAGCCCTAGTCAAATCCTGTGTGTGTGTCTTTTTTTTTTTTTTTTTTTAATGTGTGTTCCGGGAGTCGAACTCAGGACCTCACGCTTGCGGGGCAGGCACTTATGCTGCTGAGCTATCTCACCCACCCCTGTGTGTGCTTCTTTAACAAAAAATTGTGTATGTATGGAGAAAGCCTCTATGTCATTTAAAGAGAGCTACCACTTTGGGGATCTGCTAGCAACTTTAGATTTTATATCATGATTCTGTTTAAAAAAAATCTTCTAAACGGCTGAAATTTTCAAATAAGCTAATTCTCCCATACATATAGGTTTGAATTGGAACAAATTTTTGTTGGTTATAATAAATGTAATTTATCTAATCTATATTTTTGTTAATAGTGGGCCACTGAAACAGGAAGGATTTAAATCTCACAGCTGGGGCTGGTGAGATAGCTCAGCGGCATAAGCGCCTGCCTGGCAAGCGCGAGGTCCTGAGTTCGACTCCCGGAACCCACATACGAAAAAGGGGCCGGTGATATCGCTCAGCGGCATGGGCGCCTGCTGGAGCACAAGGTCCTGAGGTCGACCCCCAGTACCCACAAAAAAAATAAAAAATAAAATAAATAAATTTCACAGCTATCTGGTTCTGAGCCTTAAATCTATTAGAAACTCTTTTTAGGAAACCAATAGAATCAATGTATACATGGGGGTCAAATGACCTGCCAGGCATTAGATCTCTTTTGGGGGATGTTTTGGAATGGCCTTGGGGTCTGAATGTCAGGGTGAAAGAGGTGGCCAATTGTACTAAAGTATAGGTGTTCCTCTATCTATTTGGAAGATGTGTCCAGTAAAGGTCTCTCACAGTATCACTGGACATCTGTCTGGGGCATCTGGAGTTGTGACTTATTTAGGATGGCTTTAAAGGACCAGTGTAATGGTTGATACATTGTGTCAACTTGAGAAGTTTAGAAGCTTAACTAAGTGACTCAGCAGGGGGCCAGGTACTCACTTTGTAAACATCCTGAGCCTGTGCAAGAGGAGGGCAGGGAGATGGTGTGAGCGCTACACCCACCCTGGGGAGCGAGGGGCAGCCTGCCTACAATATAAGGGAGGAAAAGAGGCTTGCTCTCCCCCTTTTGCTTTTGTTGCTTTTGCTGTCTTCTGCCACCTTGAAGTGTTGCCCCAGTGCCATGCTACCCTGCCTTGCAGCCAGCTGATTATGGACTGAAACCTCCATGAACTGTGAGCTTAATAAACCTTTCCTTCATTAATTTGGGTGTCGGGTATTTTGTCTCAGCAATGAGAAAAAAGGAATTAAGACAAAATTTGGTACCAGAGAAGTGGGGTCGTTGCTGTGACTATACCTGACCATGTGGTTCAAGAGCCTTTGGGAATGGATTGCGGGAAGAGTTTGGAAAGGTTCAGAGATGTCACCTGAAAGAGTAGCCCTGGAATGCCTTAGGCTGTTCTTTATGGGAGATTCTGGTCAGAGCTCAGAAGACCAAAGGACTGATAGAAATCCTGCCAGTAAAACCAGGCTCGGGAGGTTTCTGCTGGGAAGAAGGACTACACTGGCTACTGGACTCCAGACGATGTGTGTTATGGCTTGGCAGAAAGTTTGTCTGCATTTTGCTCATGTCCAGAGACTTTGCCTGAGACTAAGATTAAGGGCGGTGAACTAATTAATCTTACAGAAGAAATTTCGAGGCAGTCTAATGTTGAGGCGGTGACATGGCTACTGTTGAGGGCCAGATTTAGCCAGATTTATGTTGAGAATCAAGAGGAAAGAGCCCAGCAGGATGATTTAAAACATTGTGAGTTGGGCCAGAAAGGAAGCTCCATAAAGCTGTGGACTACAAAGATAGAGCTGAGGAGATCTCGTTTGCTGACAAGGAACAGGAGAGTAGAAAAGATGGCCTGAGAGCATCACAAGAAGCAGCAGGTCTCCACCCTTTGCAGCCTCAAAACTGCCAAAGTGAAAGGCTTTGCTTTGAGGAGAAAGCCGCAGAGCACCAGGTTCCAGAATGGCGGCAGCATAGAAAATTGGTTCCTCAGAATTGGATTCAGAGTACCCAGCAATCCAGGCACTTGACCCCTACAGCCAAGAGAGAGGAAAGCCCGGCTACTGCTCCAGCTGGCAGCAGACCTTGGCATCATCCACGTGGTGCTGGTTTTAGGTGCATACAGAATGCAAGAGTTACGGGGTTACCAAGGCTTCCACCCAGATTTCAGAAGGCCTGGGAGGCCAGGCAGTGTGCCCCTGAGAGGGTAGTGTGTGCAGCTGGGAGTGTGAAGCCAAGGGTGCAGTGGAGACCCCAGAAGTTTGGAAAAGCCAGGAACGTGAATTGTCTAAGGAAAGCTGTAAGGAGGGAGCAAAGTGGGCCAAAAAGAGAAGCCATGGGAGCTACAAACACTGGAAGTGCCATAGGGGTGGAAACACACAGGCCCTTTGGAGCTCACAACTTGTCACAGATTGCCTCAGATGCTGCACGTGGAACTATAGGACTTAATGTTTGCCCTGCTGGGTTTTGGACTTGCTTTGGTCCCATTCCTTTGTATCCCCCTCTTTGTAACTTTTGGAATGAAAATGTTTATTTTGTGCCATTGAATGTTGGAAGTGTTTAACTTTCTTTTCATTTGTACAGTGGCTCACAGCTAAGAGTTTGCCTTACATCTCAGAGTAAGAATGTTGCCTCTGTCTCTTGCTACTCAAGGCAAGAAGAGAAGTTGACATCATTTTTTGGCAGTCAAATAGTTTTTGGGGGCTGACCCACAGCACCCTTGACTTTGGGAAACAATAGTGACAGTGTCTGATAGGACTGATTGTCCCAAGCTGTATTGTTCTGGAAGAGGGCCACCATACATGTGAGGCCTTGTGGATTGGAAGATCATCCCAGAGGAAAGAGAACCACTTGAGTCTCTGGTCTCCTTTGGGCACAGGCATAACAATTGCTTTTGTTAAGATCACGTGTAGAATATTTTATCTATTTTAGCCAGGCATTTTTTTTTATATCTAATCTTGATGTATATAGTCTGTTTCAGACCGGTCACTTTGTTTACCTTGACTAGAGTTGGGTTATTCAGCAGGAATATATGGGCGTCTAGTGAGTTTATGGGCACAGTGGAGGTCTGGTCAACTGGTATGAATGGGAGGGGAGTTTGGACAAGGTGTAAGATGAAATGGCCTAGGGGATCTTCTGTCCCTAGCCTATAATCTTTATGTATCTTGGGGTTTTGATTTGACTCTTTATTATTAAAATTAAGGGATTGTATTGGTGATGTCTGCACTTGGGAGGGAGTGTCCCCCTTATCAGGTATAACTGGGATGAAGTTTTTTTTTTTTTTTTAATGGTTCTAAGGTTATAGGACTTATAGGTTGGACAGGCATATTTAATGAATTTAGTAGTCTCCCACACATGCCTCTATGATATACAAAGGCCAGCATAGGAGGGGGCATCTTTTTTGGGGGGGCATAAGTATTATTTTGTTGTACTTAGTTGTCTTTGGGCAGCCACATTTTTGCATGGGATGACCTGACACGCGTTGAAGTTTAAAGCCAGAGGGTTGTATCCC
The DNA here is from genome assembly GCA_028451465.1 of Erethizon dorsatum. Taxonomy (NCBI): domain Eukaryota; kingdom Metazoa; phylum Chordata; class Mammalia; order Rodentia; family Erethizontidae; genus Erethizon; species Erethizon dorsatum. The sequence continues at coordinate 61,427,622 of CM051828.1, forward strand.
TGGGGAACATTGATGGTAAATTGGCACAGGATGGGAAGGGGTAAAGAAGGAGGAGGAAAACAACAATTAAACACACTTTTAAATTAATTAAGTGTCAGCATCTCTGGGGCAGACCATTTATTATTTTTTTATAGTGGCGTCGATGTTTTTTTGACTTGGGTATGGTGAGACCATCTTTGTTTAGCTGTTTGAACTGTAGTCTTAGTTGCAGGAGTATAAGGAAGGGTCTCTCTCAGGCTGGTCTGAGTTTGTCTTTTTTCTATGATTTGATCAGCATTTAGTCACTAGGCTGGTGGGGTGAACTGGAAAGTCAACAGGTGGGGTCTGGGCCAGAAGTCTTTTTTTTCTAAGGGAACGGAAGATAGAGGACAAACCAAGTGTATACTTTTTAAAGAATTGATCTTTGGTTTTAAAGGTGGGCAGGACTGAAGGCCTGCTGAGGTAAGAAGGATGGTGTAGCAATTTGTATGGAGACAGCCCAGTATCTTTTAGGGGAACTGTTTGGATCTTGAGCAGAGCAATGGGGAGACATTTTGTCTATGGTAACCAAGTTTTTAATATTAGTTTAGCTAAGTGGGTTTTTAAAGTTTGATTTATTTTGTTTATTTGGCCAGAGGACGGTGGGTGTCAAGGGGTGTGATATTTTTGGATTATGTTAAGCTCTCTGGTGAGTCTCTTAATTACCTGTGCTGTGAAGTGGCCCTCATTGTTCGAATCCGTTTTTATTATCTCAAATCTTGGAACTATGTGTTTCAGCAGGATTTTTATATTATTTGCTGTTGTACTGGATAAAGGAATGCCTCTATTTAATGTGTCAAGTGGTCTATTAGGACCAGTGAACATCTGAGCCGTGTTTTTTTTTTTTTTTTTATGTGGGTACCGGGAGTCGACCTCAGGACCTCGCGCTTGCTGGGCAGGCGCTTGCACCACTGAGCCTTCTCACTGGCCCTGAGCCGTCTTATTTTGGGCATCTTACTGTAGTTAATATGTGCACTCTGGAAAAGTCTTAATCTGGGCCCAAGGAGCATGCCTAAAATGTATCTTGAGATCTACTGTATTAAACCATTGGTGGCCAAATGGGATTTTGTTCAATAGGGTAAGGGTTTGGGACCACTGGATGTTTAGTCTTAACAATTTGGTTTATTGTCTGTAAATCTTGGACCATATGGTAGGAGCCATTTGCCTTGTGCACCAGAAGAATGGGGGTGTTACAGGAGGACATACAGGGCTTGAGGAGACCATTTTGTATCAGCCCTTTTACCACTGGCTTGAGTCTCATTTTTCTCTCTAGAGGAATAGGGTATTGTTTTTTCTTAACTATTTTTCTAGGGGTTTTTAACTGGATGGTTATTGGGGTTGCCCTAAGTCTCTCACGGTTTTCCTGAGAGGCCCATGTAGAGGATTGAATCTCTTTTGTTATTGCCAGGGTCAGAAAATTTAATCTTCTTTGTACAGCTTTTTTTTTTTGTGACTTGTAGGCCCAGTCTCAGTTTAGCTGTCAAGTCTCTTTTGCATAGATTTGTACCGGCCTCTGGCATAAAGAGCAATTGTATTTGGGCTTGTCAGCCCTGGAAGCCCACCTTAGTTTTCTTTAGAATTTTAGCTGAGAATCCCTCCTCTTTTATCTCAGACACTAGCATTTGTTTTTGTGAATAGACAAGTCCCCCAGGCAGATGGCAAACTAAGGACCGAGATGCACCTGAGTCAACAAAGAAGATTACAGTTTTCTAGTGTGGTCTTATCTCTAAATTTATCAAGGGCTCTGGGTAGGACCCATGGGAATAGTATAAGAGGCCTTGACCTCTCTAATCATCTTTTTCAAACATCTCAGACATGAGATTGTCTTTTTTTCTTTTGGACACTCTCTTTTATAATGTCTAGTCTTGTCACACTTAAAGCATTTGTCCTCCCTCCCCTTTTCAGTCTTTAATTTTGTGGGTTTTTGTGTGTGTGTGTGTCTTGGGGTTTTGTCTTTTTGAGCCCCAGGGGCTTGCCTAAAGTAGGACAGCATAATTTTTTTAGCCTTTTGTTTTTGTTTTTTATTTGTGGGTTGTCTTCCCAAGTCCTTACCATCAGTTTAAGGGGACTCATAGGGGGTATGTTAGCTCTTGAGGTCTGTGTTCTTTTCATATGTCTCGGTTGGTAGGCACATCTACTTTTCATTTTGTTTGTCCCAAGGCCAAAGCTCAATCTCTAGCATGTGCTGAGATGTCTTGCTGTTGGTTATTTTTGGTTTCACCCGAAACTGTTGGTCCCACCTGAGACCATGCTGATTTTACCCCAGATCGTCTTGACCTCACTGGAGGTGACTCTAGGACAGAGACAGAATAACCCAACCACCAAGGAAATACTCACTTGCACCAACCACTTTTCTTACCTTGGCCCGTGCACAGAGTTGCCTGATTGTCCACTTGTTGCCTCCCTTTGGGGCCCCTTTGTGTTGTCAAGAAGCCTTTATCAGGTCTTCAGCCCAGGGACACGGGCCCTCGCTCCAGAGGCCACTCACAATGAGCCCGTGGATTTGGCTCCTCCGGCAGAGATCCCACGCTCCATATGCTCCACGCTGGGCGCCAAGTTTGGGGAATAAGACCCCAGCCTCAATTTGTTGATGTTGAAAAGAATATACTTAGATACAGAACAAGAAATCTTGACAAGGCAGTTTTAGTTTTTCTTCTGCAAAGAAAATAAGCATGAGGTAGCAGGCGTGCACAGAACAATGGAGGGTTGGCTCTTTTATCTTAATGCAGAAGGGGGTAGCTGACCTCTTTCCCATTGGCTGGGTAGAAGGTTCACAATCTGTCCCAACTGGCTAACTGGGAGGAATCAGAAAAGTTACTGAGGGGGGACGAGTGCTGAGTGAAGGGGGATGTGGAAAACAGAAAGTCCTTGGCTCCTGATAAGCTATCCTTGATTTATAGCTGTGTTTTCAGAGTTTGAACTGAGCAGGCAACTTTGTGACTGGTGTGTCCAGGGGGTGCTGTTCAGGGTGAATCAGCCCGAGATAAAAATAATCCTGTTTGATAGAAAAGACAGAGCTTATTGTTTTGTACAGCGACAAGCCATGACCAGAGCTCTTCCTGTCCCAGGCTACCCTACCCCGGCTACCTGTCTTTAGGGCAGGTAGCACTCACAACCCTTAATCCTAGCATCACACTGTGAATCAATCCCAGCTTCATGTCCTCGATCCCAGCAGCACACACTAGATCCAGCCACCTCCGGAAAGCCCCACCCATGACCACATGAGGCTTTGAGGGAACATCCAGAGACAAGCCATAGCACCTTCCTTCCTGTTTCTTTTTTCTTTTCTTTCTTTCTGGCTCCAGAAAAGGACATGGAAAGCTGCTCATGTCATGACCAAGGCACCACCAGGTTGGAGCCCATGGGGAAGACATCCATTTCCAAGGCACATCTCACAGTGAAAGACCTCCCTTCAGGTCAGCCTGTCCTCCTCATAGCACATTCACTGGATTCCACGGAGTGTACAGCGCCCCCCTTTTCACTTTGAGTGGATGTGGCCTGAGCAAAGGCATTCTCAGTAGTGGTATATGGCGGAAGGATCCATAGCTTATCTGGGACTGAGAAACTGAAAATGAGAGTAGCCGAGTTGCCATTCAGGTCTGCATGAGTCCCCTTGGCCAACACTCTCATCCCTGTCCCTTCATATTACCTCTCTGCTCTGGCTGCCATTAGGTCCCCATAGCAACTGCCCTAGTTGAGGCTCAGCTGTCTGCCAGCAGCACTGCATCAGTGCCCAGAGCCCCGGCCACCTTGCTGCTTGATCTATCATAGACCCCCACCAAGACTGGCTTACCAGGTTGCTAGGAACTGGCTAAACCTAGTGGCCCAGTCCCTTCAGGGCACCTGCTGGTCCTGCTTCCCATCTGGAGCTGGAGCAAAGACAGAACCCTGGAGATAGGGCAGCTCCTCAGGTTGGAGCCCTAGAAATAAGTGCTAATATATGACAAGAAGAGAAGGGGCACAGAGGGAGATGGGCAGAGAGAGATGGAGAGAAATAGACACAGAGACAGAAATAGACAAAAACAGAGATGGAGAAATTAAGAGGAAAATCAGACACAGAGGAAAATCAGTCAAGAGAGATAGGCATAGAAACAAGAGTGTGGCAGACACAGTGACGTAGGGAGAGGGGATGAGTTCACTTTCCTCCCATCTCTGGGGCCCGTGCTTCTCTCAGCAGACCCTTCACAGCTGCATCTGCGCAGGAGGGTCACAGGCAGCCCAGTCTCGGCTCCAGCATCACAAAGCATACCCAGTAGCTCAATAATCAACACTGCTAATAGTCAATGTGTTTATATCTTGTTTATTGATTTATTTTTCATACTTCTACAAAGTTGGCACTGTAATATCTGCAGTGTGCAAATGAGGAAACTGAGGCACACAGTGTGGGCTTCATTGCCAGGGCCATGTACCTTTGTTCTCTACCAAGTCGGGGCAGGTGTGAGGCCTGTGCATCCACACCCCCTGGGTCTCCGAGGTGTGACTCTGCCTGCCCGGTCTCAGTCCTCTTTTACCTCCGGATCTAGGTTCCCCAGAGTCTGTGATCAAGGCCGAGCGCTGCCACAAGTCCCCATGTCCTTCTCTGTCCCTTTTGGTCACAGGTCCCTGGATCCTGGCTGGGAACATGACTCCGGATTGTGTTTCTCCAGCCCCAGCACCTCTCTGCCTCTTTGAAGTCAATGCTACGTCCCTGGGTCAGTGTATCTCACCAGTATGATAAAGTGAGTGACCTGGACTCGGTCGTTCCACTGGGGACGACACAGGGGTGGCCGAGCCACACGACGGGCCGGGATCTCTGCATCTGAGTGGCTGCTTGTGCATCAGAGGATTTACCTTGAGATTCTCGTGTTGGAGGAAAACATCATTGAAACTTTTTAAGTTACTGTATTTTGGGGGTTGTTTTCCTTTAGTACCGCAACTTACCCTGTATCATGCTAGTATGTTACAATTTCTCTTTAATTTTGCCATTTTCCAAGCTGGACACTTTCACTCTGTTCCCATAATAGTAGCAAAGTAGTAAGAAGATTTTTATTAAATGTTGAAATCTAGCGGGAAAAGTAAGTTAAATTCAATAGAAGATGATCCTAAAATTATTCCAAGGAATAACCTATAATATCCAGATGAGATGGGAATTTACTGACCATTCCCAAACAGAATTCATGCTCCACTGTCCCATGGTAAATCCTGGCCTCCCCCAAGTTCTTACAGCATTGTTCCTTTCACCCATCTCGTGTCTTCCCATTCCTTTTAATGATTTCAACTCCTTCCCCGTCTTTCATTATATCCGAGGAACTTCAAATGCATCCTGTTTCTGTTAAATATAGGAATTCAGTTCTCTTTTGTCTCAACTTCATCATCCAAGGATATTCACATTTTTAATTAGACAAGCTTATCCAGGTATTTAGGATTGATAAAATAAAATCCCAGTTCTAACTATGCATAAGAGCATTTACCCCTGTAAAACTACTCATCCATTCAGGGTAAAATTTAGATAACATAACACAAAATAACTCCCAACACTCTTGAAAATTTAAGGAAAATTACCATAAGCTTGATTGGGAAGTATGGGATAAAATAGAAAATATCTCACCCCTGAAAAACTATAACCAAAAAAGTAGTCTTCCCATAACTTGCATGGGTCCAAAAATAACGAAACAGACAAAAAGAGGTGAAATTGAATCCCTGGAAGGGCCTTAGGCTAATCACTAAATATAGTAATGAATTTTTATGGAGGCCCTTACACTGTGCCAGACTCAAATTACATCACAAACAAATTTCCAACTAAATTTAACAACTTATTGTAAAAATTTATTAAGCACACAAGGCAGGAGCTGCCATGAATAGAATTCTAGCAGAATGAAGTCTTCAAAGACTGGACACTGGGATTGGAAGATTTCAAATTAAAAATAACTATATATTTTTTTAAAGTAAGTGGTGCACTCCTGTAAGTCCAGCACTCTAAAGGCTGATGCAGGATTGCAGAGAGTTCAAGGCCAGCCTGGACTACATAGTAAGGCCCTGTCTCCAAAAAATAAATAAATAAAAAGAAAGAAAGAAAAAAAGAAAACATGTTTGTGAATACAGAGAAACAGAAACTATGTTGAATGACTAGTCAGCCTTGAAAAAGTGACCATTAGAACTTTAGAAATAAAATATTGAACAATTTGTATTAGAATTCAATACACAGGCTTTATGGCAGTTTATAGCTGATGAGAGAATTAATAAACTGGGAAATGTATGAAGAAATGTTTACGCAGAACACAGATATTTAAAAAAATGGGAAATATGAAGCAGAAGATAAAGATATAGAGGGATGATTTGCAATCTATATAGAGTAAATTTAGTAGCAATATTTGAAAGGAAGGGAGAAAAAATGGAGAATTTCTACTGTGAAATTAACATTGGAAACATTTCCAGAAATGATGACAGATAAATAACTTAACAAACTTAAGTAACACAACAAACATTTAAGTTACTCAACAAAATTAAGAGAAATAAAAATAAGTCCCCACAGAATTTAGTATTTATATTTACAAAGGTGAAATTAATGTTATGTTTTAATATTTATATTATTTTGTATCTATATAGGCTTTATATTAAAATCTTCATATTTAAACTATTTTTTATCTATAAGGTATATTTTCTTATGTTTGTTTAATCAATTTATATATAATATCCGTATTTATATTGATATATTGCATTTAAATGTATTGTGTATATAATTATATTCATATACAGTAATTATGTATGTTATAGTATATTATGTAACATATTGTGATTTATTATTATAATAGACTATGTTATATGTTAGGTTCACTTATATTTACTGTTGTATATTTAATATAAATATTTGTTCTGGAATGCAAACATTTAATATTTGGAATAGAAAAGATAATGTTTATCTATAGCAAAAAATTATACTGATTCTCCATGTTCAGTTTTCACCTAGAAAGAGGCAAATGAGATATTACCCTATCCACACTGAAATCTGTGTGGTAAGCAAGAAATTCAAGAATATAAATCTGGGTTGTTTTGGAGAGGAGGGATAGGTGTGCCTCCTGCCTACCCTTCCTGTGAGATAGAAAGGAATCTTTTATTTTCTAATAAAAAGTTACCCTTAAGTATACAAAGGTAGGGCCGGTGATATCGCTCAGCGGCATAAGCGCCTGCCTGGCAAGCGCGAGGTCCTGAGTTCAGTTCCCAGAACCCACATAAAGGAAAAAAAAAAAAAAAGAATACAAAGGCGAACATCTTTGAGACCCTCCATTTGAATGTAAATAATTGTCTCCAAATAGAAGATAAAAGCAGCATCTCCAATTTTATGACCCAGGGATAATATCTACATGGTTCTCAGTTACAATAACACTTAAAATATGAACACATATATTAAAGGAGATAATTGTCCCTGAAATTCTAACTATATCTTCAGTCATATTTTCTGTAAAAATTTTTTCAAAAACTCCTAATTATGCAGAAATGTATAAGTATTTTCTCTACTATTTGACAGTAGCAAAGCTTTAGGAAATAAAGCTTCAAAAGTAGTCATATAGGAAGGGCAGGAGGGAGGGAGAAAGGAAGGGGGACTAAAAGTCAGAATTTAAATTGTTGGCTGACTTCCCAACAGCAATAGATACCAGAAATAATTAAAATGTCATGTATTCAAAATGCGGAGAAAAGATAATTTTATTCAGAGATCTTATCTTTCAAAAATAAGAGTGTTGGGGCCGGTGAGATGGCTCAGCGGCGTAAGCGCCTGCCGGGCAAGCGCGAGGGCCTGAGTTCGACTCCCCAATCCCACATACGAAAAAAGGGCTGGTGATATCGCTCAGCGGCACGGGCGCCTGCTGGCGCGCGAGGTCCTGAGGTCGACCCCCGGTACCCACAAAAAAAAAAAAAAAAAAAAAAAAAAAAAAGAGTGAAGTATACTTTAAATCCCATCAGAATGACAGTCACATGTAGGTAATGATGTAAGGAAAAACTAAACACTCTATTCTGGTGCTCTGCAAGCCTGTTCACTTCATATTCTGGAACAGTGTGCTCCAAGACATATTTATTGGGTTGAAAACATTTTGGTTTTCTAGCTATGTTTATTGTTTATGGCAAGCTACGCACGCATAGCCGCTCTTAGGATGAAGCGCCCTGTGCTCTGCTGTGGGCCTTTTCCGTTTGATTCATGTTTTGCTTCAGAGAGCAGATGCACGATCTATCAGTGTTGGGGTTGGATGGAGGTGCTTTTGGGATGAAAACTAGACTTCTTCAGTAATTCCAGTCCTGACAAATGAAATACACAAAACCAACATGGGTCTCAACCTAGGCTAAGCAGTTTGAGAAGGAATCTTAGACTGTGATGACAGCAGAATTAGCTCAGAATATGCAAGAGTAAAAAAGATCGTGTTTGTCAAATAGAGTACTGTTAGCGTAATTTATGTAAAACTCTGATGTCTCACTTGAATTGTAAAGTCATTTGTAATAGTTATTAATATCAACTTGGGAAGTTGTGTCCTCTTTCCCAAGTATTTGGCTAATTTATTTTTTAGGTATTTTAATCCTTGATCTCTTTATCTCTTCCTAAAACCCAATTACATCACCTTTTCCTGTATCTCAGACTATGCCTATCCTGAACTCCAGTCTTACCAGCCAGCAGTGTTTACAATCAAATAAACGAATGAATGGGGCGAGCCGAGGCGGGAGAGGGAGGACAGGGCTAGGATTCTAGTCCGCCCCTGCTGCTAGGAGCCGCGTCGTGGGCCACGGCCGCGGGCTGTGAGCGCCTGAGCAGCGGGGTGGGCGGGGCTCTGGGCACTGTGACGCCGCCCAGGTGAGTGGTGTCACAAAGGTGGCGGTGGCAATGGGGGTCGGCTGGGATCGAGCTGCCGGAGCCAATCCGAGGCCTCGCCAGGCACAGTGGTGGCAGCGGGGCCCAGACTGAGCCGCCTGGGGCTCCGCTGTCAGGACCCCCAGAGGGGCCGGGCTCCCGCACCCGCTTCCCGCTGCCAAGGAGGCCTCAGGGACCCTGGCGGCCACGGTCTCCGCTCTGGCGGTTGAGCAGCGGGCGAGGATCCGCTCCCCCACACTTTTCCTTTCCATTCCTGCTCCCCTAGCCCCTCGAAACAACCCTGGAAGTTTGAGGGCAGACTTGGAAATGAAAGAAGATAAACACGAAGCCCAAGGCACTAATGCGTGCCTGAAGTGTGTGAGGTCGTGGCTTCCAGCGGCAAAAGGAAAAATAAAAAAATAAAAAGAACAGAACAGGGTGAGTGCTGGGAGGCGCGATGGGTGCGCCGTGGAAAGGTTTGCGCTGCTCGGATTGGCCCGTTGCTAGGGTCGAGGGCAGGGCATGGTGCTGTGATTGGGTAAGCAGCGGCGTGGGCGGGGCTCCAGGCGCTGCGAAGGTCGTTGCCAGAAGAGCTGTGCAGCAAGCGCGGCGGTTGGACCTGGGTCCGGTAGTAGCAGGTGCTGCCTGGCTCTCGATTGTTCAAAAGGAGCCATTACAAATTCCAGGACCCTCTACTAGAAGGAGTACAACACAATAGGGATGTAAGAAGTAAACTTTGATAAATTTCATTCCTCAGTAATCTTGCCTGGGGTTCCACCTACGGTAAATAGGGAGAGCTTACCCTCCAGCATGACTACCCATATGCCAATGTATTTCTGGAAAATATGTTTTTGATTGTGATTTCTGTGGTAAAAGGGAACTGCTTTTTAATAGTTCATCATGTAAAAACTAATGATGTTAATTGAATAGTATTTTTAATTTCAGATTTGGGGTGGAGTTGTGTTTTGAATGAATACAGAACAGTTTGGGTGATCAGCTATTATTTGTCTTACTATTTTCCATTTAAAATAATAGTGTATTAGAAAATTAACGGTGTATGAAAAGCCTGGTTCTTCAGAATTCCAAGGTGAAAGGCAGCAGGGAGAGGGAAGACTTAGTCTCCACCAGCAGGCTGGAGGAATCCTAAGTAGTCCCAAGTAGGTTCCTTCTGCAGAGAACATCTGGAATCAACGGAAACCCTCAGACGTGTCATGGGAACATTTGAATGATAGTGGTGTTTTCATCACAAAACTCAACCTTCAATCTTTGTCCTTGAGGAAGGGATAAAAGTGAAGATTTAAACCCTCATGCACAGATGGCCTTTCTTCTCTGATAAACCTTTCTAAGAAGCTTTACTGCTAACGAGAGCATTGCAATACAATCATTCAATGTTACCAAACTATTCAAAATTACTGAATTTCCATCCATAGAGGTTAGACACCACCCAGGGCTTGTGAATGATCATTCTGCTTTCACCTCTTAAAGCACTCAAAAATCTAGTGCCTTGTACAAAAAAATCTCTGAGATCATTGCCTCTGGGATTCAGATAATCTATAATTGGCTTCAGAAGTGAAAAGCAGCTTCATCAGTGGCCACGCCCAGAGGAGAGGAAAACTGCCTTTGTCTAAGAAACAGTTGAAGAACTTGGGACTTAACACCTGCTGACAAGATGCTGACCAGAAGCCCACAGCAGCCTGCCATAGTTTGGACACGGGAGACCTGTTAGCAGAGTGGGCTATCCCACTTGACTTTGGCTCACAGCACAATGTGGAGAGGGTCATTCATCTGCCAGGAGAAGCTATGTGAACATTTAAATCCAGCCCTGAGCATGAGAGGCTTGGGGGAGTGTGGGTAGGTAGGGTCTCTGACTCAGCATGGCAGCTGCAGGGCTGGGTCAGAAAATGTCCTTCCAATTCCAACCTGGGAGGCCCGTGAGCATCCTGAGTGAACTCCACCCCAGAGTCCTAGGCCCCAAAAACACTGTGGAGCAGGAAAGTGGCCACAAAGCACCCTGTGACTAAAAATGTCAGGGCAAGGTTGTGGCACTGCATCTTTGGTTGTTTTTGGTTTACACAGAAGCAATGGTGAAAATTAAGATGTGGTTCCTGGAGGGGTTAGAACCTCCTTCATTCTGTGGTGAGGACGAAGACTGTCCCTGATCTGGGACAGAACTGAGCCAGGTTGGGGATATCCTGAAAGAGGATGGTGAGCACCTTGGCCTTCTGGAAGACAGACTGGCAGACAGTGGATCGCCCCTGGGGTCCCTTGAGGGTTGGGCAGGAGAGAGATCAGGATGACTCAGAGCTCTGCTGCTCAGCAGTGTTGTGTGTGGCCCTGCTGGGTGTTCCCTGTCTTAGGTTTTCAGCTTCAGAGAACACTATGGCTTCCCCAGAAGGGCATGGTCCACTGCCTATAGTACCTTTGTCTCAGCACTGGGTGGTTGAGGGCCTCTTACCAGCCCATCAGGACTGGGCTGACAGTTGTTTTACAGAAACTGGCCAAGGGACAAGGAGGAGGCTGCGCACCTATGCAGGTCCTTGAATACTTAGCCAGCTTGTAGTGGTCAGAACAGGCACACTGGAAACACCTTGGTGTTCATGCAGTGTGGAGAGGGGTGGCAGGGCCTAGGTGCCAAGTCTGCACACACATCCGCATCTGCAGAGACAGACAGATCCTAAACTCATTTGTCAAATACAGAAATCCAGGTCAACAACTGCATTTGGTAGAAATCATCTTGGTGTGTGACAGAATGGGAGCCTGGCTTTGTCATATAACTCAGCAGCTGGGGAAATGAGACAGACAGCAGACAGGATTTCCTTTCAGGTGAAATGAGAAAAGAAGGAAATAAAGGCCATATGTGGCAATTAAAGATGAGGCCCTTGGGAAACAATAATAAAACTTTTTTTGAGACAGGGTCTTGCTATGTAGTTCGAACTGGCCTTAAACTCATTATGTAGCCCAGGCTGGCCTCGAACTCTCAGTGACCCTCCTGCCTCTGCCTCCTGAGTGCTGGGATTACAGGCATGTGCCACCACACCTGGCAACAATAATAAATTTTGAGTGGCATTGGGTTGGTAAGATTCCAAGTTTTGATTACTTAAAAACCAGCTCCTGCAAGATGTACAAAAGAAGTGTAAAATATGTTAATCTCCCTTCCAGTTCAGGTGACAGGTAAGTATACTATGCCAAGAAGCCACCAGAAATAGGAGGTCTGCTTGAATCCTTGAGTTTAGTATTCTATTGAGAAGATTGAATAACTCCCTAGAAAGACAATACAGGAGTGATGGATATGGTCTGCAATCCATTGTTAGGGTATAGCAGGAGTCCCGACAGGAGAACCACGGTGCCGTGGGCCATGTTGGGGTGGACATAGTCCCTGGAAGGAGGCCTTACAGGAGGCAGCTCCACAGGTAAATGCATGTGCCCTGTGGGTTTGAGCCTGACAGTCTGGAAGAACCCAGGAGGCAGAGACCACAGTGTCTGTCACTTGTTCAGGCCACTGGGTTCATGTGGGTGGTCCTGGTGGGTCCAGACTAGGGCAGCAGGTCAGCCATGGGCGAGGAGAAAGTGTCCTCCTCTCCCCGTGATGTCCCTCCTAAGGAGGCCAGCCACACCCAGTTCACCCCTGGTGCAGAGAAACAGGAACATAGTCTACCGAGTTGCACAGCTACCTCTTGCTCCCTGCACCATGGAGGGTGGATCCACAGTTGCCCTTGAGGCACTGTACAAAGGACTCAGCTCAGCTCTGCTGCCCCACAACTCATCAGCCCCTGCAGGTCAGGGCTAGGTGCCCCACACACACTGCCACTCTGGCCACTGCACCCAGCCTCTCTCAGGAAGCAGTTCCCAAATGGTACCTGACCAGGAGGGCTGAACACACTTTTCCTGCCTCACCATGTGTGAGCCCCTGACAGCCAGCACTGGATTAATTCCATCATACTTGACAGGATCCACTTTAGTTCACACTGCATGGAGGACACAATTATGTGATTGTAATGGTGGGCAAACTACTCCATCCTACTGCCTATTCATTTCTTGTCGTTGTCATGACAAATTACCTCAAACAACGTGGCTTAAAAACATATTTGTTCCTTCTCAGTTGTGGATGCCAGAAATCCAAAATCAAGTTGTTAACAGGGCAGTTCCCCATGAAGGATCCTTCCTCATGACACTAGCATCTGAGGGTTATTGCTGCCTTAGCATTTTTTTTTTTTGCGGGTACCTGGAGTCGAACTCAGGACCTCGTGCTTGCCAGGGAGGTGCTTATGCCGCTGAGCTATATCACCAGCCCTGCCTTAGCATTCTTGGACTTGTAGATACATCCTTGTACCCTGTCTTCACACAGCCATTGTGCTTCTGCATATCTTCTCCTCAAAAGGACCCTGAGCATTGGATTAGGGCCACCCCAAGGATTCATTCTAACTTGACATCAGTAAAGATACTTTTTCTAAATAAAGCCACATTCTGCTGTAACAGGGGTTAGGGTTTGAGTATACCCTTTGTGGGACATAATTCAGCCACAATGCTCTATGTATGATGTTTATTCTAGCCAGAAGCCCACATCAGAGATCAGTGCATTTTGGTCTCCTTGCTGAGGATTAACACAGACACATGATAAATCTACCCTGGATGGGTAACCATAACCTTACAAAAGGGAGAGGAAAACCAGTCTGAGGCTGGTGATGTCTTCAGACTCTTGGATGGATCTGCACGGAGGCAGAGGCTCTGTGTATCTGACCAGAATCCCTGGGTTTGCAAGAAAAGCAACACCCTGCATCATCAAATCTCCACATGAACATTGACATAAATGTTTCCGTTTCTCTAAGCACATTTTTGCTGAGTCCAAATCTTAGAGATACAAATATAATACAAAACAGTTATTTCTATACCTTTGGTATGTAACCTCTTGACAATAATTAATGTCAAAACCATAGATTCTTGGTTTTCATCTGCTGGAAATCCACAACTCTAAAGCTCTCAAATGAGACTCATTATAGTTCATTTTCTGGAGTTTTCCTATCAGATATTTCTTTTTGTGGCTGGATTTTAGTGAATAAGTAATATTTGAACAGAAAAGATAGATCAATCTTATTTGAATTTCTATATTAAGTATTCGATTAAGTTTATAGTTTTCCTGTCTGCAGCCAAAGATACAATGATAAGCAGATTGACTGAGGATCAGCTTGAACACTTGTTCGTGTGAATTTACCATAAAACTAAAGAATCAATGATTGCAAAGTCTGTTTTATTTTCCCTGGGATTCTTGATTTAGATATATCTAGGGTAAGGAGAATATATGGTAAAGTACATGTGTTTGTAAATTACAGCTTTTATACCATGAGTCTTTTCTCATTGGGTCTTTTATAATTTGTTTACTAATACTATAATTACAAATGTAGTAAGATTAAGTCATATAATTAAAATTTTAGGGCTGGTGATATGGCTCAGCGGCATAAGCGCCTGCTTGGCAAGCGCAAGGTCCTGAGTTCGACTCCCGGTACCCACATAAAGGAAAAAAAGGGCCGGTGATATCACTCAGTGGCACAAGTGCCTGCTGGCAAGCGCGAGGTCCTGAGTTTGACTCCCAGTACCCACATAAAAAAAAATTATAACCTCTCTTTTCTCTCTTCCCATCTCTGCTGAGGTAACCCATATTAATAGGCCTTCTGTATGTTCATGAAAATATTTATACATATGACATATAAAAATATGTTTCACTGCTTTGAAAAAGTTCTAGATGGAGTCTCGTTTTATACATTACTCTGAAATTTGCATTTTTACTAAGGTACATCATGGACGAGATTTCATATCAGGAGGCCTTCTGTTTATTTATTCAGCATAATAGTTCACGGTGTATGTGCACTTTCAATGAGACCAACAGTTTCCAAACACTGTAACATGTGCCTTGTTCTACATACTATGCGTGTATTAACTGATTTAAATTGATAGCAAATCAGAACTTATTGACATCCTCATTGTATATTCAAAGATTGTGAGGGACACAGAAGCTAAGCTGTATTGAGGAGGCTGAGTAAATAGCTACTGATGTGGCAAGAGGCCTGCTTGGGTCACTGTCCTAGAGAGTGCACAGGACAGGCCACATGGAGAAGATAAGACGTGTGAAGTCACGTGAATTAAAGTCATGGTACCTTCCCAGAATGACAGGTTGGTCAGCCCAAATATGGGATTGTAGGGTGTGTGGAATTTCCTTCACTAGCTAAAACAAATAGCCAAAATGGATATGTAAAATGTCCAGGTATATAGAAAAAAAGACAAGTAAGGTATAAAAGTCAAGAGAGTACCTCGTGGGGCTGGTTAGTCACAGAACACACAATGTGCTAAACCCTGAAGCACAGGCCATTCTTTTCCAGATGGCATTGCCAGTGTAGAAAACTGAGAGTCATGGGAAGTGAGCATTTTAATATTGTGCAGGTACTACACAGGAGAAAAGTATTTAATGTGAGCATAGCCCCCACCCCAAGTAACTCCTAATCATTCCAAGTGAGCAGTTTCTTTTGGGCAGAATAGCTCCAAGGTTCTCTGCTATTTTTGGTTTCATCTAGAATGCTCTAATGTGTGTGTCCAGCATATCACCATAGCTCACAAAATGCAAAAATATGAACAAACCATTAAGAATGAAGTCCATGCTAGGCAGGGTGGTGCATGCTGCAGTCCCAGTTACTTGGGAGCTGGGGGCCAAAGGATCACTCAAAGCCAGCCTGAGCAACATAGTGAGACCCTGTATCAAAAGAAGGAGGTTCACAAGGAGTAGGGGGAAGGGAAGGGGAAGAAAAAGGGATGGGGAAGAGGAGGAGGAAGGTAAGGGGGAGAGGAGGAGGAGCAGAGGAAGAAGAGGGATGAGGAGGAAGGAGGCAGAAGAGAAGGGGAGGAACAGGAGGAAGAAGAGGGGAGGAGGAGGGTAGAGCAGGAGGGAGGAAGAGGAGCAGGGGGAGGAGAAAAGAGATGGGCCTGTAGAAAAGGAAGGTGAAAAGTGGTTTCTAAGGTCATTTACACTTGGAGGCGCCCCCCTCACCACCACACTTAAGAATCTAATTTTGAATGAGGAGCTGGTGAAAACAAACTAAATCAGCTTTCCTGTATCACATCATCCTGGCTCTTCTGTTATCTCTCTAAAGACCATATTTCTGAGGCTACTATAGTGGTGGGCCTATGCTGGTTATTTCCCATAATTCTTATCTTTCCCTCATTTTAGGGATAAAACTTTCAGAAAGAGTGAAGCTAAGTTGATTAGGTAGTCTGGAAGCAAGTTGAGTCAGGGGTTGAGTTCGGAAATTCAGTATCCTTGAAGTATATTCAGCCTCTTTTCTCTTGTGGATGCTTGTTGAATCTGCTTAATTCAACTGCATTATCTTTTCCTTGACACTGCCTTTCCTCATCTTCCTCAGTTGATGACCTTCCTTTCCCGTCACCATACCTATCAACCTCTCCTCTCTGACCAGCCCTGGAATGTTTTTGCACTTTTCTCTTGCCTCTTTGGAACCTGGCTTGTTGTCTGTCCACCTGATATATCCATTGCAGGGCAATGCACCAGAATAGAAGGCTGGTCCTTTTCTCACCTGTTTCATCAGAGTTCCCTCAACGATGATTTCAAATACCTATTTGCAGATGATGGAACTCTCTAATGTCATCATTTTACTTTCAGCTTAACTCCTCTAGACTGAGCCTTGTAAGAGGCACATGTATAACTATCTTTCTAAATATTTAAAAATTTTAATATAATTTGTACATATTTACGTAATATGGTGTGATATTTCAAATCTTGTGTATAATATGTGATGATCAGATCAGAGTACTTGAGATATCTACCATCTTAAACAATTACTTCATTGTACTGGGAAATTCAAACTTTTCTGCCATTTTGAAATATACAATTAATTTATTTCAACCATAGATACCCTAGTGTGCTATAGAACATTAGAAGTTATTTCCTCTTATCTAACTGTACCTTGTACCCACTAGCTGTCTTCTCTCCATCTTCCCTTCTCTTTCACTCTTCTCAGATTCTGGTACCATTATTCTACTCTCTCATTCCATGAGATCAACTTTTAAAGCCTCCACAAATAATTCACGCATGCAATATTTGTCTTTCAGTGCCTTATTTTACTAAATATTTTCCAGGCTTATCTATGCTGCCACAAATTATAGAAATTCAGTTTTTGATATATATCATTCACATTTTCTTTAGCCATTCACCTGTTGATGGGCTCTTAGTTGATTCTAGATCTTTGCTACTGTGAATAATTCTGCCATGGCATTGGAGTGCTGATATTTCTTCCTTATACAGATTTTCTTCCCTTTGGATATTTATCCAGAATTGGAATGGCTGGATCATAGTAGTTCCATTTTTAGTTTTTTTGAGGACTCTCCCACTTTAGTTTGGATCTTGAATATCCCCAAAATGGATAGGTGTGAAAGAGTGTGTTCTCAGGGTGATGTTCTTGGGAAGTGGTGGAACATTTGAAAAGTAGGTGCAACAGGAAATCTTCAGATCATTGGGAGCACGTCCTTGAAGGGTGCCCAGGTTCCCATGGCCCCTCCCTGACTCTTTTTGCTTCCTGGATATGAGGTGAATAGTTTTGCTTTGCTGAATGCTTCCATCATGATGTGCTGCTTTATCACAACACAATGTGACTGTGAAGTGAAACCACCAAAATCATTAGCCAAACAAAGCTTTCTTTTTCATAAGTTAATTAGCTTAGGTATTTTGTTATAATAGTGATGAGAAACTGAGTGACAAACCTCTGTGCTATTTTCCATATCAGATGTACTAACTTACATACCCACCAATTAACATACCCACTATTCTCCTTTCTCCACATCCTTGCCACCATGTTATTTTTATAGTCATTCTAAGTTGGATGAAACGATACCTCATTGTGGTTTTGATTTGCAGTCTCCTAATGATTAATGATGTTAAGCATTTTTTCATATACTTATTGGCCATTTATACACCTACTTTTCAGAAATGTTTATTCAGGTCATTTGACCATTTTAAAATTGGAGTTTTTGTTTTTCTGTTGCTATTGAGTTTCTTTTATTCTGGGTATTAAACCCTTGTCAGGGAAATGGCTTGCAAAAGCAATTCTGGGCAACAAAGGCAAGGCAGGAGGCATCACAATCCCAGACTTGAAATTATACTACAAAGCTACTGTGATAAAATCAGCATGGTATTGGGGGGGAAAAAAAAAGACCTGAGGATCATTGGAGCAGAATAGAAAATGCAGACACAACTCCAAGCACACTCAGCCACCTTATCTTTGACAAAGGGGCCAAACATGTTCACTGGAAGAAAGATAGCCTCTTTAATAAATGGTGCAGGAAAAACTGGCTTCCCACATGCTGAAGACTAAAACTAGACTCATGTCTATCACCATGCACTAAAGTCAAAATGGATCAAAGATCTAAATATTAAAACAGAAACACTAAATTTACTTGAAGAGAAAATAGGCAGAAATGTTGAAGACATAGGTGTAGGCAGTGACTTCATGAACAAAACCCAGACCACATGGGAAATACTACAAAGAATCAACAAATGGGACCTCACTTTATTAAAAAGATTTTGCACAACAAAAGAAATTACCAACAGAGTAAAAAGATAACCCACAGAATGGGAAAAAATTATAGCCAGTTGTCCCTCAGACAAAGGACTTCTATCTAGAACATATAAAGAATTGAAAAAAGTCAAACCCCCAAAATGCAAAGACCCAATCCAAAAATGGGCATCTGAGATGAATACACACTTCTCAGATGAAGAAATACAAATGCCTAATAAATATATGAAAAAATGTTCAACATCATTGGTCATTTGAGAAATGCAAATTAAAACAACACTGAGATTCCGTCTCACCCCAAAAAGAATGGCTATCACCAAGAATCAACCAATAACAAATGCTGGAGGGGCTGTGGGGAAAAAGGAACCCTTGTGGAAATCAGTATGGAGATTCCTCAAAAAACTAGGATTAGAGGTCCCATTTGACCCAGCTATTCCCCTTCTGGGTATCTTCTCAGAAGAATTAAAAATGTCACACAACAGTGATATATGTGCACCCATGTTTATAGCAGCAAAATTTGTAATAGCTAAATCTTGGAAACAACCCAAATGCCCATCAAACAAGGAATGGATAAAAAAGATGTGTTTTTTTTTATATATATAATGGAGTACTACTCAATGATAAAGAAGGATAAACTTGAGACTTTCATAAGTAAATGGATGCATCTCGAGAGCATACTCATAAGTGAAATAAATCAGACCTATATGTGTAAACGTCATATTGTCTCACTAGTGTGAGAAGTTGAACAAGTAAATAAGATCCAAAATGTACAATAGATATCGTGAATTGGGAAGAAACTGTTCAAAAGAAAAGAGAAACTGGAATGGGGGAAAGGGGAAAGGAAGGAAGGGAAAAGGAAATTTTATATGTGTATATATATATATATATATATATATATATATATATATATACATATACATACACAAGATAGTTAAGACAGTTATACAGCTAGTTTCTCTTAGTTCATCGAAAAGAAAGACTTGTGCTAATATTGTTTGGACAATATTTCTTGCCTATATCTTGTACTCTGAGTACTATGAAGAAAACAATACGCAATGTACTAATTATTGTTACTGTCCTACTAGCCTTTTAAAAAACTGTTGTATTGTTACTTTTTCTTTCTCTCTTTAAAACAAAAAAAGTATTACAAAAAAATAGATACAAAGACAAACTAAATATTAACATATAGTAAAGCTCAACCAAAAGTAAGAACTATACTACCATTAACAGAAAAAAAAAATCGGTAGTAATAGCAAAAACTAAATAGATACAAAATAAATAAAGTTTAAAAGTAATAATAAAGTGGACAGGACAGAGAAAGGGGAAAATGGAAGAAGTAAAATTTGAAAAAGGAAAGTGGAGATGAGAAGGAGGAGAGAAAGTGAGATAAAAATACAATTAAATAATAATTAAAAAAAGAAATAGGCTGGTTGTGGTGGTGCACACCTGTAATCTCAGCACTCAGGAGGCTGAGGCAGGAGGATCACAGTGAGTTTGAGGCCAGCCTGGGCTACATAGTGAGTTCAAGGCTATCCTAAACTACACAGCAAGAGCCTATCTCAAAGAAGCAAACAAACAAGCAGACAAGAAAATAGAATTATGTAAAACTAACAGAAGAAAAAACAAGAAAAAGGAAAAAGAATGAAAAACAAAAAAGAATAAAAAACAAGGAAAAAGAAAAATACAAGAATTTCATGAACGGGGACATTCAGAAAAGATGGTGGATTTGTAAGAAGCAGGCAGCGAAACTCTAAAAGTTGCTGTTGGGCCACTGGAATATAGTGACTAGGAGAGTGCAGGAGGGAGGGAGGTGCCTCCCCTGGACCCAGGAAAGTTCTGAAGCACAGTTTGGGACTCAGGGAGCGAGTGAAGGGTACTTTCAACAAAGAAGAAGGAGGAGACCGCGGTGCCTTCTCCCTGTCCCAGGAACAGTGGCGTGACAGAAACTCAAATCTGCGGACACACGGTGACAGCCAGCGCCCCTGGGAGCTCCTGCGGAGGATCGTGAGACAGCAGCCGTGCAGGGGAGCAGCGAAAGACTGTGCTGGCTGGCGGTGAGTGCCTCTGAGGCGCAGCTGTGCTGTGCCAGAGAGCAATTGGCCGGGCGCCATTGTGGGGCGTGCGGCGAAACTCAGCGTGGCGTGAAAACACAGTGCTCAGGACTCAGTGAGGCGCCGTGGCTCTCAGGCCCACAGAAAGTGCGCTGAGGGCGGCAGGCGAATGAGACTGGTCTCCGCCTGAGAGTACAGGCTACTGCTCACTGCCCCGCCAAAGGGCTGCTCCTGGCTTGCTGGGACAGACCTGCACGGAACAGGACTCTATCACCATACGGTGCCTGCCTACAGCAGAGTCAACACCTGGAACTGATTTTTTTTTTCCCTCATTTGTTTTTTGTTCTGGTGAAGGGGTTTTTTCTTGTTTTTTTTGTTTTTTTTTTTTTTTGTGTGTGTGTGTGGGGGTTATTTTTGTTTTGTTTGTTTTGTTGTTTTTGTCTTTTTGTTTCTGTTTGTCTGTTTGCTCTTTCCTTCATTATTCTATCTGGTTTTTAGATGAGTGTAAACAGAGCCTCTAACCTCTTTGTGATTGTGGTTCTGATCTGTTCTTCCCTTTATCCCTTCCTTCTCTTTTTCCCACCAGTCCTCTGCACCAGTTTCCCAATGTTAGCGGGATCCCTCTTGGTCCTCCAACCTTACATCTAATTCCTTCCTCTTCTCCCAATACTCTATTTCCTCTTTAACTCATTTTAAATTTAAAATCCTGAGGGCAAAATTGACATATTAAGGACTTGTATACTGCATATAATTTTTCTGGTGTGTTTTAGATTTTGTTATATAACCGCAACTCTACCTTATACAGTTAAAAGTGGCAAATAACTGGTTAGCTCAGTCTGTCATTTTCTAGGCTGTGTTTGATGCTTTAGGTACCATTATAGGCAAAAGCTAAATAATTGTTCTAAACAGCTTTCCTTCCTGATATTCCATGACTGAGAATGACTAAGGGTCACAGAAAATACAGTGGCACAGTACCAAAGAACCAAGGACTGGGCCAAGCAGGTAGCAACTCCTCATACCCAACAAATTGAAGAGGTAGGATCTGGCAGCAAGCTCAAAACCCAAAAATAAGCTACACTTGGAAGATACTGCAGAGAAGTAGTCATCTCCTAAGGATCTTAAACACTAGCGATAAAGTAACCTACCATAGGTAATTTACAAACATCACCCCAGGAATTAAACTAAAGAAAGAAAAGAAAATGAGATGACACTTAAACAAGATGCAACCCCACACAGCCACTTCACCAAAGGCAAACCTAGGGGGCAATGAGGTGGGACAATCTGAAAGCCACCCACCTGGCCTATCTGAAGTGGTAACAACAAAGCAACTGAATGAGGCTCTGGAAAAAATTAAATCAGAAATAACTTCACAGATAACTGCAGAGATAATGTCCACAATGAAGACCATGCTTAAGGACACTACAGCTGATACAGACAAAAAAATAGATGAGCTTAAGAAAATTATAGAAACTATGAATGCTCAGCATAGGAAAGAAATGGAATCCATAAGGCAGATTCAAGCAGATATCCAGGAGAACAAAAATTCCCTTGAAAGTATTTATAGCAGATTAAGCCAATGTGAGGACAGGATCTCAGATATAGAAGACAGGCTTGCAATTAGTGATCATGAAAATAAAGAATACTTAAAAATAGCAAGGGACCATGAAAAATGAACCCAGCAGCTGCTAGATGACTCAAAGAAAAATAACTTAAGACTAATTGGAATAAGTGAAAAAGTAGGAGATAGCATAAATGACATCAGGAACCTGTTCACAGACATTATCATGGAGAATTTCCCTGGTAGAGAAAAAGAATTTGATCTTCATATAAATGAGGCTTATAGAACTCCAACTAGACACGATCAAAAAAAAAAAATCTTCAGCCAGACATATCATAGTTAAGATCCCAGAAATTCAACAGAAGACCAGAATCTTAAAAGCTGTTAGGGACAAGGGACAAATCACCTATAAAGGAAAGCCCATAAGAATCACAGCTGACTTTTCGGCACAAACAATCAAGTCAAGAAGAGCTTGGAATGACGTATTTCAAGCACTAAAGGAAAATAACTTTCAACCCATATTGATGTACCCCGCAAAACTATCTTTCAAAATTGATGGAGAAATAAAATACTTTCATGACAAAAACATCTGAGAAAATTTATGACCACCAAACCAGCACTCCAAAATGTTCTGAAGGACATTCTAGAAAGAGATAACAAGGAATACAACTCCAGGAACTCCAACAGAAGGAATCCACCAGGCAGGGCAGATAATTAAACAAAGGGAGAGGGGGAAAAAAAAGAGAGGGAACCAACAAAAGGAAAATACCATGACAAGTATAAGTCAATACATATCAGTTTTAACCATCAATGTTAACGGTCTCAATTCACCAATCAAAAGGCACAGACTGGCGAAATGGATCAAGAAGCAAGATCCAACAATATGCTGTATACAAGAAACACATTTAATTCAGAAAGAAATTCATAGACTGAAAGTCAAAGGATGGAAAACAATACTCCATGCGACAGGAACCCAGAAAAAAGCAGGGGTAGCTATTCTTCTTGCAGACAAAGTGAATTTCAAGCCAAGAATGATTCAGAGAGATAAACATGGTCATTACATCCTTGTAAAGGCAACAATCCAAGAGGAAGAGATAATGATCATAAATATATATGCATCAAATACCAGTGCACCCAGCTATATAAAACAAGTATTAAAGGACATGAAAAAATCAAATAAGCACTAATACAATTATATTGGGGGATCTCAATAGTCCACTGTCACAAAAAGACAAATCAACTAGACAAAAAATCAATAATGAAATAGTAGAACTGAACCAAACTTTTGAACAAATGGACTTAGTAGATGTCTACAGAGTGTTCCACCCCACAACATCAGAATACACATTCTTCTGAGCTGCACATAGGACGTTCTGCAAAATAGACCACATACTAGTTCATAAAACCTGCTTAAGTAAATGCAAAGAAATTGAAATTATCCCATGCATATTCTCAGACCATAGTGCAATGAAATTAGAAATCAATGGCAAAAGATCTCACAAAAACTCCCTAAACACATGGAAATTAAACAGCACCCTCCTGAACAACCAATGGGTCACAGATGAAATTAAAGAAGAAATTAGACACTTTCTACAACTCAATGATAATGACAGTACAACATACCGGAACTTATGGGATACAATGAAAGCAGTTCTAAGAGGGAAATTTATAGCATTAAATACCTATATCAGGAAAATAGAGCAAGTGCAAATAAACAACTTAATGGTGAACCTCGAACTTCTAGAAAAAGAAGAGCAGGCTAAGCCAAAAGCTCGTAAAAGGGAGGAAATTATAAAGATCAGAGCAGAAATTAACATATTGGAGACTAAAAAGATAATACAAAGAATCAATGAAGCAAAAAGTTGGTTCTTTGAAAGAATAAATAAGATTGACAAACCCTTATCCAACCTTATTAAAAAAAGAAAAGAAAAGACTCAAATCCATGCAATCGAAAATGAAAAGGTTGATATCATGATGGACCCTGCAGAAATCCAGAGGATCATCTATACCTATTTTGAAAATTTATATTCTAATAAGATGGAAAATGCAGAAGAAATGGACAGATTCCTAGATATACATGAATTACCAAAGCTGAATCAAGAAGATTTAAAAATCCTAAATAAACAATAACAACCAATGAAATTGAAGATGTAATTAAAAAGCTCCCAACAAAGAAAAAGCCCAGGCCCTGATGGATTCACTGCCCAATTCTACAAGAAATTTAGAGAAGACCTAACACCAATACTTCTCAAACTCTTTAATGAAATTGAAAGGGAAGCAATACTCCCAAATTCATTCCTGGAAGCAAGCATTACCCTGATACCAAAACCAGAGAAGGACCCAACTAAGAAAGAGAACTACAGACCAATCTCCCTAATGAACATAGATGCAAAAATCCTCAATAAGATACTGGCAAATAGAATCCAGCAAATCATCAAGAAGATTATACAGGAGACCTCAAGATGGCGGATGAGTAAGAAGCAGGCAGTGAAACTCTCTCTAAAAGTTACCATTGGAACACGGGAATATAGCGCCCTGGAAAGCGCAGGAGGGGGGGAGATGCCTTCCCGAAACCCAGAGAAGTTCTGAAGCACAATCTGGGACCCCCGGCACCAGTGACGGGTGACTTCCAACAAAGAAGAAGGAAAGAAGGAGCAGACCATGCGCGTGCACCTTCTACTATCCCGGGAGTTGCAGCGCCGCGGAGGCTCAAATCTACGGACACACGGTGGCAGCTGGTGCCCAGGGAGCCCCCACGGAGGATCCTGAGACAGCGGCGGGGCAGGGGAGCGGCGGAGAACGGCACTGACCGGCGGTGAGTGTCTCTCAGCCACAGCTGCCCCGCGCCAGAGAGCAACCGGCCGGGCGCCATTGTGGGGGGTGTGGCGAAACTCAGAGCGGCTCGAAAACTGCTCTGGGAACTTGTGCTCCGGACAGGGCAGCACGGGGCCTCTCAGGCCCATGAAAGTGTGCTGAGGTCAGCAGGCGAACGAGACTGGACTCTCAGCCACACCTGTCCCGCGCCAGAGAGCGACTGGCCCGGCGCCATTGTGGGGGGCGTGGCGAAAAACCAGAGCGGCGGGAACCAGTGCAGGGAACCCGCGCTCCAGACAGCGCGCTGAGCCTCTCAGGCCCAGGGATCGTGAAAGGGCGCTGAGAGCGGAGGCGAGCTAGACTGGTCTCTGCCTGAAAGTACGCGCATCTGCTCACCGCCCGCCAGAGGGTGCTCCTGGCTTACAGGGACGGACCTGCACAGAACAGGACTCTCTCACCACATGGTAACTGCCTACAGCAGAGTCAACACCTGGAACTGATTCTTTTTATTTTTTTTATTTTTATTTTTATTTTTATTATTATTATTTTTTTTTCTCACTGATTCGTTTTTTGTTCTGGCGAAGGGTTTTTTTGTTTTTGTTTTGTTTGGTTTGGTTTTTTGGTGGGGTTTTATTTTTGATCTGTCTGTTTTATTGTTTTTATCTTCATTTTTGTTTCTGTATGTGTATTTGCTCTTTCCTTCATTATTCTCTCTGGTTTTTTATATGAGTGTAAACAGCGCCTCTAACTTCTTTGTGATTGTGGTTGTGATCTGTTCTTCCTTTTATCCCTTCCTTCTCTTTCTACCACCTGTCCTCTGCACTAGTGTCCCAATTTTAGTGGGATCCCTCTTGGTCCTCTAACCTTACATCTAATTCCTTCCTCTTCTCCCAATACTCTATTTCCTCCTTAACTCATTTTAAATTTAAACTCCTCAAGGAAAAATTGACATACACAGGACTTGTATACTGCATATAATTTTTCTGGTGTGTTTTAGATTTTGTTATATAACCGCAACTCTATACAGCTAAAAGTGGTAAATAACTGGTTAGCTCAGTCTGTCATTTTTTAGGCTGTGTTTGATGCTTTAGTTAACATTATAGCCAAATGTGAAATAATTGTTCTAAACATCTTTCCTTCCTGATATTTCATGATTGAGATTGACTAAGGGACACAGAAAATACAGTGGCACACTACCAAAGAATCAAGGACTGGGCCAAACAGGTAGCAACTTCGCATACCCAACGAATTGAAGAGGTAGGATCTGGCAGAAAGCTCAAAACCTAAAAGCAAGCTCCACTTGGAAGATACTGCAGAGAAGTAGTCATCTTCTAAAGATCTTAAACACTAGCAATAAAGTAACCTACTATAGGTAATTTGCAAACATCACCCCAGGAATTAAAGAAAGAAAAAATGAGACGACACTTAAACAAGATGCAACCACACACATCCAATTCACCAAAGGCAAACCTAGGGAGCAACGAGGTGGGACAATCCAAAAGCCACCCACCTGGCCTATCTGAAGTGGTAACAACAAAGCAACTGAATGAGGTTCTGGAAAAAATTAAAACAGAAATAATCTCACAGATAACTGCAGAGATAATGTCTACAATGAAGACCATGCTTAAGGACACTATAGCTGATACAGACAAAAAAATAGATGAACTTAAGAAAACTATAGAAACCATGAATGCTCAGCATAGGAAAGAAATGGAATACATAAGGCAGATTCAAGCAGATACCCAAGAGATAAAAAATTCCATTGAAAGTATTTGTAGCAGAATAAGCCAATGCGAGGACAGGATCTCAGATATAGAAGACAGGCTTGCAATTAGTGATCATGAAATGGAAAAATTCTTAAAAATAGCAAGGGACCATGAAAAATCAATTCAGCAGCTGCTAGATGACTCAAAGATAAACAACTTAAGAATAATTGGAATAAATGAAAAAGCAGGAGATAGCATCAACGACATTAAAACCTTGTTCAAAGACATAATCAGGGAGAACTTTCCTGGAAGAGAAAAGGAATTTGACACCCCTATAAGTGAAGCTTTTAGAACACCAACTAGACATGATCAAAAAAAAAACTTCAGCCAGACATATTATAATCAAGATCCCAGAAATTCAACAGAAGGGCAGAATCTTAAAAGCTGTTAGGGAGAAGAGACAAATCACCTATGAAGGAAAACCCATCAGAATCACAGCTGACTTTTCAGCACAAACCCTCAATTCAAGAAGAGCTTGGAATGATGTATTGCAAGCTCTAAAGGAAAATAATTTTCAGCCCAGATTGATGTACCCTGCAAAACTATCTTTCAAAATTGATGGAGAAATAAAATACTTTCATGACAAAGAACATCTGAGAAAATTTATGACCACCAAACCAGCACTCCAAAACGTTCTGAAGGACATTCTAGAAAGAGATAGGAACCCCAACAGAAGGAATCCACCAGGCAGGGCAAATAATTAAATAGCCGGAAAGCGGAAAAACAAAGAGTGGGAACCAACAACAGGAAAATATCATGACAAGTCAATACATATCAGTTTTAACCATCAATGTTAACGGTCTCAATTCACCAATCAAAAGGCACAGACTGGCGAAATGGATCAAGAAGCAAGATCCAACAATATGCTGTATACAAGAAACACATTTAATTCAGAAAGAAATTCATAGACTGAAAGTCAAAGGATGGAAAACAATACTCCATGCAACAGGAACCCAGAAAAAAGCAGGGGTAGCTATTCTTTTTGCAGACAAAGTGAACTTCAAGCCAAGAAGGATTCAGAGAGATAAAGACGGTCATTACATCCTTGTAAAGGGAACAATCCAAGAGGAAGAGATAACGATCATAAATATATATGCGTCAAATACCAATGCACCCAGCTATATAAAACAAGTACTAAAGGACATGAAAAATCAAATAAGCACTAATACAATTATATTGGGAGATCTCAATACTCCACTGTCACAAAAAGATAGATCAACTGGACAGAAAATCAATAATGAAATAGTAGAACTGAACCAAACTTTTGAACAAATGGACTTAGTAGATGTCTACAGAGTGTTCCATCCCACAACATCAGAATACACATTTTTCTCAGCTGCACATGGGACGTTCTTCAAAATAGACCACATACTAGCTCATAAAACCTGTTTAAGTAAATGCAAAGGAATTGAAATTATCCCATGCATATTATCAGACCATAGTGCAATGAAATTGGAAATCAATGGCAAAAGATCCCACAAAAACTCCCTAAACACATGAAAATTAAACAGCATCCTCCTGAACAACCAATGGGTCACAGATGAAATTAAAGAAGAAATTAGTCACTTTCTACAACTGAATGATAATGACAGTACAACATACCGGAACTTATGGGATACAATGAAAGCAGTCCTAAGAGGGAAATTTATAGCATTAAACACTTATATCAGGAAAATAGAGCAAGCGCAAATTAACAACTTAAGGGTGAACCTCGAGCTTCTAGAAAAAGAAGAGCAGGTTAAGCCAAAAGCCCGTACAAGGGAGGAAATTATAAAGATCAGAGCAGAAATTAACGTATTGGAGAATAAAAAAACAATACAAAGAATCAATGAAGCAAAAAGTTGGTTCTTTGAAAGAATAAATAAGATTGACAAACCCTTATCCAACCTTATTAAAAAAAGAAAAGAAAAGACTCAAATCCATGCAATTGAAAATGAAAAGGGTGATATCACGACGGACCCTGCAGAAATCCAGAAGATTATCTATACCTATTTTGAAAATTTATATTCTACTAAGATGGAAAATGCAGAAGAAATGGACAGATTCCTAGATTCGTATGAATTACCAAAGCTAAATCAAGAAGATTTAAAAATCCTAAATAAACCAATATCAACCAATGAAATTGAAGATGTAATTAAAAACCTCCCAACAAAGAAAAGTCCAGGCCCTGATGGATTCACTGCCGAATTCTACAAGAAATTTAGAGAAGACCTAACACCCCTACTTCTCAAACTTTTCAATGAAATTGAAAGGGAAGCAATACTCCCAAATTCATTCCTGGAAGCAAGCATTACCCTGATACCAAAACCAGAGAAGGACCCAACTAAGAAAGAGAACTACAGGCCAATCTCCCTAATGAACATAGATGCAAAAATCCTTAATAAGATACTGGCAAACAGAATCCAACAAATCATCAAGAAGATTATACACCATGACCAAGTTGGATTCATCCCAGGGATGCAGGGATGGTTCAACATACGTAAATCAATAAATGTAATACAGCATATTAACAGAACCAAAGACAAAAATCACATGATCATCTCAATAGATGCAGAAAAAGCTTTTGACAAAGTCCAGCACCTTTTCATGATAAAAACCCTACAGAAAATTGGAATAGAGGGTCTTTATCTCAATCTGGTAAAAGCTATCTATGACAAACCAACAGCCAATATTATACTAAATGGCCAAAAACTGAAAGCCTTCCCTCTAAAATCAGGAACAAGACAAGGATGTCCACTGTCCCCACTCTTATTCAACATAGTTCTGGAAACTTTAGCCAGAGCGATTAGACAAGAGAAAGAAATAAAAGGAATAATGATCGGAAAGGAAGAAGTTAAATTATCATTATTTGCAGATGACATGATACTCTACACAGAAGACCCCAAAAACTCCACTAAAAAACTGCTAGATTTGATAAGCAAATTCAGTAGTGTAGCTGGATACAAAGTCAATACTCAAAAGTCAATAGCCTTCCTGTACACAAATAACAAACTTACTGAAAGAGAAATTAGGGAAACAATACCTTTCACAATAACATCCAAAAAAATGAAATACCTAGGAATCAACCTCACGAAAGATGTAAAAGACCTCTATACTGAAAACTACAGTACTCTGAAAAAGGAGATTGAAGAGGATATCAGAAAATGGAAAGATATCCCTTGCTCCTGGATAGGAAGAACCAATATAGTGAAAATGGCCATACTTCCAAAATTGTTATACAGATTTAATGCAATTCCAATCAAAATTCCAACAGCATATCTCACAGAATTAGAGAAAACAATCCCAAAATTCATTTGGAATCAGAAGAGACCTAGAATAGCAAAGGCAATTCTGGGCAACAAAGGTAAGGCAGGGGGCATCACAATCCCCGACTTGAAATTATACTATAAAGCTACTGTGATAAAAACAGTGTGGTACTGGCAAAAAAACAGACCTGAAGATCAATGGAACAGATTAGAAGATGCTGAAACAACCCCAGACATACTAAGCCACCTTA
This sequence comes from Erethizon dorsatum, assembly GCA_028451465.1. Taxonomy (NCBI): domain Eukaryota; kingdom Metazoa; phylum Chordata; class Mammalia; order Rodentia; family Erethizontidae; genus Erethizon; species Erethizon dorsatum. Next base: position 61,457,709 of record CM051828.1, read on the forward strand.
TCTTTGACAAAGGTGCCAAACACATTCGCTGGAAGAAAGATAGCCTCTTTAATAAATGGTGCTGGAAAAACTGGCTCTACACATGCCGAAGATTAAAACTAGATCCATATCTTTCACCATGCACTAAACTAAATTCAAAATGGATCAGAGATCTAAATATTAAAACAGAAACATTAAATCTGCTGGAAGGTAGGATAGGTAAAACCCTTGGAGACATTGGTGTAGGCAAAGACTTTATGAATAAAAACTCAACCGCACGGGAACTATCCCAAAGAATCAATAACTGGGATCTCATCTTATTAAAAAGCTTTTGCACAGCAAGAGAAACCACCAACAGAGTGAAGAGACAACCCACAATGTGGGAAAAAATGTTTGCCAGCTGTTCCTCAGACAAAGGATTACTATCGAGAACATATAAAGAACTCAAAAAAATCAGACCTCCCAAATTTAAAGACCCACTCCAAAAATGGGCATCTGAGATGAATACACATTTCTCAGATGAAGAAATACTAATGGCAAATAAATATACAAAAAAATGTGCAACATCACTAGTCATTCGAGAGATGCAAATTAAAACAACACTGAGATACCATCTCACCCCAGAAAGAATGGCTACTATTAAGAAATCAACTAATAACAAATGCTGGAGGGGCTGTGGGGAAAAAGGAACCCTTCTTCACTGTTGGTGGGAGTGTCGACTGGTACAGCCACTGTGGAAGTCAGTGTGGAGATTCCTCAGAAAACTAGGGTTGGAGGTCCCATTTGACCCAGCTATTCCCCTTCTGGGCATCTTCCCAGAAGAATTAAAAACATCGTACCACAGCGATATATGTGCACCCATGTTTATAGCAGCACAATTTGTAATAGCCAGATCTTGGAAACAACCCAAATGCCCATCAACTGAGGAATGGATAAGAAAGATGTGGTATTTTTATACAATGGAGTACTATTCAGCCATAAAGAAGGATAAACTGGAGACTTTTATAGGTAAATGGATGCAACTCGAGAAAATACTCATAAGTGAAATAAACCAGAAGCACATGTGTAAGCATCGTATTATCTCTCTAGTATGAGAAACTGAAAGAGTAAATAAGATCCAAAATATACAATAGATATGGTGAATCAAAAAGAAACTGGTCAAAAGGAAAGAGAGACTGGAATAGGGAAAAGAAAGAAGGGAAAGGGAAAAAAATTGTATATATATATATATATAAGATGGTTAAGATAGATACACTACCATTTTTACTTAGTTCATTGAAGAGTAAGGTTTGTGCCAATAATGTTTGGACAATTGAATGCTAATGTCTGGTGTCCTGAATAACTAACTTAAAGATAGTAATACGTAATGTATTAACCATTGTTACCCTCCTATTATGTTGTTTTGAAAATTTGTTCTTCTTTTGATTTGTTTTGTTTTTTTTTTTCTTCTCTTAAAAAAAAAAAAAAAAAAAAAAAAAAAAAGAAGATTATACACCACGACCAAGTTGGATTCATTCCAGGGATGCAGGGATGGTTCAACATACATAAATCAATAAATGTAATACACCATATTAACAGAACCAAAGACAAAAATCATATGATCATCTCAATAGATGCAGAAAAAGCTTTTGATAAAGCCCAGCACCTTTTCATGATAAAAACACTACAGAAAATTAGAATAGATTATCTTTATCTCAATCTGGTAAAAGCTATCTATGACAAACCAACAGTCAATATTATACTAAATGGACAAAACTGAAAGCCTTCTCTCTAAAATCAGGAACAAGACAAGGATGTCCACTGTCACCACTTTTATTCAACATAGTCCTGGAAACTTTAGCCCGTGCAATTAAACAAGAGAAAAAATAAAAGGAATAATGATTGGAAAGGAAGAAGTTAAATTATCATTATTTGCAGATGACATGATACTCTACATAGAAGACCCCAAAATCTCCACTAAAAAATTGCTAGATTTAATAAGCAAATTCAGTAGTGTAGCTGGATACAAAGTCAATACTCAAAAATCAGTAGCCTTTCTGTACACAAATAAACTTACTGAAAGACAAATTAGGGAAATAATACCTTTCACAATCACATCTAAAAAAATGAAATACCTAGGAATTGACCTCACAAAGGATGTAAAAGACCTCTACACTGAAAACTACAGTACTCTGAAAAAGGAGATTGAAGTGGATATCAGAAAATGGAAAGATATCCCTTGCTCCTGGATAGGAAGAACCAGTATAGTGAAAATGGCCATACTTCCAAAACTGTTATACAGGTTTAATGCAATTCCGATCAAAATTCCAACAGCATATCTCACAGAATTAGAGAAAACAATCCTAACATTCATTTGGAATCAGAAGAGACCTAGAATAGTAAAGGCAATTCTGGGCAACAAAGGCAAGGCAGGGGGCATCACAATCCCCGACTTGAAATTATATTATAAAGCTACTGTGATAAAAACAGTGTGGTACTGGCAAAAAAACAGACCTGAAGATCAATGGAACAGATTAGAAGATGCTGAAACAACTCCAGACATACTAAGCCACCTTATCTTTGACAAAGGTACCAAATACATTCACTGGAAGAAAGATAGCCTCTTTAATAAACGGTGCTGGAAAAACTGGCTCCGCACATGCCAAAGATTAAAACTAGACCCATATCTTTCACCATGCACTAAACTAAATTCAAAATGGATCAGAGGCTGGAGAGATAGCTCAGCAGCATAAGCGTCTGCCTGGCAAGCGCGAGGTCCTGACTTTGACTCCCGGTACCCACATACGAAAAAAGGGCTGGTGATATCGCTCAGCGGCACGGGCGCCTGCTGGCACATGAGGTCCTGAGGTCGACCCCCGGTACCCACAAAAAAAAAATGTATCAGAGATCTAAATATTAAAACAGAAACATTAAATCTGCTGGAAGGTAGGATAGGTAAAAGCCTTGAAGACATTGGTGTAGGCAAAGACTTTATGAATAAAATCTCAAATGCACAAGAACTATCACAAAGAATCAACAACTGGGATCTCATCTTAATAAAAAGCTTTTGCACAGCAAGAGAAACCACCAACAGAGTGAAGAGACAACCCACAACGTGGGAAAAAATGTTAGCCAACTGTTCCTCAGACAAAGGATTACTATCGAGAACATATAAAGAACTCAAAAAAATCAGACCTCCCAAATTTAAAGACCCAATCCAAAAATGGGCATCTGAGATGAATACACATTTCTCAGATGAAGAAATACTAATGGCAAATAAATATACAAAAAAATGTGCAACATCACTAGTCATTCGAGAGATGCAAATTAAAACAACACTGAGATACCATCTCACCCCAGAAAGAATGGCTACTATTAAGAAATCAACTAATAACAAATGCTGGAGGGGCTGTGGGGAAAAAGGAACCCTTCTTCACTGTTGGTGGGAGTGTCGACTGGTACAGCCACTGTGGAAGTCAGTGTGGAGATTCCTCAGAAAACTAGGGTTGGAGGTCCCATTTGACCCAGCTATTCCCCTTCTGGGCATCTTCCCAGAAGAATTAAAAACATCGTACCACAGCGATATATGTGCACCCATGTTTATAGCAGCACAATTTGTAATAGCCAGATCTTGGAAACAACCCAAATGCCCATCAACTGAGGAATGGATAAGAAAGATGTGGTATTTTTATACAATGGAGTACTATTCAGCCATAAAGAAGGATAAACTGGAGACTTTTATAGGTAAATGGATGCAACTCGAGAAAATACTCATAAGTGAAATAAACCAGAAGCACATGTGTAAGCATCGTATTATCTCTCTAGTATGAGAAACTGAAAGAGTAAATAAGATCCAAAATATACAATAGATATGGTGAATCAAAAAGAAACTGGTCAAAAGGAAAGAGAGACTGGAATAGGGAAAAGAAAGAAGGGAAAGGGAAAAAAATTGTATATATATATATATATAAGATGGTTAAGATAGATACACTACCATTTTTACTTAGTTCATTGAAGAGTAAGGTTTGTGCCAATAATGTTTGGACAATTGAATGCTAATGTCTGGTGTCCTGAATAACTAACTTAAAGATAGTAATACGTAATGTATTAACCATTGTTACCCTCCTATTATGTTGTTTTGAAAATTTGTTCTTCTTTTGATTTGTTTTGTTTTTTTTTTTCTTCTCTTAAAAAAAAAAAAAAAAAAAAAAAAAAAAGAAGATTATACACCACGACCAAGTTGGATTCATTCCAGGGATGCAGGGATGGTTCAACATACATAAATCAATAAATGTAATACACCATATTAACAGAACCAAAGACAAAAATCATATGATCATCTCAATAGATGCAGAAAAAGCTTTTGATAAAGCCCAGCACCTTTTCATGATAAAAACACTACAGAAAATTAGAATAGATTATCTTTATCTCAATCTGGTAAAAGCTATCTATGACAAACCAACAGTCAATATTATACTAAATGGACAAAACTGAAAGCCTTCTCTCTAAAATCAGGAACAAGACAAGGATGTCCACTGTCACCACTTTTATTCAACATAGTCCTGGAAACTTTAGCCCGTGCAATTAAACAAGAGAAAAAATAAAAGGAATAATGATTGGAAAGGAAGAAGTTAAATTATCATTATTTGCAGATGACATGATACTCTACATAGAAGACCCCAAAATCTCCACTAAAAAATTGCTAGATTTAATAAGCAAATTCAGTAGTGTAGCTGGATACAAAGTCAATACTCAAAAATCAGTAGCCTTTCTGTACACAAATAAACTTACTGAAAGACAAATTAGGGAAATAATACCTTTCACAATCACATCTAAAAAAATGAAATACCTAGGAATTGACCTCACAAAGGATGTAAAAGACCTCTACACTGAAAACTACAGTACTCTGAAAAAGGAGATTGAAGTGGATATCAGAAAATGGAAAGATATCCCTTGCTCCTGGATAGGAAGAACCAGTATAGTGAAAATGGCCATACTTCCAAAACTGTTATACAGGTTTAATGCAATTCCGATCAAAATTCCAACAGCATATCTCACAGAATTAGAGAAAACAATCCTAACATTCATTTGGAATCAGAAGAGACCTAGAATAGTAAAGGCAATTCTGGGCAACAAAGGCAAGGCAGGGGGCATCACAATCCCCGACTTGAAATTATATTATAAAGCTACTGTGATAAAAACAGTGTGGTACTGGCAAAAAAACAGACCTGAAGATCAATGGAACAGATTAGAAGATGCTGAAACAACTCCAGACATACTAAGCCACCTTATCTTTGACAAAGGTACCAAATACATTCACTGGAAGAAAGATAGCCTCTTTAATAAACGGTGCTGGAAAAACTGGCTCCGCACATGCCAAAGATTAAAACTAGACCCATATCTTTCACCATGCACTAAACTAAATTCAAAATGGATCAGAGGCTGGAGAGATAGCTCAGCAGCATAAGCGTCTGCCTGGCAAGCGCGAGGTCCTGACTTTGACTCCCGGTACCCACATACGAAAAAAGGGCTGGTGATATCGCTCAGCGGCACGGGCGCCTGCTGGCACATGAGGTCCTGAGGTCGACCCCCGGTACCCACAAAAAAAAAATGTATCAGAGATCTAAATATTAAAACAGAAACATTAAATCTGCTGGAAGGTAGGATAGGTAAAAGCCTTGAAGACATTGGTGTAGGCAAAGACTTTATGAATAAAATCTCAAATGCACAAGAACTATCACAAAGAATCAACAACTGGGATCTCATCTTAATAAAAAGCTTTTGCACAGCAAGAGAAACCACCAACAGAGTGAAGAGACAACCCACAACGTGGGAAAAAATGTTAGCCAACTGTTCCTCAGACAAAGGATTACTATTGAGAACATACAAAGAACTCAAAAAAATCAGACCTCCCAAATTTAAAGACCCAATCCAAAAATGGGCATCTGAGATGAATACACATTTCTCAGATGAAGAAATACAAATGGCAATTAAATATACAAAAAATTGTGCAACCTCACTAGTCATTCGAGAGATGCAAATTAAAACAACACTGAGATACCATCTCACCCCAGAAAGAATGGCTATTATCAAGAAATCAACTAATAACAAATGCTGGAGGGGCTGTGGGGAAAAAGGAATCCTTCTCCACTGTTGGTGGGAGTGTCGACTGGTACAGCCACTGGGGAAATCAGTGTGGAGATTCCTCAAAAAACTAGGGTTGGAGGTCCCATTTGACCCAACTATTCCCCTTCTGGGTATCTTCCCAGAAGAATTAAAAACATTGTACCACAGCGGTATATGTGCACCCATGTTTATAGCAGCACAATCTGTAATATCCAGATCTTGGAAACAACCCAAATGCCCATTAACCGAGGAATGGATAAAAAAGATGTGGTATTTTTATACAATGGAGTACTATTGAGCCATAAAGAAGGATAAACTGGAGACTTTCATAGGTAAATGGATGCAACTCGAGAAAATACTCATAAGTGAAATAAACCGGATGCACATGTGTAAGCATCATATTGTCTCCCTAGTATGAGAAACTGAAAGAGTAAATAAGATCCAAAATGTACAACAGACATGGTGAATCAAAAAGAAACTGGTCAAAAGGAAAGAGAGACTGGGATGGGGTAATGGGGAAAAGAAAGAAGGGAAAAGAAAAAAATTGTATTTATATATAAGATGGTTAAGATAGATACACTATTAATTTTACTTAGTTCAGTGAAGAGTAAGGTTTGTGCCAGTAATGTTTGGACAATTGAAGGCTGATATCTTGTACCCTGAATACCTAAAGATAACAATACATAATGTATTAACCATTGTTACCCTATTATGTTGTTTTGAAATTTTGTTCTTTTTTGATTTGTTTTTTTCTTCTCTTTAAAAAAAAATTCATGAACAAAGAAAGAGCAAATAGGAAACCTAAAAATTGCAGGAAAATTGAAGACAACACAGAGAAAAGAACAAAGCACTCTGGCACACAAACCCTGGCTCCTAGAAAGGGGCATCTGTCTCCACAAACACAAGGTAAGCCCAGAGAGGGTTGGCAGCCCCAGTGAAAAACAATGGACCAAAAGTTAGCCTCAAGAAAAGCTCATGATTATTGTAAGATGCAAAAAGTGTGTACTTACTGAAAAGTGAGTCTTGTGTAGCAGGCTAACATTGTAGTACCCACATATATAGGAGTGATTCACTTAGGAACCATTTTGAGACGGGGTTTATGGTTTAGAATTGAGCTACTCCAGGAATCAGAAGTAACAGAACAGCCATACTTCAGGGTTTTTTGGGTCACCCTACCACAGTAACTGGGTGGGTGATAGCCACAGTAGTTACAGAGAATAGGAGGGCTAGTTACAGACCTCCGAGATGTTTACGTAGCAGCAAGCTCAGGCTGTGGAGGACACAGTAGTTCTATGCTCCATGATGAGAATACAGACCGGTGGCATGTATTTTTCTGAGGGTGCTGGGCTTAAAAGTGCTGGTACTAAGTCCAGCATACTTCTTGGCTTCTCCTTGCTGCCTATTTCCAGGACAGGACTCAGTGATTTATTTGGTTTCTCCATCTGCCAATGTGATCAGAAATATGCTTCAGCTTGGGCATTTTCCACATTCCAGGGTGTACAGAGGAGCCTCAGGAGCAAGGGGAATACTTCACAAGCCCACAGGCCACAAACGTACTCAAGGATCACAGTGGCTTGAGGCACACAGAGGGGCACAAACACTAAAAGTTGCAGGACTGCATACATCACTAAGGAGAACCACACACCACTGGTATAGAAAGCCCTTCCTAGACCTCATCATGGTTTGGTGAAGTTTATATCAGTAATTCCATGGAAAAGTTATTGGAATTCCAATAAGTTAATTCCAATCTACCACTTCCAGTGCAACCCATGGCAAGAATAAAGACACTAAGGCATACTTGTGGTTGTGGGGAGCCAAGGGGATCCTAAGTCCAGCTAGAATGATGGCCAGCCAGAACAAACAATATGGCCAGCAGAGAGAGAGAAATGCAGGAGTAATCTGCATATCACAGATTGGGGCAGTATCTAGTGTTTTGGGGTCAGTGCTTCAGTTTTGATGTGTAATTTTCCAGCCCTGGTAAGTCATAGCCTCTTTTCTTGAGACTCATTCTCTGCCAATGGCATGGCATCTCTTGGCCTAGCTCACACATACTACTTAGGAGCTGTAGGTGGAGCATCACTGACCTGTCGCATTGTTTTAACGACTATACATCAGCACCTTGGCTAGACCCATTTGCATTGCTTAAAGCCAATTGAGGGGATAAAGACAAAACTTCGCCAGCTCTGCACATATCAATACACAGAAATAGGGCCAAGTTTAGCCAAATTGGAGACAATTGCTCTTCTTGCAAGGAGAGTTATCCAGGTGGTCCTCCACACATTGGCTCACCTTCGGCTTTACTCTCACAATTTCACGCACTTTCAGAGGCTCCTTACCTGATCTTCCAGGCCTTTCACTGAAATCTAGGTGGAAGACTCCATGATCCCACAGCTCTTGCAATTAACATGCCTGTAAAACCACCATCATTTGGCCAAGGTCTTCTGCCAGCTCAAGCATTAGCTGGGCCCCCTTGGACCATGACTACAGTGGCTTCTGGATTCCATACTGAGCATGGTGAAATTAATTACAAGGAACCAATTCCATCAATGGCCTTCTTGAGCAATGGGGCCCAGGGGATCTCTTCTCAAATGAAAGGTTATACTATTGCACCTCTGACCTTGTGATAGATGGTGTTGTGTTGATCCTTGAGATGCATTCAAGCCATCTTTTCCATTATCCTAATACAAAGTATTTGGTGTCTTAAAAATATTGATCTTTTTAGTAATCATGATCTTCATGGTCCCATCTCTACATACAGGTGCTTCCTTTCTGGCCAAGCTTCATGTTTCCCAAATCATTACACACACACACACACACACACACACACACCTTCTCCCCCTCCCTTTCTCAGGATTTTTACTGTAAATGTGCCTACAAGCAGCCAGAGGTACATGCCACAGCCTGAAACTGGATCTCCTTAAAGTTTCTTGCACAAGGTTAGTACACCACACTTAATCTCCTGCAAAATCTCAGGACAGGGCCGGTGAGATGGCTCAGCGGCGTAAGTGCCTGCCTGGCAAGCGCGAGGGCCCAAGTTCAACTCCTGGAACCCACATATGAAAAAAAGGGCCGGCGATATTGCTCAGTGGCATGGGCGCCTGCTGGCGTGCGAGGTCCTGAGGTCGACCCCTGGTACCCACAGAAAAACAAAACAAAACAAAAAAACAAAAAAACCCCATAATCTCAGGACAGAGGTAAAAATGAAGACAAATGTTTCCCAAATCATTCAACACACACACACACACACACAACCTTCTCCCCCCACCCTTTGTCAGGGTTTTTACTGTAGATGTGCCTAAAAGCAGCCAGAGGTACCCATGCCACAGCCTGAAACTGGATCTACTTAAAAAAGTTTTTTGCACAAGGTTAGTACACCACACTTAAATCTCCTGCAAAATCTCAGGACAGAGGTAAAATAGAAGACAAATTTTCTGACGGAATGTAACACATGACCAACTGCCAATGGAGTCCTTGTTTCCCAATGTAATCTCTTGGGACTGGCCTGTAGTGTCCACACTCCTATCAGCATTCTGGTCTTCTGAGACCTGAGGACTACCACATATAGTGATATGTGATATCACTAGAATTTGTGACTGCTCACAACTTTCCAGGGCTTCTCTGGCCAACACCTCCAACTTCCCCAAACCCCTCAAACCAGTTCCAAAGGCTTAACCACTTGGTCAAATACCAACAACAGCCCCACTTCTATGGTAACAAAATTTGGATTAGTGACTTTCTTATCGCTAGGACAAAATACCCAACATTCACAATTTGGGTTTAGTTTGACTTATGGCTTCAGTACATGGTTGACTGGTTCCAAGGGAGAAACAGCATGACAGAGGGAAAAGGTGGAGGAAAGGTGCTTGACCCATGACAGCCAGGAAGCAGAGAAGGCAGGAGCTCAGGACAAGAATACACCCTTCAGGTACTATCTCCACCTCTAACCAGGGCCCATCTCTTAAAAGCACATTCAGATACTGGATTCACCAATGAATAAATCCACTGATGCATATAGCACCCTCTGTGATCCAACCACCTTCCAAACATATTAGACTTCTGGGAGACATTTTACTTTTAAACCATAAAAGGGACCTAGCAATTAATCAAGAAAAGGGAGATCAGCCTCCTCCCTAAATAAAGCTGCAATAACTCATGGATTTGTTGGCACTGACCAATAACCTATGTTTCCATTGGCCAAGGTCATGATTCTAATAGTTTCTTCTTGTGTGAAACATGGAGCACAAAATGATGGTTAACTTCTCCTAGGGACTGCCAACTTGCTGTTGTAGCTGTTGCCATCATCCTGTGCAAACATTCTGGCCTTGTGGTTTGGCCTAGGCCTTATGGTAGGGATGAATGACTCTACGTGATCAGGTTGCAGGTGCTGAAGATGTGGGAAGAAGAGGGGAGAAAGTAAAATACCAGCTCTAATGGGAAATGTGTCAAATTAATCCCATACCAGTCTTAAACAATGTATTTTTAAAGGATCAACATGTTTATATGCAGACATGAACAGAAATTGGGTAAGAGTTAAAACAGCAAAGGGGATAGACAAAAATGAAAACAGATTTATAGCCATTTATTCCATTTGAGTTACATGACGTATCTGTAGGCTAAAGTGAAGAGTCGGTATTTTCAGCAAAAGCAGCCTTCACATTTCTGAAATGTAACCCAAGCAATTGTTATAAACCATGCTTTAGAGGTGTTATCTACATTAAAGCTAGGGGAAAAACTAATAATGTATTATCTAGCTCTGTGATCTCTAATATTAGTGCCTACTAAGAGCAAGGGAAGCTAAAGGGTTTGTTCCTTTCTCTTGTAACAATTACCTACTTTTGAGTAAACGTTCTGCTTGTGTAGCTTAGTCTCATGATGGGCATTAAAAAGAGCAAAATCGGATGGGCATGGTGGTGCATGCCTGTATCCCCATCACCCTGGGAGGCTAAGGCAGGAGGGTTCAAATCCAGCACGGCCAACATAGTGGTATCCCATCTCTAAAGAAGTAATAAGGGCTTGGGGAATAGCTCATCAGAAGAGCACATTCCTGGGTTCATTATCAAATACCACAAATAATAAAATAAACAAAATGAGAAAAATATTAGAGCATGTGCCATGCTACAAAAGATAAAGGCTTATTGCACAGTGATTTTTTTTTTTTTTTTTTTTGTGGGTACCGGGGGGTCGACCTCAGGACCTCGTGCGCCAGCAGGCGCCCGTGCCACTGAGCGATATCACCGGCCCCTTTTTTGTATGTGGGTTCCGGGAGTCGAACTCGGGCCCTCGCGCTTGCAAGGCAGGCGCTTAAACCGCTGAGCCATCTCACCGGCCCCTGCACAGTGATTTTGTCACCTCAACCTTTTGTTCCACCATAGTAGCCTCTGACTTTCCCAAGCCCACCACTCCCCTCATACTACTCTGACGTGAGGCTTAATATGGCATAACTTAAAGATGGCTTAATTAAGAATACCTCATCAAAAATGCAGATTTTCTTGGCCCTGAAAATCAATGCAAAAGCAGTCAGATTATGCAGGCCCTTACAGGCCAAGGCAAGGATATTAGCCATCATTTGTAGAATTTGTAGAGGAGAATCAAATAATTTAAGGGTATTGAACAAACAATATTCTTCAGGAAAAACAACAAAAAAAGAAAACGTAGGCTTTTCAGAAAACATTTCCCTTGCAGAGTTTTCCAATTCCTATTTAAAGAACCAGCTTCCTCACTGATGTTTGGATCTGTATGTGTGCCACTTACTTCATCTGCTGTTAAATTTGTTGGGTGTATGACTGCTGTCCTCTATTAACTGCAAAGCTGTGTAGTTTACAACAAAATCATGACCAGTTCCGACTTTGAGAAAAGACATGTTATACTAGAAAGTCACATGACTCTTGCTGGGGATTCTTCAATTTCCAACTTAATACTGTATTAAGCAGAAATGAGAGAACATTACAAAAACTCCAGGAAACTGTATCTTAAAAATACTGCTTCTTGACAAAACTTTTACAATATTTAGGGAGCAAATTTAGATCTTCCTGTCTCAGCCTCGCAGAGTGCTGGTATTATAGATGTGCACTACCATACCTACCTTAAAACCCCATTTTTTAAAAATAGGAATATGACACTCATTCATACAAAACAAGAGCTCCCAAGGAAAACTATATAATTGAAGGAAATGAAACACTGTGATTAAGAATTTTGTAAGGATGTTATCCTCATCCTGACAGACTTAGCTTCTATAGATCTCTAGTATCACATCCTTACATAAGTTAGCACTGAGCAGGCCTCACAGGGACTACCAGTTCTCTGCAGAGAATTCTATTGCCAAAGGTTAATGTCAATAATTCTGAAATAAAGTTAAATGAAAGATAAACTCTTGACTATGTAGCGAAGGTCAGAATTCTTCGATCCAAGATGAAGAATGTTAAAAGAACTGCTTCTGAATGATGTAAAGTGACTTGAATTACTCAATGAGATACTTTTCAAACATAGTAACACTCTTGTGTATTATCCTGTTGCTCAGTGGTACAAAGTACTGGGTTGAATCCTCAGTTGATAGAGAGAGAGAGAGAGAGAGAGAGAGAGAGAGAAAGAGAGAGAAAGGAAAGCAAGCTAATAAAAGCAAAAAACCTAGAAAAAGTAGTTTCACAATTGAGAACAGTAATGAAGACAAATTAGACTTCAAAATTTATATTTACATTATATACAAATAAAACTATGGTTAAATATGCATTAAAATGATAAATTATTTTGTTCAAATGAAACTGGGAATTTTAATCTTTTAACTACTAAAATTTATTTATGTTAACTTTTTATAAAACACCATGGAGATATACATACAAAATGATATGAAAGAAAAAAGGGCATTTTTGTTGAGCCTGCTTTTTAAATGGTTTCATTTATTACATGCTGTTAGATTTTAGAATTTTAAGACACTTGGACAAGTATTAATTTTTTTTTCTTAAAGTACAAAGAATATAGAGGTCATCTGTGGTGAGTTAGACATAAAATGGTAAACTACAGGACTGAGACCTGTTTCATAAACTCCATTTGCAAAAGCTAACATGCACTAAGCAAATGTCTGCTTTTCAAAGCAATCTACAAGCAAAAAGAAACTACAAAAGGGGAATATTCTATATTGAATATATATGCATATGCACTTCAGTCAGCAAATCACATCAAGATAATAAATGATAAACAGAAAAATATTTATTTTTACAGAGGAGGAGTCTGGCACAGAACAACTAAATTAATGAGTTAAAAATCAGCTGCAAGAGTATTGTTAACTGGTACTGATATATACAAAGGAAACGCAATCATCCTGTGGTATTAGCTGTAATAAATAGTACAGCAGCACCTGAACCTCATCATTAAACCAAATCATTACGTGAAGTCCAAGACATGTCTTTCATGTTCTATAAATCTCAATAGTCCCAAATTGTATTTCCTTAGCATATTAGGAAGTATTTTATAATTCTGATTTCTTGTAGTACTTTCTGGTGAATTCAATGCAATGAACTTCATACCTCCAAGTGTGCATTATTGAAAGACCTTCTACACAGAACTGATGGAACATCCAGATGGAATCTCTGTATGTTCCTCTTCTGCACTGGTATCAGAGGACTTATATCTGTTAACAACAACCATAGGGTATCTACACATTCTATGGTTAACTATATATATAAAAAAAAAACCTTCTAAATTGTAGCTCATAAATTCATGGTGGAAACTGTTCATGGAAGAAAGATGCTGTGGTGAACAGAATGGAGAGAACGCTCCAGCATACTAATGAAAAGTACTTTCAAAAAACCTCGACTATCATAACAAAGGAAAAAACCAAAAATGGTAAACAAACTCAAATAGGCAAGCAGATCAGAAACAGCAATAATGGTTAGGATGGTCTACATACATAACACTTCAGGAGAGAGACTGTCCTGGGGCAGGTGGCCGACTTACCTGACTTCTCTATGCTGCTTCAGGCAAGCAAGGCTATCTCAACAAATCAAACATTTATCTTGAGAATTCACCTAAAGTGGTATCAGCATAACCTCTTACACACTACTTCCACACCCACAGGAAGAATGACCTTGTAACAGTAAAAACTGCCCTCCCTGGCTTTCATTATAGTTGAGACTCAAAAACAACTATGAGACCTACATGGAGACCAAAATGTCAGTTTCTCCTTTTTGGGTTTCAGGTGTTCTCCCCTACCAATAACACCAATTTCTGCTACAGAACTAGAAATACAGGATATAGTTAGGCATCTCTTTCAAACCATATGCACCAAGCCCTGCTTGTCACAAGCCTTTGGAAAGGACTCCACTGTCCTAAATGTATCTGCAAGATCTTGTGCTTAATTCTGGAGTCACTCAACAATTAAGTGGAACAGGTAAATAACACATTCATGCTTCCCCTGAGACCAACAGACAAAATCTGTGGGAACTACAGAGATGATAGAGTTTCTTACAACTATTATGATATAAATTGGAAACCTGGGCTGGGGCTGAAAGTTGCAGTTCTCTCTCAACTTCACTGTAGATGTAAATCACTTGGTACTCCAGGTTCAGTCTAAGGAATTCCGATTTTCTGATTTTGAGGAAAGCTCATAAACTGGCATCTTTAACAAGTTCCCTATACTCATTATCCGTAGTACTAAGCTAGAGAAGGAAGTCAGCACAGAGCAACTTACAACCAAATATCCTATGTCAAGAAAGATTAGTCGCTATACTGAAATGTGACATTTGCTGGCCTTTTAAAGTTTATAGATGGCTAGATATGGCAGTTATGTCTGAGTAACCCTGCATATGTGAAACATGTATGTATTCACTAATGCAATATTTACTGAGCATGTATCTTTGTGATGAGAAACCTGAATCTGTATAATACACAAGTTGTGTACAAGTAATTTCATAATTATTAGTACTTAAGGTATTAATGGTCACCTTTCAAATTTTTTCCCTAGCATTGATTTTTAAAAATTCTAGAGTAAGAACAATGAGTTGGATGCATAAAGAAAGGGCCTATAAGTAGTTCAGAGGGATTTCATATTACTGATTTTATTTACATATTTGAAACTACTGGAGTAACTATTGGGTCTGCAGAAATGGTGAGGCAGCTGTACAAGTCTAGGATATAACAAGACAGAAATTAAGGCACCAGCACATTCAGAATGTTGCCCACACTTGTCTGCTTTTGGATTTGTACAAATTATGAATACTAGCTTGAAGTGGAAGAAGCACTGACAAAAGTCTGAGTTGTTATGTTTTATGAGGGGTACTAAAGTGTAGGATGAAACCTGGACAAGGCCTCGGTTTGAGCAGAATGAACTCTAGACTTCTGTTCTTCACGACACTGGAGTGTTAGGTCTTTCTTAAGGAAGCACAAAAGAAACTGTCCAAGAGTCTATGTAATTTTAATTTTTTGTCTATTTGATAACATTAAAAAACAAGTCACCATAAATCTATAGTTATACATGTACATCCCATCCCTTCTACTGACATTATGCTGAATTCAACAACAATTGAACTAACTCATTTGGTGTAATATGAAATATACTGGGTGGAGGGAACCATGGCTTTTTTACGTTTCTTGGAACAAGAAATGAGATTATTTTATGTTTGACTCTTCAGATCTCCACATTATTCTCAAGAAACAGTAAACCACATGAACACGTATGGGCACTAACCAGGGAGATTCCTTGCATGGAGACACTCTAGATGGCTCACCCCCTCCCTAAAGCCGCAAGATTATAAAGGTTTGCCAGCATACTAGCCCAACACTTCCAGGTGCTCATGAGAGCAACTCCAGTAATCCTGGCCTGATGCCCAAGTAGTTAACCATGCAGGAGATTCCAGCTAAGTTTTTGCTGTCAGAATTGGGAACAAACCTGTTGCTTGCAAAACCACTCCTACATCCTGGTTTGATATTGCTCTCCCTGATCAGCTAATTCTGGGGTAAAATATGTAAAAAGATTACATTGAGTAACCTTACAGGCAAGGTACTTGTGGTAATTACTAGGTATTTGTGGGTTCCAATAAACTGTATCGTTCATGAATCGTTTTCATTTGATGCCAGGAGAAGACACAATATGGTGACACTGTAAGCACTGGTTTGATACTGGTTTTTTTATACTTACAGATGTGGCATTACGAGGAACCGTACACAGATGCAGCAGGTCAACAGACAAAATTACAGACGACTCAACCCAAAGACAGCTTTTGGCTTTACAAAGAAAATGCTGACCTTCTACCATTCAGTAAATGACTTGTTTTTTTGTTTTTGTTTTGTTTTGTTTGGGGGGGGATTGTTGTTGTTGTTGTAAACCCGTAGAACAAAATGTTGTCATGGCTTTGGATCCTAGGCAGAGGCCAAGCATTATATTCATTATGTCCGTATATACTACTCTGTATTTTCACTGCTAAACACAAGAGGAAATAGAGACTTGCTCCCATGCACACTATTTTATGGATTACTGCAAACTCCTAGTCTTTGAAATGAGAGTCTGAAACTGCAAATTTAGGGCACTGAAAGAGATGTGAAATCATTGGGTGCCTGCTGCATATTTATCTTTTTAGAAAGAGGATGCTGAAGTCAAGAATCTTAGGCCAAATAAATGGCCTTTGACAGTGTTTTGCTGGGTTTCTGGGTTATAAGATCTCTGAATCAATTTCAAATTAGAAGACATCAGGTCCACTAAAAAACAGGGCTTGAACAATCCTCTATGGTTCTTTCAGCGCAACAGTTCAACCTGTGATCTAGAACACAATGCAAATGTCATTCTACAGGCAGATTTGGGAGAAAGGGAACTCTGGGCCCAAAATTGTGGAATGGGAGTTAGAAGCCCAGGAAGGAATTTAGTAGACACCTGCCAAAGGCTTCCTTAATATGAAGGCTAATTGGCAACTTTTATGTTTATATTGGTTAATGATGGACAATTACATTTTAAAATATATTCCTCTTATTTCTTTTTTTTTTGTTTTTGTGGGTACCGGGGGGTCGACCTCAGGACCTCGCGCGTCAACAGGCACCCGTACCGCTGAGCGATATCACCGGCCCCTTTTTCATATGTGGGATCCGGGAGTCAAACTCAGGCCCTCGCGCTTGCAAGGCAGGCGCTTATGCCACTGAGCCATCTCACCGGCCCTATTTCTTTTTTTTTTAAACCAGGCAAGATTACCTCAACAAATCGCGTATGTATCTTAAGAATTTACTTCAATGTTATCCACACAAACCCTTCATCCACTACCTCTACACTAACAGGAAGAATAACTTCAAAATATAATAAAGATTACCCTCCCCTGGGTTTTATCAGAGTTGAGGTTTAAGAAGAATGGAGTTCCTTGTTTTAGAGACCAAAATGTTGAGTTTCTTCTCTCATGCTTTCAGGTGCTCTCCCCTGCCAAAAACATCAATTCCTGCTACAAAAACAGAAACAGGGATGTGCCCCTTTCAAACTATGCACATCAGACCAGCTTCTGGAATGAAGGCTGAACTCAACCCTTATAATGTACCTGGATGATGAGCACTGTGATTAAGAACTGCAATTTCAGGCTATTCCAGAAAGGCCTAATAATTAAAGAGTTTTAAAATAAATACTTAATGGGAAGCAACAAAATAGTTATGAAAGAGTAAATATGAAGACATAAAATATAATTTGAGGAAGCATAACATGGTGAGCTTTACTCTAAATACATTATTCATTTATCCTAATAACGTTATTAGCAATATCAAAGAGTATAAAAAATTCAATGACAAAAAATAAAACCTAAATAATCCAATTTAAAAATTGTCAAAATATATAGACAGGCATTTCTCAAAAGAAAAATGTTCAAAACACACAAGAAAAAATGCTCAACACTACAAATTAGAAAAATGTACATGAAAACCATAATTACATACAACTTAAGTGTAGATGAGTGGCTACTATCAAAAAGACAAAAGATAAAAACTGTTGATGATGATGGAGAAAGGAGATCTGTTACATGCTGGTTGTGGGTATGCAAATTAGTGAAGCCATTACATAACACCGTACGGTGCTTCCTCACATATCCTGGCTTCATGTCAGGGAAAAAGCATCGAGGGTGATGAAATATAAATTCTGCATGTGGAGTGAGGACACCTATTCTAAGGCTGCATAAATGAATTCAGAATCAATGACAGTCTGGATATGATTAGGAAATGAAAAAAAAAAAAATCCCTCTTCTTAAATTCAGAAAGTATCATTTGTGTAGCCTTGGAATAGGTGTCTTCTTTTCACATATAGAATACCATTTATTCACATTGGATATTTCCTTCTCTTACACCAATCAGTAAACTCATAATAACAGTAATAATTTTCTAATTGTGGAGAATCTTTATATACCCTGCTCTGTTCTGTTATTTTTTTCCATACAAATGTTGAAACAACTCCATGAATTACAAAACCTCCCCAATTTTCACCAGAACAAATTATCTCAGTAAATTAATTAACTTGTATGATGTCAATTATCAAATTAAAAGGAGTACATTAAAAACAACTTAAAAATATTCTCTTTGAGACAGAGTTAATGGAGTTATGCCAATTAAATAAAAAATAATAGGTTCACTGAGAAATTAGATTTTCAAATTAACTTCTGAATACCATTAGATATTATAAAAATCATTCTTAAAATCCCTAAACAGGACAGAAAAAAAACAAAATTTCATCGAGTAAGCCATACTAGGTTTTTCACAAGTAACAGTCAAATAAAACAGCATTTTGAATAAATGAGTTCAGTGTAAAGAACACAGGTTTTTCATAATATATGAGTTTTTTGGTTTTGTAGTAAAATATCAACTGTTTGGAATAATATTTTCTATCAATACTTCCCCTTTCAATAGACAAAGAAACATACAAATTCACACCAACAATTAGTATTTCTATAGTTCTCTTACATGTAAAGTTTATCATTAGATTGTAATGTCTATACATTTCAGTTAATGTAAATGAGTACCAAAGTTTCTCTATGCTTTGTAGGTTAAAAAGGTGAAATGTGGAAAACAAATATAAAGTTCTATAAACTGTTATTAAGGTTCAAAAATCTAGGGCTATTATACTCCTTTAACCATTACAGTTTCCCAGTAATTACAAAGTATGAGAAATAAATAAAAATATAACTTACAGGAATAAGCCCCACTATTATCCCAATGCATTGGGGGGCTGAGGCAGGAGGATCAGAATTCCAGCCTTTGCAACTTAGCAATTTAGCGAAATCGTGTCTCAAAATAAAGGTTATAGATGTAGTTCACTGCAAAAGCTCTGGGTTCAATCCCCAGTACCACAAATAAATAAATAAATAAACTCAAGAAAGTGTTTAAAAAATCTACTGTATATTCTTTGGGGGAAAAAAAGTTTAAAACTTGTAGGAAGCAGTCATATTCCACTGATACAATGATCTATTTGAGAACTGTTCTTCATCTAGTTTTCAGAAGTGAAGCTATTTTAAAACCATGGATTCATTTAGATTTATATCCCTTCAGGGAGGCATTACCTGCATTATTTTCTGACAGTGATGAGAATTTATTTCTACATCAACTAATGATGTCTAGTAAATTTTGAGCAAGTTAGTTTATGCCACATTTCCTGTATTTGTAATATTTCTCTCCAGTAATAATCATCTTATATATTATAATCATATATACAAGTTTTGTTGATTTGTGTACGTTTGTAAGTTTTTTCCAATTAAAATATTTTTAGGTTCTGAGTTGCATATTTTTTGCAGTTTTCCAAATTAACAGCATATATATTGTTTCTACAATTTAAACTGTGTCATGCTGAATAAGGATTGAACTCCCATTAAAGGCCTTGCCACAGTCTTGAAATTTCTAGGGTTCTCTCCAGTTTAACTCTCTGTTGAGTAAGGTTTGTGCACTTACTGAAGTCTTTCCCAAAATCTTTACATTTGTAAGTATTCTGTGCAGTATCATCTAGTGTTGGGTAAGGTTTGAGTCATAGGTAAAGGGTTTACCACGTTCTTTCATCAGCAGAGTTTCTCCCTTTCATGAATTTTCTGATGTCGAGTAAGGTGAGAACAACTGTTAAAGGCTTTGCCACATTCTTTACATTTGTAGGGCTTCTCTCCGGTATGAATTCTCTGGTGTTGAGTAAGGCTTGAACAATTATTAAAGCCTTTGCCACAATGTATACATTTGTAAGGGTTCTCTCCTGTGTGAATTCTCTGGTGTTGAAAAAGTTTTGACTTTTCATTAAAGGCTTTGCCACATTCTTTACATTTGTATGGTTTCTCCCCACTATGGACTCTCTGGTGCCGAGTAAGGTGTGAAAAATATTTAAAAACTTTGCCACACTCTTTACATTTATAGGGCTTCTCACCCATTTGCATTCTCTGATGCTGCGTAAGATTTGGACAGTTATTAAAGGCTTTGCCATATTCTTTACATTTGTATACTTTCTCTCGATTATGATTTCTCTGATGTCTATTAAGGTCAGAACGAAAGTTAAAGGCTTTGCCACAATCCTGGCACTTATAAGGTTTTTCTCCAGTATGAATTCTATGATGTATAGAAAGGCTTGAGAAAGTATTAAAGGCTCTGCCACATTCTTCGCATATGTAAGTGTTCTCTCTAGTATGAATTCTCTGGTGTTGATTGAGGGTTGAGCAATGGGTAAAGGTTCTTCCACATTCTTTACATTTGTACGGCTTCTCACCAGTATGAATTCTCTGATGTTGAGTAAGATTTGAACCATGTCTAAAGGCCTTGCCACATTCTTCACAACTGTAGGGTTTCTCACCAGTATGAATTCTCAGATGTCGAGTAAGGTGTGAACAACAATTAAAGGCTTTGCCACATTCTTCACATTTGTATGGCTTCTCTCCAGTATGAATTTTTTGATGTCGAGTAAGGTGTGAACAACACTTAAAGGCTTTGCCACATTCTTCACATTTGAATGGCTTCTCTCCATTATGACTTGTCCGATGCTGAGTAAGGTCTGAGCGATTATTAAAGGCATTGCCACATTCTCTACATTTGTAAGGGTTCTCTCCACTGTGAATTCTCTTATGTAGAGTAAGGTTTGAAGAACATTTGAAAGCTTTGCCACATTCCATACATTTATAGATGTCTATATCTGGGTTTTGATTATGCAATAATGGATGGGTAAATAACTTTCCATACTTATGAAAATTGTATAACTTGGTATAGGGAAGACCTTTTTGTTGATTGAAGAATAATAAACTTTTCATAAATGAACTAAACTGATTAAATTTAGGATTTTGTTCTTCACTTTTAAATCTATTGTTTACTAAAACGAATGCTTGAAAATTTAATCCAATCCTACATTTAAAATTTTTCAAGTGATCAACTGAAGCATGGACTGGTCTCATTTTTAGATTTCCCAAATTTCCTTTGAGGGAAAAGGCATGTTTCAAAATTTGATGTGAATGTTTACTTACAAAAACACATGGGTCTTTTAAAGCAGCAGGCATAAATTCAGGTGTTTTTAGAGATACTGTATGTTGTTGATCTCTACTGGCAGTGAAGTCTTTGCTTGCTTTAGTTGTCACAAATTTGTTACATCCATTATAACATGCATTCTGACCTTCAAACTCATCCACACTTTCCCATTCTTTTTTTAAGTGTAAGTTGTCATGGCCACAAGTACTGTATCTTCCCTTTGTCATAATTTGGAAGGAATGTTTTATACCCTGTTCTGATGAAACATCTTGGGCAAAGTGAGAAGACACAGCTGAAAGAAACCAGAATAACAAATTATGCCACAAATGAGACTCAGGTGCATATGGTTTATAAATCTGATGTATTTTAAAAGCATACCAATGTTGGGTATGGTGGTGCATTTCTGTAATCCCACCACCTGGGGATACTGGGGCAGAAGGACTGCCAGTCTAAGCCCAACCCACGAATTAGTAGGAAAGTGTCTCAGAAAAGGTGGAGAGGCTGGGATACAGGTCAGAATAAGGACTGGGGGTTCATTCTCAGTACTGATTATATACACGTATCAAGCTGAAGGTATTAGTAGAATAGCAGAATACTAAACATACAGCCCTGTTGTCAGGGCCCTATCTTCCCCCACAGATATATGAACCTAACAATAATACACTGACCAGATTACCTTTGTGAAAACTCCTCACAGCAGTTAAGTGTACACTGAACACCAGGTGACCACAATACAAAGGAGTCACACAACAGAAGGAAAGAAGGTTACTGGGAGAGTTTGCTTTTGTCTAGCAGAGCTCTTCTCCCAATACAGCGTGGTGTAATTATGAAAAACCACTTTCTTCTTGCTCAAGAATGAAAAGAGAGTGTAACATATAGACATAGTTCTGGTTTTTCTGGGGGCTGTCTGAAAACAGCTTTCTGTCTAGGCAGTTTAGGAAGTTATAGTGATAAATTCATTACAAGTTCAGGCCAGCTGAAACAAGAGATGATTATTACATTAGCAAAAGATAGTAGTACCACAGTCAAAAGCAGAAGAGAATGAAGTCTGAAGAGCC
This sequence comes from Erethizon dorsatum, assembly GCA_028451465.1. Lineage (NCBI taxonomy): Eukaryota > Metazoa > Chordata > Mammalia > Rodentia > Erethizontidae > Erethizon > Erethizon dorsatum. The sequence goes on from CM051828.1 coordinate 61,480,277, forward strand.
TTTTAACTGAAAAAACACGAACACAAGTCTAGAGGACATAGATGAAGGAAACAGGTTTCAGAGGTCCCAGCAATCTCCAGTACAGCTGACTGGTGACAGTATTTCCTGGCTCATACCACCACAGACAGACTGAAAAATGATTTTTGTATTTTTAAAAATTTAATTGCTATTTAGTTATTTAAATCATATGTATTTACCATGTTCATCAAGAGATTTCGAAGTATATAGGTGATGGAATGATAAAGTCTAGCTAATTAACACAAGCATTATAGGTCAAGCCTCACCAAAATGATGCATTGGGCATCTAAACATAAGCTAAATAAAACTTATTAACAGGTTCCAACAATCTCACAGCTATTATCAGACTCTAATTATACTCCCTTTTCTCTGCTCCCATAAATATTCTCTCAAATCCTCCCCAAACTACTCCTTACTACAGCTTTAAAATAATTCCAACAGAGTCTGATTTCCTGTCTGCTTTTCATGCACTGATATTTTTCCTCTCTCCTTCACTTCTTACTGACTTAACTCGACTTTTTCCTTTTTCCTTCTCCTTTGCCTCTATATCCCAATCTGTTAGTAGAAGTACAATACAGTCTGTAAGGAGTATTGGTACTGCATACGGTGAAATTGTTAAAACAAGTTTTAATATAATAGATAATTGATGTATAGTTAGATATGATTTTTACATAATCAGTAAAGATTCCTTCCATGAAAAACAGCAACTAGGTCTGATCTTATTCAACTCTGTATGGTGAAGAGGTAGTGTTATGGTTTGTGTCTGGATATCCCTCCAAAGCCTCATGCGGTCATGGGGGGCCGGGCTTTTCGGAAGCAGCTGAATCTAGAGTTTGTGATTGGTTCATTGTCTAGTGCTGGGATTGGGGATATGAGTGCTACACCGCCTTAGGGTGGGTAGCCTGCATACAATATAAGGGAAGAAAAGAGGTTTCCTCCTTTCCTTTTGCCCTTGCTTTTTTTTGTTGTCTTCCATTGCCACGAATGGTTGCCCCTCTGCTGCACCACCCTGCGTTGGAGCCAGCTGATTATGGGATGAAACCTATACAAAACTGTGAGCTGAATAAATGTTTCCTCCTTTAACTTCGGGTGTCAGGTATTTTGTCTCAGCAATAAGAAAAGTAACTAAGACAGGTAGAGAAACACTGAAAGGCAAACTGAGCCAAGACCACGTCACTGGAAAGCAGGCACCCAACTAAAGAGATGACTTTCCACTGTAATTGATTCTCAACTCTCAGGAAAAAAAGAAAAGAAAAAGACAAGACAAACATGGGAAAAGATAGCAACAAAATGCCTCCCCCAATTCCCGACTCCCCCAAAGCAGATGCAAGAGAAACCCATGGGAGGAAATAAAAATTCCTACATCTGAATTATATGAAATAATCAAACAAACAATTCAATAAGGTGCTTAGCAAGCTCGGAGCTGATACAAACAAACAGATGATGGACTTAAAAACAAAATTGTCAGCAAGCTTAAAGATAAAATAAAAAACTAGGACACCTAACTAAACCAATTCCAAACATGAATGAATAGTTTATCAAAGCCTATGAAAAGGTACCTCACAGAAAAAAAGGAGATAAATGGAGAAGGAAACCTCTCTCTAGATTTAACAGCATTATGAACATAGGGCCAGACATAGACTCCTGTGATAGCAAGAATAAACTTTCACTTCTGAAAATCATTTCCATTGGAACAGAGCTTTTTGAATCCACAGATTAAAGCGTAACTTCCTTTTTGGTCTTTGGATCTCTCCCCTGTGTCCTCTGCTACATCCATTCCCTCTTACCTGGATGTATCACTACTGTCTCTTGTCTCTTCACATTCCAGGGCTCTTTGCTTTGCTCCAGACAGGTGATCATGTACGGCTTAGAGCCAGCAAGACCTGTTTATTGGAAAATGGTAAATGATACTTGCTTTGAATTTTCCCAGCAACTATTGACTTTTCTCTCCCAGTTTGTACTCAATATAAAAGAGAAGACATAATAAAACATTCAAAAACATTATCTTTCCAGATGCATTTCCATATAGATCCATTAGAATATATGGAAAGCAGTTTCAGTTTGTGGACTCAGAGTTCTACTTTTAACTATTACTCAAAGCTAAAAGGGTGGGCCGGGAATATAGCTCAGCGGCACAAGCGCCTGCCTGGCAAGTACAAGGTCCTGGGTTCGATTCCCGATACCAAAAAAAAAAAAAAAAAAGGCTAAAAGGGGGAAATTGAGCTTTAAGATAGAGGCAGTAGGGCCGGTGAGATGGCTCAGTGGCGTAAGCGCCTGCCTTGCAAGCGCGAGGGCCCGAGTTCGACTCCCGGATCCCACATACGAAAAAGGGGCCGGTGATATCGCTCAGCGGCACGGGTGCCTGTTGGCGCGCGAGGTCCTGAGATCGACCCCCCGGTACCCACACGCACACACACAAAAAAGATAGAGGCAGTAATATTTTATGCCACTGAATTTTTAATATTATCACTAATCTAGAGTGTAGGATATAAGACACTTCAATGAAAAAGGAAGCATCAGGGCTTGGTGGTGCACACCTATAATCCCAGCACTCAGGAGGGTGAGGCAAGAAGATCCCTACGCATTTGAGCCAATTTGGGGCTACATAGTGGATTCAAGGCTAGCCTGAGCTACAACCCTGTTTCAAAAACAAAAACATACCTCGACACCAAAAAAAAAAAAAAAAAGGAACCAAAGGACAATAACATAAAAATTTTGTCTCTATCAAGAAACTTCTATTTTTATTTTGCAGGCTGGAATCTGAAACTTATTCTTGCAAAGCAAAAGCTTCTAAGAGGTATTTTAAAAAGGGAAGCAAATTAATTGTTGATAGTGAAGAAGAAATTATGTAGGGAAGTTATCCTCACCCAGGGAGACCAGGTTTCCATAGGTCTCCAACATCACATCCCTATACAAATTCTGCTGAGCAGAGTCCAGGTCTTCCCACTCCTCCAGAGAGAAATCAATGGCCACATCCCTGAATGTCAACAGTTCCTAAAAGATAGACAGATAAATAAATAAATAAATACCACATTAACTGTGTGGGCACTGACTTTTTAATTTGAACCAATACAAAATGAGAGGGGAAAACTGGTTCTGACATAAGTGAGTGACATTTAACTACTCAATAAAATACATTTTAGCACAGTAATAGTCTAATGTATTAAACAACTCTGATGAAAGGGCATGCAATAAGATCAACAAAATTTGTGATAGTACATGTCTATTAAACATAAAACAGGAAATTTATGCATCAAAACAAAAATAGTTTTTAGTGCTGTATTTATGTTATACAAGGTAATATGTGTATATTTTTCAGGTGAGAAAGTCATGCTGTGTTCATGGTGAGTTAGAAGTGTATTGTTCAAATTTGAAGATCCCATTAAAACACATATTCTGATTCATTTCTGAACATATAGCAAGCTCATAAGTGATGCCAATGTCAATGGTCCAAGGTGACACTTTTGAACAGCCAAAAGCAAGAAAAGCATGGGAGAATTCATATACATTTCACTGAAAGAATTTTAAGGAACTTACACCTTTTAATATAATCTCAAGTAAAGCAACAATCTGTTTTGAACATGTAAAGTGTGTATAATATATGCAATTCTAATAGTTTCATATCTTAATGCATAACCCCCTCCAAAACATGTCTGAAACCAGTTGTAGACAAATTTTCTACTAGAGTATAACACACATGGTCTCTAGTGCAACTCTCAGTGGAGTCCTTGTTCCCAAATGAAACCTGATTCTGGACTTTACTATGTACATGTCTATCAGCATTTTGCTCTTCTAAGCTCCAACTCAATCTCCCCGCAAGCTAAGCTTACAGCATGCTAGTGCTTCTCTAGCTATCATCTCCAAATCTTTCCAAACTCCTCTCACAAGCAAGTTCCAAGGGCTTCTAAATCATATAGTCAGGTATACACTAATAACCCCATGTCTCTGTTAACCAAAGTCTGTCTTAGTCACCTTTTCATTGCTGAAACAAAATACCCAACATCCACAACTTAAAGAAGAGGTTTATATTAGCTCACAGTTTTTAGAGGATTCAGTCTCTAGATGGATGGCTCCAAGGAGGAAAGGGCATGGTGGAAGGGTGCACTGGAGGAAAGCTGCTTATACCATGGTGGCTAGGAAGCAGAAAGAGAAGGGAGGTGCCAAAGTGGGAGATAAACCCTTTCAGGTCATGTTCCAGGGAACCACCTCTTCTGACCAGGCTTCACCTAACAGCACATTTACCAATGGATTCATCAGTAAATTAACCCACTGATGAATATAACGCCCCCATGATTCAATCACCTTCTTTTTTTTTTTTGTGGGTACCGGGGGGGTCGACCTCAGGATCTCGTGCGCCAACAGGCACCCGTGCCGCTGAGCGATATCACCGGCCCCTTTTTCGTATGTGGGTTCTGGGAGTCGAACTCGGGCCCTCGCGCTTGCAAGGCAGGCGCTTACGCCGCTGAGCCATCTCACCGGCCCCTCAATCACCTTCTGAAAGTCCCATCTCCAAAGATATGAGACTTTTGAGGGTCATTCTAGATATAAACTATAACATGGGTTCTTGCATCCACTTGTGAGAATGTATTTTCCTTACCCTTTGGGATAACTTTTCTCCCTTCAAAAATCGTAAGAGAATGTAAAGGGAGGAAAAATTTCTGTATGTTTTCTGAACCCTAGTATCCAACTGGCTTACTACCAATGTGTCTACAAACAATGAAACTAGGGTTGGGAAATGTAAATTTTAATGTACCAAGGAGTAAGCAATTAAATGGAGACAGATATAACAGGAAATTCCTCTCAGCAATAGAACAATCAGCTGCTTCCCTGACAGGCTTCACCCCACACTTCATGCTGAAAGGGCTGACTAGAGGCTGACATTCACCAGACACTTGAAGAGAAATGGCCTTGTGGGTACCTTTTTTTTTTTTGTGGGTACCAGGGGGGTCGACCTCAGGACCTCGCGCACCAACAGGCACCCGTGCCGCTGAGCGATATCACCGGCCCCTTTTTTGTATGTGGGTTCCGGGAGCCGAACTCGGGCCCTCGCACTTGCAAGGCAGGCGCTTACGCCACTGAGCCATCTCACCGGCCCATTGTGGGTACCTTTTATCAGCACCCGGCTGTTATGAAATCTAGAACTAGGAAAAGATAGTATAATAGTTAAAGACATACTTTCTTGTAAAGAATCCAATGAGGAATATTAATTCAAAGACATTTCATAAACTATGTCTAGGGAGGAGAAAAGGAGTAGAGGCATGAAGATGTTTTAAATGCAGAATGAAAGGTGATTATTCTCCCCTTATCTCCCATGTGAAATATTAACCAAAATCAAATCTTTTTAGAATGCCATGTATTACTTAGGGGGAAAATTATAATTAAAGTAATAGGAAACTTTGTTTCAAGGAATTTGTTATCAGCCCCAGAAGCTAAGCTGAATGAACAGGATCCTAAATTTGACAGCCTGTCTCATATACCTTTGAAAGACAAGAAGAGAGAGGAAGGGAGGGGAGGGGGCAGGAAGGGAGAAGAGGGAGAAACAGACACTGGAGTCCCTGGGGACCACAGCTCTCACCATACATGAACCTCATTTACCAAGGTGGATTATTCCCTGATCACTTATTGCAAGGACACTGCACAATTGGAAGAGACAAGGAAATGTCCAAAGAGGCTCTGAGAAGGAACAGGATACACTGGAGTCTTAGACGATGGCCCAGCCCCACCGCATATTACAGAAAACATAGGGCCAAGTGTCACCAGCTGTGGACTCAGATGTATACAATCTGGAGCTGATGCTGGGGAGGACTCAGTCTCACCACAGCCAGTTCAGGTTAGTTTGAACCAGCCACCTGCATGATCTCAGGATATCTGTCCCATCGCACGTAAGTTTCCCAGCATCCTTCCTAGGAATCTTCAAGTAGATGCAGTTTACAGGCCAACAGCCCTAGGCAGAGGTATCTGGGTCTCATGGATCAGACAAGCCTGTGCAGCTCTGCAAGCCTGAGACAACAGTCCTGTGGGATTGTGGAAGAACTCTCCTTCCTTTCTGTCCATATGCCTGATTGGCCAGTTCCACTCCAGTAACCCTGACTGGCCAGAACAAAACAACCCATCTACTACAGTTTATATCCGGAATGTCCCCCAAACTCTCATGAACTCAGAGGTGGGGCTTTTAGAAGGAGATTAGGTGATAGTGGTTATATACTCATTAGTGGATTAACAATGAGTTCAGACCTGAATGTTCAGAGTCATTTTCAGAAGATGCTGCAGCCATGATTAAAGAGTGCCTGGCTACAACGCAAGGGGTTGGGGGGAGATCTTGGTACCAAGCAATGTGGTGCTGGTTTTACAGGCAGGTAGAATGCAAGAGTTGTGGGATCAGGGAGGTTTCCACCCAGATTCCACCCAGGGAGGTCTCTACCCAGATTTCAGAAGAAAGCCTTGGAGGCCAAGCAGTATGACCTTGAGAGGGGAGCGCATGAAGCTGTAAGAATGAAACTAAAAGGGGAGTGTAAACCCCAGGAAATTGGAGATGCCAGAAATGTGGAAGGTCTGCTGAGGAAAGCCACAAGCACTCCTGCACAAGAGAGGCCACAAGGGCTGTGAATAGCAATGCCAATGGGGTGGGGTCACTCATGCCCTTTGGACTTACATCTTGCCACAGTGTGCCCTGGATACTAGACATGAAGCTACTGGATTTAATGTCTGTTCTGTTGGGTTTCAGTCTTGGTTTGGTTCAATTTCTTTCTGTCTCCCCATTTGTCCCTTTTCAAATGGGAAAGCTTACTCTGTGCCATTTTATATTAGAAGAGTTTTACTTTCTTTTTCTTTTTTTTTTTTTTTGTGGGTACCGGGGGTCGACCTCAGGACTTCGCGTGCCAGCAGGCGCCCATGCCGCTGAGCGATATCACTGGCCCTTTTTTCGTATGTGGGTACCAGGAGTCGAACTCAGGACCTTGTGCTTGCCAGGCAGGCGCTTATGCCGCTGAGCCATCTCACCAGCCCTCTTTTTCATTTTTACAGGGGCTCGCAGCTAAGATGCCTTGAGGCTCAGAGGAGACTTTGAACTTGGACTTTTCAGCAATTCTGGAATTGTTAAAAATTTGGTGACTGTTAGAGATGGACTAAATGTCTGTTGCATAATAACATGCACATGAGTCTTTTGGGGCTAGGGGTGGAATGTTAATGTTTAGATACAGAATGTCCCCTAAATTTATGCACTAGGGTTGGGGCTTTTGGAAGGTAACTGGATCATGGGGGAGCTATACTCATCAATGGATCAATCCTTTGAAGAGTTCTGAGCTGAATGTGTTGTTAGGAGGCAGAACCAGATCAGGACACACAAATCATTGTGGGCATGACCTGGAAGGGTGTATCTCCCTCCCTGACTCCTCCTTTCTCTCTCTGCTTCCTGGCTACCATGATGTGAGCAGTATTTCTCCTCTGGAGAAACAGTTTAACTACTCCACAGAACAGCATACAAGTCTATTTGATTAATAAAGGCCTCTTCTGTTGAGGTCACCTTTTGGTGAATACTTACATGGGACATGAATATCTTTTGTTCTTTGCCTATTCAGAGAATCTATTCATATATCTCCTACCCCTCTCATACCCATGTCTTTGTCATCAATTTTCAATTTTCAAATCAAGTTCCGATCCATGACTGTCCTGGCTGGAGCCCATGAACTGGTGGCATATAGTTGCACATTCTGCCATTTTTCCTTCCAAGCAAAATGCATACCTGCTTAAAATTCTACCCACTATGGACCATTTCCTTCACCACTGTCCTTCAGACATGAAACAGAAAGGGACTATACTACTACAGGCCATTTTCAGGGGGGTACCTGTGTAATATATGCACCCATCCGTAAACCAGACACTCTGCAACAAACGGACACAACAGTCATCTACAGAATACTCTACTGAACAGCTGCAGAAATCACATTTTTCTAAACAGGACATAGGACATTCTCCAAGACAGATTACATAATAGGCCACAAAATAAATCTTAGAAAAAGTTTATAATTCGGATTATACCAAGTATCTTTCCTGACTACAATACAATTATATTACAAATCAATAAAAAGAAAAGCTTAGCTAACTGCACGAATACATGGAAATTAAACAACTTGCATTTGAAGAACCAGTGGATTGAAAAACAAACCAAGAATGATATTTTAAAATTTCTTGAAACACATGGAAATGAAGACACAAAGTAACAAAACCTACAGAATACAGCAAAAACAGTACCAAAGGAAAGTTTATAGCATTCAAAGCCCACATCAAAAAAGTAGAAAGATCACAAGAAACAACTTACAGCAAAACTCAAGGAACTACAAAACCAAGAATAACCAAGCTCCAAATATCAGAAAAAAAAAGAAACAGTAAAGATAAGAGCAGAAATAAGTGAAATGGAAAAAAATGGAAGAAATTGGGGGAAACTATATAAAAAAAAAAATCAAGGAAACAAAGCTGATTCTTTAAAAAGATAAAATAGACTAAACCTCTCATAAACTAACAAAAAGAATATTCAAACAACTAAACTCGGAGATGAAAAAGGAAATACTACAATCGACAATACAGAAACTCAAACATCTACAAATTATATAAGGAAGAAGGAGTCAGTGGGGAAGGGCTATGGGGCTGAAGCTTCACCCTTCTCCCCTTTTCCCAGTCCCCTATCCCTGGGGCCATTTGCCATTTATTAAAAAAGAATACTAAATTTTTTTTTAATGTGGGTACTGGGGGTCAAACTCAGGACCTCGCACTTGCCACCAGGCGCTTGTGCCGCTGAGCGATATCACCAGCCCTTTTTTCCTTTTTATGTGGGTACCGGGAGTCGAACTCAGGACCTCATGCTTATGCCGCTGAGCTATCTTACTGGCCCCAGTAAAATAATTTTTAAAATAAAAATTCAAAGCATCATCACTGATTAGTGTACATGAACATATGTCAACAAATTTAGTTATCTAGGAAACATGGACAAATTCCGAGATACATACATATTACCAAGACTGAATCATAAAAAACAGCCAGTAACAAGATGACTGAATTTAAAAATCTATCACAGGATCAAATGGCTTTATTGCTGAATTCTACAAAATATTTAAATAACTAAATCAATTCTTCTTCAGTCAACAGAAACAAATTCTAAACACAGTCTATGAAGCCAGCATTACTCTGACACCAAAAACAAAAGAAAATCAACAAAAAACAAAACTTCAGGCCAATAACCTTGATGAACATAGATGCAAAAATCCTCAACAAATACTAACAAACAGAATCCAATAGCACATTAAAAAATTATCTACCACTATCAAGTTAAATGCACCTCAGAAATGCAAAGATAGTCCAACTTAAATCAGTAAACATGATACATGACATCAACAGAATCAAGGACAAAAAACACATGTCAATGGATGCAGAAAAGATCTGAGGAAATTCAACACCATTTCATGATAAAAATATTAAGCAAATTAGGCATACAAGAAAGGTATCTCAACATAATAAAGGTCATTATAAGCCAACAGTAACAATTATACTGAATGTGGAAAACCTAAGCTTTCTCTTCTGGAATGTTGGAATGGGCTAGGAATTTTTTGGATAAGACCACAAAAAACCCATAAAACACAAGCAAAAACAGTAAAAAAAAACTTTCACAACAAAGGAACAATCAAAAGTGTATACAGAAAACATATAAAATGGAAGAAAATATTTACAAATTATACAACTGACAAAGGTTCATATTCAAAACACAGGAACTCTTAACATCCCAAAAACAAAAAGAAAAAGAAAAAAAGAAAAAGAAAAGAAAAACCAATTTTACCCCATTAAAAGTACACAACAGATCTAAATAGAAATTGCCCAAAAGAAAGCACACAAGTGGTCAACAAGCACATGAAAAGAATGCTTAACATCACTAATAACAGGGGAAATGCAATAAAAAATCACAATGAGATATCACCTGACCCAAGAAAAATGCCTAATGTCAAGAAGGCTAAACATAAGTGCTGAAAAGGATGTGAAGAAAACGGAACCCTTGCACACTGTTGGTGGAAATGTACATTAGTATAGACATTGTGGTAAAAAGCAATGGACATTCCTCAAAGAGTTAAAAATGGAACCATCATACAAGCCAGCAATCCCTCTGGGTATATATTCAAAGAAAATGAAATTATTACATCAAAGGAGATATACAGACTCACGTATTCACTGCAGCACTATATGCAGCAGCCAAAAATAAATAACTAAAATCAAACTAAGTACCTATCAATATATGAGTAGATAAATCAAGTATGGGAGATAGGCACAATGGAACATTACTCAATCACAGAAAAGAATGAAGTCCTATAATTTATGTTAACGTGGAAAGAACTGGAGACCAATATATTAAGTAAAATAAACCAAGCACAAAGAAAAGTACTGCATGGTTTCACTTACATGTGGAATGCAAGAAAGTTGATTTCATAGAACTTGAGAGCACAACTGTGATGAGAGTTAGGACAGTAGGGTGGGGGCACAGATGGGTAAAAGGTACCAGTAGGTTCTATAGTACAATTAGATAGGCACAAACATTTCTGATGTGGTACTGCACAGCAGGGTAACATCACATAACAATAACGTACTGCTGTACATTTTAAAAAGCTACACAACAGGAATTTGAAAGTTTTCACCATAAGGATAAGAATTTGTGAGTTTTCACCATAAAGATAAATACTTTAAGAGATAAATATTTTTAAACTACTGTAACTTAAACACTATGCAAACACATGTGTATTGGTCAGCTTTTAGTTGCTATTCCAAATACCCCAGAAAAATACTTAAAGATGGAAAGAGTCCTATTGGGTCCTGGTTTCAATGGGTTCTATCCATGTCTGGGTGGTTCCATGGCAGAAACATGACGACAGAATGGTACGGTGAATGAAACATACATACCTCACAGCAGTCAGGAAGCAGACAGCCAAGGAAAAGGCCGGAGGAATAACATACCCTTCAAAGCATGGCCCCAGTGAGCTACTTCATCCAACCAGGCCCAACCTTCGACTATCCTATTCAGTCATGAATTCATGAAGGGTTATTCCATTGGTGAGTACAGCACCCTCACGATCCAATCACCTAAGAATCTCATAACCTGCTCGGATTAATAATGAAGACTGATTATTGAATCAGAGCTCCCTGAAAAACAACTACTTACCAAATAAACACAATAACAGGTCATACTTCTGCCTAATTGATGGCTAATATCCTCTACATTATGAAAAATGCATTAAGTCTCATCAGTTCCAGCCTGCTCAAAAGTCCAAGCGCAGTCTCTGGAACTAAAGGTAACCCTTAGGTGTGAGCCCTTGTTAAAAGAAAATAAAAGTTGCATACTCCCAAGATATGATGGCACAGAGTAGATGGTACCATTCCAAGAGAGGAACAGGGAAATAGAAAAGTATCTGACCAAAGCAAGACCAAAACCCATCAGGGCAAACATTAATTCCTGTAGATTCATGTCATCATCTTATTCTATGCATATGGTAGCAAGATGCAAGCTCCAAAGGGTTTGGTCAGCCCAGCTCCTAAGGCCTTCCAGTTGCATTTCACCTGGCCTATCTCCTGGGCTGGCACTGCTCACTGCCTGTTACTTTCCTCAACACATATTTCAACTTCCTGGCATCTCTAACTTCATGGAGTCTCCACAGCAGCTTCAGCTTCACTCACACACTTTCCTCCACCACTGTCTCACGGGCATGCTGTAATGATTTAGCTTAAGTGACTTCCTCTTAAGGTCACCTGAAGCCATATAAAAAAAAGGTCTGTGTTAGAGTATCAGCAAGATCAGAGGCAAATTTGCATTAAACCAAGATAACTCTAAAGTGTTATAACCTGCTCATATCAACATGCCAAGTTTACCTTTTTTGCATATATTTCTCTGATGTTCAATTTCTTTTTCCTTTCCCGGTTTAGTTAATGAACTCTAACAAAGCTCTTTAAATACAATGTAAACAAGCTGAGTAAAAAATACACAACTTATCACCAGATGGATTCATTTTGTTCTTGGAATCACATAAAGGACTCTGGAATTGCTATACCTGGAAGAGAAGGGCACTAGGAAACACAATGGTCAATTACGTTAACTGTGGTAGTGGTTGCATGGATGTGTGTATATCAAAAATATATATCTTGGGCCAGTGAGATGGCTCAGCGGCTTAAGCGCCTGCCCGGCAAGCGCGAGGGCCCGAGTTCGACTCCCGGATCCCACATACGAAAAAAGGGGCCGGTGATATCGCTCAGCGGTACGGGCGCCTGCTGGCGCACGAGGTCCTGAGGTCAACCCCCCGGTACCCCCCCCCCCCACACAATATCTTAATATGTGCAGATTATGTCAATTACACTTCAATAAATCTGTAAGAAAAAAGATGCACATAAACCTGAGGTTATAAAGGAAAGATACAAACTTAAATAGATAAAATAAAAGAAACTAAGAATCCATTAGCTAATCATCACTCCAGTAGCTTAGAAAAGGCCAAATTTTATAAAAGAAGAGTGAAGAGAGTCCTTAGCAAAACAGCAAATTTTAACTATATTGAAAACAAACATACCACAGAGAGCGGCAATGACAAACACCGGTTCTTTTAAAAGACTAATGAAACTGAGAATTCTGGTAAATTTGATAATGAAAAAGTATATATTAATTATACGTTACATAATTGTAACATGTATACATATACATACATATATATATATATCTATATACAGAGAGAGAGAGAGAGAGAGAGAGAAAGAGAAATGCTTCAATTTACATGGGGCACATTCTGGGAAAGGGACAGTTAGATGCTTCATTGTGTAAATATCACAGAGCGTACTTATACAAACCAGATGTCACAGTCTACTACACACTAGCCACTGTTTTATAAGAAATCTATCATTAAAAAGCCAGGTATAGCTAGGCATGTGGTGCATGCCTGTAATCCCAGCACTCGGGAGGCTGAGGCAGGAGGACTGCTGCGAGTTCGAGGCCAGCATGGACTACAAAGTGAGCTGAAGGCCAGCCTGAACTGCATAGCGAGACCCTGTCTCAAAAAGACAAAAAAAAAAAAAAGCCAGGTATGGTGGTGCATGCCTATGCCTGTAATCCCAGCACTCAGAGGCTGAGGCAGGAGAATGGCAGCAAGTTTGAGGTCAGCCTAAACTACATAGTGAGACCCTGCCTCAAAAAACAAAGAAATGAATAAACAAAAGAAAGAAATCCATCATTGATCAAAACATCATTACACAGCACATGACTGTATATTATAAATCAGCATACATATAGCAAAGAGATTAATAGACCGGCTGAATTAAAAACACAACACTTAAAAAGACCCTTGTCTTTTAGACACATAACTGACAGAGACTGCACTGCAGAGGAATAGGAAGATTCCTTTCTGAACTAAAGCTGCTGGGAAAATATGGTATCTATGTGTCAAAAAAAATGCTACTGTATCATTTCCCAATACCACAATAATTTTCAGAAGTAAAAAATACCTAAATGGGCCGGTGAGATGGCTCAGCGGCTTAAGCGCCTGCCCGGCAAGCGCGAGGGCCCGAGTTCAACTCCCGGAACCCACATATGAAAAAGGGGCCGGTGATATCGCTCAGAGGCACGGGCGCCTGCTGGCGCGTGAGGTCCTGAGGTCGACCCCCCGGTACCCACCAAAAAAAAAAAAAAAAAAAAAAAAAAGCAAACTATAAGACATTCGAAAGTTGTTTCAGGAATTTATTTTTAAATAAATTTAAATAAACAACAGTATTAAATAGGAAAGTATGCATAAATTTGGACCACATTAACATACAAATTCTATTCATCAAACAAAACCATTATAGGTTGTAAAGAGAAGTACCAGACTGGGAGAAACTTTGCCTCACATGTGACTAAATAAAAATAAGAAAGGAAAGGTCAGGGACTCAAGAAGAAAGGCAGTCAAGGGACTTGAAAAGGCACTTTATGAGATATCAAATGTTCAAGAGTTATCAAAAAGCTCAGTATCTTTGGAAGTCAGAGAAACACAAAATAAAAACGTACAGATAGCCAAAAAACCAGTACTGATGAAGACATAGAACAACTGAAATCTCATGAACTGAGGATGGAGGAAGAGTTGCTATTATTCATTTGGGGAAACAGCTTGGCTGATATTCCCCCATCATAGATATAGATGTACAGAAATTAGTGCACACATGTACCATAATAACATATAAGGATACAGCAGTATTGGTACAAAGAGGTGAAATCCAGCGGGTGGGCACAAGAGAAACTATATTCAGGAAAAAGACATAATAAAGTGGGGGCACTTTCTATGAGCCAGCCATATTCCAAGTATTATACATTCAGTTCGATTACTAGTATAAAACTCCACATCAATTTTATTCAGCTGTCACCTGCATGTGATATTTCATATCTATACATGTTTTAAAAAGGAAATATGCAGAATTTATAAAAAATAAAAATTTACAAAGGCACACAGAAATACAATTACATGCACCATGCGCAGATGAATGAAATTCATTACAAAAGTGACCATCTCCCTCCAAACTACCCTCCAAACCTTGATCTATGCATCAAAATTTCAACGTGCATAATTTGTAATGGAAGAGGGGCCGGTGAGATGGCTCAGCGGCATAAGCGCCTGCCTTGCAAGCGCGAGGGCCCGAGTTCGACTCCCGGATCCCACATACGAAAAAGGGGCCGGTGATATCGCTCAGAGGCACGGGCGCCTGCTGGTGCGCGAGGTCCTGAGGTCGACCCCCCGGTACCCACAAAAAAAAAAAAAAAATTAAAAAAATTTGTAATGGAAGAGACCAAAATCTAAAAATTCTCAAATTCTTTCTAAAGATGAAAAAATATGCATATATAAAATTACCCAAGAAACTTCTGAATTATGAGTAACAGGGGTAGCTATCATCACCTGACACTAACATATATTATGAAACTATATTAATGCAATTACAAATACCAAGGATAACAATACAAGAGAAACCCAGAGATAAATCCATATGGATGTAAGAATTGTCTGTATTGTTCAGAGCAACAGAAAAACCAATGTAAGTCAAACTATATTAAGAACAGCATTAAATGAATGGATTAAACAACACAATCAAAACAGCAGTTTGGGGCTAGGGCCATAGCTCAGTGGTAGTGTGTGCCTAGAAGGTCTAAGGCCCTAGGGTCAATCCTCAGTACCAAAAATAAAGGAAAAGAATACGTGCGGAGATAGAATTTAAGGAATTTGTTGCCAGATCGGGGAGAAGCTTGGCTGGTCGTGCTGGGGGCGGCAATGCTCTGGCTTTGAGACCCTGCTTCCTATAAAGCTCAGAGGAAAATGAGTGACCCCGAGCGGGAAGGAGGGCCTTGGGGATCATGTGAACTACAGCTCCTCTAACACAGTAACCACACGTGGAAGTCGGGATCCGAAGATCCTCCAGGTCACCCTACACGACCTGGGGAGACGTAGGGCTGCAGTGTGGCTCCGTCAGAGAGGGCTCCAGGTGGCGCGGGAAGTCGCTCTGCAGCGACGCACAGCGCAGCCCCGGTCCGCCGCGGGCCCAGCCCCACCCAGAAGCCAGAGGGGACTTGGGCTCAGCTGGTCCCTCTCGGGCAGGGCGGAGTCGCCCCTCAGGGACTGGACAGAACGCCCGGGGTCCCAGCTGCAACTCATCCTCCACTCTAGAGTGGAGCAGAGGAAACCCGGCAGCCCAGGGGGCACTGCGGCCTGCAGACTTCGGGGCCGGCAGCAGAGGCCCGGTCCCGCCACGGCCGCTTCCCAGGGTTCCGCACCGTCTCCCTCCCCCGTCTCTGGGCGCCAGACCACACACTCACCATTTTTGGCTTCCGGGGTTCCGGCGATCTCCCTGTGGATCTGCCACCGTTGCAGGTCACAAGGCGATAGGGAATAAGCAGAGTCACGTGGGCCAAAAAGCGGAAGAGAAGGACCTTAAGAATCCACCCTAAGATGGCGCCCTCCATATGCAAAGGCCCAAGAGAACGTGAAAGCCCGCCCCTTCCGCTCTGGTTGTGAGTCTGATTGGACAACTCTCGACAGCCCTCAGCCTCGGAATGACGGTAAATGACACCAACCCACGGTCGAGAAGCCCACAAGACCGTATTCTTGGCTGCAGCTAATTTTTTTTTTTTTCTTTCCTTTGCTGTGTGCTGGGTATTGAACCCAGAGACTGTAGTTGACGCTATTTTTAAATGAGAACTTCCTTCACACAGGGGCTCATAGCCTGCCACAGGGATATTTGCGTTTAACCTGTATATAAGCTCATATCAATTTACTAATCACGTGTATGTGTGTTATTCACAAATGAAAAGAACATAATGACAGTTAATTTTAAATTTCATCATCTGGTGTCTAGTCTTGTAAGGAGATAGCTTAAGATTTGAAATGGAAAACAATCCCCTAAAACAATCCCCTAAACTGTGATGCAAAAGTGTAATTTTTAGTGTTCCATTATTCACATTCAGAAGAAAATTAAAAGACAGGTGAAATTGATTGTAACAACCTAAGCAATATATCGAAGATATTACCACTGTAACATATGATCAATATAAAATTATTAATAAATATATATGGTAATACATCTTTAAAACTACCTGTTGAAAGCCTGGATCTCACTTCAGAGCAGCCACATTCCAACTTGGAGAGCTATGATTCCCCCGACCTCAGCAAGGTGAAGGCCCTGAACCCCTTCCTTTTGTGCCAGAGGTGGGGGAACACACATCAATATTCATACTCCGGCACAAGCAGGGGTAATCAGAATTTTGTATTTTATATTTTTATTTTGCTCTACAAAACACCCTGCAAACATATTCAATTTAGCCATCTACCTACTGGAAGAAGAAATTGTCGTAAACTGTATATGCAACAAAAGAAGACTACCATGTAGATATATGAAGAATTCTCCAAACTTAACAGAAAAAAAAAGGAGAACAACATGGGCAAAAACATTATTGAACACTGCACCAAAAAGTGCATAGAGATGATAATTAAACACATGAAAATATGTTAAACATCATTCGTTATTAAAGAGCTGGAAATTAAAACTACAATGAAACACGGGTGTTACCAGCATGACCAAGATAAAAGGGAGAACATCAGTAAATGAGGGTGATGAGCACAAAAACTAGATAACATAAATTCCTGGTTGGAATCTAAAATGCTACAAGTGCTCTGGAAAACGGTTGGCACTATTTAAAAGTTAAACATGCAACTACTATATGAGTCTGCCAGTGCACTTCTAGCCACTCATCAGAGGTATGGAAACGTAAGCTCACACAAAAACTTCTAATCAAATATTTACATTTGCTTTATTCCCCATAGGCCAAAACTGACCAAAAAATCTATATGTTAAAGAAATTGTGGTACATCAGTACAGTGGAATACTACTGAGCAATAAAAGGAAATTTATCATTTGTATACATAAAAATCTGTATGGATCTCCCCAGAATTATACTGAGTGAAAAAAGCCATTCCACAAAATTATACAGTTGCATGGTATATAATTACACATATATAACACTTTAAAATAGAAAAAAATATAGAACAGATTAGTGTTCTATATATATAGTGCCAGATGAATACAGAAAATTAGATGTAAGAGAAAAGTGGGGATAGCTGTAGAATTATAATATGTGTTCCTGTGTTGATGGAAATATTCTGAGTCATTATCCTGGTTGTGATATTGCTCTGTATTTCTTTAAGATTTCATCATTGTGTGAAATCTAGAAAAAAAAGAAATCTAGAAATGGACACACATGCTCTTCTATATTACAATTCACAACTGCATATGAATCTACAATCTAATCAAGATAAAAACTTAGTACAAAAATAAAAAATAAAGTTATGGATATCTAGACTTTGAATGCTTAATCCCTGATAAAATTTGAAAAATTTGTGCAGAAAACATTCAGACATATTGAGAATTGGCAGAAATCACCAGGAGAGATATATCAAATTGATTATGTATTATTTTAATATCTTTAAGTTATGATTTCCTAAGAATATGAAAAAGGGATGGATTCTTTCAAGCTTAAATTATTTTAGAATTAGGTAAAATGCATTCTATATACTAGGAATAAAAGAGTCTAATCAAAAGCCTGCATATATGTGTAATAATTAAAGAGGAATATAAGGGACTTACTATAAAGGGAAGAAGGTCAACACTTTAGGACTATTGCTATAATGTGGTATGTTTTATCAGTATTATTAACAAATATTTATCAGTATAACTGCAAAATATTCTGTATGCAATGTAGAGTCAACAAATTTTGCAGTATAAAAAATTCCTGCAAAGATTTACATACATATACACACATATGTATATTTGAGAAACTAAAACTACACATTAAAATATGTAAACTAAAATAATATATTAAGGAATATGTAAGTTTTGATAGTCCAAATATATATCTATACAATATTTAAGATAATTTTACTTGTCAGAAAATGTATAAGACTTGTAATTTCAAATTTAAATATACACTTCATTAATTAAAGTAACTTTATTATAACAAGCTAAAGTCTAATTGCCGTTAAGTAGGTAAACATAAAACATTTTATAATATACAAGTTGAATGTATTAGGCTTATAAATGTTTTTGGACTACTCAAATACATTTTGTTTCTGATTTACCTTTCCTTAATTGATTTAAGGTAAGAAAATGAAAAAGGAATTAATATGTTAAAACTGTAAATGCTGTCTAAATTATTCAAGAAGTTTAGTTGGAATAATTGTTGTAAATAAACATAAGTCATTTTAAAGTGTGATAGGGTAAGTTGCTTTTATTTTAAGCCATTAAGTTTGTGATGATTTATTTCAGCAGCAAAGGAGACCAGGATTTCTTACAATGTACATATACAATGTAACCAAATTGGCATCATGGAAAAGTAGCCAGTAGTAAGTGGTAGCTGTCAAACCTATGAAGTCTTTTGAGGAACGTAATTAAAGGGTTACTGACTGCTCCATGTCAGCAACAGCTTGATCAGGGAGCTTGCACCATCTGACTGGAGTAATAACACACTGCGATTCTTTACTTGATTGCAGCTTCCTTGGAGTTCGATCTAGGTAGTGGGGCTTGAGGAATCATTTCCTTCCATCTAGACAGAGGATTTCTTTTGTTTTGAAGTACATCACATAGGTTATGCTGTAACAAATCTTTTCTCTTAAGGTCAATTGAAATGTATATTTCATTTGTAATTAACAAATATGATTGGCACAAGGAGAGGTTTGCTACTCTTAGAAATATCCTAATAACTTTTGTTGTTAATTTTGGGGATTGGCTAATTTCTTTCCTGCTCCCGCCTTCTACTACATTGGGAACTTGTCATTTTGCTGGCTGGTGTTTCTATCACCTTTCGCTGGATGAATACTGTGACATGTTAAGGTCCTCGTTTCTCTTTTTCTAGCTTTAAGGGGCTGATGTTTGCTGAGATTCCCATGAGTGTCTTTGAGTCTGTCAAAGTAAGAAGTGTGGTAAATTTGAGGTCTCATTCTGCCTTAGTTTATTTTCCCTCAAAGAGACATGAAGTGGAAGTATGTGAAAGGAGTATATTTGAAGTAATCCCAAAAAACAAGTATGAGGACGTGGGGTAAGTGAGACAGGAAAGGAGGAAAAGCCAATAAAGGGTGTGGTGCTAAAGTAGTGACCACTAAGAACAAGCTGGAGTCTCTCTCTGCTTGGACACTTTCTAAGGCGCTGAATGTTATGCTTCTTAATGACCCATGTAGACATGATATGGAGATACTGTATGTCATATGACAGTTGGCCATCAGCTACTTGACCTTCCCTGTGAATGAATAAAGTGAGTTCTCTTATATCTGGCCTATGACTGAAACACTGAGTATTAAAATTTAAATTGGATTGGGACTTGGTCACTGTGTAAGGGACTGTTCTCTATATTGATAACTGAGCTGAGGAGTGTTGCCAATGTCACCCAGTGATCTATGCACTTCTTTCTTTGCACTTTTCAGTGAAATCAAGTCCCACTTTAAGCTTCTTTTCCTCTAATTTCAAGGCAAAATCTCAAGTAGAACTTAAAATAGAAGGGTTGGTAGAACAAACCACAATTCCTGTTGCTTCAGTTCTGACAATTTTCCACATTCTGGTTTGTGCTGATTATGTCATTTTGGGGTCATTTAACAAGCTTCTCTGTCCCAGTATTTCCTATAAGTTATTGGCTCTAGAGGCTTGATCAGATTAGATTTAATTTTTGGAAAGATGACTTCAGAGGTAGTTTTTTCTTCTTTCCCCAAGTGGCACATACTGTCTGGCTATGTCTCTATTTGTGATATTTAGAGCCTGCGATGATCACTGCTTAGACCCATTGATTTATTGGTGGTTGCAATTGGTAATTTTTTTTTTAAACCTACTGAAGCTGGACATGGTGGTGCACGCCTGTAATCCCAGCACATGGGGGACTGAGGCAGGAGGATCGCCATGAGTTGGAGACCAGCCTGGGCTACATAGTGAGTTCAAGGCTCAGCCTGGACTACACAGTAACACCTTGTCTCAAAAAACAAACAAACAAAAAACAAACCAAAAACAACAACAACAACAACAAAAACTACTGAAGAATGGGAGAGGGGGTTAGTTGAGCTGTGGGACATGCTGACTTACTGAAGTTGACTATGGTCAGTATCATTAGAGAGTCACTGGTTTCATATGAAAGAAAAAGGCACCAATGTGGAGATTTCTAGCATCTAGATCAGGAAAAATCATGGGTTGGGATATGAAGGCCCGAGGCACTAGGCTCATGTAAATCTACCTCTAGGCTCTCAGAAGTGTGGCCCTGATGCTTTGCAGAAGCCAGGCCCTGAGTTGCCTTTCTACCTTCTGGAATATAACAAATGCCTTCCATCTTCTTCTCCTTCCACCTACTTGAGACGTGGAGGAATTCCCAGAAGGAAAGTGAGGGGGAATGGGCCATGTGGTGTGCTGCCTGTGTTCTTGGCTTCACTGCAAAAATGAACAACTGTAAAGCAAGTGGGCGCCTGCCCTGGAGCCTGGCCCTGGTGTCTCCTCCACTCACCCTTCACCCCACATCTCATCACATGTATCACCTGGCCTCAGTCACTCAGTCTTACCTTTCATTTCCTTGGCTGGCCACATTCTCTATTTCGTCCTCTACATACACCTTGATCTCTCCTTTCTCCTCCTTCCTCTCTTCGGTGACATTCTCTGCTTGGTCTTCTCCCTCCACCAATTCAATTCTCCACCTGTACTCATCTCAAGCAGTTACACAGGCCTCACCTCGTGTCAGGTACTGTGCTAGCTGTTTGCATAGGTACACAGATGACCCAGAAGGTTCTCTGTCCTCCTAAATCTTACAGTCCCCTGGAAGGGAGAGGCATGCATACAGCAACCTGAAATAGAGAGTGGCGATGTACACACCAAATGTGGTCAGAACGAAGTATCAGAACACAAAGTACTGCAACTGAGGGTCTCAGGGAAAGTTTCATAGAAGAGGAAGCATTTGAGCTGAGAGATGAATGGGAGGCTAAGAGGCAAAGAAAGGGGAAGAGTCTAAGGTCATTCCAGAACTGTGATCCTACATGGGCGTTTTAGCCACAAGTCACCTTCTTTATTCCTTACTCACAGATTGGCTCACGCAGGCCCAGCAGTGTCCACTAGGTGACACTGCTGCACCGTCTCCCTGCTTGTGTCTTTCAGGCTGGCCGGGCCTGGTGGCGCCTCAGCGTGGATCTTGCTCCTTCCAAGGAAGCCGCTCTGTAGTCTGAGCTGCTCAGGTGCCCACCTGCCACTCCTTTCCTGCACCTACCACAGAGGTATCAACTCCCTGTCTTACAAATGTAAGAAGTAATATGTATTTTCAAAAGCAGAGAAAAGCAAAAAAGGGGGGAAAAGTAAGTCATAATTTCATCCATAGAGATTTGTATTGGTATATATCATTGTAATAGCCTTTCAACATACAGATTTTACTTGTGTGTATACATATTATTTATTCATTTATTTATTTTTTGTGGGTACCGGGGGTCGAACTCAGGACCTCGTGCGCCAGCAGGTGCCCGTGCCGCTGAGCGAAATCACCGGTCCTTTCTTCGTATGTGGGTTCCGGGAGTCGAACTCGGGCCCTCGCGCTTGCCAGGCAGGCACTTACGCCGTGGAGCTATCTCACCGGCCAGCCCTACGTATTTTTTAAACAAAACAAAAATGATATTATCTCTGTAAGTCCTTACAATTTGCTTTTTCACCCAGCAACAAAATACGATAAACATTTCTCCTTGTCAGCAAGAATATATTTATTCCACCATACTCCAGCTTCACTGTATTCCAAATACATGGATTATACTACATTTCCTAGAACCATTCCTGTTTTGTTAGAGATTTAGGCAGTTCCCTGGGGTTTTTCCTCCTTGTTCTAAACAGTAGTATAGTAAATATAACCAACTCGCTGCCCAGGGATTATTCCCTTAGCCTTCTCAACCTGGAAAACACCCACTGTTGACAGGCTGCTGGGACCCTAAGGCAGTGTTTCTTGGCCTTGGCCACCTTATACAACCACCCCTGTAGCTTTCTGATCTTTTTCCTCCTTTCTTTTTGTGTCTAAATGTGTCAATTTTTATTCATTTAGTGTATTAAAATTTTTATAGTCATTATTGTTTTTGATGCTCCATTTTTCCCAAACTCGTTGATAGAAGCCCCTCCCCACCACCTCTGGTCCTTTGAACAGGACCCCACTGTCTTGGAATGTCTTCTTACTTTCTGGTTCAACAAGATATCCAAGACTGATGTCCCTTTCTGCAGAGGACGGTAGGTAGAAATCTGCTTGCCAGGATGACCCTAGTTCCTGGATTATTACTGTTCACTTTTTAATCAATTAAGTTTATTGGTACATTATATATACCTGTACCTGATATAACTTCATTCTTTTTTTCCTCATTCCCCTACCTCCCTTCAACCCCTCTTCCCTTCCTTATTTACAAAACCTTCGTTTCCATTTTTTCTTTCTTTTCCCCTCTTCCCCCCCCATTTGAACATTTTCTTCCTATTTCACAATATCTATTATACATTGTGGTCCTTATTTACACTTTTTTTTACATGAGAGAAACCACGTGGTATTTACACGTGTGTCCAATTTATTTCACTTAAGAGTATGGTCTCAAGGTGCATCCATTTACCTAGAAATGTCTCAAGCTTATCCTTCTTTATGGTAGAGGAGTATTCCATTGTATATAAAAAAAAAAAAAACACATCATTTTTAGCCATTCATCCGTTGATGGGCATTTGTGCTGTTTCTAAGATTTAGCTATTAGAAACCGTGCCACTATAAACATGGGTGTACGTGTATTGCTGTGGTATGATGCTTTTAATTCTTTTGTGAAGATATCAAGAAGGGGAAAATCTGGATTAAATGGAACCTCTAGTTTTAGTTTTTTGAGGACTCTCCACACTGATTTCCACAGTAGTTTTACCAGTCTACACTCCCACCAACAGTGGAGAAGAGTTCCTTTTTCTCCACAGCCCCTTCAGCATTTGTTACTGGTTGATTTCTTGTTAATAGCCATTCTTTCTGGGGTGAGATGGAATCTCAGTGTTGTGTTTTTTTTTTTTTTTTTTGTGGGTACTGGGGGTCGACCTCAGGGCCTTGCGCGCCAGCAGCCGCCTGTGCCGCTGAGTGATATCACCAGCCCCTTTTTTCGTATGTGGGTTCCGGGAGTCGAACTCGGGCCCTCGCGCTTGCCAGGCAGGCACTTACGCCACTGAGCCATCTCACCGGCCCCTCAGTGTTGTTTTAATCTGCATGTTTTGAAAGACCAGTGATGTCGAACATTTTTTCATATATTTATTTGCCATTTCTCCTTCTTCATCTGAGAAATGTCTGTTCATTTCAGGGGCCCATTTTTGGATTGGGTCTTTAAATTTGGGGGGGTCTGATTTTTTTGAGTTCTTTATATATTCTATTTAGTAGTCCTTTGAGGAACAGCTGGCAAACATTTTTTCCCGCACTGTGGGTCGTCTCTTCACTCTGTGGTGGTTTCTCCTGCTGTGCAAAAGCTTTTTTTTTTTTTTTGTGGGTACCGGGGGGTCGACCTCAGGACCTCGCACGCCAGCAGGCGCCCGTGCTGCTGAGTGATATCACCGGCCCCTTTTTCGTATGTGGGCTCCGGGAGTTGAACTCGGGCCCTCGCGCTTGCCAGGCAGGTGCTTAAGCCGCTGAGCCATCTCACCGGCCCTGAGCCATCTCACCGGCCCGCAAAAGCTTTTTAGTAAGACGAGATCCCATTGTTGATTCTGTGTGGTAGTTCCTGTTTGACTGGGGTTTTGTTCAGAAAGTCTTTGCCTGCACCAATGTCTTCAAGAGTTTTATCTATTTTATCTTCCAGAACATTTAGTATCTCTGTTTTAATATTTAGATCTTTGATCCATTCTGATTTTAGTTTATTGAATAGTGAAAGACATGGGTCTAGTTTTAATCTTCGGCGTGTGGAAAGCCATTTTTTCCAGCATCATTTATCAAAGAGGCTGTCTTTCTTCCAGTGAAGGTGTTTGGCTCCTTTGTCAAAGATAAGGTGGCTAGGAATGTCTAGAGTTCTTTCTGCATCTTCTAATCTGTTCCATTGATCCTTGGGTCTGTTTTTTTGCCAGTACCATGCTCTTTATCATGGTAGCTTTGTAATATAATTTTAAGTCAGGGATTGTGATGTCCCCTGCCTTGCCTTTGTTGCCCAGAATTGCCTTTACTGTTCTAAGTTTCTTCTGGTTCCAAATGAAATTTAGGATTGCTTTCTCTAATTTTGTGAGATATGCTATTGGAATTTTGATCAGGATTGCATTAAATCTCTATAACAATTTTGGAATTATGGCCAGTTTCACTCTATTGGTTCTTCCTACCCTAAAATAAGGGATATATTTCCATTTTCTGGCATCTTGATTATTATATGCATTGGCATAGGTTTATTTTAATCATAGCTAATTGAGTTCTATATGCCTCACTTACATGTTTGTCAAATTCTTTTTCCATGCTTGGGAAGTTTTCTGCCATTAATTCTGTGAACAGGTTTTTTAATGTCTTTTGCACTATCTCTTGCTTTTTTATGCTGATCAATCTTATGTTATTCTTCTTTGGACGGTGTGGCAACTGCTGGATTGATTTCTCGAGGTCCCCTGTGTTTTTTTTTTTTTTAATGTGGGTGCCGGGAGTCGACCTCAGGACCTTGCACTTGCCAGCAGGCGCTTGTGTTGCTGAGCAATATCACCGGCCCTTTTTTTCCTTTATGTGGGTACCGGAAGTCAAACTCAGGACTATGTGCTTGCCAGGCAGGCGCTGATGCTGCTGAGCCATATCACTGGCCCGGTCCCTTGTATTTTTAAGAAATCTTTCTTTTCATGAAGCTAACTGCAATCCTTTCATTTATATCTGAGATTCTGTCCTCACATTGGCTCATTCTGCTGTGTATACTTTCAATGGAATTTTTAATCTGGATATCTGTCTGAATCTTTTTCATGGATTTCAATTCTTTCCTGTGTTGGACATTCATGGTTTCCATCATTTTCCTAAGCTCATTTTTTTTTTTTATCTGTGTTTGCTCTAAAGTCACTAACCATGTCTTTCATTGTGGTCACCATCTCTGTAGTTATCTGAGAAATTATTTCTGATTTGACTTTCTCTATAGCCTCATTCATCTGCTTTGTTATTTCTGCTGTTACCACTTCAGAGAGGCCAGGTGGGTGGCTTTTAAACTGTTCCCCCTGGGTTTGCCTTTGGTGAGCTGGAAATCTGGGGTTGCATCTTGTTTAAGTGTCT
Organism: Erethizon dorsatum; assembly: GCA_028451465.1. Taxonomy (NCBI): domain Eukaryota; kingdom Metazoa; phylum Chordata; class Mammalia; order Rodentia; family Erethizontidae; genus Erethizon; species Erethizon dorsatum. Next base: position 61,506,084 of record CM051828.1, read on the forward strand.
TCTCATTTTATGTATTTTTTTGTTGTTTAATTCCTGGGTTGATGCTTGTAAATTGCTTATGGTGAGTAGCTTTATTGCTAGTATTTAGAACCATTGGAAATTACTACTTCTTAGAGGTGTCTTCCAGGTGTAGCTGGCTTTTGGGTTTTGAGTCCATTGCAAGATCCTACCTCTTCAATCTATTGGAGATGAGAAGTTGCTGCCTAATTGGCCCAGCCCCTGGTTCTTTGGCACTGGCCTATAGTATTTTTTATGACCCTTAGGCACTCTCAGACTTGGTATACCAGGAAGAACAACTGGTTAGAACAATTATGTCACTTTGGCAACCAAAGTAGCATCAAAAACTGCCTAGAAAATGACAAAATGAGGTAACTATTAATTTCTCACCTTTAACCATATGAACTAGATTTGTAGTTATATAACAAAATCTAAAGCAAACCAGAAAATTGTGTGCAGTAAATAAGCCCTCAACATGGCAATTTTACTCTTAGGGGAGAAAATTTAATAGGGTTTAGGGGGAAAATGGAGAAATAGAAGATGAAAAAATTAGAAGGAAGGCTGGAGGACAAAGGAAGATCACACAAACTTTGGGAAACTAGTGAAGAGGACAGGAGTGAAAGAGAGAAAGAAGAAATAAAAACAAGAATGGAACAGAACAACAGCTAAAAAACTAGAAATCATGTTCACACTCATATAAAAAGAACAATCAATGAAGAAAAAACTAAACAAAACAAACCAAAAAGCAAGAAAAGAGAGAAAGAAAAAAATAAGAAAATAAGAAAAAAATGTCCACTTCAAGTTGTGTCTCTGTTGTCACTGGTAGAAAATGTGGGCAGACAGAGCCCAGATACGAGTTGATTAATCCCAGCAAGCCAGCTGTAGCTTTCTGGTGGGGTAGTGGATAATCCTGGTGAGCCTGCACCTTTAGTTCCACAGAAGTTCAGGCTGGTTTCTGGCTGTGAGGCTGGGACCAGACCCTTTCAGCATGCAGCAGTCTGTGAGCCTCCTGCCAGCTTGAACTCTGCTCCCTGACCCCAACCGCGGGAGCCACTGTATGGAGCCAGCAGTTGCTCTGAGTTCTGAGCTCAGTTGGCCCCTCTCCAAGATGGCTCCCTGCCAATCCCCCTCTCCTGTGGGACATCTGAACCTGAATAACTCACCAGCCACTGCAGTCTGCTGCATCCACTGCTCCATTCCACTGGTGCTTTTCTCTGTAAAGGCCCCTGGGGTTGCCAGCAGTCATTGTGCATCTGCAGGTTTGAGCTGCCCCTCTCACACAGTGAGTCCAGGGTCAGGGAGAAAGCGCCGCCTGCCACCTCCTTCTTCTTCATTGAAGTCTCTCTCTTTGCTGTCCCCATGGGCTTCAGTTCTTGCTTCAGATCTTTCCTGGGTCCTGGGGACCCATCTCCCTCCTTCTTCTGTTCCTCACATTGCTATATTCCAGTGTCTGGACACCAAATCTTGGATAGGTGTTTCTCTGCTGCTCACTGCTCTGCCATCTTCCCAGCTGGATTATCACTGTTTATGGGCCATTTCAACAGAGAGAACTGGGAATGTGTTTTCAAAAGTATGAGCCCGTACTGATAGTTCTAAATCAAAATAAAAGAATGAATTTATTTGACCCTATATTCTCAGTGCAGCTAGAGCATGGTGGAATAAATAAATGCATACTTACAAGGAAAAATGATTATGACATTTTGTTGCTGAGTGAACTTTTTCTTGGGCTACATTCCTAGCCCCTTCTCTTTTTTATTTTGAGACAGAGTCTTGCTGTCTCTAAGTGGCCCAGGCTGAGTTGGAACCTGTGACCCTCCTGCCTCAACCTCCCAGAGTGCTGGGATTACAGGTGTACACCACAATGCCCAGCTAAACTTTGGTTTCTTATTAGATTAACATAACTACTTCTTTGCTCTACCCTTCAATACACTTAAAATACTTTCAAAATTATAATATAACATTATTTCTAATAACTAATCTACTGTTTGAAGTTTCATGTCTTTGCCTTTATTTTTTGCCTTGTTGGGATATAAAGTTATGAAATAATGCTTTTTCTGTATACTTATATTATTAGACTGACTGGTCAGTAGGCTTTTTTATTGTTGTTTCAGTTTGTTTACAGCTTATTTTTTTCCTTTTTTTGATACCGGCAATCAAACTCAGGACCTCACGCTTGCCAGGCAGGTGCTACAACACTGAGATAAATCCCTGGCCCATTTTTTTCCTTTTTGACTTAAACCCGTTTTAAATATGTAAACATCAATGTAATTCGAAAGTTAAAACTATATAAAAAGATATATTCACTCTTATCCGTCATCAACTTGTTCCCCACACCCAGAAGGAATAATTTCCATTAGCTAGTGCTCTATCTTTCCAGTGCTTTTGTTTGTGTGTGTGGAGGGATTACTTTGGGGGGAACTGCAAAAATAAGCAAATATATGTATCACTCTTCTTTTTCTGTTTACATGAAAGGTATTGTGTTCAGTTGTTCCTTACCTGTATGCCCTAATAATCACTTTCTATCAGCACAGAGATAGTCTGCATGCTTTAGCTGGCTGTCTAGTTCTCTCTTCGGTGGAGGGGGTACGGCTCATTCAGCTAGTCCCCTCTGAAAGGCAGTCTTGCTATTGCAAATAACTTCCCAAGAAAAATCCTTGTGCACCTGTTAAGTGGTACTGGTGGTACTGGTTCAGGGTAGACTCCTAGATAAGGGATTTCTTTTTAAAAAAGTAAAACTACCACCAATTTACTAAATACTATAAAATTCTCCTTCCTAGGAGTTGTGACTATTCTGTATTCCAACTGAGTGGTTAAACTTTTCAATTTTGCCAGTTGAATAGGTGATATTTCTTTCTTGGTTCAGGTGGGCCCTGGCTATACAGGTTTAAAAACATTCCTTGTGGTGATTTTGATTCACAACCTGGGTTGAGACTGTCTGTGCCAAATCCGCCAAATTTTCTTTTCTCTTCCCACAAGTCATCTGACAAAACCGGCAACACTGGATGTCATTAATAATTGTTTTCTTTTTGCTAATTTGCAATCAGCCTTTTCTCCTAGCTCTTTTTCAGTCCAGTGTACTTGCTGACTCCTAGCCTAGACATCTCTTGCTGCTCCCTACTAAAGCTTTCCCCTCCAGTCCCTCTCAGGCCAAGGCTGAGGTTCCTTTCCCCCAGACCTCTGTGGTCACAAAGTTGTGACACTGTGGACTGCAGGTGTCTGACTTCCAGAAGCAGCTGCTGGCATGTGCCAGAGTTGAAGCTGAGCAGTGATGGAGTTTTTCTGTGTAAGGATCCATGGCCAGGCTGGGTTGAGCTAGACCCCTGCTGTCTGGTGAAGAGGTTTCCTTCTCCACATGCTTCCACCATGATATACTGCCTTGCCTGAGGCACAAAAGCAATGGGACCAAGCAGCAATGGACTGAAAACTCTGAAACTATGAGCCAAAATAATTCTTACCTCCATTCAATTGATCATCTCATGTGTTTTGTCACAGTAATGGAAAGCTGACTAACACAAAAGCATATGGGAAGGCTTCACAAACAGCTAGAACTTGGGAGAGACCCCAAAGGAAGAATAGTAATATTTATTTGCTTTTTATAAAGATAATGCATAAGGGGCCAGAAGTATAGTTCAGTGGTAGAGTGCATATTTATGTATGAGGCCCTGGGGTTGGTCCTCAGTACCAAAAATGACAACAACAATAACAAAACAGGTAAGCTATACATCATAAATGTATAGTTTGATAAAGTTTTATATATGTATGTCCCCTAAAACTACTACCCAGATGAAGATAGAAATTTCAGTATCTCAACAGGCTACGCATGTCCCCTCCCAGGCAGCAGTTACTTCAGGGTAACCACTGTTATGGATTCCATCATAAGTTACTTTTGTTTGTGTTTGGCACTAAGAGTTGAACCCCGAGGTGCTCTACCACTGAGCTACAGCCCCAGTTCTTTTTACTTTTTATTTTGAGACAGGATCGCACTAAGTTGCCCAGGCTGAGCTTGAACTTGCAATTCTCCTGCCTCCAGCTCCTGTGTAGCTGGGATCATGGATACATCTCACCATACCTGGCTTTTGTTTGGTCTTAAACATCAATCAAAAGGAAGCCTAAAGTATACACTTTTGTGACTGCTTCCTTCATTCCGTATTTTGTCTGTGAAATTCATCCATTTTGTTGCATGTAGGAGTAGTCCTGTACCTTTTACTCCTTTATGATACTCCATAGTCCGAATACACCACACTTTGCTCAGTTTGTTATTCATGATGTCGGGGTTGTTTCTGGCTTGGGGCTGTTATGGATAAAGCTTGTAGGAACATTCTGGTATGTGATTTTTGGTAGGTGTAAATGCTCATTTCAGTTTGGTATTTACCTAAAATATAGAATTGCTGGGTCATGGGTTTTCTTTATATGTAGCCATAGAAGTTACTGCCAATTTCCCAAAGTGGTGGTTTAAGATGCACTCTTACAGAGTGTGTGTGAGTGTACTAGTAGCTTCATACTCTTGCCTAAACATAGTAGTGCCAGTCCTTTCAGTTACAGCACATCTGAGGGACAGAGGGCTTGTAATTTGTATTTTCTTAATAGGTAATAACGTTGAACATCTTTTCATCTGCTTACTAGCCATCTGGATAGCCTCTTTTGTGAAGTACTTGTTCAAATCTTTTAAATGCTTTTGTCATCTTTCATTATTAACTTGCGGGGTTACCTTATATATCACAGGTAAGAGCTGCTTTCACAGATACATATCCCAATAATGTCCCAGTCTGTGTCATGTCTTTTCAGGATTTTGCTAATGAATAGGTATTTTAATTTTAATTAAATGTAATATAGCAATTATTTTTGTTTATTTATTTATTTATTTACTTATTTTTTATGTGGGTGCTGGGAGCCAAACTCAGGACCTCGCGCTTGCCAGCAGGTGCTTGTGCCACTGAGTGATATCACCGGCCCTTTTTTTCCTATATGTGGTTACCGGGAGTCAAACTCAGGATCTCGCACTTGCCAGGTAGGCGCTTATGCCGCTAAGCTACCTCACCGGCCCAATTTTTATGTATTAGTTTTATGGGTAGTCTTATTTTTGACTTTTTTTTTTCTTTTTGGTGCTGGAGATTGGATCCAGAGCCTCTTGGATGCTAAGCACCTGCTCTACCCCTCAGCTAACCCTCCAGCCAGGGTTAGTAATTTTTTTTTCATAAATGCTTTGTCAGAAATCTTTCTTTTTCCCCTGGCCATAAAGATAGTCTCCTTTTAAAAATATTGTAGAGTTTTTCTCATATGGAGTATGGATAGATTTTTCATATGGAATTCATATGGAGTAAGGTAGAGAATCAGGGTTTTGTTTTTTTTTTCCTATGAATATACAGTTGACCTAGCGCCATTTATTGATAGCCCACCCCTTCCCTGCTGAACTGTGGTGGCTCCCATATCACCTATCAGGTGTGACCATATACAGTATGTATGGGTGTTTATGGACTTCTTTCTATTGGTCTTAATTTACCCTTGCTCCTAAACTTTAGTATTTTAGTTGCTAGGTTTTAAATAAGTTTTGATATCTGAGAGTTAAAATCTCCTTGTTTTTCTTCAAGTTTGATTTGGCTATTCTAGGTTCTTTGATTTTCCAAATGCACTGTAGAATCATCTTTTCAATCTCAAAAGAAGTGCTGAAACTTTGATTGGGATTCCATTTAGTCTACATATCAAATTAGGGAGGTTTGACTTCTAAAAAGACTGTTTTCTAATCTATTAATATGACATCTCTGCATTTATTTTATTTTATTTTATTTTTATTTTTTTATTTTTTTTATTTTAAAGAGAAGAAAAAACAAAACAAATCAAAAGAAGAACAAATTTTCAAAACAACATAATAGGAGGGTAACAATGGTTAATACATTACGTATTACTATCTTTAAGTTAGTTATTCAGGACACCAGACATTAGCATTCAATTGTCCAAACATTATTGGCACAAACCTTACTCTTCAATGAACTAAGTAAAATTGGTAGTGTATCTATCTTAACCATCTTATATATATATACAATTTTTTTCCCTTTCCCTTCTTTCTTTTCCCTATTCCAGTCTCTCTTTCCTTTTGACCAGTTTCTTTTTGATTCACCATGTCTATTGTACATTTTGGATCTTATTTATTCTTTCAGTTTCTCATACTAGAGAGACAATACGATGCTTACACATGTGCTTCTGGTTTATTTCACTTATGAGTATTTTCTCGAGTTGCATCCATTTACCTATAAAAGTCTCCAGTTTATCCTTCTTTATGGCTGAATAGTACTCCATTGTATAAAAATACCACATCTTTCTTATCCATTCCTCAGTTGATGGGCATTTGGGTTGTTTCCAAGATCTGGCTATTACAAATTGTGCTGCTATAAACATGGGTGCACATATATCGCTGTGGTACGATGTTTTTAATTCTTCTGGGAAGATGCCCAGAAGGGGAATAGCTGGGTCAAATGGGACCTCCAACCCTAGTTTTTTGAGGAATCTCCACACTGATTTCCCCAGTGGCTGTACCAGTCGACACTCCCACCAACAGTGAAGAAGGGTTCCTTTTTCCCCACAGCCCCTCCAGCATTTGTTATTAGTTGATTTCTTTATAGTAGCCATTCTTTCTGGGGTGAGATGGTATCTCAGTGTTGTTTTAATTTGCATCTCTCGAATGACTAGTGATGTTGCACATTTTTTTGTATATTTATTTGCCATTAGTATTTCTTCATCTCAGAAATGTGTATTCATCTCAGATGCCCATTTTTGGATTGGGTCTTTAAATTTGGGAGGTCTGATTTTTTTGAGTTCTTTATATGTTCTCGATAGTAATCCTTTGTCTGAGAAATAGCTGACAAACATTTTTTCCCACATTGTGGGCTGTATCTTCACTCTGTTGGTGGTTTCTCTTGCTGTGCAAAAGCTTTTTAATAAGATGAGATCCCAGTTATTGATTCTTTGGGATAGTTCCTGTGCGGTTGAGTTTTTATTCATAAAGTCTTTGCCTACACCAATGTCTCCAAGGGTTTTACCTATCCTACCTTCCAGCAGGTTTAATGTTTCTGTTTTAATATTTAGGTCTCTGATCCATTTTAAATTTAGTTTAGTGCATGGTGAAAGATATGGGTCTAGTTTTAATCTTCGGCATGTGGAGAGCCAGTTTTTCCAGCACCATTTATTAAAGAGGCTATCTTTCTTCCAGCGAATGTGTTTGGCACCTTTGTCAAAGATAAGGCAGGCTTAGTATGTCTGGGGTTGTTTCAGCATCTTCTAATCTGTTCCATTGATCTTCAGGTCTGTTTTTTTGCCAGTACCACACTGTTTTTATCACAGTAGCTTTATAGTATAATTTCAAGTCAGGGATTGTGATGCCCCCTGCCCTGCGTTTGTTGCCCAGAATTGCCTTTGCTATTCTAGGTCTCTTCTGATTCCAAATGAATTTTAGGATTGTTTTCTCTAATTCTGTGAGATATGCTGTTGGAATTTTGATTGGAATTGCATTAAATCTGTATAACAATTTTGGAAGTATGGCCATTTTCACTATATTGGTTCTTCCTATCCAGGAGCAAGGGATATCTTTCCATTTTCTGATATCCTCTTCAATCTCCTTTTTTAGAGTACTGTAGTTTTCAGTATAGAGGTCTTTTACATCCTTTGTGAGGTTGATTCCTAGGTATTTCATTTTTTTGGATGTTATTGTGAAAGGTATTGTTTCCCTAATTTCTCTTTCAGTAAGTTTGTTATTTGTGTACAGGAAGGCTATTGACTTTTGAGTATTGACTTTGTATCCAGCTACACTACTGAATTTGCTTATTAAATCTAGCAGTTTTTTAGTGGAGTTTTTGGGGTCTTCTGTGTAGAGTATCATGTCATCTGCAAATAATGATAATTTAACTTCTTCCTTTCCAATCATTATTCCTTTTATTTCTTTCTCTTGTCTAATCGCTGTGGCTAAAGTTTCCAGAACTATGTTGAATAAGAGTGGGGACAGTGGACATCCTTGTCTTGTTCCTGATTTTAGAGGGAAGGCTTTCAGTTTTTGGCCATTTAGTATAATATTGGCTGTTGGTTTGTCATAGATAGCTTTTACCAGATTGAGATAAAGACCCTCTATTCCAATTTTCTGTAGGGTTTTTATCATGAAAAGGTGCTGGACTTTGTCAAAAGCTTTTTCTGCATCTATTGAGATGATCATGTGATTTTTGTCTTTGATTCTGTTAATATGGTGTATTACATTTATTGATTTACATATGTTGAACCATCCCTGCATCCCTGGGATGAATCCAACTTGGTCATGGTGTATAATCTTCTTGATGATTTGTTGGATTCTGTTTGCCAGTATCTTATTAAGGATTTTTGCATCTATGTTCATTAGGGAGATTGGCCTGTAGTTCTCTTTCTTAATTGGGTCCTTCTCTGGTTTTGGTATCAGGGTAATGCTTGCTTCCAGGAATGAATTTGGGAGTATTGCTTCCCTTTCAATTTCATTAAAGAGTTTGAGAAGTATTGGTGTTAGGTCTTCTCTAAATTTCTTGCAGAATTCGGCAGTGAATCCATCAGGGCCTGGGCTTTTCTTTGTTGGGAGGTTTTTAATTACATCTTCAATTTCATTGGTTGATATTGGTTTATTTAGGATTTTTAAATCTTCTTGATTCAGGTTTGGTAATTCATACGAATCTAGGAATCTGTCCATTTCTTCTGCATTTTCCATCTTAGTAGAATATAAATTTTCAAAATAGGTATAGATGATCTTCTGGATTTCTGCAGGGTCCGTCGTGATATCACCCTTTTCATTTTCAATTGCATGGATTTGAGTCTTTTCTTTTCTTTTTTTAATAAGGTTGGATAAGGGTTTGTCAATCTTATTTATTCTTTCAAAGAACCAACTTTTTGCTTCATTGATTCTTTGTATTTTTTTTTAGTCTCCAATATGTTAATTTCTGCTCTGATCTTTATAATTTCCTCCTTTGTACGGGCTTTTGGCTTAACCTGCTCTTCTTTTTCTAGAAGCTCGAGGTTCACCATTAAGTTGTTTATTTGCGCTTGCTCTATTTTCCTGATATAAGTATTTAATGCTATAAATTTCCCTCTTAGGACTGCTTTCATTGTATCCCATAAGTTCCGGTATGTTGTACTGTCATTGTCATTCAGTTGTAGAAAGTGACTAATTTCTTCTTTAATTTCATCTGTGACCCATTGGTTGTTCAGGAGGGTGCTGTTTAATTTCCATGTGTTTAGGGAGTTTTTGTGAGATCTTTTGCCATTGATTTCCAATTTCATTGCACTATGGTCTGATAATATGCATGGGATAATTTCAATTCCTTTGCATTTCTTTATGCAGGTTTTATGAGCTAGTATGTGGTCTATTTTGGAGAACGTCCCATGTGCAGCTGAGAAGAATGTGTATTCTGATGTTGTGGGATGGAACACTCTGTAGACATCTACTAAGTCCATTTGTTCAAAAGTTTGGTTCAGTTCTACTATTTTATTATTGATTTTCTGTCCAGTTGATTTGTCTTTTTGTGACAGTGGAGTATTGAGATCTCCCAATATAATTGTATTAGTGCTTATTTGATTTTTCATGTCCTTTAGTACTTGTTTTATATAGCTGGGTGCACTGGTATTTGACGCATATATATTTATGATCGTTATCTCTTCCTCTTGGATTGTTCCCTTTACAAGGATGTAATGACCGTCTTTATCTCTCTGAATCCTTCTTGGCTTGAAGTTCACTTTGTCTGCAAAAAGAATAGCTACCCCTGCTTTTTTCTGGGTTCCTGTGGCATGGAGTATTGTTTTCCATCCTTTGACTTTCAGTCTATGAATTTCTTTCTGAATTAAATGTGTTTCTTGTATACAGCATATTGTTGGATCTTGCTTCTTGATCCATTTTGCCAGTCTGTGTCTTTTGATTGGTGAATTGAGACCGTTAACATTGATGGTTAAAACTGATATGTATTGACTTATACTTGTCATGATATTTTCCTGTTGTTGGTTCCCACTCTTTGTTTTTCCCCTTTCCTGCTATTTAATTATCTGCCCTGCCTGGTGGATTCCTTCTGTTGGGGTTCCTATCTCTTTCTAGAATGTCCTTCAGAACATTTTGGAGTGCTGGTTTGGTGGTCATAAATTTTCTCAGATGTTCTTTGTCATGAAAGTATTTTATTTCTCCATCAATTTTGAAAGATAGTTTTGCAGGGTACATCAATCTGGGTTGAAAATTATTTTCCTTTAGAGCTTGAAATACATCATTCCAAGCTCTTCTTGAATTGAGGGTTTGTGCTGAAAAGTCAGCTGTGATTCTGATGGGTTTTCCTTTATAGGTGATTTGTCTCTTCTCCCTAACAGCTTTTAAGATTCTGCCCTTCTGTTGAATTTCTGGGATCTTGACTATATGTCTGGCTGAAGTTTTTTTTTTTTTTTTTTTTTTTTTGCATCCATGCATTTTTTTTTAAAGAGAAGAAAAAACAAAACAAATCAAAAGAAGAACAAATTTTCAAAACAACATAATAGGAGGGTAACAATGGTTAATACATTACGTATTACTATCTTTAAGTTAGTTATTCAGGACACCAGACATTAGCATTCAATTGTCCAAACATTATTGGCACAAACCTTACTCTTCAATGAACTAAGTAAAAATGGTAGTGTATCTATCTTAACCATCTTATATATATATATACAATTTGAAGATTTTTTTTGATCATGTCTAGTTGGTGTTCTAAAAGCTTCACTTATAGGGGCATCAAATTCCTTTTCTCTTCTAGAAAAGTTCTCCCTGATTATGTCTTTGAACAAGGATTTAATGTCATTGATGCTATCTCCTGCTTTTTCATTTATTCCAATTATTCTTAAGTTGTTTATCTTTGAGTCATCTAGTAGCTGCTGAATTGATTTTTCATGGTCCCTTGCTGTTTTTAAGAATTCTTCCTTTTCATGATCACTAATTGCAAGCCTGTCTTCTATATCTGAGATCCTGTCCTCACATTGGCTTAATCTGCTACAAATACTTTCAGTGGAATTTTTGTTCTCCTGGATATCTGCTTGAATCTGCCTTATGGATTCCATTTCTTTCCTATGCTGAGCATTCATGGTTTCTATAGTTTTCTTAAGCTCATCTATTTTTTTGTCTGTATCAGCTATAGTGTCCTTAAGCATGGTCTTCATTGTGGACATTATCTCTGCAGTTATCTGTGAGATTATTTCTGTTTTAATTTTTTCCAGAGCCTCATTCAATTGCTTTGTTGTTACCACTTCAGATAGGCCAGGTGGGTGGCTTTCGGATTGTCCCACCTCGTTGCCCCCTAGGTTTGCCTTTGGTGAATTGGATGTGTGGGGTTGCATCTTGTTTAAGTGTCGTCTCATTTTTTCTTTCTTTAATTCCTGGGGTGATATTTGCAAATTACCTATGGTAGGTTACTTTATTGCTAGTGTTTAAGATCTTTAGAAGATGACTACTTCTCTGCAGTATCTTCCAAGTGGAGCTTGCTTTTGGGTTTTGAGCTTTCTGCCAGATCCTACCTCTTCAATTCGTTGGGTATGCGAAGTTGCTACCTATTTGGCCCAGTCCTTGATTCTTTGGTACTGTGCCACTATATTTTCTGTGTCCCTTAGTCAATCTCAATCACGAAATATCAGGAAGGAAAGATGTTTAGAACAATTATTTCACATTTGGCTATAATATTAGCTAAAGCATCAAACACAGCCTAGAAAATGACAGACTGAGCTAACCAGTTATTTACCACTTTTAGCTATATAGAGTTGCAGTTATATAACAAAATCTAAAACACACCAGAAAAATTATATGCAGTATACAAGTCCTATGTATGTCAATTTTTCCCTGAGGAGTTTAAATTTAAAATGAGTTAAGGAGGAAATAGAGTGTTGGGAGAATAGGAAGGAATTAGATGTAAGGTTAGAAGACCAAGAGGGATCCCACTAAAATTGGGACACTGGTGCAGAGGACTGGTGGTAAAAAGAGAAGGAAGGGATAAAAGGAAGAACAGATCACAACCACAATCACAAAGAAGTTAGAGGCACTGTTTACACTCATATAAAAAAACCAGAGAGAATAATGAAGGAAAGAGCAAATACACATACAGAAACAAAAACGAAGATAAAAACAATAAAACAGACAAAACAAAAATAAAACCCCACCAAAAAACAAAACAAAACAAAACAAAACAAAAAAACCCTTCGCCAGAACAAAAAACAAATGAGTGAGAAAAAAATAAAAATAAAAATAAAAATAAAATAAAAAGAATCAGTTCCAGGTGTTGACTCTGCTGTAGGCAGGCACCATGTGGTGACAGAGTCCTGTTCCCTGCAGGTCGGTCCCAGTAAGCCAGGAGCGGCCCTCTGGCGGGCGGTGAGCAGAGGCCCGTACTTTCAGGCAGAGACCAGTCTAGCTCACCTGCCGCTCTCAGCGAACTTTCACTATCCCTGGGCCTGAGAGGCGCAGCGCGCTGTCCGGAGCGCGGGTTCCCTGCACTGGTTTCCCGCCGCTCTGATTTTCACCACGCCCCCCACAATGGCGCCGGGCCAGTCGCTCTCTGGCACGGGACAGGTGTGGCTGAGAGACCAGTCTCGTTCGCCTGCTGACCTCAGCACACTTTCGTGGGCCTGAGAGGCCCCGCGCTGCCCTGTCCGGAGCGCGAGTGTCCAGCGCTGTTTTTCTTTCGCGCCGCTCTGAGTTTCGCCACACCCCCCACAATGGTGCCCGGCCGGTTGCTCTCTGGCGCGGGGCAGCTGTGGCTGAGAGACACTCACCGCTGGCCAGCGAAGTTCTCCGCCGCTCCCCCGCCTCGCCGCTGTCTCAGGATCCTCCGTGGGGGCTCCCTGGGCGCCAGCTGTCACCGTGTGTCCGTAGAATTGAGCCTCTGTCGCGCTGCGATTCCTGGGATGGTAGAAGGTGCGAGCGCGTGGTCTGCTCCTTCTTCTTTGTTGGAAATCACCCTTCACTGGTGCCGGGGGTCCCAGATTGCGCTTCAGAACTTTTCTGGGTTCCGGGGAGGCATCTCCTCCCCTCCTGCGCTTTCCCTGTCGCTATATTCTCTCTGCATTTATTGAAGTGTTCTTTAATTATTTAAACATGTTTTATATTTTCCAGTGTAGTGGTCTTATATACCTTTTATTACACTTATTTCTAGTTTGGGGGGGGCTTTGTTAGTATTTTAAGTACTCTTTTAAAAACCACTTGGTATTGAACACTGGGCTTCCCATGTGATAGGCAAGCACACTATGACTGAGACACATTCCAATTCCCTTTTTAATTTTTTAATATTTTTGAGATAGGGTCTCACTTAACTTGCCCAGGCTGGCCTTAAATCTGTGATCCTCCTACCTCAGTCTCTTGAGTAGCTAGAATTATAGGTATGCACCACAACACTTGACTGAAAGTGTATTTTCTAATTGATTGTCATCAGTATATAGAGTAAAGTTAATATTTTGCTTTTATTTATTTTATGTAAAGTATACATAACCTAAAATATATCATTTTATTTATTATTTGGTTATAGTTCAGTGGCATAAAATGCATTCATGTTGTTGTGCAACCAGGCAATTGATATTTTTTTCCAGGTAATTGATTTTGTTTTGTTTTGTTCTGTTTGTTTTTTGAGACAGGGTCTCACTATGTAGTTCAGGCTGGCCTTGAACTCCCTATGTAACCCAAGCTGGCCTCAAGCTTGTGGCAATGCCCCTGCCTCAGCCTCCTGAGTGCTGGGATTACAGGCCAAGCAATTCGTATTTGAATTCAGTTTTATTGAGATACAGTTTTCATGTGTTAAATTCACCAATTTTGGGTGTACAGTTGAATTTTAGGTGAACAGGTTGATAAATGTGTGTAACTGTTCAGCCACTATAACAATCAAGATATAGAATACTTCCGTCACTGTCTAAAGTTCATGTGTGCCCATGCATGCTAATTTCACCAGCCAGCACGGTGTACAGTGAGAGACTCAAACCTAGCTATTGTGGCTCTAAATCCATACTGTTTTTAATTCTACCATACTGTTCTGAATGGAAGGGAGCAGGGTATTTCGGGTCATGGGAACAGTAGGAGAAAGCTGCCCCAACGTCACATCTGTGATAGAGTAATTGGACAAGGGTTAGGTGAAGTAGATGTGTTGGAGGAGTAGGAGATGAGATTCATGAGGTGGAGACTGGTAGGTTTTGGAAGCAGAGAAATTTGGGCTTGATATGGTGAGAACCCAAACCCACTTTGGGAGCATTTATGTAGTTCGTTAGGGGAGGGAGGTAGCTAGGCGGGGAAGAAACAAACACTGGGGAAAACTCCACTCTCCTGCCTCTTCCCTTCAGTTCTGGTGGACAGACAAACCTGCATGCTGTTCATTGTTATGTTAGAATGGTGTCACTTGGTTCCCCAACCAAACTGATTTTGTCAGTGAGAGGCTGGAAGTCTGGGAGGCCAAAGCCACCTTACCCCTCTGGGACCCCCTAGTTTGTTGGATTGCCCAGCATGTACCATCCTTCAGTGTTCTCCAAACTGGTGCTGACCTCACCGAGGACATTCTGACATGATGCCGTCAGCCTGCACAGCACTTCATTCTAATCTACCTGGGCTTCATCATATTATTCTGCACCCTGAAAGGGCATGCAGTTTGTTGGAGAGGGGCTTTTCGCACAGGGAGCCAAAGCATCCTGATCTCTGGGAGCTGGAAGATAGCACTTGTCTTCTGTGCTGCTCCTGCCGTGGGACACAGCTGTCAACAGTGAGAATGTGAACTGGGTACCTGATCACTTCATACCTGCATCTCCCACCTAGAAGTCTGTGACAGACTCAAGACCTGGGGACCCAGGATGCCAACCAGACCCCTGGATCTTTCCGTTCCCTCCACCTCTACTAGGAATGTTCAAACCAGCCCCTTCAGGAAGCCTGCCCTGATTCTTCTTCAGAAAACCTGCCCTGATAGCTCAACCTAACTAAATGCACTTGTTTTTTATGCTGCCTGTTTTCAGTGTTCCATGATTGTCAGTTCACTGTTTCATGATGCATGGTCTTAAATGGTTCTCTAGTCATACTGGAGAATTCACTGTGGGATGGATGCCTTGTCTTCTAGTGAGAGTGTAGACTTCTTGAGGGAAATGAACAATCTTTCTTCATTTGTGCCATGTCTCACCAAATCTATTACGAACCACAGGAGGACATGATATGTAATCTGCAATGCCGTCGCGTACTGTTTTACATGGCAGAGTTTATGGTACCCTTTTGGTCATTATTCAGTAAACCCTTCAGGGTAAGTATGAGTGGGCTTCAACTAAGTCAGAGACAAAGAGGGCCTCTTGGGAAGCTCAGGATGGATCATTTGTTAATTGGAAAAGGTATTTCCTGTCTAGTGGAGTGGGTTTCTTAATTTAGGGCCAGATCTATAAGAAGATGGTCTCTTTTGCATCTTTTCCATACTCTTCTTTCATTCATGGAGCAGACATTTGATGTTTACTAAGTGCCCTGTGTGATAGAGATTAAAGATTCAAAGGTGACTAACAGGTGTTCTATCCCTGCAGGTGGCTATTTTAGCTGGCCATGTCACCCATAAATGTCTATTTCTAGTCAACTGCTCCTTCACCAAATCAATTTCCTATGTTAGGTATTAGACAACTTTCCACATATCAAGTAATAGACAATTTTACCTGCCAGGTAATGATTCTCCTTGGCAGGAAGGAGGCATGATAACATGTGACTTGCTAAAACCATGAGAAAGTGTGAGGGTGGCGAGATCCTAACTGGTATTTGGATTTCGGCAGAAGGCTGAGAAACCCAGAACATCAGAGACCACTTCCTGCCAGAAAAAAAAGCTGAGTTAAAATCAGGGGTGGCTAAATTCAGTCCATTTCTTCTGAAAAGCAAAACACATTTTATAACAATGGAAGAAAATCAGTGATTATCTACTTAAGTAAATGAAAGCGGCAGTGATAATAACACTGACAACAGGAATAGTGAGAAGACACAATCCAAAAAGTTTATAGTTTCATGGGGGAGATAACACACTTTTTTAAAACATAAATTATACTTAATAATACATACTAATTATAGAAATTAATGGGATTCACTGTATATCATACATCAATCATGACCATCCACCCTTCTTCTAACTTCTCCCCCTTGCCACACTGTCCCCCTCCTCCCAAACCCCTTCCCAGTCCCTCTTTTACTTTTAGTTTTTCTTTCTTTCTTCTTTCTCTCTCTCTCTTTCTTTCTTTTCTTTCTTTCTTTCTTTCTTTCTTTCTTTCTTTCTTTCTTTCTTTCTTTCTTTCTTTCTTTCTTTCCCATATATGAGAAAAACCACATACTACTTGTCTTTCTGTGTCTGGCTTATTAAACCTAACATGATATCCTTTAGTTCCATCCACTTTCTTACAAATGGCAAGACTTTATTCTTTATGGCTGAATAATGCTATATATCTATATATATATAGATATATAGATATAGATATATAATTTTCCTCATCCATTTACCTGTTGATAAGTACTTAAGCTGATTCTATAACTTGGTTATTGTGAATAGTGCCACAATAAGCATGAGTGTTCAGGTATCTCTTTGGTAGGCCAACTTCATTTTCTTTGGATATGTATCTAGGAATGGGATAGCTGGACCATAGGATAGTTGTAGTTTTAGTGTTTTGGAGAATCTCCATATTGTTTTCAGCCCCACTTCTTTTGAGGCATAGAGCTGCTTTCTGTTCCCATGCACATGGGAATAGAGTGAGAACTGACAAAGGCATCTCACCAAGCCCTCACCCCACTTTGTCTCTTTAGAGAGCTCACCCCCCTCCCAAACAGTTCCTTTTTTAGCCTTCCTTCTTCCATTTGCTCTTGCAATGTGGGGAGGGAGATGTCTGTGCTTCAAACAATGCCCCACATTGCCAGGAAAGGACAGCAGATCATTTTCTCCACCCCAGATGTAGCTTCCATGCTGTCTAGGAGTCCAATTGTTATTGAGTACCCACTGTGTGTCAGGTCACATGCTGGACACTGGTGAGAAGTGGAGCCCTGTTTTGGAGGAACTCAGGGCCTAAAAGAGCAAGACATCCATGGAAATAGTAAAGCAAGATATCCATGGAAATAGATGGTGGTCAGTGCTACAGTAAGACTGCACATCAGAGGGGACTGGTTGAATGAGCTATGCCATAAATCAAATTTCATTAAATAAAAAAATTTGAAATAATCCCACACATGTTATCAAGTCACAATGGAATGAAGGTCAGCAAAAGAAACCACAGAAACTACACAAACACCTAGAGATTGAATAGTACACTCTTAATTGATCAATGGATCACTGAAGTAATCAAAGATAAATATAACATTTTCTGGAATCAAATGATAATGGAAAAGGTAAAATTACAAGACACCACTGAAATCCAGAGGATCATCAAAAATTATTTTCAAAATTTATATTCCAGCAAATTGGAGAGTCTAAAAGAAATGGATAAATTTCTAGACACATATGACCAACTAAATTGCACCAAGATACATACAATCTAAACAGAAACAGTAATTAAAACCCTCAACTAGGGAAAGCCCAAGACTAGATAGATTCACTACTGAATTCTACCAGACCTTTAGAGAAGAACGCTAACAATCTTCAACCTTTTGTATGTGATAAAAAGGGAGGGTATCCTCCAAAATTCATTCTATCAGGATTATCCTGATACCAAAAACAGATAAGAACTCAACAAAAAAGGAACACTACAGACATATATCCTTGATGAATATAGATGCAAAAAATCCTCAAAAGGATCCTCACAAACAGAATTCAACATCACTTTAAGAAGGTAATACGGGCCAGTGATATAGCTCAGTGGCATAAGTACCTGCCTGGCAAGTGCGTGGTCCTGAGCTTGACTCCCGGTACCCACATAAATAAAAAAAAAAAGGAAGATAATACACAGCAATAACCAAGTTGGTTTTATCCCCAGATGCAAGGATGACTCAATTGATGACTGTACATCAATAAGTGTAATATAATGCATAAACAGAATCACATGATCATTTCAATAGATGCTGAAAAGGCTTTTGACAAAATTCAACACCTCTTCATGATAAAAAGAAAACCCTGATAAAAATGAGTACAGAAGACCTTGCCTCAAAGTTATAAAAGCCATATATGATACCCACAACCAACATCATATTAAATGGGGGAAAAGTGAAAGAACTCTCTCTAGAGTCAGGAACAAGACAAGGCATCCATTCTCACCACTCCTGTTCACTATAGTATGTGAAACTTTAGGCAGAGGAATCAGCCAAGAACAAAAAAGGGGTGGGGGAATATGAACAGGAAAGGAAAAAGTCAAATTGTCCCTATTTGCAGGTGTTGACTGTTTACATAGAAGACTCAAAAAAAAACAAAACCTCCACCAGAAGACTTTTAGATCTGATAAATAAATTCATCAAAGTGGCAGGATACAAAGTTAATACACAAAAATTAATCATGTTTCTGAACACCAATAATAAACCCACTGAGAAAGAAATCAGAAAAACAATTCCATCCACAATAGTTTCAAAAAATTAAATACATAGTAATTGACCTAATCAATGAAGTGAAAGACCTCTATAATGAAAATTACAGAACTCTGAAGAAAGAAATTGAAGAGGACATTAGAAAATGGAAAGAAATCTCATTCTTGGATCTGTATAATTTTGTTAAAATGGACATATTACCAAAAAGAATCTATAGGTTTAATGCAATCCCTATTATAATACCAACAGCATTCTTCACAGAACTAGAAAAAGCAACACTGAATTTCATTTGGAACCAGAAAAGATCCATTTTACCCAAAGCAACCCTGAAAAAAAAAGAGCTAGGGCTGATGATATAGCTCAGCGGCATAAGCGCCTGCCTGGCAAGCACAAGGTCCTGAGTTTGACTCCAAGTACCCGCATATTGAAAAAAAAAAAAAAAAAAAAAGCTGCACTGGAGGTGTCACTACTGGTCTTCAAGCTATATTATAATGCCACAGTAACAAAAACAACGTGATACTGGCACAATAACAGAAATGCAGACCAATGGAATAGAAGACATTAGAACAAACCCAAGCACCCATAGCCATCTGATTTTTTTATAAAGGGGCCAAAAATATATGTTGAAGAAAAGCTGATCTTCCTAACAAATGGTGCTGAGAAAACTGGAGATCTACATGAAAAATTAAAAGAAGATCCCTATCTCTCATTCTGTACTAAAATCAAATCAAAATGGATCAAAGACCTAGATATAATACTTCAAATATTGAAATTGCTGTAAGATAAGATATAGAAAACACTTGAAGACATAGGCACAGGTGAAGACTTCCTGAACAAAACTCCAAAAGCACAGGAAATAATATCAAGAATCAACAAATGGGACCACATCAAACTGAAAACTTGTGCCGGGCAAGTGAAACAATTAACAGAGACAATCTATTGAATGAAAGAAAAATCTCTGCATAAAGGAATATATAAGGAATTTAAAATTTTAACCCACAAAAAACAGTGAGCCCAATAAAAAAGTAGACAAATGAACTGAACATATACTTATCAAAAGAAATTCAAGTGGCCAAAAAGTATATGAAAAATGTTCATTATCTCTAGCCATCAGAGAAATACAAATTAAAACTACATTAAGATTCCATCTCACCCCAGCCAGAATAGCTATCTTCAAGAATACAAAAAACAATGAATCCTGGTGAGGATGTGAGGGAAAGAGAAACCCTATTATACTGTTAGTGGGAATACAAACTAGTACAACAACTATTGGAAGTCAGGATGGAGATTCCTCATCAGACTAAATGAGAAGTGTCATTTGACCCAGCTATACCACTCATGGGCATATTCCCAAAAGAATGAAGCACTTCATACTATAGTGATACATGCATAACCATGTTTATTGCAGTGCACTTCACAATAGCTGAGCTATGGAAAGAGCCTAGATTCCCATCAACAGATAAATGAATACAGAGAATGTAGTATACATACAGTGAAATATTACTCAGCCTTACGAAGAATGAAATCATGTCATTTGCAGGAAAGTGGATGGAGCTAGAAGCTATCATGTTAATAAGTGAAGTTAGCCAGACTTAGTTAAATATGACATTTTCTCTAATATGAGACACCGAGAGAGAGAGAGAGAGAGAGAGAGAGAGAGAGAGAGAGAGAGAGAGAGAGAGAGAGAGAAAGGAAGGAAACCAGGAGGTGGAGTTCTTGAAATGGGAAAGGGATAAGTTGAAGAGGGGAGAGTATGGGGAGGGGGGAACAGGATTGAAATTAAGATGTTAAACACATGTACCAATTCCCCAAATAAACTCCAACATTATGTAATATTAACATGTATGTTATGGTTTATATCTAGATGTCCCCCAAGAGCCTCAGGTGCTCATAGGTGGGCTTTTGGAAGGTGACTGGATTATGGGGATTTATAGCTGACTTGCTGTTAGAAGGTGGAATTTGGTTAGAAGAGGTGGGTCAGTGGGGCGTGGCCTGGGAGGTTTATTTCCATCCCCAGCTGCTCCCCTCACTCTCTGCTTCCTGTCTGGCTTTCCTCTCTGGTATGCAGTACTGCCTTGGAGCCAGCCAACTCTGGACTGAAATGTGAAGCAAAATAAACCTCTCCTTTAAGGTGAGGGTGTTGGGTATTGTGGCTCATCGATGAGAAAATGACTAAGGCAATGTATTAATAAAAATTTTTTTAAACCAAAATCTAGCCTGTCCCAGCAATTATTTCCTTAGTCTTCCTATCCTGAAAAGTACAATTGACATGTTGTGGGATCCTAAAGTAGTGTTTCTTGGCCTTGGCTGTCTGCTACAATCGCCCCTATGTCTTTCTTTTCTTTCCCTTTTTCTTTTTTCGTACCTTGATTTGTCAATTTTTATTCATTCAGTGTTAAAGTTTCTATAGTCATTCTTCTCAAACCTGGCTGGTGGGAGTCCCTCCCTGTTACCTCAGATCCTTTGGACAGGACCCCTGCCATCTTGGAATGCCTTATTTTTCTGGTACAACAAAATGCCCCAGACTGACGTTCCTTTCAGTGGAGAGTGGTATGCAGAAATCCGCGTGCTGGGATGCTTTTAACAGTAAACCTACAGGTTGAAGATTAATTTATTTGCCTTTATTTTTTGTCCCATAAGAATATAAAGTCATTTGAAATCAGGCTTTTCTTTCTCTGCTTATGTTGTTAGTCTGACAGATCACTAGGCTTTTGTTGGTTTCACATTGTTTTCAACTTAAGTATTTGCTTTTTTCCTTTTTGGTTTAATTCTGTTTCTAAAATATGTAAATATCCATGTGATTCAAAAGCTAAAAGTATATTGAAAAGATATATTCAAAAAAGCCTTGGGCCAGTGAGATAGCTCAGCGGCATAAGCACCTGCCTGGCAAGTGCGAGGTCCTGAGTTTGACTCCTGGTACCCACATAAAAAAAAAAAAAAAAGTCTCACTCCTATTCCTCACCAATTTGTACCCTACCCTCATAGGTAACTATTTTCTTTAGCTAGTGCTCTACCTTCCCAGTGGTTGGGGCAGTATTTTTGTTTTGTTTAAGAAGTTTTTTCTTTTTGCAAAAAGAAGCAAACATATGTGCTCCTGTTTTCCCTTTTTATGTACATCAGAGGTATTTTGATCAGTTGTTACTTCCCTGTGCGTCCTGGCAATCACAGCCTATTAGCAGAAATGGTCGGCATGCTTCAGCTGGCTGCCTACTTCTGTATCGGGTGGATGTAGCATAGCTCATTCAGCCAGTCCCCTTTGATGGGCAGTCTTACTATAGCAAATAACCCCCCAAGAAAAATCCTGTGCACATGTTACTTGGCATTTGTGGGCTATATTTTCAGAGTAGACTCTTAGATATGCAAAGTGGAATCGTTGGGTTAAAAAGTAAAACTATATCTAACTTGCTAAGTACTGTGAAATTTCCCTCCCTAAGTGTTGTGACTCCCCACATCCTTAGCATGACATAAAAATTTGACATTGTGGCCTGCAGTGTCTGACTTCTAGGAGCAGCTGCTGGCCTTGGGGTGGGGGTGGGTGTAGAATCTGAGTGATATTTTCCTGTAGTGAGAAGTTGTGTCCTGGGCGAGGCAGGCCAAGTACCCACAGTGTGACCCCTGTTTCTGGATTTTGCCACTTGCTATGCCCAGGGCTGAGGAGACTCTTGCCCTTGTCACAACTCATTTCCCCTGGTCTCATAGTTTGCACCCAGTTCACATTGCCCACCTTTATTGTGGCCCTGGGCAGGTAGGAGAGTGTTGTAAACTCCTCTTCCTGCTCTGGGAGACAGGTGAGGAGACACCCTCCCTGGCCTCTGCCCTGCAGGACAGTCTGTGCCTCCAGTTTTCAGTGCCTTCCTGGGTCTCATCAGGTCACAGGACCCCTCCAGAGAGCATGATGCCCTTCATCATCTGCAGTGGGTCCTCCGACCAGCAGCTAGAGTTCTGGCACTAAACAAGAGAGCTGCCCAAAATGGTGAGTGCCAGCCAGTGGCCTTCCCGGCTCCTCCAGGGCAGGGGACAGAGCTCTCAGGTAGGGGGCTTTGGCCAGTCCTGGCATTGGAGAAATTGGTGCTGGGGCATCTTTCACAACTGGAAGAAGATGAGTGGCATCTATGTAAGTGTTTATCAAGGAAAATGTGAACTGCTTCCCACCCCTTAGGCTGCTAAATAAGTTTCCTTAAAACCTCCAGCCATGTCTTTAGGACAAAGCAAGTGAGAAGGCTGCCCATTTACTTGCTTCTGTTGCCTTTGGTTATATCAGCCCTACCCTGGTTGTGCATACAGGTCTTCAGGCACATCTCCACTGGCATCCCTGGAGTTTCCAGTGCCTGACTTGTCATGGATGATGCTTGTCAAGACACCAGAAGTTGGGAAGGCATACCAGCAGTATTTTTTCTTTCTGGGCTGATGGAATTGGAACATTTTTCATAAAGGCAGGCAGTCACCACAAGCATCATTCCACCCTGGGGTTCCCACCAAGGAGCTAGTTGGCCATTGTCCTCCCAGGCCTAGGCATGCCCTGGGTAGAGCTGCGTCCTTGGCTTGGAGCCACAAGACTCCAAGACTGTGTGGTGTGGCTGCAGGGCCTTCTCCAGTGGGCTCCTTGTCAACCTCTCTAGAGGAATGAGACAGAGTGCATTCTCTGTAACCTGTGAAATGTTATAGGAGAGTTGGTTTATTTCTTTCCTTCCTACTGTTACTAGCACTAGATCCATGCCTCCCAGAACGTGAGTGGTCTGCTGGCCCTCCTGGCCGTCAGAATAAAGGTGAATAGCCCTTCACCTGGTATCCCTATTTCCTCTGAGGACAATGCCACCCAGAGCCCCTCCTGGGACTTCTGCTCAGTGAATCCAGATGGTTCAAATTCTCCTAATTCCTTTCTCCCACCATTTCCATCTCTGTATCCTGGCCCAAAGGGTTTCCCCAGACCTTGATTCTGTGAGGTTCTCCCATTCCCAAGGTACAAAACTAAGTCCTCAAGAAGCCATGAGGTCTGGCATTCTGAAGCCCTTTTCTGGAGATGATTCTTTTTTCCCCCCAGATCTTCCAAGAACCCAAGAAAGCAAGGTAGGTGGAGAGGTGCTGAGGGCATATTCCAAATGCATGATGGGGAGAGGTGGAACTCTCAGGGACTATGTGGGCCTGGCAGCTGGGAATAGTTGGGAGACATCCCAGCTTTGGCTCACCTGGTTTTAGTTGGATCTTTCCAGTGGCCAGGCATGAGGCCCAGAGACAGGGGTCCTGCTCCTCTCTGTGGTAGGACGAAAGACGCATGAAAGGTTCAGCTTCTCCGATGACCTGAGCCAGTGGTCCTCTTCTCTGCTAGGGCTGAGACACTGGGCCCTTGCCTGTGGTCTGGTGCCACCAGATCTATATCCAGGCTGACTTCTTAGTATCCTTTGGCAGTGGGAGCATGGAAGATAGGAGTTGCAGTCCCTCAAGGTGTGGCCTTGCAGATCAGAGGAAACAAGCCAGGCCATAACTTTATCAGGATCTGATTCATTGACCTGGGGATCAATCTCTTAGCTGCCAATACCCCTTCCAGGTGGCAGGTACGGGTGGGTGCCCTTAGGCTTGTGTGTCTCCATCCAGGTGTGCAGCAATGGTGGGCACGCCTTGCCTTAACATCAAGTCTCCTGAGCCGCGGGAGAAGATGGCCTACTGGTGGCAGGGCCTTGTGAGTACCCCCAAGGTTCCAGAGGATGAAGGCTGGATGTGAAGAGCAGTGTCATCCCTCGGGCCAGGACAGTAGGCTCTGCCCTGTGACTCTCTCCTGTGCTGATATTTCCTGTCCATTCCAGAGGCTTGGGATGCACTTCACTGCTGTGTTGATCTTCTCCATGATGTCGCCTGTTATACTAGCTGCTGGCCAGGGCTTAGGAAAGCCTCCTAGCCTTGCTCCCAAGCCTGGCAGGATCTTTTCTCAGGCAGAGCTGAGACCCTAGGCAGGAGGTGAGAAATGATTCTGCTCAGCCCTCTCTTTCATCCTTCTCAGCGTAGGACCTCAGGTCAGGCCTCTCACCCCCAGGAAAGTCATTGTTGGAGAATGTGTGCATGAAGGCTACCAACCAATCCATAGATAAGCCTGGGACTGCTTCTGTTTACCGGGATGGACAGCTGGGTACAAATATATGGTGGGAGATGAGGTGACAACAAGCAGGGATTTGACCTACAATCTCTCTCATCTGAGGGCCGATGGAGCGTGGGGACACAATGGACATGTGCAGTGGGGAAGGTAGGTTTAACATGGAGCCCAACCTCTGTACAACTGAGGCAGGGCCATCGGGCACTAGAGGAACTTCACCAACATCGTGCTCCGGGACCAGCAGTATGCCAAGCCCCCTTTCCTAGAGAAGGTGCCATTCTGGATCCGAGTCCTTGTGGAGGTCAAAGCCATCTTTGGCACTGACTTTGTTGCTATGTGGAAGGTCAGGCCTGCTTTTCCCTTCTGCTGGGAGCCCCCCTTCCCCACCCCAAGATGTAGTTTCTCACTGCCTTTTCCTGTGCCCAGTTTCACTGTGAGAAAGTGGGACTTTCCTGATGGTTGACCTTACCACTGCTTGCCCCTGGGCTCCTCCTGTGCCCTATTCACAGGGCCTTGTTCTTGGGCCCAAGAAAGTGAATCCCATCTGGAAGGTATGGAGTCCAGAACAGCCTTCTAGAGTCAGCAGGCTGCCAGGATCCAGGCTTCCACAGAAGAGGCAGCGGGAGCTAATCCAGCTCATCCTGAAGAGACACTGGGTCTCTCAACCATGCTCCCATCTAACTCTTCCCATTCAGCGGAGCTCAGGGTTAGCTTCCCACCCAGCCTTTGCTGGGACTGTGGGAGTAGCAGCCCCCTCACAGCACCTACCACCTACCAGAGGCCCATCCTGCCTCTGCCCTTCCTAGCTAAAATGAGTTGTTTTTGAGGTGTTTTGGACTATTCACCTCTCATCTAAACTGAAGAGGCCCCATTTCCAGGCCCTTCACTTCCCTATAACCCCCTTCACTTCCAGATTTCCCCCATCCCCTCACATGTTCTTCAGCCCTGCACTGCTATTTTGTCTCTCTGGCTTGGCTCCAGTTCCTCCCTGGAATCAGCAGCACTTCCCTCCCTTTCAGTCACTTGAGCAGACTCCAGGACTCCTTCTGCCCTGATCAGCAGTCACACCGAGGGCCATTAGGCTCTCAGCGTGACTATTTTTAGAGACCTCATGTCTGTCACTGAGACACATTTTTCCTGTGGAAACATCACTCCCTCCCTCTACCTGCAGCAGCTGCCCCTGCTCCCGGCACCCCTCTTCTCTCCCTGACCTAGAGAAGGGGGCCTCAGTCCCCTCAGGCCTGTTGCCCCACTGTCTGGAGTCCGCGAGGCAGGAGGACAGGTCTGGCTCCAAGGAGATATTTGCGTCGGCTACCAACTCTTCCTAATGAACAGTGCAAGGCTGATGTGGGCTCAGGTCTCTTGTTTCCCTTCTTTATTGATTCATGGTGCTTTTCCTCTTGAAGCCTCTTTAAGGAGAAGAATGCTCTAGCGAAGGGGTGGGTAGGGCATAGTCATGCAGAGAGCGGACCACAGGCTGATGGCACAGGCCACTTCCCATATGTCCTGCAGGCACAGAGCTGGGACAGCCCTCCACAGTCTCTGGCCCTCCATTGGCAGCAGTGGCTGAGAATAGCAGGCCAAGAAGCCCTGGGAGCACAGCCTGAGTAGGGGTTTAGGGAGGGAGGAATGGACAAGCCCCCAGGACTCTCTGTCCTCCTCTTCTCCCAGAGGCTGCTGTAGGGACAGCAGAGGCAGGATAAGCCTGTCATTTGGATGAAGGCTCCTCTCAGCTCCTCCCTAGTCCCTGTCCTAGGTCCTTTTCCAGAGATACCTAGGTGGGAAAAGGCTAGCGAGGGAGACTGGTGGGGGCATTAGTTCATCCAGCCCCTGAGGAAAGAGATGATGCAAAAATCCCTAGGCCCCAGCTAGGGAAGGCAGAGTACCCACCTTCCTTTGACCCCCATAACTGACCTGTTAAAGAGATCCCACATTAGGTCCCCACCTTGGCCTGTAGCTCTCCCTGCAACAGGAAAGCTGTGCATGAGGGAGGGTGCAGGGGCCAATTAAAAGTCTCCAGGTGTGGTCACATACTCTGTTAGTTCCCTTGTCATCCCCCCAAAACCCCAGCCACCACTTCACTACAAGCCCTTGGAACTTTGGTCTGTCCTTGAATCCAGCACTGGCATTAACAAAATGTTTGAGTCCTCACAACCACACTGTATGAATGATGACATTGCCCCATAGAGGTTAGGCAATTTGCCTGGCATCACAGGACAAGGCAGAAGAAGAGCTGGGACACAAACCAAGAATGTTGACTGCCAGGGCACTTCTGCTTTATTTCCAGGTAGTACATGATAGTGGGGGTAGGATTCACAGTCAACACAAGCTGTAGCCTCAACAGGCTTAAAGATGTAGGCCTGAGCTCACCCCCAGTTCCTCCATCTAAAAGTATTTCAGACCCTGGACCATCAGTCCCTGGACAATTCTTGATGCACATTCTCCTTTGCCATGGCTTGAACTGGGTGAGCCGAGAGAAAATCTCCACTAAGGAGTCCATGGCCCAGGCAGGAGAGACAAAGATGTCAGGGTGGTCATTCAGGCTTGGTACTAGCCTGACTGTGGGGTGGGTATAGCACCCTGAGAGATGCCAGTGGGGCCAGAGGATGAGGTGACCTCTGGCTTGGAGCCTTCCTACTGCAGTAGGTGGAAGGTCCCCTCATTTTGTTCCTGTCCTTCTGTTCTGTAATTTCCATCCCCTGATGCTGCATAGCTTGGCCTTGCCCATGCCCCAGCTTGGCAGATAGACTCCAGCAGAGTAGCTTGGCCACTGGAGGGGAACTGGGAGCTCCTTGGGAGCTCCCTGGACTGGAGCTGGGAGGTGGGGAAGGTTGTAAGGGAACTGCTTGGCAGGGCTGGGTGGGGACAGTCCTGCCTGGCCTAAAGTCAGGCTGACCTCAAGAGCCCTCCCTCCTGTGAGGGAGGAGGCCTCCACTCCAAAGCAGCAGCCAATGGGCCGGTGAGATGGCTCAGCAGGGTAAGCGCCTGCCTTGCAAGCGTGAGGGCCCGAGTTCGACTCCCGGAACCCACATACGAAAAAGGGGCTGGTGATATCGCTCAGCGGCACGTGCGCCTGCTGGCGCGCGAGGTCCTGAGGTCGACCCCCCGGTACCCACAAAAAAAAACAAAAAAAAAAACAAAAAAAAAAAACAAAGCAGCAGCCAAATGGTAAATCTGGGCTTCTGAGACTGTACATAACATGGGCTTCTACAGCCACCAAGTTCAGGGGTCTCGTGTCAGACATCTCTGGTCCCTTTCCATTGTCCCACCCCATTTAAGCGCCACTCTGCAAAGATGGACCACGTGAATTGCTGGTGTGCTGATAAGCGTACCTGCCTGACACAGGAGCCAACAAAGGACTTTTGCGCTCCTTCTGGATGTCACAGATGGAGTGGAAGATATAATATTAAAATGGAAATTCTGAAATTTCAATTTTTTAATACTCTTCTTTTTGCCATTGGTTTACCTGGAAATGGGGGACACAGGCCCCCATCTCCTCAGGCTTCCTCTAGCCTGTGGGTCAGAACTCCAGAGCTCTACACACAGTCTGGAAACCACTGTTCTCTGAACCTTGTTGAATAAAATATTTGAAAGGAGAACTGGTCTGCAAATCTAGGACTTATGGCTGCTTAACCTGTGGAAGTTCCTTCAGGGATTCAGGAACTGGATAGTTTGAGGTGCCCTCAAGAAGCATGAACTCCACTTGCCCCGTCCCTACCTGAAGCAGGTATACTACTGTTGCGGCTGCTGTTGTCCTCCCTGAGCCCTTGGCCAGCTGAGGCAGTAGTGTGGGCTGGGCTGGGGGATGTGCCGGCTAGCACTGCAGGAGCTGGTGAGGGGCAGTGAAGGTGGCCGCAGGGGGGCTATGAGCACCCATTCTGTAGATTTGGAACACAGGTGTGAGACTGGATGTCTGGGGAAGGAGGCTGAGTCAGGGAGTTTTCTGGCCCAATTTTCACCCTAGCTCCAAGCTTACCCAGCTTGAGAGGCTCAGTCACCTCTATTTGGAAGGCAGGCAGTTCCAGAGGGGGTGCTAGGTCAGAGGGGGTGATGCCCAGGCCCAGGTCAGCACTGTACATAAGGTCATCAGTGAAGCTGGGCATGTTGGGCAGGTAGGATGGCATGCCAGTCCCAGGCACTTGGCCCAAGTCTGGCCCAAATAGAAGTACTCCTCTGGAACCTGAGTGCTAGAGGGCCTGCAGGGGCACAAGGCCTGCAGCATGACCCTGAGGAGCCAGCAAGGCCTGGTGTGCACCCCGCACAGCTGGGTGGGTAAGGGGCTCAGAAAAACCTCCTAGAGACACCTGGCAGGGCCTGCTGTCCACCCCACCAGTCCCATCTCCACCTGTTGCTCCAGCTGCTCTGTCTTGCTGATAGACAGAGAGGCACTGAACAGCTTCTGCTCCATCTCTGCTCCCAGCAACCCGTGGCTCCCAGGGGCTCCAGGAAGACACACTTCTTGTGCCTGTGGGGTGGGTGGGGTTAGGGAGGCCCAGATTCCTGACCACTTCTGCTGCATCAGAGGTGCAGTCTGTTCTCTGGTGCCCAGCCTTACAAGCCAAACCAGACCAGTCAACTCTGGCCCTGCTGCTCCAGATCTGATGTCCCTGGGTCCCCACTATGTCAGGCCTCCCTTGGGTCTCCTCCCACAGCTCAGTGGTCTGCCTTTTGGTCTACAGATTCTCAGTGGTGTTGAAGAGCCAACATTGCGGGGAAAATCCCAGAGCCTCTCCTCGGCTTCATCCTCAGGATTTGGCTTTGTGTTTGCGCACACAGGGAAGTATTTCCACTTCTCCTGTGGGGTGGTGACAGAGGAATGGACAGTGAGTTTCAGCACCAGGCAAAATCAACCCCCACCTCATCCCAATCAGAATCCTCTTGAGAGACAGAAGTCTGTGGTGAATCCTCAACTCTCCCCACTTCTATGGCCACGAGGTGTGGCATGTGTGGCCACCAGATTTTCAAGGCCTGTTCATCCAGGGGGTGGTGCTTGCTCTTGTATCTGATGGTGGGGCTGTTGTTGCAGACCAGGGTCCTGTGCACCCCCAAAGATGGTGCCATACTCCTGCAGGAGAACCAGGGCTGGGTACTTGGCACTGGAGAATACCTGTGGATACAGGAACTAGTCTGAGGGGCCCAAGAGTCTTCAGAGAACTGACAGTTGGTTAACAGGTATGGGGATGGGCAGGAGAAAAGCCCAGGTATGCCTGGACAGCAGGAGCACAGGGAGCTGGAGGGGCTGAACATGGAACTCAGGTCACACGTGCACCTGGATGGCCTTCTTGCTGCCCTTGATTTTCTCGATCTTGGTCTAGGCTAAGGAGACCCTCTCCCCACTGGCCTGCAGCTGACTCCATCTCAGCTTCACTCACAGGGAGATCCTGCCACAGAAAATATTGTGGAGGCTCACAGCCTTGTGTACCTCCTGCTGCTAACAGTAGGCCTGCAGATTCACCAGGGCCCTGGACACAGGCTCTCAAAGCAGCTTTATCTGCTTGTTGGAGCCAACCTTGGTGCTGACCAAGTGACTTCTACCATGATTATCCAAATGAAGAGGTCTAGAAATTAACAGTACTGAGTTCCTTGGAATCCTGGGGAGAGATGGGCACCACCCTGACCCCAAGTTGGCACCCTAATGTGCCATCTGAGGGACACAATTCCTGTCTCCAGGAGTTTACACCTCAGGCAGGGACATGCAGAGAGATCATCATGATTACCTGGTTACAGCTGCAGAGCACTTTCACCTACCTACATGGTCATATGGAATGGACAGAATTCTGGCCTCTTTGGAGAGAAGGCTGGATCCATATGCCATTGTCTATGTTCAAATCCCAGACCTGTTGCAAAATTGCCTCTACACATAGTATACAGCTCACAAGAGTAAATCTAGAGCTCTGATGGCAGCTCACAAAGCTCTTGCTGGCCCAGCTACTTGCCTCATGCACCTTCCCCTAGATGACACCAGCCATTCTGCTATTCCGTGACAGATCAAATTCAGGCTTGTCTTATGGCCTTTGCATGAAATGGAAGCCATTTCTGCAGACACCCACACTCCCATTTCTTCTGCTGGCTCCTTCACTCTGGAGTCCCCTCCTCATAGAAGCCGTCCTGACTACAGAATCTAAAAATGCCTCTGGCCCTTTCCATCCCCTGAACACATTCTTCTCACCTTCGGATATGATGCATATCTCACCTGTGCATGTTCTGGAGGCCAGGCTTTTGTTCTTTGCTGTATTCGCTGTGCCTGGTACAGTTCTTGGCATCTAGAGGGGGTACCAAGTGTCTGAGACCCATATGCCTTACAGTCAATATGTGTAGGTCTCCCTCCTGCTTTACCACACTGTTGGGCCATAGCATGGCTCTCCCTGGGAAGTCAGTCTGATTCACACGTGCCACGATGTCCTCCTCCCAATCACTCCTCCAGCTCCCTCACCTCCTATGACCACCATGTTCCACATTCGCAGTAGGCCTCCCCTTATTCTCCTCATGAAGGTGGGAGCATGTCTGAGGCCTAGGCAGCAAGGAGGCAGAGGCCAAGTTCAGTTCATAGGGTGGGAGGAGGTAAAAAAAAAAAAAAAACCAAGATGGATGGCAGAGGGTCCTGGGGCCAGGAACACTGGGGTTCTACAAAGAATGAAACCAACAGTCAGGAATCTGGCCCAAGTCTCCTAAACCACCCTGCCAACTCTGAAGTGGGCCCATGAAACCCAGCTGTCTCTGCCCTGAGTGCCCTCTCCTGTGTGCAGGGTCCTGGTGAAGGATGGGACCAGGTCCTTGGTGAGGGATGGGACCTAAGCAGCTTGACCAGGGACTGAAGGTGGTGGCAGTACAGAGAGGGAAAGGGAGGGTGCCCTTTCCTTCCAGTGGGAGAAGCAGAACCACCCAGCACAGAGGGCCCATAATTTCCAGAGGGGAGAAGTCTCCTTTGCTGTAATAAGTGGTCAAGCACAAGCTACTCTCTCTCCTCCAGTTCCCAAGATGACCACCTTCCACCAAAACAGCCTCAGGGTTACATAACCGTTGACTCAAAGTCCACAGGGACAGTGAGAGGGACACACAGATCGGAGATGGACAATGGCTACTCTGTCCTAGTTCTGCCACAGGAGTGAGAAAGGCTCATCTCACAATGCGCTCTGGCAAATTTCTGGAACACGTTATTAAACAGAGGGTCTGTAAGCACTATAATGGGAGAGGTGAGTCCCAGAGAGCAGCACTGTTTGAAATTCATTGCGTTTCTTTTTTCTGATGGGGTTATTAGAGTGAGGTGCCAGAGGAAAACCTTCCAATATGGTGCATCCTGAGTCAGCAAGGACTTTGACAGTTTCTAACAAAATCTGGTGGACAACATGCAGCTGTGGGGGCTGAAGGAGAGCACAGATAAGGCAGATCAGAGCCAGATGAGCAGCAGTAGCACCCGAATGCACCGTAGGTGAAGGGTCTGGCCTCAGCCATGCGCATGGGGCTTGGGTAGCAGCCTGTCCAGTTCACTCAACACCTGCTTAGAAACTGGGATATGTGGGGGAAGGTGCACAACAAATCAGGATTACATTTTAAAAGGCCAGAGGATGGATTACAATCAGCAAGATCCTATTTACATGAATGAAAGTGAAGCCTTGCATTTCTGTCTAAATATGCACATGCACAAATAGAGAAGGTGGCAGGGACCTGGTTTAGCATCTCTTTAGGGAAGGACTTGGAGGTTTTGGTTCACTGCACACTCAACAGGAGCTTAAAACCACGTGACACAGCAAAGAACAGCTGCATGGCTTTGCAGGGCCATGAGATTCCAGTTGGATGCCCACCTGTCAGGGACTCATCAAGGGCAAGTCCTGCCTAGGGCAAGGAATGGAAGACGTGATGTCTGGGTTCTTTCCTTAGCCAAGAACCTCTAAGTCTAATCTCTCAAGGTCACACGCTGTGAGACTGAGGGACAGTACAGGCCCAGGCTGAGAAAGAGCATGCAATTCATCTGCCTTCTCAATCGGCTGGCAGTGCCACAGAGCAGCTGTGTTAGGAAGGACCATTGGGCCACACTGGGGCCAGGATTCTGAATAACAGTGTCCACCATGAGGCCCAAGGTGGAACTGTATGCTGTTCCTGGTCCAGCCCCTTGGTGCGGTGGCCTCCAAGGTAGTCAGTCTCCAAGCTCATCCAAAGGCCATCTTTGTAGAATATCTGTCCAGATGCTGGCGGAGGAAGCCGCCTCTGACAAGGGAAGGACAGAACCAGCTCACTCAGCCTGTGCAGAGCTCCGGCCTCACAATCAGTCCCTCTTCCTCTGCCTGCCTTCGGGGAAACTTTCCCGAACACCCCCTCTCTCCTTCCCCTCCCCACCTCTCATTGTGCAATAAATAATGGGTATATTTAGGCAAAAGCACAGTGCTGGGGGTTGTGGGAGACAGAGATAAACGCTATAATTCATAACTGCCCTCGAGGGACCTGTTGGTCAGATTTACCAAGGAGGAAAGAAAGGAACACCAATAACAGTGTCCTATGGACTTGCAGTGCACAACTGTTTAGAAGCAGTGTGGCTTTAAACAAGTTGCTTCTTAGTCTGTGCCTTGGCTTCTGAAGATGAAAAACCGGAATCATAACTTATTTATCACAGGCTGACTGTGAGGGTCGTGATGTGCTCATGGACAGACAGTGCCTGCTGTGCTTGCTGACACACCCCAAGCGCTCAGTTCACATCAGGCCGGGAGGATGAGGGCTACAGGCACACGGGGAGTCGTGCAACCCTATGTGGGTGGTACCGGGTGGGGCGGCCCAAGTTTCTGGGAAGAAGCAATCTTGAATAGAAATGGAGAAGGAAGGTCCAGGTGGAGGAAACAGGCTCTTTGCAATAGAGCAGTGTAGCGAATGGGCATCAGAGCAACACAAGTGGCTCCGGGAGTGTGAGGCTCTGAAGGCGTCACTGCAGCAAGCATTCTCCTCCCTCCTGCAGGACAGGGAGGGCTGGGATGTGCTTGGGCTTCTGGCCCCTACCCCGTGGATGACCCCTGTACCTCTATGGAATATTTCCAAAGGAGCCAGCCTCCACCCCCGCAGGGCTGTGCTGGCCTCCTGCACACCTCACACCAGTCCCTAGAGGCTGCTGGGGCCAGGGAGCACCCCTTCTGACCAGATAAGCTGCTCCCCCACTTCCCACCCCAGGAAGTGGGGCTCCTTCTTCCACCTGCAACTCCTCCACTTTCTGGGATAATGAAGAATGATCTGCTAATTATTCAGGCAGCTGACTGAGTTCTCTGTAACCTTGGGGGACACCAGGTGCCAATTTGTGAGGAGAAGGAGAAGGAAAGGAGGGAGTGAGGATACAGGAAAAAGAGGGAGGAAATGGAGGAAAAGAAGAAGGAAGAAAAGGAAGGGGAGAAAGCTTTGCAGGGAGAATCAGCCTTTTCTTAGAAGGAAGGCACTAGATAGGACTGCTGCTTCTGGGGTGACATGGCTGGAATGGGGCTTGTGGAGGATGGTGGATGATAGCACCCACACTTCCACACAAGCAATCCATCCAGCTTCCCCCCCATCATCTAAGTCATGTGCAGTAGGTGACCTCTCTAGGCAGATACTTGGTGAAGACAGGGCAGAGGGAGGGGGAGGGGATCTGCGAGTAGCGCTGGAGACCCTGAGAGGCTTTGGTCATTCTCTCCACCCTGCACAGCCCTGCACTGTGGGGATCAGGAAGGTGGCCAGCTCAGAATGCTACTCAGCCATGGCTCACCCATTGCCCAGCCCCTCCCATGTTCCCCCTAAGCCCTGCCCTGCCTGGGCCTGAGACGGAGGAGTGGTGGGGTGGTGAGCATCTCTTCTCCACTCACCTGTCTCTTCTTTACAAAAGAGTTCCAAGCAAGTGGGGGATGTTTAAGGAGGGGGTGGTTCTAAGCTGGGGTCATGTTCCTACTGAGAAGGGAGCAGGTGGATGAGGACAGGTGTCAGCACAGATGTTGGCGTCCTCACCTACACTGACGCTCCCTTTCCTGTGTCCTCCGATCCCAAATCTGTCATCACAGCCTGTCATTGCTTCCTTTAAAATGTCTCTCCAGCTCTCTTTGCTTGTGACTTTCCTGAACTACAGCCTCATCCTGTCACAAGTGGATTTCAGTATGGTGTCCAAGTGGCCCTGGAATCAACACTGTCCCAGTATCATGCTCTCAATGCTGCTTCATCATGAGCCAGCCCCAAACTCTTTGCT
The DNA here is from genome assembly GCA_028451465.1 of Erethizon dorsatum. Lineage (NCBI taxonomy): Eukaryota > Metazoa > Chordata > Mammalia > Rodentia > Erethizontidae > Erethizon > Erethizon dorsatum. The sequence continues at coordinate 61,540,836 of CM051828.1, forward strand.
CCATCATTTCCTTGCTCAAGAACCTGCAGTGGCTCCCTGAAACTCCTGGATCCAACTCAAAGTCCTTCCTTGTCACAAGAACACTCATGAATTCCAACTTGCTAACTCCAACTCTTCACTCAGCCTTGCCTGTTCCCACAAAGCATTCCCACAGGATGACAGAGGACACAGGGAACATGAGAAAAAGCTCCCAGGTGCACACATCCCAGAGAGAGACAAGAAGCCACAAACACACAGAGAGGTAACTTCTACACTTCACTCTGCACTGACAGAGTGGACACTGTGGGACAGGTGGCAATGTCTGCACTCTAGCACAAAACCACCCCATTCAACACAGCCTCCCCCTGGCCACCTGTGACATACCATGTTCCAAGCCATTCAGGCTTCTCTAAATCTGTGTCTTCATGTCTAGACTCCACCAGTGGGCCCCACACCCAACTTCTCAGCCCTGCCTACCACAACCTACTCTTCCATGGCCAGTGCCCACCCCTCTCCTCTGGAGCCTGCTCTGGCCATGTGAGTGGGCATGGTATTTTTTTTTTTCTAGCACCTACTTTTTCCTTACCCCAGTAAAGGCCTTGTGTCCTGGAGGGAGTCTCTCTGACAGGCTCAGTCCCTGTGCTGTGAGTAAGCTCCACCCAGGGCTTGAGCAATGCATGTGATCTAGGGTCTGAGCCCAGCAACTGACTCAGGGAGACCCCAGAGCCAAGCTGGGCCACATGGGCAAATGTGACACCAGGAGGAAGGGCTGGGATGATGGAGGGCACTTTTTCCTGCTGGACCTAAACCTGTGGGTGCAAGCTCTGGCCTACTAGCTGTCCTTGCCACCCCTGGAGCAAGGCCTGTCTGGGAAACAAGCCAACCCAAAAGCAGCAAGCTGCAATGCAATGAAAGAAAACCAGGTCCTGATGAAAATGGTTAAGCTCTTCACCATTGAAGCCTGACCTATGGATTGATTACTTTTTGCTTAATCTGGGTTGGGGAATGCTGATTGACAGATGTGCCGCCAGGTCTTCTTTTCCTCTTCTCAAGGTCCCCAGGAGCCCATTCCATGCACTTTCCCACCTAGGCTCTGCACTCTTTGAAAATACCATGTCACACACATCTTCAGGATCCCTTGGGGTTCAGCACTGTGTCCAGCATATGGTGGGAGATTGGTGAGGTGACCTGGAATCCAGGTCACCTGTGAGGAGCCCAGACTCAATTCCAGGGCTGTGACAGGCATCCTATCCTCCTGGGCCATGTACAGTCATGCAGGGTACCTGCATCTGCATTTAACCAACTCCCCTCTCCCCTGCCGGTGGGCCTTCCTGCCTTTCCTCATCCCATCCACTGCAGGGTGCATGCAGCTGTCTACACAGTGCCAAAAACCCAGGCCTCCTGTTAACAAGGGCAACGCACAGCTGTAGTCCTGGTGAGGAAATACAGTGACTTCTGAGGGACTGGTTTCAGCACCCACTCCAGGCACAGGGTGCCATCTTTGGGAGCTGATGGCTTGTAAAGCCTGCGGAGTGATGGAGGGCACTCTTTTCTGCTGGACCTAAAGGACACAAACCTGTGTCCTTGAGCTCATGTGTTCCTTGGGCACATCTAGCCTACAAATAAGCACAAAGGGGGCAGCTGATACTTCCTGTATCTTCTGGTAAAAGGTTGATGGATGGCCACCACAGCCAGCAGGTGAATAGAAATGACATCAACAGATAAGAGCTAATGATCACTGAATGTTTGCTACCTACCAGGCACTGCTGCATTCCTCCACGTGCTATAATTCATTTAATTTTCACACAACCCTCTGAGGATACCTTTATTATCATTATTTTACAGGTGCAGGCATTGAGGCTTAGAGGGGTTAAGTAATGTGCCTGAAGTTACAGAGAAGCAAATGGGTGAGGCATATTTAGCTTGGGCCTTCCGTTCCAGAGGTGACCCCTTTAGCCATGTCGTGAACCATCCCTGTTACAATCACATTCCACACAGGCACGCGGTGGGCAGGGGAGTCAGAGGGCAGGGGAGGAGCAGAAGAGTGGAGAGGATTTGGGGTTTACACTAAGTCCAGCTACAGATGATGGCCACATTCCCTCCACTGCCAGGGATGCTTCTGGGAAGCGGCAGGCTTCCAAGTGGTGAGGAAGTGAAGGAATAGGGGATCCAGGGTGGCATATGAGCAGAGGTGGCGTGTGTGTTTGTGGGTCACCAAGACAATGAGAGGAAAATGAGTCAGGCAGTCAATACTTCACATTAGTGGGAGAAGAGGTCCTCCCAGGAGAAGCATGGTGTTGGCACCCAGAGAGAAGACTAAACCTCATCCCAGATGACTTAGGACCAAAGACAGGACCTGTGTGCTGGACAACACCTGGGACCTTTGAAAGGAAACCGCAAACACCACTCATTCAATCATGTTAAATAAACACTGACTGTTTGAACAATCATTTCAGTGCAAAGACTGAGCTAGATAAATGCTAGAGATTCTGGATGTTTAACTCTTCTGCTCTGCTATGGCTTAGGTCTAGAATGTTCCCCAAAGGCCAGGTGTTGAGGGCTTGGGTGGTGGCAGAACATTTAGGGTTTGCTATTCGGCTAAGTCGTAGCCTTCCTGTATTGCAGGTTCCTTATTTATAAAAGGGAGATAACAATAGTACTTCCTCATAAAGCATAGCAAGCATTAAATGAGTTAATCCACTTAGATCAATGGTAGTGCATGGTTGACACTCTATAATTACAAAACATATGACAAGTAAGTCTTATCACAACTGTAATTAATCGTGCAACTGATTACAGTCATGTGCTGCATGACAGTGTTTCAGCCAGCAAGGGACCTCAGATATAATGGTCCCATATGATCGTAATGGAGCTGAAAAATCCCTGTTGCCTAGTGACATATTGCCACTGTAACACTGCCACAGCACAGTCTCAGGTGATGCTGGTGTTGTAACTGGCACAGCAAAATGGAACTTTAAAAGTTAGACTCTTTTCTTTTAGAGATAAGCAACTTCTCCGAACTTCCTCCTGCTAAGCACATAGCCAATACCCCCTCCTCTGCTGGACCCAAAAGAAGTGACAGAATATGCAGATGCTGGCCCCTTCTTTTCACTAGAAAGAAGATGAGCTGAGGATGGAAGTGATAAAGAAAGTGTGAGATCTGCATTATCTCTATGTGCCCCCTGCCGCCTTCCTCATTATAAAAGACCCTTGCCCACCTGTACACGGTGAGATGGTGATTTGAGGCAAATGGGCCCCTCCATCTCCTCAGAGCTAGCATTTTTTTTTTTATGGGTACCGGGGGTCGACCTCAGGACCTGATGCGCCAGCAGGCGCCCGTGCCGCTGAGCAATATCACCGGCCCTTTCTTCGTATGTGGGTTCCAGGAGTCGAACTCAGGCCCTCGCGCTTGCCAGGCAGGTGCTTACGCCGCTGAGCCATCTCACGGGCCCCTCAGAGCTAGCTTTGAATAAATCCTTTTTACCAAAAACTATATGGCCTCCTTTAATTTGGTCAGTGTCAAGCAAACGAACCTGTGTCTGAACCTGGGTGGCCAGAAAATCTGTCCCTCCTGGCAGAGCATATACTGGATTTGGACAGGGCCTGGCATATGTGTCGCCGTATTTCCGCAGAGCACAGACAGCACCTTGCACAGAGTGCTGAATCACTGCATATTTGCTGGCTGCAGGAGTAAGTGCAGGAATACACCCTCTCTCCTCCGTGGAAGAGCAGAGCCACCACTGGGGCCTCTGAGGCCACAGGAAACCCAGGGCTACACAAGACAGCAGGATGTGAGTTCTTGGGTACTTGTAAGAAAAGCCTCAAAGCTAGGAAGCTCCTTCCACACATGGAAGCAAGCTGGGTTCCCCCAAGACCAAGAATCCCTAAAGGGGCTGCTGCTTCTAGTGAGTGGATTCCTGGGAACAGAGAGAAGACCATCCAGGACAGGGGGAGCCTGCCATCAGGTGGGGTGGGTGGTGAGTGGCAGCATCTACCTACTAAAGATGTCTCCCAAGACCTTCTCCAGTACTGCAGGTATCAGACACCTGCTGGATGCTTCCTCTTGCTGTACGTCTAGCTGGATAACAGCGCTACATAGGTCCACCCCGCAAGGAGTGCTGGACCTTCTCAGGAGTCATGGTGCCTATGGGCGGGAACAGGAGCATCAGGTATACTGCCCCATATACACTCACCACAGGGCAGAGTGGGGTGAAGAAGAGAAGCCCTGGTGCCTGCACGGGTTCATCCTGGGACAGCGGAGATTGGGTGGGAAGCCAGGGTGGCCAGAAGATTGGGTTCTGCTGGTGACTACTGAGTGTGGAAAGGGGAAAAGGCAGGATCAGGGACCATGGAGAAATTCAACAAAGGCATGACATGCTTGACCCTTCAAAGGTGCTTGGTACCCTGCTAAGGCATCAAGTATCTCAGTGCAACTTCCCACACTTGGATAGACACAAAAGCAACTCTGATGCAGAGAGGAAAGGAGGCTGGAAGCAGAGGGATGGGTGGGGGCATCAATCACCTAAATGAGTGGCCAATGGCCCAGATCTGGAAAAGCAGAGAGAATGTGGACACTGGGTTCTTCCCAGTGTGGCTCCTGAGGACCTCAGGGCGTGTTCCTGCAACAGACCAAGCATGGCCAGTGTTTCTAGGTACACAAGTGTCTTGGCTCCCTTTACCCAGTTGGGCGAAGGGAGCCCTAAAGAAAGGAGGTGTGTGGGGTTGGAGGACAGGAAGGAAAATCACGCCTTGGAATTGCAAGGCGAGGGCAGAGTCTATTTATATTGGGTTTAATTAACTCCGCTCCCTGGTGCCACTAAAGCAGCAATCACACTGCAGACGGCACTGATTTGATTGGCAAGAGACGCACCAGGGAGAATATTAAGGCACCCAGCCCCTATAAATAGGCCTAATCACATCCTTTCTCTAGAAGATGGTGAAGAAAACATTAATCAGGCCTGGTACCACACCCCAGTCCTGCTTTTAGGCACTATATTGGGGCCCTTGTTTCCAACAGAGCCATGAGTGGGCCCAGAAGGGCTCAGAGGCTTCATTTGGGCTTAAAGTGCCATGTAACACTGAATAAGTTGTTGCCTTCTCTGAATCTCTGATTCTTTCCATCTCCCATTCTGCAGACTGAGAATTGGCATTGCTCTTTAAGAAGTTTTTAGTTCCAATAATAAAAATTATACATTATACACAATGTATAATATATACATATCATCGGCAAGCTGGAGCCCACTCCTTGGCTCTTCCTTCTACCATCCTGGCTCTCCTGCTCTCTGTAGGCCAGTGTTTTTCCTGATCAGAGATGATCATTCTGCTGTTCGACTTTCTCTCCAGCAGTGAGCTCCTCCTTTTAACTCATGCTCCCAGGAGAACCATTCTCAGCTTCCCAGACCACCCAAGCCCACCTGAAATACTCACCAGGGCCCAGGAGTTTACTCCGCATTCCCCACTTCCCTTCCTTCATATCAAGTAAGCAAAGGGGCCAGCTGATCCCCAGCCATCTGAAAGTCTAACCCTCCAGGACCACCATAGCCTTTCAAGAGCTTTCCTCCCCTCTTTGTACTGATACTGATGCCAATCTGCGGCCATCCTGAGTCAGTTCTACGCCTCAATTCTCCCAAGTAAGGTAGAGGGGAAATGAGAGAAGATACTTTCTGTGCACAGCTTGGGATGAATTCCTCATTAGTTACCACAGCTGGGAATGTTATTGCCCACACACAACTAAGGGAATAGTAAAGGCTCAAATCTCCTGAACAGGGAAGTAGCAAGTCCATAAAAGAATGAATACAGCTGGTTTGGGGTTACTTCCTTCTGTGTGCAAACACCTACCGATCAGCTGTTCAGTGCAGGCCGTGACCAGAATAAAGATGAATAAGATAAGCAGCCTCAGAAACAACAAACCAAGGACTGCAGCCTAAATTCCAAACACAGAGACTGAAAATCTTCTGCCTTGCTAAGGAAACACCTTGATCTTTGAACCTTTTTTGTGTTCCATACAGGGCATTCTCTGTACTAGTTTATTGTGGTTATAAAACCTTTAGCAAAACAGCCTACATTTGTATTTATTTTCTAGTCCATACTTCTGTGCCCCATGTGTTTTTTTCTTTTAATCCACTCCTTTAAAAAATAAATCTGGGGGGGCCGGTGAGATGGCTCAGCAGCATAAGCGCCTGCCTTGCAAGCGCGAGGGCCCGAGTTCGACTCCCGGAACCCACATACAAAAAAGGGGCCGGTGATATCGCTCAGCGGCACGGGTGCCTGTTGGCGCGCGAGGTCCTGAGGTCGACCCCCGGTACCCACAAAAAAAAAAAAAAAAAAAAAATCTGGGGCTGGTGAGATGGCTCAGCGGCTTAAGCGCCTGCCTGGCAAGCGCGAGGGCCTGAGTTCGACTCCCGGATCCCACTTACGAAAAAGGGGCCGGTGATATCGCTCAGAGGCACGGGTGCCTCCTGGTACGCGAGGTCCTGAGGTCAACCCCCGGTACCCACAAGAAAAATAAAATAAAATAAAAAAAAATAAATCTGTTGGCAATGTAAAAAAAAAAGAAAGAAAGAAACAACAAACCCCCTGCGCGAAGCACTCTAATCCACATAGGAATAGTGCTAAGGAGTGAGAAATCCTCCCCAGGGTCAGGAGAACCTGGAAATGCCTCTTAGCAGATCTGTACCTCTCTACCAAGGCCCAGCAAGAGAAAGCAGACAGCACTCCAGGTAGACGGCACAGCTGGGACACAGGCATGGACAATCCTAAGTGGTCTTGTGCGGCGGGGGTATACGCCTCCTTGGGGAGGAACAGGAAGATGGACGATAAAGAGAAGTCACTTTGTGACAAACACTAAACACCAGGGCTAGACAGGGCCTGGTCTGAAGTGCGCAAAGTGTACATCCAAATTCAAAGACTTAGTAGGAAAAAGGTATAAAATATTTTTGTATTGATTACACGCTGAAATGACCACATTTTAGATAGAGTGGGCTGAATAAATATATTACTAATTTCACCTGTTTCTTTTTACTTTTAAAAGCACATAGATGGCTGGCATAATATTTCTTCTTTTTTTTCAGGCAAGAGATATCCTAGACTGAATTCTGGCCTAAGCATCAAAACTAATGGTAACATTTTCACTTTATTGTCCTTCCGCCTCTATCTGATAGCCCTTAATAATTTTCATAAAGATAATCTTTATTGATTCTTTTGTTAGGTAGCATTTTCATATGCTACAATATTATTATGAATATTGACAACACTAATTAGTACTAATAATTATTACTACAGTTAGCTAATACTGATATACTTCAGAACCATTCTACTTCCTTCTCAAGAATTATCTCATTCAGTTTTTAGTATCAGTGAATAGCTCTTTATTCCCGGTTTTAGATAAGGGAATTAGTTTATTTAGACCAAATAACAGTTTTTCAACATCAAAGTGCTAGCTTGTGATCAACCTCAGACTTGAACCTGTGCGAATTCAGAACTATGATTTATCGGTGTGTTTTCTTGTTTTTATTCACAAAAATGCAAATCTTGAAGAGTTCAAAAATGTATCAGTTGCAAGACATCTCATATTGATATCTTCTTGTGTGTAAACCTACATATGTATTTTAGAAAAAGGAAGAGGACAAAGATCTGCACTGCAATACTTTACATCATTTCTACCGTTTATCTTCCCATCCCACTTTGGAGTTAAGTATTATTATCTCTTTTAACATGTGAGAAAAAGCAGACACAAAATTAATCAGCAATTGTCTTTTGAAAAGCCCGTGATGCTCCTTTAAAAAAAACGCATAACCTTTTCAGTGGAAAGAGAATAGCTGAGAGGACAGTGGATTTACTTGAAAAATAAAAGCTGAAAATTTTACTAAAAGTAGTCTTGTATGAGGAAGTTTTATTATTAGAAACCCTAACTCCTCCTTGTTTCCATAACTGCTGACTGCAATTCATTCTATGCCTCTGTTATTCTCGGCTTACTCTTTTTACTTTTTTTTTTTTTTTTTTTGTGGGTACCGGGGGGTCGACCTCAGGACCTCGCACGCCAACAGGCACCCGAGCCGCTGAGCGATATCACCGGCCCCTTTTTCGTATGTGGGATCCAGGAGTCGAACTCGGGCCCTCGCGCTTGCAAGGCAGGCGCTTATGCCGCTGAGCCATCTCACCGGCCCTCTTTTTACTTTTTAATGCATCCATAAACACATGTTCTTTAATAGTGGTGGGGGGGTTGTTCGTGTTCCTATGCCACGTTCATCAAGGGTTTTCTTCTTTCCTTCTACCCCCACCCCCGGCCCTTTTCAGATTCTTTTTAAAGCTGGGAAGCACAGATTGCACAGGCCCATGGTCGTGTAGGGTGCACTTCCACCGCACGGCGCTGCCCTGGAGTCTGGGAAAACCGCGGCCTCGCAGAAACGCGGGCACAGCGCAGCCTCCGCGACGCGGCGACTCCGGGGCGCGCCCGCCCGGGGTGAGCGCTCGCCGCAGCCCGGAGCCAGCGCGGGCCATACGGCCACGGGCAGCGTGTCCCCGGCAGGTGAAGCGCGTGTGGCCACCGCTCGCCTCGTCCCGGCCGGGAGTGGTAGGTCAGCGGGCGCGGGGCCTCCTCCCCGGCCTCTCCGGGTCCCCCGGCGGCGCACCCCAGCCTGCGCGCCGCCGCCCGTGCGCTTCCGTCCACGCCGCGGGTCCTGGCGCCGCCGCCGTCCCGCACCCCAGCGCTCCCGGCTGGTGCAGTATTCTGAACGCTGTCGGAACCCGGGTGCCAGGGTGCAGGACGCCCACGGTGCAGAACGCCCCGGCAGGCGGAGGATCCGCCCCTCCCCTCCAGCCTTAAGTACTCAAAGACTTTAATACATCTTTTAACACACTTGGAGTTTCCTGCTTTACTTCTGTGCGTAGACACTTTCTTCCCAGCCCCCTTTAAATATATCGCTGGGGGTGTAGCTCAGTGGTAGATTGCTGCTCAGCATGCGCAAGACCCTGGTTTGATTCCCCAGCACCAAATGAATGAATGACACAAAAGGAGATATGTATGATTTGACTTACATGTGGTACCTAGAATAGTCAAATCCATAGAGACAGAAAGGGGGAGGGGCTACCAGGGATGGGGAAGCAAAACAGGAGATGGCAGTTAGTGTTTAATGGATGTAGTTTCCGTTGGGGGTGATGAAAAGGTTGGTGGCGATGGCTGCACAACCACGTGAATGTGCTGAACACCACTGTCTACTTAACAATGACTGGGGGCTGGTGTCTCAGCACAGTGTGTAAGGCCCTCGGTTCGGATCCCCAGCACACACACGCACAAAATTTTAAAGTGGTAAATTTTTAAAAAATTTTTGGCAAAGTGGTAAATTTTATGTTGTTGTTATTTTTACCACAGTAAAAAGCCGGCAGGAAGGGAAGGACAGTGGGTGAGAGGAAGAAAGCTTAAAAAAAAAAAAAAAAAAAAAAAAAAGTTAAATCTATATAAAGGAAGCGTCAGTCCAGAGCCTGCAATAGTCCTTTCTGTGACTGGGAGTCCCTGGCTTGCCTCCTCTTGGATCCTTCTCTTTTTTAGGGTTGCTGGATAAAAATACTGGATGGTCAGTTAATTTGAATTTCAGATAAACAGTGAATAATTTTTAGTATAAATATGTCCTTGCTTAGTGTAGGTTATACTTATGCTACAAAATTATTCATTGTTTATCCGAAATTCAAAATTAACTAGGCATTTTTATATTTTTATTTGGTAAACCTGGCAACTCTCCTCTCCTCTTCATATACTCTCCCACCCTGCCCCTCCTGCTGGGAGAGTTGGATCAAGTTGTGAGAACATTCTGTTGCCTCGCTGGCACCAGAGGTAAGCAAGAGGTGGATTTCCACCTGTGTTGTAGACTGAATGTTTGTGTCCTCCCAGGTAGATAGGGAGACAGAGACAGAAATAGATATATACGCATAGATAGATAGCTATCTCCTCCATGCCATGGTGTTTGCAGATGGGCCTTTGACAGGCAATTAGGGTTAGATGAGGCCATGAAGGTAGGGCTCTCATGAGTTGAGTAAGCACTGTGGCTCCCACCCCACACAAATCATTTGAGGACACAGAGAGAAGACAGTTGTCTGTAAACCAGCAAAGAAACCCTCACCAGGAACCAGTTGCCACCCCCTTGATTAAAACAAACTGCAAACATGTTTCTATCTCACCACCTTGAGCAATACTGAGTGGCTTACAGTGCCCAGGACTCATCAAAGAAGAGGAAATGTGCCATACACAAGACCCAGCCAGGCCCAGGAGAAGCAGCTTGTCGTGGAGGAGAGCACACAGCCTTCGGGGATCTGGCACTCATTCTTCCTGTGACCTTGGGCAAGCCATTTAATAAGACCTCAGTTTCCCTATTATAAATTGGGGTGAAGAGTACCTGCTCCCCCGCCTTTTGAGTGCTACAAAGTATGTCAAAGTGGGTGTAATCTGTAAAGTTTATTTGAACATGAAAGGAACTATGTATGTGCTCCAGGATTCTGTGTAAACATACACACGCACCCCATATCACACATCAGCCTGGCTGTGTCTTTTCACAGAAGTGCTGCCAGACAGCTTCCCTGATGCTGGAACTATGCAGCCAAGCCAGTCTGTCCTCCAGACCAGTCACCCTCAACTTCATAGAAGTTCTCCATCTGTTGACTGCTCACAAGCTCAGCCTAGAGCTAATTTTAGATTCCCTAGAAGTTAGGTTGTGAAGATATTTAAGAGCAGTCCCTCAAGCTGCAATAGAAATCCTTGATCTCACTCAAGACAAGGAAAGGCTGGAGAGACAACAGAGGTCCTGTGTGTTCCTGCAGGCCCACTGGCATCTAAGTTGGCCTGGAGGTGATAGGTTGCAGGGACAGCCCCTGGCAGTCCTACCACGGCTTGCTAACGCTTTCCAGCCTCTGAGACTCCTTATGGTCCACGGGCACTGACTTCGGAAATTCCTCCTGGAGGTGTGAAGAGAATATGGCAATGTCCTGAGCCCCAGCCCCACAGAAAGAAAGCTGGAAATAAGACTGAAAATGCCACAGAAGTCACTTCCAACCCTAGCCTCTAGCTCTGGTGCCACTGTTCTTGGAACAGGCACTCCTCTCCTGGAGAGCATTTTCCCCTCCAGCATTAAATTTCTCCAAGACACATTGCTTACTGGGGAGGTTCTAAAAAATGCCTGGAGAAAGGAAGATGAAAATGCCTCATCCTCTAAACAGACAAATAGACAGATGCAGCCAGATAGATGACACAGCCAGCTTCCCTTGCTTAGGTTTCTAATGCATTTGAAAATGCCTGGGTCCAGAAAGTGTATCCAGGGAGCACTGTGCTCTGCAAGCAAAGGCAAGAAATCTTTGGCTGACCTCATCACTGGCACCAGGGCCAATTTTATTAATCACCATGGATCCCATGTCCAGAGGGTGTTAGTTATACCATCCTGGCCTGCCCAGAGTTGGACCTTGCACTGACCTTCTCTAGGAAGTGTTGAGGGACCCCCACTTCTGTGGAATCTACTGTCCTGAAGGCCTCACCAGACAGCGGGTCCCCTACTATATGTTGTGCGGGAGCATTCTCTGAGAGGCAGTAGAGCATAGTGATTATGAGCAAGGCCTCTGGGACTAGACTGCATGGGCTCGAGTCCTTATTCTGCTTAATATCTGTGTGATGGCAGCATGTTACTTGTTTCCTCTTCTATAAATTTAGGATCAACAACTGTAACTGTCTGTATAGCGAATGTTAAATGAGTCAATATATCTGTGTTTAAAATGATGCCTGAGGTGCTGAGGGTATAGCTCAATGTTAGAGTGGTTGCCTGGCATGGACAAGGCCCTGGGTTCAATCCCCAGCAGCACAAGAAGAAAAAAATGAATAGATAAGTGGGTAAACAAATTGTAGTGTAAATATACAACGAAATATTACTCAGCCATAAAAAGGAATGAAGTAGCCATACATGTTTCTATGTGGTTGAACCACAAAACCATTATGTTAAGTGAAATAAACCAGACACAACAGGCCATGGATTGTATAATTTCATAAATATGAAATGTCTAGAATAGGTATATTTGTAGAGGCAGAAAGCAGCTTGCTGGTTTTCATGGCCTGGGAAGAGAGGAGTATTAGAAGTGGCTGCTTACTGAGTAGAAGATTTGATTTGAAGCGATGATAGGCTTTGGAACTACATAGGTGTATGGGTTTCACAGTGTTGTGAATGCACTAAATGTCATTGACTGTTCATTTTCAATGGCCAATTTTATGGAAATTTCATCTCAATTTTTAAAAGTGAGGTGCCAGGGCATAAGAAGTGCTGTGAGCACTAGTCAGAGTTCTCCTCCAAGCTTCCTTGTTTCACTGATGCAGGGCCAATACTGTGTCTTAAACTTTCATGTTCTCCTTGATGTGGAGAATGTGGGGATGTGAGGTGAACTCAGAGAATGTGGGAGCTTGGAAAATCCTGAGACCCCAGAGCCACTGCTCCAGGCAGTGATGATGGGTCGAGCCCACAGCACTTCCTGTGTGTCCTCCTGGAATGACTTTTCTTTTCTTTGGCTGCAGGGTGAGGAAGACCTGGTCTTTCCCTTGTCACCATCCTCTCAGCACACATTGATTGAAAGCTGGCCAGGTGCTTTCAAACAGGTGGGGAAGCAGACGTGTGTGTCTTGATGGAGGGAGTGGAGCCTAGGGTGCTTGAGAACACATTGTCATTAGGAATACATACCTAAATAGATACATAAGGGCTTAAATACAGTGGAAATTTATTTCTGATTACTCTTTTTGCTTGTTTAAATGTCCAACTCCCACTGCAGGGGCAGCTGGAAAATGTAATGTATTATGGACCCAAGAGGAAGAACCAGTCAGTTCCTGCCATGACCATCAGGAGGTGAGAAATATACAGGTAGGTGTGGAGTGGGAAACAGACAAGACCACAGGCAGTGTGGTGATGCTGAAAAGCAGAGAGGGGTGGGAATTAGAGAGGTGAGCAGGAACCAGACTATGATATGCCATTTTGGGAGCTCCTACTCTGTGCTAGCCTACATGCTTCATAATTTACACGTACGATCTCCATGGTATTGGAGTATCTGCCCTGTGGAAGAAGAGGTGGGAGATATTCTATTTTTATTTGTTTCACTTTATAAACCCATTTCCTAACAGGTCTACAGAGCTTTGTTGTATGCAAAATACTTGTACATGCACAATATTTAATTCTTATAAGAAGTTGGTGAGGAAAATGGTACTATCACTCCCTTTTCCATTGGAGTAGAATAAGGCTTTGAGAGGTTCAAGAACTTGTCCGAGGTCAGAAAGGCCCACTTTGTTCTCTGAAATGAGGTACAACTCTATTGCTCAGGCTGGCTTTGAACTCCAAGGATCCTCTTGTCCCAGGCTCCTAAGTAGCTGGGACTTTGGGTGTGCACCACTGTACCGTGCTTGAGACCTACCTCTTAATAATAAGCACTCTTAGTCACTGTGTTATACCACTCAAAGAATTCTTGCGTGTCCTAGAAAGGAGTCTGCACCAGAGCAGAGTGTGTTGGACCCTGGGGTGATGGCCAGTGAGCTTGAAAGAAGCTGCCCTTCTCCAGTGTCCAAATTGGCCTCCTTCAGATTTGTTCAGAATTACCTAAAGTCAGTGACCTCACGGTGGCAGGAAGGATCAGGAAGCCATGAATTCAACCTTCTTAGGGTTGCACCTGGTCCCAGGTGAGAAAGGACTCCATTTTCGGAAAGAGGATCAGGGAGCTTGTGCATCCCCTTCTGAGCCCAGAATGACCCACCTGAAGGCTTTAGAACTTTCCTACCATCCCCATTCTCACCTCCTGTGCAGGAGCTAGGGAGCTAAGCAGGTGCTACAGGCCAGGCTGGTATCCATCAGGCATAGGCACAGTGCCTGGGGCTCACGGAAAAATAATTAAAACCAGAAGGAATAAATGAACCTTGGATGAAAGAAGATATTTTAATATATAATTTTAATATATTCACCTCTATACCAACAGTCATAAAATATACTTTCAATACGATTTTTTAACAGAGTAAGGCTGCACCAAAGCAAGTGCCTAGTCTATGAATTCATAGAGTTATTGTGTAAAAGTGAGGAGATGAAGAAGAGGTGTGTGTGTGTGTGTGTGTGTGTGTGTGTGTGTGTTCTCAGGACACAGGACTTCAGAATCTCAGCTGCCTAGCTCTTAGACTTAAGGTTATACCTAGGGTTCCATAGCTCATCTCGCTGCACTCCATGCGCCACAACACTACGAGACCTGGGACCTATATCCAGTGCCTACTGTGTGCCTGCATCTGCATAGCAAACGCTGCACCCCTCTCTTCCCTGGCATGTCCGCAGCCCTGAAATCCCACTTGTGTGGGAGCTGGGCACAGGGCAGTAGGACTAATCCTTGAAATAGCTCAGGGAGGATTATCCTAGCTTCTCTCAGCACCAGCACATGGCTGGGTTCATTCCCAGGAAGGGGGAGGCTAGAGGTGAGTGGCTGCCTGGAGTGGGCAGTTCAGAAAGTGGACACCCAGCAGAAGGTTCCTAGTGGCCAGCAGCAAGGAAGGGACCCTAATGGGCAAGGCTAAATCTCAGGGGTGGGGTTATGTGAACCAAGCCAATTCTAGCCAGAAATCTAAAGCTTGAAAAAAACCCAGCCTGAGGGAAAGAATTTAAATTATAAAAATTTAAAAGTATGAAATGATCCCTTAAGGTGCTTATTTAACAACCAAATCATCCCAACACAATGAATTATATGTGTAAAGCCCTCCCCCTCACAAGTACCCACACTATCACCCATCCTCTGACATCTTCTTTGTTCTCTTTACTAATAGCAGAGGTGCTTCCTGTCTTGCACACCCATGAGCTCCTCAAAACACCCCACCTTTTCAGGAGCTGTTAAGAAAAAAATCATTTCTCATTTTGTGCAGGGGGTATGCCTCTTTGATTTTAAAGTTTGAATCTGAGTGAAACATAAATAATTAGTATGCAAATTGGGGCTCTGGTACATGGATGTTTATGCAGAGATGGTAATCTAAGGAGGATAGGAGATGTGTATGAGTCAGGAGTGGTGGTCATTTGGAGATCTAGGAGGAGGAGCTAATGGCAGAAGGTCTGGGTGACTTTGGGTGATTGGAGGAAGCCAAGTCCCCGTGGTGGAAATGAGGCTGAGGCAAAAGAGGTCTGTCATATGCGGTCACCAGTTACATGTGGGTGTTGAGCATTTGAAATGTGGCTTGTGTGTGACTGAGAACCTGGATTATTAATTTAATTTTAACTAATTTAGAAATGAATTTTAAAAAGGATACTCCATTAAGTTATTGGATGATTTTAAGTATGTATGAGACAACTTGGATTTGTGAATCCACTTTTTCAATGTAAATCCTGTGAAATCTAAATACAAACCACATATTTTCAATAAGATCTTAGTTTCTATACTAGTCACTAGTCTGTTGCTCAGACAAATTGCCCAACATACACAATTTAAGGAAGGAAAAATTTTTTCTTTTTTCTTTTTTTTTTTTTTCTTTTGTGGGTACCAGGGGGTCGACCTCAGGACCTCGCGCGCCAACAGGCACCCGTGCCGCTGAGCGATATCACCGGCTCCTTTTTCGTATGTGGGATCCGGGAGTCGAACTCGGGCCCTCGCGCTTGCAAGCCAGGCGCTTACGCCGCTGAGCCATCTCACCGGCCCAAGGAAGGAAAAATTTATTTTGACTCACAGTTTCAGAAGTTTCAGTTCATGGTAAACTGGCTCCATCCCTTGAAGCAGAAACATGATGGCAGAAGGGCATGATAGGGGAAAGCTGCTTACTTCATGGCAGCCAGGAAGCAGAGAGAGCAAGAGCCAGAGAGAAAAGGGCCATGAATATTATAAGGCATGTTCCCAGTGATCTACTTCCTCCAACACACCCCCAATAGCTCATTTAGTTATGAACTAACTCATCGATGGATTTACCCATCGATGAGGTTAGCAGCTCACAATCCAATAACCTGTCTAGGCATACCTTAATCCAAGTTGACAGTGCAGATTAACCGTCACAGCATCCAAGTTGAGGTATACTATAATCATAAAATATACAAAGACTTCTAGGACTTAGAACAAGAAGAGATATTTTTAAGTACCTCAGTAGTAATTTTTATGTGATCACATGTTGGAATGGTAATATTTTGGGTATATTGAGTTAAATTACTAAAGTTAATAAAAACTTTTTGATGTGGCTACTAGAAATTTTTACACATTTTTACACACCTTATATTTATATTGGATGGACAGCTTTTCTCAGACATAAAGGCTATAAAACAGGACCTAATTCTGGCTATAAGTAAAAGAGAGACATTAACATAGCAAGCAGAAGGCTCTCAGATGGCTTGGTGGAGGTGGGAGGTGAGTGTAAGTAGAGACAACTCCAACCTGGCAATATTAAGAATGTGTTTCATGGGGCAAGCTACAACATGTTAGTTTATATCATGAGGCTTAGGTGCCTCTCAGATACCCTAGATCTGCCTGTGCCCCCTCAACCTCCTTTCTTTGCTCATGTGCTGACAGTGTGTCCCACCTGTGGCAGCATGGCCATCTATTATTGTTTGGGTCTTAAATGTCTCCTGAATAACCATCTGCTAAAGGCTTGGTCAACAGTCTTGTAGCACTATTAGGAAGTGGTGGAACCTTTAAGAGGTGGAGCCTAGTGGGAGGAAGTGAGGTCACTGGGGCATGTCCTTGATGGGGATATTGGGACCCTGGTTCCTTCCTCTCTTTCTTTGCTTCCTGGCTACCATGAAATGAACAGGCCTCCTCCATCACGTGCTCCCTAAGCACTGTGCTACCACAGGGCCAAAACAATGGGGCCAAGCAACCAGGGATTCAAATCTCTGAAATTGCAGCCATAAATAAACCTTGCCTCCTTTTAAGGAATTTATCTTAGGTATTTGTCACAGCAGCAAAAAGCTGACTAATATACCACTAATGGGCCATAAATTTCTCCAGCACAAGGATTGTGTCTTATTTTTCCTTACACTTCCTTTATTAGCACCATGCTAAACTCACAGAAGATTTAATAGATATTTTATCCAAGACCTGTCTGCTTTAGTGGACTGAAATATGTGTTGGGCTGAAGACACCTTAAGGACAGAGGAGGACAGGACCTGAGAGATGTTTGAAGGGAGGGGTAAATCTGCCTGGAGAGGAGTCCCTCTATCCCTTGGGAAGTTCTGGACTCTTAAGAAGTGGGAGGGGACCATGTCAGCCTCAGTCCAGTAACAGCCCTAGCCCTCCTGAGTGGCCTCATGGCTCCAGTCCTGCCCCTTCAATCTATCCCAAGATGGCAGACAGAGATATCCTTTTAAATCATGTTGGACCATGTGACTCCTCAGCTCAAAGCCCTCATCTCAGAGCAAAGCCTTGGCCCCTTAAAATAGCCTGGGAGGAGTCAGACTCTTCCAGAGGCCCCACAGTTCCCAATTCCTGGTACTTACACCCTCGTATAATCTGTGGGAAGAACCAGTGACTTACCAATAACTTTTTCAAGAGAAAACAAGCCAGGCATAGTGGCACACATCTGTAATTCCAGGACTCTGGGTAGTTGAGGTAGGTGTTTGAGCCCAGCCTGGGCAACTTGGTGACTTAGCAAAATCCTGTCTCAAAATTTAAAAAATAATAAAAAAGCCTGGGGATATAGCTCAGTGTGAAGGCCTCAGGTTCAATCTCTAGTACCCGCTGCCAAAAAAAAAAAAAAAAAAAAAAAAAAAAAAGAGAGAGAGAGAGAAAACAGCAAATGTAGTAGGACATATGCGATTTCATGCATGTGATTTTGTCGCACACGGTTGTAAGACTGATGTTGTCTTGCTTAGAGGTGAGGCCTGTTGCCTGTGAGAAATCAACTGATACTCTCCACACGGCCATCAGAAGAGGGCCACAGAGCAGGGAGCTCAGCTACTTTTCACCAGGTTTGAGCTTAAAGTACACTTGGGAAAGTTTCAAGGGAGTAGCATCTAGAGATGGCAACTGCAGTGGCAACTCTAGGCATGAAAGTATACCCTCAACAACAGCAGGTGGGCATAGCTCAGAGATGATGCTCCAGGCTGCTAAGGCTGTGGTAACTCTTGCATGACCTAAGGATACAGCCTGCGAAGTCCTCTGCAGCTGAGTCTCGGCACCTCCTCCCTGAGGCCATCTCCTGAGGCTTGGGCCCTCTGCAGCTCCTCACAGCCTGCAGCCAGTGTCTGCCTCTCAGTGTCTGTGCTCTTCTCCTTCCTCTCCCCGGAACAAACTTCCTGCCCAGAAGCCATGGCTAACACCTGCCCTCCTGCAGATTTCTCCCTACACTTTGCCACCTCCATGAGGTCTTCCCTGGCCATTGTTTTAAAAATTGCAACTCGCCTCCAACCCTATCCCTAACCGTCCATATTCCCCTTTCTTCTTTATTTTTTCAATGTTTTTGTCATCATTTTTGCCTGTTTTGTTTGCTCTCGCATCCCAGACCATGGGAGGTGCTCATTAAGTACCAGCAGACAAAATAAATGAACCAGGGAGGTCTGTGGCTGTTGGAGATGGTTATGATAATGAAGAGACTAGAAGGCTAGCAGATTTCTAGATATTCCAATTTCTAAGATGCTTTCCTTGACACATCGTTTGTTACAGAAAATCCAATCTTGCAGGTGGGAATAGATGGTGTGGCCATTCCTGTGTTCTATGGAATAACACTACGTATGTTTCATTCCTTGAGGTTTGTGAAGTACTGAAATCTAATGATTGGTCAGTGTAGTGGATGTGTCTCTCCTATCATCCTCGTTACACACACAAGGATGTCTGGACTCCGAGAAGTCAGTGAACTTGACCAAGGTCTCTGTTGCCAGTTCATTCCAAGTCAAGGAACCAGAAAGGCAGTCTCTTGACTCCAGGCCACAGCTGGAGAAAGTGGCTTGCTGGGAGCTTCCCTGGGTGGGCCTGTCCCTCTGGAACAGGAGGCAGGAGCCATGGCCTCAAATCCAGCCCCACTGCCCCACCGTCTAAGTGCCAGTTGTCCTCAGGTAAGCCACCTCCACCTGGGAGAGAAGCCGACATGGTACAACTGGCTGGATGTGGGGCACTTTCTAACCAGGCACTGAGCGATCTGTTTACTCCTTGGGTATAAGGTGGTGGCTGTTCTAAAAGGAGGTCCTCGGAGACACTTGAGAGAATAGGCCGTGTTTTGGTGTGGTGGTGGGGGTGTTTGTTTGAGTGGGCCGCAGTGGCAACCAGAACTTGGGAAAGGAGCTGCCTTAGCCAAGGGTGGTGTGGAGGGAGACAAATAACTAGCTGCAACCATGAATCCACATAGGGAAACTGATCTGGGTGTCCAGGATCTCCTGCCAAACCTTCTGGACCAGGGCCTTTTCCAATGAACCCTGGGCTGGGCACCCAACCTGAAAGGATGAACATTCCACTTCACAGAGGGTCTGGAGTTTCCCAGGAAAGAGTTTCTGTCTATGTCTCCATTAAATCCCTTTTTAGAATTTTTGATCATGACCTGTAACGGAGTGAACTTATTATAACTCCCTCCCATGATTCTTGCCACCCACAGAGAAAGACAACAGAAAAAGACATCCATCACTTCCCCCTTTACCAGCCAGTGATTTGCAGGCGCGTCTTAGCATCAGTAGGCCAGTGATCCCAGCTATCACCGCAGTGCTGCCCTGAGCTGTATGAGGATGGCCCTGGAACTGCGGTTTATGACTCCGAACCTCACTCGGGCCCTGTGCACCCAAACCGGATCTGGAGTGTGATGTCTGTCTCGTTCACACACTGTCATTGACACACACATGCCACAAGACTCCCACCCACCAGCGATGGCCTGAAGTGTTCCAGTTTCACTGCATTCCAACAGCAGCTAGTTGGGGAACACAGGAGGACGATCAGTCCTCTTTGGAGACCCTTGCATGGGTCTCCATCTAAACAGAGATCCTGTTTCAGATCTCCTTCTAAATCAGGGCCCCGTCCTTACCAAGATTCAGACGTCTGCCAAATGCCGTTTGGTCCTCTCTGTGTGAGCCCTCCTCTGACAGACAGTTGGGGACCTCCTCCGGCCAAGTGGGAGGCCCCCCACACTGCAGGAAATGTTCCACGGGTGCTGGCTCAGCAGGAGTAGTTTCCGGTCAGGCCAAGTAGAGCTCCCGCTCCGTCCACGGGGGAGGCGTTCTGCCACAGGGGGTTGTGCTGGATCCCAACTTTTCCGGTCAGGGAATCAAATGAAGCGGGAGACTGCTCGGGATCCCTACCAAAGCCACTCAGACACGGAGTAGGAGAAAGGGCAGGTTTATTGCCAGGCGTCCCTCGGTGACTAATGTCCAACCAAGGGCGGAGAATAGGGTCTCGTTTTTACTTTTATTTCATTCTTATTTTACGGGGCAACCTTGTATTGGCAAGCTGTTGTCAGGCCTGGTTATAGAAACAGAACAGTGGGAAATGGAGAGCGGAGAGTTTTTGCAGAATTTTCCAAGTCTGTTACGCTTTACTGATGTTACCTCTCAGAACCATCAATCTCTTTAGGGAGTTTAGCTGCATCAATTTTCCCAGGCAGCTTAGCTGTACAGTTAACCCACAGTGTTCCAGTTTCACCCCAGGAGGTAGTCATCTCTCTTTTCTTCTCTCCCATTTGCTCTCCTCCCTTCTGCGTCTTGTCCCTCTGGGTTGCTCATTCTCTCTCTGTGTCCATCTCTGCCTGGGTTTCTATGTTTTTCACGCCCCCTTGTCCCCTCCACTGTTCCCTTCTTCCTGCCTTCCTTAGCCTCTCCTCCCATCTCAGGTTCTGCCAGGGAAGCTCACCCCACCCCACATCCCAGAGCTTGTTGGGGTCTCTGAGGTACTTCAACCAACTCCATGGAGAATCTGCACGTGGACTGGAGGATTTCAGGGCGTGGCAGAACACTCTCTTCAGATCTCTCTCTGGCAGGCCACTGGCGGCTTTGGGACCCACAAGCAGCAGACCAGAGTCAGGACTGTAGTGTGAGAAAATTAATTGCCCTGCTGTGTTCCACTGTTCCACTCCTGAACTAGCTGTGTGACTTTGAGCAAATCACCTAAACTCTCTAAGCCTCATTTGCCTTCTGTACAAAATTGAAACAACGATACCCACCTTATAGGGCTGTTTGAGGATTCAGTTCAGCTGAAGAACCACTCCCTTGTTGATTCCAATGTACCAAGCACTGTGTTGTAGAGGAAAACAAAACCGAATTACAAGTATGCCCAACACCCGAAGCATCTGGGAGAAACTGACATTTAAATTAACCTTTATTTGAGCAGAATGCAATATGCTAAAGAGAGGTATGTGCAGATGCACAGCAGGAGCAAGGAGGCATCTGTGATGAGCTCTGATTGGGGAGAAGGTTGAGGTTTTTCAAAGGTGTTTTTTTTTTTTTTTTTTTTTGGTACCGGGAATCAAACTCACAACCTCACGCTTGCCAGGCAGGCGCTGTGCGGCTGAGCTATATCCCAGGCCCTCAAATGTGTTTTGTCATAGAATTGCAATAGGCACAGAAGGAATTAGAAAGACAGAGCTTGAGAGGGTGACTGTGCAAAGTTACGTCAGCAAGAAGGGGCCTGTAGGGGTGTCCTGGTGTGGCTGAGAGGTTGAATGTGCGTTTGTACAGATATAGCAGGAATCAAGAAAAGTAACTGACATCCCATCCTGCATCACAGCACATTCCTCAGGCATCTAAGCCTTCTGGTCTGTGACCCAGGTTAGGAATTGCATGTGACACCCCATGCAGGACAGAAACATCCATGCAGGTGTAGAAATACGCAAGCCTAAAGGAAACAAAAGTTTGAAGAGGCAATATTTAACCTTATCTTGTGCAAACGCATTCTGACATTTTCTTTTCTATTCTACTGTATTTCAGATTTTTTTTTTGTAACAGGAATCGAACTCATGACCTCACACTTGCCATGAAGGCGCTGTGCCACTGAGCTATATCCCCGGCTGTATTCCAGATTTTTGAATGCCCATTCCATTGATTTCATGACCTACTACTGCCTGAATATTGCAAAGCACTGCTTAGGCCATCACGACCGCGGATTGTCTGAAGGAGGACTGGGAAGCCCCTCTCCGGGCAGTGTAGGGAGTGGTCAGAAGAGGGTGGGGTGGGAGGCAGAGGAAGCCATCACGGCGCTGGTGTTCCAGTCCTAGAGGAGATCAGATCACAAGAGCTGGGAGAGAGCAAAAGAGCACAGGCTGGCAAAGGGCTTTGAATGTGGTCGTCCTCAGTCCTTCCGGGGTTGGGAGGAATACAGGGTTCTGTCAGTGTCAAGACCCTGCAGATCAGGACACAGTACGACTTTTCCTCTGCACAGATAGAGCTTTGGCTCCCTGGGTATCTGGAGGCCCAGGCAGAGCCCCCAGCTGTGACCAGTCCTCTTGTTGCTGGCCTTGTCGATATAGTGAGAAGTGGTGGCGAGAATGCAGCTGGCTCAGTGCAAAGTCATTGTCACAGCAGTCCTCACACCCCACAATCGGGGGTAGTGAGGAACATCATCCCCACACACAAAGCACAGTGCATGGTTTTTCTGACCCAGGGCCAGCTCTCAAGGTCACTGGCTTTCTTCCTCAAAGGACAGGAACCAGGTACTCCTTCCTGCGCGGCCATCATGTTCAGCCACAGGCCCAGGCCTGGTTGATGGGACAGATTTAAGAGTGCGGACCTTATGACCAGATGGCTTTGGGTTCCAGCCTCAGCTTTCCTGCTTAGACCCTGCGTGATCTTAGAGAAGTCATTTGACTTCTCCCAGCCTCATTATTCTCGTAGTAAGATGTGGACATCTCTTACCTGTTGATAAGATTAGCAACCCCCAGTTCTCTTCTGTTATAACTTTCTTCCTCATTTAGTGAATCTTATACGTACCCATGGCTTTACTTTTTTAAAATTTTTTGTGAGGATGGAATTTACATGTGGTAAAATTCACACATTTTAGTGTACAGTTCTATGTGTTTTGGCAACTGTATAGTCATTTAACCACAACCGTACTTTAGATGTAGAACAGTGCCACGTCTTCCCCAAATCCACACCCCTTCCCTAACCTTTTTCTGGCAACCCGCTCCATCTCTGCCCCATGTAACCACCGATCTGGCTTCTATCTTTGAAGGTTAGTCTTACCTGTTCTAGAGTGTTGTATACATTGGATTTCCATATGTGCTCTTCTTTATCTGGCTTCTCAAAAGTGCTGGTGTAAGACATGGATACTGAAGGATTAAGACCAAAGAAAACTGCAAAGTACAATTTACTGGGATTTACGAACTGAATGGTATCTTGGGTAATATAACAGCAGGTGGACCCTCACATTCCAAGGCAGGAAGAATGGGCTAATATGCTAAGCTAAACAAAGGTAGGCGTGGCCAACAGGAAAGTACCTGGCCTTTCTCCAAAACTATCAATATCTCAGGAAGCTGAGGCAGGAGCATTGCAAGTTTGAGGCTACCCTGAGCAACTTAGCAAGATTTTGTCTCATAAAAAATAAAAAGGGTTGGGGATGTAGCTCAGCTGTAGTCTTTGGATTCAATCCCAAGTACTGCAAAAAAAAAAAAGAAAGTTCAATGTCTGTGAAGAACAGTCCAACAGTCCCAGTGTCGTGGCGGGCACAACATGCTTCGCTGCCTATCTGACTTCTTTCATGCCCCTCCATGGTGTTACGTGTCCCTGTCGTTTGTTTCTTTTTGTTGAAGGATAGAGGTCTGTAGTATGACTATACCACAATTTGTTCATCTATTCATAATTGGTGCACATTTGAATGGTTTCCACTTGGGCGTCAAAATAAATACATCTGCGAAGAATATTATTTTGGAGGTCCTTGTGTGGACAAATGCTTTTACTTCTCTTGGGTAGACATATAGGAGTGAAAGGGCTGGGTTTTATGTTAAGTATACATTTAACTTTTGAAGAAATTGCCTCTCGGTTTTCCAAAGTGTTGTACAGCTTCACCTATCCATCAGTAAGGCAGGGGAGCTCTGTTTGTTCTGCATCCTGACCAGTGTATAGCATTGTCAGTCTTTGCAGTGTTAGCCATTCTAGAGTGAAATGCTATCTCAGTGTGGTTCTAATTTGCGATTCTCTAATGCTAATGAAGTTGAGTACTTGTGTACTTATTGGCCATTTAGATAATCTAGTTTGTGAAGTGCCTGTTTAAGACTTTGCATGGTTGCAATTTCTATTAGCAAGTTTATTTCTTCTGTCCAAAACTCACTTCTGGGCTCTGGGCTCTGAACACGTACACCAACGACAATTTTGTTTTGTTTTGTTTTTGGTAGCACTGGGGATGAACCTAGGGCATCCCACTGCAAACACTCTATCACTGAGTTACATCCGTAGCCCCTTGTTATTTACTTATTTATTTTGTGGTACTGGGGATTGGACCCAGGGATACTCTGCCACTGAGCTACATTCCCAGGCCATTTTATTTTATTTTATTTTATTTTATTTTATTTTATTTTATGAGGCAAGGTTTCATTAATTGTTTAGGTCTCCTTAGTAGCTGAAATGGCAGATGTGCTCTACCACATCCAGCTACATATGGCATTCTTGATACCACTAATTGGATGAGTCAAAGGGGCCACACCTGTGCCTATAGGTAAACTCCTAATCTTCTTCCTCACTTTCCCGCCACGACTGTTGGCACCTCTCCTCCACCACTGACGTGCTCTGGTAGATGGCCTCATTATCCACACAGTGGCACAGACCAGCAACTATGGCATCATTTCTGATATTTCTCTATTTGCCCCATCCCCATCCAATCTGTCACTTTCCCTGCTATCTATCTTTTGAACCCACTCAATTTCTCTGTCCTACCATAGCCTAAGCCACCACCATCTTCACCTGAATTACCACAAGAGCCTTCTTTCTAAGTAGTCTTGTTCCCGTCAGGCTGTTCTACATATAATAATCAGTGTTAGCCCTTCCAAAAACAAAGATTTGATTACATTACTCTTCTATTTAAATCTTCAATGGTTCATCATGACTTTTAGGGTGAAGATTAATTCCTTGATGTGATTCATAAGACTGGTCAATGCCCCAGCCAGATGGTTTTCTTTTAGTTGTAATCCCAGGTGTTCTCCTGTCTCAGGGCCTTTGCATGTGCTGTCCCCTTCATTTGGAGCACTCCTTCCCTTTTATTTACCTCACTACCACCTGCGTATTCTTCACACTTCAGTTTGTACAGCCCTTCCTTAGGGAAATTTCTGATCCTAAGTCTAAATTAGGTACTAGCACTATGTTGTTCCTCAGAGAACCCTGCAATTGTCTTCCATAGCACTGATCATCTTATAATTACATATTTCTGGGATTATTCAATTAAAGAATGTTTACCTCTAGTCTGGTAAGTTCTATAAGGGAAGAGATTGTTGTGTTCATCATGTGGGTAGGGAACTCAACCACTTAGATAGCTATATAACCTCTGAGGCCTGGGATCCAGCATAAAGTGAAAATCCAGTGCCTCTGCGTAAAGACAGAGAAAGTGTGTCATCAAAAGTGCTGAAATATTCAGCTGTTTTCTTCCTTCTGTGCTCTGTCTCTTGACTTGTCATGGTATATTTATTTGCTATTTTTCATCCAATGCTAGAAATAATTAGAGGGCTGGTGAGATGGCTCAGCGGCGTAAGTGCCTGCCTGGCAAGCGCGAGGGCCCGAGTTCGACTCCGGAACCCCATATGAAAAAAGGGCCGGTGATATTGCTCAGTGGCATGGACGCCTGCTGGTGCGCGAGGTCCTGAGGTTGACCCCCGGTACCCACAAAAAAAAAAAAAAATTAGAAGGAGCTGTAGGTTACTCTCTCTCTCCCCTCATCACTTTAGTGCAGGTATACCTGAAGATGCTATGGGTTCAGCTCCAGACCACTGGAATGACATTGCAATAAAGCAACTTAAACGAATTCTTTGTTTTCTTAGTGCTTATAAAAGCTGTGTTTACACCATATTGTAGTTAAGTGCGCAATAGCGTGAATTCTAAATATCCCCCCAAAGGTCTGTGTGTTGAAGTATTGGTCCCCAGCCTGTAGTGGGATTGGAAGGTGATGGAACATTTAGGAAAGAAGGACTAAGTTAGGAGGAAGTTAGACTCCTGGGAGTATCTTCTCAAAGGGAATATTGAGACCCAGCCCTTTCTCATGTCTCTTTTTGCTTCCTGGTCTCCACGATGTTCCCACCATGTATTCCCATCGTGACGTACTATGCTGCCACAGGCCGAAAACAACAGGGCCAAGTGACCATGGACTGAAACCACTGAAATGGTGAACCAAAATAAACCCTTCTTCCTTTTAAGTAGAATGCCTCAGGTATTTTGTCATAACAACAGAAACTCACACACATAGCATTATCTTAAAAAGCAATGTACATACCTTAATTTAAAAATACTGCTTAAAAATGCTGATCTGTTGGGAAAATGGTGCCCATAAAGGTGTTTAATTCAGGATTGCCACAAATCCTGCATTTTCAATTTGTAAAAAACACAGTATCCATGAAGTGCAAAAACCCCCAAGGCATGAT
Source organism: Erethizon dorsatum (assembly GCA_028451465.1). NCBI lineage: Eukaryota > Metazoa > Chordata > Mammalia > Rodentia > Erethizontidae > Erethizon > Erethizon dorsatum. Next base: position 61,567,288 of record CM051828.1, read on the forward strand.
AAAAAGAGTTACATCTGTAAAAGTAGCTGGTTAATACTGGGGAGTAACTCCAGCAAGAAATGACAGTAACTCTGGTAAGAAGGATTTCCTTCTATCTTGTCATGTCAGCATGAGTGTTCCTTAATGCAAGAAGGTACTTACGGAGAGAAAAGACCATGTATCTTCAGAAGCCATTGCCTGCTTTTGGCACACACAAGTTTTGATTTGCATGAGATATGTGGCCTCACAGTCCGTCGGGGTCCCTGCTCACTCTATTATGTAGTTGTATCAGTCAGTATTTACTAGAGAAATAGATGTAACACATATATACAAATATACATAAATTTACAAGATTGGCTTACAATGGCCACCCACAGAGTCAGATGAGGAAGCATGCAGAGGGTGTCTGCACACTGGAGACTGAGGGGTCTGGAGCTCACTGCAGAGTCCTGTGCGAGTCTGTATCAGGAGGCCGATGGGTCTGTGATGGAAGGTTGAAGAGTCTGTGCTGCAAGGCTGAAGTATCTGCACCGGAAGCCAAAGAGTCTGCGCTGAAAGACAGGCGATGACATCCAAGGTGAAGGCAAAGACTGGAGCTCCTCCGAAGAAACAGAAGCAGAGCCGTCCTTCTTCCTTTCTTCTTTATACCATTCAGGCAACAAGCTGTCCTAGGTTGGGCCTTCCACACCCTAGGCTGTGGAATTGCTGAGCTGATTTAGTTAAGCTTCTTTTATTCAAGTTGACACAATCAAACATCACAGGAGTTAATGGTCTTACCTTGTACTCTCCATGCAGACTTACTCCAACTCCTGCTCTGTGTGCATCCCCAGAATCCCATCCTCATGGGACATGGAGGAGGCCATATATGAGTGGGTGACAGGAACAGCAGTCACCCACATCACCACATGCATTGCCTCTGTTGATGTGCACTCTCTACTGTCCTGCTGGACTTCACTTACGAAACAACTGTAAAGGTCAAATTATTATTTTTGAACTATATTTATTTGGTACTGGTACTGGGTTTGAACTTAATGTCTTTGAGACAGTGTCTTCCTAAATTGCCCATGCGAGATTTGAACTTGCAATCGTCCTTCCTCAGCCTCCCAAAGTGATGGGATTATAAGAGTGCACCACTGTGCTCAGTGTGGGGGTCCACAAATTCACAATGGCTAGTTTTACATACTTCCCTAAGGGATGAATGGAGGCTTGGGATTATTGGTATCACCCTTTTGAGATTTCCCATTACCTCATTAGGGGTGGGCCATCCTCTCCCACCGACTAAGACTAAGACTAAGACTAAGACTAAGACTAAGACTAAGACTAAGAGTAAGACTATTAAGACTAAAGACACTGCAGGGCAAGATCCTCATTAGCTTAAAATCACCACTGCCCTCTGAGTCATCTGATAATCCCTCTGATTATTGTGTGCACCCAATAAAAAGTAGCTAGCTTGGTGTGGCATTGTTTTTGCCCATCCTGAGGCATTGACCTCCCAGCCCCCATCATACATTACTAAATTTGTTTCTGTTTTTCCTTCGTACTTCGCCATACCCCTCATACAGGCAGTTGGGGATCTTGGCCAGGTCCCTGATAGCTCAGCTTATTTTTCAACTTTGCATGAACTTTTATAATTGAATTTAGACTGACGCCACATCAAAATATTAAGGTAAATTATAAAGAATTATAAATACACTATAATTTTAATAGGTAGACTTCTATAACATTTTTCTGATTAAAGAAATTTTGAATATACAAAGGTAGACAAGTGGTTTATTTCTGGTCTTTTTTTCTAAGCATGGTTTTTTTAGGGGGGAAGGATTGAAGCTACTGAATGATTCTTCATGTTCAATTTTATATATTTTTTTCACTTAACTTTATAATATAAGGCAATACCTTACCTAGGATTTTCCCAGAGAGATGAGAAATTTCATTAATGTTTTATTATAATTATTAGTGTATATGAGATAAAATTATTAATAATTTCAAGACAGTGACAGCAAAGCATTAAACCAAGTGTGGGGACATTCTGAGCAAAGGACCCTGTGGCCCTATGCAAGTCTCATCCTCATGATGGAGGCTGTGCCTAAAACCCTGCCAGAGTCCATAGTCAGTATATGTATTAGATAAATAAGCAAAAGGTTGTCCTGTGACAGAAGATAAACAGTTCATTTAGTTTTGATGAAAGCTCAAGGCCTCCCACCTCCACCACCTTGGAGCTCTCACGGACACTTCCGAGGAGCATCACTGCCCAGCACCGCCTACTTTGGGAGAGGCCCTAACATTTCAGGGCAGTGTGGGAGAGAGAGAAGGTGTGGAGAGGCAGCCCAGTCTCCCTGGTCAATTACTCACTGCCCTTTGCACAGACCACAGATAACACGTTGTAGCCTGCACTCCTACGACGTAGCCTCAGTGTGAATTAAGCTTCACAGCTCACTGTCTTCATCCACCTCCACCCTGCTCCCACAGGGAGCTGGAGCTCCATGTCATTAGCAGAGGACCTCTGTGACACCTCCAGGAGGGGATGGACCAGAGTAGCTCTGCCAAGGTCAGCCCCCTGGACAGCTGGGCATGCTCAAATTCCCCGGCCGGCCTTGCCTCCCAGGCTGCAGCTGAGCCCATGCAGAAAGATCTCTGAGAATCACAAAAGCCAAGACTTAGGAAGCTTCTGCTCAAGATCAGCTTCACCACACATGCTACTGTGTGACTTTAGGCAATTGCTGTCTCTTCTTTGAGTTTTATTTTCTGCTCTGTCAAATGAGAAAATGAACTAAATAAGTGGCCTAAAAGCAAGGTTCCCCAGAACCTCCAATGTCTCAGGAATTCAGCCATTAGGGACAATGACAATAGGAGTTTAGGACACACACACAGAGTGCTCTCTATTCCAGGTGGTGCTCACATGCTGTGACTATATGGCTTGTCCTGTAGTCACGATACTCCTATGAGGTGGGTTCCACACGTGCTCATTTTCAGAAGAGGGAACTCGCGCAAGACGGGTCAGTGACTTACTCAGAGTCACACACCCAGTGAACAACAACAGGAATTGGATCCCTGGTGGTGTGGTTCTAGAGCACATTTACTTAACTATGCTATTTCCATTGTATTCAGTTACCCACGTAACTATTCATCCATCAACCTGTCCATCCATTCATTCATCATGCAGCTATCTGAGATTCAGATAAGAGTTTATTTGATAAAGAGATTCTTCTGAGAGAAGAAAATGATAAGATTTGAATACTACTCACTATTGCTGTTCAAACTTGAGATGTGGTGGGGGTAGGGTGCTGTGACTGCTTTCTCCCTCCTGGGTCGTTCTTAGAGCAGTTTCTGTGGGTGGGGTCGAGGAAGCGTTGGTGGCAATCAGAATGAGTATATTTTAAAACAACTTGTCAAGGTGACAACCAGAGCTTGTGTGTGTAGACAGATGGAAAAGCTCAGGCAGTGGGAATCTGGCTGCTTTCTTCCCTTCCTGTCTTACCTTCTCTTTTCTTCCTGGAAAGGCAGAGCTAGAGGGGATTTACAGATTAGTTTATATGATGAGATATCAGGGCTGAACTGGAACTCGTGGGTGACAGATAAAGGAAGCCTGATTATAGTCTAAGGCAAGAAAAGCCTTTCTGACATTTTGTCATCCCAAAGTTAAAGAATCATCTTGCAATGCAGGCACCTGTTTGTCCTGGGAGGTTATGGGTGGAGGCTGCTTATCACAGGTGGGTGTCCTAGAATAGGTGAGCTCCCCACGCTTTTCTTCTCCTTTATCCTGTGATTTCGCCTCACCCCCAACTCCTCTGTGGGACCTCTGAGGCCCAGATAAGGACAGGCCTTGGTTCCATCTCACGCAACTAGAAGGGACAGAAAGGTCAGGTTAGAGCAATGACCAGGACTCTTGGAGCTTCACTCACAGCTTTGTCAGGTATATTCAATGCCACCCCACAGGGCATCCCTCACAGCCAGAATGAAAGGAAAACAACTGTTTCTCATTGTAGGGCTGCTGGCTTGTTCTATGTGCCCGGGCATGGGAGCTTCTAACCTCTAGATTCAACTCAGGCCACTTACTGAGCCTGAATGGGATACAGTGGAGTAGACTAGTCTCACCTTCAGCTGGGCTTGAAGGTGCTGTTTGGATCTGGGCTTACTTCCCAAATCATTTGTTTACCACTTTCCTGTCCATACAGAACATCGCCAGATGTGATCTTGGAGGTATCAACAGTGGCCCATTTCACAGATGAGGGTAGGGACGCTCAGAGGAAGAAAGATACCACCCAGGTGCCATGATCGGGGCATAAACTCAGGCTTTTACTCCAGGGAAATCTTCACTGCTCTTATGGAACATGAAGGACTATTACCCATCTACTACCTGTACCTACAGCAACCCCATGATACCAATTGTCCAGGAGAGGAAACTGAGACTCACAGAACCTGAAAAACTTTCCCAAAGTCACCCTGCTGGGAAGGGACAGAGCAAGAATTCAAACCCACATCTGCTTTTTCCAAAGCTCAATTATTTTCCATAATTCTATTCTACTCCTAAATCCACACAAGCCTGAAGGAACTGTCACCCTATGGTGGAGGAGAGTGAGTAGGCTCTGCTCAAGACACAGAGCCTCATGTGTGCAGGAGGCCCAGACCCAGGCAGGAGTGGGCAATCCTCCAAAAGGGCTTCCGTGGTCCACAGCATGGTGGGTGTCAGAGGTCTTCTGTGGCCCATGCTGTAAGTTATGTCCCTCCATTGATACCGGTTACATGAGACGGGGAAACCTGGGCCCCTGGGCTGTACTTGTGAGAAGTTCCAGCTGAGAAACTGTGGTGTCTGGTCTGAATGGGGTTTCTGTCCCTGCTATGTTCTAGCTTCAGGCAAGTTCTTTCACGTCTGTATACCTCTGTTCTTTTTTCTAGAAGTTGGGGTTAGTAAAAATACTCCACAGGCTTTGGGCGAGGGATGAAAGAGATGGTGTGTTGGTGAAGGTACTTTGTATCTTGTATGACATCATCCCTCCATGGTAAAGCCCACTGTCCCCAGTCACATGCCCCATGTCAGACATGACCAGGACCTGCTCAGGTATAATCCCTGGGTCAGACATTACTCTAAGAATTTCAGCATTTCATGTGATCACATACACGATTTTAGGGTCATTGCCACCCATCTCCATGTTCTCTGTGTCAGTAGCTTTCAAGTACTGTAACGAATACCTGAGACAATCAGATTACAAAGTGGAAAGGTTCATTTGGGTTTACAGTTTCAGAGGTTTCAGTCCATGATTGGTTGGTTGTTTTGGGGCTGTGGTGAGGCAGCTCACGACAGCAGGAGTATGAGCTGGAGGGGGCTGCTCAACTCATGGGTGCCAGGAAGCAAAAAGAAAGAGAAGGGATCAGGGTCCCAATATCCCATTCAAGGGTTCACCTCCTGTGACCTAACTTCTTCCCACTAGGCTTCACCTCCAAAAGGTTTCACCACTTCCCAGTAAAGCCACAAGTTGGGGGCAGAGACTTCAACACATGGGCTTTGGAGGACATTCAAGGTCCAAACACTCTCCATATCAGATGTCCTAATGTACCATGCAGATAAAAGAGGCTAGGGGCTTAGAATATAAGACTTGGTTTCCAGTCCTGGTTCCACCTTTACTGGCTGTGTAGCTTCAAAGAAGTCACTCACACTGGCAAACTGAATGCAACGAATCATCAAAAAGATCCTACATCATCCCAGAGATGAAAAGATGATTCAACCTATGCAATCAACTAATGTAATACATCACATAAACAGAATCGAGGACGATCACATGCTCATCTCAATAGAGGTAGAAAAAGTCTTTGACAAAATCCACCATCCTTCCATGATAAAAACACTGAAGAAAATAGATACTGAAAGGCCTTATCTCAATTTGATAAAAGCCATTTATGACCAACCTACTGTCAACATCATACTAAATGGGAAAAAACTAAAAGCTTTCCCTCCAAAATTAGGAACAAGACAGGCATGCCCACCGTTACCATTTCGGTCCAACACAGTACTCGAAACCTTAGCAAGAGTAATTAGGAAAGAAAAAGAAATAAAAGGGATGTGGATAGGAAAGGAAGAAGCCAAATTATCATTATTTGCAGGTGACATGATCCTCTACATAGAAGACCCAAAAAAATCCACCCAAAGACTCTTAGTAATAACCAAAGTCAGTAATGTAGCAGGATACAAAGTCAACACAAAATCAATAACATTCCTGTACACTACTAATAAACCCACTGAAAAAGTAATTAGGAAAAAATACCATTCACAATAGCACCCAAAAATTAAATACTTAGGAATTAACTAAGAAAGTAAAAGACCTCTACAATGAAAACTGCAGCACTCTAAAAAAGGAAATTGAAGAGGACGTCAGAAAATGGAAAGATATGCCCTGTTCCTCAATAGGCAGAACAAGTATAGTCAAAATAACCATACCTCCAAAATTGATATATAGATTTAATGTAATCCCAATAAAAATTCCAACAATATTCTTCTGAGAACTGGATAAAACAATCCTATAAGCCATAGGGGACCAGAAGAGACCCAGAAAAAGCAGTCCTGGTTAAAAAGAGCAAAGTAGGATGCATCACAATTCAAGGCTTAAAGTTATATTACAAAGCTGCAATGATAAAAACAGCATTGTACTGGCACAAAAACAGACATGAGGGCCGGTGAGATGGCTCAGCGGCGTAAGCGCCTGCCTTGCAAGCACGACGGCCCGAGTTCGACTCCCGGAACCCACATACGAAAAAGGGGCTGGTGATATCGCTCAGCAGCACGGGCGCCTGCTGGCACGCGAGGTCCTGAGGTCGACCCCCTGGTACCCACAAAAAAACAAAACAAAACAAAACAAAAAACAGACATGAGTATCGATGGAACAGAAGAGAGGACACAGAAACAACCTCAAGCACATTCAACTACTGTATTACTGTATTTGATCTTTGACAAGGGACCAAAAACATGCTATGGAGGAAAGAGAGACTCTTTAATAAATGGTGCTGGAAAAACTGGCTATCCACATGCAAAAGATTGAATCTAGACCTATATCTTGCATTATGTACTAAACTAAAATCAAAATGGATCAAAGAACTAAATGTTAAAACAGAAACACTTCACCTACCAGAAGACCAAATAGGTAAAACTTTAAAAGTCATAGGCATAGGTAAGGACTTTCTGAACAGAACCCTGGTTGCACAGGAAATAGAACCGAGAATCAACAAATGGGATCATATTGTTAAAAAGCTTCTGCACAGCAAGAGAAACAACTGACATGGTGAAAAGATAACCTACAGAATGGGGAAAAAATCTTGTCAGCTATTCCTCAGATGGAGGATAAATATCTAGAATATACAAAGAAGTCAAAAGAATTAGACCACCCAAAATAAAAGACTCAATAGGTTAACTGAAATGAAGAAGTACAAATGGCCAATAAATACAGGAAAATGCTCAACATGACTGGCCATTAGAGAAATGTAAATTAAAACAACACAGATTCTACCTCACCCCAGAAAGAATGATCATCATCAACAAATCAACTAATTACAAATGCTGGCAAGGCTACAGGGAAAAAGAAACCCTTCTATACTGTTGGTGGGAATGTAAACTAGTAAAACCACTTTGGAAATTAGTATGGAGATTCCTCAAAAAACTGAAACCAGAAGTTCCATTTGACTCAGCTATTCCTGTTCTAGGTAGTCAAAGATATCATATTACAGTGATACATGCATAACCATATTTATAGCAGCCCAATTCATGACAGATAAATCCTGGACACAGCCTATATGTCCATCAATAGATGAATGGATAAAGAAAATGTGGTTTTTACATACAATGGAGTACTACTGTGCCATACAAAAGGGTACATTTGAGTCATTCGTAGGAAAAAGGATGTACCTTGAGATCATAAAGTTAAGTGAAATAAATCAAACATACAAGCTTAACTATCATATTGTTTCTCTTATATGAGAAACTCAAAATATAAATAAGGAGTAAGATAAAAGATAGATAATAGGGGCTGGTGAGATGGCTCAGTGGCATAAGCGCCTGCCTGGCAAGTGTGAGGTACTGAGTTCAACTCCTGGTACCCCCCCCAAAAAAAAGATAGATAATAGGAAGAGGAGGTAGTTCTTTCTAAAAGGGAAAAGTGATCAGAGATGGAGGCAGAGGAGGGAAAGGGAATGAAAAAAGGAATTAAGATGTGTTATGCACAGGTACCAACTCCACGCAAGGAATGTAAACATTATGTACCACAAATATATACTAATAAAAAAATGAAAAAAGAAAGTCACTCACCTCTATCAGCTTCATTTGCCTCATCTGAAAAACAGGACCAATAACAGTACATGCCTTGCTTACCCCTTAGAATCAAATAAACTGAGTGTCGCGTATGCTTATAACCCCAGATACTCGGGAGGATCACAACTTTGAGGCCAGTCTGGACAACTTAGTGACACCTTGTCTCAAAATAAAATTTAACAAAGCAATGGTAGTATGGCTTACTGCTCCTTGGGTTCAACCCCCAGTACAAATTAAAAAAAAAAAAAGAATAAAATTAATATACAAAATTACAGTTCACATGCATTTTTTATCCTTGTAACAACCTAGGATGTAGATTCAGTTATTATCCTTGACATTCAAGAAGATAACCCAAACCAGAGACATTTAAACCCTAAAGTGAAATACAGCTGCTGGTTAGGGTCATCATCACTATTATTACACCTATAAGGCAAACACCCATGAAAGCAGATCCATCCAAAAGGTCACAAGGAGAGGCTGTCTTCGCTTTATTTCCCTGCGGGCTGACAGTCTGCTCTATTTCAAGCCTGAGGAAGAGTACATCAGAAGCACGTGTGAGCCAGAGGGTCTCACCGTGTGGTGGGGTGGGGTAGGATGAGGATGAGGGTTAGTGCTGTTCTGCCCAGGAGCAAAGCACTGGAAGAAAGGATCCTTGAACACCTCTGTAGTCATCCAGAATCCTTGGAATCTTTTAGGCAGGAGCAGATCCAGCCGCTCTCACTTCTCCAGCCCCACCTGACCCCCTAGACAGCTGTCCAAGCAGAGCCAGGTGAGAAACTGGGCTTCTGTGCAGAAGCGAGAGCATCCCCACCCCTCTCCCGGGGTGATGCAACCTCCGAGCAGGACGGGCCACACGGATAAGAAGGGGAGAGGAGAGGTGCTGAATTAGGAGCCTAGACCAGAAAAGCCAAATGTCTTGCTGTTCCTGCAAGTGGATTTTGGGCATCAAAGGCATCACCAATATCCTTTCTGCTCCAAAAAATTATCCTAAAACTATGATTTTTAAAATTTATACATCATAGCTAAGAGCAAGCTTACCTATGACCTTGTTATACAATCTTAATTTTGAAGTGTTTTATTGTCAATCATATTATATACAGGTAGAAAATTATGTTATATATATGTACAGATATATATGATATAGACATGTATATAAAACATATTTACATATACATGCATGAATGTGCACACAGTTTAACCAAATATTTTACCACATCATTTTATCATATTTATTTATTATAGTGCTAGGGATGAAACCCAGGGCCTCATGCATGCAAGGCAAGGACTCTACCTGTGAGCTGCATCCCCAGCCCTTCCCTTGCCTCCCATTTTAAGAGAGACATCTCAGCCTGTAGGGATAAAGTACCATTTTCTATGGCTGCATTTTCCCCTACAACTAAGCATGATTGCCCAACGTGCTGTCTTCTTCCTCCCACCCATCGCCGTATTCTTTCACTGAACACATTATTTGAACACCTATTGTGCCCAAGACCATATTGTGCAGAGTGGAGTACTGAGTGAGTGCCTAGATTTAAAAGGCACTAGTTCTTTCCCTCAAGGAGTTTATAGTCTAGTAAAAGAAGGCAAGTACACACTATACTACAAAGAGAGCGGTAAATGCCAGAGAGAGCTACAGATAAGGAGCTAGAAGAATCAAAAGAAAAAAAGAGAAAAATGAGAACTATTCATGGCATAGGCAGTGTTGATACTGAGCCTTGATGGGACAGGATTTAGACATGCAGGGATTCAGAATGAAGAAGAACACTTTAAACAGAGTGGAAAATACTAGAATAACAGTGTCATTGGATGTGGAAAGATGTAAGTGGTCCAATTTGGTTAGAACTGTTATTCAGTAGGGAAATGTGGGACATACTGCTGGAAGAGAGGCTAAAACATGGTGGCAGAGAAAGGCAGAACTAGCGAATGTACTGGTGAGTCAGCATTCCCCACCTGGCTCACTCTAGGGCCTGCTCTTTCGATTCTCATGGTGGACAGGGATGAGACTTCCCATTAGGATCTGAAGCCTGTAGATCCAGCTCCAGCAGCCCTGCCTATCAGCTCTCTTGCCCTGGGAAAGCCACAACTTCCTTAGGCCTCATTTATTTCGTGTTCTGGGCTCAGTGGTAGATCACTTGTCTAGCATGCATGAAGCCCTGTGTACACAACACGAATGTTGGGGTTACTTTTATTGCTCCCCAGACAGGAGTTCTCCAAATCTAGGGTACATCAGAATCACTTGGATAGCTTGAAAAGCATGTAGATTTGGGCTTCTGGTCGTGAAAAATTAGCTAGAAGCCGGAACTTTGGACTAGTTAGAAAATTGTTATATTCCAGTATACTTATATATTTAAAAACCAATGTTCAGACTCGTAGTACAGAACTATGATTCCAGAGAAAAAGGAAACACACCAGGAACAACCCCACTGAAGCACAGAGGGAAAAAAAGACTGAAAAAATTTAGAGACTCGGTGACATGTGGAATAACATTAACCAATTCAGAAAGTTTCTGTTTCTTTAATTTTACTGATTTTTTAAAATTCTGCAATATATATCCGCTGTCAATACCATTCAGTAAAAATTTCATTTCAGATATTATATTTCTAGAGGTAAAATTCTCTTAGAAATTCCAATTAGTTCTGTTTATATCACCCATTTCTCCCCTCATTGTGTTCTTTAAACCCTTGAACATATTTAGAATAGCTGTTTTAAAATCTGATCTGCTAGTTCCAACTTTCTGTCATTTCATATTCTATACATATTATTTTTCTTATTATTTTGTAGCACAATAAAGATAAGAAAGAGCACAGACTTCTTGCCAGAAAATACTAGCCAGAAGATGTTGGAACAGTATTTATAAATGCTGAAAGAAAATAAAAGTCAACCTATAATTAAATATCCAGAGAAAAGGAAACATCAACAATGAAGGGGAAGTACTTGTTTTCAAACACAGAGAAGCTGACAGAATTTGTCAGCAATAAACCTGACTATAAGAAATGTTAAAGAAAGTTCTTCAGGTGGGAGGAAAAGGATACCAAATGGAATCTGGAATGTACAAGGAAATGAAAATGAGAGAAATGGGATATATTTGGGAAACTATGAAAATTTGTTTTCACTTTCTAAATTTCTTAAAAGGTTTTTAGGGTAAGAATGATGACAGTGTATTTTGAGACTTACTCATAGTAATAAATCTGTGGCAATAATAGAGGAAGGTAAAATGGAAATAGGCTGTTGTAGTGTTTTTACATTATATGTTAAATATTAGCATATTATCTGAAAGTAGTGAGAAATTAAAAACAAATATTATAAAGCTGGGATTAAAAATGGTGGAATAAAGACTGGCAGCAACATATATCCTCTCCAGGACCTGGACTCAAGACATCTGAAAAACGACTTGGTGAAGAAAAAATGTAGCTCTCTGGGAATCGGGAGGGAACTGAGAGGAAAACTGCGAACTTTAGAGAAGCTGGAGAAACACAGCACAAAGCAGAGCAAAGAATGAAGCAGTCTGGAAAGCAACCCCAGCTCCCAAGGAGGGGAACCTGTCCCCACTAACACAAGGTAAGCCCAGAAAGAGTGGGCAGCCCCAGGGAGAAACAATGGACCAGGCCAGCAGCACTATCCTAGAGAAAAGCCCGTGATTATTGTAAACTGCAAAAATAGCATGGGATTTTACTCTGAAAGTGGTTTCTTCTACAAGGCAAGCTAGAGTTAAAGAAGAAATTCAGTGCAGTGCACACCACATTTAAGAGCATTAAATCAGGAGCCATTTTGTAAAAAGCTTAATTGTTTAAGACTGAGCTACAGAACAGCTACGCTTCAGTGTTTCGGGGATCACCCTACCACAGTGACTGGGTGGAAGACTGCCACAAGAGACTGTGACAGAGAGGGTGAGTGTTAGACATAAACCTCCCTGAGAAGTTTAAGCTCAGAGTAGGAAGTATGTGGGGGTTCCGCCCTCTGTGGTGAGAAGCCAGGCCAGTCATGTTTGACTTTCAGAGGGAACTGGGTCTGAAATTGCTGGCAGACAGCTTGATTACCAACCCCCCAGCCCCACTGCCTACATCCAACACAGAGTTGGTCTCTTTGCTTTCCCCATTTGCCAATGTGACCTTTGATATGCCTCACTTTAGACAGTTGCCACAGCCTGCAGTACACAGACAGAGGGGCCTCTGAAGCAGGGGAAGCATCTTATAAACCCACAGGCTATAAAGCTAGGTGGAGAAAGCATGACCTGGAGCACACAGAGGAGCATGGAAACTGGGAGGGACTGGAGTAAATGAAGCCCTAGGGTGGACACCATTGACTAACCATGCCCAGCAGGAAAGGTGTGGCAGGATTCAGTATTAACACACACAAAAATGAGTTTGGAAACAAAATAGGTCTTAGTAGTGACTCATTTGCCCTCCTCTATATCTGGTGGACTCCAGTACTGCAGACCCTGGGAAGAATCTACTCTTAGAAACATAGAGGAAATTTTTTGGACTCATTTCTCCTTTTTTATAGGGTTTTTGGGGGCTTGGGTTTTTTCTATTAGTTTTCTCTTACTCCTTAGCAGGATCACTTACCTCACTTTTTCCCCCTTCTTATCTTCCTTTTGTTTATTTTTCAAATTTTCCTTCTTTTATTTTTTCCTTCCCCACCCCCTCTAACTTTACAAGGTTTATGAATAAGCTTTATTAATCTTTAGATATTCAATTGACTCTATTGTATTGTTGTTAAATTCTTCTCTATTGTTAATGGTGGTATAGTTGTTGCATTTAGTACATATTTACTGTATGTCAATATTTGGTTGGTATTTGTGTCTATATTATAATTATAGATGTTTTTTCTGTTGTTAGTGGTGGTAGCTTTCATTGGTTATTATGGTATGTCAATATCCATCAAGTCTTTGATTCTATTATTGTTGCTGATTTTGTGGCTATTGGCAGGGTGGCATAGTTATTGCTATTAATAGGTTTTTACTGTATGCCAATATCTGGTTTATCTAAGGTGTCATCAACAATACTGTGGTTCTTTTCTGGAGTTCTGAGTGCTGGCCCAACTACACTGCATTCTCCACTTCCCAACTTAACAGAGGTGGTCAGACTTTGGGACAGGGCAAAGGCTCAGAATGCATCACTGGAAAGCAGAAAGATTTCCACACTAGCAACAAAGTCGTTCCACTACTATTGACCTACAACCCTCAGCACACACACACACACACACACACACAAAAGAACAACAGAAACATGAGAAAATGAAGTAACAAAATGTCTCCAAAATCTCCCAAGTCCCCAAAAGCTGATCTATGAGGATCAATGGGGAGGAAATCAAAAGCCAAACAGCTGAATTATACAAAATGATAAAAGGAGAGAACAAAAAAAAATCGATAAGGTGCTCAGCAACCTCAAAGAAGATATAACTAAAAAGATAACTGATTCAAAAAAATGATCAGTGATCTTACAGAAGATACTAATAAAAAAATACTGAGCTAAACAAAACAATACAAAACATGAATGACTAGTTTAGCTAATAATTAGAGCCCATGACAAGATACCAAACAGAAATCCAGGAGATTAAAAATTCTATTGAAAGCATGGGCTAGACAAGAGACAGAAATAAAAGGAATAAGGATAGGAAAGGAAGAAGTTAAACTATCATTATTCACAGATGACATGATACTCTACATAGAAGACCCCAAAAACTCCACCAGAAGACTCCTAGAGTTAACCAAATTCAGTAACATAGCTGGATACAAAGTCAACACTCAAAAATCAATAACATTCCTGTACACAAACAATGGACTCACTGAGAGAGAAATTAGAGAAACCACACCCTTCACAATAGCATCCAAAAAAATGAAATACTTAGGAATCAATCTAACAAAGGAAGTAAGGGACCTATATATTGAAAATTATAGTACTCTGAAAAAGGAGATTGAAGAGGATATCAGAAAATGGAAAGATATCCCTTGCTCATGGATAGGAAGAACCAACATAGTGAAAATGGCCCTACTCCCAAAACTGTTATACAGATTCAATACAATCCTAATCAAAATACCATTAACATACCTCACAGAACTAGCAAAAACATTCCTAAAATTCATTTGGAAGCAGAAGAGACCTAGAATAGCAAAGGTGATACTGGGCGACAAAGGCAAGGCAGGAGGCATCACAATCCCTGACTTGAAATTATACTATAAAGCTACTGTGATAAAGTCAGCATGGTACTGGCAAAAAACCAGACCCAAAGACCAGAGGAACAGATTACAAGACACAGACACAACTCCAAACACACTCAGCCACCTTATCTTTGACAAAGGGACCAAACATGTTCACTGGAAGAAAGATAGCCTCTTTAAATAAATGGTGCTGGAAAAACTGGCTTCCCACATGCTGAAGACTAAAACTAGACTCATGTCTATCACCATGCACAACACTAAAGTCAAAATGTTTCAAAGATCTAAATATTAAAACAGAAACACTAAATCTACTGGAAGAGAAAGTAGGTAGAAATCTTGAAGACATAGGGGTAGGCAGAGAGTTCATGAACAAAATCCAAACCGCATGGGAAGTACTTCAAAGAATCAACAACTGGGATCTCATCTTATTAAAAAGCTTTTGCACATCAAAAGAAATCACCAACAGAGTGAAAAGACAACCCATAGATTAGGAAAACATTTTTAGCCAAATGTCCCTCAGACAAAGGACTTGTATCTAGAACATATAAAGGATTGAAAAAAATCAGGTCCCCCAAATTCAAAGATGCAATCCAAAAATGGGCATCTGAGATGAACACACACTTCTCAGATGATGAAATCCAAATAGCAAATAAATATATGAAAAAATGTTCAACATCATTGGTCATTCGAGAGATGCAAATTAAAACAACACTTAGATTCCATCTCACCCCAGAAAGAATGGCTATTATCAAGAAATCAACCAATAACAAATGCTGGAGGGGCCGTGGGAACCCTTCTCCCCTGTTGGTGGGAATGTAGACTGGTGCAACCACTGTGGAAATCAGTGTGGAGACTCTTCAAAAAACTAGGAATAGAGGTCCCATTTGACCCAGCTATTCCCCTTTTGGGTATTTTCCCAGAAGACTTAAAAACATCATACCACAATGATATATGTGCACCCATGTTTATAGCAGCACAGTTTGTAATAGCTAAATCTTGGAAACAACCCAAATGCCCATCAACCGAAGAATGGATAAAAAAGATGTGGTATTTTTATACAATGGAGTACTACTCAGCTATAAAGAAGGATAAACTTGAGATTATACTTATAAGTGAAATAAATCAGACTGGCATGTGTAAACATCGTATTGTCTCCCTAGTGTTAGAAGCTGAAAGAGTAAATAAGATCCAAAATGTATGATAGATATTGTGAAATGGGAAGAAACTTCAAAAGGAAAGAGAAACTGCGGTGGGAGAAAGGAGAAAAGAAGGAAGGGAAAAGGAAAAAAATATACATATTATATGTATTTATATTATAAATATATTTATATTATTTTATAAATATATAATATATTTATATTATATATATGTATATATATATACATGATAGTTAAGATAGTCATACTACTAATGGCTATTAGTTCATTGAAAAGAAAGGTTTGTGCCTATATTGTTTGATCAACTTTTCATGCCTATATCTTGTAATATGAACAACTACTTTGAAGATAACAATATGTAAGGTACTAATCATTGTCACTCTCCTACAATCCTGTTTTTTTTTTTTTTTTTGTGGGTACCCGGGCCGACCTCAGGACCTCGCGCGCCAGCAGGCGCCCGTGCCGCTGAGCGATATCACCGGCCCCTTTTTCGTATGTGGGTTCCGGGAGTCGAACTCGGGCCCTCGCGCTTGCCAGGCAGACGCTTATGCCGCTGAGCCATCTCACCGGCCCTACAATTCTGTTTTGAAATTTTGTACCTTTTTTTTTTTTCTCTAAAATAAAAAAAAAGAAAGCATGGACAGAGAAGTAACCAGTGTGAGGATGCTGTCAGAACTAGGGCTGGTGCAAGTCACCATGTACTCATGTACCTTAAGAACAACAAGAGGATGTGGAAAATGGATCCACCAGCTGCTAGAAGATGAGAAGACTAATCTAAGATTAACTGGAATTAGTGAGAAATCAGAAAACAGCACAAATGATGTAAAAAATTTGGGCCGGTGAGATGGCTCAGCGGCATAAGCACCTGCCTGCCAAGCGCGAGGTCCTGAGTTTCACTCCCAGAACCCACATAAGGGAAAAAAAAAGGGTCGGTGATGTCGCTCAGCGGCACAAGCGTTTGCTGGCGAGTGCAAGGTCCTGAGGTCGACTCCCAGAACCCACATTAAAAAAAAAATTTTTTTTACAGAAATAGTAGCAGAAAACTTTCCAAGTATGGAGAGAGAATTTAACAAATAAGTGAAGCTATAGAACCCCAAATACTCACAATCAGTAAACATCTTCTCCATGACACATCAAGTCAGAATCCCAGAAGTCTAACACAAGGACAGAATCTGAAAGGCTCTTAGAAGAAAGCAACAAATCACTTGTAAATGTAAATCCATTAGAATTACAGCAAATTTCTCCACACAAATCTCAAAGTCCTGGTGAGCTTGGAGTGAAGTGTTTGAGGGCTTAAAAGAAAGCAACTTCCAACCCAGATGAATATAGCCTGCAAAACTATCCTTCAAAACTAATAGAAAAATAAGGTCTTTCCATGACAAAGAAAACCCTAAGAATTTCACTACCACTCTAGAAAATTTCTCAAGGACATTCTAGAAACAACAAAGCCAACAATGCCAAAAAGTCTAACAGAATGAATACACCAGATAGGATGAGTAGTTAAGCAGAGAGGTGGGGGGAGGAATCAGCAAGAGAAAAATAACACAGTTGCAAGAATAACTCAATGTCTTTCAATAATAACTCAAGAGCATTCCTCACAGAACTAGAAAAAAAAATCCTAAATTTCATATAGGACCAGAAGAGACCCAGAATAGCAAAAGCAAACCTGGACAATAAGGGCAAAGCAGGTGGCATCGCAGTCCCAGATCTGAACTTATATTACAAAGATACAGTGATAAAGGCACAAAAGCAAAGGTGTGGATCAGTGGAACAGAATAGAGGATCCTGATCATCCAGGCACATTCAACCATCTGATGTGTGACAAAAGGGCCAAAAATATATGCAAGAAGAAAGATAGTCTCTTCAACAAATGATGCTAGAGGAACTGGGTTATCCACATGCAGAAGATTGAATCTAGACCCGTATCTCTCACTATGTACTAATATGAAATCAAAATGAATCAAAGGTCTAAATATTAAAACAGAAACACTTAACCCCCGGAAGATAAAACAGTTAAAACTCTTGACAACATAGGCATAGGCAAGGACTTTTTGAACAGAACCCAATTGCACAAGAAATAACACCAAGAATCAAAAATGGGATTATGTCAAATTTAAAAAGCTGTACAACAAAGGAAACAACCAACATAGTGAAAAGACAGCCTACAGAATGGGAAAAAAATTTGCCAGCAAATCCTCAGACAGAGGACTAATAGCTAGAATATTTAAAGAATTCAAAAAATTTTAATTCCTCAAAATAAAAGCCTCTATCAAAAATGGGCAACTGAAATGAATAGATGCTTCCCAGAAAAAAGTACAAATGGCCAATAAATGTATAAAAACTGTTTAAGGGCCAGTGATATGGCTCAGCAGCATAAGCACCTACTGAAAAGCATGAGGTCCCGGTACCCACATTAAAAAAAAAAAAAAAAAAAAACAACTGTTTAATATATCTGGCCATTACAGAAACACAAATTTAAACAACACTAATATTCCATCTTACTACAGAAAGAATGGCTATCATCCAGAAATCAAATAACAAATGCTGACAAGGCTGCAGAGGAAAAAGGCACCCTTTTACATTGTTGGTGGGAATGTAAACTAGTACAAGCACTGTGGAAGCCAATATGGAGATTCCTCAAAAAAAATGAAAAATAGAAATTCTATTTGACCCAGCTATTCCCCCTCTAGCTATCTTCCCAGAAGTTAATGATATCATATTACTGTATACACGCATGCTCATGTTTATAGCACAACTCATAATAGTGAAATAATGGAACCAGCCTACATGTCCATTAATAAATAAATGGATAAAGAAAGCATGTTATTTATACATAATGGAGTACTGCTCTGTTATAAAGAAAGATAAATTTGGGTCATTAGTAGGAAAATGGATGACCTTGATACCATAATTTTTTTTTTCTTGATACCATAATTTTAAGTGAAATAAATCAGACACACAAGCTTAAATATTGTGTGGTTTCTCTTATATGAGAACCCCAAAGTATAAAGAAATTAAAGAGTAAACTACAAGATAAATAATAGGAAACAGGGAGATAAACTTTTTGCAAATGGAAAGGGGACTGAGAAATGGAGAGAGGAGGGTGGAAGGGGAGGGGAAGGAGATGTAAAAAGAATTAAGATGTATCATGTACATGTACCAACTCCCCATGATGAATGTAATCATTATGTACTGAAAACATGTACTAATAAAAATAAAAAAATTTTAAATAAAAATTAATAAAGTCAAAAGCAACACTAAATGAACAGGAATGTCAATAAGCCAATAGTGGAAATGAAATAGAATACCAGATAATAATGTGAAAGAACTCAGGAAAAAAGGCTGAGTTATAGCTTAGTGGCAGAGCACTTGCTAATATGTGAAAAGCCCTGGATTTGATCTCCAGTTCTGCAAGAAGAAAAAAGGAAGGGAGAGAGAAAGAGAAAGAAAGAAAGACAAAAGAAAGAAAGAAACAAAGAAACAAAGAAAAAAAAAAGAAAGAAAAAGGGAAAGGACAGAGGTAGGGAGGAGGGAAAAAAGGAGGGAAGGAGGGAATAGAAAAGAACAAAAGATAAATGAAATAAATAATAAAATAGCAAGAAGATAGATGTAAACCCAACAATATTGATAATTAAATTAAATGTATGAGGTGTGATAGAAAAATATGGTTAAACTGGGTGTGGTGGTGCACACCTGTAATCCCAGCACTTGGGAGGCTGATGCAGGAGGATTACCATGAGTTCGGGGTCAGCCTGGGCTACATAATGAATTCAAGGCCAGCCTGGACTACATGGTAAGAGACTCTGTCTCAAATAAACAAACAAAAAAAACCCCATGATTAATGCTTAAATTGCCATTAATTTCCTCACAATACTCCTCCTTTCTTCAAACATGCTTATCCCATGGTTTTTGAACTTTCTAAAGCAGTTCTGGAAGTTTTCTTTCATGAGTATCTCTAGCTGCAGTATCCTATCTGCTTCAATGTCCTGAATTGATTGAAAATATTTACCTTTCATTTTGACTTTGGGGAAGAGCCAGAAGTTGCACAATGCCAAGTCTGGTGAACAAGGTGGATGAGAACTTACCATAATTCCTTTCCATTGGATGACATTCAGCAAAGCATTCACTGTAGTTTTGATCATACCTCATAAAGACACTCATGAAAGAGGACTTCCAGCACTACTTCAGAATGTGGCAAGAATGATAGGATACGTGTGTTCAAAGCAAGTGGGAGTATTTTGAGGAGGATTAATGGCAACATGTCTTTTAATATAATGATTTTTTAAACATTAACTGTATATTTTTATCATCCTTTGTAAATCACCTAAACAATTTGATTAAAACACAGGCTGGATTGTCAGGCTGGATTAAAGAAAGGCCAGATCCAACTAAATATTATCCACAAGAAAAACATTTTAAATGTGAAGACACAGGTTAAAAGTAAAAGGGTAGGAAAAGATCTGACATATTATATTGGTTTTCCATGGTTGCCATAACAAATTATCACACAATTGCATAATGGCTTATGCAATACAAATGTATTCTCTTACAGCTCTGAATCTTAGATACACACCATAAGCTCCCTAGGCTAACATCCAGGCATCAGCAGGTCTTCATTCCTTCCTGGAAAGTTTACAGGGAAATCAGTTACTTTTCAATTTCCACCTTCCAGAGACCACCCACATCCCTTGACATGTGGCCCCTTCCTCCGTCCTCACAGCAAGCACTTCTCACTTTGTACTTTTCTAACCATCCTGTTGTTGTCACATCTTCCTGTGATCACAATTAAAAGTGGTTGTTGTAGTCAGGGTTTGCAAGGGAAACAACTTAATACAGGACGCATAATTTATAGGATTATTTTATAGCCGTCACCCAAGAGTCAAATACAAGAGTGCAGGAAATCTGTCCACACACTAAAGACCCAAAGAATCCAGATGAGGGCCTGGATTCCACAGCAATGTCCTGCATGAGTCCAGCTGAAGACCTAGAGCCCATGGTAATGCCCTCATGAATCCAACTGAAGGTCCAGAGCCCACAACAATGTCTCATGCAAGTCTGTTTCATGGATCTATGCTGGGAAGGCCCAAAGGTCAGTGGTGGAAGCTAGAAAGTCTGTGCCAGTGGGATGAAGGATCTGTGCCAGCAGGCTGAGAGATCTGCACTGGAGCCAGGAAGCAATGCTCAAAGCTCCCAGAGCTCCCCCAAAAAGTACCACAGCCATCCTCAGTGACAATGAGGTCCCAAGCTCCTCCAATGATAGCAGCCAAGTTCATATCAGGAAAGCCAGCACGACAAGCTTCTCCAGTAGAACCAACAGCACCGCCTCTTCCTTTCTAGTTTTCCTTTTTATGTTGTTGGCAACAATCCTCAGGTGGGCCCTCCACACCCAGCACCACGCTGATTCAGTTCACCTGGGTATTACAAGTTGACCACCAGTTATCAATCCACCACAGTCGTTCTGTGGCTTCAAAGAAGCATGTGATTAGATTGGCTGTCCAGACAATCCGGGACAAAGTTGCCATCTCAAGGGCCCTACCAGGGTAGGGTAGGTATCTCCAAAGCCTCTTATGCCCTACCAGGTTCCTGGGATTAGGCTATGAACACTTAGCCATCATGTTACCTACCAGGCATGCAAACGTTAATAACAAGAAAACTAAAGTGACTGTCAGACAATTGTACATGGGACATTCATCAAAATAGACCATTCATTGGACCATATCAAAGTGCCTGTAATTTAAAAGATTGAAATCAATGGAGTATGTTCTCTGACCAAAAGGAGTTAAATTGGAAATCAATAAGAGGAAGACTTGAAAGTAAATGGCACACCTCTAAATAACAAAGGAAATTACAAAACATTTTATGCTGAATGAAATTTTAAAGCAAATATGTGGGCTGCAGCTAAAGCAGAGGTTGGTGAAACTTTACAGATTTAAGTACTTACAGCAAATAAGAAGAAAGTTCTAAAATCAATATTCTAAGCTTCCACCTCAAGAAGCTAGTGAGAGAGGAGTAAATGCAAACAAAAGAAGGCAGAAGATAGGAAATAATAAAGATAAGAGTAGAAATCAATAAAATAGAAAATAGACAAACAACAGAAAAAAGGACTGATAGCAAAATTAGTTCTTTGAAAACATCATAAAAGTGGATAAATCTGTACCCAAACTAATTTTTTAAACAAGGATATAAAAATTACCAACATCATGAATGAAAAAGGAACATAATTTTCTCCCCAGAGGGTAAAATTGCTCAATTTAGAGGATATTTACAGTATATAACTTTCTGGTGTGTTTTATATTTTGTTATATAACTATAAATCTTGTTCTTGTGGTTAAAGGTGGCAAATTAATAGTTACAACAGTTTGTCATTTTCTAGGCTGTGCTTCATACTATTGTTATTACTGATTGTACTACTTTAGCCAAGGTGACATAGTTGTCCTAATTAGTTGTTCTTCCTTATTTGCCAAGACCACGATTGCCTGAGGGTCATAAAAATAATATAGTCCAGTACCAAAGGACCAGGGGCTAGGCAGCAACTTCTCATCCCTAATAAATTGAAGAGGTAGAATCTTACAATACACTCAAAACCCAAAAGTGAGTGACATGTAGAAGACATCTCTGAAAAGTAGTCATTTCCCAAGGAGTTCTCGATACCTGTAAAAAGCTACCTACCATAAGCAATTTACAAGTATCAATGCAGAAAATGAGAAGACACAGAAGCAAGATGCAATCCAAGACATCCAGCTTGCCCCAGGCAAACCTATGGGGGAAGTAAGGTGGAACAAATCAAAAGACACCCACCTGAACTCTCTGAAATGATAACAGTGCAAGTAACAAAGCAGATGAATGAGGTTCTAGAAAAAAAAAATCAAATCAGAAATAATTTCTCAGATAACTAAAGAGATGATGACCATAGTAAGGGACATGGTTTGTGAATCTAGAGTAGATATGGATAAAAAAACATAGAAGAGCTTAGGAAAATGATGGAAACTATGAATGCCCAACATAGGAAAGAAACGGACTCTATGAAACAGATTGAAACAGATATCTAGTAGATTAAAAATTCTGTTGAAGGTATGTACAGCAGAATCAACCAAAGTGAAGATGGAATATCAGATATAGAAGACAGGTTTGTGATTAGCCATCATGAAAAGAAAGAGTTCTTAAAAGGATCACAATAGCTACTAGATGATGCAAAGAAGAGTAACATAAGATTGACTGGAATCATTGAAAAATCAGGAGACAGTGCAAATGACATAAAAAACCTATTCACAGAAGCAATGGCAAAAAACTACCCAAGGAAGGAAAAAGAATTTGGCATACAGATAAGTGAGTCATATAGAATTCCAGTTAGCCATGACAAAAAAAAAAATCTACACCAAGGCATATAATAGTCAAGATGCCAGAAATTCAACACAAGAACAGAATATTAAAAGCTGTTAGAGCTGGTGAGATAGTTCAGTGGCGTAAGCACCTGCCTGGCAAGCGCGAGGTCCTGAGTTCAACTCCCGGTACCCACATATGAAAAAAGAAAGGGCTGGTGATATCGCTCAGCGGCATGGGCACCTGCTGGTGTGTGAGGTCCTGAGTTCGACCCCCAGTACCCACAAAATAAATAAATAAAATAAAAGCTGTTAGAGAAAAGAAACAAATCACCTATAAAGGAAAGCCCATCAGAATCACAACAGACCTCTCAACACAAACCCTTAGGTCAAGGAGAGCTTGGAGTGAAGTATTTCAAGCCCTAAAAGGAAACAGCCTCCAATTCAGGTTGATGTACCCTGCAAAACTATCTTTCATAACTGGTGGAGAAATAAGATACTTCCAAGATAAAGAACACTTGAAGAAATTCATGACCATCAAGCCAGCATTCCAAAATGTTCTGAAGGATATTCTAGAAAGAGATAATGAAGACTACAATTCCATGAACCCAAATAGAAGGAGTCCACCAGGCAAGGCAAGCACTTAAACAGAGGGGAAAGAAAGGAACCAACAACAGGAAAATAATATGACAAGGATCAGTCAATATATATCAGTTATAACCATCAATGTAAATGGTCTCAATTCACCAATCAAAAGAAACAGATTGGCAGAATGGATCAAGAAACAAGATCCAACAATATGTTGCATATAAGAAACACATTTAACTCAAAAAGAAATTCATACACTGAAAGTCAAACAACGGAAAACAACAGTTTATGTGACAGGAACCCAGAAAAAAAGCCGAGGTAGCTATTCTATTTGCAGACAAAGTAGATTGCAAGCCAAGACTGATCAAGAGAGACAAAGAAGGTCACTATATCCTTGTAAAGGGAACAATCCAAGAAAAAGAGATAATAATCATAAATATATGTGCACCAAATACCAGTGTACCCAACTATATAAAACAAATACTAGTGGACATGAAAAATCAAATCAGCACTAATACAACAATAATGGGGGACCTCAATACCCCATTGTCACAAATAGATAGGATAACTAGACAAAAAAATCAACAAAGAAATATCAGAGCTGAGCCAAACCTTTGAACAAATGGACATAGTAGAGAGTATTTCACCCCACATCATCAGAAGACACACTCTTCTCAGCTGCACATGGGATATTCTCCAAAATAGACCATGTACTGGCTCATAGAACATGCTTAAATAAATGCAAAGGAATTGAAATTACCCCATGCATTTTATCAGACCATAGTGCAATGAAATTGGAAATCAATGGCAAAAGAAACTACAAAAACTACATGAACACATGGAAATTAAATAACATTCTCCTGAACAACCAGGCAAGGCAAGCACAAAATGGGTCACAAATGAAATTAAAGAAGAAATTAGTTTCTACAATTAAACAATAATGCCAATACAGCATACTGGAATTTATGGGACACAATGAAAGCAGTCCTATGAGGGAAATTGGAATTGGTGAATTCCCACATCAGAAAAGCAGAGCAAACTCAAATATACCACCTAATGTTGAACCTCAAGCTACTACAAAAAGAAGAGCAAGTTAAACACAAAGCACATTCAAGGGAGGAAATTATAAAAATTGAGCAGATGTAATGTAATGTAATTGAGACTAAGAAAACAATACAAAGAATCAATGAATCAAAGAGTTGGTTCTTTGAAAGAATAAATAAAATAGACAAACCCTTAGCCAACATTATCAAAAAAAAAAAAAAAAAAAAGGAAAGAAAAGACTCAAATTCATGCAATAAGGAATGAAAAGGGTGAAATCACAACAAATCGTACAGAAATCCAGAAGATCATCAATAAGTAGTTTGAGAACCTGTATTCTCATAAGATGGAAAACACAGAAGAAATGGACAGATTCCTAGATACATATAAATTACCAAAGCTGAATCAAGAAGATATAAAAATTCTAAATAAACCAATATCAGTCAGTGAAACTGATGATGTAACTACAAACCTACCAACAAAGAAAAGTCCATGTCCTGATGGATTCACTGCTGAATTCTACATGAAATTTAGAGAAGATTTAATGCCACCACTCCTCAAACTCTTTAATGCAATTGAAAGGGAAGCAATACTCCCAAGGTCATGCCTGGAAGCAAGTATTACCCTGATACCAAAACCAGAGAAGAATCCAATCAAAAAAGAGAACTACAAGCCAATCTTCTTAATGAATACAGACGCAAAAACCCTCAATAATACTGGCAAATAGAATGCAACAAATCAAGATTATACACTATGACCAAGTAGGATTCACCCCAGGGACACAGGGATGCTTCAACATACACAAGTCAATAAATGTAATACACTATATTAACAGAGCCAAGGGCAAAAACCACATGATAATCTCAATAGATGCAGAAAAAACATTTGACAAAGTCCAACACCCATTAATGATTAAAGCCTTACAGAAAATTGGAATAGAAGGTCTTTATCTCAATCTGATAAAAGCTATCTATGACAAACCAACAGCCAACATCATACTAAATGAACAAGAACTGAAAGCTTTCACCTCAAAATCAGGAACAAGACAAGGATGTCCATTATCACCACTCTTATTCAATATAGTTCTGGAAATACTATCCAGAGCAATTAGACAAGAGAAAGAAATAAAATGAATAAGGATAGGAAAGAAAGAAGTTAGATTATCATTATTTGCAGATGACATGATACTCTACATAGAAGACCCCAAAAACTCCACCAAAAGATTTTTAGATTTAATGACCAAATCCAGTAGCATAGCTGGATATAAAATCAACACTCAAAAATCAATAACATTGCTGCACACAAATAACGACTCACTGAGAGAGAATTGGGAAAACCACATCTTTCAGAATAGCATCAAAAGAAGTGAAATGCTCAGGAATCAACCTAAGAAATGAAGTAGAAGAGCTTTGTTGGAGGGCTGGTGAGATGGCTCAGTGGTGTAAGCGCCTGCCTGGCAAGCGCGAGGGCCCGAGTTCGACTCCCGGAACCCACATATGAAAAAAGGGCCGGTGATATCGCTCAGCGGCACAGGCGCCTGCTGGCGTGCGAGGTCCTGAGGTCAACCCCCGGTACCCACAAAAAAAAAAAAAAAAAAAAAGAGCTTTGTTTGAAAACTACAGTACTCTGCAAAAGGAGATCGAAGAGGTTATTAGAAAATGGAAAGATATCCCTCGTTCTTGGGTAGGAAGAATCAATATAGTGAAAATGGTCATACTTCCAAAATTGTTATACAGATTTAATGCAATCCCAATCAAAATACCAATAACATATCTCACGGAATTAGAAAAAATAATCCTAAAACTTATTTGGAACCAGAAGAGACCTAGAATAGCAAAAGCAGTTCTGGGCAACAAAGGCAAGTCAGAGGGCATCACAATCCCTGACTTGAAATTATACTACAAAACTACCATGATAAAAACAACAGGGACCAGTGAGATAGCTCAGCAGCATAAACACCTGCCGGGCAAGCGCGAGGTCCTGAGTTTGACTCCTGGTACCCACATACAAAAAAAGGGCCAGTGATATCACTCAGCAGCATGGGCGCCTGCTGGCAAGCGCAAGGTCCTGAGTTCGACCCCTGGTACCCACACACACATACACACAAAAAAACCCTAAAAACAACATGGTGCTAGCAAAAAACAAAACAAACAAAACAAAAACAACAAAAAACAAAGTCCTTGGGCCGGTGATATGGCTCAGCGGCATAAGCGCCTGCCTGGCAAGCTCAAGGTCCTGAGTTCGACTCCCAGTACCCACATTAAAAAAAAAAAAAAGACCTGAGGATCAATGGGACAGATTAGATTAGAAGATGCAGAAACAACTACAAACAGACTCAGCCACCTTATTTTTGACAAAGGCACCAAACACCTTCACTGGAAGAAAGATAGTCTCTTTAATAAATAGTGCTGGGAAAAGTGGCTTTCCACATGCTGAAGATTAAAACTAGACCCATATCTTTCACCATGCACTAAATTAAAATTGAAATGGATCAAAGATCTAAATATTAAAACAGAAACACTAAAGCTGCTGGAAGATAGAATAGGTAGATCTCTTTTTTTGTTTTGTTTTTGTTTTTTGAGACAGGGCCTCACTATGTAGTTCAGACTGGCCTTGAGCTTACTATGTAGTCCAGGCTGGCCTTGAACTCATGGCAATTCTCCTGCCTCAGCCTCCCAAGCATTGGGATTAGAGGCATGTGCCACCATGCCTGGCTGGTAGAACTCTTGAAAACATGGGTATAGGCAAAGGCATTACAAACAAAACCCCAATTGCACAGGAAATACTAGGAAGAATCAACAACTGGGATCTCATCATATTAAAATCTTTTGCACAGCAAAACAAACACCAATAGAGTGAAGAGACAACCCACAGAATGGGAAAAAATTTTGCCAGCTGTTCCTCAGACAAAAGACTAATATCTAGAATATATAACAAACTCAAAAATATCACCCCCCTAAATTAAAAAACCCAATCTAAAAATGGGCATCTGAATAGACACTTCTTAGATAAAGAAGATGAAGAAATAGCAAATAAATATATGAAAAAAATGTTCAACATCACTGATCATTTGAGAGATGCAAATTAAAACAACAATGTGATTCCATCTTACTTAAGAAAGAATGGCTATTATCAAGAAATCAACCAATACAAATGCTGGTGGAGCTGTGGGGAAAAAGGAGCCCTTCTCTGTTGCTGGTGGGTGTGTAGACTGATGCAACCACTGTGGAAATCAGTGTGGAGATTCCTCAAAAAACTAAAACTTGACGTTTCATTTGACCCGGCTATTCTCCTCCTTGGTATCTTCCTGAAAGAATTAAAAGCATCATACCACAGCGATATATGCGTACCCATATTTATAGCACCACAATTTGTAATAGCTAAATCTTAGAAACAGTCCAAATGCCCATCAATGGATGAATGGTCAAAGAAGATGTGTTTTTTCTACAATGGAGTATTACTCAGCCATAAAGAAGGATAGACTGAGACATTTCTGGGTAAATGGGTGCACCTTGAGACCATACTC